>JAKFHU010001557.1:7500000-10000000 GCA_023783475.1 Daubentonia madagascariensis | reverse complement strand
GGAGGGCTTCTGCAGGGGCTGGACAGCAGCTTTTCTCTCTCTTCCCAGAGGGGATTCCACCCCTCTGGCCCACTCTGTGATGCCAAGCAGAGGACAGAGAAGGGATTAAGATGAGAAGGAAGGATTAAAAAAGCTAACATCTGAAACCAAAGCTTGCCGTGCAGTGGGCACAATGCCATGGTGTGCAGGAGGAACTCTCTTAAAAGTCAGCCAGTGGATATTCATATGGGGTGGAAGATATTCCAGCTAGTGCTCTGAATGAAAAATGACGTGGCATTCCAGAAAAACAAAACATTGTGTGTGTTCAGGTCCTTAGGAGTCAATAGCTAAATATATCCCATAAATGTTGAAAATGACACACTTCTCTTCTCTGTCCATTGTGGTCCTGGAGCCAACTATTGATTCCAATCAGAATGCCAATCTATTAATTTTCACAAGAAATATAAATGCTAGTTGGAGTGGAGTACGCATTATTTGCATGAGTAGCACATTTCCTTGGTGGCTTGGTGAGCATGCATTGGCCCTGGTGCAGGCAGTTGGTGGGCACAGCATCCCCAGTGGGGTGGTTTAATACACCTTCCCTCACAGTAGGGATGGCCCTGCCAGCAAGTCTGTAATGGGAAATCCCTTTCTCCAGCACTAGGAGCCATGTTGAATTATTAGCTCCCTTATGACTCTTTCCTGTGGCCTGAAATTCACAGGATTCTTTCCGGTACAGTTGAGAAAGCATGAGTATGTGCAAAGCACTTAGAACAGTGTTGGGTAGAAGTGAGCATTTGAAACTGTATCACAAATATCAGTGAGTGTGGTCCAGGATTGTGCATCATCTGTTAGTTATCTACTGCTGCCTAACAAATGACCACAATACACATTAGTTCTCTCACATGTTCTCTGGGTCAGGAGTCTGGCCGTCACTTAGTTGGGCCCTGTGCAAGGCTGCAACCAACATGTTGGCTGGGGCTGTGGTCTCCTCTGAGGCTCGACTGGGGAAGGATGTGCTGCCAAACTCTCATGGTTGTGGGAAACGTAGTTTCTTGAAGGCTGCCTGGTGAAGAGCCTCTGTTAGTCCTTCATTGCTTGTTGACTGTCAGCTTCTTACCCTGTGGCCCTCTCCAAATGGTAGCTCACAACAAGGCAGCTTGATTCTTCAAAGCCAGAAAGGGAGAGAGTCCCCTAGCGAGATGGCTGTTACAATCTCATGTAACATTATCACAGAAGTGACATCATCACTTTTGCTGTTTCCTGTTGGTTAGAAGTGAGTCATAGGTCTCACCCACACTCAAGGATATGAACCATCTAAAGGTGAGTGGTAGAAGGCAGGGACCCCCACAGAGTTCGTCCACAGCCATGGTCAGTTGCTCCATCCGGAGGGTTCTGAATAGTCACTAACATTTAATTGACTCAGGACCATGGGCCAGGTGTGCCTAACTTGAAACCTCTCATGTAATCCTCATAACCATTCAATGGGTTCACTCCTGTCCTAACTCCGACTTTACAGCTCAGAAAACAGAGTCACAGAGAGGTTCAGTAACTTGTCCCAGACTAAACAGCAAGTATTGAAACCCACCATCAGGCATGCATGCCCTTAACTATTTCAGCCAGAGAGGCCAAGGGCAAGCTGCAGACTGAGACCTGGCCTCTGGGAGACAGCTCTCTGCCACGCACCCTCAGCAACCTCAAGTCGTGAAGAGAAACACCCTATTCCAAACAGCACCCTAACACTTAGCAACCCACTGCCTGACATCATAATTTCTGTCAGTAGCACGTGTCACCATCTGATCTGCTGTATGCTTTGCCCATCACTTTGTGTCTTGCTTGTCTCTTCTCCCAAGAACCTAGACTCCAGCAGGGCAGCAAGTTGTGTCCTGTGTCCCCAGTTCCTAGAGCAAAGACCCACAAATAGCAGGCATGCAATAAATACCTGACTGACGAGTGAATGAATCAATGATACTTATGTTCTGCACCCTTTGTTAGGGGCCCCAGGTCATAAGTGACCCCAGGACCTCGCTGTCTCCATTAGATTCCTGTGACTGCCATAACAAAGTACTACAAACTGGGTGGCTTAAATGACAGAAATGTATTGTCTTGTAAGTATTGGAGGCCCGAAGTCCAAAACCCAGATGTCTGCAGGGCCAGCTCCTTCTGAGATCTACAGGAGAGAATCCTTCCTTGCCTCTTCCAGCCTCTGGTGGTTGCTGACTGTCCTTGGTGTCCCTTGGCCTGTAGACACACCACACTAATCTCTGCCTCCATCTTCACATGGCCTCCTTCTGTCTGTGTGTGTCTCTGTGTCCTCTCCTCTTAACAAAGACACCAGTTGTATTGGTCACATTTCTGCCGAGAAAAATAGTGCGTGTGTGTGTGTGTGTGTGTGTGTAAAAAGACTTATAAAGAATTAGCTCACATGATTATGGAGGCTGTGAAGCCACAAGCAAGCTGGAAATCCAGGACAGCTGATGGTGTAAGCTCTAGTTCGAGTCTGTAGGCTCAAGAACCAGGAGAGTGAATGGTCTAGTTCTAGTCCAAAAGCCCCTGGCAAGCTCAAGACTCAAGAAGAGCCAGTGTTTCCATTTGAGTCTGAAGCAGGAAAAGACCAATGTCCCAGCTCGAAGCAGAGACATTACTCAGTGTTTGCTACTCAGGCCTTCAGCTGATTGGACAAGGACCCCCCCATTGGGGAGGGCCCCCCCCCATTGGGGAGGACTGTCTGCTGTTCTCAGTCCACTGATTTAAATGTTAACCTCACCCAGATGCACCCTCACAGACACACCCAGAGTAATATTTGACTAAGTGTCTGGGCACCCTGTAGCCCAGTCAAGTTGATGTAAAATTAACCCTCACACTGGTCATTGGATTTAGGGTCTACCACAGTCCTGTATGATCTCATCTTAAGCACATTTGAAAGATCGTCTTTCCCAATAAGGTCACAGTCTGAGATTCCAGGCGGATAGGAATTGTGGGGGTCACTGTTCCACCCAGTACAACCTGCTGTAGGAGATAGAGGCTAGGAAGGCAGGGGTCATGGGTCAGCCTGGCTCCTCCACTCTTGTAGTGCTCAGAGCCTATCTCGGTAGAGGTGAATGAGTGACCGTTACAGAGGCTGCTGGCCCCTGTCTCTGGCCTCCATCCCAGCCACTGATGTCCATCTCTCTCTCTCTTATAAAGCCACCCTTGAGTCTGCTACAAATGCTGTCCATAGACGACTTCTTGGTTAAAGTGAATGAACAGTTATATTTTCAGGTGCACTGGAGTTTATATATATAGACTTATAAAACGTGTTTCCCTCCCAGTAAGAATGGTGAAGTTCAATGTCACACTGCTACTCAGGAGCTTTGATTGCATCACAAGCATCTTTCCGGCAGTGTTTTTATATGGACTTTTGGCTGAAGTAGAGTAGAAATGGAGCTTTTCTTGGAGGATTACATTTTAGTGTCTTATAACCTGTACGATATATGAGCTAAATAATAGGTCTTTGGCATTCGAATTCGGGCAGATTTGGAAATATAGCAAAGATAAACTTCTGAGCAAGTTCTGTTTGAAATGGAGTGTTCTCTAGCACCCGTTATTGGTTTAAAATCCTGGGGGGAGAGTTAAATAAATCAAAGAGACAGGTGCAGTTTTTAGATTAAACAGCCAAACTCATACAAAATCCCTTTGTCTAGACTGGACAAACATCAAGTGTTATTTCAGACAGTTTGATGAAATGCCCCACTGTTAACCCACAGCCTGCTAAATGCCCGCAGTGTTTGGTAAAGCCCTTTAGAAGCCCGTGTTTTCAGCAGCACGGACAGTGTGCAAAATTGCCACAGACTGCAAGGGAGAGGAATGTCAACTGGGCCACGCTGCTGGTGTCCTCCTCCGCCAGCCCCAGGCGAGGGGAAGGAGGCTGGGTGCCGGCCAGAGCGAGGCAGGAGCGCCAGCCGCACCCGCCCAAGGGCTGCCTTCTGGGAGACCCACGAGGCAGCCAGGGGCTCTGGGGAATAGCCCAGGTTGGCAACTTTCATGCCTCTGTTGGGGCTCCGTGAGTCTGGCCTGCAGAAGGGCTGGATTCTGTCTGTACTCAGGGCGTTTCTGCTCGCCTCACCCAGACAGGTCCAGCTGGGGCAGAGAGCACATGCTTAGACAGAGGCCATGCCTAGGGGCAGGATAGTTTTCCTTCTCGTTCTGACAAAGCCCTGCACCCATCCTGGGCACTGGACAATGTAAGGCCTTTCTAGAAATGGTGCATCATGGGTTTGCATGTTCCATTCCATGTCTGTCTGCTCTAAGGGACAGGCAGGCCATGTGCAGGAAGGCCACATGCTTGGATCAGACAGACCCGAGTGGGGCACGGTGGCTAGCTCTATGATCTCAGGCAATTTGCCTGTGTTCTCTGCCTCGGTCTCTCCACCTGCAACATGGAGGGAATAACAATAGCCTCAACCTTCCTTCAGCCTGCTAGTTCCAGGTGCTGCTTCGAGTTCTGGTCAGTCCTCACAGCAACCCTATGATGGTCCTCATTTTGCAGATGGGGAAAATGAGGCAAAGAGTTGGTTAGGAACGGATAAAGACACACAGCTGGGAAGTGCCTGGGCTGGGGTCAATCCAGGGAGTTGGCTCAGAGTCCACTGATGGTACCACAGTCTGTCAATGCTGAGAGGCCTTGGAGTGGCCACGTGTCCCAATTTCTCAGCTTCAGAGATGGTAAATGTGCAAGCAGCTTGCATGTCAGAACCCAGCACTGCAGAGGTGCTGGCGCTGCAGGGCTGGGTCTTCCATCGACAGTGCATGATCATTGCTATTGTTGTTGTTGTTGCTAAAATAGTATCTTCCTGCTCCGAAACCTCAGAGATGCTTTGTCCACTCCCCAGCTGTGCTTGGCTACTGTCCAGCTTCTGCCTTCCTCCATGTGTCTCCTTCCCCCCAACCCAGCCCAGGCCCCAGCTCCTCCTGTGTCTCCACTCCTCCAGGCAGCTGGAGTCTCCACCATCCCTGGGTTGTTGTGGCCCTGGCTGAGCTCTGTGGCACCTGCATGGAGTCTGCTTGGCCTTGTGCTATTTCACAAGTGGCAGTCTCCAACCCAACACTGCACTGTGTTTCCTGTATCTTCCCCCAACCCCCAAAGGCACCCAGAGCCATGCTGAGCCCTTCATGGGGTTGTAGACATCAGTGTGATGATGATGATGGTGGTGATGATGATGGTGATGGTGGTGATGATGGTGGTGATGGTGGTGATGATGAAGGTGATGGTGGTGGTGATGGTGATGGTGGTGGTGATGGTGATGATGGTGATGACGATGGTGATGATGGTGATGATGATGATGGTGGTGATGATGATGGCGGTGATGGTGATGATGATGGTGGTGATGATGGTGATGATGATGGCGGTGATGGTGGTGGTGGTGGAGGTGGTGGTGATGGTGATCATGATGATCATGATAGTGAAGGTGATGATTCCATAAGGAGTAAGGCTGCACTGTTTTCCATCTCCCTTGTGTCAGCCTAGGTCCTCCGTACTTCCTCTGCCCTTGGGACTCTAGCCACACCATGTGTAGGCTCTAACTATACCACTTGCCAGAGACCCAATGCTAAGAGTCAGATGGCCAGGGTCCAAATTTGGATTCTTAACCTGCTGTGTGATCTTGGGTGCATTACTCACCCTTTCTGTGCCTCACTCCCTCACCTGTAGATTGGGGTTAATATCAGCATCTGTCCTTTAGGGGCACAGAAGGATTAAATTGATTCATGCCACAACGTGCCTGGCACTGTGCTGTCGGTAGTGCTCAGGGAAGATCAGCCAGTATTCTTACTTGGCCCATGGAGGTTGGAATCAGCATGCCCCTAAGTCTTGTTAAAATGCAGCTTCCTGGGCCTGCCCCAGCATTTCCAACTCAGTGGTCTGGGTGGAGACCATGTATATGCATTTCTTACCAGTCTCCAGGTGATGCTGGTGCCGTGGCTGGGGGACTCCCCTCTGAGGACCACAGAGCCAGTCCATCTGTTTCAGTGGGTCCACTGGGATATTAACACATGGGGAAGGCAAATATGACCTTGTAAAGTCAGCAGAGCAAAGAAACGTAAGCAAGACTGTTGCAGTGCATTTTAAAGGATGTCGCTTCCTGTGCCAGGTACCTGAGGTCCTGTTTCCCCAGGCACTCTTGCAAATATTCTGGACTCAGAGCACGGGACTCACTGGGCTGAATATAAGTGCAGCCATTTGAGGGCCTCACCTGTGTGCCAGCTCCTGAGTGGCCCTCAGAGAGGCTGGGGTGGGACTCGGGCAGGTGCAGCATGAGCAGGTCAAGAGAGCTTGATGTGCAGGGGCTGGGGGCACTGAGGAGGGGTACGCCTGGGGAGGGGGCTTCCCAGGCGTCATCAGATGAGTGGGCATTCGTCAGAGACGGACAGACAGGGTGGGGGTGAGAGCGTGGAACGAAGAAGGGAGAGGGAGGAGGAGAGGAAGGCCCAGGGGAGCAGCCTGTAAGGGGCCCGGAGGGCAGGCCCTTGGATCCGAAAGGTCTGGGTGCATCCAGGCTCCCCCCAGTGGATTCGGGGATTTAGTTTCATGCCTGTCTGCAGAGGTGGGGATTGAGAAAATGTTGCTGCTGTCTGCATGCGCAGGCTGGGATTGTATCCCCAGCTGTTTAGGGGGCAGCTGTTAACGAGCTGGTAATTTTCCTCAGTGGAAACCATTTTTGTTCCATTTGCTCCTGGCTCTGCATATGTCCAGGTTTAAGAGTTCATGGGGCTGGCGGGAGGAGTAGGCCGTGAGGTTCCCCTCATGCCTGGGTCTGGGGAGCTGCACGTCTGCCTTGATGAGCACCTGCTCTCCGAGTTGTCAGTGTGGTCAGGCCCAGGGTCACTGGCTCCCCGGCTGGCCTGGCTGCCTTGGGGAGGGGGTGTGGGGAGAAGCTTGGACACATTCCCAGGGAGTCTTGAGTTCCAGGCTCTTTCTTAATGCTTCTTAGACATTCCAAAGCCATTGCCTTTCCCGGGTAGAATCCTGGGATGAGAAGGTTTTTGCAAGCACCTCTGGCTTCTCACCTGCCTCCAAATAGAGCTATGTCTTAATCATTCAAAACAGATGAGCATCTCTCCATTTCACAGACGGGAACGCAGAGGCAGGGAGGTACCTAATTGTCCAAGGTCTGCTCAGTAAATGCACAGGAGATGCAACGATTGAATCTCCATTCAGCGGGATCACATGATTGATTAAACTGCTTTTCCCTCCCCCGGCCTCATGGCTGTGCCCAGCCCTCCTCCATCAGAGCTGTCCAAGGGGCCACAAGGATCTCGGAGGGAAGAGCCAGTGGATTTCTTCCTCTGGACAGCCGGGCCCGTGGGCAGCCTCGGAGGATGCAGTCACAGACCTGATCCCAAGTCGTTGCTTTTGGCCTTTTGTTGTCATAAGTCATCATGGTAGCAGAAAAAAGACAGAACAACAAAGCCAGCCTCCCCCTGCTGGAGTTTCTCTCTTAGCAAGGCTTCTCTGGAGGACATGATAATGGCCCCTCTGGTCCATCCAGCGTCCAGTGTCAGGGTGACAGCCAGCTTTCCCAGGCACCAAAGGCACAATGTCATTAGCGTGATCATGTCCAGAACCAGGCACTACGAAGTGCTCCAAGTCCATAAATCATGGAAAACAAGGACATAACCTTGGTTCTTTCTGTGCCATCAATACATTACCTAATTCAATCATAAAATGGAAGAGCGATTCCATTTGTATAATTCCGTATGAAAAATCAGCAGATCTTTGCATTTTAGATGCTGCCTGCATTGCTTCTCCATGGGGATGAGCACAGCCTCCCTTTGACGGAACAAGTGTCAAGCAGAAAGGATATAAACAAGCTCCCCGTGTCACTACCTTCCTGAGGATGCTTATTTAGGGGGTCTTTTAATGCCTCACTGCGATGGTTTATTTGCAAATGGTCTGCAAGCTGCTAACGATTTGTATTTCACAATTTGTTGGAGCCTGGCAGCAGCCACGGCCCCAGCTAATGGCACTGACAGATCACCTAGCTCAGTGTCTTGACTTCTAGCCACTGCTGGCAGGAGCTCCTTCCAGGGACCAGGGACCAAGACCCCACTCCAGGGTTGCCGCCCCAGGCCCGGGCATCAGATTGACAAGCTCCACGGAGACCGCTTCCTGGCACCACCTCAGTGTGCACCATGGGAGTACACCCCCCCACGGAAGCAGGTGCCATCTGTGGCCTGTGATCAGATCAGCCATCCTGAGACTGGTCAACCTGAGACTGCGGGGCTGAGGGTCTGTTTGCTTGGTCATTGCAGCCCTTTGCCAGGATTGGGGATGGCAGGAAGTGTCAGGTGACAGGCAGAGGGACCTGGGCAGCCACGGAATGCACATCAGATTTGAAAGGACCCCTTTCTTTAGGGATCACCTCCTGTTTTCTCTGGGTAAATCCAAACTGCAGCCTTGATGGCAGGGCCTTTTCTTCCTCTCTGGGGTCTTCCCCACTTGTTTCCCCTGTGCCAGGTACGAGACAGCTGGTGGAAGACCTGGCCTCATCCTGGCTCCGTCCTTAAAGCCTGTAGGGTTTTCCCCACTCAGGGACTCCATGCCAAGTGGTCACAACTGTGTTGGATTCCCGGGGTGCCTTAACAGATCACCACCCCTGGGGAGGCTTTGAACAACAGAAGTTTGTTCTCTCATGGTCTGGCAGCTAGAAGTCCAGAATTAAGGTGGGCTGAGCTGGGTCTCATCCCAGGACTGATGGGCCTGAAGGTGCAGCCTCCTTCCTTTGGTTACCTGGTCCTCCTCCCCAGCCGGAACAGGGTTCAGGGGCGCTGGGTTCAAGCTGTCTTTCTTCTCTGAGAACATGGGTGAGTCCTTTAATTTCTTTGTGCTCCCAGAATAACCCTATCTCCCAAAGGAGCACCCCACACTCACAGGTATTCAGCTTCAATGAGCAAATAAAATGATGAACTCCAATGTTTGTGGCTAACTCACGAGTTCTGAGGGAGCAAAGAAGCCCACGCCAGGCCTCCACTGGGCCTTTCTTAGCACGAGGCCTTAGTTAGGAATTTATTTTCTCACTGCTGTTATACTGATCTCAATGTGTTGAAATAAAAAAGGAGAGTCGCTTACGTGCTTATGTGGCCAGAACCGTCATTCTAGAATGTTTGACCTGCTCTTCCTGGTTGCAGAAGGGACGCCCACCATTGGCTCTGGGGTGAGGCGGGCCCGTCGTCCCTGTGTGTCCTCCAGCCTGCAGAAGTCACAGTCCTCCAGGCTCTCGGGGTGGCCTCGGTCCTCCCACTCACTGGCTTGTAGCAGCCCTGCTTTTAGGGGGTCAACCTGCAAGCAAAGAGAGGTCTCCACTTCTGCGGAGGGGTCAGAGCAGATGGAGCGCCCCTGCTGCCCACTCCCCGCCCGGGCTGACCGGGGTTGCCGCTGTTTGCCGCTGAGCACAGCCGAGCCCCTGCGAGGCTGAGCCCCCCAGAAACGGTGGAGAAGGACCTGGGAGTCCTGCCTTTCCCCCCGTCCTTGCCTGGGCCTCTTCCTCCTCGGAGGCTGTTGCACACCTATGTCCCCCCTTCTCTGTACCGAGTCCATTTCACAGACATGGAAACTTATTTACTTTTTGAAATCATGACCATAGTGAGAACGTAGGTCTGAGGACCTGAAAACCTGGCAGCCACCGCAGGCACTTGCTGTTCAGGGGACCCTGGGAGAGTTTATCCTGGGAAGCCGTGGACGTTTCCCGCCACCTGCCGTGGCTGCCCGTCGCCTCAGCTGATGCTCGGAGATGACTTTCCCTTAAGCTGAGCGCAAGAGTGTAGGAACGCGGGCACGCCCTCCGTCGGCCCGGCGTCAGGTCAGCCCTGGTCGGGGCACCTGGGGGGCCTGGGGGTCACCTCTGGACTGGGGCCCAGATCCCTGGGGTCCGGTGGGGAGGGCAAAGGTCAAAGGCTCCCAGAGGAGGGAGAGAGTGGACAGAGTTTCAAGGGATCGTAGTGGAAGTTTCTGCCCTCTGGTAGCTACGACTTCTTTAGGAAAATGGGACGTTCACATCTGGGATGCGACGGCGCGGCCACAGCTGTTACGTGCTGACCTGAGTCGCAGGGTGCGCGTGCCCGTCTTTCTGAGCAGGGTGAGAGCTCAGGGCCGGGGTCGTCTGTGCAGGCAGAGGGTGCAGGAGGCAGCACAGGCACTCGCTCCTGCACCCTCACTTGTCCAGCAGGCCTCTGTGTGTGGGGTGCTGCAGACACTGAGGCCCGGCCACGGTGGAGGCCACGGCACACCCTGCACAGCTGAGGGAGAGGCTGCAGCTCTAAGTGCCGGCTGGCGAAGGGCTGTGCCCCGCTAGGACCTTTCTCTGGGGCCTGACCTGTGCTGGGTAACAGGATGGCCTCCTGAGGATGCATGCGTGGGCGCAAGCTGGGCTGGACGAGGCCCAAGAGGTGGCAGGGCAAGGCTGGGGCCTCAGCAGCACCCTGTGGTCTCAGGAGTAGGGAGACTTGGGTTAGGACGCCAGTGGTGTGTGACCCAGCGCATTCACGTGGCGTGGGGAGTGTGGACGTGTACTCACAATGACCACACACGTATGCAGCCCAAGAGGCAGCAGCCTGGCGGTGGTGGGCTCCCCCTCTGACTCTGTCCCCCCAGTATCCCAGTAGATGCCATTACCCCACCAGCTAGTGATGCTCAGGCCCTGTCAACCTGCCCAGGGCCTCACCTGGACGTTCCAGGCACTTATGGCCACAGGAGGGCTGTCTCCCCACCCCGAGAGCCGTTCTGTGCCTTTTTTTTCCTCCTTTTATTTCAGAATATTATGGGGGTACAACACTTTGGTTTTTTATATTGCCCATGCCCTGCCCATGTCAGAGCTACAATCGTGGACGTCCCCCAAACTGTGCACCCCGCACCCATTCGGTGAGAGTTTTCCCATCCCCTCCACCCCCCTCCCGCCTGCCCAACCCCTGATGAATATTATTGCCCTGTGTGACATAAGTATTGATCAGTTAGTACCAATTTGATGGTGAGTACCAGTGGTGCTTGTTTTTCCATTCTTGTGATACTTCACTTCGAAGAATGGGCTCTAGCTCCATCCAGGATAATACCAGATGAGTTAATTCACCATTGTTTTTTATTGCTGAGTATACTCCATTTGATCCCAAGGCCTGGAACAGGGATTCAGCACAGAGCAGGCCTGATGAATGTGTCGGCAGATGGGCAGGCTGAGGACCAGAAAGAAAGGAGAGAAAGGAGGAGGCGAGGGAAGGGGGGGGTTGGGGAGGGCAGGGGAGAGGGAGACTGAAATCCTCAGGTGAAATGCAACCTGCGAGAAACTTAAATATCCTGGTCGACATTCAAACACGGTCTTATTTAGTGGAAGCATTCAAGGTGCAGCTTCTCACTTAAAAACAAACAAATGATTGACTTGAATACAATTCTGGAAAAGAAAAGGACCCTGATTTCTTGTTTTTCTCCTTGTTTTCCTTGCCATGGAGATTATCCACGCACTAGAATCGTCATATCAACTCACGAAGTTTGTGGGAGTTCCCTAAGCACATCATTCCCCTTCTACGAATGGGGAAACCGAGGCACAGAGGCATCTGGGGGGCCGCCCAGCCCTGCCCCTTCAGTATCCACTGACGGGAACAAGGCTGTCATGCAGATGCCCAGGCCGGGGAGTCCGAGTGTCTCCCCTGCCCCTGTCCTGCGTCTGAGGCAGGCGGGCTCCTGGCAGACCGTGTCCCAGCAGCTCTGGTCTGGGCCCTGTCCATTCTCCCCTGACAGCTCCCGAGGTCACGTAGAGGGAGCGGGGCATCCATAACGGTCCCTAACAGAGTAAAGAGAGTGAGGAAGAGACACACCGACGTCCTCGCCCCAAAAGAGGTTTCAGAGACGATTACCCATAAATCAGAACAACGTGCCTGGTATGAATTTGGCTGATTAAGGCAGTTAAATTGTTTTTCCCTTGCCAGAGGGTTGCCCAATTAACAACTGAACAAGCAATTTGTCACACCTAAAATACCTATTTTCTGATTTATTGGCAAGGGGAGTGGAGCCTTGCACAGCCCACCCACGAGCCAGTGAAGGGCTGGAACACAGGGCCCCAGAAAGCAGAAGGCAGAAGGTGTTCCTGGTGGGACTGTCACCTGGCAGAGGGGTATAAGGCCCTCTGAGCCAGTGGCTCTGGGGGCTGCTCAGAAGGACGGACATCTGGCACTCCCCCCATCCACTCCAGGCTGGCAGTGGTGGCAGGTGAAGCCGGGACTAGGTGCAGGATGGGGATGGGACCTGGAAGACCCATCAGCTCCTTGGGTGAGGTGCATCCGTGCAAGTCACTGGACTCTGAGCATGGTTTCCTCAACCTGGAAACATGGATTTCAGGGCTCCCAGCGTGAGCATGAATGTCAATGTGCTTTCCCAGCTATAGAGCGCTCAGCATAGGTGAAGGACAGGTGCTCATGTGAGCCCCGGAAAGATCCAGGACAGGCAGAGAAAGCTGGATCCCACCGAGGTGCCCTGTGGTGCACACCTGCTGGGGGCGTGGGGCCTGGAGCAGACAGGCCAGGGGAGAGGTGTGTTCTCCTGCTTTCCCTCCAAGGGGAAAAGGGGTACTTGTCCCTCGGCCAGGCTGCCTGGTCTGGGGCAGCGTCCAGATTTCCTCGCTGCCCCAACTTGTGACCTAAAACCTCCTCTTGCTCCTGGCATGTGTCAGAACTCGGTACACACCAGGCCAACTGATGGACACATTTCCTGCTTTCTGACAAAGACAAGCCCGGCTCGGTCCCTTCCCTGGAGGAATAGAGTCAGGGGTGGGGCCGCACCACTGCCAGGGCAGAAGAGGCTCCTGACCTCCTCTGTGAGGCCCGAGGGGGGTGCACCCCGTGCGACAGAGGGTTCTGGGGCTCTGAAGCAAGCCCTGCTGGCCGTTCCCTCTGCAGGGCTGCTCACACCTCCCATCACCGAGCGGTCTCAGGTGCTGAGCTGGGTCTGCAGCTTCGACCACTGAGGTGTCCAGATCTTTCCAAGCTTCAGTGACTTGTGTGGCCCCTTGTTTTAAGGATGAGAGTCCCATGGGGCAGCCACTGGCAGCCCCCAGGGCTATATCCTCTCTTCCTCGTGAAACCACAACCAGGAGCTGTCCCCACAGGCCTGGGGAGTTGGCTGTGGCTCAGGAGAGGATGACATCAGTGCTACTGTCTGTCTGCACCTCTGGGCCTGGTGGCTGCAGAACACCAAGCCCGTCCAGGAGAAACCCGGCCCCTCCCATTTAGTGGACATCTGCCGGTCCCGGTCCTGGACCTAGGTGGACGTTATTTCGTTGAATCCTCATCGGAATTCCAGGAGACAGGCATTTTAGTGCCCATTTTTCAGATGGGGGACACTGAGAGCTTAAACAGCTGCCCCAGGCCACATGGTCAGTCCACAGGGAGGAACAGAATTTTCCTGAGTTCTCTCAACACTCGGGGCCCAGGGACCGTTTCTGGTGGAAGAGAAGCCTCCACCGGGCCTCTGGCTCTTGAGGAAGGTGTGTCTCTGCCTGTGTCCACGTGACTTCTTGTTCAAGGAGCGGGGGCCTTGGGGTGGCAGCCTGTTCTCCCCCAACCCAGACCATCAGTGTGCACTGGACCGTTGGCCTGGATCTGGCCCCTGTGTCGCCTGTGCTGGACTCTGCCATGCAGAGGGCCAGGCTGTGTCTGCCTGGTCACTGGGCGAGCCTGAAGCCAGGGTTGCGAGGCCTGAGGCCTGGGGTTAGGAGAGCCAGCGGGCGAGATGCCACCCCAGGGTCAGGAACCCAGGCGGGCAGGCTGTGGTGTGACCCACAGCAAAGAGCCGTTGTGCTCTTGGATGTGACCAAGCTGGGGCTCCTGGGCTGGACTCCGCTCCTGTTTGGGGAAGTACACCTGGGGCCGCCAGTGTCCAGCTGCCCCTGCCCAGTCCTCCCTCCTTCCCAGCCTCTGGGACCAAGCCGGCTTCTCCCAGGCTGGCAGGAGCTGGGCAGGGGTCAGGAGGGGCCTGCCGACCACGTCCCCTGGGTCACCTCTGGGTAGCAGAGTCCTCACAGGTTGTGGACAAGATGCCCTGCACTGTTGGCAGACAGCAGGGCAGCACTTGTTGGGGGGATGGGCGCCTCTGCCCCTTGGCCATGTGCCGCCTGCTGGCCCTGGGGGGCCTGGGCCCACAGTAGAGGGCAGGGGACTCAACATCTCTGTGTCCTGGGCTGGGCCTGGGGGTAGCTCCAGAGAGGGACCGGGTACTGAATTTGATGCTCCACAACAAGGCACTGGGGGAGGATCCCAGTTCACTGCGGATCATTTGCCAGGAGACCCAGGCAAATGTGGGGCTTTGTCCTTGGGTGGCACAGGCAGGTGACCAGCCAACTCTAGGAGTTGGGGGTGGACCAGGACGTAGGGATGGGGTCGGAGGACAGGAGAAGGGCAGGTACAATCACAAGGAGACAGGCATAGGCAGGGGCTTCGAGGCTGGTGGTGAAGGTGCATGTGGGGCACAAGCTCTTGGGGGGCCCCGTGACTCCAGACCCGGGCCTGGCTCGCAGGGAGCCTGAGGGGAGATCTCCCCATCCACTCCCCACTCAGGAGGACATGGGGGCCAGAATGGGGCTGGGCAGGTGCTCAGAGAGAGCCCCGAGCAGCCTGCCCCAGGCAGGACGCTGTGGCTGTCCCAGCCCCATGTTGGCAGCACTGCAGGTGGTGGGGAGACTGAGGCACAGAGTGATGAGAGCTCGCTGGCCCTGCAGGGCCTGCTGCCTGCCTGTCCCATGGGGAAGGCTGTGGGCAGGCTGGGGCTCCCTTGGCTCCTTCCCGAGTCCCTCACTCAGCCCCTTCCCTCTGGTCTCTGACCCTACACCAGGGCTGATGGGGCGGCATCTGGACGCGTGGCACAGGGAAGTGGCAGCAGGAGCATCTGTTATCGGGAGGACTTTTGATTGCTTTGCTGGCCGGGTCCCCAGGAAGTGTCTGCCTCTGTCATATGCAACACAGGTGATGGGAAGGGGCCTCCGGGACACAGAGAAAACAGCTCAGCACCAGCTCCGAGGGGTCCTGGGGGAGTGCTGGGACCCACCCCAGGGGGACCTGTGCCCCTGAGGAGCTCCCCGCCACACGCCTTGCTCAGCAGCCCTCCTGACCGCTGTTGGGCCTTCCGAGTGGACCCCACCAACCAAGCCTCGGCATTCTGTCGCTCTCCCGACCTCTTCTCCCCGGTAAACCCCCACGTGGCATTCAAGACCCATCACCTCCTCCAGGCAGCCTTCCAGGCTTGCCCACACAGCCAGCTCCACCCCAGGCCTTCCTCTGGGTCTTGTGAGCTAAAGTGCCTGCTCCTGATTCATTCATTCACTCTTCCCCCTGTGCGCTCAATTCATTCATTCATTCTTCGCCCCCCCCCCCCGTGTGCTCCCTAGGTGATCACGAAGCACACATTTGTGTGAGCTAGGCCCAGTGCCACGTGCTGGGATTGGAGAGCAAAGGGACGGTGTCTGCTCATTTCTAGAACATTCTCGTTGCTTCATTAAGTGGTTATTGAATGATTGGATAAAAATAAAATTTAATAAGCATAGTTAACATTTCTGTTACAGCGTAATTAATATTAAATAAGAATCAAGCTTCTTAAATACCTACCCTGGCTGCACTTTAGTTTTCTGGGAGCTGCCTCCCCCTCACCAGAGCCCTGGGAGGTCGGCAGGGCTGGTTCCTGCCCCACTTTATGGGGGGACTCAGGAAAGCTCAGAGAAGCCCCCATGATGGACCAACTCGGCCCGGGATCCAGAGGCTCACCCAAGTGGGGAGGTGCCCATGAGAAGCTTAGTGACCGGGGCACTGAGCTGGGGACATTAGGGCAGGTGCTGATGGGGATGGACTCTGGGCTTCAGTGAGGGAAACCCCACGGAGGGCTTCCTGGAGGTGGCGAGGAGGGGTAGGGGCTGGAGGATGCCCCAGGTAGGGCAGGGAGGGCTTCCTGGAGGTAGTGATGAGGGAGAAGGGGCAGAAGGATGCTGGGGTAGTGGGGAAGGGCTCCCTAGCCAAGACTGAGGGTCCCCACCTTCCTTGGAGGCACCAGAGCCCGACTCCACCCGCCTGTGAAGTGGCCCTTCCTTCCCAGGTGGGGCTGACTGCACCTGCACTGGGTGTCAAGGGTCAGAGAGAAAGACAGTTGCCAACTCACGTCAGAATGATTAGGGCCTGTCGTAGTCCGTTTTGTGTTATTTCTGCTAGAACAGAACATCTGAGATTGGGCATTTTATAAAGAACAGAGACTTATTTCTCACAGTTTTGGAGGGTGGGAAGTCCACCGGTTGAGGGGCCAACGCTGGGGCCTTCTTGCTGCGTTGTGCGTGGCAGAAGGTGTGGGGGCAAGAGGGCGCGTGGAGAAAGGAGGGAAGGGGCCAAACTCAGCCTTTTGTCGGGAGCTCACGCCCCGATCGGGCACTGATGCATTCGTGGGGGCAGAGCCCTCGGGACCTGCTCACCTCTTAGAGGTCCCGCCTCTCAGCCTCTTGCGTCGGGGATTAAGTCTCCAACACGGGAGCTTTGGGGGACACTGAGGAAATGGAGCCTCAGTCCCTGAGGCAGGCGGGGCTGGGCCCAGTGGAGGTGAACCCTCGGGGAGAGCCCCTCTGCCTGCAGGGCATGTCCCAGAACTGCTCCTTCTGTTCCCCGTGGCCGCTGGCCCTTGGAGCTGGGAGCGTGGAGTGACCAGCTGGGCTCAGGTCATGGCTTCACACCCTTGGCTCAGTGTCCTCCTCTGCCGGGTGGGATGGTCCATAATCACCCCCGTGGTGATGGTCGTGTGACTGAGCCACAGCGGGCGCCTTCCGAGCGTGCCTGTCCTCTGCACGCCCTGCACAGTGAGTACTATTTCCCCCGACAGGTGAAGGAAACTGAGCTTAGAGAGGTCAAGTGACCTCATTCACTCCGTTCTCCCAACGAATGTTCATGGGGGCCTCCTGTGCTCAGGGGTGTTCTGCTCCTCGGGGCACCCTGGTTGGGAGGACAGGCACCGTCCCTGTTCTTCTGGAGTGTAAGCTCTGGAGAGGTGTCCAGACCCAAAGCAGATAGAGGGATGACAAACTGTGAAGTGTTAGAAAAATGAGCAATAAGACTAACAGGCAGATGAGCTCCTGTGCCGGCAAAGGCTGAGGGTGCAGGATGGGCAGGGTGGGTGCTGGCATCGCTCAGGGTGCGTGTACACAGCTGGGGCTGCGGTGGGGGGGTGGCCGAGGCAGGAGCCACGTGGGGATCTTCAGGTTGTGGGGCTGAGAACCCTAGAGGTGAAGGGAGGGCCTGAGCAGGAAGGCAGGCCCTGGTCCATGTAAACGCCAGCACCACTTTGGCACCTGAGTGGGCGAGGCTCGTGGGGAGACAGGAGGGAAGAGGGAAGAGCAGTTGGGAACAGCCTGGGGGCAGACAGGACAGCTTGGAGAAAGGGGCGGGGAGGGGTGGATGGACCCACGGTTCTCAGCAGGGCACTTTGGCCCCCAGGGGCCGTGTGACAGGTCAGGCACCAGGTTTGGTTGTCACAACCCAGGGGAGGGCCTGTGGGCAGCTTGTGGGGGGCAGGGATGCTGCCAAACATGCCGCAGGGCACAGGACAGCCCCCCCGGAGAGTGACCCAGCTGCTGTGGGAGGGACAGAGGGACATGGATGGGCCTGTGAGCACATATTTTGGGGAGGACGTGGAGGAACAGGCTGCAGGTATCGGCTGTGCTACCTGGTGAATGGTGGTGCCTTCTGGGCATGTGGGTGGGTGCGCCATGTGGAAATGGCCAAGGGTTTTGTGGGGCCGTGTTGAGTGTCTGCTGTGAACTAGTTGTGAGGGTCGACAGGCCCGGGTGGCTGGGCAAGGCCAGACCCGTGAGGCGAGGTCATGTTTGTGAGTGGTCCCTGCACGTATGATGCCTGCAGCCACAGGGCTCCAAGGGGGGAGTGAGGATGGAGGACCAAGCCCTCCAGGCGGAGCTGAGCAGGGCAGCGACAGAAGGAACCTGGTTCTGTCTACTCGGACGCTGTGACAGACACCACAGACCAGGTAGTTTTTGGAGCAGAAACTCATTGTTTCACAGTACTGGAGGCTGAAGTCCCAGATCAAGTGTTGGGGAGCTGGTTTCTCCCGAGGCCTCTCTCCTGGGCTTGTAGGTGCCGCCTCCTCCCTGTGTCCTCACGTGGCCGCCCCTCTGTGTGTGCCTGTCCTGACCTCCTCTTCCCATAAGGACACCTGTCCTGTTGGATTAGGGCCCACCTGAGTGACCTCATTCTAACTTAATTACCTCTGTAAAGACCCTCTCTCCAAACACAGTCACGTTCTGAGGTCCAGGGGTTAGGACCTCAACAGATGAACTTGGGGGTGCACGATTCAGCCTGTAACAGAGCCCCGGGAGATAGTTGGCTGACCCTGAGGAATGATGTTGCTTATTGAGAAGACGGTGAGCAGCCGTGCTCCGTGCTTCTAATTCTGGGGGGTTACCAATGACCCCACTGCCATTTGTGCTTGGGGGAGAGCTTTCTAGATACCGAGTTAAACCCTCTCTTGAGCGGAGAATTCAGTGTCTGAAGCCCAGCTGCTCTTGGAAGTGACCCGCAGGTGATCAGGAGCGGCTCCTGCACAAAACCAGCCGAAGCCCAGGCATGCGTGTTCTGGCTGGGGTGGGATGGGGAGGCCTCCCCGGGCCAGGCAGTGCAGCCCTGGTCAGTGAGGAACTTAGGCTTTCCCAGAAAACGGCATTTCTTCTCTTTCGAGTCACAGCTGCTGCCTAGACACTCCAGGGCTTCCTGGAAGTGGTATTCGCATCCCCGACATTCCAGCAAGAATTCTTGTGACACCTCCTTCTCAGGAACAGCTCGGGATGGGATGATCTCATCAGAAGAGTCAGAAGCTCCAGCCCCGGGGAGCTCCTGCTCCTGGCCTGGCTCTGCTGTGTTCCTCTGGGAAGAAATTCCCCAACCTGCAGCATCTCATCCCCACGCGGCCGGCAGCCGTCACGGCGGCTTCATGCCAGCGGTGTCAGCCCTGGGCGCTCCACTTAGACACCCAGGAGACAGCACCTGCCTGGGTGCGGGGGTGGCCAGGGTGGCAGGATTGCACAGCTGGGCCGTGGAGGGGACCTTGGGAGGACTGGGGAAGGCACAGCTAGGGGCTAGTGTGTGCATGTGCACATGTGTGCGTGCTTGTTCTGTGTGTGTGTGCATTTGTGTCTCCGTGAGTGCATATGTGTCTGTGTGCATGTGCTTTCCGTGTGTGCACCTATGACTATTAGTTTCTGTGCATGCGCACCCATGCTCAGTGTGTGCATACGTGACTGTTTTAGTTTGTATGCGTGCGTGTGTGCGCGCGCATTGGGGCACATGTGACCTGTGTATTGGGGTGCAGCACAGAGGTTAGATCAGTCCTAGGTCCCCACGGTGCAGAGCTGGGGTGGGACTGAGGTACGGATTACAAGGAAGGTGTTCGTGGCTTCGCGCAAGGAAAGCCTTTCCGGGCACCGTCCAGCACTCGCTTCGAGTTCTCTGCCGGTGGTGAGTTCTCCCTCGTGGTTTGTGTCCAAACGGGCTGGGAAACCACTGATGGCAGTTACAGTGGTGACGTCTGCCTCCGGACAGCTCCCCCCAGGCCCCTTCTGCCCCCACGGCCACAGCCGGCCTCCCTCCGCACCCGCCTGGGGTGTCGGGCGGGCGGGAAGAGGAGATCCCATGGGTGGGGTCGCAGCCATCCCTGCGAGGCAGCTGAAACTCCCTTCCTTTCATCTCCTGTCCTGACGGGGAGACAGGAAGTTCTCATGGCGGGAGACAAGACGGAGCCACGACCCACAGGCCCCGATGGGCGTGGACGACCTCACCGCTCTGCCATCCCAGCTTATCTCCCGCTCACCATTGTCTTTGTTCCCCACCATGGATGTGGGGATACTAGATGGGCCACTCTGAGGCTGGAGGACATGCTGTCCCCGAAGGTCCCCTGCCCCCAAGAGCCTCTGGGGGCTGTGCTGGTTCTCAGGAGCCGCTGCTCACTGGAGGCCACCAGAGGCACCTTCAGCTTCATAGCCCTTGGCTCCCTGCAAGGCCTCGTTTACACTCAGGTGTAAAGGACTGCGGCCCTTAGGACCAGAGAAGGCTGTGTGAGGACTCCCTGCTCTGCCTGCCTGTGGCTGTGTGAGGGCAGGCCTGCCTTCCCTCCCCTGCCCTGCCGGAAATCCAGTGGTCACAGACTCAGAAGGACCTTCCAGGTCACTGGCCCTCTCCCCACCCAGGCGGGCTGCAGGGCCCCTCCCCTGTCGCCCATCCTCTGCGTGGTGGTCAAACCCACCAGTGCCTCCCAGGATGTCTGGAGCCTCTCTGGTTCCTTCTCTAACTCCAGCTTCTTTGGAACGCCCATTCCTGGCCATGGCTCAGAGTGTAGAACTCCAGATTCCATCTTCCTCCCCATGTGCCCCGATACACGAGACCCCGCGATGTCTTAGCCACACTGAGCCCCTCTGGGTGGTTACCCCAGGGAGGAAGCTCTCCGCCCCTGCTCGTCCTAAGGGATGGTCTGAGGGTGTCTCTGGAGGTCAGAGGAGTGGCCTGGGCAGGTTTGCAGACAGCTCAGGGGTCCCAAGCCTTGGCCGCTGCCCTGCTACCCCTCTCGGGCACCTGTGGCACAAGGCTGCCCTGGTGGCGTTGCCTCCTGTGGGCAGAGCCCAGAACCTTCTCATTCCTAAGAAGCGTAGCCGGGTGCTTTATTGAGAGTCCTGCAGCTTCTCGTCATCACACCCACCCAGCGCCCCGGAGAGGTGGCTGGTTGGGCCCCAGGCCTGTGGTTATTGGGTTCCATGTGGTGCTGTGCCCTCCGCCTGAACCCTCCTGGACTCGAGCATTTTCCCTGTCTCCACTCCTGGCCCCATGCCTCACACGCGCCCCCCATCAGTTCTTTTCCTGTCTCTGCAAATCCTAGAAACCCACGGAACAGCCACGCGCGTGTTCCCAGTGGCCGCTCACATCCTCCTTGGTTGGCTTAAAAAGGCCTGGCGTGCGCACTGGGTTTCGTAAATACCAACATAACAATCGCAACGAAACCAAAATAGACGTTCCCTGTGAAGACCGAGGGACTGCAGTGAGTGTTTGGGAAGCCGGCGGTAACCTGACATTTATTCCTCTCAGTTCCCTGTCCAGGGACAAGACTCTCGGTAATGAGCTATAATGCTGTCACCAGGAAGCCACGGCAGCAATAGCTGGAATGTTCTCTCTGAGGAATGCATGTTGCCCGGTGTGAGAGGGACTATGCACAGTCTTCCACACAAGCAACCTTGCAGAAACACGTCCTTCCTAGAACGAGCTTCTCCCTGTGGTTGAATATTTACCTCCCTAAGCATCACCCTCTCTCAGCTGTATTTTTAAGAGACTTCCTTCCAGAAAAAGACACAGCTACTATTTTTGTGTTTTCCCTTCTTCTGCAAGATGAGAGTAAATGCCAACTCTTCTCCCAGGGTTGCTGTGAGAACAGCATGAGACAATTGCTGCAGAATGCATAGCTCAGTGCCTGGCAGGCAGCTACGGCTCAGTCCCTGTGGGTATTATTTTGGTATCCTACCCGCCTTTGCCGTCCACGCACCATCCTCTCCAGTGTGTCGTTCCGTCGTTAAGCGTGCCTTTGTGCGATGGCTCTTGTGTTTTTGTGTGATTGCGTGGAACTTCCCCCTGAGTGCCTTCCTGGCCTGACTGCCCTGGCTGAGGGCCTCCAAGCTCCACACGGCACTGGGACTGCTGTGTGTTACAGTTGAGTATCTGGCAGGTACCCCTGTTCTGCCGCCCCCTTTGCTGTTGAAAGGTCACCTGTCACTGGGCCTGCCTGTGGTACCCTTCTCTCCCACCGCCCCATCCCGTATCTCGTGTTAAAAATGGACATAAAGTGGGATTAAACCAGGTCTGAGTGAGGAACAGGGGGCACTCTCAGGCCTGGAGGCACCTGTGGGGGTTCCAGAACATACTGACGCTGGGCCTCGCACCCAGAGACACTGACGAGGGGGTCTGCATGGGGCCTGGGCTCAGCGATCTGTGGACTCCCTCCTGCCCCTCACCCCCAGCGTTCTCAGGTGAGGCCTGAGCTGAGAACCTCTGCCGGCATTTGCAGGATCGACTTTGCTTTTCCAGAGCCCTTCTGAGCTTCCTTGCTCTGCACTGATGTCTAGGAGATGAGGTTACCTGACAGCAGGTTCCAGCGCAGCCCTGATTCATGGCTGGCTTTGCCAAGTCTGTTCTTCTGCTTACAGGGATGTGGAGAGGCGTCAGGGCTTGGCCCCAGGATGGGCCAGCTCATGCGGGGCGCCCCGTCTGGGACGTGTTCCCCGCCTCCAGGGGAAGTGCAGGAGGCGGCTCTAGGTACCTGGGTGGCCGGCCGGCAGGTGGGCTTGGGAGTTCGCCTGCCAGCTGGGCAGCTGCTGCGCCCGTTCTGGGCGCTGCCCAGGGAGAGCACAGACGTGACACGGGGTGTGGGAGGGACAGCGCTGGGCCTCGGGGACCTGGGGGCCCGTGTGGGCAGCTGCTCTGGGACGGCCTGCCCCTGTCCTGCTGAGGGATTGCACAGGGAGCCCAGCCGCAGGAGCGGGGACTCAGCTATAGTTGCAGAGCCGGGCTCCCCACTCCCAGGGACTGAGAACACTGCCACC
The DNA here is from genome assembly GCA_023783475.1 of Daubentonia madagascariensis. NCBI lineage: Eukaryota > Metazoa > Chordata > Mammalia > Primates > Daubentoniidae > Daubentonia > Daubentonia madagascariensis. The sequence continues at coordinate 9,977,393 of JAKFHU010001557.1, read as the reverse complement.
CCCGTCCTGCCCACCCACTGCTTGTCACCACTTCACTCCTCCGGAATGCTCGCGGGCACGTTGCCCAGGCAACCAGAACGCCAGCGCCGTTGCTATCCTTCAGTCTCCTCCAAGTACCTGCCAAGGCTGCCGAGCACCAGCCCCTGGGCCCGGTGTTGCCGCAGACTCCCTGCTTTAGGGCTCCTGGGATGGACCCTGGGCTTGACTGATGGCCAATGGCATGGGAGGGTCCTGGGTGGTCCCTGCGAGTGCTCACAGGGAGCCAGGCTTAAGGCATGACCCGTACAGTCCCTGAGACACCCCTGCCATGTGGGGGCCTGTGTTCACCCAGTTTTACAGGTGGGGAAACTGAGGCATAGAGCCGGGGGGGGGGGGGGGTGTGTGTCTGCACTGTAGGATGTTCTGCAGCATCCCTGTCAGTAGCAACCCAGAATGTTGACAATCAAATATGTCTCCAGACATTGCTAAATGTCCCCAGGGGGCAAAATGATCCCCAGATGAGAACCAGTGATGGACCTGAATGGCCCACGGACCACAGGATGCCGTGTGTTAGATCTTCCGGAATAAGATGTGAAGGGACTCACAGGGCTGCCGTGCCTCTGGGTGCGATGCTGCATGGGTGGGGGTGGCACCTGCTGGGTGCATTGCCCACCCCAGCCACCGCCCCCCTGTGTACAGCCGTTGTTCAATTGTCCAGGAATGGAATTAGTGCAGTTACAGGTTACAGAAATTTTTGTTTTAGAGCTACTTTTTCTAATATATCCCTGGTCCCACTGGTGTAAGATTGTGGAGCCCTGGTTCCTGAGCACAGAAATCTTAGGTTCCCCTAAACCTAGAGTCAGGGTCCAGATCTGAGGCCAGTCTGCTATGACCCGAGTCAGGTCGCTCCACTTGTGGGTCTCAGGTCGGTGTTATCTGGGTTGGGGATAGGATCTGTGTTTCCTAATGTGTGGCCTGCAGAATCCACACATCCCAGGATGCTCCTTGAAAAAGAGGTAGCGCATTGCTTTCCCTGCGAGCTCGACCATGGAACTCTTTTGTGAGGTTCTTAACCCCTTCAGGACCCCAAGCACCGTTAGGGTTAAGGAACACACCTTGGACTGGGCTGAACCAGACTGCTGTCATTGTCCCTTCCAGCTGGGGCATCCTGTGACTCCCAGTGTGGCTGGGGAATGCCAGCGGGGCGGGTGAGTTACAGCAAGTGCACCCTCCCTGCAGGCGCCGGTCCTCACTGCCCTGGAGTGAGGAGGAAGCTTTGGCTGGTGAGGGGAGCCTTCTACTCTGTGCTCCCCTACACACTATCCCAGGACCACCCCAGGCTTTCAGCTGCCTCCTGGAGCTGGGGGAAACTTCCGGGCCTTGACCTCAGAGCAGGAGTTAGCCCTGCTGTCCTGGGGGAGGGGCATCGGGAGGATCCCAGACCCTCCAGGGCTGATCCCCTGCTCTGGGGACAGAGAGTGGCCAGAGACTCTGCGATGGGATTCAGAAAGTCCTCTTGTGGTTTTGGAGGTTTCTATCCAACCCAAATGAGTCATCCCTGTCCTGTTGCTTCTCGGTGAGTCAAATACTGCATGCGTGTCTGACATGCATGGGCCACTGAAGATGAAAACCTTCAAGGCAACCTGGAGCTCCCTTCCTGAAAAGGAGGGATGTTTTTAATCATATTAAATCAAGACGTGGAGCACGGAGTGGCACTGACAGGACATCACAATGACATCAGGCTGGGAATGCCGTTAAAGTGAATCACAGCTTAATGTGTTTTCATTAGGGAAATTGAACCCGTGAGGGCTTTCCAGAAGAAAGTGTGTATTCCCTTCCTGAGCCAAGGCTGGGGGCTGAGACTGGGAGATGGTTGTGTCCCCTGAGTAGGGGAGGTAGGTCTCTGCGCTGACATCCAGAGGGAACCTGCCTGTGCCTTCTCGGTGGTGACCCGGGGTGAGCTCGCTCCTGCCTGGGGAGCCAAGCTCTTGGGGGAAGGGGAAAGAAACGCAAGTGGGTCGGCTTTGGGGACGGTATTCTCTCCCAAGGGCAGAAGTGGCAGGGACTTGGAGCAATGTGGGCTCCGAGGAGACCTGGGGGGTAGTGAGGCCATTTCCACACCAGGCGACAAGGTCTTGCTTCCTACCTCACGTCACATCTCTCTTCCTGGAGGAAAGCACGTTTATGGGGGGGGGTCGGGATGGTGAGAAAGGGGCCCAACGTGCTTGAAGTTTGACTCAACCAAAGTCAGGGCGTGGGCATGGCTGCCCACTGGCTCCATCGGACCCCAAGTCTGTGCCCCTAGGTCTCTTGTCTTTGCAAAGAGTGGAATGTGCTGCCTGTTCCAGGAGGAAGCGGATCTGAACATGCCTGAGAACAAATCTCCAGGGCGTCTCCCCCAGCTCCCTGGGAGCAATCCTGGGAGCACAGGATGGAGTGCCGGCCGCCTCGGGGCCCTTCCGGGGCAGAGGGGCTCAGGCTTCCCCCGCCCCCGCCGCCAGCTCCCTGTGTTTCCCAAAGCCCAGGAGCATTTGGAACATTGAAGGCAGGTTTGAGGAAGGAAAAATAGTGCTCTTATTCCCGTCCGTCTCCTCAGACCAGTCTGTCCCATCTCTGTTGCCTTCTCTGGCTATCAAATAGGGGAGTTTTGAAGAGTTAAAAGAAAAGTAATCGCCCCCTCCCAAGAGTGCGCTTTGTGCTTAGTGGCCTGTTTCCGAAGATTATCGTATGGAAAGGGGCAGGGATTTCCTTCCCGGTGACGACACCTGGCCAGTGCTCCTCCCCCAGGTGAGGAGGGTCAGCGTCATGTTGACAACAGGTGCCCCGGGCATGAGGCAATGAGAAGGGCACATCCCCTCTGGGGTCTTCCTCCAAAACACGTCACCCCGGTCTAATCATGAGAAAAGCATCAGACGAATCTCCAAAGAGGAGCATTCTACAAACTCCCTGACCAGGCCTCCTCCGAACTGTCAGGGCCATCAGAAACAAGGGAAGTCTGGGAAACTGTCACAGCCCAGAGGAGTCCAAGGAGACGTGACGACTAAATGTCATGTCGTGTCCCGGATGGGATTCTGGAACAGAACAAGGGCATTAAGTGAAAACCAGGGGAATCCCAGTCCAGTGTGTGGTTTAGTGAACAGTAATGCACCGTGACAAGTGCACCATGGCGATGTGAAACGTGACGTTTGGGGAAACTAGGAAAAGAGTACCCAGGAGCTCTCTGTGCTCTTTGGCAATTTTGGGGGTAAATCTTAAACTGTTCTAAAATGAGGTTTATTGAAGCACGCCAGCAGAAGTGGGGTGGGAGTCAGGAAGCGTCTAGGCGCGGGGTCGTGGGGGGTGGGGTAGACCCGGCAGAGGCTTCCCGGGGTGAGCCCTGGGCCCTCAGTGAAGCAACGTCCACCTCAGGGCCGGGGGCTCCCGCAAGAGAAGATGGACTCACAAAAAGCCAACTGCGCCACTGTGTCCTAGAACAAACGTATGTGTGTCTATTCCACCTGCCTCCTTGGAATCATTTCTAGCTGTGCCGTGTGAATTATTGATCACAGAAGCATAGGTTTTCTTAGAAGGGGAGGAGGGGACCTCAGGGCCCACCTGCTCCAACCATCTCATACAAATGACGGGAAAACTGGGGCTTGCAGAGGTGCGAGCTACAAGCCCGTGCTCGGCTAACTCCATCAAGCGCAGCGTCATTCCCCAGGGCCCCAGAGCCAGGAGCAGACACGGGAGCAGGCTGTCTCTGTGGCAGGACTGGGGTGGGCTGGCCACCTGTTGGACAGCTCCGAAGATACCAGGGCTGCACAGTCCCAGGGCTCTGGCCCACCCCGCTTCTCACCGCCCTCGTGCTCCGGCAAGGCAGACGCCAGCTGCTTGCAGGAGGCAGGTGCTGCACACGCCCAGCTCGGGGAAGGTGCGACTTCAGGTAGAAGAGACGTCTTTGTTCCCTTAATTGACAGTGATTTTCTTCTGTGAGGAAAATATACAGAAGGTAGTGAATTGAATCTCAGTTCACTGAATCTTATTAAACTCTGCTTGGGAAAAAAGATTCCAACAAAAAGTTAAAAGGAAGAGAAGCAAGAAAGCTAAAACTAGAAAGTAAAGTGAGTGCGGCAGTAGGTCGCCGCGTGGAGGCGGGGGCGGGGGTGGTAAGGGAGTTTGCTCTTCCTCTGGCGGTCCCCGCCACGGCCGCCCCGGCCTGTCCTCGCAGGGTGTGGGTGTGAGTCGCCAGGCGCCCCAGCGGGGACTGAGTGTCATTCCCGGGAGCCCCGGTGAGGACGGTGTGGACGAACCTGGCAAGTCTCCACCGCAGGGCCCCTGCGGCTCGAGGGGCCGCCCTGGCCTGCGTCCTGTCTGCCGGGACAGGGCCTGTGCACCCCCAGCAGCCCCCGGCGCCCTCGCCAGCCTGTGCCCTTTGATTTTTAGGGAGAGATGCTTTACATACGTTAAAATTCACCTTTTAAAAGTGTGCCGTTCAGTGGTTTTAGTGTATTCATAGAGTTGTGCGGCCGCCACAGCGGTCCACAGAGAAACCCCATAGCCTTTAAGCAGCGACTCCACATGACCCCGTGTCCCCATAGCCCTCCCCCGGTCCCGCCTCATCTTCCCGCCTCTGCGGATTTACCTGCTCTGGGCGTTTCGCGGCAGTGGAACCAGACGCTACGTAGCCTTGAGTGCCTGGCTGCGTTCACTTCCTGGGATGCTTTCAAGGTCCGTCCCCATAGCATGGGTCAGCACCTCTTTTCTTTTTAAGGCTACATAATATTCCATTGTATAGTTATACAAATTTTGTTTATCACTTCGTCAGGTAGACACTTGGGTTGTTTCCACTTTTGGCAGTTGTGAGTAGTGCTGCTGTGGACATTCATGCACAGGATTTTGTGTGGACAGATGTTTATACTTAAGAGCAGGATTGCCAGGTTCATGGTGTTTAAGGTTCCAAGGAATGGCCAAACTGCTTTCCACAGTGGCGTTCCATTTTGCCTTCGCACCAACAGTGCAGGAGGGTTCCCCTCTCCCCACATCCTCGCCAGCATGTGGTATTGTCTGTCTTTTTGTTTGTAGCTCTCCTGTGTGTGTGCAGTAGGCAGTATTTTCTTAAGGGGCCCGTGGATACCGCAGAGTTTTGGGGGAGCTGTTTGCCCCCTCTGCCCATCCTGTGTCCTGGCCCACTGGTGTGTGTGTTGCTTGACAGTCGTGATGGCTCATGGTGTCCTCCGGCAGCCTTGCTGTGGGGCCTTCGTCCTGCAGATGTGTGGGGTCACCTGCCGTCTTGGTGAATGGCTGATGGCACCCCTTCCTGGGGTGAGGCCCTCCCAGAACCTCTTAATCTAGAGATGAGAGCAGCTCTGGGGACCCAAGCCCTGTGCTGAGCAGGGCCAGGGAGAAGAGCGTTCCTGGGTTCTGCCTCGTTTCAGAGCCAGCCCCTGGGATGAGGAGAGAGGTCCTTTGTTGCTGCTCAAGGGGTCCTTGGAGAGGTGGCCAAACCCTCCTTGTGCCAAGGAGTAGCCTCTCACCAGGATGTCCCCAAGCGCATCTCAAGACCACCAAGGTCCAGGGAGCACACACAGGTCGGTGGGCCTGGTGGCAGGTCAGTGAATCCATCCCAGTCTCCCCATGGGAGGGGCTCTCTCTGCACCCCACCCCAGCATTTCCTCTGTCCTGGCTTGTCCACCTGTCCTCTCTGCTCCACTCTCTGAACACATCAATCACTTTAAAAAGGAAGAAGCTGGACTTGAAGAGGAACAACAAATCGACCTCTCCCTGTCACTGTTGCAGTTGGTTAGTTTTCTGCATAACAGCTGGGTGTCTTGGAAATGAGGGGGTTTCTATAGTAACCAATTACAGCCATGATTGGTGAAAAATCACGGAAATACCCTGTGTGTGAAGTTATGCTGGGGAGGCAGGCACAGGCTTAGGTGCTGTAATTTTAATTTCCTGGGGCAATATTTCTCCAAGCACTGATGGCAGGTTTGCTTGTCATTGCTTTTGATTCAGCCTGCCTGGTGGTGCCTTGAGGGGCCTGGTGGTACCTGGCAAGGCCTGGCGGGGTCTGGTGGGGCCTGGTGGAGCCTGGTTGTACCTGATGGGGCCTGGTCATACCTGGTTGTACCTGCTTGAACCTGGTGGGGCCTAGTGGGGCCTGCTGAGGCCTGATGGGGCCTGGTGAGGCCCTGCACCTGCTCAGAAAAGCATCTCATTCCCCTGGGGGCCAGACTTCCACCCAGATGTGCAGGCAGTGGGACACGCAGAGGCTCTAATCCGGTCCCCACCCTCACTGGGCCACCTGCAGCTGCAGAGGAGTGCCCTTAGAGTGTGTGTGGGGAGCTCTACACTGACCTAACTTCCTCCATGAGGGGACAATGGCCCTGTTTCCCGCACCAAGCCTGGTTGCTTGTGCAGAGAAATCGCACACCAGCAGAAACACTGCGGAAGCATCAGCACGAGGAGCAGTTCCTAATTTCTGCAGTGAAGCACTTTCATGCTGACTAAAGAGCTGGGGCCTTTTTATTTGTGGATTGGTCCTTTTTGGTCATTAGTGTTCATGAACAAGAGTTTCTCTCAGTGTCCTGATGACCCAAGGGACCATCCCGTGCCCAAGTATCAGCGAGCGTCAGCCCCGGCCGCGTGGGTTTCAGAGTTAAAGGAGGAGGGACACACACGCAAGGACGCACACTCACGTGCTGACACGCTCACATAGATGCTCTCGCACATGGACCCACGGGTACACAAAAACACTGACACACATGGACACACTCCCCCGCCAGTGCACTTCCACCTCCTCATGTGCACCAAATACACACGGGCACACTGGTGCCTGCCCACAGACTGCCTCTCACACTCATGGACACACTCACAGGTACTTTTTCACCCCCCACACACTGACACACTTGCATGCTGACACACTGGTGCCTCACACTTGCACTCACTGACATGCTCACGTTGGCTCACACACAGACACACTCTCACGGATGCTGTCTCACACACACCGACACACGCTTACCCACTTGTGCATGATCCTGTGCACGCGCTGGCACACGCTTGGCCACGGCACGCACACACTCACAGTGACACACATGCACTGATTCATTCCTTTTTAAAGTCACGTGATGCCATACAAAGAAAAACCACCTAACTCGTTTTCCAGGCCTGGTTTGAGCAGCTTCTCAGGCTGGTGGCTTAGCGCACTGAACACCCTCACCCACCCCACCCGCGACAGTCATTAAAGTTTTTGGATTCATTTTAACTTTCAGACGTGAAGTTGGTGATGAGAACTGACTTTGAATGACACAGATAATCAGTCCTCAATTATCTGAGCTGGGGGAAGAGGGAACGTGGGCCTGCTTCCTCCGAGCCCTTCCACGTGGCTCCCACTGTGCTCTGGGCTCTCACGTGACACTCGAGTGTCCACCGGTCCGGAGACAACTCCAGGCCCAGGGATGGTGCCGCCCCGTGGGAATGGGGTGGCTTCGCCTCCCCTGCAGTCCCTCCCGCCTCCCTCGCCGCGCTCTGCTGGGTTTGCTCTTTCTCCAACCTTCCCAGGAGGTGGATAAGAGGGCTTCAGAGGGCGCCTGCACGGACGATAAATGGCGGAGCAGAAATGTCACCAGAACAAACACTTCAGCGTTAATAAACTTCCAGCTTAGCCAGAGCAGATCTCGTTTCCCCAGGTGAAGTCCAGAGGAGGCCAGAAATAAGCAGCTTTCCCATGTACGGCAGTTAAAGCAACACGCCTGCTTTAAAATACGCACATTCAGCCTGCTGTGAGGGGGTGGGGGAAGCCGGTGGTGTCTGCCCTGTGAGTGTGCGCACAGCAGGTGCAGGTGCCCAGGAAGTGCCCATGGGTTGTGCCCCAGGTGTCGTCTCACAGGTGTAGTCGCGCTGACAGGCTGGGACCTCCGTCCTTCCCAGACCTCAGGAGAGTGGCTGTGGAGGAAAGTCCCTGGCCCTGGGGTCCGAGGTGGAGGCCGGTCTGGGCCTGCTGTTGTCTCCCCTTGAGTCTTCCTGGCATTACGGACAAGGATGGGGGCACAGGCAGGTCTTCTAAAGTCGTCTTGTCAAGGCTGACCCTGGGGGCTTGCGAGACTCGGTCTCCGCCCGTGGAATGGGCTGCCGGGTCACCAGCCGGCTCTCTGCGGAGCCTGTTCCTGGGCCCTGGGGGGCCAGGCACCCGCCCCCACGCACAGGCCGTTGGCACCGCTCTTTCAAGATGCCGACGGGAAAGCCGCACGTGAGTCAGACTGTCGGGTGGAGAGGGGGTGGCGTGTCCAGTTTCCCTTTTGCAGTCAGTGTGAGCTCTGTCTTTGAGTGTCCTTGTCCTGGGGGTGGGGGGTGGAGACAAGGCCTGGGCCCAGCCCCCGCCTCCTCTGACCCGTCTTCTCTCCTTCCTCCAGCTCCATGTCCACCCCCTGGCCGGGCTGCTCCCTCGGAAGCCATGCTTGGATACTTATAGCCATGTTTCAGCTCGCCGTGGATTTGCCCACCTGTGAGTCCCTGGGCCCGGGCCCCGAGTTCCGGCTGCTGCCACGCCCGTCGCACCGGCCGCCCCGGTTGTGGAGTTTTAAAAGCGGACAGCCAGCGCGGGTCCCGGCCCCCGTGTGGAGCCCCCGGCCGCCCCGCGTGGAGCGCGTTCACGGGCAAATGCAGAGTCCCCGAGCCAAACGGGCCCACAGGCCCAGGGACCAGTTGGCCGTGCTCGTGCCCAAAGGGGGGCTCTCCAAGCCCCCAGCTGCAGCCAAATCCAGCCCTTCCCTCGCCTCCCCCTCCTCGTCCTCACCCCCCGCGGCGGCCGCCGGGGCCACGGAACAGCAGGCCCTCCTGAGGAGGGGGCGGAGGCACCTGCAGGGGGACAGTCTCAGCAGCTTTGACTTCAGAGGCGGCCGGCCCACGACGGAGGCTGAGTTCATTGCCTGGGGGCCCACTGGGGACGAGGAGGGCCTGGAGTCCAACACGTTTCCGGGCATTTACGGCCCCACCACGGTCTCCATCTTACAAACGCGGAAGACAACTGTGGCTGCCACCACCACCACCACCACGGCCACCCCAGTGACGCTGCAGACTAAGGGGTTCACCGAGTCCCTGGACCCCCGGAAAAGGATCCCGGTCGGGGTTAGCACAACGGAGCCTTCCACCAGTCCCAGCAGCAGTGGGAAAGACAACAAGACCCCACGCATCCTGGGGGAGACCTCAGGTACGGCCACCTCTCTTCTGGTTGGAGTTTGCTTGGGGTTGGGGGCCGGGGACCTGGCTCGGGGGGAAATGCTGAGACGTTCCAGGGGTGATACTGCACATGGAACCTCGGAGATAGACGGGGGCAGCATGTGTGCATGAACCTGCACACGCATGTGTACTATGTATTGCCAAATACAGGCTGTGCCCCAGAGGGAGGGTGGACATGAGGAGGGCTTTCCTTATTGTCCACCTAGATGTAGACACTGTACCCACCGTGCCTCTGGGGGGGACCAATTGAACCCCACCGGACACAGAACCACATCTTCCAGAATTGTAGAACTTTGTCTCCCAGGGTGGCCCAAGAATAAGATGCAGGCACATCTCCTAATGGAGATCAGGGGCTACGGGGAGTCTTCAGAACCCCTCAGGGGTGTGGGGGGGGGGGTTACCTGCCAGCTTGACCTTGGTTCAGGATTAGGAATGGCCTTAAATAGCAAGAAAGACCGAGGCCAGGTAAAAGGAGGAACTTCCAGTGGTGTTAACTGAAGCTTCGCAGTGACTCAGGTAGCAGAGTTCTGTTCCCCGGCGCTGGGTTAGGAGGGTGATTGGAGGATGGAGTCTTCTGCGGCTGTTATTCTAGCTGCGTGTGGACAGTGACAGTTCCTTGGCTTTGAAATATCTCCTTCCGTGTAGTTTTTTCTTTTTCCTCCTGTACCTTGTCCTCCAATTGCTTCAAAAGGAGTAGCCCTTAGAAATCTCCCAAGCCAGAGCTTGTCCCTGCACTGGTCGCCTGCACTGGCATGGGCCAGGCTTCACAGTAGACGTGGTGGGAGAGCTCAGAGCCCCAGACCCCAGCGGTTCTCACCCACCTCTGGCCTCCTCTGCCTCTGTTAACAGCTGTGACCTGGTGCCCCAGGGTGACTCAGAAGTTCACAACTCGGATCTGTGCATGCGCATCCTAGACAAACAGCGATATTTGATAACTTTGTAAAACAGGATGCAAATTCTAGGGCATCAGCACAAAAGGGGCAGGCATGCTGTTGCCTCCTCATGGCCTACTTTTCACCCCTTCAAGGGTGTGGGCTCCACGGGCCCCACGTGGGCCCTACGTGGGCTCAAGGGGAAGGAAGGGAACTGCTCTTCAGAGGTCATCTGCAGCACAGTTGGCACAGTGTCCCCGGCCCTCTGCATCCTCACTGGACTCTGAGTCCTGGCCGTGGTTCCGTCTCACCTTGGGCAGGCAGGCAGTGCTCAGCAGTTGGACAGGTATTCATGGGTTGGGCTGCTTTTGTCCTTCACGGGACAGCCAGTGACCTACTTGCTTCCTTCACCTGGACAAGAGCACGTGCAGTTTTTATTCTGAGCTCCTCTTCCCTCGAGAGCAATGTATCTATGAAAGCACAACCGAGCTTCATGCCAATGCCGGGCTGGGGGCTGGGAGCTTGGGAGCACCCTGGGAGATGTTCCAGAGGCCTTGCCTGGGTGACCTCCCCTGTAGCCTCCTTCGGGAATCTGCAGACCCCTGGGCCGCAGTTTGTCATCCCGTGTCAGGCGCCTGCAAGCAGCTTACAAAGCATTCGTTTTTACCTCAATAAACTCACAAGCCATCATCCTATGCTCTCACTTGACTGTCACCTCCTCTGTGTACGTCACTTACTATATAGACATGGATGAGGAAACAAGTTCCCATTTATTCCAAATTACATTTGCTATTACTAAAGGTAAATGCCTGGGACAGCACTCTAAGGCTTAGCAAATTAATTCACAGTACATTGCATGTCGCTAAGCCAACTCAACAGATGCTTATCTTGGAAAAGATTTGTGGTTCTTCATAATATAATCTGGTGCTGGATTAATTTGTTTGGCAAAACAAATTTAAAAGGAGGAAAATATGTATGTCTGCTTCTAATGCAAAGAAGCGTTAATTCTTGAAAGTGATGCTGGTCTGCGAGGAAGGGGACAAAGGCAGCTCACAGCAGCCCTCATTAGGGCTGAACAGCAGTCGTCAGCTTCCAGGCCAGGGCAAAGGGGAGAGAGATGTCAAGGTGACCCTTCCCACAGGGCTCATCACAGCCCAGCCGGTACTAACCACAGAAGTGAATTACCCAGGCAGAAGCAATTCAAGCTAGACACTGGGAAGAACTGGCTAGTGATGCAGGCGGTGAGCTACTTGCTTAGGCTACTGAGGACAGGCTGTATATCTCCTTATCTGGAACTCCTAGATGGAGGGGTTGGATGGGGCAGGAAAACTGAACTGGATGGAAAGGGTGGTGGGGCAGAGGACTGGACTCCCCCAGGTCCCCTTCCCTCAGCAATCATCACCTGTAACCTGGGCCCCCAACTCTTTGTGGACTGTGACCACTACTCACACTTCTCAGACCTTTAAGGCAGCAAGAGTAGTCTTGGGGGTCCCAGAGCTGCAGTTTGGGAAGCCATGCCTTGCTGCGGTTAGCGGCACCTGCCTCAAGGCTGAAGATCCGGCACAGAACTGGGGCTCTGCTGCACGTTGCTGTGTGACCCTGGGAGAGGCCTCTTCTCTCTTGGTTTCCTTTTCTTCACTAGCAGAATTGAAGCTTAGAACTACTTCTCCTAAACAGTTGCTGTGAGGACTCAGTGGATCAACACTGAGCATAAAATAAGCTGCCTGGCACCTAAGAATCCTCCTATACACATCAGTTGTTTTTGTACCCAGCAAGAGTGGTTCTGACAAAAGGGCTGCCAGTGTCAAAGGCAGAACAAGCTGCCAGGGACTTGGGAGACTCTTCAGCTCAGATACACCCCACTTTGCCTACTCACTGCTGGGGCCACCCCAGAATTTGGAATTGGAGATTTAGGAAGTGATACAAATCATTCATTAAGTCAGTTCTACTGTTCAAAGAGGGATCTTTGGAATCATATTTTGGGATGTGTGAATTTTATTTTTGCTTCTGTAGAGAAATGTTTAGAAGGGACGTGTTACATTTTCCTGTTTGTCCGTAGCACAGACATTGTTGGACACAGAAAGGACAGGTGTCTGGTGATTTGGGGCACTCTGAGGTTTCTCTGGAAGTAATGTTACGTGGAATAGCTGCTGGAATGGTCAAAGGGGCCACTCTCAGGAATCACCCTGCAGTTGAAGTAATTGGGAAATCTCCCCGAGTTGTAGGGTAATGGTTCAGAGTCCCACTGCATGCTTTCACATTCCTGGCTTCAGCTCATAATAGCTGTGTAAACTTGGACAACTTTCTTGTCATCTATGTACCTCAGTGGGAATGGTAGAGTTAACCATCGCATAATGTTGTCATAGAGATTAAATGAGACAGGGTGTTTGAAGTGCTTGGTGCCTGGCACGTAGTAGTTTCTCAGTATGTGCTTGCTGCTGTTAATGTAAGGATTGTGGTGATGATGATGATGGCGGTGATGATGGTGATGGAGATGGTGGTGATGGTGGTGATGATGGTGGTGATGGTGATGGTGGTGATGGTGGTGGTGATGATGGTGATGGTGATGATGGTGATGATGGTGATGGTGGTGATGGTGATGGTGGTGATGGTGGTGATGGTGGTGATGACGGTGATGACGGTGGTGATGGTGATGGTGGTGATGATGGTGATGGTGGTGGTGGTGGTGATGGTGGTGATGATGGTGATGATAGTGATGATGGTGATGATGGTGGTGAATTTGATGGTGAGGGTGATGATGGCCATGGTGAAGATGATGGCAATATGACGGCTAACATTGTGCTGATTTGCTACCACTGGCTTTGCTGCTCCATTGAGGGGTCATTTGATTAATGGAGTCATTTGATGAGGTCCTGAGGCTCGTCCCTGACCTTGGTGCTCTGTGCAGAGGTGTAGATGGCACTAGCTAGGAACCACTTGGGGTGGAAAATCACCTGGCTCAGGTTCATGGAGGCATTGAGATCCAGCCTCACAGGCGTGCTGGCAGAAGGTGACCGTCAGATGGGTCAGAAGTTTGCTTGAGGTCGGGAGAGGAGGGCTCCTCACCGTGCAGCTCCATCCTCCTGTGACAGCTCTCTTGCCGGTCAGGTTCTGAATTTGGAATCACAGAGTCTCCCGGGAGCAAAACAAGAAGTCATTGTTTGAGCTTTTATCTTAAAACTTATAAAGCAAACATGGGGAATTCAAGCCAGCCGAGTTAGGTTGCTGAATATGCCCAGTGTGGGAGTGCCTGGGGCGTGGGAGCTTGGCATACAGTTAGTGTTCAGCAAAGGGTTCCTGAACCTCACGTTCTTAGACCCTGCCTGCTGGCACCCAGCCCCGAGACTCCCCGGCCTGCTCAGACGAAGCTGGCACTTTCCCCAGCTATACGTGTTCCTGTCTCTCAGAAGGCACAGCACCCAGGAGGGGCCCTAAAGCCCGGTAGGTCTTCACCACCATTCAAGGTTTGTTCCCATTCAGTCAGTCACGTATTTGTGACACCCAGCAGCTCAAGGATGAGATGGCTCAGATGTCATCCAAGTCCTGCCTGGAAATTTTTACATTGGAATTCACTCATGCATTTCCAAGGATGATTTCCAAGTTGCTTTGTCCTTGTCACTAGTGGGGGGGTCGGGGAGAGGCCTTCAGCGCCCTTTAGGTATGTCCCTCTGTAAGCACAAGGGACAAGCTGGTGTCATTTTCTCTGCAACACGATGGTCAGCTGACCTAAGCAGCAGTGCAGGCCAGCCAACTTCAGAAGCAAGTCTCACAATGATGAAATATTTTCTAAAGACCAGAATAGGAGTGGAAGGAAATTAGAAACAGACGTAACCGGGAGAGACATGCTCCTTTCTTTCCCTCCTGTTTAAAGCCGTGATGGCAGTTTAAATGCTGAGCCCTTTTTAATTAAGTTGCTGTGTGTTTGCTACCAGGGAAGTGAATGTGTCCTTAATTTAAAGATATTTGAAGCAAATGACTTCAAAAGTTTTGAGCGCCTTAATTGGGATAAAAGCATCAAAGAACAAGTGAGTATCTGGTGCTGTATGAAACATCCTAAACTTTGTAGGTGGCGAGGCTGGTCTTTAGGGTCTTAATTGGGACTTTCTGAATGGAGGAGGCACAGAAAACCCTGCGAGCTATGGTTTTCGATGGTGACCTGTGCCACGCTGTTCCACAGCTCTCTGGTCCTGTACACCCTTTTAGATCACTCCCTCTGCTTTTGCTGAGCAAAGTTGTGTTCACACCAAATGAATAAATGAGCTCTGACTCATTAAAGTCTAGCTGGCGATGACTCTATTGCAGGCTTCCTTGTACTTGGCTTTCATGTGCTCCTTCACTTACTGCATTTGGTGCTTCTCTAGCCTCTTTGTTTCCCCAGGGCCCCGTTCTTCTGCTAAGAGCAGATGGGGAAGGTTCTTTAATTCTTACAGAACGACATGCCTGTCCTAAGGCACTTTCTACCTGGGAGCTGCTGAGCTCAACCCTCCCTGGCTGTCTTCCTTCCCAGGCCCTGGAGAGCTGCCTCTGCTTGCCATCCTGTTGGGGAGTTTCAGCAGGAGGAGGCCTCAGTGGACTCCCACTTCCAAACTTGGAAACCCATCTCCTTTAAGGGGACAGGTGGGGCCACTGACTATTCATGTATAAGGGAGTTGCACAAAACATGCCCCTTAGAATATGTCTTTCCTTACATCGCCTATATCACTACATACTGGATTGGTAACAGACTTGTTTGATGTATGATGGATTGAATTTATCATTTTCATCCACTCACAGGGGAACGATTCTAGTGTTGAGGTTAAATATGAGACAAAATACCATTTTTAGAATTTTTATTTGACAGTGTTAAGAGGACCAGTTTTAGAATTTCTGGCTTCTTGATCAATTAGTCAATGAACCATCAACTCTGTACTTAGTTTATATTGAACGTCATACCTCAGGGCGGGGAAGGGTGAGGACGTGGAAGGCATGGCCCCTCCCCCTCTTTTCAAGGAGTTTAAAAATCTGTTTGGGAAAGTGAGACAGATAAGGACACATCCTTGCCCAAGACAGAAATGACAGGTAAGGACAGTAGAGGAAATGTCACCAAGCCATAGCTTCACCAGTCGATTATTACTCTGGCAACACAGATTCAAGGGAGGAGGGGGAGGTGCAGGTGGGAAGGGCCAGGCCAGGGTCCTTGGAGCTGAGTCCTGACAGACGTGGAGGGTGGGTGCAGCAGAGCCGAATGTAGGGGAGGTGTGGGTGGGTGGGATGCAGGAGGCCTGGGCTGTGGAGGGAGCCAGGCCAGGCGGCAGCACCCCAGACTCAGTCTCCCACCTCTGGAGCAGATGTTGGATAAGACAACTGCCAAGGCACTGCCTCCAACTCTGAATTGCCCTAAGAATGGGCGAGCCCTGTGTTCCTTCTGCCAATAGGTAGAACAGTGGCCTTGGGGAGACTTGCTCCCCACCTTGTCATCAGTGAGAGATGGTTGGGGAGGTCTGCCCCTTCCCTCTGTCAGGAAGGACCAGGTGGTGAGCTCAGTGGTGTGTGCACAGGCAGGCTCTGGGGCCACCCAGGGCAGGTGGCTGTGGGCTGGATTTTAGAGCTGCCATTTTGGGGTGACCCCCTCCCCACGCCCTGCCCAGGAGGGGCCTGGGTTATGATGTTTAGCTTGAAAGGGTCCCATGTGAGTACCCCTTGCAGAAGAAGTGTCACCCTCATCTTTGGAGCAGGTAAGTTCCAAGTGACGCTTGAGGGCTTCCCAGCTGGTCGCTGATACCCAGTTCCAAAAACTCAGCCAGACTGTGGGGCAGGCAGATGCATGATGGACAGATGTGCCATGTGGTTAGATATGAAGATTCAGCTTCGGGTCCCTGCTTTCGATGTGGTTCAGTGAATCTTGAGCCCCTCCACCTTGAAGTCTGTTGCAAGGCTGTGATGCTCAGCAAGAATAAAGGAAGAAAGCTTCCCTTTCTAGAAGTTTCTTTCAGCAGCAAGGAAGCCAAGTTTGTCACTGGAGCAGAGGCTCAGACTCCCCCCTCCAAGGTGACTGATGGGTGGGATGTGTCAGGGATAAGCCGGTACTTGTGGGGAGAGCCCTTGCCTTGGCTGAGATCGGACTAGGCCTTGGCTGCCAGTGCCCGCCAGCGGGTGTCCTGAGCTCTAACATGTGACCTCATGGTCTTCAGCTTCTTTGCCTGCAAAATTGGGCATTAATTTTTCTCTCTCGAGGCCATTCCGAGACTCGACCATGTCAGCCCATGTGGGAAGCCAAACACCACAGTGACCATTCAGGCAACATGGGTGGAGTCACAAGGCCCATGGAATACACGTGAAATCCACCTCACCTGTGGCTGTACTGGGGAAATGGAATGGTGCTTGTGATGGGAAATGCTACTTGTTTTCTGTCGCCTTTAATATCCGCCCTGGAGTCAATCAGGATGTGTGGCTGCCCACTCGGTGATCTTCTGTCCATGGTGTGACCTTTCCTTGCCCTGGAAGGCCTTGGCGCTCATGGTGGCAGCAGTCAGACTGACCCCAGGACACCACCAGCCAACCCCAGGATGCTCCAGGTCCACATCCCCCCAGGCATGGCTTGTGTGAGCACCACCCCCCGGGTGTGAGGGTGGGGCTGGAGATGGGGCTGGAGCAGCCAGACAGCACTTCCTTCTTCCCTGCGAGGGGACGGGCTTGCCTCTCCTGACTCTCCCCTGCGCAGCTCACCTCCCTTTAAGTAGCCAGAACGGCACTTTCCAGTTTGCGGAGCACATGCTGGACTCCTTGTTCTCAGCCCCACCCTGGGGGGGGGGAAGAGTTCTGAGGCTGAGGCGGGTGCAGGCACACGCGTGTGTGAGTGTGGGGAGAGGGTGGATAGGACCCAGCTCTCCCAACTCCAGGCCAAGTCACTTGCCATGACTCCAGGGGGGATCTGTGGGGCTTGGGGACCCTCCCATCACATACCTCTGCTGCCTGGAGCTTTGGGACACCGGTGTGTGGGGCCTCAATCCAAGAGGAAGTAGATTCCCTGTTCTCTCAGAAGTACATGGTCCGTGTGTCAGGGCCAGTGATCAGAGGAGCTTCCTTGTCCTTGTGGCCCTCCTAGATCTCCGGGGGCCTGTTCGTCAGCAGAGCCACTGCAGGGTGGGTGGAGGAGTCGCACCCCACCGTGTGATTTCGGAGCCACACCCTCCCACTCCAGGAAGGCTGGCAGCTTGGGCTGTCGTGTCCAGGGACCAAGGCTGAGCCGCTGAGAACCACGCCTGGGTCCCCATCTCTTCTTTCCACCTCCAGGAGGAGAAAATTAGCGTCGTCTAAGGCAGGGAAGCAGGAGGGAAGGCCGGGCAGGTGGGGGTGGCTGGGGGATGTCAGGTTGGGTGAGGATGGCCAAGGCAGGAGAAAGGTAGGCCAGCGCCGTCCTGGCCCACACAGCCCAGAGCCCGAGTTTGTGGTGGATGTTTTAATGCCCCTTTGCACACTGTCAGTGCACCGCTTATGGAAAACAATCTACCTACACGTGTGGTCATACAAACGCAATACGGTGTCCTTCCTGTACCATAGAGAACTGTAAAGGAGCGTAATTTAGTATCAAGTGTCGTGTATCTGCACGGAAATGTCCAAGCCCTTCTCCACTAGGCGGGTGATGAGGTGGCCAAAGCCTCGCCCCTCTGTGTGGTGACACCAGGAGCACGTTGGCCATACCGGCTGAGACAGGCACTGAGGTAAGATGACTTTATGAAATGGCGAACAACTCTCAGTGACATTAGGGACAAAAATAATACAACCTTCTTTTGATTTGCATGGTGGCTGCATTATCATGCAGAGAATACCCTGGGTCGTCAGTGGAGCAGAGGAGCCCCCGGGCCCAGAGTGTGTAGGGTGGCCAGACTGTGCAGCCAGGCAGGGGAAGTGCAGAGGGCAGAGGCCATCCATGGTTTGGATGCCTGTCCTGAGCACAGCAGGGCATACAGCGTCTCGGCCCTGGTCAGTGAATGTTAGTCATTGTGACAACCACGTGTCCCCCACGCGGCTAGATGCCCCCAGCCTCCTGCAAATTTCTGGTCTAGTCCTAGACATTCCAAAGGTGACCTTTCACCCAGGATGAGCCCCGCCCTGTGCCCTGGCAGGCATCCTGTGCACCAAAGGGTGCACAAGCTTGATCTGCGTATGAGTGTCTTGGGGCTATCGTAACAAATTACTACAATCTAGGTGGCTTGAAACAAGGTAAATTTGTTCTTTCACAGTTCTGGAGGCCCGAAGTCTGGAATTGTGGTGTGAGCAGGGCCATGCTCCATCTGGAGCATGTCTCCTCCAGCTTATGGGGGCCCCAGGCCTTCCTTGGCTTATGGCTGCATCACCCCAGTCTGTGCCTCCATCCTCACATGGCCTCCTCCCCAGGTCTGATAAGGACACCTGCCATTGGATTTAGGGCCCACCTGGATAGCCCAGGATGACCTCAGAGATCCTTGATCACATCTGCAAAGATCCTTCGTCTAAATAAGGTCGCATGCACAGGTTCTGGGGGTTAAAACATGGGCATATATGTTTGAGGCCCCACTCGGCCACTACCATCAGAAGGGCTTTCGTCAGTCCTTGCTGGCGTTGGGAGGGCCAGGGTTTGCTCCTGCAAAGGGTGTGCTCCTCCTTCGTCCCACCCCAATGCTGGCTTGGCTGGAGGAGGCAGGCCTAGGAGGCCGTTGGCCCAACTGTCTACACCCCTGGGGCAGAGCTGCCCAGAGGCTCAGGGAGGGCCTGGGGCTTGGAGAAAACAGAGCTTCCCTTGTGCTCATTGCAGAGCAGGTCGAGTGTCACAAACAGATCAAAGTGTTTGACCTCTCACCGGCCTTGTCCCTTGTAGACACCATCACTCATTCCCTGACTTGTTTCCTGAGCACCTGCCGTGTTCTGCACGCTGCATTCACAGCAGAGGAGGGACGAGACACAGGCCCCTGCCCGGGTGCCTCCCTCCCGGGCCAGCAGGCAGACCAGACCCGTGCAAGCTGAAACAAGAAAGTCCGGTCCTGACAGGTGGGAGGAGGATGCAAGGGGTGGGGAGTGTCCCGAGAGCTGGCCATGGGGTGGGACATGGAGGGGAGGGGAGACAGGGAGACACCCGTGGAGGGCTGCAGTGGATTGGGGAACAGCAGGTCAGAGAGTTGAGCTGGGGGGAGGTCCTGGGAGGCGTGTGCAGGGTGAGGGTTTTGGGGCGTATGGAAGTGTGATGGTGTCACGGCGTGCGCAGAGCAGGGACATGGTCTGACAGCTGCTCCGCAAGTGCCTCTCTGCTCTGGGCAGACGCCGCGGGAGAGCCGGGAGGCAGTGGGGCCGGGCGGGAGGTGATGACTCCTGTAGAGACAGGCACACGTGGGCAGATTCCCCTCTGAAGGGAGCGTTGGCCGGACTTACAGAGGAATCGGATGTGGGGATGAGGGAAAAAGAACAATCTAGAAGTTCTCCCGAGGCTTTGGTCTGAGCATTTCCTGTCTGACTGAAAGTGGTGCCTGTAGCTGAGCTGGGAAAGCCTGGTGGGCACAGACTGACAGGGACAGACCGTGGCGGCCTCTCGTGTGATAATGAAGCCGCCCTGTCAGCGGTGCAAGGGGACGCATCTACGGGGACTCTCGGGCTTGTGAGTCTGCAGCTCGGGGGCTGGTGTAGCTGCCGGGCATCTGGACAGTCCTGAAGGTCATGCAGTCGGTGGGGACGAGCTGGACAGTGTGAGAGGAGGGCAGAAGGACAGTCGGGGGCAGCAGGGAGAGTGGCCAGGAGGGGGACGGGAGGGCGGTGGCAAGCCTGGAAGAGAAAGCACATCCCCGATGGGGTCGGTTCCCCACGTCAGAGCTGCCGGGGGCCGGGTCAAGTGCAGGTGACCGGAGCATCGGGGTGGGGGGGGCTGGATTGATGGAGGTGGTAGGTGGGCTGGTGGACACAGAAGGTGACCCACATGTTTTGAGGGGCTTTGCTCTGCAGGGCATGGGGAGGAGGAACCTGCAGCCGGAGGACTCCAGAGGAGGGTGAGGATTTGGATTATTCTGTTTCATTTGGCCATTTTTTTTAACATGTGAGTACTGGGGCACGTCTGTCTGCCAGTGTGAGTGACCCAGCGGAGCGTGGAAGGGGCTGGGGGTGGGGATGTCACAGAAGCCGAGTCCTTGAGAAGAGGAGAATCGGCCCTGGTGTCTGCCGTGGCCCTGAGCCTGCGCACGGCGAGCGTGGCAAGCGAGCATGGCAAGTGAGCTTGCCGTGAGAGGTCAGGAGGCCTTCCCGGGATGCCTGGTTTCGGAATTCTGTGTTTCACCCTGAGGGCAGAGCCTTTTCCCTTTTTACTTGTGAGAATCTGTGGTAGTCGGAGGAAAGTCCACGTGAGTGGCACAGGCAAGGCCCCGCCTGGCCGAGCGGCCTTCCCTGGCGGGGTGGGCGGAGAGCAGGTGCTCACAGTGGAGGCCGCGTCGGATGGACGCGGGCAGCTGCGCGGGAGCAGTTGGAGCCACGGGGTCGGTGGGCCTGACTCTGGGGGGTAGGGGGTGCACTTGGGCGAGGCCTGGCTGGAGAGGGTGCTGGGTAAGCGGGGAGGCCTCCTGGGGGCAGCGAGGCTGGTGTGGGAAGAGCAGAGGAGCAGGGGGGCTGGAGCTGGTGGGGAGTTAGGCATCCCCTACGTTCAAGGAGAAGCTGTCGGAGGACAACTGCACATCCCCAGATGTACAAGCTTCTGTCCCCACTTCTGTCCCCTCTGGCCTTGGCAACGTGCCCAGCCCCACCGTGGTCCCTTACCTGATCACGAGCTCGGGGTTCTCCCCTAGCCATGGAAGGGGTCAGCAGAATCGTCAGATGCATCCTGGACACACAGCTGCTCCCCTATCTGGGATCCTGCACTCCCCACCTGCCCTGGTCAAAGCAGTTCCTTGGGGAAACCACCAAAGGCACCTGGCGTCGCACACAGGTGCTGTTTGCTGCCTCGCATCCCTGCATGGGAGGGACCTCTTCCTCTTTGCCCAGCAGCTCCACATCTTGCCAGGCCTTCCCTGCTGGGTCCACACCAGGACTGGCCCTGCCCCAGCAGACACGCAGTCCCAAGTGAGGAATGAAGGGGACAGCCGCTTACTCTTGTCAGAGGCCCAGACTTCATGAGCAATGCACATTACATCGGCCTCTGTGGGACGTGGGTGACGTGGGTGGACATGCAGGGCTTGTGGACCCCAGACCCAGAAGGGAACACAAGCCCCCAAACACCAGTCAGTGGCCAGTGCCTGTCTCAGCAAGATGGGGACAACCTTCTGGCCAGTGTAGGCTGACACCTCGACAGAGGTTACACGGGGCTCCTGTCTTCAAGGACTTGGGAGACGTTGAGCCATCGTTAACAAGACCCAAGGCCAGGGGCAGTCTCGGCTTCCTGTGGTAGCTCAGCAGGGGCTTGAGGAGCGGCCAGTGCCTCCAGGCCATCATGAGGAAATGGACCTAGCAAGGCTTGGCCACATGGGCTGCCACTTAATGGGGATTGAACTTCCATGGGGTGGACACCACGTGGGGCAAAGCCAGGAGCAAGGGGGGGGCCTCACGTTCCCAAGATCTCCTAAAGATCCCTGCTCCACTGTCCCCACTGACCTCCTGGCTACATCCCCAGTGATCAGTTCTTCCCATGCAGTTTAGCCTTTGGGCCTCCTCTGGCCTTTGGTCATCTTTGGGGACATTTAAAATCCCCTCCATCTAAATTATTAAAATCTTCCCCAGGCGGAGAGGCAGCTGTTGGCTCTGGCAGCTGGGAGGGAAGAGAGAGAGGGAAAGCAGGGCCCCCCGGATCCCGCGGGGGCATCCTGGGGCCCTTCCTCGGCTGGTCCTGTGCTCCTGCCTCGCTGAAGTGCCACTCTGCCCTCGGGAGCCCCCATCTCCGGGACCCCCAGGTGGCTTGTCTCCCTCTCCTGGCAGTTACGATGACAGCTCTCATAGTGCAATAAGTGCTCAGATGTCCGGGCTGCCTGCCCACCCCCTGCCAGTACCAATAATAGCAAGTGTCACCTGTGTGCCTGGCACTTTCCAGGGGTGACCACCCAGCCTGGGACTCCTGAGGGGCAGCAAGAAACCTCCCACCCCCAGATCCTGCACCTGCTCTGCCCCGGCTCCCAGCCTGGCCCACGACTGCTCCACACCCATTTTCTGAACAGCTTCTAGAAACGCAGCTGCTGGGCTTAGAGACAGCCTCAGGGAGTGGGCTCCTAAGCGCTGAAATGCCAAGTGAATCTTCAGATCTTCAGGTGAAACAAAGAGGAGATGGAAAGGAGACCAGGTGACGACGTCCTGTGCCTCTGCAAGTCCCACACCCAGACCCGCTGAGCTGTTCTCCGTGAGCACCCTCCGCTCGGGCACAAAGCAGGGCTGGTCTGCCCAGCGCCCGCTGCCCCGCTTGGGCTTCCCATGGTTGTGTCCAGAGCGGGCAAATGTAGCCGCCCGCCACCCCATAGGCTCAAGGGAGCTGGGAGTGCGGGGGTCCCCAGCTCAGCCGGGCCGGGCATCAGTGGGCCTGCGGCACTGGGATCCTGACCCGGACGGGGAGAAGTCATCTGTCTGTGGAGTTCTGGGAAGCCGGAGCAGTAAGGGAGCCCTGCCCAGCAGGCAGGAAAGAGGGTAGTCGCTTCCTCAGTGAAGCTGGGCTGACATCAATTTCCCTGGGAGAAGTGGGGGACAGGAGGCTGGGTGGGGTGAGGGGCAGTGGAGAAGCCCCGCTGTTCTTCCATGCCTCATGGACGCCCTGCGTTGCTCTCTGGACGGGGCTGTGTCCGTCCTATTCACGGTCCCCTTGTGCCTGTGCCACGGGCTAGCCTGTGGCAGGTGCCCATGAAGGCCACATTTAATGAACAGGTGCTCTCCCGCTGGGCATCTGCCACCCCTTCACAGTGGGCATGAGGCTCTGAAAGGGCTCGGGGTGTTCAGGGTCCCCCCTGTGTGTTAGTGGCTGACCCTGGGCTCACATCCAAGTCACCAGACCCATCTGCAGGGGTTGGGTTCCCCAGTGAGCAGGCCCTGGAGTGTTCTTTCCAAAGGGAGCTTCACTTTAAAGCTTTTCTGTTAGAAGCAAAATGCCTGGGGAGGACTCTAGTAGACAAAGGTAGACAGGTCTTCCTAACCCGGGACTCCTGGAGCAAACCTTGTGGGAATGCACACCTTACCCTGCTGGTGGTTTAGCATGCATCTTCTTGAGGGGGGACTTGACAGTGTTTCTCAAACTCATTTCACCACAGAACCCTGAGTGTGGAGAATCTACCAGGATGGTGTTCCAGGGATCACTCTTTGGGAAGTGCCTCTTCAGTGGCTCTTTGGTCCCAGGCAGCCTTTGGAGGGGGACCTCCCTGTCGTGAGCTTAGTCAGCACTGATGGGGCATCAGGACTTCACAGGACTAAATTAGAGCAGGATTGACAAATAATTACCCCTGGGCCCTCCATTTGCTTTTGTAAATAAAGTTTTATTGGAACACAGCCATGCTGATTTGTTTACATGGTGCCTATGGCTTCATGTAAATTCATTTACACATCCGTGGCAGAGCTGGGTAGATGCAATACAGACCATATGACTTACAAAGACTAAAATACCCTCTGGCCTTTGCAGAAAAAGTTTGCTATCCCCTGGAGTAGTCATGCACTAAAGCAACCCCCAGTTAGAAAGGGGGAGGCACTGGGCTTGTCTGCAGGCACCTTTACTCGCTTTTGTACAGGAGCTCTTGTGGGGCGAGGGTGGGGGAGTGGAAGAAAGCCAGGGTCCAGGGCAGAGAAGGACCGTGGTGTGGGTTGATCATGGAGCCCTCGTCTGTGCGGAGGGGATGATTGTGCCTGTGTGGCAGAGTGTTCTGACTGCAAGGAGCCAGCTGTAACTTGGTGCAGTCCCAAGTTAATACGACCGAGCTAGGCCTCCTGCTTCCCACCTGTCCTTCCCCAAATGGTGACCCTGAGCATGACCGTGGGAATTAATTCCAGGAGCATGATGAAGAACTCTCCTGCGTTCACGGGGCTTTCAGGCTAGGGCAGAGACCGGCGTCAGCGTAGTGTTGTATGAGCCGTTGGGACAGGGAAGCTGGGACGAGTCTGGGAGGGACATGTGTGTGGGACTGAGGGCCTGTGGTGGGGCGGGTTGTGGCTGAGGAAGAGAAAGGACCACAGATGGTGGGGAGGGAAGGGGAGGCTCAAGATGTGCCAAGAAGCCCAGGTGGTCCTGCTGCAGTCACCGTGTCCCAGGGAGACACCCGGACCTCACTGGCCTGGGTCATGGGGCAAAGCCACTCGCCCTGGAGCCTACAGCTCCTTCCTCGGGCAGCAGGGCTTGCTGAGCCAACAGAACCGAGGCCTCCCCTGTCAGTCTGCTAGGGCTGCCCTAACAAAGCACCCAGAATGGGGGCCTGGACAATAAAAATTTCTCTTCTCACCGTCCTGGAGGCCCTAAGGCCAAGACCAAGATGGCAGCAGGGCTGGTTTCCCCTGGGGCCTCCCCTTGGCTTGCAGATGGCGTCTTCTCCCTGTGTCCTCACATGGTCGAACCTTTGTGTGTGTCTGTGTACTGATCCCCTTTTCTTGGAAGGACATAAGTTAGATTGGAGTAGGGCCCACCCATATGACTTCATTTAAACCTAATTACCTCCTTAAAGGCCCTATCTCCAAAGACATTCACATGAGGGGTTAGGGCTTTGACATATAAATTTTGGGGTGGAGGGGGACACATTTCAGTCCATAACACTTCCCCACGTCCAGGGGTCACGGGTCACCAGGGAGAGTGGCATCTCTGGAGTCCTTGGTGGGTGGGAGGAGGAAATGGAACATCCCTCCCGGACCCCCACCCCACACGGTGATGGAGAGAGGCGGGCACGGGCAGGCCCTAAGTTCCTTAGAGGCCTTGAGGAACGATGCGCTTGTGCAGGCGTGTTGCTGAGGGCACCATCTGGGGGCCGTGTCGGAACCTCACCATGGTTGGCATTTGTGTGCATTCACTATTCCAAAACCATTCTGTACACAGAGGGAAGACACTTTACTGATGGAAGGAGGAAGTGGCCAGGTTCTCTCCACCTAAAGAAAGTGGATTTGAAAGCTTCGACAAGCACCCTGTAACCTCAGTGAGAATGAGGGTTGCCCCAGGGAATAGGCTTAAAATGCACATTTCCGTCCCCGCTGTCCAGAAATCCTGATTCAGACAGGGGCCTGGGAATCTGCATTTGGAAACCCTGCCTATGGCAAACATGTGGGTCTCTCAGAAGGCAGGGAGACAGTGCGAGAGCTGGAGCTGTGCTGCAGGGCCAGGGGCTGGGTCCTGGTCTGGGGAAATAGGGCAGGAAACAGACAAGGAAGAGCTTCCAAGAGGCAGAGGCATGACTGGACCGGAAGCTCAGGGCCGGGCTTGCTTCCTCTCTGCCTTCTTCATCAGGGCTCTGTGGGGATGTGGAACCCCTGCGGGAGAGGCCCGGGAGCCTAGCCCCATGTGGGCCGCCCCCTCTGCAGAGAACCACCGTGGCAGCTGGTTGCATTTGCTTCACAGTGTGCATTACATCTGTTACACCGTGAGTCATCGGCTCAGAGCTGGGGTGCACACGGCTGTCAGCAGGCCAGGTGGCCTTACCAGGCTCAGGCAGTGTATCATGAGACAGAGTGTTGGGCACCCCGTGCAGGCTGGCGGGCAGTGTGTCACTCGGCTGCAGCAGGAGAGGCCGGGGGAAGAGCCTCAGAACCTCAGGAGGATGTGGCCTCTGGTCCTGCTGACCTCGAGAGCATTGAGGGCTCTG
This sequence comes from Daubentonia madagascariensis, assembly GCA_023783475.1. Taxonomy (NCBI): domain Eukaryota; kingdom Metazoa; phylum Chordata; class Mammalia; order Primates; family Daubentoniidae; genus Daubentonia; species Daubentonia madagascariensis. Next base: position 9,951,595 of record JAKFHU010001557.1, on the reverse strand, counting down.
GTTTCACCCGGCCCCCAGGTGCCAGCACTCTGACCCGCCGAATTTGCCTACATCCCTCCCCTTCACTTGAAAGAAAGCTCACACCTTCCACCCATGGTATTTCCCGTACAGCCGTGGATCAGGGATCCTCTGGTGTCGCTGCCCTGCCCTCGTCTGAAGCATGTGGTCACTCTTGTCCTCAACCTGAATGTCTGTCTCGACAGCCATATTCTCACCCCTGGGTAGCAGGAAGGCTGTGCACCATGGACACACGTCCCTCATGCCTGACGAGAGTCTGGGTGCCAGGCAGACGCTAAGCCGGCCCCCTGGGATGCCCACCTGCTGGTGCACACACCTCTGTGGAATCCCCCACCTGGAGTGTGGGCGGGGCCATGACCTGCCCCCAACCCACCACACACCAGAGGTGACGGAGCCATCCTGCATTTCCCTGAGCGATTTAAGACTCCATCCTGCTAGCCTCAAGGAGCCCACGTGGCAGGGGCCGCAGGCCTGGAGGAACTAGGGTGGACCCCACAGAAGCTGAGCTCTCAGTCCTCCAGCCAGGAGGAAGTGAATTCTTCCAAAGCCTGGGATGAGCTTGCAAGTGGAACCGTCCCCAGCTGAGCTTCCAGATAAGTGCACAGCCTGGCCACGGGAAGTACCTGGAGCCTCAAAACAGTGGGGCCTTGTCCCCTGCACACTTTGTGGGACCCTGAGCAGAGGACCCAGCTAGGCCAGAGCCAGACTCCTGACCCTTGGAAACTGCGATCATACACAGGTGGTGTGTGGGAATTTGTTACTCAGTGTAGACGACTAATATGGCCCGAAACCTAGTGAGGGTTTACATGAGTGAATGTGTGAACGTACAGATAAACGGAAGCCCAGGTGATGGGTCCAGGTGTGGCTATTCTTAGTTGACCAGTGACCCTGCTGCCTTTGCCAGCTCACAGAGGAGCTCGGGGCCTCTCAGGGACCCTGGCTGATCACCAGGCCCTTCTGGCACTCAGGGTGGTTTACTCTGAACTTCCTTTTTCCCTGGGGCTCACTGTGTGGCCCATGGCCCCCTTAGTCACAGTATGAGGGATGCACTCACACGCCATGGCAGCACACCTGCGTGTTCCCAGTGGTCACACTGCCGCAGGGTGAGGGAACTGTCTTCCCAGCAACACCCCCTCCCAGCACCTGTCCCGACTCCAAGTAGGGGTGTGAGCAGCTGTCACAGCCTGCTCTTGCTGTCACCATGGGACCTGGCCTGTCCGTGGGGGGGGGGCTGTGGGTGTGGGGACAGCCCCTGCATTATCCTACAGTATGCTCGCAGGAAAGGCGGAAGGAGGCAGGGCAGACCCTTGGGCCCAGCTGAGGAGCCCAGGGGTCCCTCTGCACTGAAAGGCCATTTTGCAGGTTGCCAGAAACTTCTGTCTTGGGCTGCAGATGGCTGAGCCTCGGCTCCTCAGACGATAGTTGCTTTTGCTTTGTCTGGTGGCAAAGTTTCCCTCCACCTTAGGCCTGGGACCCCCTCTACCCCGGCCACCCTGCTCACAGGCTCTCTGTCATCATGCCCCATTGGAGCCAGCGTCCTGTCACCCTAGGCACGTGGGCTCTCGGGGTGTCCACCAGCCCTCGCCCCCACCACAGACCCCTCATCTGTCTCCCCATTAGCCCCTGAGGCTCAGCGGGCCTGCAGACCCTGAGGATGCTGCTCCTTCTAGCTCTAGCTAGCTCGGAGCTGATTTTTCTGATACATCCTGGGGAAAAAAATCATTGAAATGAATTATACATCAACACCAAGAGACGGATCATTAATTAATAAACTCAGCCATCTCCACTTCCCACCCTGTAAATGGCAGCTACGGTGAATGAATAAGCAGGCCGGCCTCACGGCCCAGGATGTGGACAGGTTCTCCCCTTTCTTGTGGCAGGCGAAGGTCAGAGTGCCTATGGGCGTCCCTCACCCTGCCTCATGCTAACCCACCAGGGCCTGGAGGTCCAGCTGGTGGTGCAGAGCCAGCCTTGAGGCCCAGAGCCACTGCTCTACAGGCGCCTGTGCTCGGGCCCTTCCTGACAACCTGCGTTCTTTCTGCTTCTGGGCTCTGAGCTGTGCTGACAGGATGGCCTGCTTGAGCTGCCCAGCGTCCGATTTTCTGCCAGTTAATCCTTGAAGCACGCTGGCTGCACAATCTGAAGGACAGAAGTCCAAGACTGAGGCGTGGGAAGGGCTGGCTCCTTCTGAGGCTGGAGGGAGGGTCTGCCCCAGGCCTCTCCAGCTTCTGGTGACCTCAGGTGTTCCTTGGCTTGTACACGCCGTCTTCTCCCCGTGTCTTTGCATCTGCGTATGTCTGTGTCCAAAATTCCCCCTATAAGGACACTCATCGTACTGGATTAGGGCCCACCCTAATGACCTCATTTTAACTTGATTGCCTCTGTAAAGACCCTATTTCCAAATAACGTGCCATTTACAGGTACTGGGTTAGGACTTCCACATCTTTTGGGGGGACAAAGTTCAACACATAAAACTATCCTCCCAGCCGGGCACAGTGGCTCACGCCTATAATCCCAGCACTTTGGGAGGCCGAGGTGGGGGGATTGCTTGAGCCCAGGAGTTTGAGACCAGCCTGGGCAATAGTGAGACCCCATCTCTACGCAACATAAAAAAATTAGCTGGGCATGGTGGCACATACCTGTAGTCCCAGGTATTCAGAAGGCTGAAGCAGGGGGATCACTTGAGCCCAGGAATTTGAGGCTGCAGTGAGCTATGACGACGCCACTGCACTCTAGCCTGGGCGACAGAGTGAGACCCTGTCTCAAAAAAAAAAAAAAAAAAAAATTACCCTCCCTGCATTCTGTACCCCATTGCTAAGCAAAATATAGCTCTTCTCAGAGCTGTGGCCCCCTGCCCCACGCAGCCCCAGAAGAGCGAAACCTTGAGGAGACAGGGGTGTTTGGTAAGAGGCCCACAGAGGGTAGGGCCTCCACTGGGTGGGGCGGCATTGCCTGTGCACCTGGCAGATTCTACACCTACGAGCACGGAAGTTTCCGGAAGTTCTCCTTGACTGCAAGTGGATTATTTAACATCCTCTTAGAGGAGGAGGTGGGAGCAAACAAGCTTGCTGCTGCGTTTGTAGCAGAGGTGTCTTGTAAACCTAGATTTGATTGTTAACTTTGGCTTTGGGGGAAAAAATAGCACAGGAGACACTGAAACGGAATTCCAGGCAGAGCAGCTCAGCACAGCTGTTGCGGAAGCCAGGATTAATCCGCAGCTCACGCAGCCGGGGCCTGGAGAAGCGGGCACTGGAGAAGCGCCTACCTTCCTCTTGATCACTCTCGTTTTTACAAATTGTCAAGAAAAGCAAAAACATAAGCCGTTGCTTCTGCCGAACTTGTGGGTACCGATCGATTCTTGGAAGGCGTGCAGTGTCTTCTGTTAACCCAGATACTGGGAACCGCTGCGGGGCTGCCCCTCTGCACCAAAGCCTCCGTCTACCCTGAGGCTGCCTTTCAGGCCAGAAGCCCAAGGAAAAGACCCCATGTCCCCCAGGAGGAAAACACCAGCTGTGTCTGTCCTTCAGCTGCTGAGCCACACCCGCTTGACCAAGGTAGCGGCATGTCCCTGCCCAGACTAGCATTTCTTGCACCTGTCCAGCGCAGTGTGGACTTGAGTCCGCACAGGGACACAGGAAGAACAAACAGCCCAAGAACACTCAGACCTGGCCCTTCCTACACCTGGTGCTCAAGCATTCTCATCTCCTGCCTGGCTGGATCAAGCTTTGCCTGCAGCCTTCCTTTCTTCCTAATCTTAAAGTATGTTCTGCTCTCTTGGGCGTCTCCTCTTAGGCTCACTTACACACTCAACCCTCAAACATGGAAGGAGATTGCAGATGCTTTTACCATGAGGACGTTCATTATTCTTTATTTTGTTTTTGTTCTTTGAAGTAGCTGAAGAGCTGACATTTGCTCAGACTCCTTCAAGATGTTGTCATCGCCGGGCAGATCCGCAGCCCTGCTCTTTGCATTTATAAGCGCCCCCAAAGAGTTAAGAAAGCCGTGGGATGCCGTACCTGACAGGTAGGCAGGCAGAGGGGCCGTGGGGCATCACCAGCCTGTTGGGGAAGAATGCCAGTCCTGTCCTGTCAGGGTTACAGAAACAGCTTAAGAAGGAGGGAGAAGCAGGTGGTTTCAGGGTCTGTGGCCCAGAAGCTTAGCTGGTAACGTGCAGAGGCGCCGACAGAGCTAGCTCGTTCCAGAACGGGATGCTCTCTGCAGGGAGTGTCAGAAGAGCCAGTGGCCCGAGGCTCCCAGCCTGCCTGAGGTGGGGGCAGAGATGCCCACAGAGCGGCCGCTTCTGCCCGGCAGTTTCTGGAGAAAAGTCAGAGCCAACTCGTCTCCTGGAAGAATCTCCCCTGCCCTTCTTCCCTCCCGGTTCCTTCAGCTTAGGTCGGTCTGGGAGGCTGGGGGTCTCCACCAGCATTCATCGGAGAGAGGCCCCGGGGGGCACCGGCAGCTTTCTTCCCACGCTGCCATTCCCTGAGACAACCCCATGCCCGCAGCCAGGCACAGGCTGGCAGTCTTGGGACAGCCTGGGGAGGGCGTGAGCCTACCCCTCCCACGCCACCGGCGGCGAGGCTCCTTTCTGAGTGGCAGCAGGAAGTGCTCTGGGGAGAGTCTGCGTCAGGAGGGGCGAGGGGAAACATTTCCTGAGGTCTCTAGAGGACAGGGAAAGCTCTCAGCCAGCCCCTCCTGCTCAGAGAGCCCCCATGATGCGGGGCTGGGCGGGTGGCCGCCTTCTCCCCTCCCTTCCCCAGGGGAGCCTGAGAAGGGAGTGGCTGGCGGTAGGAACCCACTTGGGTCTGAGCATACTGAGGAGGCCGTGCGCTTCCGGAGACCCTCCTGAGACCTTTCACTGCTGGGCTGTTGCTTCGGACCCGCTGAGCAAAGTCACACCTGTGGGGGGACCATTGCAGGTGGGCGCTGGAGAAATTTCCTCCACGTTTACCTGCTCTGACGTTCTACCGCCTGCAGGCCCCTCCCCTGCATGGCCACCGGCTGTCCGCTGAGTCCCAGTGCCCAGGAAAGGATTTGTGGCTTCACTTGGGCTCCTCAGAGAGGCCCCCCGGATTGTGCTCTGCCTGCTCACTGTCAACAAAGTGTCCTCTGTGCAGCCGGTGAGAGCAGCTTAGCAGGAGCACAGGAGGGAGGGAGTGAGGGTGAGCCCCCAGCCCTCCTGCAAGACTCGGTCCTGAGCCTCGGTGGTCCCCCCGCACGCCGGCGATGGCCTCCCCTGCAGGCCCGGCCCAGCTCAGCTCTTGAGACAGGGAGCTTAGAACACTGGTAAGTTACAGTCTGCTCTGAAAATTGCAGCCATTACCTCCCTTTCCCCCGGTGTGCTCAGGAGATCCCTGGAGAACCTGCTTCTCCAAACAGTCCTGTTTCTCCTGGACTTCTAACTGTGGCCTTTTCTGGTCCAAATTCCCCACAGATCAACAATAGGATTTCTGGACTCTTCTCTGCCCAGCAGGGTATTTCAGAATCTATTTGCATTGAGAAAAATTAAAAGGCTGTTAAAACACTTATTTTCACCCCAAGAATCTTTGTGGGATTTCCTGCCCCTGCTGCCACCCCAGTGTCCCTTCCTCTCTTATATTTGGGGCTGGGGAGGTGGCAGAACCCCACTGGGCTTGGCTGAAGGTGTTCACTTGACTTTTCCAATAGTGCTCCCTCCAGACTTCCTGCCCATCCTGAGATAGGTGTCGCAGGGGAACGAGGGTCTGTGCTTGCCAAGGCCTCAGCTGCCTGAGAGCCGCCATTTCCAAATCCTGAGTCTAGACCCCAATAGAAGCAGGTTGCACAATGCAGAGAAGTAAGAGAACCCCATTTGCTTGCTCATTTCTTCAACCATTCATTTATTCAACCGGCCAAAATATGCTGTGTGCCCAACACTGTGCTGGAGCCCGGGCCTTAACAGGCAGCAGAACAGGCTCAAGCCCTGTCCTCAGGAAGCTCGCAGTCAGTGGGGCCACGGCCAACCGCACAGCTGTCCTCCTGCCCCCGGAGCCCAGTTGTCCCTGTTCTGGAAGAACAGGGCATGGACAGTGGACCCCGCTCCCGAGTGCAGGGAGCCCCAACTGGCCTGCCTCGGGGATTCAGCTCGTCTTGACCCGTCCCTGACATGGGCCAGGAGGCTCCACCCGACTCTCCGTTCCCCTCGTGGGGCAGGGCTAGGGGAAGGCCACTGTGACTTGTGCTATTTCCCAGAGACCAGAGAAAATTCTGGCGTTGTGATCGGCCCACACGCCGTCGTCTGTGTCAGAGCCAGAAATAGAATGCAGAAGATTCTTGTTCTGATTTCTGTGCTCATAATTCTAGGGCAAGATGCCCTTATGAGATGTGGATCAAAGGAGAAGGGGGCGGGGGAGCTGAATGGAGCAGTTCATGCGAGGTGTGCTCATCGAGAGCAGGGCCCTTGCTGAGGCGCCAATTAGCTGCTTTTATAAGCAATCACGTACTGAGTATTGACTTGGCTCAGCCCAGGAAAAGCAAGAGCGATTTGCAAAAGGCCCCTTCAATCATGACAATTAAAATCCAAATGCAGACCTGCAAATGCCCTGAGCCTCATGCACTTGATCTGGGTAGAGGAAGAAAGACACCTGTTCAGATGCTGCACCTTCCTAGATCAAAGCAGCACATCAGCTGAGCCCGGAACATGAAGGCTGGATCCTGCTTCTAACTCCTGCCTTACTAGTAACAACTAGTGCTGCGTCTTTGCCGTGAGCCTTGTTCTAAGAGCTGACTTGAATAAAATCTTGAAAGGCATGTAGGAGACTTGTCCTGGGAAGTAGACATCCCTCGGATCCTACATCAATAGAAGAGAAGGCCCAGAGAGGGCAAGTGACTTGCCGAGGCCACACAGCCCGACAGGTGGAGTCAGGATTCAAATGCAGGCTCTGAGGATGCTGCTGTGACACCCTGTACGAACCGGCCTATCATCTTTGATCCTCTCAACAACCCTTTGGGGTATATAGGAATTTTAAAAATTACTTTACAAATTAGGAAATGGAGACAAAGAGAGATGTAGGGGTCTGTTCACGGTCTGTCCCTAAATGAATGTCGGTCCTCGTCCCTGCACGACCTCAGACCACACTGGACTCGGGTGGGCTGCCCTCCCACAGGCGATGCCGAGCGCGGGGTGTGCGCTGTCTCTGGGTGTTCTCAGCAGGAAGGAGAAGGGCCGTCCCAACAGGAGCTGGCGATGGTGGCAGGGCCAACGTTCTCACCTCCTTCCGGGCAGAGTTTCTAAGGCCCAGGAAGCATCTTTTGCTTCCAGGGCCCCAGAGCATGGCGTTTCCTCTTCCCCGAGTCCTCAGGTGCCATCTGGCTTTCTGTCCACTCTCACAGATTGCAATATTTCTTCTCGACTCACCTGTCTGCCGCCTGCTAGCCTGCTGTCTGAGCCGCCTGGTGGAGCTCAGCTCACCAGCGGCCCGTCCTCACCCCAGCCCCTCTGTAAGCCACCCCACGTGGTTCACAAGGATGGAGCTCAGCGTGTTTGGCGACCTTTGGGGTGACAGTTGAGCGGTTACAGGGGATTCTTCCCTAGACCTGGACGACCACCGCGGTGGCAGTGGGCAGCGGGAACACACCCTTAAAGATCCTCTAACAATGAGACAACAAAGCATTTTGGGTTCAAATCACTTCAAAATCTGGCCTTAGCGTGTCTTTCCTTCCATGACGCTCACCTGGGGCGTCCTCCCTGGCATACCAGCCTCGATGTGTGGGGGGTCAGAGGGGATGCATGTCAGTCGGACGAGAATGCCTGTTGGGGGAGGTGACCAACTTGGGGCCTGGATTTTGGACTCTCCAGGTTGAATGTGTCACCTACCAAACCTTGCAGGCAGATGAGCACCCACTGCACCGAGCGGGCAGGTTTGTTCTGCTGGAGGTCTGCCCGGGGGCTTAGGAAGGTCTAGAAAGGCGAGAGAGACCACTGAGTAACGGGGCCCATTTGCTCTCACGCACTGAGGGTCTCCCCTCCTGCTTCCTGCTGCCCCATGGGCACCTCGGCCTGGGTGTGATGTGCCAGCTCCTCTCTGCCCCTCTGTTCCCTAAAGCCCTACCCTCACTCGACGCACACACTGCAGCACTCACCCGAGATCAGTGAGCCCCCGGGGCCGGCACCGTCTCCGGGCGGGGTCCCCTCTTATGGGAACAGGGCACAGCACCCTGTGGGTGTGGCATCTGGTGTCCTCCGGTTGAAACTCAAGCTCCTTCCCTTCATCACCGCAGCTGCCTGGCTTGGTGCTCAGGCCTGGCTTTTCGTGGCCCTAACGGTCCGTCTTCAGCCTTGGCCACTGCGGGTCCCATGCAGGGGAGCAGAACTCAGGAGACGAGGGTTGGCTCTCCCGTTCCCTAAGTCCCCAAACCAGCTCCACCGCTTGCTGTAGCAGCAAATCACTTTACCTCTCTGCCTCTCACTTTCCTCATCTGTGAAATGGGGTAATAAAAACGCCTACCTCCTAGGGTTGTTAGGACAGAAAGAGTTAATGCTTGTAAAGTGGTCAGACATGCCTGGCACACAGTAAGAGCTATAAAGGTGTCCCCTGAGTACGTTTACAAACATAGTTTTCATATAGCTGTCACATCAATTTTCCTAAATGACAACTCTGACATTGCCTCTTCCCTGCTCAAGAATCATCAGTGGCTCCCCACTGCCCACCCACAGAAGCCCAAGCTCCCTTACCTGGGTTCTTGGCTGTGCTCACCTTTGCACGTGGCCTCCCAGGAGCTCCCTCACCTGCTGCTCTGTTCCCAGGGCTGTGCCTCTGCTGGCTGCACGCTCCCTTCACCCCAGCCCCACCCACTCTGCTCCAAAGGTACCAGCCACAAATTCTTAACCCTCCCACAAATAATCTTTGAATCCTTTGTGACCAGAAGTAGTCTCTTCCTTCCTTAAATGTTCCCAATGCCTTCCTGGTTGTACTTACATATATAAATAAATGCAAAATAAGATTAAAAGCGAGGCCCTGACTCCCCTATAAAACTGCGAGCTCCTTCGGGCCAGAGCCTTGGTGTGTAGCCCTGTGTGGCATGCTATAGAGTGATTTGTACATGCAGGGAGTTCAATGAGTGTTTATCAAATAAGTAACTGAAAAATATGAAGAAAAATGGACCCCGCCAGCCCGGGGCATGGGAGGAGCATTGCAGGCCCCCCACACTTGGATCGTGCAGCTTGGGGGGCTGGTGGAGCGAGGGCTTCCAGCTGGATCTGCAGCCCTGGTGCTCAGGCACGGGTGTTGAGGGCCAGCTCGGCTGCAGAAGGAGGCCTGTGAAGTCTTTCGTGCCAGCGCCTCACTTAATCCAGCCATCCTGGGCAGAAAGCCGAGATGACCCAGAGCAAGTCCCTGAACATAGCAGAGTTGGCAGGTGTGCCCTAGGTAAAAGGGGAATTATCACTCATTTTTGCAGCATTGAGAGCAAAGTGGGATGATCTGACTTGGGCCTGTCCCCTTCCTGCCTGTAGTTTACTGTCGGGGTGGTTATGTGGACACCCTTGGGCTGTGAAGGCTCTCTCCAGAGCTCTCTCCAGAGCTCAGCTGGGAGGAGGCTGGGGGCAGAGAGCGTGGGGAGGCCGGGAGGCTGCCCCTTGGCTCTGCCGAAGACCTGGGCCAGCCCTGCTCACCACCCATCCTCCATGCCTCACCGCTTGCGTGGAAATGGCACAGTACTGACGGCCTGATGGGGTGATGGGTGGGGGGTGGGCACATCATTTCCTCTCTGCCGTGGCTCTCATCAGAAAGATGGCTGTCAATTTCGGTATTTCACGGTGCAGCATCAGGAAGCAGTGCAAATGCAAGCAGAGCTGGAAGACAGCTGGAAGGACCCCTCAAGTCAGCGGTGTCACCATTGCCTTAGGGCTGTGCATAGTCAGCACCAGGGTCCTGAGGCCCATTTTCATGGGTTTGGGCATAACTGGAGAAGTACCAGCTGCCTGAGTGTGCCCAGGGGCCAAAATAGGCCAATCATGCCCCTGAGGAAACGATGAACTCCCAGGTGGTGGTGGTGCCTGTGGCTTACGGAGATTGCCCGGAACCCGGTTGCACAAGGGCTGGATAAACTTCAACCGTGCGCAAGGGGCCTGCCTGGGGGAAACGAGGAACTCACAGCCTTGATTTTTCCTGATACTGACTACAAATTTTACTCACTCATTTTAAATGTTCTTTCCTTGATAATGTATCAGAAGAGCAATGAGACCCAAAGCCTGGGGTCCCCCTCAGCACTCAGCTGCCAGCTACATCTGGGGCCCTGCTCTCATGGGGCTGGCGGGCCAACAAGGGTGATTATCTGGAAATTCATTCAAATAAACGCTTAATTGCCAACTGTGGTGAGCAAACCTAGTCAACACACCGGGATAGCATGAGAGTGTTCCCAAGAGGAATCTTGATTTGACTGGGAAGTTTGTGTGCTCGAGGGCGCTCTCTGAAGAAAGGTGATTAGGAGTTGGCTGGCCAGGAGTTGAAGGCAGCAGGAAGGCCAGCCGGGCAGGGGTGTGGGTGCAGGGTCTGAGCACCGCTGGCAGGTGGGCGTGATGGCAGAGTTAGCCCAGAGCAGAGGGGAAGAGCGAGGGGAGGCGGGTGGGGCCGGAGCAGGCCTGGCGGGTTTGCAAAGGCCGGGAGCAGCCCCTGGAGTGTTTGAGCAACAAGCTCTGAGCTCTGTTCTCCAAGGTTTGCTCTGGCTACTGGATTTAGGAAGACAGAGGGAGGTAGGGAGGCCTGGGAGGGGTCGGGGTCCTGTGAGACAAGAAGGTGGAAGAAGTGTGGGCGGGGCCATAACGTGACTTGGACCAGCCCTGAAGGGAGGTCCCCCAGAAGCAGGACAGGAAGAGAAGGCGACCAGCGTGATGGTTGTTACTTACCAAGGTGCGGAGGGCATAGGGAAGGAGCGGGGGCCCACCTGGGGCTTGGACGCCACGCCACATTCCTGTGGCAAAGTGAGATGTGGGGGAGGCAGGGCTGCCTTCCCTCCTCTCCCCCAGGGGACGGGAATGCCGCCGGCATGGCGTGAGACTCTGGGCCCTGGAGCTGGATGGTGCGGAGAACTAGCCGAGGGGGTGGTCAAGGCCCCTCGTGTCCTGGGGTCCGGGCCTGCCGGCTCTGCAGAGCTGGTGCGTCCGCGCACAGGCTGTTCCCCTCTGCAGGCAGCAGGGCCGAGTGACCGGAGGCCCAGTGCGGGGAGCGCCTCGGGATGCAGCCCCCGCCACCCTACGCCCGTGCTACTGCAGGTCTCCCTGTGGCCTTCTGCGCTTTCTGGGGAAGTAAGTCAAGAAGTTAATTTGATTTTCAACAGATTCTTAAATCAGTCCCCAAGAGGCAGAGATCAATTTGCATTTCATCTTTTCTTACTTAGTCATCTTGGCTGGTATTTCGCATGAGTTGTTGGTGTTTTTCATGTTCTCGCACTGCACAGAAATGACCCTCTCAGTGCATTTTTAAAAGAAGAAAGCCATCTGAAGAGGGGGAGGAGGCAGCAGCTTCTGCTTTTGGTGGTTTTTCCCTTCTGTTTGCTCTTGTATCTGAGCTGCGTGTTCCCGGGTGCGCGGGGCCGAGGTGGCCCTCGCCTCCGGCGCAGAGCCGCGTGCTTGGGCCTGCCTCGCTCACCAGGCGGGTCGGCTTCCTCCCGGCCCCGGCCCCGGCCCCGCGAGGGCCCCGTACAGCCCCAGCCCACACAGCCCTGGCCCTGCACAGCCCCGGCCCCGCACAGCCCCGCTGCCGCCCTGCCCGGGAGGCCGCGGGCATCAGACGGGCGCACCCCAGAGGCCAGGCGGGCTCCCGGACGCGCGGGATTCGCAGCAGCGTGATCCACGCGTCGTGATCCAGGTGCAAGCCGCGCTCCCCTGCCGAGGAAGGGACGAGCAGCGCGACGTGGGCGGCGCACACCGTTCACCGCAAGGGGAAGGGGACCCTGGCACAGGCTGCGGCCCGGAGCCGAGCACCCGTGAGCCGCGGGGACAGCTGGTCACAGCCACAAGCACCGCGTGGCCCCCACACGGCCCGGGCCATACTCGCGGGGCTGGGAGCGGCCGGGTTGGGGTCCCGGGCGGACTTGCGGGTCGAGGGACGGCTGCCCAGCAGCGCCTCGAGCTAACGCGGCCGCGGGCTCGCTGAAGAAGGGCTTCGGCGGCGGCGGGTTCACGCCGTGCGTGTCTCAGCACAGCTTGGAAAAGGGCCTGCGGGAGGCGGGCGAGGGCGGAGGGAGGCGGGGAGCGGGCGGGCGCAGGTGGCCCCTGAAACCGCGGGGTGCGGCGCGCTCGGCCCGGTTCCAGACGCCCGAAGTCCAGCCCGGGGCTGACCCCGGGGAAGAGTCCAGCCCGCGTCCCCCTCGGGCCGCCGCGCCCCGGCCTGCGGCGTCTCTCGGCCTCGTGCTCCCTTGTCCCGTGAAGATGCCGCCCTGGATTTGGGGCCTGTCCTGACCCGGACGAGCTCGCTGTGCTGCGTCTTTCGAGACCGTCTCCCGGAACAGTCGCGCTCGGGGCTCTGCGTAGACGTGAATTTGGGGGACGCGGGGGAGCCGGAGCGAGTCTGGTTTCGACGCGCTGCGGAGTTCGCTCCCTTGCGCGCCCATCACCGCGCGCGGCCTTGGTTTGCAGCATTTGTGCTGAAGGAGCGGGGCGCTGGGTGAGCGGGTGACTGCGGGCCGGGGCAGGGCCGACTCGGGGTGCGCCTGCGGCGTGTTGCTGCCGAGGCCGGGAGCCAGGCGGAAGGGGCTCCCGCCGGCCGGGTCTCGGGCAGCTGCTGGCGGAAAATTAAAAATGACGGTGTGACGCTTCGAATACAGGAGGGACGCCTGCGTGGGTAAGACGCGGGAGAGGAAGTTCTCCTTCGCAGTAGGATGCCCATGATTAGCATGTGTAGAAGGAATGATGACATTAGAACGGTTGGAACTGTCATAGGAGTAATTAACTCAGGAAAGACGCAGCAGTGAATGTGAAAGGGTGGGTGAACCTGGGGTGAGACATGGGACTTTCCATCCGATTATCTCCCATAAAATACTGGTTATCACAAAGCGGGGAGGTGACTTTGCAGGAGAGGCCCTTGGCAGACACGTCTGCACCCAGGCATCCAAGCTGGGGACACTTCCACCTCTGGCAGCACCTGGTGGGGTCATGGGGAACACAGCATTGCTTCCTGATTTTCCCCCCCAAAATTCATGACCTGATCTACTCATGAGGGGACCTCAGGCAAATCAAAACTGAGAGACATTCTACAAAATGACTGGTCTGTAATCTTCAAAAGTGCCAATGTCGTGCAGTTCTGGCAAGGACTGGGAGATTGTTCCAGACTGAAGGAGACCGAGCGGTGCATGGGGGCCTGAGGCCAGTCCTCTTGCCACAGAGAGCAGGAGGGGACTCTGGGGAAGGGTCCGTGGGCCTCTTTGTCCTGCCCCTGCCCCTTTTTTCGAAGCCCGAAATCATTTCAAACTGCAGAGTAAATAAATTAAACAACTCCATGTAAACGCCTGTGGCCTTTTTCACTTCCTGTCTTAGGTCGCTCCCTGCACGTCCACACGCACACGCACACACACACGAACCAGCAGAAGGTGTGTTGGTTCCAGGCAGCGAATGGGGAGCAGCGAGGATGCCACCCGCCCCAGTTAGGGACCAGTTCGGGGCAGTACTTTTACTGTCCCCAGAGGCCCCGGTATTCTGAGGTCGTGGCCACCATGAATAGGCTTCGTGTGGTTTTATTTTGATGACTGCGTCCTGGTGGGGAAAAATGTGTGGCAATGATGGTGACGGTGACAGAGATGACTGAGCCACCCGCTGGGCCCGATTTCAGCATCCGGTTGCCTGAGAGGGAAGATGCAGGAAAACACCCCTCAGGTCCCCGTTAGACCGACACGGGTTCTGCAGCTGCCTGTGGCATGTGACCTGGGGATCCTAGAACTTGCCCCGTGGTGGCTGCAGTGACGTCCACGTCCCACCAACAGCTACTCTGCAAGGCTCTTGTTAAAACGGAAACGTGTTCTCTGCTGGGGACCTCGCGGGTCATCTTGCCTCTTTATTGTCAAGTTATGGGAACTTCATCAGGTCCCGAGGAAGCAGGACAAGACGCGGAGGTTGGAAAAGCCAAGATCTGAGCACAAGGTACCGCGTGGTTGGGGTCCTTTGTCGGGGGGAGGGCAGGGTCGTGGAGGAGGGCAGGAAAGGGGCCGTGAAACAGTGTCTCAGGGTAAAGGGGCTCGAGATGGGCAGAAAAGCACCAAACACAAACTTCACAGAAACAGCAGGTATCAACTGCACCTGCTGGCCAACATGCTTGTCATACAGGTATGTGTGGACGTGTGTGTGTGTGTTCGTTCATTCACCCAACAGCAGGCCAGCAAAGAAGTGCTGGGACTTTGCCAGGAGCTGACAATCCGATGGGCCAGAGCACTTTTCTGATTTCTTCCCCCACCCCCGCCACCCTTCCACGAGTATATCTTTTACGTTTTGACCTGAACCCTTAAGTGCTCTGTGCGGCTGGGACAGCTTTGCAAAGTGAAGGTCAGGTTGGCTCAACCCTGTGTACGGGAGGTCTCGCCAAGAACAGATCCTGACTTACCTCCTCAGGATCAATCGGGGAGTAATTGGCCTCCCGACTTCAATAATGCTCACATGCTGATTCAGTCTTGATGATATAATTACGGGAGCGGGTGGGGCGTGGTGCGCCTGGACCGCTGCAGTCAGAGCTCTGCGGGCTCGGCTGGGGAGCTGCAGTGATGGCTGTTTTTATTTGCGGACAGCTGGGGTGGATATTAAAGGGGTCTTGGAAGACAGTGGGGCAGCACACACAGGCACCCTGGCCTCTAGTCTGTGCCACCATGACCTCCAGGGACATGTGAATGTGGAGATCAGACCTGCCTGGGTCGTTTTGTCAAGGGCTGCAAAGCCAGGCCCGAGCTGACTGGCAGCTCCTGGGGGGGTCGACCCAGAAGGAGCCTCGGCGCCTGAGTGTTGACACCAGCACTTCTGGTTTGGCATGTGCCACCGTTCCTGCTGTTCAGGAGCCTCACGCAGAAGCCTCCTTTTGTACCATGCTTTGTGATTTTTAAAGGACTCGCACGTATTTTTTCTTCTGGCAGATGAGTAGGCTGAGAATATAAGTGATTTGTCCAAGGTCAGTGAATCCATCAGCAGAGCAATTATTGGACTCTATTAGGGAGCATGTTGCCAAGTGCCATGGGGAGAGGCCCCATGGAGGGGGGCACAAGCCTGGCTGGGCCCAGCCTGAGAGAGAAGGCAGGGTCTGGATGTAGACACACACCCACACACACCTTCACACCCAGCCATGCTCACACAGCACACGGTCACATGCGCACGGGCACGTACGCCCTTGCACATGCCTGTGTGCATGCACAGAACATATGAACACACATGCACACCCTCACTTCCAGATACTATGTACATGCACACACGCCCACATGCAGGCACAAAACACAGGCACACGCACACACACACACACACACGTGTGCATACACACCATGTATACACAAAGACAAATGCCAGGATCAGGCCAAGCCCGATGGTTTGCCCCTGGGGGGTGTCACCATCAAATACGCCTGAAAAGTGGACAGA
This sequence comes from Daubentonia madagascariensis, assembly GCA_023783475.1. Lineage (NCBI taxonomy): Eukaryota > Metazoa > Chordata > Mammalia > Primates > Daubentoniidae > Daubentonia > Daubentonia madagascariensis. The sequence continues at coordinate 9,936,015 of JAKFHU010001557.1, read as the reverse complement.
GGAGAACCCGTGTGGGTCACGGGGCCTCAGCAGACAGGCAGACCTGAGGGGGCCTGGATGCTGGGCTGGGGTGGGCCCCAGTCCCCACCTGCGCCTCCCCACCCTGGGGCCAGTGGCCATGCCAGCGCAGCAAGGAAAGGTGCCCTCGGACAGTCTCCCTGGAAGGAAGGAATGAGCCCATCACAGTGGAGCTTCCAGCTATTCTTCCCTCCGCAGCTAGAATTGAAATAATCAAAACAATCACATGCAATCATGCTAAATAACAATGTGTAGCAATAACAAACGGTTGTCAGAGACACCCTCGAAGGCCTGGAGTTTGTTGGAGAGTCTAGGATGACAATTTCCCAAATGAGTTGTTTCAGGGCCCTCCACCTCAGCCTGCCCTGGGAAGGCAGCCACAGCCGCGCGTGCCCAGGTGCGTCTGGCTCCATCCTAGGCTCCTGTCTTCAGGGGAGGGGACAGGTGTCTGGGGCTCTGCCTTTGCTCCCTGTCACCAGCCTTGGCTTCCCTCCACACCTTTGGGAGGGATGCTTCCCCACCCTGCAGCCTGGACAGCAGGCACACATCTGTGCTGCTCTGATTAGGAAATAATATAGCTGGGAACAGCATGAGGAACAGGGCCTGAGGTTTTTAGCCACCTCCTGTCCTCTCCTTCTCTGCCACTCACGGTGCCACCCTCAGATTGACCGATGCCCAGTAATGAATCATGCACATCTTGGGTCTCCCAGGGCACCCCAGCTGCAGCACAGAGGGTGTGAGATGAAGGGCCTCTTCCGGGTGGGAAACTTAACGTGTGCGTCCAGTCGGCAGGTCACGTGGGTACTGTGGGTGGCGTCTGGCCAGAGGAGGCCACCAGATCCTGGGCAATGCGTCTCCCCTGAAGCCAGCATCCTGATGTCCTTCTGTTGCCACTTCCAGGGCAGGTTGGTCGCTTCGGTGTTAGCTGGGGCTCGAGGACACGTGGAGGCAGCGTGGGTTTGGGAAGCAGGCTCTGCCACTTACCGGACTGTAGGTGACCTGGACAAGTGTGTCAGCCCCTCCAAGCCTCAGTTTCATCTGCGAAATGACGACAGCGAAGCTGACTGCGTTGGTTTCCCGTGGCTGCCCTAATATAGGACCAGAAACAGGTGGTTTAAACAACAGCGATCGATGCTCTCGCAATTCTGGGGGCCTGAAGTCTGAAATGAAGGTGTCAGCGAGGCCATGTTCCCTCCAGGGGCTCCAGGAGAGGGTCCTTCCTGCCTCTCCCAGCTCCTGGTGGCTCCAGGTGCTCCTGGGCTTGTGGCCGCATCGCTCCAGTCTCTGCCTCCGTCACCGCATGGTCCCCTTTGTGTCTGTATGTCCCAAATGCTCCCCCCTTTCTCTTACAGGGACACGGCCGTTGGATTTAGGGTCCACCCTGAGTCCAGGGTGATTGAGATCCGTAACTAGTCACATCTGCAAAGACCCTTTTTCCAAACAAAGTCGCATTCACAGGTACCCGGGGTCGGGACTTGGACATGTCTTTTGGGGAGGAGCATTGTTCAACCCACAACCCACCTCGTAAGATTGTTACTGTAAGAATAGGCGATGATACGTGCAACAGGCCCTGTGTAGAGCCTGGCACAGGACGAGACCCCAGCAGATGGCCACTCATTGTCATCTGTGCAAGCACAAAACTGTGCAACCATTGACCACCCCAAGCCTGTCTAAGGCTAATTTCATACCATGACTGAAAATATGTGTTATGGCTTAGAATGAAAAAGTGTCCTGTTCAGTACAAACTACTTCTATTGAATTCCGTTCTTCACAGCTCGGTGGGCAGCAGCTTGGGTGGTGGTGGAGGTGTGGAATGAATGGCCGGGCGGTTTGTCTGTTCATGTGGGTGGTCTCAGGTTGGCCTGAGAGCTGCTCCCCACCATCAGGGTTTTAGTTGACAAGGCAGCTGGTGGCCCTTGGTGTCCCAGACAGAAGTCACGACATTCCGTAGGTGTTCACAGCCCATCCTCTTGGAAGTGCTGTGTCCCTGCGGCCCCCGCGTGGCGGGATAGTGGTCTGGATTCGGGGCCCACGGTAAAGGCACCAGATTCATGTAAAAAGAGACTCACCCTGTGGTCTGGGCAGGACAAGACCGTGTTCATGTTGGCTCTGCCCACTCAGCTTCCACGCCGATGCAAATCCAAACACGGGCCAGAGCCAGGAGAGACGGACGTGGACTCAAGGGGAGAGAAGGAGGGAAGGTGCCGTCCTGCAGAGGGCCTGATGTGGCAGCATCCCCAGCGTCTCTGAGGCTTTTCCTGTGTCCCTGTCAGCCTCCCTCCCTCCACGGGGCCATGCACAGCCTGATTTGGCCTGTCCTCCTCTCCCTCCCCAACCCCCGTGGGGCTCCTCCAAGTGCACCATCCCCCTTTGCCTCCCTGGCACGCGTTGACCCTCCCATGGCCCCCGTAGCGGTGGCCGGTGGCTGGTGGTGCTCTCTCACCCGAGTGCCGTGGCACTCGGCCGGGGATCGCCCTCCTTGGGCTTCTCAGGCCTTTACGCTTCTGTCAAAACCCCCACCCCCGGGGGTGTGCGGTCCGCCTGTGCCGCCAACTGTGCTGCCTGTGTCCTTCTCGTCCCCCTGGGCTCCGTTCCGCTTGACTTAGGACTTCTGCGCCTCGGAGGAGCGCGGCCTGCCATGTGCGCTGCTGCACTGTTGGGGTGGGAAGCTCACGGCAGGGCTGAGGCGAAGTCCATGATCGCCGAGCTCAGAGGAAACCCCCTTCCTCCTTCTCCACCCCAGACCCCACCCACAGCGTCCCGACCCCTGGATTCTGTGGACGGGTGCAAATGCTTGGTCACCCCTGTCGTACCCTCACCTGGCCTTCAGAGCCCCCGCCTCTGGCCACACCCGAGCTCCCGCATCCACCCCTGCCTGTCCCTCCCCAGTGGATCAGTCCAGCCAGCGTCTACACTGGCCCTAGAAGACCCTTCCGCGGCCTCGGTCGCACTTAGCTGCCCCTGCTGTGTTGGGCCTGTTACATGTGTGATCTCATTTAACCTGACAGCCGATCAGCGTGCATGTGCTCATTGTTCGTTACGTGAGGGGCAGCTGAGATGCTGTGTGTGTGGCTTTGCAGCACCTGCGCAGAGGCGGCACGGCATAGGTATTGCCTCCATGGCTGGTGGTTGCAGCGCGTGGTCCTCATGAGTGGACTAGTGTTCTCACAAAGCAGGTTGGAGGGGGCGCCCACCTCACCTGGGAGGACGCAGCAACAAGGCACCACCTTGGCAGCCGAGAGCAGCCCTCTCCAGACGCCACATCTGCTGGCGCCTTGATCTTGCATTTCCCAGCCTCCGGAACTGTGAGAAATAAATTCCCATTGTTTAGAAATTGCATAGTCTACTCTACAGTATTATTTTTTTAAGTTGTGGGGTTTTTTTTGTTTTAGGTTTGTTTTTTTTTTTGAGACAGTCTCGCTCTGTTGCCCCGACTAGAGTGTGGTAGCTCGCTGCAACCTCAAACTCCTGGGCTTGAGAGATCCTCCTGCCTCAGCCTCTTGAGTAGCTGGGACTACAGGCGCACACCATGACACCTGGCTAATTTTTGTATTTTTAGTAGAGACGGGGTCTCCCTCTTGCTCAGGCTGGTCTTGAACTCCTGAGCTCAAGGGATCCTCCCACCTCGGCCTCCCAGAGTGCTGGGATCACAGGCGTGAGCCACTGCACCCAGCCTTACCATACAGTATTTTGTCAGAGCAGCACAAATGGACTAAGCCAGGCCTTCCGGTCCCTATCCTGGTGGACACAGTCCACCTGTAACACTGTTCCAGACTCCCCTTGTGTGCCACATCCTGCCCTGTGGTCCAGCTCTTAATGCCCCCCAATTTCAGTCTTATGAATGTTTTGTTTTATTTCCTGCTGGATTGTAAGTATATTCAGCAAGGCTGAACAGCTGGCCCCAGGTCCCACGGGACCCGCTGTGCCTCTCGGGATAAAGTCACAGCAGGCACAACAGGTCTCTGATGGGTGGGGAGCCAGGTGTCACCTTCAAGTTGAGCCCTGCTCCAAGCTAGCTGCATCCGCTCAGAGAAGTCCCTTCCTCCCTGGAGCCTCAGTCTCCTTATCTGCAAAATCGAGATAATGTCTGAGTCACCATCCCATGGGGTTCCGGGCAAGGAGTGCAGACACAAGGACACAAGACGTTATAACCCCAGGGTGTGGGTCCCAGGCACAGCCACGGCGGTGCCCACGCATGTGCATCTGCCCCTCTCAGCTGCAGGCTCCCCGGGGACAGACGGACTCAGCCTCCCACAGACACGTGGGGGGCGGCACACGTGTGGAAAGCCAGGAGCTAATGGAAGGAGGGAGGACCAGGAAAACAAGCCCGAGGTATTTGGTGCGTCCCCTTCGTCACCAGGAGCCGCACAGCTGCGTGCACAGAGGGGTGTGTGCCCTGTGAGCCAGGGGCTATGCATCCGGGACGGTGTCCCAGGAAGGATGTGTGCATGTGTTTGTGCCCTTAAGTGTGTGTTTATGTGTGTGTATGCTTGTTTGTTTATTTTTACGTGTGCACATGTGTGCGCCCGTGTATGTGTGTGTGTCTGTGTGGTGTGTGTGCATGTATATATGTGTGTGTGTTTGTTTTTGTGTTCATATATGCTAGTGTTTGTGTGCATGTGTCTATTTGTGTGTACATGTTTACATGTGCATTAACAGGCATGTGTTTGTTCATGTCCATGTGTTTGTATGTCCGTGTGTGTGTGTGTGTGTATGTTTGTGCCCATGTGTGCTAGTGTGTGTGGTCTTGGTTGTGTCAATATATGCTAGTGTGCATGTGTTTGTGTATGTGCACACGTGTGTGTCAGTGTGTACACGCGCACACATGAACCTGAGGGGGATGATGGAGGTGTGGGCACACTTCTTGCCGTCCAGGCAGCAAGAGCCTGGCTGCCTCACCGCCCTGGAGACCTGTGTGCTAAAAAAGGAGCAAGTCGACAGGTGACCGTAGGGCCCTGCAGCCGCCTTGTCAGCCACGTAACTGTTCTGAAAGCACCTGTGAGAGGTGCACGCGGCGCAGCCTCGCAGACAGAACCGTCCTCCCTGCCGGGCCAGGCCGAGCGGTCTCCCCAGAGCAGAGCTGGGGGTGGGGGGTGCTGTGGTGGCCGGGGGAGGGCGGCGAGACTCAGAAATCCCCAGTGAAACCCCTTGGTCCTCCCTTGGTCATGCTTAGAGGATGGCTGTCACCTTGGGAAGAAGACCAGGTGGCCCGATTTGGTCTGACTGGACTAGAGAGGCAGGGATCTGACCTTGCGGGGGGTGGGGAGGGAGGTGGGCGTTCTCAGCCCCAGCAGTGCTGCCTGCCGTCCTGGGGCACGTGTGCCATACTAGACGGGGCTGCCAGGGAGCAGGGACAACCCCGCCTCCCTGACCCAGGCTGGAAGGGCCAGCAGAGAGGAGGTCAGCCTCTGCTGACCTGCAGGGTAGGATCAGAGACTCTGGGCCATCGATGACCTCTTTTGGCAGGTCACCCAGCCAGTAGTGACCAGGGCACAACCAGAGTCGTCTGGACGGCTCCAAGGCCTGCACTTGTCCCCCACCCAAGGGTGCTTCCCGTGCCACTGGCCACCTATAGAGCCACCTGGACGGTGCTTCTGCTCCAGACCACCCATTTCTCCCCTCTGGCACCACCTTACTGGACCTGGCAAGGCTTTTGTGACCTGGGAAAGACCCAGCATTGGCCACTGGACGGCCGCGTCCAGCACAGCGTCTTCTCATGGGGTGACCACTGACGAGCATTCCAGTTCTGCTCAGTTCCAGAAAGTAGCTAGTGTGATGAACCTGTTAGCTAGTGCTCCTTGACCCAGCTGGGCACAGGAGCTCAGGGAGAAGGTGCAGCCCATGGCCAGGTGGACAGCTGGAAAGGAAGGAAGGTACCTGCAACCGAGTCAAATGCGGGTTCATTCACTCGTCCAATCGTTCATGCGTAATTTTCACACGGCTGCTGCTCTGGCACCAGCAGCGAGCAAGAGAGGCACCTGCCCCCATCCAGAGCCCACCCTTTGGGCACAATCCATCCTTATGGCTGTGCGCATCTGTGCACGTTCTGTCTGGGGGCTTCTTGTCCGCAACTTTATCCAGGACCCATCCAGGGTATCCAAAGAGCAGAGAGGCCTGGTGGCCAGACCGGGTGATGGTATTTTGTCCAGGAGTACAGAGCACAGTTGGAAACACAAACCAAGGGAGAGAGCATCTCTGCTCCCTGCAGTGTGCTTCCACTTTGTGTGCGATAAGGGTGGGCCTCAGCCTCCTTGCCCGCAGCCTGATGCAGCCAGACCACCTCTTGTGCCTGGCACCTGCCGTCTGGCTGGCTGGTGATGGTGGTGCCCACAGAGGCAGGGGTGAGTTAGTCGAGCAGGTGTCTGCAAGGTACAGGGCTCGGGGGGTGGAGGGAGCTCCCTCACAGACACAAGAAAGGGAAGCTGTAAGGTCATAGCAAGTCATGAAAGGAGGGACGGAAGGGAGAAAACGGGGGAGGGGGAGGGAAAAGGATGGGAAGGAGGGAAGATGCTGGTGCTCCCATGGAGATGGAGGGGCAAGGAAGGAAACAGGTTTGTTTTTGTGATTTGGAGCTTCAAATTACCGCAGAGGAGATGCCCAGTAGACGAGACAATGCGGGAGGTGAGGGATCTGGGCAAGAGGATGTCTCGTCAATCACTGTACAGACGGTTGTCGTAGCACGGAGAGCTGATGAGGTTGCCCAGGAGGACTGTGAGCCCCATATTCCCTCTCATGAGCTGTGAGGACAGAGGGTCCGCCGGGCACATAGCAGGTGCTGAACGAAGAGTGTTACTATATTGTGGAGCATAAATTAGGTCAGCGGGGGGAGCCTAGCCCAGCTGCCGGCACGGGGCTCTGATCGGCGCTGGCCTCCTGCCCCCCCTCGCTTCTCAACGCCACCCCTTGCGCGCACCAGGGCCCAGGACCTTCTTGCTTCCCTGCATCCCCTCTGCCACTAAGACGTGATTCCGACCTTCCGCACCTATCTCCACCCCCAGTTACACTGTCACATGAATAATTTATTGTTCCAGGGAGAGTTTGCTTCTCAAAAGGCAACTATTTAATATAAAACCAGGGTCCAAATGGTAGGATTCAAGGCATGAGACAAAGGCTGGGTCCTCTGGGGAAAGGGGAGCCTTGCAGAGCCCCAAAGACACACTGCTGTTCTGCTCAGGCCTCCTCACGCGCTCTCCAGACTTCCTGCCACCCCTGACCTGGTGGCTCCTTGGCCACAGGCCTTTGCTGTGGACTGTCCAGTAGGTCCCCTTCCATGTCCCTGTCTCCATCAGTCCCGTGCCTGCCTCTATCGGTGCCAGCCGGAGCTTACTACGGGTCTTCTCCTCTCACAGAATCTTAGACCTTTGCTGCTGGCAGGGCCCTTGTGCAGCAATCAGCCCAGAGTTTTCAAGTTTCTTTGTAGCTAAATCTCGCATCCCCAATATGGAAAACAGGTTGAGGAAAGACAGCACCATATGGAGAGAGAGTGTGTCCCCTAGCGCTTCCTCGTGGATTCTTCTCCAGCCTTTGGAAGTTACAACCGCAAGGCTCAAGAGAACAGTGTGAGGGCTACTGACAGACGCCCAGTTCCCGCTCACATGGATGGGAACACCAGCACCTAAAAAAGAAGCAAGAATTGCCCAAGGCTAATTGCACAGGAATTAGCAGGAAGAGACTCCATTTTCTCCAAATATATTCATATGTATTATTCATATACAAATATGTAAATTATTCATAAACATTATTTATATATAAGATATTAGTATTTATCTGTGTCCCGGTTTTCTCTTGAAATTCTCCATCTTGTAATCTGCTTTCTTTAATATATTACAGTTATTTTAAAGTTGATTATCTTTAACTCCAATACTTAGTTATTCTATGAGACTATTTCTTTTGTCTTTTATTTTTTCTTGGTTTTTGTTCATTTGGTCCTGTCCCCTGGTGTGCCTGGTAAGCTTTTGTTGAACGCTGGGCACTGTGTATGAAAAGCTATGGAGATAATTCAAGGTCCTAAATCAGAGGTTGGTAAACTACCCATGGGCCAAATCCTGGCCTGTTTTCTGTGTTTGTACAACCCAGGAGCTAAGAATAGTTTTTACATGTTTAGATGGTTGAAAAAAATCAAAAGAATCATGTTTCATAACACATGAAAATTATTTGAAATTCCAATTCCAGTGTCATAAGCAAAGTCTTGTTGGCACAGGGGCACACCCACTTCTTTATATTTGTCCATGGCTACTTCTGAACGACAAAGGCAGGGGTGAGTGGCTGCCACAGAAACTGTATGGTCTGCAAAACCTGAGCCGTTAACTGCCTGGCCCTTTGCAGAAGTTTGCCAACTCCTGCTCTAGAGGCTGCTTCCTCCTGTAGAGAGGAATCGGTTTTTCTTCCGGCAGGCAGCTCGGTTGCCATTATGTGGCTGAGGAGGTGGGTTTCCATCTTTCTGGGTTTCACTCTCCACTTGACTCCCCGGCCCACAGATGCCTCCGGGGCTCCAAGTAGCTGTGGTTTTGGGGACGAGAGGACAATGTCTTTTCTGTATTCCTAACTCACGGGGAATCCTCAGCTTCTGATTTCCCAGACTGAACTTGAACATTGTTTGTTTCCATTTGTTTTCTGTGACAGAGTCTCTGTCATGTGCTCTGAAAGGCCTTGTAGGAAACCTGGGTTAGGATGTCACCAGGACCCAGGAGCAAAGCAAAGAGCAGCCGTTTTCCTGTCTGCTTCCTCTTCCGATGTGAGCGACCCCTCCTCCCTGCTCTCCCCTCCCCGTACCTGGAGCCTGGCATCTTGGGGACAGTGCCCACAGCCACCACTGCCTGGGCCTTTCATGTTCTGCCTGGCAGGAGCCCGTGGGCAGGATGCAGGGACACCAGCCCTGCCTGGCAAGGCCTTCGCGGCTGCTGTCTGCCTGGAGGAGGGGGCCACAGTGACTCCCATCGTGGGGGCCCCTCCTGCAGGCCACAGTGCCATGGATGAATGGCACCGCCCAGCACCGCCACTCCTGTTTGGTGGGAGGGGGGCATCCGATGACTGTCCAAGCGCAGCAGGAAGGGATAGGGGTTCTGGGGGCCTTTCGAATGCATCTATTTGCCTGTTTGTTTGTCATAAGATGGTTTGGAGTCGTAACAACAGCCGCTATTATTGAATTTAATGATCTTTCCCCACCAGGAAGCCTTAAAAAGTCCTCAGGGACCCCTGTGGGAAGCTAGTGCAGGGCTGTCACGTTTCCCCTTCTGTCCCCACCAAGCCCTCCCAATTGCACTGCAGCTTCCCCGAGCTTCCTGGCTGCACAGAGATTTTAAGGAAACGTAAGCTGACCCTCTCCCTCCTGCAGGCTCCATTGACACTGCCGGTGGTTTTGAAGGCAGACAGAGCACACTGCCACCTGGCCACGCTGCTCTGAGGCTATGTTTGTGAGCTTGGACCTTGTTCCAGGGAGATGATGCTGGACCCTCCCACCTCACTTGTGGACTCAGCCTAACCCTAGGGGTGTGACTCTGACCTTGCTGGAAGGTGTGTTGGCGATAGTAAAGGAAAAACTATTCACTGACACTTGTTAGAGCATGGTAAGGCTGGCTTTATTCAGGACCATCTTGACAGGTATAGAGACCACCACATTGGGGTCTTGCAGTGAGGCAGAGAGACTGGGCTGAACTCCGAACACAAGCAAGTGGGGATTTATAGCCATGGAGCAGGGTGGGGGTCTGTGGATGGAAAATGATTAGGAGGAAACATCGGGGTGAGGGGAGTCCTGGCTGAACCCACATAACAGGATTCTTGCTGGCAGGCCAGGGTGACCAGACCCCACCTGGAGGAGGGGACAGCATCAAAGTGATCAGATATCAAGAGTGGGGGTTCTGGCTGAAATGACTTAGCAGGTTCTTTGCTAAAACTAAACTTTATAGGGAAGTGCATAGATGGGCCTAGGAGAAGGCTCAGGACCCTGACTCAAGTTTGGCCAAGCAGAGAATCTTTGTCACTGATGGAGTCCAGTTTCTACATCAGTGAGCAAGTGTCTCTCAGCATGGAAATAGAAGTGGGGCCCCAAGCTGGAAGAAGCTGCCAAGGTAAGGGGCTCAGGGAGGGCTAAAGGTGTGAGTGTCTCTGCACCGCAGGGCCACTGGCTCGGAGTCCGGGACCAGCACTCAGGATGCTCTGGGCCATGTTTGTGGTGGGCACACAGCCCGGCCAGCCCTCCTCTGACCCAAACTCCAAAGCAGGAGCTTGTCTACGCCAATATTTGCAGCAAGTAACATCCCTCCTGGGTCTGTGTTTCCAAAGCCGAGCTCTTTCTCTCCGCCTCACCAATGTTTCTGGAGGGCCTGAGGTGCAGCAGGTGTGGGGCAGCTGTGATCAGACCCCAAGACAGGGAGGGTCTTTCTGAGCCTTTGGAGGATGCGTTTTGCCAGGGGTTCAGACGCTTAGGTTCTGTGGGAGAAGAGTGCAGATGTCAGATGGTTGGGGAAATGCTGAGTTAAACGAACTTTCTGAAATAGGCTTGTTTCTGCAGGATTCTTAAACCTATGCATCCTGAATCTGCAGGAGGGAGCTCAGCATCAGGCACAGAAGCCCCGCTCTGATCTGAGCACAAAACTCTGGCTTGTTTATTTTTCCCAGATCGCTGAGAAGGGTTTGTGGGGGAGGTAGGGAGCCTGCACCTCCCACCCACCCCCGGTGAGGAGCCTCAGGCTGCCCACAGCCTTCCCTACTCCTGTCTCCCTGTCACAAAGCCAAACCCCTATGTCCCAGAGCCTGGGGTTCCCTGCAGTGAGGGCCCACGCAGTGGCTCATATGTGAGTCATCGCTGGGAGAGGTGATGACGGAGTCCAGGTGAAGCTGGAGGACTTGATGTGGCACCTGGAGACGGTGGAGCTGTGTGTAAGTGGAGGCCAGCCCCCCGCGGTCTCTCTCACCTAGTGCATCCGTTAGCTGCGGCCCCCCCCAAATGCCACAAGCAGCACCAGACCTTGGACATGCAGTGATACAAGTGTATTGTCAGGCTTTGCTCACACAGCTGGGGCTGCCGTCTGTCGGCTGATCTGGGTCAGCTTCAGTGGGGTGTGCGTGTGTCTCTCATCCTCCTGTGGGCCCGCCTGGGCATGCTTAGCACAGCCAGCCCGAGGCTGACGTGCTCCCAGCACCGGCCCCGCCCAGAGGCAACTGCATGGTGTCAGGGTGCAAGTGCGGCTGAGGGCGGGGGGAGACTCGGGGCCACCATGGTGGTGCATCACACTGGCAGCGGGTCTGTAGTAGGTCCTCCTGGAACCTCTTGTCATTGGAGCCCTCACCTCAGATGCGATCACACTTGTATCTCTGGGACTGCTTGGTGTCTGCCTGCTCAGCCCTGGACCACAGCCTGCCCTAGGGGGGACCTTGCCCACTTTGTTCCCCTCCTGCAGCCTTGGGGTCTAGCTCAGTACCTTCACATAGTAGGCCCTCAATAAACAGCCCTTGAATGAGTAAATAGCACTTTTCCATGTGCCAGGGACCTTCTGGAGACAAGATGCATCATTCCCCAAGGAACTGTCAGGCTCTGTGCAGGCAAGAGGGAGAAGAATCAGGGTGGCATCTAACATCCTGGGAGCACAGCATGGGGACATGTTCCCACCCGCCTCGCACAAAGCTCAGTGAAGGGCGGTGTGCTCGTGCCATGCTGCCAGGATGGCCCGGGAGCAGAGGAGGTGTTCCCACGCGTGGCTGTTGTGCCTACGGGGGCCAAGGGGCAGTTTCCATCCAAAAGCAGATCCTCAGGTCAGAGGCTTTTTGTGCCTTGTCTGCAGACTCCAGAACAATTCCTAAGGTAGGTACTCCAAGGGCAGAGCTCAGACCAGGATCCATGTCGAATCAGCTCCACACTTGGCCAGGTTCACTGTTGTATTGATCACTGCCTGCCCCATGACTGTTTTTATCTGTGACCACCGACAGGTATGGCAGGGCCTTCCTGCTGGAGTCGCGCAGCGTGCCCCGGTAGTAGGCGGGCGTCCGAGGATCCCTCGCTCCTTCTTTCTGTGTTGACTAGGGAGGGCGTGCTTGGACCTGCTCCTCTCAGATGGGGCCACCGGACGGCGCATCCATCCCGGACCGGGTCGATATTGAGACATCACTGGAAATAAGTCGGTGATGAGGGCTGAAACCACAGGGAGGCAGATGTCCTGTGGTCTGGGCTGCCGTCTGTTTAATTGGATAGGTGTCAGGGAGACGGGGAGTGTGTTTTGAAAGAGAACCCAAAATAAAAAGCCTGGAGAGGTGAGTTCCTGGGGCTGGAAACCGGATGGAAACAGGATGGGAACCGGCCGTGATGCCTCTGAGTGCCCGGGACTTTCTGACGTGGCCGCAGCGTTGATTTAGTCCGCTGAGCTCCGCGGGGCTCCCGGCCAGGGTGAGGAGCCACCGTCCTCTGCGCACCTGCCCGTGCGGGCTCCCGACCTGGTGCCTTCCTCCCAGGGCCGCTCCCGCACCAGCACCACGGCGTCCCAGGCTCGTAGTCTGCCCACCGGGAACCGCGAGGTCCCAGGGCCGTGCCTCCGCCCACAAGGGAGGTGCAGACGGGCTTTGTGGAGGGAGAGCCTCACTGTTCACTTAGAAGTTTGATCCATTCACCATTTTATAGGCTAAATATAGCTTCTGTCGGGATGGTGAATGCTGGTGGCCCTGGCGAGTGATCAGAACAGACTTCCCAGCTCACACGTGGGGCCTGGGGCCCCCCTGCCAGGCTCAGGCCCTCAGAGGGGCGGCCTCGATGGCAGGGGAAGGCCCCTCTGCCCATCTGAAGCCTTCCTTGCCCGTGGGCACCACGTGGGTGTCCCTTCCCAGGCCCCAGCATTGAGCTGGCTTCCCCCAGCACGAGCCTTCAGAGCCGCATCCTTTATGGAAATATCAGAATGACAAGGGGAGTTAACTGGGAGAAACGGGTCATTTCCCTATCGGCTCCTAAGCTCAGAGCCGAGTATTAGCGGCTTCTGTTCTTAGAGGTGAGCAGTAGATTCAGCCCGTGTGTCCTCTGTATATGAGTGTGCACGAAAGCTTTGAAAGCTGCCCTGGAAGTTTAGAATTGAATCCTGTCTCTGAGGGGTTTGCATTTCCCCAGGACTGGCCTTTCTGCCTGGGAGAAGATGCTGCCTGTCCAAGAGCAGATCTGATCCCCACGTCTGGGGTACGAGGCCAGGAGCCACATGTCCACCACCCCAAATCAGCGTCCTGGTCACTGCTGCCTGCTGGGCCACATTCTCCGAGTGTGAGTCGGAGGGACCAGATGGGCGGGGCCTGGCTCCCGGGAGTCACCTAGTTTGTGGCCATTGAGTTCAATTCAGAAATGCGTGTCCAGCCTTCTCTCTCTTCCATGAGGGGCGACTGTGCAGGCTCCACCTTCGCCAGTGCGTGTGGTCACACGTGGAGGGCACGTGAGCAAAGGCTGCCCATACAGCCCCACTCAGGCCTCACGCTGAAGTGCCCACCTGGGATTCTGGGGGTCCTCTAGGACAGTGATCACAAACCTTTTCTTCCAGGGCCAGATGTAAATCTTTTAGACTTACAGGCCGTGCAGAGTCTGTGCAAAATGTGCCGTCAGGATCATGACTCTGAAGCCAGCTGTTGGGTAGATCTTGACCTTGCCAACATAGGGTGAGGGCTCTGGGCCCTCTTGACTCAGTCTAAGCGATCCCCCGAGGTGCTTGAGCCTTCGGAAAGCCATCAGCTCGGAGGGCAAACCCCACTGCCGGGAATAGGTTTCCAAGCTCTCGGCTCACCCTGCCGCGCCCCCAGCCTCCGAGGACCCCGGGTCTAAAAGGGCAGTGCTTGCTCCTCAGGCTGAGCAGGACAAGCTGAGATTTGGCCAAGGGGGTGCCGCGAAGTGGAAGGAGATGGTGGCCCTCCGCAGGGCTGGAGCCTGGTGACGTGGCTCTCTGAGTCCCGTCTGCGTTTCCAGGTTCTCAGAGGAGGCTCCAAATGAAAAGAAGGTTCTCCTTGGCAGAGGAACTTGCTTTTTGGTGTGGCCAACCTAGGGATGACAGCTGTGGCTGGGCCCAGGGTTGGGGCTGTGAGTGCAAGTTCAGGCCCCTTCTGGAACCCATAACCAGCAAGATGTGTCTGAGGAGCCCCAAGTTTCCCTAAACCGTGGTGCCAGGCCTCTGGCCATCCCGCGTGGAGGACTCCTCTCCTCCAGGGGCTGTGTGGGGGAGCAGCCAGGGGCTTGGGCCTGGAGGTGGCCTGCTTGGCCCGAATCCTGTGCTTGCCATGTCTTAGGTATGTGTGCAGTACAGTGTTAACCCCACCCAAATAAATGTCCTTTCCCTCAGCTCCTGGGAGGTGACCTCTCAGCCCTTGGAATGTCATCCCTGGTAAGAGTGTCTTTGTGTACCTGGGGGCCTTGGGCCAGGCCCGATAGTCTAACAGTGTGACTTATGGTGGGAACATTGGGCCGCATGGTATTGGCTCGGCCTCCGGAAGGGCCGGACACTGAGGTCAACCATGCAGGTGGTCAGCTACATCTCTGTGACAGAGCCCTAGCATAAGCTTTGTACACCGAGGGTCAAGGGAGCTTCTGTGTTTGGCCCTATCTCATGCATGTTGATGGGAGAAGTTGGCACTGTCCGCATTCCTCTGCTGGAAGGTGATGTCGGGAAGCTCACACCTGGTCTCTCTGGGGCTCTGCCCTGTGCACCTCTCCTGCTGCTGATGTCCATCTGTGTCCTCTGCTGTGATAAACCATAATTGTGGGTATAATGGCTTTCCTGAGTTCTGTGGGTCCCCTAGTGAATTATTGATCCTCAGGGTGGTCTTGGGGACCCCTGAATCACACTATGCAACCTTGAGGAAATCCCTTAACCTCCCTCTGGATTTGGGGAGCATCTTTGCACCCACCTCATGGGGTTGCAGTGAGCTGTGCAGGAACTAACCCACTTAGATCAAGGCTTGCACACTCTACCAATAAAGTTAGGGTTGCTTCATCATGTGGCTTGACTCTACAGAAGCTGCTGGCAGTCAGTCCCTTGCCTTCTCCCCAGCCCTGGCTTTGTTATTGATCAGGAGGGGGCTGGAGGGGGAAGGGGTATAAAGGGGAAAGGACCAGAGATGGCTCACATTTCACCCTTCAGAGCCACTCAGGGTGTGACCCTCTAACCCAAGGCTTCTCGTCCTTAGCACCGTTGACAGTTTGGGCCAGATCATCCTCCTTATGGGGTTGTCCTGTGCCTGGTAGGATGTTTACCAGCATCTTTGGCCTCTACCCACTGTATGCCAATAGAAAAACCCTCTGCACCAGTTGTGACAACCGACATCTCCAGACATGGCCAGATGTCCCAGTTGAAGGCCACTGCTCCACCTTCCTCTGAGGTCTTTTGGGGTGATTCCTTGAAGACTCCCTTGCACTGTGTCATTGTGATGAAGTCGAGGCCTTTGAGATGTCAGCACAGCTGTTTTCTTGATGTTGGCTCCGTTTTCTCCAGTGTATGATGCTGTCCTCAGCTGGAGGCAGTTCTGTTGAGAGGAGACTTTATCTCCACTGAGTCTTGGCTTGAACCACCTGCCTGAGCTGGGCCATCACTCACTGTGATGGTTAATTTTATGTATCAACTTGACTGGTCTAAGGGGTGCCCAGATAGTTGGTAAAACATTATTTTGGGGTGTGTCTGTGAGGGTGTTTCTGGAAGAGATTGGCATTTGCATCAGTAGCCTGAGCAAGGAAGATCTACCTTCGTCAATGTGTGTGGGCATCATCTGATCTGTTGAGGGCCCAAATAGAGCAATAAGAGCAAATTCTCTGTCTGTCTTTCTCTCCTTCCACTGGGACATCCATCTTCTCCTGCCTTTGGCCTTGGGCTGAATTACACCACCAGCTTTCCTGGTTCTCCAGCTTGCGGACGGCATGTCACAGGACTTCTTGGCCTCCGTAATCACATGAGCCAGTTCCCATAATAAATTTCTTATATGTCTCTCTACATATTTTATTGGTTCTGTTTCTCTGGAGAACCCTGACTAATACACTCACCCTGTGGAAGGCTCCGCAGGGTCACTTAGAAAACAGCACACTTCTTTGTGTCCCTGCCATGGAAGCTGGTGACCTTGTTTTTTTGTGAATATCCCAGCTTTAGAAGGGATATTTCTCTTGTCAGTCTGCCCCAGGAGGTGAGCAATTGCCTCAGAAGGAGCCTAAACCTTGAACTGCCTTCAACTCAGGCAAGTCAGGCTGGCCCCTCGCCTGTCCCCCAGTGCATGCCGCGAGCTTCTCCTCGCTCGGGGCAGCACATTCCCAGAGGCTCTTTTTCAAGGACTGCTGTGAAGTTAACATTTTTCAGGTCTCTGTGGGAAAGGAATGGCTTCTTTGTGATGGAATTGTCACTTTGGGTACCCAGCATCACCTGTCACCTAGTAGACTCACCCCTGCAAGACAGACATCCTTGTGTCCAGTGATCATGGGTCTTTGTTTGCATAACACAGGCACCTGAGACCCCACCAGCCTTATGAAATGAGCTACGATAAGCACAGAAATGTCATCCTTTTGCCTTGGCAAATTCCAGGACCATTGTTCCTGCTCTCATCCAAGTGTACCAGCCAAATGTGCCCCACACCTCCCTCATGTGCTAGAAAAGAAGGCCCTGATGGGTTTGTTCTTGCCATGGACAATGGCCCATGCTCGATTTGGATTCATTTAATAAGACCTCATTCCGACTCAGAAATGGATTACCAACTTCCACATCAATCTTCGGGGCCTGATCTTATTACAAACCACCACAAATATAACCATAAAAACCCTATTGATTGATGCAGAGCTTGGTAATCCATCTGTCCCCATCCATTATTCTGGGTATAATTTTTCATTATCTGGATAGCAGCTGATTCCTAGCACATTAGTATACAGTAGCAATTACCAGGAGCGGAAAGAGCCCCTAAATTAGCAGGAACAATAACACCTGTCAGGAAAGGGAAGCAAGAATTCCCACACAGCACGCTTCTGAGCCCTGGGACCATGTCTGAATTGCAAAGAGTCTGAAGATAGGATTCAATATTGACCTTGGAAGTGGAGAGGAGAAAGTTTATTTGTTTTTTTTCTTTTTTCCTTTCTTGGGGGCATAGAGTGTATGTTCCCTCTAGGTGACATGATTGTCAACCCAGTCATAACCCACCTGACAGCTGGCATGGGGACTGTTCAAGGATTGCCTGGCCCAGGGTCAGATGTTCCTGCTTGCACTATTCAATAGCCACCAGAGACTTGATCAGAGGGACTGTCATCTAAGGGGTGAGTGTTGAGAGTCGCTAATGAGGAAGGAGGAAGTTGGGGGATGTCCTGAGAACAGTGCTATCTGCATGGTTTGGGGAAAGTCCTTTCCAGAGATAGATAAGATATGGTCCCTCTTCACACAGTGATTTTGTGATCTTAACATTCCTGCTTTTTACAAGATAGTTTCTTTTCAACGTGAGGAAAATTGACATAGACATGTGGCTGAAATAATTTTAAGGGCTACTGAAGGGATTAAACTGGTAAATTTCTCCATGTGTTATGATTTCCAGAAATCAAGAATCCCATCTAATTGACTTCTCAAGGGGAACCCTCATGCAAAGTGATCCATTCTCTAGATGCTTCACATGGAAAAACCTGGCAGGGCAAGTCTACCTGCTGCTGGGTGTTACAGCCCAATGATAAACAATAAATAATTACAGTGGCCAGTGAAAATCCCAGCAGTGATAAGCCTTTGACGATGGAGTGGGAAGGTTCTAGCCAGTCCAAATAAAGGTGGCAGTTTGATTCCTAGCTTTAACTAATCATTCAAAATAGATATATACTTTTATTAATTTACAAGCTGAGCCACCTTTGGCTATTCGCCTAAATCAGGAGTCCTCAAACTGTGGTCCATGGGTCAAATATGGCTGCTGTTTTTGTAAATAAAATTGTATTGGGACGCAGCCTGTGCCCATTTGTTTGCATATTGTTTGTGGCTGCTTTTGTGCTGCAGTGGCAGAGTTGAATGGTTGTGACAGAGACCATACTGCCTGTAAAGCCTAAATTATTTGCTATTTTGTTCTTTAAGAAAACGTTTGTCTACCTGGAACCCACAAGAATACTTAAGGGACGCACACAGATGAGGAAACTACTCCTGGCATTTGGAGAGAACTAAATGACAGGACAGACGCTTTAAACACTACACAACTTCTCACATATTGTTCTGTTCTTCTAAGTAGGCGACCTTCCAAGAGAGGACATGATGAGGCATCTTTATGGATTTTCCATATTTCAACCTGCTTCCCACAAATACTATTTGGGCCACATGTCAAATGGTCCAGTGCTTGTTCAACCATCAAGACCATGGGGTAGATGTGTAGGTTCTTCTTGTAGTTGTGGCTTCTTATGCAGGAGCCTAGTGACCCATTGAAACCCATGGGCCAGGCTTTGAAGTACAAGGCCGTTTGCTTTGCAAGAAAAGTATGTAAAGGGTAATAAAATGTTTATCTCTAACCAATTTACTATCAGAATATGGCTACAGATCTTCTAGAATTGGATTTAGACATTTGATTTTCTCAAGGACTCCAGAGCAGAGAATTGCTTTTTGTCCTGGCTCTGCCAGGTGACCAGGGAAAAGTCATATTGCTTCTCCAGCATCGGGCTCCTTGTCAGTCAGGCAAGTGCAAAAAATATGGGGAGGGGTGGATGAAATGGATCACAGGTGTGTAGACTTAGCGAGGAGTCGGCACAAAGAGATCATTCAAGAAAGCATAGCTGTTGCGTTATTGTTGTATGTCTGCCCAGATCCTCTTAGCTGGTTATTAGCCACATATTGCATCCTTGAAATTTTAATTTGGAAAGTCTGATGAAGAAAATTCACACGGAAGGCAGAAGGGTCTTCAGAACAAGGCAGACATAGGAAATACGTTACCTTTGTTCCTGTTCCCCTGGTTTCTTACTTTTGACTTCTCAGTTATAAGTTTAATAATATGTCACACAGCTAAGATACCATGTCATGCAGTGGGGGGAGGAAGGGAGTGGGTGGGTATAAAGAGGATTATTTGGTCTCCTTCTTAAGGTGCTCAGAGACTCACAAGGACCTCAGGCAAAGGGCTGTTCTTCTGCTCTTAGCGTCATCAGTAAGAGTATCCCTTGAAGCAACCGTTCTCCCTTTTGGGACTCAGTTTCTTTGATCTGTCATAAAAGGAGAATCAGTGCTTTCCCGTCCTCCCTGCAAGTGTGGACAGAAGCGAGTTAACCACCTGAGGCACAGCCGGTCGTGGAACTCTCCCCTTCCAAGGACTTTGGCCACCACAAAGATTCAAACCAAAAGGAGAATTCTCTTAGTAATGCGATGAGGCCCTGGGCCTCCTCTGGCCCTGCAGATGTTTGAAGCAGAGTGCTCAACTCCTGTAAGGGCACTGTGCCCCTAGCGGGGCTTGGCCTCTCAGGTTGAGCCCTTCCCCACCGCTGCCTGCTTGGCTCACCCCCACCCTCTTTGCTCCTTTATGTCACCCACCTCCGTAGGTGTTGAATTGTCCAGCCTCAGCCTAGAAGATGCCAGGTGCAGTCCAACAAGCAAAGATCTAGTCTTCGTCATGGGGGTTGGGATGTGATTTGCCACGAGTGGGCTGAGAGGGTCCTGGTGTGGGCCCAGAACATTGCTTGAGGAACCTGTCATGGAGGAGGTGGTGGGGCATAAGTGCCTGCCTTCATGATTGTAGAAGCTCATTCCTTCCCAGGAATGTAGAAGGGAGAGGAGCCAGCCTCTGCCTGGAAGGAGGGAGGAGAGAGGCCATCGGGTCAAAGTCGACACTGTGATTAACCAAGTCTGAGCTCAGAATAATATGACTGCTCTTAGTATGGGCTTTGGAGCCAGCAGACCCCATGTAATCTGAAGAATTTACAAAAACTCACCCAGATAGTTTTCGCTTTCATAATTTGTAATGACAGTATATCCTTCTGAGAGTTGTTGCCAGGAATAAATATGACAATAACACACATGACAATTGCTACCACTTGTTGAGTATATCTGTGATAATCACCATCACCATCACCATCATCACCATCATCATCATCATCGCCACCATCATCACCATCACCATCATCATCACCATCATCATGATCACCATCATCATCATCACCATCACCATCACCACCATCACCATCATCATCATCACCATCATCACCATCACCACCATCACCATCACCATCACCATCACCATCACCATCACCACCACCACCATCATCACTGTCATCATCATCACCATCAGCAGCAGCAGCCTCTTTATCACAGGAAGCACAGACACAGGATGAGCACATTCTCTTCATGACAGCTTGGCTGTCTCTTGGCTGGGCTGGAGGGACTGTGTGGTTGGAGAGGGAGAGGAGACTGAGCAGGCAAGCCACCGCCCGTGGTTGTCCATACTGTTCAACCGTTCCTCTGGCCACAAGACCTGAGTTGGGTCCCAGGGAACTTGGTGCATATATAGGGATTACTGGGGCCAGTGGGCACTCCACTGTTGGTAAGATTGCCTGTGTTCCCTGTGGCTAACTTAGCTTTCAGCCACATTGGCAAGCCAATTTGGCAGTCCTGGAGGAGAAGGGAAATTCACCCGGAGGTTCACAGCAGGTGCTACAAATTTGGTGTATGTGAGGTCATTCACCAGAACCAGCAGTGAAGGCTGCGACTTTAGAAAACAGTCCCCAGAGCAGTTGTTCCCTGCGGGCAGGCACCACAGCTGATTTGGTCACCACTGGCACTGTAGGCACACAGTAGGTGCACAATAAACATTCTCAGATCAGGGGGTTAAAGAGGGATGAAGGGAGACCCACTGTTTCCCTCGTGGTGCTTACCCTGTGGGTTCAGGAGAGGACTCCCTCATGACAAATGGCAGTTGCCCCCAAAGAGGGGGAAATTGGAAGACAAAGCTGTTTTTCTGGTCATGCCAACTTTTAATCATTTGTTAACAGTTTCCCCACGAGGATGATATTCAGCAGAGAGGTAACATCTGTTTGTGAGACTGTGTCTTTGGGAGACGGCCAGAAAAATCTTGACACTCTGAAACCCACCATACTGAAACAGGCACACGCAGTGTTCTCACCCCAGCAGCCGGCCAGCTTTGTCAGGTGTGATGGGCGGGCCTCTGCGAAGTGGATGTTAAGATCCAAGACCCAGGAAGACAGGACAGTTGCTCAGACATGTCCAGGAAAGACCCTGGGGAGGTAGGCATTTCGGTGGGGTGAGCTGCTGCCACCTGCAGGCCCCGCAAGCTCCCTCACTGCCTTCATCCCCCGGCTCCCTGGGTGGGGCTCTCCCTGACAGCAGGGCAGAGCCAGAGCCGTGGGCCTTCCCCGTGGCCAGTCAGGGAAGTCAGTCAGGGGACGTCCCTAGTATCCGTGCCCCGGGAAGGATGGGACAGATGTGGTCAGGAGGGATCGAGGCCTGTGGCGAGCCTGCCTTCCCCGCTCCTGCCCTGCGTCTGTGGCTGGCGGCAGATGCTGCAGGAGGGATGGGGACAGAGGGAGGGGATGGGAGAGGATTCACGTGCGGGGGCGGGGCTCGCACGCAGCACATGGCTGGGGCTCTGGCTGCCCCGCTCTGACGTGGCTGGTCCTCCTGTCCCCATCCTGCCGATTCCAGTGCCCGATCCCCGTTCAGGGAGGTCTTGGGGCAGCAAGGCCAGACCATGGACTCTCCTTCCTGGATCTTTTATTCCTGGAACCGCGTCAGGCAACGCACTTCTTAGAGAGGACCCTAGAAAGAGGGCGGAGCCCCGCGATCCGAGTGCCCAAGTTCTGCAAGGGTGTCACCCATGTGCTCCTCCTCGCCACCTTCCCCAGTAAGTCCTGGGCTATCCTGCTTCCCCAGGGTCAGGCCATACCTTGCTGCCACTCACAGGCCAGCACCCCTGGTGCTCGCAGCTGCAGAATCGAGGAGCAGAACTCACCCAGGGTAAAGGAGAGAAAGGACAGGTGACAGGTCCTCAGGGAATGTTTCAGCCAGAGCTTACCTGTCACCAGGTAAAAGCTGCAGGTGAAGGGCTCACCAGGTGCAAGGAAGGACACAGCCGCCCATGGTCCAGGTCACGGCTTGGGGGTGGACAGGGCGGTGGGAAGGAAAGAGGACAGAGCTGGTGCCTCCTCCCTGGACCCAGGTGAGAGCAGCCTCAGTGCCTGCGGCACCCACCATCCCGCTGGCCACGTGTCGGGAAAGGGAGACCTGAGCGCCTGCCGTGTTGCCCCACGGCTGCTGTGGATGGGCCCTGGCATCCACAGCCAGGCTGGGGCTGCCCCCACTGTCCTGGCACCCCTTCTCCGAGCTGGGTCTCATGCACGCCCCTCTCTCCTCCAGGTCTGGCCGCCCATCAGGTCATCACCATCACCGTGTCACTCATCATGGTCATAGCTGCTCTCGTCACAACTCTTGTCTTAAAAAATTGGTAAGGCTCCTCCGGCCCTTCTGGCCCGGAAACGGGGGGCTGTGGGGGCCCCTGGGGAGGTGCACATGGAAAGGCCCCTACTTTCCAAACCCAGCCTGCTCTGCCGGCTCCCGCCCAGGCAGTATGGCCACCACAGGCTGCTGGCCGTCCACACTGACCCCTGGGCGCGGCCCCTCGCCACGCGGCCTTCCTGACGCAGCTCCTCCGGCTGCGTGGAGTCCCTGCTTCCGGATCCTTTCCCTGGGTCCGAGTGTGCCTTTGGGCATCGCCCACCCAGAGCACAATCCCCACATCTCACTCCTGTGTGCCTTGCCGGGAGAGGTAGGGACAGCACCCTCCAGACAGCAGCCCTGCCAGGCGGGATCCCGCGCCAGCCCTGCGCCATCTCGGTGGCAGGTCGCTGGGCCAGCCCCATTTGTACCCCCCTCCTTCCTCCCCAAGCCGCTCCGTTTGCTGAACTAGGTTACTGCTTTGCTGCAGGCAGCCTTTGCCTATATCCTCCTGGAAACTGGCCTACTTTGAGGCTGGCCTTGCTGGGTGTACACACCTGATACACCCCTGAGAAAATCAGGGACTGCTGGGTGACCCTGCTGCTTGGAGGCCCCACCTGCCTGCAGCCACTCCGCCAGCGACTGTGTCTCCTTTTAGCATCGAAGCTCAAACTTCCTTATAGAGTAGCAGACCCAGAGATCCCTTTGCCGGCTGCAGACAGTAACAGGAAATCAGGGCTGATGGTGGAAACAGCATTGGAGCCTCGGGATAACCAGGAACCACAGGGAGATGGGAGAGAAAGCTGGGCTCTGGGGGCAGAGGATGTGGGGCCCCTGGGCAGGCCATGGGAGGGTGGGGCCAGCACAGCCCTAGAACAAACCCACCACCCCTCCCTGACCAGCAAAGCGAGACATCCAGGCTGCCTCTGGACAGCCAGCAAATGGGGCCCCAGGCATTTGCTGGGGACAGGTGATGAGTATAGCAGGTGGCTCACGGTAGGGATTCTTAGGCAGGGGCCGGCTGGCAAAGGGGCTTCAGACCCCCCTGGATCATAGGGGGGATGTAAGAGGACAAATCCCACTGCCCCCTCCCTACGGGAGACAGCGGACTCTGTGGCCCGTCCTGTGATGGGTGGCCCAGCCTTCGTCTTGCTTTGTCCACACTTTTGAGTTTGTAGCAAACCTTCAAAGAGCCCCTGGGGAGAACTGCTCCCAGGGACAGACAAGTGGGTTCTGTGCGCCTGACCTTCCCCTGCAGGAAGCCTTCCGGGGTGGCGGGGTTGCTGCTCTGGGTTTTGCATTCACCTCGTCACCTTCACTTATGGGCTGGGGCCTCTGCTCCTGAACTCAGGATGGCTCTCACCGGGAAAGCCAGGCAGGGAACAGCCCAGGTGCACGATGAGCCCCTCTCTCCATATGGGCTCTGAGCATGAAGGAGACAGGAAGGCACAGGGTGGGCGCGGGGAAAATGGTACCCTGATGAGGGGAGATGCCACCCCCCATCCTTCCCATGTCCTTGTCACAGAAGTGGCACTTGGACTCCCTGATTGCATCCTGGTCAAACTCCTGGACTGGTGAGGGTGGGCCCGTGGTCTACCTGCATGGCCTCTGGAAGCCCCTGTGGTCCAAAGGAGCTGGGAAGTAAGGCAGGAAGCTTGGGGCAGGCAGGACGGCCCCCGGGAAAACCCTGTAGGTCTCGTGTCCAGCTGGGGAGCGTTCACCTGGGTGGGGCTAAGGACAAGGGCCTCCCAACTCATAACCTCTCCCCAAAGATTGTTCCGCATGTAGCCCATCCTAAAAGGAAGGGACAACTATCCCCAAAGCCTTCTGCATACTCTGGGCCCCTTTAGCAGCAAGTACCCAGCCCAGTTCTCATCCTGCTGAGGTGTGCATGGGAAAACTGAGTCAGCACCGTCGTCTGGCTGACGCTTTGTAGCCAAAGCAGGCCCCAGCTCTGGCATCACGCAGCTCCATCCCGTACCTCAGATGAGTTCTCCCTGCTGTAATAGGCACATTTACAATTGAAATTTTATTTTTAAAAAAAGTTGATTGCTTGATTGTGGTTGATCTTTCTGAAGAGGCTGGGAATTACCATTTAATATTAAATGATGTGGAACCCATGCCTCGAGGCAAAAACCCCGCCATTCACGCTCCAGAGCTGTGTGTGGGTCCCGGCCTCTGCCTGCCCCCACGCCAGCCTCTCTCTCTTCCAGCTGTGCCCAGAGCGGGAACACTCGCAGGAACAGCCACCAGCGGAAGACCAACCAGCAGGAGGAGAGCTGCCAGAACCTGACAGACTTCACCTCGGCCCGTGTGGCCAGCAGCCTGGACATCTTCACGGCCTACAACGAGACCCTCCAGTGTTCACACGAGTGTGTCAGGGCGTCTGTCCCCGTGTACACCGACGAGACGCTGCACCCAGCGGGGGAGTACAAATCCACGTTCAATGGAAACCGGTAAGCTTAGGCTTGGGCCAGACCCCGAAGCCGTGAAGCTCCTGGCGGTCCAGACCCAGAGCCCTGGTGCGGTCTGTTTAAGTCATCCCTTAGATGGCTTTGAGGGGCCCAGCAGATGTAGGCAGCTGGTTTGGCAAAACGAGAGAGACAGGGTAGAAATCAACAGGCCTTTCCAGTCCAAGAGAATGAGGCAGCCGGATTCCCGTCTAGACCCTACGCTTGGGCAGCGGGTGGACACGAATAGTCCCCAACCCTTGCCGCCATGCCCTGGGGCCAAGCAGCATCAATCACTCCCTCTGCCCCATCGCAAAAGCCAGCTGTGTAGTCATCGGCCTCCTAAATGCCAACAGATCACAACTGCCCAACCCCAGAGTCAGGATCTCTGAGCCCCGCCTATAAAATGTCAGCGGCAAACGTAGCCAAGATAGCAAACACCAACCAGACTCCCAGACCAGACTTTCTTATTAAATGTTCTTTTTTATTATTCACGTGTAATCTCTCAAAGAAGACAGACCCTTAAAACCATCCCTTGGCATATTTAAGAGATCCTTGAGTCAGCTTCTGAAGGTTTGTCCAGAATTAAATTAAAATGTTAATAAGCTTCTTTTTAAGTGAGTATGCATTCCGGCATCATTTTGTAAATTAAAAAAAAAAAAGTCCAAGAACTTGAAAATCTTAGGAAGAAATGAGTGGGTCACCAGGCAGCCTGGAAAGGCCCCCGTCAGCAGTGAGATTGGCAGTGGGGGACACCACCCAAGGCCTCCTGACGCAGGTCACTCTTAGAAAGGGCTGGCTGCGTGCTCGCTTCTGTTTGATTTGCTGACTCGTTCGGGGACAGGGAAGGGTGTGGCCCGGGCAAGGGGTGCTGCTGGGGCCAGCTGTCATGTCCGTCGCTAACCTATCGTCCTGTCGGCTAGAGGAGCGGATGTTCCTTAAATACCTTCTCAGGTCTGTTCTTGTGTCTCCACGTCAGACTCTGCAATATTCTGTCTTAGACGCTGTCTTCCCTTCCAGGGGAGGACAACAGAGCACAGAGGCTCAGAGCTGTTGTTCTAAACCACTCTGATTTTACACTCACACATTTGGGGAGCTCGTTGGTGGCATCCTGGCCTTCCAGAGGCCGAGTTCACGAGGACTTGGTGAAAGGATTTTCAAACCATTTCATTGAATGTGTGCGTGTGGGTCAGGATGTGAATCCTGGCCAACCAATGCTTCAGCTGCCGGGGAAGGGCAGTGGGTTGTGGACTGTTCCTTGTTTTGTTTTGTTCCCCTCTCTGTGTCTGTGTTGGGTGGAGGGCCCCGTCCCAGCACAGGGTTGGCACAGCGGGTGCCCCCATGCCCTAGCAGGAGCTGTCAGGTGGAATGGGTTCTTGCTTTTTGGCCTAAGGTGATGCTCTGTTGGGTTTCACTGGCCTTGGGAAATGGTAGCTTAGTCTCAAGGGTGACGAACTATGGGGGAGACATTTTAGGAGCCAGGTCCTATCCTTTGTGCCATGTGCAATAAAGCACATCCAATCTCTGCTGTCAGGGGCAGGGGCCCAGGCTCTGGACTCATCCTGCAAACTTAAAAACTAAAATCCGGAGACAGCACAACCGTGGGGCCTCGCCAGCCTTCCGCCTCCACTCCAAAGTCCCCGTGCCCAGATCCCTCAGGTCTGTGTCCTCCAGACCCCTCCAGGGTAGAAGGGGGCGTTAGTACATGAAGACCTCTCCCCAGGCGCAGAGAACAAGGGTCCCTTCCTGCAGAAGGCCAGCGGGCCCACGTGGAGCATGACCTCCCTGGGATTCCTGTCTGCAGCGGGCCTGGCCCAGCCCGCCTGCCGTGTCTGTGCCACACGCGCAAGCCCACTTCTCTGCTCCCTGCAGGCCCTCCTCCTCTGATCGGCATCTTATTCCCGTGGCCTTTGTGTCTGAGAAATGGTTTGAAATCTCCTGCTGACTGGCCGAAGTCTTTTTTACCTCCTGGGGGCAGGGCAGACGCCGTGTGTCTATTCCATGGTACGTACTCTCTTTGGACATTGGTTTCCCCCCTTCCCTCCCCCCTCCCCTTCACTTTGGGATCTTTGGGAACCCTTCTCCACGTGGTGGGTGGAACTCCAATGGCGTCACCTTTCTGAATGCAAGCCACAGGGCTGGGCTTTGGGTCTCCTTTTGCATTTGTTAGAAAATGCACGTCCCAACAGGGGAGAGTAGCAGACACTCGTGAACCCTGATGCAGCGTCAGGACTGTCCTTGTCAGTGCCTTCGATCCCGCAGGAAGGCCACGGCAAGCGTGGCCTATATGATGGGGAAAATCACTTCTTGAAACAAGCCACAATTACGGTTCTTATTTCCCTCAACAGGAAGAGATTAGGGCAGCAGCTAAGTAGGCAGGAATCACACCTCCATCATGTGTCTGTACACCGGGAGAGGGTGCAAAGCAGAATTAAAACACAACTTTGAAATATAAAAATAAGAGATAAGAAAGAAAATGATAAAGAAAGAAAGTGAGGAGTTGAGACTTCTACTAATTTGAAGCCAGGAACCGGTACCAAAACAGGATGAATTTTTCACGCTCTGCTGGATAGGAACATTTGGTTTGCTTTCAGTGATATTAACTTTAATGCAAACGTTAAATTGCTTTCTCCTGTGCTGAATCTGCTGCACACTCACGCTGCTGAGGGGAAAGAGTAGTTCACCCCCCCGACTGCGCATTCCATACCTTCTGTGTGCACAGTCTGTGGATGCAACCCAAGGTTTCCCTTCTCTTTTAATCTTTCATTTTGATGCTAGGCTTTCTAAGGATCCTCATTTTGCTCATGGACAGAGTGAGGCCTTTTCCCCCCCAAGATGTTCCTTCTAAACATGACATCAGATCCCTTCCATGAGTAGAGAACCCTATTTCTAGGATGGGATATCGATCCTTAGACATATTTTTTTCTTACTCTTTGTTCACCTTCTGATATGGGGGACTGAATGGACAATGCTGTTGTCAGAGCGGGGTCGAGGGCCGGGCAGTGGAAGTTCTGGGGGACTCCGCCTACTGCACTTAGCTGGGGGCCCGGGAGCCAGCTGCAGTCAGGAGGGATGAATTGGTCAGTTCCTAATCCTACGCTAATGAATCGCATGTTTGCTCCAAATCAAATCTCCAGCCTTTACTCCCTGTCCCAAGCCAACATGTTCTGCCAACTGGCAAAGAAATGTAATTAGATTAGAACGGAAACCAGCCGCCCTGCAAAGGCCTTTGCTGAGTCTGTGTGGGCAAGGCAGGTAAGACACAGGCTGTCCCCAACCATTCAATGGGCAGATGCATGACTCACCTCTTTAAGGCTCAGACAGAACCCTCTTTGGAGTCCAACCCAGCTAGCAACAGGGAGCTTGCTTAGTAACAAGGAGTCCCCGACCTGCCTGGTGAAGCCTCCTTAGGGCCCAGGTGGTCACTGGCATCTCTGTTATGATTTAAAAATGCACTAAGTCATAATTCATTGACCTGGGAGGTGCTGGGCCTGCACATGGAAGACCTCTACTCCCTGCTTCCAAGAGCCACGGGCCCGCAGAGCTGGAGGGGTCACCCAGAGGGGACAGTTGCCTTATGTGGATGTTCACGTGGCACTCTTTACTTGTTCAGTCCTTCCGGCAATCCCGTTTACAAGTGTGGAAACTGAGGCACTGGAAGGTTGAATGATGCCCACCCCACCTGTCCAGAGGTCTAGGGACCTCTCTTCCTCATCGAACCAGGGATCTGCAGCACTGACTTTAAAAAAAATTAAAATTGAGAACAAAAATATATTTACTTACTCCTCTGCTCCAGAAAACCTTGCTGTCTTGTCAGCCTGGTTCTCACCTTCCGGCAACACCGGGCACTGAAGGCACCCCACGGACACTGTTGGGGGGTCATCCCCACGTGCCACTCCCGGGTGAGGGCAAGAGATGTGGGTGCTCCCACGTGGGCCCCACGAGGTCTTTTACCTCCATTTGGGGCATCTCTGTGTCTAAAGGGCCGACCCCTCCCTGTGGGCCTCAGATCATCTGCGGAGTCCAGAGGAGCCACAGGACTTGCTGTGAGCCAGCCACGCCCAGCCACTGAGTCTGCCGACTGCTCCCAGCCGGCCTTATCCTTCTCGGCAGAGGGGACCAGGAGGGCTGTGCAAACAGCCTCGTTAGTCCTTTGATAAATGCCTGAAGATTCTGAGCTGCGTGGACCGACTGTTTATCACCAACTGGGATGGGAGCATTCGGATTCTAAGTATCCCCTGATTCTTGCAATTAATGGCTGGACATGAGCATCAAGCAGAGAATAGCCAGAAAGATCTCTCAGATTTACTAGGGTACTTATTGTCCCTTAAATAAATAGCAATTAATACTAAAACATTTAATTAAGGTTTAAGAGCCAGTGGAGATATTTATCTCTCCCCTAGCTGTTAAGCCTCTCCAAATGCATTTTTAATGATGATATAGCAGTTTGTTGTCACACTCATGTCTCCTCACTCTACCCTGTGTGCACGCTTGGGACCCGCACTGTGACCAAGTCCACTTTCCTGCAGGCGCGTTGTCCGCAATGCCAGCGGCTCCCGGGCAGACGTGCCCACCGTTTCCCTACATTCAGCCTGTGCAATAGATGCCAGCACACTCTTGCCTGAGACAGCCTCTGTGGTGGGGCTGGATTGCTCTGGACAGAGACAAAACGAAGCCGGCCTTCCCGTGCCCCCAGGAAGGGGACCTGGTGGGCAGGCCTGCGTGGGCTCTTGGGCTAATTCCCTGCCATTTTTCACATAACAGGTAAACTTCAGAAAACCTCACTAATACTCAGCCCTTTCCATTTGCCAAGGCCACTTCATTCCGAGCGGAGCCTGAAAAGTCATAAAAGCTCTTGAATCTGAAGCAAGTGAGAAATCCATCATGCGTTGTTATTATTTTCAAAAACACATTGAAGACGCAACTAATAAAAAAAAATAAGAAATGCACCTGAGTCTTCCCACTTTGTTCTTTAAAAGAAGCACATTCACAGAATATCAAACTTTTGTTATGCAAAGGAACGCATTTTTCAAAGCAACATCCGACCCTTCTGGAAGCTGTACTCTCCAAGCTGAGAACCAGCACCGAGAAAATTTGTGGGGGAAGTAGCCATTTCAGGTTGTGGAGAAATTAGCTCCGTGCCTCCAGGGAGACCTGGCTGTGGTCGGTTTGTTCTCTTTGTTTTGCAAAAGCAGACAGTGATCATTAAACCCAGTGACCTCGGGATGTTTGCAGCCTGGTGGGGCCAGGCCAGCCAGAGAATCCCTTTCCAGGCAGCAGAGGGCAGAATTTATCCCGGATCCGGATCTGGAAGATTACTTTGCAGCATACACACAGCTCCCCTTTTTGGCCTAAGTGGACGTCTGCCTTCAGCTGTGTTGTTTTCCAGCCGGGGGTCCAGGGCCTGCCTTGTCTGTCTTTCCCGGCTGGCCGGGGCTCCTCCATCCCTCTCCCGGCTTAGCGCCAAGCTGAGCGGCTCATGTGCTGAGCCTTTGGAACAGAGAGACCCAAGGACTCCCCTGCAAGCTGAAGTTTGAGCAACAGGGTTTCGGCCAGAACTTAGCGCGTGCCTGGAAGGCGAGTGTGGGCAGCCTTGGACCCGGGTCCTGGCCTGGTGCTGTGACACCGCCCCCCCCCCACAGGGGACCCCCACCCTCTGCAGGGGCCCACCCTGCTCTGCACGGGGCCTGCCAAGGTGCAGGATTGGAGCCATCTCTCTCTTCCTCTCTCCTTTCTCCGTCCTGAGATGCCAAGTAGGAGAAGACTTAGACCTGGGAGAGGCGCCCTTCCCTGCGTGGCGGGAGCCGTCTGGTGCCGGGGGCACGGGCTGCATCCCCTCACATTGATCCTGCCCCTCCAGGTGGCTCTCCCTTCGGCATCGGCCTGCAAGCAGCACCTGGGGGTGGTTTCAGGCCGTGGCGGGTCAGCCTCGCGCCCGCACTGCTTCTCTGAGCTTCACACAGCATTGATTTCCCACTCCGGGCCAGGCCCAGAGCTGGAAGCCGAGTGACCCACAGGGAACCTGGCAGGAGACCTGTTCTTAGGGAGATGCATCATGCACAGGCCCAGATAAAACCCCGTGCAGACTGCCCGACGCCCGAGGAGCGCCAGGACAGGGCACGCGCGTGGACAGAAGTGACAGAGAATTTGTCCAGGCAGGGGCGCGGTCCGAGGGGCCTCCCAGAAGAGACCTTTCCAGCGAAACCGGAAGGATTTGAGGTTTGAGATTTGCAGTCTGAGGTTAGGTTCCCGCCTGGAGCGTAGAGAGGAAGACAGGAAGGACGCAGGACACAACGCCGCGGTCCAGGGAGGACTTCCCAGAGGGAGAGCGGCAGGATAAAGTCTACCTGGGAACACCTGCAAGGCAGTGGCCGGCGGGAGGGAAGGGGCCTTGATTCGCAGGTTAAGGTCAGGATCAAGGACTGGAAAGCAGCCCTGGGCGGCAGTTCACGCAGGAAACCGTTCTCACCACGGCGGGCAGCCGCCTGGCTCGTGGAACAGCCCTGCACACACAGTGAGAGGTGGGCTCTGTTCACGACCAGTAGTCAGGACAGGACAGCAGCTTACCACGGGGACTGTCCCGGGCCACCAAGACCAGACGTAGGGTCACCAAGCCCAGCCTTTGGTGGCCCCAATTTTTTAATCTCTTAAAAAAATTTTTTTTAAATTGTGATAAAATTACATAACATAAAATTTACCATTTTAACCCTTTTTAAGTATATGTTAATGGCTTTGTGGCATTAAGTGCATTCACACTGCTGTGCAGCCATTGCCACCATCCATCCCAGACTCATCTTCCCAGACTGAAGCTCTGTCCCCATCGCACACTAAGTCCCCTCCGCCCCCAGCCCCTGGCGACCCCCATTCTCCTTTCTGTCCCTATGAACTTGACTACTCTAGAGACCTCATATAAGTGGAATCATACTATTGGTTATCACATTTTTTAACTTTCAAAAAATTAAAATGAAGATGGACATACAAGAGGGATATTTCTCTCCGTTAAATTACTTCATTTTTAATGCCCCCCCAGTCCTGGAGATGTGGAGGAGGCGGGTGGGGGTGGGCACAGCTGAAGTAGGGCTACCAAGAGCGCTCCAGCGCCAATACGATGGCATGTCCCATTTCTTTACATGCAGTGGCACCTGTGCCCACAGCGGGTGAGTGGATGCTCCATTACAGGCCCCGTAGACCTGCCCACACAGGTGTCATTTGGAGAAAGCCAGCAAGGGGAGGTGACGCTCTGTTGTCAGACTGGGAGAGGAACCAGCACCCTCACCCCCACACTCCTGGATGAATAGACTCTGACAGGCTGAAGCTCTTGGAGAGGACAACACAGTGCTGTGCAGGAAGTGCTATTCTGAGGCCTGCCAGCCATCTGCTCCCTGGACACATCCTGCACCTGGGGACTTCCATCCCTCTGTCCCAACCAGAGTCACTGTGGTGGGCCTAGTTGATTCAGGAGGGAGAATGCCGTACCCTGGTCTGCTGAGAACTGGGTAATGGGCCCAGGCCTGGAGGGCCATTAGACTTCCCTGGGGAGCTCTTAGACACCGACAGTCACAGACACCTCCCAGAGGACCTGATTCCAGGTCTCCAGAGGTGGGCACAGGAATCTGAATTTCTGAAACGCCCTGGCAGTGGGATGATGGAGACAGTCTGGCCTCTTGCCAAGCCCGGAGCTGCTGGGAAAATTGCAGACCTCCTGTTGAGTGCTTTTCCCAACTTCATTTTGAGATTGTTGGGTTCCCCCCACCCAATGCCACCACCTTCTAATTTGTGTCATCTGCATAGAGGAGGATGCAGTGGCATTCCCCTTTCTATTTTTTGAGAGTCCTGATTGCCTATAGTTGTGGGGATGCAGGTGGGAGCTCCGAGTGACAGTGGAGGGGCATGAATAATCCCCTCTTCCTGTACCTGAGATGGAGCTTTGAGCAGACCCCACTCCCAGCCCACCTGGCTGAACTGTGTTGTGTTCTAATTCACTGTGGCGTGCTGTGCCGGGAAGACTGTAGCTATCTGGCTCTCAGGGGAATGCTTACCTGCTGCGGCCTCAGAGCCAGGAAGACTCCGAATTTTCTATTCTCCGAGGCTCACACCAGCTGGGCAGAGCGACCCCCTTCCCGGCTGGCCTGCTGACAGCGGCAGTTGCAGCCAGCTAACCTGACCTGCACGCAGGCAGCAGTTGCCTTCTGTCTTTTCAGCAAGATCACCTCTTAGAAAGATCCAGGAGGTGGTTTTTCTGATGCGGTCCATTAGCCTCTCCCGAGTCCTGGCTTCAGGGTGAGCGGTGGATGGAGAAACGGACTCCATTTCTTCTTGCAGTTCCGGAGCGGGGCAGGCCCAGCACTGCCCTCCGTGGGTGGGAGGCTGGACAGGGAGTGAGCATTTGGTGGCCACACTCAGGCCAACTGACGTGCATCCGTGGGAGGCGGCACCCCCACCCAGGAGTTGATGGAGGGGGTGGTCCCACCCACCTTGGGAAGCCCAGACCTCCACAGACACTGTCATTCACACAAGGCTCACATCGCTGGGACCGCTAGCGTTTGTCCCAGTGCCTGCTGGCAGCTCCAGGGAGGCTGTCCTCACGTCCTTACAGGACAAATGAGTGTCAGTTACCCGAGAGGGAGAGCTGGGGGGCAGGGGGGCTCTGCATGCAGAGGCTCAGCTAGACCGTGAGCCTCCATGGACTCATCATGCGCTGGGCCCGCGCCATTTAATCTCTTCTTGTTTTTTTTCCACACAGGATTCCGTTGGTGAACCTGTAAAAACAAAACAAACAAAACAAAAAAATACAAAACCTAAAACTAAGTTATCTAAGGGGGAGGGTCCCCGACCTACCACTTCTGTTTGCCGGTGGGAAACTCACAGAGCAGGACGCTCGAGGCCAAATATATTTTTGTAAAAATGCTCATGCCTATGGGTGACTGCCTTCTCCCAGAGTTTTCTTTGGAGAACAGAACGAAGAAATGCAAGAAAGGAACCGGAGGCAGAGAGAAAAGGCCACCAAGCAAAAAAGACAGGAGGAAGCATCCGAAACCGAGGATTTGTACTACGATTCTGAACCTGTGCCAATAATACCATTATGTGCCATGTACTGACCTGAAAGGCTCGGCTGCAGAGCCGAAGCCCAGCGAATCACGCGTAGAAATCTTACAGAAAACAGGGGTGGGAATCTCTTCCAATAGAGTCACTATTTCTGGTTAATATATATATATAAATATATAAATACACACAGACACACACACAGTTTTTTTGTACTGTAGCAATTTTTGAAGATCTTAAAATGTTCCTTTTTAAAAATATTGTGTTATAGGTTACAAAATCTGATTTACTTAACATGCTTAGTATGAACAGAATAAACTGATGTTTTCTACTTTGGCAACTCACCTCACACACATACCACACATGTGCACACTCACATATATATACACGCATATATTGGAAATGCAGTCCCACAGGTGAGCATATTCTTTCTGGTGACCTGGTATTCCATCATCATTTGTCCCGGGGGACAGCCTCAACCCAGACAACGAGGCCTTTAAATGACACATCCTGCACTTGCTAGAAGTTTGGTGAGTGGCACCAAATGTGTGATTTGTTATCTTGGGCCAGAATTAAGAATGTCATGGTTTTTATATATGTATGTGTATATATATATATATTTGTGTGTGTGTGTATATATACGCACATATGCATAAATATGATTTTTTTCATTTAATTGTTTGGAGATGCTACCTAACAGCCACATGCACATTTACCTAGCTGGCTGCTTATAAATGAGCCTGAGCACCAGGTCGGGCAGTGGTGGATTCTCAGACATTTGTGTCACACAAGCATAGACTGAATTAAAGAAATTTTCCAGTTCCAAAAATTAAAGGAATATATCCTTACCGTGTGTGTGTATGTCAGGGCAGAACTCTGAAATACAGGAGGGCTCCAGTTTGTTTGAAAGTGGAAAATAATCGTTCTGCACGCCGACAGCCCGGCCGGCCCCCTTGGGCGGCGCCCCAGCTAACACGTGCTGCCTTTCTCTTCCACACGCCGGTGGACAGGTGTTGCCCACTTCGTCTTGGGCCCAAGGGTGACTTTGTGTCTTGGTGGAAACTGTAGCAAAGATGCCGCTCTCTTGTCAGCTCCCATCCACTGACGTTTGTTTTGTCATCAGTAGCCCTGCTATAGGACTTCCCAGTGGGAACAGGGGCCCCAGACCCGAGCCTCGTCACAGAGAATCCCAACCACACACACTTGATTAAAAATACTGCCATGCAGGCGGGGCTACCCCCTCGCAAGCCCCGCCTTAGACAGGCTCCCTGGCGCCCCAGACTTGCTGTCAGGAGGGGGTGCTGTCAGGGACCTAGGGATCCATCTCCCGGCCCCACACCTCCCCGCTAGAAGATGTTTCCTCCCTATGGGGGACACCCAGATCAGGTGTGGGTGGCCGGTCTCCAAAGAATATGCTTCCCGTGCACGGCCCACGTGCAACTTTGATTTTAGCAGTAGGGTGCCTGGGCAGATTGAAATGGTGCAGACCAGGTGAAAAGGTTAAAGGTCAGAGCCAGACCGCTGAGCTTGTCCTCACTCATTGGCTGTCAGGGCTGATGGGCTGATGCTCCCTCGGGCTCAGTCTCCCTCTGGAACACCTTGAAATGTGCTTGAAAAGTTCACCTTTGTACCCCCAAAATATGTGAGGGTGGAGTAAGTCCATGGAAGGGAAACCGTCGCTTCTGTAACGCCGTAGTATGGAGACCTGTGTCCACGGTATTGCTCGCAAATTAGGAAGGTCGCCCTTTTGGTTCTTGTTCTGTCATTTTCCCCCAAAGCTTTAGCACATACCGAGACAACGCAAACATCCGCCACTGGCATTTGACCACCTCCAGGGTCCTGGACGTCACCTGCAGGGCGCTGCAGCTCCAGCTTGCACCTGTCTTTGGGCATCGCCAGCCTCCCATCACTCTCGCTGGAGGGGGCCTCCCTGACTCCAGGTGAGCACAGCTTGGTGTGAGGGCAGGTGAGGGCTGCCAGTGACCGGCAGGCAGTGGCAGTGGCCGCTCTGGTCTTTGGCATTCTGAGCTCCAGAGCCAGCCCAACGGGGGAGGAGGGGATGGCAGGGGGCCTGTGCGTTCGCTGACCGTGGGAACCCAGGCTTCCCGACAGACTCTCGGTATCCACCCTGTCGTCTCCGACTGCAGCTCAGGCCCCTTCCCCGACCACCACCGGCGCACCTTGGATGCCCTGAACTCTTTCCTGAGTCCATAAGACATTAAGCCTTGGAAGGAACAAAGCCCCTGTCCCACCCCCTCATTACAGCCACATACCATGCTGGAGGCAGAGCTGAGGGACCCCCATGGTGCAACCACCAGACAAGTGAACATGTGCACGTTCCACACCCGAAAATCTGGTTCTGTACTGACGTTTGTCAAAATAAATCCACACCAGCGAAGGCTCCCATTTCCCGATGACTGAAAGAGTGTATGTCATGATATTTTATTTTATTTTTTAAATGGTCACCTCACCTCCCAGAACCCTCCACTGGAAACATCATCTAGGTAAGACGAGATAAAAAATGAAAGTAACAGGCCGACAAAAATCACCCCACCTGCAGCAAAGTAGGTAAAACCAGAGCCCCGGGTCTTTCGGGTCCAGGCCGGACGCCTACATGCCCAGACCTTTCACTACGGGGCCCGGGTGAGGTTGGCCTGACCAGTCCTTCTGCAGCCTCGGTGATGCTCTGCGTTGGTCGGTGTCCTTGCTCCTCAGCTTGACCTCTGGAATCCAGAGCCCTCAGCACACACACCCCTTCCCTACCCAAGGCCTGGTCCTTACATGTGCTTGAGATTTTGTTCCTCATGAAAAGTTCTCAAAGCAAGGGTGACATGGTTGGTTAAGGTCCCCCGGTTTTTGTCCACTTCCATCTTGTCCTTTCCGCGAGTCTCTGAAGTCCCACAATCGCAAGCCCCCGGGCAACACACTGCGCACGCCTAGACCTTCAAGGCTTTTGAAACAATCAGGTTTGGCATTTGGGAACTATCTGTTCCTTCTTCTGGACAGTCACGTCCATTTCTAGGGTGAGTCCCTTCTAGTCTTCGTTCGTTCGATGTTCCTTTTCTCTGATTGAAATTGCTTTTGTTTCCAAGTGTTGCGTCTGAAGGCAGGGTCTCTGGGCATGGCCGGAAGCTTCCTGGTCATTTCCCACTGGGCTCGGGTTCTGGCAATGTCCTAGACAAAGCCAAGTAGTGTGCCCATCGAGTCTTCCTTCCCAGCTCCCGCCTTCTCATGCGCCGTGGGGAAGCGTGGTGACACCCCGGGGAGTGTGGGGGTGGCTGCTAGTGTTCCTATTTAGCATCCTCCTTGAGCGCAGAAAGGAGGGGATACTTGGGAAGCCTCGTGTTTTCCCGAGTACTTCTGATCCTCCCTAATCTTGAGTGTGAGTTGATTCTCATGCTGCATTCAACTCCTACATACTCACTTCAGTCCTCCACGGAGCGTTGCAAACTTAGAAACCAGGGCTTATCAGCGACCCCCACCAACTCCGTGAACTGCACCACCAGGGAGTCGGGCATTACTACCATGACCTTACGATCTTAAATCAATCTCTCCTCCCCAAAATGTATGACTCTTTCACAGCCACATTGCAACATCAGGAAGGGCTTGCAATTCATTGCAACATCCTTATAGGGCTTGGTCTTCAGGAATTTGTGCCTGGATGTTGAATCTATAGTTCCTATTAAAAGATGAACACATGGGAGGATTGACCTTTCCACCTTGGATGGTCTTTTTGACTCTGTCAAAGAGAGATTTCACCTCTTTCTCTTCTTTGCCCAGATGGTCCAGTATCGTCTGTGGCTCAAGAAGCTGGACTGACCCCAGTCTCTTGGAAGACAAGACGAGGAGCCAGGAGCAAGGACAGGATCGCAGCCTTCACAGTCTGGCTGGACCTTCCCAGCCTTCATTTCAAAATGGCGCCGGCGCTCACCATCTTCTGTCTGTGTGTCGACATCATCAGCTCTTTCATCAGGGACAGCTCAGCGTAGGTGGCCACCGGGCTGTCTTTCCCTCTCCCTGCCACAGGGTCAGCCCCCGAGTCACAATGGGAAGATACCAAGACTTCTGATTTCCTGAGCCACTCTTGCCCCATCATGTGAGTTCTTTAAGATGCCACTCACATGTGCAACTGGAAGAGAAATGGCTCTTCCCAGCTCACCACAATGAGCCAATAGATCGTTCATTCACCCACTTATTCAACAAATAATGTTGAACTTCTACCATGTTGGCAATACGGTGGTAAGCAAAATAGGCATAGTCCTGCCCTTGAGGGCTTTACAGTCTACTATGGGAGGAGGCAGATAATTAACGTAGAAGCAAACAGAAGTATTTCCAGAGAGAGACAGGAGTGGCAGGAAGACAACAGAGGAGAGTGACTGTGGGGGGAAGGAAGAGGGAACGGTCTGTGTCCTCCTCCTGCCAGCCACCACCCACTGCAAAGTCATCACTTGCTTACTGAGGGTTGGTCTGAGGTTGGATGGCACAAGAAAGCCTTGTTCTTACCTCTTGGATAAAAATGCAGTGCAGTGCCAAGGGCAAGACACCCCAATCATTGTAAACAGCTCTGCCTGGCTCTCCACCAAACTCCCCAGCCATTCCAGAAAGGGTGGTGCTGCAAGGGAAGCAGAGAGGCAGGGTGGGGATGAGGGATATGACCGTGATGATGAATGTGCCCTGACCCTGAGCGCTGTCTCTGCCCTGGACCCCGCCCCACATTAGCCCCTACCTGTCAAGTCACCATCAGGTCAACCAGGTCTCAAGGAGGACGAGGAACCCAGGACAGAAATCCAGCCAGCGGGGTATGGGGCCGTGGCGGGGGGGGGGGGCATCCCTCCTGGCTCCAGAAAGCAGCTGCCTTTTCAAAAGTTGCCCCCAACACTGTGCACACTTAGCAGCCTCCTTCTTAAACAACATCTGCTTTTAAGTAAGCAGTTATTCCAAAACACTCCGTGATTCATGTAATTTTAGAATGGTTACTTTCGTGCAGTTTGTCAATTTGCTCTGCCATACTGTTTTTTGATTGTTTGTTTGTTTTGCAATGTAAATAGCACAGCCCACGTAAACCAGCCAAGCTCTGCATCTGAGATCATTGATGATTCTTCCCCACTCATTTTGCATTGATGTGCCGCCTGCTATGAGCATAAACTCCTTCTTCTTCACTGACTCTGAGCCAAGATCTGTGTGTTAGTTACACTCAGCATTACTTGTGGGGTTTCCAGGGAGGTCTTAAGTGATTGCTTGGCATTTTGAAACATGCTACCAGCCCTTTCTTCCAAAGAGTGGGAAGCATGGTTGTGTGCAATTTCATGTTTCTGGGTTTAGAGCTTGTGTTTGGATGTAAAAAGTGGTAAATAGAGGTTTAGGCAGGGAATCAGCATCTTTTAAATCACCCCAACCATCAAACGAGCAGAAAGCATGAGCTTATTCTATCCTCAAATCATTCCAGAAAAATCCCATCTAATAAGCACGCAGCAGCCAATCTGCAGAGTTCACATCAGTCACCACGTGACCAGGCGATCCCTAGTTAGGAAACTTAACTCTTTGTTCAAGCTCCCTTTATGCCAAAGGGCCAAGGTAGCACTTGCACTTTGTCGGAGGAGTGGCCTCACCCTTCCCTGCCCTAAACACAAAGCAGCACCCCCAGAACAGCCATCCAGGAGCAGAAGTGCCTGAGCATCCCCCTATTCTGTTCTATTTTGCATTTATTTCAGAGGGTTAAACACGTAGGCCGCAGCTGACTGAGAAAGCTGTGTGCACAGTGGCACCCAGAATATAGAATGACCCAGGAGCAAGAGGGGAGATGCTTGTCTTGGGCTCTCAAGGCAGTGGTGCGTGGACATCGGGGGAGGAGGAGGAGACCCTTCTGTCCGTGGAATCCCACACAGGCCAGCAGAGGTGCACACTCCACACCTGCAAATGCACAGCCCATGCCCGGTTGTAAAGGCAACTGCAGAGAATGGTCAACTCGGTGATAACATGTCTGAGCTGAAAGTATAAAATAAGCCCTTCTAGTAGCTCCATTAGCTTTTCCTCTTGATGGATTCCCTGCTAAATGTTCTAAGAGTTACTGTGCATAGAATCCAGAGAGTGGTTTTGAGTGAGCCCATAAGTCATATGTAAGAGGTATAATGTAACCTAGGCCGACCTTGCCCATCTGGGACATGTAGGTTTATAGAGTTTAAACCACTCGTGTGTAGTGGGGGAAGGGAAGAGTGAGTCTATGAATGGCCATGCCGTATCTTCTAATGGAGCTTGGAATCAGAACACACATATGCCACATATAATTGTCAATTAAATGGGTTAATATACTAAACCAAGAGACTTGTTAAGACATCCCATGGGCCTGGATTAACTCTTGTCACTATCTTGAATTCCATAGGAAAACATCTGTTAAGTAATGTGTGGCAAGAATGGATGCAGGGAGCATCAGGTTGTGGGAAATTCTTCTTTATAAAAGTTAATTAGTTTTGTCTCAGGTGGTCTCTCTCTTAAGATAGAATCCCCTGGAGACTCAGGTTTTCATGTGTAATTCAATACCCAAATATTTGCAATGATAAATAACAACTCCCTAGAAGCTTCATTTGTATGTAGACATAACCCCACTGATCACACTGCTTAGCTCCTGTCAGATTTCTGAACTTCTGCAATGCAATATCTTAGCATTGATGTTTATAGCTTTCGGGTTGGCAAACTGTCAGTTAACACTGGTCTTAATGAATTTGGCTCGTTATTGCTTCCAGAGAATTGGGGATAGCTTTGGCCACGGGGAGAAGCGAGAACACTATGCAGTCCTAAGTTCTATTTTTTGGCACCATTATGTACCATGAAGACTTATAGCCACTAAAAACCTAGGATAGGGGACACTTTGAAGACCCCCAGTATAAATGTTTCAAATCATCATACATAGAACTGCAGAGGCAAACACCATTGTACCAATCCCTGGGCCACTGTCCCACTTCCTAATATAGTCAACCCATCCTTCTCAACTCTTGCATCAGCCCAAGCCAAAAGGGACAATTTCAAACCCACTGTGATAACCCAGCCCCAATTTCCAACCTTTGGAGGACCAGTTGGGGGTGGGAGAGAGAAGGGATTTTGCTGAAGTCTCGGGCAGCTGAAAACCACATGCGGGTACAGCAGCAGCCAAAAGCAATGCTCCTGACAAGGTTTCCTATCACACGGCAGCTGCTGCCTCCAGAGGAACCTTCTCCCTCTGCCTCCAAAGTCTACTCTGGGTTGGGAAGGCCACTTTGTATTATTCCTCTGGTCTATATGTGGATTTCTAATTTGAAGCTATGTGACTGCCTACAACTTAAGTTCTACAAAACAACATGGGCGTTTCTTCTTGAGTGTATAGAAAG
The DNA here is from genome assembly GCA_023783475.1 of Daubentonia madagascariensis. Taxonomy (NCBI): domain Eukaryota; kingdom Metazoa; phylum Chordata; class Mammalia; order Primates; family Daubentoniidae; genus Daubentonia; species Daubentonia madagascariensis. The sequence goes on along the minus strand of JAKFHU010001557.1, from coordinate 9,894,777 downwards.
CCAAAGTGAACATGACCTAGGATTCCCCACGGTGCTCTTAGATACGGTGTCACTTCCACATACAAGCACAATTCTCCCTGTTCCGGGCCTTGAAGACAGGCAGGGCAGCTGGATCCAGAAAGCCCACGGGCCACCAGATGGGACCTTTGGCCACACCCTCCTTCACCCTCCTTGAATTTAACTGCCATGATCTACAGACATGTTTGTTCTATTTTTTTTTTACTGTTTTTCACTTATGTTTGGGTTCCCTACTCTGAAGCCAGAGGTTGAAAGGCCCTGGCAGGATTAGTTCTCAGTCAACTGGTAATAACTGTGAACCCTAAAGATGAATTCCCAGCCTGAGGTGACGTGCGGAGGTCCAGCAAACATCTGCGAAGCCGTTAAGGTCGCGCTGTTTGGTGTGAAGCCAGGATATGGTCCGTGGCAGTTTCTACTCCTCAGTCAGTGTGGGAGGAGGGAGAGGTGTAAACGTGCGGCGTGTTGGTGGGAAACATTGAGATTTGGGAGAAACGAGACCAGTTTGGGGCACCAAGTAATTGTCTTCTTAAAAAACTAGAGAGTTGTTTTTGTTTGTAATTTCCCCTTCTTCTGGGGAATTTGGACCATTTGGACCATTTCTTCTTCCCTGGAGAAAGAAGGTGGCCGGTGCTGGAGCCCAGGGCAGGGTCACCCTCCAGTTAAAATTATTTAAATGCAAAAGAGACCAACAATAGCAGAGCCTCACATGGACTTTAATGACCTTGTTGATTACATTTACTTAACTCACCACTGATATGTGGATCGAGGAGAGAGGAACAGGACTAAACACCAGTACCAGCTGTTCCACACACGTGCTCCTGAGCGGGGGTCCCCTGGGACATGAGTTAGTCCCAGAAAGTATTAAAATAGGCGTTGAAGGAAGCTTGAGGCCACGCATTATTCATATTTTTAAAGCCTTTTACATTTTTTCAGAATGAATAAATGTTTACTGCAAAATATTTAGAAAATACCCATAACCAAACAGAAGGGAAACAGCTGAAACCCTTTAGTCATTGTTTGATTCGGTGTAAACTCTCCACGAAAGGCGTCACGTGTAGGGACGAGTTGCAGAGATGTCTCTATTGTTAGCACCATTGACGAATCTAGCTCCACTGTGTGTTTTATAAAAAGGAAGTCCAATTAGCTTTTGAACACATCTTTGCCAGGTTAATTTGTCATTGACCATTGCAGTGTCTCTGTGATTAAGTGGAAAAGGCAGTCAACCATTTGGAGGTTCGGCTTTCACATCCTCAAGCATTGGCCATGGGGCACATATGGGCCTTAGTAGGAATAAACAGAATACTCAGAGAAACATCCACATTATTGACTGGGTTTTCACACAGGGCCTCTCTCTGAATGTCACAGATCTGAGAAACAGAAGGATCCATTCTATGTCGATACTCCTAGTGTGTTCCCACGTCTCATTTCAAAAATTTAAAGACTCTCTGGTTGTCCCCTCCTCCTCCCAGCTCACCTGTGGAACTAGAAACTCACAGTCCCTGAACCTGACCCACAGGACAAGAAATCAAATGGTGACGGCCACAATGCCCTATTTTTTCACAGGTTTTAAGTTGAATGTTTTAGAACTTTATCCTCCCCTTACTCGTGTATACCAAAACTAGGTTTATTTTGATTTTCCTAAATTATTTTCTGATACAATAAACTGTTAACTGTTTATTTATACTTTTACATGGAGCACTTGTAATTTTTCAAAAGGAAAACAAAAGCCTCTCTGTTTTCATGTTCTCCATATATCTATACCACGGCTGTCTCTATAGACATATTTATATATCATCTTCTTGAAAGAGCTACTGTAGTTTAATGTTGTGTTTTTCTTTACATGCATATCATAATCATGTTAATAAACAGAAATGACACAATATATTTGGGTGGGGGGTGGGGGGCAGGTGGCTGGGTGTGATTTCCGTACAGGTGAACTTTTATTCCAGATTTTTTTAAGTTGTTTCTGTATTTCAAAGCTATGTATTTGGAAAACATTGTAAATGAAACACCTATATTAACTTTCCTGTGTATATTTAGTACTCTGATGTTGCTATTAAAAAAATAATAATATAAAAAAAAGAAAAGAAAAAAAATTACCATGAGTTCAGGCCATGACCTCACAAAGACTTTTTTTTTTATTTGTTTGTTTATTTTTTTATTAACAATATTATCTGAGACCTCCTTTAAGAACATGGGCATTCATGTTTCTACGCCATGGTTCACAGAGTCTAAGATTTACTCCCCAGATCTTCCTTATTTCCAAACCAATGCTTTGACCAGTTAAACAACAAAGAAAACATTTTCAGGTCTCAGTGTTTGAGCCCTGGGTTTGGTCATCACTGAGTCTGGGTTAACCCAGCAGGTTCCACAGTGTTGGACTTGAGACCACAGATGCCACAAGCTCAGGGCTGGGGAGTTCCCGCGGGTCTTTTCTGGGCAGTCCCAGGTCAGCAAATGTCTTGCAAAGATTCCTGTAGAGGAAACTGTACCCTGGAGACAAGATTGGCCCAAAGTTTGTAAGGGTGTGCTTGTGCCGAGGCAAAACATTCCACAGGGCCTCCATTATTGCAGCCAGGGACACATCACACGTGCACAGTATTTGTGGAGGGCAAAAGAGCCGCAGCCACTTCCAGACAGGCTCGGGTCCGGCCGAGCATGCGTGAGCGAGGCCCCGCCCTCTAGCCCAGTGGGTCCCAAGGTGGGGTGATCTTGCCCCCACCCTCAGGAACATCTGGCGATGTCTGGAGACACTTCTGGATGTCACACCGGGGAGGGGTGCTACTGGCATCTAATGGGCAGAGACTGGGGATATGCTAAACATCGAACACAGCACAGGACAGGTCCCCAACAAGGAATGATCCAGCCCGGAAGGCTGAGGTTGAGAAACCCCTCTCATAGACCTTGATGGGGTGCTGCACTGCACTAGCTCTGCTTCCATTGGGAGGTGGGGGCTTTTTCACCCTGCTGAGGATTTACAGTGAAGGCCCTGAGTTTTTCCTGCCCCTAGGCCAGCTGGAGCTAAGCCTTAGTCCAAGAAAGGACGGCCTTCTGTTTTAGTGAAGCCACGCTTCATCGAACTGCAGGTGAATTCTACACCTGCTAAGCACATTTTAACCTGTCTCTCATCTTTTCACATATTTGTAATTACTTGAACACACCACCAAAATCATATGCATCATCAATTGCCCCATTTCCCAAATGGGACAGACCAAGACACAAAGACACTGCTTGTGAAGTTGTGAAGGGCCCATAGGCCAGAATGTGGGGGGCCAAGCTGGACCCACCATCTTGTCTAACCCACCCCAGCTCCTGCCACAGCTTCACACGCCCCAGGAAATGTCTCCAGAGCATGATTATCCTGCTGCAAAGTTTTCTGGCCCTTCTTGCTCAAGCCCAGCCCTAGCTGAGGCCAAGGACCAGTAGCACAAGGATAAGGCGGGAAGCAGGGGGTGAGCCGTGGCCATGGTATCCATCAACACCAAAGAGCTGATCCACACAGTAGAAGAGGACCTACCGGTCTGCAGAGCTGGGGACGTGCAATCTCAGCCAACTTTTCTTAAAAGGAAAACGCATTCAAAGGTACAGAGGTGCCAAGGACTGAAGGCAGAGTGTTGAGCTGGAACGGTATTTGCCCTAATTATCTCTGGAGAGCAGGTGGCACTCCTCCCTGGCCCCCACCCCTCGCCCGTGGTACAGTCAATGGACGATTTGCCCAGTGCCTTATCCAGCTCCTGCACACAGGACCCCGGTGACAAAAGAGCTTCCATTCTGACCTTCTTAGCATCCAGTGGTGCCTTTGTCTGCCTTCTCACACCCACCCCAGGAGCTGCCGTTTGTGTGGAGGCCGTGGGCCGGCAGATGGCTAAAGAATCCACAGGCTCCCTGGGGAGACCTCTCCTGAGTCTGTGAGGAGCATTAAGACGCCCTCAGACACTTTGATGAATGGGACACATAACCTTCTTTAACAAGCAGAAAAAAACAATACCACTTTGGTCATTTAACTCATTTAAACAAATCAACAGCCTGAATACCATTAAAATAAACTCAATTTGCTCACCAGTGAGAGGGGAAATTGGGAGTCTAGTATCCATTTGCTAGTGCACAGCGCTCTTGCCTTTGAGCTGAAGCCAAGACAATAAATGTGGGGTCCCAGTATGGTTGAATACATTTGGCAGAGTTGCCTGTGATGGGTTTCCAAATACGCAAGCACAACAGATGCCTTGTGGCTCTGGACATGGCCGGAGGCTTCCCTCCAGCCCAGGGAGAATGGGCTGCGCATTCAGAGGCACCTGGTGTGATTACGGAGCTCTTCGGCAAGTGTCCCCACCCACCGTAGGGAGGGCAACGAAAGCAGGAAAATATGTTTCCAGGGAGCAAGGGACTCCCCACATCTCTTCCCTCAACAGAAAACTAATTTAATGGGCTAGAAGTCAAAGGTACACATTGGGTCTTCTGCAAAAAGTAACCGAAACCAACAGTCCAGGCTGGTGCCCAGTTGAGCGACCATAGGGTGCGAGAGCCTATTAGTCTACAGATGCTCTCTGTATTGCTACCACTTGTCGCGCCTCATGGTAAGTGCTCTTTCAAATTCATGCATCTGCCATGCTTTATCGAGGGGCATTGACTTCAGAGCCAAGAACTTGGCTCCTAAGAAGGTATGATGATAGGTTCCTTTAGGACAGTGGTTCTCGTGGGAAGATTTTGTACCCCCAGTTCCCCTCTGCCCAGAAATATTTAGTGCTGCCTGAAGACATTTTTGGTTGTCACAACTAAATGGGGAGTGCACTGACATATAGGAGGTAGAGGCCAGGGAGGCTGCTGATCATCCTATTATGCACAGGACAGCCCCCCAGAGCAAAGGTGATCTGGCCCCAAATGTCAAAAGTGTTGACATTGAGAAGCACCGCTCTAGGGGAAGTTCAGGTTCGCCTTTTTTATGCAGAGGGTAATTGCAAATAGACCGAGTGTTTATCATCACAGACATCAGTCTGCCACTGGTTGGCTCCCAGGACTGCCCATCAGATCTTCCCTAAGCCAGCAAATTTACTGGGTGACGGTCGGAGCATCCTAGGAAGCAAAGGGTGAGCTCTCCTTTCCCAGTTTTCTCTGAACCTGGGTAAATTAGTTTGCTGTGGCTGCTGCAGCAAAGTACCACAAACTGGATGGCTTAGAGCAATAGAAATATATTGTCTCACAACTCTGGAGGCCAGAAGTCTGAGATCAAGGTGTCGACAGGGCTGTGCTCCCTCTGAAGGCTCTAGGAAAAGCTCTTCTCTAGCCCCCTCCTAAGTTCTGGTAGACCCTTGCCTCGTGGCAGCATCACTCTGATCTTCACATGGCATTTTCCCTGTGTGCATCTGTGTCCAAATTTCCCCTTTTATAAGGACTCCTGTCGTATGGGATTAAGGTACACCTTACTCTAGTAGGACCTCTATCTTAACTAACTATATCTGAAATGACCCTATTTTCAAATAAGGTCATATTCTGAGTTACTGGGGGTTTGGTGGATACAAGGATCATTCCTTGTTGGGGACCTGTCCTGCGCTGTGTTGGATGTTTAGCATATCCCCAGTCTCTGCCCATTAGATGCCAGTAGCACCCCTCCCCGGTGTGACATCCAGAAGTGTCTCCAGACATCGCCAGATGTTCCTGAGGGTGGGGGCAAGATCACCCCACCTTGGGACCCACTGGGCTAGAGGGCGGGGCCTCGCTCACGCATGCTCGGCCGGACCCGAGCCTGTCTGGAAGTGGCTGCGGCTCTTTTGCCCTCCACAAATACTGTGCACGTGCGATGTGTCCCTGGCCGCAACATATGCATTTGGTTGGGTGGGCACAATTCAACACAAAACACTGGGGAATCAGAGTGAGATGCCACCAGTGGTATTGAAACCTGCCCCACTTTTCTTTGTCTTCTGTCTATCCTGAGAAAAAGTGAGGAACTTTGCAGGGGGAGGTCAGAGATGAGGTTCGAGTTCCTAAGTTCCTTCTCCTCCCCCTGCTGTAGCTCGGGGGCTAGTCCAGGAAATGATGGGCAACTGGTGACCTCGCCTTTTAGAACCTAGGCAGCTGGGTTTCTAGTTGAGGATCAACTGGGCTTTAAAAGGAGAATCAGCTTCCTTTTAAAGCGACTGTCCTCAGAATAGTGTTTTTGTTTTGGTTGCAGGTTGCCAGATAAAGGTGAAGCAGCTGCCACGGTTATGTGCTGTAATAAAACTTAGGAAAAAAGGCGTGGGGAGGGAGGCTGAACACGTAAGTCCTTGCACAGAGAGCAGCTGCAAGTGCGGAGATTTGCTTCTTTTTCCCCTGTATTTGCATCTGTGATTTCTTATTTCTGTTTCACTTCTTCCCTGCATTTCCGAGCTTCCTATCTGGCTCTTGCACATTTTACCCTGCCTCACAGAGATTGCCCCCCAGTTAGGATCTGCTGCATTACCAGAGGAAAGAAGGCTGCTGCTGCTGGCAAGGGACACTTGGCAACGTGCTGTGTGACCCAGAGGGCTCTTCCCAGCATGTCCTCACCCACTCACCTTTGGCAAGAGGGTCTGGACTTGAAAGGGATCCCTCTTATCTGTCCAGGCCCGGTTATTTATGCTCCCTCTTCCCCAAGCTCTCCCTGCCTTTCCTAACTCTTCAGCCTTGAACTCGGCAGAAATGCTGCAGCAAAATCTCCGGCCTCTGAGGCTGTGGTTCTCCAGGCTTGCGGCATTCCTGGGAGGGAGTCTGTAGGCGCTAAGGCAGGAGGCAAGAGGGAGATGGGGAGAGGAGTCAGTCTTAGCAGTGGGGCAGAGTCTGTGGTGGTCTCATGCCGGTGCTTGTAGTTCTGCCCACAGGCGGGTCCAGAGGCTAGCGATCCCAGAGCTGTCCTTGGTGCTGAAGATAGTAGGTTCCAGTTCATCTGTTCTCTTTGGAACCAATGTGTAGACACCCTGCTGATAGTTTTATAGACATTCACTCAGAGTGTGCTCACTGAGAACCATTCCATACAAACAATAACTTCTGGAAAGCTACAGGATAATGAGTTTTTGATACTGACATGGGCTGAGCTGTGGACATAGGCTGGACCTTCCCGGGACCACAGAGCACGGCCAATTGACGCATTGATATCAGCAGGCTCCCCGGGGCTTGACACCACCAAAGGAGTGGAGTCAGGACAGCCTCCCAAGGGCTGTGAGAACACAGCACCTTTACTCTGTTTAAGCTGTGCATCAAGGTGGTTCCATCTAAGACCTGGGTCATCACATATCCCCTCCAAGTTATCAAGGGCTCCCCGTTATGCTTTGGGTCATGGAAGAAAATCAATAATGAGGCTTTGTTGTGGGCATCTGGCTGAGCTTTGTTCTTCCCTTGAGATAAGAAACTGAACCTCGATTTCCAAGAATGAGGGAGACACCTGATTTTCTAAAGCAGACCCTCGCTGGCTTAGGGTCTACACTCTGTGGGTGAGTAATGGTTGGGGTGTGAACGCCCCTCAGCCCCAAACCTCATATATGATAACATTATGCAGGAAAATAATGAGAACCATTGAAAGATGTTGCTCACTTTGGGATTGAATTGCCACTTAAATCAAACTGACAGTGGGCAGGGGGCTTGTGGAATGAAATTAAGGAGGAAGCTGTATTTCAATTGGGAAGCCTTGGGTGCTTTCCAGAAGAGCTGGGCTCCTCTAAATGAAATATAACCCTGAGCTCCCATTCCATCCCCTCTGATTTATCGGAGCCGAAGAGGCTTGTTTGAGTGGTTCTGACTGTTATTTTCAAAAGCAAATGAACATCTCATTCTGGAATCAATGACACAGGAAACTGACTTGGAAGGATCTGGTACTATGGGGACACAGGAAGCCAGGCTGAGATCTGCCACCTTCTATATTTAAAGCCCAGTTTGAGGCAGGCTTGAGGGACATGTGGAGGGGGAGACCCTGGTCTTGGTGGGTGGGAGTGACTCCTTTTTCTCTGAATGTTAATAGGTATCAGACTTTCTCCTGTGGCCAGTGTGTGGTGGGGCATGTGCCCAGACACTGAGGAGCACAGGGAGCCAGCCAGGGAGATATGAGAGTCACTGGCCCAGTTTGATGCCAGACCCTCCTCAGAGAAGTCTCAGACCATCCTCAGTGTTGGACACTGCCCTCCCCTCCCCTTCCTGCCTGTCCAATCCCAGGTGGCAGATGCTCCCCTACAGACCAGAATCTTCCACTGGTTCTACGGCAAAGGAGGCCAGAGGTGATGTTGTTTCAGCCCTGTGTGTGGGGGTGCTTCCTGACTGTGCAGCCAAGTTTCTGCCAATACCCCCGAGGCTGTTGCTCCCAAGTGAGAGCATGTTTCAGCTGCTCTCATTAGCCCTGTGCACAATGTTATCACACACAAGGACGTGGGCTGAGAGATGTTCACACCAACCATTGCTCAGCTGCTCGTGTGATCTCTAACCCACCCTGGCAGCTTCAGGGCAGAACTCTTTGGAGAGGTGGCTGAGAAAGGTTTCTCCTAACCCAGTTCCCATGACTATATTTAACTTTCCTGGACATAAATACTTATTAGCAACATAACTGGGTTGAAGTTGCACACGATGGGAACTAATAGTTCAGCTCCTCTTCTGCAGCCAGGGCAGGTGGGCGGGGGTGGGGTATGGGGCTGGAGTGCAGGCTGTCGGCAGGAGCCGGAGGAAGCAGAGGGCTATTCTCACCCATGGACCATCCAAACGCCGGGGGCTGGAGTTCCTCCTCGCCCCTCTTCCTACACCTCCCTCTCTGTGCTCTCTCCTTCTGTCTCCCTCTCCCCCGCCTGCCAGAGTGCCACCTCTCTGGTTTGCACGGGGCCTGCCTTTTTGGGCTTAAGAAGGAGGAGCCTTAATCCTTCCTTGAGTTGAACCTTTCTCCTTCCCTTCTGGGTTTTACCAAAAAAGCAACATGTACCCCAAGGTGAGGAGGAAAGAAGAAAGAGCACTTTGAAGCCTTCCAGGGAGACATGAGCTTCCTCCTTCCTCTTCACGGTGGCGTTAAGAGAGGGCGCGAGCCCTTCCAGACCACAGATCCAGCTCTGAGCACGCTGCTCGCGTTGCCTCCTTTGTCCCTCACCACCACGCTATGAAGCAAGCGTTAGTAACACCCCCGCTTTAGAGATAAGGAGCCTGAGGCAGAGGGAGGTTGAGTAACTTGCCCGGGGTAACACAGCCCAGCCTGGACCAAGATGCAAGATGCAAGATGGCCCAACCCCAGCACCCACAAGCCAAACCACCCCAGTAAGCCACCCACCAAAGGCCACGCTAAGATGCCAAAAGCTGTTGGTGGCCGAGTGGATTCTGGAGTCACCCCTGGAGGAGGAGGGGTCTTCTTCAACCAACATTCCTTGAGGACTTGTAAGTTCTGGGAAGAAAATTCATCAGGACAGGGAGGGAAACTGAGTCACATATATAAAAAATGCCAATCCAAGACATCATGTGCTTCATGCATGTGAAAGTGACAGAGGAGAGGGCTTGGGAGCCCCCAGAGGGTAGGAGCCCTGGGGGCCTGTGGTATTAGTGAGGATGCTGTACCATGTTTGCCCCCCAGGGCATCTGGTGCAGGTGTTCTACTGGTGCAGTTGTGGCACCTCTAGGAGAACCCGTGGTGCTAGACCTTTCCTTGCAGCCTCTTTGAGGGAGGAGCTCTCTTTGAGCTCTGTTGCAGCCTCCGTGGTGCAGCTCAAGCCACCGAACAAGCTGCTGTGTCCACCTCCTGTGTCCAGACAAGGCTTCATTTTGTACCTCCCACCTCCTACCTTCCACCTGCCTTGTCTCCATGGAGGCATGAGATGCCCCAAGACCTGCTTGGCTCTTATACACCTGCCTGGCTGTCAAGATCTGGCCTGCAAGATGCAGCTGCAGCTGCAGAAAGACAGCACACAGCTTATATCCACTCCCTGGCTCACCCATATTCCACGCCTGGAAGCTCCCTTTGAAAACATGGGGCTCAGCTTCCCCAGAGGCTACTACATGAGGCCAGGTAATTTAAACTGATGGGGCAAACTTTGAAAGAAGGAAGGAAAGAAGGGGCTGGTGGATAAATTCTTTCCTTTCCTCTCCCTAATGGATTGCTCCAAAGAGGGCATTGCTCTGTGGCTCCACTGGAGAATCCTTACATGACCAAGCAAATTTGACACATGTTCTGGGGAGGCCACGGCCAGTGCAGAAACTCGCCACCACCTTGTGTTTGTTTCCCTCCTTCAGTAATCACTGCCTTTCTTCCTAACTGTTGCACTCCCAGAACTACACCCTCTCCAATAAAGCATTAGCTCACAAGTCCTGCCTCGGGCTCTGGTTTCTGGGGAACCCAAATGAAGACAGAGCCGGTCTCAGAGGGAAAGCAGGGCTTCTGTGTGAGGAGGTAGGTGGGGAGGTATTCAGGGAAGTGCAGGTGGTGGTGATGCAGAACTTGGTGGAGGCCAGTCTGCTACAGGGTACAATTCAATGAGGCCATCGCACAGGTCAAGGCTGTGTCAAGGCCTTGATGACAGGCACAGACATTTCGACTTCATTCTGTAGACCAGTGGGCCACCTGGACAAGAGGCTCACATTCAGCCTAAATGGGTCTGGCAGTAGAGGACATCCCAGATGGCCCAGATATACCCTACTGGGGCAGAATTACATCTTCGGGTGCTGAGCAGCAAAACGGGTGCTTTTGAGCAAACGGGTGTCATGAACAGGGCAGAATCTGGGAAAAAGGGTGCACAGAGTGGATTGGATGGGAGGCTAAACCAGAACCAGCAGTCCAGAAAGGAGACTTGAGAACAGGCAGCCGGGACAACAGGCCACTTGAGGCAGAGCTGTAGCCTGGAAGAGGACCCTTGGGAAGAGCAGAACATGGAGCTGTTTCCACAAGCATTGGGGTGCTCACCAGGGAGCCAGATGTCTGCTGGAAAACGTCCACACACACGGCTGCTCTGAGCCCAAGCCAGCGTCTGGCAGTGACGTACATGCACAAGTCCCCAAAATGGAATGTTTTACAGAGTGATCTGGGGAGAAAACAGACAGCAGGAGACCCTGCAGGTCCCAAGGGTCCCATCTACCCAGACTCTCCCCCAGAACACTCACCTCTTGCCCGCCACCCACTGGACTTGATCCAACAGTCCCTCCTGTTTCAAGTGGGCAAGAAGGTGGCCAGAGAAAAAGGAGGGCTCTTGGGGTGGGTTCTGGTGAATGGAGACAGAGGAGCCAGAGCAGAGTGTGGGGGCCACCCAGTCCCGAGGAAGGCGAGGGGCCACCCAGCATCAAAATGTGGCCACTGGAGAGGCCAGTTCTCCTTGTTGTCAGGGATCCTTCCTCAGAAATGGCTCTGACCCTCCCCTCTCCATCTTGCCCATGTTGCTGTAGTTTGAATATTTTTGTCTTCTCCAAAAATTCATGTTGACACTTAATCTTCAATGCAACAATCTTGGGAGGTATGGCTTTTTGGGACGTGTTTAAGTCCTGAGGCTCCACCTTCATGAACGGATCAATGCCACTGTAAAAGGGCCTTGTGAGAGTGGGTTGGCTCTTTTTGCTCTTCTTCTATGGGGACACAACGTTCTTCCCCGCTTGCCCTCCCACCTTCCACCGCAGGAGGATGCAGCAAGAAGGCCCTCATCAGACACCAGGTGCCAGCACCTTGACCTTGGACTTCAGCCTCTAGAACTGTGAGAAATAAATTTTCTGTTCTTTATAAATTACCCAGCATGTGGTATTTCATTATAGCAGCACAAATGGGCTAAGATCCATGTGGCTCTAATCAAGCCTTACTGACCTGCACCCAGCCCTTCTGCATGGTGTCCTCTCCCCAATTCCTCCCACTGCCATCACAAATCTGACCTTCAGCATTTTCTGCACAAAGCTTCCAATGGCTCCATATTGGCCCAAATGCCTTAACAGTGCTCTAAACCCATTCATTTTCTGTCTTGACTTATAGTCCTGGGGAAGAGCTGGGTTTTCATTTCATCTACTCAACCAGGAAGTGGACATCTTTGAATTCACTTTTTACCAAGAAAAGAGCACATCCTTGGAAACCAACCACCACGGAGTGGTTTATTTTATTCAATAAAAGATAAAGCCAAATTCTTTTAGGGTATTTCTATCTTCCCCTTGATGGTGGATTCTTACTTCTCAGTATCATCCAGGCTTTCTGGGTCCACTTCAGTTATGGTCAGGCCAGTGGTTTGCTCCCAAAGGTATACTCGGGGTGTCTTCTTTCACCTATGCATAGTTTCAGAGCTGACCAGGATGGAACCCATGACCCAAAGAGGATTTCTTCCTTCCTCTTTTATTAAGGTTTGGGCTCCGGTCGGCGGTGAGTGTAAGAATATCAAACATCACAGAAGCTGCAAATCACCCCACTGAGGCACTGCGAGGCCCTTTGCTGGGCACTGGGGAGAGGTAGCCTGTCTTCTGCTCGACCCTTTGCAGGCTGTGTTCTGGAAGCACAGGCATGCATTCCACAGCATCCTGCTTGCAGCTGGGGATGCTGAGCTGAGCGCAGAAGGAGCCGGAAGGAGCATCTGCCCAAGCAAGATCTTACAGTCTCAACTTCTGGAAATACGATGGGCCAGTGGCCAAATCAGGGTCATATCTTTTGTGGCTGCAGCCCTTCTGTTAGCATCTAATAAATCCCCTGTTCACTCTTGAGATAAGATGAGAGAGCCATTACTCTTGCTTTCGACGTCTGGGTAAGATAACCCACATGCGCTGGGACGTCAGAGGAGGACCAAAAAAGGAGTCTCCAGAGCCCGGATATTTTCTGCCAATGAGGAGCCGCATTTGTTTCTCAAAAGACACCAGATCGGATGGGCTCCTCCCCACCTTCCCAGCCTCTCTGGCTCCCCTCCCCACTCATCTTATGCTTCAATGTGGGGACCAAAGCATCTGTCCCCCAATATGACTTATTTTGGGGGACCCACGCTTGAGCTGTTTGCTCAGCCTAAATTGTCCTTCTCCCAGGAAAAGTATTTCAGACTCTCTAAGGTGCAAGTCGACCTTCATATCTCCTCCTTCTGGATCACTCCTTTCTCTAGCTCCTCGCACATGCTGACCTTTGGGGTAACTCAACTCCTGCCCTATGCCCCCACGATGTTTGGTTATGTCTGTAATGCAGCACCCGTCACTGTGGTAGCAGTACTGGTGACAGTGGTAGCAACAGCAGCAAGTGACACCTACTGCACATCTACCCTGTGCACACCTAGAAGGGCAGTGGAGATGAGGTTAGTGGCCTGGTTATCCACTGCTGTGTAACAAGTCACTCAAAACGTAGTAGCTTAAAACAAAAACAAGCATTTTATTTTTTATCTCCAACTCTTCCAGGAGTTGACTCAGCTGGGCTGAGCTGGGCAGTCCTCCCTCGAGGTCTCTCCTGGGGTTGCGGTAGATGGTGACAGGGGCTGGAACCCTCTGAAGACTTCCTTACTCACGTGTTTGGAGCCTGAGCTGGGGAGACTCAAGCAGCTGGGGCCTCTTGGACACCTTTCTCTATGTGGTCTGCCCGTGAGCCCAAGTTTCCTCATTTCTAAAATAGTAATGCTAATGAACTGTCTCACAGGATTGTTGTAAAATTCAAGAGAACAGGTAAACACTTGACAAATATTAGCTGATATAGTAATAATTGTTATCATTATCAAGAAGACTTGGGTGCTACAGAAAGTTTTCAGATACTTAAGAGCTATTATTGGAATAAAGGACACTTATCTGCACAGGTTCAGAAAAAAAACTGAGACCAGTGGATGGAAGTTATGTGCAAGAAGATTCTGGTACAATTTCTAACAATAAAATAGTTCATAAAAGGAATAGGCTGCCACAACCAGGAATAAGTTCCCAATTATTGAGTGGATTCAACAGAGTCTAGCTGATCATTGAGTAGGGAGCAGCAAAGGTGTGCCTGCCCTGAATGGGAGATGAGCCTCGGTTAACTCCAGGTCTTGTCTAACTCTGCCTTCCTGTGAGTCTCTGATCCTGTTTGAATGCATCAGTGGAACCAAGAATGTTCAAGGTATATGTGACCCTTATTTCTTCATCTAGCCATTCATTTATTCAACAAATGGTCCTTGAACATCTTGCATGTGCCAGGTCCTGTGTTAAGCACTTGTGATAGGGTTGTGATTGTGGCAGCACCATGAACACACAGGCTACAGAAGCATCATCCTAGAATCTACTGGAGCATACAATTTCACAACTGTACAATAAAAGAAACGGTCCACTGGGAAAGAAACCCAGGGGCCACCCCACCCCAACTGTGGAAAAAGGGGGGAAGGGAAGTATTTATAAAAGAGAAACTACAGTTGATCCTTGAACAACATGGGTTTGATCTGCACAGGTCCACTTATACACTGATTTTCTTCTGCCTCTGCCATGCCTGAGACTGCAAAACCAACCCCTCATCTTCCTCCTCCTCCTCAGCCTACTCAATGTGGAGATGATGAGGATGAAGACCTTTATAATGATCTACTTCCACTTAATAAATAGTAAACGTATTTTTTCTTCCTTATGATTTTCTTAATAACATTTTCTTTTCTCTATATTTCTTTAGTACAAGAACACAGTGTATAATATATATACAAAATTGTGTTAATCAACTGTTTATGTTATCAATGAGGCTACTAGGTCAAAAGTAGGCTATTAGTAGTTGAGTTTTGGGGAAGTCAAAAGTTATATGTGAATTTTCGACTGCATGGGGGGTTGGCACCTCAATCCCCATGTTGTTCAAGGGTCAACTGTGTTTAATTTGAGAAGTGAAGGATGAGTAGAAGTTTGGAGACCAAGTGTGGTTGGGGGTGGGGAGTAGGGATTGGAAAGAAGAGGGGACCAAGAATAGGGAATAGTATATGGGAACGTGCAGAGATGAATGACAGCATGGTGGAGGGGATTGGTACAGTCCTTTAAGTGCCCATAGGATATGAAGTGAGCAGGACATGAAGAGCCATATTTACCATCAAGAGGTGTTCTTCTGCCTCTGGTACACATGCAACCACCCAGCCTCCCCCCACAACTTCCATTTAGAAAGCTATTATTGCAGTGATGAGATTAGGACTTGTCCCAATAAGGTTGCAGTAGAAATACAGAGAAGGGAGTGGATTTAAAAGATCCCCAAGGAAAAATTGGCCTGCCTTGAAACTGGAATTGGTTAAAAAATAGGAGATGGACAATTAAGTTAATGGTCAAAGATGACCAAGATTTTGAGCTTGACAAACACAGGGAAACTGGAAGGAAGTGCTGATGGGAAGGGAAGGATAAGGAACTCACTTTAGAACATGGTGACTCAGAGATAATGGCAGGGCAGGAAATGTCCGCTAGGTAATTACAGATGAGAGGCCAGACAGTGAGTGAAAGGCTGGGCTGTATTTACTGACTCGAGAGTCAGCAGGGAGATAGATCTCTGTTTCCATCATGCCAGGGTAAATTGTACCAGACTTGTACTCCCATCATAAACAACTAGAAAACTGCATAAAATACATGAAACACTGGACAACTGGTAGTGTAGGACTGTGACCCCTAAGAGAAGAGAAACAAATGAGGTGGTTGCTTTCTCCCTGGAGTTACTCTCCATACTGTGGAGTGGAGAAGGGGAACCCAAGTAGGCACAGTCTCATTGAGGTGAGGACAGAGATTAGAGTTTGGGGAAACCGAGACTAGAAGTTCTGGGGTCCAATTCTGGAGAGGAGAGAGTCATGTTGAAATAAAGGGTTCCAGAAATCTGCACAGGTGTTCTCAGGTGTCTGCTGCTAAATGCTAAGCAACAAGTGCGTAGGGTGAAACTTCGTAAGACTTGGTAAAGAACAAGGAGCTGTAGGATGAACAACTCCTGGAGTCCAAACAGGATCCTGAGTTCTGATCAGAGTGTAGACACTTTGTTTAACATCTGTGAGATGTTGAACTCATGGGAGACCACAAACTTATGCCTCATTAACTGGGCTAAAGTGCTGTAGATTAGAGCCTACTCTAGACTTGTCCTAAAAGATGTTAAAAATAGATCCCAAAAGGATCGAACCAATCCACAAGTAACCTAACTTCAGCCAGGACAAAACTCAATGCACTCTGAAGGATACCAAAATGCAGACACTCAAAAATGTAACATTTAAAGTACCTGGCATCAAATAAAAAAAAAATTAGTAGACATGAGGAGAAGGAGGAGGATAATGTGACCAATTACACAGTGAAAATTTAATAGAAACAGACCCAGGAATCACAAAGATGATAGAATTAACAGAAAAGGTCTTTAAAAAGATAACTACAAATATGCTCAAGGACTTAAAGGAAAATATGAAAACAGTGAGAAAAATAGAAGATATTATAAAGTACCCAGTGGAGCTTCTAGACCTAAAAAGAATAAAGTATCTGAAATGAAAAATTCCCTCGATCAGCTTAACAGCAGATTAAACGAGTGAGAAGGAAAGATCAGTGAACTTGAAGGTACAGAAGTATAAATTATCCAATTGAAACAACAAAGAGAAAAGACTAAAAAAAGGGCAAAAGCTTAGTGATCCATAGGGCAAAACCAAGCAGTGTAACATGTGCATGATGGGAGGCCCAGCAAGAGGAGAGAAAGGGGTCAGAAAAATATTTGAATGAATAATGTCTGAAAATTCTTTAATTTGGTAAAACAATAGCCACAGATCCAAGAAACCTAATAGATCCCTCAGGATTAACATAAGGAAAACCACACAAAGACACATCAGCACCAAGTTGCTAAAAACCAGTGATAAACAGAAAATCTTAAAAACATTTGGAGTAAGAAGACACCTTCCATATAGGGGAACAAAGATAGGATTTATTACAGACAATTCACCAAAAACAATTCAAGACAGAAGAGGAAGAAATGACATCTTTAAAATTCTGAAACAAAAAAAAATCCCTTAAACCTAAAATTCTGTACTCAGAAAAAAGTATCCTTCAAAACAAAGGGGAAATAAGAAGTTTTGGAGACAAAAAAGCTGGGAGAATTCATGGTCCTCAGACCTGCACGAAGAAGTGTTCACACTTTTCTGGCTGAAAGAAAATGACACCAGAAGGAAGCTCGGATCTACGCAAGACAATGAAGAACATCAGAAATGGTAAATATGTGGATCAATATAAGATATTTTTATTGTGACTTTTTAAATGATAATTTACTTTTTAAAGCAAAAAATGTATAGTTTGTGGAGATTAAACAAATATAGAAGTAAAACATGACAATATTAACACAAAGGTTGGCAGGGGAAAATGTTTATTTTTGTAAAGTTACTAAATTGCACATGAAAGGGTATATTAGTTTAATTCAGACTGGGATTAATTGAAATACATATGGTAAGCCCTACATAAATAACTAAAAAATTAAAACAAAGAGGTATAGCCAAAATGGAAATAAAATGTTATACTAAAAAAATATTAATCCAAAGTAAGGCAAAAAGAGGGAAAAGAAAAATAGAAAAAAGATGACAGAGGTTTTCAGTCCATCATGTAAGGAGCTTAGAAGTCACCACTCTATCTTAACAAGTATTAATAAAAAGTTGAACAAATGGAAAAATCAACAACACTTCTCATGTCCGTAAGAGAAGCAACATCACTGGCAAAACGCTGCCCCCCAAATTGGAGAAACAGGCAGGCGCAGAGAATCACAACACACTGGAGTGGAAACCTCTGCAGAAACCAATGCCGAGGTAGGAAAACATGAAATGCAATTGATGAATTGCTGGGTGCTCGGTGTGGACAAGCCAAAGAGATTTAAAAAAATACCAGGGGGACCCAGTCATTTCTCCCCCTGCCCTAACTTTTGTGAGTTTTACCTCCCAGAGCTCTACCAGGTTCTTATAGTGAATATCAGAGAAAAATCTCTCTGTGCTTCTGGCAAAGGGAGAGGGAAAGGAACCGTTTTGAAATACGCTAGGTCATTCTGTTCTTAACAAGATCCTAGCTGATACAATAAGGCAAGTAAAGAAAAAGTGCACAGATCGGGAAGGGAGAAATAAAACTGTCTTTGTTCACAAATGACATGATTATCTATGTAGAAAATCTGAACAAATTGACCAAAAAAAAAAAAAAAACCACTCCTGGAAGTAATGAGTGATTATAGCAGGGTTGCAGGATATAAGGTTAATATACAAAATTCAATCATTTTCCTGTATACCAGTAATGAACAAGTGGAATTTGAAATTTAAAAATATGATACCCTTTGTGTTTGTACCACCAAAAATATATATAAATCTTATGTATAAATCTAACAAAATATGTGCAAGATCCATATGAGGAAAACTACAAAACTCTGAGGAAAGAAATCAAAGAAACTAAATAATGAAGAACCAGCCCATGTTCATGGATAGAAAGACTCAATATTTTCGAGATGTCAGTTCTTCCAAACTTGATCTACAGATTCAGCAAAATCTCAATCAAAATCCCAGGAAGTTATTTTGTGGATATTGAAAAACTGATTCTAAAGTTTATATGGAGAGGTGTGGACCCAGAATAGCCAATACATTATTGAAAGAGAAGAACAAAGTTAGAGGACTGATACTACCTGGCTTCAAGACTTAACCATAAAACTACAATAACCAAGACAATGTAGTTTTAGCAAAAAAAATAGACAAAGAGATCAATGGAACACAATAGAGAGCCCAGAAATAGACCCACATAAATAGCTGATCTTTGACAAAGACACAAAAACAGTACAATGGAGAAAAGATGGCCTTTCTAACAAATGGTGCCTGAAGAACTGGACATTTGTATACAAAAAATAAATCTACAAAAGTCACTTGAAATGAATCACAGACCTAAATGTAAGATACGAAACTACTAAAACTCCTAGAAGAGAACATAGAGGAAATCTAGGTGATCTAGCCTTTGGTGATGACTTTTTAGATATGATACCACAGGCATGATGCACAAATGAAAGAATTGGCTACCTGGATCTCCATGAAAAAGGAAATTTTCTGCTCTATGAAAGACACAGCCAAGAGAATAAAAAGCCAAGCCATAGACTGGGTGAAAATATTTCCAAAGGAAACATCTGATAAAGGACTGTTATCCAAAATATACAAAGAACCCTTGAAACTCAACAATAAGAAAACAAACAACGCAATTAAAAAATGAGCCCAAGACCTTAGTAAATGCCTCACAAAGAAGATATACAAATAGCAAATAGGATATGAAAAGATTCTGCACATTACAGGTCATAAAGGAATGCAAATTAAAATAAGGAGATGCCATTACACATCTATGAGAATGCCCAAAATCGAGAACACTGACAACACCAAATGCGGATGAGAATGTGGAGCAATAGGAACTGTCACTGACTACTGGTGAGAATGTAAAATAGTACAGTCACTTTGGAAGATTGTTTCATGATTTCTTACTGAACACATTCTTAACATAGGCTCCAACAATTGTGCTCCTTGTTATTTACCCAAAGGATTTGAAAACTTACCTCCACACAAAAACCTGCACATAGATATTTATAGCAGCTGTATTCATAATTGCCAAAACTTAGAAGGAGCCAAGATATTCTAAAGTAAGCTAATGGATAAATACTTGGTGGTACATTCAGAGAATAGAATATTGTTCAGCACTAGAAAGAAAAGAGCTATCAAGCCATGAAAAGACATGGAAAACCTTAAATGCATATTACTAAGTGAAAGAAGCCAATTTGAAAAGGCTACGTACATTCTGTATGGTTCCAACTATATGATATTTTAAAAGGCAAAACTGTGGAGAAAGTGAAAAGATCAATGATTTCTAGGGGTCAAGGGAAGAGAGGGAGAGACAGGCAGAGAACAGAGGATTTTTAGGGCAGTGAAACTATTCTGTATGACACTACAATGGTGGATACATGTTGTTATAAATTTTTCCAAACCCATAGAGTGTACCACACCAAGAGTGAGCCCCAATGTAAACTATGGACTTTAAGTGATAGGGATGTGTCAATGTAGTTTCATCAGTTGTCACGATGTACCATTCTGGGAGATCATGTTGATAACCTGGGAGGCTATGCCTGTGTGGGGGCGGGCTATTTGGGGAACCTCTGTATCTTCTGCTCAATTTTGCTGTGAACCTAAAAGAGCTCTGAAAAATAAAATCTGCTTTTTTAAAAAAGAAAAGATGATACAAACAGAAAGCAAATAAAAGGATAATAGACTTAAACTTAACCATGTTGGCAATTACATTAAATGTAAATAGTCATGATATCTATTTAAAGGCAGAGATCATCAGGCTAACAAAAAGCAAAACCAGTGGCCTGCTGGTAAATGTTCAACAAACAGCTCCCTGGATAAATAAATGTCTTAATTGTATTGACTGCTGATTTGTATGGTGTAAATACGTCCACAATAGCTAATATCAAGGTACAGGGTGACATTCACCAACTTGCAAAATTCCTGAAAAATGTAACAATCAGCTGTCATGAGCCAGTGTGAGCTGGCCCTAGCACATCACTGATTAAAACTCCATCTATACACTGTCTAAAAGAAACATACTATAAATATAAGGAGACTGATGGGTTAAAAGTACAAAAAATTGTAAAAGATATACATGTTAATAGAAACAAGAAAGCTCAGGTGGCTTCATTGATTTCTAACAGCAGATTTCAGGACAAAGGGTATTTTAAAATGATCAAGGGACCTATTCATCCAGGAGACATAATAACCCTAAATATGTATGCAGCTAATGACAGAACTTCAAGACAGTAAGCAGAAACTGACAGAACTGAATGGAGACACATATATTCACATTAAGGAGTTTCAACACTCCTTATATTGATAGGACAATTTGACGCGAAGTTGGGGGCATACAGAAGATTTGAACAACATTCTCAATAACTTTGACCTACTTGACACTTACAGAAAATTATATCAAACAACAGAGCAATATATATTCTGTTCTAGTGCATGTGTAACACATGTAACATTTACCAGTATAAACTGTACATTGGGCCATAAGACAAGTTTCAATAAATTTAAAATAACTTAAATCATACAGAGTATGTGCTCTGATCTCAATAAAATTTTATCCAAAGTAATAAATGAAAAGGTATCTGGATTGTATCTAAACATTTAGAAATTAACATTCTTAAAAAATAAATTACAAGAGACATTAGAATATATTTAAGTTGAATATATTGAAAACATAAAGAAGAAATCACAAAGAAAATTAGAACATATTTGGAACTGAATGATAATGAAAACACAACATATCAAAATTTGTATGATGCAGTTAAAATAGTGCTTAGAGGAAAATTTATAACTTTGAATGTTTATATTAAAAAAGAATCAAGTTCTAAGATCAATGATCTAATTTGTCACTTAACCCAAAAGTAAATAAAATAAGGAAGTAAAAACAAGTGTGAAAATCAGTAAAGTAGAACATTAATAAACAAGAAAAATCAATGAAACAAACTAAAATCACAACTAACTTCACAACTAAAATCCTTCCACAGTGAAAATGCCAGGTCCAGATGGCTTCACACTGGTGAATAATAATACCTCTCCTGAAGAAATAACACCAGCCCCATACAACCTTCTTAAAAAAATAAAGGAATAGAGACTTCCCAGGTCATTTGTAAAGTTGGGAGCCAGACAAAGACCCTACCAAGGAACATACACACACACACACGCATATACACACACTCACATACACACACATGCATGCACACACACACATATACACACACACAACAGACCAATATCCTTCATTAACACAGATGCAAAAATCTTTAGTACAACCCCACTATATCAAATCCAGGTACACATAAAAAAGGGTATACTTACCAACTGGGGCTTATCCATGAATGAGGTAGGTTTAACATTCAAACAACCAATTAATATATTTCATTATATTAACAGGGAAAAAAACCCATAAGATCATTTCAATGGATTAAGAAAAAGTATTTGGCAAAACTCAATACATACAATGTTAAAAATTCTCATCAAAGTAGAAATAAGAGGAAACATTCTCAACTGACAAAGGGCATTCAAAACAAAAACAAAAACTTATTGCTAAAATCACACTGAAAATGGTGAAAACCTGAACCTTTATAGGAATATAGCAAGGATATCCATTCTCATTATTTCTATTCACTGTTTTACTGGTGGTCCTAGACAGTGTAATATTATAAGGAAAATTAATAAATGGTATACAAATTGGACAGGAAGCAGTAAAACTGTCTTTACTTACAGATGCCATTATTGTGTATATAGAACATCCTAGGGAATTTCTAAAAACATTACTAGAATATATAATTAAATTTAGCAAGTTCTCTGTAAACAAAGTCAATATACAAAAGTAAACTTTATCTCTATATAATAGCAACAAACAAATAGAAAATGAAACCATAAAACATCTTTTACAATAGCACCAAAAAAGTGAAATATTTAAGCATATATGTGTATATATACAATATAGGTGTGTAGTTGTATTATATATAATATGTGTAATATATAAAACATATAAATATTTGGAGATATATGTGTACATATATACATAAAAGACTGTCCACTGAAAAATTACTAAATATTGCTAAAAGAAATTAAAGACCTACATAAATGGACAGAAATACCTTGTTCAAAGCCTGAAAGACTCAATATTAAGATATTAATTCTTCCCAAATTGATCTATAGATTCAACGTAATCCCATTCAAAATCCCAGCACACATTTTTTTTGAAAATAACAATCAGATTCTAAAATTTACCTGGAAATGCAAAAAAACCCCTAGAATAGACAAAATGTTTTTGAGAAAAGAATAGCAACATGGGAGACTTACTGCTTTTTTACTTCAATACTTACTATAAAACCACAGTAATCCAGACAGTATGGTACTGGCATAAGGATAGACATATAATTCATGGAACAGAATAGAAATCTAAGAAATAAGTTCATACTTACATGGTCAATTAATATTCAATAAAGGTGTCAAGGTAATTTAATGGGGAAATGATAGTCTTTTCAAAAGTTGTACGGGAGCAGTGAACATCCATATACAAAAAAAAAAAAAAAGAAAAAGAACCTTGATTTTTATCTCATACCATGCATAAAAATTAACTTGAAATAGATCATAGGTTTAAATGTAAAAGCTAAAACTATAAACTTCTGAAATAAAATATAGGAGAAATCTTCACGACCTTGAGGTAAGCAAAGATTTCACAGGACACCAAAAGGCCAAAGCACAAAAGAAAAAAACTATAAATTGGACTTCATTCAACATTAAAAACTCTGCCTTTCAAATAAAAACATATTAATAAGAAAATAAAGTCAAGTCACTGACTGGTGGAAAATATCCACAATATATATTCCTGACAAAGAACTTATATTCAGAATATGTAAAGAACCCAATAAAAGGAGACAAATAACTCAATTTTTAAAATGGGCAAATCACTTGAACAGACATTTCATGAAAAAAGATTTGTGAGTGGCCAATGAACACACGAGAAGGCACTCAGCACCCTTAGTCATCCGGAAGTGCAAATTAAAATTTATGAGAAGATATACTCCTTTATATCTCTGAAATGGCTAACATCAAACTGAAAACACCAAGTGTCCCACGTATGTGGATCAACTGGAACGCTCATACATTGCTGATCATAAGCAACCACTTTGGAAAACAGTGTTGACAGTTTCATATGAAGTTAAACATGTACTTATCATGAAATCCAGCAATCTGCTCCTAGACATTCCCCTGGCAGAAATGAGAACGCATGTCCACAGAGACCTACCTGTTCACGGATACTCACAGCCCTTTATTCGCAGTAGCACAGACTGGGAAAGATCCAGGTGTCCATCACCAGTGAAAGGGTAAAAGGTTGTATCCACACAAGGGAAGACTATTCAGCCATACAGAAGATCAGAATACGGACAGACACCATAGTATGGATGAGCAGAATAAGGCAAACAAAAAGAGAAGCACATACTGCATGAAATTCTAAAATAGGCAAAACTAGCCTTTAATGACACAAGGCGTATCAGAGTTTGCCTCGGGCAGGGTTATGGGTGGGGAGGTTGACTGCAGAGTGGCAGAGGTAGCTTTTGGGGTCATGGAAATATTCTATATTTGGTAGTGATGGCTGTACATATCTACACATTTGCCAAAACATCAAAAGTCTACACTTAAAATGGATAAAATTATTCCTCAATAAAGTTGACTTTTTAAAGTGTGAAGGTTATTCCAGGGGCAATCATTAAAAACTGGATGAAACAACACAGAAGCCTGCAGGGGCACCTGCGACCTGTTTGGCGTTATGTTCACACAGTGTGAAAAGGAAGACCCAGCAGAGCCTGCTGACCAGGGGAGCGCGGCCGGGACGCACGGGCCCTCGAGTGGTTGGCTGAGAACCAGATCGTATCTGCGTGTGATAACTAATCAGAGGACTAACATACTGAGATTTGCTTCCATACTCACATCTGGCACTTGTGTGTATAATAAATTGTTACGAGGCCAGACAGGAGACCTCAGGATGAAGTTAGGTATGTGGAAAGCATAGAAAAGTGAGAGCCACTGAGAAAAATCATTTAGAGGTAAAAGTGAAAGGATTTGGAAATTGGTTTGTGCCAGGGATTGAGGGAGAGGTAAGCCATAAAACAAAAGAATCTACAAGTAAAAATGTTTTCAAATGCAAGATAGCGCTATAAAAAATGGCCAGACACCTTGAACAGACATCTCACGAAGGAGTATTATTAAAGAAAAAATTACTCAATGATGCTTGTTAAAGCACAGTAAGGAAGGCTTTACTCAGAACCCTTGTGATAGATACAGGGACCACTGTGACAAGGTCTTGTAGTTGGGGAGAGATACTAGGCTCAACTCCAAACACAGCACAGGCAAGTGGGAGTTTATGGCCCAGGAGCAGGGCGGGGGTCAGTGGGTGTAAAATTGCTAAAAGGAAACATCAGGGCTGAGGGGGATTCTGGCTGAACCCACCTAACAGGACTCTTGCTGGCAGGCCAGGATGACCAGACCCCACCCCGGGGAGCGTGGAGGATGAGGAACCTGATCAGACAGCATCGAGGCTGATCAGATATCGAGGCTGATCAGACATCGAGGATGGAGATTCTGGCTAAACTGACTTAGCAGGTTCTTTGCTAAAGGTGGGTTTTACAAGGAAGTGCACATATGGGCCTAGGAGAAGGTTCAGACACTTGACCGAAGTGTGGTCAAGGAAAGAATCCTTTAGGATCAACAAATGGCCATTAAACTCCTGAAAAATGCCCAATATCATTAATCATGAGAGGAACACAAATGAAACCCACTGGAATATCCCACTTTATGCACATGCGATCGGCAAAAGAGTAAACGCCTGACATCAGCTGCTGTTGGTTGAGGACACAGAGCAACAGAAACACGCACTGATTGCTACAACCACTTTGCAGTGCAGCTGAGCATCATCCACCAAAGCTGCACACACACATTCCCTGGGACACATTGATTTCACTCCCAGGTATACACCCTGGTGCATAAATGCGCCTGGACGTGTGTACGAGATTATCCATACCAACATTGATCACAATAGCCCTACACTGGAAACAAGCCAGCCTTCCACCACTGGCAGAATAGATAAATGAATTATAGTATATTCTGATGATGAAATACTTAAGCAGCAATAGAAAAGAATGAACTACTTCTACACACATGGATGAATCTCACAAATGTAATGTTGAGTCAAAGAAGCCAGATGCAAAATAAGACACATAGTATAATGCAATTCATATTAAATTCCACCACAGGCAAGGCTAATGTATGGTGTTTAGGGATACACACGCAGGTGGCATAACTATGTCAACAGCAACAGCAAAAGCAAGGAAATAGTCACCATAGAAGTCAAGATAGTGGCAACAACCTAAAATAATCAAAAGGGTGAGAATCTAGTTTAAAGAGAGTTTATTTAAGTGCAAAGTTTGAGGATGAGCCACCCTGGAAAATGGAATTCGTTGTCCAAAGTGTAGATGTTTGGGGTCATTTATATAGACAAAGATCAGGAAAGCTTAATAGAATTGCAACATCTACTATTTAAGGCTTAATTTATAGTTACAATGATCTGATTAGTTGAGGTGATCTTTTCCTTTTGGGAAAGGTATATTTAACATTCCACACTGAAGATATAACAGTCATGGGGTCTTGGGCACAATCTGGTCTGAGTTAGGTACAGAACAATTAAAGAGGCAGTTAATCTATAACAAAAATTGGTGGTTGGGGTCGGGGAGGTCCTTCCAACCAATCTGGTCTCTGGTCTCTCGTAGTGATTTACAGAACAATGAGTAAGAGAGTTAATTTATAATCTCAGAAACAGAATTGCAAACATGCTCCGTGACTCAGTGTCTAGGGCTTAACTTCCCTGTTGGCATACTAAATTTAGAGGGTCCTGAAATTTTATTTTCTCTTACATTGGCCCCCTCTTTCAAAGGGTCCCCTGGGGTGCTGGCAATATTCCGTGTCTTGATTTAGATGATGGTTTTATGGGTGTAGGTTTTAGAACTATATTCATTTGAGCAGTTATATTTCATGCACCTGTCTTTATGCATATGAAGGAGTTCAGGAAATGCCATCCTAAAATATGCCACTTTGGTATGCTTATTACTTTGTTATCACCCAACCAGGTTCTATTGCCTCCTGCACAGAAGGAAGCCAATACACTGAGACAGCAGGTGTTGTAGGGGAGAAAGGGTTTAATATTGCAAGGCAGCAGAGCGAGGAGATGGGAGAAATTTCTCAAATCCATCTTCCGTAGAATTTGGGGGTCAGAATTTTTGAAGATAGCTTGTCAGACAAAGGACTAGGGAATTGGGGCTGCTGACTGGCTGGGCATGAATTCGTAGGGTTGAGAAGTAGAAATTGTCTTCTTGTGCTGAGTCAGTTCCTAAGTAGAGGGTGACAGGACCTGTTGAGTCAGTTCCTAAGCATGGCCACTGGTCTGGTTGGTGTCAGTCAGTCTAATGTGGGGATGAGGCAGAAAAGGAAGACCAGGAGAGCCTGAGTGCAGCCATTTTGACCGATACTAGACCCTGACCACCCTGGGCAAGGAAGTCACCAGTAGGTCGCTGGCCTGGGACCACATGAGGACGGGTGAATTACTAAGCTGGACGCTTTACAAACTGTTGTGCTTACCTTTCTGTGACAGCATTTTATGACTGACCTTTATGGCTTGACTTTAAGACAGTGCAGGTCATGCTTGAGGTTTTTGAACATTAAAAACATTACCATTGCCCCATAAGGGGTCCCCCTCTTGCTTGGGAAAGGACTCCTACTCTATTTGTGGGGTAGGATATATTGAATGTCTCTGTCTTGATAAAAACTTCCTGTAGTTGGTTGGCTTGTTCCTAAATACATTCTTGCAAGAAACCAACAACCCACTTGGCGAGTTTGGGGGGCTTTCCTTTCTTCATGGCGCACCCCCTGCAGCAGCCCTACCCACATGTAGAATCTGGAAAATAACTCAAAGGCCAGTCTTAGATTTTACAATGGTGATGTTATCTATAGAAGTGATTAGGGAAGTTACAAATCTTATGACAGCCGGGGACATAGGACTCCTAAGCAGTAAGCAATGAGAGGAAGGCTGGCTAACTTTTAGCTACGCCTACAATTCTGTAGAAATCAGACTTCTACCACGGTTCCCACCTTGTGGCCCTTCATTAATTTTATAAAGTGGGGTTTCAACTTCAAGCTGAGGGCACTTGGGGAATAGCAAATACAGGAAGGGGCTTTTTCTGAACTTCTCTTCTCTGCCTAAACACTGTGTCCTCCAAAAGGAATTCAGTTGTCCTGAATCTTATCAACCCAGAATCTTATCAACCAGGAAAGATTAACTCTGATCACAGGAGAGGCAACTGGAGTTTGACACCTCTCCCAGGCAGACTATTCCCCATTCTTCTGAGGGCTGCTCTGAGACAGAGACTTTTTATCTGCATAACAAGATGAACTTTACTTGCCACACAGTCCCTCCCTCACCCTCCCATAACTTGGGTGGCCAGAACCTCCAGAAGCCCCAAGCCCCTGTTGCTTCCTATAGCTCTGGAAGCTGTACAAGCTTCAATCGTCTGACCCTTCTTGAAGGCAAACATTTTTTGAGACTCCTGTGCATATGTACACAATTAATTATGGTTTTTCTCCTGTTAATCTATCTTATGTCAATTTAATTCACAACCCAGCCAGAGAAACTAGAAGCGTGGAGGGAGGCCATTTCCCCGCACACACATATTATATACATTTCACAATTTAAAGATTTCAAAAAGTTCAGCAAAATAGATGTGGTCCATGGAGGCTTCAGACACACAGGGCCACCGGGTCACAGCTGCTAGAGGTGTGTACTGCACAATGTGGGGGGCTGGGGGGACACCACCCACATAGACACCAGTGATCCCAAAGGGAGGTCAAGAGAGAACCACGTGCCTCGTCTGGAGCTTGGACTGTAGCTTCAGCGGAGGAGACTGAGAAGCTGGGAAGAGATTGGGAAGGGAGGGCCAGAGGCCAGTGACCAGCCAGGGAAGTGCAGAGGCACAAGAGGACCCTAATGGAGCAGCTCCCTAGAGAACTGCCTGTCCTCCCTGTGGTCCTCTCGAGGGACCCCACAGCCCTCCCGAGCATACCTTCTTGTTTTCCTGTGGGACACTCCCTGACGCAGCCCCAATCAGAGCTGCAGGAAGTGTGAACCCTGGAAGGGCCAGTCCTTCCAATGCATCCTGAGCAGCTAACTGGCCTTAAACTCAAAACAGAGCCAAGTAGCCATTTGCTGACTAGAGGTCACACGCTACAAACTAAAAATAAAATCTTAATCCCCCTCCTACTGACTGAATGGACCTCCTCTTGGCCAACAGAACCCCGGGAAAACCTTAAAACTGAGTTCTGGCCATGGAAGGAAGGCAGGGTGGGCACACCTCCTTACAGCCCTCCATTTTGGGGGTTAGACTAACTGCAAACTAGACCTAAGGCCCTGCAAGGCAGAGGTTAAGTCACCAGCAAAAGCAGGTCATCAGTTTGCTTAACAGATCATTTTGAGTCAGTATATTCTGTCTTGCTCTGTGATTATCAGACCCCCTCATCTTAACTCAAGCATTCCTTTCTACTGACTCCAAGTCTTCAGACAAAGCTTTATTTCTTTAACCAATTACAAATCAAAGAATCTTTCAACATACTTATAACCTGTAAGCCCCCTCACTTGGAGATACCCCACCTTTTGGGGCCAAACCAGTGTACATTTTCCATGTAGTGACTTATGATTTTAGCTGGAATTCCTGTTACCCTAAAATGTATAAAACCAAACTGTAACACGGCTGCTCAGGACCACGTACTCAAGCCTTCTTGGATTTGTGGATCCCCAAGCCATAGTCATTTGTATTGGCTCAGAATAAACTTCTGTCGATGGAAAAGAAGCCAAACTCTGTAAAATAATTTTAAGGGGTTTATTCTGAGCCAAATTTGAGGACCATGACCCAGAGCCACACCCAAGAAGCCTTGAGCAAGTGGACTCACTGTGGTTCGGTTACAGTTTGGTTTTATACATTTTAGGGAGACAGGGGTTACAGGTAAAGTCATAAATCAATACATGGAAGGGATACATTGGTTTGGCCTTCAAAGGTGGGCCATCTCAAAGGGGCGGGGGGCAGGGGGGCTTACAGGTTATAGGTGGGTTTAAAGACTCTTTGACTTGTAATTGGTTAAAAAATGAAGCTTTGTCTAAAGGCTTGGAATGTTTTAGATAGGAGACAAGTCACCGGACATATATTTGTTGTGTAAGTTGGGGACCTGCAGGTTTGTCTTGCGTAGCCTTAGGCCTGTTGATGAGTTACAAAGGATATCTCCAAGAAGGGAGGGGCATGGTGAGGCATGTCTGACCTCCTCCTCCTGGCAGACAATTTAGTTTTAGGATATTCTCTTGGCCAGGAGGGGGCCATTCAGTCAGCCGGTGGGGGGGAAGATTTTTATTTAATTTTAGTTCACACCTCTTTAAATTATTTTACAATATTTTTTGTTGTTGTTGTTGTCATTGTTAACACTACTCTGCATTCTGAAAAACCCCCACACTCACTTAACTTTGGGACTGTCCTAGTTGTCTGTCCCTGTTTATGTCACCTGAACAAATAGACTGCGACCTGTACCCACCAATGACAACACAACAAGCATCAACCCACCAGAACTAAGCAAGTTTGCTTCCCTCATTTGCATAAGAGGACCAGAGTGAGAATCTGGGAGGGAACTTTTTTTTCCTGGAACTTCCTTTATGAAAGACAACCCCTGTCTTTGATCTCTCAGAGCACACCTTTGCTTTGTACTGAAGGCTGCATCTCCTCCTTTACAAACTGCTGGAAGAGATTATGTCTCTGTTAACCTAATACTCCTTTCTCAGTAGTTCTGTTCACAGTAGTCAGAGCTCCAGGGCCATCCCAGGGAAGAGCAGGAGACGTCCAGTCGGAATGAGAGGCTTTGTCACAAAAAAGACACTGAGCTGAAGACATAACTGGAGCCTCTCCCTCAAACAGGGAGGTGCTTCTAGCTAAGCCCCTCCTTCTGTGGGTGAGCACCCAGGCCCACGGGGGATGTAAGCTCCGTGTGGTCAGGAGAGTGAAGTCAGGGCTAAGAGGAAACCTTCAAGGTTTTTCTCACCTTGAAGTCAGGTGCTTCCCTGCAGACTCCTGTCCTTCTTATTTCTTATTCTAATTTTGTAGATTAACTCTGTTAACAATTCCTGTTGGGTAGAAATGTTATTCTGTTAACTATTTGCATGATAATTGGAGCTTCATTGCCTTACTAGGGGAAACTCCAGCCCCAGGGAAGGCCAGTGGGGCAGGAACTGAACACTCTTTGGAGTTCTGGATTTTTGTGCCTTTGAGAAAAGTCACAGACTCCCTCCCCAGAGAAAGGGACCTAGCCCAAGATTCTGCAGAGACACCCTCTGCCCGGACAACCCATGGGGGCCCAGGCTAATTCCACGAGGGAAGCCAGACTCCCCCAAGCTTTGGCCCGACAACTGTGGGCAGTGCAAAGGCACCCCGGCATCCGGAGGCAGAGCGAGGGGGATTGAGTCCCTCTGTAAATCATTAATAATAATACCAAGTATAGCCGACAGGGACCTAGGGCTCACTGGGAACCCAGCACTGTTTACAGTTAGGGGTTCACATCTAGAAACCTTGGAGGGCTCCCCCAGGCAGATACTGTTCCTCCAGAGGCCCCCAGTCCTCAGGCCAGGAAGGGCCCACCACCCTCTCCCTTCCTGGCAGTGGGGGCTGGAGCCGCCTAACTTATTATAAAAGCCAGGCAAAGAGCAGAAAACCTCAAACAACAACAAAACACACCCATCAGTAGCCATTATCTGAGCTTAATGACTGTCATCAAGGCAGAGAGGACCGGGATATTGTAAGTGGCAGTCAAGGGGTCACGGAAAGGAGGTTATTTTGAAAGGAGGCTTTGGAAGCCGCAGGTAGTGGCTCCCAGCAAGGCATAGCAAGTTTTTCTGGAACAGCCCTTTCAACCCCTGACCCCACTTCCTTTTATTCAGATCCGAGACCAGCTGCACGTCCTTTCCCTGTGGCAAGCGAGACACCAAACCCCCTCACCCCACCCAGCCCACCTGCAGGCTCGCCTCCACTGGATCCAGCCTCTGGGCCACAGGAGGGAGCCGTGCCCTTGATGGCCTATTCTGCACACCTGCACGCTGCGCCTGGTTGTGCCTTACCCACCGCACACTCACACGGACACACTGGACAGAGTTGTGCAGGCTCGCAGGACGCCTGTCCCACACCCACTATTCACACAACCCAGACTTAGCGGGAATGCCCTGCCCGCGGTGGTGGTCACACAGTTGCCCGCCCCACCGGTGCCCAGCCCCACGCAACCTGCTCACAGGTGTGCTCAGGTATCAACGCATGACCCAGAAAACCCAGGTGCGCACGGGCCCTCGCCCGCCTCAGAGCTAAGGGCCCTAAAGCCTCTGCATTTCCCAGTTTCTGCTTCTCCTACAGGGGACTCAGCACTGCAGGGGCACTGGCGGGGGGAGCAGGTAAGATCTGTGTGACACCCACTGGGCAGCACTGGTCAATGCAGAGGGTGGTGATGGGCGGGGAGCGCGTCCTGTTGCTTGCTGCTGATGAAGCTGTGTTTGGAGCGTGATTGTTGAATATGTCAAAGGGAGTTTGCACAGGTGTGTACCTCTGAGCTGGGAGGGCGTGTCGCACTTCTGTGTCGGTGTGGGGGGCTGTGGGGTGTGCTCCAGGGTGGGTCTGTGCACCTGTCTCTGTGGGAACAGGGCATGCAGGGGAGTGTGGCCGTGGCTTCTGTCGGTGACGATGTGTCTGTGAGCGTGTTACTGGGGCCGCTGAATGTCTGTGTCCATCACCAACGGTGTGGATTTGCGGGGGTGGCCCTGTGAGGGTGTGTGTGTGTGTTCGTGTGTGGTGTGGGGGAGATCGCTACCGCACCAGTTTGGGATGTTGGACAAGGTCTCTACATTCCACTTGGGTGTTTTTTCCCTCAAACTTCAGCTCTCTCCTCTTACCCTCTTCCAGCCAGAGGAGGGACACGAAACTGGATTAAAGGGCTGGGCAGTGTGAGTGATTTGCCATCTGGTACAAGCTCCCGTGGCTTCGTGAGCACTTTCATGTTCTCACCGAAAGAGGGAACCATGTGTTTTGACTAAACACACACACACACGCACACACTCACCCCTTGCACACTCTAAGACATGCAGGAAAACAAAACTCTACCATCCCACAGGGAAAAGTCCACAGGAAGGCAGGACCCCAAGAAGAAACTTCCTCATCCACCCTCTCTTGGACATCATGCCACCATGCCCGGGCTTCCAGGAAGGTGAGCAGTCCTTGCCTTCATGCTGGCCCTGGGTTTGAGGTGCAAAGAGCCTTCGTCAAGGTCTGCCCCAAACCAATGTTACTAGAAAATGCTGGTGGTGCCGATGACAACTGTAATTCGTGAGTGCTTGCAACATGACCGGCACAGTGCCAAGTGCCTTGTGTATGTGACCTCATTTAGTCTCCACAACAAAGCTGATGGGTCTGCTATTGTCCTCCCCAAGGCTTGGGTGGCAAAGCTTGAACAGAGTTACTGGGGGAAGACCACTGGTCACCATCTTGCCATCTTCCTCTGAGGGACGACTTTAGCTGGAGCAATGGCTGTGGCTGCCCATATAAAGCCTGCATTTCCTACCTGTCCTTGCATGTATTGAGGTCATGTGACCTCAGTTCAGGCCAGCCCCCAGGTGTGAGTGAAGGTGATGCACACTGCTTCCCAGGGGTCCTCCCTTCCATGGGTCAGCTGTGCCCTCCCTGGCTGGGAGATGGCCAGAGCAGGTGCATCCCGTGGCCCCAGGAGGAGGCCCTGAGTGAAGCATGCTCAGCTGTCCTTTTGGCTATGGATCGCTCACACCTGAACCAGACCACAAGGGAGAAAGTTCTGCCACGGTTAATCTGGGCCCCATACAGACTGTTCTCTCATTAATACAGCAATGGGTACCAGAAATGGGAACTGCTGTACTTAAACCAGAAAGATTTTGGTCAACGCAGGACTGAATTGGCCATCAGGCAGCGGGGCAGTGAGGACACAGACCTTGCAAGCTGGGGGCCTTCAGAGCATCCTTCGTGCAGTTCCAAAATGCCAGGAACACCAGTAAGAGTCAGCCACGTGCTTGAGGAGAACTGGTTAGAAAGAGTCTGAAAATGGGCCACAGCTTCTCATTGATTTTAGCAAAGTCCAACAAGAGAGGAGCTCAGACAGTGGCCAACTGCTTTGCAAGCAGAGAGGGGAAGGACCACTCTGCTCAGGGGGGGTCTCTCTGCCAGTGCCACATGCTAAGTGTAGAAATCTGGGCCTTCGCTTGAGAAAGTCACCTTTTGAACCCCAGACAATAGGATATAAACCTGGGGACTTCAGCCTTGAACAAGCATCCCCCACCAATACTTCCTGGCTGAGAGTAGAGCCAGGGCAAAGGGCAAAGTGCACATTGAGGGTGTGACCTCCCCACCCAAGTCTGTTGTTTCTGATGGTCTCCAGGAAGCCGCCATTCAGAAGGGGAAGGGGGTTATCCAAGCACAGAGGCCCAAAAATGAAAGAGGAAATTCAGGCTTAAGCCTCAGAGAACTCTGCCTGTGACTCCCCGGTCATGGAACTGACTGGAAGCCTGTAAGAGTTTGGGAGAACTCATTTGCCAAATAGAATAAACCTTTCCCTGCAAATGCCCCAACTGTTTGAACCTGGAAGGGAGCCCCATTTCCCCCAAACTTTAGCTCCTAAGGAGGGCGTGTGGCAATGCCTCCCTCACATGCACGAGGTGATACCCGGGGAGCAAAGCTGGAGGCCACAAACTGTGGTCACTGAGCTCCCCCCACCTCCCCGGAGAAGAACTGGAGTCTGGACAACCACGTTCACTGGGAGGACAAGGAGACTTCAGAATCCTTACGCCGGACTGGAAAGAGTGGTTTAACAATGGTGGTTACAATTTCTTCTGTGAATTTTATAAAAACATGCCACAATGCAACCCTCATGAAACTCATGGATTATTTAAGTGAAGAAACATTAGAAGAGTTAGAAAATATTGGAGGAATGGTTGAGATGGTCTGGGGTTTGACCTCCTGGTGATGTGGGGGGTGGAAAGCCAGCATGATTTGGGGTCAGGAGAGGCAGGCTGGAGCCCACCTCGTCCCCACTGTGAGCCGTGGGTGAGTCAATTCCCTCTTTTGTCTCCATTTCCTGGGGGTTAAAGCAAGGCACTAAGAATGTCAGCTCTGTGTCCCTCCTCTGGTTGTCATGAAGATCAGACCACAGAGCACTGAAGAAAGTTCTTGGTAAACCATGGCTTGTTCTGGGGAACTGGGCTCTTACAGATAATAGCCTGTCTGCGGGGAAAGGTGGAACTAGCCTTCCCGGAGCCCTGCCCAATCACTACCCATCAGCCGTGAGGACGCCCTCACCACCACGGCGCTGGCTGTCTGGGTCTTTCCATTGGAAAACTCCTTCATCGCTCTTTTGTTTTTCATTTACTCAGAAATATGTCTCCAGCACCTGCTCAACGCCAGATCCCAGCATCACAGAGGTGAGTGGACAGTGAAGTCCCTGCTTTCATGACACTTGCCTTAGTGATGGAAATAAGCACAAAAATAGATGAGACCAGACTGGATCAGACCTTCTCCACACTTACAGCCACGGCCTGGGGAGAGAGCATGCGTGACAATCACCATGGCTGAGATCCATCCTGACTTACAAAAAGGCTTCTTGTGGTGGCTGACATTGTCATGGTGGTGGTGGTGGTTGTTAGGGTGGTGGTAGTTGTGGTTGTTAGGGGGGTGGTGGTGGTGGTTGTTAGGGGGTGTTGGTGGTGGTTGTTGGGGGTGGTGGTGGTTGTTAGGGGGTGTTGGTGGTGGTTGTTAGGGGTGTTGGTGGTGGTTGTTAGGGGGGTGGTAGTGGTGGTGGTTGTTAGGGGGGTGGTAGTGGTAAATATTGTTGTTGTTGTAGTGGTTGTTGATTTTGGACAATATCTGTGTTTCCAAGAACACACACTATGGGCCCCTTTCCCAGAGAGACACATTTACTTATTTCCACTATTGATGGGGAGGTAAACTAAAGCGCAGGACTCCTGCCGGCCCTGGAGCACGGTCTTCAAGTGCCCTCCCCTTGCCGCAGACGGTGACCCTCTACTACGGGTAGTGATGCGCCTTCAGTCTTCAGCCTATTTAAATAACTCTGCCAGTAAAACTTCCACGAGACGCTACCAAACATTTTACGAGTGTGAATATATAGCATGCACTGCCTAAGCATCGTTGTTTTTTCTTTTCCTAGATCCTGCCGGGAGGAAACAAGCGATAAAGACCGTCCTGAGTCACCTCTACTTAGTGGCAGGATTCCTGAATCTTCCATTTCTCCTCCTAATTTTCCCATTATTTTTACTTGAAAATATTCTGCTGAGTGACTTCTAGGAACAGCCTTGTTCACCATTGTGTGGAGTTGGGGCCCATTCCCACGAATGCTGCACTTACAGACAGCCACAGCTGCAGGAAAATTGTCATCTCGGCCCTGAGAAAACAAGGCTGCAGTCCAGCGGCTTGACCTTGACCTTGGGAGGGGGAATAGTGGCCGGGTGCCACTGTCTTCGTTCATAACTTGGGGACCACAATACCAACTTCCAGGGCTGTCCCAAGGATCCAATGCGATCAGGACATAAAGCTCTAAGGCAAAGCCTGGCCCGATGGGCAGCTCAGCCGACGGCGAGGCACAGCCTCCCCTAGAACAACCAGCCAACGGAGCGGTCACTCCTCCCCGTGCGCTCGGCAACAGCCTCCCTGACCCCGTCCTCAGCACCCCTCCCCTCAAGGACTGCCGCCAGGACTGGGCGCCTTTTGGGTGCATGGGCACTTCCTCCTATCCTTGGTCGCCACGAGTCCTTTTCCCCCATCCCCCACGGCCTTCCCTGCGTGGCCCTGACACGAATTGGAAAACAGTGACAACAATGACAACAGTAACAACAAGACAATCTCTCCCCAGAGGAAGCCCAATTCTGGTGGGGAAGCAGGACAGGCTTCATAACTTGCATGGTCTAATGCGAAATGACAACGTGGGGCCCCTTATTCACAAACTGTTAAGAATTTCAAAATGGTGGCAGCAGAGATGGAATCTAGCCGGGGCCCTTCTAAGCCTGGGGCTCTGTGAGACTGTCCGGGTTGCATGTCCATGAAACATTCCCGGGAGGACAGAGTGCCCGTCACCTGTCCTGCTTGTGGCAAGCCACCCTGGGCCTCTGTGTACTTTATTTCACTCTCTTAAGAACCCCAAGGGGTTGTATTTTTATCTATAGTTCATAGATAGGGAAAACTGAGGGCTTGGAAAGTTCAGAGATTTCACAAGGGGACACATCTCCAAATCTGTGCTCTAGTGATCTGATTCCCTGCAGAGCCCAGCGTGGGTCTCCAGCCTGCGACACAGAGGAGGGGACAGCCAGCTCCCCCTTCATCGAGCCGTGCTGCAGGGCCTGGCTCTGCCTGGTTGTTAAGAGCGCTGTCTCTAGACCAGGGCTCAAATCCTGTCCCTACTGCTTACTTGCCGTGTGCAACATGGGACCAGGGATTTAACTACCCTGGGCCTCAATTTCCCCGCCTGGAAAACGGAAAATTGTGTCTCATAAGGTTGTTGAGCAGATTGGTGAGTTAATATAAGCAGAGCGTTTAGGACTGTGCCTGGCATATCAGCAGTTTTTACATTAGTCTTTGCTAAACTGTGTAATAGTCATAGCCGTGTGGATCTAGGATGAAAGGCAGGCTTCATTCCAGCAAAGGGAAGGAGGCAGCTACCTGGGTCATTCTTACACTGGCAGTCACGAGCTTGGGAGAGAGTGCCGCCATCATTTGTTAATGTCTGCCAGGGGCGCACCAGGAAGGTGAGGGCACGAGCGATGTTGCTGGCCTTCTACACAGAACAAGTACATCCACCAATCGCCACTCATCACTAGAGTCCACGGGGCGCTGGTGCAGGCCAGGCACTTCCTGTAGCTCCAGGCAGGACTCCTTTAGTCCCCGCAAAGACTCGGCCCCTAGAACACCTGCTGTAGCCCAAGGCCATTACTATTACACAGAAGGAACAGCTACCACAAGACTGGTTCCCATTCAACCCCACTTCTGACTTTTCCTGGAAGGTTTTGGAATTACCTAGAGCTGCTGCCTGCACCGGGCTAGCCCGGACTGAGATGTGCCTGGCTTTGAAGCTGAGTAAGAAAAAATCAGTCAAATACCTCAATAATTTGTACGTGATTACATGCTCAGGTGATAATAGTGGGCATATGTTGAATTAAATAAATTATATTATTCATAAATAATTTCATATTTTCTTTTTGCTCTTTTCAACGTGACTTCTGGAAAATGTAAACGACTTGGGGATAGATAGGCCATAGATAAGGCCCGCGTTGCATTTCTGTTGGCTGCGCTGCTGCAGCGCCGACGTTCACCTAACATCCCCGGCGGGCAGCAGGAACCAGGCAGGAGGCGCAGAGCCCTGGCCATGCTCCTGGCTTTAAGGGAGGAGGCTGTGAGCACAAACCATGCCTGCTGCTCTAGTCACAGTTGCCCAGGCCAGGGGACGCCTCCCAGAGCGAAGGCTGACCACACAGAGCTAAGCGTGACGACAGATAGGGACAGGCAGCTTAAGCCCCAGGGGCCTGTGTCGCAAGGTGCGCAGACTGACCCGCTCAGACCCTCTCTGCAGGGTGGGCTCCAAATCCGTATGGCCGAGGCCCGCTCCCCTGCCTCTTCCTGGTCTTTACTCAAACGCCAGCCCCAGGGAGCCCCCGACCCCCATGTAGAAGCAACCAGCCCCCTTCTGCACCTCCGAGCCCCTCCTGCTCTGCCTTCTCCACGGCACTCACAGCTCTGGAACACACCCTGCATTTTACTCGTTGTTCAGCTCATAAGGACGGGAATTTGTGTCTGTTGTGTTCACTGCTATTTCCCCAGCACCTAGAACAGTGCCTGGTAAGTGCTCAATAAATATTTATTTGAGTATTACGAATAGGTGAACAAAGAAAGGCGATGCCTCCAACCAAATGCCTGGAGGGAGGCTGGGACATTCTTCAGTTCTCATGAGGCTGCTTCACGTCCCAGCCTAAGGAGCAGTGGCAGCAGGGTGACAACACAGACCTTTGTCCCCATGTGTACATGTGTCCTGCAAGGCACCCCACCCAACACACACACACTGCCTGCAATCTGGGCATGTTTATTCCTGGAATCTTAAAGAATAAGGACAAATTTAAATGATACAGCCCCAGTCCCAAAGCTGTGTCTTAGTCTGGGCTGCTATAACACATGCCAAATATTATCACTTGAACGTATAATCACGTGCAGACTACTGAGACGTTTGACATGATTTTTTCTTACTCAGCTTCAAAGCCAGGCACACCTCAGCCCGGGCTAGCCCCGTGCAGCCGGCAGCTGCTGCCTCTGAGGGGAAGCATAGACTGAGTGGCTTTCACGGTCTGGAGGCTGCAAGTCCAGGTCTGGGCATTAGCAGGTGCGGTGTCTGGTGTCCTCATGTGGTGGGAGAGACGAGGCAGATCTCTGCAGTCTCTTTCGTAAGGGTACTGATCCCGCTCCTGAGGCCTCCAGCCTCATGACCCAATCACAGCCCAAAAGGCCCACCTCCTAATCCCGTCACCCTAGGGATTAGGATTTCCATCATGAATTTCGGGGGACACAAACCTTCAGGCCCAGCAGCTTCTGGTCCTAGAGTGTGCATGATGTGGGTAACGTTTCTGACTCGAAACCCCCAGCGAGGAATCTGCCGTCCACCTCTGTGGGTCATGGATAAAAAGACTGCCATCATCCCAGACCAAGACTCGGTTGTGTCCTCATCGCCTTTCATCACACGACATGTTTTCATAGGCTCTGAGTTCCACGGGGGCACAGTTGACTGGCATTTTCTCTCTCTGTTCCCAAGATCTACAGGAAAGTACGGCTCATACCGATGGGAAGTCTTTGGAGGTGGGAGGTGTCATGGGTTGAATTGTGTCCCTTAAAAAGATATATTCAAGTCCTAACCCCCAGTACCTTACTTAGAAATAGGGTCTTCACAGAGATAATCAAGTTAAGACGAAGTCATTAGGGTGGGCCCCTAATCCAGTGAGACTGGTGCCCTTATAAAAAAGGGAAATTTGGACATGGAGATGTGTACACACAGGTGCACACACAGTGCCACGTGATGATGAAGGCACAGATTGGAGTGATGCTTCTACAGGCCAAGGGACACCAAAGTTTGCCAGCAATCACCGGAGCTGGGGGAGAGGCCTGGAAGAGAAAGGACCAGCCCTGCTGACACCTTGATCTTGGACTTGCAGCCCCCAGAACTGTAAGGCAACATGTTTCTGTTGTTTAAGCCACCCAGTCTGTGCGGCTTTGTTGTGATGGCCCAAGCAAACTCGTACAGGAGGTGTGGCAGATATTTGTGCTGTTCACCAGGTATTTCTGGTTCTTCTCCTGGGCGTATGGTAGGATTTCTGTTTCTTGGTCCATTCAAGTTGGGGGAAGCCGTAAGACTTGCTTCGACCAGTGCAACATGGGTGGGGATGCTTGTGTTAATTCTGGGTAGAAGCTTCCGATGCCAGCACGTGATTCACCACATTCCCTTTGGCCCGTTTCTGTGATAGTCTGATTTTGTGCCCCCTCTTCCAAGAGGAAGCCCTGGCAGCTTCCTGCCCTGAGGGAGGGGTTGTCTCAGGCCTCTACCTACCTGCAGTGGGCCTTTAACAAATGAGGAATAACGTCTCCCGTGTTAAGCCACTGAGCTTTGGGGGCCACTTGTTACAGCAGCATAACCTCGTCTATCCTGGCCAGCACAGGTAGAATGGGAAGAAGGAAGAGGGGTGGGAGAGAAGGAAGGGATGAGGGAGGGAGGGAGGGAGGGAGGAAGGAAGGAGAGAAGAACAGAATGAAAGGGGGGGAGGAAGGAAGGAAATTGGTTTGCTAGATAGTCATCAGTTCCTTCCTATAACAGCTGAGCTTTGGGGGCTTCTATGTGGCAGCCAGGTGTGCCCATTAATTTGAGTCACCGATTCTAGTAGCTTAGGAATAAGACCATGAACATGTATGCAACATACACGTGCATGTGTGTATCACATATGTGCATGCATTGCTGTGTGTGTGTAGGTACACACAAGTGCCAATGTGCACACGTGCATGTTGTGGTTCAAGCAATCCCTTTTGGGGTCCCCTTTGAAAGCTGGCAGCCTGCTTGTGCTCAGGGGACAGGGTGCATGAGTTCAACCAAGTCTGCAGCAACAGAGAGTGAGACACTGTGAGTATCTGAAATGAGGCGTCATCCTGCTCTGGATCCCAAGAGTCGCTCACCTGGCACTCAGGTGAGCTCCTCATAAAGTGCTAATGTGGCGAGAGAGTCGGTGTCAAGGCAATTTGTCAGAATAAGCCTTTTCCACTCACAATCTCCCTCAGCAGAAGCTTAAAATATGGCAGAATCTCATTTAAGGCAGAAGAAATGATGACAGACCCAGAGCTCAAGAAAACCCGCTACTTTTGGACAAAATCAGTCTTCATCAGAACCAACCCATTTAAAAAAAAAGTGTGCCTCCTTCTATGCAGAACATTTGCATATTTTTCAAGTTCTTAACAGAGAAAAATCTTGAAGAGTCAGGACAGGAAACCTCAAGACAGCTCCTATTCCCTTCAGAATAAAAGAAAGGCATCATTTTTAACAAAGGGAGAAAAAGGATGCCTTTAATCCACTCTCCCTCTCCTTCCCACAAATTGGGAACCCTCTCTGCAAGCTGCAGGCGAGGAAAAAATGTAAATTAACCAGGGAAGTTTGGATGGGGTTTATTAGTCTTTTCAAAGCCAATAGCCAATTGCCTCCTGAACTGGAGCTTGTGTGAGTGGCAGCGGATTGGACATTGATTCTACAGGCAACGGCAGCTCCTGACCGCAGCAGGATTTCCACGGAGCACGGAGGCTCTGCTGAGCTAACCCATCACCAGGCTCTCGTCCCGAAATCAGCAGTGAAACTGCAGGGTAAGCTGAGCCTCCCTTTCAGGAATGTGGAGTGGAAGGTAGCAGGTGGGCCCCAGGCTCCCTGAGGTGATGCAGGAGCTCTTTCTGAATATCGAAGGAGGTGCAAAGATTGGGGGCAGGGAGTCTGCTCAGAACTGACCTTGCACATCTGTCCAGGCAGGACTGCTGAGCTGTCCTCTGCTGGAGTCAGCAGGTGAGGCCACCGTGGTGGGAGCAGCATGCCCCACGCCCCTCCTGCAATCATTCTGGCTCTGGTGTCTGTTGCTTCGTTGCTACCTACCAAACAGGCCTCCAGAGTGTTTATTTTAATACTTTATTCACTTAAGAAGCCTTCCTTTGAGTGCGGGTGGAACTCTGTGGCAAGTGGAAGTTGAAGATGGCCTCCAAGTTTCCTGGCCCTGGTATGCACGCCCTGAATAATCCCCTCCCATGCACACAGGTGGGCCTGACCTCATCAGGTGAGCCCTTTGAAAAGGGGGTCTAGGGATCAAAGCTGGGGGAAGGCTGATAGATCCAAAGCTGCAGAGATGCTCTCCTGTTGGCATCAACGGAGCACACTGCTGTGTTGTGAGGGGCCCTTGGCAAGGAACAAGCAGATCCCTCTAGGAGCTGAAAGCAGTCCCCAGCTGTCGGCCAGCAACAAGCAGGACCTCAGGCCCACAGGAGATCCCTTAAAAGAGATGCTCTCTTGCTGTCTGGGAATGAAAACACACTGTCATGCTGTGGAGAAGGCTGCCTGGCAGGGATGGGCAGCCAGCTTCTAGGAGCTGAGGTCCTCAGTCACACGTTACGAGAAGTAGAATCTACCAACCGGTGTGCTTGGAAGAGGCCTCTATGCCTTAGATGAAACTCAGCCCCAGCTAACACCTGGATCTCAGCCCAGGGAGATCCTGAGCAGAGGACCCACCTAACTGGTACCTAGACTCTCAACCCACAAAAATGGTGAGATACTGCATTTGTGTTGTGTTAAGCCACTAAGTTTGTGATAATTTGTTATGTAGAAAACTAATACAAGATATAACTCACCACTCAGTGGACTAGCTAAGAGTTAAAGATTAAAATATCTGTGCCTGCATAATCCATCTACCTGTATCTATTGCAGGGGCCAATGGAAAACTTCCCTTTTACCCTCAAAAATTTTGCAGAAAGTCAAGTGGCAAAAGGCAGATTAATACAAGAAAAGGCATACAAAATTTATTTTAACATGCATAGCCTGGGGGAAATCCCATCTGTACTGGGAATAACCCAGTGGCATACAGATATTTACATACCTTCTTTATAGGCAAAGGGGAGATGGGAGAAATGTGGCCATTTGAGGGATATTGAGTGATTTTAGGGGAAAATGAATAGACTTGGAGAACATGCAATGGCCTGGGACAAAGTCTGTTGAGCCCACATAGTAGACAATGGCTGGTAAATGATTCTCTTCGAAACACTGAATGGGACCAAGATAGAAGACAATGGTTTGTGACAAAAGTCTGTCCAGGTGTGTTGACAGACTTCAGTCTTTCTTCCTGCAGTTTGAGTTCAGTTAATGAAAACTCAGGAAAGGGACCAGAGTTAACTGTTTTCTTCTTTGGTGGGTCCAGACTTTAGGCAGATGAGGGAACTTCAGAGAACATCTCCATCCTGTGCTTTGGGAGACAGAGGACTGAGAGGCAGGGAGGTCAGAGATATCTTGAGACTGCTTCTTTGGTTCAGCATTCCCAAGAGCCATATTTTGGGGTACTGGCTTCTGAGTCCCAATATTCCCCTATTTGAAACTTTCCTAGAAGTTTTACACACTGAAAGCTGAGTTGGTGGCTAAGGAGAGAAAAATCGAGTTAGTAGCTGAATGTCAAAGGTTCCACTAAACCAGTCTTTCATTCTGGAAACAGACCAGTCTAATTAAGCAGTCGTGTCTTATTTCAGGAGATGGCATTTACATGGATTCTGAAAGCTGGGCCTCTATGTATTATACAGGCAAACAGATTTTTTAATAAGAAGCATTTCTATGGAAACAGAAGAAAAACAAAGGTTAATGTCTGGAGTAGTGTATAAACTAGTTTCTTCTAGATTTTGGACGGAAGTCAGTGGCAATCTGACAGATTTTCCTGGATTGTAGTTTGTGTATAAAGTGTGTCCAAATATAAGCTCTTGCAGTGATATTTCTTCAAAGCCGAATTGACTAACTTCAGATCGTAGGGCTTTAGGAAAAAGGCAGTTTTAATTTTTAGTGATTCCAAGTCAGAAGGTTGAAAGAAAAATTGAAAATTTTAGTTTGGAAAGTCACAGCTAGTTATTGGAGGAAAATAAAACTTAAGTCCAGATAATTAAAAAAAATCAAAAACAATGAGTATGACTAGATTCTAATAATAGGTGAACTATAGTTTTTTCCTGAAACAATTTTTCCTTCTCTGTTCATCCATTTCTACCAAAGATATGTATGGCAAGACTAATTCGTTTGCAAAATAAATTTAGCTTCATTAACTTGGAATGATTATTTGCATAAAGTAGTGATTTATCATGTAGGCTTTCTTTTTAAGTTGGCTTTGCTGGAATTTTCCATAAGGAATCTCAGATTAGACTTTGAGAGAAGTCTCTCAAGGCTATGAAGCCAAGGGAAGAATTTCACTTGCCTTCAGATTGTGTCTGTAATACCTATATAAATTGGGTGAATTTCTCACTTTTCAAGATCCCTAAAATATCTTGAGGCTCCTGGGCCTATCAGAAAGTGACGTTCTTTACTTACTGCAAGGCATCCATGTGAACCATGTATTTAAAGTAAAAGGCCAGTTTTTGCAAGG
Organism: Daubentonia madagascariensis; assembly: GCA_023783475.1. Classification (NCBI taxonomy): domain Eukaryota; kingdom Metazoa; phylum Chordata; class Mammalia; order Primates; family Daubentoniidae; genus Daubentonia; species Daubentonia madagascariensis. Next base: position 9,850,539 of record JAKFHU010001557.1, on the reverse strand, counting down.
GCTTCTATTGGCTTCATGTCAACCTTAGTTCCTTAAAGCTATTGGGTCATATCTGAAAACATGACATTCTAGTCAAAGCCTTGGCAAAATAATCAGTGTCTCCAGTTGTGTCCTGTTATAGAAAAGAACAGACTGTTATTGAATTTATGCAAATAACTACATTGCCATAAAATAAGAATACTTACAAATAGTTTCCAAATTTAAAGGGATTAGGTAGAGAGAAAGGTAAGTGCTTCGATTTTGCTTACAAAAGTATACTTTACCAAAAAGTTTTCTCAACTCTGGAAAACAAAACATTAAAAAAGTCAGTAATGTTTTAAACCAAAACATCATAAAAAATCATTCCAGTCCTCCATTAGTTCAATCTCATGTCATTAATTCTTGTTCTGCTTTATGTTATTTAACAATTTTGAGTCCAGCTTTTTAATCCAAGTTTTGACAGTCTCACCCAGTCCAATAGTATGGTCTCAAAGTTGTCAGAAACCTATATTTAAGAGTATTTGTTGCAGTCTTTTCCGTGAACCTCCTTGAAGGCACAACAGTTTATGATTTGCAAAGAGCTTTTAGAAAAAAAGCATTAGCATAAAGCAATTAACTATGGACAAGACTTAAAATGGCCATGGTGCAGGGCTCAATTGACAGGGAAACTTGGTCATTTTTTTGTGGCCTACAAAAATTCAACATAATCATAATTATGATTGATAATAAATACCAAAACATCAGATTTTTTAAAAATTTCATACAATTTTGGAACACATATTAGTAACATATTCATACAAATATAACTGAAGAAAAGGTTAAACATCATTTCTTATTTGACAATCCTTCCCATATAATTTAACATCAAATATGCCTGTTTATTATCTTTCTTTTGGATGCTTTCAGGGTCCTTTGGAACATCCCCAAGGTAGCTTGAGGTTAAAAAGACTTAATTTTAGATTTAAAATTTTGATTTTGGGAAGTCTGTCAAATATATCAAAGGTTTAAAACACTTGATCAAAATAGGATCACAGATCACTGTAAAATAATAGTCATTCATTTAGCTAAATGATAATTAAAATATTTTAAAAAGCAGAAACCTTTACTCTTTGATAGAGAGAACACCCAGTTTTCCAAATAATCAAAAGACCTAATAAAGACAGCTTGGGACACACATAATGTTTTCCTCTGCCCCCCCCTTTTTTATTTGGAGTTTACTCAAAAAGTGAACAAAACTTTTTATTATCTCATTAATACTACACAAAAATCTTGTTGAAAGGAGAAAACCAAGTTCTAGTTTTATATTGGTGTACTTTAGCACTAAAACTAATTTTACCAAGATCTTGTAAACAAATTCATCCAATCACAGTCAGCTTTGACCACATAAGTTAAGATTTCCATAAGTCTTTTATAACCTCTTATAATTTTTTCCCTTCCCCCCAACTTTCTGTATCCATTTAGTTTTATCTTTATCATCATTTTTTCTTCATTTACTGGTTCTCAAACAACCTTTAAATAACCTCTAATCTAGACAAAATTATTGTTTTTCTTAACAAAAACACATCCTCATACCTTATAACATCTTACTTTCCTTGTATATTCTGCATATAGAATTGTTTCTTATACCTGGTAGTTTTAGTTACATATATTAATTATAACTTTTACTCTTAGTAACCCTAATTTTCAGTGAAAAACCTAGGAAGTAAGCAATTTTGAATTATTTTATATCAGTATTTGTAGATGAAAACCATTTCATCATTTTTAGAAAGTTATGTTTCCTCAATTATTTTATATTTATTAACAGATCTAGATATATTATGCTTTTCTGTATCATATAAAAAGAAAATGTCAAAGTATATTAATTTAAACTTATGTTTAATAATTAATATTTCAGTATTTTAACTTACTATGAAATGACTCAGATATTTTGATTATCTATTATTCAACTTAGCATAACATGACATTAATATTTCAAATTATTAAAAAGATTTTTGAAACTATGACAAGTTTGATTATAAACATTTATCTTATTCACATTTACCTAATTTACTTGTTCTTAACAATTATATTTGAATTGTTCATGGAAAACAAAGCTAGTCATTTAAGTTATTTTTTTTTTTTCTTTTGAAAAAGCAAAACCAGGCTAACACTACATGGGCCCATCTCATCTTAACCAAGGGTGTTGAGACACTGAACACAGGTGCCCTCCCCTATGTCCCCCCTAGCTGTCCTGGGTCTCAAGTACCCCCGTGGTACCCAGGATGCCCGTGCAGGGCTGGGCCCACCTGGATGCTGGATTTACACACCAGCTGCAGAGCCCAGGATGGAGGGCAGAGCTGTGAAGGTGTCTGGAGTCTTCGACTCCTCTCCGTATAGTCAGGAGGCAGAGCTGGGTCAGGGAGAATGGGGCCATATTGGGCTTGTCCCTGCCCTACATGTGGTTGCCCAGACACTATGGACACACATATGTCCCCAGGCCTCACCATGACCACTTGTCTAGACCCCAAAATCCAGAAGCTGAAAATTAAACATAGGCTCACAGAAAGACATGTGCCAGGCTTCAGGGGGGCCCAGCAGCAGCCCTCACAGCTTCAACTCACAGACAAATCAAGCAAGAGTCAGAAATATCACAGAAGCAACAGATGTGTGACCTTAAAATACCTAGCAGAGACAGCATAAATTTGTTTGACCATAAGACCCAGACATAAAATTAAATTTTGAGGACATTTTTATTTGATTTTATGAAAAATTTTAAAACTAGATTTATCTACCAAAGATTACTAAAGTCACATGAACTTGAAAAGTATTGGGGCTTATTTATTTAATTTATGAGTACTCATTTGTTTGTAAGGCAATTTGGTACCATGCAGACAATATACAAACACATGTGTAGACATATATATACATGCAGACACAACACACAACACACACGTGTATGTATCCAAAAGCCAAAACAATCAGAGAGCGTAATGCAAAAGAAGGCAGAGCTTTAGACCTGAGGTGGACCAGCCCATGACTCCTGGGGCTGCATGAGGAAGACAGGGAACCCCCCACAAAAAGGAGTCGGGGTGCTGTTTTTATCTTCCTCAAGGTGTTCAGGGTCACCACAAGTCCCCTCTCGAACGCTTCATGTGGCATTGAGAAGGTGGCAAAAGGAACAGGAAGTACAAATGGATGGAAGAACACATCTTGCAGGAGCCAATGTTGGGAGATTTTGCAACAGGCCAGTGACATTTCAGCAGGGGTCTGAGAAAAAGAGGGTCTAGTTGAGAAAGAAGTTCCCATGGGAGAAAAGGAATCCAAAAGAGAGCAGAGAAGCTTTAAAAAATACAGCCTGAATGTCAGCTTTTAATCGAGCTGGCTTTTGACTATACAGCTCTTTAAAAAAAATCCTTTTAAATTTATTATTATTAGATTCAGCCAGGACAAACAGCAAATACTCTTGGCTTAATTTTTTTCTTTTTTAACATCAAAGGTCTCTACCAAGTAACTCAAAATCAAAACAAATAAGCCTTTTTTGACTTCTAAGGATGCGCCAATGAGGTACAAAGAAGCAGTCCTCACAAGATCCAGACGGCAAGGAAAAAAACAGACTTAGAGACAAACAGGAAAACAGTAGCTGTTCACGGGACAGAAAAGGATTAACAACAAATGGATACTCCAGAAAGTCAAGAGGCACAAATATAAATCCAAAACAATTCAAACAGATTCCTATAAATGTTTATTTTTCCTCATGAGTTAAAGGATTCACAACTCCCAAGGACTGGTTCTCTGACCGGGAATCCCACCTGGGCCCCCAGCAGTAAAAGCACAGAGTCCCAGTCACTGGGCCACGGGGGCTAGAACGCATTTCTTGTAAATCCCACAGGGGCTCCAAAGCCGGTAGTTTGAGCACGCAAAGGATTTTAACTTTGTTTTAAATCTGATCTCTGCCTTTAAAAAAATCTTGCCAAGGGTGTTTCTGAGGCTATCTTCCTTTTGTATCTTTTCATAGGTACCAATAAGATAGCTGTTAAAATGAGAGCTGTCTAAAAATTTTTCTTTTAAATATAGCTAATTTATTTATTTCATACAAGCCAATAAGCCTTCTTTGTGCAAAGTCCTAGAGGTAATTTCCTAGATTTAGAATACCATGGACCTAAGCAGCCCCCAAAATTCACTCTCAGGAACAGGCAAAGAAAGCAAAAAGACTTTTGTTGCCACAAACAGGTAAGGGTGGAGTTTGTGTGTATGGTGCCTCTAGTATCCCGCAGATTCATGGAGGGCTGCTAGTCACAGACTTGTTAATCCATGACACCAGGGAGGCCCTCCTGGGATTGGACTTTCCCAGGACTAACCATGCAGGAAGAATTGAGGCAACAAAAGCCCCTTATGTGTGGTCTTCTTATTAAGACAATCTCCCCTGAAGGCATGACATGCTTGCAACAGAGTGTCCTTTCAGACCATCCACTGGAAGTGACCTAAAAATCATGCCCCCGGGATGGCAGAGACCAAGAGAGAGTACTCCCATTTGGTCACAAGTCAAGCTCTCAAGGACATAGAACAAGATAAGAGGGACAAATAACACAGAAAGACAGAGACAAAGGAAAACAGACCATTTCTGGGAGGAAGAGGATCAGACAATATGAGTATTCATACCAAAAAATACATCAGAATCCCTAAACCTAAGGACTAGTCATACAAATGCTTTTCTCCCGGTGATTTTAAGTTTCGAAAGGAGATAGAGACAGACAGCGATTTTCCTGTCTGCTCTACTGGATCCTAAAGAGGGAGGTGGAGAGTCTGACTGCTAAGCATTTCTGATCCATTCTGCTGGCTTGTCAGGTTCTGGGTCCCTGGACTGTGGCTTCCGGAAGAGCACAGGGGTTTTTGTTCTTCTGCTCACAGTGACAAAACTGTACGGGCCCAGAGAAAACGTTCCCTTTTCCCTCTGAAGTTTCGCTGAAAGTCAACTGAAAAAAAGGCAGATTAATAGGAGAAAAAGTATACAAAATTTATTTTAACATTCATAGCATGGGGGACTCACATGAGAATGATTACCCAAAAACCCACGGAGTGCAGACGTTCGTACGCCCTTCCCCGTCTTCATAGGCAAAAGGGAGATGGGAGAAATGTGGCAATTTGGGGATAGTGAGTGATTTTAGGGGAAAATGAATGGACTTGGAGAACATACAATGGCCTGGGACAAAGTCTGTTGGGCTTATACAGCAGACAATGGCTGGTAAATGATTCCCTTTGAAACACTGAATGGGACCAAGATAGAAGACAATGGTTTGGGACAAAAGTCTGTCCAGGTGTGTTGACAGACTTCAGTCTTTCCTCCTGCTTTGAGTTCAGTTAATGAAAACTCAGGGAAGAGACCAGAGTTAATTGCTTTCTTCTTTGGCTGGTCTGGACTTTAGGCAGATGAGGGAACTTCAGAGAACAGCTTCATCCTGGGCTTTGGGAGACAGAGCACTGAGAGACTTCGAGACTGTTGTGGTCCAGCACGTCAAAGTGCCAGACTTCAGGTATCAGTTTCTGAGCCCCAACACTGTATCTATCTATTTATCTATCTGTCTGTCTATCTATCTATCTATCTCTATCAGTCACCCAGACCCACCCAGGATAATCTCCCTTCTAATTAACTAAAGCCAAGTGATTAGGGACCTTTATTGCATCTCCAAATTCCCTTAGCCCTTGCCGTGTGATGTAACCCAATCAGGGGAGTGATCTCCCATCACATCCATGTTTATATTCACATATCTTGGGTGCTTCCCCACACCAGATCCTTCCAAATGCAATAGCTTCATGAACTAGACATTGCTGCCCTCATTTTACAGACAAGGTCATCGACATTCAAGGTTAAGTGATTGGCCCAGTGGTGGCTGTCAGATTCCACATCTGTGGCTTTAACTTCAACCCTTGCTCTAACAGCATGCATATGAGAAAGCAAATGCGGGTTTGAATTCTGGCTTTGCTGTGGGATTTGGGCTGAACAACAGTAACTTCCTGTGCCTCAGTTCCTCCACAGTAAGGAGGAAAGATCTGTTGTAAGGATTAAATGTGACATTATGTAGAAAGTGCCCAGAATGCTGCCTGGCATAATGTAACAGGTCATGGTTACTATTTCTTTCAATTAGTTTTGCTATTATTGTTACCACTGCTAATACTACCTGTTAGTAAGAATTTAACAACTTCATTAGCAGGAACAGAGGAGGAGAGAAAGAGACGTAGTCACAAGCTAAGGAACCGGGATGGAAAGTAGGCTCTGCTTGCACCCAAATTCCCTGCTCATCTCCATTTCTTGTACCCCAAAGCGCTTCAAAAATCGTGAAGATCATCACAGGATGCAAAAGACTATAGTTCAGTAAGTCCAAACTACTAAAGTTATGTCTAATTAACTAGTCTCAATTGACATTAAGATAAATAACTTTTCAAATTATTTTTCCCTGTGAAATTGGGACCTATTGGAGGGCAACCATCACTCATTTAAATCAATGAATTAAAATAAATGTGCTTTAGTGGTTGCTGAGAGGAGAGGAAAAATTTTAATGTGCTAATCAACTCATCCGTGTTGATAGTCGGGGGGAAATTCTAAAACACATTAATCAGCAGTGGATGAAACAGTTCAGAGATAGTACCGTGTTGTCAGGAGCATAAATAAGCAGTAATGACTTAAGAACAAGCAATGCTGGACTTTTTTCTCCCTTGCAGGTAGGGCTCCTTCACAGCCAGCATCTCTCACTTGCAGTTGGAAAGGCTGGTCTGAAAGTACAGTGCCTGCTGTCCATAAGGAGCACAATTTGGCACTTATTTTTGCTGCCTGTTTCTCACCCATCCCACCTCTTTTCTTGTTTCAGACTCCTGCTGACATCTAAGTCTGAAGGTTTAAAATGTGCCAAAGTAAATTTTCCCCCAAAATCTGACTGTGTAGTAATAAGAGATTTCAACAGGGGATGAGAACATGTGGAGTGGCACCCTACTTCCTGCATATGTTGCCAGTTGGGGTGGCCCAAAGCTGACACCAGAGGCAAAGGTATAGCACAAACCCAAGAGCTGCAGGCAAGGCAGCACAGTCTGACTCTGCAGTTGCATAGGTAGCTCCAAGATGCTAAACAGAGCTTTTCTTTGTTTTCAGCTTCTGACATGACAAAAAAGAAATGCCAACTTTATATCTTTAGATTTCACATTCTATTTAAGTTGAGAAAAATGAGAGAATACTGAATCAATTATGATTCTTTCTTTTGAAAATGACAAAATTTGACATAAACTGTCTTAGGCAAGAATGGGAATTTATTGGCTCATGCAGTTGAACATCTTGGGATGTATTCAGCTGAAGGCAGAATTATAATAAAGATGCAAACAAAGCTCTCAGGACTTTCCTCATTTAGCTCTGCTCCAGCCAGGGCTCTCCAGCTCTCTTGCCCTGGTGACGGATGGATGAGCCAGCCCGGCCTCACAGTCTCTCACATTAAATTGAGCAAGAGAAACTTGAGAGTCTTTTCTGTAGACCCTGGAATCCTGCCACTTACTAATTCTACTGGCCTGGCTTGGAGTGTGGTGTCAAGAGCTCAAGCTCTAAGTGATTTCCTGGTTCACGGCCCAGCTCTGTGACCTGGAGCAAGTTACTGAACATCTCTGGCCTTCATCAATAAAAGGAGATGATACTGCATAGGAAGCTATGAGGCTTAGATAGGCTTATGCAGACCGAGTGCAGAGGGCAGTGCAGATGGCACACAGTGAGAGCCCTAGTCAGTCACAAGCCAAAGGAAACAGTTGCTCAGGCTGGGGTCCTTTGCCTGGGAAGAACACCTGGACAGAGAGAGGAGAAAGGGCAGAACCCCACAGTAAATTTACATTTTCCACAGGGGAGGCAAACCCATGTTGTAATGTGGCAGGGATGTGTTATGACCTGGGGCAGGTGGTCTCATTTTTCCTGCCCCTCAGACGCTCTGGATTGGGGTGTGCTGCTGTGGCACAGCAGCTCAGTTCACTCTGTAACTGCACTGATCTCAGCAAGCCTGTGTTGGTGTTTCTTCCTCTTGCTCTCATGCCAGATGAAGAAGCAGAGTTGCATTCCTCCTTGTGTAAGAACTTTCCAGAAGGTGCTTGGAGACCACACCCACTACCATGCCACCCAGTGACAAACACGGCTTTATGCTCCAAACTCTCTAAGCTCAACAGCACTGATGGAGCTTGGTTTCCATAAAGCCTGTTTCCATTGTTGGGGAATCTATTCAGAACAAGAGCTACCACTTACCAATTCTGAATCGTGAAGCTTGGGAGGTGAAACAATTTCCCCAAAAGGAAGCTGACAGCCAGGTCCCTGCTTTGACTGAAACGGCTTCCATGGCCTGCCCGGAGCTGGGCGTGGGCGCAACTCATGGGGCTTGACCTCCAGGACGACGCGGGAAGTCGGCATGGAAGGGAGGAGATGTTGCTGGGGCTGGGTGCACGGCCTCGGATCCTCGAAACCAGCAACTCTCCGAGGAAAGTTACATAACACCTCCCAGCCTCAGTTTTCTCATCTGTGCGAGAGGAAAATAATCCCTGCCTCACCGACTTGATGTAAGAACTGAGCGAGGTGATATGTGCGAGCCGCGTGGAGAACAGCAGGATTTCATCACATCTCTGAACGCAAGTTAGGAGTAACCTGGAGCTGTCCATTCATTCATTTGATGCCGTTAAAAGTGACATGGTGCCTGCGTCTTCCTAGAAGTCAAACCATGCCCAGATAACGTATCTTCCCCCGTTCAAGTCCTCCAACCATAGCAAACCAGTGGATCGCTCTCTGTTCTGGACTTTATTTTCAAATTATCTTCAAAATGTATCCCTGCTGAGAGCTTTAAGTATCATAAAAGGAATGTTAAAAAAACATCTTCCATATTAGACCAGATTGCAACAGAAGTCATACAGATAATCCTTTTCCAGGTTCACCAATTGCCACGTTGGCATCAGGTCCCAGGTGCACTCAGGAGCCACCAGGTCGACAAACGGCTCATGGCCACCTGGACCCCTAGACAGACTTGCTCATCCCTGTTGTCCTCAGCCCCCTCTGTCTTTCTCCCCCTTGCAGGACAATCCCTGCGCAAGCTCTTGCTCTGTGCACCGTGGAGGGTCTCTCTTTTAGGTGCTTTTAAGCCTAGTCTCAAAATATCCGTGGGGTTTTGGGTAAACTAGTTAAACTCTCTGGGCCTCAGTTTCCTTAACCATAAAACAAGGAGGAAGTCAAGGTCACCTCTCAGGGCTGAAAGTGTAACTGAGGCCAGACAACTGAGCCATCTCAGTGGAACTGCAAAGTGCTACACAGCTGGCAGCGGTGCCGAGCTTGCCTCCCTCCTCCTCTCCTTCCTCACCTACAGCTTCGAGGGTCGAGTTATGTAACGTAAGCGAATGATCTCTGTAAACCAGAGTTCCATGATGTTTCATCCCTGGCATCAATATTATATTCAAGTGCAACTGGATAATCAGGGAGCAGCAAATTCTCTCCCTTAGCTACAATAAAACATTTAGAAAAGCAGGTGGCAATCATGTTTCCACAAGTTTGCTTTCCCTGATAGATGTCTATTTATCAATCTTTATTTTCTCATTAAAAAAGGTCTCATCCCAGAACCTCACTCCAATACTTTGAAAATATACTCAGCGTACCTGTGCTTTAGAAGCAGGGTCTGTGTGTTTGTTTATTTCCTGGTGAACCAATTGACAGAGTTATGCAACGGTGGCACAAATTCGCAGCTCATTAAACCAGCCACATAAAACATTACAGGACCAAACACCTCCCAGAGGAGTCTGGTGGGAAAGAACAAGGATGCCACAGCCCACGTCAAGCCAGACACCGAATCGGAGCCAACGACACACGGCACGCGAGAAAGTGCTGATGATGAGCGTCAGAAGGGCGCTGCGTTAGAGTAAATTCTGTAATTGTTAATCAAGCAGGCATTATCATCCCTGATGACATCCCATTCACCGCCTGAGTATCTGGAGACACTCACCTGTGTTCTCACTGTTACGTATTTTGCAGCACAATGCACCGAGAGATTACAGTTCCTAGTAACGACCATGCATTTTTATTCTTTCCTGGCTGGATATGTTACCCAGAAACACAGGGCCTTAACAAGCCTTTTCAGATGTAAAATCATGTGGAAGAAAACTGTGCTCATTGTGGCTTTCACAGAGATTGGTGACAATTAGGAAGCCCTATGCCCCTGAGTAATGCATGTTTACAAACACATGCGGGGTGCCTGCCTCCCTGTGGTACAACACAGGAGACGGGGCACAGTCCTGATGAAACCACCTTGACTCAACATCAAAGCCCGAGAGAAGGCTTGCCTGTCCATCAGCAATGGGAAACTGAGGCAAGTGCAGGCCTCAATTTTGAGCACAGCCTGAGTGTGCAGTGGTCACTTGCTAACTCATACAAGTCTAAGAGTTTCACCCAAGATGCTATTTCAGCCTCAGCAAGAAAAACAGCATCTCAAGGGCATGATAGTGAGGAGTACTGAGTATCTGAAGGGGGTCCCTCCCAACTCTCTGAGCTTGGAACATCTTATTGACACATTTAGGGAATGTATCACTTGGGGGTTTACCAGAGAAAGAGAATTGCCAGGAGATCTGTATCTACATTCATACCCGTGTCTATACCTAGGTCTCTATCCATATAGACTATCTATATCTATGTTTACATGATATAGATACAGAGATAAATATCTCTCGTATATCCTATGATAGATATATTGATATGGATATATTTCTATACCTATACCCATATCTATACATAAGCTGTGTAGCTACTCCCATATCTATTCAGATAGCCATATCCTTTTCTATATTCATGTACCTTTATATCTGTATCTATATACATGCTGTGGTTTGAACATGTCCCCTGGTAAGCGTGTGTTAGAAACTTAAGCCCCGGTGCACCAGTGTTAAAAGATGGGACTTAGGCCGTGAGGGCTCCACCCTCCTGCATAGATTCATGCCAATTATAAAAGGGCTTGCGGCTACGAGTTTGATCTCTTGTTGTCTCTCATGTGCACTATTTTGCCCTTCCACCTTCCACCATGGGTTGACGCAGTGAGAAGGTCCTCACCAGATGTGGCTCCTTGACCTTGTACTTCCCAGCCCCCAGAATCACAAGCCAAATAAATTTCTGTTCATTATAAATAACCCAGTCTGTGGTATTGTGTTATAGCAGCATAAAATGGACTAAGGGCAGCTGGGCACAGTGGCACCTGCCTGTAATCCCAGCACTCTGGGAGACCGAGCAGGGGAGGATCACTTGAAGCCAGGAGTTCAAGACCAGCCTGGGCGACATAGCAAGACCCCATCTTAGCAAAAAATAAAAAAATTAACCAGGTGTGGTGGTGTGCATCTGTAATCCCAGCTACTCAGGAGGCTGAGGTGGGAGGATTGCTTGAGCCCAGGAATTCAAGATCTGCCTGGGCAACATAGTGAGACCCCCATCTAAAAAAAAGGACTAAAGCTATTTTATATATAGAGAGAGATAGAGAGAGGGGAAGAGAGAGGGAGAGATCTCTCTCTGAATAAATAGAAATAGAAAGATATCTATCTCTATAACTCTATATATCCATTTAGATATATCTATCTACATGGAGATATCTATAGATAGGTCTCTATATTTCTATATCTACTACTATATATAGATATAGAGAGATGGCTATGGATATGGATATATAGATACGTCGATATGGAGACATAGATACATAGCTATACACATATTAAAAGACTTGTTGCAAGGAATTGGCTCGCATAACTGAGGGGCTGCCCAGTTGGAAACAGGCATGTTGGGCCGTCAGGAAGGGCAGGCTGCAGACTCTGGGGAAGGAGCTGCTGCTTCAGTTCTCAGCAGAGTCCTTCTTCTTTAGGGAAACCTCAGTTTTGCTCTTAAGGCCCTTCAGCTGATTGGGTCAGGCCCACACAGACTAGCAAGGATGATCTCCTTCGCTGAAAGTCACCTGCTTGTAGTTGTCAACCACATCTGCCAAATAACCTTCACTGAAGCACTTAGATTAGTGTTTGGTTGAGTGACTGGGTACTACAACTTAGCCAAACTGACACATCAAACTGATCATCACTGGAAGTGAATATAAGACTTCTTACCAGGTTTGAGAGGATGGTAGGTGTGTTGTGAAGTTAAATATGGGAAAATAATTTGGGGGAGGAATTTCCATCTGCTCTTCAAATTATTGAGTGTACCATGGTTGTGTCACTGAATTAACACCTCTCCTCATGAGTGTGACATGGGCACAGCTGCTGAGCCAGACAGGCACATGTCCTCGACACTCCACACTAGCTTGCGCATGCACTAGCACAGGGCTCCACTTGGCACAGCTGCGTGAAGCAGGGTCACGCTGCACCCGTGTCAATCACAGGGGAGGTCTCTCCCACCTCTCCCGCTGCACCAAAGGCTGGGCCAATTCCTATCACTTGCATGCGTCCAGTGAGGCAGAACACTCACACGCAAGATACATGCAGCAGGTGTGTTACAGGTAGGCAGCAAGGGCCAACAGAAGCCCGGGATTCACGGTGAGCCAGTACCCCAAGGCTCAGGAAAGCTGCCTGGGGTGGATGGAGTCGCATCTGTCCTGCTTGCCCCACAGCTGAGAGACCCTGGAAGGTCGTCCACTCCAGGCTTTATACCCTGGGTGCACCAGGACTTGCCGCGTAAAGCATTGTAGGACACCCTATAGCAGGAGGGGCAAAGCCAGAGCCCAGGCTCTGCCAGCCGTGCTCAGGATGTTGCATTCCCAGAACTTCCTGTAGTTATTCTTGAGGACTACAAGTGGGACAGGGAGAAGAGCTGGGTTGGTCCGAGGCCACCGGGAGAACTGCCCCACAGGCCTTCTCAGTGAACTGCTGTGCGACTCTGGAAGGGAGACCCCAGTTTCGTCCCTGCTTTACGGATGAGGAAACGCACCTATAGCAGTGTCTCCAGGTTCATGCAGCAAGTTCACAGCAGAGCTAGGATTTGAGCCCGGGAGCCCTGGAACGTGAGTTTTCAGTCACTTTTTTACAAGACTTCCCAATGGTCTTTGTATTTTGAACCAATCCTGAATTATTCTTTTGAGGCAGATAAGAGTCAGCACCGACGATGCCCGTGACGCCCAGTAAAGTTTTGAGCAAGTCATTTTGCCTCCTGAGCCTCAGTTTTACCATATGTATAATGGGGGTGCAATGCCCATTTTAGGCAGCCCCTGATTTGCTAGCTTGCTGAAAAGTTTAGAAGGCATAAATTGTGTGCCTATGTTCTCATCAACTGTAAGTACTATGGGTAGGGGAGGAATTCTTTTCCCCTAATTTCTCATATGCATAATTTTACTAGCTATTACATCTGTGTTCAGCTTTGCTTAATGAATTGCCCTGTGTAACAGGCAGGAATAGCTCCATGGCACGTGAGGTGGAATTTAAAAAATGGCACCTCTAAAATGCATTTATTTCATCCCTTTCCCCACAAAGATTGGAGAGAAGTCCACTATCATCTCTCTTTTCTGTTTGCTGTTTCTGGCTGTCCCATGGCTCCTAGAACAGGCTGCTCAGGGAGTCCCTGGGGCAGAGCCTGTTCCCTGTGCAAGCAGACAGTGGCCCCTGCTACTGCTTGGCCAAGCTCCAAGCCCCATTGCTAGGAACCTCCGCTGCCCAAGCTCGGCCACCAGGCACCTCGTGGAGGCTCCCAGCCCCATGTGCGGAGCCCAACCTTCCACAGACACCTGTCGTGGGCGTCCTGTCCCTGGCACGTTCCACACACAAGGTTTAGGCCACTTTCCTCTTTCCCTGTCGCAGACCCCAGCGCCTTCCCTTCCGGGATAGAGCAACCCTGACGGCTCCGCCTTCAAAGCAGCACGTGGGTGGCCTCACACCTTCCCTCGGGGACTGGGAGCAGAGGGGCCGGGTCTTTGGAAAGGAAAGGCTGTTGTCTCCTAGGTGAGAAGGTCGAAAGAGCTGCTTCCTCCTCCTCTTCCTCCTCCTCCTCCTTCGGTTTTCTTGCTTAGTCCAAAGCTGTGACTACAAAATACCTATTATTTACTTACTTAGGTCTGCAGCTCACCCTGTTGTGTCGTTTTTAATAAACAAACAGGCTTGGGGGGGTAGTTTCCGTGGGCGCAGGTCTGAAGGTGCCGGGCCCCCTCAAAGGCCTCTCTCACCCACAGCGTTTTGGGTGGAACCTGCTGGAAGTGAGGAGGAAGCCTGTTGCTATGGAAACTCCAGCTGGGCACCGTATGCAAATACCTGTCTCCCTTGAAACCTGCCTGGCAGTGATGCTGAGCAGAAAATATAGAACACAGTAAAATGGATTTTTAACTTTTATGTAGGGACTGTAAGAGCTGTGCCTGCTAATTAATTATGCGCAAGCGCTCAGAGAGGCAACCTGGTAGACTCGTCTGCAGGTAATGGCCTTTTGACAAATTCCCTGCAATTCTTAATTTTTTAGAGGGAATTTTTTTCGGTAAATAGGATGAGAAAACGAGAGTCAGTTCCTTCAGAGCAGGCTGTCTGGACACCCATTAGTGGTGTTCTCGCTGCCCAAGTCTCCCTCCTCCTCATTAGTGTGACGTGAGCACAGCAGCGGGGTCAGGCGTGGAGGCCATCAGTGCTGCCGCCTGTGCTCAGGCACAATCCCTCGGGCCGCCTCGAATAAAGGAAGAGCCCGGGAGGAACTCCCCCACACTAACACAAGCCTCTCTCGGTGTCTGCTGTCAGGCCTGAGACCACTCCTGGGAGCCTGGGGGCCATCCTCATTCCAGCCCCCTGAAGGAAGCGGCGTGGAGTGTGGGCTCCTTGGGGTTCAGAGGGTCCTGAGCCCACCAAGGCAGAGGAGAAACACCCAGGCCCAGCGGAGCTCTCGTGCCAGTGACCGAAGTTTATCACCATTGAACGAGGAGACGGGAGAAGGGGGTTGAAGTGTTGGGGGAGAGGATGGAAATCAGGCAGCGTAATGGCCTGCATAGGGGAGCATGGGGCATGGGGAGCCCCCTGCCACGTTCCCATCCGGCTGAGTCTCCCTGCCAGTGCCTCCAGGACTCTGGGCAGGTCCTGGGGAGGAAACACCCTCAGGAGGTCCCAGAAGCAAGCCTGGAAGCACCGGCCTCTTGAGCACACCCCACAGGGCTGAGTCTACCTCAGTGGGCTGGGCAGACCACAGAGGGCAGTGGTGCCGAGGTACCGCAGCCATGGCCCACCCCGAAGGCTGGGGCGGGAGGGGAGTCAGACGGGGTTGGGGGGAGTTGGAGGCAGAGCCCCCCCAGGGGGTGTGGGGACCATGGCACAGCCTCCAGGAGTGGCTGATGGCAGAGGAGCTGCAGGTGCCCTGCTGGGGATGGAAGCTGCCTGGGGCCTGGAAAGCAGATCCCACAGCAAAGTCACCAGTCCTATTTAATCCCCCATTTAATCTGGAGAATGACTCTCTGGAGTGGGTACCACGTCCCCTTCACAGATAAGGAAACTGAGGCCCAGTGAGGTGCAGAAGATGTGGCCAGGAGCACAGCATGGAGAGCTGCTCCAGCCACTTCTGCTCAGAGTCTTTCTGCTGAATACCAGCGTCCCCCGTCATTGAGTGAGCAAGACAGGGGTGCAGCCGTGATGGCCTCTAACTTGCCTCCGACCGGTTTCCTCAGCCTCCTGAGGCACCTCTGCCGTGAGTGCACAGAGGAAGGGTCGGTTACGTTACGGGCTGAATTGTGCCCTCTCCAAATTCATGTGTTGAGGTTCTAACTCCCAGAACCTCAGAACGTGACCTTGCTGGGAAATAGGGTCCTCAGTGGTGTAATCAGTTAAGATGAGGTCTTATTAGAGCAGAGGGGGCCCCTAATCAATTTGGGGTCCTCATAAAGAGGGGAAATGTGGGCCCAGAGGCACAGATACGGGGAGACAGCCACGTGGAGATGAAGGCAGAGGTCAGGGTGCCGCATGTGCAAGCCAGGGAACGCCAACAATGGCCAGCAAACCGCCAGACAGTAGGAGCGAAGCCTGGAACAGACCCTCCCTCACAGCCATCAGAAGGAACCGATCATTGATCCTGGGCATGTGACCTCCAGAACTGTGAGACAATAAATTTCTGCTGGGTAAGTCTCCAGTCTGCGGGCACAGATCAGAGCACCCTAAGGTCTGGTCCATGCAAGGGCTGACTGTGAGTGTCGGTGCCTTTGTCCCCACCCTGGGCACTGGCCAGGCTGGTGGAAATGTGGTCAGGAGAAGCAGGGATCACAGGATCACCATGGCCTGGGGTGAGGAAGGAAATTAGCAGCCAAGCGTGGGGACATCCACTCTGGGCTTTACTGTACCCATGTATGTTTGCGTGGGCTGCACTGGTTTTTCCTACAGGTGATTTGTTTTGGTCCTAATGGCAATGTGGCCAAGAAAAGGAGGCAGGTGTCCTACAGAGGCAGTGAGGGCCACGTTCTCCCAGCTGGGAGTGGTGGAGACTGGCTTTTGGGGATTCGAGCCCCATCCCCGACAGCAAGCCTCGTGCAGCTCCCACCCCACCAGCGCCTGTCTCTGTTGGAAGGCAATAGCTGGCAAGTCAGTGATATTTCTCCCCAGGAATTTCAACTGATGAATTGTTCAGTAGGTAAAATTCACTTCCTCCATAATTGGAAATGCAAACAAATGTGATTATAGACTGATTTGTAGCTATTTGGCAAATTTAAGGAGCACACCATTCTGTCGGAATGTGGGAACCATGGCGTGCTCCTGGACTGGCACTGAGAAGTCATCCGCCTGGTCAGGGCAGATGTGGGGCCAGCGGAGTCTGCCTGGTCAGTTCCCTCCCCAGGGCCCGTGGCCCCAACTTTCCTGATTTCACAGTCCAGGAGGACGCTTTTAAAATTCAGACCTAAGGCTGTGGGTGTCACAGACACATGGAAGGACAGCCTTCAACCAGATTGAGACTGGGGTTTGTTTCTTGTACCTCTCTCTGCCCCAACACACATGTACGTCACACACACATGCACACACACACCATGCAACCCCCTTACACACACACATGCACATGCAACTACTCCACACCATGGGCATGCACACACATCACAGCCCTGTGCACACATACATGCACACACCACACACATACGTCCCTGTTGTAACCCCTCCCTCTCTCAGTGCTTTGGGCTTAGGGTCCACTGATGCCCTAGCCATGGCCTCTGTTCACTGGTGGTCCTTACATGGGGAGGGTTTTGCTCACATCTGCTCATTCCAGTCCTTTCCCAGCCAGGAAGAGAAATCTTGGCTTTAGAGACAAGACTTGCCCGTAGCTGTGCATCTCCTAGGCTGCAGAGCCTGGCTCTGAGGTAGGTCAGGCAATCGGATGGTGCTCCCTCAACTCCCTTGCCTTGCTGTGTTCCCCAAGCCCATCACCCCACCGCAGAGAACGCCTGATGGAGAAACAGATTCCTGCTGGGCCCTGCCTCTCAGAGTAGAGAATCCGTAGTCCGTGAAGGCAGAAGACAGAGGTGGAGCTATTGGCTCAGAGGCTTCCTGTCTGGGTGACCTTCTGTCCTGCAGTTTTTTCATCTGCGGAATGAGGATAAGGACCTTTCTGCCCTGCCCCTCTCCCTGGCACTTAGGATGGGCTGCTGATGTGTCATGATCAACTCCAACAAATTCTGGCAATGCTATTATTTCTGCAATGTTTACAACTTTGAAGCAGACGCCAATGTTTAAACACAAAGAATCAACCTTTCAGAGTAGAATTTTCAATTTTTAAGAACATTTTTCAGAAAGTTTGGATGAACAAAGTTTTATTCGATGACTGCCTGCCCTCTTGTTGAACTCCCCTCATTGCAACACCCACCTGCCCAGCTGCTTTCTGAGCCTTCCCTCTCAGAACTCGAAATTCATACCCTTAACCTCTCCCTGGGCCTCTGGAGAGCACTGGGTCCAGCATTCCATTTACGTCACCCAAATGAGAGTTGAGCCGATGTTTCTTAGGGACCCTTCCCACGCTGGGATTCTGGGATGTGGACTTTCCCTCCAAAGGGTCCTCTCAGTGGGCCCGAAAAACCACCAGGCCTCTGAACAGCACTGTCCCCATGTGTGTCCCTGCTGAGGGGCTCTCCTGGACCTCCCCTGAAGTGGCATCCTCCAGCCTTGTGGAGCCACCGGGAACTGACCCTGCAGAGACGAAACCATGCTTGAACTACATCTAAATAACAATGTACTAAGTACGTGTCAACTGAAGTTGAAAAAGTGATTAAGAAGAGTAATTTGAAGAGAAAATAACTTTTAAGAGTTCTAGATTACTAAAACCTTGGTCCTCTGACACCAGCCTTTCCAGTGTTATCTCTGGTATATATTATTCAAATCTCTCTCTCTCTCTCTCTCTGTCTTTCTCTTTCTTTCTAATAGAAGAGTCTGCCTGGGCTTCCTCAGATTTTTCAAGTAGAAATTTAAATACAGTATCTGAAGCTTTTTAGCCTTACTTATGGCAACACAAAAAATCCAATTATCAATTAGAACTGATAATGTTTTATAGACTGTTCTCTTTATTAGTGCCATATTGCAGCTAATTCTGGAGAACAATTTCTTGGATATGTCCCTGGGTTATGTTTTCGCTGACTCCATTTTGCAGAAGATTTAAGATTCCAGCGAGCGTCTGCCTGAGCCTGCAGAAGGTCCTGCTGTTGCCATCCTTTGGTGCCTCCTCCTCCAGCCTCCCGGGAAGGTGCAGCCCTGTGCTCCCTCAAGGCTTGAAAGGTGACCTCAGTCACACCTGTAGTACCCGGAGACCTCAGTTAGTAATTCACCAACCCCTGCTGTGTGGGTTTGGTTTAGGTTTGCAATCACTGCTAGGCTCACCCCAAATGTCCCTAAGGGAGTTAGCAGGAGCCAGGGAAAGGCACGTCCTGCATTGCTCTCCGGCCAGCTTCCATCACTGGGTAACAGGAGCACCTGCTCTGCGGGACTCATCAGCGACACTCTCCGTGCCCGCCCACGAGCCCTCCCGGAGGCCCACACTCACAGATTAAATCTCTTGGCTCCACCTCGGTCCTCCAGCGTTTCACAGCCTCAGCCCACCCCTCCCGCCAGCGATTTCATCCAGCTGCAGAGCCAGGGCCGCCTGCTTTGCAGGGGTGATTTTCTCCAGGCTGAAGCTGTGAGGGAGAACTTGTGGTTTCCACCTCAAAATGCAAACCCTGCCAGGCAGGGGGATAGAAACAGAGTCAAAGCAATCAGGGCTTCCAGCCACTGCCTTCCAAGGAGATGACGTCCCTGTCCTTATCAAATTGGATCCTTGGCTGCGCAAGGTCGTCGTCATCCTGGGTTTTCAGTGGAGAAACTGACCCTCGGGAAGGCTCAGTAATTTGTTTAGGGTTTCAGAGCTGCAAAGAGGTGGAGTTGGGGCTCAAACTCGATCTTTCCATGCATGAGAGAGTTCTGGACGCTGCCACTGCGCCTCCGCATCGGGGGAGTCCCCTGCGTGTGCCCTTCTCTTTCTGTGATGGCGTATTCTGGCGTCACTCATTCACTTCAGTCCTAAGTTCTCAGCTGTGTTCCTGTGCTACCCGGAACCACATCCATGCGTGTGTCACAGTCTGTTGGTGACAGTGTTGTTCCCCACTCTCGGTACACAGCTGGTTAGTATTCAGGGCTGAGTTAAATTCATGCACCATCCCCAGAGCCCAGCCCAGAGACCCACCCCCAGGCATCGGGCACAGGCTTGCCGTTGAGTAAGTGTCTTAGTCTGTCTGTCTGCTCTAATAAAGTACCACCGCCTGGGGGGCTTATAAACAACAGAAATTTGTTTCTCATAGTTCTGGAGGCTGGAGGTCTGAGCTGGGGGTGTCATCAAGGTCGAGTTCTGGTGGGGACACTTCCTTGTTGCAGATTGCCGACTTCTCATCGCATCCTCGCAGGGTCAAAAGAGAGCGAGGGAGATCTCTGGGGCCTCTTTTATAAGGGGACTTTCCTAGTCTGTTTTGTATTGCTATAAAGGAATACTTCAGGCTGGGTAATTGGTAAAATAAAGAGGCTTATTTGGCTTACAGTTCTGCAGGCTGCACAAGAAGCCTGGTGCCAGCATCTGCATCTGGGAAGGGCCTCGGGAAGCTTCCACTCGCGCAGATCACATGGCAACAGAGAGAGCAGGGTGTGGGGTTATGAATACAGTGAGAACACCTGCCCCCGAGGAAGGGCGTTAATCTACTCTCATGGGATCTGCCCCCATGACCCCAACGCCTCCCACTAGGCCCCGCCCCCACCATCTTCACACTGGGGACAAGCAGACCACCTCCAACCACAGCAGGCGCTGGTCCCGGTCTTAAAGGCTGCACCCTCCTGACCCCATCACCTCTCGGAGGCCCTACCTCCTATACCGCCACATTAGGGAGTAGGATCTCAACACAGGAGGTTGGGGGGGGACACAAACATTCAGTCCACAACAGTGACTGAGTCGGCCACTGAGGGGGCCGGACGCGCTGCCCGTTCATTCGCTCATTCCTTTGCTGGATGCACTTTCCCTGAGCGCTGGGCTTGCGGAGCCCCTGCCATCGGGACTCTTGGAGGGTAGTTGTGGAGCCGTCTTGTCCATGGGGCAGTTGAGGGACAAAGTCCTGGTCTGGATTCTCCCACCGACCCACCTCTCCTCACACCACATGGGCCACTCAACATGAGAGACATCCTCCACCTCCTTTTGTAGAGAAAAGGTGAGTGTCGCACCCTTGGGTGGATGTGCGGAGTGTGGTGGTCAGGGTTAGGGGTCCCCTGACCCCCTGTGACTGGCTCAGGAGGAGGCCCTTGGAGGCTGTTTTTCAGCAAATAATGGGGCTGCCTGAATCCAAGGGTGCTGACCGGTGGGGCCTGCCCAGTGGGATTTCTATGGGTGAGGTGGTAGAGAGACCCATGTCCCCAACTGGACACTTTCAAAAGAGCCTCTGTGAGCTCAAGTTCATGGTTCGGCAAGGTAGGAACACAGGCTTTTCCACGCACCTATCTCAAAAGCCCCCATCTCTGGAAGGTTTGCAGTTCTTTCTGTCCCCACGAGGGCACCTGCAGGACAGACTTAGAGTATCGTTGGCAGCAGTCCCAGTTGGCAGAAGTGGGAGGGAGTTTGTTGTTTAGCAAAGTCACAAGAGATGATGAGAGACGGATGGAAAAACAAAGAATATGAGTGACGAACTGACGGATGGGTACCCCTAGGACCGGTACCCCCTGCCATCACAGGCAGAAGTGCTTACCCTCTCCCTGCTGCTGCCAGCGGGCTGGTTTCCCTGGTGACGGGGTCAGCTTACTCAATAAGGCCAAAGGGGAGAAATCTGTTTCTGTCCTGGCAAGCGTGGAGAGAGAACACTTATTCCTTGGCCAGCACATGAGACACAGTCACACCCACACACTTCTATAGAACCAAACAAAGGGTAAAACCTTTTGCAGGTGGAGTGTGGGGCTCAAACCCTAAGGGACAATGTGCTCTGAGGGACATTATGATGTTGTTTCTGGAACCCTCCTCAGGAAATTGGGAGCAGATAGATGTCCAATGTGAATTCTGTTTGGTGTCTGAGCTTGCACTGAACAAAACTCTACCCTGTACTTTATGAATAAATCAGTGATGTGGAAGGAGTGTGGAATAGTGGACTTGACTTCAGTTGATCAGGAAGTACATGCACACATGGAAGTTTCTAAAACTCCAGGGGAGACGCCCTTCAATACGATTCTTCTGAATTTTCCAGCTCTACTCCAATGGATTTTCAGTAGAGAACTTCAGCCCCACGTGGCCTGGAGATCACCAAGCTGGGAAGACCTTGGGAGCTTCCAGAAGATGACAATTCACAGCAGGACCAATAAATGAAGGCTTGGTCTGCAAGAAGCTGGGACTTCTCTGCCTGCTCAGCCAGGCAGCCTGGTCTGTTATGACACGGACACTATGAGCGCCGACCGCCTCTCCTCCAAGTAAATACACATCAGTGTAATAAAGAAGGGTCCAGAACTGCAGGAGCAAAGGGCCTTCAAGCAGCACGAAAGACCCAGGTGGCTCCTGGACACAGGTGTGGGCTGAGGAGGGATGTCAAGGGGCTGAGGTGAGCACAGGCTCCCAGAGCAGGGAGGAGGAGGGTGGGGGCACCCAAAGTCCAGAACGAGACCCACTCCAGGCCGAGATGTGGAGCCAAGTAGGGGCGAGGGGGCCATTCGCAGAACCCCGTTTTGTACCTCTGGGCAGCTCTGCCGTCAGCTGGGGGAGGATGAGAACCACAGGAGTGTAGAGATTCCAGATGGGGACTCAGGGGGGCTGTGCCAGCCCAAGGAGAGAGGGCGGAAATTCAGGAGAGCAGAGAGGAGAGCGCCTCCACCTTCATGATCTCTGTGAGGACCCCGGGGTCAAAGCCAGGTCTGTTCACTCCCATCTAGAGGCAGTTTCAGATGCCAGATCCCAAAAGACAAGTTGGAGAGTTGGCTTCGCAGGGCTCTCTAATGAAGGCTCAGTAAGGAGTTTTTATTCAGACGCGTGACTCACTGTGGTCAGGCCACGGAGGGCCTGGAGCAAGGCAGACAGGGCAGCATCACCCCCAATTAGTGGACGTGTTCCTTGTAAGCTGCAGACCCGGCACAGGGACTCAGACACAGGCCCTCAACTAAAGGCCCGAGTCCTCTCCCAGCTCAGCCCTAAGAGCTTGGGGCAACAGGAAACGCTAATGAGTTTGTTTTCGTTCTGGTTGTTGTTTTATTTGAGTCACTAGGAACCGAGGCATCTCGTTGTCTCCTACAGGTGTGGGGTCATCTAAACCCTCCTTCCAGTATTTAGACTGGGTGCTCCCAATTTGAGGACAGACGCCAGGTCATCGGCTGCCTTTCTGGCCTTCTAGCCCTGGGATGCGGGAATGTTTACAAGATGAGTGACTTGGAGAGGCCTATTGGAGACTTTTTCTCGGGGTTAGCCTAAGAGCCTCAAAGAAGCACCATGGGGAGGGAGGATGTCTGGCCCAGAGGAGGAGTATGGAAGAGCCAGGTGCTTCCTGCCACACAGAGACCCTCCTGTGGGCTTTCTGCGCACACCTGTGTGGGTCAGTAGAGAGCTCTCCGTGGCCAGATTGGAGAGAGGCTGCCCCTTCAAGTGTCTCAGGGGAGGGGTGGCCTAAGCAAGAAACCGGGATGGGATTTGGGGGCACAGGGTGAGCCTGGGGTTCTGTGCCTTGTGCTGTGTTTGGGGCGAGTCCTGTTCCTGCTGGTTGAGGGCCGAGCCAGTTACTGCACCAGTGTGGTGGAACTTGGCAGCTGAGATTCTGCTCCCCGGGGCAAATGGGTTAGCCAGGCTTATCTTGCTCTATTATTTTACTTTTTAAAAAATGTGGCCTGAGTAGTTTCCCCTCATTTGTCAGTTATTGTAGTAAATCATTTTATTGGCATCGTCAGAGGTATAGAAGCTATGCCCATTCTACAGCCTACATTGGCTGTCCTTTTTCTCAAGAAGCAGGATTGAGCTGCTTCTCCGGCAGCCGTGGCCACAGTCCCCAGCCAGGGCGGCCTCACCCTGTGCTCAAGAGTAGGTGCCCAGAGCTGGCCCACCCAGGCGTGGACCCTGGCCCAGCTGCAGGCTTAGCTGGCAGTGATCACTTCTTTAAAGGGGGAGCAATAATAACCCTTATCTTATGGGTCTGTGAGGCGTTAATGAGTTAATATATGCAAGAAACAGAGATTAGGAGCTGGTGAGGGCTGGGTTTGATTCTTGCCCAGGACTGGTCAAAGTTTAATTGATTATTTTAGAAATAATGAGGCAGGAGAAAGGAATCTGAATAGTCATGTTTCGGAAAGCCTTCTCTGCATTAGCATCTTGCCATATTTGGGTTATTTTGTAACTAAACGACTCTTGAGCACCAACTGAGCGCTAAGCCCCCGGCCTGGGAGGTGAGGGCACAGTGGCTCTGTTGTTTTATGGCCTGGCCGAGGTCTGGAGAGGTTACTTGGCATTAGAAAGGACCCAGAACCAAGCCTCTCAAGGTCCCAGGTCTCGGTCTTGGTCTGCGTCTAGGTCTGGTGCTGGCTTGAAACTCTCCTGGCCCAGCAGGTCCCTCCCCCTTTTGACCTTGTCGAAGGAGAAGACAAGTCTTCAGACTGCCTCACGGTGCAAACAGAAGAGTTTGGAATCCAACCCTTTTGGCGAATGCTGGAGTAAACAAAGTCCTTTGAATTTTGAAACTTCAACCAGTATTTAAAACACTAATGTGCACGGGAAGAGGGGTGTGGTGTGCAGGGTTCCCAGATGGGTTTGGCCACAGAATATTATTTTTACAGGATCATCTCCTAACTCGTTTCCAAAGAAATACTGTTACTGAAAGCTCAGGACTTGTCCCCAAGGCCGAATCAGTGACAGTGCAGAACAAGGACAAGTGTCTCGAGGAGAAGGAAAGAAAAGTTTGTTAATTTGCCGGCAAATGAGGAGGGCGGCAGACAAGCATCTCGAAGACCGCCATCCTGTCTCTAAGCAGAAAAACAGGGCCTTTTAAAAGGGGGTTTTTCCAGCAGTTGGGCTCAGGTCTACGTGACTGTGACCGGTGGTGTCCCATGTCGTGGCTTTGCACTATTGTTCACCTATAATTGGTGGTTTGTGGACCTTATCTCCTGTGATGATGATCTTCTGACCCTTGGACAATTCTGTTGAGTCATCTCCTGTGGTTTAAGATACTAGAAAACAAACAGTAAAGGACACTTTTCTGCCCCTTTGATTACTCCCTTCATGGAAGGAATGTAGGTTTCAATTCCCAAAGTGGTGAGGGTTTTAAAGAGACAACCCGTAAAACATTTGGTTGTCCTTTTTCAGACTTTACCTCTGTTACAGCCCCTGGAGCTGTTCCCCCAGGTGCTCTTTAAGGTCCCCTGAAGAAACAAAGTCTCTGATCTGCTACTCATTCATGACTGGGTGGCAGCTTGCACTTAAGAAAATACAAACACATTTTAAAAAGAATGAAGAAATATCAGCCTCCCTTCCCCGTAGATGGCCCAGGGAGGGTGAAGCAAACTACCCCCTTTCCTATTACCTGTTCATCTTTTGGTCTGGACAGTCCCCACAAGGCCATTGCCTAGTATCAGCTGGACAAAATCCCTCATCGGTGGCATTTCAACCTTTCTGCAGGGTCTCTGCTTTCTGGTTTGAAAAATCAACCGGCATTAATTGTCAGGGGCTGTGCTTCCTTCTTGTTCCTCCAAGCAAAAGGCAAGGGCTGCTGCCTTCAGTTCACTGCAACAGTTGTCAAAAAGAAAGACAGCTTTCCCCCGGAATGTCCATTAGGCTGCTCTGGCCTGTGACGTTCCCAAGCCGTTGGGCAGCCGAGCACCTGGGATCTCACTGAGAAAATCTGCTCAAGATTTTCTGGATGGGCAGAGGTTTATTATTTTGGCAGGGGCCTGGTTATGGAAACCAGGAAGTGCTATGCCCTGTCTCGGAGTGCCTCCAGGCCCGTCCAGCTGTGTTGGAAGAGAAAAGCCACATGTTCCTCCCTACGCCACTAAAGGTCAACAGTGCCCTCAAAATGGGTCTGCAGAACCTGCGAGGGGACAGAGCCCTTCCCCATCCTCCTGGTGTCCAGGGCTGCTCTCTGGATGTCTGAGTGCCTCAGGTGCAAAGGTCCTTCCAGAGAGAGCAGGCAGAGCTGACAGCCAGTGAACTCTCCCCTTTGGTATAGTTTTTCTTGAGAAATATCAACTCTGTCATAGCAACCAACAGGTAAAACATACAGGCCCTAAAATCTAAGTGGGCAAAAGACACAGGCAGGCAATTTACAAACACAAAAATATAACCAGGAAGCGGATGAGCGGAGGAATTGTCCACCAGCCCTGACACTCAGAAATGCAAAGGCAACAATGAGACACAGGACGTGCGTAAACAAAGAGGTGTGTGTTTGGCTACCAAGTGCCTACATACTTTCTAGCAACCAGTGAGTGAAATCATGGCCCTTACCTGTTGCTAGAGGCTACAGAAAACTGACTTTTGTGGGCAATATTTATCAAAGATTTTGTAAAGCCTTGCAAAAAAAGAGTTGTTAACTTTTATCAGACACCAGGGCGAAATCTAAGTACTGCAGACACATTGCCGTGTGTACACCTCACCACGGCCCTATGGGGCAAGTGTGCTATTATCTTCACCCCCATCTTGTGAGTGGAGAGCCAGAGGAGAAAGACTTCAAGTCCTCGACCTGCGGTGATGCAGCTCTAGCCCTGACCACCTCACCCTGGGGCCCTGTGTGTCCTACACGCATGCTCCAAGCCTATGAAGGAGCCTAAATACACACACATGAGAAGCTTTTCACACTGAGATGTTCACCAGTTTATTTATGAAGGTGAAAACTTGAAAACCACTCAATGGAATATGATAACAATAACATCTAGGATTTTAGGTGATGGATGTCAAAATGAACACAGAGATATTTATCTCTAGTCCAATCCCAAACCCTGCTAAGAAGGAGAGCAAATGAAGAATATTTTTAACAACACGTAAGACCACAAAGACAATGAGAACAGGAAAGGAGACAGTGACATTACTTTGGATGCTGAGAAGCAGAAGTACAGAATTTACAGACTCAACTGACCCGAGAAAAGAATCCAATCAGCAGCACAGAAAACACAGAAGACTGACCAGCGCTGCAGAACTTCCCCAGGGTCAGGACTTGGAGGCACCTGACACCCTGGAAGCAAATGTGGAGCTACAGTGAAAGCAGGAGGATGGTTGAAAGTCAGTGCGGGAAGTTGTTAGACCACACCCTCCCCCGGACTTGCCCCCCAACATCTGCGTGTGGAAGAGCAACCTCCCCACCCTGGCAGGAGACTAGAGATCTATTCTTTGGAGAGCCTAAAACAGAGTCACTGGAAATGTGAGGATTAGATCAATGACCGAATTGAAAAATAAGATGATTAAATGGAGCCCTGGTTGGCTCTTAGGATCCTCAGACCTCTCCCTTCCAGGCAGGAGACTGGAATTCTTCCTGGGCTATCTGACCAGCCCAATAGAAAAGACCCAAAGATACTGACAGCAGAGTCTTCCCAAGGACATCCCAGGCAGATCATCCCACCACGAGACCGAAGTTGACAGGTGCTGCCACTCACCTAGGGTTTCCAGTTAGCTTTTTAGAGCTTACCTACTAAATTTGAATAAATTTTCAAGGATCACCAAAATATTTGAAGATGGCTATTACATAGATGCCAAACAAGCAAACAGAACCCCAGGGAGGAAACAATTATGTAGGAAGATTAAAACCAAAGCCAAACAAATAAGAAACATGTCAGTAAGGACCTCAAAGTTATAAGAGAAGATATTGCATCTATGAAACAAGAACAGGATGCATTAAAGAGGAACACTTAGAAAACAAAACAAAATAGTTCTTGGGCATTAAAAATATAATGGCGAAAATTTGAAACTACAAATTTCTAATTTCTAATTTGAAATTTGAAAGTTTCTAAGATAAAGCTGAAGAAATCTCCCAGAAAGTAGCAGAACGACAAAGAGACATAGAAAAGATAAGAAAATCTTAGAGGATCAGTCAAAAAGTAAAGGAAGTTAGATAAAGAGAGAACAGACACAGAGGAGGGGACTAAACCATGAAAGGAGATAGTTGGTGATGATGTTGTGACTCTATGTGCCTCTTATTCCAAACATTGCTCATATGTTAACTTGGGAGATGCTTATAACAGACCTTGAGGTAGGTGTTATGTTTATCACGTTTTACAAATGAGGTCACTGAGGCACAAAGAGGTGAGAAGACAGACTGCCCAAGGTCACCCAGCCCGTAAATGGTAGAGCTGGGGTCTGCACCAGGCAGACTGACTCCCACGTCTAAGGTCTTAACCACTATGCTAGACTTCCTCTCAGTAAAAGGCTTCATAGAATTTAACAAATAACTCAAGATCTTTTCTTAGACATGATGGACACAAGTTTCCAAATTGAAAGGCTGCTTTGAGTGTCTGGCACGATGGATGAGAAATTATCCTCACAAAGTCATAAAATCACAGCGTGATGAAACTTGAGAACACCGGGACAAAGCAGTGCTCCTGAATGCTGGGAGGGGAGGGTGGGGAGAACAGAACAAGTTGCCTATGAAACAGAGAGTCACATGACGTCTGAGTCCTTAGGAGTAATGCTGGAAACAAGGAGAAAACAGAATAATGTAATGCCCTCAAATTTCTGAGGGAAACTTGTCAAGCTAGCAGTCTATACTCAGCAAAGTGGTCAGGTGCGAGGGTGGACTAACAACATTTTTGGATACAGCAGGTCCGTGCACCTTTTCTCTGAAACCAGCTGGAGAAGGTGATCCACTAACATGAGGGTGTCAACCAGCGAGAGGAAGGCATGACGTCAGGAATGGGGAGGAAAACAAGAAAGGTGGATCCTAGGGTGATGGGGAAGGAGGTTTGGGGACGATAGCTGTGTGCCAGGACAGAGCACAGCAGTCCAGATCAGAGTAGGTTGAAAGCCTGGGAGTGGTGTCTCCAAGAAGATGAAATTCACTGGATGTGTTTGCATGAACTGAGAAGAGAGTCTTGCCAGAGAGAGCTTCTACAAGAGCACAGAAGAGGAAGCACACAGACAAAACAAACCCAAAGAGGACACCCAAGGCAATGAACTCCACTGAGAAAAATTGTTTAGGAAAAGAAAGGTGATCTCATCGTTTCCAGTGAATAGGACTCACGTATATGACCATTCACTCTCGCATAGTCATGATAACGTAAACGCCGAACGTCCGTCTCACCGGAATGGTGGTGTAGCTGCACCATCACGGTGGATGGCAGAGGGGCAGGCACGTGCCGGCTGGGAAGGAGGAAAGGGCACTAAACATTTCTTGTCTTAGTGGTAAATCGGTAAATAATGACCGAAGCTGAAACATCACCAGGTAGCAGTATGCTGTTCATAAACATAGAGGTAAATACCAAGAGAAACAGCTAAAACATGGAAAGTGGTAACCTCTGGAATTGGAAAATGAGCAGGAATTTGATCAGGGATTATTGATGCTTCAGGTAAGTCTTATAGAATTAATTGACTCTATAGCCATGTGCCTAGATAACTTTGCAGGAAAAAACTCAGTAGGAAAAAAAAAGGAACAATGGTGAATATGAAGATTATGTAATAACATGAAAAATGGGAAATCTGTGGTGTTGAGTGAAAAGCAGGACCCCAAATTATGTGAGCAGCGTGACTGCACCTGTGTGCAAAGACGCAGAAAGTAGACTCGAAGGAAACGCACCAAGCACAGACTAGAGGTGGTTGTTCAGGCAGTGTGATGTCTTAAAAATCCTTCTTTTCCACATTTTCCACATTTTCTGTAATGTGATTATATTCCTCTTATCAAGGAAAATGAAGGGGAAAGAAATGCCTGGTTAAAGCAACGCTGACCGCGCACGTCCGGCTTGCTGGGCCTGGAGTAAGCGAGGCCTCTGTTCTGCTTGGAGCCAGGGAAATCATCCGCTTTGTGGTAATCAGAGAAATCCGGTTGTCAGACGGCATCAGAGTGGTCAAAGCAGTCCGCGTACAGACGCCGGGGATGACAGTCGGTGCGCACAACTGGGAAGGGTTGGCAAGGAAGAAGGAGAGTCATCCCAGAGAGTGGAAAGGGAGGGGTGGGGCTGGACGTGCTGATGCAGCTGAGCCGTAGCGGCTCCCCAGCTCTGCTGCGCGGCCGTGGGCCTTGAGAAGCAGCGGGCGCACGTCGCTCCCCCGTGGCTTCCAGACGCCTCCACCACCGTGGTGCGGCAGCTCTCCCCTTTGCCCTTTATCCCGCTCTTCTTCCACGGGCGCGAAGAAGGCCGGGCCTAAGAAAGACACCGCACTCGTGAGGGTCCAGGGAGCCCCACTCCCATTACCGCAGTTGTGGAATCTTCTTCCCGCTGCAATGTAATCGTTTCTCTGCCTCCCCTTTTCCCCGTTACAACCTGAGCTTTTGGAGGCACCTGTAGGGTGTCACGCACATGGGAAACACTCGATAAAGGAACAGACCCTACCTTAGGAATAGGAGGTGGAGACTTTCTCCATAAAGCACATCTTGAGAAAGAGAAGACTCTCAGGGGTGGCAGGGACCAGCTCACACTGGCTGCTGGGGACCCCTGACCAGCATCCCTTTCCAGCTCTGTGTTCGGTGATGTCACACCAGCAGCTTGGAATTAGCCCTGGTGGGAGTATTTACACCGAGGTAATTGGTAAACACTACAAATACACTCCCAGCTCCCCTGGAGAGCTGGTTATTACACATTTATTTCCACACTGCTGTAGATCTGCATCCACTTCCTTGTTAGCCCTGGCGCTTGTTCTCGGAAGCAATCGCTAGTCTGGTGGTGCTGGTAATGGCCCCACTGTTGACCTGAAGAGCATGGACAGACACTGGACTTAGGCGTTTACAAGGACTTTTCTAGTTGGACAGTGTTAAAAACTTTTACCGTTGAGAGGATTTGAAAGCCGGGGCTCTTTATCATCCCTGACAATTGTGGCATGCATCTCTGAGGCTTTCAGAGATTCAGTCACAATCAGGGGTGAGGGTGGGCAGGAGTGTGGGCACAGTTGAATTCAGTGGCAGGACTGAGCAGACATTCCACAGCAGACTTCAGAATTTCTAGAGACTGTGTTTAAACATTGCAATATTTTACAATTTTTTTTTGAGTATGCCTGGAAGGAAACTGCAGATATCACAAGCTATCCATCTCTGCGCTCCATTACCTGGTTTAAAAATCAAAAACGTGGTAAATGAGTCTCGGGTGGATCTGCCAACATGGCATAATAAAGATTTATGCTTTGTAGAGGTTTCATCTCAGAATACAAATGCTGTCTCTATGAATCCAAAGTATGATTATAGTGGGTAAAAAAAAAAAAAAATTAACATGCAGGGCTAGACCCTCTCTAGGAAATACCAGGTCTCTGAGTCAGAAGTCAAAAGATTCGATGGGGGCCCCTGAGATCCCTAGCAGGGCCAGTCCAGGGGCTTTTTGAACCCCAGAACTGATAGGGTGACTGGGTCTCCCAAAGATTCCTCCTTCCCTTTGACATGAGTTCAAAAGTAGTCATGCTTTGAGATAAGCTATCATCCATTTATTTTATTCAACAAACACTCATTGATCACCTACTCTTTTCTTACATCTTATGCTGGCTGTTTCCATAGCAATGGTCTTATTTAAAACATCAAACAGGTCCATGAGGTGGGTAACATTATACTCCTCTCAAGACAAGGAGACAGAGGCTTTGAGACTTGGAGGCTGCCTGACTGACCTCCTTCCTCTCCCCTCAACACTTGCCTCACTGGTCAGCCCCCAGCACACACTGTTTCCTTCTGGACCTCAAGTGCCTCACTCCTCCCTGCCTCGGGGCCCTGGGACGTGCTGTTCTCTCCTTGCAAGGCTGCTCTTCTGTACGGCTTCACATAGCTGGCTCTGAGCAGAGCACTTGTCCCCTCCCGCCGCTCCACACCCTGTTTGGTGTTCTTCATTGTAATTCCTTCTTTGCTCCGGCCTTCCACAGCACAGACACTCCTTGACTCTTGCCTAATCTGCCTGCAAGGAGGTGCCAATGAGACCACGTGTGACTCTGACCATTGCCACCGTTACTGCTATTTCACTTGTGTGCATTTTTTCCTCATCATAATGTTGTCACCACAACATGAGTCTTTAATTGTTAGGGCAACTGGGAGTAGTTTATGTCTCAGGATTACCAAGCCCTTGACTCTATATGGATAAATTCAGACTCTGATTTGCTTCGCTTATATGTTAGCACAGGTTTTTCCTCCTTAATTATTTCTCCATGAGAACATGGGGAACTGAACTTGTTTCCCTAAATCAAGTGACCCCTTACGTTCTATTTCTACTAACAACCCTGATAACTACCCTGCAATCTAATAAAACAGATTGTTTCCTCTGACCGATATTGCCAGCCCAGCAGTGGGAAAATTCTCTCTTGGGGCCCCCAAGTTCTGTGACATCAGCCCCCCCTCCCCTGGGAAACTGGATGCTTCAGTGAAGTTGTTCGGGCCCCAACTTCTGGTTTTCCCAGATGGTGCCTTTCAGAATTGATGGGTAAACAGGAGAAAAAAAGGAGTTGTCCTAGAGCCCAAGAATGGAAAGGCACACAACCATTAAACAAACACTGGGTAATTAATAAACAATAAAAGTTTATTTGGCTCCTGGTTCTAGAGGCTGGGAAGTCCAAGACAGAGGGGCTGCGTCTGGGGAGGGCCTTTTTGCTGTGTTGGTACATGGTGGGAGGCATCACGTGCAGGACGGCACATGTGAGAGAGAGCAAGAGGGGCTGGACTCCTTTTACAACTAACCCACTCCCACAGTAATGGACCCACTCCTGGGGTAATGACATCAATCCATTCATGAAGGCAGAGCCCTCGTGACCTAATCACCTCTCAACATGGTTGCACTGGGGATTGAGTCTTCAACCCAGGAACTCTGGGGGATTTAAACCATAGAAAAAGGAAAAATAAATGTGGAAAAGAGGCTTGAATGGACACTTCACAGAAGAAGGTATGAAAACGGCACCTAAGCACATGTGGGGCACAGCATCACTAGTCATAAAAAAGACACAGATTAAAACCACAATGAAATACTAAAATCATAAGGAAACATTAAAAAATAATTTAAGAAACCCCAGAAATACCAAATGTTGGCCAGAATATGGAGCAAGCAGTATTGTGCTGTGGTGCTGGTGGAAAGGTAAAGTCACACAAGCCCTCGGGAGAACTCTTGGGCCTCCCAAAACCAACATACACTTACCCTGTGGCCTAGCAGGCTCCTCTCTAGGTATTTATACAAGAGAAATGAAAGCATATGTTTAAAAACCCTAATCTGCACACGAACATTCACAGCTAATTCCTAATATCCCAAACAGGAAACAATCCAAATGCCGACCTAAAAGAGAAAGGACAAATTACAAGTTCATGCAACAGAATGCTACTCAACAATAAAAGCAACACAATGCTCATATATACAACAACCCAGACAAGTCTCACAAGTGTTATGCTGTGCACAGGGAGGATGCCAAGGGTGCATACTCTATGATTCTCTGGTAGGGCTAGTCAGGGTCCCCAGGTACATTATTTTATTATTATTATTCCTTAAGAATAATGTGTAAAACGTTGAAGACCCCATTGATTCATAAAGAGCATGTTGTGTTAGCGCATTTGCTGCAGCCTAAATTACTGGCCCCATTCTCCACCTGTCTCTGCATCCTGTGCCTTATGACTTTGACATTTCTCCTAATAAAAGCAGAGAATACTCTTCCTTGTCTTTGGGCTTGTCATGTGACTTTCTTTGGCCAGGGGAGTGTGAGCAGAAGTGACTTGTGCTCTTTCTGAGCCCAGGCCTTGGAAGGCCTTGCAGGCTTCTGCTTCCCACTACAGTGAGAAGACCTTCCCTCAAGTAGCTGCTGCCCCTTCGGTCTGGGCCCAGGATGGACACACATGAAGTGGCCTGGACCCTAGCACAGCTCAGAGCCAGGGCCAAGGGAATGGCCCCAGAGCTCAGCCTAGAGGACCTAGAATTGCATGAGGAACAAATGCTCACTGTTGGACACCTCTGAGATTTGGGCATTGCTTGTTACTCAGCAAGAGCTGACCAATACATTCTCCACTCCATCATACCACCTTTAGGTCTTCCCCCAAAAGTCATTTCCTAAGTGATATTCTCTCATCCACACTCTGGTCATGTCCCATACCGCCAGCCCATCAGAATAACTGCACACTATCTATTCCTTACAAATGGAAGTAGCCCAGGCACTCCAATCTAATGTCCAGAGCTCCATGGTGGCACATCTCCAACAGCACACCTTGTTGTCCCCATGCCCCAGCCTTATGGAATCACTCCCTGTCTGCCACATGCACCTGCACACCCTTCCACTGTCTCCACGCCACTGCCCACTCCTGCCTTTTCTGCTGTGCTCAGCCCAAGGACCTCCTCCTCCACACAGCCCTTCTTGATTTATCTCTGCTGAGCCCTTCCTCTGGAAGTAACAATGACAGAACAACTAAAATCATGACAGCTCCTTGTTACTGAGCACCTACTATGTGTCGGCACAATCTACCAACCATTTAAATAAAATTTAAATTTACTTTTTATGGAGGAGGAAACTGCATTTCAGAAGCACTTACTTGCATACCTGTGTCATAGCAGCCTTGTTTGTCAAAGCGGGCAGGTGAAGGCAGCCCACATGCCTGTCAGTGAATAAAGGGGTGAACCTTTGAGACATGCTATGTGAAATGGGTCCATCACAAAGGACAAATACTATAAGATTCCTCTCCTATGAGGGGCCTGGAATAGTCAAATCCATAGAGACAGAAAGTAGAATGGGAGTCACCAGGGGTTGGGGGGGAGTTACCATTTAATGGGGATGCAGTTTCAGTTCGGGAAGATAAAACAGTTCTGGAGGTGGGTGGTGGTAACGTTGCACAGCAATGTGAATATACTTAATGCAGTTGAATTATGTTTAATGATGGCCAAGATGGTAAATTTTATGTTAGGTATATTTTACCTCAATTTCTAAAAAGGCCTTTATTTTCCTAAGATGTCACAGTCGGGCACAGACCCACACCCGCCCAACTCCAAAGTCCTTGACTTTCCACGTCTTCCTTTCGGACTCCTATTGCCCCTACCAAAGTGCGGCTCTCGTGCGGTTAGGTCTGTTTCTGAGCCGTCTTGGATTCTCCGAGGACAGAACAGAATATCTGCAGAGAAGAGACAGGAGGGAAGGACAGAGGAAAGGACTCCCAGGTGGCGTGCACAGCACTGAGCACTCAAGGGCCTGCCGTGGGGGAGGCGGTGAATGGCCCCCGCTTGCTGAAAAGTCAGAGGCTGGAAGAAGGAGGAGGGATCTGGGATCCTGAGATTAAGAAGCAGAGCCCAAGGATTTTGTTTCGTTTTGTTTGTAAACAGTTCTGGGTTAAACTAAATCAGTTGGCCGTTAGGTCTCGCCTCCCAGCAGTGACCAGAAGTGCTCTGCGAACCCCCTTCCTCCTGCAGCAGCAGGCAGAAGCCAAAGCCTGCCATTTACAAGGACGAGGTGTTTAATGACGCTGGAGGGGCAGGAAACCCACAGGCGAACTGTTCACATAAAGAGCAGAAAGCCCAGCGGCAGGTTTTGGCCATCAGTGTTGGTTAAATTTAATAGCAGGGTCTTATTGACTATAAGAGTCTTAATTATCAGGAAGAATGACCCTGTCTGTTAACAGCAGAAAAATGATCAAAATGGAAACCACATAAACCTAAATTGTTTGCTCGTCCTTTTATAAATAAGATTAATTGGCTAAACGGGGTGGCTAGGTTAGAATGGATAAGTGGGGGGCTGCTTCCGACAATTGCCTCCTTAACACTCCCAGCCTCCTGCTCCGCTGGAGGTTTGACAGGGGAGCATCCTTCAAAGAGTGTTATTGTTACTATGTTTTAATGCATCTCTTCTTTGGATTTCTCCCACCTCAGTACTCTGTCTGCCAGGAGGTAGCAGGCCTGTGGGCCGTCGGAATTGGATGTTCTGAGGGGGTGGGTGCTGTTGGAGTCTCTCTGGGAAGACAGCACACACACACACACGCACATGCACACATGCACTCACCCCTGCCCACGTCCTGCACTCACTTGAGCCACGATGGCGGATGCTCGGGTGGGCATGACACCACCGGCTAAGCCACCCAGCTGTGCGCGCCCCAGTAGGCCAGGAAGAAGGAAAACTCCTTTTACTGGCTGATTTCTTTTTAAAAGAAGCCTGTTTTCTGCTGTTAGTGACTGAACACTTGATTGCCTTTGTTCCTGAATGAGCTCCTTTGGTAGATAGCTTTCCCGCTCCTGACTCTATTTCCCTTTCCTGGCTCCAAATGCATAGTCTCCCACAGGAGTTTTAAGGATTCTGGTGTACGGCCAGGGGCAGACTGGCTGTCCAGAGCCTCCTCCCAAGTTCATCATACACATCTGGACCACAGGCAACTCCTCCATGGTGCTCAGCACCTGCTCCATGTCCAGCGTGCTCTGGGAAGTGGTGACAGACCAACCAAAGGGCATATAGCTGTGCTCAATCAGATAGCACTCGAGGTCGACCAGGGAGTTCCCCAGAACCCAGGACCTGGGAGTTAAGCTGTATCCATGCTGCTGGCCCGTGAGGGATTCTAGTTCCTCATGGTCACCCTGCACCACAGAACACCAGGCATTAGAGACTGAATTGGGCACCCCACTCCCCATCCCAAATTCCCATGTTGAAGCTCCAGCCCTAGAACCTAAGAATGTGACTGTATTTGCAGATAGGGCCTTTAAAGAGGTGATTAAATTAAAACCAGGCTGTTAGGGTGGCCCTAATCCAATATGACTGTCAATGGAAAAGCACCCAAACTCTATAAAATAATTTAAAGAGATTTATTCTGAGCTGAATATGTGTGACCATGGCCCAGAGAACTACACCCAAGAAGGCTTGAGCAAGTGATCTTGCCATGGCTGGGTTACAGCTTGGTTTTATATATTTCAGGGAGACAGGAATTATACCTAAAGTCATAAATCAATACATGGAAGGTATACATTGGTATGGCCTGAAAAGGTGGCACATCTCAAAGTGGGGAATTACAGGTTATAGGTGGGTTTAAGATTCTTTGATTTGTAATTGGTTAAAGAAATGAAGCTTTGTCTAAAGGCTTGGAATGTTTTAAGATAAGGAAGTCTGTTAATCAGAGACAAGTCACCAGACACATACTCAGATTCAAGCAATCTGTTAACTAAATTGAGGACATGCAGATGTGATTTAAGCTTTGTCTTGCACAGCCTTAGGCCTGTTAATGAGTTACAAAGGATGTCTCCAAGAAGGGAGGGGGCATGAAGAGGTATGTCCGACCTCCCTCCTCATGGCCAGCAACTCAGCTTTAGGGTATTTCTGGGGTCCCCTTGGCCAAGAATGGGTCCGCTCAATCGCTGGGGGCCTTAAGGTTTGTTTTATTTTAGTTCACACGACTGACGTCCTCATACAAAGAGGAAGTTTGGACCCAGACATGAGATAGAGGGAAGGTGATGTGAAGACACAGGGAGAACACGACCATCTGCATGCCAAGGGGAGAGGGCTCAGACAGAACCCACCCTGCCAATTGGACCTTGGACTTTCAACCTCCGGAACAGTGAGACAATGAATTTCTGTTGTTTAAGCCGCCCAGCCTGTGGTTCTTGGCTATGGCAGCCTGTGCTCACTAAGACAGCCCGTGTCTTCTTGTCTCTGTGGGTTTGTGAACCAGAGCTTCTGGGTCCAGATGGGGGGTGCTGGTGGCTCCCACCTGGATTTGATCCTGCAAGGGCTTTCTGCTCTGGCCTTAACTTGCATGGCATTTTTAAGGCATAAAAATGTTCTTGCGCTTAAATCAAAGTGTTGTATTTCAAAGGAAATTTAATAAAGCATGCTTTTGCAGCCTCATGGAAACATGTGCCACGAAAACATTGAAGATCCTTGTCTGAAAGTAATTCTCTCCCAACTCCTTAGGCCACCAAGGGAACGAAATCAAAAGATCGTCGGCGGTTCCAAGCTCATCATTTGTCGGAGGGAGATGAAGCTCAGAGCTCCAGACTTTTGTGTCCTGCTCTAAATTTAGCTAATCACACCTCTGAGTCCTGTTGCGGTCCGGGACCCCTGCCATCCCCGGTGGAAGGATTAGCAACAGAGGCAGCAATGATAACAGCGTGCGCTTTTAGTTCCTTGCCTCAGACGGTTTTCCAAGGCCTCAGCCACCCTGACTTTGCCCAGCTGCGACACCCGGCCAGGACGGCGAGGAGGAGGGCTCTCTACCGGCTCACAGAAGCAGAATGGAGAGGCGGGGAGAGGCGCCCCTGTCCCCCCCGCGGAACAGGTGCTGGACGCAGCCTGTGTGCGGCGCTGTGTTCCTCCCTCCAAGGCACACCATGGACACTCGGCAAGCCACCACCCTGTGGAGAAATGGACTGTGTCCACTCCCTCAGTCTCATGTGACTTGGGACATTGCAGAAGTACAGGCTCTTGAGCTGCTGCAGCAGCTTGTTGTTGACACTCAGGACCTCTTGTGATCCTGTCCCACTGGCATCCACTGGGAGGGGGCACCTGGCTGGGACAATTGACCGCAGAGAGAGAGAAAATGGAGCTGACCCAAGACCCCAAGTGCCCATTTCTTAGCTGAGTGAGTGGCCAAAGTGACTCACAGAATCTACATTAGTGTTGAGGGGAGAAGGAGGGGGGCCCGGCTCCCTGATTTTCCTCCCACAGGCAGAAGCTCCTCTGGAGTAGCGTTTGGGTCTCTATCCGCCCCCACACTCTCTTCCCCAAGAGAGAGGCAAGGTGCAATCTCTGAGGATGCTTTTTGAAGGAGAAACTGCCCTGAGCGGAGAGCCCTGTTTCTCTCCCTTTCCCTCCTCTCGGGAGCACACCCTCTGCCCCACGCCGCTCCTCCTAGTCTCAGACTTCCCCGGGCGGGGGGTCCACACGGCCTGGGCAGCCCACGAGGCTCCGTGTCCTGGGGTTGAGCAGTCAAGGCCACCCACCTGCAGGTGGACGTGACATTCTCCAACATCAGCTCTATCTTGACCTTGGCATCGTTTCTTAATCTTTGCCTTTTTTTATCATCTCTCAGACAGTTTATAACACAGGCAAGGAAGAAATGTGATATTTAATACCTCCCTCCTCCCCACCCCCTGTGTGTCTCAACATCTATTAGGCAGAGGCAAATGTGGAATCTGAGTTATGATTCCAGATTTGTTTAACTCTCCATGTGTTTGCAATAATTGTGGCCAAAAAAAGAAAAAAAAGAGTTTTACAGTATCGAAATTTAAACCAAAGATTAGAACTTTCCTGGGGCTGGGGGATGTGAGCTGAGGTCTCTGGAGCTGCAGCCCACACCTCCCTCCGCCCCCACGCTGGGAACTCGCCCCGATGCCTGTGCGTTGGGTGGAGACAGCCCCGCTCTGCTCTCGGGGTCTCGGGAGAGGGTGTAGGTTGCAATTCATCCCGGGCTCCGCGTTTCCCCAGGGACCCTGCTGGCTCCCGGCTCCCAGCAGAGCTGAGGGGAGTGCCGGCTCTGTGCCCCGGGGCCAGGGCGGTTCCCACAGGTGTGCTTTTCGAGGGGCACCCACTCCACAGGCCTGCACACTCCTTCTCTTGGCCTTGTGGGGCTCGTGAGTGGTTCTGGGCATGTAAGGATCCACAGGCCCTGTCTCCACCCTTGAGAAGCTCAGGGACTCATGCAGGGAGAAAAGACACATGATAGCAACAAGGCCATGATTCTGCACCTGCGCAGAAGTCCGTAAAATGCCTTCCAAGGCCCCACCTGGCCTGGCCCTGCTGCTGTGTCAACATCATCTCTTGTCCCCTCCAGCTGCACAGGCATCCTCTGTGCTGTTCAGAAGAGGTCGTCTCCATGGCCCCCAGCTCCAGCCCCTTCATCCTGTCTCAAAGGCCACTGCATTAGTTTTCTTAGGTTGCCATGACAAAGTGCCACAAACCAGTGCCTTAAACAATAAGAATTTATTGTCCTGGAGGCTGGAAGTCCAAGATCAAGGTGTCATAGGGCTGGTTTCTTTGGGGCCTGTCTGCTTGGCTTGTGGATGCTGTGTCTTCCCTGTGTCCTCACAGGGTCGTCCCTCTCTGTGTGTCTGTGTCCCAGTCTCTTCTATAAGGACAGTGGTCAGATTGGATTAGAGTCCACCCTAATGGCCTCGTTTTACCTTAATGACCTCTTTAAAGACCTGTCTCCAAATAGTTACATTGGGGTTTAGAGCTTCACCATGTGGATTTGAGGGGGACACATAATGTGGTTCATGACAAGCCCCTCTCTCCCTGCTCACCCCTGCCTCCTTGTGCTCACTCCCCCCCATAGCACCTCTCCTTTGGTATGGACTGTCCAGTCTGTCTCCCTGACCCAGTTTGTAGGCTCCAAGAGGGCAGGTTTCAGGCAGTTTGTGTCAATGTTTCCCGAGCCCATGGATGGGGCCTGGCAGGACTGTGAGTGTGATGCAGGGGCCCTGCTGGGAGACAGGAGCAGAGCTGGCCAGGACGCTGTCTCAGTGGGGCATGCTGGGCCCTGAGTCTCCTGGGCGCCCAGCAGATTTGGGCAGGATGGTGCGTGAGCCCCCAAGCCAAGCCGATGGGCTGGCCAGAGGAAAGGGGCTGCAGGCAAGGCAGGGCCCTGGGGGCTTGGGAGCCACCCCCACACCCAAAGCTGCAGCTGCTCCCTCAGTCTGAAATTAAAACCCCTTCCAAAGGACATGGCCAGGAGCAGGTGTCCAGAGCTGAGATGTGGCTATGTGGGATGGGCCTTGCTCACTTTGGAGGGTCCAGGGCTCCAGCCCCATCCTCCTGCCGGCAGCACATGCCAAATGTCATCGCCAGGCATGGTTCTGAGCCCTGGTCTGACTCTTCTGTTCCAGAAGGTAGCATATTGCCAAACTGTGAGCCGAGTCCTCCTCGGCAGCTGCCCACAGCAATCGCTCTGTGGCATGTGCCTCTTACTGGCAATGTCAATACTTGGTGAAGGCCTGGCCGTTGTCTCTGCAGCTGGGAGCTGGAGGGCAGCTGCCTCTGTTTGCTCCAGGCTCCCCCTGCCCCTGGCCTGCATGGGCTCCCCCCTCAGGCCCACGTTCCCTGTAGACGTATGATTATTTCTGCAGCTCCTACTTCCATGCCATTCCTCCTGTATCCTCATCAGGGGAACATTCTGGATCAAGCTTTCCTGCCTCCAAAGAGTATCTCCCAAGGGGCAGGAGCCAAGGCTTTGAGGAAATCTGGGAGCACCAAGTCCTGCTCTTGCCATCAGCTGGGGTCCCCTCACTGGTGTCCTGGCAGACGCTGTTGTCTCTTTGCAGACGGCAGCCAAGAGGGATTTCGCAGGGCGAATTAGCTGGGGTGTAATGAAAAGGAAGAGATGCAATGGGAGCCCAAAGGCCTGAGCGCAATCCTGCCGCGTAACACGGCACTCACTAGCTACGTGGTCTTGTGCACGTCAAGGCCCTGTGAGACTCAGTTTCCCCATCTTTAAAATGGGGATGTGCTGCTACCAGTAGGTTAGCTGTGAGGCTTAAAGTGGAAACATGTAAAAGCTGCTGGCCTCAGGAGGCACTTGATGAAACATGTAAAAGCTGCTGGCCTCAGGAGGCACTTGATGAAACTGAGGGTGAGGCAACACCCAGTCAAGGAGCTAAGCAGCAGGGGGGAACGTCAAAATCAGGGCAGCAAATTGGGTGGGGCAATGTGGGCCCTACGGAGTGGCGATGGAGGTTAGTTAAGGCTGGCTTTTGGTTGTCTTAGACCACACATAACTGCTCCTAACTTTCCCCAATTTTAGAATCACTCCAAGGGGTAAAAGTGGGCCAGAAATTTGGAACAAATTGTTAACAATAGGGGAGTTATTAAAAACACACATGCAAAACAATAAAAAGCTATCTAACACATATTTTACAGATGACTGTATAGCCATTGACATAATTTACAATGGCAATTTTTTTTTCTTCATTTCCTTTTAAATCTCCTGTAGGACACAGGTTTTTATATTTTTCTCTTCCCCCCTACTAGTTTTGTACTTACTTTGCCTATTTCTTTTTATTTTTTCTTTAGTGGTTACTCATTTTAACTTTTAACATGTCTATTAGCAAAGCCTAATAATACCAGACAATGTTTCTACATCCCATTCTCAACTTTGTCCTTTTGTTGAGCAGTATTTCAGTGTCATCTTGTTTTTAAATCTCCCAGTATTTTACATGTGTATATATTTTTTAGATATTATTTTGAGTCACCAATGTGTTCACAACTTTTTGTATTTGCATCAGTTTTCTTGGATCCTACTTCTTCCATTAGGGTTTAATTTCCTACTTGCTGAAGTGTATCCTTTAATACCTCTTTCAAAGAGGATTGCTGAACAGTAAATAGTAAATTCTTTCAGTCTGTGTCTGAAATTGTCTGAAGGGTAGTTAATTGAACACAGAATTTCCAGGTTATGGATTGTTTCTTTCATTATTTACAATGTATTGTATCGAATTCCACCATTCTATACTGCCAATGAGATGATTACTCTCCACCTTATTGCTCTCTTCCATTTTTATCTCTTTCTTCCAGTAGAGTTTAAGATTTTCCCTTTGTCTACGAAGTTCTGAGGATTTTACAATTTCCTCTCAACCTAGGAGTTTCAGTAGTTTTATTATAAAGTGTCCATATGTGGATTTGTTTTATGGATTTTGCCTAGGACTTTTTGAGTTTCTCGAACCTGAGTACTCATATCTTTCTTCATTTTGGGAAAACTGGCAGCCACTTTTATCTTGAAACGTTTCCTCTTCATATATGTGCATCTCTCCTTCTGGAATGCCTCTTAGACACACGCAGAAGTTTCTCGTTCCACCCTCCTCGCCTCTTAGCAGTTTTGTTACTGTCTCTCCAGGCTGCTTCTTGGCTACCTCTTCTAATCTTCTACTCACTAAAGCTGCCAGCTGAGTCCTGTCTACTAGCATCCATTTCCAGAAGCAGCATTTAGCCTGTGACAAACCTGCCTGCTAATACTTTTTGTTTACTTTCTTGGTCCCCAGCTCCTTCTGAGATCCCCTGGAAAA
Organism: Daubentonia madagascariensis; assembly: GCA_023783475.1. Taxonomy (NCBI): domain Eukaryota; kingdom Metazoa; phylum Chordata; class Mammalia; order Primates; family Daubentoniidae; genus Daubentonia; species Daubentonia madagascariensis. The sequence goes on along the minus strand of JAKFHU010001557.1, from coordinate 9,808,098 downwards.
TTTAAATTAATTGTTTTAAAATCTTTCCCCTTTTTCATTACCTCTAGCTCTTGAGGAGCTAATTTTACCGTTGTTGAATCTGCTGGGCTTGAGTTGTGCACCCTCTTTCACGAGGGACGTTTTTATGGTTTCTCCTGCTCTGTCCATTCTTGCTGTTGTCCTGACTAGCAGGTGCCTGGTTTTGACCGGGTGGCAATAGATGCAGGTAAAAATGTTCCTCCCCAGACACCGGCGCAGCTAGCGCGGGCCATGCGAGCCAGCCCCAGCCCAGGGCAAGCGACGGCCAGTCTCTGGGCAAGGCCTCCTTCATCCTGCCGGGCAGAGGCCACCACACTCACCGTGGCTGCCCACCCAGGATCTTTGATTGTGTGAGACAAATAAACCCCTGGTTGCTGAAATGCAGGCAGAAAGTTCTCTTAAATTCTCAGCCTGGGGTGCCTGCCCCGAGCCGGGGGAGAATGTGAACATGAATGCCACACTGCACCCAACCAGGTCTGGGGTCCTCGCTTCTCTCTGGGGGCATATTCTCATTGACAGTCCGGCCAGCAGTTCCCTCCTTATTCCTTACCGCGTAGGCTGCAGGCTTTTGCGGGGAGCCCCCCATGCCCCAGGGCTCCACTGGGGCTGCTGAACCGCAGCTCTCGGGCCTGGTCCCCAGACAGAGTGAGACATCAGCTTAAACTCTCCCCTTGAGCTCCTTCGTCCTTTCTGACCTATGGATTTTCCTTCTTCCTTTTGACCCCGGCTGGTATTCAGCAATTTCTTGGTTATATCTCCGAGTGAGTGGCCTTCCACGTCAGCCATGAGCTACACCGGCCTGAAGGCTCAGCAGTCAGGATCTTTCATCGTCTGGTGGAAGATGGAGACCAGTCCCAGAAGACACACAGGTGCACACAACCAGCACGTGCGTGGCTGTCACCGTGGGCATTCCTGGAGGCACCCTTGGGCTAAGAATCCATGTTAAAAATAGAATATTTATTAGCATGGACAGATAGGAATTTTATATTACCTTTTTTAAAGGTAGACAACAAAAATATCACATGTGGTTATGATACCTTTTGGGGAATATACATGTGCAGGTACTTGTATATACAAATATAATATACACATGGAGAAAAGCCTGGTATGGCTTCTCCCAAAATGTTAGCAATGGGTTTTATAATCATGTGTGTCTTAGTCTGTTCAGGCTATTATAACAAAATACCATAAACTGGGTGCCTTATAAAGAACAGAAATCTATTTCTCACAGTTCTGGAGCCTGGAAGGTCCCAGATCATGGCATGGGCAGATTTGGTGTCTGCTGAGGGCCCATTTTCTGGTTCATAGACAGAGCCTTCTCTCTGTGTGCTCTCTTGGTGGAAGGGGAGAGGGAGCTCTTTTGGGCCTCTTTTATAAGGGCACTAATCCCATTTTTGAGGGCTCCACCCACAACCTAATTGCCTCCTGAAGGCCCCACCTGTTAATACCATCACCTTGGAGTTTAGAACTTCAACATATGAATCTTAGGGAGACACAAACATTCAGATCATAGCTATGTGTGACTTTGCTCCTTCATTTATGTAAAGGTAGTTGCTGAAATTTTATTATAAACACTTACTTGTTTTGAAATATAACAGAAAGAACTGTTACCTTTGTAAGCTGGAACAAAACTGCCATTCTAAACCAACACAAGTAAATCTGCCCAACATGCAGGGGCTACTCTCAGAGAAGGTCCTGAATCCATTCTAATGAACCAACCATCCCAGAGAAGGTTGCTGGCCCTCTCCACTGGGAAGCTTCAGTTTAGTCCCTTTATGAATCCCACAGGCCAGGCCCGGTACCATCTCCCACCAGGGGACCTGTCTCTCCCCTCCTCCAAATTGGCCTGGATGGCTCGTGAAGAGCTGCCATCAAGGCAAACACTTCAAAGAAGATGGTATGTTCTCTGCAGAAAATTCCCGACAACCAGGTCTCCCCTGTGGGCCCAGCCTGCACCTTTCTTCTGAGTCCCCCGAGGGGAGTGTTTAGCAGGATACTTCTGGTCCACCCTCACTGGGCTGCAGCATCCTGGAAGCAGACACGCTCCAGCACGGGTACGGAGCGCAGGGTTTGGTTCATATCCTTTGAGCTGGAAGGGTGCAGGGTCTCACGTGGGGAGCTTGTCCAAGCACTAGTAGCTGTTTTATGGGGGCTCGTTCTTGCTCACCAGCTCTCGTGGGCTTCCTCATTCATCTTTGTGCGTTGATACTTGGAGCCTCCAACTCACCCCACGTGCCCCAGACGGTGATTACTAGCCCAGCGCTAGCCAATTTAGATTCAGAACGCTGACCCAGTGCCACAGTGTGGCCTATTATGACAGTGATCAGACTATAAATGGTCTGTTTGGCCACTGAGAAGGGTCCTCAAAGGACTAATTCTGCTTTTGTTAATGAGGACCCTTTTTATTTCCTGGCACTGCTTTTCTTGATCTATGGCAGATTTATGATTCATGGAGGATTTTAATATTAATGTTGGCCTGATGGGAGATAAATCGGACACAGAATTTATTGGCACAGTAAAGAATTAGATGTCCCCTCCCCATGACTATGAAAACGTCAGTGGGAATTCATTCGCTGGACACCCTGCGCTGTGTCTCAGAGAATCCCCGGGTTGTGGGCCTCGTCCGTGGGAAGTGCAGTCTGCACCTGCAGGAAGAAGTCAGATGAGGAGGCCGCCTGGCACTCGGGGCTCAGAAAGGGATGGGGAGCGGGGAGCTTCGGGGAGCCAGTTCAGTCTGCACCTGTTGCTGCAACCTCCACTTCTGTTGGCTTTTATTGGGCCCGTAAATAACGCCTTGCAGCTCAGAGGGCTGTGTCGTGCTGAGGCGCGCCGGCGCGAATTCAGAAAGGGAATAAACTTGATGGATGCCCTCAGAGTCTCCTGTTGGCACCGGGAAGTTGTGCGGGAACCTGCCAGGCCATTTCCTCCTTGCACACTATTCTCTCCTGGTGGGTTCTATATTTCAGTCAAAATTTCTATAGCCGAATGCTGAGATTCAGAGTTAGGCTGCCATCTGGCCTTCCCGATTTAAACGCCAACACAGAATAAGTAACACACTTAGTGAGTACTTACTCTACGTCAGGCCAGGTTCTAAAGAGAGTCCTATATCATCCCACCCAGTCCCTGAAACAACACTACACATTAGGAAACATTATTTCTGACCTCATTATAATGAGGCAGATACCCAGGCTCACAGAGATTAAGAAGGGTACCCAAGTTTACTGAGCAAAAAAGGGGCAGAGCTTGGATTCAAGCTATCTGACTGCAAAAGTCAAAATCATAACCACTGTGCCTTTCTTTCTCTTATTCGGTGTCACCAAGGGGTAAGGCCTGGCTCTGAGCACATGCCGACCCACTCCTGTGCACTCTGCGCGTGGACTTTGTTCTTTAAGATTCTGTAAGAAATCATCCAGCAAGCACTGATTGTCTGGTTTCCCCGAATCCCAATGAATAAATGTCATCAGGACTCTGAACCCCAAAGACAGAACAATCTGCCCGGCCCCGTGAAAGCCACCGGCCACTAACAAGAGACTATCAGCTGCCTTCAGTGACAACCTGGTTCTCCAGGGCCGTGCCCTGGGGGTGGTGGTTTGAGGACTCTCTCCCTGCTCTTCGATAGCATGGCTCAGTCGACGCTGCCCCTCTGCAAATGCACACCCCCACGTGGCAATGGCCACGGCCCCTCATACAAGTAAAGCCCTTCTGCTGGTTCTGTGTTCACAGCTCACTCTTTTTTCCTTTGTTCTGGACTGTTCTATCTCTGCCTCTGCTGGGTGTACCGTGACGCAGTTCTGACGCCAACCACCCAGCGTTCGTGTCAGACCCCACGGGGTGAGCACTCCGTCCGCCCAAGACTTCCCCCACTCGGATGCCAGCTCCGAGGGGAGTCCCCGAGCCACCACACTCCTGATGCACTAGCATACATTCAGATATTTCTGCGACCCCTCTTCGCAGAAATCTGTATGTGACAATTCACGAGAATGACCCACAGAATTCAGGAAAGCTCCATACTGCGGTGTTATCGTAAAGGACACACATGGGAACAGCAAAATGTAGGGAGAAACAGGGTGAGGTCCAAGAGGGAGCCCAGAGCTTCCGCACCACCTCCCGCACCCCTTCCCTGGATGTCGCCCACCTGGCACATCAGTGTGGAGCCAGGAAGCACTGGGGGACCTCCTGTCCAGAGGTTGCGTCGGGGTTTCATCTCCTCTGGTGGCATGATTAGTCACCTGACAGGGGACTGAACTAAATCTCCAGCCCCCTCCCCTCTCTGGAGGTCACATGGTTGGTCTTTCTGGTGCCCATCCCCCATCCTGAAGGTCTCTAGAGGCCCAGAGAGAGTCATCTCATCAGCATAACAAAGACATTCCCATCCTTAGGACATTCCAAAGGTTTCTGAAGCTCTGTGCCAGGGACTGGGGCAAACACCAGATATATTTCTTATTATTCCACAGAGTCCTTGCTCAGACAGTCGGCTGTCCCCACACTGGTCCTGGCCTCAGGAAGAAGACGGCATTACCCATGCCACCCACGTTCTCCCTGCAGTGGAGCCTGGATCACACCTGCCCCGTGGGCTCAGTGGCTTTGGCCCCATCAGAGAATCCTGAGAGTGGATGGGTTCAGAAATCTGGGGCGAGAGCAGGGAAAGAGAGCACTGTAGCAGGAGTACAAAGTACAAAGTGATTGTAGTGACAATCACTTTGCTGGCATTTTTCTCTGGCGAGGAGGTCGAGGAGGTCACACTTATGAATGTTTTTGCATTTTTAAGCCATAGCCAGAGGAGCACAGAGGGTAAGTCAGAGATATTATTAACTATTCAGGACCAACCAACGCCTAGGAGGAGGGTGTCACTTCCCTGCATAATTACGCGCTATAAACCATGAAAGGCCCCTCCGCCCTCCTGCCCTTTTGGTTCTGTTTTCTTCCCTGTTGACTTTTTGACTCACTGGGCTTAAATAAATTCTTCTTACAGGGGGACGAAAGGGCATTTGCGGGATGCAAGCTCCCTCTTGCATTAAATCAAGCAAGGGAGAAAATGCGAACAGATGAAAGTAGAGACAGAGACACGAAGATGCGCTAAGCTTGGCTGGACCCGTAAAATCCCCTCCCACCATCCGTCTCTACCAGGAGCTTCTGCTTGTTGCAGGGCCCTGGTGGATGAGGTCCCCCAGCTCCAGGATGGCCACAGGTGCCGCTGTATCGGTCAGGGTTCCAGCAGGGTCCGGCGAGGGGGGCACAGGGGCTGCGCGTCTGCTTCAGCGTGTTCCTCAGCTCAGGCTGCTGTCTGCTGTGACCATCACCATCGACAGGGGGACTCAAACAGCAGGTGTCCAGTTTCCGCAGTACCAGAGGCCGGGAAGTGCAAGAGCAAGGTGCTGGATGATTCTCCCCAGTGGGGACCTGCTTCCTGGCTTGCAGATGACCCGTGGTCTTCTCTCTGCCTCCTCGCGTGGCCTCTCCTTGGGGTGTTGGTGGGGGTTGGGGCTGGGGACACCTCTCTGTTGTCTCTTCTTATAAGGACACTAACCCCACTGAACCAGGGCCCCACCTCTGCGACCTCCCTTAACCTCAATTACTTCTTTACTCCAAGTCAGCCACGCTTGTGGTCGGGGCTTCGACATCTGACTCTCTGGGGACGTGTTGAATGCGCGGCGCCCGGGCCTCGTGGGCAGGGCATGAGAAAACGCTTCAGAAACTCTATTTTCTTCCTGCCCTCCTGACACATGCAGAGTTTTTAGACGTGAAAGGAAAGCTTGAAGGTTTCAGGGATGGCCCATTAGGTGTGTTAACAGGTAAACAGGAAAACGTCGTTACCTGTGAGAAGACAGGCAGGCTTGCAGCCAGAGTCAAGCCCTGGCAGGGCTGGGGTGTCTCTGTCAGTCCTTTTCCCCATTTACCTACAAGAGCACCTGACAACCACCCACCTCCGTGCCCTGAACAAGCTCCTACGGGATGTCTGGGGAGACCGCCCCAAGGCGACCACCCCAAAGCTGGCCTCACCACAAGCTCCTGCGTGCCCCTGTGCACACGTGGTCAGTCTTGAACCGAGCCAGGAGAACACGTCTTTCTGTCTAAACCTGCATTACTTCCACTTTGCTCTTGAGGGGCTGCTTTTGGATGTGATTTACATAGCCTTTCCTGGTTTTCAAAAGAGCAAAAAATCTGAGACATGCTTTTGCTAAAAAAAAATACACAAGAAGCTTCTAAGGGTTTTTAAGCACCCAGAACACAAAAGGGAAATTGGTCTGATAGAGGCACAGTGGCTGATTCGACCAATAACACATATAATACTGCATTCGGGAGACGCTAGCGCCTCCATGGGCTATCTCATCAATAGGCATAACTTTAAATAAGGCACTTTGTTATTAAATAAAACCTCCTTGCAGACAGGGACCGCAAGGGCTTGCCGGGTCAGTCATTTTGGTCTGAAATCTCCTTTAATATGAATTTCCAGAGGATATTACAAAAGGACCTACATGGGCAATGAAACACATTGCGGAAAGCTGCTAAATATGCATTTCTGCAATGGGCCTCTTTAAATGTCCGTAAATACATATGCATGAGGCACAGACAACGCTGGCCTGCTCTCCACTCTGGGAAGAAACTTCTGGGGAGACACCACAATAAGGCTTCTCCTGTTCACCAGGAGCCGAGCCGGCAGCCGGACCAAGGGGCAGTGCGGGTGTTTTTCAGGGAACAAACAACCCTTGTCTCACAGGCTGAGGCCTCAGTGTCGGTGGAAACGGCAGACAGACCCTTTGGCATTCTGGTAGGAACTGGCCTGGGCCCCCAGCGAGGGCACACTTGCCTTTCTGTGTCACCCCACCCCCTGGTGACCGGGTTTGTTTTTGATTTCTGCCTTCTACTTGCGTAAGCTCCAGAAACAGGCCCACCTGCCCCTTTTACTCTGGTCACCCCCTCCCAGGACATGGCACTCAGCACCCCACGGATGCTCTCCTGGCCATTTAAGGGATGATGTTGATGAGTTTCCTGGGGCTGCCATGTGACAAAGGACTGCAAACTGGGTGTCTAAAAACAGCAGGAATTTTCCCTCTCACAGTCTGGAGGGCAGAGGTCTGGGATCAAGGCATGGGCAGGGCTGGTTCCTTCTGTAGGCTCTGAGCGAGGATCCAGTCCAGGCCTCTCTCCAGCTCCCAGTGTTGCTGACAATCCTGGGTGTTCCTAGGCATGTACATGCATTACTCCAGTCTCTGCCTCTGTCCTCACAGGCCTCTTCCATGTGTGTCTCTGTTTTCTCTTTTTATAAGGACACTAGTTATATTTCATATTGGATTAGAGCCCATCCTACTCCAGTAGGAACTCAATTTAACTAATTACATCTGCAGTAACTCTCTTTCCAAATAAGGCCACTTTCTGAGGTATTGGGGATTAGGACTGAAACATATCTTTTGGGGGGCTCAATTCAACCCATAACTGATGGCTTTTACTCTTAGCAGCTAAAGACATTGTAACTGTGTTTCCAGAATCAGAAATCTATTTATTCATTCATTTACTCAACTTGCCAACAGTTATCAAGCATCATGCTGTTACCAGCTCTGGGGGTTTAGTGGGGAAGTAAACTCAGGGCTACACCTGCTGGGGGAAGCTCCAGACCAAAGGCAGGGGGCTGGGGGGGCCTGATGGGCAGGACCTGGAGGCCACTGGAGGGAAATTCATCTTTGTTCCAAGAACAAAAGGAAACACTGCCACTTGCAGCGTGTGGTGCATGCAACCAGATTTGGGTTGAAACAGGTGACCAGGGCGGTGGATGGAGAAGGCTGCTCTGAGAGCCAGCGTCGATGTCGGCACCTCAGCAAGGAGGCTGTTGCAAAGGCCCCGGTGAAAGAGAACGGTGGACTGAACCAAGGAGGCAAGTGGCTCAGCCGGGGAGTAAAAGTGGGACCCAGAGTCCCTTGGTGGGACTGAGGCGAGACGGCGTTCCAGGCGACCCGGGGAGCACAGCATGCTCGCGAGCACTCAGCGCTGCCTGAGAACACCTAATGCGCTCGGCCGCTGCAGCTATTAGCAGAGGACAGAAGGACAGCGGTTAAGGACACCAAACAGGGGCAATGTGGCTTTCGCGAAGTTCCGCCAACCCTTAGAAGTCTGCAGCAAAATAAATTAAAAAGAAGCACCTATTTTTCACTTGTCAGTTTGGCAAACGGAAACAAAAAAGGAAAATAATACTCAGTGCTGTAGAGGCCAGGACGAACTGTGACCGCCATGCTCTGCGGGCAGGAACATGAACTGAGCAAGCTTTGAGAAGACAACACAGTGGGAGGCTTTCTCACAACTCACTCCTGGGAGTTTATCCTAAAGCAACAACCATACCCGTGCAGAGACTCGCACAGAGTAGCGTTCTTTACAAGAACAGACGGACTGTTAATCACCTGCATCTCCAACAGTAGAGGAGCAGTTAAAAAAGGCAGGGGCTGTCCACACTGTAGAAGATTACAGAGTCATTTAAATTGTGGGTTAAAAACTAACCAATGGGAAGGTGGCTATAATATAATATTACAAGAAAAAAGCTAGATGTAAAATTATGTTTTAGTATGTCTCCAAGTTATGGGAAAATGTGTGTAATATGTTATTAAGTGGAAAATGGTGACTGCAAAATTATTTATGGTGTGCTTCCCACGGGGAGGATGTGTGTCTGTGTTTGTGAATATATATGAGTTATGTGCATCTAGTTAGAATGTTGAGCGAAACAAAATACACCAAATGCTACCAGTGATTATTTCTGTTTGGTGGGGTTTGAGGTCGTATTAAAAAATTTGCTTCTGTGTTTTTATATTAAAAATATATTTGCAACATGTGTTCATTGTAGAAGATTGGGCAATTCAGAAAAACACATATTGCTTTAAAGCATTCTAATGTAACGTAGATCTTTGGGTATCTTCTTTCTTAGACTACTTTGCTGAGTCTTAGTTCTTAATTTTTCCCCTGGGAGACGACAGCTTCGCCATGTTTATTCCGGGAGCTGGGCGTCCTCCAGGCACGAAGCCGGCTGCTGCGAGGACTCCGTCCCCAAGGCTCTCAGGGGCTACTCCAGAGACGGCTCCGGGGTCTGGCAGCTTCTTGCTTTTGCTCACTGCGTCACTAAGGCTTGGGCTGGCACTGCCCAGTGGAGCAGATACGAATGAGCAAAAAAATTGGGAATGAGGGGTGAGAACCAGAAAGAGGCGGTGTGTGTGTGTGCCTGTGTTTGTGTGTGAGTGTGTGTGTTTATATATTCGTGAGTGTGAATGTGCATCTGTGAGTGTATACATGTGTTTGTGTGTGCGAGTGTGTTTATATATCTGTGTGTGAGTGGGTGCTTGTGTGTGGATGTGGGGGTGTATGCATGTGTTTGTGTGTGTGAGTGTGTTTGTGTATCTGTGAGTGGGGTATTTGTGTGTGTATGTGGGGATGTATGTGCGTGTGTGTGCGAGTGTGTTTGTGTATTTGTGTGTGTGAGTGGGGTGTTTGTGTGTGGACGTGGGGGTGTATGCATGTGTTTGTGTGTATATGAATGTATTTGTGTATTTGTGTGTGTGAGTGGGGGTGTTTGTGTGTGGATGTGGGGGGCGTATGCGTGTGTGTGCAAGTGTGTTTGTGTGTGTTCGTGTGCATGTGCATGTGAGGGAGGGTGTGTGTGTGTGTGTGTTCGTGTGTATGTGTGTGTGAGGGGTGTGGACCAGGGTCAGCCCAGGCTGACTCACCTGGGTATAAGGAAGGCAACTGTGTCTCCAGGGACCATCAATATGGCCATTTTCACCCACACTTAATCTCCCTTAGAGCAAGGCAAATATTTTAGCATTCTTTTAAATATATTTTTTAAAGGTCTGGTCTTAAAGCCTAGAAGCTCAGGCAACCTGAGCTCAGAGTGCAATTCTCTTTGTAAGCAGGTCTGGGCTGGTGCAAATGACATGAATTATACCCGCCATCACCTCAAGATGCCCTGCTCCCATTTGGCATAAAATTGCCCATTTCCTGCGGTGATATAAGGGCCTTATTCTCGACGCTTGGTCGGTGTCAGGAGCTACTATTTCGTGCCTGACACATTGGTCATTTTAATCACCCTCCTCAGTGTCTGGGCCAAGCCCCACTCCTCTTTGGCCATATTTCTGACTCCGTCTACAGTGTTTATTTACCACCTGGGTTCTTTGGACGGGCTCATGTTATCCCGAAAGGTCCCTCTAGGGCATGTCAAGGAGTGGAGCAACCTTATAAGCAGATGACATAAATAATGGTGCAAGTAAGGGCAGCGGCAAGGCCTTGGGAGATGTAATTGGTAGAGGAGGAACAGCGGTGCAGGGGACATCCTGTGTGTGCATGCGTGTGTGCATGTGTGCATCTATGTGTGCATGTGCATGTGTGCCTGTGTGTACTTATCTGTGCATGTGTGTATCTGTGTGTGCACATGTGCATGTATGTCTGTGCGTGCCTGTGTGTGCATGCATGTGGGTGCCTCCCACCGACCCTGGCACACACAGAGCCGGCTGCCCTCCAGCTGCCCCATTTCCAGGGCTTGTTTACACAGTGGAATTCAGCTCGTGCCTATTCCCACCCAGAGTTGGAGGAATGGACTCAGCTCTCCCTTCTTGCCCGTTCCACAGTCGGTTTTGCCGTAATAGCCAGTTTTGCAAACTCGAATCTATTCCAACATGGTTGATACATTAGGGGAAAATGTGAGCATGATGCAATTCCAAACTTCACCTTTGCTTGGGTGTGATTATGTCTGAAGAAACAGGAATGCAAAGAATGTGGGCGAATGTAGGTGGATGTAGGAACCTGCACCCGGCTGGCTGGAGCCACTTAGGAACACGCTAAACCTCACACACGTGCACCCCCAAACACATGCCAGCCACCTCAGGGCCCGGCGTGGGTTGTGAGCCATGCAGGACACGTCTGGGGTTAGAACTCACCTTCTGCCTTCAGGTCACCCGCTTTCTGCCCCTCACAATCACTCATGAGCTCTGGTCCTTCTGACGCCCACGTGCACAAACCAAGTCCGGGGCTTTTCCGTACTAAGGCACCATATTTCCTGTAGGGCTGCGCATTTCATAGCCATTTACCACGGGGAACACGGTGCTGCCGTGTGGATCAGGTTCTTATCTTTGATTGTACACGTTTCTCTCAAGGTTCTTGAGTGCCCTCACAAGCCCTGTGCTTTCATGGTGAAGTTTTACACAAGGCAGTGACTTTTAGAAATACATACGTTGCCTTACAGCAGAGCTGACTGTACTTCTATAATTCTTTGACCCAGGAGAAGTAACAAGCAAAATTGGAATTCATTGTGGCCATTTTATTTCCCAAGACGATTTGGGGATGATGTTCCAGAAGACTGAGGGAGGAGAGTGGCCAGGATGTCTCTGGAGGATGCAGAGAAGTGGTCTGTAGCAAAGGAGTGTCAGGTTGCCCGTGGGGGGCTGAATAATGGCCCCCAAGGTATCCTTGTATGATTTCCCTGGATATGTGTGTGTTACCTCATACAGCAAAAGGAATTTTGCAGATGTGATTAAGTTAGGGATTTGAGATTATGCCGGATTCCCTGGGTGGGTCAAGAATGTAATCAGAAGGATCCTTAGAAGTGGCTACGGAAGAAGATGGCCACCTGCAGACTGAAGCTGGATGCTATGCTGCTCGCTTTGCAGACGGAGGAAGAGACCACAAGCTCTGGAATCTAGAAATGGCAAGAAAATGCATTTCTCCCAGAACCCTGGAGGGAGCGTGGTCCTGCTGACACCTTAATTTTGATCCTGTAAAGCTGATTTTGGACTTAAGACCTCCCAAACTGTAGGAGAATAAATGCACATTGTTTCAAGCCACCAAGTTTGGGGTGATTTGTTATGGAAGCCATAGGAGACTAATGGGCTTGTTTTGATAAAGTGCAGCGGGTGGAAACACAAGGCCTAGAGGCGACTGATTCTCTGAAGCTGGGCTGGATGGGTTCACTCGGGTTCTCTGCTGCCCAGATAGATGGTGGCAGAGTCGCATTGGCAGGAGATATGACTGCTCCCTGACAATCTGATCTCTCTGAGTTGCTTGAAGAATTATAGGAAACGGAAGCCAGGGTATGTAGCACAGCAGTGGAGGCAGCAACATATTTGCCTTTTTCGTCCCTCTGAGAAGCGACCAGTCTCCTTTCTCAGCACCCCTTGCCTCGTGCTGCAGCTCTGTGGAATAAAAGCCTTCCTGGAACTACCCCAGCCAGGGCCATGTGTCCCTCCTCCCTCAGCATCCAGACAGCTCCTGGGAACCCTCCTGGCTCCTCTGCCGGCTCTCCCCACTCGGGCTTGCCCACTGCTTCTCTATAACCTGGCTATTGCAACCCAGAAAGGCATTTTAGGGATGTGGTTTGCAGGAGAGACATTATCCAAGATGAGGCTTCATGGTATTGGGCTGCGTTTATCCATCGTTCATCTTCCAAAAGCCATTAATCAACTGCACCAGTCTCAGAGGAGGACAGACTGTGCACCAGCTCTGATTTCTATTAACAACAACACCATCACTGCCGCCTGGGTACCTCCTGGGACCTGCAGCTGGGGTTACATTCCCATTATGTTCAATTTGGAGGATGCAGACACTCGATTCACTTGCTTCTCAGATGGCCTTAGAGCTGTGGGGTGGGGAGGTGGGGACAAGGTCTGGCCAGGGCAGGCAGCAGGGGATGGTAGCCCAGGGACGCCACACCTTCACCATCATCTGATTATACCGGGTGTTGGGTTCTAGGAAGAGTACATTGCCCTGACTGATCAACTCCATTAATGGATTAATTCATCACTTAACCTTTTACCCAGCTGATGCCAGGCACTATCTGCAGAGGTAAGCTGAGGTCTTCATGCACCAGCTCTTCCAGGCTAGAGGGGAGGGGGCTGTGCAAAGAGATGAGTCACCAGAAGATGTTCCTTGTTACAAGGTGGGTTGCCCTACATCCAGGTCTTCACAAAGACCCTCATATAACAAGGAACTCTTATGACTTCTTTATTTTGAACCACAAAGTGCTAGGTGAGGAAGACACATTAGCCAGAAGTGATCTCAATCAGTGCTGGTCTTGGACCCTTCTAGGGGTTGTTCAAAAGAATCAGTTGATACAAAAAGAAAGAGGCAGGGGAATTTGACTTTTTACTTTCTTGTTGTTGTTGTTATTATTTGTAATTATCCCTGGTGTATGTTCCCACAATTTCAAGTGTCACGTGCCATTGTGAAAAATCTCTTAAAAGTAGCTTTAAAATGCAGCATAGTGAGCAGAGATCTTTAACACCCTCTTCCAGGGGGATGAAGAAAACAACCATCCTAGCGTTAACCAAATAGAATTCGTGTCTTCATATATGATTTCCAACGATAGAATCAAACTGGAATTCCAAAAGCTCTGCGACTCAACTAGTCAGAGAAGAAGCAGATTCCCAGGGAACGCCTTTACCCCAAGATGCCTTGTACAGCACCCGCACTAGGTTGCTTGATGAACTGGGGGGGGGGTGCAAGGAAGGATGCCAGATAATACATCATTCAATGCTACACATGCGTGTTTAACTAAGCAACTTCGTATTATAAGCAAGCATTTCATTACTTCATTCCCATCCCAAAAAGTAAATGTTCAAGGTGAGCACAAGCCTTTTTTCACATGATCTTTTTTGGACATGAGTTTAGGAGGGTCTGGTCTTGCCCTTGGGCACGGATGGAAGGTACTAGTAAGTTACGAACTTGGATTCAAAGGACTCAGATTCAACTCTGTCTCTAAATCGCAGATTGACTGTGTTTGGTCACTTCCCAACTCCAGCCGTTATTTTCTGTAGGAGACTTGGACTTGGTCAGGGTTGGGAACCACATGTCGGAGGAGCCACTGTTGCTACCCTGTGCCCATGGCAGACATGACAATCAATTGCGGCACTCCTTTCTTCCTAAGCAGGTGGAACACATTCAGTGTGGAAACGAAACCGTATCCTATTTTTTTATCTAATTTGCATTTTTTGCCTGAGTTCAGCATTGATGTTGGGGACAGAAGGGACATGGGTAGCCCGGGCTCTGTGGGAGTCAATTCATGGCCAACAATTCTGCCAGAAATTCCTCATGGATATGTCATGAGGTCAAAAAAGTTGAGCTATATTCCATCTGGTCATCACTGGGCAGGATGTTAGGCAATGAAGTAAGTCATCTTTACAGACGGAATTCCAGAGCAAGGGCCTGTTATGGGCTGAAGTGTGTCCCCCTAAATTCTTATGTTTAAATCTTAACTCCCGGGATCTCAGGATGTGACTGTATTTGGAGACAGGGCCTGTATTAAGGCAAAAACGAGGTCACATGGGTGGGCCGTAATCAAATCCGGCTGGTGTCTTCACACGAGGAGATCAGGACGCGGACAGCGGCATGACCACGTGAAGACACAGCCAAAGGGAGAGCCCTCAGAAGAAACCAGCCGTGCCAACATCGTGGTCTCGGACTTCTGGCCTCCAGAACTGCGAGACAATAAACTTCTGTTGTTTAAGCTGCCCAGTCCGCAGTGTGTTGCGGCAGCCCCAGGAGGCGAGTACAGGGCTCCTCCAAGGGAGACACGAAGGGAGGAGGAGGCCTCTGGTTTTTATCCTGCACTGACTACACTGCACATTTTTGCCTGTGTTGACAAACCCAAGGGCTGAGGTGTCAGACGCCCACAGGTGGGGTCTTTGAAATGTGCCAGCAGGCTCGAAGGCCTGGTTAGAAGGGCAAGGGCATTTCCTCACTGCTCCCAGGCCACGATGTCCACCAGCCACGGAGGTTTGCCTCTGGGGCCTCCACCTCTGCCTTCGACCTACCTCCCCACCTTCTAGAACCTTCTGCATTCAGTCTACAGAGCTCCTCTCTCTGTGTGTCTTGTTGGAGAGAAATAAATCCAACCAAATCTTTCACATTTGAGTTTTGTTGGATTTCCCTCTCAAGAAGAAGGAAAGTAAGGTGGACCCGAAGGGAAACACCCTTTAACTGTGGCATTTCCGTCCCCAAGAAGGGTGAAGGAGCAAAGGGCCTCTCGGAGCCACTCAGGACAATCCCGCCCGCAGCCTGAGGACC
Source organism: Daubentonia madagascariensis (assembly GCA_023783475.1). Lineage (NCBI taxonomy): Eukaryota > Metazoa > Chordata > Mammalia > Primates > Daubentoniidae > Daubentonia > Daubentonia madagascariensis. The sequence continues at coordinate 9,793,053 of JAKFHU010001557.1, read as the reverse complement.
GGACTGGCTGTGCGTGGGGTCTTCCCAGCCGCGGGGTGAGCTGGGAATCTTGGCTTTGTCCCTGTCTGTCCATCCAGAACGTGTAGGTGGTCTTTTTCTCTTACCTGTTTCTGGAAAGCAAAAGTAATAACCTCAAACATCCATCTTATGAAAAGTAAAGAGCTGCCCCTTTTAACAAAAGGATCCTTGCTCTGATGGAGATTGGATGCATCTCAGTGGAGATGGGGTCGTCCTCAGTGGGTCTCGGCAGAACCTCAGACTCTCCAAACCCCATGTCTTCGTGCCTTTGCTGCAGGCACGGTGGTTCAGGGCTTCCCTCCCCCGGCAGCCAGGAAAGGGAGTTCTCTTATAATTCATATTATAAGAGAACAAAACATTTGTCAGCAAAATGACAAATGGATCTGCGGACATGCCTCCAGGGATTCATCCAGTTTCCTTGGGAGGAGCAGAACTGGGAGACCGTGACTCAAGGTTGTCCCTAACATTTACTCACTGCCGTCCCACCTCAGTGAGGAGGGGTGGTGACGTCAGCTGTCGGCTGGGCTTTGGGAGGCAGTGACGATCTGGCACTGGACACCACTACTATGTACTGATTAGTGTCATCCCAGGTCCCAGAACAGCGGATGCCAGGCATGCATGTGTGTCCATGTGCATGTGCATGCGTGTTCCTCATTCTTGGGGCTCTGGTCTCACACCTCCAGCATCCCCTACAGAGAATTTTTCTGTTTTTTAATCTCTGCTTTCGAAGAGGAACAGGAAAGTAAATTGGAACTAGCACACAGAAAAGGAGAACAGGCACTTCCCCCTGCTCATTGCTAAGCGGTGACTTACCACCTGGGAGGCAGGTCTGCAGATGGTGTACACTCACATCTTCTTGCCTGTGTCTGGAAAAGAAACACACAGCTTCTGAGGCCTCCCAGACCAGGGGAGCCATTCTCAGAGCCATTCAGGAAAGCATTTTGTCTTAGGGAGGGATAATCCAGCCACCTTGCAGCTCTCATCACTGTGGACAGAGCGAGCAAGTCTCCCCATCACCTTTGTTTTCATTCAGCTGAAAAACCACTGTTGGTTCAGCTCTCAGCAGCTTTGGATTTTGTGTGTGCGTGTGTGTTTCTTTCCCAGAAAAGGAAAGTCACCACAAGATGCAATTTAACTTGTAATTTTATTTGCTGCAGAGTAGCTTAAGCAATGATTGTATTTGATGTGGAGTTGAAATGCATAAAGAGATAAATGGCGTAATTTGAATCAATATTAATTTAGTGCAATTTACTTTTAACTTTACTTCTTAGCAAATGAAATTACTCTGCTCAGGAGTCATTTGAAAACTTTTTTCCTGCTCAGAAATCTGAGCTAAACTGGCATGATTGCAGGTTGAGACGCGGTCTTAACAGCTTCAACAGGATATGACAAATGCAATGCATGCATGAGATGTCAAACGAGAAGCATCCACAGACTTCAGTACGAACACTCCAAGTATGATCCAGGAGCCCCTCCACCCCAGCCCCCTGCAATGCTACTGAGACAGTTCACAGAACAAAGTGGGGTTTGGAAACCAGGCTGAAAGGAAGGAGTCACACGTCATGGATATGGGTCTGCGTTGGTTTCCCGGGGCTGCTGTAACAAAGTCATACAGACTCAGGGGCTTCAACAACAGAAATTCATTGTCTCACAGTTCTGGAAGCTAAAAGTCTGAGATCAAGGTGTTGGCAGGATTGTTTCCCTCCGAGGCCTCTCTCCTTGGCTTGCAGGTGGCCCCCGTCCCACTCTGCCCCCACAGGGTCATCCCTCTGTGCACGCCTGTGTCCTAATCTCTTCTTATAAAGACAGCAGTCAGATTGGCCCACACTGATGACCTAATTTTAACTTAATGATCTCTTTAAAGACTCTATTTCCAGATAAGGTCACATTCTGAGATGCTAGGGGTTAGGATGCCAGCATATGAATTTTGGGGGGGACAAAATTCACCCCAGAACAGGCTTCTTCCCAGGAGAGGGGAGACTGACTTGGGGTTCAATGTCATTCCTAATTACAAAAACTTAATCTGAACAGTGCACGGAACCAGGTACAGATCCTAAATCTGACCTCTGAGGGCTTTATCCCCACGTCCTATCCACATAGTGACCCCACACATCAGAAGGGATGGAAAGGTATAATAGCAGCCCCCCGAGAGGTTGCCGGGTGCAGACGTCACTGAGTTCTCTGCACGCATGTTTGATTTAGCCAGCACCAGACCTCTGCTAGGTGGACTCCATTATTATACACATTTTACAGATGAGAAAAGTGATTTTTCAGGAAGTAATCTGCCTCACAGCCCTGCCCACTGCCTCAGGATGAGTGTTTTCTACTTCTGAGCTCTTCCCGTCGACTGGAAAGAGGGGTCATCAAACCCAGTCTGCAGAAGGAACCCTTCTCCATACCCTTCCTTAGAACAAAGAGCTACTGGCCAGCGAATCCTTTGACTGGGTCTTCTTTCTTTTCCTTCCAGCAAAAATGAATAAAATAGAGAGCGTATTAGTCAGGGTTCTCCAGAGAAACAGAACTGATAGGACATACACACATACACATATATGAGGAGATGTATTACGGGAATTGGCTGAGATGTCGCCCCATCTGCCGTCTGCCACTGGAGAACCAGAAAGGCTGGTGATGTGGGTCAGTCTGAGCCCAAAGGCCTGAGAACCCGGGGGCTGATGTTTATGTCCTGGTGTGAGTCCCAAGCCATAGAACCAGGAGTACCAATGTGCGATGGCAAGAGGAGATGGGTGTTCCAGCTCCAGATGACAGAGAGAATGAATTCTCCCTCCCCCGCCTTCTTATTCTATCTGGGCCCTCAATAGTTTGGACGATGCCCACCCCCACTGGTGAAGGTGGATCTTCCTTCCTCGGGTTTCTGATTCAAATGCTAACCCCTTCCAGAAACACCCTCACAGACACCCAGAAATAATGTTTTACCAGCTGCCCGGGCATTCCTTAGCCCAGCCACATAGACACATAAAATTAACCATTACAGAGGGTGTCTCTTTGTTCTGGTTGAAACACCTCACTTGTTGTTTTGGGTCTTCTCTGTTAACTTCAAGTATTCCGGATAACATGAAAACACAATATTCAGATCTCAAACTTAAAGGAGATACTTGTGTGGCCAGAGGCGCCCATTCCAGCAAGGGTCCCAGTGGAGAATGCATGCGTTTGTGGAAGCCATCAGCAGACGTGTTCTCTGGGCTTCACTGTAAATGCCCCCACAACAGGAGATGTTGGACACAGGGGGTCCTTCATGCATGAGGAAGGACTGTCTGACCAAGGAGCATGTGGAGTGTCCGTGGCCTGGGAATTGTTTATGGCCCCAATTTCCAGCTGAATGGGGAGAAGACAGAGTGATCTTTTAAAATGTAAACAGTGCTTGGCACAGGGTGGGTGCTCAGTAACAGCTGGGGTGTGACTGACTGAGCAGAGGAAAGGAGGTGAGCTAGCAGGGGTGCCCCAGGAACGAGGATGCTGGCGGGTAGCAGAGACAGGGAGAGAATGCTTGTCAGCCAGTCCAGTGGGAGGCATTATTTTCCCTTGAGGAGATATATTCTGATTTTCATTACATAAGTGACTGGGAAAATATAATTTTTAAGTACAAGGAGAGATGCTCAGTTTGTAGCCAACTTTATTGGAATATATCTGTTCGTTAAATTAATTTGCATCACATAGCATTTTAGTGGCTGAATATGATTTCTGAGAATACTTAGAATTCCACGGGCATTCTCATGTTTGCTTTTATATATATTTTTTTGATAAAGGAAGATAGTTCTGATCAAATCTTGGCAATGCACAGATAAAACCATTTTTTAATTGGACTTCATGAGCCATCATGGAAAGGTTGGGGTGGGAGTCAACTGGAGACTCAGGGGCATTTGAGGTCAGTTGATGTCTCGCGCAGGTTGATTTGTCCAATTCTACTTGACATCGGGAGAATTACAGCCCCCAAAGAGTCTGATCAGAGGATTTAAACCATCTTCCCTTAATATCGTATGCTGAATATTGATGGTGCAAAATTCAAGCTTCCCAAAGCCTAAAAATTTGTTTGCAATAAATTCTAGAAGGAGAAAATAATGACTCCAGGATGCGATCTTATTCTCTTACTCTCCCCAACCTCAGCTGGGGGGAAACACGCCCGTGGGAGGCAACGGCAGGCAGGGCATCTCCCAGAGAAAGGAGAAATCCCAGCACCCTTGCTTCTACTTTGAACTGACTTTTCTCCAACAAAGGATGAGCCTTCTGGGGGCCGGATAACTTGCTGCTGGGTATCTGTGCGTGGGCACGTTCTTTCCATTAACGCAGAAAGAACTCCGTGACCGCGAGGGGTGGGGAACTTAGAGAATTCACTGTCATTTGGAGCCAGATGATATGGAGGCTTCGCAGCCAGAGCGCTCTTTATTGGCAGGAGGCGCGCAGATAATGGGCTTTCTAAATCATGCCATGCAATTGGTATTTTCACACTTTTTCCAATGTAATTTCAAAATTAAATTAGGCCGGATGTATACAGGAATGTGGTGGACGGCGTTCAACGTGGACTCCAGCCAGCCTTCCTCTCAGTCCACATAGAAGGAAGAGAAAACTAATTAACTTTCCAGAGCTCCAAGACTGGGTCTGTGCGTGTGGATCCACCCACCACCTACCTCCCCACTTGAACCTTCCCCCGTTTTTCAAGGACAGAATCAACATCTGCAGGTCTGAGAGTAAACCTGTTCTCTCCTGTCCATCCTTATTTGCAAGTGGCAGGAAAGAAGGGAGGGACAAAGTTAGGATGAGTTATAGCTATCTGCACTCACCAAGTTCCTACCACTGTCCCTGCAGCCCCAGTCCTGGGGGACGAGTTTCAGGTTCACTGACTGCACCACTCAAGTTGCACTTTGCTTTCAATATTCCTGCTCTGTCCAATAAAATTTTGCATTACAAAACTCATCTTTACAATAAGAGTGTGTTTCCCCAAATTCCCAGGCATTGTCCCCTTGGATGTGCTGATGCTGTTGGGTGTGTCCCAAGGATGCGGAAAGGAGGAGGCTGGTGAGCCGATGCTATTGGGGGGATGCTCTAAGAAGAAGCCCCAGGGCTCCAGTTTCTACGACAGATTTGGGGCAGGCCCTCAGCAAAGCCATGTGGAGGAGGAAGGCAGAGGCTGCTGCCCTTCAAGGAGAAATGTGGCCTCAAGGAAGAAAAGGGGAAGAGTCAGTTTCTCAAACCCAGAGGCCTGATGAATGCAAGGTAAAAACACCTTCCAGCCAGGAAGACAGCCCCAAGGCCAAGGCAGGAGCCCGGGCACAGGCACCGCAGGGCTGGGAAGGGAGAGATGCTAATTATGACCTGACTCTTCACCTCTGCCATTTGATCTCAAGACTCTGCCTGGGGACAGCAGGAGGGGTACTCTCATGGTGTAGGGAGGCAGCTGGGACTGGAGGGGTCAAGGGACCTGCCCATGGCTGTGGGGCATTGCTCTGCAGGGCTGGGAGTGGGGCCCGGAGGGGAGGGTACCAGCACACACAGCCGTGCTCAGAGCTACTTGGCAGGCAAGAACCAGGCCCCGAGATGTGGGAAGGAAGGGCAGAGCCTTCCCTCCCAACTCTGAGTTATAAGCTACGCATTGCTGACTTGGAAAAGCAGCTGAGATTTTTGCAGAGATTGCCAATGCCAGGGAAGAGCCTGGTCCCTGACTTTGTTAATGGTGCTGAGCTACAGGCAACTGGGAAAGTGTGCTGCTAGAGAGAACAGAGGAGCTATTCTCTTTTCCTGCTGCCACCAGCTAGTGGGGTACAACACACGCACACATGCATGTGTGCGCACACAGACACACACACACACACCATGCTGCACACCTGCCTTCTAAACCAGGACCTTCCAAGCTGGGTTCTTTCTAGATGCTAACTGCAATTGCCCCATTGACAGAGCTGAAGTTCGGATTAGCGTGGTGATTTAGATTAGTTATAGCTGCATGTGCTTTTCTCACTGGATGGCAGCTCTAAGACATTAGGGCCCTGTTCTGTTCATTTTTAGTGCCTGTCTCACGTCTAGCTCAATGTCCAGCACGCAGTAGGCACTTTGCAAGCATGTGCATCATTGAGTTGAGCTAAAGGATGCCTCCTCCAGCCTCTACCTAGCATTACCAAAGAGTCCAACACTCAGAAATCAATGCATCAGGGATGGACGCAACTCTGATTTTAGATGATCAGGTTGGTGGTCTAGTCTCCTGTCTGCATTGCGTGCCTCTAGCTACACACTTGATTTTTCTTTTTTAACCACTATACTCACATACTCTAACATGTGCTATTGTAGCCTCACTCCTAGCAGTGATGGGTTCTTGAACAGCCACTCTGTGATGTGTTAAATACAGCACTTGTTTTTTAAAAAAGTGGGTAAAGGCTTTGAACATTGATTTCTACCTTCAGGCTAAAGCTGTTTCTTTTGGGAAATGGTAGTAGAATAAAGGATGTTTTATCTGTTTTTCATTTGCCTTAAAAAATAAAAATCCCTCCCAACACTTGACAGCCCTTTCATTACCCTCCCCTCCCCCCCTTTATTAAGGTGATGCACCAATGAAGAAAGGCTCTCTGCTCTGCAAGCATTCCTCTTCTGCAAAGGCTGTGGGGAGGGGCAGTGCCTGGAATCCTAATGGTGGTGGCACATCCGAATGGCAGAAACACAGCTGTGAAATGGGCAGACCTGATGGACACACTCCATCTGTTACTGCAGCCGTGGGACCTTGAGGTGGGTACTTAATTTCTTCCCAGGCTTTGTTTATTGTATACAAAACGGGCCATATGCTTGTTCCAGCCCTGCAAGGCCGGTTGTGCAGGTACCATGAGACCATGTTTATAAAAGTGCCCTGCACAGAGCCATACATGTTTGCAGTTGTTGTCAGTATTAGTATTTTTAACCTTTATTTTAAGGCACTCAGGCAGACTTAAGAGGCCAACACAATCAAGTTTTCCAGCTACTCCACAGAGGTGTGGGGAGGAGGCAGGGAGGTGGCCACTTCTAGAGAAAGGTTGTGGACTCATTAAAACAAGTTGGTGTGAAGCTCACGGAATGTCCCCTGGCCACTGTCCCAGTTAAGCAGACATGCTGTTTATTAAGGGAATGGTGATTATGTGGATTCTACAATATTAATAACAATAAATCTGAGTAACGTCTTATGCGTAGCCTCCTTCCAAAGCCCAATGCAATCGCAAAGTCTGTGTTAATTATGCACAGCCTCCATGCATGGCAATCATCACAGAGTTCCCACCGGCAAATTTCTTCCACCTCAGCTGTGAAATGATGCGCTCTTTGGACACATCTAGTGGCGTGCTCAGCTTAGGACGGACAGGGAACAAGGAAATCTCTTTCTGATGACATTTAAAGGTAAGCTTGGTCCGATTCATTCTGGAGATGAGCAGAAGGAGGGAGAGAAGGGGAGGGAGGGAGGGAGGAGGAGAACCTACTTCTCTCGGAAACATCGGCTGCCTTTTCACTTTCCTTCCAACCACATTTCCGTCAAACCCAAAAGGTACGGGAATTGATTTGTGTTTTGAATCAAACAGGAAATGCTTTACGGGAGACATTTATTTGCTTATTCATTAGATTTACATTTACATAAAGAACATTTCTCTCAATAAAAGCAAAGCTGTTGCCTATTTAAACATTTTTTTTTTCTTTAAAATAAGCGGCAGCAAGTTTAGCTGTGAGGCACACAGGAGGGCGAGTTGCATCCTATTCTTAGAAGAGAGAAGAGGGGTAGGAAGAGGGTGTCTGTCAGAGACTGGAAGCTGGTCCAGGGCTGGGAATTCAGAGGACAGACCTGGCGGAGGCCACTTCTGCCACGGTGCTTCGTCACCGCTGAGTCAGCAAACAGGGGAGCACGGCCGGGCACCCGCACCTGGCGCCTGAAGCTGACCATTCTGGGAGCACCGAACACAGAAAAGAAGGAGCAGTCCAAAGAAACAAAGGCTTGTTTCAGGGCTGTCAGAGAGCTCGGGGCCCGCACGTGCGCAGACCCAGTCCCTCCCCGCAGGACGCGTGCGGTGAGGACTCAGCCCTCAGGACTCCCCTCCCTCCCTCTATCCCTCTTTCCCTCTCTCCATTTTTATATAATAATTAACATTTAGTCCCTAATTAATTGCTGAGGAGGTTAAGTGACTGCCCAAAGCCACACAGTGAAGTGAGGGCTCAAATCCAGACCACTGGGCTCCCAAGTCTGAGTTCTTAACCACCCCAAATAAGAAACCATTGTTCCCCTCATTCCTGCTGGCATCTCCGGGGAGCTGCCCTGTATAAACGGGGATGATCCAAGTCTGCGGGGAACTCTGGCCTCTCACGGCTACGCCCCTCCAGTCCCGCGGGGAACCCTCCCACGCTGGGCTCCCCGCCTCCCCCAGGGGAAGCCGGCACCGTTGTTGCTTTCATCAGGCACGTTCTGCAAAAGAGGCCTTTTAGCCTCTGAGTGATGCTGGCATCGAGGACAGGCCGTGTGGGCGAGGTTCAGAGCCTCGGGGTGATCTTGCAAGGCTTGCGTTTGTGCTGTGGGTGTGCAGCCTCGAAGGGCGCCAAGGGCAGGGAAGGGCACCAGCATCTGAGAGCCCCTGGACTGACCGTGGGCATCTGGGCCCTTCTCTTCCCTTTCCAGACCCTGCATTCATGTCCCATCCCAAAGACAGCAGAGTCCCCAACAAGACATCAGTGTCCTCCATGGACTCTAACGTCTTCCATGGACTCCAACGTCTTCCATGGACGTCGGTGTCTTCCGTGGACCCCAGTGTCCTCCGTGGACGTCAGTGTTCATGCTCAATTCATGGATTCTGGGTAAAGTCCAAACTCTCTAGGAGGCCACGGAGATTGTGGCTTTTGAGAAGTAAATCGGTGTTTTCTCCTCCGTCCTCTCTGTTCTTCTGTTTAGTAGAGCAGGAAATGGACCGGCCGGTGTCGTGGTAGAAATAGAACTGGGGCTGGGCCACACGGAAGCGGGGCCGGGTGCCAGCAGCTCCCTGCACCCCCGCCCCCAGCTGGCGCAGACGCAGCTCTGGGGAGAGAGGAGCGGGGAGGAAGGCAGCCACGCCGCCGAGGCAGGGCAAGGGGAGCAGGGTCAGGTTTGTGTGGGCAGAGGCTGCCGCTGCCCCCGCGACCCTGGGAGTCCCAGTCGGGGCGTGAGCACTTTGCGAGCAGCAGGAGAAGAGCGTGAGCTGAGCGCCGCGGCGGGTCCCGCCTGCCTGCAGCGTGCTGCTTCACAGGGGCCTGCCTGGCTCGGACCCACTTTCTTCCAATGGCCTGGGGGAGGCTGGGCAGGAAGGAACGGGGTGTGCAGGAGTGAGGGGTGAGCAAAGGGAGGCCAAGGTTGGCCCCTGCAGTTGTCAAGCTACCAAGTGCGGAGCGAGCATCTGGGCGCTGGTTGAAACGCACAGTCGGACTCAGGGAGGCAGAGTCTCGAATCCTGCCCCAGACCTGCAAATCAGAACTGCACTTCAGTCAGAGCCTCAGCAGATTTATAAACGCATTCGATTTCGTTGGCTTAGACCAATTTTCTTAAAAGAGGACCACGAAAAGAGAGAGGCTGGAAAGTAGTTACAGGGAAGGTAGACCCAGAGCTACCAGCTCCACACATACGAACGGGCACTTGGGTCCTCTCTGCTTGCGGATTCAGCCGTGAGCAAGACTGCCCAGATCGGCGGTCGTGCGGGGCCTCCTTCTTGGTGGTGGCTACAGTCAGTCACACACAAAGCTGGGAAAGGGAGAGGTCAGCTGCTGGGATAAGAGTCTTGAAGAACACAGCAGGGAGGGGGAAAAAGGACCTGGGCCTCCTCGGGGGGTGGACAGAAGTGACATCTGAGCCGAGACCCAAAGACAAGAAGCAGCTGCTGATGGGAAGACATGGGGAAGAAGCTTCCAGAAGGAGATGGCGGCGCGTGCTGAGGTCCTGGGGCAGAGGCTGCCCGGTTTGTTAAGATCACAGAAAGGCCAGTGGAGTTGGGGCCTGCAAGGCCGGGGCGGGAAGCAGTAGGGGTGAGGTTGGGCGGGTGAGCGAGACTCCGCGGTTCCCAGCAAGGGGTGTGGACCTCACGCTGGGGTGGGCGTGGGAGGTGGGTACTAACTTGGTTGAGTGTGAAGCGGAAGAAACTAGCCTGGAGGGGAGTGAAGATCCTGGGATAAAAGTTTGCTGCAGACCCCGAAGAAGACATTTCTGGAAAGACAATTAGGAATCGCATGACTTCTCGGTAAACCGGTGGTGATCCCTCCTTTTCGAAGCAGTCGCTCATAAAATTAAGGCCTGAGAGAGAGAGAGGGCTAGAGGGAGACGGAATACCAATTGGGTTTTGGGAGGAGAAACTTTGCAGTTCTGGTGTGTGAGAGGCGCTGCACGGCTGGGGATTTGGCTAGGAAATGGCTGTAGATCACATTAGCAGAATATTTATGATTCTGTCCCCTCTCTCTCCAATTCCATACTAGATTCTTCACATTTAACTCCACCTCATGCTCTGAGAGGGACTTTTATTACCTCTGTGCGGGTAATGCGTAACAGCCCAGTGCTTTAATATTAGCTAATCAGCAGTGCAGGTAACAAGCCAGCCGGCGACCTGGCGTCTCAGCCAATGTTTGACACAGGTAGAATTGCTTAGACATGGCCAGGCGTGGCCAGCCTTAAGTACCCAAAGCCAGAGAAGAGGAGGCCTCAGACAAAGGGGGCCGATGGGGAGGCATCTGCAGGGAACAGACGGATACCAGCTAAGCCTGGGGATGCCACTCTGCCCAGTGGGGACTCTCCCCCAGAGACACATGCCCACACAGCAGAAATCCCCACTCTGGACCCTCAGCGGTCACTGGTCAGGCCTCGCATCTCTTTAAACAGACTTGGGAGACCATGCCCCTCCCCACCCTACACAGAGGCCTTGCAATCCGCTCTTCCCGGCAGTTTCCTTGGGAAGGACTGGAGGGGCCCCAGGGATGTGATTGAGGAGGCCTTGGTGTCAAGCATCAGTCTCCTGCTGATGCCTGTAATGCCACCACCACCAGCCCTCTGTGCTTTCAGACAGGTGCTCCCCTTGACCACAAGAACTCCTGGGAGAGCTGGTCTGTTGAGACCCCAGTGCCTTGGTGAGAATGACTTCGTCCAGTCAGAAGGCAGCAGCAAGGAGAAGGTGGCCTTGGGAAGTGGTGCCTCAGGTCATCTTTATCTAATTGATCAATCTCCCATGGGTGATTCTCTTGACAGCCATAAGAAGTTAGACCCCAAAGGACTTGCTTGGGCCCTGGCTGTCAGCACCAGTGCCCGCTTCTCAGGCCCCTGAAGTGCCTGGTCTGTGCAGATCCCATGGGGTGAGGGTGTGCCCCTTTCACAGATGGAGCAGCCAGGAAGACGTGCACCCAGCCTTGGTCTGGGCTGCACCTCCTCCTGGCTCCAAAGCTCAAGTTGTCATAAACTCTAACATGGACATTTGCCTGGGGAGTCCATCACTGCTCCCAGCAGCATTGGAGGGCATGAAATTTGATCCCAGAGACTCGTGCACCTATCTGCTGGTCCTCAGGCCTGCACTGCTCCCTCAGGACTTGCCCTACTGGCCCCTGCCCCAGGTGGTCCCTGGCCCCTGTCCTCTCCTTCACCAGCATCCCGTGATGAGGACCGTATTCACTTACCAGGCAAGTATAACGTCTGTCCATGAAAAGCTGTGGATGGTGGACATCGGCTGGAGGAGACACAGACCACACCATGGAGTTCATGGTAAAATCGGGGCAGGGCTCTGTGTTCAGTTTGCAACCTGCTGCCTTACAAACAGGTGGCAACTTGAGGGAACAGGGGCAGAATAAACATGGAAGCAACCACACAGCTCTCTGATGTGTGGCCTCACCCCTCCAGGGCCCTCCTCACTGTAAGGCGAGATGACCACTTAGGTCTAAAGCTCCAAGTGGCCAATTGCACCTGCTGTGGGTCTATTATGTCCAGCTGCCAAGCAGGACACCTTCCAAATCATCTTATTGACTTCTCCCAACAATCCATGTGGTAGCAATTATTTGCCCCATTTGACAGAAGAGGAAATAGAGCATCTCAGTGGTTAAATGACTTTCCAAGATCCCCGAGTGTGAGACAGAGCCCTAGGTAACCTCCTTTCCACCCGGCTCCAGAGTAACTTCCTCCACCGAGCTCACCCCGCTGGAATGCTGCTGAGCAGAGATCTCTTCCAGATGTCTGAACTTGGTTTACTGCTGTCCTCCTTCCCCGAACCGAAGACAACTGCCCCAGGACCCTCACATGGCAGCCCCAGGTGGGAGTGGCACCCGCTCCAAGAGGTGACCAGGCTGTGTCTGCTCCACAGACATACAGACCTGTTTCTGCCTGGAATCCCTTTGCCGTGCCATGGCAGCCCAATTGCCCCATGTGCCATCTTCCTGCTCCTCAGATGAGCTTTAATTTGTGAGTAGACCCGTTTGGACCCACATTTGGACCCACATTTCCAAATCAGATGCTTAATTTACTTCATTTATCCTAAATGCCAAGTCTCTATCTCAGAGCCTAACAGGCTTCAGCTCGGCAATTGGCTCATCCAAATGGACTATTTGGATGGAGACTTCCGCCTGACCAAGTGCAGCCAAAGCACCCAGCAAATGGAAAATGCAAACATACGGCAGACGGAGAATGGGAGATTTACAGCTGTGTTATGAACCCTGTGACTAAGGGGGCATTTGCAGGGGGACAAAAACCTTACTGTTTTTGCTCATGGTGGGTGGCCTTATGGGCAGACTAATAACTGTCTCTGAGGATTTTGGTTCAAGTTAAGTCCAAAACAATAGCAACGCCCATGAACATTAAATCATAGTATTTTTTTTTAATAGAGGCTTTTTTTTTTATTAAGCACTGCAGCATTAGTAATATCTGAAGCATAGTTTTGGTTGAAGGAAAACCTGATTCCACCAAAAACTAGGGTGGGAGATGCCACATGCTGTGGATGTCACACACGTGTACTCAGGTTCTCCCTGGGGCTGCCTGTATCCTTGGGTTCCTGAGAAATTGAGGGAGGAGCACTGGCGGATGGGGTTGTGGAAGGATTTCAGAACCGAGAGACAATGTTCCAGAGGAGGATGCCTCCTTCAGAGGCTTATGAGTGTTCTCAGAGCTCAGAGACATTTCTGACTCCACGGTGCACCTCACCAAGACCAGGTGAATGTGTGTGAGGCTGGTGGAAGGAAGGGCAAGGAAAATGGAGCTCTGATAATGCTAGCAAGATGGCTTTCGGGGTCTCTTAATAGTCAGAGTTCTCCAGAGAAACAGAACCAACCAACTATATATATACACACACACACATATATATAAAAGTGGTAGATATTATATATATAGAAAGAGAGAGATCTTATATCTATCTATCTATCTATCTAGATTTATTTTAAGGAATTGGCTCACACAGTTGTGGGGCTGGAAAATCCAAAATCCAAAATCTGCAGGATAAGCTGGCAGGCTGGAGACCCAGGGAAGAGTTGCGGCTGCAGCTGACATGTGCAGGCAGACTCCAGGCAGGACTTCCTCCTCTCTGGGGGAACCTTAGTCTTTTCTCTTAAGGCCTTTAACTGGTTGGACGAGGCCCACCCAGATTACAGAAGGCCTCTGCTTTACTCAAAGTCGACAGATTTAAATGTGAATTGCATCAAAAAAATACCTTCCCAGGGACGTCTAGACCAGGGTTTGACCAAATATCTAGGTATCATGGCCCATTTAAGCTGATGGAGTCTCAGGGGAGACGTAGGGGGTGCCTTCCCCAAGCACAGGGGACTCGGATGTAGCTGATCTCTATTTCAGCTCTTGTGTCACTTGGCCCTGTGTAGGAAGACAGCCAGGTGCTTGGCTGGCAAATCCACAGCCAGCAAGTGTGCTCTGGTCCAGCGGCTGAGCACAGTCTCCACCACGCTCAAGGAATCTCCTAAGACGGCTCCTTTCACCTGCTGTGTTCCTCAACAGCATATTTGTTAATCCAGACTGTACAGAATGTGGGGCTATTCCAATTCAGCCACTGTCACCTCCAAGAGCAAGGTCTCGGCCTCAGACATGCTCGTATGTCACCGGGTTGAGGAATCCTTGTGTTTTAAGGGACTTAGGGTTTGGTGGCACTTCAGTTGTTCCTGATTGTTACCAACGACTAATTTATAAATTCTCAGAGAAAAAGTGTCTCCATTATTGGCATTTTAAGTACTGGGCTGGTCAAAGTTGTAGCTAATTAGGAATTTGAGGAAAATTTTATGGACTCCTTGGCTGGCACCAAAGAGGACCCCACGGCTCCGAGCTTTGCTTGGTTTGCACGTTGTGGTTCTATGTACTTGGGGCTAAATAGCAATGGACGTGGCTCATCATGTGGAAGAATTCTTCTGTCCAGCTCACTGCTCACTTTTTCACTCACCAATCAGTTTTCTTGGAGAAAACTCTGTTTTTAATTGCCACGAGTATCCCGTGAAAGGATGGGTACTCACTGTTTCAGTGTGTTCACCAATCAAGGTTGCCAAGCATGACTTACACGTGTTCTGGAGGCCAGTCTACATGGCAGCCTCCAAGAACTCTCTCTGGAGAGCTGTACCCAGTATGAGTAAGGTCCCTCCCAGAACCATGCAGGGAGGTACGGCAGATTCCCTACAAGGTCAGCTCCCAGTTAGGTTCTAGGAGATAAACCCCTGGTGTGGGAATATCACATGGACTCCAATTCAATCTCTCTTACCCTCCTTCCCTCTTGTGTGTCGGTTTGTGAAGCTAGAGAGTATTTAACGATATTAAAATAGTGGTCAGGAAACAAAAACAAATTCTGACCAAGCATCTCTGCCATCCTGTCTTCTCCCTCTCAACATGCGCATTTAAGGTCATTTCTTATCACACAAAACTCATTAAGATGTGGTCTCCACCTTCCCTGGGTCCTATGAACACTTGCTTTGATCTCTAGGAACACTTTACAGTGGTAATTTTGAACTATGTGAAGTTGAGAAAATGTTAAACGTTTAAGAATAGATTAGGCCAGGTGTGGTGGCTCACATCTGTAATCCCAGCACTTTGGGAGGCCAAGGCAGGAGGACCGATTGAGCCCAGGAGTTCGAGACCAGCCTGGTCAAAATAGCAAGACCCTGTTCCTACCAAAAACAAACAAACAAACAATTAAAAAAAAGAATAAAAAAAAATTTTTAAATAATTGATTGAAAAAGATACAAATGGTGTCCTCCTCCTCTCCCCATGACAATTCCCCCCTTCCGTGGCGGGCTAGGCTGGCAGTGTCCAGTTCTGATGCAGCAGCTGAAGTTGAGGCCTTGGGCAATGATATGTGCAGAACTCAAGTTTTGCCTCCCGGCTCTAGCCCTGCATCTCATCCACCCGACCAGCCACTTCTCAAAGATAAACCAAAGGCAGAGGAAGCTTCTCAAAGATAAACCAAAGGCAGAGGAATCGCATAGATCTGAAATTTATAAATTGCAGCCTTGGGGCCAGGCCCCCTTGCTTTGTTCCATGACAATAGACCATCAAGACAAAGATTATCACTGGGGACCCAGGTGTCAATCCCTGCAAAGGCATCCCGCTGGGAAATGGCTCCAGGCTTATCCTTTATGCATGATGGGGCCAGACAGGTCATTTTAGACATCATAGGCACACGCCTGTGACAAACAACTTTTCCAAGATCCATGGGAAATGTCCCCATGAAAGTTAATTTGAACAACGAGGAACTACAAAGTCAAATTTATGGTCCATGGAGGGAGTGAGCAAGTAGACAGAGAAGTCACAGAGTCCTCAGAATATCAGCAGCAGTGTGTGTGTGCATGTGTGAATGTGCATGTATGAGTGTATGTATGTATATATGTGCACACGCATTTGTCCATGGTTGTGTTATGTGCACGTACTTGGGTGTATTGCATGTGTGTGAGGGTATGTGTGTGTGCATGTGTGGATGCAAGTTGGTGGTGTGAGCACACACAATTGTACGTAGGTGTGCTATGTGTACGTGCACATGTACATGTGTGTGCCTGTGTGTGACTTCTCAGAGCTAAGGATGAATGTCTGCAGTGATTTCGGTTAGGCCTTGCAGATGGAGAATGTGTAAATTTCATACTGTGGGGTACTTCCCTTGTTGACATGGGAACAGAACCTTTACCCAGGGAGCTGGTAAGCCAGGATCAGTCTCCCCAAACTCATCTGCAACTGGGAGAGTGGGTGTGGTGTATTTCTCAACTTTGAAACAAGGCAGGATGCTGCAGAGCTCAGGACTCTTAGGGCCATTTAGGCGGCTCCTAGCCCCTTGGGTAGGTCTTCTGTTTAGTTAGGAACAAAAGACTGCAATTTACACTTGATCTATTTTAAATTTCAACAGGAGAAACTTTGGGAGTGTGTTCTCATGGTAGATTTCATGATGCACTCAAGCCTTCCAGGAGCTTGTGGATTGCATGAAAATGGAACCAGAGGAAATGCTAAATCAGAACGGAGCAGAGACATGAACACCAGCCACAGAGCTAGCCGAGCAAGCTAGCTAGATTGTTAACCCTGTCATGAGTTGAGAGAAAACCTGTGTTTTCCCTCTTGTGAGACAAGAAGAGTGTGTTGATTTCAATGAGAAATTAATTTGGTCAAATGATGAGAACAGAGCCAGCCAGGGTAAGATCAGAATTTTATCATGTACACTGGCTCAACGTCAAAGCAAATTCAAGTCCTCAAGAAAAGCTTCGCAATTGTCCATCTAGATTGGACCCCTGCTTCCTTCCATGTGGTGGGGTACAGTCGCCACCTTTGCCACTGAGAGCTATAGTTTTTGACTGGCTTTTAAATTATGTGATCACTAAACAGAGTCACGACCACTGCGTTTTGTTTTATTCCTGCGGCTTTTCATTATTCCCAAGACGGTTAAATGGATTAAGTTCTAAAAGCTTTTAAAAAGAAAAGAAGAAGAAGAGTTTGTTTTCTGGCAAGACCAACAGGAAATGATTTTGGCCTCAAAGCTATTTTCAGAGTAAGTTATTATCGATCAAAAAGAAACTTATAATAGAAACCGCTTTTCCACTATTACTATAAAGTTAACTACTGGCAACGCAATTGTACTTATATATGGAGATGTGTTTTTTATTTTAGCAAATGCCCATAACTCTCTTGCGTGCAATCTGGTTGGAATTGGATTGTGTGCGTCTATCTGACCGCAAGCAAGGCAAGGCGCAAGGACAGCGTGGGGAGACCACAACAGCAAGGACCCGCGGCAGGATTCCTAAATCACAGTCACAGCGGTTGTCTGAATCCACCAAAAACACTTGCTTAACTGTTGCCCTTGGAGCTGTAATTAAAAGGGAAAATATAATAAACTGTGATATGCACAATGCTACATCTGCTCTGTAGTTTAACCAGTGCACTACCAGAAACGTCTCCTTAATTAAAGACATAAATCCATCGAGTGATCTGCATAAACACAGCCGTTTACAAGACTGTGGATTTTCCTTCTCCAAGTGCCATATTCTGGATGGGATGGAAGTGATGAATTGGGACAACCACAGTGCAACAGTGACAAAGTAGAGATGAAATAAGAAAAAAGTGTGGATTTTGGTAGGTGTTAGACAACCAACAAGCAAGAGGCCTCTTTTCCTTGACACACGCCCCCTTCCATCATTTCAAGATCTCTTGGTTGGAGAGTGAATTTCTGGGACAAGACTGTGGCATGGGATGTCAGGGCCCCTCCCGGTGAAATGCTGGGGGGGCCTGCAGAACGTTGCTGCTCATTGAGCTCTGCTCCCTGATCACTAAGCACCCCAGAGAGAGGCTTGAAGTAGCCACCGGGGGGGAGGTGAACTCCCGTCCCACCCCTGGAGTTAGAGAGAGGAGTCCGGAAGGTTCTGCAAGAAAGAGGGGTGGCTTCAAAGTGGCAGCTGCAACAGGAGGAGAATCTGGACTGTTCTTGGGGGCAGTGGCCAGTCTTGCAGGCCTCAGAGCACACTGCCCAGTGGGAATTCTTATTTCCATTTAATGTTTCAAATCACCTTGGAGAGTCTCCCTTAGGGCCCCCAAACATGGCCCTAAAACAGACTAACCCTTTATTTCAGAGGCCCAGCGGACACTGCGCCCAGGAAAGTGGGACTTTTCCTTTCCTTTGAGAGGAAGGTGAGTGGGTGCGCTGAGGGACAGAGCAGGCAGGGCTGGCGACAGGGAATCTGAGAGGGGCATTCAGGCTGGTTCGGGGCAGCAGGAGCCTTGAGGGGGCCCATTTGGACCAAAGGACCGAGCCAGTGTTCCCTTTCCTACTGCGAGAGGCTCCCGTTTGCACAGTGTGGCTGCTGCATCTCCATGTCTAGGGGCCAAAATACCACCTAGGAAAAGTCTTTGAGACACACCTGTGCGAGACCTCTGCAGCCACAGCTCTGTCCCAGTCTTGTCCCTTCCGCGTCCCCACTTCTCCGTGCCTGTGACGACCCGGCAGGGGGTGGGTCTCACTTGGGGGCTGAGCATTAGGACGCTTGTTGTTACCACACACCTAAACCACGTCGTCCACCATCTGCTGTAACCATACACACGTTTCATTTTCTCCGATACCCTTTCGTCTTATCTTAATCACTACAGAACCCAGGTGAGCTTTGGGCCCAGCTGCAACTGCCTCAAACATCCCCGACGCTACACCCAGGGCCAGAGGAGATATGGGGGGGGGGGAAGAGCTCAGATTCCCCTTTGTGGCTTCAGCCTGGGTTTGATCTGCTGCATTTTAAAACCCTTTTCATCTCATCCAGGTGAAGGGGACAGTGTGGCTCTCAGCAGCATTGCAAGGACAGAGGACGTAAGTGGGTTCTGGCACCAAGGAATCCAGTGGCTCATGGGCAACATATTCGTGCCTTGATCGTGTCCAAAGGGGACGGGTATTCGGTACAGGTGAGTCTTCGATTTGGGGGAAGGAAAAAAGGAGGTAAGCGGGAAACAGGAAAGGAGAGATGGCACTTTGGAGCCGCAGCTAATGTCCTGGGGCTCAGATGTAGTACATGATAAAGAAAAATGAGGGAAGGTTTTCCTAATATTCCTCTTTTTCTGGATGTTAATAATATTATATTGATATGTTATACTCTAAGACAACTAAATTGGTTTGTCCATGAATCTCAGCTGGACTTTCTCATTTTGTATTGACTTTGGGTTAAGAACAAAGGGATGCGTGGACACCCTTCTATAAATCACCAGCTATCTTGTTCTGAAGAACTAATTACGCTGACACCCCCATCTTTTACAACACATTTATTAGCGACGGTTGTGCTCAGGGACGAGGAGTGGATGAAAAGGAACACCGAGCGCCTTTGTTGTGTCCCCACACAAGGCCGTCAATCTTCCCAGTAAAACGAGGCAGGAGGTGTCGTGCTTCCAGGAGGCACAGGATAAAAGATGTGCCACTGAAGCAACTGATTATCACGCATTTGCGTGCCAGAACTTGCCATTTGTACCCATCAGACCTGCTTCTCCTTTGCTTGCTTTGGCACTTTGCTTTTAAGTTAATTTTCCAGGAAGGCCTGGTCCTGTGGGTGTGGATATGTGTTTAACTGGATTTTCAAATTACAAAGTTAATGTGCCCCCACGACAGAAAGTACAGAAAAATGTAGCAAATGTTGGTTTTCCTCTTGCCCTTACGCGGATTTCCCAAGTTCAAAGTGGAGGTGCTTTTAAATGAGAGAGCGTGGGATGGGCCAAGCAGACAGCTGGACAAGAAAGTCCCTGACCAGGGGTTCTCAAAGTGTGGCCTCTGGTCAGCATCAAGGAACTTGTTAGCCACACAAATTCTTGGGCCCCACACCAGACGTACTGAACCAGAAACTCTGGGGATGAGGGTAGCAATTCGTATCTTAACAAGCCTTGCAGGTGAATCGGATACACACTCAGGTGTGCGAACCACTGCTCCAGGTGAAAGTCTTGAAAAACAGGGTGGCTTCATCAGTGCTTTGTAGAAGGCATTTCTATTGAGACAGGTCCAGGAATAGTCATGTCACACGATAAAAACGTAGCTTGTCCTTGGTGGCTATGCACAGCCTAAAGAAAGGCAGGGTATAAGAACAAATGCTCAGAGTGTCAAGAAGATATTGAAATTATATCCAGTTTTCCCCAAATACTGGCATTTAGTGTGTGCATGTCGTGTGTGTGTCATGGCAGTAGTGAGGGATGGCACATGTGAATTAACAGTTTACTTCTTAACAGGCTTGGAAAAGTCTCTCTAGTATCCATTCAGTTGGGAACAAATATTTAACAAGCACCTACTGTGGACCAGAGGCTCTATCTAGTATGATGGGGAACATCGGCAAGTAAGTTGAGAAAAATCCCTCTCCTTCTGTGGTTCACATTCCAGTGGATCTGCAACCTCACAGGATCACTTTTAAACCGTGACAATGTAGGACAGGTAGTGAAATAGCATGAGCGGGAGACACAGAACAAAGCCTCATCTGGAATCACCTGGAATGTGCCTTTCTTGTCAGCGCCATCAGACTCATGTTTACATTTCTCTTTAACATCCGATCGAGGACGATGACAGTGAGAACTGCAAAGACACCCTGGGGAGTCTTTCCACTACAGAACAACTGGTTCTTGCATAAAATAATTTTTATTGCCTTGCTGGGCTTGCATGGAAAACTTTAAGATGCCTTAAAATGGGGGGGAACCCCGAGCTGGGAGCCACCTGAGCTGCAAAACTTCCTTGCAAGTGGGACAGGTGCAACACAACAAGTCAGCAAGGAGGAGAAACGTTAGCACTGAAACTCCCAGGTCAGGCTTGGGGAGGGGGAAGGCGCTGGAGTCACCTGAAAGGGTGGCTTCCCCAGGCTCGTGGCAGAAGTGAATGGAAATCTTTTGAGGAAAATATTCCCCATTTAGGCACCTACAGTTAAGGTCAACCTCTATGAACTCATGATCAGCAATGGCTAGAATAAACCACCATGAGCAAGAGTCAGCAGAAATAACTCATCCCAATTTAGTCTCCCAAGAAACTAGATGTTAGAGGAATCACAATAAGAATACAAAATAATGGTGTGAGGACTATTGAAGAAAAAGCAAATGGAATTACAAAATTGAAAAGCAGCCACAGGCAGACTTGAGCAAAGAACCATTTTTGAAATGAAAAGTATAATTATTGAAATGGAAAATTTAGTAGCTATGATAAAAAGCAGATTGGACACAGCCAAGGAAAGAATTTATGAATTGGAAGATAGACTTTAAACTATAACCCATAATATACCATGGAGAATTAAGAAAAGGAAAAATATGAAAAGTCAAAAGATAAGGACAATTGAGTTAGATATTTTATCATGAATCTATTTGGAGCTCCAGAAGAAGAAAGAAATTTTAAAAAAATAGGACAGATAATATTTTAAGAAGTAATGGCTAAGAATTTTACTGAATTGATACAGTAGAACAAATCCACAGATGCGGGAAGCATGCTGTATCCATAGTACAGTAAATAAAAATAAACCTACCCTTTCATCATGTTGTAGTAAAATTGCAGAGCATAGAAGGGGTTCCACAACCTAAAAGGGTATATGGAAAGAAAGACCACCTGCAAAAGGTGACAATTAGTTTGGCATAAAAGATCTCAAAAGCCAAAATAAAAGCTAGATAAAAGTGGAGTAATATTTTCAAACTCCTGAGAGAAAACAAATGTTAGACTAGAATTATGAATGCAGCAAATTTATCTTTTAGAAAAAAAGGCAAAATAAAGATATGTTAGATCAATAAAAATAGAGTGAATTTATTATCCCTCCACCTAATCTAAAGGTTAGTAATTAAGATTAAGTAATTAAGAGCATTCTGTAAAGAGAAGAAAAATGACTCCAGAAAGGAGGTGTGAGATGCTAGAAAAGATGATGAACACAGAAACGGGAAAATCTAGACATTTTGTGTACTTCCAGAATCCAGAACTATGCCTGGCACAGAGTTGGTATTTATTTATTTTTAATACAAATATTTGCATAACATAACAACAATGTTTCTAATTTATGGGAGTTTTAAAAAGGCAAACCTAAAATTGTGGACAGGAACACCACAGTGAGAAGCGGCATGATTTTAAGGTTCTTGTGTTGATTCAAAGGGGGTTGTGATGTTGCCTTAAACTTTGTTAAGAATTCATGGAGAATTTCCAAAAAAAAAAAAACAGTAAAAGATTAGAAATATAGAAATATTGTATAAATTATAAGCCAAAAGAGGGGAAAAAAGGAATAGAAAACTATTACCAGCACAAATACAGGGCTTATGCTATGTCAGGTGCTGTTCTAAAACTTTACACATAGTAACTCATTTAATCCTCACAATGTTCTCCAGTATAGGATGCCATTAATTCCTTTACTTTTACAATTAAGGATACTAAGAGCTTGGGTGACTTCCTCAAAATTACACAGCTAGAAAACAAATAAACTCACTCCATTAAAAAAAATAAAAGAGGGACAAAACAGGAGGGATATAGTAAAAGAAGACAGGTAGCAAAAAGTAAGATGGTAGAAACAAATGCAATATATCTTACACACAATAAACGTAAATGGACTAAACTTGCCAATTTAAGACAGAGATTGTGAGATCCAATTAAAAAATGAAATTCAACATTTTGTTGTTTATAAGGAACCCACCTAAAAATTAGGATACACATCTGGATATAAAGGGATGGAAAGTTAGACTATGTAATTAACAACCAACAGAATGCAGGGTAGCTACATTAATATCAGACAAAAATGGCCTATAATAAAAATAAGCATTAATAGAAAAAGAGTCACTACCTTATAAATATATTGTTCAATTTCCCAGAAAGATATAAAAATTCCAATTTGTACTTACATAAAAAATTGCCTCAAGATATATAAAGCAATGCTTGATAGAATTATAGGGAGCAACTGAAAAATTCACTATTCTGTTGGGAGATTTCTATGCCCTTTCTGAATTATGGATAAAGCAAGCCAATTTCTAAAGGTGCGAAAGAATTAGATGACATCATTGGCTAGTGTGACATATTGAGCGTGTGTTAGAGCCTATACCCAAAGAGTCGAGTGAACACTTTCTTCCCAAGTACCCACAGAACGTTTACAAAAATTGGTCCTGTAGTAGAGGAAGCCCCAGGAGCCCTTTCTTGGTCATATGTATGTGAATGACACTCTGGGGAAAGCCTCATCTGGAAAAGGAGGCACCTGTCATGCATAACATGGGTGACCTGATTTGGTCCACGTGACTGACCAAGTCTTGGAGCGATGGCTTTTATCTACTTTGATCCCTTTTCTGGCTTTTGCCAGAGGGAAACAGAGGCAGAGTCAGCTGTACTGGCAGGACACAGTGGAGTGAAATGAATTAAAAAATGCCATAAGCCAAGAAAAGAGCTGTGGATAAATTTTGGGCCGGATAGGACTGTTCCTCACTCAGCTTTGGAGACAGTTGCATTGAAAAATGTTAAGAAAACCACCAAATGGGAGGAAAGCAGAGGAAGAATGGCCACTCACCTGGCCCACCATGCAAAGCTGGCTTTGAACCTGGGAATGAAAGGAATCTGGGAATCTGCTCTATTAGCTGGCAGGCTGAGTGAGGGGTGGGTAGGAACGGGGCATGGGGAAGGAGTGATCTGTCTTGACCAGTCAGCCGGTTATGTGCTTAGCTGGACCAGAGGAGCCCACAGTTCTCCACCCAATATGCTTGGATCCCCAGGACAGGTTTCACCTGATACCTGGGCCCAAGGGAAGCCAGGGAATCCATAGGACCCCCTTTTGCCACAAGTTGCCTGACTCTCAGGGAACCATCTCCCTAATCCAATAGAGAGCAGGAATGGGCCCCATGGATGAGGCTGCTCAGGTTGCTGAGTTAGTTTGGGGAAACTGGGGTCTGCAGACAGTGAAGGCAATGGTGATGATGGTGACAGTCCTGGTGAAAATGGTGACAGCACTGGCTGAATTATGCTGAGGGTCCATCATGCACGCATCAGGCATTGGACTAAGAGCGTCATGTGAATGACCTCATTAAACCTCACCCCAGCTCTGCCAAGAGGGTACCATTATCAGCTCTGTTTTCAGATGAGAAGGCTGGGGCTTGCAACAGAGTAATCGTAGTACTAATGGCAACACTGCTTCTTAGGGCTCCAAGGCTGGCTCTGTCCGGGGGTCTGAGGTCTTTCTTCCGCTGTAGGGGACAGTAGGGTCGAGGCACAGACACTTGAGTTGCATGAGGCTGTTCTTAAGATTTTGGGTGTCTATTTCACTATTCTAATGAATAAAGTGGAGTTGATGGTATGCTGTCCTCCCCAGATCTCCCTAGAAATGGGAGAACCTTTCAGGCTGAATTGTACAAAATAAGGCAAGGCAGAAGTTGTTACCCTTTTGTAACAGATGGCGGGAGCCTTAGGTAAGGGTGTAAGGAGTGAAAAATGTGGGAAAGTCAGCAAGAGGCGCCTGCCCTGAAAGCAAGGACACAGGTCCCCCCAGGACGCCTGGGCCCAGCTCTGAGCCTGGCGTCCAGGAGACGCAGGGGAGGTGGGGCAGAGGGGGTGGGCCTGGCCAAGCCCTAACCACAACCGTGGGCCATTCACCAGCGGCTCACCAAAGAGCCACAAATTGGGAGTTAGCAATAGAGCTGGGTCCAGGACCCTCGTCTCTTAATGGGCTGGTGGTCAGAGATGAGATTCTATTTAACTGTGGGTTTGGAATTTGAACCCAGCACCGTAGAACCACAGAGCCCATTTCAAGATTCCAGTATGTTCATCCATCAGCTGTCTTCCTCCCCTCCACTGAGAGACAGAACATCGTCCCTATTGGACCCGCAGGCCTCTGAGCCTCCTCCTGCTTTGGTGGTGGGGGCTCACCTTTTGTGCCCCCAAAGCTCCTGCTGCATATCCCCAGGGCCTCCCTCCCTGCACTGGAAACTGCTGGGTTCCCTTTACTTTCCACTACTAGTACAGGTCAAACTGTAGGTCATTCACATGCACATCCTCTGTTCCCAGCACGGGGACTGTCAGGAAAGGGCTGTTGTTGATCAGTGAGCAAAAGTGATTTTCATTTTGCAGTAGGATTTGCAGGGGTGCAAACACATTTCAGATTAAAGAATGCGTGTCATAACATAAAATAGCTTATCACAACCATTTACTGTCTTCGACACAGACAAGATGACAGGAGAGACTACAAGAAGGTCACAGAGGGTACATTTTACCATCAAAAGCCATATCGACCAAAGTCCATTATGACAACCTCAGAGCACGAGAGTGGATGGGCTCCGATGTATTAGTGATTGTCCCAAATACAAGAAAATTGATCCATGACAAATTAATCCTGGCAGCTTTCATTTTTTATTTCCTTTCTGAATTATACAGAACCATTAAAATGTAACCGAACAGAAAAGAGTAAGATAGGACAAAGAGATACATGTGCCATATATTGATTTCTCACAAAATAGTTGAACAATAGATCTAATTTAACTAAATGGTAGTAGTGATATTGACAGAGTAATTATACTATTAATGGTGATGCTGCTTCTTAGGGCTCCAAGGCTGGCCCTGTCCGGGGGTCTGAGGTCTTTCTTCTGCCGTAGGGGAGGGGAGGGCCGAGGCACAGACACTTGAATCGCATGAGGCTGTTCTTAAGATTTTGGGGATCTATTTCACCATTCTAATGAATAAAGTGGAGTTGATGGTATGCTGTTCTCCCCAGATCTCCCTAGAAATGGGAGATCCTTTCAGGCTGAATTGTACAAAATAAGGCAAGGCAGCAGTTGTTGCCCTTTTGGGGTTTTCCCAGATGGCGGGAGCCTTAGGTAAGGGCGTAAGGAGTGAAAAATGTGGGAACGTCAGCAAGAGGCGCCTGCCCTGAAAGCAAGGACACAGGTCCCCCAGGACGCCTGGGCCCAGCTCTGAGCCTGGTGTCCAGGAGAAGCAGAGGAGGTGGGGCAGAGGGGGTGGGCCTGGCCAAGCCCTAACCACAACCATAGGCCATTCACCAGCGGCTCACCAAAGAGCCCCAAATTGGGAGTTAGCGATAGAGCTGGGTCCAGGACCCTCGTCTCTTGATGGGCTGGTGGTCAGAGATGAGATTCTGTTTTTCTATCTGTAAAATAAGGAAATTGAACTGAAAATGGTTCTCAGATACAGGCCCCTGGACTTGCTAAATGAGAATCATTGGGGGCTCCCCCAATTTAAAAGTCATGGATGCTTAATTCACTTACTCAACAGCAGGCCCAAGAATATGTACCTCAAAGCTGCCTCAGGGGTTCTGATGCCACAAATTTGGGATTTGTGCCTCTATTAAATGAGTCTCCCAGGGCTGCTGTAACAAATTACCACAAACTAGGTAGCTTCAAACAACAGAAATTCTGTGAGAAGTTCTGGAGGCCAGAAACACAAAATAAAGTTGTTGGCAGGGCCATGCTCCCTTTGAAGACCCGAGGGAAGGATCCTTCCTGCCTTCTTCAGCCTCTGGGGGCCCCAGGCATCCCTTGGCTTGTGGCCACATCACTCCAATCTTGCCTCCATCTGCACTTGGCCTTCCTTGATTTCCGTGTGTCATTGGATTTAGGGCCACACCCAGATAATCAGGATGGCTTCATCTCCACATCCTTGATTTACTTACATCTGCAATGGCCCTTTCTCCAAGTGAGGTCATGTTCACAGCTGCTGGGATGAGGATGTGGACAGACCTGTTGGGACCCATCATCCAGCCCGCTACAGTGCCCCTTTCTCCCTAACATTCAAGGTGCCTGTTCCCATTGCTCTGAAGCAACCACGTGCTGAGGACTCCTCTCCATGCTTGGAAAGGGGCCTCAGTGGTCGTGGTCCCCAGGCAAGGACAGATCAGTGCAGCAGGACAGGGACAGTCTTAGCCATAGTGTCTCTCTGACCTTTTTCCTTCCAGCATCAGAAGGAACCATCTGACTCATTTCAAGTGTGTAATTATCCTTCCTCCACTCCTGGGGGCAGAGAGCCGGCCCTGCCAGGAGAGGAGCTGGTATGACAGCTCCTTGAGGGCTGGGCCTTGGTTAGGTTTCTGGAGCAGTTCTGTGCTGAGGGCGGCACCTGGCAGAGACCATCGTCAGGTTCCCAAGTGTCCACACGTTGGCTCCCTCACTTCACCTGGCAGACCACCCACAGCCTTCCAAAGAGTGCCCTGCCCTGCTCTGTCCACCAATGTCCTCCTCCTTGCTCACCACTGTCTCACTGGGCCAGATACACTACTTAATTACTCAATTGTGCTTTGCGTGTCCCCCTGCACTGGAAGCAGGGATTTGATTCATGCTGAATCTCCAGTATCTCCAATGGTACCTGACACATAGGAGTGGCTTGATGAATAACTGAATAGATGGGTAAATGGACAGATGGATGAGCAGATGGGTGGGTGGATGGATGGATAGGTGGGTAGATGGATGGGTGGGTGGATGGATGGATAGGTGGGTAGATGGATGGGTGGGTGGATGGATGGATAGGTGGGTAGATGGATGGATGAGTGGAGGGATGAGTGGGTAATTTGCTCCTCACCAGGTGGGTGGGTGAGTGGGTGGCTGGATGGACGGTGAATAGATGGACAAGTGACTGGATGGGTGGATGGATGGGTGGATGGATGGATAGATGGATGGATGCATGGATGGATGGTTTAACAGGCAGCCTGATCTGGTTCCTCTGAGAGAAAACTAGGTCACAGGGCTGGTGTGTGGAGGGTGACGAGGCTTTGTCCTGACGCTGGGGGTGGGAGGTCCTGGGAAGCTAGGGGAGCAACAGGGGTGGTGGTTCAGTGAGTGATGAGTCCAGTCCAGAGGGCAGTGGCTGAGGACAGCTGCCTGCATCCCTGTGTGCATTAGTCTTCTATTGCTGCCATGACAATTTCCACAAACTTAGAGGCTTAAGCAACACAAATGTGTTATCTCATAGCTCTGGAGGTCAGAAGTTCAACGTGCGTCTCACTGGGCCAAAAGCAAGGTAAAGGCAGGGCTGTACTCAATCTGGAAGCTCTAGGGGAGAATCTCTTTCCTTGCTCATTCCAGCAGAACTCAGTTCCTTGGGCTGTAGGACTGAGGTCCCTGTTTCCTTGCTGGTTGTCAGCTGGGGACTGTTCCATGCTTCTAGAAGCTGCTTTCACTCCTTGGCTTATGACCCCAACTCCAGGTGAAGTCCGTCTCATGGTTCAATTCCGTTTTCTCCTCTTTTGTCTTGTGTTGCATGTCTCTGACGACTCTCCTGCCTTCCTCTTCCATGTTTAAGGGTCTGTGGGATCACACTGGACCCTCCAGATAAACCAGGATAATGTCCATATTTTAAAGTCCAAAACCTTAATTCCATCGGCAAAGTCCCTTTTGCCACACAACATAGCATATTCACAGGTTCCAGGGATTAGGGTGTGGGCAACTTTAGTGACTGTTATTCTGCCAAACACACGGGGAGGATGCCTTGGGCCATTGGGGTGGGAGTGGAGGTTCTAGGCTGAGATCTGCGGGAAGGACCCCCTTGAGCCCACATGGAGAAACAGTGAGAGAGGGAGACAGAGACAGAGAGAGACGGGGGGAGGGAGGGCAAGAAAGGGTGGGGGGTGGAGAGACATGGGGGGACAAGGAGGTAGGGGCTGCCACCCTTGAAACAGGAGGACAGATGTCCAGGGCACCCCCAGGGTCCTGGTGGCAGGAAGCACCAGGGCCCTCGTCCCACCTGAGGCGGGGGGAAGGAGCCCTCATTGCAACTGATCTGACTTCTTGTCTGCTGGGGGATCAGACCAGATTTAATTCGCTTTAGAAAAATAAAGAAACTATAGAGTGAACAATTTATATCAGAAACAAGCAAACCCACGTCAGAGCGAAAGGGAGCCCAGTCCTCTTATCACCCAAACACCCCCAGACCAGTCTGGGGTGAAACAGGAGCAGGAAGCTGGGCCCCCACGGGTCGCATTAGCCCCACACGGGGGCCAGCCCTGCCCGCCTGCTCCTGTGCAGACGCTCCAGGGCGACGCCTCCGGATTCTGGCTGCCCCCACCTCCCTACACAACCACGCTCCCGCCTCCCCTGGGCCTCAGGAGGCCTGTTCGCCTCTGCCCGCTGTGGACGCTGCGGTCTTGCGCTGCCGGGCAGACGGCAGTTGTGTGTCTGGCTGAGGGCTGAGCCGGGAAGCTTCGCCTCCGGCCTCGGCCACAGGAGCTTTCCAGGGAAAACACAAACGAGAAGGCGGCGGGAGCGCTACATCATTCCTTGTCGTCACAGAGGCGCTGCCAGGTGTCTCCCACCTCTGGGCCCCCTTGCCCCAAGCTATCATGTGAGTTGTCCTAAAACTGGTTCCACCAAAGCACTCTGTGCCCCAAACCAGGGGGGCTTCTCACTAAGTGGGTCTGACCCACCTCCTGGCTGCTCTGCCCAGCCGGGCCGGCTCCTCCCTCTGCTGTTTACAGACACCAGCCTGCCCTGCCCTTCGCCGAGGCTTGTCCACAGCCTGTCCTTCTGCACATCCAGGCGACCTGCAGCTTCCTCGACACCCAGCCCGGGCCGTGCCTCCCTGTCCTGCAGCCGGGAGCTCCTGGGGCTGCTCATTCTCTTCTGTAACTTTCACAGTCGGTCTTGTCTTATTTTGTGCCCATGTCCATGGGCCATTTTCACACGTCCCCTGTGTAAGCTGCTGAGGCCGATGCACACCTGCCTGCACCCCTGGGGGACAGGACTGCTGAAGTGGAAGGACCAGAGATGCCCTGGATCCCTCCTGAGTCCCGGGCACCATGCCTGGTGCTTCCCCGACATCATGGCATCCAGCACGTGGACTCTTGAAGGGTGTCAGCTTGCTAACGTTGGTTGTGCAAAAGTTCTGAGCCTTTGAGAGGGACTAAGTTCCTCTAAAAGCAAGATATTGTCACTGGGACGTATTCAGATAAAAACTGGGGTGCTGGGACAACGGGCCAGGAAAAAACCTTGCTGCGCTTTCTCTCCAGTCCTCAAAGACGGAGCCCAGCCCGGGGGGAGGACGGTGTTCCTTTCTTCTGGGGAGCATCGTAGGTCAGAAATAGCATTATTGTCCTTCTTAATAAGGATGCAGAAACAACAGAGATGCCCTGTCCTAGGGAGCCACTGCGAGGTTCCTGGAAGAATTATGTAAAAGACCTTGTGTTCACAGATGCCCAGGCGCTGCCAGACACGGGCCTCGTGCTTAGTGTCCCCATCACCCGGTCACCCGCCAATCTGCTCAGCAGCTCCGAGGGGTGGGTGACGGAGTTCCCCAATCCTAGATAAGAAAACAAGGCACAGGAAAATAAGAAACGTGGTCAACATTACACCGTTTGGCCTGGCCTGGAGCCTGAGCTCACCAGTTTGGACCACCCTACCGTGAGCGGTCAGGACAGCTCGGGCACACTCGTTGGTGCAGTTTCTTCAGAGGGCTATTTCAGTTTCAAGCCTGCACCCTCGTGTTCATCTGCCAAACGTGGTTGCTGTGAGGATGAGCGGAACATCCCCGTAAGCCCTTGGTGCTGCCGCCGCCGCGCTGGGGTTATTGTCGCGGGTGCACGTGGCTCCTGCCACAGCGTCTCTACCATACCCTCTAGCAGCCGGCACTGGGGCAAAATCAAGAAAGTGCTTTGGTATAATATAATTCTTCTGGAGGCCACATATCGATTGTGAGGAGCAAACAGTTTCGAAGTTATTGGGAGTTATTTAAGGAGCGGCCTTTTGCTATCCCTCTGACTCCAGGGCAAGAGAAACACTCGAAGCCCCGACGCGGTTCTCCCAGAGCAAGACCCGTGCAGGACCCATCCACGGGGAAGGAGCCTCAGGCAGTCTGCTGGCCTTTCCAATGTGCACGAGAGAGTGTCACTCTGAGACCCATCTGTCCATCTCTCCATCTGCCCAAGAAACCTCATATCAACAGAACAAGGTGCCAGGGACTGTGCTGGAGCCCGACTGCAGGGTGGCAAGGACTGCCCGTCCCACCCCAGGACCTGCCCAGGAGATGCAGCAGCCAAACACGTGAGCGAACAAACAAAAGCCCACTGAGGCAGGGAAAAGCACTTGCCTCTAGACACAGGCAGGGCTAAGAGGGCACTGCTGAGCTAATTAGTTGCCGCTTGGCTGGAAGAAGTGAGTTAGAGAGGAAGTTGTCATACTGAGTCTCCTTGGAAATTAAGAGATCCTTGGGTGCCAATATCATGTGGCCTCTGGTTCCCACGACCACCAGGGGCAGCCAATTAAAGCAAAGCCACTCTGGAAAGCAATTAGAATGGGGAGCCCCAGGTCGTCCACAGCCTCTGCCCCTGGGAACAGCCTGTCACTGAGCCCAAACGATGCACTGTCCTTCCCAGAAAACCCGGGGCGAAAATGAGCTTTAATCACCAATCCCCTTAACATTAATCACCACCCATCAGCAAGACTGACCCTGCCAAAGCGGCGTTAATTCTCAATCATGCAGGCGAAATAAATGAATAATTATGGGAATAAACACTGTAGTTCACGCCAGCGCGCTAAGCTTGGAAGTGGCTTCCCCTTCGTGCCCCAGTCTGACTGCAGGGTCCTCACAGCCGCCAAACTCAGGCTGACAGGGCTTCAGGGGGAGGACACCAGCTGTGCTGCCAGAGCCCGTGCTAGCACATCCAGGCCACTTTGCACATCCCTATCCTAACTGGAGGATTCGGGAAAAGTCGCATCCCTTCCTGGAGGACCCAGAGGGCAGCTGGAGAGATGACTTGCCCCCTTATGTGACCAGGGACACCACCAAGAAGGGATTTTAGCGGCAGCACCTTCTCGGTGGTCCAGACAGCTGGAAGCTCTGAGCAGAAGACACTCTGTGGCTGGAGCCATGAACTTGAACCATCTCCCAGGCCACACGTGTCACCTCTGGGGAGACGGAGGAGACCTGAAGATGCACGAAGTCACTGCAGGGAATTGGGGTGCTGGTGGGCTCTCGGATGTGCCTTCATGACAGCTGCAACCCCCCTCGCCCACCACTGGTGGCAGCCACTTAACCCAGGGCCCTTCACAGCTATCAGACAAGGACGCAAGGAAAGGGCAATTTTCTTCTCCCTCTATTTCTATATTAAAGTAATCAAGTGGTGCTGTGTTCAAACAGCTGTTTACCCACAGGAATGAACAAAGATCAATATTAATACCTGGACACCTACACACTAATCTTTATGAAATGTCAGACAAAAATAAGGCATTGGGAACTCTATTCTGGACATTCTCCGTAACGGGGTGAATCTCAGTGGATCTCTCTCCCTCTCTCTCTCTCTCTCCCCCCCACACCCCCCTGCTCACATTCTTCTGAAGGTGACACCAAGGCACCAGATGCATGCTGTGGTGGCACGTCATCCTCTGTGTGGAGTTCTGAGCCCTGAGAGCAGACCCAGTCCTCCCCACTTGGAAAGATGAAAGTTGGAACCTATTGTCCAGCTGAAAGCTGAAGAGGGGTCAGTCCCTCCTCCCTGCTCACGCGATGTGGGAGGCACCACGGAGCCAACTTCCATGGAGCAAATGCCTTCCGAGGTGCATCCACCAAAACCCCTGACTGCTGTTTTTAAATTACTCAATTGGAAGGTCAGGTGTAAACGGAGAAGGTCACCAGGGGCCGTTGCAGGTGCTTGCAAGCTACTGCCATGAGCTCCCGTTCAGGGTCCACTCCCTGGAGGCCACTCTGGAATGAGGCAGAAGTGGTCACATGGGGACCTGCTGGTCCCAGAGCTGATGCCTCCTTATGGCAAGTGTCCCGTGAGCAATTTGTGAGCAATTTGTTTCTCTCCTTAAAGCCCTTAATCACAATCACAGGAGGGGCTGCTGGTCTCTTTTTACTCCCTTGGCCTGGATCCCTTCCCCGAACACCAAACTGCTCCCTTGAGGCACGGAGAGACACCGTGAGCTGGGCAGCGTCTCCTCGGGGGCTCGGGGAAGGCGGGAGGCCCCTGGTCAACTCCACCTCACTGCGTGGGCCAGCCTGTGGCCACAGAGCCTGCGGGACCTCAGGCCACCCCTCCCAGCCACCCCTTCTTTCCTGAGAATTGGGCACGAGGCACAGTTACCGCTGGGCCTGCCTGGGGTTAGGGACAGAGGGTGTGCACTGCCCGGCCGCCACACCTGGGGGGCCACAAGTACCCGGGAAATGATGGGGCCATGTTGGTCGTCAAGAACAAAAATAATCCTTCCTGTCATTTATTGCTGTTACTGATTCTTTTCTTCTTTTTACTGCCGACCCCCGTGTCTGGGCTGATGGCCTTTGCAGATGGGATGGGTGGACAGGGGGTGCTGCTCCTTGCCTTTTGTCTTCTGGCCTTGGTTGCACCCCAAGCCCAGCCAGTTAGCTTGTGGCCACGGTGGACAGCAAGCGGCCCAGCCTGCAGCTGCTTACCTGCGCGGCTCAGGTGAGCGCCTGCACTGCTGGGCCTCGGTTTCTAACATTCTAGAATGAATGTGACCTTCGACCTGCTTGTCCTCCTAAAGTCTGTGATCCCAGACGCCTTGGCCTTAGGCATAGAGGGCGGGACAGGACGGGGACACTCCAAGTGCCACAGAACTGACTTAAGGACACTCCCACTGCCCTGGGGCTTCTTTCTGACTTTTGTTATGAACACAGGCATGCGGGAAACGAGCAAGCAGGAGATGTACTTCGTAAGAAAGTGGCAGCTCCGAATCAGAGGCAATTCCCGCCACGCTGCTTCAAAGCCGCTGAGCCCTCCCCTCAAGAAAACCTCCCGCGGAGATGACACATAAAGCTGGTATTAGTCTAAGTTTATTTTACAAATCTAAAGATATTCTGTTTAATGAACTTATGGCAAAATCAGCAAGAAATGAGAACGAGGACCAAAACTGAAATTGCGAGTATTTTATATTTATATAAAAAGTCACCTTTATATCCATCATAGTTTCAGGGTCAGAAGGACCCAATTTCCATCTGTGACCAGACGCAGCCTCTCGGGCCCTTGCCCTTGCGAGTCTGCAGCGGGGTGACGGCAACTCCTGCCCCTACGCTGTCGCTGTCGAGTCATTAACACAGGTCACGTACAGTCCGCAAAGCGCAGGTTGCGTAGCAGGCCCAAGGGTGGCCGCTGCCGTTACCAAGAGGGAAACACTGAGTGCACAGTCGGTGTCTGCAGCCCTCACGCGTGAGACCTTTACAGAGACCGTTAGAGAAAACCTTCCAATCCAGGGCTTCACGTTCACGTATGCGTTTGTTCATTCACGCGTGCACTCATTCCCCAGGGCTCCCGCCGGCTCAGAGCCGAGGACAGATCTACCAAGCGTGGCCACTGCATCTTGTCTTCAAGGAAGTGGTGGGGAAGGTGGGGTCTCAAAGGGAAAGACGGTCTGGGAAAGCCTGGGGGCAGGACGAGGGGCCCTCCCTTCCCCAGGCCGGGGCTGGGGGTCCAGGGAGACTTCCTGGAGGAGGTCGTGCTTGCAGATGAGGGCACAGCTGTCAGCATGAGCCAAGTGCTTTACAATCAGAAGGCGCCAGGTGCCGCCCACGGACGCGTTTGCTGGTGCCGTGTTATAAGGCTCAGAGAATTTTCCAATGTCACCCATTCACCTACATAGATGAGAAACCCACAGGATCAGGCTTGAATTCAAAAACCTGATGCCACGCAACCCCTTTGGTCACCTACTGAGCTCTGCCTACCTCTGCAGGTCTTTGGGCCGATTTGCCCTCAGGCCTGGGAGCCATCAATGTGCCCATCTTAAATGCCTGCTGACGTGGTCTCCTGAGCTAATGGTACCAGGGCCCCCTTCCCTGGCAGGGCTTGAGCCTGGGCTGCACATACGCAGCCTTCGGAACGCAAAGCCCAGATGCTCAGAATCAACACAAAACGAGACGCTTGGCAACAGGCGTGGCCCACGCCACCACCAGCAACTTCCACAGTCATCTTCAGTTTCCTCAGAGAAGAGAAGAATGTCCCTAAAGCTTCATCCTGCATCTCAAGAATCATTGTCCTCCACGCTTCTACAGGTACCGCCTCCCAGAACTGTGACCATGCAACCCAGTAACATCCGGGCCTTGGCAGGGGTCCCAGCGGGACCGGTCCCCCCTAAGTCAGCCGTCTTGACATGGTTGACATTGACAAAGAGCGGCTTTGCTGTATTCTTTTCTACTTGGTTGCTTCACATTGGTGCCGTTGCCTTTAAACTATTTGCATTTCCTGTTTTGGGTCTGTGTGTTTATCCTCTGAAACGGCCTGACTAATGACGCCTACTTCACCTCCCTCTTCCCCTTCGGAAAAATGAATCCCATAAAAATCACTAGACTAGTGACTGAGCAAACTCCTTGGCACCATAAAATTTTGATTTAGAGGTTTAGCAAATGTGACGGAACATTTTTGCGTGCCTTCTGAGTTGTGCAAACTAGCTTTGGCACGTGGGCATTTACATAATATCGCCAGGAGCTCTCTCTCTCTCTGTTTTTCTTTCCCTCCTTCTTGTGAAATGAGAACCAGTGATGAGTCAAGCCAGGATGAAACAGGTTCTGAGTCAGAAGACATGGGCTCTCCAGGCCAAGCAAGTCAAGGTACAATTCAGGCACCAAGTATTGAAATTAGGTGGTGAGACAGCGCCGGAAAGACAAAATACCGACACACGCAAAAGAAATGCGGGCGCACGACTGGGCGGAGGTGACGGAAGCCACGCCACCTGCCGCTCACTTTGCTCGCCGTCCTGCGAGAGCTGAACTCCTGCAGGCAGAGTAGCACGTCCCCAGTGGGGCCAAGCGACCACCTGCGGGAGGTTAGGCTCACCATTGGGAGGGAGCCCCTTCTTCTCCCCGCGCGTCACCTCAGCAGACTCCACACCATGGGACATATTCCGGGAAACGCTACTTCAAACTTCCTGCCCAAACTGTGAACAGAAGTGGAGATTCGAACAGTTTTTTACAGAAAAAGTCCGGGAACGTCTAAAATTGGAGAATGAGAATTGTCCCAAGCAGGGGGTGGCTCACACTTCCCCACCCAGAGATGAGACCCAGGATGCAGGATTTGTGGGGGAGAAGAAGGTGACATCCAGGGCAGGTTCCAAGCCAGCCAGTCTGGGAGTGGGTTGGGCACCCAGAGCATCAAGTTAGTTACTTAGGTAGGTTTTGAGGAAATAGTGGCGCTAGTGTGGGCTTCCTATGCACCGTGCTCAGCCCTTGACTTGTATTATTTATCATTTAATCCTCACGTCAACCCAGTTGGCAGCTGGAGAACTGAGGCCAAGTGAGGCCTTTGCTACTTGCCTGAGGCCATCCAGGTGGACAAAGAAACTTTGCTCTTAACGCTGCCTCTAATTTACAAGCAATGATGTGCTCTACTTAGTAGGTGTTATCTCCATTCTCCAGAAATGGAAACTGAGGCTCAGAAGGCTCCAGTAATTTGTCCATGGTCCCACAGAGGCAGCGAGGGAGCCTGGATCCGCACTTCCATCTGGGACACCCCCGTGCCGCCCTGGGGCCGCGGGCGTGGACTGCTGCGTGCTCTCCCGCTAGGGCTAGCTGGGCTTCTTGGTCAACGGGAAGGCGTCCTGTTGGAGTGGAGGCCACGCTAACCACAGCTTGTCTTTCTCCCGTCTTCAGAGCACAGCCGTGTTCCCTGCAGGGGCTGGAGCCAGCCCGCAGGCCGGGGGCTGGGCCGTCCTTAGGGTGTTCGTGCTGCTTGTCGTTGCTCTCGGTCTCCCTGTTACACAGTGCTTCAAACTGCATGATCTATATTGCGCTGTCTCGCCACTGATTCACTGGTTAAATTAGCTGCTATTTCCTTCTCCCGCATTACAGGCTCAAAGTAATTTGTTTATGAATCAGATGTTCTGTAGGCTCTGAAGGCAGGCTTAATATGCATTCGTTACAGCTGAGCCATAATCACCCTAAATCACGGGAATTGCCGGTCTCGGGCAAACCACTGGTCTCCTTGGCAGAGTCCCCCATCCTTTACCTGACCAGAGCAGCGGGGCCAAGGCATGAATTTTAATCGAAATTCAGGGAAGGGGGATGGGGCATGCAAAAGGGGGAAATAACAGATTTTCAGAATCTGTGAAAAAAATTCCAAGCCAATGCAAGACAGCTACCCACCTTGTCCTCCATGTGACCTTCGGAGAGTGCCCACCCAGGTCCACCCCCCACGCCTGGAGCCTCTGGCGTCTCACCATGGGGCCCACGCGGATGGACAGGAGTGAAAGGCAAGTTCAGCTCAGAGCCGTGTTGGTGAGAGGCTTGGCCGGCCCTTCCTGCCGTCTGGAGGTCCTCATCCCAGCCCCAGCACACGCACGGCCCAGGCCGCCTCTGCCTGAGCATACGACCTCCTCCAGCAGAGTCCTGGGCTCCCGGCCTGTCCCAGGCTCCCACCGCCAACTCGGGCGCCTCTGCCTCAAGTTCCCAGTAGACGGTGAGATGCGCAGAGGGCTGACTGCAGACCCAAAGGCTTCCCACACCAGACTCTGCCCTAACGAGGGCGGGCTCTCCTCTCCTCGTCCTCTGGGGTCAACACCTTTCAAGTCATGCTTTCCTTTAAGATCAAATAAGGCAGCAATAAGAATGAGCAGGGTCAGGCACCAGGGCCTGCACTTCCCGGCCACTCGTCTCCATTTTAACAGGACAATGCTGGGCCAGCGATCAAGCCCCCCTCACCCTCACTGGTACTCACTAGGAGACACTTTACACAGGGAGAGACTTGGTGGGCTGCTCTGGAAGCTCCCAAGACACACAGATGGGGCATTTCCTGAAGATAGGCCCAGAAGTGTGCCCTAGGTGCAGCATAGAGCTCGGTAAGGATCTGGGAGTGTGGGTTGGGGTTCTCCTGCACAGCCACAAAACCAGGCTTGTGGACGTACAGCCTGACTTGGTCCTAAAATTCCAGGCTCTGTTGCAGACACCGAGGATTTAGTGAACCAGAGCGGGTGGGCTCAGATCTCGGCAGAGTAGTGGACATGATAGGCAGGTGTTCACAACTGACAGCAGCCAGGGCTTACCCGGAGGACCCTGCCACACAGGATGGTCACCCCACACCAAGGCTGAAGTCTTGTGGACCATGGGCCTGCACCCAAGGGGAACCTAGGGGAGCTTCTGGTGGCTGCTTCAGAGTATTTTTCCCTTCCAGTTGGAAAGGAAACCAAAGTATCTCAAGTCACTGCTGGGAAAACCAAAAGTCAAACTCCCAAAGCAAGAAGCTTGGGAAATTTCCACTCTGCATGACAGGCACTCTCTGTTTGAAATTTTATTTGCAGATTTTATTAGAAACTAGTTTACAACACAAATTATTCAATGCCTAGGAAGTCTAAACTAATAAGAATCTATCTGTTTCAACGTCAAAATTCATGACATGTAGGTTTTTATTGCAGTACATTTAAAATCAAGCCTTATCCATTATGATATTACAGAAAGAAGCTTTACTCTGAATTCCATTGACAATATTCTATCTAATGAAATGTCTAAACTAACCGCATTATAATATTATTGACTGTGCCTTCCTACGGATAGGCTGAGTGTGGAGCAATTAACCAGTGTCTTCATCCATCATCGGAAATCCTAACAGAAGCTTTTGAGCTAATTTTCAAAGCTTTATGGGCAAGGGGTAGGTTTGGGATGCAGTAGGCACAGAGACTATACTAGACAAAGACACTGCAATCCTTGGGGCAAATGTTGAAAGTGAATCTCTGTTAAAAAAAAGCATTACCCTGGAGGCCAAAACGGAAACATTCCCCTCTTGCTTCAGCCAGCGGGGGCCCTTCCATCCAGGGCCCTCTGGAATTCCATGCTTCCGTGCCTCGTGCCTCCGTAGGCTGTGATTTACAGCCGGGGCTGAGGCCTGGGCCTGAGTCACTTCCAGATCGTGGGGAGTATGACAGGGTCACATAATTGTGTAGAGCTACAAAAGCACCCCAGGCTGAAGCAAATTTTTCCTAATTACTATCCTTCCCAACCCCATTTGAAAATGTAATGAAGGTGATTTCAGAAAACTCTTTAAGGTAAACCTAAATGAATGGATTTATTTAAACTCTTAATGAACTTTAAACTCTCCAAACTGGCGAGCTCCAGGCTGGAGCCACTAATTGTGGTGTTGGTAGGAGCTGAAAATGGGTTGCTGGGCCTGTCAGCGGAATGTTCAGCCGATGGGGACGGCTCATTTATCATCCGGGTCTCTGGGAAGCAGTGACCAATTAGTCCATCTGCTCAACATTCCTCTCACCAAAACAGACAAATTAAGCCTGGACCAAAGTCCCAAACATCAGACCCGGCTGGAAGGTAGGACTGCCCCTTAGGGAGAGGCTCTAAATGCAAAAGGAGGTCAAAAGAGGCACCCCAAAGTAGGGGTTTGAAGGATGCCTCGGGCATGGCCGGAGGAAGAGCAGAGGCCCCCTGTGTCACAGGGCCCTGCTCCTGTGGTGGCCACACCCCGGGCGCACTGGCTGGCTGTGAGCCAGGGCTGGTGCCCTCCGGGTGCGTGTGGGAACTGGCGTCACTGTGCACAGCAGACCCCACGGAGAGCACGGGGCCCGAGTTTCCTCCACCATATTCTGCCGCACTTTTAGACACAAGGATTTTCAACATTCTCTAAAGTCTTTGAGCTTTCTGAGGTGTGCTTCTGTTTTACCAGCTTCACTTCTTAGAGGATTTGGGCACAGGACACTTTGCTTTCTTGCCTCTCTTTTCTAGGCTCCTCTTTCCAACTTGCCTCACCCGTTCTGGACTTTGGAGGCACCGCCGTGCATCTCCCCGATGAGCACGTTTCCTTCACGGGCGCACAGAGGGGGCTCCTCCACACCTGCCCGTCTGCAGGGCCGTGCGTGCCTCGGGGACTCAGCAAGGGCTCGCGGCATGAAACTCACGCGATTACTCGAGAAATGCGTCATCCGGAGGCTTAGAAATGCTAGATTTTTCTGGACCCTGAGCAATTTCTGAAGTTTAACATGTCAAGAAGTTAAGACAGAACTGCAAATGATTTAGCCAGCTGTCCAAAGCATTCACAACTCGGTACAGGTTTGAGTCCCCAGAGTGTTCTGGGTTTCCCATCACCTTGGAGGGGTCCTCGCATGCTGACTCTGACTGGTGGGTTGTCAAGATTGATAATACAAAGGCTATGGCTAATGCTCAGCTCCAGAAAAGCACCTGGAGCTGCTCTTTTGTGACTAATGAATTAGGAAGAGACTCGGTGGCTCTAATTGGCAGTTGAGTATTTTCTGAGTTTTAACATTCATGGTATGCAAATTTATCAATTTCTAACAATATCTAACAAGATCATTTGAAAGTGAGATTCTCCTGAGAAATGCAATCACGGTTTGGGGAGTTGTGGGGGCCCTTCAGTTTTGTACATACTCATATAAATCAACAGAAAGTTTGTTACCAATTGTACTAATGTTCTTCGGCAAACTGAGAGATTGGCCAATAAATATGCATTAAACGTAATTCTATCTACCTGTTGCATTTAATCCCGGCAGCAAAGTCCCATTACACTGCGGAAGTTTGGGGAATGTTTTCTCTGGCTCATAGGACTTGGAAATGAGTGCGTTTGCCAGTGCGGGGGCCGGGCAAGCCACAGGACAGCCCGAGCCGCTGCGAAGTTTCCACGTGGAAAGCTCTAAATTGAAATCTGTACCTCGAGGGACTGTGAGACCAAAGAGAAAACTGTTGGGCCCCAAAGGAACCATTTCCTACGATAATGAGAATTTTAGATGGAGGGTTTAAATTCTTTGAAAAACCTTTCAGGAACGTGTGTGCAAATGATGGTTTCTGAATTACTGGCAGAGATGCAATTAAGTTCAAGGGACATATTTCTTTATTGTCATCTCCCGGCCTGGAGACCCTTCTCCCTATCTCAGGAGGAGCCCAGGAGCCCAGGTGAGGGCCTTCATGTCACCCCAGCTGCCACGTCTGAGCTCAGAAGAGAGAGACAAGGAAGGGTGGAAGAGATCAGGCCCGAGGGGTGGCATTTCCTTCCCAATGCCTCTGCCTCTTCTTCACCCAGACAGAAGCGAACGAAACCTGGGGGAGCTGTCCAAGTGGTAACAGAGGCCCCCCCATGTCCCCCACAGGAATCAGCCATACTAACTACTGCTTTCTTAGCTGTGGGATGTGGGGCTCCCTGAGCCCCAAGTGTGCTGTCCTGGGTCGTGATGAATCTTCGAGGCTTCGGAGCCCGGTGGTGAAGCAAGCAGACCCAGCAGGCAGCTCTTCCCATCAGTGCCCAGCCGTGGGGTGGGTTGTCTTTCTGAACATCCTCCAACTCACCTGTAAAATGGGGTACGGCAGGAGGATCACCCATCCCATGGGATTGTCGTGAGGGTTGAATGAGTCAATCCATGCCTCGTGTGGGTGCTTTGTCTTGCTGAACCTGTGGTGGAAGTCGCACCAAAAGTGGCAGCAGGGGGTTGCTGTGAGAGACTGCCCCAAACCCTTCTGATACGAGGCCGGGTGGGATTCCAAAGAAAGAGGTTCTAAATTCTAGGGTGAGCAGTCCAAAGCACTTACTAGGGCAACTTACATACAGAGGGCTGTGACTCCACAACAGACAGTGAGAAAAGAGGTGTTTCTTGCCCAGGTATGTCCATAAGGAGAGGGTCGGGTTATGGAGGTTACATGAGGGAACAAGGTGGGGCTGGTTTCTATGTGTTTAGGTGACATGCTTGCTCTCTCACTGAGTGCTTCCAGCAACAACCTACACAACTTTAGCCGTGCCTGGGAATGCTCCAGGCCCTGGCTTGGGTTCAAGCCTGCAGGAGTGCTGGCCAGGTCACAGGGTGGTCAAGGCAATCTGTGCTTCTCGATCAGGACACAGAAAGAAAGCTGGGGGACCCTGGGGGGCTACCGTGAGCTCAACAAAAGCTGCTCTTGTTATTCCAGAAGTTAAATCTTTCGACCATCACAAGGAAGCTGTGAAGTTGGGATTCCTACCAGTCATATTTGACTCCAGAATCACCTCCATATTATACATTAAGAAGGGGGCAACCAGAGGAAAATTACCTTTTGATTAAAAAACTGTCCTGGGAGAAATGCAGCTTTTCCTGTCGGAAGAGTGTATAATGGATGCAGGATGCTTGAGGACATGAATGGCCCAGCTCTGAGCCAAGGGTTGATTTTGGCTCTGCTTATCCTTGGGGACTGAAAGTTAGTGCTGAAGGCATGGTAAGAGTGGTTGGTTCAGTAAATGTTTAGGAATCAGGCCCAAGTCTGGACTTCTTGGCAGGATCGACCAGGCCCCTTGTTACCTGCCCCGGCTGTCTCCTGGGGCTCTTGGGCCGGGTGCATCCTCGGGACGCTGGCCTCATGCATTCTGCCCAGGACAGTGGCGGGGCCTCCCTGCAGGTCATGGTGCAGCAGGCTGAACAAGGGCCCCCAGGACTTCAGGATTTAGTTCCTGGAACCTGCAAATTGTACCTGATGTGGAAAAAATATATTTGAAGCTAGGATTAGTTTAAGAATCTTGAAACAGGGAAATTACTCTGGGTTGTCTCAGTGGACCCAAATGCCATCTCAAGTGTCCCTGTGAGAGAGAGGCAGAGGAGAAGAAAATGTGGCCATGGAGGCAGAGCTTGGAGTGATGCAGCCACAAGCCAAGGAATGCCAGCAGCCCCCAGAAACCAGAAGAGGCAAGGGATGGATTCTTTCCAGAGCCTCTGGAGGGAGTGCAGCCCTGAAAACAACCTGGCTTTGGACCTCTGGCCTCCAGAAATGTAAGAGAATAAAAGTGTGTTACTTTAAGCTACTCAGCCAGTGGTGGTTTGTTACAGCAGCTATAGGAAGCTCATGCACGTGGGTCTTTCCAGACCTTGGTCATACTGCTTTCTTCTAGCTGGAAATCCCTTCGTATTCTCCTGTGTCTAAGTGACTCCTCATTGCCACCTCCTCCAGAAAGCCTTCCCAGACCACACTTTGTGTGCCACACCCCTCTCCCCTACCTGCCCTACCCCTCCAGCATGGAAACTCTGGCCTGCTTGTGTTTCTCCCCTCCTAGACCAAGGGAGCCTCGAGGACAGGGGCTGTTCTTTCCACCTGCGCCACCTGACACATGTAAGTGTCCCATTGATCTGTCAATGAACAGATACCCTTTCTCTTCCTCACTGAGAGTCCCCTGCAGGACGGAAGCCACCACTCAGCAGAGGCAGGAATGGAGACCTCCTCGGGCCAACGTTTCTGCTGCTTTTCGTGGGTACCAGTGGGGCTAGGTTTCCTGCAAAGAGTCGACCAAGGTTAGTTCTTTAAAGCCACTCCCCCTTGAAGACTGAGGGTTCAAAATGTCACGAGGCCACAGATGAAGACCCTGGAGCCCGGGGAAGCGCAAGGGTCAGCAAAGAGGGGCGCCCAGGGCTTTGCATGTAGGTTTGAGAGGCACCCCACCAAGTCTTCACTGGGTGCTTCCCCCGTGCTGGGGAATGAAGATGAATGTGCCCGTCAGCGTGGAGGACGCCATAGGGGCAGGAAGTGACCGACACCATGGAGGTCACTCAAGGAACATTCCACTGCGGGTTGGATGATTCACTCTGCTCCAGGCGAGGTCGTGAGGGCCAGCGGGCCTCAAATGCCCTGCTTCTAAATGAGGGCCTTGAGCTCGGTGTTGTCTACATCCTCTCCAGTTCTAAAATAAGATGGCATTTAACCACGGCCTCTGTGTCGATGGTGACCTGGAGCTCGTGTTGAACAGCACCGTATTGTTCGCCACCAGATGCCAGTGATATGTGAACTCGCCTCTGAGTTTCCATGGCCTCTGCCTGGCAGCAGCCACACAAGAGACAGCAGCGACCCAGGGCTACTGGGCGTGGGTTCCTCCAGCAGCACAGAAAAAGACCCTTGTCTGCTCCCGACTTCCTCCGTTTGCAGGGCTCTTGCCCTGCTCTGGCAGTAGGAATCTTAACTCCATCTGCACGGCCTGGGGAGGAAGGAGCGTGGACAGGAGATATTGGAGCACTGTCACTGGAGTCTCTACGTAGGGAGTGGAGACTTAGGTGTCGTTAGGTCACATCCTTGCCTGGCTGTTGGGTTCTGGAGACTCTGAGAGATATTTCGATGCCACTGGTAGCAGATGAGACTCCAAGTGGATCTGAAGAACCAGGCTGCGGGCCCCCCTGTGGGACTTATTCTCTCCTAAGGATAACTCTGGTGAAGGGGTGTGGGACTGTGGTGGGTGCACAGACTGAGTCACTGGTCCCGTTAATCACTGGTTGTGTGGTCTTGGGTTACTTAGCTGCTCTAGGACTCAGTGTCCCAACTAATGTGCAGGAAATAATAGTAACCATGTTTTTGAGGGTAGTGGCAGATGGAAAAATGCCCCTCCTCAAAAGATAGCCATGTCAAAACCCTGAATATTACTGTAGTTGGAAAAAGGGTCCTTGCAGATGTAATTAAGCTTAGGATCTTGAGATGAAATCATCTTGAATTATCCCAGTGGGCCCTAAATCCACTCAAGAGTCTTTACAGGAGACACACAGAGGAGAAGGCAGAGGCAGAGATTGGAGTGATGTGGCCACAAGCCAAGGGCTGCCAGTGGCCACCAGGAGCTGGAAGAGGCCAGGAACCTTCCTCCCTGGAGCCTCCCGAGGGTGCACAGCCCTGCAACACCTGCAACACGTTGACTTTGGACTCTCAGCCTCCAGAGTTTGTGGCGATTAGTTACAGCAGCTGTAAGAAACTAATCCAGGAATTATAAGGATTAAGTAATCTAATGCATGTGAAGTGCCCAGTGCCATAGACATTCAGAACCGAGTGAGAATTCAACACACATTGGTGATAGGTAGAACCCAGAGAGATGGCAGAGATGACTTGGCACACGTCACAAATTTTCATTTTGTTGCTCAGTGTTCAACTGATAGAGTGGGCTGACCCCACAGGAAACTTCACTGTGGGAAGATTTAAGTATTAGCCAGTCGTATACTGCAAAACATTTCAGAATTTATTCAGATAAAATAAAGTGGGTGGAGATCACCAATCACCTCTCCCCTTTGTTGACTCAGTAAATAAGTTGATGAATAAGCCAACATACATTGAATATTTGCTCTGTGCCTGAGACTGTGCTAATTTAATCTGTGATATGTTATTGATGCTCCCAACAAGTTTGCTTGTTAATTCAGCAGGTATTTCTTGGGCATCGACCACACACTGGCTATTATTCTAGGCTTTGGGGACAGAGCAGTGAGCAAAACATACTAAAGTATA
Source organism: Daubentonia madagascariensis (assembly GCA_023783475.1). Lineage (NCBI taxonomy): Eukaryota > Metazoa > Chordata > Mammalia > Primates > Daubentoniidae > Daubentonia > Daubentonia madagascariensis. The sequence continues at coordinate 9,748,054 of JAKFHU010001557.1, read as the reverse complement.
CAAATCTCCCTTACTCATGGAGGTGACTTCTTAGTGGGGAGAGAGGTGGTTAGCAACGGAAATGAGTAAGTAACATAGTGAAATAGTTAGGTTGTGGTATGAACATAGAGAGAAATTGAGTGGTGATGCCCAGGAAAGGCTCAAGAGTAACATGACCCCTGAGCAGGGTGCTGATGGCAAGGGGTGCAAGGCGGCAGGTATGTCCGGGGAGGAAGGTTCCAGACTGAGGAAGGCTGGTGGGAAGCCCGGGGGCAGGGACAGGAGTGGAGCACGCCTAGGCAGGGGTGGGGTCAGATAGAAGGGAGGTCAGAAAGCAAGGGGGTGGGGCCCCATGGGCCATGGTGAGTCCTGAAGCTTTTATTCTGCACTTGTTGGGAACCGGCTGTGGGGTGTGCGGCAAGGGGGGCACCCAACCTACTCTTGTGTTGGGATGAAACTAGAGGCAGGCAGAGGCAGGAGGAGGGACCTGCCAAGGAGCGATGTGGGTGTCCTGGAGGTGCAGTAGGGGCGTGTCCTGTGGGTCGCAGGGAGGTGGGGAGAACGTGAACGGATTGGAAAGGCACGTGTATGTACTGGAGTGTTTTCCCTGCCTTATCCATAGTTTAAGGCCAACATTTTTCTGTGGAAGGTGAATTTACCTAGTGGTGTTTAAAATAGTGTCTACAATCTAATGTTACTCTAATATAGAAATCCAATATATGGACTGTAAACACAGAGAAGTTGCCTACTTCTGATTTCTTACTCATGTATGTTGATACTCACCCAAATAAATATCTGACACATACCTCCCAGCTTCTTATTCCTAACTCTGAACAATACACCACAGACACAACCTCACACGCACATGCACACACATGCTTGCACATGTGTATAAACGTGCTAACACATACACACTGATTTTTCTGATTATTCATTTACTTTTTGGTGGGCTTTATCATCTAAAAGGTCTCAATTACTCAATTACTCCCTTCACTTGATGAAGTTCCAATTCACTCTGTAAGTCACCAACTTTGAAAGAAAAAGCAAGAAAAAACTTCTGATTTGGCTTTGCTTGCCTTCTACTTTCATTATGCACATTAAATTTTTATTGTTGACATTCTTGTTTGGGGGAAATTATTGGTTTGTCTTTTTTTTTTAAAAAACTATCAGATGTTTTATAGACCTTCTAATGGCATGTTTGGTGTGAAATTAATTATCAAAGATTTGCAGAGAGTTTTAAATTAGATTTTCTCTGCTCTTCAAGGCAAACAACTGGTTCTGTTTTTGTCACTAATATAAGGTTCTCATTGCTGGGTTTTTTTCTGTACAATGAAATGATAAAACAAATCTTCACCTTATTTTAATGTGCTAATTGGGGGTTATTACAGCTCATTTTATTTACATCGAAATAAAAAAGCACCAATTCATTTTCCTCGCACAAGTAACTTAGAAAGGATTATAATTGCATCCTATATAAACGTGTATTTGTAAAGAGAAATGACATATAAAACTAAAGGCCTAAAAAAAAATTGTTTGGGCAATGGGCTAAATTGAATCCTGGTTTTCTAAATAAATACTTAGTGCCTAAACCGCTTTCCCTTTTGGGTAGCTGATTCATATGTGTGGTGTTCATACTTTTCATAAAATAAATGCTGGTAGGAAGTTGAAAAATCCAGAAAGAGAATCTAACACAAGGTTATTTTAGAGTATTTATATTGCCCTAAACAAATTTTAGGATGATTGTGTAGGAGGTGAATACAGCACAGTGTAGATTAAATAGCAGCTGCAAACCGGTGTTACTGGCCTCGTATCTTTGGCCACAAGAAGATGCACAAAACCAGTGTTCCACGCTGCCGTGGGGTGTGTTCTCTGGCTGCCATTCCTGATCCTTTTACAAATTTATTCTTGTCTATTTCCCTTCTGGTCCTTCAGGTCGCAAAATACTCTCTCAGGGTTTTGAGCAGCCACAGCTAATTATTGTGTGGGATGACAGGTATAAAGACATATCATCAGTAAATGATTATCAGATAACGCTTCTGTTTAATAGTTGAATCAAGCAAATACTAGTATGAAACAATTACAAATCACTTGGCTTCTGCAATTACATTTCTAACTTTAGGGCTTATTATTGTCTCCCCTTTAGGAACTTCATGGAGTTAGAATCGCTGCAGAGGCTGGGGGAGGCCGGTAGCTTTGCTGTGTTTCGCTTGAGTGTAAAGGGGGAGAAAATAGCAGTAACAGATAAACTCATCCACGCTCCAGGCTCCCCTGTGCCACCTTCTAACTCTCTTGTCTGCGAGTGGGCAGTGGGTATACAGGGAGTTGTTACTACTCCTGTCAGCAACCATGAGGGTTACACTACCTCATTTACTCAGGCACTTGGGTTTATGGCTTTTTAAACCCAGCTGTTGGCTCCTGCCGCTCCGTGTAGAAATTATTGGTCACGGATGTGGTGAAAGGAAACTTGCAAAGGATGGAGTTGAACAAGCGAGGAAGACTTTATTCAGTGCTGCTGCTACGGGGGCCAAGACCACCACAACAGAGGAGAGACTGGGCTCCCCCAGACCAACCCGCCCGCCAGGAAGGGGATTTGTAGCCCACACGCAGGGTTAGGGGTCACTGCACTCAAAACTGTTAGAGGAACTTGATGGGTATCATGGGGGGCGGTTTCTCGCTGGGCTGACCTGGCAGGATTGTCGCCAGAACTGCGCTCTGCTGGCCACGGGTCACCTGACCACAGAGGAGTCTAACATCTGGTGAAGCAGTGAATTCTGTCAACGCGCACAGAAACTTAGAAGCTTGTGGGGGAAGAGAAGGTCATCACGCGACATTCTAGCGACATTGTGGGCTTGGCTCCACGAGCCTCCCGCGAGGGGCCCTCCCACCACTTCCGTCCACAGGCCGTGGCGCAAAATGATCGTCTCCCAGGGTCACTCTTTGCTGGAGCAGAGAATATTCTAGCAACAAAACAGGCTCCCTCAGGTCCTCTTCTCTCCCTCCTGAAAAGCCTGGAGCCTCATGAGACCAGGACACCGAGACCCCAGCATTTTACTCAACTCCACGGGGGAGGGACTCTGCGTGCCCCCCAGGACACGCTCCCTTCCCCAGACTGGGTCCTCACGTCCAGACGAGGTGAGGTGCTGGGGGACCCAGGGCCCGGGGCTGGGATCTGGACACGCTGCCCAGCTTCCCACTTGCCTGGTGGGTGGTCTGGGCCCGAGGGCTGTCCGTGTTCATCTCTGGTCCCCATGTCCCTCCTCTCCCAGAGGGGTGTGGGGTGTAACTGCGGACATTTCAAAGGTGACCTTGGAAATTGGACCTGGAAGTCTCTGTCTCCCCACCTTCCCTTTTCCCTGCTCTTTCTGGGGGTCCGTGGACCATCCCACATTCGGGGACCCTGGGACGGCCCCACCCTGGTTCCGTCTCATTTCTGCCACCACGTGGGGCAGAGCGGATCAGAAGTGAGGCTGACACTTCCCCTTGGTGTGCCGCTGCCGCTGGCTCCCGCCACGGATTGCTCCGAGGCTGGTCTCTCCTCTGCGTGACACCAGATGCTATTCTTCTTCCTATTTTTAGTACTCTGCAGGAACAAATGAGCGGTGGAACTCAGAACTTGGTCTTAGGGATTTGGGGCCCAGCGCAAGGGGAATCCAATCTGCTGTGTCCTCCCAGCTGGAGGGTCACGGCCCTGGTACCTGGCCCCCACCTGCCTTCCCACCCCCATCTCCCGGATCTCCCGCGATTCCCCTGGAGAGCCCAAGCTCCGAGCAGAGATCCCTTTACTGCCCTGTGATACCATGTTTATGGCACCAAATTCCCAAGTAAGTAACTGGCCCTCACCTGGGATGCCTCTCTCTCTCCCCAGACATTGGTCTAGCCAAGATCCAGGAAACTGGCTGGAGTCCCATCTTGTCTCACAAACTGCTTCCTTGGCCTTCCTATGGCACGCAGAGTGGTCTCCCCCACCCCACCCCCACCTGGCCCCCGACCCCCACCTGGCCCCCCACCCCCATGTCCTCTGTTCTCCAACTGATTCGAAGTTGTTCGAAGGCAGGGTCATCTCTGACATTGCTTTATGTTGCTCTTCCTGCCAAATACTTAATAGACATTTTAAAAATGTGTTGCCTGAGTCCCACACTCTTGGGGAAAAAAAAATTTCCAAACATACTAAAAATCCCTGTTTCCTGAATGTAGTCCTAGGATGCTGTGCTAAAGAGGGAAGGGTAAATCTATGTCCTTGACGCAGCTGTTACACAGAACCTGGACAAGAACCTGTCCGCGAACTTGGCGAGAGGCTACGTCGGTCATCTCTGAGTCAGCTGCAGACTGGGGAGGCCGCTTGTCAGCAGACGGTGCTGTCTCCCCTCCCCTGACGGTTGCTGGTCGGGGAGATGGTAGCACTCAGGGCTGACGGCTGGTGACCGCCGCGGATTCTGAAGAGGCAAAAACAACTCATTGTCTCGCGTCGGAAACCGTTCCCCTCCTCCCTTCCTGCGCTCAGCCTTGGCTTGCGTCTCAGCAGAAGGCCGTTTCCCATTGCCTGGACAAGAGGTCTTATGAAGCACATAATGAGTCAGCAGAGGTTACCTTGAGCAGGGACCAAGACCACTGCTTGTGTATCTTCATTCTAAAGCTCTAGCCACAGATGCCAGCTGTACTGAGAATGCCATTCTCTCCCTAGGACCCACGAGAAAAAAGATGCTAATGATGTTCCCAATGTTGATGGTTCTGTGGCCCTGGGAGACAGCCTGCAAGTAGGACCATTTGCTTTCACTCAGGGAGCCAGGGATGGGGCAGCTTTCCAAAGTGGAAGCAGCTGGGCCTTCTGCCAGATGTGTAACTGTCCCGTCGATTCTGTGTTATTTTTTTCCCTCCTTCATTTCAGGGGCCTCAGGCTATACTTAATTCTTGAATATGGCAATAAATCAAAGCTTTGAAACACACACGCACACACACGGCTCTGCTGGTAGCTCTGGTGTCAGATCTAACCACCAGAAATGCGTGCAGACATTCCAGGAATTGGTTCTGAGACTAAACCCGTGTTCCAGTCTATAGAATTTGGAGTGAAAAGATAAAAATTCCCCGGTCTGGGCCCTCTGATATTTTTGCTGGATGCAGGCATCCCCAGAGGCTGAGTACCCCTGTCAAGAACGACTCTTTGCTGCTGAAGGCAACTTGCAGCAGCGGCTGTCATTTCATTTTTAAGACGCACACTTTGCCTGTAAAAGCATTCACAACATGCTCTCTCCTCACTCTGGTATCCTGCAAACGGGCCTTTGTAATTGATGAGAAATAATCATAATATTAAAAAAGCAGGAAATGGTGATACATGAAACCTTCTGTGTGCAAGCCGTGGATGGAAAAAATAGAACAGCCTCTGGGCTAATCCGTGCCCTTTCAAAATTGCTGTTTCTTTTGTTTTCTCGCCCGCGTCCCCCCAACGCTCCCCGATTTAAATCTTTAGCCTCCGCAGTTTCAAGCAGAGGAACAAAGATGCTGGGTTCTCCTGACGAGCTGCTTCCTCGGCATTCATCGTGGAGAAGGCGCTCCCGCCGAGGTACACAACAAAGGGAAACAGGACGTGCCAGGATGGGTTAATCCTGAGACAATTACTGATAATAAATTTGAAAGATTCTTGACCTGTTTTCTACTTCCCTTCAAACCTTACCTTCTTCACCTAAAAGGTTTGGGAGCCCTGAAAGCTACAGGTGCAAGTCAGATGGGGATGACTTTCCAGGGAAGTTTGTGTTCAGGTCAGACACCCAGGTTTGAATCCAGGCTCTCCACTCTAGGAGCTGTGTCACTTGGGCAAGTTATTTAAGCTCCAAATGGGCCTCATTTTCCTCATCTGTAAAATGGGCTTGACTGTAGCATCTCTCTCAAGCAAACACATTTTTTATGTGTATGCAAGGATTAAAATAAATAACACATGTAAATCATTTAGGATCTATACTTTTACTATTTAAAAAATACCATTTTAAAAATACCCGGTTGTGCGGGTGAAAGCGCTCAGGCACATGACCCTTCCAGACTCGGTCCCTCCCCACCCCGGGCTCCAGCCAGGGAGGCAAGGTCACCTGAAATAGAAAAGTGATGACAGTGAGCAACTGAGAATGCTCCTGCACTGTTGATTCAGGGAGCAGGTGTTACAGGAATTTATATCAAGGAAGGCTTCCAGGAGGAGGCAGGGATCTAATTGGGCAGTTGAAGAAAGCATTTTCTAGCTCTGTGTCCAGCTGGGCTTATCCCGGGGTATCTCTGGAGACTCCCTCTTGACATTCTGAAGCAGCCGAAGAAGTCAGTGGAGGTAAAGATATCTGGAGAGAAGCACGTCCTCCAATGCATGCAAGGTAACAAACACCACTTGGAAGGGTTTTAATTTGCAGTCGCCTCCACCAAGTGATCCACAGTCATTGCCCGATGCGCGCTCAGACTTCGAGAGCGTGGATGGTTCTGGGAGGTGGAGGATCTTAGCGGGAAGTCTGTGACTTCAGACAGTTGTGGGCCCTTCTCTTCTTACTGCAATATCATGAAAACGGGCCTTTGTGATTGAGGAGAAATAGTGATAATATTTTTAAAAAGCAGGAAATAGCAATACTTAAAACCTGTGTGCAAGCCATGGATGGAAAAATTTATTTAATGTAAGTTTTATGTGATATCCCGCCTTTGCCATGTACCAGCTGTGGGCGCTGCGCACGGGGCTCCCTGACGTTGTTGGGGACCTCCCAACCTGCCCCCAAGTGGTGGCTCAGGAATCGGGGAGATGATGCACGTACAGCTCACATCTGGCCCTGGGGGCTGTCACATCTCTCCCTTCACTGACACTTGTCAGGAGACTCTCCCAGGTGCCCAACCCTCCCGGGTAAGAGAGATTCTTGACGCTGTCTCTCAATTGCCAACATGGTGTAATGTGGTTAGTTTCCAGCTTGCTATGAATTCATTTCATGATTACAGGACTGCTTAAAACAATGTACATATAATGAATGAATTTTCCATAAGCATGCATGTTTGCTTAGGTACAAATATTGGAAAACATGAAATGGAAATTAAATGGTGCCGAAAACTCTGAGATGCTCACTCCACGTTCATGCATCCCACAGGTTTCACTGAGGACCCAGGATGTGCCAAAACCACTTTCCCAGGTGCTGGCGATGCAGGGGTGGACAAAATACCATTGACAAAATTCTGTGGGCCATGCTCACGGGGGAAGCCTGGCTCTTCACCCCACGGGATCTCTGCCTTTGCTACTGATGGGGTTCAGGACACGCTACCCAAAATATAGCACCTTGGCATTTGAGAAAACTTCCCCTGCCCCTGTTCCCTGAAGCAGGTCATAAAACCCAGGAAGGATTTTCTGCCCTTCCCCTGATGCAGGTCATAAGACCCTCACATGAGAGGTGCCCTCACTTCCCCAGAGAAAAAGAACATTTTCATCTCTGAAGACACAGGGAAACAGAGGAGAATTTGAACAAACAGACCCTGCTAACTTGCCCCAGTAGATGGGCTACAGGCTGGATCACACCCCTTCGGCCCATGGTGCTTCACAATTATCTGCTTCTTCGTCAAGGCCAGCTGAAAGCACACAGGTTTACCACTGCTTTGGATGTTCGTGTCCTTACGATGGCTTCCATGTCACATAAAACTTATATTATATAAATTTGCATAATTTTCTCTTGTCTTCTGTTATAGGGGCCTCAGACATGGACTTAGCGGTGGGCGAGGAAAAGGTATCCCCCCTCCCCGACACTATCAGATGCGCTGGGCGGCCCCTGCCCTGCTCTGCCCTCCCCAGTCTGCCGGCACCCCCACTGCGCCGCCCGTGCGACTCTGGCTGAAGCTGCTGATGATCTTCATGTCTTAAATCCAAAGCACGTCTCTCGGACTTCGTCATACCCTGCCTTTCTGTGTTCATCACGTTGAAGAGCTGGTGCCCTCCCCGGGCTCTAGGCCCCATACCCTCTGCTCTGGACGCTTCCTCTATACAAATGGAGCTTTTAAGCCTTCTCTCTCCCTCTCTCTCTCCCCTCAGGCACCCACGTTCACACTTGTGACTTCGGTCAACAGCACACACATGTGAAACCTGTGTCTCCAGCTCCAGCGTCCTCCGAGCACCAAAACCATGTGGCCCATCACCTCCTGGGCTGGGTGCCGTAAATGCTCTTGGCATCTCCCTCTCCTCCTCGTACACAGTATCCAACGCATCACCGACTTTCCCAGTCGTGTCTCTGGACATCCCTCCCATCCTAGAGCTTCCTCTGGCTCCAGAACCTCCACCCTAAAACCCACTGACCTCTTTGCAAGTGGCCCTCCCCTGGTGTCCCTCACTCACTCTTGTCCCCTTCAAGCCATATCTTTTATTATTTTCTTTTTAAGAATGATTATAAACCATCACCCAGGTCAAGAAATAGACCTTGGCCAGGGTCTTAGAGAGAAGCCTGCCTCCCCCACCCCTCCCCACCACCAACCCCTTCTCCTTAAAGGTCACCGCTGTCCTGGTTTCTTTTTGATGACAATTCTGCTTTTGTTTATTGCATTGCTACCCATTCCTGAACAATGGAGTTTCCACTCTGCCTGACATCAATCTTATGTGAAAGGGATCAGGCCATGTGTGTTCTCTGTGACTCACTTCTTTGGCTGATCATTTATTCGTGAGATTCATCCGTGGTGATGTGTACAGCTGTAACTGATTTATTTCCATTTCGAGTGTTCCGCAATTTTTTATCCATTCTGCAACAGATAGACGTTTGGGATGTTGTCAGTTTGCTGCTCTGAAAACTCCCCGTGTGAGTCCTCTGCATAAAAAGTTGACCTTCCTCCAGCAAGGAAATGGGTATGCCTCAACACCTCATATTGCCAGATCTTTAGGTTTTACCAATCTGACGGGTATGTGTTAGTATCTCGTTGTGACGTGAATTTGTATTTTCCTAGTTAGTAATGAGGTTGGGTGTCTTCATATATGTTTGTTTATTGGCCAGCTGGATTTCTTTTTTTTTAGGAAATGGGGTTGTGCTATGTTGTCCAGGACAATGACCTGGACTCAAGTGATTCTCCCACCTCAGCCTCCTTAGTAGCTAGGACTACAGGCTTGAGCCACCGCACGCTGCTCAACTGGATGTCATCTTTCTTGGCCTATATAGTGTATTTAATCCCGGTGAAGTCACTGAAGGGTTCTGTTGGGCTTCTCATCTTCTCCATGTTGATTAATAAAAGTTCTCTCAATCATGTGGATGCTGGTCCTCTATTTAATATGTCTATTTACCTCTCCTCCCACTCCATAGCATGTCTTTTCACTCTGTCTAAAGTGTCTGTTGGCAAACATTCATAATTTTAATGTAATCAAATGTATTGATCCTTCATTTTATAGTTAGTGCTTTTGATACCTTGTTAAAAAAATCCTCTCTCACATTTTATGATAATTCTTGATTTATAGTAGGACAAATTATCCTACCTTGTTCTTTAATAGCTTTGTCTGTTTTATCCTCCCCTGAGGTTGTGGGCTTTCATGTGTTGCTTTTTGTTTATCTCTGTGTCAATACATCACTCTCTTGATTATTTTAGGATTGCCGTGGTAGATTGCTGGAGTTGTGGTCCCAGCGGGTCACGCCACCATTCGCTCATGTATTTCCATCTCAGGCTGTGACTTGTTTTGGCCAATGAGACGCCAGTGAATATGACACAGAGACTTGACGAGTGTTTCCGCGCCGAGGTCTGTCCTCTTGAAGGGTGCTGGGAGATGGCTGCGGCATGGCATGGAGAAATCTGGCTTGACGGACCACATGGGGAGAGCGGCTGAGTCATCCCAGCCAGCGCAGCTGAATCCATCCAAGCAACCTCCAACTGCAGCCAGTGAGTCCAGACGAGCCCAGCAGAACTGGCAGGTCAACACACAGAGTAAAAAAAGAGTCATTATCGTTGGGGTATTTTGTTATGCAGCGATAGATAACCGAAACAATGGCCTTAGCTATTCTTGGGTCTCTGTGCTTCCATCTGGTGCAAGGCTGTCTCCCCAGCTCTGACCCCTCCATCCTGGTGCAAGCCACTGACGTCTCTGCCAGAGTCTCTGCTGGTGCCTCTCCGTCCACTTTGCTCCGTCCAATCCGCCCTTGTTCCAATTCAAAGCACAGAAAAGTACACAGAAAAATGTAACAAACCTCTTTGTACTCAACATATTTATAAAATGTCATTGGTTACTTCAATTCAGATTATTTTAAATAATGAAAGAAATACTATGTGTGCTTGATAATTCCCTTGGAGCTTTTCCCCAAGATCATATCCATTCTCCCTCTTCACGGGAAGAAGCAACCTTCATCAAAACCTCTGTATCCCCTCAGTCCGGGTTTTTACATACCTGCTACACACACACATGCACGCAGGCACAAAAGTATAATGTTAATCCATGAAATGTTTTTAGTGTTGTTATGTGTGAATTTTTGTCTGTATAAGTGTGACAGTTCTAGACATATAATTCTGTGATGCCTTTTAAAATTCAACCTCCTTTTTTGAGCACTACTCAGACTGATTCAAACAAAACAACGTCGTTTTTCTAATGGCGGAATGGCACTCCATCGTGGAGTTACACCATCGTTCATCTGCACGTTCTCAGTTGATGAACGTTAGGTTATTCCACCTTCTTCCCTCTTATGGACGTTGCTGCTAAGGACACCTTTGTGTGTGTCGCCTGGCACGTACACATGGGAGTTTCTGGCCCTGGCTCTACACAGGAAAGCAGGCTCTGGGTTTAAGGGTTGATCTCAGCTTTACCAGCTAACGCCCAGTGCCCTCTAAGGCATGCCGTACCGGGTCGCACACCCACCAGCTACGCAAGAGCATTCTTGTCTCTCACCACCTTTGCCAACATTTGATATTTGTGCATAGCTACATATTTTATGTTACAAAAAGAACTTCCCTGTGAGATTATTTTAGAAGAAGCCTGTGAATACAAAATCTCTTGGTGTTTATATATCTGAAATACATGTATAAGTGTGTTTATTTAGTCTTGGAACCTCGAGTCATGACTTAGTCCAGCGTAGAGTTCTAGGTCAGTTATTAATCCCCCCGAGCCCTTTGGAACCTCTTTCTGCTGTCTCGAGACATGCGGTGCTCTAATTCTGACTGTCATCCCTTCACAGGGGATTTTCGTTCAAGATACATTTAAAATTCCCTGTCCCTTTTTCCACCTGCAGTTTAATTACACTGTTTCTAGATCTGGATTTGTTTTTATCTTCTGCTTCCTCAGTATTTGGAATTTTTCATAATCTCTTTCTTAGGCTTCGTTGAGAGTTTCAATCTTCATTATTAACCCTCCTTATCTCCTCAAGTTTCCGTCTCTTTGTTTCTTTGTGCAACATGGTGGCCGATTTCCTTGGTTCTTTTACTTCCTTAATGTTCTCTTTAGTTTTGTCCATAATAGTTTCTTCATCAGTCCTTTCACGGAATCATTTTTTCCCCTCATAATTTTTTTCTAGAATTTCTCTTTGGTTACTTTTCTAATCTACCTATTCATTTTTCATACTTTCTGATCTCACCAACAGTTTCTAATTTTTCCTCCTTTCTGTGTTGTCTTTTTTGAGCCCTTACATATTTTTTTCTGTGTTGTAGCTCACCCAATATTTCTTTGTATTTGAAGCAGAATTCCCCATTTCAAGTTGTTCCATCTATTGCCTGAAAATTTACAACTCATTCTTTACCCAGCAGTGAAAGTGATCTATTAAAAATAGATATCCACCCAGATCCTTCCCATGGAGAATTTTACCCAGTGGCTAAGAAAGAACATCATTTACACACAATGTCTTCCAGAAAACTGAAGAGAAGGGAACACTTCCCAATTCACTTATGTATATAGTATTACCCTGATACTGAAACCCAGAAAAAGATAATACAAAAAAAGAAATCCAACAATTACAGACAATATCCCTCATGAATATAAATGACAAAAAAATCTTAGCAAAGTATTGGAAAATAGAATTCACAACACATAAAATAAATTATACACCATGACCAAAGAGGGTTTATTCCAGGGATGCAAAGATGGTCCAATATATTAATATTAACAAGTTAAAGAAGAAAAAATGCATGATCATATCAGTCAATGCAGAAAATGCATTTAACAAAATACAACACCCATTCATAATAAGTATTCTTGAAAAAATAGAAATATAGAGAAATGTCCTCAACTTCATAAAGATCATTCACAGAAAAACTACAACTAAAATTACATTTAATGATGAGACACTGAATGTCTTCCCCCTTAGAATGGGAATAAGGAGGGAAGTTTGCTCTCTTCACTTTTATTCAATATAGTGACAGTATAGTGGACATTCTAGCCAGAGAAATAAGGCACATCAAGAAAATTAAAGGCATACAAATTGGAAAGGAAAAAAATAAAACCATCCCTGTCTGCAGATAACATTATTGTCTACATGGAAAATCCCAAGGAATCTACAACAGAACTAATAAATGAGTTCAGAAAGGTGGCAAGATACCAGATAAATATACAAACACCAATTGTATTTTTATGTATCAGCAGTAAACACATGGACACTGAAATTTAAAAAGCAATATGACAAATCTCTTAAAAAATGAAGTATGTAGGTGTAATTCTTACAAAACATGTACAAGATTTGTATGCTGAAAACTACAAAATGCTGATGAAACAAAGGGAAACTCTAAATAAATGGAGCAACATACTGTGTTCATGGATTGGAAGACTCAACATAGTAAATTCGTTAATTTTCCCTAAATATTTATACAGGTTTAACACAAATCATATCAAAATCTCAACAGAATTTTTTGTAGATACAGACAAGATTATTCTAAAAGCCATAAAGGTGATAGAACGGCTAAAACAGTTTTGAAAGAGAAGACAAAAGAGGGACGATCCAACCTATCACATTTCAAGACATCATATAGCGATGGTAATCTAGGGCGAGTGGTGTGGGAACAGGGATAGGCTCATACACAGATGATGGAACAGAACGAGAAGCCAGAAATAGACCCACACAAATATTCTCAGTTGACTTTTGACGAAGCTGCAAAAGTAACTAAGTGGAAGAAAGATAGACTTTTAAACACATGGTGTTTGTTATGGATTGAATTATGTCTCCCCAAAAAGATATGCTGGAGTTCTAAACGTCAGTATCTCAGAATGGAAATAGGATCTCTGCAGTGGTGATCGAGTTAAAATAAGATCATTAGCATGGGCCTTAATCCAATACGACTGGTCCGTATAAGAAGGGGGAACTTGGACACAGAGACAGACATACCCCAAGGAAAGGTGACATGAGGACAGGGAGAATTCCATGTGAAGGTAAAGGAAGGGACCAGAGTGATGCACCTACAAGCCAAGTGATGCCAAGGATGGCCAAAACCAGCAGGAGCTGGGGGGACGTGGAGCAGGTTCCCCCACCCTCAGAAGGAACCAGCCCTGCTGACACCTTGATACTGGACTCCTGGCCTCTAGAACCATGAGAGAATACATTTCTGTTGTTTAAGGCACCCAGATTTTGATCTTGTACAGCAGCCCTAGCAACCTAATAGAGCAAGTGGTCATCCATACTCAAAAAAAACCTTCAACTTAATTCTCACACCTTATATAAAAAATAACGCAAAATGGATCATTAAATTAAATGCAAAATGTAAAACTATAAAACATTTAGGAAAAAACATTGGAGAAAAACTCCAGGACCTAAGACAGACAAAGACTTCCTGGACTTGGGAGGAAAAGCACAATCCATCAAAGGAAAAATGGATAAATTAGATCCATCAAAATTAAAATCTTTTAACCTGTGAAAGAACCTGTCAAGAATAAGAAAAGAAGCCACAGACTAGCAGAAAATATTTGCAAACCACATATCTGACAAAGGATTGTTATGTAGAATATATAAAAACTTTCCAAACTCAACAGTAGAATAAAAAACAATCCAATTAGAAAAGGGGGAAATGACATGAAGAGACATTTCACTGAAGAGAATATATAACTTCCAAATAGGCACATAAACAGATGTTCAACATCATTAATCATTGGAGGAATTTGAATTATTATCACTAGGAAATAACATCGCATGCCCATGAGAATGGCTGAGATAAAAACCAGTGAGAACATCCAGTGCCAGTGAGGATGCAGAGAAACTGGAGCTCTCACATTGCTTGTGACAATTTAAAATGCAACAGTCACTCTGGAAGACTGGGATTTTCTTTAAAAATCATGCATTTCCTTAAAAACATGCAACCGCGATCCAATTCAGCAATTGCACTTTATCCTAGAGAAATGAAGACATTGTTCACACAAAAACCTGCGTGTGGATGTGTATTGCAACTTTATTCCCAATAGTCTCAAACCAGACACAACTCAGATGCCCTTCAACAGGTGAACAGTTGGCCAAACTGTGGAATATTCACGCCATGGAACACTGCTCAGCGAAGAAATGAACAGGCTACTGATATGCTCAGCAGCCTGGATGAATCTCCAAAAAATCATGCTGAGTGAAAAAAGCCCTCCTAAATACATACTCTATATTTCTATTTATATAACATTCTTGAAATGACAAAATTGCAGAAACGGAGAACAGAGTAGTGGTTGCCCAGGGTTGAGGCAGGGCTAGGAGGGAAGTGGGCAACAATGAAGCATCTGCGTGGTAGTGGAATGTTCTGTATCTTGACCGAGTTAATGCCAATACCCTGATGGTAAAGAGGTACCATAATTTTGTGGTATGTTACCATTGGTAGAAACATGGGATTTCTCTGTATTCATTCTTACATCTAAATATGAATCTATAATTATTTCAAGATAAATAGTTTAACTTAAAAATGCAGATCTGATCATTATTCTCCATCGTGTAAGACCCCTGATGGGCTGCCTACTTCCCCTGGCAAGAAGACCAGTGTTCTCACGATGGTTCAGGGTCCAGCGTGATCCTGTCCCTACTACCTGAGACCCCTCGCACCCTCTTCTCTGTGTGGCTGCCAGGGCTCCCAGCCCCCCAGCCTAAAATTTGCCACACCCTTCCTGCCTAAGAGCTCCCAAAGCCCTCTCTTCTTCCAGAAAACTCACAGTGTGTAACACACTGGATTATTTATTTATAATAAAGATTTTAGAACCACAAATGCCCACAAGCACCTACTGCATACCAGGTCCTACTCCAGGCAAAGAGGAAATGACAGTGAACAACATGGCCGAAATCCTTGGTGCCCCACAGCCTACCTGCTGGGTTGTTCATGTGTATCTGTCAAGACACTCACTCACCTGGAGCAGAAGCTCCAGGACAACTGGGCTGGGTATGTTGTGCTGACCTGCACATAGTAGGTCCGTGATCAATATCCGTTGAGTGAATCAGTAAATGAATACATTTAGGCCCACTCCTGTGCTCCACCCTTTCCAGGAACCTGAGTGTTTCAGAAACCTCCCGGGCACCGTGTTGGGCCCTCCCAGCCTACTTTTCTTCCAGCTTCTGCTACGGGGACCAGTTCTGCAGAGTCTTTGACCTGCTGTGTGCACCTGACTTTAAGCACATGGGACACCTTGAACTCCCATCCCCAGGGTTCTCTGATGCCCACTGGGGTGTGGGAGGCCTGTGCAAACCTTTCCAGCACTCTCATGTTGATAACCAGAAGTGCAGAAGGGTTAACACCCCACGTGGCATGCCTTGACTAATAGGGGTGGAAGGAGATGGTTGACTACTTCCTCGTTCAACCCTGAGCAAGGGGTTCTAAGACATACCTCATGAATGTCCTTGGAAGGTTCTACCTGATTACAGTTGCCAGATAAGATATCAGTTACTCAGTTAAATTTAAATATCAGATAAATAACAGATAATTGTTGGTATAAGTATATCCCAAACATTGCATGGGATATACTTATACTAAAAAATTTATTTGTTGTTAATCTGAAATTCAAACTTAACTGGGTATCCTATATTTTTACATACTAATTCTAGCAACTAGTGGCTCACAGTGGGGCCATGCCCATAATGCCCACGTGCTGGCTAGCCCTTCTCACCTCCCTGTCCCGCTCTGCCTCTCTCCCTGGAATCACAAATGAGTTACTCTCATTTAAGTCTTAGTCTCAGGCTAAGACACTCTCTGGGTATCTTCAGAAAAAAGACATACTTAAAAAAAAGTCAACCTATCCAAAAATTAAGAAAATCCTCTTTAACCCAAATATGCAGCTATTCCTTCATGTTGCCATCAATCTGGGTCACTATGGCCTAAGTTAAGGGCACACACCCCACTTCCACCTCCCAACTGAGTTCAATCAATTTCCTTCCGAATCTTTTTTACACTTTTTGAAGTCTGAAAGGATATTTACTAAAGAAGGCTAGTACTTAAGTATAAGCCTTTAAAAAGTCATTTGACCTGGTTAAGTCACCTGTGCCCTACTTTGGCAAAATGTTTCTAAAGTCTTCAGCTCAATGGCAATAAACCTTCCTTTTCAAAATGCTGTGAAAAGCTCCATGGAGGAAAAAGTAAGTAAGGCATCCCCCTGCTACTGGGCTAGTTTCAGCTTCAAGAACTTTCCTTATTAGTGATAGACTGACGTGCACTTACATAATGTGCCAATTACTCAAAAGGCTTCATTCAGAGAAACAAATTCATCCACAGACACTCTTCTTGGAAAAAAGGCAGCCTTCAAACATTTGTTTTCAGATAAGGAATCTGCAAAGCTTTTGTGGGGAAGGTGGGAAGGTGTTGGAGGGATTTTTCCCAAACTATAAGGTAAGAAAGGGGCGGAGAAGGAATTAGAGCTTTAATAAGAAACAGAGTGGTCCACCTTTGGGCGTGTGTGTGTGTGTGCGTGCTGCTGTCGCCTGCTGTCTGCTGTGCACACCTCAGAACCAGAAAGCTCCCATTACGCCCAAAGCTGAAGCCGTTTCTGCTTCACGTTCGTCATCTTGGGTGAGAATATCCTGTTTCGGCGGGTTGCTGATGTTGTACCTGTCTTGCTGCAGTATCAGGTGGAGCTCACAAAGTCATCTCAGTTTAATTGAAAGTGAGTTTTGAAGGGTTGTGCAACACTCATCTAACATGGGCTGCTTCACCGTCCAACCTAGTCTACATCCCGAAGGCCTCCAAGCATCACCACGAGGAACCGGGAAACCGGGTGGGTGAATGCCAGCATCAGAGTCTCCTGGTGGGGATGATGAGGACGCATCCCTCATCCCACCCCTGTGCCCACCCGCACCCCTGCATCAGACTCTGCATCCGGATCACCCCTCTGGAGGACTGTGCACACTCTGCAGTGCTAATCACCCGGTTGGAGGATGGGGCCCTCCCTGCTCAATCCCCTCCTTCCTTTGAGAGTCACAGTGGCCAAAGTGTTCCATTTCCCAACACACCACTACCCCTGCTTCTCATGCCTTACTGCATTTCAGGTGGCTTGTCCCCTCACAATTCCATCTTTAGGGACATCCCAGGTCAGCCCGAGCTTCCTCAGCATTATTAAAAATGATGCTGCCCTGTTTGGGCACATCACTCCATTCTCTGCTCTTCTGGCCACAGCCTTTTTGTGTCGCCCACCGAGGCTGCCAGCAAAGTCCACGCGGGAGGACTGAGCCCATGAGCATGTCCTTAGCATTGCGTGCGTCTGAAGCATTCGCATCGTGGCAGCTGTTACTTTTTATATCCTCGGTGCCCAAGTCTTTGGGTATCACTGAGAGGCGAGTCACCAGGTGTGCCTCTAAGTAGCAAAATTAGGAATCATTCAATGCTTTGATGGTGGCAATTAGCTTCCCAGTATGAGTGCCAAAATTTTTTCTAATTAAGGCAGGAACAGTTTCTCAGTCTATAATAATCTCATTTAAAGTGTGTCCAAAACACTTAACATGCTTTGTTTAGGAACATCATTCCTATGCATTTTTTTAACTATGTAAAAATAGACAGATCTCTGGGACGCTGGGTCTCCAGCTGGTTGTTCACCAAACATGTACACAGCACCGGTGCAGGGTTGTGCTTTGCAAGACAAATGGGGCTGTTCAGGTTGGGTTTTAAGGCAGAGGACATTACTTCCAGGATGCTTGCACATCTGTGCACTAAAGATCTGCTCATCTTTGGAAAGTGACTCATGCTTTAAATGTAAAAGAAACAAAAATGTCCTCTCAACAAGCGAAGTAGGTCTCTTCGCCTCCAGGTCTTTAGTTCCCATCTACTGTGGAAGCATAGATTCAAATTTGACAAAATGCAAAACTAGAACGAAGGATTCACTAATGCCCAGAAAATGGAGAAGCAGCAACTAAGGCTATTCTTGAACCTCATATTAAGCAGAGCTCTGTACAATAGAAGCCTCCTTGAACGGTAAGCACCGAGAGAGGGGACTTGGTATGCTGTGGTCACTGCTGTATCTCTAACACCTAGGACAGTGCCTGGGACATGGTGGGTGCTGAATGAACAGTTGTTGAACAAGACTTTTTGAATAAAGTATTGAACTTTCAGAAAAAAAAAAGACTTGCTCTTGCACCTGTTGAGACCTTTCTGCACAAAGGGCAAAGCACTGTGACCCACGGTTCTGACTGCTCCCTGTGTTGAAGTTGGCAGAGCTAAAACATCTAGAAGAGATGTAGGCTGCCCAGCATGCAATAACCATTTTTCAATCTCTATAAATGCAATCAAATCCAGGCTTTAAATTTATTATCCATTAATTCCACAGTTGCATGAATATCCTTTATGGAAGTTACCAAACCCCGGAGAATCATCTTCCTTCTATAAAAGGACAGAATCCCCTCTCCCTGCACTCAGTGAGTCTGCCAACAGCACCCAATTATCTCAACGCATCTACTCTGTTTCTGACCAAACTGTTGATGTAAATAATATCTGTGGTCAAGTAGTAAAATGGGCTGGTCTGATTTGGATCCCTGTTCATTTCCTTGCCTACGTGTTGGTAGGGACAGGGTGCCTGCGAGTGGGCAGGAGGAAGAAAAGCAAAGAGCGTGGGTGTTGCCTCTCTGGAGTAAGTTCCTATGTGATTAAAATTGTCTGGAGAGACATTCTTTGGATGGTGATGGCAGTGCCACGGGAGGAACCAAGCCTCGCTTCCCTTTGCACCTCAAGGTTAAGGACTGTGTTTGGTTTGCAGTGGGTGTTTAGTAAGTCCTGGTTAAATAAAGGAAGAGGCTCCTCGAAGCGTGTGCGATTAGAAAGGGCATAGCCTCGTCTCCTGTTGTTTGTAAATATTCCATCGATGAGAAAGGATGTAGCTCCAGGGAACTACAGAATGAGCTGGCGTGGTAACCGAGCGAGCGGCACTGTCTGGCACCGGGCGGAGGAGCCAGAAGCCGCTTGCTGGGGCAGTCACCGCTGAGGCCTGAGCACTTCCGCCCTTTACCACTTGGACGGCAAACAGGAAAAACTCTGAGGTTATACTAAAAATCCCATTGTAAATCACCACAGAGAATACTGACTGGAGGGAAGATGTGGCTCCCGGCTTCGGATGCAGGAGACAGGATGGGAGAGAGGAAAGGAAGAACACCCTTTGATCCGAAGGGGAGCACAACCCGGAGGGCTCTTATGCAAGAGGAAACCTTTTCTCCTGATCCACGTGTTCCATTTTCTGTTCAGAGCGACTCTACCACAGCATGCTCTGTGGCTGTCAGGCACCTGGCCGGCCCCTTGCCACCCGGGTCACGGCATTCGGCCGACGGAGAACCCGGCAGCACAGGAAGGGCTCGCGGGGCTCTCTGAGCAATGCCCCGGGTGCAGGCTGCGCCAGCCACAGGTCTCCTCTTCACGGGGCTGGCCTGGGAGCACTGCCTGGCCCAGGAGCCCCTGCTCTTCAATCCACTCCTTGGCTGCTTCTTCTCTCTCATCTTAGTTTTCTATTTCAGTATGACAAGTCGCCACAAACATAGCGGCTCTTGACAATGCCTTGCAGTTTCTGAGGGACAGGACTCTGGCCATGGCTTAGCTGGGCCCTGTGCAAGCCTGCAATCAAAATGTCAGTCAGGGCCGGGCACGGTGACTCACGCCTGTGATCCCAGCACTCTGGGAGGCTGAGGCAGGAGGATCACTGGAGCTCAGGAGTTCGAGACCAGCCTGAGCAAGAGCGAGACTTCATCTCTACCAAAAATAGAAAAAACTAGCTGGGCATGGTAGCCTGTGCCTGTAGTCCCAGCTGAGGCAGGAGGACCCCTTGAGCCCAGGAGTTTGAGGTTACAGTGAGCTATGATGATGCCACTGCACTCTACCCAGGGTGATGGAGGGATACTCTGTCTCAAAAATAAAAAAAAAGAAAAGATGTCAGCTGGGGCTGAGGTCTCATCCGAGGCTTGGTTGGGGAGGGATGCACTGCCAAGCTCTCACGACTGTGGGCTGCAGGCAGTTCCTTGGAGGCTGCCGGGTGGAGGGCCTCCATTTCTTGCCGGCTGTCAGGTCCTCGCCCTGAGGTCCTCTCCAAATGTTAGCTCACAGTGTGGCACCTTGCCTCTTCAAGGCCAGCGAGGGATGATCTCCTCAAGACACTGCAGACTCACAATGTAACAGTTGTAAAAACACAAAGTTGCATGATCATGTGCACTCCATCACCTTTGCCATATTCTGTTGCTTAAAGGCAGGTCACAGGTTCTGCCCATGCTCAGGGACAGCAGATCCCACAAGGCCACAGACATCAGGAGTTGGGCTTACAGGGCTACCGCAGATACTGCTGCACAGCTCTCAACCTTCCACACCTTGACTTTAAATTCTCCCACAGCTCCCAGATTTAAATATCCGCTTCAGCCAAACTGCAGTATTCCAGACTTGCATGTGCAATGCCTGCTGGGTATCGCCATGAGGAGACCTGCAGGTGGGTGAACTCTCACGTTCACAACTTAGTCCTCATAACCTGCCTCTCCCAAGGTCTTCCCTTTCTTATTTGATAGCAGCAAGATCTTTCTGGACTTTCAGGCAAAAATCATCTTTAACTCCTCTCTCTTACACTCCACAGCCAATCCGTCGGCAAACCCTGCTGACTGTCCTGTGAAACTGTATCTAGACCCTGAGCACGTCTCACCGCCTGCCCTGCTGCTCCAGCCCGGGCCAGCACCACCACGTTTCTCCTGGGCCAGGAGCCTCCTAATTGGATTGTGCTTCTATGCTTGTCTTCCTCAAGTCTCTTCTCAAAAATGTAGACAGAGTGATTCTTTTAAAGGATTATCTTTGACTAAAAACACTCCCATGGTCCTATCTCAATTGGAGTTAAGTTCAAAGCCCTCACTTTGGTCCACAGGTCCCTATATGAAGGGCCCCTGGCTACCTTTCTGACTTCAATAAACACAGCTCTTCCGTTGTTCACTCTTCTCAAACCTCATCAAGCACACACACAAAGCATTCTTAGGCCTCAGGGCCTTTGCACAGGCTGTGCCCACTGTCTGCAGTGCAAGTCTCACAGATGTTCTAGGAACAACTTCCTCTCTTGCTCAGGTCTCTGCTCATTCTTAGGAGGAACTTCTCTGACTTTGTTCTACATAATAGTCATGCCTGCTCTAGTCTGGAACCTTCTAACCCTCCTGTGTTTCTCCACAAAACTGACAGGATATATGTTTATATGTTTGTTTGTGTCTCATACCAACATAAGCATGTAAACTTCACGAGAGCAGGGCCTTTGTCATTCAGGGCTGTATCTCAAGGACATAGCACCTTGCCTGGCCAAGAAAGTTTGATTGAATAAATTAAGTGGGATAAACGGATGAGTCCTGGCACCACTCTAACCTTGCTATTGTGCCTTAGAGCACAGGAAAAATCCTTCAGTTCATTCTCTGTGTACATGTGTGTGTGGTGGGGGTCTTATCCCAATTATTTCTGTCTTCATTGAATCCCGGTTTAAGCCCTCCCAGGTTTAGAGTCCAAACTGTCTCTTTAAATAAACAGAATTTTTTCTCTGGCTCCTGTTTTCCTCTCAACTTGTTTTGGAAGTTCAGAGCACAAACCACGTCAGACCATTATGCTGGTATGACTAATGTTTTACCCTGGCAAATGCGTAGTTTGCAGGAAGTGATTCTCTCCGTGTTAGGTCTCTAAGCATAACAACAAAATGACAACAGCAATGTCTCTGACAATAGTAATGATGATGAAGATGAGCCCACCCTGAAATGTGCCTTTCAGGAGATGCAAATCCCTGCTCTGTGGCCTGCCAGCCACCTGCCCTTAGCCATGGTACATGCCCTCTCCAAAATCATTGACTTTACACACAAAATAGAATAATCACATCACCCATGTCACACTCTTGGGAGGAACACAAAATTTAATGGGCTTTAGAATGTCTAGCCCAGCGTGCAAGTAGGAACTCAATAATAGATAAAATCATTGTTAGGAGACTGAAGAAGGGTTTTATGTTACAACATGGCACAAAGGAATGAACTAGCCCTCATTTTTTCCCCCTTAAAGAGCATTTTCACTCTTAAAATCACTTTGGATCACCAGAGGAACTAGTTAGTTTTGGTCCACCCGATCACCAGGGCACCAGGCACCAAGCTAATCTTGACAGTGATCTTGGAATCCCAGAGGGTGTTGTCTAGAACAGCCCCTCACACCCGAGGGGGCTACTTCACCAGGGCACACTCAAGTTGATCTTTTTATTCCTTCTAAGCATTTAGTATGCTTTTAATAGTGGGATAGAATTTAAGAACAAAAACAGAAAATGAAGGGATTTTCATCAACAAATCCTTCCCACTTCAGGGAATTTAGCAAAGCAGTTTCCGAATTCTGACAATTTTCAAAAACTTAGTTTGGGAAGCGAGCTTTCTGTCAAGGTCATTGTCTCACATGTCGAAACAGTTGGTCGGTCTAAGAAAAGCCAGATGCCACCCCACCTCCTCTTACCACCTCCCTACCCTCCCCACCTTAATACCACTGACAACCATTTTCCTAATGCATGAAAATATCACCTCCTGTCAGAAAGATTTTCAGAAGATTCAGAGTTTTATCATCAACTCAATCCTACAAAACAATATTTTAATAATAGCTACTTCTATAGTAGCAGCATAAAGAGATCAAAATTCCATCAAAATAGTCTGAGAATTCTACATTTCAGGCATGGGATTTGGTGGGGCACTGCCTCCAATGGCCCCGGCACCGTGTGTGATGGTTGAGGAGCAGAGGCAGAAGGCTGCCCTTGCCTCCTAACCCAGAAGTATGCTCACTTGTGTCCATCCACTACATTTTTCTTAATTTTCTTAAACCTGGCCTACATCCACCTTAAATTAATGTTAAACAGTTTTATTAAGGCAAATTGACTTCAATTTCAGGGCTCTCCAGGAGTTGGCATGCATTAGTAGGCTCCAGTGGTTTCCAATTGGTTCCGAAAGTACTCTTTGTTGTTTTACACATTGGGGAACATCAAGGTTGGGAATATTAATACACACGATGATTAAGCTACAGTTTCCTTTGTCAGAGGCTTAATTGCTCACAGTAGGACTGCTGCTAACAGGTGTGCTTCAAATCCCATCACTTCCCTTACTCAGCTTTGCAGCCAGCTTATTTTGAGATGTGAAAATTATATCATCAACGTGGGACTTCCTGTTCTGCTTTAGAAGAAGGAGTAGCAATGACTGCACAACACCACAAAATCCCCACAATGTTCTCACAACTGCACACCCTCGCTTTTCCCTAAGCAGGCTGACATAGACAAAGCTCTTATTCCTTACTGAGCAATTAAATCACATACAGGATGTCAGGATCACAGTGCACCAGTGAGCAGGGGCTTCAGCATCTCATGCTAAGTCAGGCACAAATCACCAACGCTCTGGCGAGAAGCCTCCATGGTCTTAATCAAAGTCACTTTCCCACTCAGCTCATGGGGTCCTCCTGGCTGACCAAGATGCTAGATGGTATTCTATTAGTCTAGCTAGACGACTTCAGTTAGAAAGAGATGTGTGTGTGTGTGTGTGTGTGTGTCTGATTAGATGGATATGTAGAAGAGCATATATGAACATGTGTGTGCATATGTTTACATGAATGGATGAATCAATGGATGGATGGACATGTGAGAGTGTGTGTGTGTGCATGTGTGTATGGTTGTCTTCTGTCTGTCTGCCTGGGTAGATGGATGAGTGGATGGATAGATGGATAGATGGATGGATGGGTGGATGGATGGATGCATGGAGGGGTGGATGAGTGGATGGATGGATGGATGGATGAGTGGGTGGATGGGTGGATGGATGGATGGATGTATGTACGGATGGATGGATGAGTGGGTGGATGGATGGAGGATGGGTGGATGAGTGGATAGATGGATGGATGGGTAGACGGATGGATGGATGGGTGGATGGATGGATGGATGGGTGGATGGATAGATGGATGGATGGGTGGATGGGTGGATGGATGGATGGAGGATGGGTGGATGAGTGGATAGATGGATGGATGGGTGGACGGATGGATGGATGGGTGGATGGATGGGTGGATGGATGGGTGGGTGGATGGATGAGTGGGTGGATGGGTGGATGGATGGACATAAGAGTGTGTGTGTGTTTGTGTGTGTATGTGTGTAGATGGATGGATAGACAGTCAAATACAAACACATATACATACATACACACATATATATACACACAAGCTTTTAACTTTATTAGAGATCCACCATATTCTGGACCCACCAACAATGCTTACACAGTTGCTCCTCCTTTTATTTGGACTTGACTTTCTCCTCCAAGTCCTCGGAAGGGAGGTGGAGAAGCTCCTGCTTCTCTGTGTGGTGAGTTGGTTCAGGCTTCTTCTGGGCCCCAGGTAGGCAGAACCCATCACCGACAGTTGTCATAGAGCTGGGAGAACTACTTGAGGGCTGTGTCGGCCAAGTAAGCTGCTGAAGATACCCCTTGCTGAGCTACTGCCCCTCGGTATCAAACATTTAAACAATGTGCTTCTAGGAGCTCACACATCATCTGTGAGCATCAACGCCAAGCCCAACTTCCTTTCCCGGTTAAGAAGTTGGCAGATTCTCTGGTCACCCCCACATTTTCCTAACTTGCTTGTCCTTATGTCATTTGGGCTACGAGCCTCTTGGAAGAGTCAGGAAAGTTTTGGAGGGCCGCCTCCCACCAACAGTGGGTCCGTGTTCTCCATCACCTGCTGCTGTGACTTTGGCTCCAATGCGTTCCCCTTTGTGCTCCACCAACCGCTAGCTCTTTGGGTGATTGCTGGGCTCGAGCCACTCACAGGCTTCCCACCGCCACCACCTCACCCCAGGGAACAGCTCCTCTTCTTTGTTCTCAGCCTCTGTGGGCAGTGGGCAAGCTGGGATGGTGGTGCCTGCGTGGGGAGGGGTTGCCCTCTGGCTGGTCCCGGAGCGCTGGGCCTTCTCAGCCTCCTGAAGATGCTTCCTATGAACCTTTCTGTCTCTTCTTGGGTGAGTGTTTAGAGAATGTGGTATCGGTCAACTTGGGGGAAGGCTCTGTCTGGAACTCTGCGCACTTTGAGGGCCGACTGCACACGGACTAGACGACAGTGTGGAGAAGGGTCATGGACGGTGCTGAAACGGCTTCTGCCCTCCAAGTGCTGCCACTAGGTGAGGGAGCTGCAGCCAACATTGCGCCCAATAACTGCCGCCCGAGGTCGCGATCCTGGGAGGTGCGTTATGAGGGTTCTACTTCAGTAGAGGGAGCAGGGGGTGCAGAGAAGGTGAGAGCCTTCATTTAGCAAAAGCGGCACAAAGGAAGTGAGGATCTTCCGAGTGGAAGCGGTGAGGTAAGGGCGTTCAGGAGCGGGTGAGTGAGGCCGTCCCTAGGACATCCCAGAGGGCACCAGGGACAGGGTCCTCGTCTCCTGTCTGTGCTCAGGGAAGTGCAGGAGGAGAAGGAGGTGGCAGGTGGGGCTGAGGCCGGTGGAAAATAAGGGAGGGAAACTCCCTTTACCATGGGGTCCTTTCAGGCCTTTGCACAGGAGCAGAGCGGTTAAGGCAGGCACGGTTGTGCTGCTTCCCGGTGAGACCAGCCCCGGGCCAACAAATCTCAATCACCTCCGCAGCAAGGGGCGAGAGACCCTCAGGACTCGGATTATTCTTTCTCACACAAAGCTGCTTCTTAAAGAGCCCTGGGGGCGACACCCATGGAGCCTTCACAAATCTCTTCTCTTTTGCTAAGGACACAGTCTGGGGGGAAAATTCAGCACAAACAGAGTCCCCCCCTTCCAGGATTCCTGCCAGCCCCACCCCTGCTGGCTGTGACATCCTCACCAGGGCCACAGCCCCCTCCCACCGCCCCACCCCCTGTGTGTGGACCGGATCACTGGGTTTCTGTCCCCGCAGGTGTCTATAAAGAAACCAACGTGCTGCCGTTTCCCGTGTCAGTTCCCAGCTTGGTCAACACGTGCCACGTCCTCAGCACTTCCCAGGTCCTCGCCACAAGCTCCAGCAATCAGACCTCTCTGCCCTCCTTTTACTGGCTGGTTTTAACGAGGTTCCTGAGCCTTTGTCACCATCACACAGCCGGAGATTTCCCCCACCCGTGCACCCTGCGTCAGTTCCATTCACTGTCAACACCCGGAAGCTTCTGCCAAGGAACAGTCTGAAGACTCGGAGCACTGAAAGTTCTCTTGCTCTCTGCTCCAGGAGGGAAGATTGATGGAAACCAATGGGCCGTTTCTTCTAGAATGCTCTGCACACAAACATTAAAACACCCAGCTAGCTCCTCCATATGAATATGGCTTCAATTCCCATGTGCTTGGGGCACTACCGTGGAGCAACCCGAATGTTTTTTCTCAAAAACTTGCAGGCCCCTGCAGCTAAGACTGAGTGGAGTGATGAGATCAAATTGGGGGTGAGAAGGGCGAAGAAGGAGGCAGCAAGCCCCGGGCAAGCTTCTTGGTGGAGCAAGAGGACACAGAAGGTGGGGCGGAAAGCAAGGCCAGAGCACCCGCGGGGACAAGGCCCCGGAGGGCGCAGGGCCGAGGGATTTCGGGGAGAGCTGGGCCGAGTGTGGGTGGGAGACCCCGGTTAGATGTGCAGATGCTCCCCAGATGCCAGGGGGAGAAATCTGTGTCAATCCAGCGGACAACTGGTAGTTGATGAAGGTCTTGTACCTTATAACTTAATTTCTGCACAAAGGATTGCTCAGAATTGCTATTTCTGCTGTATTTTCAAAGATTTACCGCACTCATGACTATAATGATGTCACTTCTGGAGGCATTTTTCTTCCTCAGAGAAACACATACCCGATCTTATAATGAAAATCAATGAGAAGGTACAAATTTGTGCAAATAAATTCAATGTACGAGTCAACATGCCTGGATGTTGTGAGCTATGTCCACACTAGCTCATCGAACAAAGACTCTGGTGGGGGGCCCTTCCAGGCCTGTTCTGGAATCTTCCTTTACCACATCTAGCCTCTGGTCCCCAGGCAGCTATCCCCCAGCAGCCAAGACACACAATTACCTTTTTAAAACTTAAATACTGTTATAGCTCCCTTGTAGCTTACCAACCCTCCTCTCCTTGCCATTTCAGACTTCACTGTTCCATGATGAATAATCTGCGCTTTTAAAATGGATTCTCAGAGGCTCTATTTTAATCTGTATGCTTGTGCTTTAAATCAATAACCAATAACCAATTTAAGCTCATTTAAGCCTTATTAGCTGCCACGTAATGTTGGTGTTCAGCTCAGCATCATAGCTAACAATTTATGTTAAAGGGCGCTCAGGGTTTTTTCTGAAGTTCTACAGCTGTCTGCTGTGTGACTTGAGAGCTAATGGCCGAGCTATAGTATTATTCCCTCCAAGTTCATTTCGATACTGAAAACCAAAATGAACTATTAAAACTCATTAGCATTTTTATCTCTAATGGTGCAGATTCTATTTCCTATCATTTTATTCACATCTGAAAGCAAATTGTATTTGCATAAGGAAGGGGAAAACTCTTGGTTTTTTTCTTTCTTCGTTTCTTAAAAAGATTAAGAATAAGTATACATAATGGTTTTTAGGGGGGAAAAAAGTGCCACCCAAATACATCTGTCAAGCAAATTAAGATCCCAGAAGCTTGATGTTATGGACTAAATTGTTCCCTCCCCTCACCCACCCCAAAGTTCATCTGTTGAAGCCCGAACCCCCAGGACCTCCGAGTGTGGCTGTATTTGGAGATTGGGTCTTTATAGAGGTGATCAAGTCAAAATGAGGTCATTAGTGTGGACCCTACTGGTGTCCTTGTAAGAAGAGATTGGGACACAGACACGCAGAGAGGGAAGCCTACAGGAACACCCAGGGAGAAGATGGCATCTATGTGCCAAGGAGAGTGCCGGGAACAGATTCTTCCCCACAGCCCTCAGAAGGAAGCAGCTCTGCTGACATTTTGATCTGGGATTTCTGGCCTCTAGAATTGTGAGACAATAAATTCTATTTTTTCAAGGCACATAATCTGTGGAACTTTGTTACGGCAGCCCTAGCAAACTAATACACTTACAAAGTGAGAGAGATAATTAAAGCATTGAAGCTTTGCTCATTGTGATAACAGTAGATATCATTTATTTATCATTTTTTGTGTGCCAGAAAATGTTCTAAGTGCATTCATATAGAGGTGTTACTGTTATCTGCAGTTTTGTTGATGAAAAAACTCATCACAGGGGTGCTGAGTACTGGATACAAGGCTGTACCGTTAATGGATCAGAACCAGGCTGTCTAATCCAGAGTTGTTGCTCTTAACCATGGGTCATACTACATCACTCTGGAACCTTGGATTTTCCTGGGTGTAAAGTAAAATTGTGCAAGCAAAGAGCCTGGCTTCATTACACTACCTTT
This sequence comes from Daubentonia madagascariensis, assembly GCA_023783475.1. Classification (NCBI taxonomy): domain Eukaryota; kingdom Metazoa; phylum Chordata; class Mammalia; order Primates; family Daubentoniidae; genus Daubentonia; species Daubentonia madagascariensis. The sequence continues at coordinate 9,719,398 of JAKFHU010001557.1, read as the reverse complement.
AACCTAAACACTCTTCTTGTGCTAATGCCTTTCTTTCACGTATTTCAACCAAGAACAGCAAAGATAAGCTAACAAGAGAAGGTGTGTGTTTGCTATCTGCTGTCCCCCAGGCCGGCCAGCAATTATTTTGGGGGATGTTAATCAGGCTCTCAGCGCCTGTCAGAAGAACCAGAGACTCAGACAAAGCCTGTGATCTGAGAGGAGGGGTTTGGATCATACTCTTGAAGGACACAATCTCAAACTCCATGATCCCGAATGTTGAAATCCCAAAAAATCTAAAATTCCAGAAATCACAATCACAGGATGGTGAGCTATTCTTGATTAGAGATTCGACTTCTTACATTTACCACTAAATCTAACATACAAAAACTAGCACGTGCTTCATTTTGGCTAATGGATGACACTTTCAAAACTGTCCCCACTGTTTATTTTTTTATCTACTATATACATTTCATGCCTCTGTTGGATCCAAAAATTCTAGAACTTATCCACTCGTTTGTGTATCAGTGACCGGAAAAAGTGAAGCACTTTATAAACTTATTTGAAGATTTGGTGGATTTTACAGAAAAAAATGGATTTCAGTTGAATCCTCAAACCATAATGACAGATTTGGAATTAGGTGCTATTAAGGCTAGGAGTGAATTTCAAGGTGTTACCAATAAAGTTTATTTTTTCCATTTAGCTCAACATACTTGGCAGAAAATTTAGATAAGTGGATTGGCCACTCAATAGGGCAGTGATGAAAACTTCAGTTTAAAAAGGTGTCATGTTGTTGTCTTGGCATCTTTCCAGCTGGTGACATGCCTGGGGCTTTCAATGAATTAAAGTTGAATTTGCCTGGAGAAGCCAGCGAAGTTACTGACTGGTTCTAAAATAATCATGTGCATGGTAGGATAAGAGACACTTGCGCGATGTGTTGCTATTCAATCAGCAGATTTGTGTTTGCCAAATCTGTGGTCTGTATGTGAGTGTGTGCAGAATGGATTTCTGAGTACCTAAAACAACAAAGGAGCACAGCACAGAAGATGGGAAAATTCAATAAGGAATGGTCATGTCACTGTACATGGCATCATAGAAGAATTTCAGAAAGAGCAGCGCCACATAGAAAATGAACGTGCAAGTATTCTCTGAGGACAGCCCTGTCCTAAAAGAATAAAAGCAAATATTCATCACTATGCAAGACTTCAAAATACAGTTAATGATCATGAAAGTCGGCTAGCTCTGTGCAATTGCCCATGATCTATTCCTGAAATACACTTTTTCATGTAGAATATTCTTTTCAGTTTTTTTCTTTTTCTTTGTTTTTTCCACTATTTTAAATTGTGAGCATTATTTTTACAATTTGCTACACTGCGTATTTCTCCATCATATCATTTCAAATACTAGAGGTATAAATTGTGTAGGGACTCTCAGAGAATTCCAATTCACTTTATGCATTTTTTTATAAATTTGATTCCATAAAAGTGCATTATCACAACGTTGACTTTGTAAGCATTGTGCATGTTTGCAAAATCATTGACACTTCCTTAATGAATTAAGAGATATCCATCTTGTGCATCTGCGCTTGTGAAAGATAAAATTTCTCGAGGTCTCTTTGGTCCACTGCGTACACGGTGGTGGCCCATCTCAGTTTCTGACCAATCTTGTCAAAGACTTAGGTTGTCCATCACAGTATTTCAGATGACTTACATTGTAAAGCTGGGTGCACACAAGTACAAACCATAGAGATACGCATTTATATATTTCCCTTTTTACCTATTTCTTTATAAATACAATTCATCTGCTCATAACTGTTATCCTGTGTGACTGTTGTTAGTATACTCAAGTGTTTGCAAAAATACACGTGTTATAATTGTCTATTTTATTGTATAAAGTGGCCTATGAAGTGTTCTGTCATGTTTTATATGTTTCTCAAATAAATCCCCTCTTAAAAATGTAAATAAATATGTTTTAAAGAGTTTTTAAATTATTTTTTCAGGAATTATATTCTCAGGATTTCAGCATTCAGGATTAAGGTGTTCAGGATTGTGTCTTTTGGGATTAGGATCAGCCCCACGAGAGGAGCAGGGCCTCCAGGAACTAGGGACTCGGGTCTTGGGAAAGGAAGCAGGCAGCAGCCCAGGGTTCAAGGCCAGGATGTCCAAGGCATCAAAGACAGGCAGAAACCTGGAAGAGGGTGTGAGTACAGGGCCAGGGTCATTGGTCCCCAGCCTTGTTGGAACTTGCCACTTAGTGTGGGTGGAGAGGGGACCTTGGGCCCCGGGAGACACCTTGGTTCTGGGCTGGCCTCACAGGAGGAGAAGGGGCGCCAGCCTGGTGCTGGTGCCATGGGTGACATGAGGAACCCCACACACATTCCTCCTGCCACCCCATTTGGCCAAAAGGGATTGCATCTGCTTCTCCTTCTGCCACTGGGGAAGTTGGCGGTAACCACCCCACTGGCTCTCAAAGGCCAGGAAGCCAAGGGTTTTGAGTGAAGTTGCTAATACTCCCTGTTCTCTGTGCTCCAACACCCACTCCTTCTAAAGTGCTTTCACACCCTTGCAAGGTGACTACCGTGTTATTGAACCCGTTTTAAAGATAAGGAACGTGAGGCCCAGAGAATGAAATAATTTTCCCAGGGACACAGAACTAGTATTGTGACAGTGTGAACCTGGGTTTGACATCAACACCCAAACCAAAAATTATGTATCAAGTTTCTGATTGTAACTCTTGAGGCTAGTCCAGGAAAGTAAGGTGGCACACTGTACTGTCCTCTGCCAGGGGCGTGGTTTCCTCTTCTGAAAAGATGCGGTATTAGATATTTAATTTCCACGTAGGCCTGGAGCCAAGTGGTGAAAACAGTTTTAAAAAGTCTTTTTGATCAAAAGGACACTTTGAACCCTTGTTTCACAACATCAGATAGGATATTTTCAGAGGCAAATAAAATTTTATGGGTATTTCCTCAGATACGATTAAAAAAAAAAAACCCAGAGATTCCAGCATTCAGATTTTCTAGGGCGGGCACAGGCTGAAGACCGGACGCCCTGTCTTAGCTCGAGCCACGCCTCCACGGGGACAGGAAGCTGCTTCCCTTTGCAGAGGCCGCCCTGATGATTAGCAACTTGTGCTCAGCTGAGGATGTTCGCGTAACATGAACAAGAAGCTGCACTTGAGCGCTTCCCGTGTGTCAGGTAGACTGAGGCAAACAACCGGCCATTTCTGTGGTGCAAGTTCAGTTGTTACGTTTTACGGATGAGGCGACTGAGGATGACAGATCAGCCTGTCTGCCCCTGAGCGTGCAGCTGCGGAGGAGCAGAGCCAGGATGTGCATGAGCATCTCTCCTCTCAGAGTCTACAGAACTGGAGGCTCTTCTGCCTCCTTAAGCAGCTGGAGGAAGAGCGCAGAGCCCAGGAGAGGGAGCGAGGAAACGCAGGGCAGCCGTGTTCTCTGCTGGGGCAGAGGCACTCATTCCACGCCCTCTCCGGAGTGTTCCAGACCTCCAGACTCCCGTGCAGCTGAGCGACCAGGTGCGCGTGGGGCACGTTCAGATTCCCACTGTGTCTCCGGGGAAGCACTGCTCCTTGGCCTGTCCTTCCTGCTTTCCCTTCTCTCTCTTTCTCCCGTTCTTTCTTCTGGCTGAAATGGAAGCATCTACATGTGGCTTGAGCAGCCCTCGAGGACCACAGCATCAAAGTGACAATCAGACAGACGCCCAGAAACAGAAGGGAGGTTTGGGTCCCCACTCCCCATCCAGCACCAGGTGGGAAAGGAAAAAAGTCTGAACTGTTATTTAGGCCAGTGATTGTATTTGGCATCTGTTGTTTACAGCAGGCGAGTCAATACCCAAATGCATCAATAAAAACAGGCGAGACACCTTGATAACTTTGTTTTCCCATCTTTGGACGTTGTGAGGCTCTCACGCACACTTATAAAATAGCGCATCACTTTCCAAAGCTCAAGATGATTTGGAGCAGAAAATGGTTCCCTAGTTTGTCTCTCCAGCCAGTCAATAAATTTGACAGATGTCGCTGAATTACAGCTAAGATGTTGGATCTACCAAGTACAGCCGTCTCAGAGTTGTCCCTCAGAAGGACGCACGTGTCTCCTGGAAGCCCAAGGCTCGAAAGATTTCTCTGCTGGTTTTCGGTTATGTGTCAGCCCGGCTCTTTCCATCATAAACTGCAATGATGAGGCTGGGAAAGAAGTACGTGGAAAGATTTGTGGGGGTAAGCAGGGGTGGGGGGAGCTTGAGCGGAGAGAAGGAATTGCTCCCCAAAGAGGCCAACTCAGTGAGCAGAATTGACAGAGACAATTGAAGAAGGGGGTTATGATAATTGCAGGGCGTGTTGTGGCCGTTCCGATAACAAACAATTGCGCCACGGAGGGCTCAGAAGCCCTGCACAGTTTGGGGATCAACTCAAGAAGTCAGAGAGCCTTGGAAACCATCATCCTTCTTCTCAGCATGGGCGGGCACACCCCAGGGGCACCAAAACACAGCAGACACTGAAGGGGACTGATCCAAATCCAGTCCAGGCAGCCAGGCTGTGGCTGTCTGATTTTCAGGCTAGCTTGGCCTTTGTCAGGAGAAAGATGCCCACTCACTCTCCAGGTGGAGCGTTCAGTGTTAACCTCACAGCTCAGGCAAAGGTAAAGACCAAAGGAGCATGAGAAGATGGAGGCACGTAAGACCCACTGGACCATGAACTTCAGCAGGAGTGTAGATTAAAACAGATGCAGGGAGGAGAGTTCTGGAAACTCTTGCACATGTCCACTGGGAGAAATATTCAAGAATATTTCAAGCAACATTCTTGGTTCTAGCAACAAGTGGAAACCCTGAATGACCAGCCACAGGGGAATGGGTGCAAAAGCATGGTGTGTTCACACTGTGGAATACTATTCAGCCAGGAAAATGGAGGAATCACAGATACATAGATCAGCATAGATGATTCATGCTAAGATCAAACAAAAGGCAAGTTACAGAAGAATACGTACAGTTCATGCTTCAAAAATATTTATTTATTGAAGGCCTCCTATGTGCCAGGCACTCTTCTAAGTGCTGAGGATGAAGCAGTGAACACGGTAGAGATATGCACTCAATTTTTGCCTTCATAAAGCTTACGTTCTAGTAAAATAAACACAGACATAACTGAATATGGAGTAGCCAGATAGGGATAAGTGTTCTGGAGACACCAGGCAGGAAGGCAAACAGAAAAAGGTAACATGGAAGTTTCAGTCCTAAAGGCCTTGCAGAGAAGGCAACACAGAGCCAGGATGTGGAGAGGAAGACCACACCTATATTTGGGGAAGAGCACGTGCAAAGGCCCTGAGGTAGAAGCACAGTGGAAATGCTGGGAAGACATCAGGAAGCCTGTGGGTGGCGGCAGAGTGAGTGTGGCAGACAGTGGCAGAAGTTGAAGTACAGGGATAGAGATCCAGGGTCTTGGAAGGAGGAGGAGGGCAGATCTCGTAGAGCTGCAACTGCAAGGAACATGGTTTTGACTCCATGATGGGAAAGTCTTCAGCAAAAGAGAGGGCATGGTCAGGAGAGAAACCCTGGAAGGTCATCGAGGTTACCTGGGAGAGAGACAATAGTAGCTTGGTCCAGCACAAACACCATACCAGGTGGAACACGCAAAACCACACACACATGTTGCTTATGCACACAGATATTTAGCAATCCTCTAAAGAAAACAAGCGATGAACAAATGCCATGGAAGTAGTTCAGCTGGGAGCTGGTGACGGGGAAAAGCTGATGAGAAAGAGACATACTCGGCGGCACCAGTGGGCCGGGGACCATTTGACTTTGGCATGCAGGGATTTCTTTTAATATTCTTCACGTGCCATACTCACTTGGGCCTCTTTTATGAAGACACTGATTCCATCATGGGGGCTCCACCCTCAGGACCTAATCACTTCCTAAAGGCCCCACCTCCTAATACCAACACCTTGGAAATTAGGTTTCAAGATGTGAACTCTGGGGAGACAAACCTTCAGTCCATAGCAGGGCTTGTCAGGAGATGAATGAAGTGTTGTTCCTTGTAAGGAACACTTAAGAATTACCAAGAAACAAAGTTGAACCAGATTAAAGCTCCAAAGAATACCCTCTGGATTCTGATAACATTTTTTAAACCCCTTCAATGATGTTTTGGGACTAACGTAAAGGATTGGAAGATGAGAAGATAGATTAGGCTGACAGATATTTGTCAGTGTTTTACGCAACCTACACCATAGTCTGAACTCTGCATCTGGGGTAAAAAAAAAAAAAAAATCTATCGATATGCTGAGTGTCAGGGTGGAATGCCAGCATTAAGACATGTTTTGCAGGGTTTGAAATTCCTCCAGCCCTCACTGTTATTTCAAGATGTTGATATGCTCCCGGCTCTTTTGTAATTTAAGCCAAGAAGTGATGATTTCTCTTGAGCCCAGACTACCCTCTGAACTGGAAAAGGGGTAGCTATAAATAGTATTTGATAAAAGGTGTCAACTTTTAATAAAAACAGATGTCACAAACTTTTAAGTGCTTTCATTTCTGGGTCCCTGGGATTTGTTCCAGTTTCATAATATTGTCAACTCCAAAATGAAATTACCTTACGTAAGATAAAGTGAGGTGTTTGGAAAGTACTGAGGAATGGTTTTGTTTGGGGATTTTACCCCATGGCAAAGAAATGCTTGGTCAGGGAAATTTTGCAAGATGTGGTTGTGGTCAACAAAATCTTTTCACAAAAATCAATTCAACTCAGGGACATCTTTTGCCTTCATTTTGCATTCTTAGGGAGGATTTTCGGGGGAGACATTTCCCAAGTATTTATTAATGAAATATCATGGGTTTTATTAAGAGTTTGCTTTCACTGGTCCTAATCCAGCCCCTACTTTATTCCCCCCGCCAACTTCTAAACACTCTAAAGATAATCTTGGTAAGTAAGTAAAACGTAATTTGGGAATCTTCGCTTCTTGCAGATCACCTGGGACCAAGCCCACACGAGGGGCTGAGGAGAGAAACACTTTGTCAGAAACTTGTTTTGTTTTCACATCATTTCATACTGGCAGGGCATGTCCACGTGACAGTCCTATGCTAGGGTGGCAGGAAGCAGAAGTGCAGAGAGTCAGGGGACGTGAGAGTCCTGTCTGGGTGGCCTTAGGCCAGTCACGTACCCTGAGCGAGCCTCCATCGCCTCATCTGTAAATGGTCATACAGTAATAGTGCCTCCCAGTAGAATGGAGGAAATGTGCATGAGCATCCTGCAGGGCTCGTGAAGTGCCTGGCATGGAAGCCTTCCCTGCACGCATAGGTGGCCCGGGAGCAGGTGCCGGGATATGAACCCTGCTACAGTGGCTGCTGAATGACCGCACTGCCGGGGCGAGACAGGCCCCGAAGGCGCAGCACTAGAGCCAGACTTGCAAACGCCCAGGTGTCCCCTGACCTTTTGTTACTGAACAGCTCACTTCCCCTCTCCTCCACACACATACTTTTTGCATAATAGGAAGACATTTTCTCAGTTTCTCTTTCAGCGAAGGAGATACAGCTATTGAGTCTTCTGGCGTTCTGCCTGGGACAGGCTCGCTCTCCTGGCAGAAACTGTTCCTCTTCTTCTCCTACTTCTTTTTTTAAATGGAATAAAAAGCTTTCTCTGCATCATTTAATTTTACAGATTTTTAAAAAAATTCTTTGTTTCTAATGTGCATATTAACCACTCCTTCACCCATTTCTACCTATAAATATACATGTGCATGTATTATATATATTTTTATGTAAATGGTGTCTTATCTTTCATGTTGTTTTTATCTAAAGTCTTTTTCTTTTTAAGTTTTTCTCCACACCAACCACCCTTTGGCACGGAATGCTGATGTTTGCAACTTGGTGTATGTCAGTTCATGCCTTTTAATGTGCTCATGAGATCACGTATGTGTTTGTGTTTTTGCTAACCTACACACAGAATGATATCTAACTCTTACAGTGCATTCACTATGCTCCTGGCAATATTCTAAGTGTACTCCTTTTTAACCCTCACAGCAACACTTTGAAGTAGCTACTAATATTATTCTCATGTTTACATGAGAAAATTGAAGACAAAGAGAGGTTAGGACTCTGACCAAGGTCACAGTGAGATTCAAATCCATGCCGGATGTGTGGCTCTAGGGTCGGTGCTTTGGAGGAGTTTTTTGGTCATTGTTTATTTTGCAAATTTAGATCATACGATGTATACTTTTCTGAATCTTGCTCTTTACATATCACAATGCATTAAAAAAATTTATGGAATCCAACTTATTTTTTAATGGCCACATAAAATTCCATACCATCAATATTTCACACTAGCTGGGCACAGTGGCTCACACCTGTAATCCCAGCACTCTGGGAGGCCAAGGCGGGAGGATAGCTTGAGGCTAGGAGTTCGAGATCAGCCTGGGCAATATAGTGAGACCCTGTCTCTACCAAAAATAGAAAAATTAGCTGGGCATGGTGGCATGTAACTGTGGTCCCAGCTATTCGGGAGGCTGAGGCAGGAGGATCTCTTGAGCCTGGGAGTTTGAGGTTGCTGTGAGCTGTGATGATGCCACTGCACTCTAGCCCAGGTGACAGAGCAGGACCCCGTCTCCAAAAAAAAAATTTCCAATATTTCACACTAGAATTTACTCACCTCCCTATTGCTGGACGTCCCCTTTGTTTTTAGAATCTTCTCCCTGCTGAAAAGAATCTGGTACACAGCCTCAAGTAATAGTGCTTTCATTTTTACTGGAAAAAAATCCTTTAAAAAATATAAATGATACCAAGACTCACCCCGGAAGAAGTAGAAAACTTGAATTGACCAGTTGAGAAGGAAAATATTGGAAAGGTGATCAAAGAAATACTATTTGTAATTGATTAAATAAGAGATTAAATAAGTTCACAGTTAAATTCTATCTAATACATAGAGAGCATATGATAGTTCCAGTATAACTTAAACTTTTAAAGGCATATGGAAATATGGGAAATTAAGGTATTAGAATATCTGGGGCTACCTCCAGCCCCTGTGGTGCCTTTATGCAAATTAGAAAGGCACGCTCCTCTGGGATGAGACAGCCCTGCCCATGTTGCCTTGGACAAAAACACCCCTCCCCAGACACGGATGCAGTGCTCGCTGTGGCCCTGGGGAGGCTGGGTCTCAGCTCAACCTGCTCTTCACCGGGCATGTTTGTGCATGTCACAAAGCACATAGTTCCTCTGGATTGCACACCTGAACTCTGAAACCGTGGTACAAAATGTAGTACAAAGAAGGACACTTATAGACCAGCCGCGTTGATCAGTGTAGGTATTACTAAACAGTGTATTAACAAAGTCATATCTGGCGGTATAGGAAAAAAATCAAAATTCTATAACCAAGCAGAGTTTATTTCCAAAATGGAAATATAGTTAAATTTTTTGGAAATGCCCTGCCATAATTTTTCTCAACACATGAAAGGGAAAAAAAGATACGAAATTATCCTAAGAAGGCATTTGAAAAATTTTAGCAATCATTCATAACAAAAATTCTAAGTAAAATATAAATAGAAGAAACCAGTTAATATGATTGGGGTTATCTATTCAAAACAAGCATCAAACGTTTAGCAGAGTTTAGCAGACTACTAAACTCTTTTTCCCTTTTCATATTCATGTCCACCACACACACAGACCCACATACACATGCACACACTCTGACATACATGAGTAATGGAATTACCGAACAAACGTGAACCTGAAAGAGCCAATTCTTCAAGACAGATCCCGAGTGGCTAACTGGGCCTAGATTTTAAATAGCGCCTAGAGGCCATTTGCTGACCTGAGGTCACACATGTGCTCTGAGCTCCCCGAAAACCCGCACCACTGTTTAACTTTGGGACTTTCAGCGCTCACCTGAACCAACCCGTGAGAGTCCACCTGCCCCAGCCAACCAGACCCAGCTGTACGGACCAGTCAGAACTCAGCTGCACGGACCAAGCAGAGCCAAGCACGTCCGCGTTTGCACACACGGGGCGATGGGGAACCAGGCGGCGTTTCTCTGCGGAGCCGACACCTCCCTTCGCACGCAGACGCTGCGTCTCCATGTTTGCGAATTGTTCTTTGGAGTAAAGTCTCTTTCCTCCAAATTCCTTTTTGGAGAACTTTTGTTCACAGAATCATGTTATTCACGCTGCAGTTTTTTAATGCCCACCCCCCCATACTTGCATTTCCAACTGCACTGTCCTTTCCCACCAAAATCACCCCCCCCAATCGATGTCAATCTATGTTTGCATATGACTGTCGGTCCTTCCATATTTTTCACCATCATCACATAGTTATATACAAATGTATATATTCTCATGCACACCAACATTTTTGTCATCGTTTTCTAAAGTGGGGTCTTGGTATAATTAGTTCACTCTTTTTAAACTCTGCACAGCATTTCCTATTTCATTTAGTGTAATTGTACCCTTTTCCATTCTATCTTTCCCTTCTTGGGAGATGTTAAGTTTTTTTCTGGTTTTCACCACTTGAAAATACAACTGCAGAAACTATCATTATATATATATATATGTATACACATACATACACCCGAGGGCTGTCTGGAAAGTATCCAGCCATTGTTAATATAACCAGAACGATTATGTGGCTGGATACTTTCCGGACCGTCCTTTGTATGTGTCTGTGCGTGTGTGTGTGCGTGTGTGTGTGTGTGTGTGTGTGTTGTGTATAAAACCTTAGGTACTGGCATTTGCATGTTTATGTGATTGGATGGAATATATATATTTAGTTTTCATTCATGTTGTCAAATGCTTTCCAAATGGCTGTAAAAATTTACATTTACACCAGAAACTTAGGACTGTACTCTCTCTGGAGTATCTTGCCAACAGTAGGTATTAAAGTTCTCCTTTATATGATCTGATTGTTGTAAAGAGAGATTTCATTTTGACTTCAAAATGACTTTTCCTGACTGCTAGTGGGTACGAGTGTCTTTCCCCATTTGTTAACCACGCAGGTTTGCCACTGATATGCTTGGTTCGTTTCAGTTGGGCATATTTCTTTTACCAGTCACTTTTTAGAGACTTAAATTACAGTTGTTAGCCCTTTGCCTAGCATATGTATTGCAAGTATTTTGGAAATCTCTCTTTACTTTTCATTTCTCGCCACCAGGAACTTTTCTTTTGATTTAATCAAATATATATTTTTATCTTATAGCTTCTAAATTTCTGGCCTTGTTTTAGGAATTCTCTCTTCTGGATGTTTTACATTTTTTGCAGTTGTCTTTAATACATTTGGAGTTTGTATTACTTGTGGTGTAAGGGAGGAGTTCAGCTTTATTTTCTTCCAGAAAGACGGCCAACTGCCCTAACACTATTTATTAATCCGTTCTATTCCCAGGGAAATAAAATGTTCTGCACACTGAGGTCTGTTTCTAGGTTTTCTATTCAGTCCCTCCACCAGAACCTGTTGACTGAGTGGCTTGCAGTCTATTTTGAGATTATTTTTTCTAATTTCCAAAATCACCCTGAAAACCAATCAAACAAACAACACAGAACACAGTCTGTGTGTCTGTCTCTCTCTCTTCCCCCTTCATATAAGTCCTATACTGTTTTTGTTGTTTATTTGTTTCAGGTGCTTATTGCGAAAATGGAGAAAATTTATTTGGTTTTGTGCATTTCTCTTTAAGCCACCAACTCTATCAATTTTTTTTCTTTATTCTATTATATAGTTTGTTTACTTGACTATCATGGATTTTCTGATTGTACAATCATATCAGCAAAAAATAAAACAAAGAGATAGTTTTATCTCTTCTTTCCCAATGTTTATACTGATTATTTCATATTCTTGTATCTGTGCTTTTTCTACAATTCCAAAACCATACTGAATAACAATCATGACAGTGGGAATCTCTTCATTACCTGCTTTAATTAAAATAGTCTTAGAATTTGGCCATTTAGGATAATATTTTTTGTTGGGTTTTGATAAATAATTTTATCATATTTAAGTAGTATCCATTTAGTCATCTTTTATAATACTTAGGGTTTTCCTTATCAATGTATCTAAATTTTATTAATTGTCTTTTCAGCATCATTAGCATAATCATATGTATTTTCCTTTTTCCTTTTCTGATAAAAGGGATTATGTTAATAAATTTTATAATATTCAGTCAGCCTTGCATTGCTGCAGCAAACTTCATTTAAATTATTTTAAAATAAAATATAATACATAATTATTAAAATAAAGTACATCTGCTGATACCTTTTATATATTTTTATTTGTATTTTGATTTTTATATTATTTTGTAATATAGCTTATTATTTACATTTATATAACTTATGTTGGTAAGATTGGACTGGACTTTTCTGCTTTGGTTTTATCTTTGTCACACCCAGCAGAAAAATACCACACTTGATTTTACTCCTCCCATCTTGCTTTATGTTATTTCTTTTACTTTATTTCCTTGCTACATTTTTCTATTAATTTTTACGGCATGATCAAATTATCATTGATTTCTCTTTCCCCCATGATTATTTGGAAGTTGCAGCGGATTACTGTTGTAAAAGCCCCCAGTGAGCCTCACCTGTGTGTGTCTATGCCCATCTGCAATGGGAATGACTGTTCTCGACACTGACAGGTGGGGCTATCCCCTTGAAACTGAGCTGGCCTTGCAACTTCATTTAACCAAGAGATTAGGGGCGGTGACATTGTGCAATTCTGCAGCTGAGGACTTAATTTTTGGGATTTCCATTTTTGCCATTTTGGTACCTGCTTCCATCCACAGAAGCTCAGGCTATGCTCTTTAAAGATGAGAGAAGAGGAGGAGACCCAGTGGTCCTTACGTCCTAGCTGAGCCTGTCCCCCAGCCCAACCCCTAGCGAAATGCTCCCACGTGAGTGACCCGAGTCAACGCCAGTGAATCGTGAGAAAGGATGCATTGTTGTGTTAAGCCGTTATGTTTGGAGGGCTGTCACTATGCAGCAATGGATAACTGATACTGAAGTGTTTTTCCATCTGGTATACTCATAATTAAACAAGTATTTCCCCATTATTGTATGAAAATAAGGCACCAACTATTTTCCCCCACCAAAATAGGTATGACCCCATCTGACTAATCAGCTGTGAATTGAGAGCACATTGATTTCCACTTGCCCACTTCCTAGGATTTGCTGAGATAGCTCAGTTCTAGTCGGCAAGTGTATCTTCTCAAGAATTCGTGTTTGGCAGTTATTTTACTTGTTTTACACATATCCAGACACTTTACCATTATATTTTTATATTTAACTTTGTGTATGTGTGTGTGTATTTTCAAGGCCTACATTGTGTTTAAAAATGACTATATATTTTTACACACCTGTGTGTGTGTGTGTGTGTATGTGTTTATTGCTCACCAAAGTTTTCTCTCCCCCTTATCTTTGTCTGTCAAAGTGTCTATTCTGATTCATTTGTTGTTCAATTAAAGAGCTGAACTTTTGTTTGTTTAAAGAGCTGGACTTTTCCCCTGGATGGAGCCCCTGTCCTAGCACATTAGAGATCTTTCCCCCATCAGGTGAAGCTTTTCTGGCCCCCTGGACAGCAGCCCTGTCCTTCTGGGTCTGCCCCTGTTATTCCCCACTCAGTTTCCAGAGCAGCGAAAGAGAGTCTGGTGCCAATGCAATTTCTCTTTTCCTGTTCCTTCTTTTGCGTGGGTTTAATGGTAGTGCCTCTACTGTCATTATGCCGGTAACTAAAGGGGAAAAATGTAATCCCGCGGTCTTGCCTTGCTGACAACTAAGTTGCGTGGACCGGGCGAGGCTGTCCTCGCAAAGCAGATTTCATGGTACGAGCAACTGTGAGATGCGCAGGCTGACTCTGTGATTAAAGAAATCATAACACGTGGTAGAGGCCATCCTAATATAATTATTTAGCCAAAATTTAAATATATTTTAAGTGGTGTATAACAAACACACAAACAGAAAACATCCAGAAAACATCCTTCTAGAAGATGGCATAGAATATCTCCACACTTGGGAATATTCTCCTCTGTGAACATCGAGAAGCTTTATTGTTTTACTTTCTGTGTTAAGGTCTTGGATTCACCTTGCACTGATCTGTGGGTGATGTAGGGTGACGGGGAATCAAGCTTCGCTGTTGGTGCTGATGCTGTTTTTCATATATGCTTGGCAACCGATCCCGTCCATCCTTTTGAACTCTGTCTTCTGTTCCGTTAACCACCTGTGCGGGAACACCACACAGAGGCAGTTACTGGAACTGGTGATGAGAATCACTGAGTCTCCCTCCGGCAAGATAATTTTGGCTGCTCTTGGGCCTTTGCATTTCCATGTGCAGTTAGGATCTGATTGTCCAATTTCTCTCTCTCCCTTTCTCTTTGATAGGGTTGGGTTTAAATCTTGCTATTTTTCTGTTTGTCTAATCTGTGATTTGCTCTTATTTTCTCTCTTTCTTCTTCTTCTTTTGAATTATTTAGATATTTTTGTGAATCCGTGTTATCTCTTCTATTAACTTATTATCTATGCCTCTTCGTTTTGTTCCCTTTTTAGTTGTTGTTCTAAGGTTTATAATATGCGTCTTCACCTCACCATAGTCTCTCTTCAAACAACAGCATACCATTTCACATACAGTGAAAAACTTGCAAGAATATAATTCTATTTTCCTCTTCTATATTTTATGCTGTTATTGTCATATATTTAAATAGTCCGTATATCATAAATGTATATATTTTTATTATTTTTACATTAAAGAGTACTTTAAAGAGATTTAAAAATGAGAAAAAATTATTTTATATTTACTCAGATATTTACCATCCCTGTTGCTCTTCATTCTTTTGTGTAGAGCTAAATTTACATCCGGTATCTTGTCATTCTGCCTGAAGAAATTCCTTTAACATTTCTTGCACAGTGATTAATTCTTTGTTTTTATTTGTCTAAAAATGTCTTTATTTCTGTGTTCATTTTTTAAAAGATTTTTTATTAGACACAGAATTCCAGGTTGACATTGTTTTTTCCTTTTAGTGTCTTAAACATATTGCCTCATTATCTTCTGGCTTGCATACTTATTTCTGTTCCTCTATAAATAATATCTGTTTTTCTAGCTGCCTTTAAGATCTTCTCTTTATGGCTGGGTTTCAACAATTTGACTATGATGTGTCCTGGTATAGTTTTTTGCTTGGGATTCATAGGGACTCTTGGATTTGTGGGTTTATGTTTTTATCTAATGTGGAAATCTCTCAGCTGTAATTTTGCAGATGTTTTTCTCCTTCCTTCCTTTATTGCATGTCTACAATCACGTGTAGAGTAGACCTTTTGATATCGGCCCGTAAGTCACTGAAGGTTTGTTTACTTTTTCATCCTTTTTTCCTTGTTCCTGTCGTTTGAGGTAGTTTACATTGCTGTGCCTTTTATTTCACCGGTTTTTTCTTCTGCAGCATCTAATTTTCATTAATCCTACCCAGTGTATTTTTCATTCAGATATTGCGTTTTTCATCTCTGGGTGTTTCATTTCGGGCCTTTTCCATCTTCCATGTGTCTCCTCATTATGGTTGTGTTTTTTCCTTCGTCCTTGTAAGCATTCCAGGCGCTTGCCGCACACTTAGAGTAGCTGCTTTTAGACTCTGTCAGGGTTGACCCAGAGTAGCATTCAGTCCAGGGCTAATTTAGCTTGTGTCCTAAGACAATCGCCTTCTGAGAACTCTGCCTGATGTTCTGTGTATTAAGATGTCTTTTTACTCTGGTTGCAGGAAACACAAACTCTTCCTAGCCTTGTGTGAGTTGCAAGGATGGTTCAGCCTACTCGTGTGTGTGTGTGTGTGTGTGTGTGTGTGTGTGTGTGTGTGTGTTCGTGTGTGTGTTTCCCCCTCAGCCTTAGGGGGTTACTCTCCATATAGGTTCCAGTCAGTATTCAGACAAATATGGGAGAAGACCCCTCTGCAGATCTCCGGAGCCGGACCCTGTTTGGCTTGGCCCTCCTGTGTTGGGGACTGGAAATGCCTGCAGGCACTACTCTGGGACAAGCATGTGGCTCACCTTGTTCCCATTCTTGCAGGAACAACTGCCATGTACTTTCTGTGTCTAATATCAAAAAATTGTTGTTTTATATGTTTTTTCACTTTGTCTAGTTGTTTATGGCAGGACAGCAATTCTTGTAGCAGCTAATTCTTCTTGGACAGAAATGAAAACCTAACTTTGTAATTTTCCTGTCTCATAAAGTTCTTGCATGGTTTTGGTATCAAAGTTATAGATATTTCATAAAATGTTTTTGATGGTATTCCCTATTTTTTCTGTAAAAGATTGTGCAATACTGCAGCATTAGGATTATTTCTCCCTTAAATGTTTGGAAGCACTCACCACTGTAGCCATTTGAACCTAGAAGTGGGTTTTTTGTGTGTGTTTTAGTTTGTTTTTTTAGTTTCTTTTAGTTTTTTTTTGGTGAGGTGAAGGTTTGAATCACTGATTCAATTTATTTATCAGTTATAGGTCTAAGATTTTCTTTTCTTTTTGTATCAGACTTAGTAGATTATATTTTTAAAGTAATTCTTCTATTTAATCAACGTTTTTCTAATTTATTATCATAAAGTTGCTCAAAATCTTCTCTTATTTTATTTTTATTATCCCATAAGATCATAGCTATGTCCTATTGTTTTTCAATTTGATATTGATAATTTGTGCTTTCTCTTTTTCTCTTAATTAGTCTTGCTAGGAATTCATTAATTTTATTATTCTTTTCCTGTATCCAGTTATTGTCATTTTCCTACTCTGTGTGTATAACATACATATGTGCACATGTATTTTTATTTTTGTTATTTGCTTTTTTCTACTTCCTTTTATTTTTCTGGTTTGTCAATATGGATATTTAGATCACTAGCTTTCAAAATTTATTATTTCTTTTTGCATTTAAGGCTAAACTTTTGCCACTAGATACTACTTTAGCTAGATCCCACAGGTTTTTTTTGATATAATGATTTTATTTTCAAAAACTATTATAAAATAATCATATTTAAGTACAGACATTTATATACATGCATTTATAGATTTTTTTAATAATTCAAGAGTCATTGGAAATAAATTATTTGTCTAATATTAAGGATGAATCCATCTTAATTAAATGTGATAGAATAATATCTAATTCAATACTTTTCTTGTTTTGTATTCTGCTTTCTTTTCTTAAAATTCTAAAAATTATTTTATTTGCATAAATTTAAGGGGTTTTGTTACATGTATATATTTATAGTGGTGAAGTCTGGGCTGTTAGTATAACCACCATCTGAATGCTGTACATTGTACCCATTAAGTAATTTCTCATCCCTCACCCCTCTCCCAACCTCCCACCCTTCCAGATCACCAATGACTGTTATTCCATATTCTATGCACATGTGTACACATTGTTTAGCTCCTACTTATAAGTGAGAACATGAAGTATTTGACTTTCTGTTTCTGAGTTGTTTCCCTTCAAGTAATGGCCACGGGTTTTGATATGTCATACTTTTATTATCATTTAGCACCCAATATATGCTAAAATCTGATTTGTTGTGATATATTTTTTAAGTCATTCACCATTTAGAAACATAATATGTGATTCCTAAACATTTAGGGTATTTTTTATTTATTATTTTGTTGATGGTTTCTAACTTAGTTATGCTCTGGTCAGAGAACATAGTCTGAAAAATATTTTAATACTTTAATTTTTTTAACATTTGTGCAATTTTGGTTAAAGTTTCCATAAACTTGAAACAAGGGTGTATTCTACATTTGTTGGTTGCATTTGTATTTGTTCTGTATGTGTTATTTAAGTCGAAATGTTAATTTATTTTTTAGTTCTTTTATAAGGCTCTTAATTTGTGTCTTGATAATTTTTATGACTTTTGAAATATTCTCACTGTTATCTCTTCAAATATTGCTTCTTTTCTGTTTGTTCTCATGTCTCATTTAGGAAAGCTGGTTACATGTCTATGAGAACTATGTGCCTCGTCCTGTCTCCAGCACTCTTTTATGTAGCTTTTATCTCCCTTGATCTTACTAGTTTAACAAGAATATTTTCTGCTGTGTCATCTTTTAGTTCACTAGTCCACTCTTCACCTATATTTGATCTTTCATTTTACCTGCTTATTGATATCTTAATTTTCATAATTATAATGTTTTGATTCCAGAATTTTCACTAAGTTCTTTTTCACAGATTTTAGATCTCTTCTGAAATTCACCATCTTGTCATCTATATTCTGAAACACAGTCTTCATCTGTAAAGTCTCTGTATGGTACTTCCAGTATCTTGATCCAACTGTAAGCCTGTTTATATTGTTTGTTTTTTCTCTTGAATCTTGGTCATTTAGTTCTGCCCCTCTGATATGCCTGTCAATTTTTATTTGAATATCTAATATCATGTAAGAAAAGCTTTAGTGATAATTTGAGATTCTGAATGATGTCATCTTCCTCTGTAGAGAATTTACTTTTGCTTTTAGCAGGCAGTCTGAGTAAGGGTTGCTCACTTTAAACCAATTAGTGATTGAGCTCATTCAGAACTGGATTTCCGTTTTTGTCATCACTAGTCTATTTCTGGTTCATTCTTAGTTTACTAAGAGTAGCTTTCATGGGTCCTGACTAAAAACTTGTTGCGCTTACCACTACACTTTTTCCTTGTCAGGTCTTGAAATTTAATTTATCTCTACAGCATCAGGAGACTGCCAAAAGATCTGACCAGCTTCTTAGCCTCTTGGAAGCTGACTTTCTGTGAAGCTTCTCATCCTCTGGGCTACTGCTTACAAACTGGCAAAGATCTCAATGAAAAGTGATAGCAAATACTGGGGCCCCTTCTCTCTACATTTCCCTCCTTGACAGTATGTTTGCTTCTCAATTCCTAGAGCTATTGGGAACTCTTCAATACTTCTAAATAGATTTAACTTAATTTTATTTATTCAGCTTTTTTATTTCTCTATAGGATGTTTAGTCTGATTCAAGCTTGTCCGTCAGTGCAAGTAGCCAAATTTCATTTTTCTTTATCAAGTATCTTGTGTTTCCTTATCAAAAACATGTGATTTTTTTTCTCATCCTTGGAATTTGGGATTTTCCCCAAATTTATAATCTTTCCTATTAGTCCTACTTGGAACTTCTTAGCTTCTTAAATTTGATATTATTAAGTTTTCTTTAGCACAATCATCCATTCAATACACATATTAGTCACATTCTACAAGTTCACTTCTGGATATAACCCCAAAAGAACTGAAAGCAAGGACTCAAACAGATATATGTACACCCATATTCATTACAGCATTATTCATCATAGCCAAAAGGTGGAAACAAGCCAATTGTTCATCGACAGATGAATGGATATACAAATATGGTATATCTATACAATGGCATAGTGTTTAGTCTTAAAAAGGAAGGAAATTCTGACACATGCTACAACATAGATAAACCTTGAAGATATGCTAAGTGAATAAACCAG
This sequence comes from Daubentonia madagascariensis, assembly GCA_023783475.1. Classification (NCBI taxonomy): domain Eukaryota; kingdom Metazoa; phylum Chordata; class Mammalia; order Primates; family Daubentoniidae; genus Daubentonia; species Daubentonia madagascariensis. The sequence continues at coordinate 9,700,028 of JAKFHU010001557.1, read as the reverse complement.
ACACAAAAGGATAGATAGATAGATAGACACTGGATCTTATCAGGAAACGGATGGCATACTCAAGCTGGTGATTGGAGAGACATTAATAAGGGACCATAGGGTAAGAAAGGCACACAGAATGGTGACTGCTGGGACCTGTTACCATCTAGACCTGGAGGGGCAAAGGGAGGAAGTTACTGGGGCCTGGAGAGAACTGCGTGGAGGGGGTGCCCTGGCAGGAGCTGTGGCCTTTGGTGGAGGGACACAGCTGATCTGCAGCAACCAGGCAGGAAGTTATAGATGCCACACTGTCAGTTGCCTTCCCTCTGTTCTGCCACCCGACCCCCTACCCCCATCGACAGAACCCACCAGGAAGCAGGAAGGCAAAAATGCCCACGTATTCAGCTCATCCAGGTCAGCCTCCTAGGGAAGAAAACAGGGTGATCAAAAGTGGAGGGCGTATCTGGAGGAGGAACAGAGGAAATCCAGCACAACAAGATTTGCTAAGCACCTGTTTTGTGCCAGCCACTGTCCAGGTACTTGAGACAGAGCTGTGACTCAAACAAAGACCCTTCCTTATGGAGCTTACCTTCTAGCTAATACAGGGAAATTGATTTCTATGATTTATTTAACTTTTGTTCCTCCATCTACATTTGTTCTTTTCCAGGAAGTCCTAATAAGTTTGTATGAGGGTTTTAGACATGTATCACTCATTTTTATTCTTAATATTTTTATCTCTAGTTTTTTGTTTGGGTTTTGAAAAATTCCTTTCTTTTCATCTCCTAGGTTAGGAGTAAGTAAACTTTTTCTGCAAAGGTCCAGATAGTAACTGTTTTAGACTTTGTGAGCTAAATGGTTTGTCCCAACTACTCAACTCTGATGTGATAATGCAAAAGCAGACGTAGATAATATGTATTAATAAATGGATAGGTATGGCTGTGTTTCAATACAGCTTTATTTATAAAAACAGGGGGTGGGCAGGATTTGGTTTGTGTGCTACAGTTTGCCAATTCTTGTTCTAGGCTACTAACTTGGGTCTTTGCACTGACTTATTCCTAACCTTCAGTTCACCTACTCAATATTTCAATACAAAGAATCACGTTTTGTTAATTTGCTGTTTTCCAGAAGGTCTGCTTGTGGTGTAATTGGATTTCCATGATTGTTCTTCATGGCTGTGCTCAACTCACTCTGCAGCACTCAACTCCCGAGGGCCCATCTGTCTGAAATGTTCTGTTTCTTCTTCATGTCAGGTGGAGGTCCTTTGGGTGCACTGTCATTTTCCTCTGTCAACTCATGACTCTGTTGATCCTTGGGCCCAGGGGGACTTCGAGGGGTGGGGTTCAGCTGCTCCAGTGGGCAGCAGGTGGCAAGGTGCCAGTTTCCTGTCTGGGATCCAGGCTCAAAGATAGGGCCTCTCTCCTGCCAGCCTTCTTGGGCTGTGAAGTTGGAGTTTCTGGGGTGGTAGCCCCTCTGCCCTCTGTCTGTCTGCACCCCAGCCCTTCAGGGATCCTGGGATCCAGAGAGCTAGCAGGCCTCCTGGGACAATGAGCTAGGCTGAAGCTTTCCCTTCCCCAGAGAATCTGCAGAACTTCAGTCCTTGCCCCAGGCTCTCTGCGCCAGGCCCCCACCAGCCCAGAAGGGAACATATCCCTCACAGGCTCTTGCAGCCAGGAACCCTGCCCCACTGGCACCTTGGCTACCCCTCCAGGGCCCACAGACCTGCCAAGGCCAGAAGCTTCAGGTGGGTCTCTGTGGCTGGATCCGAGTTGGGGTGGACGAAGGGCAGCAGGAGGTCACTTTAGGCTGCCACCACTTACAACATTAAAACCAGGGTCTCAGTCTGTGGAAGCCTCCCAGGCTTTAAGACTGGCAGCAGCTAACACTTTTCAGAGTTGGCTTTTTTGGTTACCAGCATGAAGACACAAGAAAACTGAGCAAATGTGGTAAGAAGGTTTATGTACAATGAGCCCTGTCCTGACACTGAACGTAAATTCACAAAGGTGACCTGAAGGGAAGCTTTGGTCAGCATGGAGAATGAATCTGGGAAGACAGTACACAGAGGTTTGGGCCTCAGAGAGGTGATCTATCTACAACGCAGTGTGACCAGCTTCAGGACTAGTGGCTGCTGTTCTCTTTCCAAGAAGTGATCATGTCTCAGGGCAGGATCCTAGAGTCATGGATGTTGGGGTTGAAAGGAGTCGTTAAGACTCAGCCCAATCACCCCCAGTTCCCTAACGCTTCTAAACAAATGCATCTCTAGAGCATCTTCAAGGGACATGAGGTGGCCAGTGTAAATCTTTAACTTCTGCCCACTCAGAAATAACTTATGCAATGGTTCTGCTGAAATACCATAAAACGTGGCAGCAAAATTATCACTGGTTCACATTGTCTTTAGAGAGTGACAGATGCCTAGGTTCCAGACGTGGGTGTTTATGCAGGAAGGCATTAAAAGATTAAATATGACTTTATGTTTGACAACAGACCCAGTCCCCATCCAATATCAATATGCTGGCATTATTATTATTTTATGAAAACAGTAATTCACAGTTTGTGGAAAGAGAATAACAGTATTGATCTTCTGAACAGTGCATTTTATTTTCCATTAAATTTTTATGGAGCATGACAAGCTGTGTGCTGGGTCTGATCTTCTCTGCACATTAATGTACAAAGCTTTTGCAGATGTAGAAATTATGAGGGCTGTGTTAATAAAACTGGCTCAGATGGTCTAGGAACAAAAAGTAAACAGTTCCTGGCTGGAGTTTTGCTCTGAGCTTATTAGTTTTTGAGGTTTGTGAACTGACCCACAAAGGAAATAGAAATCTCTCCTCAGTGAGCAGAGAGAAAGAAATATGTTAGCAACAATGAGAGACTCTCTCGGAGGCTCTTTAATAGCATCGCAAATGCACATTGTAGAAGCAGTAAAGCAGGAGCAATGGAAGGCATTAGGTAATTCAGTGAAACTCCAGCATGTCTCCCTGCTCTGTGACAGTATCTGTCTCAATACAAGAATATTTCTAGCAGCACTTGGAGTAACTATATGCTTAGCAATACTTCTCTAAGCGTCTTAAAACCAGTTCAATTTGCTTCTTTCATGTCATTAATTTTCACTCAGAAGTTGACATTCTGACTGATCCATTGGCTATTTGAGGGTGGGGCTATTTGAATGATCTTTCTTAAGTCTCCAAATTCTAGATCATAAACTAGAAGGATTTACTGCTGTCCGTAGGCATGCTGTGTTTTAATCTCTCTCAGAAAACACCAAAAAACCCAAAAAGAGCTACTACGTCCAAGTCTTGGTCTGACTCTGATAAACAAAGATGCCTCCAAACAGGGACATTTCTGAGTATTATCTGGAGTGGAGTCACAGGTTTAATACCTTCTTAAGCTGGCCACCTTCACTTTGCCACTAATATATGCAGTCTTTGTGTGTTTTGTTTTTTCTCTGACACCAACTGGGTGTCCTAGAATTCAATTCAAATCTGACACTAACTACCTGTAGTTGGTGCAGATCCCACAGGTGAAGGGCTGGTCCCACAAGACTTCCCCCACTTCAGATGCCAGTTGCAAGTGTCCAGTCCCCAGGTCATCTGCACTAACTGCCCGATGACTACAAATTCAGGGTTACCATAACTCCCTTCAGGGTTGATAATTTTCTAGAACAGCTCACAGAATTCAGGAAAGTGCTATACTATAATTACAGTTTTATTGTCAGAGTCACAACTCAGGAACAACCAAACAGAAGAGACACATAGGACAAGGCATGGTGGGTGATGTGGAGCTTCCATGCCCCCTCTGGGCATGCCACCTCTCAGCCCCTCGATATGTTCACCAACCTGGAAGCTCTCCAAACCCCATCGTATAGGGGTTCTTATGGAGGTTTCATTACATAGACATGATTGATTAAACTATTGGCCATTGGTCACTGAACTCAATTTCCAGCCACTCTACCATCCCTGGAGATCAGGGGTTGGGATGGCTGAAAGTTCTAACCCTCTAATCACAAGGTTGGTTTCTCTGGCAACCAACCCCATCCTGAAGCTATCTGGAAGCCCATAATGCATCACTTCATTAGCATTAACTCAAAAGGGGCTTATTACGAATAACACAACTCTTATCACTAGGAAAATCCCAAGAATTTTTGGAGACCTATGCCAGGAATGGGGGACAAAGACCAAATATGTTTTTTATTATAGTATATTCTTCCAATACATGTTAAGAGCAGGACTAGAGAAAGGTAGGCAGCCATTGCAACAGAAGACAGCATTTCCCCGCCTTCTTATAGCATTACAGAACCCACATGCACACCATGCGCTAGTCCGCAGCTCTGTAAATGCTCCGCTCTGTTTGACTCTTTGTGCCAGCAGGTGGCACCGGGGAGAGAGACACTTTTCTGAGCTCGTGACTGAGCCTATTTCTGTCAAGGAATCCATCAATTTTCTACTATCTTTCACTGTCTCTTTCCTACATGAGTTGTAATTAAGCTACCATGAACAGAAAACTGACTCCATTTTCTTCATAAAGCCCCTAGAATAACAAATGCACTTGGCTTTTTCTGATTATTAAATTATGGCATTCGATGGATTGGCCTCATGCATCTGCAGAGACAGGCATACTGGACAGCACGGAGGAGTCTCATAATTCACTTCCCAGGCTGCAACCCATTTACTGGAGAAGGTGAAAAGCCTTTCACGAGATGGACAAAAGGCTTTAAGAACGGAGAAGGTGAGAAATCTCATAGCACCTTGAAGCTTTAGTGTCAGTGATACAGGAACTCGGCACAACCCAAGCCAGCCATGGGGAGACCACCCTGGCCGTCAGACAGCTCCTATGTGCCCTTAGACCCACCTCCAAGGGCCCCTCCACGGTGAAGACTGTCCTGAGGGCCCCCTGGCTGAGGGCGGATGGCAACCTTCCCTTCTGAACGTCTCTAACACCTTGTCCATCTCCTTCTCTTCCCAGCGTTACAACAGCCCGCCAGGTATGGCTGTTGTCCTCCCTGATCCCCTCAGGTGATGAGCTCCTCGGGCACAGGGCTGGGCCTCACTCCTTGTCTCCGCCCACTGAGTTTCGGTAGTGCAGTTGCGGACCTGGGAGAACAGGGAGACCTTTGGAAGCCGAGGAGGGAGCCTTGGCATCCCCACCCATTGTGATCCCAGACGCTGATGTCGCTGCTCCACGCACAGTGCAAATTGACGCACAAGATAGGTCGGGGGTATTAACATTCTGCTGGAAATTCACAAGTGTGTACAAAATACCAAAAATAATCAGTTTGGGGAAAGCACGGGTTTGGAAAACAAACCTAATCTAAAAATCAAAACAATGTCGACTCAGAAGAATGGATTTATTTTGGAAGGCAGCAATTTCAGATTTAACTGTGTCGATTTGCCATTTTTCTCCCCCGTTCTCTTTTCCACAGCGCTTTGCTGGAAAAGACTCAGAGCTGCCTGGGCTGTGATTGATCTTGTATGGCGGAAGACCCCCACACTTCCAAATACAGACCCCACAGCTAATTCTTACTTAAAGTGCAATTAAAAGGACTTGAACGCCCGATTTGAAATTTCATCCTCACACTTCAAAGAAATTAGTTTGATGTGACTGCAATGGAGTGAAGCTAATAATGAAAGTAATTAATGCTTGAAAATACTTCATAGGCACAGAAATTGCTTGTGCGTACCTCCTGTATATTTAAAGAAAGCCCCCAAATCAGAAAAGGAATAAGCCACGAGGCCAAATTGCCCCTCCCAACTCCCACCGCAGCGTAATTAAGAGATGCCTCCTGACACCTTTCTGCTTGGACCAGCATTTGTAAACAGTGAGGCCATTTAACTAAATTCACATAATTGCTACAGAAAACATGGCCCAGACTTCTAAATATCACCAGCACTCAGGAGAGAATAACAATTAAGAAAGAGGAGAGCCAGGGTGATGCATATGAAGAGGAGATGCTTCATCTACTCATCCCATCAAACTCGACGAGCTCTTTTAAAGGGGCAATTCCAGATCACGTTGCTCAGGAGGGTGTGAACTTGTTGTTTCTATTCTACTAACCTATGCCATGTGACCAAGCCCTCGCGTGGAACAGGGATGGCAGAGCACAGGAGCACTCTGGCTCGCACGCTGGGAGTCTCAGCATCGGGGTGGACTCGACCTCTCCCTCGATCGCATTGCAGATGGCAGGTACCTCTGCTCTCCTGTAAAAATTTCTGGTTCCCTGAGTCCCCACCATTTTTCAAAATTGCTCTCCACCTCCAAAATCCTGGCCACTTACTCTGACTGACTCAAGTCTTTGCCTCCTAACCAACTTCCTGAGTTTGTCCTTCATAGAGACCCATCCAACACATTGTCCTTTGGGTCCCTGTCTTCTATTATAGACTGAATTGTGCTCCCCCAAATTCATATATTGAAGCCCTACCCCCAATGTGACTGCATTTGGAAGTCATTAAATTTAAATGAGGTCATAAGGATGGGACCCCAATCTGACAGGGTTGGTGTCCTTATAAGAAGAGGATCAGACATCTCTCCCTCTGTCCACACATACACAAAGCAAAGACCATGTGAAGACGCAGTGAGAAGGTGACCATCTGCAAGCCAGGAAGAGAGCCTTCACCAGAAACCAGTCCTGACGGCACCTTGATCTTGGACTTCTGGCCTCCAGAACTAAATTGTCTACTGTGTAGGCCACCCGGTCTGCAATGTTGCTATGGAGGCTTGAGCAGAGTAGGACACCTTTACATTCTCCCACCTGTCTGGGCTCTTTGTGCCCGTTGTCATGCCCTGCTGTCACTGTGCTAACTCACCACACGCTGCCAACGACCACTTCTCCAGTCACCCCCATGGTCAGAGCCGCTGCCTCCTGTCTCCTGTGCTCCATCCTTACTCCACATGTCTCAAGACCTTTCCAGAACCGCCTGTCTACCTACCACCCCCACCTCCTCCTGACTCATCAGGCCCCTGTTTTCTCACTTTTTTCCCTTTTTGCCAATTTCTTATCCCATTACTTTACTAACAATTTTGCCAATGCCCTAAATTGCCCCATTGCTGGCCAAAGGGAGCCCCTTCTTTTGGCTCCTGTGTTGTCCTGACATGACCCACTGGTCTTTGAAAGCTTCCTTGCCTTCAGGCACAAGATGTTGCAGGCTCATATTGAATGTCTTCCACTCCAGACCTGAAAACACTCCTTGCTGTAAGAATCCCTGGGTCCTTTTGGAGGAAAATGGTATTTACCAGCCATGTTCTGGATGGCAAGACGTTTATTGCTATTGGGTCATCGTTGCTCCTCGGCTTTTTCAGTGAACAGAGCTAGAAAATGTGTGTCCTTGGAAAGGAAATAGAAGATGAGTTTATACTGATGCTTCCTATTCAAATTGAATCCATAAATTTCTAACGTGTTATATCCTCCTCCTCCTCATCCCCACACGTCCGCCTTGACACCACCTTACTGGGCTGTTTGTACTTAGTAAGTCCATTTACTCACACCCACACATCCACCTACGCCTGACTCACTCTGATCTATTTCTCCTCCCATCACCCAGTGAAATGGTTTTGTTATGCTAACTGTGTCTCTCATGCCAAGGGACCTATTTCAATTTTCATCTTGTCAAAGCAGCGTTTGACACGGTAGATCCTGCCTTCTCTCTGAAACGCTCTTCCCTGGACTTCTGTTAATCAACATTCTCCCTGTTGCTGGCAAATTCTTCTATGTCTCCTCTAATTGGCCATGAAATTGTGGAGGTACTCAAGGTTTGAGTCTTTGCTTTCTTCTCTCTCACACTGGCTCCTCTGTCCAGGAGAATTTACACATGTCTATGATTCCTTTGCCTCCAAAATTCTATCTGTTGCCCCAAATCTCTCCTCATCACTCCATGCACATGTACCTAACTGTCTACTCCTGACTCTGCATAGATGCCTCAAGGGCATTTCAAACTTACCAAGTTCAAAAGTAGCCTGGGTCTCTACCCCGCAACCACCCACCCAATAGCATTGGTCTTTTTTTGGGTGAATGCCATCACCTTCTCTTCCCCTGCCCAACCAGCTCTACCTCAGTGGCTAAGAGTTCTGGAGCCAACCTGCATGCCTTTGAATCCTACCTGCATCGTTTAGTAGCTGTGCTTAATTTTCCCCATTTCTAAAATACGAGTAACAATTGACCTTATAGGGTTCTTGTGAGGATTAAATGACATCCCCCACGTAAAGTGCTCAGCACGACGTCTGGCACAACGTAAGTACTCAACACACGACACATGTACCTCCCTGCCCCCTCTCCACCCTCTGGCTGCCACATCCAGCTATTAGACCGTGTGTTCCCTGTGACAATGGACAGGGGCAGCTCGTTAGTGTCTGTGCAACACTCTCTCCCTCCTCTTCTTCTGCTTTTGATGGGGTACCCATTTCAAAGGTCTCCAGTACTGAGGTCTCTAAGACTTCATTACAGAGGTGGAAAGTTGATCTAAGCAGAATTCGTCAGAGCCCACCAAGGAAATTTGCTAGAACTACCAGACAACAGGTGACTTCCATTGTTTCTATTGTGGCTCTGGGTCCGTAAGTCGTAAGTTCGGTAAGAACTAGAGCGGCCAGTTGTCTCTGTATGCCACCAAACGGGATGGTCCTGCCGGAGCATGGAGCCACACAGAGGAAGCTGAAAGAGAGGGGAGAGGGAACTGAAAAGTGATAAAGGGAGAGAAAGAGAAGGAGGGAGGGAGGGAGAGACAGAGAGAGACAGAGGCAGAGAGAGAGAGAAGAGAAATAAAATAGGAACAATATTCTTTGAGTTCCTGGATCCAGCTACGCCTGGAGCAGGACATTTTCCTGGTCTTCCCAGTTACATAAACCAAAACACTCTCATTTTCCTTGTTTAACCTGCTCCGAGGCAGATGTCTGACACTTGCAACCAAGAACCCTCACTAGCACAAGAATTTTGTTCAAGAAAAGAATCAGGACATCTTGTAAAGATATATAAAATATAGCAACAAATCACCAATTTAAATTCAGAATAAAAAGAGAAACAACAGTGAGAATAGGATTATAAAAGCATCTTGAAATGAATATAAAGCAGTAACTTCTAAACTGTCTCCGCACTTGCCAGAGGTAGGACACAAATTTTGGTTCTAAGCCTTTTTTCTTTCAGTTGACTCACGGAGAGTTACACAACTCAGTGTACGTAAGACCACAAGCAGATCAAATGCTTAGAAGAATCACACCATTTTTTGGTCCTGAGACCAGACAGGAAAACCGGGAGTCAACTATTGTTTTTCACAAATCCCATCTCCCGGATGGAGAAGAATAAAACCAAGGCATCCCTACTCTTCAGAAAGAGACCATTTATTTCAGTCTTCTGCGCTGCAGCAGACCCTGTCCACACCTCCGCCCAGGTGCCCCCAGCCCAGCTGGGCTCGCCGGCAGCAGCTGCCCTCCCCTCGAAGGCCCCCATCTCCCCTCTTCTCTGCCTGCGGGCTTCCTCCACGCCCCGGGAGCGCCCCACCTGCGTGCAGTTATGGCCCAGGAATGAAGAGGCATCAGCGCTCACTTCCACCGTCCTGGAACAAGCCTCCAAGAGTGGTGGTGGGAGCTGGTGATGGAGCGCCCAGCCTCCCCGTCGAGGGTGGTGACAATTCTGAGGCCATGCTGCACCTGGTTCCTCCCAGAGTCCCCTGCAGGACTGAACCTCATTTGCCCACAGGAGCAGCCCAGTCTCTAGCGCATCTGCGAGGGGACTTTCTCCCCTTCCTGTTTCACTTCCCTGCTTCCTCGCTTCTGGGACCACCTTGCACGTAAATGGCCTACACTCAAGTCCTTGTCTCGAGGGTCGGGAAGCCCAACCTAAGACAGTCACTGGATGCTCCCCAAAGTGTCTCGATTACTCCTGCCGTCTGCGGGGCATGTGCAGACAGAGGATGTCCTCCCCTCGCAGGACCGTCCACTGCCGACCCTGAGTCAAAGCGGGGTTTGCTCTCCCACTCTGGCTTTCTGCTGTCACTTCTTAAAAAGTTCCCTGGGTGGAAAGTCCTGGTTTCCTTACAATCCTAACAGAAATTATAGATTTCTCTGTATTGTCTATGTTTTTAAATTTTCTGTACTTTGTGTTGTTTTTATATCTTTAGTGAAACTGCCCTTTATAAAGTTAATAAATGGCCACCAGGTGGGACTGTGGTAGGGGTAAACTATGTATATAACCAGCCATTGTTCCCTAGCTTGCTTTCCTATAGTTGCTTACCACTCAGGAGTCACACAGCTGAAAGCCGTAAATATTCTTAGCCCGTAGACAACATCACCCTGGTGAAACCTAAGGCTAGGTTTTGAGGTATCTTCCAGGCCCTGCATTCCGGTGGCATGGCTGCCCACCCAGACCAGTGGCCCATACTGAGGAACTGACTCAACTAGGCTTGGGACCCCCGCAAGGGACTGACTCAGCAAAGAAGACAATTTCTACACCCCTTTGATTCCACCTGAACCCAGCCAGCCAATCAGCACACCCAATTGCCCTAGCCCTTTGCCCACCAAACTATCTTTAAAAACCCTTTCTCCCAGATTCTCAGAGAGACGGATTTGAGAACTTCCTCCTGTCTCCTCGCATGACACCTATGATATTAAACTCTTTCTCTGCTATGACCCTTGCTGTCTCAGTGTATTGGCCTCCTTTTGAGCAGCGGGCAGTGACCTGGTTGGGCTGTGACACTGGGGCCTTGCTAATCCTGGAAAGACTGCCCTTCCCAAGGCTACTTACCAGAGAAAGCAAATTATGCACCTGTGCGAGTGCCTTTCCCAGACAAGCCAACCATTCCAAACCCCACAGCCCCAGCCACCTTCTTTATATAACTTTCACACACCAAGCCAGTATTTCTCCTGCCCTAAATCACTCCGGGGCCAGGTACTAGACAATTAGAGACCGCCCTGGCAAGCCCACAACCTGCCAAAATTGTTCAAACTATCCAATCCTCAGCTCGGTCGAACTTGTCTCCCTGCCACACCCATTATTTCCTGTGGAAACCACACTGAAGCCCCTGGACCCAGCTCCCCTCACCCCCTCTGCCTCCTGGCGACCTCGGTGCCCCCCAGGTGGTACCGCCTGGTGTGGCACGGCTCCCCCCTTGGGGAACTGCGAGTTGTGAATTCTTCTTTCAAAGGCTGTTGTCTCCACGTCTGTCACCTCACCACCGCACCTGATTAAAACACATCCTGGTACATTCCAAACACACTCTGCTTTCTGATTCTCCTCAAACCTAAAGCCCAGTGGAATCTGTGCTGCTGCACTTGTGTGCAGAGGAACGAGGAGGGCACTGGAGGCAGACGCCAGGTGGGAGTCCCCACTAAACTGTCATGAGTCCTGCAGTCAGTTCACTTCTCTGAGCTTGGGCTTCCTTACCCAGAACACGGAAATGATACAACCTGTCTCACAGAGCTGTCAGAGATATAAAAGAGAGAATGTAAGAAAGCACCTGTACGAAGCAGGTGCTCTCGATTATTGGGTTATTTTCTTCATCGTATTATTACCTTAGGTGCAAATTCTAGCTTTAGATGACTTTGGGGTACAGTCAGATAAAATTGTTAACTTCAGGTGTAATCATTGATTTAATGGAATATTGAATGGTTGATGAATTAATGAATGAATGTTTAGTTTCATGGTTCCTGTGAAAGCATCTTCCTCTTAAGTGTTTCATGCCTCAGCTTTTGAATTCTTGTTTTATGGATTCAATTCAAAGCTCTAAGATAATAAGTACACTGCCAACTATTCAGTTCTGCTGACAATTTATAAGGTAATGATTCCTTATTGCATTCAGCTGAAAAAAATTACAAAGAAAACAAAAATGACCAGTGGGGGAAACGAAGGAAAGATTTACTGCAAGGCCTATGACTTAAAGGCACATAGCCTGCCTCTCTCTGGGTCTTTTCTTTCTATCGTGTTAATCCTACATAAGTGGTTATTACCACATGAAACACATCGAGATTATTTCAATTAATTATTTTTGCTACATTGTTTCAAAAGATTATTCCACTATTTACTGGCGATTAAACAGACTTTCATGTTAAGTATGCCACTTGAGGGAGTGCTGAGTGGGACTATGGATATAGGAATTGAAATTAAACTTTCATTTGCAAGAAGCCTGTCCTTTGGAAGTCAAGGGTATCTAGATATCTCGGAGGTGATGATTTAAAAGGGCAGGAAAAGATGAACAATCATATAAATTAGTTCTTTGGATGAGCTGAGACTTCTAAAGCTTCAAACTCTTTTCTCATTGCTTAGAATTAAAGAATATCTTCCACTTTGCCACAATATACCTACCAAGGAGAACCAGAAAAGTTTAGTAGTAGGTATTTGTTGCTAACAAAGACTTGCAGAGTGTTCCCTGGGTTGAGGGTAATGTGCTGGTTTTGTAGAAGATGTTAAGTCACGGCTCCAACAAGGGGTTGGTATTTAAACAGCTAACATGTGGCGGAAGATGAGCATGGATCAGTCAGGACATACACGAGCCTTAATGCTGCAGCAGCTACTTGAGACCAATTTCTCGACAAGGGTTAAGCCTGCGTCGTTGGATGCCAGAGAGGTCCACTTGTGGTGTGTTTTATTATTCAGTTCAAAGCACGCTATAATTGCAAGTGGGACTTCCTCTTGACCCACGGATTATTTGGAGGTGAATTGTTTAATTTCTAAGCAGTTAGGGCATTTTCTACTAATTCCTGACTTAATTCCACTGTGGTCAGAGACTCTACTCTGGATAATTTTGATCCTGTGGAATTTGTTGAGGCTTGTTTATGGGCCAGCATATGGTCCATCTTGGTAAATGATCCTGTACACTTGAAAAAGAAACGTGCATCCTGTTGTTGTGGGGTGCAATGTTTTTGCATCAGTTAGGTCCTTCATTAGTTGTCCTGTCCAGATCTATACACTTCCTGATATCTCTTCTTGCTTACCAGTTATTGTTTGTCACAGTCTTTCGCGTTTGTTGTGTGTTGCTCTTCTTTCTTTTAGTCCTGTCAATTTTTGGTTTATTTATTTCGTTGTTTTGGGTACATACACATTTAGGATTATGATAGCTTCCTGATTGATTGACTCATTTAACATCATGGAATGTCTTTATGTCTAGTGATGCTTGTTGCTTTATAGTTTACTTTGTATAACGATGGTGGAGCTACTCAGCTTCTTTTGGTTAAAGTTTGCAACGGCATGGGCCTCTCTCATAAGTGTCACATAGTTCTTTTTCCAGTTTGAAAATCTCAATCTCTACGTACTTGAGGCATTGAGTCTATGTATATATTATATAATGACTGATATGGCCGGTTTACATCTGCCATTTTATCAATAACTTTCAACTTGACTCAGTTGTTCTATATTCCTTGTTTCTCCTTTCTTGTGTTATTTAGGATTAATCTCATATTTTATTAATTCTTCCTTTATTTCTCCTAAATCTTCTAAAATTAATAGATAATGAATGATAAAATCAGCCAAGACTCCTGGAATACCACTTAGAGGGGGATATCTAATCTTAAATACTTGTATTAAAAAAGAAGAAAGGTTGAAAAGTCAAAGATCAAAAATTACATCTGAAGAGCATAAAAGAGAAAATTAAATCTAATCCAAAAAATGTGGAAGAAAGAAAATGATAAAGATAATACCTGATATCAATAAACTATGGGAAAACATAAAATAAAGAAAAATTAATGCAATCTTGCATTAATTTGCAAAAATAATGGCAAATAGGAAACTCTAAAGTCCATTGCTCTAAAAAGGCAATGAAAAATCTGGCAAAAACTGTCGGAATCAACTGTTTAGAACTCTGGAAACTGACCAAAAGCCTGTAGCAATCAGGGCAATGCTTAATAAAGAACAAACACCTGAGTCTCAGTGAGACTAGCAAGTTTTGTGGTGTTTGAATTTCTCCTGGACACATCTCCAGCTCCTCAGTTTGGCAAGAACCCTGAGGAAAACATTTTGCAATCCACTATAGGTGCCAGTACCAGAGGGTACAGAACAGGTCCAATTTACAAAGAATTATGGTTGGTTGCTTGGCCTGTCTAGTGGCTCCCTGCAAGACTGGCTCAAACGTTTTGCCTTTATCTCCACTTACTTGGAACTCTCCCAGTGCTGAAGTGGCTAAGCACAGGACATCTGTTGAAAACAAGTAGAAGCAAATGTATTAGTTGCTGCTCGCTGGGGTAACAGATAATAGTTGAGGTGAAAAATAGACTAACCAAAAGTGTTGGAGGAAGGGCTTTGGGGAAAATAAAGGCATTGAAAAGCTATAGCATATCCTGAAACTCCAGAAGGCCATCCACATGCCCAGGGCTGAGTGCTTGCCCAGAAAAGACCCTGAGCTTTCCCTATGCCTGACCTTCAGGATCTATATAAGCCAGTAATGAACACCAAGGCAGGGCTGTAAATTATGCAGCTTATGGCTGAGGACATGCCATGCCCCAACACACAGAGCCCATTTGCAAAGACTCAATTTTTTTTTTTTTTGGCTTCCAGGCATTTATGAAATCTCTGTTCAATCAGTAGCTGGTCACTAATCTAATGGAAAACAAACTATAGTGGACACATGTGACAAAGAATACAGACATTACAAAATTGGCTCAGAAAAGTCACTAAACAATTGATAACTTCTACAATAAGCAGCAACACAATCCTGGGGAGGGAGGGAATCTGATTTCCACAGTTGCTATATTATAATATTTAAAATGTCCAATTTTTAACAACAAAAAAAGATCACAAGGCATAAAAAGAATAAAAAGTATGGCCCGTACACAGGGGAAAAAAATCAGTTAATAGAAACTGTTCCTGAGTAAGTCCAGAAAATGAGACTTACTAGAAAAAGACTTAAATAAATTATTTAAAATATGTTGAAAGAGCCAAAGGAAAGCATATATAAAGAACTAAAGGAAAATATGATTCCTATGTCTCACCAAATAAAGAACATCAATAAAGAGATATAAATTATAGAAAAGAGTCAAATAGAAATTCTGGAGTTGAAAATTATAATTGAAATAAAAAATTCACTACAGGCTCTCAATGACAGCTTTGAGCAAGCAGAAAAAGAATCAGTAAACTTGACAATGGGTCATTTGAGATTATGCAGTCTGAGGAACAGAAAGAAAAAAAATAAAGAAAAACAAATAGAGCCTAAGAAAAATATGAGACTCCATCAAGTGTACCACATATGCAAAATGGGAGTTCCAGAAGAAGAGTAGATAAAAAAGACACAAAAAGAATATTTAAAGAAATAATGGCAAGAAATTTGTCAAATTTTATTTTTAAAAAAACCATTAATGTACACATCTAAGAAGCTCAACAAATTCCAAGTAAGGTAAACACAAAGATTCACACTGAGACACATTGTTTTTAAGCGACCCAAAGATAAAGAGGCTGGAAAGCAGCAAGAGAGAAGCAACCCATCACGTACGAGTTGTCCTCGGCAAGGTAGGCTGCTGATTTCTCATCAGAAACTATACAGACCACAAGGCACTGGGATGATGTATTAAAATAGGGAAAGAAAAACAATCATTCAACCAATAATTCTATATCCAGCAAAAATATCCTTCGAAAGTGAAGGAGAAATTAAGATATTCCCAGATACAAAAAACTGAGAAATTTTTTGCCAGCAGTCCCACTATACAGAATAATTTTCTAATGGACATTTTTTAGGCTGACAGCTTGGGACTTCAGACAGTAATTCAAATCTGCTAGAAAACACAAAGCACACCAGTAAAAGTACTTATGTAATTACCCCCCAAAAAGTATGAATTGGTATTCCATCTCTTTTCTGCTCTTAACTGATTTTAAAGCAACTGTATAAAACGATATGTATATAATTGTATTGTTAGACCTACAAAATATAGAAATGTAATAAATTTGACAATAACTGCACAAAGGATATGGGTGGGAACAAATTTGCATTGGAGTAAGAAAATAGCTCAGATGATAAATTTACTCCACAGGAAAAATGAAGGGAGTCAGAAATGATAAATTAGAAGGGTACTGTAACAAATTCAATAAATACATACTTGCTCTTCTTTTCTCAGATTCCTTAGTAGGCACAAAATTATATAAAGAAATATTAATAATTATAACAAGGTATTGCTGGGTTTGCAACATATGTAGATGTAATAACAACACAGAGAAGAAAAGAGAGATTAGAGTTATATAAAAGTAAAATTTTTGTATCTCACTGGAATTAAGTTAGCATAAATTTTCAGCTGATTCTGATAAGTCAGAATGTTCAAGGTAATCCGCAGAACAATCACACAAAAACCCTCAACAAACACAGTGAAAAAATTTCTGAAGAAAGTAAAATGTTACACTAGAAAATATTCACTTAATGACAAAAAAAGTAAATGAGAAATGGAGTAACAAAAACACTTGGGACAGAAAACAAAAAGCGAAACGGCAGACTAACGTCCAAGTACACCAATAACTGCATTAAATGTGAATGGATTGAAGAGTGTCAGCAAAAGAAAGAGCTTGTCAGACTGTATAAAAACAAAGATGCAGCTGTCTGTTGTCTAAATAAGACAAATGTTAGAATCAGAGATACAAATAGATTGAACGAAAAAGGATGGAAAATGACATACGTGTGAACAGCAACAATAAGAAAGCTGGACTGGCTACACTAATATCAGACAAAATAGGCAAAAGTGTTACTAGATATAAAGAGGAACATTTTATAATGCTAAGAGTATGACTCCATCAGGAAGATATAACAATTATAAATATATATGCACCTAACAACTAAGCTACAAAATACATAAGGGAAGCACTGACATAACTGATGGAAGAAATAGATGACTGAACAAAAATAGTTTGAGACTTCAATACTCCACATTCAATAATGAATCAAACAACTAGCAGAAGATCAACAAGGAAATAGATGACTTGAACAACATCATATACCCACTAGTCCTAACAACATTGCAGAACACTCCACCCAACAACAGCAGAATACACATTCTTCTCAAGAGCACATGAAACATTCTACAGGAGACCATACACTTGGCCATAAAACAAGCATCAATACTTTTAAATACAATAGGATGGAATTAAAAATCAATAACAGAAAGAAAATTGGGAATTAACAAATATGTGAAAATTAAAGAATACAGGAAAGAAAGACGGGTTTAACTTTTGAAAAATCAATTAATGTAATGCGTCATATTAGTAGACTCAAGGACATAAATCACATGATCTCAATAGACACAGAAAATTATTTGACAAAATTCAACACCCCTTCATAATTAAAAAAATATGCAAATAAATAAAAACCCTCAACAAACTAGGAATAGAAAGAAACATCCTTAATATGTTAGAAAGCATCCACAAAAAATAATCTGCATTAACAACATTCTTAATGGTGAAAGACTGAATATTTTTCCATAAGATCAGGAAGAAGGCAAGAATGTCCACTCTTGACATTTCTATTCACATTGTACTGGGACTTCTCTCCAGGCCAAATCATCTCTATTTACAGATGATGTGATCTTCGTATATAAAAATTCCTCAAGCATGTGCTGAAAATTTAATAGAACTAATAAAGCAGTTCAGAAATGCTGTAGGATATAAGAAAATCAGTATTCAGAAATCAATTGTATTTTATACAATAGCAATTAAAATATTAAAAATTAAGTAAACAATTTTGTTTATAATAGCACCAAAAAGAATAAAATGCTTTGGAATTTATGAAATGAAATGAAAAACTTATACCCTTAAAACTTCAAAACATTGTTGAAAGAAATTTTAAAAGATCTACATAAGTAGAAATACATCCCTTGTTCATGGAAATGAAAGACTTATTGTTAAGATGGGTATGTTCCCCAAATTGATCTACAGATTCAATGAAGCCTTATTAAAATTTTATAACCATAATAGGTTTGTTGCCCAATGTGCTTGGCAAGTTAATATGCTAAGACACTGGGTTGCAGCAGAGAAAGAGGTTTAATCGTAGGGCAGCAAAACAAGGACATGGGAGGAAATCTCAAACCTGGATCCTGGAGGAGTTTGGGCCTATGGATTTTAAGGTGCCTGGAGTGAGCTAAAACGTGGAGATTGTTGATTGGTTGAAGAGCGCAAGGTGAGGTCATGGGACAGGGAGGTGAAGAAACTGCATTTTCATGCAGCTTTGTTTCCTCTGCGGGGGTCTTCAAACTGGTTGGCATCAGCTGTTCCACTGGAATTCAAGATCTGAAAAACATCTTAAGCAATTCTTAAACAAAAGCCTTATGATTCAAATGTCAGAAATTCTATCTACAGGAACAAGGTGGATGCAATGGTCAGTATCGGGTACTATGTGACTTTTGGTTACAAGGAAGAGGGCCATCGTGCAGGCTGATTAATGCTTAATTATAACTATATTTCTGTCCAGAATTCTTGTTGACCCTATGAGGATGGCTTTAATTTCAGCCACAATTTCCACATTTTGTGGAAATTGACAAGTTAATCCTAAAATTCATATGGAAATTTAAGGGACCCAGAATAGCCGGAACATCTTCAAAAAGCAGAGCAGAGTTGGAAGACTCACGCTTCCAGATTTCAAAACTTACAACAAAGCCATAATCATCAAGACGGTGTGATATTGGCATGATGACAGACGTATAGATTAATGGGATAGAATTGAAAGTCCAAAAATAAACCTTCGCACTTTCACCTTATTGATTTTTAACAAGGATGTCAAGACAAATCAATGGAGGGAAGGATAGACTTTTTAACAAATCATGCTGGAACAACTGGATATACTCCACACCATGTACAAACATTAACTCAAAATAGATCAAAGCCCTAAAATGTAAGAGCTAAAACTATAACACTCTTAGAAGAAAACATAAGTGTGAATCTTAATAAGCATGGATTAGGCAATGGTTTCTTAGATATTTTAACAAAAGCACAAGCAACAAAAGAAAAAAATAGACAAAGTACACTTTATCCAAGTTAAAAGCTCTTCAAATAACACTATCCATTAAGTGGAAAAAAAAACAAACAAGCCACAGAATGGGAGAAAATTTACAAATCCAATATCTGATAAGGGATGAAAATGTGGACTTGATCTGAGTCCTGTGTTCCTGACAAGCAGTGATGGTTAGGAAATGCACCTACCCTTTCGTGTTCTGTGAAATGGCTGACTGCAAAGCATCACGCTTTCCCATATGATTTAGATAAGACTCAACGATAACCCCCTTGTTTACCTATAACAAGGCCAGACACAGTCCCTCAAGATTGCCATTCTTTGTCTCATAAATGATCAGTTGAACTGTTTGTCCCTGCTGACCAATCTGGCCATGATGCTCGCCAACTTGACTGGGCTAAATTTTAGTTAGGCTTCTCTCCTCCCTGGAAATCCCTGAATCTTGACTCACCCTTGAGTTTAAAAAGCACTGGAACACAGAACATCCCTCCTGAGAATTACCGGACCACAGAGAAAAACACGTCAAGCTCGAGTATCCAATCACACCACCTGCTCATCCTACTCCCCACACCTGGGTCCTTCCACCATCGCTTATTCCTCGCTATACAAGAAAATCCCTTTTTGCCTGAGATGTTCTGATATTTTACAGTCAGAGACGTTTTCATACTGCAAGATCTCCCTTCCCTCTATTGCAAGATTAATAAAGTCATTTCTTACTAAAGTCCAGACTTGCACTTTTTCTTTGCCAGATGCTGATATCTAGAATATGCAAAGAATTCATACAACTCAATAATTAAGTTAAATAACCCAAATTTAAAAATAGGCAAAGAGTTCAAAAAAGCATTTCTCCAAAGAAGATATACAAATGAAATACACGAAAAGATGCTTGACATCAATAGTCATCAGGGAAATACAAGTCAAAACCATGATTTCACATGGCCTAAGATGGCTAGAATCCAAGGGTCAGGTGACAAGTGCTGGTAAGGATATGAAGAAATCCAAATCTCCATACAGTGCTGGTGGGAATGTAAAATGGTCTAGCCACTGCAAAAATAGCCTGGTAATTCCTCAAAAACTTAAACATGTAGTTACCATATGGCCTATGAATTCCACTCCTAGGTGTATACTCACAAGAAACGAAAACATATGTCCACAAGAAAATACAAATGTTTGTAGCAGCACTATTCTTAACAGCTAAAAAGTGGAAACAACCCAATGTTCACCAGCTGATGAGTGCATAAGTTAAATATATATATCCATACAATGGAATATTATTCAGCAGTTTTAAAGAATGAATAGCTGATACATGCAAGAATATAGATCAATCTTGAAAACACTGCATTACGGTACGTGAAAGAAGCTGGTCACAAAGGACTGCATATGGTATGATTCCCTCTATATGAAGTGTCTAGAAAAGGCAAATCCACAAAGACAGAAAGATTAGTGGTTTCCTAGGGCTGGGGGGAGGGACAGGAAGCATGAGGGGAGGATGCAGAAGATGAGCAGTGGTTGCTGTGGGTACAGTGTTGACTTCCGTGCTGTAAAAAGGTTCTAAAATGTATTATGGTAATGGGTGCACAACTCTGCTAATGCACTAAAACCCATTGAATTGTACGCTCTAAATAGATGAATTTTATGGTATGTGAATTATATCTGTATAAAGTTGTCATGAAAATAATAAAGAAAGAAAGAAAAGAAAAAGAAAAAAAGTAAAGCAATAGAAAATGATGTATCACGTGGGCAGTAATCAAAATAAAGCTGGAGTGAGCATATTAACATCAGACAAAGTGGCCTTCAGAAGAGGAAATCATACCAGGAATAAATACAGGCAAAACATTGTGATAAAAAGAACAATTTACTAAGAAAACACAGCAATCTTGAATATGTATGTACCTAATAAAAAAGCTTCAAAACATTGAAGCAAAAACTAGTAGAACTGCAAGAAGAATTAAATAAATCTATAATTACATTCAGAGACTTTAACATTCTCTCCTAGAACATTTAGTGAAGTGTGAATTTTTGTCTCATCCCTTACATTGGGGGAAAGCTCTCAGTATTTCCCCATGAAGTTCGATGTCACAGGAGGTAGCATTTGCAAGATGAGGAAGTTCCGTTCTGTCCCTAGTTGGCTAGGCATTTTTTTACGAACGAGTGTTAAATTTGTCAAATGCCTTTTCTGCATCTATTGAAATGAGGGTATAAATTTTCCACTATTTCTGTAAATGTAGTACATTTTAGTGATTGATTTTTTAAATGTTGCATCCATGGAATAAAATCCAATGGGTGGTGATGTATTATCCTTTGTTATACATTTCTAAAGTCAATCTCTCATTATCTGGTTTAGGGTTTTTCCATCTGTGTTCATGAGGGAAAAACCTGTATTTTCCTTTATTATAATGTTCTTTTCAGCTCTGCTATCAAAGTGATGCTGGCCTCATAAAAAGAATAAGGAAGTGTTCTCTCTTTTCAATTGTTTGGAAGAATTGGCATAAGATTAGTGTTATTTTTTTCCTTAAACATTTGGAAGCATTCACCAGTGAAGTCAATTGTGGCTGGGATATATCCTTTGAGGGAAGATATTGAATAATTAATTCAATTTCCTTAATTAACATAGGAGTGAAGTAAAGAAACCAAGGTCTTTTCAATAGATAGCACAAAATCAAGTTGACATCGTGTGGCACAAAGTGGGTTTTAATCCCTACCTCATACCATGCTCAAAAATCAATTCCAGATGCATAAGAGATCTAAATGTACCAAAACAATAAAGCTTTTAGAAGAAAGCATAAGATAATATCTTTGTGAACTTGAAACATTCAAAGCTCTCTTAAATAGGATAAAAAACATTAAACACATAGGGAAAATGTGATAAATTATATAATATTAAGAATAAAAACACTTTTTCATCAAAAGATACCATTAAAAGAAAGCAAACTACAGAATGGGAGAAGGTATTTACAATACATATATCTTTTGAAGGACTCATGTTCCAAATACATAACTAACATTTTACATATCAATTAGAAAAAACAGACAACCAAACAGAGAAACAGATAACAACATAGACAGACACTTCTAGGAAAGAATATACACATGGCTGATAAACGTATGCAAAGGTGCTCAAACTCATTAGTCTGGGGGCAATGCAAATTCAAACCTCTAGTGTACACTACACTCACCAGGATGTCTAAAACGAAAAAGACAAAAAGTTACCAAGTGTCAGTGAGGATGGGGCACAACAAAATCTTTCACAGACTGATCAGGCTGGTATTTAGAAAAATGCAAATTAAAATGGTGTATCATTTTTCCTCACTCACTTCTCAAAAATTAAATTTGTATAACCCCTTTGCAAAACTCTTTGTCAGTATCTGCAAAGACTGAGTATACAGCTGATTCTCATTATTCACAGATTCCTTATTTGCAAACTCACCTACTCACTAAAATTTAATTGTAAATCCAAAATCAATACCGAGGGCACCTTCGCTTTCATTCATGGATATGCGTAGAGCAGCAAAAAGTTTGAGTCACCTGATGTGCACATTCCCAGCTGGGGTCAAGTAAGGTGACTTTCCGTCTTCTTGTTTTAGCTTTCATTCTGTAAACAAGTGTCATTTTATGGTGTATTTGGTTTTATCATTTTTCATTTTTTAGTGCTCTTTGTTAATGATTTTGGTGTTTAAAATGCTCCCGAACATAGCGCTAAAGTGCATTCTGGTGTTCGTTGGCTCGAGAAGGCTGTGACATGCCTCACAGAAGAAATACGTGTGTTAGATAAGCTTCATTCGGGCACGAGTTACAGTGCTGTTGGCAGTGAGTTTAACGTTAATGAATTAACAATATATATTAAATAAGGTGTGTTTAAACAGAAACATACATAAAACAAGGTTGTGTATTGATCTGTTGATGAAAATGTTTTGACAAGGCTCACAGGAACCTAACTCTGTGTCTCCCCTAAGAGTAAACACTCAGTATTTGCTAATTCAGTGTTTGTGGTGACTCTACGAGATGTGACTACTGTGAATAATCAGAATTGACTGTATGTACCCTCTTTCCCAACAGTTCCACCTCTAGTCATATAATCAAAATAGAGATGTACCTATATTCCCCCAAGAGACATAAACAAGAATATTTATAGTAGCTTTATTTACAGTAGCCCTAAACTTAAAATTTCCTCAGAGTCCATCAACAGTAAAATAATTTTGGTATATTCCCAATGACAGCCCAAAATAAGTGACCTAGGCAAAGATTTCAGTCAATGGAGGTTTATTAAGCCAAAGTTTGAGGATGTGCCCAGGAAAAGCACAAACCACAGAAGCACCTGTGACCCGTGCTCTCTGCAGAGGGATTTGGGAACTCAGTATTTAAGGGAGCAGGGCACACAGAAAGAAAAAGGCAGGTGGGGTGGGCAGTGGGGCAAATTGTTACATTCTTGTGAGACTTCAGTTAGTGCCCAGAAAATCTATATTTTATACAAGAAAAGGTGAAAGTTTGAAGAGAGAAAGGGCGTGAAGGAGGAGTCAGTTACGTCGTTGTCCCTGGGCAGGTGGAAGGATGATTGATCTTGTCTTGTCTCTGTTCTGCACCTGGGAAGATAAACGTGTAATAAAGTTACACTTTGCGTGTCCTTGTTTATGGGAGTCCAGTAAAGAATTTCCTTATAAATGTTTAATGGGGGCAGTTCTTGTAGATGTCTGAGGCCTGTCACCTTTCCCTGAGGGTCTGGCTGATGCATAGCGTTAATAACAGCTGTTCATCTGCAAGCGGGTGCTGCATGACCCAGCCCCCAGGCTTGACCTTCCTTTTGCATGAGGAGTTGGGGTGTGGCTCTGAGATTTTTATTTTCCTTTACACCAATGCATAAACTCCAACAACACACAATATGGACATACCTTACAAATAATACATTTCATAAAAGCCAGGTATGAAAGAAAACATGTTGTATGCATTCTATGCAAAACTAATCTGTGATGTTGGAAGTCAGGACAGCGGTTGTGGATGGGGGGGATGTTACCTGTCGATGGGTGGGGGATGTTAGTGGCTGAAGGGAGCATGAGGCGGCTTCCAGGATGTTGACAATGTCCAGGTTTATGACTGAGTGCTGCTCACATGGAGTGTCACATTTAAAAAATTATTTAATGAGTCAACCAACAATTGGTTGGGCTCCTGTAACAAAAGATAGATTAGGGAGAGAAAAACAAACAGAAATGCATTAACATGTATGTCATATATACATGAAAGATACCCAGGGAATAAATAATTCTCAGGGAAGGGGCTTAGAGAACTCTGGTTTAGATAATATCGTCCACAAAGAACAATACGTTTTTAGAAAAGTAACAAGACAAAGGAATAAGACTTCGGGTTTCTAGGAGAGGCAAAAGGTGGGAAGGGAAATAAGTGGTAGTAAAGGTTCATTAGTCAAGCTCGTTAGGCAGATTCCCCTGGTGCTGTTTCCAAGCTGATAAGAGTCTGTCCTTGTCTTCGGAGGTTAACCTTGTTCTTCCTGGTAGAGAGGGGAGGGGCAGACACCTTTGTAAATTGATGCCCTGATTTTAGGCAAATAGGGGAAGAGCAAAGAGGTTTTCTTGTATCTGCTTCTTCCCAAAACCATCCTATGCCAAACTGGAATATTTTGGGGTGGCATATTCTGGTCTCTTCCACCAGCCTAGTTAATGCCTAGAACAAGCTACTCAGAATATTTGGTTTTCCCAGCTGACACGGCACTTGAAAATGGTCCACTCTGCATCGAAGACGTTAATTGTAGCCATGACATCGTCCAGCAGAGGTGGATTTATCTCCTGGAATCACGGGCTGGCAGAATGGAGCAAGTCACATGCTTAATGTTTCATAAGGTCTAACAACTCTCTGTGTATGATTTCTCACTGCTACTTCCTGGTAAATTTTGCCAGAAGATGCATTCATTCGGCAGTCTCATTATGGAAGCTTCTTTAGTGTGTGGTAATGATACCCTAACAGGGAACCTTCGCTTCTTGATGAATTGAAAATGGATGCGGGGCTGAGAAGTGAAAGTAATTAGACCCACCCAAGGACCAGAGAACAAAAAGTCCCAAGGTCTTTATGTCATCAAAACTGAAGGGTCTTTCGGCCCAGGTCCAGCTGCTCACTGCACAGAGATCCAACTATTGAGACAAAGAGGACTGCCAAGGAAGAAAGGAATTTTCTAACATAAAAGATGTCTTTTCAGGAGAAGAGGAGGAGCTGCCTCAAATCACTCCAACTAATGGAGACCAGGGGCTTTTTAGGAGGGGTCATGTGCCTTGGGGCAGGTCGAGGGGCATGGCGAGCCCTGGCATCAGGGAGTATGCCCCGGGCCTTCAAAATCTCGGCTCCTTTGTCTTACAGAAAATCCACCATTTCTGGGAAACAACAACTCAAAGGATCAAGCAGTCAGTTAAGGGAAAGGATTATAAAAATCATGTAAGGGTCCTTGACATTTGTTCATGGAGCCAGTTACATGTAGTCCTTCCTGATCAACTTTAGAAACACTGTGGAGTGTTCACATGCATAAAGACAAATGCCTTTGGCATGTTGATATAGGTTTCGTGTTACCAGTCAGTCTCTGGACTTATTTATGAATGCAGGCTCTCTTAGGGAGGAACTTTTCCTGTTTTTCTCACCAGTGTATCTCCAGAGCCTTAAACAGAATCTGACACATAGCAGGTGCTCCAGCAGTTACTTAGGAACTCCATCCAAAGAAGGAAAACAGTTAAGATAACCATTCCAGCCCAATAAGAATATCAACTTACTACCAGGAATGCAGATATGTAGAATCAAGAACTGGCAATAAGCCCATTTATCCAATTCAAACTTTCTGTTACTGACTCCAGCTTAAGAACTTGGATTGGATGAGTCAGAAAAGTAGAACCATTTGGTTGTTCCCAGGAAAGTATCCCCCTTGTTCATTCAAAGTCAGAATCAAGCATCCTAATGTTTTTGTTGTGGTAGAGCTTAATGTTTCTCTGCTTAGGCAGGGCCCACAAGCCCCTGCAAATCTACCTACAATTGAGAGCTTCATGTACTTTCCAGAACAGATATATGGAAGCTGTCCATCAAGATCCAGCAATTAAGAACAGAACTGCCAATGTGGATCAATATGCCCAGTCAATTAGTTTGTTTATTCAACTGCCTTTACTGAGAGCTCCTCAACATCAAACACTATTGAAGTTAATAAAATATAAATACAATATATTTCTTGTCAGGCTTTCAATTGCCACTTTGATGCAATAATGGCCCTTAGTAATGGAATTACCCTTTACCTGGAGAAAGGGGGAGAAAGACAAACACCAGGAAGAATTTTGAAACAATAGGAAAAACATTATACTAAATCAGAAGTTCTCTTCTACATCCTACCTGTTCTCTGATTTCCCTCTATAAAACATGCTCTGGATTGGTTGTCCAGTCGTAAAAGAGTAAATCGTTTCATAGTCATTGGTCCCATGAATTTGGTGAAAAAAAAATAGCCCTTAAACCAAAAGCAAACCAAAATAATTATATCTATAAACATGATATCAAGTGTCTGTTAACTAAAATAAATCTTAAGCCCCCCAGCTGACTGAATGGACCCCCTCTTGGCCAAGGTGACCCCAGAAATACCCTAAAGCTGAGTTGCTGGCCATGAGGAGGGAGGTCAGACATGCCTCTTCATGCCCCTTCCCTTCTTGGAGACATCCTTTGTAACTCATCACCAGGCCTAAGGCCGTGCAAGACAAAGCTTACACCACACCTGCAGGCCATCAATTTACTCAACAGATCACTTGTGTTTCAATACACGTCCAGTGGCTTGTCTCTTATTAACAGACATCCTTATCTTAAGTTAAAACATTCCAAGCTTTTAGACAAAGCTTCATTTCTTTAGCCAATTACAAATCAAAGACTCTTTAAACCCACCTATAACCTATAACCCCCCCAACACACACACACTTAGAGATGTTCCACCTTTTTGGGCCAAACAAAAGTACGCCCTCCACATATTGACTTTGGGTCTTACATGTAATTCCTGTCTCCGTGAATGTATAAAACCAAACTGTAACCCAGCTATGCTGGACACATTTTCTCAGGACCTCTTGAGGCATTGGGCTCAGAATAAACCTCTTTAAATTATTTTACAGAGTTTGGGTTTTTTTTCCATTAACATATCAAAGGACAAAATTATTATACAACAAATTTAGTTTAAAGATCTCAGTTGGCTTTATTGTGATTCTAGAATTGGGCAACACTTTATTCCATAAAATAGAATAAATGTTCCAATGAGTTGAGCAGAGGGATTGGTTTTATAGACAGAAAGGGCTGAAGAAAGTAAAAACAAAGGAAAAAAACAGATCCAGATTGTCATTTCAAAGAGCAACAGAACAATAGAGAAATAGCTGATTGGTTAACATCAGGTTACTTCAAGTTACCTTTTGTTGTAAGGATTAAAACAGAGGGAACTTCATTATCATGCAGATTGAAAATTGCAAGTGGCCTGTTTGGGAAATTGGCTATTACCTCTCTCCTGATTTCTTGGAAGGTCAGATAACATCTTAGTTTCAGTTTGGTGACCTGGAACTTTAACATGAGTGGCTCCATTTTCATTTTTAATCTGGTCTGTTGGAGCCTAGTGTAGGAGCATCATCCAAAACAATGGCCTCCTATAATTTTTATTTAACACAAGAAAAAGTAAAACTTGGAAGTAAGGCAGGAAGGGGAGCAGCATGCCTTTCCAACGTCATTTTGGGGTATTGCTTAGTGGGATCAGCCAATGAGATTTAATTATGCCCTGCTGTCCAATAGTATATGCACTAGACACATATGGCTGTTTAAAATTAAACTTTAGTTAGTTAATTAAATCCAACAATTGATTAATTTAATAATAAGTAAGTTCATAGAATTACAGTTCAACTTCCAAGGCCACATTTCAAGTGCCCCATAGACTCATGTAACTAGTGGCTACCTTAGTACATAACACAGATATCAAACCTTACCAGCATCATAGAAAAATTCTACTGGACAGTGCTAATTCTAGGGGAATACTCGTGTTTGACTTTGCTCACTCACTGTGAAGCTGCATGTTAACTTGTAGGTTTCTGTTATGTGTTTCTAACCCCAAAGGTAAAGGTTTTATCGTTCTATAGCACATTAACTGGTTTTGTTTCTAGCTTTTCGTGTTGACCTATAAAATCCCTGCCCCTTCAATGCTATTTGAATCAGCTTTATCATCATCTTGATTTTCTCAATAATTAATGAGTCAAATAAAATATTTAGCTTGTGTTTATTTTATGTTGATATAAGGCTCATGTCTTTAACGTTTTGAAAATTATACATGAACAATGAAAATTCAGAGATCAACAACTTGATACGTCACGGTGGGCATAAATGCATACGTAATTTTCAAGGGAGGGGACTTCCAAAATTTCTGAGTCAAACCCTGGGGGTCAGTGTAGATATTAAACATAAAAGACAAGAAGATCTTTCACTCACACCCAGGCCCAAAGATGTGAGGGGAACAGAAATGCAAGCCTATGCCTTTCCCACCAGAGTGCCATTCATAAAGCAATGCCTGTTCTCCCTGGCAATTCCAGAATTCATGGCACATCAATATTCCTGAAGCAATTAGTGTCCTAATTTACAATGGCAGGACATTAGCTATGCACATTCAAA
The DNA here is from genome assembly GCA_023783475.1 of Daubentonia madagascariensis. Lineage (NCBI taxonomy): Eukaryota > Metazoa > Chordata > Mammalia > Primates > Daubentoniidae > Daubentonia > Daubentonia madagascariensis. Next base: position 9,671,517 of record JAKFHU010001557.1, on the reverse strand, counting down.
GCATACGGCCATGTCTCTCTACATACAAAGATGCCAATTAGTTTTGAGCCTTCACTCGCAGGCGCTCACAAAGATTCTCTGCTTGCCCAAACTTTAGTCAGGCTCCTGAACCTTCCCCTGGGCCCATGTGTGCACTTGCTTGAAAAATACGGTTTTGGCAAAAGAGCTCTGCTGAGTCACGTTAACCAGAAGTCCCCGTCCTGATCACCCTCCACATCTGATTGGGATCCTCATCCTCCACCCTCCCCCAGGCAATGTCTTCAGCAAGAATCCTGGTAGGTCGGTTTAGCCAGAATCCTCTTCTCCCTTAATGTTTTATTTTAGTAATTTTCCATCCACTGACCCCCACCCTGCTTTTTGGCTATAAATCCTCACCTGCCTGTGCTGTGTTTAGAGTTGAGCGCATTCTCTCTCTTCCACTGCAAGACCCTACTGTAGTGGTCCCTATACCTAAAGTGATGGTCCAGAATAAAGTCTTCCTCACCGTGCTTTAAAACGTACCACTGAATACATTTTTCTTTAACAATTATGGTGCTGTAATTAGGATAGGATCAGATTCATTACTGCAACCTCTGGCCTCTCTCGCAGGACCCTAAGCGCACGCCTTTGAAGATGCCTTTGTCTTCTCTCCTGACTGACTGACGCGGGATCCCTGGGGAGTCAGACCCCCAAACCATTGCTCCACACTGATGTCCGTTGAAGCTGGTAAGGACAAATTTTGATTTTTGAGGTTTGAGTCTACTCTCTGATGCTGAGTTGGAGTCCCAAGGGTCTTTTGAAATGTACCTCCTGGGCTGGAGTCCTTCTTCCTGGCTCCCTGAAAGGCCTCCCTCTTCTTTCTGCTCTGTGTTCTCTCTGCTGGATCCCGCCTCTTGCGCAGGAACGTGTCTGTCACCTGAAACCCCTCTTCTCAGGGACTCTACCTCTCCTGCTCTGTCTGCCCCTGCCTGACCCTTCCCTGCCACTCCAGCCCCTCAAGCACTTGAACTTCAAGTCTCCTGCCCCCCACTGGGGCCTCTCAGGGTCCTCAAGGCAGGCACCTGAGGCTGAAAAGGGAGAAATAAAAAAGAAATATATGGGAACTGGGCGAATAAAAAATTCATTTGCCCTTAAGTAGGGCGACTGAGTAGGTAACCTCAACTTGTCCCATTTTCATCAAAAACACAATCTGGATAAAAATATAAAGTGGAGATAAACCAGTGAGTTTATATTACTTTGTTTTACTGCCTCAAGACTAAAATTTTTAAAATGAAAGGCCATAAGTTCTGGTTGCATCTGTCTGTATGTGTGTGTATGTGTGCATGTATGTTTGTATGTTATGTATGTGACATTTTTCTACCTCTGATGGTGTTACCAAACTAAAATACTCAAATTGGCTTAGGGATAAATGAGCACTCAAACAAATCAAGTATTCATAAAACTCTTAGAAAACCAAAAATCGACTCAAATTTTTTTTAGTTCATGTGATTTGAAATATCTTTGGTAAATAAAAGCTAGTTTTAAAACTGTTGGTAAAATAAAAATAAAATGTCTTGAGAATTGTCATCATATTTTTTTTTCCTTTTTTCTTTTGGCCTGTCTTTGCTGGTCAGGTAGGTTTGTGTTGTCTCTGTTGGATGTTTAGGGCCATGAACTATAAATCCAACCTAATAGCAGAATGCACAGTAAAAATGAATTGCTTAATTTCCTGACATATATCAGTAGTGAAAGTTAAAAAAAAAAAAGAGGTTGTAAAAGGGTTGTGAATCCTTACCTTGTGTGGTCAAAGCTGACAGAGATTGGATGAGTTTATTTATAGGATTTTATTAAAAATTAGTTTTAGTAGTGCATTGATACAAAATTGGTACTTGATCTTTTCTGTTAAAATGACAAAGTTTTCTTGAAGTAGTGGTCTGAGATTATGCAGGGTTTTTTCCCTTTAAGTAATTGACCTAGGAAACAAAGATTTTGTGTTTTATCAAGATGAAATGTTTACACAAAATGTTTCTTGGGTTTGATATTGCCTTTTATTAGATCTTTGATTACTTAGGAAAATTGAGTCTTCTCAATGTTAAAACAGCTAATTTTTTTGTCACAACTATGTATCTTCTGTATTTGCCTTTAAAATCTTTTATTGTCACTTTGATTAAATAGATAACCAAAGTTATATTAAATTAAGTGTTTTAAACCTTTTGACATTTTTCACAAACTTTCCAAAATCGATTCTTTTTCACTTGACCTTGAATTAACCTTGGGATTTTCCTGTTGGGCCCCTGGGCAGCTCAAAGGATGTGTCTCTTACCGTGTAAAATAAAGATATTAAGCTAATTAAGTTTATTTGATATGTTAAATTACATGGTAATCATTGTTAAATAAGAAATGGTGTTAACCTTCCTTGACTTAAATTTTTTGGTTATTTTATTAATATGTGTTCCAGAAATTGTATGAAATTCCTAGAAATCTGATATGTTAGAACTCTGATGTGTTATCTGTCACAATTTTGATTATTATGTTAAAATATTGCATGCCACAGAAGGAGTCCAATTTCCTTATCAGTTGCATCATTATAATGGCAAACTCCCATCAGGTCTTTGTCATCCATGGACAGTTATTGCTTTACTTTAATGCTTCTCCAGAAGTGTTTGTGATAAACTACAGTCCAAAACTGCTCTTTCATTGAGGGGATTCATAAAGAAGACTCTGACAAGAGCTCAGGAGTGCTGGTTTCAGATCACATCATACCACTGCCCTGGGTGGGAATTTCCAGAACTTCAGTGAAACTGACAGCTTCATGAAACTGCTAAATGATAGTCACGTGGGACTGAATAGCTGATGAGGACATCGTTAATGATTTCTGTTTGTTTTAGATATTGCTGGTTCTTTAAATATTTTGTTTTCCAGATTTAAGATTAAGCTATCTGCAGCTTAGAGCAATTTGCTAAAGTTTACTTTTGTGAATAAAAATTGAAACATTTGTTTTTTCTCTCTACTTGATTCCTCCAGAATTTAAAAACTATTCATAAGTATTATTACTTTTATAGTAATATAGTTATTTGCATAAGTCCAATAAGAAGCCATTCTCCTTATAACAGGACACAATTGGAAACACTGCTTCTGTTACCAAGGCTTTGACTGGAATGCCATATTTTCTGATATTACCAGACAGCTTTAAGGAACTCAAATTGATTTTATAGAACCAATAAAGCTCCCCTTGGAAAAACTGATGTGAGTGTTCCCAGTCTTACAGGTGAGTAAGGGATGTTAATTCCTGGAAGGGCCAGGAACCTCAGGTATTTGGGGGACCTCAAAAGAGAGGAATTCACCCAAATCTGTAAGTGTTATAGTCGCAAATCCTTAGTTTGCCTTCCTGGCCTCAGGAGTCTTTTACAGGTTTAGCCTGAGATTCCTTATCAAAAGTTCCAGGAAGGCAGACTTCAGAAGAGCCTATATGGTCAGTCACTATTCTTGCTGCGCTTATGTGAATAATCAGGCCAAGTTTAATGAGACTAAATTTGTTTCGCAAACAAATTAGTCTTACTTTGATTATCTTTGGTAGAAATGGGAATGACCATAGAGAGAAAAAAATTATTTTTCAGAGGAAATCTCTAGTGTACCCAATATGAGATTCTAGCCCTGTTTGTTTTCTTTGGGGTTTTCTTATCTGCCTGTAATCTGAACTGCATCCTGAATTTTTCTAGTTTCTTCCAGTATATGACTATGACTCTCCAAATGAGTATATTTTATTTTCTCCCAACCTTCTGGCTTGGAATCATTAAAATTAAAACTGCTCTTTTCCTGAAGCCCTGCAAGCTGACGCTAGACAACTCGATATGGACTTCAGAGAAATCACCACGACAGCTAACGCGTGGACAACTTTCATGACATCCAGAGTACACACCAGTTGCCTGTCCTCACCCCGACTGAAGACGCTTCAGGCCCAGTATCTAGAAATCCTGACTGGTTGCCCTCTGGAATCAGAAACTGAATTTATAGTTGTTCCAACTATTACCCTTTGTTTTTTGCTTATTTTCTTAGAAACTAAACTTCCTTCGTTAAAGTCCTGTGGCTCACACTGTCCAGGAGCTGTCCTCTACTCCCGAGTCCCAACAGGTGATCCAGCTGGTTCTTAATGAACAAAAGGTGACCAAGTAAGAAAATGGACTTACATTGTTCAAAAGAAATAAGACTGTCTCTTCTTTCCTTGAACAAGAGGGAAAACTGACAAAGATTCTTTGGTTGGCCAAACTTTAGTCAGGCTTCTGAGACTTCCGCCTATCTGTGCACTTCCTTGTAAGATCCCGTTTTAGTAAAAGAACCCTGCTAAGTCAGTGTGGCCAGAAACTGCGATCCTTGATATCTGATCATCCTCGATACCTGATCAGGTGCCTCATGCCCCGGCCCCACGTGATGAGGATCACCCTGGCCTGTCAGCAGCAAGAATCCCTTTGGATCAGCGTAGCCCTCACCCCTCACCCTGATGTTTCTGCTCAGTAACTTTCCACCCACTGACCCCGTCCCTGCTCCGTGGCTGTAAATCCGAACTCCCTCGTGCTATATTTGGAATTCAGCCCAGTCCCAGTCCCCTGCTGCAAGACCCCACTGCTGTGGCCCCATACCTATCACGATCCTCCTGAATACGTCTTTCTTGCTGTGCTTTAACAAAGACAATTGAACTTTTTTCCTTTACCAGTGCCTTGACTTAAACTGGAATCCTGTACGTACAGAAGAGTAATGTGCTTACTAGGGACGTTGGTCTGAGACTAAAATACCCCATTTACTTCTAGGAATGCAATAGGTTTATTTGTAACCCTCATGAGCATACTCAATAAATGTTATTTGTTGTGCTTGTGTTGTTGTTGTTACAGAACAGAATCTCAAATTAGAGCTTTTTCCACCAGGTCACAATAGCATGGTAAAGAGCTTTGAGATTTCCATGGGCTTTAAAGTGGCCCAAAGATTGTTACGTCCAACTTCTAGTTCTCAAGCTTTGGTTTATTCCCCAGCACAGACCACCCTGTCATCTAAGCGGCAGTTCATAACAGGAACCACTTTATTCATCCATGTGCTATGCATTTTCCATATCTCCCCATTTTTATTATTTTTAATCCCAATTCTCTGAAACAGATCTTAACATCCACATTTAACAGAGAAGGAAAATGAGACATTTGCACAAAGTCACACAGCGAGGGAATGTCCGATCTGGGCTTTGACCCAGGTCTGCCAGATCGTAGCGTCGGTGCTCTTCCCTGTTACCCTGAACTCTGCGCCCGGAAGTTCAGGAGTCAGAAGAGGCCATCTGAAGCCGACACTGGGCAGGCAGAGAGCCCTTTGCTCTTTTGGGCCCTTGTACTTACTCCAGATTCTCCTCCAGCTCCACCAGCCTTTGCTGGGACACTTCATATCCCAGGGGGCTTTTTCCATCTCTGGTCCTGTTTTTTCTTCCCAGGCCATCTCTCCCTCCAAAGCCATAATGACACCTTTGAGCTGTCCAGTGCCTGCTCCACTGCACCCAATTTGCTGTATTCAATTGGAACAAAACGTCATTATATGTATGTAAGCTCCACCAAAGAAGATGTGGGGCAATGTTCTCCAGAAATACATCAGTCACAGTTCATTTAGTGCCCGGAAATCAAGTTTGAAGGCACCGTAATTATAATCATTGCTTTTGGATGGTTCTGTGCTGCTATATGCAAATCTATAATTCCCTTGACAATGTGGCAGAACATAGTACAGAACCCTAATTCCCCTGAACCTACAACAGGGAGGAAAAATACAACGGCAGCAAAGCTGGCAAGGGAGACTTTGCTCTTCCACAGCCCTCTTCTTCCTTCCCAGCTGATACTCTGCGTTCTCCGCAATTCTGCACAGGTGGGTGGGACCACAGAGGAAACAGGTAAATAAAACCCTGGGGTCATTCACCCCAGGAGCATTCACGAAGGATGTATGGTCTCCACAGGGATCTTTCACTGCTTGGTGTGAAAAGTGGTCATTAGGCATTTAGTTTTTTCCCTTATAATATAGAAGAAGTCAAACATTACAGAAATCTAATGCAAGTCTGTTATGGGTTGAATTGTGTTCCCCAAGAAAAGAAAAAAAACCCGTGCCTCAGAATGTGACCTTATTTGGAAACAGGGTGTTTAAAGATGTAGCTAGGTCAAAATGAGGGGCTTTATCCAATCTGATGGTGTCCTTATAAGACTTTGGACACAGAGACAGACATGCACAGGGGGAAGACCATGTGAAGAGATGCAGGAAGAAGAGGCTACGAGAAGGTAAAGGCCAAGGAACGTGAAGGCGCAGGCCACCAGAGGGGAGAGGACAGGCGTGGATCACACTCTCCCTCAGAGCCCTCAGAAGGAAAGAGCCCGGCCGGCACCTTGATCTTGGACTTCTGGGCTCTGGTACTGCAAGAGAGTAAATCTCTGTTGGTTAAATCACTCCATTTGTGGTGCTTTGTTATGGTAGCCTAGGAAGCTGATGAAAACCCCACCAAAAAGGGGGTATGAAGAAAGAATTTGAATACATACGTATGACATATTTTGGTTATTTGAGCAGGTGGTCATATTTGTCTAAACAAGCCTTTTTCCTAGGCAATTGGTATCATCCCTTGTGTGGGAAAAAAGTGCCATAAACCCAGATAACATCAGGTGCTGAAGTGTATGGAGCTCAAGTCACACCGGCCAACCTGCACCGGCCAAAAGCAGGTCTCTGATCAGAGCGTGGACTGCCTCGTCCAGACTTGCTCTCTGATGCAGCACCCGACAGCAGTGACCAAAACAGTCTCCTGACACGCTCAGTATCCTTCCTTGGTGGGACTTTTGTCTTTCCATTGGTGGCTAACTAAATTGAACATGACGGACAATTTGGTCACTTATTTTTAGAATACCCTCTTCTCTAACTTATCTTATGACCCTTCACTTAAACCATCACTCCGGGCTTCCCTCAACAGTGCCTCTTAGGACCACGGCACAGAGAGGTGACAATTACCCTTGTGGCTGCCTCTACTCTACATCCACCTCTATCTCTGACTGTCTCCTTGGGGGGCAAGGTCTTTGGAGAAGTCCCTCCTTTGGGGTGTCTTTCTATCTCTGGGGACCCATGTCTCACAAGGTCCCCAACTTTATTCATACCCCAGGAAGTTGCCTAGAACCTCTGCCCGTTGAAATTTGATCAGTAATTTCCTGTTGCTTCTAGTAACTTCACTGGATCATAACAGCAGTGTTAATGTAAATACAGGTTCCATCTCAGTGATTTCACAAAGGCTTTGCTTGTTCAGAGAGCTGGTGCCCTCTGTCTCCGTGACTCTTTTTCTCCTGTTTCCTAGAAGTTTGCTACATGCCTTGCTGATAAGGGGGTCTTTGTGGTTGTTTTCTGGATTAGAATGTGCACACAGTGTTGTCTTCCAGGTATCTTTGGAGCTCCCCCACGGCTCATTCTGCATCCAGGAGCACCAGATGAACTCCATTCATGCAAGGGACTCAGTCCAGGAGCAGGCCAGCCTGTCCCAGTCCAAATAATCCAGATCTCAAGCATGGTTTGTTTTATGGGTTCCTCCTCCTCCCTCCTCCCATCACCAGTTAAAATATTTTGTGGCTCCCCAGGGATAGAGAAACACAGAACAGCAATTAAAATATCCAGTTCAATGACCTGCCTCCAAGCTGTGAGTGATGAGAGGCTATTGTTGGGGACCAAAATATGCCGCCCAAACTGTGACTAAAGAGTTACCCTTTTCTAAGGGAAATTTACATCTATAAAGAACATCTGCATTTGGAAGGGTGTCTCCCTCTATGCACCGGGGAGTGAAGGTTGCCTAAATCACTAGAGACTTTTGACCCATGGAGAAGGCTTCCCCTTAAATCTGTATAACAAACCACACCTTTGTTTAAGGTGCTTTTCCTGTACTGGCCATCTCTCCATGTCCATTGTGTTTTTTTTTTAAGAGATGGGGTCTTTCTATCTCGCCCAGGCTGGTCTGGAACTCATGAGCTCAAGTAATCCTCTCAGCTCAGCCTCCTGAGTAGAGCTGGGACTACAGGTGATGCCACCATGCCCAGTGCTGGCCATCTCTTTTTAATGGGCCTTTCCTCAGGCCCTCCTTTGTTTGTTTCAGAGAAGGGTTGTATTAAAGCCTGAAGTAGACCCCTTTGAGATCTGCTCTAGAGATTTACTCAACTTTGTGTTATCTCCCATGTATACAGGAGGTATAACTGTACATGCTATTAAACTTCAGTTCATTTTTCTCTTGCTAATCTGTCTTTTGTTCCAGGGAGTCTTTTGTTCCAGCTGAGAACCCATGAAAAGGGGAGGAGAAAATTATTTTTCCTCCCCTACACCATCCTTATGGTTAACAGAAAGTGCTGTTGGAAGATTATTGCTAAAATAAATGGATTTCTTAACAGAAATTCAAAGAGACATAGAGGCTTTCAAAAGGTACCCTGAATGGAAAGAAAATGAAGTCATCATTGTCTGGGAAAACCCAGATGACCTACAGCTTCCCCCAGGAGAAGTGCTCACGGAACAGAGAAGGGGTTTTTGCCCCTCCCGGCAGGTTCAGCTGGGAAGCAACACAGTCATCCTGTCACAGCTCCTGTGCACACGTTCCCTTTCTGGTGTGTAATTCCTGCATCGTCACGCTGCCTGCGTTGTGCATAGCACATCACGTCCAGCCTGCTTACCTAGCACGCCTTGTTAATACAGAGACACTGAATGTTAAATTCTGAAATTCAATTTTTGTCTTGAATTTTCAATCCTGTTTTCAATAAGTAAAATAGAAAAAAAACCAATGAGGCTTTTTTTAAAAAAAAAAAAGTCAACTGTGAGGCTGGGTTTGGGCTTCAGAGACAAAGTTCTCGCCCCTTGGAGAATGGTGTGGCTGTCTCAGAGGCTGGGACGCGTTGCCTGGTCTGTCTTGGTTTCGGTTTCTCTCTTGTCTGCTCCTGCCCCCTCAACGTCCGTCCTACTCTGTGCTGCCGCATCAGTATCTGATGCTGCCCAAGCACGCCCAGTGTGTTTAAGGACCCATTTGCTGCCGTCCCCAGGATAAAGTCTCAGCTCCCAGGACAGCACTCAAGGCCCTTCTTAACTTGGCACCCACCTAACCTTTCAGCCTCACTTTAGTTAATTCCTCACTAAATACTATATGGATAAAGTGGGATAGGAAAAAATTTTTTAAAAATACTATATGGAACTATTGGAATAGTGACCGCTTCCCGTGCAGCAAAGGACTTAACCTCGCCCAGAGAGAGGTCTGCCTCGACCGTAGCTACTGGGACACGGTGTGTAGGCCCTTGACACGTCCTTCCTGATGACAGCGTCTCTGTTTACCTGGGGCCCTGGCCACCAGCCGTCTCAGAACGTGACCTATGGTGGCGGCTTGGGTCACACGGTATCCAGTCTTCTCCCAGGGGGCCTGGAAGCTGAAGGTCAGCCTTGTGGCAGCTGCCCATGGACACCAGGGTTCAGGGGTGTGGTTCACAATACCCCACATGCATTGTCACACGTGGTTGCTGGAAGGAGTTCACACGGCTCATGGCCCCACAGGAAAGACACCTGACACCCTGCTGACTGCCTAGGTGCTCTTCCCTTGGCTGATTCTAATCTGCATCGATTCCTTGTAATAAACCACAACAGCTTTCAGTGAGTTCCGCAAGTCCTTCCAGAAAATTATCGAACGTAAGAGTGGTCTGGAGAACCCCCTGGACTTTAAATTGCTATCGGAAGTGGGGGTGGTCTTGTGGCCTGTGCTCCCTCTCAACCCCACACCACTGTACTAAAGCTATTCCACAAAGGCTATTCCACCGCTTCATTTCTGCTTTTGTTCCCTCTCTGCCTCTCTCTCTCTCTCTCTCACTGCTCTTTACTCGCTGATGTAATCCCCTCCACCTTCAAGGCAGAGCTGAACTGGTAGAGCAGGAAGTGCCCCGGTCTGACCTGGGAGTACACAAGTGCGGGGCAGTGTCAGGTCTAACTCAGAGCCTAGTTTTCCCTTTGGAGGTAAAGGACAGTGGGGCCCTGAGCAGTGACTCTCCGCTGAGGGTCCTGTGGCTCAGCTTTCTGAGCGAGGGCAGAGACCAGGCCCCGTCCTAAAAGACAAGACAGGAGGTGTCAAATCCACTTATACCAGTGGTTGAGTTGAGGGACGAAGGGAAGGCGTGACACGACAGCAGGAGCCTCATGACAGCAGAAAAGTTAAAATTTTGTCATTTTCCTCTCACATTCTCATTAACTCCAGATTAATTTAGATTAAAAATTCTGCCTCATAATATGAGACTATTTAATTTCCTACTATTTCCTGCAAATAAGTTCTCTTTTGTATTTATGAAAGTGTTTTCTGAAGTCTTACAAAAATACAAAAATGGCACGAAAGTTGTCTTCATCTTACTGCTTCCTTTACCAGCAAGGTCGGACCTTCTGTTGCTCATCTCGGGGGAGGTGCGAGCTTCACGTGTGCTACCCAGACAACGCTGAGAATGAAGCCAGCTCAATGTCCAGGCAAAGCAGGCTGCATCTGTGCAGACACCCAATCCACGGGTCAATGGCTGCTTCTCAAACGCAGCAGTCCTTCCTCCCGAGAGGAGAAGCCAAGCCTCCATATGTTGGCTCCGTCAGAAATGCAGATGCCACCATATGTCACCAAGGATGGCACTGCACTTGCCCTTGGCCAAGTTCCTGGTGTTTGCTGGTGGCGCATTTTCCAAGCACAGACATTTTCAAATCAACTGCTGAGAAGTTTGATGAGAGTCTATGATGCCAAGAGAAGATTCAAGTTCCAATCAGGTCTTTGGGGCCAAAATTTAGTCCCTCGCAGCTCATGTGGCTGAGCCCACAAACTGGTTCCACAGGCAATTTAAGCTCTCTCTGAGAACATCTGAACATACTTCCCCTTCAAAGCCATGGCAGCCTTTCCATGCCTTGGCATGCAAATGAGTCAATGCTATATTTGGTAATGAGTGCCAGTCCTTTTTTGACAGGTTAAATTCCCCTTCAACACGGGCAGAAAATGCATGTTATCATTGGTTCATAGTTTTAGCAATAAGGCATAAACATAATTACTTCATAATATCTATGACAGAGCCTAAAAATTATAGGACTGAAAATGGATGCCTTCAGGAAAGCCCTAAAAGAAACTACATGCTTGGGTCTTAGCAGGTGAGTGAGAATAACAGTTATCATTTCTGTCGACATTGCCTCCTCTGCCTCACTTTGAACCCAAAAAAGATCGTTTGCCGAGAGATGGTGCTCTTGCATTTCACGTGCTGTGCTCCACTGTGATTTTGCTATCAGGTAAATACGCGGACTTGCTCTCACTTGTACCTGCTGTGGTGTGTGTGAGGGATTAGACGTACAGGCTGTCAGGAGTCTCTGATAAAGCTGAAGGCCGCTCCTGACAGCGCGGAGCTTGGCACGGTGGGTCTCCCTCTGAAGCCTAGTCGCCTGCCTGTGTTTTTCTGGTAAAGGTTTGCCAGGCTTCTCCTCCCGTGGTCTCCCTCCCATCCCAACCTGTTCTCCAGCCCTGATGCCTTCAGCTCCGACAACTCAAGCCTTCAGATTCTGCTTCTTAAGGATGCTAACTTAATCCTCTGTGTGTTGACTGTTTGTGTCTCCCCAAGACTTATATGTAAGACCCTAACCCCCGGTATGGCTCTATTTGGTGGTGGAGGTTAAAGGAGCTCCTGAGGGTGGGACCCCAGTCGGATGGGATTAGTGTCCTCAGGAGGAAAGACGCCAGAGGCTTTGCTCTCTTTCTGGTGAAAACCAAAGAGACTAGGTCTTCTGTGACACACCGAAGGAAGGGCCCGCAGAGCCCGGAAGAGCCTCACCAAGAACCAAATCGCTGGCAACCTTGATCTGGGACTTCCAGTCTCAAAAACTTGGACAGAATAAAAGTCCGCTGTTTAAGCCACCAGCTTATAGTATTTTTTTTATGGCTGCTCGAGCTGATCAATAGACTAATACAGACTAGGAGGCTTTTTGGAAACTGTAACAGCGCACACACACACACACACACCCCCCTTGTCATTTTCACCCCACTGCCCTGCCATTGTGTTTTTAGGCAGTATTTGATGAGCATGACAGCAACGGTGATGAGAATTAAAGAGAAGAAAAAGGGGTTTAGGTCACAGGTGCTTATCTTCCCCCAAAGTGCTTGCATGCTCATTACTGCTTTTGGAGAGCCTGGATCCACGCAGCCATGGAGTAGACGACAAACTCAGGTTCTGACATAAATGCAGTTTGTTGCAGGTTGAGTTTTCAGAGAGCAGACACTGAGACTGAATTTGGGATATGAGATCCCAAGGGAAGGGAGGGAAGGAAGCAGGACTGACCAGAGGAAGAAGCAGAACCACCAAACAAGCTTGGCAGAGCACCACCCTGGAGGCCTGGAGCAAGTCACCCAGTGGACGGTGGCCTCTCCAACCCTCCCTCCCTCACTGGGTGCTGCTGTCCCCTGGAGCAAGGCATCTCTGCCGCTGAGGCCAGCCCTGGAGGCTGCAGCCAGGGGCTGTCTGCCCACGTGTTCTCCGCCGCCGGACAGCAAGGCCTTCCCGGAAGGGAGCCTGGGTGATGCATCTCTGCGTCCACCCCAAGCATGAAGCATCATACCTTGCCTGAGTCCATTCTTATTTCCAAACATGACCACTAGATTGGAGTAGGTTGGGTCCTTCCCATTGATGTTTTTACACTTATACTATAAATTACCATATGTATACAAATTACCCAGTGTGTTTTAGGCATATAAAAGTGCTGTCATTATATATACATACAATTGACCCTTGAACAACACAGGTTTGAACTTATACAAGGATCTTCTCCTGCCTCTGCCACCGTTGAGACAGCAAGGCCCACCCCTCCTCTTCCTCCTCCTCCTTAGCCTATTCAACATAAAGACAACAAAGAGGAAGACTTTTATGATGATCCATTTCCACTTCATGAATAGTAAATATGTTTTCTCTTCCTTATGATTTTGTTACTAGCATTTTCTTTTCTCTAGCTTGCTTTATTGTAAGAATACAGTGTATAATATGTGTAATATACAAAATATGCTACTTGACTATATATGTTGTTGGTAAGGCTTCTAGTCAACAGTAGGCTATTAGTAGTTAGATTTTTGAGGAGTCAAAAGTTATATGCAGGTTTTTGATGGTGGGGGTGTCAGCACCCTTAACCCCTACATTGCTCAAGGATCAATTATATATACTATATGTAGTGTGTGTGTCTATGTATATATATATGTACACTACATATACTATATATTTTATGTATTTTATTCTGCAACTACATTTTTAAATTCAACATTCTGTTTAAAAGATTTACCTATACTGATACATCATAATCTTATTCTTTCTAAATTATGAACTAATTCATTCTAAATGATGTGAAGAATCCCATGGTGTCTGTGTACTGTGACTTATTTCTTCGTACCCTCTGATGGGTGTGTGAACTGTTTCCCATATCAACTCTTATAAACAAAGCTGCAGTGGACACCTGCCCTCCTGTGTCCCTAGTCTTAGCATTTCTCTGGGGCACCAGGACAAATTGCTCCCCTTGCTTTTTTGCATTCCCCCCAACCTGGTGCGGTGTCTGCATGCAATTCATGCTCAATTATAAACACCAGCTCAGCGTGGTGCCTGGAATGATGCCCTCCAAGTTCCTTCCCCTCCCAGATCCTGGGAATCGATACTTGAAGATCACACGGCAGGCAGGTTGCTGCTATTAGCAGTGCTAAAGCCAGTACTTCTACTTAACTGGGCGGTGCACACAACCCTGCCTTTTTAGATCAAAAGTTTTTGCTGTAGGGATTCTTCTTTCAAAATGGAGGGACATAGTACAATATATATGCAGATGTGGTAAACAAAGAAAAAAAGAACAAAAACCCCAATCTTCTGTTTTTTAATGTAATCAGCATAACAATTGTTAAACTAAAAAAATGAGGAAGTAAGCAAAACAAAAGCAAAATAAAGTCCTGTGAGCAACTACAGCAGATGTTCAGGCACTAACACTGTGTATTTTAATCAAAGGAGGCACCTTCTCATCCTCATCAAAACTTATTTACTCTCTGCCTCGCGAGCACGCGCTCTCCCTCTGGTACGATGCAGACACATTGTGTGAGCGCTTAACTTTTAGAAATTCAATGGTACACACTCAACAAAAATGGGGGGGTTCATCTTGGACTTTCCAGTTGAAAAAAATGGGGGGGGGCATGAGAAAATGAAAACTAACCATTTAAAAAACACACATAGTGGATTCTGTTGGGCCCGTAGTTCCCAGTGCCGCAGTTTGGCCCCGGCATGGGCCTGATATGAGAGGTGGGTGTCTGCTCTCTTACCAGTGTGTGACCCGGTGTGTCACTCAGCTTCTGTGTATTCCACACCCTTTATCTGAAAATTAGGAATAATAATAGCACCTGTGACACTGTGCCCTTGTAGGGATTAAACAAGTAAAAGCAAAGCCCTTAAGATAGTGCCTGCACATACCAAGAGCTGAGTTAATATTGTGAGTGAATAAGCCACAGTGGCCCCAGAAAGCAGCACTGTTTTAAAACTGTAATAACTGATGTGAATGATCATGACCTTGGTTCACTGAATAAAAGAAATAATATTCAGTATTTTCTCAGTACATGGATGGTGAATAAAATATAACTCAATAATAATAAAAACATAAATATATGTAATTATTGAGATGTGAATAGCAGTGTAAAAATAATCATAACCTTGGTTTATTCAGAAAAAAATAATGTTCATAAGTTTCAGTGCTTTCTTAGAAAGTAAAATGGCAAATACTATATTTTGGAATCATTTTTATCCCCAAATGCTATATGGAAATTTTATTCCAAATGCTAGATAAATTACATCAATTTTTCACAAAACCATATTCTTCAGTATCTTAACAAAATTTCCATGGAAAAGGTGCATTTGTGATAAAGTGTGTTTCATCAATGCTGGTTTAAAGACAGTTAAACAGGAATTTTCTCTGTTTGTAACAATGGACTTTGAAACTAGAAGGAATTGTTCTTGCTGGAAACAAATAGCAGAGGTGGGAAAATATTTTGAACTGACAATACAGTGAGGAATTACGGAGGTAAAATTTAGGAAAGGGAGAAAACCTCTGGAGGTAAGTTTGGTGTTTAGAATTCCTTTTTCCCAAGGTGTGTCTCTGTAGCTGAGAAGCTGAGCTGCTGCATGGCACTATTACGAGTCACAAAGGACTGGGGGACAAAAATTACAGTTGAGGGCTCTGAGAAAACACTGTTTCTCTACACTCACACAACACTTCTTCCCTCACTGGCCAATTCTTCAGTACCAGTGGGGTGTCCTGCAATTTAATTAATCTCTGACACTGTGCACCTGGAGTTAGCACCAGATCCCACAGGTTAAAGGCTCAGTCCCATAAAACCTCCCCCCACTGCAGATGTCAATTGCAAGTCCAGACTTCCCATACTTCTGACCAACCAGCTATAAATCGGTGGCTCCCATGACCCCTTCCTAAGGTTCAATCATTTGCAGGAATGACTCACAGAACTTGGAGAAACACTTTACTTACATTTACCAGTTTATTATAAAGGATATAACTCAGGAGCAGTCAGATGGAAGAGATTCATAGGGCCAGGGATAGAAGGGGGGTGTGTGTAGCTTCCGTGTCCTCTTTGGATGTGACACTCTCCCAGAACCAGCCAAGAAGCTTATCATATCTCCTTGTTCGAGAGTTTTTACAGAGCTTAATATCCTCTGCCTTCCTCCTTCCCAGGAATTGTTGCGTGGAGCTGAAAGTTCCAACTCTTCAATCACTTGTCTTTCTGGTTACCAGCCCCATTCTGACGCTGTCTAGGGGCTCACCATAAGTCATCTCATTAACACAAACACAGGTGTAAGCCAAAGGGGCTCATTATGAATAATAAGACATTTCTTCCACTCAGGAATTTTCAAGGGTTTTAAGGGTTCTTTGCCAGGAACCAGGGACAAAGACCAAATATATTTCTTCTTAGACCACAGGGCCCACTGTGAGGAGCTCTTGTCAATCCATCTCCCTGGGGTTGAGACCCTATAGGGCCACATGCTTGCAGTAAGGTGGAGTTGTAAGTTTTCTCTCTCAGGAACTAAGCCTTATGTTGCATCATCTTAAGGCTTTAAAGCTGGACTGACATGGGCCTAATTGCCAGTGCCCTAAACTGCTCACCAGCATCTTTGTGGAGGAAGTGATCATCGTGCAAAGCCACAAATCATGTCTACAATGTTCTTAAACACAATTCCCAACTTTTAATAATTAAAAAAAAACTAAGTAGAGAAAAATGATGGACAACATTAAAATGAAAACCAAGAAAAACAGCAGATATAAGAAGCAGACCCATAGGAGAACCAGAAAATGGAAATTCCAGATATTCACTTATAATAACCATAATTATTAGTCCAAAATATAAAACAACAAGATTGAGAATTTTGGCAAAGAAATGAAAACTGTAAGAAAGAATTAAATAGAAACTGAAAAATGCAATGATCAATATTAAAAACTCAATGAATGAATTCAGTGATAGATTAAACACAACTGAAAAGAGAACCAGGGCTTTGGAAGGCTGGTCACAAGGAAATACCCAGAATGAAACGTGCAGACGGCAGGAGCACTGAGGAGTCTGAAAGACATAAGAAAGGCAGGAGAAGTTACGTGCAACAGGAGTCCCAGAGCAAGAGGAGAGGCAGCATTGAGCAGAAGCAATATTTGAAAAGACTGAGGAAAGACATCAAGTCATAGATCCAAGAAGCCCTACAAATATATAAAAGCCCCAGCAGAATAAGTAAATATGAAACCGCACATAGACATATCAGGATGAAACTGCTACAAACCAAAGACCAAAAAAATCCTAAAGGCAGTCAGAAAACAGACACATTCGAAGGAGTCAAAATTAGGCTGACAGTTAATTTCACAACAGAAACAATTATAGACAGAAGACACTTGAATGACATTTGTTCAAAGTGCTGAAAGAAAATAACTGCCAATCTAGAGTAAGATGAAGATGTATATACATATATAAAAGATGCACAGAGATAATACCATATAAGTCAGGAAAAGAACTACTGGAGTTGAAGTGTTCTCAGATCCTTACATTGTCCAAGAAGAGATAAAAGTACCAACTGATATTTAACTTTGATAAGTCAAGGATGCATATTGTATCTCCTACGATAACTTTTAAAAGAACAGTGAAAAACTTTATAACAACCAAGCAAAAGGGGCAGGAAAGAAAGACATTATTTAAAAAACCAATAAATTCAAAGGAAGACAAGAAAGGGGAGACAAAAAAATAGTTAGAACAATAGAAAACAATACTATGATTAATTTAGTTATATTTATATTTTTTGGTTGCATTAAATGTACATGGACTATATGCTCCCATTATAAAAACAGCAATATGCTGCTTACAAAAGACACATAAATAAAATATAAAGATACAGAAAGTTTGAAAGTAAAAGTATGAAAAAAGATGCCATGCAAAACGAACAAAAGAAAACTTGTATAGTTGTATTATATGATACTATCAAGCCAGATAAACATAAAGTCAAAACACATTGTTAGAGATATAGACAGACATGTCATTATGAGAAAAGCATCAATCTATAATGAAAGTGTAAAACATAAATTT
Source organism: Daubentonia madagascariensis (assembly GCA_023783475.1). Classification (NCBI taxonomy): domain Eukaryota; kingdom Metazoa; phylum Chordata; class Mammalia; order Primates; family Daubentoniidae; genus Daubentonia; species Daubentonia madagascariensis. The sequence goes on along the minus strand of JAKFHU010001557.1, from coordinate 9,653,912 downwards.
CTATGACTTACTAATATGGCTTCAAATATTTCAAAGCAAAATTAATACAACTACAAAGAGAAATTCAAAAATTTATAATCGCCTTGAGAGATTTTAAAAGAACCTCCTCAGGAACTTAAAGAACATGAAGAAAAAACAGGAAGAGTCAAGACTCTCTCTCGAAGAACAAGATAGGGAAATTGCTTTACTATGTACTAAGACTTCTAAAGTTACAGTGATCAAAATAGTGTGGAATTGGCCCAAGACAGAAAAACAGACCTAGGAAACAAAGTGGAGTCCAGAAACAGATTATGCATATGTGGACACCTCATTTATGAAAAAAGGTGGCACAGTGGCAGAGAATGATTTTTCCAAAAATGGTGTTGAGTCGAATGGGTCTCAAATAAAAATAAATAAAATGCAACCCACATGTCATGACATAACGAAAAAAATCAATTTCATGTAGATTGTAGATCTAAATGTGAAAAGTCAAATAATAAAACTTTAGAATATAATGTTAGAAACTTTTCATGCACTTGGGATAGAGAACTTTTGAAAAATATGACACAAATTCATTGAACATAAGGAGTGAATGAAAATGGTCTATATTAAATTATATGGTACATATTAATTAAATGGTCTATATTAAAATTAAGAAATTTTGTTCCATTAATACAGTGAAACAAGTCACAGACAATATAAAGGACCCTTATAAACCAGTATAAAAATAAAGGCAAACAGCCCAATATAAATGATGCAAGTGACTTGAATAGATACTCCATGTAAAAAAATTCCAGGGGTTAGAAACATAGGAAAATGTGCACAACTTCACAAGACACCAGGGAAATGAAAATTAAAACCACTACATGGTACTACTCCATACCCACCAGAATAACTAAAATTGGAATTTCTGAGAATATGAACTTAAGTTCTCATATACTACAGGTGGGAGTGTAAACTAGTATAGTCACTTTGGAAAGCTGTTTGACATTATCTGAGTGAAATACATCTGATAATCTAGCAATTTCTCTCCTACGTATTCAGACTACAGACATACATGCACAAGCTGAGCCAGAGACATCTACAAAAATTTACATGGCAGTATTATTCATGCTGCCATACCATACCATACCATACCATACAATTGGTGCTATTCATAATAGCACCAAAAAGGAAGCAATCCAAAAGATTATTGGTGTTAGGATGGACAAATAAATTTGATATAATTAGACAAGGAAATACTATGTATCAAATAAAATGAACAACCCAAACTCCATTCAACAAATAAATGGCTCTTATAAACACATCAAATGAAAGAAGCCAAGCACAAAGGAGCATAGACTTTACAGTTTTGTTTATACAAAGTTCAGAACTGGAAAACCGCACCATAGAGTTAGACATGAGGAAACTGGTCATCCTAGGGAAGAACAGAAGAGATGGTGTTGGCAGGGAGCTCGAGGAAACACCAGGATTCTCTGTGACACTCTGTTTCTTATCCCGTGTGATGATTAATTGGATGTTCACTGTGTGGTCACTCATTGAGCTGTGATGTATGTGTCCTGTGCTGTTTGATAAAAGATTTATGGTTCAATTTTTTGAAGTTTTACAAAACAAGGAAAAAGGCAGTTAAATAAGTTTCTTTACTTCAAGACTTCTGAGAGACTTCCACATACATTATGAGTTCTCAAGTGGGGAATATAGTATGTAATATATCCCAAATTTATTGGACCACAGAAGCCTTTTGTTATACACTTAAAAATCTCATGTTTCCACTGAATAGTTTGGGAATCCCTGAAATACCTGTTAATTCATACCATCTGTAGCATCTTTATGCTAATAGAGTTTGTGATATTATGAAACCTGTATCTGGTCTCTGTCCCCATTTCCTCCTTACAGCTCCTAAAACCCTTGTAGATGCAGGTGCTAGGGGAACCTTTTGCTCTGGAATTTGGTCTTTGACTCCTGGTTTCTGACGCAGAGCTCCCAGGACCTTTGTAATTCCCTGAGTGACAGGAGCATCTAACAGAGCTCCTAAATGCCTTGGAAATTCCTAGGTGATGGGAGAATCTTGTCCTAATGAGGTGACTCCTGGTGGGCTCCTGGGTAGCCTCAGGGTGGGGGCTGGCTGCCAGGCAAACCAACTGTGCTATCTTCTGGGGAGAGGAGAGAGGCTGAAGGTCGAGCTGATCACCAGTGGCCAACGATGTACTCAGCCATGCCTATGTAACAAAGCCACCATAAAAACCCAAAAGGAAAGGATTGGGATGAGCTTCCAGACAGCAGAGCACGGGGCAGTCTCTGGAGGGTGGTGCACCCCCAGAGGGCATGGAAGCTCCGTCCCCTCCCCCATACCTTGCCCTATGCACCTCTTCCATCTGGCCGTTCATCTGTCCCCTTTGTAACATCCTTGATAACAAATGGGTAGGAGTTGGCGGTTTCCGTGGTGTAGTGGTTATCACGTTTCGCTCCAAGTGGGTAAAAGTAGGCATTTCCCTGAGTTCTGTGCGTTTCTGTAGCAAATTATTCAAACCTGAGGAGGAGGTCATGGGAACGCCAATTTATAGCCCATCAGTCAGAAGTGTAGGTGGCAACTCCTTATACCACTTGCAATTGGCATCTGAAGTGGGGGCAATCTTGTGAGACTGAGCCCTTGACCTGTTGGGTCTGACACTATCTCCAGGTAAATAGTGTCAGAATTGAATTACAGGACACCCAGCTGGTGTCTGCTAGAGAATTGCTTGCTTGGCGTGTGGAGAAAAACCCCTGCACATCTGGTGTCAGAAGCTCTGTGTTGCACGGCATGTGACAGCAGAGAGTAGGAGAAGCACTTTGGCTTTTCCTATTCTTCATATAGTTATTCCTAGGAATCGAGGACAAACCTTACCTGACAAATGTACGGCAGTCTTGATAGAATGTTGTCCTCAAAGTTAACAACTATAGTGGCGTCACTGATAAACCAATCTTTAATAGGATGCAGCCTGCTGTAGTAATAAGACCCAAAACAACAGTGATGTGCTTAAAGAAGATAGTCTGTTTTTCTCTTAAGTCCTCTTTGCAGTCCAGGGCTGGTAGGGTGGTTCCACCATCAGCAGGTGCTCAGGCCCTGTCTGCCATCTGGTTCCACCATCTCTCTATATGTCATGCACCCACATTCCAGCTAGTGGGGTTAAGGAGAGGAGACAAGCGGTTATACCTTATTTTTAGGGCATAACCTAGAATTGGCATACATATTTCTGCTCGGTCACCCTTGGTCAGCATTTGGTCACATGGCCACACGTAGCTGCAAGGGAGTCTGGAAACAGTGCCACTGCCAAGCTAATAGATTTCTTTTACTAAAGGAAGAAAGAGTCATAAGTATTGGGAGGAGGATGTTTTTGATCCTTCTCTAGCTAAATATCTCTGGAAAGGCTGTTTAAAAAGATATTTCTTTTTATTGGTATATTAGATAAATAGCATCAGCTATAAAGTGCAGGGAAATTAGAATCTAGTTACAAGTAAAAAAACCTTCAAGAAAGGAACAATGATTCCCAGTTTCAGTGGCATCAAATCAATGAGATTCCTGTTATTTCTGTGTTTTAGAGGAGGGAGACAATCTGGAGAATGCTCCTTTTTTGACACAACACCCAGGCAGCTGATTCACAAGAAAAGTACTACACAGAGTGCTTGGACCAGATGGCCAATGCATGCTGAACGCCCGCCTGTGCAAAACAGTGGAGTGCGTCAGAGATAGCAGGGGCTGCGGGGTCAGAGAGACCAGGGTGTGCACCTTGGCTTTGCCACTCCCCAGATGTGTGATGCTGCTTGATCTTCTAAGCGAAACCGAAGCCCATCGGTATCTGGGCTTTTCCTTTGGGGTCTTTCGTTGGTAGTGGCTGTCTCTTCTGATGAGTCTAATTTCAGTGTGTAAATGTTGCTTCTTCTCCTGAAACCCTGCTGCTGCAAGACATCTAATTAACAGCCGTACTTCCAAAGGCACCTAACAAAAGCCTCCCTGCGCGTCTCAGCACAAGGACTCTCATTAGTGAAGCTGGGTCGGGTGATTATTTATACCACTTCTATAATTAAAAATTCTGAAAGCTAATCACAATTATCCATCAGTGTTTCAACATGCCAGGGCTGAAGATCTTAACCTTCCCGTGGCATTGTTCTTCCCTCTTCACATCCTAATCTCCTTTTCGGCCCATTGCTTTCCTTTTGAAAACTCTCCAGTCCTCGGAGCCTGATTGTTTGTTTTCCATGCAGTTCCTCCAGTTCCCAGCTGTCAGAAGAGCCATTTGTTTGTCATCTTTGAAACAGGAAGGGAAGTGCCAACAATTGCTTCATCCTTGTACCTCAGCTACCCAAATAAATACATGCAAGGTGGGAGGCTCCATTACAGCCAACGTGCCTGCTCCTCATCCTTCAACTAAAGGGCTCTCCAGTGCACCTGTCAGGGCCTCTACGTGTCTCTTGTAAACACCACATGTAATTGGTAGCTATTAGTTCCAGCAGTGGTTCAAACAAGGAGGAAAACCAAAATATCAGAAGTTCCATTTAACTGCATTGAGAGGACTCATCTGATATTATTTTGCAAGTAATTGCTGGACCCTAGATGAATGACATAGAGAAATTTCAGTCTGGAAGAGGCACGTTGGTTACATCATCAACATCATCATGACACTACCATCATCATCGTCATCCTCCCAACACATTGGCGTTGACATCCCTCCCACTGAGTGTACAACACCCCCCACCGTGGGCACTGGAGTTCATGCTGACATGGACGCTCTCCAGGTCTGCTGTAAGCACCAGCCATATGCTGTTTCACAAGACAGAAGTGCTTCTGGAAATTGTCCTGTAAATTGCATCTCAAATGCCCCAAGGAAGCGGAATTTTCCAGCCATGTGTGCCTGCAGTGGCTTCTGGTTTAAAATGACATCTGGCAAGAAGCTTCTCACTAAAAGAGTTTGGATGGCACTAAGAAAGAAGAAAATTCATGCCACCACCAAGAGCTGTATTTGATCATCAACATTTTGCTAGAATCTAGGGGAAAAAGTTTCTCTAAGGCTAATGATAGTGAATTGAAAAGCACAATGAATCAACTTCGCAGGGTCAATAAAACTCAATAAACAAGCCTGATCGTCTGAAAGTGACTGGCAACTTTTACCCAAATGTCTTCTGCTGTATCAACTAGAAAACTGGATGGCCATCCCCTTTCTGTGGGGGTGCTTCTTTTGTCGGGCGCAGAGGTGTTTCCACCCTCCCTAGCAGGAACGGCAGCTCTCCCCAAACAAGAAGACAGAAAGTAGGGAAGGTGGGTGGTGGGGGTTGCTCTGGTAGTGGATCCTACATCCCCACAGTTGTTGAGCACAAGTAACAGGCGTACGAGAAAATTTCTTCTCAGCATAGAAGAGCTGCTTTACAAGAAAGACACTGGGAATTTGACTATAATCTATGCTCATTTTCCTGTCTTCCATCTGTACTTCTTAGGATGTATTCCAAATTACACTCAGGTAGAGAGAAAATGGGACCCAAAGCAATGCAGTATGTTTGCATGTGAATACGAGTCCAGTGACAACTCTTAGCGCTTGAGAATTAGTACACAAATATGACAAATAGATTTTGATTATAGTCTGCAAAGATTCTGTGTCCCTTCTTGCCATAGGATTATACTTCTCCATCATGTTTTACAAAAGCATGTTCATGTGACTTGCACTGACCAATGGAAGGTGAGCAGAAATATGCTTTAGGAATGTGGATAAAAGAATGACAGTTTCAGAAAAGAATTAAAAACAGAAAATTTACTCCTAGCAAACTCTTACTAATGGAAACTTTAAAGGATATATTTTTGAGGCAGGAAGAAAAATAACTGCAGGTGGGTGGTCTGAGTTCTGCCGTCCTGAGTAGTGTGACAAGATCTTGCACGGTCCTGCCCTGCCTGCCCCAGGTGTGGGGCATCCCTTTGTCCAGCACATCTACACTGGAAATGCCACCTGCCTGATAGGCCCTGACATCCTCTGCTCCTGACGTCCAACCCTGACGTCGTCATGGCTCGATGATGCAGGATCACTGACAGCGGATGGTCCTCCTGATGTAGCATGGGAAGGTGCGTAGTAGCCTAATGCTATGTCACCACACCTATGTCACTCCCTCACTTCATCCCATCATGTAGGGACTTTATCATCTCACGTCATCACAAGAAGAAGGCTGAGTACCAGGGTGAGTGCAGTACGATAAGACATCTTGAGAGAGCAAGAGAGACCACATTCGTGAACCTTTTATTACATTTGTTGTTATAACTGTTCTATTTTATTATTAGTTATTGCTGTTAATCTCTTACTGTGCCCAATTAATAAATTAAACTTTATCATAGGTATGTATGTATGGGAAAAAACACGGTATATATAGGGTCAATTCTATCTGCGGCTTTAGGCGTCGACTGGGGGTCTTGGAAGGTATCCCTGTGGAGAAGGAGGGGCTACCATCCACACCTAATAACAGAGGACACAATACATAAAGCCAAAATAAAAAAAAATTAAAAAGAGAAATATACAAAATCATACTGAGATATCATTAACACTTCATTTGGAAATTGATAGAATAATCCCACCAAAAAAAATTATATGTATATAGCCTATTTGAATAAGCTGATTTTAAAAACCTGACCTAAGGGACATATAGAATACTACAATCAAGAGAATACATTGTCTTTTCAAACACATAAAGTGGTAAACTAAGTCTCAACATTTAACAAAGGATTGATATCATAAGGACTATGTTCTTATTTAAAAATGAGTGTTAGACATCAATTTTTAAAGGTAACTATGAAAATCCTATGTGTCTGGAAATCAAGAAATACACTTCTAAATAACTCATTAGTCATGGAATGAGCCATAATAGAAATTAGAATAGATGTAGAATTTTTTAAAAACCCAAATGTTACATATGAAAACGTACTAGGTCCATCTATATAAAATCTTAAATGCTGATGTTAGAAAAGAAGATTGTCTGCAAATTAATGAGAAAATAATTCATCTAAAGAAGGCAGAGAATGAATAATAGAATAAATGCAAAATGAGTATAAGAGCCTCAACAAAGCTAAAAATATTGGTTTTCTTAATAAATCTAATAAAATTGATAACTTTTGGCAAGATTTATCTAGAAAATGGGAAAGGCACAAATAAAAAATGTTAAAGATGATGTTACAGCATGAAAACTAATAGCAAAATACTATGAATACATTTATTCTGAGACATTAAAAAATTTAAACAAATGAAAAATGAAAATCCCCCCAAATATTGAAGAAACAAATTATTCCATGTTTTAAAAAATACCAAAATATAGGAAAAGGTAAAATGTCTCCCAATTTATTTGTTGAGACCAGCACAACCTTAATTATAAAATCTGTATAAAACTTGTGTATGAAACTATAAGGAAAATTGCAGTCCTATCTTTTCTCTTTAAAATACTAAAAAAAAATTAACAAACTTAATCCAGCATGATTTTAAATGTTAATAAATCATGAGCAACTTGGACTTATTTCAGAAATGCAGGGTAGATTTAGTATTAAGAGATTACTTAAGGCAGTTTACCACATTAATAGATTAAAGGAGAACAATCATATGATTATCTGAACAAATGCAAAAATAAGTTTTTGATAACTTCTAACATCAATTCATGACAAAATTTCATCATAAACTAAGAAAAAAGAGAACTTTTTAAGTTTGGTAGAGAGTATATTTAAAAAACACCACAGCAAATTTCATTCTTAATAGTGAAGAAGTGAAGTAAACAGTGAAGAAGTCCGTGGTGTTTACTACAGCACTTGCGTTTAATGTCATAGTAAGGGTTTTAGCTAGTTCACTAAGGCAAGAAAAATAAAAACATAAAAATTGAAATTAAAAAAAAGAAAGCTGTCACTATCTTATAGTTACCCTGAAGAGATGGTGTAAACTTTCTACTCAAAATCTGGTTGAGATACGACTGATAACACCAGCGCGCACCAAGAGGTGTGGAAAGGTTTGTTACTCACACAACGAGGCTTTCTGGGGAGAGCAGGGTGGACTCCCAATCTGGTCCGAAAATGGCTTGAGAAATCAGGCAAAGCAGACTGACCCGGGGCTTTGATTGTAGGCAGGTGGGGAAAGCAGTATGGAGGTTCCCATACGTGAGGCCTGAGGCCCGAGTGATTTGAACATCTGTGACAGAGGCGAGAACCCCTGGGGCCTCTGACCAGCTTGCTCAGGTGCAGGGCAGAAGAGGGAAGGGAGGGGGTGGTTAAATCTGGCAGCAGTCAGACACCAAAAATAGGGTCAGACTCTCTATTACACTGTCTACGGATGATATTGAAATTGAAAATTGAAATAATGCACAGATTAAATATCCAAATTACTGAAAGAATTCAGTAAAATTTCTAGATACAAAATCTATATACAAATTCAGATGTATTTCTGATACGGGAAAGTAGACCTCAAAACTGGGATCCACTTGAAGGCCAAGTGGGTTCTAGACCTCCCACAGGAAAGAATTCAAGAGTGAGCTGACAGTTTAATAAATGAAAGCAGGTTTGTTAAAGTAAGAAAAGAGAAAAAGGGACAGACAGGGCAGCACTCTCTCTCAGAGCAACAGAGAGTGGCACTTTGTGGGTTTCCGGGGTCTTATTTTATACCTTCATTTTATGTTAAGTGGAGGGAGAATTATTCATAAGATTTCTGGGAAGGGGTGGGGAGTTCCTGGAACTGAGGGTACCTCCTCCTTTTAGATCATATGGGATAACTTCTGGGAGCTGCCATGGCATTTTTAAATTGTGTGGCACTGGTGGGAGTTTCTTTTAGTAGCTAATGCATTATAAGCAGGTATAATGAGCAGTGAGGGTAACTGAGGCCATTTTTCGTGGCCATCTTGGTTCTAGCTGGTTTTGGCCAGCTCTCTACCGCCTCCTGTTTTATCAGAGACCTTGGTTTGGGTCTTATGACTCCTTATTGAGCATGCCTGCCAGTTCCCTATCTCATTTCTATAGACTACCACCAACCAGCAGAAATTTAGATTAAAAGAAAAAGATATTTACAACAGCATTCAAAATATAAACTACCCAGAAATAAATCTAACAACAACATAAAAATTTTCCAAAAGAAAAATTACAGAATCTTAAGAGATTTTTTTTTAAAGATTCAATAACAAAGATCTCAATTTTGCCCAAATTAAATGAAGCTCCATTCAAGATCCTTCCAAGGTTTTTCATGGAACATGAAAAGCTGAATTTTAAATTCATAAGAAAGTGAAAATGTCTCCAAATAGTCAAGGTACTCTTAAAGATTATATGATAAACCCAGCCTTATGTGAAGACTTAATATAAGTCTATATTTATTAAGCCTGTATGAAATTGGCACTTAAACCTCACAGGTTTATTTCTGCCTCCCAGTACATGACTAATGAGAAAGTGGAAGGTGTTCTTTGTTTGGGTCACTCAGGGACTGGGGCTGACAGAGGGTACATCATCTGTAAGGGATCCCAGCAGCAAGGCAAATACAGCCGGCTCTTCTATTCTTTGGCCAACTGACACAAGTTATTTCCAGTCTAGCCATTGGCTAAAACTTGTCACATGGCCACACCTTCAGGGAAGCAGGCAGAATTATCAATAAGCACCACTATCCCTGCAAAGTACCCAGTAAATCAAACATACATATATCCTCTGACAAAGTTTAGATAATGAAGAAACTCTTGCATGTATGCACCAGGAGTCATATCCAAACCTGTTTTTAATAGCATTGTTCATAATAGAAAAAAAGTTGAAAAACAACCCAACCATAGAATGGATAAATAAGTTGTATATTCTCCCAGTGAAATACTTACATAGAGTGATGGGTAGAGCCAGTTCATACTGTCTTGCAAAAGCCAATCATGCACCTCTCTCCCCAACTCTGCTTGAAGTGACTTTACATTGTAGGTTGAAATCTGCTACGGTAGAGGTATTTACACCATGGAAATGGGCAAATGGTACAAATTGGAGCTTTTGTTCTCTGAAGAGCCAGTTGTAAAATATTTACCAGCATGCCACTGACTGTGTAACAGTAGGAATGATGAACTACAGCCATAATGCATCAACATGGACCAATCTCTAAATTACGTACAGATAAAGAATAAAGTCATAGAAAAATATACACAGTGTTAGCCTACTTGTATAAAGTTTCAAAACTGACAAAAATAAATACAAAAATAACTAGGTAGTAAAAAAAATCTACCAAAGGAAAAGTTAACAGAAAATTTGGGGTGTGTTTATCAAAGGAAGCTGTACCCGGGGTACTAAGACTAGAAAGAACACATTTTGGTGGGGAAGGGGTCATTCATGATTATGTGCTATTTCTTTGCTTCAGTGGTAGGTAAATTAATATTTAAGTTATAATAGAGCTTTTAATCATTCATTTCCATTTCATCCACTTTCTTGTGAGTACACGTCACAATTTATGAAATTTTATCAAATGCTACAATCAAAATCAGCTCTGGAAGAAATAAAGAGCAAAAAGGACATATGGAAAATCAAATAAACATTATGAAGAAAAAAACTTGAGTCAGTCTCCTAAAATGCAGAGAAAGAAGACACAGAAGTGAAAAGGAGGAGGGAGAAGAGATGACATTGCAGCCCAGAGCACTTAAAAAGTGGTGGGGGTCTGGCCAAGGACAAAGGAAGAAACAATCCAGCTGGGCGCTGTCTTCCTCTGCTCCATTTCATCAGGTCCTTGTGTGTAATGTGCACAGGATTTTGAATGTAAATGTTTGTGTCCTCAAATATGATGCCTAACAAATCTTTCTTACACGCATGAAGGTAATTAAAGGATATTGCGAGAGCTACAAGTGCTCAGGAAATACATTATTCATATACAATTTGTTCCATCAGATCGATCGGATAATCACAGTGGAGAACTCAAGAAACAGTGGCTTTAAAGAACTTTGTCTTCTTGAGAGCACACTCAAAAAGCAAAGTTAGATTATGTTTTCACAAGTACTGGCTGAGTTAATCTTCACCTTTTTCTACATTGCCTGAAAATATCCATCCTATAGAATATCCTTTACACCACAAGTCAGATGGACTATTTTGTAAAATTTGACAACATTTAAAAAGTGAATAAAACAACAAAAACACTTATTCTATTCTTGTGTTTGCTAAACAGTGGCTAAATCGGTTCCATTGTCTTTATTTTTCAACTGTATTCTATGGCATACCCGGGTGGCACATGGGCACCTCAGAGGTGCTACAGGAGAAATTCTGAAAGTTAAAACATTATAAAAACAAAATGTATATTTGGATGTGTTCCATGGTGATATTTAACTTACTGGAGACACTCCCACTACATTCATTACCTCGGGCAATGACGAGAATTAGCTGAGAGTTGATCTGCTCCCCCGAGCTCATTCGAATCAGCTCCTACGCGTATCACTGACTGAGCAGACTTTACCTCTGCAAGTATCCACTTACAATTTGGGCATTTTCATGTCCACTCACACAACACTGTAGAAACTGGGGAACTTGTGCATACAAGTATGGCCAGTGAAGAACTTTTGCTTGGTTAGGTCCATTTCTAACCCTATGTAGCGTCAAAGAAAAAAGTATACAATGACACTTACTACAGCATGGCAAGGAAGACTTTATTCAGGACCATTGCAATAGGTATAGGAGCCACTGCTTTGGGACTTTGTGATGGGGAGGAGAGAGTGGGTTCAGCTCTGAACACAGCACGGACAAGTGGGGATTTATAGCCAAGGAGCAGGGTGGGGGTCAGTGGGTGGAAAATTACTAGGAGGAAACATCAGGGGTGAGGGGGATCCTGGCTAAACCCACCTAACAGGACTCTTGCTGGCAGGCCAGGATGACCAGACCCCACCTGGGGAAGGGAGGAGGAAGAAGAACCTGATCACATGGTGAGGGGGATAAGATATTGAGGAGGGGCGTTCTGGCTAAACTGACTTAGCAGGTTCTTTTGACAAAAACTGGATTTTAGGGCACAGTGGCTCACGCCTGTAATCCTAGCACTCCGGGAGGCCGAGGCGGGAGGATCACTTGAGGCCAGGAGTTTGAGACCAGCCTGAGCAACATAGTGAGACCCCATCTCTACAAAAAATTTTTGTAAAATTAGGCAGGTGTGGTGGTGCGTGCCTGTAGTCCCAGCTACTCGGGAGGCTGAGGCAGAAGAATCTCTTGAGCCCAGGAGTTTGAGGCTGCAGTGAGCTATGATGACGCCACTGCACTCCAGCCTGGGCAACAGAGTGAGACCCTGTCTCAAAACAAAAACAAAAACAAAAGCAAAAACACTGGATTTTACAAGAAAGTGCACCTATGGGCCTAGGAGAAGGTTCAGGAGCCCGACTAAATGATGACGAAGCAAACCACCTTTGTCAGTAGCCATCATTTGGGAAGTATCAAGTACTGGGATTATAAAAGCACCTACACACTTACACACTTACACACTTACTACACATCTGAGGTGCTTTTTCTTTTTTTACTTTTATATTCTCCAGAAGAAATATGAGAATAGATAATAGTCACGATTCAACTTTGAAACAAAAAGATGTCTGGTGACTCCTCTTTTTAAACAGCCAACAGATACACTGGGAAGATATTTTATGAATTTGTAATTTGCGGTGCTCCTTGCCTTCGAAGGCAGGTGACCCTTCCACAGGATTTCATGTTTGCTCAGTGTAAATAGTCACGTCCTGCTGGTGGCCTTTAGTCTTGGACAAAGAGTGTGGGATGCCCAGGCGGAGAACTAAGGAGCTGAATGCTTCTGCGTTAAGGGGAGGGAGAGGGGGAGAGCTGGGGGCAGGGAGAGGCAGACGGGAGGGCCCAGCTGACAGGCAGGGAAGCCCATCTGGGGAGAGAAGAGTGACAGTGACAGTGTTCTGCAGACACAGAGGGACCTGGGGCCGGCGGGGCTGGCTACTTCGAGAAGTTCCTGCTGTGTGGTTTGCAGGGTGAACGCATTTCTCCATTTCTTTCTTCATGAAGACTTTGGTGAAACACAGACAACCTGCCAGTGCTTTTGCGGTTGGCTCATTTGGGAAGCAGGGGCAGGTGGCGTGGGGATGCTGAGAAACCCTAACTCAGCTCACGTTCAAGCTGAGGTAATGGCAAGAAAGAGCAGACATCTACCCAAGGCAGCCTGCGAACAATACTGTTTTTTGTCAAAATATTAAGGGGGTACAAACGTTTTTGGTTACATGGATTGCTTTTGTAATGCTTGAATCACGGCCATAAATGGGCCATCACCCAAATAGTGTTCATTGCACCCGTTAGGCAGGTTTTTGACCCTCCCCTCCCGCTCCACCTGTAAACAATACTTACACCAAGGCAATGATTGATTAGATGAGATGTCCAGACATTCTCTACACATTTTTTTTTTTGAGACAGGGTCTCACTCTGTCCCCCAGGCTGGAGTTCAGTGTCCTCATCACAGCTCACTGCAGCCTCAAACTCCTGGGCTCAAGCGATCCTCCTGCCTCAGCCTCCTGGTTAGGTGCGACTACAGGTGCACCACCACACCCCCCCTAACTTTTCTATTTTTTGTAGAGACGTGGTCTCGCTCTTGCTCAGGCTGGTCTTGCACTCCTGGCCTCAAGTAATCCTCCCGCCTCGGCCCAGAGTGCTGGGATGACAGGAGTCAGCCACTGTACCCGGCTCCACACATTTTTAAGCCATTGATGTATATAATATTTGGGCACTATATAAAGAGAATAATACTTTTTTTTCACCTCAAAACCAGAGAAACACACAATAGCTATTTTCTGCAAATTTAAATCTCATGTTAAATGGCCAAAGTCACAGAATTTTCTTGAGCTTTATAGTTATACAATAATACATACCATCTGACACTAAAATTGCTCTCACACTATCTCTGCCCTATACTTAAAATCAGATTACACAATATCCTTTACTCATATTAACTATCTCCATGAAAAAGAGACTAAGAAAATACCTGAATTAATTCTCCTAACGAGTATGTATTGAGTGCCCAGAGCTAGTGGCTAGAGAGCAAGAACAAGTTCAGTCTCTCCTCTCGTGCGGCTTACAGTCTAGCAGCAATGTTCAGACGTTAGCAGATAAACACACACATTGCTGTCTGCTTTTAAACTAAAGTAGTCATCCGGAAGAAAGGATCGGAATTCTACGAGAGCTTCGAGGTGAGTGGCCAGCCCAACACGGGTGAGATGGGGAGTTGGCAGGACTCACTTGAGACAGAAGGATGACCGTGTTGTTTACGGGATTGTGACGATGCTGCTCACTGGAGGATCACACTGCTACCCCCTGTGAAGATGATGATGCCATTAATTGGATGGGAGCTAGTGACATCCACTGGGTGAATGATGATGTCATTCACTGGGTGGAAGATGGTGTCATCGATTGGGGTGATAATGATGTCATCCATGGGACAGGTGATGATGCATTTACTGAATGATGATGTCATTTACTGACTTAAAAAGCATGGCAAAGGGGCTGGATTAAGGAGGAGATGTTGAGTTTGAGGTGCTTTTGAGAAATGCAGGTGAATATTTGGGGGAGTTAGCTGGTACAGTGCAGATAAGTCTGCTTAGCCTTTCTCTGCATTGTATTGTAGGTTTAGGAGTCAGACTACCCGATTTTGAATCCTGACTTCACCACTTACTAGTTCTGCCACCTGGGACAGTTACTTTATGTCTCTGTGCCTCAGTCTCTTCATTTGTAAAATACTTTTATTAGCAATAAGGCCAACCCGATAGGGTAGTCATGAGTAAATGAAATAGTATATAGGAAGTGCCTAGAAATATGTTTGGCAGGTAGAAAAGCCCAATAAATACAAGTTGTTATCACCAGACGTATGGATCTGGGTTCCAAGGGGAATGGGCTAGAGATACCAGAGGGTCTCTGGAGAATGTGGCTGCTGAAGCCATGGCCGTAGACAGCCTTCCCAGGGAAAAAGGGAGGGACAGGGACAGGGAGGAAAGGGCCAAAACTAAGCTTTGAGGAGCTACGATGTTGAAAGGCAGGGTAGTCTGCAGATGAGTCTGCTAATCAGAGTGGGAAAGAGAGGCTGAAAATACGAGGGAAATCCAAGCAAGACGGAATAGTGGGACAGCCAGGGGAAAGAGCGTTCCCCAAGAAAGAGAGTGCGCAACTGTGCTGCAGCGGATGGAAGGCCCAGACTTGGAGAGACGCACGTCCACTGGACTTAGGGCAATGGAGGTCACCGATGGCCTCAGCGGAGGTATCGCTCTCGGTCGAGGAGTGGAGCAGGTTGGGGTGGGGTGAGAGCAGGTGAGAGGCAGAGTGGAAACAGGGTTCAGATCGTCCTGTTGAGAGGTTTGGCTCTAGAGAGGGGAAGAGATAGGAGGCTGGAGGAGGAGGTAGAGGCACCTGCTGGGTGGCCGGGGGAGGAGGTGAGGGTAGTGGGGGTTTTGGTATTTGTGAGAATTATGCAGGATCTTTTTTTCATGCTCCTCTGGATTTCCCAAAGTTTCTACAGTGAGCATGCACTGTTTTCCTTAATTATAAAATATACTTCAAAGCAGTGTATGTAATTATGTATAGTCCAAATGACAGATGACTACAGCAACATGACATATGGCTTGTAGCAACCACTGACAACGTTGAGTCAGAACACAAGGCTGGCATTGTCTAGTCTGGCCTCAGGTCTTACCAAATTAGCTCAGAGGTGCGAGGGCCACACCTCTGTCATGAAGGAACTTGCCGCACTCTCTCAGCCTTCTCCTCCATGGTGGGGAAATGTTGTGGCCTTCTGAACAGGAACTGTGTTGTCCACCTTTGAATTCCTGAGATGTAGGAGGGACCCCTCTTAGGGGCCTGCTAGGCCTCCCAAGCATGGAAATAAAGAAAAATCTTGAGTCCCTTTGTAATGGCAAAACCGGGGTAATGTTGCGGAGAGAAACACCGAGAGGTACAGGAGGATGCAGAGAGAACAGGTTTATTTCACGCCGGTGGGCTCAGAGGGGATTCTTCCACCAAATTCTGAGCCCCACGCTTTAGATGTAATGACCTTTTATAGAGGTCTATACCGGGAAGTGTACAGATAAGGCAGTTGCTGCAGGGGAGCTGCTGAAAGCTGTTTACAGAGGCGAGAGTTGCAGTCGTTAAGCAGTTTCAAGGACAGTGAAATTTTCTGTTTCCCCATCACCTTCAAGGGAGATTCCAGACACCTAGCTAAAAAGTAAATGAGCAACGTGATAAACAAGAGGATGCTCACAATAGTCTCCCAAGCAAGCCAGGGCCACAGGGTGTTTTGGTTCCCCATAGAAACTAAAAGATAACATCCTAACCTAACATATGTTCTTGAGTTGTTTCTCAGGAACCCCTACTGAATGGAAAATGCTGACAACTCTCACATAGACCTCAGGTAAGGGAGTCTGAGACAGAACTCTGACCACTGTTCTTTGTTCTAAATGTCTTCTTCAGGGGCCTGGAGGGAGCCACACCCATGGGCCAAGCCAATGTATAATCTCCATGTATTATTTCACAATTTTGCCACAACTTCTGGTTTCCTGAAATGTTTAAAACCCCTGCCTATAAAAACTCTTCCTTATAAGCCATCTGGGAGTTTGGGTCTTAAACGTTAGCTGCCTGCACTCCTTGCTTGGCACCATACAGTAAGTCCCCTTCCTTCTGCTGCAGATCTCAGCATCAGTGTCTGGCTTTGCTGCCCAGAGCAAGTGGACACCAGTTCAGTTAGGTATAATAACCATCCCAGTATCTACCACTGTCCTTGGTGTGTAACTGCTTGCTATTCAGCAAATATCTGTTAAATGTGTTAAAGGTAATTTTCAGAAAAAGGTAAAACCATGACTAGCATATAGATCTAAAAATGAACACTTGTTAGAGAATTTATTTTACTCATGTGATACAAGGGAACCAGGCAGATGTTATAACCAGTTCAAAGGAAAAGTCAAAACAGCACAAATTTATGTCTAATAAGGAACGTTGAGATGAATTGCAAATGGAGACAAAATTGTGTTTTTCAAAGTAAGAGGAAGTCAATTTACACCACTACCAGGTAGGACTGCATTTACATATCTATCACTTACCTACAATTTACAAAGAGTTTCAAAATAGCCAGGAGATAATAGAAGGGCTAGAATCTGATAACTCAGAGGGTGTACCACAGGCAGTGCAGTTTTCCACTGAAACACAAAAATTTTTTTAGCCAGGAGATAATAGAAGGGCTAGAATCTGATAACTCAGAGGGTGTGCCACAGGCAGTGCAGTTTTCCACTGAAACGCTAAAATTTTTTATCTACAAATGAATGAATCACCTGTGTCGTCTTGACATACAGAGGAGAGAGAACATTAATCAACAGAAATAACTTTGAGTCAGGACCCTGGGTACAAGATAACAGTTACCACTTTTAAGACAAATCATTGTGTTCCAGATGTTCCTGAGTGGTATGGCTGTCTGGCTGCTCCATGAAGACAGGGGCTGAGCTTGTGGTTGCCAGCTGTGTCCCATGTCCTTGTGGCTGCAGGGAGAAGTCACAGGGCAAACTCAGCCCTGAGCCTTTTGATGGCATGCTGTGAGCATTTCTATTCAAAGCAGGCTTATCTATAGCAACAAGCTACTCCAGAATTGTACCTTGTGTTTGTTAGATTTCACAGGCAGTAGTGGCTTCTACTGCCAATGTGCTCACGTTACCAGCCAAAACAAGTCCTGATGCTCTTATTCATAACTGCTGGGTTTTTCATAACTGCTGGAGCAGGACCGGCAGGAAGCCTGACCCCAGCGGTGGTATTTCCACTACCTGACTGATGACCTGGCATAAGGGTCCCACATTTAGGCTGCAGTTAGAGACCGTGCATCAATTCCGCCCTGCTCAGTACCTGTTTGTTGTGCTGGGAATGAAGTCTTTTTGCAGGCAGGGAGGGGAGTGGTTCTGAGTTGAGTTCCTTTGTGAATAAAATGACTGATGTCCCTCTCAATGAGTGAAATTCAGTAGTATCTTTATTTAAAATAAAAATAATTTAAAGCTACCATTCATTCATTAAATGACGAAAAAAGTGCCAGGCAGTAGTAAAAGGCTTTCATATATAACATACCTGATCACTATAACAAATTAGAGAGCAGTAAGTATCTATTCATCCATCCATCCATCCACCCATATACCCACCTATACACCCACTCACACATCCATCCATCCCTCCATCCATTCATCCATCCGTCCATCCAGACATCCACCCACCCACCATCCATTGTTGAATGCCATTCTGTGCACCAGGAATTACGGTAGACATACAGCAAGATAAGCAAGAAGGACGCCACCTCTGCCCTCAGATGGAGAGTTAGGAAACTAACTCAATTCATCAGCAAACCTCACTGGTTTTATGTTCAAAATATATCCAGAATATGACTGCTTCTCACCACCCCATTTCTCCCGCCCTGCCCTTCCCTGGTACACAATCAAGGAGCCATCGTAGTCCTCGTCAAGACCTGCAGGAACCTCATGGCCCTGCCTCGCCTTGCCTTCTCTGACCATGGGTCTCATGCTCACAGCAATGCCCAAAGCGGGTGGGACTCAATGAGTCCTTGTTGAATGAGTGGACCAATGAATGAACGAGTGAGTCAGCCAAGCAAAGAGAGTTCAGCTAGCACAGCGTCTGTCAGTCCTGGGGGCAACTTTGCCCTGGACACGATTATGGGATCAGAATATGCCACCCCAAAATATTCCACTTTAGTATAACAATTATTTTATGCTGAAGACATTCGAAGTTCAACAGATACAGGAAAAAATCCTTCTCAGAGCTTCTCTTACCTGATTAAAGGCACCAACTTCTGGGGAGACAGATGGACATAAATTCCTCTTCAGGGCACATCTACTCCCAGATGGTAGAAAGACAGTGAAACCCACCCCAAATCCCTCCTCCAGGGAAGTTTTATGGGCCTAAAGGAGGCAGAAAGACCAATCATACCTGTACAAACATTATCACAGACTTTCTTATCTCCTGTTTGTCCTCCTGAAAATATACTTATCTTTCCAAAAAGTCATTTTCTCCCCCATAAGTGCCTTTCTGCCCCTTCCCTTCACTTGTTAAGATGGTATGTAAGCCCCAAATTCTAACCACTCTTCCAGTTACTGATCACTGAGCTCTGCATGTATGTGTATTGCATGTGTAAATAAACTGTTAATCTGTTTTTTGTCAGTTTAATTCTCAGGCCCAAGCCCTGAACCTAAGAGGGTAGAAGAAAGGTGTTTTTTTCCTCCACTAAAGGGACATTTGGAAATATATGGAGATGTGTCTTCCTGTCTGTTCTCACAACTGGAGCTTAATGGCATTTAATTGGTAGAGACCAGGGGTGCTGCTAGACATCCTACAATGCACAGGACAGCCCTGCACAGTGACAAAAAATCATCTAGAACAAAATATCATAGGTACCAAGGTTGCAAAACCCTGAGCTAGTGGTTATAACTGATTTTTAAAAATTAACTTTACTGAAGTAAGATTTAGGTACCATAAAATGCACCCATTCTAAGTGCACAGTTTGAAGAGTTTTGACTAATGCATGCACCCCTCTAAATACAACTTCATTTCAGATATAACATAAAGTATTAAATATTTACATTTCCCTGAAACATAAACTCATGTTCCTTTTAGTCAACCCCTCCCCTCCTCAGACAACCAATCTCATCATTACCATCATAGCTTAGCTTTCCCACTCTAGAATTTCATATAAATAGAACCATGTGTGTTCTCTTTTGTGTTTGGCTTCTTTTGCACAAAATCATGTGTTTGAGATTCATCTGTATAGTTACACGTATCAGTAGTGAGCCATTTTTGTTGCTGAGTAGTATTCCATTGTATGAATATTCTACATTGCTTTTGTTGTTTTACCCATTCTTTTGCTGATGGACATTGGAATTATTACCAGTTTTTGGTTATTAAGAATAAGCTGCTATGGGCATTTTAGAAGTCAATTTGTAGATACAGATTTTTGTTTCTCTTCATCAATACCTAGGAATAGAATTGTTGGGTCATAGGGTAGATTTAAGCACATAAGAAAGTGCCAAATGGTTTTACAAGGTGATAGCACCGTTTCACACTCCCGCTAGCAATCCAAGAGAATTCTTGGAATGGCCCATTGTGTTAATTTCAGCCATTCAAGTGGGTAGATAGTGGTCTTAACAGGAGTTGGATTGGAGCCTTTATTAAAGCTTTGGTGACTCCAAGTGAGTTCATCTCTCTCTGTCTCTCTCTTTCGAGAAGATGCCTATGACCAAACACTACGACACTATTAGACCTCAAAACTGTGACATCTTGGGTCTGCTAGACCTTGAGGCATCCAGTCTGTGAGATGGATAAAGCTGAGGTGGCTGGGTCTGGACATTGCAAAATCACAACACAACAACGCCGCAAGTGTTCAAAACCTTGAAACTGCAACACGAAAATCATGAGTGTTCTTTCTTGCTCTGGCCCAACCTTTCCTTTCTCAGCAAAATTTTCACTTAAGAGTATGACTAAGGTAGAAAGATCATGCTAATATATGGGGTGTCTCCAAGTTCAAACCCAACAAACCAGCCACAGGTCCGGCTGCATTAGGCTGCTCGCTCCTCCCCTGGGCAAAGTCTGCCCTTCTCAGCACACTTTTTGCTCTGTTCTACCTGTCCCTAGTTTTATCAATTGGTCTTCTGTTCACCTAGTGAGGATTTGTCCCTCTGAAGTTGTTTAGTTCTTTTAGATTTCTTTGTGTCCTTCTTTCTTCAATGGCTTTAAAGAAAAATTTGATTTTGGTGATTTCTTGCAGTTTCATTAGAAATGAACTCACGTGACAACCTTCTGTATGCCAAATGGCAGAGGAAGCTCCTGTTACAGCACGTTTAACAGGTTCCAGGAGAAGGGAATTACGGGATGCTTTGGTACCCAGAACCTACGGAGGGAGTCAAGAGAAGACTTTCCAGAGGATGCTAAGATCAAAATCACTGGTAGGAAGTTTCCAAAAGCAGAAGGAGGTGGCCAAGTGTTTCAAGCCAAGGAAACAGGGGTCAGGAGAGAGGATAGAACAACGGAAGAAATGAAAGTAAGGGTTTTTGTTGGAGAGGAGAGGATGAAGGTGGGAATGGCCCAAAATGAGGCTGGATCTGCTCTGTCCCGTAGGGCAGCCTCTAGCCCCGGTGGCTCTCGGGCATTTGAGACGTGACTGGTCCAGGCTGAGACGTATAGCAGCTGTCTAGCTGTACAAACTGGACTTCAAACCCAGCTATAAATCACTGGATTTATAGTTTACACTGTACATTTATAGATGATCTATAATTTGTAATTATAGATAAATCCATAATTCATAGATATACACTATAAATCCCCTGTAAATCCAGCTATATACACTGGATTTCAAATACCTATTAAGAAAAAGTAGAATACAAAATATCTCATTGACAATTTTTATATTGATAATATGTTGAAATGATAATATTTCAGATATATTGGGTTACTAAAATACATGATTAAAGTTAATTTCATCTGTTTGTGTCTACTTTTTTCAATGTGACTACTAGAAAATTTAAAACTGTATTTGTGGTTTGCGTTGTATTTTTACTGGGCAGTGCTAAGCTCGACAGTTTTGCAGCACTGGATCCTGAAGGGTCCTAAAAGCCATCGTGAGGGTTTGAATGGTGCAGGAAGCAGGTGGGAATGATATGCTCAGAATGAAGGGTTGGGATTTTAGAGGATTAACAAATATCTCCTGTTTTCCTGAATTCTGAACCAATTGAAAGTCATGAGCAAAAGTCAGACAGATGAGAATAAATATGCTAGTTTTATTACTAGTAATAGCTGCATTCGAGAATAGAACATCAGGTCAGTAGCTGCAATGGGCTTGCTGACCATTCTCTGGAGAATTAAATTCACCCACTCAGAGGCTGGCACAGTGGACAAGCTGCAGGCAGGCTCTTCTTAAGACGTGGCATGAGAATGGATGCTCTCCGTGGGCAGAAAGATCCAAAGAGCAGAGAAAGGGGAACAGGCTGAAATGAGTATGCCCTTTCCCCTCCTAAATCTGCCGGGAAATCTTTCCTTCTCTGGGGAGGAGTGAGAGGGACTGAGGGAAGGCAGGAGCTGGGATATACCCAGTGGTCCGACGTTGCTCCTCCAGGCTTTTGCAGTGGTATGAGTTTCCCCTCGCTTCTGTAACAAATGATCACAAACTCAGTGGCTTAAAACAACCCACATGCTTTATCTCACAGTTCTGCAGACCAGACGTCCAGTTTGGCTCAGCTGCTTACTCTAGCTTTCAGAAGGCTAAAATAAAGGTGTCAGCTAGACCAGGTGTGCGTCTGGGTGCTTGAGAAGGATCTCCTCCCAAGTTCACTTGGGTTGTGGACAGAATCCAGTTCCTTGCTGTTGTAGGATTGGCTGTCAGCTGTGGCCACCATTGGCTCTTAGAGGACTCTCTGCAGTCCTTGCACACGGGGCCCTATATCTCAGAGCCCACAATGATGCACAAATCCTTCTCCTGTTTGGAATCTTTGTGACCTCCTGTTTTGCTGAAAGTCTTCTGATTGCTTCCTTCTTCTAGTCAGAGAAAGATCGTTTTTTTTGTTAAGGGCTCTTGTGAGTAGATTAGTCCCACTCAAATAATCCAGGATAATCTCCCTATCTAGAGGTCCATAATCGTAATCACATCTGCAATGTCACCTTTACCACGTAAGGCCACATAGTCACAGATTTGGGGATGAGGACATGGATGTCTTCCAGTAGGACTATTATTCTGCCTACCATAGGTATTAAATGTAACATAGAGATATCACATATTTGAATATACACTTTCTTTTACTATTAATTTCTTGGGAAGTAATTACAATTCAAAGCTATTTTCCTTGTTTCAATGTCCCCTTTTGGAAAGTGGGAAAAATCCTGAAATTTTCCTCCTGAGGATATTATGAGTTAATACATGTCCAGTGGTTGCAATAACGCCAGGCATGGGGTGGGTGCTCAATAAGTGTAGGTCATTACTTTTTATAAAGAATAGTGACCTACTTAAACAACAAGCCACTGACACACAACGCCTGCACCCATGTGAAAGGTCAAAGTCCTGCAGTGCTCACACTAACTGAAGTCTGAGGCCTCAGAGCCTCGGGTCTGGTCCCTAGCAGCAGTGTGGTCTCCACGTGTTATTTTGTTTCCCACCTGCCAAGCATCGCCTAGTTTTCTAAATTCCCAGGTGATGTGCCACGTTTTTGCTATCTTCAGGAACCAACTGAATTAGACTGGCATTCTGTTTGGGGAGATTACATGTTTCTGCATTTGTCAATAAGATTATAACTGGTTGCTAAATCAGGGGATGATGTGAGGATTCTATTGAAGCCACTTTGGTTCAGATGCAACTTTTCTCAGCGTATCAATTTTGCACCACCAAAGGGCAAGGATAACAGGTGAATGCAATTACACCTACCCGTGGTGCATAGCCCCCGTAGAGAATGCACCATGGTACACGATGACCATTCATACTGCTTCTCTCCCTTGGTGTGGCTTGGCGTGGGCCCTGCCTACTTGGAAGTGCTTCTTGCAAGATGCATCCTAATCTATGCTAAAGAAAGACAAGCAGCACCACGAGCCACGACCACCAGCCCCGGCTTCCTGTGTTCTGTGGGAAGCCAGGACCTGCTTCCACAGGGCACCTGCCGAGCCCTCCTCAGCCCCTGTTGCAGTAACTCAGCCAACTCCACCCTTTCACCCCATCCATCGATGACCTTCACCCTCTTTGTGAAAGTTAGAGAGTACATTTGATGGAATATTTATTTAATAGAAACTTAGAATGTCATTTCAGCTGTGGAAGTGATTTTTTAAAGGATTTTTATTGTTTAATGGTTTTTGGTGGGGTTTTTTGGGGGGGATTTTTCTGGGGGGGTTTTGATGCTCTGGTTTTGAATGTGTGGCTCTGGACTCTATTGCACCCATCGTTCATGTTTTATTTTTGTTTGTTTGTGTATTTGTTTGTTTTTCCTCCCACAATTTTTCAGAACTTTAAGTTTCCGAGAATATATCTGCAGTGTTTTGGTAGCTTGACTTATTTATCCTAAACACTTGCTACCCCTTCCTACTGGGCCTGCTGCTCAGGGTGCTCCTCTGACACGAGACGGAGTGGGAATACTCCCCCTCTGTGGCCGGGATGGGCCATGTGACTTGCTTTGGCCAGAGAAATGTGAGGGGAAGTGACCAAAATCGCATCCAGGCAGCTGCTGTACCCGGTCTTCTGTTCACTCTGTTCTAAGCCTGAGAGGTGAAGTCTAGAGGGGGAAGCTGCTTCAGTGTGAACGGAGAAAACATGTCAAAGAACTGAAGCCAACCCAGAAAAGCCACGTGGTGAGCGTGGGAAGTAACCTTTTACGTCCACAGGCCATTGAGACTCGGGGGTTGTCTGTTACCAGAGCATAAGGGACGAAAGGTGACTAACGCACCTGTTTCCTCAGGAATATCTGCCATGACTCAGTCCCAGGACAAGGGACTGCTGGGCTCCCTGGCACGGGGCAGGCCTCTTACTGTTAAACACATATGACTCAGTCCACAACGCCACTTTCTGCCTGGAACTTTAAAGTGTCTTGCTTAACCTCCCAGTCCTGTCTTCCTCAGCTGCGGCAGAGTTAGAAGCCACTGTTACAGATGGTGTGGCTGTAAGACGAAAGAGATTCCAGGGAACGCACAGTTTTGTATATATGTCATAGGTCTTTACTGGGTTAACTCACTGTGATTGATTGCTTGATTGCTTGATTGGTTTTTGTTACTGCAGCCTGGCTTAGCCCACCCTGACTTATAGAGACGTACACATCTGTAACTCAGGAGTTGTCTGTGCTAGGAATATAGACCCGGGAGCCCTCAATAATATAAATGGAAATCAAAGCTATGAGAGTAGAAGGAATTGCCTACCCGAGGAGCACTGCCACAGAAGTGAGGGGAAGATGGTGTTTTGAAAAGGAGCCCGTGTCCAAGAGTGCCAAGTTCCACCAGAGCGAGGCTGAGATGGAGCAGCGGCTTCCGCTAGATTAGAGTTTTGGCAAGTGCGGTGTCAGCGCAGAAGCAGCCAGATTTCAGAGGTTCGAGCCATGACTGGGAGGTTGAGAAGACGGAGTCGAGGCAACGCGCAGAACAGGAGTGATGGCAAATGGCAGATGCACGGGGGAGTAGCTGGAGAAAAACGTAGGGACAAAGGAATTCTGACTTCATTCTTAAATGCTGATGAGAAGTTGCTTGGTTAGAAACACAGAGAGTGTGGCTAATTAGGGATAATTAGGGATTCAAATCCTCGAGAAAGTGTAAGGAGAAGGAAATAAAAGGCGGAGAATATGTAGAGGGATTAACCTGAGCTTAGGAAATAGCCACTTCCTTCCATCGGTTAAGACAGGGAGGCAGTTCTCATTCACCACTTGCTGTCACCTGCTTACCAGCATCTGCTCTGTGCCAGGACTAGTGTGACGATGAGGAGAGAGAGCAGGGGGCGTGAGGACGGAAGGTGGGGGCTGGGGGGTGGAGAGGGTGGGGAGGTGGTTGCGGGGGATGGCACGTCACTGTGATGCGATGATTTGGGCGGGTCTCCCTGATTTCCAACTATTTGCCTGGGTCCAGATGAAGTAATTGAATCACAGCAAACCATTTACATTGTGCTACACTATAAGTAAGATGTGACCTCGGGCTTCTAAGCTAGGGCTCTAGGTCCCTGACTCCCAACTGGTCAGAAGACCCAGAGGCTGAGAGAAACTGGGTACAGGGGGCCACCCCGGGCAGATTGGCTGCTTCTCTTCACCTTCACCCATCGTGGCACCTCCCACCTGCTGCACCTGGGTGCTCTCTCTCCTCCCTCCCCACTGCCAGCCCGGCCCGTGCACTTGGCCTCCCTCTCCTACCTGGAACATTGCTCTGAGCAGACTGAGGAAAGTCTGTGCTTGGGGAGGCAAAGGAGGAGGAGGATGTGAACTTGGCCGACACGTCAGTTACTGACGCTGAGGCTGTGGGACTAAGTGGGAACTGCTTAAGGTCACCCCCAGGCTCCCCTGTCCTTCTCCCACCCACTTCTAGCTTGACAAGCATTGTGTAGAATAAATCCACCCCACAAATGCACCTAATGAACAGGTGTCTATCTTCCTGGCTTTGTTCAAGATGGCTATTACGGACTGAAGGTCTGTGACCCCCAAAATTTATATGTTGAAGCCCCAACCCCAATGTAATGGCATTTGGAGCTGGGGCCTTTGGGAAGTAATTAGGTTTAGATGAGGTCATAAGGGTGAGGCCTCGTGATGGGGTTAGAGCCCTTGTAAGAAGAGACTTCAGAGAGTTAAGAGGGCCTGTTCTCTCTCTCTTTCTGTATGTCTCCCTCTCTCTCTGTCTGTATTTGTTTGTCCCTGTCTCCCCCTCCCTCTCCCCTCCCCCCCCACACTTAGAGAGGGCAGAAAGGGAGCCCTCACCAGCTCCCACCACGCTGGCTCCCTGGTCTTGGACTTCCAGCCTCCAGAACTGTAAGAAAGAAATCTCTCTTGTTTAAACCACCCAATCTATGATATTTTCTTACAGCAGCCTAAGCTGACTAATTCAGTGGCTTATAATTTAAAATAATAGTAAACTTAAAGCAAGAGAACTCCGAGTGTTCTGTTCTCTCTTTATTATTTTTATTATCAGCAGTGCTCTTTGGTTGTGATGCTAGTAGTCTCGTTTTTCCTTTCCGTTTTTCTGTAATTTGCAAATCTTCTATCATAAGCATGCATTTTTAAATAAAAAGAAGTAAATATTTTCATTTATGATCTTATAAGTTAGAAATCAGGAAAAGCTTTGTCTCTACTGAGCATCTAGAATGAGTATTGCTTCTAAGATTGGGCACTAATTATAGAGCTAAAGTTTTTGGCAGTGAAGCCTAAAGGGAAGATTTTTATGTCACATAGAATCTGTATGAATAAGACATATATAAAAATGCTGCTAAAGAGAAACTCAGAGCCACCCGCCTTCCAGAAGGAATCCACATAAATCCTAATATAAGAGACACAGGTTAATATTATAGGTAATGTCTGACCATTGCTGTAGGGAAGAAATAAAAATGTTTTTCGAAGGATATTTCTTATATTTCTCTTCCATGGGAGTTGAGGAGGTGGTGTTATATCATGCCCACACAAGGAGATTTCACACAAATTATAAATGTGTTTATAGTCTCCAAGAAAAATGTTTTCTAATGGTCTAACTTTGTCCATGGACAAGCTGTGAGAAACTAGAAGAATGAGCAGTTAACACAGACGATCTTTCTGAAAATATCAAGAGCCTCAGGTGAGTAATTTTTAGAAAGAATGCTACATAGATTTTAGGCAGAAAATCCTGGAAATCGGCCAAATAGGAAGCAACCTCCCAATTCCGGACTCCATGTGAACAAAGCCAGACAGTCAGCGCCCAAGAGTCTTTTCCATTTGTTTCCCAGAGGCTGCTGAAAGGAGGCCAGGACAGGGAGGCATGACCGTGGCTTCATCCACGCACGGGACCCACAGGCGCGCTCAGAGAGGACGTAGAGCCCTGGGTCCCAGGTGGGTCTCTCCGGGAACTTACTTTCAGAGCACTGAGGTCCATATGCCACTATTGACAGGGACCCCCAGAAGCTTACCCTTCAGCATGGGGGGGACCTGCATGGCTGCCAGTCTGTGCCCAAATCATTTTGTTGAAAAAGATATAGCTCTTGGGATTGGATAAAAGTAAGGTTCTAGAAAGACTATCAGAGCTTGAAGGTTTGTGAGTCACGGAGGAGAATTCTCGCTTCCTCCCAGACCAGGGGGAGCCAGTTTGTGCAGCAGTTAAGGCAGGTGCGCTGGGGTCTGTCGGAACCGTGTACCACGTTCTAGCTCTTCTGTATTGGCTATGTGGCTTCAGACTGTCCTTTCCTTCAGTTTCCTCAGATGTAAGGTGCATGTCATGATAAGGAACCCAAGAGCAAGCCTGTCTTTGCTGTCGCCTGAGGGGAGGGTGCTGATGGCGACGGGCACCAGGGTGCTCACTTCTGCCCACGCACAGCGGCCCCAGGAGACCTCACTCTTGTTTCCAAAGAAGAAGGACAGGAGGCTGGCCAACTGAACAGATTCAAAGAAGGTTTGGAGAAATGAACAGCCGCTTGATTTATTAGTAAAAGATTAGGGCTGACAGAAGAACGGAGCTCTCCCTTGGGTCTGTGCTGGCCAGGGGTCTCCTTAAGGTCCAGTGTTCGGGCTTGATCCACAGGGAGAGGATGGCACTGGAGGGGCTCCAGGTAGACTCCTAAAGCTGTGGAGAGTTTTTGCTCCTCTAGGACTCACAGAGAACCTTCCCCAGAGCACAGAGACTCAACCCAACACCCCTTCTCCCAGGTCTGGAGAACATCTTGCACCCCAGGCAAATCTAGGCTTCCTCTCCAAAATGGAAAATCAGCTTCTAACAGGTAAAGCTGAAGGCCGAAAATCTATTTCTCCTTCACTTCTAGCCTGGGAGGTTAGGAGTGGGTGGCAAACTTGAAGAAAATGAGACAAGAAAGTGAGTTCTCTTTTGACAGGAGAAAGAAGAAAGATGCGCACAGGGAAAGATTTATTTCCTCAAGTAAACATAACCCGGAGTGTTTTCTTCATAGGCCAAATTCACTTGCCAGGGCTCGAGGAAATCATTCCCGTCACTGTCCGCACACCACGAGTCACGTTGGGAACTTCTTTGTCAAGACCAGATAAGGATCTGAAAAAATGAGCTGCAGAGAAGGCCACGCTGCTGAAGTCTGGGAAGTCACAAGCCTGATATGAATGGCTTAAATAGCCCAGCTAACGAGCTCATCCTTAATTTCCTACAACAATGGCAGCTTCCGCCAGCTCTTTATCAAACCCAAGGTGGGATTCATCACAAGACGGTGAATGATTTCTTGCCCACTGTTTTATCAGTCCCCCTGGTTTATTTATTACTCTTGAAAGCATATTACTCTTAAATTTTCCACACCTTCTCTAGGAGGGGGGAGGGGGAGGGTGGTGAAAAATTCCCCTGGAGGCTTTGATCCAGATTTCTTACAGTGTCTCTTTTCTTCATTTCAGCAGGTGATTAATTCACCTGTTAATCTGCAGCCACATCAGCCTCCCCACCTACATCTGCACGCACCACCGCAGAGAACTCTCTGCCAGCCCTCGAAATGCTCTTGGTCAAAAAACGGTAACTACCTTTCTTATTTTTTATGTTTAAGTTGTCTTATAAGAAAAAAAAGCTGGTAATAATTAAACAGTAGAGAGGAGGTAGCACCAGTGAAAATTAACTCTTCAACTTCTTGAGAAAGAAACCCTTTCTTCATCTTTATCTACTGCCTTGGATAGGCTTAGGAAAGAAGTCTGCCATTCACTGACCTATGATTTTTCCAAAATTCTAAAGATAAAGGCAAGAAAACCTGGCCGAGGTGGTATCTACTATTAGTTCCCTAAGAGATTAAACATAAAGTTCATGATTTGCACCGGGTGAGTTCCTGCCTGTACAGCTGAGAGCCCAGTCACAGCTTCTTCTTGGGGCTTCCCATTCAAGGATGAGAGAAGAGGATGGGGCTAGCTGGACGTCACATGGACAGAAAGGTGAACGTCTGCATCCACGTCCGACGTTAGCATCATGGCCTGATAGCAACGTGCCCTCATTAGTCCCTGTCTCCCCCTCACTCCCTAGCTGGTCACTGTCCGCATCTACTGTCTGGCGGTGGTGTTTACGGTGTTCCTCCACTGCCTGGAGAGCTGCCACAGCATTCGATAAAGGATGGTGTGTTTTTCTGCAAAAGCCTGAGTTTCATCCAATTAACCTTTATCCTGTTTGTTACATTAATTTGAGCAGCCCCCGGCTATGACAAGAAAGAGACTCTTTTCGTCCATCAACCCAGCCCGTTCTGCCCTTCAAGGGAAGCCCTCCTCGATCTCTGCCTCCCCCTGCACCTTTGACAACCCTTTCATACGACCCGCCCGGCCCCAGCTCACATTTAACTTGCTTGTGGCAATAATGCACAATTCAGATACTCGTCAGAATCACCTAAGGGCCTGCGGTGTCCACCTATGGAGCCATCTGGATCTAAGTCCAGAGATCTGCTTTAATGCAGGCAGGGGTGTGGCCCAGGCATCTGCCTTTTTAAAACGTTCCAGGAGATCCCGCCACCTTGCAAGGATAAGACCCCCACCTCCAGGCACATTCAGATTTACTTCATCTGGGGCAGGGCATGAGTGTGGGGACTCCTAAAGGCTTCCCAGAAGGTTCTGTTGCAGAGGTTGGTGGCGAGCCACCGACTTCGACCTTATTGATTGTGCAGCAAGCAGTAAATGTTGCATATGATGTCATGAGTGGGCTTGCCCCCCTCTTTCCTAAGAAGCTTGGTATTCTGGGCACAGCACAGACTGGACACTTTGAGTGGCTCAGGCTCCCACCCCAAGCTCCACCACCCTACACTGTGGTCCAGACCCATCCTCGTTCATCCCCCGGGACCGAATCTAGGTTTTATGGAGCCATGTACATATTCAGTTTGGGGAGGGGCCTCTTTAAGAAAAATGATTTCCAAATTATGGATACAAACTTAGGTTTGGGGGCTCTAACGTGGCTCCTTAGCTCCAAGGTAAACACGGATTCCCAGGTGGGTTTGCTGAGATTGCTAATGGCCCGTGGCTAAGTCTGTGGACAGACTTAGTGATTTTGGTATTTCTATTGTGTTAGGACTGGGACCATTCCCCCCACCTTTAGGTTCTCAACCCCAGCATTGCATAGGGAAATATTTCTTCTGGAGTCATAAGCAGGGAAAACTCCAGAGAAAAGGTCATTTATTCCCCCAGAGGATGCACCCAGCTTGGCAGGAGGCATCAACCTTAATATATGGGATGCATTTTGCCAGGACTGTGACAGCCATTAGAAATGGGCCTTGGGTGTCATTACCCCAGAGTCATCCTGGTGAAGGATGTGTCCTCTGAGCAGACAGAAAACATTAGAGTGCCCCGAGCTGAATTGGTCAGCTGAAAATACTGGAGTGCTTTATCCTTGGAAGGAAATTAAGCCATTTATTGGAGGACAGAAGTTCAGTATAATAGTTAAAGCCATCTGACGTTTCCATAAATTAATGAAATGTGTATGGTTGGCATAATTCAATGTGTAAAAGCATTAATCTCTCCTCCCCAAAGTCCAGAAGGAGAATTCCGGGCGGTGGGAAGAAGCAGGACCTCAGGGCCAGCAACATCAGACCTGGGCCGGCGATGCCGAGCTCGCCTGCAGGGGAACCCCGCGCCTGCGCACGTGCACTCCGCGCCCACCCACTCACGGGCTCAACCAGCCCCTTCATCCGCACGCACGGTTTTGAGACTCAGCTCAGATCTTGCCCATTTTCTGTGTCCTCCTACTCTGTTGTTCAAAGCGCCTACTCCCTGATGCCTACATGTGGAGGCTAACTGTTGTCCTGTCTCAGGCTCCTCTGCCTGCCACACGGCGAGCTCCTGAGGACAGGCACCGCCTGTGCTCATGCTTTAGTTCTCAGCGTCTAACAAAGAGCCTGGAGCAGAGCGGCACTCGAGATCAAGTGTGTCTTGCTTCGTGAAATCCCTGTTCACGTGGGAGCACGGTGGAGTCTGAGTGATCGTTCCAGGTCCCTCAGGCACTAACTATGGGTCCTTGGGCAACACCCTCCATCCCTGGGTCCTTTTCCTTACCTACGAAATGGGGATAATGATGGTACTCACTTTATAGGGATTAAATGATGTACAGCTGCAAAGCACTTGGTGCAGTGCCTCACCCACAATAAGCACTTGGGGATGGTCTGCAGGTATTGCTTTGCCAATGGTCAGCTGTCATAAAAAGAGACGAGGTCACACTGCTGCTTTAATTTAAAGTATTTCACGTTCGCTTCATCTCTGTCCCTAGAGTTCACAGGAAACATTTTTGCAGTGAACACAGTCTTAGTTAGGGAAATCATGACATGATTATACCCTCAACCCACGTGGAGGAAGTCCTGAGCAACAAGTAAACGTACGACTCTCTGGGGAGAGGTATGATGACCAAAAGCAAAACGGTGCGTCCAAACTCGCAAGAGTAAAATAGATTATAGTGATGTCTTCAACTAGCCCACAAGCAAATTATCCACTGATTCGGCTCCACTGTTTAATTAGGGTAGGATGGCCAACACAGCTCAGTACAAACAAAACATTTTAATGAGCAATCACAACAAAATTAATGATGCTGACATGTAGCGAAGTATCTCCATTTGTTTTTCTTGGGTATAGGCACATTTGGATGTTGAATTAGGTCAAGGGCCTGGAGTTGTCAGGGGCAGCAAGCATTGTGCCTGCTCTGGGTGCCGAACAGTCTGGACCTCCTGGAAGCTGCCCTTCCTTCCCGAGATCCACAATGGGTGTTCTCTGTGGGCCCCTCATCCCTTATCCCTTGACACTCAGGTGAGTTGTTGGAGCCCCGTGCTGGTGAGGCCCCTAAACTGGGGTGGATTTGCTTGGGGTGAGGATGCAGAACCCTAGACCTTCTTCTGCCATGAACAAGGTACCTAGGAGAAGAATTCAAGCATTCTGTGGAAGATGAAGCAGATGGCCTTAGAACCCTGAGATTCTGTAACCTACAAAAGCCTTCCATCGCACGGAGCCCTGGCTGGATCCATTCTCACGAGATATGGGTGACAGTGAGTGAAGTACTCCCAGATGAGTCTGAGCCCACTAGGGTGGGCAAATGACCCTTCATAGATCTAGCTTTATGCATACATGTGACTTCTGATACCCAGATTGTGCGGTGAATGTCAGAGATTCATGGTTTCTCCCTTGTCTCCAAATACGCTCCCAATACCAACAGTTTTCCTGGGTGGTATTTCCCAAAACCTGGGACTCTACTCAGGGTGGAGTTTAAGAGCCAGTAGGTGAATATCAAGCTGCTTTGGGGGAGCACACGGAGGATGGGAAAGCACAGCATCATGTGGTTAGGAAATTCTTTCCTTTTCTCTCCACCCTCTTGAAGTCATCAAAGAGGACATTGAGTCTGGCGCTGGTTTGGTTGAACAATCTTCATGTCCTCCTAACCTCATGTCTGAACAGAGAGAGCAGTCTGATGCTTACAGCCTTCAGCAGGCAGTGGGAAGCACCTAGAATTTGATACGTTTTTTTCTTTTCATTTTGTAGTTATTTTTATAGTTCATTTTACTTAATTCCATTTAAGATTAAAATTTAATTTCTTTTTCCAAGGAGTTTGTTTAGTGAGAAAAAAATGGCTTAGTTTAAATAAAACATAAATTACCTAGTAGCACAGGTGGATCAGGAGAGATGGACAACTTAAGAGTCACCATCCTGGGTCAGTGGTTTTGGCCTCTGGCTGGGCATTGTCCTTGGTGGTCCAAGGAGGTGCTGGGTGGGCGTGCAAGGGTGGTGCGTGAGGATGGCCAGTAGGACCCCAGACCACGACCCCCGCCTTTATTTCTGCATATTGGGCTTCTGCATGAATTTCCTTAGGAGAAGGGCTTCTGCTGCTGATGTTGATTTTAGACAGCTGTTCTGAGTGTTCTAGGATGGGATGAGCTAAAAGAGTGGGCTCTCCACTGGAAGTGCTCTCTGGGCACAAGGATGGATGTCGACTGTAGGTGCTTGGGTCCAGGAATTTCTCTGGAAGAAGGAAGGCTCAGCTTTGACGAGGCTGGGGAACTTGAGACAAACATCACTTGGGTGCTGGTTTACTCGGTCCTCTGAGGGATACAGAGGCCAGAGGGAACAAGGTGAGGATGTGGTTCTACAGTCAGAGCACCTTCTGGTCTGACACCCACTGGCTAGGTGACCCTGGACTCAGGCAGTCAAGTGTGAGTTTCATCACCTGCAAAATGGGGTGAAGACTGCTCCACACGCAGCATCATTTAAGGAATGGCAAGGATTGCTGATAGAAAGTAGCACTGCCCAGTAGTCGTAGTAATTGTTTTTACGGCCAGGCTACAGGAGGCACCTTTCTCCTTGACTCTCCTTTCCTGATGGGCGTAAATCTCAAGGACACCCATAGCCAGGCAACCATGAGGCAGGACTGTCACTCCCCGGCCAATGCACAGCTCTCCAGTAGCAGCCAAGCCAACGAGGCTGGCTCACTTCGCTTTCACTTTGTGCTCTTGATGGCCAAGTCCCTGCCGCAGCGTTTTCTTCCGTTTTGTGTTTAGCAGAATCTGTGTTCATTCAATGTGTTTTCATCACCTGCCATTTGAGGCTGATTCAGTCATTAGCAGCTTCTCTATGTTTCTATAAATATTTAAGCCACCAATACTTAGTAATTGCCTCAGTATAAAATTAGGAAGGATCAGAGGACATTGATGCACCCTGGGTATTAAAAAGTCAGCTTGATCTTTGGAGATGAAGCCCTCCCTGCCACCAGGAGACAGAATGTGGGTGAGCAGACTTGAATGCGCACAGGAGTTTTTGTTTTGTTTTGTCTTAAGCCACATAAATGGTTCTAATGCCTGCAGCTTTCACACATATTTCCTGTGTCGTCACTGCAGAAGCACTTCTGGCCACATTTAGGAGCAATTCTGTGCTGTTTCCTGCTCATCTCCGTACTCAGGCATCCTCGCAGTGCACCTGAGCAGGAAGATACGCCCCAGTTGGCCATGCTCACTGCCTCTTCCTGTGCTTGGATTTGCCGATTGAGCACTCTGGAAGATGGCAGGCTTCTTAGACTTAGTTTCTCTGTAATTATGGTGACCTCTCGTGAGATGGCCAGGGTATGGTTTTCAGGTAATCAAAAATATAGGAGATGTTTTTTTCTTTGCAAAAATCCAGCCCTGACCCCAGGGTCACTGTGACAAATCCTGCTCATTTGGGCCAGTATTTCTAGGTCCTTTGCCCATGCAGACATCACTAATTGATCACAGTACTGTTTCCCACGCATCAAGAATTAGACCTCAGGGTCTTCTCCGGCATTGGTGTCCAGGCAAAAGGATACCTGATGAAATCTCTTTGTAGTCCTGGACTTTAGCTATGTGTTTTTAATTAAAAGGGGATTTTTTTCCTTATAAAGAAGATATCCTTCCATATACAACCATGGACTTCTCATGAATTTGCAATTAATACTGACATTAACTCATCTAAGACTCCGTGATTCCCTGGTGAGTCTGGCTGGTGCTTGGACCAACGTCCATCTGAGCTTACTTGCCCAAGGTAGAGCTTCCAGATGAAGGTGAAGACCCACCAAAGGTCACATGGATTTATGAAAGTGCTGGGTGGGAACCACACCTTATATATCCTTACCTGTTGCCCTTTCCACCATGGGCTTTTAACATTTATCCAAACACATTCACCATTTCTTACTGGTCTGATATGACTGTCCAGCTTCGGGCAGACATTTGGTATTCATGAATGTGCTGGGATTTCCCTGTGCCCCTATCTCCTTGAATCCTTCATCCATGGCAGCCCCTTGCCCATGGCAGATTCACAACGAGTGAAGAGTTTATTGCATCTGCCCCTGTTGGAAGAGCTTATTTTTAAAATCACATTTCCTAGAAGTAAGATTTACACAAATGGTGTCAGTGTTTCTGTTCTGAAGCACAAACCATGGTGTTTGCACGGCGTGTTCTGCTCTCTGCGGGCAGCTCAGGCAGGCAGTGGGGGGCTCGAGGGGCATTAGCAATGCTTTGTGGGCTGTGCCTGGGCCCTGGACTTGTGGCCTGATGACCTTCATTCTGTGCTTGTCTTAGTCTGCTCGGGGCTGCCGTAACAAAATACCACAGACTGGGGGGTTTAAACAACACTCATTTATTTCTTGCAGTTCTGCAGGCAAAGAAGTCCGAGAGCAAGGTGCTCACCAATTCAGTTCTTGGTGAGATCTTTCTTCCTGGCTTGCGGATGTCCACATTCTCGCTGTGCCCTCACATGGCAGAGAGCGAGTGAGCCAGCCTTTTGCTGTTTATGAAGACATTCACCCCATCATGGGGCCCCCCCTCCTGTGACCTCATCTAAACCTAATTATCTCCCAAAGGCCCTGCCTCCAAATACCATTACACTGGGGGTTAGGGCTTCAACATATGAATTTTGGGGGGACACAAACATTCAGTCCATAAGAAAACTCCATGAGAAATTACTGGCTTCATCAGTGGTGGTGAGGTAGAGTGCTTTAGTTAAATCCTTCTGAATTTGAGCATCACATTAGAAATTCTGATTTCATTGGTTGGGTGTGGTCTGGGTTTGGCTGGGGAGTCGGGAGTTTTAAGAGCACCCAGGTGATTGTAATGTGCAGCAAGGTTGCCAGACCCCAAGCAACTGTATTCTTCATGCACCTGCATAATATACTCTTTGGTCCTCCCCAAGGAAGACGCCTGGCTGTAGGAGAATAATGATGTTAACTTACATTGTTGAGTACTCCTCTGTGCCAGACACTGAGCAAAGTACTTCGACACACTCACAGTGTTAATCCTGCAATAACTCTGTGAAAGAGATGTCGATATTTCCTACTTTTCAAGGTGAGATGACTGAGGCTTGGGGTGCACGGCTCACCAGTGGTCTCAACCCAGATCTGCTGCACCTGCAGAGTTGACATCTTTGGGCCCCCTAGGCGACTGTGTGCTTACAATTTCTGCCTTTAACAGCTGAAGAATCCCCAAGGGTCCCCCTGCTCAAAAAGAAGAGAAAGAAGAGCTGGGCTGAGGGACCTCAGGAAATCAGGGAGCTGGAATGTGCTTCATCGTTTGGAGAGTGACAAATCCTGGTAACTGCTCTACCTGGATTCTAAGGGGACACCCAGAGAAGTGATGGGGGCGCTGGGTTGAGAGACTTACTAGTCACTGGGCCCTTCCCTGGGTCCCCCTCACTTGGGACAGGTTCTACATTCCATATCCCAGGTGCTCAGAAGCCGCGACTTTCAGAGCCTGTATTTCTGCCAGCTCAGGCAGCGGCTGTGGGTACCAACTGGCCTGGAGACCCACTCGGCCTGTGAGTCAAAGCTGCTTCTGAATGGCCCTTCCTGGACCGCGCCCTGGGCAGCTGGCACACCCCGCAGCACGGCGCCGACCTCTTCGGGGCACAATGGCTCTCAGCAAAGCCAGAAGCAGGAAGCCCAGGTTCCAGCAACGAATTGCCGAGAGAGCACACACACAGGTTCCAGTCCATTTCCCCGCATTATCCCAGGTCTGTGGATAAACAGAAAAGCAATAATAGCGCTTGGTGGTGTTTTAATTGGCATCAGCTGTGTTTTAATTAGTAAAAGAAAGAAGAGGAGGAGGTCAGAGGAAAACTCCTCCCTGACTGCCGCCCCCTGCGAGTGTTTGCACACCTCCCGGGGAGGGCGCCGCCGTGCTTGGCGCTCTTCATTGAACTGCCCGTTCGGATAATTCACTCACAATCCGCGTCTCTTCTGGAATCTAACCCAGGGCGCCCAGGTCAACACGTCGGTCTAGGTCTAGGAAAACAGCATCAAGCGAATGCTGAGGCTCCGTGCGTTGCCTGGCAATGTTTGGGAAAAGGTGATTTTCCGACTGAAAAGCGGGTTCAGTGTCAGACTGAGGGGTACACAGAGGGCGTGGAGGGACAACCAGGGCCTGTAAGAGGGGACAGAGCGGCTCACGCCCCAAGCCCTCCTCCAAGTGGCTGTGAACTGTGACAACTATCCCTTTGTCTGAGGGATGTCCTGTCCGAGGCCATCAGCCTAGATTCACGGGAGCAGGAAGGAGGGGGATGAATCCACTATTAAAATCAGGGGGAGGGGGGCAGGTATTGGGAAGGTCTGTGCAGTTTTAAAAAGTTAATTCAGGAGCCTCCAAAACTGCAAAAGTTTTCCAACAAAAGGAAACTTCTGGAAAACAAGTTAATTCAATGTTTCCATTACTGAGATGTACTTTTAACCCATTTTATAAATTTATTTTTGAGCAGCATCAAAAAAAACCAAAAGGGTACAACCTCCTTATGTTTAACAAAAAGGATGGTGTGGGTTAAAGACATGGGCAGACCCTGTACGCTCCCAACTCTTACACGCTGTGATTTTATTTGGTGGAGAGACCCACTGAAATACGCGATGCGTGGGCATGTGACCTGCAACATTTAGATCATTACGGGATCCAAGAGACGCCCACTGACCTCAGACACAGGCTGGACGGCGCCGAGCCCTGCGGCAGGTAGATGAGCCGGGCAGGAGTTTGACAACGCGGACCAGGAATCGCGCTCTTCCCTCTGTCTGGGTGGCACATGCTGGAGACGCATCTGCGGACAGATCTGTCCTCTTCCTTCCTCGCCACCTCCCTCCCCACGCGTTGGGTCTAACCCTGGGACCCGCCAGTGTCACCTTATATGGAAAAAGGGTCTTTGCGGACGTGGGGTCTGCGCAGATTAAGGACCTTGAAACGAGGAGATTATACCCGATGACTCGAGTGGTCCTCAGATGCGACCACAAGTGGGAGAGACAAGGAGGAGACCAAGCAAAGACGGACGCAGAGCCGGGAGTGACGTGGCCACAGCCGAGGAGCTCCTGGGGACACCAGGCTGGCAGCAGCCAGGAAGGATCCTCCCCCAGAGGCTTGGAGAGAGTGAGGCCCCACCGATGTCTTGATTTGGGATTCTGCCCACCAGAACCGTGAGAGAAGAAATGTCTGTTGTTTCAAACTAACCAGTTTGTGGTGACTTGTTTTGTCAGTCCCAGGAAGCTCACGCAGGTTGCGGGAAGCGGAAGATCTTCGCAGAAGGATTTCGGCAGCTTGGGCTGAGGCTCAGGAAGAGGAATCCAGTGGGAGCATGCCGTGTGGGTCCTGGAACGGGGAGTCCAAAATCCAGGGTGACTCGGGGTCTGCGTCAGGTCGCTGTCAACAAAAATGTAAAGGAGGTGAAGACAATAGAACGGGGTGACCAGAGGGCGGAGGGCAGGGTGCCCCTGGGGCTGAAACAGGAGCTGACACCTGGGCAGAGTCTCCCGCAAGGCTGACTGACTGACAGAAGTCAGGGACCGACCAATGCTGAGGCCAAGGAGCGGGTGGGGCAAAGGGCCCGTTTGCACAGAGGGGTCCTCCAGGGTCAGTGCCTGGACACACCGAGGTCAGTCCCAGGGCTCCTGAGCACCCGAGGCAGCAGCTGACCCTAAAGACACCTTGGAGGGAGAAGCCAAGCTTCTGCCACACACCCCACCCGCACCCTGTCCATCACAAATACTCTGAAGAAGCTGCCTCCAGCTTCTCAAACCCACCAAGTTATGGAAATGCCACGCATATGTGTGTGTATGTGTATGTGTGTGTTTGTGTGTGTGTGTGTGTGTGTGTGTGTGTATGTGTAAGAGAGAGAGGGAGAGGAAGAGGAGGAGAGAGAGGGGAGAGAGCCGTCTGTGTTTCTCTTGACAATGCTCTTGTTTGTCAAGGTTCTTTAAACTGTGGGTCCTGGAATACAGCGAGCCCCGAGCACAGCCGTGCTGGGGAATCCATTCTGGTGTGTTTGGAAGACTCTGCTTCTTCACCCTGGAATACAGTAAACTGAAATCTTCCAGACTGTAACCATGTATGTTAGCATTTTGGAGTTAAGGCAGGATTTTACTGACAACACTCAAATATTTCATATTTTTTAATCAGTTCTACCTGGCAAAGATTCATTCACTGACTCACTCATTCGGGGCATTCTTCCAGGCACTGATGATGGGTGATGGAGCAGGAAACAGGGAGTGGGGGGCTCTCCTGCCTTGGGGAGCACATGGCCCTGTTGAGAGCTTTTTGGATCTTGACTCTGTCACTGATTGTTCAGCCCACCCCCTTGCCTGCCACAGCCTCCTGTCTTCTGAAAATGTGACCAAAAGAGCTCCATTGCCTCCATCAAAGTCATCGATAAAAATATCTCATTGGACCCAGCTACTGACCAAGTCCTCATGCAAAGCAAGAGAACACTCCTTCTGGGTTGAGAGCTCTCTGCACCCCACACCCTGGGTTTTCTTCAAAAAAATTACCCCTCTCTTAAATTGCCTAGCACATTCTGCTTTGCTTTATAGTATCCTGGGAGGTTACTCTATCCTCTTCTTCCTTACCCCCACTGGATTAAGAATGACAAAGGCTTCTTATCAAATCCACTTCTGACTGTGAGAACACCCAGATCGACGGGACAGCTGCCTACTTTGCCCCTGATTAGCTGTGCAACCTGGGACCAGCCAATTCACCTCTCCACTCCACAGCTTGCTCGTCCAGAAAATAAGACAATACCTTGTTCTTCCCAGGGTTGTTGTCAGAATCACAGGAAACAAGGTATGGGAAGGTGATTCTGTCTGAAAGTCCTCTGCACTTGCTGTTTCCTGAAAGTTCTTCCTCTTACCCGATCATCTTCAAATGATTTGATGCTTTTATTACATATAGCACTTTCCTTGTGGCTTGTATCCCATATAGAATTAAACAGGTAGTTGTGCGCATTTTTATCTGCCTCTGTCTTATGAGGCCATTGGTTCCAAGATGCAAGGTCTGCACATGTATCCCCATCACCCAGAACAGCACTGGGCACTGAGTACACACGGAGTAAATATTGTTGAAGGAATCAAGAAATGCATGATTTCATTAACACACTGATGCATTCATATATGGTTTGTGTGTTAATTTCTGTGAAATATTTTTAAAAAATCAGATCCTGAGTCACGAATGTGAGACAAAAATTAGACTTGGCTTTTGCACGTGGCAGCTTTGCCAACCTCATAACCTACCAGAAGTGTAAAAGCTACGTGCATCAAATTTAGGTAACTCAGCCAAACAAATGCAAACCAGAATTGATTGTGGAAAGTCAGCTGAGAAATAACAAAGTACATTCTATGCAGTGCTAGGATTAAATGCATATGAAAAGCCCATCTTGTCAAACTGCCTTCAGCCAAATTTTACAATATAGGCAAAAATCAGGAACCTTTCCTTGACTCAGAGAGAGTATAAGAAATCCGAGAATGGTCCTTTCCCAAGGATTTCAAAACACCAAGTGAGAAATTGTGCTTTTCTGATGCCTTCTGTATGAAAGAAGAGTTCCAAGATGAGGCTTGCTGTCCTCTGACTGCCTTTCTGATGAGCAAGAGAATGTTTGATTTTCTTCTAATAGATTTGTCATTTTACTTCAAGTATCCAGTACTATTGACCCATGGAACCTCAATTTCAAAGCCATTAAAATCTAATTTTCCACACTGTGCCCCCAAGAGATTGACTAACTTTCAAAGAATAATTCATTTTCTTTAAGAAAAAATGCATATCTGTTTCTATATTTTCTTTTTTATTCTTTAAAATAAGTCAAGGCACGTTGCTGTCAGCACTGTCATTATTACTTTCCCCAGTGCCTTTCTTGCAAAAGAACATAAGTGCTCCTCTGACAAAGTAAGATTTGGTCACTGTGGAGTGAAGGCTGTATTTATGTGGGAGAACCACCACTTACTGATATATTATAAAGGACCCACTGTCATGTTTCACCATCAAGAAAGGAGGAAAGAAGTCTCAAGGTTATTTGTTTTGGAAAATAACAGATGTGTCAAAGACTAAGCAGAAAAATGTTTCCAAGGGGAGAATGTCTTGCAAATTTCAGGAGTCCAGGACATCTAAAACTTAATTTTTTTTCTCAACTGTTAAACTGAACCTCTCCATTTAAACTTCTGGGATCAGAATGCCTAATGAGAGTCCACCCAGGCAGGTGTCCAAAAACCCATATATAGAGGTCTCAGTGAACTGATGGGAATCACATGAGTACCATTACCTGGGGCCCATTAAACTTGCTTCTTCACAAACATATGCAATATGGGACCCTGGAACTGAAAAAGGGCATTAGTAGACAAATTAGGGCAACTCAAATAAAATCTGGAGTTGAGCTACTGACATTATACCAATTTTAATTTCTTGGTTTAGATAATTGTACTATGGTTATGTAGGATACTACATTAGGAGTAAGAAGCTGGGTGAAAGGTCTATGAGAATGCTCTTTACTCTTTTTGCAGACTTTCTGTAAGTCTAAAATTATTTTTAAAAAACACTTGAAAGGAATGTATATTCCATATATTCAGAAAGGTTGGAAAGCA
This sequence comes from Daubentonia madagascariensis, assembly GCA_023783475.1. NCBI lineage: Eukaryota > Metazoa > Chordata > Mammalia > Primates > Daubentoniidae > Daubentonia > Daubentonia madagascariensis. Next base: position 9,612,010 of record JAKFHU010001557.1, on the reverse strand, counting down.
AGAGAACATGCCATAGTCATAAATACATGCCATAGTCATAACTATTATACAAGATGCAAGAACCAGTGAGTGACTCATTCAAAAGCTCCTTTGGTAGGACATCTTCAAGTCAGTGGGCTAGAAAGTTATGCCACTAGAGCAACTTTACTTGAATGCCATGGTTTCTTTTTATAACCAGGGTACTGGTGCACCCTGACTCCTGAGAAACGTCTGTCCCTGCATTGGAAGAGTCAGCAAAGAAGATGTGCTACTACTAGTGCCTGGACTGGGTCACGACAGCATGTTGTGGCACCAATTGTACAGTGGTTGGCCCGTAGTGGATGTTCACTAGCTCTTACTAGGTTGTCTCCTGCTGGTCAAGTCATATCCAATGAACATCTATGCACATAATTTCTAGAAGCCTAATTCAAAAGGATAAACCTGCCATTTAGTGAGGATGTTCAGGTTGGACCTGAAATACTGGCAGTATGAAGGAGGATCTGAGTAGCTTTACATGGTCACAAAGATGAGGCAAAAGGAGAACCTGATTCAGAATCTGTGTCTGGGGGTCCAATGGGGACATGAAATCAGCAGCAAAAGTTTGAGACCTGTTGAGATAAGGGCCATTATTTTCAACATTTCACAAAAGTGTGGTACATCCAGGTGGGTTTGCAATGGGACAACACACCCAAGGAGTCACACGCAGCTTAGGGATGACCATAAATTGTTCTCATCCCCCAAGAGATGAGTTTTTCCACCCTCTTGCTCCTTCATTCTATGTAAAATCATATAAGTCAGTTCTCTTTGAGCTCTGCAATTTGATGCTTCCAGGAATTATTTTTTCAACCTCACTGGATCGTGACAGCAGCCCTGAGGGAACGCAGGGAGAGACCACAGAGCCCAGAGGAGTGGGAGAAGGGCCTTTCCAATCCCACTTCGCCAAGTCCTTGCTGTGCAGCCTGGTCAAGTGACTCCTCACTCTGTGTCTGCTCCCTCATTCCGATGTGGATGAGAACAACACTGTTATACCTTGTTGCTGGGAGGGACAAATGTGATGAGCTACCCAAGCAGCCTGCAGCACACATGGGGCAATGCATGTGATTTGTAAATGTGGGGGGTTGTCATTACCCTTTGTGATCCTGGTGCAACCAGCAAGGATCTGGCTGAGGCTACCGGACACAGGTTTCTGCAATAGACAAGGTCTTGCTGCAGAACTCTGAGCAGACAAAAGCAAACCCTCAAAACACCCAGCAGCCTTGCTTTCCTGCACCAAGGAGTGGGCAGAGGGTGAGAGGACCCTGAAGGGCAAAGGTACCAAGAGAAACTAAAGAGGGAGGGGCGGGGAAGAGACAATCCTACAGGAACAGGCAGAAATTGATTGACTCAACAAGCCAGAGACGTGGGCAGATGCCTCTCGAGGCCTTCCAGCTCCCTCCCCACCCACACACTCTCCTTACTCCCTTTCGGAGCACCCTCAGCATTCATACTGTAAATGCAGAGGACATCAGCATTGTTTGAGGTTTACAAACCTTCTTCTCAAAATGATTCCAGGAGGTTTGAACTAATAAGACATAAAAATAAGACAACTTGGAACAAAGATGTGGGAAAGTACTTTGAACTTGCTTAGGAATGCTTCTCAAAAGTCATTTCAGGAAATGCTGGCTGCCTGTGCTCTGCAAGCATTTTCATGATTTGGGGCATGTGGATGCTCCTCGGCATCGTGGCGGGTGTAGACTGGGTGCAGACTGTGTCTGGCGTGGGGCTGTGTACTCTCCATGCACCACTTGCTGAGTTCCCACAAGAACCCCAAGAGGCAGGCATGATTGCTGTTCTCATTTCACAGATGTGAACATGGAGGCTTCCTAGGGTTAAGTAATTTGCTCAAGGTCACACGGCTCAGTGGTGGCAGAACCAGGGCTCAAACCAGACAGTGAGCCCAAGCCCAAGCCCACAAGTATGTACAGTCCTATGAGTCCCTTTAAGCAGAAAGTCTTGTTCCTTTTTGGATCCACATGTCTTGGCATATCTCCTTGCACACAGGAGACACCCAATCAACGCTCTTGGACTCAATGAGGCCAGCTGGACTCTGAGCAGAGGCTGTCATCTCGATGATACCACCATGCACACCCTTGCTTTGCTTGGGCCTCAACGAGGGGATTCAGGTGGAGATGGCAGAGCCCGGGACCGGGGGCCCTCTTGTTACAGCTGAGCTCTTAGAGATGTGCATCACGCCGAGTCTGCAGGCTCATGTCTCTAACAAAGTTGAAAATTTAAATTCTCATTAGGCAGAAGAGTCTATTCCATACTTATTTCATCTGGGTAAGAAGGGCTGGAGTGAGTGCAATCAGGCAGAATTTGCTGGAGTGTCTTCGGAGGCACGCGCTGGGGGAGGCAGCTGCGGCGGATGGTTTCCTGCATTTCAGTTCCTTTCTCCAGGACCATCTGTTTCCCCACAAAGACACGTTTCCTTACATCGTTCTATATATACCTCCTCTCTGCCTTACACACACTCTCTCACACGCTCACATACACACACAAACACACTCTTCCCCCAAAGCAAAATCTATACGTGTAATCAACATTTCCATGTGGCCAAGTTCATAGACTAGAATCTGAGCTAAGAATCTAAATTTGGTCCAAAGAAATCCCCAGACCCCAGGCAGCCTGAGTGTGTGCAGGTGTGTGCAGTGCATACCCACATCCCTAGGTCTTCACCTGGTGCAGGGTAAGGAAGAAGAGTATGTGCTCTGTTCATCGGGCCTGATAATCCCTTTCTGAAGAGAGGGGAGAGGTGGTGCTGCAGCCCGTGCAGCTAGAAGGCAAAACTCAAGGTCATTCCCATCACCTCAAGAGCAGCATGCCCTAAACGAGCCCAGATCCACCAGCCAGTGGCTGCTGTTTACACGCAATGGCCTTCTGTATTTCTGCTGTTCTCCACACACTGGTGGAGCACCCAGGGTCCTCCTGGAGCTCTGGCCTCCCCAGTGCTAACCCTCCAGCTGCAGCCTTCATGTTCACATTTCCACACCCTCTCTCTGGTGTCTCCTCCCACCCCCAGCTCTGTAGTTCAAGATCTCATGGCCTAGGACCATCCCTGCAGGCCCATCCTTTCCCCCAACATCCGGTGTCACCAGGTCAATTCCTTCTCTTTGAATATCACTCTGAAACTTCCCCTTGCTCAAAACCTGCGATGGCTTCCTATGACCTGTGGCACAGAGTCATCTAATCCAATCCCTTTAATGCAGGGGTCCCTTCTTCAATCTTTCTGATAGAGGCATTTGGCCCCTCCAGTGATAGAAACACCCTTAAACAAAAGAGGCAGAAAGGCTCTGGGGTTATTCAAACCTGAGTTCAAGGCCAGGGTTCCCTTGGTCGATGCATCCTTTAACACCACCTGGTTAGTGTCAGGGTTTCAGAGAGCAGAGCCCACTCACACAAACGTAGCTTTGGAGGAGGCAACAGTAGGCATTAGGGAAGAAGAGTTTGTTTTCATTTTTGAGGCCTGGGAGTATGTTAAGGGCAATCGTTAATTATATCCATTGTCTTAGTTCTTTTGTGCTGCTTTAACAAAATGCCTAAGACTGGGTAATTTATACATAATAGAAATTTATTTCTCACAGTTCTGGAGGCTAGGAAGATCAAGGTGCTGGCAGGCTTGGTGTCTGGTGAGGGCTTCTGTCTGCTGCAAGACGGCGCCTTGTTGCTGCATCCTCTGGAGGGGAAGAAGGCAGTGTCTTCACGTGGCAGGAGGGGAAGAGCAAGAGGGCCTTCCCTTCAACCTTGAGCCCTTTTATAAGGGTGTCAATCCTATTCATGAGGGCAGAATCACCTCCCAAAGGCCACACCTCATCATACAGTTGCATTGCGGATACGTTTCAACATGAATTTGGAAGGGGCCACCATCTTTGAAACCACAGCACCAGCAGCAAGGATAAAGTCAGGGGGCACATAGACAATGGCCACTGTCTGTGCTGAAATTCTCTACATCAAGTTTTCTCTGCTGTTAGCTGACTCACCCTAGGCCAACTTTGAAGAGCTGAGAAAAAATGTAAATCCCCAAGGTGAACAAGCAACAGTGGACAGTGGCCATCACCTCACAGATGCAGTAAGAGGCCCCAACGTGGCTGCAGAGCAGGTGGCTCTGATGTGGCCAGGAAGAGGTGCCAACCCTGTACTGGAGACCCCAGCTCCTCCCACTGCCAGGGGCCTAGTCACACATATTGGCTGCTACAAGCTTCCAGGCAATGCGCAGGAGATGTGCAGGGACCCTGTGCCGGAAAGCCACAGTCACCCCGGGGAGGGTGGGGGGAGCGGGTGCCCTGTCCCTGGTCTATCTCTTCCTCCCACTGCCCCCTGCCAGGAGGAGAGGTCTGACTGCCTTCCTTCCGAAGTGGTGATCTGTATTCCAGCACAAGTACACGGTGACTCCAAATGAATGAAGATTCTGCTTAATATTTTTAGTAATGATAACACTTTGTAGGACAAGTGCTTTTTAAAACTCAGAGATGGAGGACGTGGAGTGGCATTTAAAAATGGAGCTGTGAGACAAGACTCACCGCAGCCCTGGTAAATGTCAAACATTTATCAGCTAGGTGAAGTGGCATGTTAGACATATTTTCCCCCAAACCTGATTAAAATGGAAAGTGCCTTTTGCATATTCGTTTCTGTTTGATATTATGTGAGATACGTGGGAGAGAAACAAAGCAAGAGGGAGGAGAGCGGGAGGGTGCAGGGAGGAGGAGGGTGCCTGGGAGGCCTGGAGGCGTCAATTTAGGTGTGTGCACAGATGAAGCGGGAATAGTCACTCCGGAGGCCCGGAGGGGACAACGGCTTTTTGAGCAGAATAAATACTTTGGATGGGCTTAAGCTGGAGAAAACGGCTCTGCTTATAAACTGAAGCGGGCCTTTGTGGCTGATCGGCTGGTGCGCTCTCGGGAGCCACGAAGGCCCCCAAGGGCAGCCGCGTTTATGTTGGAAGACAAGTTCGCTCAGCACACAGAACACATGTGGTGTCCAGTGGCACCGCATGCTTCCGCCCCAGTCCAGCAGCCAGATTCTCGTGACAAGCTGTACTCTGGCCACCCCAATAACAAAGCACAGAGCAGAGTCGAACCCCCCAGGTGGGGCTCTGGGAAGGACGAGGAAAGTCGGGGTCCTGAGCCTCAGGGCTATGGGGACTGCTGGGACAAGCGGTCAGGGTGCATCTCCATCGGTGAACAATCCAGAAATCAATCCCTCGATGAGGCATACCTGCCACTTTATTCTGCACGCAGAAAATAAAAGCAGTTAGTGGGTGGCCAGAATTAGCTGGGACTCCAGGACTGCAAGTAAGAGAAGCCTGTCAAAGCTGGCACAAAGACTGAGAACCCAAAACAGAGGGCAAGGCCGACAGTGACTACAAAGCCACGGGGGTGTCTCCCAGAGCCCAGGGCGGGCACACGGGAGCTTCAGGAAGGGGTGGTTCTGGGACCAGCACTCTGTCCCCCCACGGCTCCTGGTTCTGCTGCTCAGGGCACTCTGCTGCCTCCCTGTCTCGGGAGAGCTGTGGGTCTGCTCGGCCTCGCAGGCTGCAGGCTGCACGGGCGGGTTGGCTGCTCTGAGAAGCAAGGGCTCCGGACGTCCACTCCGAACTCCCGTGGGAGGGGGTGTTCGCGGCTCAGCTGAGGCCAGAGGCCCTCGCCAGGTCCAGTGGACTGTGGCCGGGAGGCACGTGGGACCCACCACGGGGCAGGCAGCTACCCACGAGGGAAGACGTCCTGTAGGTGTTCACTGCAGGTAAACCAACAATGAGGGCAGGTGGCAGCCAATGGCCTTGGAAGGTCTAGGGAAGGCTGGGAGAGTGTAGACCCTGCCCAGGGTCAGGCGGGAGCAGGAAGGCGCTGGGGGAGCGGGAGGAACTCTCCTTCTCTTCCCTTTGTGGGGTCCAAGCCCCGCAGTCCCTCCTGCTCTCTGGAATCTCCATCCGTTTTCCTCTCCCAGACAAGCCAGTTATTTAGCATGGCCAAGCATTTTGCAAATTCACACCCTCCAAAACCCCCAGGAGGCAGCTACGCAGGACATAGAGATGCGATGCCCGCCAGGTTCCCTTCCTCAGCACTCGCCCTGGGCCCCAACTTCCCTGACCCCTCCTGTCCTGGACACATGCTGCTGAGGGTGTGGTCTTGTCCTTTACGCAGCCCATTGCCCAGCAGGGCCCTCAGGCCTGAGCATGCGCTTGCATTACTGTGCTCAGGCCGCTGTGACAAAGCTCCATAACCTGAGGGGCGTAAGCAACAGGAGTTTATTCCCTACAGTTCTGGAGGCTGGAAGTCCCCGACCAGGGTGTTGGCAGGGTTGGTTAGACAAGTGGCAGAGAAACAAAGAGAGAGGAGGGAGGTGGGGAGGGAGGAGCTGGTGTGCTGCTGAGGCCGCTCTTGTTGGCTTGCGGGCAGCTGCCTTCTCCCTCTGTCTTCACAGGTGTCCCCTGTGTGAGTCTGTGTCCTCTATTCATAAGGACACCAGGCATATTGGATTAGGACCCACCCTAATGACCTCATTTTACCTTAATTACCTCTCTAAAGACCCTATCCCCAAATACAGTCACGTCCCCAGGTCCTGAGCTTTAGGATTTCACCATATGAATTTGGAGGGTGGGGGGACAGAGTCCAGTTCATGACAGCACTCAGTAAAAAGTCACCTGGCACCAAGAGCTTGGTCCCAGCACTGTGGCCCTCAGGCCAAGACAGCAGGCAGCAGAATGGGAGTCCTATGTGGCAGGCCACTGGATGGGCATCTGTCCTCTTAAACAGAACCCCACGGACACTGTTCGAATCCCACCCCTCTACCTCAATGGGGCTCTGAACTCACTCCCCAAATGCAGGCTTCTCCCTGACGCTACATTGATGCCCAAATCTGACATTAGGTTCTGAAACCCAGGAGGGTACACGGTTACTCCTTTCAATTTTAGTCTAATGAGATGTGTGGTCAGGTGACTATTCCTTAGAATGTGTCTGCAATTGCAAGAAACTGCTCCTCAGGTAAGCACTAAAATGCACACACACAGTCTTAGTCAACTCAGGCTGCCACAGTAAAATACCATAGATTGGGTAGTTTAAACAACAGAAATTTATTTCTCACAGTTCTGAAGGCTGAGAAATCCAAGGTCAAGGCAGTTGCCGGCAGGTTCAGTTAGTTCCTGGCAAGGGCTCTCTCCCTGGTTTGCAGATGGCCACCTTCTCGCTCTGCCCTCACATGGCAGAGAGAGAGAGAAAGAGAAATCTCTCTGGTATCTCTTCTTATAAGGACACTAATCCTGTCATGGGGGCCCCACCCTCATGACCTCATCTAAATCCGATTACTTCCAGGGCCCCACCTCCAATACCATCCCGTTGGCTTTAGGGCTTCAACATACGAATTTGGGGGGATGAGAAGGGATAGATATTCAGTACATAACACACACATATATTAAATTATAAACACACTCACAGGTATACACACATATTAAAACATACCTGTGAACATCATTGATAATGATATTTTAATATTGTATCCACTCAGATGAACATTCTCTGGGTGCACAGCAGTAGCCATCCCAGTAACAGACCTCCCCAGCAGGGACTGAACTGATGAGGCAGAAGCCTCGCTTGCTCGGGATGGGTTTTCAGTCGCAGACGAAGCTGATGTGCTCACACGGCACTTTCTGTCATAAAGACATCGTACTGCAGGGACATCATTCTGCGTCCTGCGTACAGGCTTGGGCCATTCAAAAACCCACAGCGTTAGGAGAACATCAGTTGTCAATAGGATTCTTTTAACTGCCAGCCCGGGCACGGGGAGGAGAGGCAGCCAGATGGGATTGTGCAAACCGTCAAGATCTCTGCAACGAGCGCGACACTGTGCATTTGTGATGATTGTGATGTTCCCATTATATTAATGCCCTTTTTGAGCTTCCTCGTGGGATAGTGGGTATTTTTCCGCCCTGTGATTTTCGATGTGGAAATTGCCCATTGCTCTCATGTCACATTAAGTGGTAAAATGATACTCAAGGTTACAACCGCATATAATCTGGATGATATAAACATGTGCAGAAGTGTATAAGAATCCTTTTTGCGTTTGAGAACCTCAGTTCCAAGTTTATGGTACGAACTAGTATTTTTTAAATGGGCTTTCCAATTTAACTTAGAAATGAGAGTCTTCTCACACACAATCTGAACACATTAGGAGTGATTTAACATGAATCTGCCATTGTCATACATTTCTCCTGCGTTTCTGACTCCCAGGCCCTAGAGCAAAGTCAATCAGCTGGATTACTTTCTTCCCCTCTGGCATTTTTTAGGCATTTCGTTTGTTCTTTCTTTTCTTGGGATAATTTGATTTTTTTTTCTTTGAGGCAATGGCTATTTAAAGAGTGAGCCAAAATATGGCTCTTGCTTTCTTTGCTTATTGTTTTTGTGTGTGTGTTTTCCTTCCTTTACCAATCCCGAGGGAAACACAAGGCAAGGAAGGATAAGTTAGTACATGTCTGGAAGTTTCTGCTTCAGGTTTTTTCATTTGTTACCCTAATTGTGATTGAAAGTTTAGGAATACATATACTTCGTTCAATTACAGAGAAAATGAATGTGGATAATACTAAAATACTTAGTATTTTACTGAACTTAGAGAACGCACAGCTAAAGTAGAGTCCACCAGTCCGAAGACAGGAGGGCGCTTCCCAGCATGGTCCCGGGAGGCAGCTTCTGTGTCCGTCCTGCTGGGCGCCAGGAGGTGAGGCAGGAGGGCAGGAGGACCAGCCTCACTCCCTGCCCTGCCCTGGCAGGGGAAGAGGGCAGCGAGCCCAGCTTCTGCATTACCCAGAGGTCAAGAAAGATGAGCACTATGACAGGGGCTTTACAGAGCTACTTTTCTGTTTTTTTGAATAATAATTCCTGAAACATAACTGGACATCAACAGCTTTTCCAGGAAGGAGAGTCCTTCCTATCCTCCAAGATGTGCCTGTTCCCTGTGGACACGTGCACAAGCTCAGCTCACTCTGCACTTCCTCCTGGGGAGACTTTGCATTTGGGGGTGACTCTGTCCTGGGAGGCACTCCACTGCATGGCAGTGAGTGCTTGGGGCTGGGGAAGGAGGGACACTTTCAGACAGTGAGGGACTCTCTGTCGGTGCCTCCTGCAACTCGGGCAGAAACTGAGATAGGATTCTTAGAGAAATCATTCCGAATATATAAAACATAGATTTATTTTTTTTAAATCAAAGACAGATATTTATATCATTGTCCAACTGGAAATAGATGCTACATTCAAATTGGGTATTTGGAAAGAGTTTAGGAAAGACTATTGACAAAGAAATGGGCAGTGTGTAGGGAAATTACAGGGATCCTTTAGAGCCCTGGGCTGGCAGCAGCCGGCCTCTAGGCCTGGAAGCACAGGGGATGGACGGCTCCTGGAACCCCGAGGTGCAGAGGGGGATGGCGAAAGTGCCTGGTGGGAGCTGAGATCCTCACCCAAGGTCCCTGCCGCCTACAGGAGCCCCACAGGGAGCCAAGCTCTCTCTTCCCCTGTTTCCTGTAAGTGCTCCCTGTTGGCTAAACCCGACTGGAAAGCCACAGGTTATAAACACAGGGCAGCTTCCCTGGGCATGGAGTAGAGTGGACACATGGAAGGAGCCCACGGAAGGCATCGGCAGAATGTGACATGCAGGTGGTCCCTTTCTTCTCAGTTTCCATTGAGGAGTTTTCTTCCTGTAAGTGCTAGAAGTTCTCAGGGCCCCAACCCCAGCCCTGTTCTTGCTCTGCATGTTCTCCCTTTACCCCGGGTTTCAATCACCATGGGCACTGGTGACTCCTACATCTGTGCCTCCAACGCTAACCCCTCTCCTGAGTCCAAGTACCATATTTCTAATGCCAACAAGAGCATTCCATCCACCTGCATGTCCCAAGTCACCACATAGACAACAGTGTGCCTGAAACTCTGCCACCCTTCCAGCTTCCTGCCACCCAAACAAGAAGCTCAGATTCATCTCTGTCCCTTGTGTTCCCTACAGCCCACACAGAGTTAGCCATCAGCTCCTGTTGCCTCGACCTCTTGCCTGTGCTGGGGTGATGCTTGCTCCTGCCTCTGTCTTTGGCGGCTTTTTGTCATCTCCCCGTGGTCTACCCATAGTGTCACCACCCGAGAGGACCACCTAAAGCATGGATCTGCTTGTTCTTTCATCAGGTACGGCCTCTGCTGCTCACAAGGCTGTGGACTGGGCTGCTGTGTTCGTGTCCCCTAATGTCACACTACTGCTGCACACAATTCAGCCAAGTGTACACAAAGTTGGATGACTCCATGAAAGTAACTTTATGGAAATCAAAGAATAAACTGTAGTGAATGGTTTGCTCTTCAAAGTTCAATTTGCACAAGGGAACTTTTGGAATGATGGGTGTTCTACATTTTAATTGTGGTGGTGAGTATGTGGGTAAGTAAACACCCCTGTCAAAAGTCACCCACTGTACCCTTAAAAAGGGCTGCATGTTGTTGAATGTAAATTAGGCCTCAATAAAGTTGATTTTTTTAAAAGTTCATTGGAGCAGTTTCAAGCTCTCCCCTATTCTAACATTATGCTTGCTCACACTCATATGCTTTTGTATTAGTTAGATCAACTGATACTAGCTGCTGTGACAAACAGCCCCCAGATTTCAGTGGCCGTCTACCATAGGAGCTTTGCATTTTGCTCACATCCTAGAAGTGTTGGATGTTCAAAGACAGCCTTCCAAGTGGTAAGTCAGGGAACCGCCATGTCTTGTTTCATCTTGTGGGTCTGCTGTCTTCTGGGACCTCAAGACCCCCTGCAACCAGCCAGCAGACCAGGAGAAGAGAGAGAATTACCTATGTTACAAGTTGGGCCTGCAAGTGTCTAACATCACTTCCACCCACACTCCAACAAGCAAAATGAGTCAAATGCCCCCCTACGTGTCAGGGGGCTGGAGGCTTCTCGGTGTCAGAAAGGAGAGGAGACGTGGTGGTGAACAGACTGCATTGTCCCTGTCATAGCGTTCTGGATGGGGACATAGCAGGGTGGAGTTAGAGGCAGGTCCTTATTTCCCAGGAACTGCGCAGAAGCCACAGCCTACTTTATCTAAGACATATCCCCAACTTGTCCATGCCCTTACAATGTGTAGCTTCTGTAAATGATTAAAGTACCTTATTTCCTCATAATGCTTTGCAGGTGTCCTCAAACCTGAATACATTTGGGCACTATCCTACGTGTGGAGACCATCCACACACGGCACAGGGATGGGGCTGAGGGCTTCCAGCTTCAGCTCCAAGGTTACCCCCGGAAGCATCCCCCACTGGAAAGGGAACATGAATAATCCGGCTGCTCCATGGACGTGGGGCTAAGAGTAGAAGAGGGAGACCACTCGGGCTGGCAGGGGTTACCGAGGGTCACCACGGTCCACATGAGAGACACGAAGGCAGCCAGTGGGAGACGCGGCAGCCATTCAAGAAAGCCACCCTGCAGCTGGCTGATGGAGGACACTGGACCAGGGAAAGTGCCCCCACCCGGCTCTACCCACCACGAACTCACGCTGCCCTCCCTGGAGAGTGTTGCAAAGGGGTGGGGAGTTTTCAGAGAGCAGATGATGGCCACCTCCTCCCTTTTTCCTCAATTTTGTCAATAGAGGGCTGTATCAATCACGGTTTTTATAAATGTTCTTTATTTTATGGTGTTTTGACATCTTAAAAATTTCACTGGGTGGGAGGGACTGCCTCTCCCAGGGCCAGCCAGTTCTTAGGGATGGCAAAGGGCTCGGCTGGGAGTACACTTTACGCATGCAATCAACCCCAACCACCCCTGACCTAACTCCCACACACCAAGCCAGTGTTTCCCCTGCCGTAAGTTGTCCCAGGGCCAGGGATCAGGCAGCCAGAGACCACCCCCCTGTAGCCCAAAGCCTGCTGGAATTATTCAAACTAGCCACTCCCAACCTGCTCGCTCTGTCCTGTCTTGTCTTTCCTGAGGAAACCCCAATAAAGGCTCTGGTCTCAGTTTCCTCCTCACTGCTGACCAACTCTGGTGCTTCCCCACGTGGCCCTGCATGGCCTGGCACACCCCCTTCTCTCAGGACATGTAAGCAATAATTCTCCTTTCAATGGAATTGGACTCTCTGGGTCATCACTCGGTCACGTGCATAGATTAAAAGCTATGGGTACGAATGAAATCAGGGCCATGGACCCTTTCTACCATTCTAGTTCCATCACTAGTACGGGGAATGTGAGCTGTGAACACTTACTCTGTCCACCTTCCAAACCTAAGTGCCACATCACATGTGGGAGAGTGATACACATCCTATTTGCTGTCATCCTGAAATCCAATTGTTCAGCCAGATCTTTGCTACCAACCTGTGATTACACGTCATGTTGGACCTGCACGGTACAACACTTCCTGACTCCCTAAACAATGGGACATTGTATTTGGGTCTAGCATCAGTGAGCCATGAACAATGAACAGGATAATGTATTATTAATGAATATACTGATTCCACTGTACATCTGCAGAGATGTTGGTACTTTTCAGAGCAATTCTGTAGCTTCTCATGTGGTCTAAAAACACCCTGAGGGTAGGCAGAGTAGGCACCTTGCTTCTTCCACTTACGAGGAGATAAGGGCCACAGTGAGAATTGGCTGCCCAGGGCACACAGCTGGTCAGTAACCACCGCCAGGTCAACAGCTGCAGCTCCTTCAGCCACATGGTACTTCCTGTCTTCATCTTGAGCTTGGCATCTGTTGGCTTGTACCTTTTTTTTTTCAAACTTAAATATACACACCCGAGGAAGAAGAGTGATGAAAGCAGAGTGAAAAATGCATGCAATCATCGTCTGTCTTGCTAGAAGACACTGTAGCTTTGCCTGCACTGGTGTTCTAGTATAGGAATTTTTCCTGGGCTTGCAGAGTGCCAGGCACTGTACTGGCATCAGGGTTGCAGATGAACACAAAACAGATACAGTGACCCACACTCACGGATCTTACAGGGAAGAGAGGCCACAACCAAATAGAAACCCACATACAAAATCAAAACTGGGACAGGTGCTGGGCCAAGAGGAAGGGAATGCTGTGCCATCATAAGAGGGGCAGGGGCCTCACCTGTTCTGGATGTCAAGGAGGGCGTCCTGGGAAAGTGATGTATCAGCATAGGCGAAAGGATGGGGCGTAGGTTGTAGGCGAGGGGGAGATGAGCGTGGTAGGCAGAAGGAAGGAGTGGCCTAAGCAGAGAGGACAGGGCTCCCACAGCAAGGAGGGTGTGGCCCTGGAAGCCAAAAGGGCCACAAGAAAGTGGGCAGTGCCATCAAGCAGGACCTTGGAGGCCACATCCAGGAGTTTGGACTTTTTTCCGGAAGTCGTGGGATGTCTGGGAGTTCAAGCATGTGGGATGATCTAATCAATTGGAAAGCGCATACTGGCTTCTGGGTGGGATGGACAGGGCAGGGAAGAGGTGGGCTAAGGGCAGCAACTAGAAGGCCAGGGCCAGCGTCCAGCCCAGAGATGAGGGTAGTTTGGTCTGGACAACCTGGAAGGAATACCTGGGACCCTGACTCTCAGGCCGTGTCTTCCCAGGGGTCCCAGGAGCTTCTCTCAGACATAAGGTCCCCACACTATTAACATTCAGGGGCACCGTCCTTCCAGCTGTGCTGGCACATCTGCAGGGACCCTCATCGGCTCACTTGCTCTGCGGGTAATAGATAGCTCTGGAAGGAAACCGATGTTCCAGATGGAGATGGCCAGTTTAATTTGCAGCTTCTAAATCTGTACAGATACAGTGTTCTGTCATTAAAGATTCATTTAGACTTATCTTAATAGGAAACAATATAACTCAGCCAGATCCATAAATGACAAATTGCACCCCCTCTAGAGAAATCTTAAGGCAAAAGGCGTGACTTTCCATCATTTGATCCAGTAGTTAATTTCCGTGTAGCTGACAGCACTTCGTGGAGCTCAGAGTGATGAGTTCTCTCACCCTGGCCTCATGTGCAACACTCTGCACGCAGCAGCACTCGGTACAGCTTCACAGCCACCGGGGTGACCATCAGCACCAGCTCGAAAGAAGTGGTCAGACAGCAGGTCATGGAACCAAAGGAGTTCACAGCTTGCATATCCATCCCACCCCGTAATTTCAAGAATGGATAAAACCACAAAGCAAAAGGGAAAATGATGGAAACGATTTCCCCAAGTCGTATAGACATAAAAATGCCCAACGGAAATTGTGGCTGTGGAGTAAATACTGGCTTCGGGAGCCTTGGGCATCCTTTGGGCATGACTCTCGTTTGGTTCCTCCAAGTGGAGGCAGCATAATCTAGGGTAAAATGCATAGAATTTGGGGTCATACAGACTTGACTAATTTCTAGCCCTACCGATTACTAAAGAGTTAACATAGTGAGATGTTCAAAGATTTGGGACTCAGAGGCCAGCCTGCGTGGGATGCCAATGTCACTGCCCTGAGGCAAATGACTCAACTTCTAAGCTCCAGTTTCATTCTCTGTGAAAAAAAGAAAATAATCAACCCGACTTCACATACCTGTTGTTAGACGTAAATGAAACAATGCTTGTGACCCTCCAGCAGAGTGACCAGCATCCGACACCCCCAGCAGCACTGGCAAGCACTTGCTGTTTCTAGCTGTATGATGGCACATAAATTCCTGCATCAATTTTCTTGGTCTATCTTGGGCTAACTGAAATGAAAATGTGTGCAAGATGCCTAATTCAGCACCTGGAACACGGTACATCTGCAACAGGACTTTCATCCCTCACTTTGTATTTGAAAGCAAGTTGCATATCTTCCTAGTCCTGTGGCCAAATAACCCCATGGTTGAGAAAGTTTTCTGAACCACATAGCAAAGGAACACATTTTATTCATCAGCTAAATATCTTCCAGGATCCCAGCACTCAGACCCTGGAGTATCGTAGACGTTCCATCTTCAATGGCAGCATCAGGGCTCAGGATCCGGCAGCGGGAGCCCCCAAAGGCATAAAAGGAACTTGGGCACCATATCGTCTAGACTTCTCTGACGGCCAAGCCCCAGTGGGTTTAGAAGACCTCCTTATACCCTCCTAAACAGAGCACTTGGTCTAAGAACCCAACTAGAACTCAAACCATCTTGGTCCCGGAGCATGTGTGTGGAGGGTGGCAGAGATGCTCTTTCAAGCCATACTGAAGTGCCAAGGTCAATGGGCTGTTAGGTCAAAGGACAAAGAATTGGGTGAGAAGTTAGATGAAACCATGTAAGCGGAAGCACAAAGGGAGGCACATGTCAAGGGCAGATGCATTTGCTCCCTGTTTGTGCATAATAAGATGACCACAGACTCAGTGGCTTCAAACAACACACACCTAAAATCTCACAGTCTCTGTGGATCAGGAATCCAGGCACTCACCTGGGCCCTGTGTCGGCCGGGGCTGAGTTCTCCTCTGAGGCTGGACTGGGGAAGGGTCTGCTCCCAGCTCTGATGGTTGTTAGTAGGGTTCTGCTCTTTGCAGGCTGCCTGACCGAAGGCCTCGGTTTCTTTCTGACTACTGGCTGGAGGTTGTCTCATCGTGGCTACCTGCTTCCTCAAAGCCAGCAAGGGTACAAGCCACCTGGCACCTTACATAACATGGCCAGGTACAAGTAATTCCACTCATCCTGCTACTATTGCTGCACTCCATTGGTTTGGAGCAAGCCCCAGGCTCCACCCACACTGAAGGGGAGGGGTTGCACAAGGGAGTGAACAATAGGAGGTGGGGGTCCTGGGGGCCCTGGGGGTCACATTGGAGCCAGTCCACCACAGTGGCACCACCTGAGTAAAATGGCATTTCACAAGCCTCTTATTCCCTCCACTGGGTTGTAAGCAAATGAAGGAAAGGCTCCTGAACAGCTTTGCATTGCATCTGGGAGAAAAGGAGAGTCTGGGTCAGGAGATTAAAACAACGGTATGGACAGACGATAAGCCAGGGCCTCCAGACAGGAGGTAGATTACATTTTTTCTTTCCAAGGGGGAGGAATCTGTTCTAAAATGAATCTGTTTGGCCCCCTGCCATGAACACTGCCCTTGAGGCATGTCCAGTGGAGAGAGGCAGCACCCTGCAGGGCAGCTCTGAGCATCCCACAGAGGGACTGCCTGCCTCTGCCCAGTTGGGGCACCTGGGCCCCATTCCTGATGCTGCCATTAACTGGAGGACCATCAGCAAATCCGAACCTCTCAGAGAAACGCTGTGGCCTGTGACACAGAGGGTGCCATCTGTCCGGCCGCCTTCACCTGGGTTATTGGTTGCCCCGTGCAGAAAGGAAGAAAGGCCTGGGGGAAATTGAACAGGGAGCATCCTACAGGATGCAGGGGAAGGTGATGCAGCAGTTTCCCAACTCCAGCTTTTGGAAAGACGTTTTTTTAAAGGGAGACTGGCACAGTTCTCTGTGGAGGCTCTGAGCGTGCCCATTAAAGCGAGACTTGGGGAGAGGGCTGCGTGCACATGCGTGAGCCCCTGAGAGCCTCACTGAGCATCACTGACTTTTTCACTTCGCGTTCATGTGCCACTGGAGGCCCCGAGATCTCCAATGCTGGGTCTGATGAGCCCCTCTGTAAAGCCACGTTCCTTCCTTTGGGCCAAGTCCGGAACCCTTAGGAAAATGCACTGGGGTGGGGGGGATCCAAGATATGTCTGAAATGACAGCCTGATACTCCACAGAGGTATTTATCCCACTCCATGGGCAGAGGGTGCTCAGGATGGACTTAGACCTCACCCCAAGTTCCCCCAAAGTGAGCTCCTTAAAGCATTAATCCCATGAGATGCTCAGTGTGCTGGTGGACTTGGCAGCACCGCACACAGCTCCTCCCTGCGGCACTCACAGAGCACAGAGGAGTCCTGAGAGGAAAAAATGCTTAATTCAGAACTTCTCCAACATATCTGCACCCAGGACTTGGGGTGTTAATTGGTAACAACTATTACTATTTCACTTAAACTGGTATGATGCAGAACACACTGGGAAATGCTGACACATCCACAGGGCCATTGGTTCGTAAGCATTTATTGAGTGCTGCCTCTGTGCCAGGCTCTGCTAGAGGTGGGAGAGATGCAGTCGTAGGAAGAACAGATGACCACGGCCCTTGCCCTCATGCAGCTTCCCTTCTAGCAGTGGAACAATGGCAGACTGAAGAGTACAGTATGCAGGATGTTAGGGATAAGTTCTAGGGAGAAAAAACAAAGTGGAGAAGATAGGCCGGGTTGGGGCTGTTGCCATTTTGAATGGGTGGCTGGGGAAACCTCACTGAGAAGGATGTTGCAGTCATACCTGAAGGCAGCGAGCAGGTGAGCAGGTGGGTATCTGGGGATAGCATTGCCATCCCCGGGACAGGGCAGGCGCAACAGCCGTGAGGCAGGAGCCACCTGATGCTCTGGAGACACTGCAAAGGGGCCAGTGTAGTTGAGCAGAGAAAATGAGACCCAAATAAGAACAGATGAGGGGGTGGGGGTGGGGGCGAAATCCTGCAGGGGCTGATGGGTATGGAGACCGGAATCCCACAGCGTCCAATAGGTTCTGTAGGTCTGGCAGTAACGGGGGCCAAATCCTACAGGGCCTGATGGGCAAGGGAGGGGAGCGAATCCTGCATGGTCTGACAGTTGGGAGGGCTTGAGCAGACCCTCTGCAGTTTGATAGCTAAGGGGGTAGCTACATGGAGGACGTTGACTCTGACCGTGTGACACAGAGTGCTGCTGGAACATTCGGAGCAGAGAATGATCTCACCAAGGGTCCCTCTAGGTGTGGGATTGAGCCAGGACTGGGATAGGGGCTTGGCTGGAAGAGGCAGACTCATTGACAGGCCTATGGCGAGACAAGAGCACCATAAGTGTTGTTACTTACCAAAAAGAATCATCCTCTACCTCTCCTTTAAGCTCTACCCCAGCCTTCCCCTCCATAAACCACAGTCTTTAAATCTAAAGCTCTGCACGAAACCCAGGCAATCCACTATTAGACATTGTTATGTTTTTTCCACCTAATTGAGCGAGTGGTTAAGAATTTAAGACATTTTATAGCACTTATTAATCTATTGGCACTCTTTAATTTTATAGACAGGAACCAGTTAAGAGGCAAGCTGTAAAATTTCACTATGTATTCCAGGCCCTTAATGTAGATCACGAGATTCACAGTGGGGGAAGGGGAAGAGGGAGGTAAGAAAAGCAAATTCCATCCCCGCCGTGGCTCCAGGCTGGGAGGTGTCTTGGGCCCTCTGTCCTTTTTAACTCGCACCAATCAATTCGCCATAAAATGAGCTTTGCAGAGAACTTTCTACCAAAGCAAATTCGAGGACGAGCGTTCCCTCAATTCCCCCAGAGTGGCTCTGTGGTGGCAATCCAGGAGGGCTTCAAGACTTGTCAGGCTGTGCAGCAATGGCTTTCCCATAGAGCAGCGGGGACAGGGACTTTAGCATCCCAGCAACATCAAGAGCTCCATTGCGTAAGTTAACCCATCCTGTTGCTTGGGGATCCATTGGCAACACTCTCTTGATGGAGTCAGACTATCCAATGAGGCATCGGAGTCCTGTAAAGATTCTTTCACGATGGAGTCGTGAAAACTTCAAAACTCCCAGGGCCTGAGTCAGCTCATCCACTTGGTCCAGAGATGCTTCTTGGGAAAGTCTTAGGCACCACACGCTCTTGCCAGACTGCAGCTAGCTGTCCATCAGGGACAGACACTAGGTCGGTCTCTAACTTTCCAGCCCGTATATCAACAGTGTCCCCTTTGCGTCCCCTAACATGCTAAATATGTTACCTTCTTCCACCCTGCAAATGTTTCCTAATTACTAACTTGGTATTCAGGAATTCAGAAAGATGCTCTCTGTTCTGGAGGAGACAGTGGATGTACGAAAGCCTAAAGCACGTGATGACAAGGGCCGTCCTGGTGAGTGAGCTGCAGGGACAATGCACCGTGGGGGACAGAAGTCACAATCACTTCTGCTTTGCAGAGGAAGAAGCAGGATTAGGACCAGTAAGGTTTCCCTAAGGAATGGACCTTGAGATAGGATGTGTAGGGTGTGACCAAGGCCAAGAGTGGGACAAATGACAACACAGCACTTCAAGCTCTCTCCAGATATTCTATTCTGAAGTTGGATCCTGTTCAGCCCCCGCCCAAGCCCTCTGCCGGTGCAAGTGAGGGCCAATAACTCACCCTACAGCTGCTGACTCGGACCTCTGTCTCGCCCACGAACACAGACTCTCAGGTACCTACACACTTCTGCTTCAGGTCCTGGTTGTCCCAAATAAATTACAAGATATAGTTTGTCCTTGATGGATCTCAAGGTCAGCATAAGAAATAAGCATATTTTGGTTTGCAAAACCATGACTGGAGATATGGCTCATGGTAGTGTTGAAGTCACCTATGTGAGGGCCCACAGGACAAATTCCTCTTAAAAGAAGTATTGAGCTCTTTGCATGAGATGCTGAAAACTACGTGTCTCTTCATGTGTTTGGGTTTTTTGTGGGTTTTTTTTTTTGTCTTCCAGGAAATTTGGAACTAAACTTTACATCTGTTGTTAGAGCTCATCCTAGCTTAAGAACTTTTTAGAGGCAATTAACTTTCTCCCTTCTTCTCCCCTGCCCCCAAATCATTCACACAGATTTCATCACATCGCTATTCTACTTTTACTCTTTTAATTCACTTCTAATCTTTTCTAGAAGCAGCTGGGGATTTAGGGAATTAATTCAACTCTTTCTTATCTATGAACTCATGGTGACCACTGCCCCATGGTGGAAAATCAGTCCCAGTGCAGACACGGTTCAGTTGAGATGTGAAGCTTCTGAGAGTACAGTCTGTCAGGTAGCCGTTGAGAAGGCTGCCTTTGCAGAGTATTAATAACATGGGGAAAGGTATGTGATATGAATTAGCTTCTGAAAAAAGATTTAAATCTGCATACAATGCAATGTCAACCTCATTTAGTAAAAATAAATATGAAGTACATATGTACATATAAAAATGGAAAGAAATTATACTAAAAGGTTAATGTACTTATTTCTGGAACGTGGGGTTAAATAATGACTTTTTCATGCTCCTTTGACATATTTGTTTATTTTTCTTATCCACGACTATGTGCTCTTTTCATTTTGCTGAGTATGTTTCCAAGATTATCCATTTTGGTACATATTCGTCTGGATCATTCATGAAAACTGCCACATACCATTCCACTGTGTGAACACTGCACAATTTATGTATCTATTTTCATATTGGTAGCCATTTAAGTGACTTCCAATCATCTAGTGTTATGACAATTCTGCTGTCACTTTGGGGTCACAAGTTCAAATGCTTCTTTAGGGTCTATCTTGAGAAGTGGAATTTCTAGATCTTAGAGTAAGGACATTTTTCCACATGATTACAAAACAGATCTTTAAAATGGGTGCTTCCTTATCAATACTTAGCATTGTAAGACTTTTTTTTCTTTTTTGACCAGTATGATTTGTGCAGAATGTTATCTCAGTATTGTTTGGATGTATACTTCCTTAATTGCAAATGAGGTTAAATACCTGCTATGGTCTGAATGTTTGTGTCCCACCAAAATTCATATGTTGAAATCCTAACCTCCAAGGTGATGATATTAGGAAGTGGTGCATTTGAGGAGTGACTAGGTCATGGGGGTGGAGCCCTCAGAAGTGGGATTAGTGCCCTTATAAAAGAGACCCCAGAGAAATGCTTTGACCCTTCCACCATGTGAAGACACAGCAACAAGGTGCCATCTATGAACCAGGAAAGGGGCCCTCACCAGACGCCGAATCTACTGGGCCTTGATCTTGGACTTCCCAGCCTCCAGAACTGTGAGAAATAAATGTTTGCTCTTCATTAGCCACCCAGGCTGTGGTGTTTTGTTATGGCAGCACACATAGACTAAATCAATACTTCTTCATATGTTTTGACCATTCAAGTTTGCTGTTATGAATTGCCTATTATATTTTCTGTCCATTTATCTATTGAATTATTTGCATTATTTGTACTGATTTCTGGAAATCATTTGTGAAAATGATGATTTATTTGCAGCATATTCATCCATCTTCTCTGGTCATGTTTTTGGTTTGTTAATTATACATTTTTCTAAAACTAAAACTGCCTCATAAGATCACAGCCAGCCCTGCCCATTCCAACCTGAATTGAGCTAATAACTAAAACTTGAGTTGAATACCACCTTCACCCTCAACACACACAAAGGAGGGTCATTAGGGAAGCAAGACTTTTGGAGCCTTGGTTTTGGTACCCAAGTCACAAAGATGTAAATTCCACAGAAAAAGAACAAGCTAAAAACACAACTCCTGCCCAGACATCAGGCAGATGTTCATCATAAGGCATTGTATTTCTCATCTCTCTTAGGAAGTCTGATTTGAATCAAATCACTGCAACTTTTACATTGTTCTGATGGAGGAAAACATATTCCTTTTACAAAGAGCTTTCTCTCTTGACTGTTTCAAGACAACTGCCAAGCTGCTCCTTAACTGAGATCTTTGGGGAGTGTGTTTATTGAAGGCCAGACCCTTTTATGAATATTTCATCATCTTGATCTTGAAATGGATGGCCTCTGGGATGACTTTACAAAGACCAGTCTCTCGACACAACTCACAAGTCTGTAATACCTTCTACCAGAAGCACAGTTTCCTGGAATTCTGTTTCCACCCCTGTTAGTGGCAAAATCCCAGGCAGAACTTCAGTTTTATTTACCCTCCTTCCTAATCTTACCGCTTTTTCCAGCTGTCAACAAAAATGGTGATTAAGCTGAAGAGTTACAATGCTATACCTGAGACCCCTTGTCTTGGAGCATGTTTGTGAGTATTTAGGATATCTGCACCAAAGGGAACTTTTCATGCCAATGGGACTTTAACTATTATGTCTCCTGTGTAAGTTAGTCAATGTTATGAATTAAAGGCATTCTCTGTAACAGATACTACGCTAGGCATCAGAGACTGAGCTGTCCTTATGAAGGCAGACAATACTTGAGATACCTGATGCTTGAGATTGGGTGAAAAGGCCGCAACGGGAGTCCTGAATGCCCATGAGGACCCGGCCAAGAGAAGACCAGGACGCAGGGCAGACTGGGGGGAGGAGTGGAAAGCAGGCCCAAGCTTGCTGAACTTTAGGGTCAGAGAGAAGGCTGGCGTCGTGAGGACAGTGAAGGATGGAGGAGAGGGTAGGAGACACACAGGAAAGGGACAGCTAGGGATGGGTCCTGCAGGTCCGCTGGCCATGGAAATGGGTTTGGATTTTATTCAAAGCGCAGTGAGATAGACATGAGCCAATAAGACCACTGCGGCTGCCACAAAGAATGCACAGAAAGGGAGCAAAGAGAACCCAGGAGGCTGACGCTGTAGTGCGGAGGAGGAGGACGACAGTGAGTGTGGACCACTTCCTTGACCCCAGAAGGATGGCTCCAGCCACCAGGTATAAGTGGGGACAGGGTAGCCTCACGAGGAGAGCAGCCAAGATCCAGATGCCGCACCAGCTGCAGGCACTCCCCTCATTTGGAACATAAGTAAGAAATTATAAAGACCATTTTCTCAAAGAATCAGTAGCTTCCGTTTTAATGAAGGCTGAAGTCTGAATGATGTTATTCTAGTGGAGGACTTTGTTTCTGTCAGTGGTTTTTAACTAATTACCATAAGTACTGTCCATTTAGAATTTCACCATAATTCCAATCCCTATTAGTGTGTAAGCAATGCCTTATCTTTGCCGCAAGCTACTGTTTATTCATAGAATGAGACAGTACATCACAGACATTGTCATATCAAATAGATGTTTTTTGTATTACATTGTGTGCAGTATGAATGAGCCAGAAGCGATTTGCCAAATAGGAAGTGCATTTAAAAATGAATTTTGAATTTTAAAAGACATCCACTTGCTTTTGCTTTAGTGGGGGGGGAGTCTTGTGTTCCAAGTTTCCTTTTATCTTTGAGTTTTTGCCTTAAGGAGATGTGAGCTGGCTATTGGGCTGAATGGAGGAGAGGGGACTGTTTACAGTGTACCCAGGTTACCAGGGGACGCTGTGCACTGTCTCTGCACAAGGGTGGCTGTCTTGATGGCTGCAAGAGCCCTGCTACCTTCATTTTTCTACCTGTCATCAACAAAGATGTCAGCTACCTGGCATGTCAAGTTGGAGCCGTGAGGAAATCAAGCTGGCACATTTTGCAAAGCTTAAATGCTTGGTTGCCATTAGGATTCGGTACAATACTTTCAGGAGCCACCAAATGGAACCTAACATCTGCAGGGACCCAGGGAAAGATCACCTCTCTCCATCTATGAGAGACACATATGGAAGCAGACAGATGTTTCTGATGGAGATGGCCAGTCTAATTTGCAGTTTCTAAATCAGCAGAGACATCATGTTCTGTCATTAAACATTCATTTAGGACCATCTTCGTAGGAAACAATATAACAGAGCAATGTACCTCGATGACAAATGGTGCTTTTTGTGCATGAAATATTAAAGTGACAGCCACTAATTTTTCTCCATCTGACTCTTCAAGTAAGTACTTGGTTGGGTAAAAATCTTCTATGTTTCCTCAAAGCTCGCTGATGCAGACACTGTGTGCTCACAGTGTGTTGGACAATGTGCTGCAGCCAAAATGGAACAGACAGATGACAAACAAGACACAGTGTGGCCACTCGAGAAGCTTCCTGGAAGATGTTCTGAGTATTTAAGGATAAATGAGCCAGGCACGGTGGCGCGCCTATAGTCTCAGCTGCTTGTGGAGAGGCTGAGGCAGGAGGATGCTTGAGCCCAGGAGTTCGAGGCTGCAGTGAGCTACGATCACACCACTGCACTCCAGTCTGGGCAACAGAGCAAGACTTTGTCTCTAAAAAAAAATAAATAAATAATAATAACAAGTGGAATAAAGTCAGGACATGTCTCAGTAAATCAGTACTCTGCTGGATTCACTTTAAAATGAATTACATTTTTAAACTTCTCAAGTATACCAGACATTTTTCTGGATGTTATCAATGTGATTTTGAAAGCTTTCTATATGCACTATACTTCATAAAACAACTTTCTTACTCAAAGACATATCTAATTAAAACCAAGTTTTATGGTGCATGCACTAATTATTACTCTTGGCTTGAAGGCTCAGACTGAACCTGCTTTTCTTTTTAATTCTGCAATGCAAAGCCTTTGCAATCATTTTGGAAGCCTGGATGTTTCCAAAATAATTCAACAGTTCCTATATAAGTTTGTTCCTTGTTGCTTTTTTTGTAAATGTAAAAATATAAATAAATGGAACACCCAGGAACTTGTTATAAGACAGCCATATCAAGAGAGGTTTGGCTTACTGAAAATATTAAGGTTATTAAGTATGAAATGTCCGATTTCCTTAAGTACTGAGTTAGACAGTTGATATCTCTGACATTTTGCTTTGACACTTCTTGTTTTATTTTTATTGTGAAGCCACTTCCTCAGTCTTTCAAGTGCACATTTTGGCTTGTGATTATATTTCAAATTTTTTTTAGAGCAATTTTTGTGAAACCATGGACAAGTCAAAAATTCGTGTTATTTTCGAATACGCGTTCCATTATGGAACCAATGCTGCACAGACAGCTCAAAATATCAACGAAGTGTTTGGGAAGGATGTGGCTAACGAACGCATAGTTCGTCGATGGTTTGAGAAGTTCTATTCTGGTGATTTTAATCTTGAAAATGAGCCACGTGGGCGACCTGAGACCAAGGTGGATAATGATGAGCTGAAAGCAGTAGTGGAAGCAATTTCATCTCAACCTACATGTGAATTAGCAGCAAGGTTTGACGTTACTATGCCAACGATATTGGACCATTTGAAACAAAAGGTCAAGGTAAAGAAGCTGAATAGATGGGTTCCACATGAATTAAATGAGCATCAGAAGAGAAATTGTCTTGAAGCTTGCCTTTCTTTGCTGTTATGACATAAAGGCGAACCATTTCTACACCATAGTGTTACATGTGATGAAAAATGGATTCTTTTTGATAATTGCAAGTGTTTGGCACAGTGGTTGGATAAAGATGAAGTGCTGAAACACAGTCCAAAATGGAATATTCATTAAAGAAATCTAATGGTGTCTGTTTGGTGGTCCAGTGCTGGTGTTGTCCACTACAGCTTCAAGCAACCTGGTCAGTCGATTACAGCGGGTGTCTACTGCAACCAATTGGATGAAATGATGAGGATGCTCATGATTAAGCAGCTGAGATTGGTCAATAGAGACAGGTCAATCCTCTTGCAAGACAACACTCAACCACATGTCGTATAAACAACGCTGCTCAAACTATAGCAGCTAGGCTTGGAAACTCTCTGTCATCCACTGTATTCACCAGACTTTGCACCAACTGATTACCACTGCTTCCAGGCTTTGGACCACTTCTTGAGAGGAAAAATATTCAATTCTCTACAAGCTGTGGAAACGCCTTTTGCGATGTCATCACCACTTGCTCTCCAGGCTTCTTTGCTGCTGGCATACACAAGCTACCATTAAGATGGCAAAATTGTGTTGATAGTTTAGGTGCATACTTTGATTAATTGTACTGATTCTTGTTTAAGATATAATAAACTACACTTTTGATTTGAAATCAGACATTTCATATTTAATGACCTAACACCATGCTCAGTGAAGACACGTGTTGTGAGAGGGTATAGAATTTCAGTGGTAGGAAGCCATACTTCTTACCTGGCCAAGCCTTGTTATACCCTTTCAGATCTGCCACGCCATCTCCCTTCCTGGCACAGAGTGTGCACAAATATTTGTTGAGTTGAATGGAGGTAGAGTCCCATTTTGACAAATAACTTGTTTGACTAATTGTGGTGCAAAAAGATTCTGCTTAGATGTAGTATAGATTTGGCCACAGAAAGAGAAGTGGAAATCCCAGACAGGGTGATAAGGTTCGGATGTTGGGTGGGAACTTGCATTTAACAAGCTCAAGCTCAACGCTGGCCTAACACTGTGTGTCCTGGCTACTCATGAGAATACCCCAAAGGGCTTTTAAAAAACTCCGCTACTTAGAATCCACCTCTGTTAGTCTGTCAGGGCTGCCACAACCAAACACCACAGACGGGGGTGCTTAAACAGTGGAGATTTCTTTTCTCATGGTTCTGGAGATAGAAGTCCAGGATCAAGGTGCCACCAGGGCGGGGTTCTGGTGAGGCCTTGCTTCTTGGCTTGCAGATGGCCATCTTTTTGCTGAGTCCTCACCTGGCTTTTTCTCTATGAGAGCACAGCCCTTGTTTTCTCTCTCTTCTCCAAAGGACACCAGTCCTGTGGGTTAGGGCACCACCCATGTGACCTCACTTAACCATAATTACCTCCTTAAAGGCCCTATCTCCAAATACAGTCACAAGAGAAGTTAGGACTTCAACTTATGAATTTGGGGAGAACACAATTCAGTGCATAACCTGCCCTAGGCAAAATAAATTAGAATCTGTAAGAGTAGGGAATCATTAATATTTTAATGACTTTAAGTTTAATTTAAAAATTCTTAAATTCAAGGATAGTTGATATACAATGAGCTGCATATATTTAAGGTGCACAATTTGCTATGTTACAACATATGTATACGCCAGTGAAACCATTGATATTATAATATAAACAAGAGAGTGAACATACCCACTGTGCCCAAAAGTTTCATCAATCCCTTATCCCCAGACAACCAGTAGATCTTCTTTCTGTGACTGTATTAGTTTGTGTTTTATAGAATTTTATATAATGGAATTTGATAGTATGTACTCTTTTTTTTGGGGGGGGTGTCTGGTTTTTCTCATCATCAGTATTTTGAGATTCACCCACGTTGTTGTGCATATCCATAGTTTATTCCTTTTTGTTGCAGGATAGCATTTTTTATTACATAGTAGCTATCCCAGCTTTCTTTTGAGTAGTATTAGTATGGTACATATATTTCTACCCTTTAATTTTTAACCTGTCTGTGTCTTTATATTTAAAGTGGGTCTTCTGATGCTCTTCCTCCCTTGTGTAAATCTATATTTCCATCTGGTATCGGTTTTCTTCCACCCAAAGGACTCCCTTCCTTTAACATTTTTTTTTTTTCAGTGTGGGTCTGCTGGTGATGAATTCTTTCAGTTTTTGTTTCTTTAATAAACTCTTTATTTTGCCTTCATTTTGTAAGCATATTTTCACTGGGTATATAGTTCTAGACTGATAATCTTTTTCTTCAGTACTTTAAAGATGTTGCTCCACTACCATCGTCTTGCTTGTATCGTGTTTGACAATAAATCTGTTGTTATTCTTATCTTCGTTTCTCTGTATGTATGTCTCTTTTTCTCCAACGGCTTTTAAGTTTTTTTCTTTATTATCGGTCTAAATAACTTGATTATGATGTGCCTTAATTTAATTTCTTTAGTTAACATACGTTTCTTGTGTTTCACATTTCTTTGGGTTTGTTGAGCCTTGTGGATCTGTGGGTTGAGAATTTTCACCAAGTATGGAAAAATTGCGGCCATTATTTCTTCAAATATTTTTCTTTTTGTCCCTCTCTCTCTCCTCCTCCTCAGGGCCTCCAGTTATACATATATTAAGCCACTTGAGTTTGACTTACAGCTCACTGATGCTTTTTCTTCTCAAATTTTTTCTTCGTGCATTGCATTTGGGTAGTTTCTATTACTGTCTTCAATTTCACTAATTTTTCCTTCTGCAATGTCTAATTGGCTATTTATTCCATCCAGTGAATTTTTCATCTCAGACATTGTAGTTTTCATCTCTGGAAATTTGATGTCTTTTTAAAAAATCTTCCTTGTCTTTATTTTTTGATCACAGAATAGAGTTCTTTTTTTGTCTTTTATATTTTTATTTTATTTGTAAAATGAACATATTGAATAGAGTTCTAATAATTGTTTTAATGCCTCATCTTCTAACTCTATCATCTGTATCCGTTCTGGGCCAATTTTTCTTGGGTTTTTTTTTTTTTTTGGCTCATTATATGTAATATTTTCTGCTCTTTATATGCCCAGTAATTTGTGACTGGGCTTCAGACATAAGTTTCACCCTTTAGGTGATGGACATTTAGTCAGAAAAAGTTCAAGCCTTTCCAGTCTTGCCTTTAAGATTTGTTAGACCAGATCAGAGGAGCATTTAGTCTAGGGCTAATTGGGCTAATTATTTTCCACTACTGCAGAAAGACCCTTCTAGAGACTTAACAAATTCCTTTGAATGATGAGGTTGTCTAGTCTGTCTGGTGGCAAGAGGCATGATTTCCAGCCCTGTGTGAGTGCTGGTTACCCTCATTATTCTTTAAAAGCTCCCTAAGTGTTTCTTAACACAGCCAGAGTGGCCTGACTGACAGTATACGGGGTTCCCCACTGGGGGTCCACTTCCAATGTGGAGGGAGGCCTTGCTTAGACAGCTGCTCTCCTTGGAGTTCTCTGCCTCCACACCATGAGCTCCAGGCTGTTTGGTTTCCATGAAGCTTGATCAGGCTCCTTCAGATCTTGGTTTCTACAGCTTTGAGCAACCACTGAAGTCAAATGCAAGCAAAGAGGTAGACTGACCATTATGAGAGTTTGTTCATTCACCCCAATTACATGACATAGAAAACAAGCTCTCTGAATGACATGGAAATTCTTAGGGAAAGATACACATGTGTGTGCATCCTAGAGGAAACCAGGGCTGCTTTTGTGTCCTTCATGGACCCTAGAGGTCAGCAATTTGGGAGCTCCATAGAATAATCATTCCCCAGTATGCAAAGCAGAGTTGAGACCTGACTTGGAGGGACATGGAAGGAAATAACTCAGTTGCATGGTGCCTGAGCAATGCCTCAGAGCACCTGATATATCTCAAGTCCCCCATATACCTTCTTATATAGTTGGAAGCACCTTTGTATCAGAATAACCTTTAGCTACATACTGTTTTGTTTTCTCAAAATGCTCAAGACAATTGCATTTGGTTAATGGAAATATAGAGACCCTTGTCATTTTAACAACAGAACATTCATTTCTTTGAGCTTTATTACAGGGACAATTTGTTGGTCACCTTCCTAAAGGATATATTTATTGATGTCTTTATTGAAAAAAAATTTATCAAGCACCTATAGTGTGCTAGGTACTTTGCTGGGCCAGGGTTAAAATAAAGACACAGTCCCTGCTTTCCAAATAATCCTGTATTGCTCAGGGGGGCACCCTTATATTAGGAAGGGCTTAAGGGAAAACTTGGCTGCAGACTGAGGGAATACGTAGGGTCATTTACTAATTCAACAAATGCCTACTGATCATCTGCCTCATGGCAGGCCCTGGTCTCTGTGCAGACGTGCTCTCAGTCTCCATGTGGAGACTAGGCTTCCAGTCTCTCCCTGACCTTCATTCCCACGATTCCAGCATATTCCATCATCCTCCCAAGAGCTGGCAGTTCTTCCCATTCCTGGGATTGCTGTCCTCACAACACACCAGATGGAGCTAATTTGAAAGGATTTCTCACCGAAATGGGTGCACAGACACAGCACTGACAGCTAGCACCATATGAAGACAGTAGCTACAAAGTGAAAATGGCATAACTGAAGTCTAATTCAGCTTTGTGTGAAATATTTCCATTTACCCTATTTACAATTTTTCATACAAGAGGCTGGACCAGAATATTAAATACCTATTAACATTGAAATAGTTGCTCCTAATCAAGTCAGGTAATGGATGAAGAAGAGAGGAAGTATTAGAATAGTTGACTGTCACAAACAGTGAATTACCAAGCAAGAATGAGCCGTGTACTAACCGCTGATTGTTAATGTGGCCTCTCTGATTGTTTTCATTTTAGGAAATGATGATGGCTAGTTCAACTGTGGATCTTTACACACTTAATTGACTTCAGGGTTCTCTTTCCCTTGTTTTTAACAATGTTACAATTGCCTACTATGTCCACAAGAGAGGTAGAAGTAACACACATACACTATGGTCTCAAGGAGCTTATAGCCAAGTAGGAGGGGTTAGCAAACTAAAATCAAACTACACAATCAGCCATTCATTCAGCAAATGTTTGGTAAACATATAGAGTATTTTAAGCATTGTGCAAAGTGCTGTGAGAATTCTGAAGAGTTCATCTAAGGAAAGTGCCTGGCACATAGAAGATGCACAAGAAATATTTGTCACGTGAATGAATGAATGAATTTGGGATCAGAAGAGACTTTCATTTACAAAAGGTATTTTCTAGGAGTAGAGGTTTCAAGAGAAAAGAGGTGTTGGAGGATGAAGAGGGGATTTGAGGCTAAAGTGCAAGGTCCCTGGAGTCTGGGCGAGTGTAGGAAAATGTGAAAATAAATCCGGGCTGAAAGACAGGGACATCTCACAGCAGGACCCAGTCCCTGGCTGGGAAACTTAGGCAAAGAAAAGCCATCAATAACTCCAGCAGCTGATTAACACGACCCAGACAAGGCAGCATGAGAATGTCTGTGCTTCCTGAAACACTCTTGCTGACACCAGAGCAATCAATCCATTTAGAGAAAATCAACTGATTTCACAAAGGGGATTTTATCCCTGGAACTGAAGGTTTTATCCAAGTTCAGGACTTAGTATTCCAAGACATGGAGCAACACACCAGAGTTGAATCCGTCTATTCCACGCTAGGTGGAAACCACTGTTTATTACATTTGACTTTAGGGGAATTTGGCTTAAATAGCTGTGAGAGCCTACAGTAGAAAGCCTGTCCCTAATAAATCTAATTTCTCTTTAATTCAGAGGGAAACTGTTGGCCCTTATTCAGCCAAAATCCAATTCTGCAAATAGCACATTTCTGTCTAACTAGACAGTGTGGCCACTGTGCCAACTGCCCATTCCTGGCAAGGAAAATCAGTTTAACCAAAATAACCTTGTCTAGACCACTCTGATATGGATGAAGATAAACAGGCAACACATTGCCTCGGTGATGAAGGCACCAGTGATACTCACAGGATCTAAACAGTTACAGGAGCACCGATAGTACCTCCTGTTCCCATCACAAAGCCAATTTTATCTGTCTCCAGTAACCTTTACAATTCTCTTTCCTATGCCTATTGCCTTCATAGATCATGTTTTTACTATTATAGATTACTCTTTACAAGGCTACTCCAGGGCTTCTGAGGATACTGCATCTTCTGGAATTTCTTCCTCTCTGTGGCATTAACAACCCTCTAGAGAAAATCCTGAAAAAGGAGAGAAACAGTCGTCATTTACTAATCATTGGGAGGTAAGATCATTCTCAGGCAGCTGGTAGAATCTTCAGCAGCAATAAGGATGATTTGAGATTTGAATTGCTGTGTTGGTGAAATGACATTCGATGGAGACCGTAGGAGTTGGCCGTCAGAGCCAATGCAGAGAACGTGTCTCAGGTGCTGTTGATTTCCCAGGTGTTGAGAGGAGCAGTATAATCCTGGAGCCTGTAGATTAGTTCAACTGGAGAACCCTCGATGGTTGCTGATGAAGACCAATGATAGAAGTTTTCTGTGGCTCTGAGGTCACCAGGTCAGTGAAAGTACAGAAGGGGCTTAGAATTGGAATTTGCTTAGAAAAGGGGTGGGATGGAGGAGCTGTGCCACAGCTGCCTTTGCGTGGCACGCACACTGTCTTCACGTAGGTTGCAGGTGCACTTGGAGGAGTCCTCAAAGGGCTGATGGAGATTGCAGAAGGGCTGGCCAACCTCGGATGCCGTCAAGGCTGCTCCCCAGCCGTGACTTCTGACTCTCTAAAATCATCCTTTAATCCTCAGAGGCCTCCAGCTCGCTGGTCCCATCCCTCTCTCCCTCCCAGCTTGGATTCCACGCTCCTTCCTCGTAAGCTCTCCCTTGCGAAGAATTTCAGCTTCTTTTGCCTTCTCTCTTGGTTGCTTGGAACAGAATCCCGCTCTGAGCGACTAACTCCAGCTTCGCTTCTCTTCACGACTGTGCGCGTGAGGCAGAAATGTGCTGAGGGTAAAAAACGAGACGGCTGGTTCCCTTTAAGTTTACGATCGGAAACCTCGGCTGGAAACCGGGCTGGTTCTCAGGTGAGCTCAGCCGCTCGCTCAGCCCCTGACACGACAGTGTCTTCTTCTTGCTTTTCGTCCTCAGCCGCACTGTCCCTGTGCTGACGACCTGAGCGTACGTAGGCTGCAGAGCAACTCCTGCGCCTTTCCTGGCCGAATTTAGATTTCCCGTTTTCCTTCTTACAAAGCGAAAAGCGTCTGCCCACCTGGTGAGGACTTCACTTCTTAGGGCATCCTGCTCTGCGCGGCATCAATTGTCCCTCTCAATTTGATCATTTCCCCACGGAACACTCTCTGGTGAGCCCCTAGAAGAACAGCAGCAGCAGCAGCAGCAGCAGCGGTCCCTGCCCCTCCGCTGCCTTCGTACTCAAACTGTACAGAGGGTTGTCTACACGCTCTGCCTCCAACCCCCCTCACACGATCCCTCCCCGAGACCTTCTCATCTGCTTTCCGCCCCAGGATCTGCCCTCAAACCCCAAAAGACTCTTAACAAAGTTACCAAAAGCAAAAAAAAAAAACCAAAAAAAAAACCCCTTCCCCCTACACATCCTCTCAGCGGAGTGCAGCCGAGGGGACTGTTCCTTCCTCCTCCATCCGCTCCCTGTCTTGGGGTGCAAACACCACTCTCTCGATTTTCGTGTTACCGCTGTTGCTTCTCCTTCCCCGGCATCGTCACGGGCTCCTCCTACTCTGATTTCTAAGCACTGGTCTTTCTCAGGATCCATTCTTTTCTTCTTTGTCTACACAGTCCCCCTCAGTGATCTCACCCCATGGCCCTAACAAGTATCCCTGCAATAAAACTCATATTTTTTATTGTCAAGTAGAAGTTATTGTTTATTTTATTTTAATTTTATTTTTAATTTTTTTAATTTCAATAGCTTTAGGGGTACAAGTGGTTTTTTGTTACATGGATGAATTGTATAGTGGTGAAGTTAGGGCTTTTAGTGTACCCATCACCCGGGTAGTGTACATTGTACCCAACAGGTAGTTTTTGATCCCTCACCTCCCTATACACCTCCCCACTTCTGAGTCTCCCAAATCCACTCTGTATGAGCGCGTACACCCATCACTTAGCTCCCACTTATGCATGAGTACATGCGGAATTTGCTTTTCCATTCCTGAGATACACCACTTAGGATAATGTCTCCAGTTCTATCCAAGTTACTGCAAAAGACATTACTTCATTCTCCTCTGTGGCTGAGTAGTGCTCCATGGTGTATGTGTGTGTGTGTGTGTGTGTCACAATTTCTTCATCCACTCTTCAGTTAATGGGCATTTAGGTTGATTCCATATCTTTACAACTGTGAATTGTGCTGTGATAAATATATGAATGCAAATGTCTTTCTGATATAATGACTCCTTTTCCTTTGGTAGATACCCAGTAGTGGGGTTGCTGGATCAAATGGCAGGTCTACAATTAGTTCCTTGAGGAATCTCCGTACTGTTTTCCATAGAGAGTGTACTAATTTACACTCTCACCACAGTGTGTAAGGGTCCCCTTTCACCACATCAGTGCCAACATCTATTGTTTTTTTAACTTTTTAACAATGGCCATTCTGACAGGGATAAGGTGGTATCTCATTGTGGTTTTATTTGCATTTTCCTGATGATTAGTGAGGTTGAGCTTTTTTTCATGGGTTTTTTGGCCACTTGTACATCTTCTTTTGAAAAATTTCTGTTCATGTCTTTTGTCCACTTTTTAATGGGGTTATTTGAATAAAACCCATATTTTTATTGCCACCAAAAAGCCTTCTCTCCTGAATAGCTCCAGACGTATATGTCAACCTGCTGTCCCATGGGCACGTCACACTCAAGGCTGAAATGTCGACTCCCACCCTTCCTTTCACCTGCTCCCCCCGTGCTCCGTCTTCCCAATTGTAGTAAGTGACATAATCATACGCAAATCCTTAAGCCAGGAGCCCAGAGTCACCCTGAACCTCACGCTCTCCCTCCCAGTGCGCCCCTAACCCGACCCTCCAGCACGCTGTCAGCCCGCCTCCCAGATGTCCTCACCCACACTAAGTTCCCTCGACAACCGCCCAGCGCACACCACCTCCCCTGCTCAGCCCGACTCCTGCAAAGGCTCTCTTGGCATTTCCTCTGCTTCCATATCTGCCTTCCAATTTATGCTCTGCCCAGCAGCCCAAGTGAACATTTTAACACACAAATTAATCTTTATTCTTCTCCCTAAATCCTGCAGGGACAGCCCATTGCACTTCGAATGAAATCCAGATTTTTCCCCATGACCTGCAAGGTCACGACTGGCTCGCGTCTCTCTGTGCCGCACCCTCTCGCCCACCGTGACTCTGTGGCCCAGCACCCCTATTGGCCCCGTGAACGTCCACACCTCCTCCCCCGCATGTGCCCCTCTGCCTGGGGCCCTCTCCCCGTCGCTGCCCACGTGGCAGGTTCTTGCCTTGGTGCCGACTCTCTCTGCTCTCAGCCACTTGGCCATCTTCTCGGGGTTGCCCTCCCTGAGGGCCCCTTCTGTCACACTTTCAACTGTTGCGTCCTGCCTTTCTTCTTCTTCAGAGTCCCTTTCACCATTTATTTATGTATCATTTATTTATTTCAAAGCATTAAGGGGATACAAATGTTTTTGTTCCATGGATACCTTTTACAACGCTTAAGTCAGGGCTCTGAGTGTGCCCATCACCGAATAGTGTTCATTGTGCCCGACAGGTAGGTTTTTGCCCTGCCTCTCCTCCCATCTTCTTGATTTCCTTGACCTTTACCTCTCTTTGTGCCATGTGTGTCCGTTGATGAGCTCCCAATTACTAGAGAGTGCACGTGGTGTCTGGGTTTCCATTCATGAGATACTTCACTCAGGATCTTGGTCTCCAGTTCCATCCATGTTGCTGCAAAAGACAATATTTCATTCTTTTTTATGGCTGAGTGGTACTTCATGTAATTGTACATTTAATTGTGGGCTAATTTGTTTATTGTCTGACTCTCCAACTAGACAGTAAGAATCATAAGGGGAGAGAGACCCGGCCCGCTTGGCAGCTTCTGCATCTCCAGCCTTTGGCTTGGTGCGGGCGCTGCACGGGTGGCCTGAGAATACCTGGGGAGTGAGTCAAACCTCCTGGTTTTCTACCCACCCACCCAGGAACTCATCTCACTGCTGCTGTGCTCCTGATGGTTCCCTGGCTCCATGCCTTGCACCCCACAGCACCCTTCATCAGCAATCCCCCCTGAATTCCCTCAAATGCCCAAATGACATCCCATTAAGGCTCAGCCAAAAAGCCATCTCTTCCAGAAGGTGTTCTAGATCCGCACAGCATGTGGCTCCGTCCCTCTGCACACTCCTGAGTAAGCTCGACTTGGACTTCCCTTGTGCCGAATCCCGTGCAGTGCACTGTGGGCCCAGAGGGGTGGGCGCATCTCCCCAGTGGGACCAAAACGAGGTCTGTGTTCTTCAGCAGCCCAGAGTTCGCTGGCCTATTGATCACGCAACACCTATGGAGAGAAACTCTCATTCCTTTTCTCTCTTTTTGGTGGAACACAACAGAATAGAGAATATTTCAAATAAGGCAACCTTCACCGTCTCTCAGATAAAGGCCCCATCTTGTCTCCTTCAATTCAACTAACGTTGGGTTTTGGCGGGCCAGAAACTCAGTCTGTAGCTCGCCTTGTATTTTTCAGGTTATTCAACATTTACAAAGATCCCAACAAAGTGGGCACAACACAAGTTGCAACCTCAAGAGTCAATTATTGAGTCTTACTGCAGACCTTTCCTCTGGCCTCCTTGTCAGAAAGCCAGGCACTGAGTGGCTCAAAGACATGGTCCTTAATCCCAAAGGACGAGTTGGCAAAGCACCTATCATGACGCCAAACGTCAGGCAGACGTTCCCATGCAGAAGAGACCCATCCATGCCCAGGTGTGCTGGTGCCTGCAGCCTCCGGGACGCTGTGGACAGACGGTGTGGCCACAGTAGCAAGGACATTGCACCTTCTGCCCTCTAATAGCTGCATTAGGTTAAATGTTAGGAAAATGTGTTTTTTAGCTGACCAAACCAGGCTAGTCTTGTTCAAAGAACAATCTCTGTGGAATGATGAGGCCACAGAGACTGATGAAAAACTAGACCCTCAGGTACTCTGGGTTCAAATCTCAACACCCCTAGGTGGCCTTGTGAGAAATGTTTTGTCACTATGATGGCCCAGTGCGGACACATGCAAAATGAAATAAGAGAAGGACTTTCTGTTGGGACAGGTAAGGGTGAGAGGAATGTGCTTTCATATCACTAGAATGATGAAAAATTCCCATTAGTATTTATCCAAATAATGTATTTGCCCGTTTCCTATTCTTTTCAACATTTCTGCAAAACCGTGATCAGATGCTTAGAAAAAACTATGTATGTATATATGTATATGAGTCTGTATCCATATACTTTATTCCAGAATATACCCCCCAGCACTTACAAGTATTCATTTTCAGTACAAAAGAAATCCAGAACTGTGAAAACCCATTAATCTCTTTTTGATTTCTCATGAAGATCCACTTCTGCGACTGCCCTGCCAGCCCAGGGCTTGCTGTCACTCACTGTCAATACGCAGATGCAGGATGCTATGCATTGTTAACTTGACCTTGAATGCCAGCTCGCTGGGACGCAGGAGAGCAGGGCCGAGGCCCTTAGTGACTGTGCACTCGTGTTGCCATAGTGTCAGGGAACACATCTGTTTCCAGCTGAGCTGCTTTTGTTTAAGCGTCAAGATTTTCCTTTTTCCTGCTTGAAAATAGTTTACCGGGAGGCAAAATGATTCAAAGTGACATCTGGGTCCCTTTTGGTGTGTGCATGGTAATTCCTTTCCTTCTATCCTGTAATTAAGTCAATTAGATTTCTAAGTCTTCCATGAGGGGATTTCCAGGAATCCTTTCTCAGTGACACACAAACCACTCACCAAATATCATCAGTCCCCGCAAAGCACCACCTCCTACACTCCTGACTTCTTTCAGGAGAGCAAACCATAAAACAAAGCACAGCAGCTGAGATTCCCT
The DNA here is from genome assembly GCA_023783475.1 of Daubentonia madagascariensis. Lineage (NCBI taxonomy): Eukaryota > Metazoa > Chordata > Mammalia > Primates > Daubentoniidae > Daubentonia > Daubentonia madagascariensis. The sequence continues at coordinate 9,575,132 of JAKFHU010001557.1, read as the reverse complement.
CCAAATACTGGCCCAATGGATAACCAGCAGCAACAGGGTATACACTGTGGTTCCAGCTCTGGACAGAGAGAGCCCTGGCCTGTGTGTGGCCAACTGTTCTTTCAGTTCTGGTCAATCTAGGAAGGCTGTTTCCTAGATGTTGTTTATTAATACTAGCTGAAATCTTGGCAGACTTAACCTACTGCTTTAGATGTGTGTCTGAATTTTGGGTTTGACAAAATACCAGGGGATGAGAGAGGTTAGTGGACACACTTCCTTGGCACACATGCACACTTTTTAGCAAACAGACAAGTAAAGTTTGTCTTGATGAAAACCAAAACCACCTCTATGATTTATATAAATGGCTCCAGCATGTTTGATAAGCTTCATACCTGGTGTTATTTGGAAGTCTCCAATTACATTTTAAAAACCTGCTTTAACATCTTAAATTTCCTGAAATTCTAAAGAGAGTTCTTCATGGAAGTGATCCATAACTTCCCATTAGTTGAATGGACATCAGTATCCTTTTCAATAAAAGAGCCTGTCCTCTGAAGTAGCACCACCAAGACCTAGCCATCACTCAGGAAATGCCCTTACCGAGACAGGTAGCAGAGGAGGAGGCATCCGAGGTGGCATTCTGCCATGGGCTCATTTGGAAATCCAAACCTTTAAATCAAGAGAACTTGGGAGGAACACGCATGCATGCACACACACATGCTATGTTTGGGGCTTTAAAATAATTGAATTCAGATAGATTTATCCACCAACATAATCAATTCCAAATCCCTGTCAAACTTGGGTCATTTAGAAAATTAAAGTCAAGCATAGTGAGGCCATTCAAAATCAGAATAGAAAATTCTTACTTTTAGGTGTCAAACCTCTGTCTTTGGCAACAGCAAACCCAGGTGGAGGAAGAAAGCTGTGTGAGCTTGAACATGTGGTGGGAGAGGAAAGGAAAATCCATTTCCTTCTTCTTTCCTCAGGTAACTTCAGCTGGTGATGCTGATTAACCAGCGTCCAGAGTAAATTTAAGTGTCCTGTTGGCTTGTTGGTTTATTATATTGAAATTTCACTTGGTAATGACATTTGCTGAAATAATAAACATTAATAACTCCCAACCTAATTCGCTCCCTTCAGACTTGCCAATTCAACCTGAGGTCTGTGTTCATTACCTGGACTAACCCAGAGACTCTAGGACCCAGAAAAATGCTTTACACTTCATAGAAATTTCATAGATAACTATTTAATTTAATTAACAATTTCAAAAAATATTTGTAAGGCCTCCTATTTGAAAATTATTATAAACAGCATTGAATTTATTCATCTACATGCCCATTCATTTACAAAATAAAAACACATTGAGTACCTACAGTGTGCCAGTCACTGTTCTAGGCCTGGGGATGGAGCTGTGCAGAGGGGATCAAGGGGTCCAATAAACAAGCCCTTTGTTCTCTGATCAAGATTAGAACTGCAAAGATGTAGAAATGGATTTAGGCAGATGAAGATCAAAACGTCGGCATCATTGTTCATGAAAGCTGGACTGGAGGTGAGCTGCAATGTGGCTGTAAAATCCTGAACACAGAGTTAGGCAGAATCAAATACCCAGTTTCCAGTTCGGCTGGAATACACCACAGCCCCCCTCAGGGCAGAGCCCACATAGACGGCAGACCGAGGGGCAGCTATGCCAGGCCAGTTCCTCCCCAAACTCACCCACCCAATAAGTAAGTGAGGGAGAGAGGCCAGGGTGTCATCCTGCTGGATTTCCCTTCGCATGGAAGTGTAAAGACAAAGGAGATCCCTGCACCTCCTGTCTGTCCAGTGAGCAAAGCAGCCAGCAAGCACTGAGCGAGTTCCCAGAAAGTTTGGATTCCCATGGCAGAGGGTGCAGGCAGCGAACAAGCAAATAAATAAATGAGCCAGGTAATTCCAGAAAGGGATAATTGTACAAAGGAGATGCACAGGGCGACGTAGGAGTGGGGTGGGCGTGGGGGGGGGGTACGGCTACGGATGAGACAGCCGCGGGCCTGTCCCACGGAGCCTCTGTTCCTATAAAATGGATGGACATTAAGCAAACGATAATGCAGCAAACTGCCTCTTTACAAGGAAGATACATGTTGTGCAGCAAAACGCCTGGTGCGAAGGGACCCTCCAACAGGATCGGAGCAGCGGGCGGGGAAGTCAGAGACGGTGCCCAAGAGCCCGGCAGGCTCTTCTCGTCCCTGCAGCCTGGGGCTTGGTCACCTCCTTCAAATACGCAGTTCACCAAAATGGAACCACCATTTTAAAAGATGCGTTTTAAAGGGGGGTGTCCCATAAGCAGTGGGAGAAAGGCACTACCAGTCCTCTGTTTTCTGAGATCAGTTCATGTGAAGCTGAACATTGGGCTATTTATGCTGCTGGATCCTGGCCCCCACCCCACTCAGACACCCGACAATTTAGACAAGCCATTGACCCCGCTGTTCTTCCCACACCACCGCAAGCTGGGGGGCACATCAGGGAAAGGGGAGGGGACAGAGCTCCATCTGCTCGGCATAAAGGTGGCCCAGGGAGTTTGCACAGCCTTCCCCCTCCCCACCTGTGAAAGAACTCCAGCTGCAGAGGAACTTTTCCTCCCTAAAGGAGGTTCAGAGAGAGGCCCAAGTCACTGCCAATGGCACAAGCACAGTATGTGATGAATTTTCCAGCTGATATAAGAGCTATTTCCTCAACAATTCTTCTCTGAACATTTTTGTTTCCTCCAGATTCCTAAAGCCCTTAAGCATGAGTTGCTTTTAATTCATGGGCTTGCAAGTGGTTTGTTGCCTCCAAACAGCTCTCCTTGTTTGCCTGCTCTAAGGGAGGTTTGCAAAGATTGTTCTCTCTTACTGTTTAAACTCCATGGCCACATAGCACAAGAGAAGGGTCCTTTTCAGAAGATTCTCTTTCTCCACCAGCAGCAGCTGAAAGTCCCCTGCCAGCCGCGCAGCACAGCAGCTCTTCCTCCTCCAAAGACCCTGCTGTTCTCAACTCCTCTGTGCCTGAAGAGGGGGTGAGAAAGACTCTCTTCTCCTCTTTGTTTAACCCACAAATGTTTACTGGGTGTGTTGGTTTCCTGTTGCTGCCGTAGCAAATTACCACAAACTTGGTGGCTTAAAACGATATAAATTGATTATCTTATAGATCCAGAGGCCAGAAGTCCAAAATAAGATTGATGGAGTGAGGTTTTGAAAACTTAAAGGTTCCCCTGGAGCCTCGAGGGGAGAAGCCCTCTCCTTGCCTTTTCGGGCTTCTGGAGGCTCCTGCATTCCCTGGCAGGTGGCCTGTTCCTCATGCCTCAGCCACCTCTTCGTGGTAGCATTCCCTACTTCCTTTCTGTTGTCAAATCTCTTCTGCCTGCCCCTTAAAGGGACCCTTGTGATTGCCTCAGGGCCTGCCCAGCTCCCCATCGCAACTTAATCACATGTGCAAAGTCCCATTTGCCACATTGGGTCACACATGTACAGGTCCCAGGGATTAGGAACTGATATCTTTGAGGACCATCATTCAGCCGGCCACCCTGAGCGAGGTAGGTGGACAGTGCATGCCTTTTGATTGCATAGCATCTGAACCCCTCTCTAGGCTTGTGGAAAGACCAGCCTGGGCACACAGAGATGGCCACCTCCTCCAGAGACAGGAAATTGTATATGGTACAGTGCTCGCCTTCCTTCCTTCCTCCTCTGCCTCTAGGACTGCAGCACATGCCTTGGGCTCCAGCAGCCAGATGCACACTCCCCAGGTTTCCATTTGGCAGCTGACAGTACAAAGAAGCAGGGATGTGGGAAATTTATTCTAGCAAGGGCGGGCAGCAGCAGCATTGCATCTGAAGTGGCCCCAGTGGCGAGGGTTCTAACAGCACAGCTGCAGAGTGGGGCTGAAATATTAGTGGTGCACAATCAATTCTGCTGTGTAACTCACACATCTGGTTCTCTGGCTGTTCCAGAGATTTTGGGGGTAGCCAGTGTCCTTGGATGAATTCATTTTATACTTATATTAGCCAAAGGTATTTCCTGTTGTTTGCAATTGAGAAACCTAGCTGGGGAGATTGTTCCTTTTGCCCCAGAATTGTTGCTAAGTCTCCAAAGCAGAGTAATGGAAACTCCAAAGCATCTAAAGAGAACTTCTGGGATGTCATAAAACCACATCGCCTGAGCTTCCCCAGGAAGCAGCTGCCATGCCAACCTCTCCTCTGGAGCCTGTATTAAAAATGGAAAAGAGTCATCAGGACTGTCAGGCTGGGGGTTGTGGAGTAGGAACATGGGATTGTCGTGAGAGGTCATTGCCTCCCATTCCTATGGGGGAGGGGAGCTTCATCATTCTCTACCCCATATCAACTAGATAGCGTGGGGCTCTAGAAGAATCACTTATAGATACTGTGGCCATACATATTGGTTTGCTTGGGACAGCATCACCTGTTGTCTCAGAGTCATTGCTAATAGCATCCCCTTTCATTCTCCTAAGTGTCCAGGTTTGGCCAATTAATTCTGTGGTCACCTACTTGCAGAGTGCTCACTCCCTGCAAGACCTGCAGGCACACTCTAATGCTGGGGGAACATCATAAAAGGGTCTTTGTGAGAGCATGACATGAGTCCCCTGAAATTTGGAAGGAGCATTTGAACATAGATACATGCCTGTATTTCGCTTGCAGGAAGAAGGCTTGCTGACACACCAGCTCCAGGGGGCAAGGTGAAAGTGCTGTGTAATGGGCCCTGGAAGGAAGCAGGAGAAGCTCCACCTGATCTTGCTCCTCCACAACCCTCAGAGTTCACAGAAAAACCTTCTGGAGTTCTCTTGGCTCCATATGAAGAACTATGGAGGTTAGAAGAGGGTGCAGGAGCTATGGGGATGCTGTGAAGATGCCACAGTTGGACAATGGGGAGGCATGGAGTCCTGCATTCCCCTCTGAGTCATCCTCAGTGGTGGAGGCTCTAATAAGAGTGAACACCACACCCCAAGGACACCACACTCAGCCTCCGCACAGAGACCACCCATCAACAGAGGCCATACCCCGCCGAACCATTTCAGGACCAGGGACAGCTCACCGCTACCAAGAGCTGCTCCCTGTGTGGTTTGACCACTGTTTCCCCTCCTTCTTTCCCCTTGCGTCCCTGACTTCAGAAGTGTCAGAGCCCAGAGAAGGGTGGAGGGAACAGGAGTGACCTTCCATTTCCCCGCCACACACACCACCCCACACCCCCACCAAACCCAAAACCCACCACCCCCACCCCAACACAAACCCACCCCCAACAACAAGCCACCACACAACGCCCCACACACCCACCCACCACACCCAACAACGCACCACACCCCAACCACACCCCACAACCCCCACAACACCCCCCCACCCCCACACCCCCCCACACCACCACACACCCCACCCACCACCACCACACACGCCCCACCCACCCCACACCACCACCCCCCAACCACCACAACACCGCACACACACCCAACACACCCCCACACCCCACCAACCAACCCCCCACCACCCACACAACCACCCCACCCCACACCCGCAACACCACACACACCCCAACACCCACCCCCAACACCCCCCCCCCACACCCCCCGCCACACACACACACCCCCCGCCACACACACACCCCCCGCCACACACACACGCACATCTGTTCTCCAAGTCCCTAGGGTGAGGGTCTGACCCACACAGGGTCAAGAAGAGTTTTGAAACATTTACAAAACTAGAGTTTTAAACAGAGCTGGACTAATTTTAATAACCAGAAGTGACTAGAAAGCAATTAAATCTACCCAGACATCCGTGAAGTAAGAGGAAAGGAGAGTTCAACATAGCGTGGTTAATGAAAGAGACGGGGGGAAATTTTCCCATGGAGTTGAGACAGTTCCATAAATCAGGTTTAGGTTGAGGACAAACATGTTATGTTCACTTGCCAGTAGCATTTTCTTCCTTCTAATTTCCCGCTGGGGAAATATGCTTCTACCATTTTCCGTCTGTGTGGCGGAGGAGGGGCTGTCCATTGGGCACCTTCCTTCCACGCACTTCCCCATCCCCAATCCAGGAGTAGACACGTGGCTCGGGCCTTGCCAGTCAGGGGGAATATCAAGCACCAAGACTTGTGCTAGAACTCTGTCGGAAACAGACGTTGTCTTTTCACTGAGGCTACTCACCTGGTGAAACCGTCAGCCTGGAACGACTGATCCCAATCTGACCCCCACCAGAGAAGAGCTTGTGCCAACACAGTGAAAGGGAGACTCAACAGATGCAGAACACCTGGATACCACTGTGCCTGAAGCTAGATGCCCCTAAGCCTTTTAGTCTTATTAGCCAATAAATTCCCTTCAATGGCTAAGACATTTTGAAATGAATTTGTCACTTTCACTGAAAAATACTTGCCTGATGTAGGTGCTCAAGTAAGTGAGAAAGGAAGGTGTATCAGTCAGATTCTGGCAAGAGACAAAAGGCAAGACACAGACGAAGTTAAAGGGACCAACAGGAGATAGGAAGGCACCCAGGCAGGACTGGGAAGGCTTTTCCAACCCAAGCCTTGTGTTACTGGAGTCCTGTGAGAGTTGGAGCTCTGGAAAAGAGGTCACCTGGCAGAAGTCACAGCCACTTCGAGAACTGTGGTGCTGAGCGGGGAGTAAGAGGTGGAAAACATCCCTGGCAACTCCCCTTCTGGCCTTTGACCTCCTGCAAGTACCTCCCATTGGCCAAACTCAGAAGGCAGGAACCCGGGGTGGTGCCAAAGGTCAAGAGGTCATCCCCAGGGCACAGTACAAAGGAAAACGAAGAGGAGAGGTCATGGGAGCAGGTGGCAAGTGTAGAATTGCAAGCCAAGGATGCTTCTCATCCCTTAGCAGTATCCCTATTCAGACAAACAGCAGGTTTGGAAGAGGCCTCCCTTTGCCCAGAGGTTTTGAGCCTAGATGGAATGCCCCACAGCACTTAGATGGAACACTGACATCACGGGCGGTGGGAATGAATGCTGGCCCTGTGCATCCTTGGTCGTGCTTCCCTGAGTTCAAGGCTGGTTCCCTCGACCAGCCCTGTCCCCTTATGTCTATCGTCCCCTTGCTGGTGTGTCATTCCTCCTTTGCCTGAAATCCAATCTTTGTTCAAGACCCACAGCTTTATGTCTTTGTGTATCTGGTCCCGAGCTCCCCAACCTGTGGCACCAGCACCACCTTAGCCTTGCCGCCTTGATGCAATAGCACTTGTCTGAGCAATGTGTTTGGAAACCAATCCCGGGGCCACCAGGTCAGTGGTAATGCCTCAGAGTTACTCATTCAAGTCCAGATTTTCTTTTAGTTAGCGCTCACCCCCCATGGGGAGTGGCTGGGTCTTGCACCCATTGTGTTCAGGGTTTCCACCTCGACCTACCTCCATCACCTGCTGCCCCCACTCACTCATCCCTGCCCATGTGCCGTATGCTGGGTAGAAACAAGCAGCACCTGATGCCTATTTATGAGCTGCAGTGTTTGGCATATTTTTGCTGTTGTTGTTGTTTGGCTAAATAAGCCCATAGTCTTAGAACTACAGTGTCTATAAGACATTATATCTTTTCAAAAAGAACAGAGCAACTTTTGAACAAGGAAAATGGGTAAAACAACGCGGGAACTGTTCCAAGTTACACAAATGTTCTGAGCCAGTTTAGGACATGGGCAGGTGGAGGGATACACCAAGAGACCACAAAGCTTAAGGAAACTCACCCACCTAATATTCCATGTCCCCTTAAATATTAGTAAAGCTATTTTATCTGTGCTTCTGTCTACGTTTGCTGCTTGGAGTTAATCCGTCTTTCAGCCTTTGGGATGGAAAGTTTAATGGTGTTTCTTACCTGCTGTGAAATCACTGCTTCCTTTTGGGATACTTGATCTTGGGTCCTGCTGTCACCTCCACCTCATGGCCCATGATGGAGCAAGGGAGCCCTTTTATACGCAGAGAGAGTCCAGCGCCACCCACAGGGGCCCACGCTCTACCATGAGCGCCCCTTGCAGGGAAGAGCCCAATGGCCTGGACTTGAGGGGTCAAGGGAGACCCGGCACTGCTGATGGGCCTGGAGAAAGTGCTGCGTCGCCTTCGTGCTGCAGAACAGTGATGATCCTCCCCATGCAGTCAAACACTTGGTTAACTTCTCAGAGGAGCTCTCATTTTCTATCCACTGATTCCAGAGTTTTCCCTTAGAATTGCACATCGTGGCTCTTGGAGGCCACTGGCATGTTGATAGGCCAGTTTCATGGAAATTGGGTAATATTGCTGTGAAATTTTACCCAGCTGCAGGCCAGGACCTGTGGGAGGCCTCTGGGTGGGAATCAAACATATTACCTTCAAGAATCATTCACTTTCTTAACCCGCACCTCAATCTAACGCTACCCTTCTGTTTCCAGAAATGTCATAAATAACAATGCGATTCCCAAGCAAGAATACTTCTAGCAAGTTCATATTAGATGTTTATAAATATGTTTAAAAATTTATAGAATTAGGGAAAATATAAAGAAAAAACGAATCTGAATTAAAAATAATAATAAATGAGAAAACATCTGCATGAAACTCAACATACGCGCTCTGCTCCAGTTCACCGCGGGGAGAAAGGATGTTGCTCGATGGAAAGCAGTCCTCAGTGGGGGGGGGGGCACCAAGGTGAGTGTGTCACACCAGAAAGAACATTGACGGGGAAATTACAAACATACTGCAAAGAAGACCTAGATCTACTCTGGATACTTATAGAACAGACAGAACACAGATGATGTTTCTGCAAAATTACCCCACCTGTTCAGCTGGGTCCAGTTGGCCAGACCTACTGAGTTCAAATGCAAAGTAGATGTCAGGCAACAAAATCAGCTGAAATGATGACGCACATTTAAATCTGCTAGTTCCAGCCTCAGAGAGGAAGAGCTCACAGTTTACAGTACAAACATATACCCAGAGAAAGAGTAAATTCTCTCTATTTCAAAGTCAGCAAGAGGCAGACTTCCTCTGGGCCACATGGCTCTAAGCTCTTGTGCACAGACCCCTTGGGAGGACATCACCTCCATGCTGGGTTAATTTCCTGAGCTCCATGGGTACAGCTCATCTGGCTCCAGCCTCCCCAGCTTGGCTTAATTTTGTTTGTCTCTCCCTCAAAAAACAACTTTGCTCTCTATCCACTTCTGAATCACATACTCTCAGGTCTTCGATGATTAGGTGGTTCAGTGAACTGCTCTTCTATTACAAGATGTCAGAGTCAGACACAGTATCTCTGTGTCCACTCCAAATTCCACCCGATTGTGTATATGCAAAATAAAGAGCAAGAAGCCAACCACAAGCATTTCCCGGCTTATGCACTCATGATCCCAGTGACTCTGAACTGCAATTGCATGAGACAAGATCTATCATAAGAGATTCCACACTGCTTGGGTCAATAAAAAGCTTGCTGAACATGAAAATTTTCTCCTCGCCACCCCAGACAGGGAATGACAAATCTAAACACCCATGCCGAGTAAGACCTCATCTAAACCCAATTACATGCTGCAATTGAAGCCCAGCATAACATAAACTAAGGAAAACCTTCAAGCAATTTAAAAGTTTTTTTTCAATCAGCTTTTTAGTCTACTTCCCCAAATGCAATTCAGTGTATGGTGAGCCTACTGTGCATCAGCTCAAATGCCTCTTAGTCCTTAAGGAGCTCGCAAGACGAAGGGGGGACCAGCTATGCATACCAGCCATGCCATTTGCCGGTGTGGTCAGCTAGAAATGCAACTAGCGGTGGAGTTTCACCTGCTTTCATCCAACGGGACTTCTCAAAGATAGAGGATCTAGGAAGCAGACATATCTGCAGGTGGGCAACAAGAGAAAGAGAAGAAAGGTGCCTAAATAATCTGCACATTATACAACTGACACCACAAGCCTTGTCGCTGGTTTCCTACTGCAGCCCTAAGAGACAATAACCCCAACTCTGTCGGGATATGGTGAGCATTGGATGGGTAAGGTCCATAACAGGTTAAGCACACCACCTGTGTTAATTTCCTACTGCTGTGTGTGTGTGACAAATCGCCAAAAATTTAGGGGCTTAAAATAACACCTGTTTATCATCTCATGGTTTCTGTAGGTCAGAAATTTGGCATAGTGTGGCTGGGTTCTCTGCTTAGAGTTTTGCAAGGCTGAAATCAAGGTGTCAGCTGGCTACATTCTCACCAGAGGTACGACTGGGGAAGGAGCCACTTTCAAGCTCCCTTAACCAGCTGGCAGAATTCATGTATTTGAGGCTACAGAATTCATAGCAGCTTTGTTCTTCAAAGCCAGCAACAGAAAGATCTGCTTAGAGCCTCTGACTTCAAGGAAGGCCTGGACCTTCCTTTAAAGGGCTCACCTAGTTGGGTCAGGCCCACCCATGATAATCTTCCTTTTGATTAACTCAAAGTCAACTGATTAAGGGTCTTCATTAAATCTTTTCACCTTTGCCACACACCATCACTTAGAAGTGACATCCATCATATTCACAAGTTCCACTCACACTCAAGGGGAGGAGATTATACAGGGTGTGGACAGCAGGGGACGGGCAGCTTGGCGAGCAGTGCCTGGCACACGCATAACTACTCAACAAACAGTAGCTGTGCTTATCTGCCTCTTCATCAACATCATCATCATCTCTACTCTACATGTTAGGAAAATGAGGCTGGGGGTGGGTTAAGGAAACTGCTCAAGATCTTACAGTTAACCAATAGTAAAGCCAGATTTGAACCCAGGCCATCTCGTTTCAAACTGCGTGTTCTCTCCCATACAATGATCTGCTACAAGGAGCCCATGAAAACCACGTAGGGGTGTGGTCTTTGTGTTAAGCTTGATTCTCCGTGGTGGTGGAGATTCTTCCTCGGTAGTCATCCTCCATCTTCCTTCGCTGATATCATCCCAGATTTGTTCTGCTTCAGGCACAGATATTTTTGTGCTTATAAAAGGTGGGCGCTCTCCGAGGTCTAAGGATGTGTCAAGCTTACTCCAAGCCAATCATGGCACCCCGGGTCCTCTTTGCCCGTTGCGTCCAGTGACATCAGAGAGGCCTATCTGGGGCTACAGGGAAAGGCCTCCCTCCTGATAAAGGAGAGAGGATTAAGGGGGAAAAGTCCCTTTGCTCCCTCTCTCCTGGCCTCTTCAGGACTTGAACACCGTGGCATGAGGTTGTGATGCTTCAAACTGGGCCACCGTCTTGAAACTGTAAGGGAAAGTCCAAAAGTTAACAGAGGACATTGGCCCAGAGCCCTGACCTTGGCAAGGCTGACCTAGCTCTGGCACTAACTTCTGCCAGACTTCTTGTTAGCTAGGATGAATATTCACATGGCCTAAGATACTGCCAGTGGGCTTGAAGCTGAGGGCGTTCCAACTGAGAGACAGTGAGAGGGAAGGGTAATGGGGAAGGGAAGGGGTGTGGGGCGGAGAGAGAGAGAGGGGGGAGAGAGAGGTAAGGAGAGAGAGAGAGGATTGGTTGCAGAAGGACTATAGGAAACCCAACTCTCTGTTAGGACCTAAGAAGACTGAACTTCTGCCCCACCACAAGGGCCAACACACCTGCAGCTCAGAGTGTGGGTCTTGGAGCTGGAGGAAATAGGTCAGTCCTCATATTCTGGTAACCTCCCCTGAATTTTCATAACATATTTAAATTTTCTAAAAAGATATTTATTGATCAGCTGAGCAAAGCCTTCAGGAATCTGGGGAACATCTGTGGGACTTAGAAACACTTACTACTAATTGTCTTACGATATCTATACCAGAATCAATGACTAAAAGCAAAGGAATATGATACAAGACAGAGACTTTTCCCATCAGCTTCTGACACTTTCAGCTGTTGCCTAGATTTTTCCCCCAGGAAACCTCTACCTGGACCCGGAGCATTTGGAAAACAGACTCCCTTCTTCTCTCCGTGTCACCACCCCCCGTATTGCCTCTTAAGCCCAGTATTCTCACTGGTGCCTTTCTTCTGAGGGCCCTGCAAGGCTGACAGATAAGGAGCAGGCAGAAAATCAGCTCTTTATTGTCTGCTTTGAGCCTTATGTATGAGCCACAAACCCAACAATTTAAAGGAAAAAAGTAAAAAATGGATGAGGACCAGCTCAGATGGTTTGTGGTTCTCTCTCATCCCCTGGGATAAGGTTCCAGAAATTATGAGTTTCTTAGTCTGAAACTAAGGCTCAAGAGTAGGAGCAATTACTGAGCCTCCTTTTTTGATCTATAAGCACAAGTAATTTGGGACAAAACATGGACTAGGTCTGATAAAAAATAAATGCATTAGCATCCAATTTGATTCTTCCACAAGTATAATTGCCTGTGTCCCCGACTGTGCCAATATTCTCATTAGAAACTATGTGATCATGATCAAATGACTATAGAATATATATGCCCTTACTTGCAACATACCATGCCAGGTGGGGCATAGGCCCTGCTGTCAAGAAGCTTACAGTGTAGATCAGGAGGCAAGGCACTTCTGTAAAAAATTATATAATTAGAGATTCAAATGTCATTTCTAGACAATGAGCAGAGAGATAACTTGAGGCAGGATGTGATTAATTGCCAAATGAATTGTTCAGACAGTGATGGCAGAAGGTCAGCGTGGAGAATGGTTGCTTCAGTCCAGGGTAATCAAGGAAGGCTGTACCATCCTGCAACTAGAGCCATGGAGACAAGATGGGGCAGTGAGTGAATGAGTTTAATATCTGTTCCTTAAAAAGGGATATTGAAAATAAGCCTGGAAAGGAGGATGAGAGCCAGCATTCGGAACACCTGTGTTCTTCTCTTGGTCATGAGGAGACTTTGTTCTCATGAGTTCTCCTAGAAATGGCAGATAATATCACAGGGAATTGGGGAAGGGGGAGTGGGACAGAGAACAGAAGTAATTTCCTTGGATATAGCCTACAATCTTAAAAAAAAATGAGTCTTAACTCCATGAATAAGTGCCTGGTTGAACTGGACTCAATATGGACCATGGAAAGGAAGAGAGTCTGATTGTGCTTGCCTTAAGGATGCTCTTCATAAAATGAATTAGAAGCCCAAGAACTTCTGCTCCTGACAAAAGTAAGTGGTATTGAACTTTCCTTCCTGCTATGAACATCTATAAACCTGGACCAAATATATAAGGAAATGTTTTCAGGCATTGGAAAATAGCAAAGGAGTCAAATCTCTGAGAGAGAAAAACATATGAGGTGAACCCAACATTCACTCCAGCAATCTTCCTGGGGACAAGGCAGTGCATGGTGGTCACGCAGAGCTGAAGGGGTAGAGATTTGAATTTGGTGGTGCTGAAACAGTTGAAATTTGTGAGGAAGAATACTGGAGAAAAGGGAGCTGAAATAGGGGCACAGAAGTCTATGTGGGGTTTCCGATGGCTACATGGTCAATGGTTGGGCTGTGTTCATACAGAGCATGGATTTTCAAATATGGGCAGAGAGTGGCTTCTATGAGGTTCAGAGAAGAACAATACTAGAAATCTCACAGTGTTTGGAAGAGATCTCATTAGCCATCTGGAGCTTCAATTAAGATACCAGAAAAGGTACACAGTGACCCAGGGTAAGAGCTACCCTAGATACCCTAACTCTTCAATAAAACCTAAAACCAAGCTTAGACATGATTCAGGAGAGAAGCTTATAAATATACCATCTCACAGAACAAGGCTCAACACTATTAAAAGGAAGACAACATAATACAGATTTCTTACAATGTATCATATACAATGTCCAGCATTAAAAATATTACTAGTTATATGTAAAACCAGGAAATTTTTATTTATGATCAAAAGAAACCATTCAATACAAATATCCCCTGGATGACATAGATGATGGAACTAGCAGACAAAGATTTAAAGCAGCTATGATAATATACTGAAGGACTTATTAAAAGTACAGTCTTAAAGAGTAAAAGGATTGGCAATCTTATCAGAGAAATGGAAATACATATGTTCCTCAACTTACAATGAGGATATGTTTCAATAAACTCATCATAAGTTGAAAATATTGTAAGTCAAAATGCATTTAACACATCTAATGTATAAAACATCATAGCCTAGTCCCGCCTGCCTTAAATGTGCTCAGAACACTTACGTTAGCCTACATTTGGGAAAGTCATCTAACACTATTATAAAGCCTATTTTATAATAAAGTGTTGAATGTCTCATGTAAGTTATCAAATATTTTACTAAAAGCAAAAGACAGAATGGTTGTATGGGTACTCCAAGTATGATTTCTACTGAATGCATATCACTTTTGGACCATTGTGACATCAAAAAATCCTAAGCGAAACCATTGTAAGTTGAGGAACATCTGTAATTATAAAGAACCAGTGGAAATTCTGGAACTGAAAACTACTATATCTGACATAAGAAAAATTACTAGATAGGCTTAAAGCAGATTGAAGATGAAATGAGAAAGGGTCAGAGAACTTTATAAAAAAGAGAAAGAATTTATCCAATCCAAAGATCAGAGAAAAAAATGAGTTTAAAACTATGAACAGAGCTTCTCTGTGGGATAATTTAAAGTGGTCTAACATACATGTAACTGGAACCCCAGAAGGCAAGGAGAGAGAGAGGGGGGAGAGAGAAAATTAGGAGAAGGCGTAATGATAAAAATTTTTGACAAATTTGCTGAAAAACACCGACAAATCTAGGAAGCACAGAAAATCCTAAGTAGGATAAATATAAATATAACCATGCCTAAGTACATTATGGCCAAACTGCTGAAAACTAAAGCTAAAGAAAAAAATCTTAAAAGTAGCTAAATAAAAGCAGCATGTTAAGTATAGGGAATGATAATATGAGTGACGGTTGACTTCTCATCAGAAACAATGAAGGACAAAGTATATTGGAATTACAACTTTATTTCTTTTCCTTTTTTTTATTTGTATATATTCATGGGGTACGAGGGCAGTTTTGCTACATTGATATTAACATATTGCATGTTAGTGAAGTCAGGGCCTTCAGTGCATCCATCACTGGAGCAATGCACATTGTACCCACCAAGCACCTCCCAGCATCCACCCCCTCCCACCCACCCACCCCTCCAAGTCTCCGTTGTCCATCATCCCACACTCTGCTTCCGTGTGTGCACATCATTTAGCTCCCACTTGTAAGTGAGAACATGCTGTATCTGTCTTTCCGTGTCTGAATTGGAACAACCCAAGTGCCCATCAATCCATGAGTGGATTAATACAATGTGGTATATGTGTACCAGGGAGTACTACTCAGCCATAAAAAAATGGTGAACTAACACCTCTTACATTAACCTGGATGGAACTGGAGACCATTCTTCTAAGTGAGGTATCAGAAGAATGGAAAAACAAACACCACGTGTGTTCACTGTGAGATTGGAACCAATCGATCAACCCCTATGTGCACATATAGCAATAACATTCATCAGAGAGCAAGCGGCAACACGGATGGAACACGGATGGCTGTTATCTTAATGGAATCACAACTTTAAAGTACAAAAGGAAACTGTTAATGCAGAATTCTATACCCAATGAAAGTATCTTTTAAAAATGAGAGTGAAATAAGAGAAAATGTTGAGCGAATGTTACCCTCTGAACTTTCCCATAAGAGATACTGAAGAATATTACCCGAGCTAAAGGGAAATGGTGCCAGATGGAAATACATGTCCACAGAAAGGAACACGGAGCAAAGAAAATGGTAAATGTGTGATTAAAAATGTTTTTAAAATACAATTTATTCCTTCTATTAATTTTCTTAAAAGGAAAGCTATTGGCCAAGGAAAAAGTAGTATTATTATGAAGTGTGGTTTTTAACATACATAGAATTAAGATGTATCACAACAAGAGCACAAAGGCTGAGAGAGGAAAATAGAATTATATTTTTGTAAAGTTCTTACATGTGTAAAGACCAAAACGATACCATATCTGAGTAGACGGTAGTAAATGAAGGCTATATACTGTAATCCTAGAGCCAATTCCAAAATAAGAAAACTCCAAAATAAGTAATAACATATAAAATATAAAAACTCTAGTATGTTTGTTATACTAATGTTTTGCTACCAATATGGAACTTGTCCCCCAATATCTGCTCTCAACTTCTTTCACTGTAATAGATTTTCCCATTGGTGAAGTAGCCGTCCAGAGAGAAAGCCATGTTTCTCAGCCTCCCTTGCAGCTTGATATGACAATCTGACTAAATTATTGCCAATGGAATATGGGCAGAAGTGGTAAGTGTGTGACTTCTGTGTTATTCCCTTAATATGTAGAACAACATGGAAGGCATGGAAGAGCATTAATATAGGAAACAACCTCAGCTTCTGGATAACTTTGCAGGAAAGA
This sequence comes from Daubentonia madagascariensis, assembly GCA_023783475.1. Classification (NCBI taxonomy): domain Eukaryota; kingdom Metazoa; phylum Chordata; class Mammalia; order Primates; family Daubentoniidae; genus Daubentonia; species Daubentonia madagascariensis. The sequence continues at coordinate 9,558,877 of JAKFHU010001557.1, read as the reverse complement.
GCCATAATATTAACCTAGAAACTTACATGAGGGAGAAATAAACCTTTATCTTGTTTAAGTCACTGTTATTTTTGTGTCCCTGTTATATGTAGCAAAACTTAAATTCTAATTAGGACAGTTGCTATATGTCAACTATAGGATTTGGATATAATAGACCCAGAGCACCAAATTCACACAACAAATATTAATAATTCACCTGACATAAGCTAGGCATGGTGTCAAGCACTAGAGTACACTAGAGTATGCTGGTGAGCAAGATAAAACATGAACATGACCTTGTCTACACAGGATATATATCTTGAAGCATCCCCCTCTCTTTTCTTTGTAGTCTTCCTTGCACTTGCATGCTCCACTTCCTGAGCAAGCATTCCCTCTTTAACTTCCTGCAGCCAGACTTCCCTCTGCTTTAACTTGCTCTTTTCAAAGTCCTTACAAATAAGCCCGCCAATGTTCTTCTTCTGATAATGGCAAAGCCACTCTTATCAGACAGACCCTTTCCACAAATGACAGCTATAAACTTCAGAAGACATCAGAAGCAGCCACACACAGGCAGAAACTGGAAGGGACCCAACTCTTGAAGAAAGGAATGGCACTGGGTAAGTTTCTTTTTTTTCTGAGGTCGGGACCTCATCAGGGATACAAGGTGGATAAAACACAGAAAGAAACCAACATTTAACAGGCTTGAAAAGCCAGAGGAAGAATTTGGGGCAATGTCATCACCTGGAAAGATGGGAGGAGGGGAGATTGTAGGCAGAAGATGGCCTCAAAGGAGGAGCAAAATATTCTGCATATAAACGCTGCCAGCATCGCTGGAGGACTCTGAGCTACACGTGCACAGAGCAGACTCCAGGCTGCCAGCTAAGCCTAAGGGGACTGAGGAGAGACTTAACTTGCTGTCCAACACAGGGAGAAAGAAGCTGAGTGATAGTGAAAATACACTGTGTCAAAACTTGTGGGATGTTGCTAAAGCAGCAATACAAGGAAATATATAACTTTAAATATTTATATTAGAGAAGAAAAAAGGTCTCAAATCAAAGGTCGAAGATACAACATAAAATGCTAGAAAAAGATGAACAAAGTAAACAGAAAAAAAAAATAAATATAAGAGCAGAAATCAATAAAATAGAGAAAAAATAATGAAACAAAATGTTTTGGCTTTGAAAAATTTTTTTAAATGGTAAACATGTAGATAGCCAGTCAAGAACAAACCAGATATAACACAGACGAACAGTATCAGGATCATAAGAGGGCACATTACCACAGATCCTATAGACATTACAGGAATAGCAAGGGAATAGTAAAGACAACTTTTTTGCTGCTGAACTTAACAAGTTAGATGAAATGGACGCATTTCTGGAAAAATACAATTTATCAAAACCTATACAAGATGAAATAGAAACTACAAATAGCCCAATATTTATTAAACCAATTGATTTTATTTTCAAGAATCTTCTCACGGGTAAAGCTCCAGGCCTGGATAGTTTCACTGGTAAATTCTATCAAGTATTCAAGGAAGAAATAATACCAGTCCTCCACAAACTCTTTCAGAAAAGATAAAAGAAAGGAATTCCTCCCAATTTGTTTTATGATACCAGCAATACTGAGGTACCAAAACATGAAAAATGCAAAAGAAAGGAAGGAAGGAAGGAAGGAAGACAAAGAAAATTGCAGCTCAATATCTCTCTTGAACGTAGCTGCAAAAACTCATAATAAACTTTCAGGAAATCAAAATCAGCAATATATAAAAAGATAATGCATTATGTTGAATTATATTAAGAATTCAAGGTTGATTTAATATTTGAAAATCAATCAACAGGTTTCACCATATTAACACAATTAATCAAACATTAGTTTAAATAAATTCACAAGAACTATTTGACAAAATTGAGTACCAATTAATTTTAAAACTTACCAAATTAGGATTTTAAGATTTCCCAATCTGATAAAAAACAAAAACAAAAACACCTACGGCTGACTCCATACCGAATGCTATCTTGTGAGCTGCCTTGCGCTAAGAAGAGAACAAGGCAGGTTGTTTACTCTCATCATTTGTAGTCTAAATTAGTAAGCATTTCAGCCATTATAATGAGTCTAGAAAAATAAACACATAAAGATTAGGAAGAAAGAAGAACGACTCTCTCAGCTCACAGGTGGATGATTCCTTTAATAGGAAATCCTAAGAAATCTGCAAACAACTACCACAACCAGTGAGTAAATTTAGCTATGTCATAAGAGATGAGCTCAACACAAACAAATCAATCACAATTCTGTAAACCAGCAACGGGCCATTGTAAATTTAATTTTAAAAGTTCATTTACATTTAATATAAAGTCCATTTATATTACCAATAGCTTCATTAATTATAAATTAATTTAGAATAAATTTAATAAAAGATGTGCAAGAGCTCTATACTAAAAGTTATGATACAAAGCTAAAGGAATAAAGGAGCTAAGTGAATTCAGATGTCCATGAGATGGAAGGCTTGACATTGTTAAGATTAATTCTCTCAAACTTGATCTACAAATTTGACTTAATCACAATCCAAATTCCAGTAGGCATCTATGTAAGATTTGATGAGCTGAATCTAAAATTTATATGAAAATTCAAAGGACCTAGAATAGCCAAAACAACATTTAAAACAAAGAATAAAATGAGAGGATTTAGAATACCTGATTCCAAGTTAGTGTGGTACTGGCATAAGAAGAGGCATGAATATTAGTTGAATAAAATATAGAACTAGACCCACACATCCATGGTCAATCAATATTCATCAAAGTGGCCAAGGTCATTTCGTGGGGAAACAATATCCTTTTTGACAAGTGGTTCTGAAACAACCAGACATCCATATTGTGAAATATGAATTTTGATCTCTACTTCTTACCTTACACAAAATGTAATCTGAGATGGATAATAGGCCTAAGTCTAAAACTTAAAACTATAATATAAAGCTTCTAGAAGAAAAAATTGTAGAAGAATATTTTGTGACTTGGGGATAGTCAACATTTTCTTGGACGGGACACAGAAAACAATAACCATAAAAGAAAAAAGACACATTCAACTTCATCAATGCTTCAAATTTCTGCTCACCAAAAAACTCCATGAATAAAATGAATTTATAAGCCACAGAAAAGAAGAAAGGCATTATAGAACACATGAAGAACCCCTACAACAGTAGTAGGAATTCAACAGTAAAAAGAAAAAACACAACAAAACAACACAAATAAAGAGAGACAAACTTTTGAACAAACACGTCACAAATGAAGGTATATGAATGATCAATAAGCACATGAATAGGTGCTCAATATCTTAGTTTTCATACACTATCAATCAATATCATGTGAATACAAATTAAAATCACAATGTGATAGAACTACATCTTCTAGAATAGCTAAACTCAAAAAGACTAACAACATAAAATGTTGGTAAGGATGAGAGGCAACTAGACTCTCATACATCACTGACGCGAGTATAGAATGGTACAACTTCTTAGGAAAATGGCCTGGCATTTTCTCATAAAATTTAAAAAACACTAAACATTCCATTCCTGGGTTTGTTTACATGAGAAATGCAAGCATATGTCCACAAAATGATTTGTGTATGAATGTTCATAGCAATTCTTTCATAATAGTAAAAAGCTGGAAATAGCCCAGAGCACCGTCACCAGGAAAAGAGGTAACCCAGCTTTCGTGTATTCATACAGCGGAATACTACTCAAAAATGTGAAAAGAATGGACTGCTGATACACACTACAACATGGATGAATTTTAAAAATTACAAGTAAGCTAGATCAGGGGTCCCCAACCTTTTTGGCACCAGGGACTGGTTTCATGGAAGACAATTTTTCCATGGACCGGGAGTGGAGGATGGTTTCAGGATGATTCAAGCGCATTACATTTATTGTGCACTCAAACCTCTCTGCTAATGATAATCTGTATTTGCAGCTGCTCCCCAGCACTAGCATCACCACCTCAGCTCCACCTCAGATCATCAGGCATTAGATTCTCATAAAGAGCCCCAAACTAGATCCCTTGCATGTGCAGTTTACAGTAGGGTTCGTGCTCTTTTGAGAATCTAATGCCCCCCCAATCTGATGGGAGGCGGAGCTCAGGTGGTGATACAAGCCATGGGGAGCGGCTGCAAATACAGACGAAGCTTCCCTTGCTTGCCCGCTGCTCACCTCCTGCTGTGCGGCCCAGTTCCTAACAGGCCATGGACTGGTACCGGTCTGTGGCCCGGGGCTTGGGGACCACAGAGCTGGATGAAAGAAACCTCACACAAAAAAGCATATATTGCATCTTTCCTTTGTATGTTCTAGAATAGGCAAAACCATAGTAAAAAAAAATACAAAATCAGAGATGTGGTTGCAGTAGGGGAGGGGAAGGGGTATGAGAGAACATTCTCGGATGATGATACGGTTTGAGCCATACAGCTTATGCACTTGTGGAAACTCATCAAATGATACACTTGATATTTGTGCATTTCCTTTCTTTTCTGGCATTTAAAAAGTATTTTTATTTCTGAATATTTTTATTTATTTAGGATTAATACAAAACCACAATGAGATATCACTTCACACCTGTTAGGACGGTTATTATATTAAAAAGATACCAAAAGACAACAAGCGTGGGTGAGCATGCAGAGAACCTGGAAAGCCTTGTAAACTGTTGGTGGGAATGCAAAGTGGTGCATCAGCTCCGGAACACGGTACAGCAGTTCTTCAAAAAAATTAAAAGAAAAATTAGCATATGATCCAACAATCCCATTTCCGAGTATATACCCAAAAGAACTGAAATCAAAATCCCAAAGAGATATTTGCATCCCCATGTTCATGGCAGCACCACTTACAATAGCTGAGATATGGAAACAATCTAATGCCCATTGATAGACAAATAGGTAAAGAACGTGTGGTCTATCCACACAATGGAAAATTATTCAGCCTTAAAAAGAAGGAAATTCTGACATATGCAACAACATGGATGAAACTGGAGGACCTTATGCTAAGTAAAATAAGCCAGTCACAAGGACAAGTTCCGCATGATTCCATTTATATGAGATATCTAAAATAGTCAAACTCGGCCGGGCACAGTGGCTCATGCCTGTGATCCTAGCACTCTGGGAGGCCAAGGTGGGAGGATCACTTGAAGCCAGGAGTATGAGACCAGCCTGAGCAAGAGGGAGCTCTCATCTCTACAAAAAGGTAGAAAAACTAGCCGGGTGTGGTGGTGCACCCCTGTAGTCCCAGCTACTCGGGAGGCTGAGGCGGGAGGATCACTCGAGCCCAGCAGTTTGAAGCTGCAGTGAGCTACGATGACCCACTGCACTCTAACCGGGGCAACAGAAAAAAAAAAATCACACTCATAGAAACAGAGAGTAGAATTTTCCTATGGAAAATTCCACTATGGAATTTTAGTGGTTCTGTAATACCCACAGAAAAAGAACCCAGTTGTGTGTTAGTCTGGGTTCCCCAGAGAAACTAAAGCAATAGGATACACACACACACTCATCTATACAGACACACACACATACACATCTATACATACACACATGCACACACAAACATCTACACAGACACACACACACCTATACATACACACACACATCTATACAGACACACACACACTATACAGACACACACACCCCCCATACATACACACATACGCACATATAAAGCAACAAGCCGGAGACCCAGAACAGCCCATGGCGTAAGTTCCAGTGCAAGTCTGAGTGCAAAGGAGACCAACGGCCCGGCTTGGCGAGAAAGAATTCTTCCACACTCAGACTCCTGTTCCATTTAGGCCTTCATCAGATTGGGCAACGTCCACACACACTGGGGAGGACCACCTGCTTCACTCAGTCCACCAATTCAAATATTAATCTAATCCCCAAACACCCTCCCAGACACACCCAGAACTCACGTGTAACCAGGCACCTGGGCACCCGCGGCGCAGGGCCATGCAAGCCTGTCCTCCTCAGGCCCCACCTCTCCTGGCAGGGCCCTTCTCTCGTTCCCAGGCGCTCTCTGGGCTGCGCCTGTCCCACTGTGTCCTGCTCTGCTCGCCACAGATGCTCTCCCCGCTCTGCACCTGGGTGCAGTTCACCTTCCGTTGAGGCCCAGCTCAAAAGACGACGGCTTCTTCCTACCTCCAGCCCCAACGTCTGTCTCCAGAGACCTGGGCTTGCATTTCCCTCTGCTCCTGGCCATCTCTCTCTGTGGATGTCTAGGAGGCCTCTCAAACACAGCCTTTCCAGAAGAGAAGCTCAGATGCTCCACCAAAGTCTGCTTCTTCCCCGTGTGCCCCACACTGACAAAGGGGGCTGCCAGTGGCCCAGGTGGGCGCGAGGCTGTCCTGTACACTCTGTAACCAGCCCATCGGGAGGAGCGGGCGACTCTACTCACCAGATCGACCCCTGACCTGACCCCTCCAACCTCCTCAGGACTGGCAACCTGCTCCGGGCCGCCTCTACCTCCCCCCGAGGCCTTACGGCACAGGTCCCCCTAGTTCTCCTGTCACCGCTGTACTCCTCTCCCCTCGCACACAGCTTACTCTCAGCCAGCGGCTGGAGGGAGCCTGGCAGGACATCACTCAGATCACGACTTTCAGCGGCCTTTGCCTTCACAAGTCTGGTCCCTGGTGGCCCACTGGTCCCTATCTCTGACCCTCTTCCCCTCGCTGGCTCCGTGCCGGCCACATACCTGCCAGCTACAAGGTCCTCTCTCAGGAGCACTGCCCTTGACGCGCCGCTGCCGGGAGCGCTCTTGTGTCAGATATGCGAAGGGCTAGCTCCCCGAGGCCCCCGCACCCCCTCTGTCTCGTCCCCTTTTCTCTGCTTTATTTTTCTACAAAATGTCTGCATTAATCTGGTTCTCCCAGAAGCAGACACCAGGACAGGGGCTGACCACACAGGATTTTATTAGGGAAAATGTCTGTGAGAGAAACCAGGAGGGAACCGGAAAAGGCTGGGAGAAGGCTAGAGCCCCACAGCTCTGAACCCAGCGAAGGGACAGGGAGGAGGGTGGGTGAAGGCCGAGGCTGCCACGAGGTCTCAGGTCATCTTGGCAAAGCTGCTGTGGAGTCTCTAAGCCAACGGCCAAGGAGGGAGTCCTGCGTCTCCCAGCAACGGGGTTGCCTTAGGACTCCTGCAGCACTCGGTCCTCGACCTGGGTGCACCCTGGTCAGTCATGCACCCTAAAGGGGGAGGAGAATTCTCGGGGTGGCCACAGGACTAGACAGCCCACAGTCTATTCGTGCTTCTGGCTGCCATCTCCCTCCTGGAAGGCAAGCAATCTGAGGACCTGTTTTGCTCACTCCTAATCCCAGCACCTAGAATAATGCCCGGCACAGAGTAGATGCTCAGTGAAATGTCTTGCCTGAACAAGTAAATTAATAAGTGGGTGAATGAATTAATTAATGAATTTGCAAGCCCAGGAAGGCTTCCTTTCTTGCTGTCTTTGGATCTGTAGTACTCTTTGTACATTCTCTTTCCACGCAGAGTTTTACCATATTTTTCTTTCACTGCTAACTTGGATGTGGGTAACGAGGGCTGGGCTCTGGCCACATATACTTGGCTCCATCATGGTACCAAGTACCTCTCAGAGATTAAGTAAATGTCTGCTTGATACATCTCTGCTGGTCTTCATTTGATTTTCAGGATACTCATGTAAGCAAGGGCAGGACTCGGTTGCCCGTCTTGCATAGGAAGTGGAATTAATAGTTGTTGATCACCTTCTAATGACATCGTTCACACACCCTATCTCATGCAACCCCCAGGGTCTTAATCTTCCTCCATCCCTCACCCCCATTCAATGCACGAGCCAGCTGAGGCTTGGGGAGCAACAGAGCAGTGATGAAAGCCAGAGACTCTGCCCCTTTCCCACGGCGTGGGCGACCTGCACACAGCTGCGGCTCCCCTGGGACCAGGGTCCAGCACCACCCAGGCAGGGTCTCCACAGAGCTGGAAGCTGGAAAGCTCGAGATGGCTGGCAGCACCCACCTGTGAGCCCCTCCTCCCTCCCTGGGACTCTGTTACCCATTTACCTTGAACTTAGGGATTGCAAACGTATGTGAGTGAACAGGTTAATCTTGGGACAGTGCCTTGGAATTCTGAAATAAGAACTACTCAGAAAGCCTGGCCATGATCATTCATTGTTATTAATAATAAAGTCAAAAGAAGTGGAGTTGAGGTGCCCAGTGCCTTGTAGATTGATGGATCACCGCGTCCCTTTGCTATTTGCTAATGCCATTACTTTTAAAGCTTAATCTTCCTGTAACCATTTTTCAATAATCAGGGAAACTAAATTAAATTAAATGCAAATCCTCGCTATTAAGTACCGCATCTTGCTTACCCTGCTCTAAGGATATTGACTCAGGGGAGCGAGTTATAAGCTGCCTTTTTGTGCCTTGCCTCCAATTCTTCATGCTGCTACCACCTCCGCATTTCTCCTCCCAATGCACAAATTTTGACCAAAGTGGACAAAGCTTATGGATTCTGAAATTTGCTCACAGTGAGCACCACAAAGCTTGCACCGCTCATTGGAATTCTTCCCTTAAGTTAATGCTGACAAAGTCTGAAATGGCAGGACCTTATAAATCACAACCAATGTTATATCAAAAATCTCAGAATAACAAGTAGTTTTTCTAGATGTGAACAAATGCCCGCTTGTTTTGAATACTTTGTAGATTTATGCAAATCTGAATAACAAAGTATCAAGGCAGCCCTTTGAGTTTTGTTGTGGTGGCCTGAAAGCTGTAGATTTATTTTTAATGAAAGATAACCCACATTGGGATTTGTTTGGGATTAGCTTTCTTCTGTACAAACCTTCAGCAGGGAAGAAAAAAAAAGATGGTCAGTGCCTCATACACATCTGCAGTTGCCATAAGGGGATGTTTTAAAGATAATGCCATACAAAGAGTGTAAAAATAAATTAAGGAGGCTTACGAGCTGTGCATCAGAGACAGTAGCACCATCTGCTTTAAGTAACATTTATTTTCTTGAAAAAAAATATGTTCTAAAACTGAATAATGTCCATGTAGTCTAAATATTTGCTTTCCATGAGCATCCGGGGAACGATATGCAAACGTCCCAAGAATTTAGAAGGCATTACAAAATATTGAAATGAAAAGAAACAAAGTTATTCTACTATGCAGTGTGTTCAATTGCTATGTAAATGTGAGAACATTATTATTTATTGCTTTTTCAGCTCTGACAGTTGGAAATATTGCAGTATCGAAAGACATCTGTTGAGTGTAGCATGAGTGTCTGCAAAACTGTGATCAGGATTGAATCGTGCTATTTCTGGACCCCTGGGTGCAGGTGCAAAGTCACAGTGAGAAACAAATTGCTCTGAGCTCTTACACAGCCACTTAGTTGGCACAAGTTAAACACTCCAAGAGGTTGTTCCAGGATGTTATATGTTAACTCTGCCTAACATTTGGATTCTGTTTCCCACAATCTGATTCAGCAGGTCAGATTCTGCGGGTTGACTAAACTCTTCCATGTTCTGAATAGACCATCAGGAGCCTTTCAGGGTGGTAGCCAACAGCACAGGCTCAGGAGTGGACAGACCTGGGTGCTGACCCCTGTAACTTGCTGGTTATGGAGCTTCACTAGGTCTTAGTTTCTTTATCTGTAAAGTGGGAATAATACTACTCTTCATGTTACAGGGTTGTTAAGAGACTGGAATTATCTAACACACCTCAAGTGCTTAGAGTCTTAGTTACCAGGACTTCTGTTCTCGGTTTGCTTTTCCAGCTGACACGAAAGCTCTAATGGGGTCCTAGGGGAGCTTAAATGAAAAATATATCTGAGACATCTTGGCTAGCACACTCTGAAAATTTTATTGACATATGATGGGGGGCATTGGATGGAGAGATAGGATTCATTAACTTGTGGCTGCCACCTTTGAAATTTGTCCTGCAAAGTCTCTGGTCCAATTGCTTTGTTTTATCCTTTGATATTTTAGATCTGCCAAAAGCAGATGCACCAAGCCCCAAACACCAGATCTTAAATATCCTAAAGATGCCTCTCACCTTTCCCAAGCTCACGCAGCGGACTTGACAGTGACACTAAGCAAACCTTAACGAGCATCGAAAGAACCATTACGTAATGCCTGCCCACTCAAAACTGTTCTTGCCATGCCTTCCCCAAGAATGGAAAAAAGCCCTCCATTTGCTAACAATTCACTGCAAGATACTATTTTAATAAATCAGATTCCTCTGTGATAATTATTTATCATACCTCAATACGTAGATAATATTTAGTTAGTAAATGCTTCCTCTGTGCCAAACATGATGTTAATATTATTATTTAGATTATTACTATTATTGTTAAACCCACTTTATTAACAATTCCTACAAGTAAACCAAGGAGCACACTGGTCGCTTAACTGCCAGTGAAGTTCGTGGGTTCTTAAGGGTCTTGGTTCCTAGACATAACTTATTTATTCTCATGGTTTCTTCACTGAAAATGAGAAAAGGATCACACAGCCATGGGACGCTCAGCAGTGCGTGAAAGCAGCAAGCATGCACTGGGAAAGCATGGTCCTAACTAAGTCTGCTTTCTGCTTTTCCCCCTATGTAAAGGATGCCTGTTGGTCCAAGGGCTCTCAAGGTGGCCATTCGAGCCCAGCATTGACAGGCAACATCTCCAGGGAGCCACAGCAGTGCCAGTGTGGTAGCACCCAGAGAGCCTGGGGATGGGGTAGGCCACAAACCACAGTGAGATATGTCCCTCCCTTCACACCTCTGGGAGCTGGAGGGAGCAGTGGAGTTCCCACCTGGGGGTGGAGGGATGAGAGGGCAGGGGAGCCCCCTCTGCAGCAGAGGAGCTGGGCAGGGGCGTGTATTCCAGGTGTTTCTGAAGCTATAGAGAAATGCCAAGGCTGACAACGTGCCAAAGAATGTGGAGGAAGACATGTTGCTGCAGAAAGACAGGAGCCAGAGAGAGCCTGTAGGAACTTGGGGCTCCAAGGACAGAAAGGTGAGAGTGACCCATGGCCATGGCAGGGGAAGGGCCCAGGGAACTGTTTCTACAGAGGAGGACGCACCAGCAGACAGGAAGGAAAAGAACATCCTGGGGTGGTGTGAACAGTATCAGGAGAGAAACAAAAAGAGCTAGACTAGAAATCGATGAAGCCAAAGATAGCCACAGGCTGGGGACACAAAGGCCACAGGGCCGGCAGGGTTCAGATGGGAAAGAATACTGGCAGCCAGCACGGTGGGGCAGAGGCAGGGGAGGGTGTTTGCAACTGCAGAGGACCCAGCACAGTGCTGACAAGCAGACAAAGGGGGCCTCAGGCACAAGGGCCACCCCCACAAAGCTGGACCCTCTAGACACAGGCAGCCCAGGTAAGAATGGAACAACAACCGGAGAAGAGGGACCGTAAGAAGACAAATTGGACAGCAGTGACAGTCGGGCACTCTGAGTGCCAGTTCTGTGTCATTCAGTGAGGCAGAACGTTTCTCTATTTTAACACTCACTTTTGAAGAGCCACTATTTATTTCTTTACTTAGTGTGGGCCAGGCATCCTGCATGGAACTGTGCATGCCTTCTTGTCCCTGGCCCAGTTAACAGTGACTTCAGCCAATCTCCATAGTAAGAAACGTGGTTTCTTCAGCATCAGGAACAGTGGATGGAGCAGGCAATGAGTAGTCTTTTTAGCACAGTACAGTTCACCCCTCGCCTGTCAGGACAAACAGGCAAACACTTATTCTCATTTGGGCAGTTCTAAAATTTCCCACCTGGCTCCAAATGGGAATAAACCCAAAGATGCATGCAGCTGTACTTCCAGAAGCAACACCGCTGGACTCCTGCATTCAGCGTCATTTGGGGGATGTGTGTGACCATGGTACATATTTTAACACTTTCTTGGTTAGGGGTTCTATTTGCTCCTTTACTCAAAGGTTTGTAGATTCCATTTCCTTGAGTACCTGCCATGGACTAAACTCCATGTAGAGCAAGATTTGAAAAAAAAAAAGTCAAGAAAGAAGCAGGATTGATCTGGGCTCTGAAGGTTGGTTATAAAAATACCTACGTCATGTTTTGCAGTCTCCTAGGTAGACTAAGTCGGATGCACAGGAAAGTTTACACTGCTGCAACCTCGGGAGCCAGCAAGGGTGGGTGATGGGGCAGCAGGTATACCCAGGAGCGGGTGGGGGGGCCCACCAGGGGTGAGGGGGAGCCTGTGTCCAGCCATGCACTGTTGACTCCACTTTCTCAAGCAACACTCGTCAAGGAACACGACAGCCACCTCTGGTATGGACCAGAGAGAGACGAACCAGGAAGAGGAGGGCTCCCCTGCCCCTCGTGACTCCAGGATCCTCAGGGAAGCTGGTGATTTGTCAGCAATTCGGAGATGATACCCTGGCAGACACAAAACTGACCGTAAAGAGCAATGACGAAGCAGCATGCTCAAGTCGTAGCTTTGAGCACCTGCAAACGGGGAAGTGGAGAATGCTGCATCGTTGCAACTGGACACCTCCAAATAGAACACAGGAGACGTGGGGCAGGTGAACCGTGCTGGACCCAGAGAGGTGGGGGGATGGGAGACCCCGGGTGAGGGAAGAAGGCATCGAGGCTTGCCCAGGACAGACGCTTTCTTAAGCAACACTCGGCTAAGGGTTTTGCCAGTTTCCCTCTGGAAGACGATTAGACGATGACAACCCTTCCCTGGAACTGTTTTTTATTTTTGCTTGCTTGTTACATAGCTTCTCCCCCGTGCATTATCTGTGAGTAAGCTCAGTTGTAAGATCATGGGCTTTGGAACCAGGCAGACCTTGGGTTTCCTGCCCCAGCTCTGCTACTGACCAGCTATGTGATTAAATATTTATCCTGTACCGGGCACAATACCAGTTGTTCAGTAAATGGTGGATGTTTTCTTCTCCTTGTCCTTCTCATTACTGTTTTTACTGCTTCTGAAATGAAGAACCCCTTTGGGATGGCTAAAGTTAGGCATCTGGAGCAGTTAAATCCTTGCTCACGATTTCAAGCAAGGTCCATGTGTCCAGGACGGGTGGGCCACGGTAGCAGCCCTTTGATTCTGTGGTGAGACGCGTTCTTTGCTTTCAAGTTCTGAATGTAACATCTTCACACATATTATCTTGTGTTAACGTCGTGATTACCCCATGGACAGGGCCGGCTTTGTGGACATGTGGCTTGTGCAGTCACACGGGGCCTTACAAACAGATGGCCCATGCGCTTGGTTTCATGCTCTGCTGTCCTCATCTTGAAACTCTTACTAATTTTTTAACAAGCGACCCTGCATTTTCATTTTGCACTGGGCCCCACAAATCGTATAATATCTTTGAGGTACTTTATTCCCCACATTCCACAGCTGGGGAAAGCAAAGCCAAGGGAGCAAGATGATTAAATCATAAACACTCAGATTTGCACAAGTTCCTTGAATTTTTTTTAGTTGTACTAAAATACACATGACATGAAAGTCACCATTTTGACTCTTTTAAAGTAATCAATTCAGTGGAACTTAATATATTCACTGTGTTGTGTAACTCTCACCACTATCTAGCTCCAGAACATTTTCATCACCCGAGAAGCAAACCCTGTACCCATTAGCAGTCACCCCCCATATTCCCTACCACCCAGCCCCTGGCAGCCCCTAATCTGCTTCTGTGTGTGATGGTTAATTTTATGTGTCAACTTGACTGGGCTAAGGGATGCCCAGATATCTGGTAAAACATTATTTCTGGGTGTGTCTGTGAGGGTGTCTCCAGATGAGATTAGCATTTGATTAGTGGACTGAATAAGGAACACCTACTTTCACCAATGTGGGTGGACATCATCCAATCCGTTGAGCGCCCGAATAGAACAAAAAGGCAGAAGAGGGTGAATTCTCTTTCTCTCCCTCTCTGTGTCTCTCCCTGAACTGGGGTGACATCCATCTTCTCCTGCCCTTGAGCACTGGAGTTCCTGGTTCTTGGGCCTGTGGACTCTGGGACTTAAACCGTCTCCTCTGCCCTCTCCCCCGCTCCTGCTTCTCAGGCCTTTGGACTCAAACTTAATCACACCTCCAGCTTTGCTGATTCTCAGCCGGCACACACAGATGGTGGGACTTCTCAGCCTCCATAATCTCCGTAATCAATCCCATGAGCCAATTCCCATACTAAATCTCTCTCCTCCCTCTCCCTCTCCCTCTCTCTCTACACACACACACACACACACACATATGTATATCCTATTGGTTCTGTGGTTCTGTTTCACAAGAGAAACCGGACTCATACACTACCTCTGTGGCTTTTCCAATTCTGGATATATCATATAAATGGAATTATATAACACAGGGCCTTCCTTAAATTCTGGGTCCATATTTAATGCGTTTGTAGAACATGGTAACAGTACCCAACTCTCAGTGTCGATGTGAATGAAGGTGAAGGAGAAGCTACATAGGCACAGAGTACACAGCAGATGAAATGTAGCCACATCCTAACAGCATCACCACGTTGTTCCTGTCACTATCATCGCTGCGGCTGTGGCTACGGCTGCTGTGACGAAGACAGCGAGGAGACAGTTTCTGTGATCATGGTGATGTGAGCCGGCCGGCCCAAGATCACAGAACTAGCAAATGCTAAGACTGAATCCTGGCTTTCAATTCTGATTCTCAGCCCTATTGATTTTAATTCTAAATCTCTGGAATCTCCCTGAACACCTGGCTAGGATTTTGGACAGAGCAGAGACGGGGCAGTGTAGAGAGAGAAAAATGATGAGCAAAGTCTGGAGGAAGAAAGGACAGCTGGTGGGGGATGAGATGAGGCTGGAGCTGAACTGGGCAGATCAGTTGAAGCTGCGTCCTGGGACCTTCAATGCGCATCCTGAGCGTCTGGACCATACTCTACTCGGGCCTTGCAGCACCCCCGGAGGCCTTCGACTAGATCTTCACAGGAGCCAGGTGCTGCTCTATGGGGATTTCAGCTGGAAAGAAGGATTCTGCCAGATAAGAGGAGGCGAGCAAAGCCAGCGCAGGCATCCCAGGGAAGCACCGGGCCCTGGGCACATTCTTTCTGTATCACAGAATCAGTGGTTTGTATTATCTGAAAATAACTACAATGCTTTGGCTAGAACCCCACTGCAGAAGCCGCCAAGCATTAGCAAACAAGGGCTCATTACATTTTATCCTTTATCTAGCGGCCAGTGGATTAAGTGGAACAGGCAGGGTCCGATTCCTGCCACCCAGACCCCCGGAATCCCTCCCCTCCTCTAGGCCTGAGAGGAGGTGGGGGGAGCTGGCACCTGGCGGGCCACAGAGGACGGCATCTTCTCTGCTGCACAGTGGGCCTGGGTCAGCGGCACAAACGCACAGGAGCAAGAGCAGCCTCTGTTCACAATGGCCAGCCCCTGGGCAGTGGACAAAACTCAGCCATGCAACCCCTGCAATACAAATACTTATTACAGTTTTCTAGATGTCTCTGGGCAGGACATAAAGATGTCGTTGGAAAAAAGATTCTGCTTTTATGCAACCATCTTTTCCTGTGTATTCTGAAAAGTTGGAACTTTCACAGTCCTTGAACTTGAGAAGTGGTATTTTTTCTCAAGAATAGTCAGATAGTCATGGTACAATCTCCTCGAGAACCATATAAAGACCCCTTTTTCAGAGTGGTGTCATATAAAAGGGGAGAGATGAGCAGGGAGACAGGGAAAGTGTTTGTCCCTGGGCCTCTGGTTTGCAGGTTGGAGAACATTCTGCTGCTCGTTGGAACAGGAATGACCAAGTGGGAAGAAAGTGTTTGCCCCAGCAGCAGGATCTTACACTTGATGCTCAAGAGGCTGTCTACATAAATTTCAATTCCTCTGTTTCCAGCTCTGCCACTTCCTGGCTTCCTGATCCTTGGCAAATTGCTTATCTTCTCTGAATCTTAATTTCAGAGACTGTAAAGCCACGGATCTCACGAATTTCTTGTGAATATTAAACAGAATAATTGGTGCAAAGCCCTTCTCAAAGGCAGCGCCCGTGAGTGATGACGGCTGTCTGGTGCTTCGAGGCAGCCAGAGGCTCCTGTGACGACGTTAGCTTAGTTGTTCTTAAATCCCTAATAATAATATCATAAAAGTTTAAGTTATTATTATTTTCTTGAAATGGCTGTCCATTTGCTTATTTTCCCTTTTTGTTGTTGTTTTCTTTTGTTTTAGGTATATTTCTGGAAATCAACCTTTAGCATATTTTTCTTCTTTTGTTTTATTTTAATCCCAATTTTAACTCCGTCACAATTACTGAAATTATATTTTCTTTCATTCCTACTATCTTAGTGCTTCTAGCTCTCTTTTTTCTCCCTCTTGAAATTTGTTGCATTAACATCATTTCTTATTTCTTATTTTTCCCAGAAGTTTGAAATATCTATGACCTAATTCTAGTAAACTAATAATTGCCTTTAAAATTTTTGCCAAACATATGTGCTTTTTTCCCCTGTAACTCTCCACGATTCATTAGATTCTACCACCTCTTTACCACAAAGACAAGACATTGAGCATATTCCTAGTGATCCAGGTTTTAAGCTTTTTCAGATTTTAGTTTCAAATTGATTTGATTTTTTAAAATATTACAATTCCCTTTAATCCTTACATAATAATTTTATTCAAAATGAAGGCAACAATATTAACAATATTTTGAAGGTTTTGACCGAAATTGCATTTGCTCTTTCTCTGCCTGACGCTTTCCATTGCACGGCACGCTGCCATCTTCCTGGGATTCAGCTTTTGCTTTACTGTTGTACATGTTTGATGATTTTTCTTTCAGGAACGTTTTGTAAGTGGTATAATTTTTTTCAAATATCTGCATGTTGGGGAGATTATTTTGTGCTCTCTCTTGACTCTCTTACAATTCTAAGCTCAAATCCTTTTCCCTTACAACTTTGGAGATGCTGCCCTCATTGTCCTTTAGAAATTTACGTTGAAAATTATACGGCTGATGCCAGTGTAATTCTCGCTGTTTTGAAAATGACCTCCCTTTCCTCAATACACTTTTAGGATTGACTGCTTTTTTTTCTTTCTAAACTTACATTTCAGAAATTTTAGCTATATTTAGGGCTAAAATTTAAAATATACTTTTAAAACAATGTTTAAAATGTATGTTAAATATACATTAAAAATGTATGTTTAAAATGTAGGTTAAAAATAAAAATGTACATTTACGTTGTTTTTGTTTAGTGTTTGATGGTTCCTTTAGACTCAATTCTTTCTTAACATCAGGTCATTTTTTTCCTGTTTTTTAATCATTTTTTTCTATTCTTTTCTCTCATCCCTTTCTGGATCACCCATTATTAGGTAATTATTTTATTTTTGGATCTATCATCCATGTCTCTTAATTTTTCTCTCATTATTTCTCTCTTTATATTCTTTTCTGGTGGGATAGAAGACTGACTCATTTTATCTTCTAAATCAGTAACTCAGTTCTGAACCACTTCCATTTTGCTCTCCGGCCCATCTGTAGAATACTCCTTTTATAAATCTTGTTTAGAAGTGCTTGCTATTTTCTACTCTTATTTCATAATAGCTTCTTACTTTTGGATGCAAGATGTCAGTCCTCCCCAAATTGGTCTATAGAAGCAATGTATTTCCAATCCAAATTCTAATAGAGGTTCCATGGAACTTGACAAATTGATTCTAAAATGTATGTGGACATGCAAAAGACCAAGAATAACAGTAAAAATGAAGACTAGAATGAAAGACTCGCAGTACCAGGTATCAACGCTTACCATAAAGCAGCACTGAGACAATGCAAAATTGCCACGGAAGCGGATAAATTGGCCAGATATCAAGTGTAGAGGGCCCAGAATTAGACCCACACATGAAAAGAACAAGGTAACAGTACAGAGTAATGGGTAAGGAGGGATTTTTCAATAAATGGCACAATTACTTGTCTGTATTTTTAAAACGTGAAATAGGCTATCTTATGTTCTACACAAAATTAATTTCAAATAGATTTAAAGCTTATGAGTAAAAAGCAAAACTCAAAAATGTGTAAAAGAAAATATAGAAGGATATCTTTCTGAGTTTGACATAGGTAAGGAGCTTCTAAACAGAACAATAACAACAAAATATTTTAAAAGATACTTCTGCCTACATTGTGACTAAAAACTTCTGTTTGCTATAAAAACTGTGGCACTATAAAGCTATAATAAAAACTGAGAGAAGATATTTTCAATACGTATAACTGAAAACAAAAAAGTTTTAGTATTTAGAATATGTGAAGAAATCCTCTAAATCAATAAGACAAAAAGAAATGAGCCAATAGTAAAATTTGCAATAGACATGAACTGTCATTTCCCAGAAGGAGAAATACATATGTGACAAGTGAGGTAATTGGCCTCATTATAAATCAAGAAAATGCAAATTAAGGTACAAGGATAGAACATTTTACCCACATGGGGTTGGCAGCAACTAATAAACTGATAAGACAGTGGTAATGTAAGTGTGTACAGCTACTTTGCAAACAATCTGGCATTATCTTGTAAAGTTGAACATGCACAGATGTGAGAACTTAGCAATATATTCCCAGGTAAATACCTTAAAGAAATTCTTGCACAGATACACCAGGAGCTGGCACAGTTCAGATTAGCAAAAAGCTGGGAGCTCCTGTTCATCAACAACAGAGTGGATAAGAAAAATTATAGTATATCCACACAATTGAATGTCATGCACCATTAAACACAAATGAACTACAGATACATAATAACATGGGTGAATCTGAGAAGCATAATATTATAAGACAACAAGTCCCTATGATATACCATTAAAAGGAAATGAATTACAAAAGACACACAAACAACATGGACGAATCTCAGAAACATAACATTGCGTGAAAAAGACAAGTCCCAGAAGACCACATTCAATAAGGTACCATTTTTATAATAATCACAGACATGCAAAACTAAGCAATACACTGCTTAGGTATGCGTATGTGTAATGATCTAGCTTTCCTTTCAGCCACCAAAAAAAAAAGTCAATAAAACAGGCAAGCAAACTTCATGACCAAATAGTCTCAAACAATGTGCTGTTTGAGTGTCTTTCCTTAAGAGCCACAGTGAGTGAATTTTTCTATATTATCATGTTACCTAATAATGATAAGTAATTTGGAAAACACAGAAGCCAAGAAGAAAAAAATAAAACTGCCTATAATCCTACCCCTTTGTAAAGATCGTCTACAGATGGACTGTCTTCAGTTTTGACCATTGGTAGCTATCCAGCCTGACTCCAACCATTTCTTCAACCACAGGGTACAGAGCAAAGGGGATAGAAGTCTGCCTGGGAACTGCCTTCAGAGTGGCATTTGTCTCTCCATGCCAATGGGCTCTTGGGTATGGTCTCACACTCCTAAACTGGTCTTAGAACTATCCACTTGTGCTCAAGTGACAGATGTTGTCCACCTGGAGTCCATGCCAAAACAAGCACTTGCACAGCTCCGTTTGAGTGAGAATATTATGTTGTCCTAAGTGTAGTCTTTAGAAAACTGGAATTCTTAAGGACGAATTTCCATTCAAAATAAAATTTAACAAGCTCTCTAGAGAAATTAGCTGGGGTCAGAGATCCAAACTTGCCAAACAAACATATTGCCAGAGACTAAAATGGACAAATTTCCCTCCCCTCACCAATTCCTTTTTAAACTTTAAGAAACTGAATAATCTTATTTTTCCTCTAGCTTCAGACAGAGCAAGTGTTCATAAATATTCAATTTTTTCAACTGGAAGCATTAGGCCTTGTTACTTCAAGTGGAACTAACTGAAAATTAATGATGGTTTTCAGAAAAAGCAAGATTATATACACAGAAGCAATTAAACACAAACCTATTAATTATTTAACAACTTGTTAATGAGTAGAATTTCCGCATTCAGGTTGTAACTACTCTAGCTTGCCCCTGCCAAGTCACTTATATATCATCCTTTTAAAGTTTGGCTTTGAGAGGTACAAGAGTTGAGGGATTTTCACACAGATTTGCACCTTGCAAAAAAGAACCTGAGATGCCAGTTACAGAGAAATGGCAAAGACCTGAGGTGGAAACAGAGCAAAGAAATCTTCCCAAATTTTGATCCAAAACCAAAGATGTGGTGAAGTTTAATTTCAGCTTTAGAATATTTGTTGTGGGAAAACAAATATTAGTGCTATTTCTATTTTGTGTTCATTTGTACATGTATATTAAGGATGTTAACATGAATTTGACCAATTTTAAATTAATTGTGTGTATGTCTTATTTTAAGTAAATCCAATGTACAGAATCCAAAATTTACAAAACCACTGAGGTAGAATATTCACTTATATTACAGAACCTCAAGATTTAAGTCTAAAATATACACCTTTGAATATTTCATATTTGTTAAGGTGTTCCACCTGTAGGCAAAGGCATGACCTTGCAGCCCAGCAACATGAAACATAAATACCTAGACCAAAAGGATTTGCCTTTTAGGACGATAAAAGGAAATACATCAAGTTGCCAGAACATATTTATATATGATTGATTTTCCTTCTTGTCCATCCTGTGTCTCTGTGGACACTGCAGCACCCTCTTATGGACCTTGTTGTGGCTCAGAACACTATACCCCAAAGGATGACACCTTGGCATGCTGAGTACATTGAACTGAAAAATATTGGAAAGGCCTCAGAAGTAAGGTCTTTCTGACCTTCTTCCATCCTCCTGTCTCCCACCCTTCTCCTTCCACCTAAGCAAGTCACAGAACCCAGAATTTCTTTTTCCCAGGGCAGATCATAGAAACTAGAGCCCCTCTCCCCAAAGGAAGCCATGAAACCTGGAAAAGTCACACTCTCCCCTCTCCCTGGAAGACCGTCATTCCAGAGGGCTCCTGCCCCACACCCATAGGAGGGGATGCTGCACAGAGCGGCTGAGGGAACGTGAACAGACAGGTCTTGCTGGGGTTACCCCAGTCTATCACCATTAGATGGTACCTTTTTGTCTGGTCATGTTTATACTCGGCTGTCCATTCTTCATCGAACCTAAGCAGAAAAATAGTTTTCCCTGAGTCTTTGGGTCTTCATTTCTGAAGGCTCTTATGTCATGTAAAACCTCAATTAGATAAATTTATGTTTTTCTTTTGTTACCTCGTCTTTGGTTATGGAAGTGCCAGCCACGACCCTTATGATGGGTGAGGAAAGGCATCACAATTTTCCTTGTCCACGATCTCTTCTCTTCCCGAGGAACATTCTCCCCTAGGTGAACTCACCCAGTCCTATGGCTTTAAATACCTCCCCATGTTGGTGACTCTGAATTACAGACCCCAGCCTGGGCCTTGGCATGGACCTCGGGGCGTGTTTCTCCAGCTGCCTGCTCACTCCTCCGTGTGCCTGTCTCGTGGGCAGCTCAAGCTTGAACCAACACGTCAGCAAGTGGAAAGCTGGTCTGCTAATTCCTTGACCCCAAACGTTGGAATCATCCTGGACACCTCTCCTTCATTCACACCCCATCTAACCCACTGGGGCGTGCTGCAGGCTTTACTGCCATAACACGCAAAATCCAACCGCTTCTCCCACCCATGCTGTGGTCACCTCCTCGGAGCCATCACTACCCTATTGCAGCGTTAACTGCCTCCTGTTCTTCCTGTTTCTACCTGTTTCCTCGCACAGCTCCAGGCTGTTCACAGGGTGATCTCTTTACAGTGTGACCAGCCTCATGCGACTCTGTTGCTCAAAGTCATTCGGTGGTGTCCTGTTTCTCAGAGTAGAAGCCAAAGTCCTTTCACTGCATCAACGCACCACATCATCTGCTCCTGCAACCACTCTGACTTCATCTCCTGCTGCTTTCACCCTGTTTCACTCGGCTTCAACCACGTGGTCCCCTGTTGTGGCCAGAATGTGCCCAGAGCCCTGCACCGGGGCCTGGTGTCTCCTCCTTCCTCTGCCTGGGTCTCTGCTTCCACATGGACTTAATGAAGGCAGGTCTTCCCTGACGGCGACCTCCCCTACTCCGTAAGCCCACGCCTCCCCCACTCGACCTACTAGTTCTTTCTTTCCTGTGCGTTTCCTATATGCTTCTTACGTAGATACAGATATGTATGCCTTCACTCATTCACGTATCTGTCCACAGATTACTTGTCGCTTTCCTCCTACAAAAGTAGGGACAGGGACTCTCTGTTTTATTTCCTGCTGTGTTCTCTGTACTAGAGCAACACCTCACATGGAGTAGCCACTCAATGAATGTTTGTCAGAGAAAAAAGTGAATAAAGACGCATTGCATTAATAAAATCATTAATGAACAATCACTTATTAATGAGTGGATTGTCAATACGTGAACAAAGATCGCATTGTAACGTGGATGGAAGATGGTCTACACCAGAGAGAAATTTGACAAATAAAAAAGTATTCTGAAATGATATTTAAGTGTGAGAAAATACTAAATGACTAGATCAGAGATGAAACTCGCTGCGTGCTGCCACTTCCTCCCGCTACCACCGTGGCAGACATTACCACGCGAGCCTGACAGTCTTCTGGCTGGACCCCATTCGGGTCTCATTACCCATCTAAACAGGGTTCTAGAAGCTTGCTGCTCAAAGTGTGGTCCACAGACAGTGACCAGCATCCCAGGCCCCACACAGGAGCTTGTGGGAAACGCAGACGCTTGCCTCCACCTAGACCTACTGAATCAGAATCTGCATCTGGACAAGGTGACCCATTGATTTGTTTGCAAGTAAAGTTTGAGAAGCACCAGTGTACACAGTGGCTGCCAGTTTGTCACAGCAGGCACACGGGCTCAAACCTGCTTGATGCCCCTGAGCTGCGTGAGCACTTCTCTCCTGATTTAAGGGGCATCCATCCCATCTCTTCACACGTGTCAAAAACCATGTCCCAATTCCCACATCATCCACGTGATACTGATGCATATCCACAATGCCTGGAAGGTAGGAGGGCTGCCAACCATCTCCACCGCCTTATCAGACTGCCAGACATCTGCACCTCTGCGCCTGATGTGCTGCTTGCATCCCCTCTGGAGCCCTCGGCACTCTGCCCCCCGGGGAAATCCGCAGGGCCTTCTCCACCCCAACTCACCTCCCAGAGAGGCAAAACAGTGCCCCAAAACGGGAGCCCAGCTGGGGGAGGTGCCAGCAGTCCTGTGGGTGGGCTCCCCAGAACAGCCTGTTCCCTCCTCACCCTCTGTCCACTCTCCTAGCTGGCCAACTGCAAATCCAGAGGCCACTCCCGAAACACAACTGTGTCTGGGCAGAAGCACTGAGAATTAGGCTGATGAGCCTTGTGCAGCAAGAGAAAAAGGAGGGAGGTGGATGAGCCCAGAGCTCAACACAAAAGGGTCCCCACCCTGAACCACCCTTTCCCACTACTCGGGAAAAAACCCCACCCCCTCCCCACCCAGAAGAGCCCAAGCTGGGGCCAAGGATTTTGCCCCATCCGGCAGATGCACCTGTCAGCCAAGACGGCTGAGAGTTCTAGAGGAAAGGTAGGAAGATATTTGAGATGTACACATGCTGTTTCATAAACGACAGCTTGTGCCAGACAAAACAGAATTAATGGATCAGACAGAACAAGAATTTAAAATAAAAGTTTGTAAAACATCCTCAGATTGGTAACTGCAGATATTAAAAACTTGAAGCAAATCCAAGCACATATGAAAAGGAATCTGAGAGAAAGTGAGTCTAAAGTGATAATATGTTAAATACTGAACCCTGGAGGTGGTTGCAATGTCAGAATGCGGGCGGCAAAAGGCAGCTGGAAGCTCAAGCGTGAGGCTCACTCAGAAGGCCCGAGGAAAGTTAGAGAGAGAAGAACAAGCCAGAGAACGTGGCAGCACAAACTCTAGACATCCACGTAGTAGGAGCCCCACGGGGAGAGAGAAAGGTGAACGGAAAGGAAAATTTTTGAAAAACAAGAAAAGACCAAGAATTTCTCAGACTTAGAAAAAAGGTGTTCTCAGCTGGACAGGGCTCACAGAGGGCCCAGCTGGGTAGATTAAAAATATAGAATAAAATAAAAAAACTAAACTTTACCTGCACACATTAGAATGAAATTTAAGATGCTCAAAGGAAAGAGAAGCTTCTAAAAACTTTCAAAGGGAAAAGCAGACGACCTGCAAAGATAAAAGAATAATATTAAAACTATTACTCGTGTGCCTCAATGTTGCTGTTGAGAAATAAGATATTCGAAAGTGGAGGGAAAGGATTTCAACCTTAGAATTGAGCATCCAGAGACGCTGCCATTTCAACACAGGCAGAATACGAGCAAGGCTTCAGACCCTTCGCCACAGAAACCCTCAAGAGTTGGTACTCACCAAAGCCAGAGGCCCTCAGATCCTAATGTATGAATAACATGCATGAAAAAATAAAATAGAGAAAAAGAAAAGGTTCTGTTTCTGGCAATAGAGCAGTCTAGAAATTCTTAAAAGCTCTTCTACTAAAAAACACCTGGGAATGCTGGATAAATTACAAAAAATATAACTGAATGAAAAGCTGAGCTCACAAGAAAGTAAAAAAAAAACTGCTGTGTCAAGAAAAGAAAAGGGAGATAACATTAGAGTAGTAGGTGAAGGTGCAGGGATGGCTGCTCCTGGGAGGATCACCAGCACCAGGGACATAGAATTGTAGGTTTTAACAACTGCATGGAGCATTAGGCAAGACCTTGGCCTCTTAGAGATGAAAGTTTGAAGCTGAGAGCTCACATAAAGTCAGGCCCTCTAAGGACTACAACCTCCACGACAGGGGCAGGCTATGGGGAAATCCACGCGTTGGCAAGGGGGAGGCAAGAAGGAAAGTAGTTGCTGTCAGCCCTGCCTGAGGATATGTGACTGCTGGCTGGCCCTCATGTGGGCTCCTGGTTTGCATTTATACCTGATGCAGAGACGGGGTATGTCACAGCAGAGTGGCTGGGAGAGAATCCCTGCTCCGCCACACACAATCTGAGTGACTGTGGCCAAGCTGAGTAAACTCACTTTTTCTCTGTTCTACATCTGTAAAAGGATGGTGTAAGCAGCACAGTGTCTGGCATGTAAAAAGCACTATAGAATTTTTTTGCTGAAGGCAACTCTGGACGAGGTCCTGGGTTTTAGAGTCTCCAGGTGCAAGACAGAAGTAAACATGAATCCTCTCTGGAGGAATGCCATTTAACCCAGATTCCTGAAAATTCCCACAGGTTCAGATCAAGCAAACCTGAGCTCACAATGGGAAATTACAAAACGTGGGAAGGAACCAGCTACCACGCGTTACAGTTAGCACAAACAATACTCGGCATCATGAGACCCACGGAGACGTTATGTATTTGAATTACAATATATAGAATATAAAGTATGTGTGTTTAAAATGAATAATTTGAAGCTGTGGACAAATGAGATTATCAAAATGTTTAGACAAATTTGAAAAAGTGACCAAATAGATGGAAATTAAAATATCTGAAATTAAAAATTCAATGGACTGGTTTAAAAAAAAATCATATCTAAAGACGGTTAGTAAACTGGAAAATAGGTCTGAAGTAATTAACTAAAAGGCAGCACAGAGTGAAGGAGACAGAAACATGGCCCAGAGACCCAAAGATCAAAGACATGGAGGGTAGAATGCGGAGGTCTAATGACCATCTAACAGGAGCTCCAAAAGGAGAAAATAAAGAAAAAGTGGAGAAAAAAATATTCAGAGAGATGATGGCTCAGAACTTTGCAGAATAAATTTTAAAAAGTACAGTTCCCACACTTAGAAAGCACCCTGAATCTGGAGCAGTAGGAAAGGAAAGGAAATCCACACCTGAAGACTTTGCGTTGAAACCAAAGAATATGAAAATCTTAAAATCTACTAGTGAGAGCAAAATGCAAAATGAAAACAAAAACCAAAAACAATCCCATCAATTGTAGGTTTTATAACAGAAGAAAATGGAAGGCAGATAACCATGGGATAATAGCTTTAGATCGCTCACACCCTGGTATCACCGTTCAAAACACAGGGTGCATGTGTGTGCATGTGCAATAAAGACATTTCTGGCGAATAATGGGAGATATCACTGCGTGTTCTCATGCTCATGGAAGTGACCTAGCAGAGAGGGGAAATGTAGCGAATGTTGGAAAGTGTCTTCAGCAGGTGAGAGGGGATGAGCGCTGGCCCAGGTGGGGCGATCAGCCTCAGGTGAGACCAGAACCGACTTCTCCCAACAGGAGGGAAGGCAGCGTCTCCTTCCGGGTACAGAGGCAGGCAGGCTGGTAAACGTGGGGTGGGCACAGGTCGGATTCACTTCCAATGCCTCTGGGTTCTCCACGAGATGGGAAGGAGGTCACGATGAGCACTGAGCAAGCAGGTCAGAGGAGGGCTTAGCAGCTTGAGGAGCGAGGAGAAGCTGTAAATCAGTCCCTGGGAAGGTGGGAGTGGATGGACTGGGAATTTATAGTGGCTTGTCCTGGCCCCACTAAAGCCCCTTTCATTACGTTGGCTGCCCATGTACAGCAAGACAGGCAATGTGGTTCTGTGTTATCTCCCACCGTGCTCGGTTTCCCAGGTACAGATGTGGAACAGCTGGGGAGCAGGGATTAGTCAGATGCAGACTCTGCAACGCAAATGCACAAAGGAACACTGGATGTTTTCAGACACGCATATATCTGAGGACAGACATAAAATCCGTTAGAGTCGGTGCCTGCAGGGGTGGATGTAGGACCAAGGGTGAATGATAAGAGGAAAATACTAAACTAAGCTAAAATAAAACAAGAGAGGTCCCTTGCAAGAGAGGTCCCTTGCAGACAGTAATGGCAGTATGCTGTGAGCTGAAGCATATAATTGCCCAACTGTGTGCACCTGAGGTCCAAAATCAGGAAAAAGGAGGAAAAATAGCACCCATTTATTTGTCGTTAGAATAAATTGGAAAAGATAAAACCCTATTTTTATTCACCAACCTTTCTTTGCTCATAGAAATATCAGCAAGAATAGCCAGAACACCAACGTGGGTGATCAAGGAGACAGGGCCGGACATGGCCATTTGAGGGCCCACTCTGGTCCGGCCCAGGCCTGGGCAGTCACGTGGGCACCCACTTTGGGTTCAGCCCGGCTGCGTCTATTTGTGGTTACCGATGGGCTGCACAGCCGTTGATTTTATTTTATTTTTTCCTTGCCTGTGTTAGCAGCTGATTGAGGAATAATCATCTGGATCAACTGCAGAGCTATGCAAACTAGCTGTTAAAATGCCATAAATAACTCAATTGGCCACTTCGCATGAGGGTTATTTCTGTTCTATACAAAAGGGCTTATGTAACTCTCATACAACTCAACACTGAAGTTGTTAGCGGATAGAGAAAAGAAGGGAACTTAATACTTTTCTCTCAGAGAGAAAACCCTATATATAGGCAGCTGTCTGTTATCTGGATGCAGCTCAGAGGAATTTTGATCTCAAATCACTGTCCCCTCCTTCAACGTTCATTGCCCCTGTTTTCCGGCCAGCATCCTCCCTACCCAGGTGCTTCGCGCATCTACTGCTGTGTGACAAACTAGCCCCAAACGTAGAGATTTAAAACAACCCTTTACTGTTTCCCACGGTCCTGTTGGCTGATTGGGCTCAGCCGGGTGCCCCTCTGTCCGCAGTGGTGACAAGGATGACTCAAGTGTCTGCCTCCAGTCAGGGCTGTGATCAGGGCTGGGGCACCCCACGAGGCCACTCCAGCAGGACGACGATGACTCTGTATGTGGCTGTCTTCCGAGAGGGCTAAACCAGAAGCTGTAATTCCTCCAAAGGCTTACACCTGAAAGTCACATGTGCCCCTTCCAGCACATTCCACTCTCCAAGAGGGCCTAAGGGGAGGGGAAACAGATTCCAGTTCACAGCAGGAGCAATGGCTGAAGCTTATGGGGAGACCTGTTGACTGCCAGGTTCTGCAATCAGCCACCCCTACGTGAACCCTGAGGACCGAGCTCAGAGCCCCGCGTGCAGGTAGGCGGGGGGCCTGTTGGGAAAGACGGTGGGATTCGTGGCCGGCCTAGCGGCAGTGGATGCCCCCCACTCCATCAGCTCTGCCGGGGCTCCCCCCTGCTGTTTGCTCTGCCACTGGCCTGCTCTTTCCCTCTTTCCACCTTACGTGTGGACCCGTGTGGACACTGCCTCTCCTTCCGACCTCTGCTCCTGTCCATGTCATGCTCACGGCCTGGTTCCTGGTGGGGGCTTTGTCCACGAACCGGCAGAATCCCTGTGCCCCGCAGAGCCTAGAAAAAAGAGACAGTCCCAGGTAGCACTGGCAGAAGCCAAGCCCTTATCCTCCAAAGGCCCTGCCAGGAACTCAGGCGTCTGGGAGTCCGTAGTGGCCACTTAGTCAAAGTGACTGATTTCCCGGAGTGGCAACTCTCCAAAAACAACACCCCGGGTCTGTGGAGTATGGAGGCCACGAGACCAAGTGTGGGCGAGCCGGAGGGTACATGCAGTCAGAGCACCCGGCGGCAGGAGCGTGGAGAAATGCCAAGGGGGGTGGGGGCGGGAGGCTAAAGTGACTGCCCGTGGCGTTATTGTGAGGATTAAATTAGTTAATACAAGCAGAGTGCTTAGTACTGCGCCCTGCACAGAGCAAGTGCTGAGAACCAGCGCTGCCTCAGAAACAGCCCCTGGTCGTTGCGCTGGGCCGTGGCCTTGGTCAGTGTACAGCGCGTCCTGCGGTCAGAGCTTGGCAGCCTGGAGCAGATCACGTATGTTGAGGGCTCTGGAAGGAGCTGGCCCAGGGAGGGAGGACAGCGACCCCTTCAGGCCATGGTGCTTTGTCACCAACGCCGGGTCAGCCCTCTGGGATAGATCCCCCTCTGGGCCACCCCTCTGATGTGCTTTTGCTGTTCAAGGGCAGGGTTTAACTCCTTTTGCCAACAGCCCTGCATGCAGCCCCTGCCCTAACGCTGAAGTCCCTGATTCCCTCCCGCTCTCCCCTCCAGCCACTCTGGCTGAGCACAGGGTCCCCTGGGCCCACTGCCCTCCCCAGAAATTGCTCTTGCCTGAGGCTTCCTGGCCCACCCTGCAGCCTCGGCCCCTCCCTGTCTGCCTGGATGCGCATATTTCTGTCTCTGCCTGGGATGTAATTTTCGGGATTATGCTTCCATAAGGCAATTCATCATTCCGGGTTTAGGGACTATTTATTTAGAGATTGCCTCTGTCACTCATTGTGCCTGTTTGCCTTGCGGCCTCAAGTTATTGCCCGGGTTTCAAAGGGCTGCGCTGCCACTTTCATTAGTTTTACAGGGCTTGGGAAACGTCTGAACTGAGAGCACTCTGGGCTGGCTGCCTGTCACCTCACGTCCAAGCCCCCGACAAACGCTTGCAAACCTCAGGACCCCCTCCCTCCTTTTGCCACGTCCCCAGCTTCAGGAGACAGTGAGAGGCCATTTTTCGAGATCAGAAGGGCAGCCCGGCGGAGCAGCTGGTGTTCAGGGCCAGGCACCTTCCCCGGGGGGCCTCTGAGTAAGCCCCGCCAAAGTAGGCTCTGAATTCCATCGGGCTCTTCCCTTCCTGGGAAAACTAACGTGGCTCTTCCTGAATGGAGAAGGACCGGCCATCTCCCCAGCACCCTGGAGTCCACGTGAGCCCGGCACCTGTTCTGCCAGCCATACTGTGCACAGGACCCTGGGGAGCTGGCTAAGATGCAGATTCCATCCTTGTGTCTTCTGGGCTCCAGGAGATACGATGCTCCCGTCTGAGGACCCCTCTGAGGGCTGCACTAAGTACTCCCACAGCTGCCGGACCTTCCTGAGGCTTCTCTGCCAGTGCCCTGGCCTGGTCACCGGCCCCCAAAAGTTCCCAGTCCCTGGCCTGACTTTGCTCTCTGGCCACAAGTTGTTCTGGCTGCCTGGTCCTGAGTCCCGGAGTCCTTCCCCTCTACCTCCTCACCAGCTGCATTTCTCGGTTGCCCTCCAAATCCCCTCAAAGGGCACCACCTCCAGGAAGTCCTCAGGGAATAACTCTGCTCCTTCTTTGCAAACTTTTGTGCAGCTTGGGAGGACAGGCAGAGTAAATGATAGGCATGGGAGGTCTTCGAGTTGGGAGATTAACTGTGGCTGTTTTCTGGCTTTGAGATTATCACAAAAGGGGAGCTGTGATAGGTCCAGGAATCAACCCAGGGTAAAACCTGCCCCCCCACCCTGAAGAGTCCGGGTGCCTTTGTTCTAGAAAGTCCTGAAGGTCCAGAGTTGAATGGGCCTAGAGGTAGGCGAGTGGGTGGGGAGGGCTGGGGCTCCCCTGGGTGGGAAGGTAGCCAAGGACACCCATGTCCCAGAAGTCTGAAGGGGGGGAGGATGTGTGTTACATGGACCGCCCCAGGGTGGTGGGGTCTTGAATGGGGGCGGGGACCTGGGAGCTCAGGCGCCGGGGACCTGGGTGATGCTGGGATGGGGGCGCGAGCCGAGCCTGCTGGTCTGGGGTCTGCTGTTGGGTCGGGCGCTCAGAAGTGACCAAGATTGTCCTTCTAACCCTGAGAGGAGGGATGATATCAGGATGTTTCTGAACTAGGAAATCATGAACTCTGACGTTTCTGCACAGACGGACCTCTTCACCCGTGGTCGCCTGCAGCCGCCGGAGCTGCTCTTCCTCCAGGTGGGCTCAAGCCCCTCACCATGGTCAGGCTCTGCCTTGGGCGTGTACCTGAGGCACCCGCCCTCTGGGAATGAGCTGGCTCACCTGGGGTGACAGGCATCTCTCCCACCTGGAAGTCGGCAAGCGAGGGTCCTGCCTCACCGGACGGCCCATCATTCAGATTCCTCACCAGACTCCCATGGCACAACCCCAGGCCCCCACCACCACCACAGGGAATGCTAGGGTGGGCGAGGAGGGCAGGCTCCCCTCCTCCATTTCCTCTTGTTGATGAAGAGTGGGGGCTCCTGGCAGCACCAGCCCTCCCGCGACCCCCAGAGCCCTCCAGGAAACGCCGTGTCTTCTGCTATGGAGACGCCCTCCCCGCCCACCCAGAGCCCCATGTCTGCTCTTGTCCTCTGAAGGTCCGACCTGCGCCTCTCCCCACCAGCACTTCCTCCTGGTGCCTCTGGCCTCTCGGTGGTGGGCGGGGTCTGGTTGGTGGGTGCATGGGTGGGGTCGGGGTGGAGAGCTTGGCAGGCAGGAGCAGCCCCTCTGTCCTCAGCTCAGTGCACAAACTTCGGGGTTGATGGCCAAGATTTCGATCCACCGGGATCAATGACCTTTTGCAGATTTGAGTCATACCTATCTCAGGTATTTATTGGCTATGCAAACCTCTACGCAATACAAGATTCCCAGAAATGGACAAAGTAGTGGTCCCCCCAGTGGCATTCTGCAGGTCTTTGATAATCCTTCAGGTCTGGCATGAGGGTAGGACCTGGCCAACCTTACCCGGTGCCAGGAGAGCCCAAGGCGAGAAGCCTGTTCTCTGCATCCCGGGCCCGCTGGTTACTAAGGGGACAGCTAAACAGCTTAGTCCAGAGCAGGAGGCATCCCAGCCCGCAGTGTTACAGAGGAGCAAAAGGAAAGCAGAGAAGGCAGAGAAGGCTGGAGTGAGGGGAGCTCACATGGGAGCCTCCAGGCTAAGGCTAAAAGCCAAGAAGCCTTGAGCCCCCGACCTCCTGCCTTGTCCATTTGGTGCTGGTCACTGGGAAGCAGGACACAGAATTGGCACCTGCCAGTCGTCCTTCACAGCCGTCCTCCAGGAGGCTGCCTCCTCTGATGCTGCCTTCGCTGTGGTCAGAGCCACTCAGAGCAGATGCTGGCTGGTGTGGCCTCTCTGGCCAGGGAAGGCGCAGGCAGAGGGAAGGCCTTTCACTTGAAGTCAGCTTTCTCCTTTTGATGTCCTGAATTTCTGAACCGATGGTCATTTCCCTGTAGATACATAAAACCAACTGACTAAAAGAAGCCGAGAAGTCAGGAGATTCCCCAAGAACAAGAAAGACTGTGATCGTGGGTAAGTTGAGAGTAGGTAGGCCAAGGCTGCCCGCTGTCAGATTTGAGAAGGACCTGCTAGATGAGGCAGATACACGCAGCTGGGGCTGGGGCCAACAGGGCACCCCCGCCCTGCAGCTGGGAGACAGACCCCCCAGCCCCGGAGCATAGATGCCTGGGTGGGGAGACACAGGGACGCTTGACCTCCTAAGGTGGGTGGACCTGGCTTTGGATTCAGAGACCACTGCGTGCTGGAGAGGAAACCAGTAACGTTAATTCACATTGCACGATAAACAGCCGACGATCGCCTGAGAGAGAAACATGCCAGTCAATTGAGGTAAAACAAAACCGGGAGTGTGCAGACGCTGCAGACGGGGAGAGAGAAGTGGACACCAGGACGGGAGAGCAAGAAAGTTGTCAAAGGGGAGAAAGAGGAAGTCTTAAAACTAATTTATTTTCAAAGTTTGGTAGGTGCTGGCCTTCCTCCAAAGCAATGCACGAGGGTTCAAACCTGCCTGAACCTGAGCCCGAGCCTCGGGGCTGTCTGAGGAGGGGGCGGTGCTCTGTCCCCCAGGCCTGCAGGACACGGTCCAGCCCCACCCCCAGGCGCGCCTCCTCCTCCCCCCCTTCCTTCCTCTCTCCCTGCCCCCTTCATCCCTCCCTCCCTCCTCTTCCTCTCTTCTTTCCTCCCTTCCTTTTGGTGCTTTGAATAGTTTTTGTTATTGATTAAGATGAAATCCACATAACGTAAAATTAACCATTTTAAAGTGAACGACCCCATCCCATTTAGTACATTCCAAGGTCGCGCAAACACCACCTCTGTCTAATTCCAGACGCTTTTATACCCGTGAGTCAGTCACTCCCCCTTCCCTCCTCCGCCAGCCAGAGGCCATCACCAGTCTGCCTGTGTCTCTGTGGGTTCGTCTATTCCGGATACTTCACACAAACGGAGTGTGTGGCTGCTGCTCACTGTCGTGTTTTCCTGGTTCATCCACGTTGCAGCCTGTGTCAGGGCTTCATTCCTTTTCATTGATGAATAATTTCCCATTGTACGGTTATAAAACATTTTGTGTGTCCATTCAACCATTTATGGACATCTGAGTTATTTCCACCTTGTGGATATTGTGAATAGTGCTGCAATGAACATTCATGCACAAGTACTTGCTTGAGTACCTGTTTTCAATCCTTTTGGGTGTACACCTATGTGAACTAAAGTTAAATAAAAGTCTTCCCCCACCACCAGCTGACTGATGGACCCCTCCTGGCCAAGAGGATGTCCTAAAACTAAATTGTCTGCCATGAGGAGGGAGGTCAAACCTGCCTCACCAGGCTCCCATCCCTTCTTGGAGACGTACTTTGTAACTCATCAACAGGCCTAAGGCTACGCAAGACAAACCTGCAGGTCCCCAATTTACACAACAAATATATGTGATTTGTCTCTTATCTAAAACATTCCAAGCCTTTAGAACCAATTACAAGTCAAGGAGTCTTTAAACCCACCTGTAACCTGTAAGCGCCCCCCCCCTCGAGATGGCCCGCCTTTTCGGGCCAAACCAATGTAAGCCTTCCACGTATTCATTTATGACTTTACCTGTAACCCCTGTCTCCCTAAAATGTATAAAACCAAACTGTAGCCCAACCACAGCGAGTCCACCTGCTCAAGGCTTCTCGGGTGTGGCTCTGGGTCATGGTCCTCAAATTTGGCTCGGAATAAACCCCTTTAAAATTATTTTACAGAGTTCGGCTTCTTTTCCTTCGACACCTAGGAGTGGATTTGCTGGGTCATATGGAAATTCTGTTCAACTTTTTGAGGAACTGCCAAACTGCTATTTTCCTCAGCTGCTGAAGCATCTCACCTTTCCATTAGCAATGTACGAGGCTGACAATTACGACACATACTCACCACCAATACTCGTCATTTTCTCTTTTTTCTTAATTATAGCCATCGTAGTGGATGTGAAGTGGTAGCGCACTGTGTTTCTGATTTGCGTTTCCCTAATGACCAGTGATGTTGGGCATCTTTTCACGTGCTTACTGGTCATTTGTATATCTTCTTTGCATCAGTGTCTGTTCTGGTCATTTGCTTACTTTTTAATTGGGTTGTTTGTCATTTTGTTGCTGAGTTGTAAGAGGTTTTTTTATATATTCTGAATACTAGGCCTTTATCAGATTTATGACTTGCAAATGTTTTTCCCTTTTTTTTCAGATTTCCTTTCACTTTCTTGATAATCTCCTTTAATGCACAAAAGTTTTTAATTTTGTTAAAGTCCAATTTATCTGTTTTTGTTGTTGTTGCTCATGCTTTTGGTATTATATTTAAGGATTCATTGCCAAATCCAAGGTCATGAGATTTACCTGTTTTCTTCTAAGAATCCACTGGTTTTGGCTCTTACTATCATTGCTCTTTCTGAGTTAATTTCTATTATGCTGTGAGGTACGGGTCAGACTTCATCCTTCTGCATATGGGTGCCATGATCCCAGCCCCGTAGGTTGAAGAAACTACGGTTGGCCCTTGAACAACATGGGTTTGAACTGAGTGGCTCCACTTATACACAGATTTTTTCA
The DNA here is from genome assembly GCA_023783475.1 of Daubentonia madagascariensis. Lineage (NCBI taxonomy): Eukaryota > Metazoa > Chordata > Mammalia > Primates > Daubentoniidae > Daubentonia > Daubentonia madagascariensis. Next base: position 9,524,521 of record JAKFHU010001557.1, on the reverse strand, counting down.
ACAAAAGTTGCGCTGAGTGCGTCTGCCTCTCCTGCCTCCCTTCCACCTCCTCCACCTCTCCCGCCTCTGCCACCCCCCAGACAGCAAGACCAACCCTTCCTCCTCCTCCTCCTCCTCAGCCTACTCAAGGTGAAGATGATGAAAACGAAGACCTGTATGATGATCCACTTCCACTTAATGAACAGTAAATATATTTTCTCTTATGATTTTTAATAACATTGTCTTTCCTCTAGCTTGTATCATTGTTAAGAATACAGTATATAATACATATGGCATACAAAATATATGTTAATTGACTGTTTATGTTATCAGTAAGGCTTCCAGTGAATAGTAGGCTATTATTGAATGTTGGGGGGTTTCGAAAGTTGTACACAGATTTTTTACTGCAAGGGAGGTCAGTACCCCTAAGCCCCACATTGTTCAAAGGTCAACTGTATTCTTTTCCCCATTGTATTCTCTTGGCACCCTTATCAAAAATCAATCGGCCATAGATGTATGGGTTTACTTCTGGACTTCCAACTCTATTCTGTTAGTCTATTAGTCTATCCTTATGCCAAGACTACACTGTGTTGATTACTGCAGGTTTGTGGTCAGTTTTGAAGTTAGAAAGTGTGGGTACTCACACTTTGTTCTCCTGTTTTTCAATATGGTTTTGGCTACTTGGGCTCTTGCAATTCCATGTGAATTTAAGGATCAACTTTTCCTTTTCTTCAAAAAAATGTTGTTGGAATTTTGGTAGGGATTGTATTGAATCTGTAGAGTGCTTTGGGTAATCTTAACAATATTAAGTCTTCCAATCCCAGAACACGGGATGTCTTTCCACTTAATTAGGTCTTTAACTTCTTTCTCCGACGTTCTATATTTTTAAGTATTCAAGTCTTTCACCTCCTTGGTAAATATATTCCTATGCATTTTATTCTTTTGGATGCTATTGTAAATGCAACTGTTTTCTCCATTTCCTTTTCATATTGTTTGTTCGTGGTGTATAAAAACACAACTGTTTTTTGTGTGCTGTTTGTACCCAGCAACTTTGCTGACTTTGTTTATTAATTCTAGTAGGGTTTGTGTGTGTATTTTGTGGATTTGGGGGGATTTTCTGTATATAGGATCATGTCATTAGGTCGTTTCTTCCTTTATAATTTGTCCAAGGACATTTTAACTTTGGTCAGTTGTCCTATTTCTTGAATTACCTTCCTGACTGACTTCCACCGTGCTCCAGGTCTCGCACCTTGGGAGCTTCTCCTGACACCCTGGCCTGGGTTAGCTGCCCCTGTTGTGTGCCTCACTCCCTGCATGGCCCTGTTGCTCACCCTCCACCCTATGCTGTCATTGCCTGTCTACTTGTCTGCCCATCCTGTGTGGCAGGTGCAGTATCCACTGAGGTACCCACTGACACCATGGAGCCAGCATGTGCCTGCACACAGTAAGATGGCATGCAGTTGGGTAACAGTGACAGCTTTGTGGACCAGCTTCATTACTGATCACTGAGCATCACCTACAGCCACCCTCTAGTGATACCTCATCCCTCTAACCCTCTCCCTTGCTGTACAGACCCCTCAAATCACAGAGTGTCCACTTCTACATATCAGGCCTCAGGACTAAGAGATGTGAAGGGCATGTCATGGTCCCTGCCTTCTGAGCCTCGATAGCATGAGGCCCAGACTCGGGGGCAGGTGGGGGACAGTGAGAACACCTGACGCTGTGCTTTTGCAGGATGCTGGTGACACGAGACTAGGCCAAAATGTCGCTCTGATAAAATAGCAGCAGCTTCTTTCCAATTTGCAAAGCAGAAACCACATTAATGATAGAATTTTCTCAATTTTAGCCTTTTATCCCAGAAATGTTTCTTAAACCTTTGGATGTCAGCTACCAATTGTACTCAAGTGGGCGTGAACACTCAGAACAAGAAAAGAGTGGAAATGAACGCTAAGGGGATGCCTAGAAGTGGCCTGTCACGCACAGCAGCAGCTGGGCGGTGTTCCACAGGCAGAGGCTTGTGGTTGTGAGCTGCTTTATTTTTTCTAGCACAACTATTGCCACTTCCTAGGATGGAACTACATATCGCTATGCCTCATCACATTCTGCAAAGAGCACTGTGATGTCCAGGTATACCCAATGAAGCACCACGGACTGGGAAACTCTGGCCTAGAGGTTTGCAAATCACTGTCCTCAGACTCAGGGGCCATCAGGGCTCCCGTGCTCCCTGTGGAGGACAAGGAGGGACTGAGTGATGGCCAAGGTTGGGGGGCTCCAGGTCCCACCCCTGCTGCAACTAGAGTCACTCTGTTCTCACATGCTCCTTGCACTGGGTTTGTAACAGTCAGGGCCTTATCAAGAAACAGAAACCACAAAACCACACAAGTATCTAAACTGAAGGGATTTAATGCAGAGAATTTATTATACAGACAATGGAAAAACTCAGAAGGAAGACCACAAAGCCTCTCTTGCACTGGAGGCTCAGAAGGAAGAGGCTGTGTCCCAGAATGTAGAGGTCTGGAGGAAGCTAGAACCACATCAGGCCTGTCCTGCAGCAGCTGGACACAGGTGACACAGCCACTGCCTAAGATGCTACATGAGGCAGAAATAGCTTCTCTCTTCCCCATCTGTAGTCAGGTTGCCTATGGTACCTTCATCGGCCACACCCAGGTAGACACCAGCAACGTGGATAATATAGCCTGCATGGGTCAATCCATGGGCAAACAGGCCAGGACACCCCATGGTTCCAAGTAATATGTCATCGAAGTGAAAGGTTTTGCTACCACAACTCAGTCATTCAATAAAGTAAAACTATCACCGCACTCCAATCCCTTAGGTAACAGATGGGAAACTGGTCCAAGGGAGGCAGCAACTTGCCAACAACTACTAGCTGGTGAGTAGCAGGTAGGTCCTGAACAAGGTTCTAGATTTTCTCATGCCCAAAACATGCTTTTCCCATCTCTTCTTATATTTAAAACAATCCCCCAAACAATTCAATGTTTATAAAATACAAGTCCTGGAATGCGTTGGGGGAAATACCCCAAATGTGTGAGCTGTGGTCTCTAACCTTTAGGAGAACCTACAGCCAGACAACAAGGGTCTCAATTTCCAGATGCATGTCCTCCCAACAGTTCTAGATGCCCTTTATTATCTTGTAAAAGACAAATATGGTTTGTGCAAAATCCTGTAGTGTGTTTCTGGCTTGTCGCTTCTGAAACAATTTCCCCTGAAATGTACGTCTGGCCATTACCATTTTGCACACAATAGCAAAAACACAAGCCCTCTGGAATTTATAGAGGACAGCACTTTTAATCATCTTTTATGGTTCACCTTAATTGTATATCATTTTTAATAACAGCTAAAAAAATAAGTTATTCTTGCTGACATTTTTATGACCTATTTAATATCACAGATCAGGAGTTTTATTGTATTGTATTCTGGGTATTATACACAAACTAGGAAACCAGAGGGGGAAAGATGGCCCTCGTGAAGTTATACATTGTGAGGAAGAAAAATGCTGATAATGGTCTTATAGGAGGATCGTTCCAGATTACATGGTTCACCCTGGGCTTTTATTTCTGTGTCTGTATAATAATTGTAATTTTACTGCAAAAGCTGAGTGTTGGATAAAGACTCCCCTTAAGGAGTAATTTAATTTAATAAAAAAGCTCTGCCCAGGGTCAGTATTACAGAAAAGGAGAGGATGTGTCAAGAGCTGCCCTCCTATCTGTGACAGCAGTTACCTTCCCAAAGGGCTGTTTTGCTGGCTTCAGCCAGCTCTGTCAGAGAATGTGATTTCTTAATACAGTTCTGTAATGCAAGTAATAAAAAAAATTAAACATTCCCTAATTACTAAACCAACAACGTCCTAACCTCTTTTCAAAATTTCGAGCAGGGTGAGGGCGGGCAATAGGAATCCTAAACAAGCAAGAAAATTGGCTGTCAGGGGTTCCTCTAGATGGTCCCCTCCCAAGGCCCGCTCAGCATCCTAGCATATGAGGGCTGAGCAGCCCCCCAGTTGTACACGCATGGTCGGGAATGATACCTCTTCTTCCACTCCAGAATCCCAGCTGGGGTTCTGCCCCGCTCACCCAGTTGATTGCTTATGAAGACGGTGCCTTGGGCTATCTTAGGCCTGCCCAGGTGAGGACGGGGTTAGCAGGGCTGGCTGCTTCTCTCCTGCACAGCAAAGGACTGAACTGGTCACCCAGAGCACTGCCGGCCCCTCCCATCTAGGCCAGATGCAGGCGGGGCTGCACCCCCCCACCCCTCAGGGCTGGTGCAGCTCAAACAGCCAGCCTTAGCCTGATGCCTCCTTGACGCTGGGACTCCAAATGCCCTGCATCCAGCTGGGAAGACCACCGGAATCACTGACCCAAGATTCCTCTCCTTCCACACACCAAGTAGGAACCACCTTAAGGGTTTGGGATACAGGTGTGCTTTACAGGGTTGCAAATTGCCCACTGAGACAAAGGCTTTAATGGGATCTTTAATGGGACCTTAATTGCACAAGGGGAGCACAAGAGGGGAGAAAGGGGGTGGTCTTCACAGACAGCGAGCTCAGAAGCTCCCAGTAGCCCCATGGGAGGGGCCCAACAGATGGGAACGGACAGCTCGGTGGACTCGCTGTGGTCGGCCTCAGCCGATTCCATTGACAGCTACTCGTTATTTATTCGATGGTGTGGGAGCTGCCGCCTAACAAGGAGATGCACACTTGTGGCTTGTTGCTTTTCACTGGGGGCTTAAGGACAAGTTAGCGCTTCCAAGAAACCTTGTTGTTCTCCGGAATAAACACGCCATCCTCCGGGAGAGTTCTGGCTGTCAGATCTGGCTGCGCTCACGCAAACCCCAGTGAACCGCATCCAGTGGGACGCTCGGGTGACACGGTGCTGGCTTGTACCCATTAACATTCCCAGTCAGAAGCCAGCTTTCCACGGGTGCTCTGACAACTGCAATCCCAACTCCGACTCTGACGACAGGGCTTGTGCAAGCGGGAAAACGCCAACGTTTTGCCAATATGTCGCTGTTTGTATTCGTGCTTCCCTCCCTGGTGTTTGCCCACCTCCGACTTGCCGAGTGTCTTGATGCTCAGGTGTTATCGAGGCTCCGATGGGAGGGCTGTCCGAAGTCAAGTCAGAACTGCACCAAGAAGCCCCAGAGGGTGGAGCTCGCTGGCTTGGGGTCAGAACTCGGAAGCCTTCTGCCTTCCTGGGCTCTCCCCTCCCTGCGGAAGTCCTCCTAAGGAGACTGGGGTCCAGGCGATGGCCATAAATCTAATCTGACCCACTTCCCAAAGAACTAGCCTTTGGCTGATGGCCTATGGGCAGCCTGTACTTTTTTCCTGCCCCCCCCAGGAAAAAAGCAAGTGGCCGTGGCTGGAAACTCCCAAGGGGCCCAGCACATAAGCCCTCGAGGGTCAGTGGTCACAGTCAACTCTGTATTCCAGGCCCCACCCTCCCGCTCACTAAGGTCCCAACCTGTGCCCAGAGAGGGTCAGTGTCAGGCCTCAGGTTACACGGAGGTGAGTCATAACTTGGTCTTCCCGCTTCCAGCCTGGGCCCCTCGGGAACTCCAGAGGCCATCCGGCGTCCAGAGCTCTTCACTGTTGTTAAACCCTCCCCAAGAGCCTCCTGATGTATTTCTCCTGGGAGCTGGCTCCACGTCGCTGGCCAGTTCCACAGTGTCATCCGACTCTGAGTCCTCCGCAGTGTCGGCGACAATGACAAGCTGTCCTGAGTACCTGGCACGTGCTCCTTCACTCGTTTGTACTTCCCACAATGGCACCCATGAGGTGCCGGACCTGTCCCAGGCACGGGGGTCCATCCCTAGGTGCTGGGGTCTGTCAGTGAACAAAACAGAACTCTCCCCTCCTCTCGTGGCGTTAGCATGCTGGGGAAGGGGCAGTAAAGAAAAGATAAGTCACTTACATCAGCAAGTAAGATGATGACAAGGCTACGCAGAGACGTGGACAGGGAGGGGAGGGAGGGATGCCTGGGGTGGGGGGTGGGGCGAGAGTGTAGACAGTGAGAGAGAAGTGACCAGAGGAGGGTCCAAGTGACCCTGAGTTCCAGCAGGGGGAAGAGAAAGAGCAAAGGCCCCGAAGAGGGAGGCTGCAGGTGGGGCATGGGGGCCTGGTGTGGCAGAGGAGTGACGGGGGTGTGGATCCGAGTGCCGGGGATGAGTGGGAGGGGAGTAGAGCACGGAGGACCCGGCAGGGTGGCAGGGACTCGGGAGGACTATATGCAGGGGTCAGCGGGCTCTGGGGAGAGGAGTGGTCGGATCTAATTTGTGATTGTCTGGGACCACCCACCGCTGTGCCGAGAGCAGACTGGTAGAAGGCCACTGAGACAACGCAGGTGGGAGGTGCTGGGGACGCAAATGAGAAATGGATCATGGGTTCTGGGGATATGACGAGTGCAGAGCTCACGGGATTTGGTGATGGCTTGGACGAGAAAAAGAGAAATCAGGTAGGACCCCACGGGAGAATGAAGAAGACACTGCTATGGTTTGAATGTGTTCCCAAAGGGCAGTGTTGCAATGCAGTAGTGTTGAGAGGTGGGACCTTTAAGAGGTGATTAGGTAATTAGATGCTTAGATGATTAGGTGATTAGATGATCAATTTTTAGTTAATTTTTATATATGGTGCAAGGTATGAATCCAAGTCCATTTTATTTCAAACACCACAGATTTGTAAAAAAGACTATTCTTTATTCACTGAATTACCCTTGCATCTTTGTGAAAACATCAGTTTTCTATATGTGTATGGTTCTATTTCTGGACTATTCCATTCCATTAATTTATTTGTCCATCTTGATAACAATACTATACTCTTGATTTTACAAGCTTTATAATAAGTCTTGAAATCAGGCAATATTAGTTCTCCAATGCTGTTCCTCTTTATCTAAGTAGTATTGACTATTTTAGCTTGTTTACATTTCCACATGAATTTTAGGGTCAGTGTGTCAATTTCTACCAAAAAGAAAAAAAAGACTACTGGGATTTTAATTGGGATTATATTGAATCTACAGATCTACTTGGGGAGAACTGATGTCTTAAAAATATTAAGTCTTCTCACCATGGCCACAGTATATCCCTTTATTTACTCATGTCTTTTAAAATTTCCCTTAGCAATATTTTGTAGTTTTCAGTATACATGTCTTAAACACCTTTTGTCAGATTTATTTCTAAGTAATTCATATTTCTGGTGCTTTTATAAATGACATTTTCATTGTAAGTTCAATGTTCAATTGTCTGTTGCTGATACAATGAAATACAGTTCATTCTTACATAATTGATCTTATTTCCTGCAAACTCACTAAATTCACTTATTACTTTTTGTAGCTTTTTGTAGATTTCATTGCATTTTTTGCATGCTATCTGTGAGCCAAGAGAGATTTGCTTCCTCCTTTATAATCTGTATGTCCTTTCTTTCTTTTCTTACCATATTGCAATGGCAGGAATGTGTCAAATATAAGTGGTGAGAAGGGACATCATGGTCTTGCTGATGACATAGAGGGGAAAACATTCCATCTGTAACCATTAATATGATGCTAGCTGTAAGTTTTTCACAGATGTGCTTTATCAGTTTGTCTTAACTGTGCCTTATTATTTTCTGTATTTCTGATCCTTTGACATCTTGGGGTTTGGCTGACCTTGGAGGAAGGCCCCTCCCAGGGCTAGCACTTCCTAGGGATAGTAAACAACTCACCTGGGAGTGTGCCTCTCACATGCAAGCAAACCAAGCCAGAGCTCACATCCCAACAACCCCCTTTGTGCAGCTCTTATACTCTGTCCTCTGCCCTCATCTCCTCAGCACCAGGTACCAGGCAACTAAGGACATTCCCTACACCCCAGAGCACACTGAAATTATTTAAACTAGCCAATCCTAAGCCTGCTCACCCTGCCTTGCCTGTTCCTTCCCACACAACCCACAATAAAGGTTCTGGCCCACACATTTCCCTCCCCAACTCAGCCTCCTGACTTCAGCCTCCTGAAGCCCCCCAGCTTCCCCACATGGCTGTGTGTGGTGTGGTGCCCCCTCCTTTAGGAACTATGACTAATAAGCCATCTTTTCAATAACAATCATTTCCTGATCTATTGGCCTTGCCATACGTGAATAATAAGAAAACCTGCATTTTAAAACACAGGTTCAGGAAGTTTCTTTCTGTTTCTATTTTGCTAAGAGTTTTAATCAGGGATGAATATTGGGTTTGGGGTTGTGTATTTTTTTAATTTAAAGGGGTTACTCTATTGTCTCCTGGTTTGCATATTTCTTGATGAGCAGTATGCTCTAATTCTTATCTTTGTTCCTCTATATTTAATACATCTTTTTTCTCTGGTTGTCACCAAGTTTTTCTTCTTATCTTTTGTTTCCAGAAGTTTATGATATGTCTAGTATATTATTTAAATATTTATCATGTTTAAGGTTTTCTTTGCTTCTTAGATATGTGATTTGATGCCTTTCATTATTTTTGGAAAATTCCTGGTTAAATTTATTCAAATATTTTTCCTGCTCCATTTTGTATCTCTTTGTGAACTAAAACAAAATCTTAAGCCCCCCACTGACTGAGTGGACTCCCTCTTGGCCAAAGAGACCCCAGAAAACCCCAAAGCTGAGTTGCTGGCCATGAGAAGGGAGGTTAGACAAGACATGCCTCATCATGCCCTGCCGCCCTCTTGGAGACATCCTTTGTAATTCATTAATAGGCCTAAGGCTATATAAGACAGAGTTTAAACCACACCTGCAGGCCATCAACTTATTCAATGGATCATTTGAGTTTAGATAAGTGACCAGTGGCTTGTCTCTGATTAACAAACATCTTTATCTTAAGTTAAAACATTCCAAGCCTTTAGACAAAGCTTCATTTCTTTAACCAATTACACATCAAAGAATCTTTAAACCCACCTATAACCACTAAGCTCCCAGCTTTGAGATGTCCCACCTTTTGGGGCCAAACCAATGTACCCCCTCCACGTATTGACTTAGGGTCTTACATGTAATTCCTGTCTCCATGAATGTATAAAGCCAAACTTTAACCCAGCTATGGCAGACACATTTTCTTAGGACTTCATGAGGCTATATACTCTGGGCCAATCACATACATTCAGCTCAGAATAAACCTCTTTAAATTATTTTATAGAGTTTGGGTCTTTTTTCATGAACAAGATGGTGACCAATAGGGGGCTCAGAGAAGACTCAGAACCTGTCCCCTGACAGGAGTTGCCTGAACTCAGTGCTAGGTACTGACATGAGCCCTCTTTGGGCCCCCCGACTCCAAGCTTCTCCCTGGGCAGAAGTGGTAAGTCCTTCTAAGCCCCGAACCTCATAATCTTGGTTGATGGTCCTGATTTATTCTGAGCTGTTGGTTCTTTTCCTAGGAAGTTGTTGTTTGGGTTTCTAATTTTGACTTGGAGGTGTAATCTAAAGGGTCTTCTCCATTGCCTCTTCCTCCCAAAATTAATCTCAATTGGCTTTTCTGCACATTTGTGAAAAAAGAAACCAGCTCTGAAGAGAAAGTGCATCTCACTCCCCCCAGCTGAAAGGTGCCCCTGGATGACAGGGGCCCAAGTGGGAGTGTTTGGGGTGATTCCCCATGACATAAAGTGACCCTACAGGGAAGCCCCACAGCAAAATTAATTAAAGAAGGCTCAGCCAGGAAACACATGTAAGAGCTGATCACTCAGCATTTGGAGCCCTCTCAGAGGTATAGACTCCTGAAGAGAGAAACTGCAACACATAAGAGGGTGGGGATGACTCAGTGGTGAGATACCGTGGGGTCCCCCCCACAATCGGCACACTCTGATCCACGACACCAAACCCTAGACTACAGTTCGGTTGCTTCTTTTAAAGAAAAATGGGAAACAAATCTTCTAAAAGACAAGGTGAATGACCCCTTTCAGGCATCCCAGTTGGTTTATGGAGCCTCTACTTGCAAGTATTTGTGTAAATGGAAAGGTTTGAAGGCATGCCAGGTTTTCCAGGACTCCAGTTGGTTATAGCCAATTTTTGTGCACAAAATTTAACTGAAGGGCAAATTACATCAAGGAAAATTCAGAGCTCAAATGTCAGCCTGCCACTGTAAAGTTAAAATATTGAGTCTCTTGAGTTCTCTGTCTCTATTTGCTTTACTGCCTACTCTGAACCTGCTTTTTCTTCTGATGTTGAGATAAAACTCAAACTTTATATTATTACTAATTCAAGGATACTTGGAGATCTTGCAGCCAGTTCTAGCTAAAATGTAAACATTGAAAACTCATTTTAAACTGAAGGGGAAAAAAGGGTAAAAGAGGCTTTTAAAGCTTCCATGGAAACAGTTTTACCCAAAACTTTGGTCCAGAGGTGTTGTTAGGTCACCTGTCAGGCAACTGAAGTGTAGCCATGTGAAGAAGTTCCAGTTTTGTCAGAAAAACTTTGGATCCAGTCGTCTTTTGTAAACTGGTGAGTTTGCATTACTATCTCATGGCTAGAGTTCTGAAGTAAAAGCCATTGGAACTTTGTGTGCATGTGTGTGTGAGTATATATGTTTAGATATGTTTTGTGTATGTATGTGTGATATATATTGTGTCTACATGGTACCAGACTGGTTTATAAACAAAGGCACACTCATAAATTAATTAAACAAACTCAAATGCTTTTCTAGTTCATGTGAATTTAGTAATCTTTGGTAAATAAGCTGGGTGATTAAAAAAGGAAAAAAGTATTATTGGTAAAGTAAGAATAAAAATGTCTCCAAATTGTCAGCATACATTTTTGCCTGGGTTTTACTGACATTTTTATGTTCTTAAGGTGTCAGGGTTTGACAGAAAGGTTAGAAAACTACAAACCCGCCCAAAGCCAAAATAATCTGTGTTTGTATGGTTTTTGACAAGTAAGAAAAATTTAATAGTGTTGGATTAATAAAAATTGCTGAATCTCCTGAGTTATCAACAAAAATACCTATGTGTTTAACTTTAATGTTCTTACTTAGGTAAAAATATACAAATGCCTAAAAAGAAATGTCAGTAAATTAAATAAGTAAAAACATCAAGTAAATAGGAGCACAAAAACAGAAACTTATTATCAAAGGTTTATGAAGATATTTGGTTTTGGCCTCTTAATCCTAGCTGCAGATGCAGTTTCTGCCACTGACTTCAATGTCTGTGGAAAGGTACACATAAAATCTGTTTCCAATTCACTTTCTATCATTTGATATTAACTGTACTGTTAGGGATTTAAAGCTTTCCTAAAAATTGTAGTTACAAGAGCTTAAATTGGAAGCTTTGGTTTTCCCTTTGGTCTTGTCCACTCTTGATTTGTCTTACTTTTTACAAGCTAGCTGGTTATGTGTACATTACGTTGCTACAGAAAAGTTTTTGCCTGGGAAAAAAAATCCCTAAACTGTCAATTTTTGTATAATAATTTATTTTAAGATAAACAAAATGATTATTAGAATCCAAAGAGAATCTCAAGACAGTCTTACTCTTTGGAAGTATTACATGTACTCAAGTTTACACTTAAGTTGGAAAATGTTTTGAGACTAGTTTGAGTGTATCTAAAATAGCTTAATCTTGATCCTCATGTTAAAAAAAAAAACATATTACTAGTTTGTGTCATTGTTTGAAGTGTTAAGTATAGGCGTTGAAGGCTTGTTCAGTCTATAGTCAGATGATATCATGTTGATGGGGTTCAGAAAACTGCCCTAAATTGAAGGCCTCAGAAGAAAAATTCTGTGACCTTCCCTTGTCCTCCTGCCTGTTGGTCCCCTTCTTCCCTGAGCCAGCCATAGAAACCAGAATCTCTCTTCCCCAAGGCAGGAAATAAAAGCCAGAACCCTTTTTCCAGAAAGCCTGCCATAGAACCTAAAATTATTCTATGTAAAAACTGGCCATAAAGTAATTATCTGACCTACTTTGTTTGACTGTAAGACCCCCATTCCAGAAAGGGCCCTGCCCCACACCCAGAAGGAAGGAATGTACACTCAGAGAGGCCAGACAGAATCTAGACAGAAAGGCCTTGCTGGCTTCTGCCACTCAGTCTGTTAGCATTAGATCTTACCCTTTTTGTCCAATCATATTTCTACATGGTTGTCCATACTTTGTTGAACCTATGCATAAAAATGGACAATTTCCCCTGTATCTTTGAGTTTTCATTCTGAAGGCTACCAGAAATACATGTTAAAATAAGTTTAAAATTTTTCCTCCTAATAATCAATCTGCCTCATGTCGGTGATTTTTTGGCAAACCTTTACGAGGACAGGGGCCTTTGCTCCCTGCAGTTCGGCTAAACTTTGGGGGGGCCAGGGATCTTTGATCCCTACAATGTCAATAGATTTTGTTTGCGGATATTGGTGTTTTGGAAGGTTCTAATTAGTTAACACCTGTAAACAGGATGTTCTAAAACTTCTACTATATTTATAGAACTTAGAAAAGATGATACATTGTTCAAAATAGCAAGTCTTACTAGAATGCTTACATTTGTTTACTTGATAGGATTTTTTAAGTTTAAAAGTAGTAACTAAAACTGTATTTTGATTGTTTCCTAGTCTGTTGTATATCTAACATTCACAGGCTGTAGAAATGGTTCACAGAAAATAACTTAATAACTGGGATGTAAGTAAACTGCTAAGATAAATAAATTAGATAAATGCTTATAAATAAAATTTTCATATAATTTGGAATCTTAAAGTTTTGTTAAATTAAATAGTAGATAATCATAAAATATCTGAGTCATTTCTAGGTAAATTAAAATACAGAAATAACTATTAAACATAAGCATATATACTTTGACATCTTACTTTAACATGATATAAAAAGCTAAATATTTAGATCTATTGGGGACGGATGACAAGTCAAGGTTACTGTACTTCCCAAGCTTTTCATTAAAAATAAAAGTTACTAATAGTTAACATTTGAAGGCGCTCTGGAAATTTCACCCCAAAATATGACTCCTTAGTATAAAGAATATTTTGAACTAAAGGCCCTTAGAGATTAACAGGCCCTTGGAAGAGGCTTGCCTTCTGTGTGCATGAAAAGCACTGACCCATCAAAAAGAACGATGGACAATCCCTTCCTTACCTGTTGTCTCAAGATGTTACAGGAAAGAAGGTCAAGAGCACACCCAGACCTGGCCCAAATCATTTGAAACATAACACCTGTCTCAGGTTAATTTACAGGTCAATCTGTGTCCCTGTTTATTCATCCTTTATTCATCCTCCCTAGCAACCCTTTGTGGGCCCTAAACAGAATTACCTGTACTCCTCATTTTCCCCCCTCCCCTCCAAAAGCCTTGTATAAAAATATCTGAACTTCCCTGGGATATTGGGTAATCTCTATGTGATTCTCCCCGTGCACATGGTATTGGTAAATAAACATTTCTCTTATTAATTGCCTTAATTGTGAGTGGATCGTTCAGCAAACTTTCCGGGGAAAGGGCAAGTTTCCCCTCACCCCTACACATTGCAATTAATATATGTAATTAGAACTAATTGATAGTTTTAAAAAATTCTATATGCAAATTCCATTAAAAAGCAAGATTGTTTTTGATAGAACAGGTTATAAAAACATGGAAGTGTGCCTTCCTTAAATGAAAATTAATTTTGACTAAAGACTTAAAAAATTATTTTAAATAAGATAACTAGATAAAACTACATGGGTACAAAAGTTGAGAAAGAACAGTAAAAATTATAAAAGTTTTATAAAAATCTTACCTTATGGTCAAATTAATAAGATTAAATAGATTTGTTTATGAGGTTTCATTAAAATTAGCTTTAGCATTAATAATAAATGAATATTATATGCAAAGATAAAGTTTGGTTTTCTCTTTTGAACAAAATTTTCATGTAATATTAATACATAATAAAAATTTTTATTTACCTTGAGTAAATTTAAGGGCAAAAGAAGAAGAAGAGAGAAAGAAAAGCAGTTTCCACCTGCCTGTTCACTAGCTCGTCGCTCAGTTTGCTTTCCATAGGTCTCACGATTGTTTGAGAAACTAAATCTCCTCTTCAGCAAAGAGTAAAGGTTTTTGCTTTTTGAAATCTCTAAATTTTCACTTTGGCTAAATAAAATATAATAACCTGTGGCCCTAATTTAAACAAGTGTTTTAAACCTTTGATATTTGACAGACTTTCCAAAATTAAAATTCTAATTTCAGTCCTCAAACTGGCTTTTTAAATATTAGAGCCACTAAATTTTACATATATATATGGCTTATTTGGTATGTTAAAACCATACGGGAAGCACTGTCAAATATAAAGCGATGTTTAACTTTCTTTGGGTTATATTTGTGTAACTGGCTCCATGAACAAATTTCAAGGACCCCTGTATGTTTTTTATAATGCTCTACATTAACTAACTACTTGACCTTTTACATTGTTTCCCAGAAATGATGGATTTTCTGCAAGACAAAGGAGTTGAGATTCTGAAGGCCCCCCGGGCAGACTTCCTGAAAGGACTCACCATCCCACTTGACCTGCCCCAAGGCACGTGACCCCTATATGAGAGACTTTGCCTTTTTGGGACATGTGGTCCAAACATCTAACCCAACCATAAGGAATTTCCTGCTTCCCATAAATTTAGAGCTTCCTTAGTATAATTGTTCTGTTATGGTGTTTATGCAAATAGAGATATAACAAAAATTTATTGGCCACCTTAGGACAAATTAGTAAAGAGACTAAAAATATTGTGATACAATAAAATTCTCTAAATTCCTTAGCTTAAATGGTAACAGTGCTTATGTTTTATATAACAAATTGCTATAAGTCTTCAACTAAACCCAGGAATACAGTAGCTCAACACTTAATAGATAAATTCATTTTGTAACCTTGCCTTTGGCATTTTGGGTTTTATTCTTATGTTGCCTAGAAGGTTTTAAGGGGTTGATAAGTGCCCATCCACCTCCAGCCCTGTCTGGCCTCAAATGTTTAATCGTCTGTAAGCCTTTTTGGCTCCTAAGTCCCCTTGGCCACAGGGTCCCACTGAGGCACTGGATGGACCTGGGGCAGGTGGCCATACCACCCCAGCAACAATGGGACAAAATAAAAGTTTGGCCATCGATGCTGCCTCTGGCAGATCTTGGCCAAAAGGGGAGAATTGTGAACTAAAATACAATCTTAAGCCCCCTAGCTGACTGAATGGACCCCCTCTTGGCCAAGGGGACCCCAGAAAATCCTAAAGCTGAGTTGCTGGCCATGAGAAGGGAGGTCAGACATGCCTCACCATGCCCCCTCCCTTCTTGGAGACATCCTTTGTAACTCATCACCAGGCCTAAGGCTGTGCAAGACAAAGCTTAACCCACACCTGCAGGCCATCAATTTACTCACCAGGTCACTTGAGTTTCAGTAAATGACTGGTGGCTTGTCTCTGATTAACAGACTTCCTTATCTTAAGTTAAAATATCCCAAGCCTTTAGACAAAGCTTCATTTATTTAACCAATTAGAAATCAAAGAATATTTAAACCCACCTATAATCTATAAGCCCCCCACACACACTTAGAAATGTCCCACCTTTTTGGGCCAAACCAAGGTGTGCCCTCCACATATTGGCTTACATGTAATTCCTGTCTCCATGAATGTACACAACCAAACTGCAACCCAGCTGTTATAGGCACATTTTCTCAGGACCTCTTGAGGCTCTGTGCTCCAGGGTGGTCACATGCATTTGGCTCAGAATAAACCTCTTTAAATTATTTTGCAGAGTTTGGGTCTTCTGCTTTTGAGATTCTAAGTGCACATATATCAAACCATTCGATATAGTTCCACAGCTCTTAAATACTCTGGTCTGATTTTGTCACTCTTATCCCTCTTCATGTTTTGTTTGGCTACTTTCTATTGATCTATTATTAAGTTCACCACTTCTTTCCTCAGCTGTATTAAGTCTGTTGGACCTTTTAAAGGAGTCTTTATCTGTAGCGTTTCCATTAGACTCTTACAGTTTCTATCCATCTGTTAACATTGCGCCCATTCTTATGGTGTCGCCTTTTCTACTTTGTCCTTTAACATGTTAATCACAGTCATATTAAAGTCTCTGATAGTTCCAAAGTTTGGTTCATCTCTGAGTCTTGGTCTGTTAGTTTATTTTACTCTTGACAATGAGTTTTCCTTGTGTGTTTTTCATGTGTCCCATGATTTTTGGTTGGACGTTGTATTATGGTTTCCTATGGCTGCCGTAACAAGTACCGCAAGCTGCGTGTCTGAAACAACAGAAATTTATTGTCTCACAGCTCTAGAGGCCAAAAGTCCAAGAAGAAGGTGTCTGCAGGGTTGGTTCTTTCTGAGGACTGTGGAGGGGAGTATGTTCCACGCCTCTGTCCCAATGTCTGATAGCCACAGATGTTTCTTGGCTTGTAGATGACATTCTTTCTATGTCTTCACATCATCTTTCCTTTATGCATCTATCTCTATGTCCGAATTTTCCCATTTTATAGGGACATAATCAAATTGTATTAGGGCCCACACTAATGACCTCATTTTAAATTGATTATCTCTGCAAATGCCCTCTTTCCAAATGAGGCCACATTCTCAGGTAGTAGAGGTTAGAACTTCAATATCTTTTTCTGGGGCACAATTCAATCCATAGCAGATACCAAGCATCTTAAGTGGAACAGCAGAGAATGAGGTGCATCGTTTTTATGCCCTGAAATGGGCTTGTCTCTTGGTCAGTTAATGTGGGGGGTCGAATCAACTTGGGTCTGTGTTTTGCTGTTGCTATGGTTACTTTCAGTGTATCACGGGCATCAGGTTCCTCGTGACCAGCGTGCAGGCTGGGGTGCCAGAGAGTTATTTTCAATGAGCGAGTTCCATGCCAGCTTTCACCTTTTTATGTCTACACCATACAGGAGTCTCCCTTCATGCTCCTGGCTTTGCCCCAACAGCGTGGTGCTGTTAACAGTGTAGTGCTGTCGCTGGGCTTGATGTAGGAAGCGGGGGGCTGCGTACTGGTCCAGCCCAGCCTCGGTCTTCGGCAGGCCCTGCGTGCCTGCGCCTCTGGGTGGGTTTTCTCAGCCTCCCTGCGCCTCTTCTCTTTGGTAGACAGTCAAGCTCTGCCTTGTGCTGTGGAAAGTCTCATGTGGGGAGTGTCCTGCTTCTCCCCCGGGACTAGGAGACCCTAACAGTCTTGTGATAGGCTCCTGGGTTTAGGATTGTTTGCTCACCCACCCCCTCCCCCCTATTCTTCCCCACTATCAAAGGGCTTTTACTTCCCCCCGGAACAACAGGCTTTGCTGCCTGTCCCCTAGAGGCTTTTGAGAAAAGCCCTGGGGAGGCAGGGGGGCTTTGTGCTGGTTACTCAGCACAGGCTGACCTTTCTCCAGGCCTGCACCGTCAAGGGGCACTCTCTGGCCTCCTGCCCTGCTCTTATCTGTCTTGTGAGCACTCGTGGAGGGGCGTGGGAAACAGCTCTCCTTGTGTCACAGCTCCTGGGGCTCACGCTGTTAAGCTAACCCACATGTGGCCTTTAGCGTTCATTAAAACTCCAGCTATGTCTTCGATTCACTTGCACGGCAGCCCTGTGTCCCTCCAGAGCTCTGCCAGTGCAGGTGTGACACAATCCATATGTCCCCGATCTCCTTGGGGTCTAATTCTCCTTGGATCTCGGGACAGTTGGTTTCTGTGCTCCCTCAGCTTCCTGACAGGTTGCAGTTTTTTCCGCCTTTTCTTTTCACTGGGGTGGGAATGTCACTGTCTTCGGTTTCCCACATCTGGAATGAAGCAGAGCTACTAGTTGACGCATCAGGTTTTAAACCTCTCCATAACCCTCAAATTCTACGATTAACCCATTTCAGAGATGAAGAAACTGAAACAAAGGGACTATATTTGCCACCCAACATCTAAGAACTATTAAGTGACTGGGCTGGGATCTGACCAGGGGCAATTTGGCTCCAGAATTTTCGCTCTGAGCCATTAAGCTCTGCCATCTCTCAAACACACAGTAGGTCCTTATTCAGTGTCTGCTGGATTGAATACAAGGAAAGAGAGAGAAAGAGCTCTGTTTAGCTTGGGGTGCCAGCCACTCTGGGCGCTAGCCACTCTGGGCGCTAACTCTGAGATGTAATGCCTGTGGACACGGCCCCATGGACAAGTCTTAGCCCTGTCCGTCTCAGCCTCCCACAGATGCTATCAGTCTCACTTGTGGCTGGTCGCACTGGGAACTTTGGAGGACTCAAATAACACCTCGTGCAAGATCCTTAAACGAAAAGCTTTGTTGCAGGTTGTAATTGATTTCTGTATAGGGAGCATTCGTATTCATGGAATGACAATTATATTGTCAGAAAATTCCACACCATTTAGATGTGTTAAAAGTTGTATTTTCAGAGACTTTTATGGCTTTTAAATCATTATCTGTCGTCCACTGGAAGGGTTTAATTGACTTCTTGAGAGTATGCTTTCATAAAGTACTTGCTAAATAGATCTGAACTAGTGAAGTCTTCTGTTCTTGCTGACAAAGTAATTTTATGTCATTAGTTTCAGTGGTTAAAATACAAATCAGAAGGCAAAAATGCACTCACACCCTTACAGAACATAATATGAATGCTTTTTAGACATCTTGTGAAGTTACTCAGGGAAAAAGGGGAAAATCTTGTCATCCTCAGCATGCCAGGGACTTCCTGGGTCCTCCTCCTACCTCTTAATTCAAAATGAAATGTTATTTTTCTCGAATTTGCCTTTTTTAGGCTGAAACATCTAAGAATATGGATTTTAAAAAAAAAATCTTGCCTCCAGGGAATTCCCCCACCCCCACCTTCTCCTCTTGGGGTGGATGCTCCTGCAAAAGGAACACGCCAATGAGAAGTCAGCCACGCTGCTCTGAAGGTCAGAGGTCTGGAGATTCCACCTAATCAGCTGGTTGCTTCTGGCAAGTGGTTTCGCCTCTCAGTGCTTAGTTTGTCTCCACAAACAGGACTTCCAAAGTCTTTCATAGCACCATCTATCTGGAGTGGACCCCAATCCTGCATGTGTGTATGCATGTGCGTGTGTGTACATGTATGTGTATGTACACATGTGCATGCATTCAGGTGTCTGCATGTGTGTGAACACATTTGCACTGACGATGTTGGTTAGTACCCAATTAAATCAGGATTAGCACGTTCAAGATTTCTGAAGTGCAGGTAGACTTTTGGATTCTTTTTGGACTTTTCCACATGTCATTTAGGTAATGATTTTGGCTCCCTTAATGAACAGAAAATAAAATCAAAGTAGAGGAGCAAAGTACAATGTTTGATAACCCAACAATTTACAATATCTATGAACAACTGCAACACCCCGGATGAGCGGGGAAAGAGCCCTATGATCACAGGGAATCTGACATCATTATCAGAGTGAATCTCGCATCCTGTCGGCACCCTGGCATGTTTGTAAATGTCCCTGTAAACCTTTATTCTTAGGATTATGACTACGGTGGTTATTGCTGTTATCATGATTTTGCCTGGAGAACCATCCCAGGGGGCAACAGATTGTCACTAAGAAATTGTCTTGAAAAGCCTTCCTGGCAGCTTGGGCCTGTGCCTTTCAGCCCAACACCGAGAAGTGTGGGTGTGAATTGGAATTTAAAAAATCCTCCCACAATCTCTTCAAGGAGACTGTGCTGGCACAGACCCTAACGGGCATGCCAATATTCAGTCTGACATGAAATATAGGTGGTTGGAAAATTGTAACCAGGGGCCAATTACCAGAAAAAGCACACGACAGCTGTGAATCTCAGCACTGGCAGAATACATCAATTCGATTCGCTCATATCTAAATCTACCAGCATAGATTTCTGTCTGTATATTGAATATGGCAAATCAAACTTACAGGATGATAAAAAACAAAAACCATCTCACTGGAAATCTCCAGCTAGCACATGGCAGTAATGCTGACAGTAAGTCATTACAGGGTGTTTGTAAAATACATGTGAAGAAGAACAAGTTGGAGTTGAACTATTCAACATCAGCAGAGCCAGTTTTTTCATATTGTGGGGTTCACCAAAATTTAACACAAGCAAATAAACACAAACTGCAATGGTCATCCCCTGGGTTTCTCATATGCCCCAGTTACCACCTGCCGTTTCTAGTTTAGAGTGGATAACCCTTGTGCCTTTGTGCATAAACCCAGGCTGGATTCATCTGACCCAGGAAGACCTTCTCAGATCAAAGCACCTTCAGTACCTGGGCCACATTTCCAGGTGCAATAAGTCAGCCAGAGCATTGAATTCCTGTTCCATCCTTCTCGACAGAGAGCCACTGCCTCTCTGCATTCAGACTTACTGGTTGGCCTCCATCAGCCACTGTTTGAGAAGGAAGAACATGCCCCTCAATGCCTGACTCCAGGCACCTTGTGAAGAGGCGCTCACCTATGTAGCAACTTATGCAGAAGCAAGGAGGAATGCAGATTTTATTTATGCCCTGGGAGATGCACATGCCAAGTCTCGTCAGCACTTGGTCCCCATCACATCCCTGGCAGACACAGCGGGACGTCTTTTTGACAGCCTTATTGACATGTCACGCCCAGCTCCTTTGTCAGCATCCCTTACTCCGAGGCAGTTGCTGCAATGAAGGTGTTTGAGGCCAACTCCTTGTGCCAAATTACAGGCAAGACCCAGACACCCAACACCCCACTGTGCCCCGTGTCCTTAGGGGTGAAGCCAACAGGGAGGGGCTGAACCGGAGGACTCCTGAGGGCTGACTCTACAGCTCTTTCCGATCTAGTTCTTCTCACCGCAGTGGCATTGACCTCTCTGATAGAGAACACAAACAGCACCCGGCACACACCCAAGTTCTTAGCAAGCGCATATAAATAACTGGGGCAGTTTAGCTGCCTAGTTTTCCGCTGGGTCCCAGGATACAGAGACAAAAGTGTTCCTCCTTCAAGGAGCTCAGGGGCTATTGGGAGAGATGGGCAAGCGGGCAGGAAACTAGAGTATGGTGGGGTGAAAGGACTGAGGGATGTAGGAACCAGGAGTACGGGGGCTCAGAGCGGGGACTCTGAGATCCCCTGAAATCAGAAGGGACTTATGGCTGGGGGGGCAATTTTCTAGAGAGTGACAGCCCACCACGGGGGCAGAGCAAAGGTGCACTAGGGAGTCTGCACAGAGGTGAGTCCATTGGTTGAGTAGGGACACAACCAAGCCAAGGGTGGGGCTCACCTAGAAAAACCCTCCATTGACCTGAAGAATCTGTCTCTGGGGAAGCTGTATCAACACGTGGAGGTTGGGAGCTCCTGGTCTTGAGCAGGGACCTATGTGGGAATGTTAAGGTTTGGAGAGGGTGCCCTGTCACCCCAACTCCCTGCTCCCTGAGCTGCGTCTATAGCAGTGCCACGCACCTGATTTACAGAGCCTACGCAGGAAGAGGGATGTGCCAGGAAATGTCACCAGTGTGAAGCCAACACGGTACCCTTCAAGTTAGAGTCAGCACCATGAAGTTCTTCCAAGAGGAGGGAGGAAGCCCTTTGCCGGGAAGGGCGTATGCGCACCTGAGGCCTGAACAGGTCTGCAGAGCAGACCCTGCATCCCCACTGTGTGTTGGCCCAGAGTCATCTCAGACCCAGGCTTCAGAACTTGAAACGGCCCCACGTCGCTGAACAAATGCAGAGTTAGAACTTGTACTTTAAAAAAAAAAAAGATTAACTTTCTCACAGTGTCTTGGTGAGGAATGTGGGCTGATCCCCACTTTTTAGAACATGTGACTCTGGGCATATCACTTAACCTCCCAGCCTTGGTTTCCCACCTGTGAAATGGGACAATGACAGTATATTCCCCGTACAGGTGCTATGAGAACTTACTGTGAGAATGAACAGAAAGCACATGGCGTGTGGCCTGGTGAAGGCTGATGGTATTGTTCTTAATTTTTGTTATTATATTGTGAGGGGGCAGGAACCTGCTTTCCACCTTGGAAAGTTAATGGGAGAGATGCCCCCATCTATTATTCCCTGACCTCTTGAAGCCAGAGAAGGGAACAGGACTTGGACTCAGCAGAGAGGTTCTGCCAGAAACTTTGACTCTCAGGTGAGTGACCCTGAGTCTGTGGGCTGGGTCCGTGGGCTACGGCCGTGTCCGGCAGGCCGTGTCCTGTCGTTTCTGCCGTGCGGCGCCCTCGGTTGCTCAGCCCATCCTGTCTGGCTTGCCCATTGATTCCTGGAGCTTCCCAAAAGCCTTCTGATGAAATCCTTTCTGCTACAGTAGCCAGAGGCGGTTTTTGTGGTTTTAACCAAGAGCCATGAACTGTGAATGCATAGAGCTGGCCCACAAAGTGGTGGCTTATCCGAGTGAACAGGAGCAGAAGGACCAGAAGAGACTCTCCTCTCTCTGTCCTGCATTCCCTCTTTCTCTCTCTTTCCTCCTACAAAGGCCCTTGTCCTTTTCCTCCATCATATTCCACTTGGGCCCAAGACACCATTAGGAAACCCTCAGTAGCTGGAGCCCTTAGCTGACTACAGCATCCTTCTCTATCCAAAACTCCAGGAGAGTGTGATCTACACAGAGGCGGGGGAGGCCCAGGGAAAGTCCTTCCTGCCTTTCTCTTTAATGTTTGCCTATATGTCGAGTAGGAAAATAAAGAAACATTTAGCTCCATGCTGAAACCACCCAGAGAGGGACTTAGTAAAACCTTTCTTTGTTGTGTTGAAACATAACGAAATGTAAGGGGAGAAAGAGAGGCAATATCTCTAGGAACCCCCTTGGTTTCTTGGTACCTCATTTACTTCTTTCTGATTAACACAGCTTAATCAGGTGGGGCAAGGCCAGAGCCCCACCTCCCCACCTGATTCTCCACACTGGACACTTCCGCCCTGCATCCTGTTCTTAAACCTCTTTTCTTGTTCACCACACCCTGCTGTCAGTGACAGATTTCCTATAATTCATGTACAAATCAGCATTTGGTTTAGACCTGAGTCCTAATTATGGAACAGAAAGCTTTGCTAAGGACTTCCTGCTTTGGGATGGGAGAGCAATCCATCCAGGCTTTTGCAATTAGGCTGCCTCCTATACTGGATCCCAGGGCCAGTCCCAGGGAACTGCAGGACCCAGGAGCAAAAGGAGGCTGGGCCAGCCTCCTCGTTCTGACACGTGGAGGCTGAGTGACCTCAGCCAAGTCTTTTATGCTCTCTGGGGCTCAGTTTCCTTAGCTTCAAAATGGGAGTGATACTTACCTTACTTAATACAACAGTTGTGTAGAGCAAAGGAGGTCAGGGATGGAATGATTCAGTGAGTTAATACATGGGAAGTGTGTAGGACAGTGCCTCATTAATGTTTGATCTTGTCATTATCACTGTCTAAATGGAAGACATTGGCCATCAAAGTGGACAAACCATTGGCGTGTGCAGGGTTTTCAGGTGTACTTGGCTGCTGTCTTTAATGGGGTCAGGTGCCCAGTGGCCACTTCCTGCCTTCCCAGGGCTGGAGAAGGAAGCTGACGTCCTGGGTCCTGGCAGGATGAGTGTTCTTCCTACGAGCTCCACAATGTTAAATGGTTGCAGAACTCTGAATCCACAGGGGCAGATGGGAGGGCAAAATTGGGAAATGAATTCAACCCACTCTCTAATACACATTTGAACAGGAAAATTAAATACACATTCACAGAGGGCTCCTTGGTGATTATGTTTGCTTTAAAAACAGGACCACAGCCTCTCAGTGCTCGCTCAGCTCCTTGGTAACTTTGGAGGTCAGGGGCCAGCTGGTGTGCTTGTGTCTCCGCTGCCTTTTATTCTGGGCGTTTTACTAATGGCATGGATGATGGTCATGATGGTAACAAAAGTGTCATGGTTTTGGGATGTGAACTAAAATGAAACAAAATAAAATCTCTACCCCCAGCTGACTGAATTGACCCCCTCTTGGCCAAGGTGACCCCAGAAATACCCTAAAGCTGAGTTGCTGGCCATGAGAAGGGAGGTCAGACATGCCTCTTCATGCCCCCTCCCTTCTTGGAGACATCCTGTGTAACTCATCACCAGGCCTAAGGCCGTGCAAGACAAAGCTTACACCACACCTGCAGGCCATCAATTTACTCAACAGATCACTTGAGTTTCAGTAAATGGCTGGCGGCTTGTCTCTGATTAACAGACAGTCTTACATTAAGTTAAACATTCCAAGCCTTTAGACAAAGCTTCATTTCTTTAACCAACTACAAATCAAAGAATCTTTAAACCCACATATAACCTATAAGTAATACACACACACAGATGTCCCACCTTTTCAGGCCAAACCAATGCACACCCTCCATATACTGACTTAGGGTCTTACCTGTTATCCCTGTCTCCATGAATGTATAAAACCAAATTGTAACCCAGCTGCAGCAGGCACATTTTCTCAGGATCTCTTGAGGCCAGGTACTCCAGGCTGGTCACACACATTTGACTCAGAATAAAACTCTTTCAATTATTTTACAGAGTTCAGGGTTTTTTTCATTAACGTGGATGTCGTCGATGGGGTGTGTCCTGCACGAGGCGTTCGGTCTATGTGCATTCATCATCCCAGCAGCAGTCCTAGGAGGAAGGGAGTCCAGGGCACAAACGGGGAAACCAAAGCTTACAGAGGTTAGGTGCCCAACCTCGGGTCCCACAGCTGCTGTAAGAGCAAAGTGCTCATAGCAAGGTGGGGTCCACCAGACGCCATGACTACAAAGTGGTACCAGTGGAGGAGCAGGTGAGAGCCTCAGGTCATTCAGGACAGGGAAGGGGATCCCGGCAAAGTAGCTGAGTTTGGTGGACAGAATCCTGCCCCCATCCTAGTCCCCAGAACCTCTGAATGTGCAGCCTTACAAAGCAAAATGCGCTTTGCAGAAGTTGTTGACTTAAGGAACTTGAGATGGGAGAGCATCCTGGATTCTCGGGGGGCCCAATGTAATCACAAGAGTCCTTATAAGAGGGGGAAGGATGGTCAGAGTCAGAGAGAGACTGGAAGATGGCACCGTGCCAGCTTTGGAGATGGAGGAAGGGGCCAGATGCCAGAGAATGCCAGCAGCCTCTAGAAGCTGGAGAAGGTGGTAAACTGGTGGCTTATAAAGAACAGAAATTTCTCACAGTTCTAGAGGCTGGGAAGTCCAAGATCAAGGTGCCAATGGATTTGGTGTCTGCTGAGGGTCTGCTCCTCATAGATGACAACTTCTTGCTCTGTCCTCACATGGTGGAAGGGATGAGGGGAGTTCTTGGTGCCTCTTCAATGAGGGCACTAATCCCATGTACAAGGGCCCCACCCTCATGACCTAACCACCTCCTGTACCACCTCCTGTGCTCCTAATACCAGCACCTTGGTGGTTAGATTTTAGCATATGAATTTTGGGCAAACACAGAGAGTGAGACCATAGCACCCTCCCAGAGCCTCCAGAGGAAACTTTAGCCCAGAGAGACCCATTGCAGACTTCTGACCTCCAGAACTACAAGGCAATAATACACTTTTGTTGTTTTAAGGCACTAAATTTAAGGTAATTTTTTACGGCAGAGACAGGAAACCCATGTCCTGAGCACACAGCCCCCAGAGGGTTGCCAGTGGGGTATGGGCCCAGCTGTGCTCCTTACTAGTCACATGACCAAGCACAGGCAGAGGCTGCTTAATGAAAAAGTGGAAATAATAGTAATCCCTTTCTACAAAGCCCTCAGAACAGCGTCTGCCTGGTGAACGTGTCCACCTGAGGAGAGCTGCCATCGTGATGCCGGGTAGGACCAGAACAACCAGCGGGAGCGTCAGCGAGGATTTCAGAGTGCTGCACTCTGAAGCGAGCCCCATCGTTCAGACCTGTGCACTCACATTGCACCGCCCGGACTCACCCAGGTGTTAGTGAGGAGGGGGGAGGAAGGGGTCCCCTTGCTTTAACAGCCCCTCCTTCCCTTCCTTCCCTAGCATAGCTAAATGGGCCTGCCCTGATCCTGCGTCACCACGTCCTGGCGGCTCTTCCGGAGCACAAGGCAATGTCTGTTTGATTGACTTATTTCCCTGTGCAGCAGTTCTCACTGACGGTAGGCTTGGTGGGGCAAGCATCACATCTGTTTTGTTCAGCCCAGGGCATGGCGCACAGTAGGTACTCAACAGGTACATGTTGAAGAAATGCAAGAATGAATACCACGTGGCCAGCCCACCTGGAGAAGCACCTGCAAGGTGGGACTGGAGAAGGAGGAAGGCTTTCCTCTCCAACAGGCCGTGATGGCCCCCAGGCTGGCCCAGAGAGAGCCGCCCGCACCCTCCTCTTGTGACAGCCGTGGCAGGAAGCAGGCAAGACAAAGGACAAAGGAGGAGGGGAAAGAAACTTCCTCTGAGATGAAGACGTCGCCGCCCCAAGATGGACAGGGGAGCCCTGGGCGTCTCCGTGCACGTTAGCCGGGGGAGAGCCGTGGTGAGAATTGCAGCCAACTCTTAGACCTCGCTGGGGAGGGAGAAGGCTCCAGAAGAATAAAGAAGAAAATGGTCCTCAAAAGGTCAAACGCTTTCACTCACTTCGCAAAGCCTGAGGTTTTTGATTTCTCAGTGGACGACTAATTCCCTTGCAGACGGCCCTCTGCTCGTTGAATTCCCACCAAGAGACGTGAACGGCGATTTCAATTTGTGTTCGAATTAAGGCCCTCGTTTGGGAGAGATGGCAAATCCAAGGCAGTCCTAAACGGGGAGAGCTAACGTTCTTCCACTGACTCGGTAGGCTGGGCCGTCGCAGGTCGGGGGGCATAAGATGTGCTGTGTCCAGAGGGGAACAGAACCTTCCAGAATCCACCATCCTGCAGGACGCAGGATATAGGCTGTGCTTTGGGGAAGCAAGTTTCGTGCTGAATGTCGTGAGTCCAGTTGCACGACTGGAAAACCAGGTGCGCCTGGAATGATGAGGATGGGGGGTGCTTAGCTACTCCCCCAAGAACAACAGACCCTAGAGAAAGTCGAGCAGATGGCTTATGTCATGCAAGCAAGGACCCTGCTGGAGGATTCACTGGAGATAAGTCCACACAGGGGCTAGGAGTGTTGAAAACTGTCGTGAGCCAGAAGACAGAAGTTTCAAACTCTTGTGTGTCACGCACGGGGCCTCCGTGCTCACTGCAGGTGTTCGGAGATGCGTCCTCAGGAAGGCCACCTGCATGGGCCCTGGGGCTGATGGCCCTGTGCTTCCTCTCTTCCTGCGTAGCCGGCTTTCCCCCCTCGTTGCAGTTGACGTCTTTGGCCATCACAGGGGACAAGGGGACACCAGAGGACACGGAGATGCAGCTCCAGGCAGGGGTTGGCTGTCCCAGGTCTCCAACCCTGCAGTGGAATTCAATTGTTGACGGTCTTCAGCTGGGATCTAGAGACTGCATCCCTAAGGCAGGTGACTGATGCAGGCGGCAAGTTCAAAGCTGCTGCCTGACCGACCGTGCTCCCTTCTGGAAGACCAAGGTGGAAATGCTCCCAGGCAACAGAAAGCTCAGCACAGAAGGGAAGAAGACACAGCGCAGAGTGTCCTGGGCAGGGTTTGTCATCCCCTCCTCTGAGCCACACACTCCTTCACCCATTGCAGTTCTGCCGTTCTTAATTTGAAGTCCCAAGAAAGAAGTTCTGTAAATACTGAGTCCTCACGAAGGCATCAGCATCTCCCATAAATTTGGGGGCCATTTTTCACACCATAAAGGCTGTGTCACGATCACTGCCTGGCTTGACTGTCAGCTTGGAGTGTTTGCCGGGGGAGAGGGGACAGACAAATCACGGAAGACGCAGCCTCATTACCACGTGACATTTGAGGGTGATTTATCCCCAATGTCTTCCCAGTTCTTGCCGTGGAAGTAGCACTGTCGGCTGTCTCGGTCCCGGCCACTACCACCACCGTGTCAAGAGAATGGAAATAAATTGATCCGGCTGAGTTTGCTGTGCATTTTTATTGCCTATTTATCAATGCAAGTGAAGGATAATACACATGGAATTACTTACGGGTCCTGGAAGGGGGGTGGAGCGGGGCCGGGAGGGTGGGGTCCCTCGACTTTGAGAGAAAGTGTCATTGAAGAAAGAGGATGGTGGTCTCTGACCACACCCACATGGCGGTTAGAGACCGAGTCTATTTCATGTTTGACTTTTTCTCCTGTATTTGTTACAAACTGTCGGCATGTGACTCCTTCCTCCCAGCTCTTGGGGGGACCCCGTCTCCCTTCCCCGGGGTCAGTGTCCACGTGGAGTGCCTCCCACCTTGCATGCAGCTGAACTCGCCCATCTGACTCTTGCAGCCCATTGGCTCTCCTGTGAGACTTCATAGCGCTCCACACCCCGTGTGGGTGTGTGTGCGTGCGCGTGCGTGTGCGTGTGTGTGTGCGTGCATGTGCGTGCGTGTGTGTGCGTGTGTGTGCGTGCGTGTGCGTGCGTGTGTTCTCAGGACTTACACACATGCAGAGTTACGACTGTTAGACAGTGCGCTCCCTTAGGTCCCTGTGTGTATGCTCCAGGTGAAACCGGGGCATCCGTCTTGGGAAAGAGGTTTCAGACTACCTGACCCCACTCCGCCCAAAACCTGACCCAGCGAAACCAGGGGTAGAAGCGCCCAACGAGACAGAACCGGATGGAAGAAGAAAAGGAGAAAGAAAGGAAGAGAGAGAGCTCAGGAACAGGGAGGGAGGGGACGCCACGCAGGGGACCCACCTTCAAGAGTCCTAGGAGAGAAAAATGCCAGTTGCCCATACCACTTAGGAGAGGACGATTACTTTCATTACAAAGAGTCCCTAAATTTCTCTGCAGCAGCTTCCTCCAGTGCTCACGGTTAGAACTCAGTTCCTTGCCTGGCACTTGCTCTTGGGAGGTGGCATTTGTCAGGAAGCACAGCCCAGGGTCCCTTCCTCTGCTGAGCTCCTGGGGTGCTTCTTGAAAACTGTTCTGGAGTCCCCCTTTCCTGTCCGCACATTCAGATTAGGCCCAGGGGGCCGTGGAGTCCGTGTTTCTAACAAGCTCTCTGAGCGTCCTGGGACAGCAGTGCCCAAGCTTGGGCTTGGGGTCAGATGACGCAGGGTTTGAATCCAGTTTCTTTCCTTCCCCGCCTGGGGGACCATGGGCAGGTCAGCTCGTTGAATCCAGAGTCCCCTCCTCCATAGAAGGGGGGAAATGGCTCCTTCCTCCCTGCCAGGGTTCAGGGAGACAAAGCCCGGGAAAAGCACACACAGAGCAGCAGCCTCACAGAGGACCTGCCCAGCACACAGCGTGCTCTGAACTAAAGCCGGGGTCACGGCCACTCTGCCAGGATGACGTCATCTGACTAACTTCTCTAGCCTGGGTCTCCGTCTTGCCCCCTGTGTAAGAGGCCGTTGGGGCATTTCAGCTCCTTGTGACTGCATTTCCATCCCACGTTGTTGGTCCCCTTCTCTCCATAAATGAGCATTGGGGTTAGAGCATCCTCTTGTTGCTCTATGATGGTGACAGGTCTTGCTGTTCCTTGGAGCAGCTGCGATGATCCTGTCACTTAGGCAGGACACCACCATAGCCCTGAGCAAAGCTGAGTACACGGGGATTCCCAGAGTGGCCACAGCCACAGCTGCGAGGCACAAGCCAGTGGAAGAAGAGAAGCACATTACCTGGGGGCCCGGGAGCTGAGTGCCAGCAGGGGCGAGGAAGCCCACATCATCCCCAGTCCCCGGGATTTCAGACCAAGGCAGGGGCTGCTGCTGAGGGACCAAGAAGAGTCAGCAAATGAGCAGACAAAGTGCCCTGCCGGATGTGACACACAGACAGCTCAGGAAAGGTCAGCGGCAGGGGCAGGGAGCCCAGCAGATACCCTGGGCTCCATTTTGGGTTTGTATTTCCAAGGGTGAAATGACAGTGGAAACCCAGCCAAGGGAAATTAATTAAAACAGCATATCTTTAACTATATTTTTCTGTGCAAATGGATCCAAGGCCAGGGAGCTATGAAGTGGTAGATAATTGCATTGGGGAAGCAACAGGAACTTGTCATTTAATGAAGGGGTGGCCAAGTGGGAATCGGGAAAGGGGGACATCCCAAAGCCAATAGGCACAAAGTGAGGAGTAGGAAATCATACTCCTGAGTAATCCTGAGAGAGTCTTAATTATGTCACTGAGTGACTTACTCATAGAGCAGTAAGTGGAGTCGAAGGACATTGTCCCCAAACAATTTTTTCCTTTAATCTCTGCCTGCCAAAATGTTCGTTGTTTGTGCCAGTTCCACCCCCTCAGCTCCATGTCTCTTCTCCAAGTTGTCATGAAGTCAAAGACGTTTACATGACAGTTGATCATCTCGTCTTTGGGTTTACAGAAGGGAAATCGTGGCAGGGGTAAGACTCGTAGGGCCACCCTGGAAGGTCCTGGCAGACCTGAGATTAGAGCCCCCACCTCTAGACTTGCATTCGTCCAAACAATTATTGAGCACTTGCTGTATCCCCGACATTGTTAATCACCAGGCATAGATGGCTGGTACCCTTGCAGTGGGGACTCACAGGAGTTTGGAGGTTTCAGATAAATAAACCCCTGACCAAAGTACAGTCATGGTCCTAGGCTTGGTGTCCACAGGGGAGAAGTGTGTTTGAGAAGGCTTCAGGGAACCCTGCATGCAGGCCAGGGAAGGGCCGGGGCCCTGTTGCAGGCAGATTTGTCCCCCTTGGTTCAAGTAAGGGGGCAGCACAGTGTCCTCTGGGGTCATAAAAGAAGGGTGAGTCAGCATTCTCTGGCCTCAAGGAGCGCAGGGACCTGGCAGCCCCAACGCAGCCTGACAAGGCTGTACTCTGGGGGCCAGGGTCTGGAGGACACAGACAGCAGCTCTGAGAACAAACCATGCAGGTGATGGGGCCTGGGACACCATGCAGGGTCGCAGTCGCATGCATAAACCCAAGTCGGCACAGGAAGAGCATCATAAATATTAAATCCAAGAAGGCAGGGGATGGGGGATGAAGAAAATCACCCAGAATTACAGACTCGCTCTCCCAGGAGTCCTGTCTGGGGCCCACTTTGGAGAACCTGGACCTGTCCACTGCCCCCACTATTGGGTCCACCCATCCCAGGTGCCCATCAGTGCCCAGCAATCCTTGCAGGCCCTCCCCAACAGAGATGACCACTGTCCCTAGGCTGGGTCTCAGCCTGGCTTGTGATAGCCACAGAGCTCTCAGCCTGGACACACAATCTCAGGTCCTCTTTGGCCAAGCAAAGACCTGCAGGGAGTTCTCCAGGGAGGGTTGGCGTTGGGCAGTGGGTGTGTCCTGTGCATGGCAGGGGAGGGGTTTCATGGTGTAAAATGACCAGTTACACCCACCCTTTCCCTGTCCCCACCAGTGCCCTCTTTCACTGTGGATCCACTTGCCATCTAGGGACAAACAGTGCCCCAAGTGAGGCAGGTGTCCCTCTGCAGAGAGCTGCACACATCTCACCCTCAGGCCTGGGGGAGGGGGGCTGATCACAAACCCCCAGCTCATCCTAACTGCCTGAACTCAAAGCCAACAGACCTTGTGGGCACTGGCCTGACTGGGCCCTACTGAGCCCACGCAGCAGGGCTCTCCCTGGGGTCTCCCAAGAGGCCTGTCTGCCTGTCTGTGCTGGGCTTGTGCTCACTGCCGAGACCCCAGGCTTCTGCGTCAGCACTGACTGCTAAGGAGCACATGAGGCCAGGTGGCTGTGGCCATCAAAAACTCACTCGGTGATGGTTAATTCTGTGTGTTGTCTTAGTCTGTTTTGTGTTGCTATAAAGGAATACCTGAGGCTGGGTAATTTATAAGGAAAAGAGGTTTATTTGGCTCATGGTTCTGCAGGCTGCACAAGAAGCATCGTGCCTGCATCTGCATCTCAGGAGGCCTCAGGACGCTTCCACACATGGTGGAAGATGAAGGGGAGCCAGTGTGTGCAGATCACAGAAGGAGAGGGGAAGCAAGGTGGGGGTGCCAGGCTGTTTTCGACAACCAGCTGTCTTGGGAACTAAGAGCGAGCAGAGCTCACTCATTACCATGAGGACAGCACCACACCATTCTGCCCCACAACCCAAACACCTCCCACCAGGCCCCACTTCCAACATAGGGGATCAAATTTCAACACGAGTGACATGTCTGTGTGTGTGTGACTCAGTTATAGGGACTAAGATGCCTTTGAGGATACAAAGGCATCTTTGAGAATCTCATGAAAGCTGTGGACCCTATTCCCCCAAAATTCACAGGCATACATTCAATTACAATCTCAGTGGGGCTGTGGACTTTGCTGAAATTTATCCATGGACTTCCCAACTCCCACACAGGATCTAAAATAGCAGCAAGCCAGGGCCTAAGAAGAGTGCATCCTTTGCAGAACATCCCAAGGAAGAATAAAAAATTTAAAAATTTTTTTAAAAATTTCAACATGAGATCTGGAGGGGCCAAACAAACCATATCCAAAACATAGCATGTGTCAACTTGGCTGGGCCATGGTACCCAGATATTTTCTCAAACCCCAGTCTAGATGTCACTGTGAAGATACTTTTTAGACACAATTAACATTCAAATCAGCAGACTTTGAGTAAGGCAGATGACCCTCCATTATGTGGTGGGCTTCATCCAATCAGTCAAATGCCCTGAGAGGTAAGACTGAGGTCCCCCAAAGAGAAGGGAATTCTGCCCAGCCTGCCTTCAGACTCAGCTGCAACATCAACTCTTCCCTGGGTCTCCAGCCTGCTGGCTTGCCCTGCAGGTATCCCCTGTGGGGACCTGCAAGCCCCAAAGTTGCGTGAGCCAATTCCTTAAAATAAACCTCTCTCTCTCTCTACACACACACACACACACACACACACACACACACACAACCTATTGGCTCTTTTTCTCTGGAGAATTCTGACTAATACACTCTCCATTCTCTCTTCTCAGGAGTGGAGCCCTCGTATCCTCAGAGGCCTGGTGTCATCAGATATCTGGATGTTCCCTCCAGGAATGTCAGGACATCCACAGGCTTTTACATTCACTCAGGCCTCCCAATAAAAACAAACCATCACCCTTGGCTGGGGACCCACTGGGAGCCAGGTGTCACCAGGTGCTCTGTGCAGAATTGCACTTGGCAGTGCAGCAGGCTTAGGGTTCAGTCATCCACCACCCTATTTGACAGACAGGGCACAGGCATGGCCTGAGACTCACTTCTAACCAGCAGAATGTGGCAACGGAAATGGGCTGTCACCCTGTGTTTACACTTTGTCACGTAAGACTCCATCCCAGCCTGGTGTGAGAGACACTGTCTCCTATTGGCCTTGATAAAGCCCATTGCCATGTGTGCACAGCCTGGGGAAAGGCCCATGTAGCAGGCAAGGAGGACAGGCATCTCTAGGAGCTGAGGCCTCAATCCTGACAATTGCAGGAGCAGGAAATGAATTCTGCCCACAGTGTAAACGGGCTTGGAGGCAGATTCTTCCCCAGTCAAGTCTTCAGATGAAAACACTGCCCACCTGACACCTCAATTGCAGCCTCTGAGACCCTGAGCAGAGGACCCACCAAGTATGCTGGACTAAAGAAATGGAAAAATAGATAAAGGAGGGTGGTTTGAAGCTGCTCCCAGAGCCTGGCACCCCCACCCTGCCCACACGCTTCCCTACAAAACAATTCAGCCCCAGAGAATGCACACAGAGTCAACAGGACAGCCCTGGGAGCAGGCGTGCATGGGCTGTGCCTGCCAGCATACGTGGCATTGTCTTCAGGTGCCCATCAGTGGGCTTGCACCAGCTGCTTCCAGTTGGCCGGGGGTGCTGGTGTTCACCAATATGCAGCATGGGAAATGCTGTGCCCGTGCATTTGACAGCAGTGAAGGGGAGAAGGGTTGGTGGCCCACACGGAGAAGCAGCACCACCATGAGAGGAACACTGGGGGTTCCGGGGGCGTGACAGTCATGAGGGAACAGAAACAGAGAGTGCCATGAGAGTGGGCACGCATGCAGCACCTTCTGGCGGCAGGCGGGCTCTAGCACTTGACATGCACTGATTCGCCCGGTGTCACTGCACCCTGCCCCTACAGGGAGGCCCAGAGCACCATATGGGAACTGTCATTCCAGTTTTACAGATGAGGAAACTGAGGGACGATTGAGTAGCTTGCCCAGGTCTCAGAGCCACAGGTCTAGTGCCAGAGTCTTGGACAAAACGACCACACTATTTAAAAACTTTGCTGTGCTGGATTGCTATATTTAAAATTGTAACCACAGCCATAATCCATAATCCCCTTCTACTGTAGTGTAGTTATTTAGTTACTTATGAAATACAAAATATGATATTATGTATCCCATTATACATAATATACATATACATAGTAAATTATATTATATTCAGTTATTTATATAATTTATATATAATAATATTGAATATAATATGTGTTATATTACATATACATATACATATATAATACTTAATATTATATTATGTATGACATTACATATAATATGCATATGTGTATATTAATATACAAATGCATATACATACATGCTATTAAATTAATATATATTTAGTTTTTATATAATGTATATAGTACCTATATGATATTATGTATTATATTACATATGATGTATAAGGATATATAATATACAGACATAATATTAAATTATTAATGTGTTTAGTTATTTATATAATTTATATAGTATATATTAGGTATTACATTACATATGATATACATATATACTCAAATTATTAATACTATATTTTGTAACTTATATAATTTCTATAATACACACTCACCCTCTAAGCTACAAGAGGGCAGGGTTTTGTCCGGCTTGGTCAGTGCTGGACCCTTGGGCCTGGAATAGCAACTGGCACTTAGTAGGTGCTCAAGAAACATCTGTAGAGAAACTGAATGAAGCCCTCTAGAACAGTTCCAAGGGACACATGGTAGCTAAGGCGGTGTGTGGAAGGGGCTTTGACCAGGAAATCAACCAGTCCATGACAGCAGAAGAAAAGCACTGATGGCAGCAGCAAAGCCAGCACCCGGGGCCTCAGGATGGGGAGGCGGCTAGGACGGCCCAGGGCGAGGGCGGTGGGGTCGACGGGCCTCCGGGGGGTGATGAGGGGTGGCCCGGCCACCAGAGCTTCGAAAGAGCCCTGAGGACTCCAGGCTGCAGAGGTGCTTGGCCCGGCGGGGCTCTAGGCGCTGAGATCCCCGCTGCTGCCTGCGGCTCTGCAGGGGCCTCTCCGCTTCCCTTGGAACTTGTCGATGACAGGAAATGGGAAACAAAGTGCCAACCTCTTTGAAGGGATGTTTAGTAGTTGAATAGAAGCCGGCAGAGTCACAGCCCCTGCCATCAACACCCTCAGCTCACGCTGAACTGTATCCATTACACCATGACCCCAGCGACACTGCTTTGCGCAGACAGAAAACACCCGTCCCTGCGATCCCGCCGCTCCCTCGCCTCCCCGCCGCTGCCTGTGGTTTTCCCTCAACCCGGAGGCCCGTGAGGAGGCACTGCCCAGGGCGCTCTTGAACTGGGCCCCGTTTGGGGCCACCTCTCCCTCCCTGCTGTGTCCCTCCCAGGGATCTAGTGCCAGGGTTTCTGGCTCCCTCTCAGCTGAACGGGGATTTGCAGCTTCCCGACCTAGCAGACCCAGGCTGTTTTACACATGAGAACAAACGCCTTTCACGGAACCTCAGTCCTGCTCAGGCTCTGGCCTCGCCTGTCCTCCTGGAAGCTTCCCTGGTGCCCTGGGAATCCCAGCCCTGTCCCACCTCTGGGCCCAGCCGCCCTCCTGACAGATGTGGACCCCCCACTGTGGCTCCTCATGCAGGAAAGCTGTGTCCCAACAAACTGTTCTAACAGAAAAGCAAGAATGTCATCAGAAGGATGCAATTAAGAGATTACTTCAAACATAGACAAAAGGGCCTGATTCTCCCCACTCAAGCATTAAGTGAATGCCCAGAAAACTCTGCAAGAGGAAACAGCCAATTTATATTTTAATCAGCTTTATGGACAAGGATCAAAGAGGCACTGAGGTGTCCCCTTTGAGCCCATCCACCTTTGCTAACATTCTGCCCGGTGTTCTGGAAAATTCTAAAGTAGAAGTTTCCTGTAGTCAGACCTTCCTTCATTTCCCCCTGTCCTTCGCTGGCGTAATTTCTCCATGAAATTATGGTCAAGAAATATGCACGCGCATGTGTGTTTGTTGGTTTATTTGTTCATGAACGTAGACTTGAATTTCTTTTAAGAGCACAGCCAGCTCTGCTATGCCTGGACTCTTTTCCCTCTAGACACTGCTAAATTACAGATGTGCTGATGTGCACAACCTCCCAAGTCACTGTGCAAACCCTGCCACTTCGAATCCAGCCAGGTCAGAAGCCTCTCAAAGCAGATTCAACAGCAAGGAGCAGCAAGCTATTCCTCCCCGCAGAAGGCTGCAGGTCTCCAGACGCCAGCTGGTCACTGCTGTCCTGGGTTCTGTCTTGCGTAGGCAGAGGGGATGCAATTCCTCTTTTGGAAAAAAGAAAAAAAAAAAGCCAGCCCACTTGGGTACTACAGCACAACATCAGTATTTTTTTTAACCTCTAATCCTCAGCAACTGTAGGCCAACTCATATCCTGGCTGCTCCAGAATGCAACCAAACAGAAAAGCTGGAAGATGAAAAGTCTGCATGGAAGGTTCTTCCTTGGCGTTGTCGTAATTGTGCATTCCACAGCCCACCCTGAGCCACTGCCACGTTGCAGCGCAACCTTGGGCATGGCTGGGTGTACAAAATGAATTAGACATAAATCTCTCCTCCTGGAGCTCATATACTCCAAGGGGAGATATTAGACAAGCATAAATAATTCACAAGTGGTAAGTGGAAAGTGCTGGACAAGAGACCCAGGTAAAAAGTGCTCTGTAGGTCAGAGGAAGGCAAACATGAGGACAGGTAGGCCACCTCTCTGCCAAAGCCTTGCAGAAGCTTCTCATCTCACCCAGCAAAAGCCAAATCCTCAGTGACCTGTGAGGCCCACTTGTCCTACTCCCTGCCACTCCTCTGACCTCCTGCTACTTCCTCCATATGCATTTGCTTCTTTGCAGTTTCTCAAAACTGTCGGACATATTCCCACCTCAGGGCCTTTGCACTTGCTGCTGCCTCTGATGCCACACCCCTGTCTGCATCCCCTGTGGGGGCGACCCAGAGAGGCCTTCCCTAACCATCCTACTGGACATCATCCCTTCCAGCACCACCTCCCCTCCCTGCCCCTGAGGCACTCTTGTCGGTGGTACTTATCCCGCCATCTTGCTTATTTATTTTGCTGGTTGTTCCTCATCTTCTACTAGAATTCAACCTCCGTGAAAATGAGGACTTTGATTTGTTCACTGTTGTTACCCAGTGCCAGGAACCGCACCCAGGGCGTAGTAGGGGCTCAATAAACATTTGGTCTGCTCATCTACAAAAGTATTATATTTAGAGTACTAACGTCACAGGGTTTTTATTAGGCAATGGATGCACAGCACAACAGGGTGGCACTTGACATCAGCCACCACTGCTGTTAACCCTCTAACTAGAGTTTTTATTTTCATTTCCATCTTGAGAAATTCTTTTGTGCTTTGGTACTGGAAATTACCATGGAGATTGAAACACGTCTAGGTGTTGTTCGCCTGCGGTGCACAGGTCTTGATTGCGAGGTCTCTGTGCAGCTGATGCAGGTGGCTGTTTGTAAAGGAACCAGCCTCTACCCTGTGGGGCGAGGGTCAGAGCTCCCGGTGTGGGAGGAGCAGACACCTGCAGCTCAGGCAGCTTTGATTTCTGCATATTCCATGTGGGTCCATAGGACACATCAGAAAACTGGAGCAAAAAGAGAATTTTTTGGTCTGGCTCTTCCTGTAGGAATTCCTATTATTATGAGCCGTTGGCTTTGTGATTAGACCCCTGTGCTGCTATAAAACTATGTAGGAAAATCACAGCATTCTTATAGCCCCAAACCCAAACAGTTGACACAAGGTTTAATATATAAAAATACTTAGACTTACAGGGATAAGAGTAAAGAATATGGAATTGGGGCTATAAAAGACTAGTTTTATGTTTTAAAAGTACTTTAGTGAGCTTTGTCATCTGACAAGGACATAACAACAAGCAAGAACAGACGCAGCTGCAGTTGGAAAGGAGAAAAAGAGAGAGAGACCTCAGACAGCACGAAGCTCACGTAGACAGGGAGGTCGGGCTGGGGATGGTCTGGAGGGCGCAGGTCCCAAGAGGGGAGCACGGAACGTCAGAGGTAGCAAAGCGGCCAGGAGAGGACTGATTCCCCAAACCAACTTAGAAAACTGTTTTCAGAAGAGGAACTCTTGTGTCAAACTCCACTTTGCTGCTAAATCAAAAAAGATAAAGACTGAACATCAACTGCATTAGTCAGGGCTCTCCAGAGAAACAGGACGAATTGTACATATATTGTATATCTATTATACTATATAAATATATAGCACATATTACATATTCTATATAATTACATGTTACATATATGATTTGTCCTGTTTTATATGTATGTATGGAGATGGAGAGAGAGAGAGATTTATTATGAGGAATTGACTCGCACAATTGCGGAGGCTGAGAACCCAGGGAAGCCGGAGTAGTGAAGTCTGAGTCCGAAGTCCTGGGACCCAGGAGAACCAGCGGGATAGGTTCCAGTCGGAGGGCAGAAGACGAGGTCCCAGCTCAAGCAGACAGCAGAGACAGGACCCCTCCTTCCTCCACCCAGGCCCTCGAGGGGCTGGGTGGGGCCCACCCACACTGGGAGGAAAGCCTGCTTGCTTCACTGAGCCCACCCACTCAAATGCTGACCTCTTCTGGGAACACTCTCACAGACACCCCAGAATAACATTTGGCCGAACGTCTGAGCATCCCACGGCCCAGGCAAGCTGACCCGTAAAATTACCCGTCGTTGACCGTTGGGTTCAGCACCACACAGGTGATTGTTGACGCCAAGCAGGCACTTCTAGGGAGGGCTGAAGGCAAATCTGACTGAGGGGGGTTCAGAGAAGACTCGGAGGGACAGACTGCTGAGGATGAGTGTGCACCGCTCTTGAAGAAGCCCCTGCGTGGGGGAGGAGAGTGGAGACAGCAGTGCACCAGCGTTCTGGTCAGGAGATGGCTCTTTTTAAGAAGGGAGGCATGGGAGCATGTCTGTCTGCTAACAGGGACAGTCCAACACAAAGGGCACACGGCGTCGCCGGACCGAGCACTACTATAGAGTGTCCTTGAGCAGGAGAGAAGGGTGGGACCCGGGCACAAAAGGAGGGTAGATCTAGTCCCAGGACAGGTGGCCGTGGCTGGGAGCTCAGCCACCCCTTCACGGCCACAGGAGTGGACACGGCCTCTGTGCAGGAAGTGGGGACGTGATGGGACAGCCCATGGGGACTCTTCTGCTCGCTCCTGTTTTCTCAGAGAAATAGGAAGCCAGCGCTCAGCTGAGAGCAGCTTTAAGGGAAGGGGAGGGTGTAAGGCAGAGGGAGGCATGGGGGGGCCAGGAGACTGGGGCACGGATGGCAGAGGAGACAGAATGTGCCCTCCAGGAGCACTTGGGAATCCACCCCAAACCTATGACAAACACCAAAAATTATGAAGAGAGTGACTGAGACCCAGGACCTAAAATCTTCCCGGAAAGTAGGAGTGAGCTGGGGGGTGTGCTTGGGGAGTGTACTGGGGGGTCTGCTCTGCTCTGGGGGTCGGGTCATGACTGCAGGACACAGGGCTCTGGGGTGGGAGAGAGAATGGTCAGCACGGGCAGGGAGGAACAGTAAGGGGAGAGCCATCTTGGGGTCTTGGGTGGGACCCTGGGAGGGACAGCAACCCCCCTCTGCACCCTGTGAGCAGTGTCTGTGGCAGAGCCAGGACGCGTTCCAACAAAGGGAAGGGAAATTGGGTTCAGAGGAAAAGGGGGGATTCAGCGTCTGGCTGATGACCAATCATGGGTTCTGGGGAGGGGTAGGAGATGGGGTCCAGCGATGGCTGGCAGCCCTGAGGCCCTGGCAGTGATGACATGAGGTGAAGGGGGTGGTGAGACCATCTGGGCAGCCCAAGGCAGACAGTGGTGGCTGGGACCTGCCTGGCATGTGCGGAGGTGCAGAGACTGGGCTTGCTCGGACCACGGGACCTTTTCCATCCCTCTTGGCGCCAGCTTTGGGCGTGTGCAGGCTGGCAGTGGCTCTACTAACTCTGGGTGTCGGGTGCCAGCTGGACTTCATCCACTGGATGTGTCAAGGCCGCAGTGGGGAGGCAGAGGGCTCACCCTCTTGATGTAGCAGTCACGTATTGCTGCCCAGCAAATTGCCACAACTTAGCATTCACTTCCAAACTCATTCAGCTTTTGGCAGCATCTACGTTCCTTGGGGGTGGAGGACAGAGGTGCCCTCTTCTTGCAGGTGTTGCCCTGTGATGCCCTCCATGTGCCCCTTCCATGTGGCCCCTCCCTCTTCAAAGACAGCAGTGGAGACTCTCCTCACAAGGAATTCCTCTCTGCTCTGAATCTTGTACACCAGGAACGGCCCTGTTCTTTTGTTCCTTTCCAGGGCTCACCTGATTAGGTCAGGCCCACCAGAATATTCTCCCTTTCTTGGGGTCAGCTGTGCCATGT
Source organism: Daubentonia madagascariensis (assembly GCA_023783475.1). Lineage (NCBI taxonomy): Eukaryota > Metazoa > Chordata > Mammalia > Primates > Daubentoniidae > Daubentonia > Daubentonia madagascariensis. The sequence goes on along the minus strand of JAKFHU010001557.1, from coordinate 9,484,171 downwards.
CCCACACCCTAATCACAGGAGCAGAATTCATCATGTTCACAGTCCTGGGTCCCTACAGGGGGTGTCCACCAGCAGTGGGGATCTGGAGGACTGTCTTAGAACTCTGCCCACCACTCCTGGTCTCTGCTGATGGACACCTGGTATCCGGGAGATGAGCGACTGCAGTCTGAAGCCTTCGTCTGTTTTTTTCTGTAAATGCAATGCAGAGAAAAGTCATCCTTTACGGGGATGTGACTGAGGTGTGCACTGAGCGGGTTGGGATGGGGTAGGATTGCAGGCACGGACAGCGAGGCAAGGGCTTGTTGACAGCTAAACGCGTTGCCAGTGTGCCTGCAGAACCACGCAGAAGCCAAGAGTGCTGGAGGTCAGGAGGGAGCGGGAGGGAGCCCCACGGCCTTGAGGACTGTCTCTAGCCCCGAGGCCAGAGGACAGGCCCACGCACTCAGCAAGGGCCACCACCACACACGGGCTCGAGAACCACACAATTCCGTCTTCACTCGGCCCGGAGAGCATCCGGCTCCCACCCCGCCCTGACAGAGGGGACTTAGTCATTGGGGCCCCCCAGCCCTCCTGGGGCAATTCTCCCAGCCCCTCACTCTGAGAGGCTGCTGTCAGCATGAGGGGTACCCAGTCTTGCCCGAGGGCATATGGAGACTGAGAGCTTCTCAGCAGCACCTTTGTCAGAGAGGACGGAACAAGGAGGAAGCCAGCCTAACAGCCTTCCCGAGCCAAGGATGTGTTTGTGTCAGTTCCGAACTGAATAAACACACAGCGTGCATCTTGCCAAATGCCAGCACCTTCATTTTCTGATAACAAATGGCTGGTGGGAACCAATAACAACTCCCTGCCGCTGCAACAGCGCCGCGTGAGGCTGCAGGAGGCGGCCCGGGCTCCGGCACAACAGCGGCTGTGCCCGCGTCCCAGACCCCAGCCACGCCGGACTCGCCGCTGCACTGGCTCTTAATTTCTCCTTCTGCTCCTGGGCTTCTCAGATAAGCCAGAGAACCTGCTGCCGAGCATCAGATCCACATAAACTGCGTTTTCTGCTTGGGGGGGCGTGTGTCCAGAGGTGGAAGGGAAGGACGAGGAGAGGCCAGCTGTCCAGCAGCACGTGCGCTGTCCACGCTGGAGGCTCAGCCGAGGAGACAGCGGCCAGACGCGGAGGCTGAGCTGCTTGGGTTAAAGCAGATTTGGGGTCAGAGAACATAGCAGGTGTGACATGGATTCTGGAGCTGCCTCTGGATTCAGCTGTGGCTCTTGCCAGCTGTGTGACTCCGGGAAAGTGGCTTCGCCTCTCTGTGTTCTCATCTGTAAAGTGGGGGTTTTATAGCGACTGTTTCACGGGCACCTCCTCAGCATGTGTGACGTGCTGGGACAGTCAGGACACAGTAGCTGTCATTAGTGCCCCACTTGCTCTCCCCAAAGATCCCTGCTGGATCTGCCCCGGAGCCAGAGCTCCCTTAAGGCCCCGGTGGACAGTATGCACCGGCACGACCTGCGACACAGGTGCTGCTCCGTGCTGCCATGTTGGCGCCACTGCCGAAACGTCACCGCTGCAGAGACCACAACCTCTCCTTCGCACAGTTGGCCTCATGAGAGACCATCCCGCTGCGCAGCCAGCGTGACTCAGGGAGTCTCTCACGGCCCGGCTCCTTCGTGAACAATGTGCAAGGGCCATGCCAGAGTCGGAGGTGTGCCTCACGTGTGCATTCCTGTTTTCTCTGGGTCCCCCTTGCAGAGCACCAACCTCGGGTGCGGCTGTGGTCACCCCGGCATCTGGCCCCACCTCCTCTCCCTGGGCTCCCTGTCTGACCCTCAGGTGGGCCCTGCCACTCTCCCGCTCAGAAGCTTCAGGGGCCCCGGCTGACCCGGTACCGTGTGCCAGCCTTTGGCGCCTGGCTCCATCCTCCCACCTCAGTCCAGGGCTCCTCCCCACAGACCCCCGCTGCACCGCCACTGCCCGGGACAGCAGAACACCCGCTTTGCTCTGCCCAGTTTGTCACCCTTGTCCCTTGTCTGGATCGGCTTCCACAGGCCCCCAAGGCTCAGCTCTGGAGCTTGCCCTCAGCTTCCCAGGCGGAGTTGACTGTTTCCTCCTCTGTGAACTCAGTTGGCACTTGGGTTTCCCTGCAGGTGGTGAGGGATGGAGGATGCTGTGTCCATCTCTGCATCCCCACAGTGCCAAGTGCTTGGCACAGGCGGGGGCCATGACAAGGACACGTGGATGGGTGGACGGACAGGTGTTTGAAAGGCTGAGTAGTTGAAGGATGCATGGATGCAGGGATGGATGGATAGGTGTGTGGGAGACCAGGATGTGCCACCCAAAATACGAAGGATTGTTGAATGGAAGACAATGGAGAAGAGGCAGGTGCAGAGAGCTCTCTGCCCTCCCTCTACTTTCCTAAAAGCAGGACAACGGTTTACAAAGACAGAGGGCATCCCGCCTCCCCTCTCCACCAGGGAGAGCCGAGCTTAACCGCTGAAGACAGCCTTAGACCCTTATTGAGCGGAGACGAACCAGCTTTTACTAACCAGCATTAACAGGCGTTACCACCTAGCCTGTGCCTGCCGTTTGCTTGTCTTTCCACGAGCAGCTGCCCCGGAGACTCCAAGCCCTTCCCTTTGTCACGTCACTTTTGTGAAATTTGTTGTTCTTTGTTGAAGATGCCATTTAAGCTGGGCCTCGGAGCCACCTCTTAGAGAACTGTTCGTTCCCTGGTGTCTCCCGTGTATATGTGACGTGTACACGATAATAAACTTTTGTTTGTTTGTCTTTTGTTACAGGGGTCCATTCCCACTAAGAACCTAGGAGGGTTGAAGAAAAAATTATTTTTCTTTCCCCTATGGATGGATGGATCATTAGCTCTTATATAAGGCAGTAAGGAATAGGGAGGAGAATGAACAGCCTGTGCTGTGGATCAGGGGGACCCTCTAATTGACATTTAGATGTTACAGACCCCAGGCCTGTCTTGCCCCAGCCCAGCCTGTCCTCCCCTTCCCTGTCACTTTAGCCCACTCCCCTGCGTTTTCCCTCCTGCTTCTCCACCATTGATCATCTTGGGCGTCTCTCTGGCTCTCCTGCCCAGCTGGACACTTGGCACTGGCCCCTGTCGGTGGCCAACACTATCCGGTGCCCCCACAGTTCATAGTGGGCAGAGTCTTAGATTTCAGATCCCGAAAATCACACCCCTATTTGCCTGGAACTTTAGCATATTTTCCAAGGACAAAGAAGCACTTAATGGGCATCTTAGTAAAGAGGGAAAGGAGGAAGGAAAGAGTGGCCAAGACGAGGCCACTGTTCTCATGCGTGAGCCACTGTCGGGGAGCCGAACCCCGCAGCCACCAGGCCCAGGGGAGGAAGCGAGACGTCCCTCTCAGATGGATGACGTGTGCCCAGGATGGTGCAGGAGAGAAAACCCGGGGAAGGACACCTTACTGAGTGCCTAGAGTACGTCCCACACGTGATATCCTTCAGCAACTCCTAGAAGAGAGGTAATGGCAACCCCATTTCACAGGTGGGAAACTGAGGCAGCCAGAAAGTGACAATATGCAAAAGATCTCCTGGCCAATAAGGGGGTCGAGCCAGAACATAAGCCCAAATCTCTCTGATTCTAAAACCCTTGTCCTTCAAGGAACCCTGGGTGTGTCTCCAGAATGCTTTGGGGGGAAACAGGGAAATGAACAGGGAGAAGGAGATGCAAACGGCCGGGCGCACCCCTTACCCCTGGCCCGGATGCCCACATCCTTTGGTTGAAACCTCAGAGGAGCAGGTAAAAAGGCAGCACAGATTTGAGCCTTTCCAGGGGAGCAGCAGATGCCGGGCTGCCTGCCGCAATGAGACAGTGTTAGCCCAGCGTGTGACAGCGATTAATAGCTTATTTCTCAAGTCAGCCTATTAGAAATAATCATGCAGGCAACCGTGGGCCATTAATCTGCATTGGAACCCAACCCGCGCAGGCTGATGGGCGGGCGAGATCTTTAGAGGTACACAGGCAGGGATCCTTGTGCACTGAGAACATTGCTGTGAACTGGAAAGAATCGACGACGGGGCTCACATAGTGTCCCACACAGGACCTGAAAAGCTGGGGACACAAAACCTGAGTGACCACGTGGGGGGCTGGATTTTCTTCTTAAGGCCCAAGGATGACTCCATTCAGAAGTGGCCGCCTGGACCCCTGTGTCGAGGACAGTTTTGATATCCACAATCAGTTGCATTTTCTGCTGTGGGCGCGGGTGGGCAAGCGAAGGCACACACCCCTGAATTTTCTGTCCCTGGGCCCAGTGGCATATCTAGGGTAAGGAGAGAGTGCCCCCAGCAGGGTGGTGTATTTTAGCACTGACAGTGTATAGCACTGTCAGCACGTGGTGATGGTGGAAAGGAGAGGGACTATTAGTTGGCATCATTATTGTTTGTAAGTTCTCTGTAGGCAACGCCCTGTCTTATCGCCTGCTCCAGGGAGACAACTCCCACCGCCCCCTCCCCACCTGGTACCCTGCTCCTGCCGACAGGGTGGCCCCCATATGTGTGCACCCTTCAGTGGGTCTCCCCACAGTCTCCCAGAGTCTCTGTGTCCTGGGGTGCTCTGGCCCCTCACTCCCTCACCTCCACTTCTGACCCCCAGAGTTTCAGACACTACAGAGATCACAGGGAAGGAAGAACAGCAGGCCTCATGCCGAGATTCGCGATCCAGCCGCAAAGTCCACCCCCAGAGAACAACACTCCACAGGGCTGGCTGGAGCCGCTCCATGTGAGCAGTTCCTCCACGGCGTGGCTCTTGGTTTTGCCATAGTGGACAAACGGGAGAGGGGGTCTTTTCCAGTGGCTTTTCCCTGAGACCGTAGGATTTTGGTTCCATGGACAGGGACAGCTCCTGCCTCCATCCCACTTCCCTGGAGGTGGTGGCAGCAGGGAAGGCCCGCTAGAGTGCCAGTGCCCAGGGCCCTCACCATCTTTGTGGGGGTGCCAGTTCCCAGTTCTCTAGCGTTCTCTTTCGCTGAGAATCAGTGTTGCTAGGATGTCGTTAGGTACCATTCTCTGGCTTCTGAGCCAAAGTCATCCACACCCTCTCAGAGGGAGGGAGCTGAGCCTTCCAGAGGCACCAGCCAGGGGGCTGCTCCCTGAGAATCTGCCTCCAGCTCTGCCCAGGAGACTCTGCCTCAGCTCTTTGCCTGTTTGACCACAGGGTCTCTAATCTGGACCTGCCCTGTCTTTTCTGAGTCCCGCCCCCAGCCTCTCACCTGGCTGATCAGGTAGGCGTCATCTCGGCTGGGTCCAAGGGCCCCACCAAGTGTGCAGGGCTGTCACCCCAGCAAATGGTGGCCATGATGCATTGACTCGCTTCTCCTGCCTCCAGGTGACAGTTATGGTAGCTGCACTTTGGATGCAAATTGACAACAATTTTTAGGTCCATCCCCTGGTTCTTAAAGACCAAGCCGCAGTGTGCAGGTGTGCAGAAGGTGTAACTAGCTCTGAACAAAGCTGTGATGACATAGGAAAGTCTGAACTTACCAAGTGGATAAATAAAAAGTCAATAACTCACCTGTTGGGAAGATTATTTCAAAGAGCAAACCTGGCTGACATCTAACTTTTTGGAAAACCAACTGCTATAAAAAGCACTTCTACGTGAAGTGGTCCTGCGCTGAGACAGGCACAATCAAATCGGCTGATTTTCCGATGTGGCTGAACTTCAGCTAAGAACCCACTCTAGGCACAAATGTCACCCATCCTCATGAGAGACGAGTAGCGAATCCAAATTCCTGCGGCCGATGCCATTTTGTTTTCTCATTTCCAAGTGTGTGGTTCAGAGCAGGTGTTCCTTGGGGGGCTCAGGCATTTTCACCTACCTGAGAACATCTGGCAAAGAGAACAACACCCAACCGTCAACGCACTCCGGCTGCACAGTCCTCAGCCACACAACAAAGCCGCCAAGCTTCCTTCACCACCCCCGAGATTTCTCCTGTCATGGATGTGTTAATGATCACTAATGACTGGTAAGTCCTTCACATAAACAGCAACACAACTACCTGCTGCAGAAGTCCCTGTAGATTTTAGTCTCCTACTAGTTTACACCCTTCCCCCACCTCCCACCCCAAGTGTGATGTGATTGGGGTCCATCATTTCCGGTTTTCCTCTGGATGTCCTGCTACCGCTGCGATGCCAGTTGCCCCACCCCCTGGTCACTGCACACCTCCCTACGGGAACCTGCTTAGCACAGATGGGGCATAGTCTACCACGGGCAATTCGGAGAAAATGACCCGGGGGAAAGAAAGGTCTTAGTTGTATCTTTTGAATTCCCAGGCAAAAGGGCATTTGGAAAACGTCCCTAACCATTCCTTTTTGTACCGAGAACACGTTGCCAAAGTCCCCTGTCTTCACATGCAGGTCGTCCTTCTCAAGCCCCACCATTTCCTCCTCGCAGCGGAGGGAGGAAATTTAGGGGAAGCGATGGTAGACCGCACAGATGAGGGCAAGCCCATAGGTGAGGAGCCTGGGAAGACAGCCTGGAATAACATCCCGCCTCCCGAACCTGCCAGAGGATGGGGGGGGGACGGGAGGGTCCGTTAGAAAGGGGTCTTTTTTCTTTCTGATGTTGTTTTATTAATATATCCTTTCTCATTAGAAAGAATAATGTCCTGCCCTTTTTGCATAAAGTCAGGGACAAACATGGAGTTCTTCAATGATTTTTAAGGATAGGGAAAAAAATCCACTGGTGGAAAAAAAATTACAGCCCCAAATGGAGCCCTCCATATGTAATAAATCCGCTACCTATGGTAGTCTGGTCTCTTAAAACAAAAGTGACTGCAGCAAGCGATTTTTATTATTGCTCATATATTGTTTAAATATTTCAGCTGGGAGATGCTGTGTGAAGAGAGACAATAGCCAGTCTGACATAAGATTTATTAGAGAAAGTTGGCACAGATATGTTTGTAGGGAACAAAATATGTTTGTAGAGATTATTCCAGATTTACAGTGATTAATAATGGATCAGACGCCATAGACGTCAAAGAGCCGCCTCCCTGGCAATTTCTGCACTATGTTGAGTCAGAATAGAACATGAACTTCAGCGGTGCCAGGAACCTTTTGCTAAAAGAATGAAGTTTTCTGAATAGAATGAAATGAATACCAGAAGCCTCTTTCAGCTCAAAAAAGTGTCAGACTACTTAATCTACGTTAAGCACTGACTGGCTAGTGGGGTTTCAAACCCGGAGGCATTTGAGGCTGGGCACCTACAGGGGCTCCTTGAACGCTGCAGAGGAAAGGCCGCACCAGAGGAGATTCATCTTTGCTCCGTGGGTGGAAGGAGACTGCAGGGGGCGGAGAAAGTCACTAGAAGCTGCTCTCCTAGGTGTCTTCTTTCAACCACTGTGTCCAAAGTGCCTCTTTTAGGGATGTATACTTGACACCCTAACACGAAGTGCATTATCTCTATCTGAAGGTGAGTTCCGAGGTTAACTAATGAGAAAGTGTGGATGGCTCACACACATCTCAGCCAAGACAGGAATCTGGTTACTTATCCACAGAGCTAAGAGGCACTCCTCTGAGCCGGCGGAGATGGTGTGGAAGGTCCCTTCCCATCTCCCTGCAGGTACAGCACCATCACAAAATGGGCAGCAGGTGCTGCAACAGTGGCGTGCAGGAGAGACCCCCACAGCCAAGCTGTGCCCCCCTCATAACTGCACCCGCAGCTGTCTCTGAGGAGGAGGGTCCAGGCCCTGCTTCCTCCTTGGCAGCTGGCCTCCACGAGCCTATCCATCTTCTGTGAGCTGGAGTGGGCTGGAAACAACAGTCTGATTAATAAAACTGTGAGTAGACCCCGAGGTTGATGCTAACAGGCTCCCAATAAACAGCCCGTAGATTGAATCTTATCGCCCAGGAAGGGCGAGAGGGCCTTGTTGAGAAACAACAGCCGTGCCCATCTGCCCTGCTGATGACAAATGGCTCGCAATCCATCAACCGTGATTATGAGCTTCGGCTGGAAGGCATGAAGGCGCTAATGAAGACCCCCATGCCCGTGCTTCTGTGGGGCAGGTGGGCTCGGGTGGGTGCTTGCAGCCGGCTCACGAGCCGCGGCTGCCAGGGTTCCCGCCGCCCCAGTTTGTTGCCATGGAGAAGGAGTTGATGGCTTTAATACAGCTGTGCGGATGTCTCCCCTGAGACACGCCATGACAAGTTGGACTGGAAGTAGCAAATGAGCAGCTATAATCTTCAAACTGTATGAATAAGTGATTGATTGGGCACGGGGGCTGGAAACAGCACTCTGTGTTCTGGCAGCGTGGGGCCCGGCAAAATGAGATCATCAGTCTGGGAGAGGCGCACACAATGCAGCGTCTTCCGCGGGCCGCACCCCGGCCTGGGGAGTCAGGCCCGAGCTGATGCCCACCTCCCACGGGCCCTGCGGGTGCCAGGCCACTGCAGCCCCAGCTGGCTCCAAACCCATTTCTGGTTAATCCTGCCGCATGTGGCTGTCGATGCTTGTTAAGTAAAGGCTCTGTCCACTTCTCCCCACCAGCTTCCAGCCAGTTGTTTAATCGTTTGGCCTAATGAAGGAGAGTGTCTGTGTGTTTGGGGGAGGCAGAATCTGCAGAGATGTGACTCCCTGGCACCTCCTGCCAGGGCTCCTTCTGAGGGAACTGTTCCCTGCAGCCTGGGAACCCCCGTCCCTGGCCAGGTTCAACTGGATCTCAGCGGTCCACACATGGGCTATGACCTGGTAGGAAAGACTAACTGGGCTGACCAGCACCCTCTCTCACAATTGTGGCATTGGGGCTCTCTCAGATTGGTCAGTTAGAAGTGGATGATGGAGTTGGATGATCAAGCAGATGCCAAGGACTGAGCGGGAAGCAGCGACAACGGAGAATAAAGAAGAAAGACAGAGACAAAGAGACCCAGAGACAGCGGCAGGGCTTGTCTGCGTCTCTGATTCCAGGGTGTGGGTGGACAGGCTCTATCCTGCCTCCTTCCAGCTGTGATCTCTGCGAGGCACAGGATGGGGCCACAGCCTCCCACACCCCCTGCAGCTGGCGGGGGAGGCCATGTTACTGGTTCTGCTCACTGGCTAATGGGCATCTGTGCCATTGCTGGTGGGAGACCCTCTGGGTGTCCCTCCCCTCTGCCACTGCCAACGGCCAAGCCTCTATCAGATGCATCCCTCACAGAGCCCCCCATAGGAGAATGGTCCCCACCATGTGGGGACAGAAGTGAAGAGTTGTCCGGACTCACAGCAGATTACATGTGAGTAGACACAGGCCTTTGTTGTGCAGAGCCACTGGTTTGGAGCTGTTTGTTACTGCACCACAACCCAGACTGTCTGAGTGATACATCGGAGGCTGATCAGTATATTTGCGATAAATTCCCTGTAACTTGAGCTGGTCCAGGTGGGTCTCTGAACCTCAAATTCGAAATATCCCTCATGAGAAAACTGCAGTCAGCAGGCATGTCGGTTAGGAGGGCACACTGCTACTGTGGAGCTGTGGGGGCTGGGACGGGCCACTCAACCCCCTTCGCCTGATCTTCACCTCTAAAATGGAACACCGCCTCTGAAGCTGTTGTGAGGACTAAAGGGGTTAATAATAAAATCCTAATTGCTTGACATGCATCCTAATTACCTGCTATTATTGTGATCACCGTCGACAGCAGCACAGCCAGCATCATCCCTAATACAGGTGAGAAACAATAACCTGTACCGTTCATGACACAGGTGAGATATAATGGTACCTGGAGCCAGGGAGGAGGTGGGGCAAAGTGGTGAGGTGCTGGGTACATTTTAAAGATGGCAAGCTGCAGACTGCGTGTTCCAGAGAGCCACGCCACTGTAAACTGCCCCACTCTCCTACAATGTGACGTTCCCGTCCAGATGTGGAGTCTAATTCCCATCCCCTTGAATGTGGGCAGGCTCATGACTGCTTTGTGTAATAGCGTATGGCAAAGGTGATGCTGTACGACACCCAGGCTGGACCCTAAAACACGATGCACACTCTCCCTGGTCCACTGGAGCACTCAGCTGGAGCCTTATGAAGCCATGTAAGAAGTCTGACCACTTTGAAGCCAACGAGCTGTGAAGAAGCCAAGTCACGTGGTGAGGCTGTGGATGGACCCTGGTCATCAGTCCTAGTCCTCGAGTCATCCTAGCTGGACACTGACATGGGAGTGAAGATATCTTGTGATGATCCCAGCCCCCAGCCGTCGAATCCCTCTCAGCCTTCGAGTCTCCCCAGCCGAGGTCCAGATACCATGGAGCAGAGACCAGCTCGCTGTGCTCTCTCTGAATTCCTAATCCACAGAATCTGGGAACATATTAGAACTGCTGTTGTTCTTTTAAGGCAATAAATTTGGAGGTAAGTTGTTACGGAGCAAGACCGACTAGAACAAAGGCAAAGCCAATAGGATGTCATGAAGGATTGGTTAGGAGGCCTGAGATAGGGAAAAGAGGTCAATGATACAACTCGAGCTTTGACTGCATCTTAGGTTGAGACGACAGACATCTGAGTAGAAATTTCAACTGGGCAGTTGCAGATAGCAGTTTGTGCTTCAGAACTAGAGCTTTATGACATCGCAGGTCATCATCAGAGAGTTAGTATGTGAAGCCGTGAGATGCGGGAGGTCACTTAGAGAAGCCAAATGCCTGGGTCCTGAGCATATATATATATATATATATATCTCCAACAGAAATGTGCAGCTATGTTCCCCAAAAAACAACACAAGAATGTTCATAGCAGCACTAGTCGTAATAGCGAAAAACTGGAAGCCATCCAATTGTCCATCAATAATAGGATGAATAAATAAATTGTAGTATGTTTATACAATGGTGAAAGAACAACCTACTGCTACACAGGCAACGTGGACTGATCTCGCAGATGGGAGGTTACGTCTAAAAAGCCAGCCAGAAAAGGGCATATACTTTATAGTTATCTTTATATAAAGTTAAAAAAGAAAACAGGCAAAGCGAATTGATCATTATAGAAACCAGAAGGTGGCAGGAAGGTGGGGGTGGAAATAGCTGGGGACTTCTGGGGTGCTGGTAATGTTCCATAGCCTGGTCCTGGTGGGGTTTATACAGGTGCATTCAATTCATAAAAATCCATCCAGATATACAGCTTATGTACTTTACCGCATGGTATATTTCCTTTTAAAAAGCCTGCAAAAACAGTCCCATATTCTCCATGCAGGTGCCCATCTTCGGGAACAAGGCTGGATCGGAAGGCAGCTCTATACCGTCAGTCTTTGGACATTTCTTTAACCAGAACCTCCCTTCTCCAGAACTCAGCTTCCCACGTAAGAGAGGTTTTTCTCTATTTGTTTGCTTGTCTGAATTTAATGTTAATGAGGTCCTAGACCCTATAAAAAAAAGTGCATCTCCCTCACAGCAAGGCCTGTAATCTTCTGTATGTGGTCCTGTAATACCATTGCTGATTAAAATTCATTCAACTGAGAATTAAATACAATTGCTGATGCATCACTGAATTTCACAAAACGTTTTTCATTTGTATCTGTGATTTAAGATTGATCAAAATGAGATATTCATTAAAAGATTCTTAATTAGTTTTTCAAGAAATGTATAATTGACTCATTTTAATTACTGATTAACTTTACCCCATCATTTTTCTCATACTTCATTGTGGCATTATGTGGCTGGTGTCCCATCGGTGATGAGGAGGACAGTGTGCCACGCTGACCAGGAGGAAGCGTGCCAGCCAGGATCATGCCTGAAGAGTGAACTGCCTTAAAAGGACAAGACAGGGTGGGTTAGTGTCTGATGATTTACACACACTTGAAAATTTAGAGGGTAAAATGTGACCCTCTAATAGGCTTGATGAGGAAATTACTAGACATGCAGTCAAGACTCCTGGGTCCCAGCCTTGGAAAGCACCAGTGGCACCTCCTGCTGGAGGCCGTCCCTGGCCATCCCATCCAATCCCTCACTCAAGTTTGTGGTGTTGACACGAGCTAAGGTTATCAAGGCTTCCTGTCCAGGTGGACACGCTCTGCAGCGAGTGTGGACTGTCCCCAAGGATGGTCCCCAGACACCTGTGCACAGACATCCCACTGTTCACCCCACTGGCCCAGTCACTGATGTGGACCCTCCCACTCATCACCCCAACTCATTTTGTGCCACGTTTAGTGCTCCACATTCCTTTCCAGTATCTACCAGCTAGAAGAATGGGGACCTCCAAGAACCAAATGCTCCTCTTAGCTCAGAAAAGCTGAGATGGTAAGAGACACAAATGTGTATTTTCCATAAATGTCGTGATAAGGCTGTGACTCTGGAAAGACAGACTTCAAAAGCCTCTCCTCCTCCTGGACCCTTGTGGAGACCAAGCTTCTGTGATCTATATAGACCTAGATCAAAGGGGGCTTCCTGGAAATAAGCTTCATTGTCACATTGTTCTGCCTCTGGAGACTTTTTGGCTTCATGTGGTAACAAAATTTCTCAAATCACTTTTAAGCATCATCATATTTCCCTTTGTTTGCTTGCTTGTTTTTATTTTTGTTGTTACTGTTCCTACTCAAGGATCTTCAAGAAGCCATGACTGTTAGGTGAACCTGGACCATAACCTTTTAAACAAATAGATGAATAAAAAATAATTGAAAAAGAAAGGATGAAGGAAGGGAGAGAGGGAGGGAGAAAAGGAAGGAAGGCAGGAAGGAAGGAAAGAAGGCAGGCAGGAAGGAAGGAAGGAAGGAAGGAGGGTAATCCCTCTATAGTTGAGGACATTGAGACCCAAAGAGGCTCCCCAACTTGTCCAAGTACACAGGTAGCAGTGGCAGAGCTGAGCGAAGAGTCCCGGTTGCCTGCTTGGGATCTAGACCTCCTGCCACCGGGCCACACAGCCCAGATCCTTGGGATCTTTCTAGAGTGTATGGACTTTATCTGGACCTTGAAGAATGTTTAGCCAGCCAGGGCTGGGCAGGAGAGGACAGATCTGGCTGCAGTAACACAGTGTTCCAAAGTGTGGAATGGATATTCCTGGGAATGCCAACGTGGCGCAGAGCTAAGCCCTTTTTATTTTAAGAGGTGGACATTTATTTCAAAGTGTATTAGAAAAATGATATGTAACTAGGGCACCAAACTTGTGATGTAATAACATTATTGCTTATCCAAAATATGTAAGGAACTCCTACAACTCAATAGCAAAAGAGCAAAAACCCAATTAAAAGATAGGCAAAGGTACTGAAGAGACATGTCTCCAGAGAAGACATACAAATGGCCAACAGGTGTATGAAAGGTGCTCGATAACAGTAATCATCAAAAAACACAAATCAAAACCACAAGGAGACATCACTTCACATCTGCTAGGCTGCCTATTACTAAAGAAACAAAAGGTAACAAGTGTTGCCAAGGATGTGGAGCTCAGGAACCCTGTACACTGTTGGTGGGAATGTGCATTGGTACAGCCGCTATGAAAAACAGTGTGAACGTTCCTCAAAAAATTAAAAATAGAACTACCATATGATCCAGCAATCCCACAACTGGGTACTTATCCAAAGAAAATAAAATCGGTATGTCAAAGAGACATCTGCACTCATGGTTCATTGCAGCATTATTCACAATAGCCGAGATATGGAATCAACCTAAGTGTCCATCAGTGGATGAATGCATCAGTCAGTGATGGGGATACATTCTGAGAAATGTGTTGTTAGGTGATTTCCTTGTTGTGCAAACGTGATAGAGTGTACTTACACAAACCTAGACGGTACCGTCTACTACACTCCTAGGTTATATAGTATAGCACCTATTGCTCTTAGGCTACAAACCTGTACAACATTGTGCTTAATACTGTAGGCAACTGTAACATGATAATAAGTATTTGTATATCTAAGCATATCTAAATATAGAAAAGGTACAGTAAAAATACCATATTATGATCTTATGGGACCACCATCATATATGTGGTCCGTCACTGGCCAAAGTGTCATTATGCGGTGCATGACTGTATACACACACACACACACACCCCCAAACACAAACACAGGAATATTACTCAGCCTTTAAAAAGAAGGAAATCCTGCCATTTACAACATCATGGATAAAGCTAGACATTATGCTAAGTGACATAAGACAGACACAGAGGGACAAATACTACACGATAGCATTTATATGAGAAATTTGAGATAGTCAGACTCATACAGGCAGAGAGTGGCATGGTGGTTGTCAGGGGCTGGGGGAAGGGAAAATGGGGAGGTATTAGTTAAAGGGCACAAAGTTTCAGTTTTACAAATTGAGTAAGTCCTAGAAATCTACTGCACAGCAAGGACAGTGCCTATAGGTAACAGCGCTGTAATGTATGCTTAAAAATGTGCCAAGAGGGTAGATATCATGATAAGCATTATTATCACAAATAATAATAATAATCATAAATAAAGAGGTGGGAGGAAACTTCTAGAGGTGATGAATAGGTTGATGGCGTGCATGGTGGTGTTGGTTTCATGGGCATATACTGAAGTCAACAACCAAGAGCCCAAGTACCTACCACAGCCAGGGACATACAAACCAGGAGTTGACAAATTCTTCCTGGAGAAGGCTCAAGAAAGCCCTTAGCTCTCATGTGACCACCGACCCTGTCCTCCACCCAGTCCCACCCTGACTCTCCCCAACCACGTGTCATAGACTCTTAAAGGAAAGACGCTTAATAAGTCCATCTCTTGGGTAATCAATACCAACACCTGGTAGGGACCTCAAACAGGGTGCAGGAACATGGCAGGCACTGCTCCTGGTGGCTTTAGCGTTTGCTTTTTCCTGGCTAACTCAGGGATAGGCAGATGATACTCTTCACGGGACATGTCTGCAGGCTTCTGGGAAGGCAGGAGAGTGCATAACACAACGGCCAGGACTCAGTCCAGACTGAGGGTTTAACGACCCTTGGATTTCTTCTTTAAGAAAAAAAAGAGCCCAGATAAGATGTGTTCAAACTGATACTGCATTTTCTTCTGAACATTCAGCGGTTTGTGCACTGCCATTCTCCTTAGCACAAAAGATTCCTTTCTCTGTTTCAAAGTCACCTGCGCTTCAGCAGTTCAGAGCCGTATCTGGAGAGCGTTGATAACGTGCAGCATGCTGGGCCACCCCACGTGCAGCATGCACCGACTAAATATGTTGGAAGAGATTATGACAGTTTTGACAACACTTCTAAGAGGCTTATGTCTTAGTTTCACCTTTCACCAAACATCTGTTATGGGGATTTAGATAAGATGTCTCTAGAACGATGACACAACCCCATACCCCCACCTGCCTTTTCCTCCTCCCCCCTGGGAGAAGAGAAACAATTTCAGGGCAGAAGATTCAAACTTGTTTTGGGTGTTAAAAATCTCAACCCAACATAAAAGAGTTTGACCACATAACAAATAGTCACCCTAAAACAATGCCTGGAGCTTTCTGTACATACTCAGGTAAGTGTAACATTGGCCACAGCCCGTCTAAGTAGAGCTGAAAGAACGTAGGGCAGACTTGGGAGTGAAGCACAGGGCCATCCCTGGAAGACTGCATCCATGCAGCTCCGTACCCTTGGCCGTAACCGCAGTGCCCTCCTATTGGGGTTGGCATGATTCCCTGCGCTGGGCTTGGCTGTGTGAGATGCTTTGGCCAACGGGATGTGAGTAGATGATCTGCAATCTGAACCTTGAACACACGGACTGGTTGGCCCTGGCATTCTGTCAGCCCCATGCCTGCCTGCTATTCCTGAGAAGGGGGTGGTAATGTTTGGAGACCAGTCCAGCCACAGTGCCCCAGCCAAACCTAGCATGGAGTGGAGCCCCAGCCAACAAGAGCGAGCCCAGCCCACCCCAGACCCACCGTATTAGTCAGGGTTCTCCAGAGAAGCAGAACTAATGTATTATACATTGAATATATAGACATAAAATGAGGAACCTTCTGATGTGATTATGGACCTGAGAAGTCCCATAATCAGTCACATGTAAGCTGGAAACTCAGGAAAGCCAGCGTGTAAATCCCAGTCCAAGTCTGAGGCCTGACAACCAGGAGAACTGATGGTGTAAGTCCCAGTCTGACAGCAGACGACAGGTGCCTCAGCTCAGCAGTCAGGCAGAGAGAGTTCTCCCTTCCTCAGCCTTTTTGTTCTATTTAGGGCATCAGTGGATTACGTGAGGCCCAGCCACACTGGAGAAGGCAATGTGCTTTACAAAGTCCACCAATTTAAATGCAAATCTCTTCTAGAAACACCCTCACCCACTCACCCACTATCTGGGCATCCCGTGGCCAGGTCAAGCTGATACCTAAAATTAACAATCGCACCCTCCGAGCCCCACAGAAGCAGGGGCAGTACACGGGTATTGCTGTGTGTCCCTGAGCTCTTGTGGTTGCTACGACAGAACAGAACATTCATCCTCACCATTCACCCATAATCAACCCATGGCAGGCTCTGTTCTAAGTGCTGTGATCACTCTACCTAATTTAATGTTCACATCAACTTGGGTCAGATGAATTTGGTTTTTAATCCTTTTACTGATGAGGACAAGAAGGCACAGAGAGTTTAAATCACTTGTCCAATGTCACATGGCCAGTAAGTGGTGAAGGCGAGAATTTGGATCAAGGAAATGCACTGCAGAATTTGCTGGCTACTCTACATTAGATTCCATTATACCACTGTTACTATTACTACTAGTAACTTCATGCCATTACTAATGTTTTTACTATACTATTACTAAGGCTATTATTATATTACTAATACTCATACTATGCTATTACTAGTATTATTATATACTATTAGTAATGCTATTACTATTACTATTAAGGTATTCAGATATCATAAATCCTTCCTAAGCAAAGGAATTACTGCCTCCCATTTACGTAGTACAAGTTGTTCACAGACAAGCTAAGGTTTACTTTTCCTCTAAGTTCTGTCTATTCAGCTGGTCTATAAACTTCTAAATGGCATCTCAGCATCTTACATAGGGCTGAGTAAGGCACTTGATAAATGACTTTGGAGTGATTGGATGTCTATACCCAGAAGGTGGGATTAAGGCAAGACCTGTGAGCATTTACAAAATAAAATCGAGGTTCTAGGTCAGGGGTGGGAGTGAGGTGAGGCCTGTGAGACATCCAGGGTGAGTGGTTTCAGGTGGTGCTCACTCCCAGGGGTGGACCCTGCCCTTGCACGGCCCCGAGAGCAAGTGCTGCCTCGCCCCAGCCCGGCACACGGAGTCCACACTCAATCACGTGTGTGAAAACAGAAGCCGACTAACACTCAGCAGTGTAGCCCCTTTTGTCTGATTTGGGAATGCCTCTGTGACTTGTTTGCTGCTGTAGGGAGTTTGCGTTCCCTGACGATCTGGTGATAGGAGGTGCCGACCGATAATAAGAAGCAAGCCTGTGGTTCCTGGTTGTTGCAGTCCCACAGGTGGAAGATCCAACACAGGTAACCCAGAGGTGACTGCTCATAAGTGTTGCCCCAAGCTCCAAGGTCCAGCTTTCCATAGTAAACTCAACTTCCCTTTGTTGCAAATGTCCTTCTCTACCCCTTCTACAAGGGACATACCCAACTGAGCAGAGGTGGACATTTTGCAACCTTAAACCTGCCATCGGGGAAGTTAGTGGAGTTTATAGGGTGACTTAGTGATTCAGAATGTACTTGCTCTCCAGGGGGAAAAAGAGGTTGCTTTCTAATCTTGATGCTGCACAACTGGGAGGAGTGCTGCTGTTGTTATTGCTTAACGAGAAGAAAAAAAGAATCACATATAGACAATAAAACTGATGACTTATCAGAGAAGATACGCAAATCCAAATGGAAAAGCATAGAGCTATTTGGCCGGGTTAAGAGCTGAGAGAACATTGTGCTGAGTGGGTTGTTTCATAATCAGTTGATGTCCTTTGTCTCTGGTCTAAATTGCATCTGATAAAGAAACGCAGCTCAATGTTCTGTACCTGCCACTAGAGACCAAGATGCATGAGCCCCAGCGGCACAGGCCCCAGGGATGACCCAGCTTTTCTGGAGCATTCAAGCAGGGCAGTCTCGGCCGTGTGGTTTGGGGGCAGGGAGCAATGTTGCCCCATCGGCTGGGACAACTATCTCTGAAAGGAGAACGCCAGAGCAAGGAACAGCCCAGGCTATAGACAGAGGTCTGCAGGGCAGAGTGGTGCGTGCCCGCAGCAGCCCACCACGGCGGGCACCTGTTCCTCTCCTCCTCTTTCCATAGTGACGTTGAGGTCCCTCTTCTCCCCCTTCAGCTGTAGAGACCCAGTGGAGGTGGGAGTTTGCTTCTTGATCGAGAAAGATTCTAAACCCAACTCTGGGACCCCAGAGTTTTGCATGGTCTCTGTGACAGCAAATCTCACTAAATTGCATGGCATAAAAATAGCTATTACTTTTAATTTTAATGACCCAGAAAGCCTATGGGATATAATGCTAGCAAGAAAGTTGTCCTGGGTCGAATGTGCAGTATGACCACACCTGCACAAAAACGGCAAGTGGAGAGGGCAGAACACAATCGGCAGAACAGCAGCCCTGGTCTGCCCTGGGTGTGGGGTGATTATGGATTTCTTTTTCTTTTTTGTTTTTAACCTTTTGAGAGACTTTAAAAAATTTTTTTCACAATTAGCTGATAGTACCTTTATAATCCAAAACAGTTATGTGGTACTACAGACTGTATGTAAAGAAAGGAAAACAGCTAACTGGTGTCCTGGTGGTTAATGGTTCAGGACAGAACACCAGGGTGGTGGACACGTGGGGACACGGAGCCCTTGGCGGACTTCTCTCCAGGAGGCCTGAACTTGAGCCCAGATTACAGCCAGGTTAACGTCTTACAAAGTTCACTTTCAGTGTGTGTCTTAAAAGAGAAAAATCTTGTAATTAACTAATTAATTAATTTTTTAACTGAAAGTCTTTTATGCGGATTGTGTTTGGGGAATAAAGTGGTTTCTGAGAGGAGCTGAGAGACACGTGGCAGCTTGGGGAAGAATGAATGATTTAGAAACTGGGAGTAAACTGGGCTTGCACTTTAAAGGACTGCAGGGAAACAATGACCCCTTCAGACGGGAGGAGCCGGAGCCCATGGGTCTGCTCGGATGGGTGACAGACGGCGGCTGCCCGGCTCCTGCCCCGTGGCCTCCCGGCGCCCCGGGGAAGCTGAGGCCTGTCTCGCTCCCGGTAAGAATCCTCTGAGCACGGAAAACAGGACACTCAGCAAAGGACAGGACTTCGGGAGCGTGCAGGGTGGCTCTCCTGCTCCAGAGGCGAGCTTGGAACGCACGTTCCCGCGTCACGCGAGTTGCTCACGGCTCACCCAGGCTGGCGCCCTGGAGATGCCCTGGGAACCACACAACTTCCAGCACTGTCAGAGCAGAGAGAGAAAAGAGAAAAGGAGGGAATTTTAACATGAGGCTTGGTCCATTTTGTGCTTCTAGAATATCAGAGAATACCTGACGCCGAGCAATTTTTGAAGAACAGAGATTTATTCCTTACAGTTCTGGAGGGTGAGACGTCCGAGGTCGAGGGGCCACACCTGCTAAGGGCCTTGCCCACCTCTCAGCGCTGTTGCCTTGGGACTAATTTTCCAGCCCACGAACTGCGGGGACACGTTCAAACCACAGCACCACGATTCCGGGGAATCTCCGCAGAGCTCCGAGAGGACCTGTCACTTACGAGGAGTAGGTTCTCCCTTCTTGGGGGGAGTGAGTTGCCTGTTCTCTGTTCACCCTCTGATTAAGAAATTCTATTTCAGAGCCTAGTTTTTTGTCCCTCATCCGAGCTCGTGCTTACCTACGGGATAATCAGTGTTGGTTAATGACTTCTCTGTGAGTTTGACCCTTAACTCCAAAAAACTCCCACCTTTGATCCTCAGCATGCTTTGGGGTTCGAAGTGAAGAGAGCCTCACTCCTGCCCTATCTACCCCCCTTGCAAGGGAGACTGCCTCACCCATGGCCCCTAGGGAAGGGCAGCCGCCACGTGGGATTCCGCGTCATCCTGGCCCCTTCAGTGGCTGACCGGGCAGACGTCAGACACTTGGCCATCGTCGGTGTGTGGACAACCTACAGCTGTGAATTATGACTGGTGACCAGGCGTGGAGGGATGAGCTGGACTAGCCAGACTGCTCGCCCAGCTCTGGGTGCAGGAACCAGGAGGACCAAGCTGACCACTGGCTGAGACTGATGTCTCGATGCATCAAGAGGTTCCAGGAGCAGGGGTCACGACAGGTCAGCCACCGCCACCCCGAGCACACGCACGCTGTGGAGATGAGGAATCAGACGCCCTGGGTGCTGGGGGGCGGGGAGGACAGGCTAGAGACGCACAGAGAGTCTGTGAACAAGAAATGGCAGAGTCAGCGGTTGCTGCCCGGAGCCTAGATGACAAGCCCTTCTGGACTCACACACCTGTTCATTAAAAATAAACAAAAACTTAAAACCCCTGCAAAGAGGAAGTAATAAGTATGTAGCCGTTTGGGGAGTTAATGTGATAAAACAGAAGCAATTTTGCCAGTGGGTTAACCGGCCTCTCCAAGCAGGGGCCCAGCTTGCTGTTTGCCACAAGCTCCTCTTCTATGGTTAATTAGCCAGGGCCCAGCTAATCTCCCGTGTCATCCAGGGGGATCAGGAAACAGCAGGAGCATAATTACCATCCCACACCAGCAGGAGGTCCAGAAACATTCCCCAAAGGGCACAGAGCTGGAGGGCACGTCTGGGTGGGTGAGGTCGGAGGCTCCAGGTCGGTGAGGGGTGGCCCCTGTGGGGTGCAGAGCAGACCCCACAGAGGCCAAGCGCCCCAAGTAGGGCCCCGCGGTGTGTGTGGCTGATGCTGCTCTGCTCCCAGTGATCAGATCCAGATCTTATGCTCATTGTTTTCTCTCTTGCCACTTCCCCAGCGTTGCAGGAGAAGTCACTCTCGGCGGGACAGCCTTTTAGGGGCCTGCTGTTGCTGGAGTGGCTTTGCGGCTGTTGACGCTGGGAACAACGCGCTTCGTCACCGCAGTCAGTGCGGGTGGCCGCCTGCATGAGAGCATGAGCAACCCCCACCATCAGCGGAGCTGAGGTTCTTCCCGTGAAACGTTCCCTACGGTTCCTTCTCAGCCTGCGCCCTCCTTCTTGTCAATAAGCTCCAGTAAGCGCATGCGCCAACTCGCCCCGTCCCCACGTGCCATCCCTCTGCCGTCTGGCCACCCCTCCAGGCCTGGCAGGCTGCTTTTTGCTCCTCAAATATCAAGCCCTGCCTTTCCCACTTCTAAGCCTTTGTGCAAGCCGTTCTGGCCACCTGGAGCACCCTTCCTTTGTTCCACACCTACGGGGAACTTGTCCTTCCTCTAAGAATCATCTTAAAGCTACCTTTTCTCTCTGTCACCGTCCCCCGGGGCAAGGCGGCTTCCCTCCACGACTCCCGTGGCACTGGGCTCCTCTGACGACACATCTTAATCTTCCTTATGCTTCCACAGGCAGGGGAGATGGTGTGAAAAGAACCTGGGCTTTGAAGGCCAAACCCCTCGCTGGAGTCACAGATGTGCCAAATACTGGCTGGAGGAATGACAAGGACAGCTAACCCTCATACACCACTCGCTGTCTGCTGGGCACCGTCCCAAGAACCTTACAAGTATTCACACAATTAATCCTCAGAGCACTCCCACAAGAGAGGGACTATACTTAGCCCCATTTTGAAGATGAGTAAACTGAGGCACAGAGTGGTGAAGAGGCTTGCCAAGGCCACACGGCTGTGAGTGGGTGGGAGCGGATTCCACACGGGCAAGCGGCCTCGCTGTGGCACCACCACGCCTCCTTGCCCTGGTGGAAGGAGCACCAAGTGCTCTGAATAAAAGTGTCTCCATGTGTGAAGTGGAAAGATAAAGCCCAGCAGATCATTCACTCATTCACCCCAGAAATATCTGTCAGACACACTGTGCAGCACTGGGAACAGAACAGCCCTGGCCAGGGAATGCCAGTGTGGTTGTGGGCCCGGAGGTATGAGGCTTGTGGTCCTTAGGACGGCTTGGGTACCTCTCCCCTCCCGAGGACAGGGCAGCCCCACCGGCCGGTTCTCAGGCCCCTTGAGCTGACCACTGCAGGTGCCCAGGAGGTCGGCGGCCCTGGGGTTTGCTGCAGTTGCACTTGGAGGGACCAGCTTCCAATTCTATTCAATAAAATGGTTAAAGTGTGGGTCATCCCCTCAAGTAGCTCTCTGTGACAATCACACAATAGATAAACACTTTTTAGCAGATAAGGGAGTGCACCAATACAGAGGAGAAGCAGCAAGCCTGATTTCAGACCCAACCCCAAAAAACATTCTTTGGCAGGGGTGGCAGACCCACCTGTGGTAGCAAACGACTGTCACAGAAAAGGCACTTTCTGGGGCTCTCGGTGAGGAGTTTTCTAAGGCTTAGTGCACAAATGGACAAACTTTTCTATAAAGAGAGCTAGAGAGTCAATCTTTTAGGCTCAGCAGACCAAGAGGCAAATTCAAGATGATTATTATGTGTATACTCACATAATAAGAGAGAAAACAACCACACATTTTTATTGATGGATGTTATAATAATCGAGTACTTTTTTTGTAATACAAGTCTACTGATAACAAGAATGAAATTTTTATTTCTAGAATAATGTTTTGCTTCATTGGGATTAAAGTTAATGTTCCCTTTCATCACATCAATTGCTATTGTTCATCTAGAAAAACCATTCTCAGCTCAAGTACGGTACAAAAACAAGCGGCAGGATGGATTTGGCCTCTGGGCTGTTGTATGAGCTTCCCGTGGCTGCTGTAACACATTACCGCAAACTGAATGGCTTACTACAACACAAATTTATTATCTTCCAGTTCTGGAGGTCAGAAGTCCAAAATGGATCTCACTGGGCCATAAAATCAAGGTGTCAGCAGGGCTGAGTTCCATCTGGAGGCTCTATGAGAGAATCCATCTCCTTGTCTTTCCCAACTTCTAGAGGCCACCTGCATCCCTCGGCTCAGGGAAGCCCTCCAGAAATCACATCACTTCTAGCTCTGCTTTCGCCATCACACCTGCTCTGAGTCACCTCTTTCCCTTGTAAGGACTCACGTCTTTAGATTGGGCCCCCCAGATATGTCAGGATCATGTCCCCATCTGAAGATCCTTCACTTAGTCACATCAGCAGAGTCTGTTTGCCAGGTAAGGTGACACAGTCTCAGGTTCCCGGGATTAGGATGTGGGCATCTTTGGGAAGGCCATTATTCTGCCTGCTGCACTGCAGTTTGCCTTCCCTGCTTTTGCTCACTGATGCTCTTCTAAATGCCATGTAGAAGGTAAAGAAATAGTCATTTTACAGTGAGAGACCCGAGGCTCTAAATTATTTGTCCAAGGTCTCAGAGCAGGTAAAATGGAGACCCAGGCTAGGCATCAGTTCTCTGTCCCCATGTCACTGTCTCCAGCATCATTTAGATTCTACACGGTAAGTTCCTGAAGGGCAGGGGCCCCCCACCCTCAGCTTGCAATGCCTGGCAGAGCACCTGCTGAACAGGAAATTTCCAGTACAAATTCTCAAAGTCAATCAATTCAGTGATCATCTAATTAGCCCAAGGTTTAAAGAATTAAATGGAAAGTTTAACCGGAGAATGAGTATTCATACTAATGTTTGGATGTGAGAATCTGCAAACTTCAGAGATCATAGTGGTTCTGTGAAGACCCCATTAACAAAGCTGGCTAAACCCCTGTAACACCAGGGCTGCCTAACCCGTGTAGGGGCACACCTCCCAATTCCAGACACCTTGTGACCAAGAGTCCTGTGCAAACCATCCAAACTCAGTGGACACTTGCTGCTCAGTACTCATCATCTATTTGATATTTTTCTCTTTCTCTTTCGACTCTGTGAGCATGGTGCCTGTATATCTCCCCAAACCAGAACGTAAGAACCAGGCAAACAGGAGCTTTGTCTGCCTTGCTCACTGCTGTGTCTGCAGCTCCTGGAACAGTTCCTGGCACCTAGCAGGTGCTCAGTGAATATTTGTTGAAAGAATGAATGAACAAGTGAATGTAAGAAAGCCTCTTCTTCACAATTAATTTTCGCTATAGATCTAGAAACTCCCCTCTAGGCCTGATGTAGTGCAAATCCCCCTGGGAGAGATAATACTTTAAAAGGTCCTCAGCCTCACCTGAGTGTGGACATTCTAAACATTCCCAAAGTACATAAGGAGGCACAGAAGATGGGAGGGAGTCAAGGACCTGGGGGTGGACGGCGCCAAAGGGGAACTGCACGATGTCGCTGAGGACTGGCCTTTGGTCAATTCTTTGCTCCCAAATCCTGGAAACAACTCTGTTCTGGCTGACCACAGACCCATCCCAGGAAGGCTTATTACTGAGTAAGGAGCAACTACTACCAAGCTGCACACCAGGTAAGAGGAAAGAGCAGAGGTTCTGCTGTGCTCAAAGGAATTAAGGGGGAAAACCATTTGCAGGAAATTAGCCAAATGACACAGTGTTCATGGCATGCAATGCAGATTATAGGCATGGAGTTATTTAATCTGCACAATCTCCTTTGAGGTGACTATTACTAATATCCCCATTTTGTATGTGAGGAAATGAAGAAGTTAAAGAAACTTGCCTAAGGTTAAAATATCCACAAGAATTTTATTTCTTTGGCTCCCGATGCAGTCTTCAGCTCTGTGGGGTGCAAGGGGCAGAGATGTGGCGACCCCCTCCCTGGTCAAGGTGCTCATTGTCCACTACGGCATTCTCCCAGCCGTCCATTTACCACCTTTATGCTTTTTGCAATGTGCTTGTGCCACCTGCACTGTCATTTACTTAATGTGTTTAATTCACTCACTATTCTTTTAAAAGCAATTTGGGTGTCATTACCATATATGGGAAACTGTTATCACTTGGCATAAATCAAAGATAGCCATAAAAATTAACACAATGAAAACAAATGATCAAACTTTTAAAATACTTGTCTATGAAGCCCCAGCACGCATGTCAGTGTATTTGACCTCTTGTAGAAATCACAGGTCTATTTGAAAGCAAAATTTCTAACATGTAAATAACAGAAAAGTTAAAATAACAATACCATCAACTATTAATTCTATGCACCAAACAAGGTTTAGAAGTATAAAATATAAAACCCAAATCACTCCATACCTTCACTGAGAATAGATGGAAGGCATTTCTTCTGTCCCCATCCTCTGGGACTCGGGATAAATTTTAATGCTGGGCCCTGTCTGGAAAGTGAATTGTCTTCAATTTCTTTCCTTCCAGACACAATAGTGTGAAGAAAATCATCAACTACACACAGAAAATATTTTTGAGCATAACACTAATTACTTACAACTTGTACTTAAGGTGCAGAAAGTGCCCATTTTCTCACTCAATGACCCATTTTATGTGCTGCTGTGGCCGTGGGTGCCCCCACACCAGTGCCTGTGAATGAGCAGGTGCACACAGAGACTTGGTCCAGTCCATGTTCTCACGTCTCTGCCATCTTTAAAAGCCCATAAAAGTTATGCCAAATGGCCTGAAAGAAAAATCTCTGATTCTCATCCTGGTAAGGACATAAATCCAACCCCTGCCTCAATGGGTGCTGTCATTTGTCCTATTTTCCAAAAATGACCTGTAGATTTGAGAAGTTAAAATGGCCCTGTTCAGTTTATTTTCCGTGTTCACCACACTTCAGGTGATGTCAGCACCTCTTGTGATGATGCTCCTGAGGTGCATTTGAAGGTGTGTCTCTGGATTCAAACCTCAGTTACAAGAAAATGGGATATAACATCAGGATGTATGGAAATCAAGAGTATTATTAAATAAAAACCTATAGCACAAGTTGTGCTTAATGATCGAGAGTTATGTGCCTATGACATATCCAAAAGGAGATTCTTTGCACACATTTCTGATGCTGTGTCAAAATGTACCAGCTAAGAATATGAAGTGACTAAGAGTCTGTACCAGCAATAAGAGCACTAGATCCTGCACTGGAATCTATAAGGCTGGTGATGTGTTTTCAAATCCAACCTGATAAAGTAATCTCCCTCTGAATACATATCATTCCCCGAGTTCCCCAAATCTCCTAATAGTTGAAATTTCCCAGATGCCATCTCTCTGGAAGGAGCATGAAATAATCACACTGGATGCAGTGGTCTGATGCCAATACTAAGCTGTCATCTTAATCAGGAAAGTGCCAATAGATCTGTCCTTCCATTACATTATCCGCTTAAGCTCCCTTCAAGGCATCACCGATTTCTATAAAATATTGTCCTCTGCATTGCCCAGAGACGGCTTTCTGCCATTTGAATCAAGTGAGAGTTGAATTTCAGCAACCCAAGCATAGTGCTGATACAGACAATGTCCACACATCTCCAACTACTTGGGTGAAAAGTGAATTGTGCAGGTCACATGACTGTGAGATGATGAGGAAGCACTTGATCCACAGAGGAGGGTTTTCACTTGTGAATGAAGCACCCAACAGAGGCTTAACAATGAGCATCCAGAGAGGATCAAAATGTACTCATTGATACAATTCTTTTTAGTACAGTCAATGCCACCAGCTACATATGAGGAGCAGAATATAAAATTAAGGTAGCAATAAGTATTATAATTAGGTTAATAGTTGCTTTGATTGGGAGCTATGTGCCAGCCACTCTACTAAACACTTTGCATGTATCACTGAATTCTCAAAATAACTCCAAACAGTTGTACTGTTACTATCCTCATTTTGTTGGTGAGGAAACTGAGGCACAGAGAAATTAAGTAGCCTGCCCAAGGTCATAAACATGAGTGACAGAACTGAAATGAGGACCCAGGCAACCTGACCTTCAGAGCCCACACTCACAGAAGACCAAACCCTGATGAGTAATGTAAAGACACATCTTTA
Source organism: Daubentonia madagascariensis (assembly GCA_023783475.1). Taxonomy (NCBI): domain Eukaryota; kingdom Metazoa; phylum Chordata; class Mammalia; order Primates; family Daubentoniidae; genus Daubentonia; species Daubentonia madagascariensis. The sequence continues at coordinate 9,457,411 of JAKFHU010001557.1, read as the reverse complement.
AGCCACTCACATCCTAAACTAGGGGAGAATAAAGACATGAAGACATTGATAAAAGCCATTACAATGAGACTCTCACTCTGGTGGATAAAATAAGAGTTAAGGTTAAGCTCCCTGTTGAAACAACCACAAAATGGACAAAAAATATAACACACTGGTTTTCAAGACACTGTATATCAAGCAGTGAAGGACTCTGGTCCTAGACAGGAAACAAACAAGGTGAGCACTGTGATTGTCCCAGCTCTCTGTGTGGTGCAGAGCCCAACAGTCTGAGCTAAGAGGCAGAGCTGAGTGTCCAGGGAGGCCAAATGGGCATCACCTGGAAGACAGAGCACCAGCAAGGCAAGAGCTGCACAGAGAGAACCCCAGGGATCTGAAGAAGCTCCTCGAATATTCAGTGGAGTATTAATCAGCACACAAGTATGAGGAAACTACCAGAGGCCAGGGATGAAAACAACCCTGAAAGGTTAGGGCTAACTGTGCCCAGTGCTCACAGGGCCAGGAATAGTGCTTGTTACCACCAGCTGGGAAACTTCAAAATTCATGGGCCATTTGGTAGAGTACTCAGGAAGGTTTTGTCCCCACAGTGAGAAATAATTAGCCCTAGCCTGAGCACTGCCCTGGTCCCAACAAACAAATCTTAACAAGAAGATCCTAAACAACCAAACTGTTTCCAGGGAACTTAATTGTGTCCCAGAACAAAGCTCAATATTATTTGTAGAAATACAAAAATATCAAGCAACCCAAAAAAGCTAAGGCCCACAATACCTTGCATACAATCAAAGCAAACAAAAAGGAAAATACAACCATAATGAGGACAAAATCAATCAAAATCACACCAGAACTAATACAGATGTTCAAATTGGTGGATGTAGACATTTAAAATGTAATACTATATTTGCAGGCTGGGGCAGGGGAAAATTATTTGACAAAGTAATGGCTGAAAACTTTCCAAACTTAATAAAAGCTATAAATCCACATATCCAAGAAGCTCAATAAACCCCAAATACATGAAACAGAAACTACACCAAGGCTTATCATAATCAAATTGCTCAAAAACAGTGATAAAAGGAAAATCTTAAAAGCAGCCAGAGGAAAAGGGTACGTTTTGTATAGAGTGAAGTTATGGATGACTCCAGATTTCCTGTCAGAAACAATACAAGTGAGAAGAAAGTGGAGCAACATCTTTAAAGTATTGAAACAAAAAGACTGTCAACCTTGAATTTTATACTTGGCAAAAATATCTTTCATAAATGAATGCAAAATACAGGTCTTCTCAGAGACACAAAAGCTGAAAGAATCCCTCACCAGCAAATCTGCACTACAAGGAATATGAGCAATGTTTAAGGCAAATATTCCTTTCTTTAAGGCAAAAGGAAAATAATCCCAAACGAAAATGTAGTTCTATGTAAATAAATTCATAGTGCAGGAAATGGTAACTACGTGGGTAAATATACAGATTTTTTCCTTATTATTTAAATATTTTTATAATATAATTGGTGGCTCAAACAAAAATAACAACAATATATTGTGGGGTTTATAACGTATGTAAAAGTAAAGTGCAGGACAATAGCAGCACAAGGGCCGGACGGGGAGAAATGGCAATATACTATCGTAAGGATTTTATACCATATGAAGCTATCTGTGTAGTTTTATACTATATTTTGTACTATGTGGGATACTGTGATGTTACCTGTCAGCAGACCGTGATCAGTTAAAGATGTGTACCATAAAGCCCAAAGTAACCATTAAAATAACAAAATGAAAAGTAAAAGCCGATAATCCAATAATGTAGATGAAAAGGAACCCTGAGAAAGATTAGATTAAGCCAGGAAACGGCCGATAAGGTAGAAGCAAAGGAACAAATAGCAAAATTACAGCTTAAAACCTAATCATAGGAACAATCACATAAAATGTAAATGGCTAAATACACCCAATTAAAAGGTAGAGATTGTTAGATTGGATAAAAAAGCAAGATCCAACTATATGCTGCTTATAAGAAATACACTTTAATATAAAGACAAAACAGGTTAAGAGAGATATATATGTACAGATATATATCATGCTAACACTAATAAACATAAAGTGGAATGGTTGTATTAATATCAGACAAGGTCAATTTCAGAGTAAAGAATATTATCAAAAACAAAGAGGGTCATTTCATAATGACAGAGGCATTAATTCATCAAGAGGGCGTAACAATTCTAAAGGTATATGTACCTAATAACAGAGCTTCAAAATACATGAGACAAAAACTGATAGAATTGCAAGAAGAAAAACACACAAATCTGCATTTATAATCAGAGATGACATACCCCACTGTTAATAATTGGTAGAAACAGTAGATAGAAAACAGTAAATATATAGATTTGAACAGCACTATCAAGCATCTTGACCTAGTTAATATTTATATATAATACATCACTCAAAACAACAGAAGCACATTCTTTCCAAGTGCACAAGGAATGTGTGTCAAGATAATGTTGTGGGCCGTGAAACAAGTCTTAATAAGTGTAAAAGGATTCAAGTCACACCAAGTCTGTTCTCTGAACAAAGTAGAATTAAATTATAAACAAATAAAAAAATTTCACTGGATAACTTCCCAAGTGTTTGTAAACTAAATAACGTATTTCCAAATAACATGTTGATCAAGAAAGAAATATAAAAGAGGAATTAGAAAGTATTTTGAATTGAAGAAGCATATCAAAAAATTTTAAATTCTGTTAAAATAGTACTTAAGGGGACATTTATAGCACTAAACCCCTACATTAGGAAAGAAGAGAGGTCTCAGATCAGAGGCCCTACCTTTCACCAGTTTAAGAAACCAATGGATGGTGGTGTCTGTAGCTGAGATCAAGAACACAGGAAGAGGAGGAGGTTTACAGATGAGACACACTGAGTGTCCGGTAGGGCACCACGTGGTTGTAAGAATTTGATGATATAGGATTCTCAAACTAGGGGGCAACCGCAGGCTGGATATATAGATTTAGAATCATCAGGATGTAGGAAGCAGCTGAGCCACAGAGTAAACGAGATCTCCCAGGGAGAGTATGGAGTATGAGAAGAGTATTTAGCTAAAGACTTAACCCCAGGGGCCGCCAGCATCTGAGAGACAGAAGGACATCCACAAGATGATGAATTGAACAAAGAAGGAAAGAGGGTAACGTGGTGGAGAAGAGAGTTTCAGGAATGAGGGCGAGACCAATGGTGTTAAATGCGGCAGAAAGATCCATTGACAGGGAGACCACAGGGTCCACTTCATGGGGCTTTGGGGAGCTCTTTGCAGCCTTTGGAAGTGTTTCCATAGAGCACTGAGAAGCAGCAGCCAGCCCAAGGAGCTAATGGGAGGCCGGGAAGTTGCAATAGTGAACGTAGCATTCTTTCGAGAAGTATGAATAAATGGGGTTGAGGGAGAAAATATGTTCTGTCAGGTATGAGATGGGACCAATAAAAGGTTTTCAAAATGGAAAACACTTGAACATGTTTATACAAACAGTATCAGGAGCCCCCAAAGAGGCAGAGAATAAAGAAAGGGCAGGCAGTGAATGACGAAGAATGATTCAGGACAAATACCGCACAGGCCGTAGAGTGAAGAGCGTAGATGCATTGGCAGACCTTAACCAGGAAAGGCATTTGTTGTCCTTGGAGGACAGAAGGATACTGAGGACATGGAGATTGCAGACTGGGGGGAAATTCCCGACACTTGGCCTTAAATGCATCTTGTCACTAAGCTGTGGATGGGAAACTTCAAAACCAAATTATAAAATATTCCCTCTCAGAGGAAATTGACTACACAGAAAAAAATTCTTGGCTGTGACCTTGGGCAATTTTATATTTATAAAATGTCTTTTATTAACATCTTCATGTTTGGCTTAGTTTAGAGTGCCTAAAACATTGTAAACCAACTACAAAGAGCTGATAGACTTAGAAGAAATTGGTACTTTTGCTAATGATCAAAAAAATAGACACAAAACCAATAGTAAGATACTCTTCCATTTTCAAATTGGCCAAGATTCAATAAAGATAACTTATAGCACAACAGTTAGGACCTGGCCATGGAGTCAGACTGCTTGGGTTTGAATCTTGCCTCCACTTCCTACAACTTTGAATCTCTGAGCTCAGTTTCCTTGCCTACAGAATGAGAATAATATCAGTATCTACCTCATCCAGGGCTGACATAACACAAGCAAGGCTGTTGGGACAGTGCCCAGCAAAGGTAAGCATGGAATAAAAGCTACCTATGGTCATTCAGGCATTGAAGGATTGTAAATTGACACAAACTTTGTGAAAAGCAACTTCACAATATGTGTTAAGAGGTTATAAAAATTCCTTGTATAGGTATCTATCTTAAGGAAGTAATGAAAAAAAATTATTGAACACAGAAATCATGTCTGTCTTCTCTGCTATTTCTCCAGTGGTTATTACAGAATCAAGTTCAGAGGAAATACACAATGAATGTTTGCTGACTGCATAAACAAAGATTTATGTAAGAAGATGTTTATGGTTGTATTATGGTATATTTAAGAGAGAAACTTGATGAATGGCTTCATAAATTATAGCAATCCATGTGATGGAATATTATACAAGCATGGAAATGACATTTTGAAGAATATTTAATAAACGTGCAGAGCATTCACAGTAAAATGTTAAGGAATAAAAAACAACTAGGATGCAGAACTATATATGCAGTATATGCAGTGTATCATCCAAATTTTGTAATACATATATATGTACATACAAATTGGAAGGAGAGAGAAACATCCTGGTCCTCACTTAACTCTGAGTGGTTGGTTATAGGTAATTTCTTTTTATTCTTTATATGTGTCTGTGTTTCCATATTTTCCACAATGAGTATACATTACTTTTATAATCAGAGGAGGAATATTATTTAAACATATATTGGGAGAAACTCATTATGGATAGTTGAAAAAAATTAGTAATCTACAGTCAATAAAGAGATCCTTCAGAATTGGGCAGAATTGGGCTTATTATATTTTATAATAAGCCCAAGAATGAGAATGTTTAATTCCTTAGGTTTTAAAAAATGAACACAAAGTTCAAGTATATGCACGGAACATGGTGTGAGAAAATTGAAACCAAAACACATTGTGGAGCATCATTGAAAACATGGAGCCCACTGGTTAATGTAAAAACATGTGAGATTTTATTGCTAAGAATTGCTCCCCTGAATCATTTATCCTACACTGACCTTCTTGTCTGAATTGGAAAGCTTTGCAACCTAATTTTAATTTCTAATGTGCCTGGTGCTTATCCTCAGTTATTTTTTCTGTTTAAAATCCATTAGAATAGATGAAGAATAGGCTTATATTTTATGTACCTAGTTCTATATTATTTTTGTGCATTTATAACTGGCCTCTGGAGTTTAGTCCCCCTTTAATGATTTAGCTGTGCAAGATGTTACACAATTTATTAGAAGGAAGATGGGGAACAGATTCTGCATATTAAATGTGAAGATTTTTCTACAATGTGCACGACAGTCGAGAAGGGCATCTTTTACGTTGTATCGGATGATGCTCTGAGAAAGAGTTTCACTGGTTGGCCTGTCAGTTCATTCATTCCCAAGCCAGAATGAGTCCTGTAAAGTCCTGGGGTAGCTTGTGACTGACAACTGATTTTCACGGTTATCTTTCTGAGCACTGTGATGGACTTGGGGCTGCCACCAAAAGCTCCCTGAGATACATGAGCATGTCTCTCCGGTTTCCAAACTGGCACCATATTTGCAACATTCCAAAGCCTGGGACTCAGGTGAGGACTCAGGTGGGGACTCTGCAGAGAAGTCCCAAACATTCAAGGGTGTCTGTCTCTTCAGTCAATGATTCCGTTGAATGTGAAGAGCCTAGAGAATGTGCTTCTTTTTAGAAATTCAAGAAAGTGCCCAAAACGAGACTAGGGTCCCCCAGGTCTCCCTCCCCCCAGGGAGCACCTCCCCACGTCCTCTTCCCCTCCACACACTTCAACGCACACTCTGGTGCGAGTTACGGAGGCTGCTCGTGGAAAACCCGTCGGGGAGGATGCCGTGAATGGTGGTAGCAAAATCTCCCATCCACTGTTGATAGCACCTTTGGGAGATTCCTTCCTGCTCTCTGGGACCCTAGAGAGGTTGGCAATCACAGACCCCTATCACCTCCTTCCACACCATAGAGATAGCCCCAGAATCCAAGCCGGCCAATGAGAATATTTCACTCCTTTGGCCACAGTGGTTGGGTCAAGGATGGTCACATGATATCAGTAGGGCCAGAGAGTCCCACGCTATTGAGGCGTTGTAGAGAGTTGTCCTCCTCCACCAGGCTGGGGGCTAGAGAAATGCCAGAGGTGGAGGGTTGGGTTCCAGTGGTAGGTCTGCCATCTCCTAACGTATGATGCAAGGAAGCTGGTCCTCTGTCTCCTTACCTGTGAAATGAGCTGATAATTGTACTCTTCCATCCTAGGAGCATGCTGAAGATGTAATGCTTAATGAGCACCTGCTGCAGGGCAGGCACTGACCAAGTCTTAGCTTGTAACAGTGTCTTTATTATCTTGCCTGCTGCATGAGGAGAGCTGCCAGGGAATCAGGTCAGTCAAAGATGAGCAGAGCTGAGGGATGAAAAGGAGAGAAGTCATGCACAGTGTTGGATTCCCTGGATCTGGCATCCCTTGAAGTCTGCCTACCACAGCATCTCCCAAGAACATGAGTCAAAACTCCCCCCTTTGCTTAAGCCAGTGTGAGTTGGGTGTTCATCACTTGCAATGAGTTTGGATCACTATGAAGTAATACAGTAAAAACCAAAAATGTTTTTGTTTCAAGTTATTGAATTGCTTTTACCTCCTTAAAAGAAGATCCTTTTTGAAAAATTTCTGGGAGGAAAACGGTAGGGTTGAATTTCCTTTCAGATTCAAGTCCCAAAGCTCACAACACTGAGAGTCGACTGAAAGTTATGGAGCTGGTCATCTGGTGATTTCTCTGTTTCCGGGATATATTGTCCTTTTAACAGCAAGTGCTATTTGTATTTGCTGCAAGTGGAATTTTCTATTACTCTTTTGACATCCAGATCACTCATTGCTTTTTATTATGCTCTGGATTTAGAAAGAAATATGCTCCTGACAGCAACTTTATTTGAATTCTTCTGCTTAGGTTAATGGCAAATAAAAGCCAAGACCACCGCCAGATCCAAACCAACAAAACTGAGCTTGTTCTTAGGGAAGCAGCTATTTAAGATGCTGATTTCTTTCACCAGTGCTGTGTTTACAGACTCTATGGCTGGATATTATTCACCTTTTGGAAGGTGTTTGCTTCAGTTGTAACCTGAAGCAATGCTTGGCCAACAGAGGCATTCTCGCCTTTATCTGATTTTAAACTAGAAACCATTCCTTGAGCCAGATACTTTATCTGCATCACTTTAGTTAACGCATATCACAAATCTGGGAGTCAGGGATACATCCTCATTTAACAGATAAGCAAACACATACCTGAAGCTTGGAAAGTCGAAGTTGCCCAAGGTGAACAGCAAAGAGGCAGATGCAGGGTTCAGACCCAGGCCCGTCTGAGCTGGCAGGTGCCTCTTGCCTCCACCACTATTAGACGTCAGGGGCCCAAGAGTCCCTGGACAGGTGCGTTTCACGTGAAACCCTGATAACTCACACACCAACCGGCAGGGACTTTATCACATGTGGGTTCTCAGCCCCACTCCTGTGTTTTGACTAAGCTTCAGGCACACAGTCATGTGGACACAGAGAGTATGGTTGGGAGAATCGCCTGTGGGAAATCTCTGAGCCCAAGGGTCTCTGTGAGTGGTTTGTGTGTGGCTGAGGGCATCATACCCACTGAGAATCTGCCTAAATCCCATGCAGCAGGGCTCGCCCAGTCCCCACAGCTGTGACTGCCCCTTCCTGTGCTCAGGTGTGGCTGCACATAAGACGTTCTTTGCAAATAACCCCCTTTTCCCCTCCTCCTCCTCCTCCTCCTCTTCCCCGAGCTAATCCAGGACTTCCACCATCCCCTACCCGCTACAGGGATCAGCCACACATCCAGAGGTTTATTGGATGTTTGCTACACCCTTAGTACAGATCAGGGAGAGGGATGGAGACAAAACCCACAGACGAGCCCCTGCCTCCTGTGGCCCAGACCAACTCTCTGTCCAGCAAATCCTTGATGTCCTCTCTGGTCCTCTAGGAGAAACCCAGCAACGCCCTTCAGCAGGCCATAATAATGTGGCTGTTGTGGAGCCATAAAATGTTACGGTTTCCAGCTCTGTCATCAGCAGCTCTATAACTCTTAGTCTGAGCCATTCTTCAAACTTGGCAGTGCTCCAAGTCCTGAGCCATCCCCTAAAGCCCTGCAGGTGGTCAAGCCAGGACTTCCTTAGACCCACATTTGGGTGACTTGGCACTAAAGGTAAATACTTTGTGTTACTCTTCTTGGAAATGTAAAGACCCCAACCACATCTAATACATGCTAAATTAGCCAAAAGACCAAGTGAGGTAGCCAGAGATCGTGCCAGAGCTCATATCTGGAAAACAGGAAACACAACATTGGGGATTGCCCAGAGTTAGCCAACTGCAAGGTTGAAGGTATGGTCTTCCCAAGACTGTGCTCACACTCGACACCAACTGCACATTCAGGGGGGGTTCCAAAACCATCCTCAGGTTCAATAATTCTTTAGAGGGATTCATAGAACTCATTGGAAACTGTTAGGCTCATTGTTATGGTTCATTACAGGGAAAGAATACAAATTTCACTTAGCCAAAGGAGGAAGTACACAGAGCAGAGAGTGGGAGGCTCCCAAATGTGAACCCTCTGTTGTTGTCTCCCCCTGGAGTCAGGTCGTGTTACTCTCCTGCATGGATATATGACAACACAGGTGAGTATTGCCAACCAGGGCAGCTCACCCAAGCATCAGTGTCCAGAGTTTTTACTGGGGCTTCATTACATAGACATGATTGATTGATTGATTGCCCACATAGTTGAACTCAGTCTCCAGGCCAACTGCCACCTTGAGGCCAGTCACCACCCCAAATCACATGGTTGGGCTTTCTGACATAGCCAGCCTCCACCCTAAGATCCGGTGTGGCCAGCTGCCGTGCTAAGCAAACACCCTCCTGTCGTGTATGACACACATTACCTCCCAGAAGCTGAAGGCAAAGGCCAGACCTCTCTCTGGGAGAGGCCAAATTCTTGACTACACAGGGATCCAGAGGAGGGAAGGCCAACTTGGGTTGGGGTGGTATGACAAGGCTGTGGCTGGCAAGGTTGTGAGTGTGTGGGATGCTGAGCTCCATTTAAGACAAATTATATTGTGATCCAAAAATGTATCAACAAAGGTGGTCACTCAAACTCAGGGATGGAAACAATCCAAGGGCAGTCGTGGGAAGGGCAAGGGGTGTTGCTACACATAAGAGGACAATGTTGAAAAATTTACAAGGATCAGAATCTTGGAATGGATGGGGTCAGTTGGCACAGAAATGAGTCATTGTTATTCCAGAGCAGTTAATTGCAGCCTCTTCTCCTCTCCTCTCCCACATGTGAACTCCCCAGAGGCCGAGGGCCAAGCCTGCCATGATTTACCCATCCTCCCCTGCAATCAGAGATAATGCATTCCTAAACACAGTGCTGCAAAGACCAACTAATTATAATGCAGTTGCTTGCCCTTATTTTATTCTCTGCATTTCTCTGCTTGTTGAGTTGAGAATTGTAACCCTATTATTAATTCATTAGGAAACATAATTTCATGCAAAATAATGTGTTTACCCTCTTCTATTAGGTTAAGGTGGTGTGATTATTAGAGCTGTATCAGGCAATGAGATACTCGCTCCCCGGGGGGCTGAAGGAGCCGCTTAATTTCTCTTCGATCAGATACATGGAGCCAAGGAGAGTTGACTGCAATTCTGATTTTTTGGCACATCTTCTATTAGCATGTAAGTGAGATGTCTGGTGGAGACTGTTAAATGAGAGGAAGATGCTTGAGCAAATATTGTTTAATCATATTTTTACCTGGTCGGTATGAGATGATCTTCACATCTGGGTTTGGTGTTGCCTGAAAGAGTTCATTTACATCCCAGAAGCTCTTAGGGAAAGAAGAACTAGTGCATTTTCTGTTTTATAAGATCACTGGTCACTGTTGATGGGTCACTGGTGAGCAGCCAGGCCATCAGAAGGACAGCAAGGAAAAGGCCACGGAGGAGCCGACAGTGCCCTTCCCAGACCTCTGAACAGCCGGCCCCAGATCCTCCCCAGGAAAGAACCTTACTAAAGTCCCCTCTGACACCTTTTACAGACCTCCCCTGGTATTGTCTTGAGCCCAAAATGCTTTGAGAAAACTCTGGAACTCTCAGGACCTCCTTTATGCGAACCCTTCTGTGCCAGGCCTGGCTGGATATTGTCATCTCGGGACTGGAATTACAATCTCAGATTTGAAGACAGTGAGAGGAAGGGCTTTTTTATTTTTCCAAGGTTCTTCTTAAAAAACTTTCACTAGATCTCTAAAATTTTTGACTCCTGGAGTTGGACATAAGGTCCCTTCTTCAACAAAGAGGCAAATGGATACGGAAAAATAGCAGAAACGCTCCCAGAAACCAACTGGCCAGGGGGAAAGAAATGGCCCTCCCTGCGCGTGAGCACAAACCACAGACGCAGGAAGAGACAGGAACCGAGGGAGGGAGACAAAAAAAAAGAGAGAGAATAACTTCACAAATTGTACCAAAATGGGAAATATTGCGGCGGAGGCTGGCGGTTTGGGGCTGTCAAGGGGAATAACTTTCTGTCCTGTATTAATGTTCTCTGTTCTCTCTCCCTCTAATGACTAATCGTGTTTTTCCTGTGGATGCTTTTTCCAATACATTCTCCTTTGGTTTGTTTTCTCTTTGTACATATCGATAATGCTTCTGCTTTTTGTGGACTGTCTGTCCCAGGGCAACCCAGGACTCTCTGGATGGGATCCGCGGTGCAGATGGAGGCGGTACCCTCTACTCACACGTGTCCTAGGACGGACTCAGGTTCCCAGGGCTCTAGACCTGGCTCTGTGCAAAACAGCCATGGGATCTCAGGTAGCTCCGTTTACCTCTCTGAGTCTCAGTGTCTTCGTCAGCTTGGGCTGCTCCAACAAATTACCATAGACTGGGTGGCATAAATAGCAAACATTTACTTCTCACGGTTCTGGACACTGGAAGTCTGAGATCAAGGCACCAGCATGGCTGTGTTCTGGAGAGGGCCTTCTTCTGGGCTGCAGATGGCATCTTCCCACTCTGTCCTTGCATGGTGGAAGGGGCAAGGGATTTCCCTGGGACCTCTTTTATAAGGGCACTAATCCCACCCGTGAGGGCGCCACTCTCATGACCTAATCACCTCCCAAAGGCCCAACCTCCTAATACCATCACGTGGGAGCTAGGATTTCAACATATGAGTTTGGAGGGACACAAACATTCAGTCCAGTGCACTCATTTTCCCTGGCACAAAACAGGAGCAGGAAGGACCCAGTAGCCTACCTATTTTCTAAGGTTACTGTGTGAAACCTGTTTGAAAAGCAAACTCACTATACAAATGTAAATGGTGTATTTTTTATGAGTTAAACCTTGGTGACCTCATAGGAAGACACTTTGGTAATTCCCCCTCTTGCGGTTTAGGGACATCCTGTAAACTATTACTTAGGGATGAGTTGGGCCCCGTGGGGTGGACACTACCTGGAGCAGACATCACTTGGGGCCTGGTATCCACCTCCCAGAAACCCTGAGGTCTGCATCCAAAGCTTGCCTCCTTCTCTCCTTGGAGATATGTCTACATGAAGTCCCCCAGAATGTCTGTTCATCCCGACATCCGATAAACTAATGACAAATAGGAAGAGAAATGCCAACCCAGACCACACTATGGACTGGTCAGTTGCTGCGTCAGTGAGCCTCACCTGTGTGCCAGGTCCCAAGCCACCTGCTCTGCTCCTGCTCTGAAGGAGCTGCAGATCCCACTTCAGAAAACCAAGTTCGCACTTCCCAGCCGTCTGAGGGGTGAAATAAAGCAGGAGACCCGGTTGGCGTCGGGGAGAGCCTTTGGACTGAGGGATGTCCTGCAGCCTGGGTTTACCCCCAGAGCAGAGCCTTGGACGCGGATCAGGGCAGGTGGTTTATCTGACAGCAGACCCCCAAAGACAGGAGCAAGAGAACAGGGAGAGGGAGACCCTTGAGGAGGAGAAAGGGACAACTTAAACGTGCGCCGTTGATGCTGCCCTGTGGACCAATTCTGCCCACTGGCAGGGCCCGTGTGAAGCCAGGAGGAGGAGCTCACCCAGCATCTCCGCAGCCCGCTGGGGGACAGGAGCACCCAGGGCGACCTCCCTCCCTCAGGCTGTGCCTGTGCTCCAGCTGAGCGAGCTCCCTGCTCCGGCAGGACAACGTGCAACCATCCACCCAACGCGGCTGGAATCAGGTGTGGCCGGGGAGGGGCCGATGCTGGAGCCACGGGATACAGAGAGCCCGCGGGCAGGGCAGGCATGACTGGGCGAGCTCACAGGGAGGGAAGTGTCGTCCGGCTGGGGCAGAGGCCCGGTGGACAGCCCAGATCTCCTGCTCCCTGCCCCCAGCTGCTGTCTCCCGGTAGGTGCCCAGGGGCCGGGGCTCAGGGCGGTTCCTTCACGCACCTGGGAGACCTGCGGAACCACCGGGGTCTCTGGGCCTCTCGCTGGGACGGCCTGCACTGGCCAGGAGGCAGATGGGGACCCCCACCCCAGGCTCCTCTTGTCTTTCTGCAGCCCCCCCGCCCCCCGTGCAGTCATCACCAACTTTAATTCATCCTCTCCATGGAGCTGCCCAGTCCCAAAGCCCCGGGCCCTCTGAAGCTCTGGACCATTTCCCCTGCCCACACCTCTTGATCACCATTTTGGGCAAACACAAATAACTTTGAAAAGGAGCAAGAAGGGAGCGAAGGAGACAGCGGAAGGGGGTGGCTCTGTGCCGGGCAGCACTGGCGGCCAGGTTCTCTCGGGGCCCCTGAATGGCAGAGATGCAGGAAACTCGAAACGGAGACCACGGCAGCTGCGTGTCCGGGCAGTCGGCTGACCAGGGGAGAAGAGGGCGGCCAGATGGTTCCCATGGGGACGGGCAGAGGCAGGACGGCGTTGGCAGGAAGTTGGAAGGTGCTGCCAGGCGCCACGGGCCCGGCAGGCAGCCCAGGGAGGGCGGCACTGCTCCGGCTGAGAGCCCAGGGCACCTGCGTGGGTCTGGTGACGGACCCTGGGTTCGCCCCTGCCCCCCACTCTGCAGCACGCCCTGCCCTGAGCTGAAGCAAGGGCACCCCCTGGGCTTCCCCAAGTTGCTTCCATCCATCCTCTCTCTGAGGGGGGCAGGCACAGGGTGGAGGCTTGGCAAAGACTCAGACAGAAATCCCCTGCAGGTCTGTTACCAGTCCAACTTCCATCATAAAGAAGAGGAGGCAGGAGCACCCTGTGCTCAAATACACTTCATTGGTGTCCACTTGCAGGTCAAGTAGCATCTCCTTTGATACACAGAGTTGCTCAGCCCTGGCCTGCAAACACTGACTGCTGTGCAACCTGCAGTAACTTACACACTTACTCTGTGCCTCCAGGTTCTCCTGCATAAAGTCAGGACAAGACCCCTGCCTTGCAGGATTGTTGCAGTCAAGCCCATGGGAAGCTCTCAGTAAATATCAGCTAGTACTAAAATGTGTGCTCCTTTTTCTCCAAATGTACACGGCTGTAACCCGACAGCTGCACTGGTTCCAACATACCGGCAGAGGTTGTAGGATTCTTCATGGCCCCCCTTGGAACCCTCCCACTCCAAAGCCAGAATAGAATTCTCCATGAAGCACTTGTTCCCACCTCTCTGTCTTCTGGGGAACACTGGTCAGACAAACGGCTGGTCTTGGCCGTGCTCCCCAGCCACAGCGGGTGTCCACAGAAGACGGCCGTGCGTGGCACAGAGTCGGTCTTTGAGGTAGGATGGCTGCTGATTTAGTACCACTGAGGCTGGCTCCCCACCGCGTGGCACTCAGGTAATAGCTGGCCTTACAACTCTGACAGTGACCAAGACCCTCCCCGGCTCAGTCATGTCACCCAAAACTAAGAATGCTCAAGTGGGCTCTCAGCTGGCCCCTGCCTCATTGCTGAGCCCTCTTAGGGGCCATCTCGGCGCACCAGCCTTCCTCAAGCCATGCGGGACACGGCGGCTTCTTTTGTGCTCTCTGTGGCGTGGCCCAAGACAACTCAGAGCCACTTCCTCCTTGAAGTGTTTCTTGATCTCTCCACCTCGACATAACGCGCTCTTCTGATCTTCCACGGGTCCTTGTTTCTCTTTCCTACCAGGGCTGGCTACCTGTTTTGCAGGGCCCAGGACAAAATGAAAACATGAGGCCCCTTGTTCAAAAGCAGCAAAAAAAAGTACTATTCAAGGTACTAAAACCGAAAGCTTTTTTCTTTCTTCCACAGTCTCTCTCTCTCTTTTTTTAATTAATTTATTTATTTCAGAGTATTACGGGGGCACAGACTTTTAGGTTACATGTATTGCCTTTACTCTGCCCAAGTCAGAGCTTCAAGCGTGTGCATCTCCCAGAAAGTGCGCTCTGCAGCCCTTAGGTGTGAATTTACCCATCCCTTCCTCCCCCACCACCTGCCCAACAGCCAATGAATGTTACTTCCGTATGTGCACATAAAAGCTGATCAATTAATGTGCTACTTCCATATGTGCACATATAAGTTGGTCAGTTAGTATCAACTTCATCGTGAGTACATGTGGTGCTTGTTTTTCCACTGTTGAGATACTTCGCTTAAAAGAATGGGCTCCAGTTCCATCCAGGATAATACAAGAGGTATTAGTTTGCCGTTGTTTTTTGTGGCTGAGTAGTACTCCATGGTATACCTATACCACATTTTTTTGATCCACTCATGTATTGATGGGCACTTGGGTTGTTTCCACATCTTTGCAATTGTGAATTGTGCTGCTATAAACATTTGAGTGCAGGTATCTTTATAGAGTAGATAGACAACCTACAAAATGGGAGACAATTTTTGCATGCTATACATCCAACAAAGGACTAATAACTAGAATCTATATAGAACTCAGGAAAATCAGCAAGAAAAAATCAAACAACCCCATTAAAAAATGGGCAAAGGACATGAATAGAAACTTCTCAAAAGAAGACAAATGGCTAAGAAACATATGAAAAAACCTCAACATCACTAATCATCAGGGAAATGCAAATCAAAACCACAATGAGATACCACTTAACTCCAGTGAGATTGGCTTATATCACAAAGTCCCAAAAGGACAAATGTTGGCGAGGATGCAGACGGATAGGAACACTCATACACTGCTGGTGGGACTGCAAATTAGTACAACCTCTATGGAAAGTAATATGGAGATACCTCAAAGAATTAAAAGTAGAATTACCATTTGATCCAGCAATCCCACTACTGGGTATTTACCCAAAGGAAAAAAAGACATTCTATAATAAAGGCATCCACAGTCTCTCTTGACTTGTCATGGTGGTTTTTTATTTTCTATTTAATGTCTTTTTAAGTAAAGAAAATTAAAATCTTAAATGATCAGCATGAATTTTGTGATTCCTCTTCATATCCTGCAGTGGCACTTTTCAATGCAAAGATCAGAGCATTTAAGTCATAGGCAGATTCACCAGTATGACACGATTTGTGTCTGTGGCTCATGCATGCATATGTTACGCACAGGCTACACGGCTGTGTGACCTTGTAGTCATTCTGAGTGCCGTATGCAAATGGGGTGGCAGGGAACAGCAGCCTTCATGAACATTGCAAGTGTTTTCTCTGCCTGTGCAAATGCGAAGATGCTCCACTGTCCCATCAGACTTCACTTTGAAAACACAAGATCAAAAATAAAATTATGAATAATTTCAAGATGGCAGCAGCGGAATGCTAACCCTACCCTTGGCCCTTCTGGGCGCGAGGCCTGTGTGACTGAGCGAGTTGTATGCCCAGGAACTGGACCCGCTTCCTGCTTGGGTTGGCTCAAGCATGGATTCCTGCGCCACCGGCCGTGAGCTCACCAGGGAAGGAGTCCGGGCGTGCTCCAGCGCCTTGCACACGGTGAGGGAGTGAACGCATAAGTGGGCCGTCACCAGAACAAAAGTTCACAGCGAGGAAGAGCAAACTTCACACTCCAGCCAGATTTCAATTCTCCTCCCTCACCCACTTTAAGACGTGGAGACCACTAAGTTATCGTGACCCCACTTTCCTGTAGGGCACGTGGGAATCCATCTGGAAAACCATGATTTAGGGATTTGATCCATGAAAGGAAACACCCCTGTCTTAGCACAGGTGAGCACTGTTCCAGAAGCACATTAAGAATCCAAGTGGACACGATTCATTTGTTCATCCATTCATTCAACACGTGCATATTTATGTAGAGCCTGCTATGGGTACTGGGACACGCCAGTGAGGAAAACAGACTCGCAGAGCATGTTCCAGCGGGAGGCAACTACAGACAAAATGCCTAAAGTAGAAGAAGACAATGAACGCTAGGGAGAAACAAAGCGGAGAGGGACAGGAGGTCTGGGTGGTGAGGGCTGGAGAAGTCCTCTCGGAAAGGGTGACATTTGAACAAAGATTTGAACGAGGCCAGGAGTGAGCTGCATGGAGGTGTGGGGAGAGAATGTTCTGGCACACTTAGACCCTCACGCAGCGTCTGATGTATATTACTGGGCACTTCTGAGACGGGAGGCTGGCTGGGGTCACGCCCAAGTGGGCTTCTAGCTCCCAGGTCTCCGTTCGCCTCTTACCTAGATCCCAACCTGTCCCAACCCTTCCCTGGGCGTGTTTCTGTACATAAAGTTAGAGACTGCAGTTAGGTCGTTCCTTGGAAATGATTGCTACTGTATTAGTTTCCTGTGGCTGCCATAACAAAGTACCACGAGCCAGATGGCTTAAACAGCCAGAAATTTATTCGGTCCTAGTTCTGAAGACTAGAAATCCAAAATCAAAGTACTGGCAGGGCCACACCCTCTCTAAAGCTTGGAGGGGAGGGCCCTTCCTTGCCTCCTGCAGCTTCTGGGAGCCCCAGTTCCTTAGTTAGTAGATGCCTCATGCCAATCTCTGCCCCGGGCATCACATGGCTGTCTCCTCCCTTGAATACATTCACAAGTATTGGGGGTTAGAATTCCAACATATTTGGGGGGAACACAATTAAACAGGGAAGTGGAGTGAAGATAATTATTCTATTGATCTGCGTGGATCCTATGCTGTCCTGGGTAGCTCACGCATTTTCCTGACTGAAGACAGGCCGTCTATACATGCAGCTGAAAGTGACACCTTCAAAGTCTCTTTCCTCCCACTTTGAGCTGTGTAGACCCAGGTGCTCTGGTTGGGGCCAATGTTGCTCGTTCATTACTGGCTGCTGTGATTTCAGTGAAAAGATAATTACCAGTTTTGTTCACTTAAAAACAGGAAGAATATGCTGCCATCAAAGCTAGGCACAGCCCTGATCTCCTGGGTAATCCGACGCGTCTCGTGGCTTCTGGTTTCTCATTTCTGGTTTCCAATTTTCTAATGCTTTTGGTCGGTTATTCCCTGATGGTTGAATCCTTCTGGCTTCTTCCTTATTGAAAGTCCTTAGATGTTGAATTTAGTCTCATTTTGGTATGCATGAGGAACATACTCAGAGTTTTGCTTGGTTTTGCTTTTCTGGAGGACTAAGAAAATTAACTCCTAGAAACAACTATGTTGCATTTGTCCCTCATTATATATTCCTTCTGTAGCTACACCCAGAGGCCTCTAGGTTTTGTGTTTTTGAAACAACAACCAAAGCACCACAATTCCTCACTCGAGGTTACTGTTTTGGGCAGACGCCTCAGCACTTTCTCATCATTTAGCAAAAGAGCAATGGACATAGGATTCTTTCTTTGCTACCAGAGCTTTTTATCTTTATGTTTAATTAACTATTTTGCTTTTAGTCAGTAAATCAAGCAGCAAATTCCCTGGTCCTTAAAGTTGAGCAAAAGGACCTGTGGGTAAAACCTTATGCTTCAAATTTCGATAAGCTGTTCAATCCAAACTCACCAAGGCCAGGAGTCAAGAGACCTGAACCAGCAGGCTTGCCCTGCTGTTTAATCCCCCACGACCGTGGGGGAGCCTTGTAACCAGCCCAGGTCCTCGTGTTCCCTTCTGTAAAATAGAGATTCTGCTTCCTGCTCTATTTATTCAGAGAGTAGTTGGGAGAAGGCAGTGAGGAAATTAATGTAAAGCTACTTTGAGAAAGGTGAGGGGCTCTAGCAGAATGAGTGTTTATCGAGTCCCACCCATCTCACCAGAACTCATTAACTGCAGGTCAAGGGCACAGGCACTAAACCAGGCCAAAGCTTATTTGGCAACAACCCCTGAGGATCATGAAATGCATTTCTTGGTGTCTGCAGCATGACCTTCAAAAGTTTTCCTTGTAACTAAGGACCAGAAAATTCTATGGAGCCACGCCCCTCCTTGGGTAAGCTTATGGCCTGTGAGAAGGTATATTTTAAAAAGAAAATCCCTCTGGGCCAGAATGATCAAACATTCTTGCAAATGCCAAGACTCTCTAGATGGAATAAATGCAGCAGGAACCCAGTCGAAGATGCCACAATGATAGGGGATCACGCACCAAACGGGTGTGGAGTAGCCTGGGTGACACATGCATCCGTATCCGACGATGGTGCTTGGGCAGCCAGTCTGGGCTGTGTCTGAGAAGCTGACCCCTCATTTATCGCACAAGAGAGCCGCTGCATGCATAGAAAACCAGATTATCCATCTGCTGTCTCCATCTAACCTGACGTGCCTGTCCAGGGGTTTGGGGGGCTGGGGTCTGGGGGGACAAATGCTTCCCCCCACTGGAAAGAAGACAGAAGGGTTCACTGCCAAGCCCCAGCAGAAGGCTGCAGTATTTACTGAGGACAGGCAGGAAAGAAAATTCATCCCTGTGTCCCAGGGATTTGGAGCTGGAAGGAACCGCAGAGATCATTGAGCTCAGTGACTCATTAACCGTTTACTCTCACAGTGGGGCCATTGGTGTTTGTCGATGTTCTTTCCCTCCCAAATGGAATCTTCCACCGAACAGTGTGTTTGAAAGGAGATACAAAGCCCGGCTGGCCGCACAGGGCAAGACAGGATGGGAGGGCTGTCACTCTCCCTTCCCCTGCAAGCCTCCTGGAATCTAACTAATTCCTCGTTTTGCAGATGAGGAAAGAGGGGCCCAGGGAGGAAGCAGTCTTTCTCGAGCTCACAGGGCCAGGTAGCAGCGGAGTTGAGACTTGCCCCAGGTCTCTGGACTCCCTGTCTGTAGTGGATACTGGAACGCACCAGACAGACCTCCAACTAGTTCCCTGAGACACACAAGTGCCTCACCTCCATTTTTGTCCATTCTAAGCTTAACAAATATGCAAACGCTCACACAGTATACCCAGCCCTGTTTGGTTACAAGTAACAAACAACCAACTCAAACTGGCTTAAGCAAGAAAGGGTAATTCGATGGATGGCATGCTGTGCTGGCCACATGTCAGGGCCCAGTTTCCTCTTCTCTCTCTCCCCCCCATTGCCTCCCTTTTCCCTCCCCTAAGTCCAGTCCTCTTCTCCCCTCTTCTCTCTCTCTCCATCTCTCTGCCCCACTCCCCTACGATTTATTTTGTTCCTAGGCAGACTCCACCTCATGGTGGTAAAACGGCTGCCAACAAGTCCAGGCTGCCATCCTCAAACCTCAAGAAAGAGAGGTTTCTTCCTGCCAATGAAGGTTTCCTGCAGGGTCCTGCCCTGAATGGCACAGCCGGGGCCACTTGCTCATTCCTGAGCCAATTGTTGTAGCCAAGGGGACGGGGCACAGGCTATTTCACACCAGTTTGGTGATTTGTTTAGGCTGGTCACCTGCTACCCCCAGAACTGGGGTGAGGTCGACTCCAGCCAGAGCTCGTGGACATCACGTAGAGAAAGGCTACCCCCAAGATCAGTGATTTTTATTGTTACAGGGAAAGGCAAAGGGAAAGCTGGGCAGGCAAACAAAGTCCTATATATTATAATCGATCTTCAGTTCTAAATTCTTAGGAAAATGTCAGGATATTGGAGAGATCAGTTATTTAAAGAAAGCAAAAATATAATATTTAATTTTAAATGTAATCCCTCAAAGAATTAAATAAGAATCAAAAAGCCAAATTCCAGAGATGCTCATAATCATGCTATTTAAATAGTAAAACAACTGTTCCGACACAGCCGGACATTTAGTTAAGTAAATCATGGTACATCTTCCTAATGCGACATTATGCAGCTTTCAGAGTGATCATTATGAAGACTGTAGCAAGGCAGAAAATGCCTCTGAGAGAAAGTAAAGGGAAAGCATGAAACAAATGGTATCTGTGCTGTGTTTATACAGCTACCAAAAAATTCTACGCTTGGGGCAAAGACTGGAAGGGAATATAGAAAAATGAGAGAAATTTCATTTGTTGCCACAGCAAGCTGATAGGTGATGTGTGTGTGTTATGAGCAACTGAAATTTTTAAAAAATCAAAGGAATAAATCCAGTACAGTGGGCCCCCCACCACCAGAAGCTAAGGATTCTACCCAAAGTCTCAGAGGGAACACAGCCCTGCTGATACCTTGATTTTGGACTTGTAGCCTCCAGAGCTGTGAGAGGAAAAATGTTTGTTGTCTCCAGTCCCCCAGTTTATGGTACTTTGCTAGGCAGTCCTGGGAAACGAGTACAGGTACAACCCTCTGGAATCCAGATGGCCAGGGACCCTGGAGAATCTCCCAGAAGCCACGGAGAAGGGGCTCCAGGTGGGAACAGGCACGGCCGAGCCTGGTTCTGGAGGGTCACCAGGCCTCTAAGCACATCAGGGACCCTGGCCAAGGTCACTGTGCCGCTCCTCACATGGCAGGCTCCTGCAGGTCTCAGCCCAAATTCGCTTGTTCAGAACCCTTTCCTTGGCTCCCTCAACTGTTCGCCACAGCACCAGTGGGGCTGCCAGCTCAGTCCCTCCTAATCTCCATCAGCCCCCCAAAGCCATCCCAAATTCATAGACATCTCAGTAAAAATTACAGGCTGGTTCTGCAAGTGTAGCTCGGGGCCAGCCCCAAACCTTCACTGCAACCCGAGAGCTACCCCAAGCCTTCCGTGCGAGGGCCGGGGGGTGTCTGCGCAGTTCCACAATCATCACTCTGCACCTGTCTGTCTACCAATGCGAGGGGAGCCTGGGAGTCAACAGTTTCCAGACCCTGTGTCTGAGGCATCCTGGCAGGTCCTGCAAGAGGGAGGCAAGGGAGGAAGGTGGGAGGAAGGGAGGCAAGGAGAGGCCATGCCTTCTGGATGTGGCCCCACATGTATTGCCCTGGGTCTCTGCTCAGTTCCAGCAGCCACCAAATCCCCGGTATAGCTGCTGTGTGGCCTGGGTGACATCACTTCTTTTCTCTCCCCCAGCACTAAGGGTGGCAGCAGCTTCCAGAAGCCAGATATCTGTGGTTGTCTTCTCTTCCACTTTTTGCACCATCAGCCCTTCCAATGCTTTTGCAGCCAATTCCTGGATTAAATCCCTCCTGTGCAATGAAATGTCTAGAGGGACCCAGACACTTTCCGCTTTGGACACTGACTGATCCACGGTCCTATGAGTACATTGCAGAGTTCAGGGTGCAGCTCCCGGCCAATGCCCTTCTCAGTCCTTCCCACAGCTGCAGTGACCTTCTCTACCCACCTGCTTGCTTATTTTGTGTCTTTATGTTGAAATGTAAGCGCCCAAGGTCAAGGACCTTCTCCGGCTCACTCACCACTGTATCCCCGGATTCATGCAGAGACAACAATACATACTTTTTTGAATGGGGAGGCTGCTCCTCAGAAGAGAAGGGGGCCAGGGTATGATAGCAGCACAGTGGGGGCTTGATCACCTCAAGCTGCTCCCGTCTGTGGTTAAATGAGACCCGGCTGGGATGGGGCCAAGAGAAAGTCAGCCCCAGAGTGTCTCTTCCTTGGAATGCCCCTGTCACCCTGCCCGCCTGGCACCCAGCTAACCGAGCACCCCTCTGTGCCCCCAGCACCCGAGTCCTTCCAGGCACAGCTGGCCTGCCCCTCAGGCACTCCCTTCCATGTCCACCTCCCCGGCCGGCCAGCGAGCTCCTTCAGGGCCTGGCCGAGGCTCATGAAACTGGGCATCCTGAGACCTCTTAAGGGGCCAACACCAGCCAGGTGGGTGCGTGCATGGGGGGATCGCTGGATTGGCAGGGTTGGAGGAGAAGGGTGAGGGGGGAGTGCCAGGCCCGGCTTTAGATGACCCTCCCCAATTAAGGAATCGTCTCAGTGAATAATAACCATTTGCCAGTCTCCACACCATTGGCCTCTCTCCTCTCTCAGCCCCCAAGGACACAAGGAGGCGGCTCCATGGTCCTACCTGAGAGATAAAGAGGCTGCTGCCCCGACCAAAGCCACAGGGCCAGGCCCAGACTGGGACTTAGCCCCAGCAGTGTCGGCTGGCAGGGCCCCTCTTGGTCCTGTGCCACTCAAGGCGCTGCACCACTCTGGTGGTCCAGTGGCTCTTTCTCCTCCTTGCTCTCTCTGACGTGGGTAGCTGAGCCCCCAGTGGGGAGCCAGGCTACCTGGGCGCAAACCCTGCCTCAGCTGCTTCCAGAACTCTGAGCCCTGGGCACATCACTAGACCTCTCCAAGCAAGCCCACATCCTCATCCATAAAACAGGGCTAGAGTGGCATCCGCCTCAAGGAAAGGTTGTGAGGATTAAGCAAGGTGATATAAAGGAGGCACCTGATAGTGTAAATCAGGTGATTAGTGCATTAAAGCAACACCGCAAAACACACTGCCCTGAGCTCTCAGGAAGAGGATGAAGCATCTCTTAGAGGTCAGAGGCTTCCTGTTTAGCACCACCCCAAAATCTGTGCTGTCCTTGAAAGCCTGAGTTCTCTCCCTGGCCACTGGGCTGCCCCGTTGAAATATAATGTGAGCCATATATGTAATTTAAAATTTTTTAGAAGCCGGGCACAGTGGCTCACACCTATAGTCCCAACGACTCGGGAGGCTGAGGCAGGAGGATTGCTTGAGGACAGGAGTTCAAGGCTGCCGTGAGTTATGATTGTGCTACCGCACTTCAGCCTGGGCAACAGAGTGAGGCTCTGTCTCTAAAAAAAATCAAAAATATAAAATAAAAGAAAAATTTTTAGCAACTTCACTTTTTAAAACTGTAAAAGAAAAACAGGTGGAATTTATTTTTATATGATTTGGTGTCACATTATACTATTTAGCCCAATATATCAAAAATGTTATTTCAACACATAATCAGTATAAAATTATTAATGAATTATTTTAATCCTTTTTTGCACTAAGTCTTTGAAATCCAGTGAGTATCTGACACAGCACATCTTAACGTGGACAAGCCACATGTCCAGTGCTCAGTCGCCACGTGTGGCCAGTGGCTATCATACTGGATAGCTCAGCTCTAGAGACATAATCACTCTATTTTCAACCAAGCTGGAAAGACCTGGAATTCTGCAGTTGCCTTCCTCAGGCAGCATGGACTACAGAGAGCCAGCGTGTGGGTGTCCTGTTGTGTCCAAGTGTGGGCCCTGCAAACCAGCCCCTGCCACGGCAGGGACAGCAGGGACAACGTCCTCACCACCAGGGGGCAGGCGCTGAAGGCGCTGCGTGTCCTTCTGTCCTTCCAGAGAGAGGAGACAGGCTGGCTTCGATGCAAAGGTTTTACAACTAAAGTGCAGCCCGTGCTCTGTCCTTCACCGTTGCTGCAGGCAACCGGTGGACGCATAAAGCCTCAGGGAACTTAGCTCTGACCTTCTGCTGGAAAACAACTCCACGTCAAGTTCTGCTTTGATGGAAGAGTCTTTGGGGCATGCATCCCTCAGAATACTTGGCACAGCCACGTCCACTGACGGGCTTGGGTGGCAGGAGCCCGTGCCCCTGAGGCTGCAAGAGGATTCCTGTGCCCTGAGGGGCCAGCTTGCTACGCACTATGGAAGCCCTGGTTCTGAGTTCAGCTCAGCCCTTTGCAGGCGGGTTCCCAGGGGCCAGACCAGGGGCCCTGAACGGGCAAAGCCACAGCAGGACAATCCCGGCCCAGACACAGTTCTGCCTCCCCAAGTCCTTCGAGGAAGGCTCAGCACAGGGAAGAACCCTCGGTTTGGCGTTAGGCAGCCTTGCGTTTGAGTCCCGGGCTTCCCACTGAACAGCTGTGAGGCCTCGGGCAAACCGCCTGGTCTCTGCGGTCCTGGTGTCCTCATACACCAGGGTAAACAGCGTCGTCCACATTCCGGGACGGTGTTGAGGGTGAGGTGAGCCACAGGTGAAAGCACCTAGCGCAGTGCCCAGCCCCCAGCAAGCACGCACTGTAGCGCCTCCGACGCTCTGTGACTGTTGGAGAGGCCGTGGCGCCTGGTGTGGGGAACACGGAACCCTAGAATCAGGCTAGGTTCAAACCCCATCCCACCACTTCCCACTGTGTGTGGGGGCAAACTACTCATCCCCTCTGAGCCCCCGTTTCCTTACCTGTAAAGTAGGAATCACGGTGGTACCTCCTCCACGGGACTGAGTTAACATATATACACACACTCATGGCCTCACCTGGCTCATAAGAAAAACCACATCTCAGATATTTCGTGTCATTATCATCATTGTCATTGGTACGGAATCGAACGTTAGCTTATCGGGTCTTATTTTTTTCATTCTAGACAGCAGGAACTGAGGCCCAGAGAAGTTAAGTGGCTTTCCCCAGTGTCACAGCTAGTTAGTGGCACAGTCCAGACTTGGGTCCAGATCTTGCAATGCTTGGACTATGACCCTGTTCGCAGTGGCATGGGAACTCTGAAGCGTTCCTGTTCTACTCATCGCAGAGGTGCAGGAACACCTGTGGCCACAGAAGACAACCCACTGGCCATCTGGACCCTGGACAGGTCCCCATCATACTAACCATCCATTCATTTAGTCTATCTACGTAGATTTCTCTTCCCCTCCTTGCAGTGGTCCCTTGTGATTGCTTTATTGCATGGGCTGAATTCAGTGAGATTCCATCAAAATAAAAACAAACTTTCCTCTCATACTGTCCTTCAGCTGGGCTGGGCTGGATCACCCATGTAGAGACAGCCCAGGTAGGGAACTTCAGGTACCGGAATGGTCAGGGCTGTCCATCAGTACACACAATGCTTTTATGCAAATTTCTAAGAGATGACCTCTGGATGAACGAATTAGACAAAGGGTATCTCTCCTTCTGGGCTGATGCAGCCCCCTTGTGGGGATGTGAGGCTTGGCACACAAGCTCAGAAGGGGTTTTAGCATCTATGCATCCATTTGCACAGACACACTTGTGCAGGGCACAACCTGTGCTACTGTACTTGGTGGCCCTAAGAGTGGTCTCACTCCAGGTAGTTAAAAGTTCAATCCAATCTAAATCAAAACTTCAATTTCCTCATCCAATTTGTCACCTCTTCTCCTCCCCGCAATTTCAGACAAGGCAACGAATTCAGCTGACCAGAAGGGAAGGGAAGTATGATCTGTGATTTCTAAATAGCTACAACTCTGGCTCCTCCAGGGCTGGGCGAGATAGCCTTAAAGATAGCCTTAAAGGATAAAATCTTATTTGATTGAAGTTGCTACAATGTGGCCACGAAGCTCTCTGTTGACTGACACCCAAGACTGATTCTTCCACTTGTAAGGTGCTTTTGGTTTTGAATACTTTTAGATTCCCTCCCACAATTATGGGCCTCACTTGGGAGATGTCATCTCTGTGGCAGGCATTGCCGCTGGCCACCAACACATGGTTCTCCTCTCCTGCTCTTCCCTGGCTCCCTTGAACTTCAGCACGGCCATGTGACTCCCCTGACCAATGCACTGGGGCACTTAATTAACTCCATCCCCAGTATTCAGCTCCTTGGCCGTCCCCTCCCCTGCACGTGCCCATGGAAACACGAGGCTATGGAGTCAACGTGACATTGAACCAGCCAGGAAAGAGGCCATGGAAAGCAGTCACTCCGGAGAGTTGCAAGGAGTTTGCAAGAAATAACCTTTTGTTGAGATATCCACTGAAGTTCAGGGATGGTTTGTTACTATAGCATGACCAGGTGTGGCCTGACTAACTCAGCCTCCTGGCTGGCCTCTTACTGTTCCCCGAGCGCCTCACAGCCGCTGTCTGCCCAGGTTGGCTCGCCCAGACAGACACCTCTTTTGGATGAAGTCTTCTGAGGACACTTCAAGCCTGGCTACTTTCCGTGACAACCATTAAGCTCATGGCTTAATGAGAGTTCTCGTGGGAGAACTAGGTGACTTTATCCCCCACCCCAAAACTCTGGAAATGAAAGCCACTACAACTGCTGACCTGTCCCTTCTCTTAGCTGTCACAGGCAATCCAGTAAGCCCTCACCCATATGCTTTGCCAGGTGAGAGCTGGGCTCCATTACCTGAGCCCCACAAAGTCTGGGACATGGGTCAAATCCCCCCAAGCACTCTGCCACCACCAGTTGCTGTGCTGTTTGGCAGCTCGGGGAGGCTGGTGGCAGCTCTGAGACATCGCGTGAGATGTCTCATGCCCATGCTCACAAAGCGGTCTTCTTGAAGTCTCACTTGGATCAGGCAAAGAACTCACTCAGTGCCCCCACCCAGGGAGAGGATGGAGCTAGGCGGACCCTGCTCTCTGATTAATCTCTTTTTACTTTCTCATCTTCTCTTATGTTTGCCAGAGGAAGATGACAGGGTCATAGAACCAGCTTCACTGTCTCTTAGAAACTTCTGCACGTGCAATCTAGCCTCACTTCTCCTTTGAACCTGGAGATGTGTGATCCACTGATCTCAGTTCTGGGGCCTCTACTGAGAACCCAAGACAAAGGGGAAAGTCCCACCAGCATCAATGTCCTCATACACATCGCCTTGTTGCTTCTACTCTCTGTTTTGGAGTTTAAACTACTAATGGTATGTTTTATGGGGGAACCAAGGCTTTTCACCAATTTAACTCAGCCTGAAAGACAAGAGGTGATGTCACTTCCCTGTAACTGATAATCACCATTATGTTTATAGCAGTAACATGACAATATCTCCAAAAGCCCTGAGCTGCTACTGGTTAAAAAGGTGCCAGACAGAGGCTGCTACTTTAATCCAAGCCAGGATCAGTATCCTTACTGCCTCCCCACATGCTAATGTCTTTTCTGCTCTATTTTTGACTCATTTTCCAAATGTCTTGTGTGTGTGCCTCTGAGTCTTGGTACATCTCCTGTGTTTCCCTCCTTCTTTGATCAGCTTTCCTTCACTGGATTTCCATGTCCCACTCGTGTGTGTGTGTGTGTGTGTGTGTGTGTTCCTGTTTCTTTTTTAAAGTGGAGGGGGAAGAAATGTCTCTAAGAACATCTAAATGCTCTAACCTGGACCATGAGGAGGCTGGACTAGATCATTGACAACGAAGATGGTGGTGATGTTGACATTGATGATGCTGGTGATGAGGATGGTGGTGATAATGGTGATGATGATGGTGATGGTGATGATGATGGTGATGATGGTGGTGATGGTGGTGATGGTGATGATGGTGATGATGATGGTGATGATGGTGATGATGGTGATGGTGATGATGGTGATGATGGTGATGGTGATGATGGTGATGGTGGTGATGGTGGTGATGGTGATGATGATGGTGATGGTGGTGATGATGGTGATGGTGGTGGTGGTGGTGATGGTGATGGTGGTGATGATGGTGATGATGGTGATGATGATGGTGATGATGATGATGGTGATGGTGGTGATGGCAGTAGTGATGGTAGCTATGTCTGTTCAGATGTTGTTTGTTGCAGGGTCCTGAACCCTTTCCATGCATAACTTTATCCACCCCATGAGATGGACACCACTACTAGCCCCATTTAATAGCTAAGGCACAGAGGGGTTAGGAAATTTCTCAAAGTCATGCAGAATACTGAGGTTTCTTCTAGCTCTGAAATGCTTTTGCTTTATCGATGAAAGTAAGAAAAACTCTGAGTACCCTCCTAAGAATTCTTGGGACTTAGATAAGAACACTTACCCCTGGTGGCATCAGCAGGAATTTCCATGAGAGATTGCAGGAAGAAAGGGAAAAGCAGGATGGCTGGTGGGGGGTGGGGGGGAAGAGTAGCGAGTGAGAGAGAGAGAGAGAGGTAAGTGCTCCAGGAAACAGGTGCGAAGGAAGAGAGATGGAGACCAGCTGCCAGGGGAGGCAGATGGGGCTGCCAGCCTCCCCAGGGAGGATTTGGCCTTTGTCAAACGTTCAATGCAAAGCCCTCCTGCTCAGGTAGCATCCTCTGGTAGTGTGCACTGCTAACAAGGATCAAAGCCTCACAGAGGGGTCCTCTGAGGAGTCGTTGTGTGAGCAGGTAATCTCATTTTGTGCCATTAGACACCATACTTCATTGGATTAAGAGCACCCCGGTAAAGCCCATAACTTCGCACTCTGGCTGCAACATTTGCATGCCCAAAACTAGGAGACAAGAAATGATGACATTCCCACAGCTTCGAGCAGACTTCCACACCCCTAGTCAATGGAGCCCGGTGCCTGGCACTCCTAAGTGGATTTAAGCACTTGACAATAGACTGCTGGTCCTATTGCTCAAAAATAATACCCGACGCAGTCAGGAGACAGACTGCAATCCAATAAACCAACAGCCCCAAAGTCAGCAAGATCATAATTTGGAAATTGTTCTCCCCCGCCCCAGTCTATTTCACAGACTTCAAATTGATCTGTCTAATCTCTTATCTGTAGCTATGAAATTGTATTTCCCTCTTAATAGGCCTACAAATGTTATAGATGAATAGTTCAATAGCAGGCAGAGAGAGAAGCAGCAGGCATACTAAAAAGGGACATTAGCTCCTCGCACCCGCAGCCAGAGCCGCCGGAACCTCTCCGCGCCTGGAATCCTAATCAGTCCCGGCCTCCGTCTGGCCTCCCCCAGGGGAAGGAGGTACCCAGGAGCCCCCTTCCTGAGCACCTGAGCCAGGTGCAGAGGGAGAAGACAGCGCCCCCCACCCCCAGAGGGAAGACGCATGTTTGGAGGGGGGAGGTCAGCAGGGCAGGAAGGGAGGAAGAGGAGCTCCCCCCAGACTCTCTCCTCTAGGGGAGCCCCTTCCCCTTACTGCTCTTACAAATGCAATCCTGTCTCTCTCTGCCTTAAGTCTTCTGTGGCTCCCCAGTGACATGGGATATTGCCCCAGTCTCCGCACTGTGCAATATGCTCAAGACCTCTTGTTATTCATCCCAAAACTCGCCTCCTTCTGCCCCTCGCCCAACCCTGCTCACCCCAGTTTCCTGCCCTGGTCCTGAGCTGCCCCCGCTTCCTTTCTTCATCTGGATGACTCTGCGGGACCTCTGAGCTAGTGGAGGACACAGCCCCCCACCTCCAGGAAGCCGTCCCGAACCACCAGCACCGACACCGTCTGCGGTGGGTTGAGTTGTGTCCCCCCAAAACACATGTCCAAGTCCTGACGCTCAGGGCCTGTGGATGTAACCGGATTTGGAAACAGGGTCTTTGCAGATATAATTATAGGTTAAGGGTCTTGAAATGAGGTCATGCTGGATTTGAGTAGGCCCTAAATCTGATGATGTGTCCTTGTGAGAGAAAGCCCGAGGAGACTTCACATACACGCACAGAGGAGCAGGTGGTGTGAAGACGGAGGCAGGAGAGTGGAGGGATACAGCCTCAAGCCCAGAAGCACCTGGAGGCACCAGGAGCAGGAAGAGGCAGGGTGGATCCTCCACTAGAGCCTTCAGAGGGAGCGAGGCCCTGCGACACCTGGATTTCAGATGTCTGGCCCCCAGAGCTGTGAGAGGACATATTTCCATTGTTTTAAGCCACCCAGTTTGTGGGTTATTGGGCTGGTAGCCCCAGGACACTTGCACACCCTCCCAGCTGGGTTTAGTCCCAGCACACGCACTGCGCAGCCCAGACCCAAGTCTCCCCTCCATGGCAGCATCCCACACCATGTGGGTGTCACCTACCCGTGTCCTCCTCACTGGGCGTGAGCTCCTGGGCCCAGGCCCTGCCTGTCGTCTCTGTCCGACCTGCCCAGCCCAAGG
Source organism: Daubentonia madagascariensis (assembly GCA_023783475.1). NCBI lineage: Eukaryota > Metazoa > Chordata > Mammalia > Primates > Daubentoniidae > Daubentonia > Daubentonia madagascariensis. Next base: position 9,427,409 of record JAKFHU010001557.1, on the reverse strand, counting down.
CCCAGGACACATCAGGGACACATTGTGTGCCTGTCGTGTGGATTGAACAAAATGGAGCAGGGCTGGCAAAAGTGCCTCTAGTCCTCAGGTGCCAAAATAGGAACCCTGTCCTCATGACCCCTCCTCTAGCGAGGCCGGCCAGGCAGTCCTCCCCTTCGAGAAACCTTCAGTGTGCCGCCCCCTCCCCGCCCGCATCAGCAGCAACTTCACACACATTTATTCCTGAACAACAAGTCAGTTTCCTTGCAGCATCTTCCTTCACCACTACTGCCTCAGGAGGGGCCCTCCCCCTCCGCCTCTGGGCACGTTCCCAGGCGCCATTCTGGAAACTCACAGACTGAATGGCACCAGCAACAGGTGGAAAGAGTAACAATAGTCATAAAAACAGGACAGCAATCCTTCCCAGCATCTACCACGGGCAAGGAGCTGGGTGAGGGAACTCCAGGCTGCGGGGCCCGTGCCATCCGGGCGGTCAGCCCCCAGCAAGAGCCCTTGCCAGGAGAGCGCCGCGGTTGTTTACCAACTGCCTCATTATGGAGGCGCCCAGCTGGTGCTAAAGTTGCTGCAGCCCCAGAGGTCTGGCTGTCAAAAAGTGTCATCTCATTTGCTGGCTGGTCGCTTTTCATTATGTTCTGCTGTGGTCTGATCCCCACCCAAAGGCCCTGCCAGCAAATACCCCCACCCCCAGCAAAAGGACTCTGGGCCCACCTCCCCATCTCCCTGGCCTGCCACCCACCCCTCGGGGATTGTGAGCCTGTCTGCTTCTACTGCCATGGCCCGGGCTCCTGGGGCACTGCGAGCCAAGGGCATCACTGTCGATCCTTGCTCTGTGCCAGGTGCTCTGCTGGGCCACCTGCAGCCAGCAGAGGCACCCGAGACACCGGCCGTGCCCGTGCAGCCTATGCACTGGACAGCAGTGAGAGGGACCAGAGACCAGACTCCTCAGTCTGCAGTTCTCAGGGCCAACAGAAGGGCTGGTCCTTCTAGAGGAAGCTCAAGGAAGGTTCTGGAGAGAGGTAGAAAGTTGAGTTTGCTCTTGAAGAGTGGATAAGGTCTGGGCAGGTAGGCAGGGGGAGGAGGGCACCTCAACATCAGAAAGGATGCAACCTGGAAAGTCAGGGAGGCGGGGAAGGCCACGCCGGTGCAGGGATGTGTGTGGCCGGAGGAGAAACCACAGGATCAAGGGCTGGAGACTTGGCTTCCGAAGCCTGGTTCACAGCCCAGCCCTGCCGTCTGCTGTTGCCCCGGTTGGCTGAGATCCCTGGAACTCGATTTCTCACCTGCACAAATGCAGAGGATACAGGGTTGAAGGAAGGGCCCTGCATAGGTCAGTGCCTGTGGATGTCGGCTCCAGTCATTTAAAGGAGAAGGCATAGGGAAGGGGTGGCTTAAAGATCAGATTTGAGATTTGGGACTTTTTTCTGTGGAGAAGGGTCGGTGTACGCCACTGCAGCCTGATGGCATTAGCACGGTTAGGCTAGAGCATCCTTCCAAATGGTGAGCTTGGGGGGTAAAGCGGACAGAGGCTGCAGGTGGGGAGACCACTAACAGGTCCGAGGAGAGATGACGAGGGACAAAACCACGTGCCCAGGGACACGAAGAGCAGGCGATACGGGACAGATGTTGTGTCGGAGTCTGCAGAATTTGAAACTAACTGGTTGGCTTAGAGGCTGGAGGAACAAATAGAGAGTCCCGCTTCTGTTGCTGGGTGATGGGAGATCAAGGTACTGTCAGGCAGGACGAGGAAACAAGGAAGAGAAATAAAAACTCAGAAATGAGGAAGAGAAGAGTTTGTGGGCAGAGATGAGAAGTTCAGTCGCTGACACGATGACTTTGAGCTTGGCGTGCGTGTGTCCCCTGGCCGCTGTCTGTAGCTTTGAGGAAGGCTGGGAAGTGGGAACAGGCAGTCTTTGCTGGGGACATAAACAGGGAAGCGAGGGGCGGGGACCTGGTGCTGGCTCGGCCGGGTCGGGTCTGCCATCGTGGCGACCAGACGCGGGAGCGGGAAAACTGAAGCCTGAGAACGGCTTTCAGAAACCAAGGAGGGAAAGGGTTTCAGGACGGGCCGAGGTCGGGGCGTGACGGCTTCAGCAACAGGGGAGACGGCGGGCAAGCGAGGCCACCGGGGTTGCGCGGTCAGTTCTGGGACAGAGAGGGACCGGGACCAGGAGGAATGGGCGCCGGGGAAGTGGAGGAGCAGGAGCAGAGCCGCAGGGGGACAAGCTGGGCCGAGGACCCGAATGCGCCGGACAGGGCGGAGCGATGAGACTCCCTGGGACGGACAGTCGCGCCGGCTGCAGTTGGAGGGGAAGGAGCCTGCCCGGCTGGTGTGAAGAGAAAGAAGACTGGGGACAGGGCCAGTGTCTCCCCAGGCAGACGACCAGGGCCGGAGACCGAAGCAGGGGTGGAGAGGTCAGTCTCGGAAAGGAGCAGCCTTTCCAGCAGCAGGAAGGAGACCAGCGACTCTGCAGAGACACGGCCAGAGGGAGGCTGTCAGCGTCTCTGTCCGCTCAGGAAGGCTGGGGCCCAGCTCAGCAGAGGAGGCCGGAGGACGCGAGGCAGCCTGGAGAAGCTCTGGCCAGTGAGACCCGCTAGGGGCTGGGAAGGACAGGCTGCTTTGGGGCTGTTCCCACTGTCTAGGTCATCTGTGCCCCACTGCCTCTGGGGCTGCGGTCCCCAACGCCTGGTACCGGTCTGTGGCCTGTCAGGAACCGGGCTGCACAGCAGGAGGTGGGTGGCCACCGAAGCCAGCGAAGCTTCATCTGTATCCACAGCCGCTCCCCGTCGCTGGCATCACCGCCTGAGCTCCCCCTACCCCCCGACCCCCGCCCCGGTCCGTGGAAAAATTGTCTTCTGTGAAACCGGCCCCTGGTGCCAAAAAGGTTGGGGACCACTGCTGTAGGGACCCACTTGGAAATGAGAGCTCTAGTTACTTCAAATACTTGCCAACGTCTGGCGTTCTGATTTTAATCATCCTCGATGCGCGAAATGTTATATCCTTATAGTTTTAATTTGGGTTTTCCTCATTCCTAATGATGTTGACTAACTTTTCATATCTATTTTCTTCCATGAAGTATTTGTTCAAGTCTTCTACTCATTTTAAATTGTTTGTCTTTTTATTGTTGATTTGTAGGGAGTTCTTTATATATTCTGGATATGAGTTCTAATTTGGATATATATACACTAAAAAATTTTCACAAGCTGTGGCTTGCCTATTTAGTGTTTTAATAGTGTGTTTTGATGAGCACGATTTTTAAATTTGGTGAATTCCAATATGTCATTTTTTGTTCTTTTATGAGTAGTGCTTTTCATGCCCTGTAGGAAATCTTTCCCTACCCAGAAACAGCAAAGCCTCCTAAATTTCCTTCTAGGAGCTTTGTGATTCTAGATTTCATGTATAATTCTATGAACTATCTCAAATTAATTTTTGAGTATGGGATGAGATAGGGGTTAGGTTGCTCCAGCACCAATTATTAAAATACTTTTCTTTTACTTAAGGAATCAACTTAATAACACAGTTGAAAATCAATGGGCTATGTCTATGTGGACTTACGTCTACACTCTTTATTCTGTTCAATTGATCTACGTGTCTATTCTTACACCAATATCATACTGTCTTATGTACTTAAGCTTTATAGTTAAGTCTTAAAATCAGGTAGCACAAATTTTCCAACTTTATTCTTTATTTCAAAATTGTTTAGCCATACTAGATCCTTTGCGTTTCCACATGGATTTTAGTATCAGTTCTATTTCCTCAAAATAACCTGCTAAATTTTGATGGGGATTATATGGGATTTATACATCCATTTCAGGAGAATGGTCTTCTTAACAATATTGAATCTTCCAGTCTATGAATATGCTATATCTGTCCACTTAGTTGGGTCTTCTTTAGCTTATCTCAACGATGTTTTATACTTTTCATTGTAAAGATCTTTCATATCTTTCATTAGATTGATTTCCCCTACGTATTGAATTTTTGTGCTACTATAAGTTATAGTGGATTTCCTATCAATTTTTCATTGCTAGTATATGAAAACAATCAATTTTTATATATTGACCTTGTATCACATGAACCTGCAATTCTCTTGTTAGTTATAATACTTTTGGGTTTTGTTTTTTTTTTTTTTGGTAGATTGCATAAGGGTTTTAAGTGCACAATTCTTTCATCTCTGACTAACAACTTTCACTTTTTTATTTTTCATCTTTATCCATTTTATTTCTTTTCCTTGCTTATTATACTGGTAAGGACTCTGTGTACAATGTTAAACAGAAATGGTGAGGCCAGGCATCCCTGATTTGTTACTACCTTTAGGAGAGAGTTCAGTGTTTTACCATTAAACATGATGTCAATTGTAGGTTTTTTTGCAAAGACCCTCCATCAGATTGAGGAAGTCCCTTTCTGTTTCTAACTTGCTAAGGGTTTTGATCATGGATGGATGCTGAATTTCATGAAATTCTTTTTTCTGAATCTACTGGGACGTTCATGTGGATTTTCTCCTCTATTTTGTTAAGGTGGTGAATTATATCAATTGGTTTTTGAATTCCCCTAACTTTGAAATCCTGGAATAAACTGACTTGCTCATGATGTTTAAAACCTAGTAAAAAGTTCGGAGTGTTCCCTCCTCATCTATTTTCCAAAAACCTTTGTGTAGGATTAGTGTTATTTCTTCCATAAGTGTATGACAGAGTTCACTTTTGAAGCCATCTCAGTGCAGAGATTTATTTGAGGGAAAGTTTTTGAATATGAGTTTAATTTGTATAATAGGCATTAGGCTATTTAGATTTGCTGTGTTTTTCGATGAACTTCTCCATCTCACCTATGTTTTTGAAGTTATTTGCATAAAGCTGTTTATGCCATCTCCTTACTCTTTTAACATCTGTAGAATCTGTAGTGATGCCCCTTTTTCACAGTATTAATACACAATTCACATTTTCTCCTTTTTTTGATCAGTGGTATAGAGGTTTATCAATATTATTTTTTTTCAAATAACCAACTTTTGATTTTGTTGATTTTTCTCTATTTTATGTTTTTTTATTTCATTTTTCCATTCTTATTTTTATTTTCTTCTTTCTACTTACTTTGCATTTCGTTGTTCTTCATTGTGTGTCTTCTTAAGGTAGAAGCTTAGACCATTGATTTTAAATCTTTCTTTTCTAATACAAGCATATTAAAATCCATAAATTTTCCTTTAAGTACTACTTCTGGTATGATATGTTTTACTTTCATTACTTTTTCAGTTCAAAAGATTTTCTAATTTCACTCGCGATTTCTTCTTTGACCCATGGGTTATCTAGAAGTGTGGTTTAACTTTTATGTATTTGAGGATTTTCTATTTAATCCTTTTATTGTTGCTGTCTGATTTAATGCATTGTAATCACAGAATATACTCTGTATTATTTCAATCCTTTGACATTTATTGAAATGTATTTTGTGGGCTCTATCTTGGTGAATGTTCCATGTGAACTTGGAAAGAATCTGTGTTCTGTAGTTGTTACTTGGGTTCTATAAATGTCAATTAAGTTAAGTTGGTTACTCGTGTTGCTTAAATCTTATACATATTTTCTAATTGTCTATTTGTTCTATCAGTAACTGAGAGACTGGTGTTAATAGTTCTAACTATTGCTGTGGATTTGTCCATTTATTCCTTTAGTTCTGTCAATTTTGCTTCGTGTATTTTGAAGCTCATTATTAGCTGCATACACATTTAGGATTGTTCTGTGTTCTTGATAAATTCTCCTATTATCATTGTATTTTGTACCTTTTTACTTTTAGTGATACTATTTTTTGTAAAGTCTACTTTTTCTGATATTAATGCTATACTAGCTTGTTATGCTCAAGGTTTTTATAGTATATCATTTTCCATCTTTTTTATTTTCAGCCTGTTTATGTCTTAGCATTTTAATTTTGTTTCTTGTAGACAGCAGATAAGTGGACCTTGCTTTTTTATCCAATTGAGTAATCAATGCATTTTAATAATGTGCTTAGTCCATTTACCTTTCACAACATTTCATTAAGGTTGGGTTTAATTCTACCATCTTAGCATCTTGCTTTTATTTACCCTATTTGCTATTAGTTTGTCTTCCTCTTCCTTTTCTTTTTTTTTTTTGAGTGAATCACATTTTTCAATATTTCATTTTATTTACCATATTAAGTTTTAGCTATTCAATCAAAAGAACATGAAAAAAGGAAGTTTTAACTATACCTCCTTTGGGTTATATTTTAGTGATTAATCTGAGATTACTGTAGTCATCTTTAAGATAACATATTCTACTTTCAAATAATATTATGCTACTTCAAAAACAGTGCAAGAATCTTATAACAGTGTAATTCCAGTTACCCCATTGCCATTTTTTATTTTTTTTCCATATTTTACTTTTATATATGCTCCAAACCCCACAATAAATTATTTTATTATTGCTTTAAAGAGCCAATGGTCTTTTTAAAAGTCTAAATTTTATATATATATGTATAAAATATATAATATATATATATTTATAAAAAACAGAAAAACAGGAAAAGGTATCCAGTACTTCCCAAATATTTGCCGTTTCTGGTGCTCTTCTTTCCTGCGGTTCTGGAATTCTATCTAGTATCTTTTCGCCCTCAGCCTAAAGAATTTTTTTAGAAGTTCTTGTAATACAGATCTGTTGGCAATAAATTATCTCAGCTTTTGTCTCTCTTAAGACATCTTCAATTATCCTTCATGTTTGAAGACTATTATCTCTAAATATATAATTCTAGATTGACAAGTTTTTGTTTGTTTGTGTTTTTCTCCCACTTTAAAGATGTCATTACATTATCTTCTGATCTCCAATGTTTCTGGTGAGAAATTGCCCATAACTCATGTCACTCCCCTGCATGTAATGTGTCTTTTTGTCTCTCCTTGTTTTTAAGATTTGTTCTTTATCTCTGGCTTTCATCAGCTTGAATTCAATATATGTATTTCTTTTTATTTATTCTGCTTGGATTTCCTTGAGCTTCTTGGATCTGTGGGTTGACGACTCTCAACAGTGGTGGAAAGTTCTCGGACATTATCTCTTTCCGTATTTCTTATGTCCCATTTTCTCTCTCCTCTCCTCCCAGGCTCTAAACTCATACATTTTTGACCATTCAATACTATCCACAGATTTTGAATAGTCTTTTTCCTCTTATGACTGCTTGAATTTCAGTTTGGATATTTTCTATTGATCTGTCTTCAAGTTCATTGATACATTCCTCTGTTGAGGTCAGTCTTCTCTTAAGCCCATTTAATGAATCCTTCATTTCTGATATTGTACTTTAAATGTATAGCATTTCCATTTGACTTTTATAGTTTTCATGTTGCTAAAGAAAATACCTACCTCTTCAGTTTTTGTTGCTTTTTGAACACAAAATTTTATTTTGAAATAAATTCATATTTATAGAAGAGTTGTTTCAAAGAAGTATATAAGATTCTTATATACTTACCCAGGTTTCTCTAGTGCATTTCAGCAAACTATAGCCCATGAGACAAATCTATCCCACTGACTGTTTTTGTAAATAATGTTTATATTAGTATTTACACAGCCATGTTCATTCATTTGTGTATTATCTATGCCTGCTTTTGTACTACAGTGGTGTAGTTGAATAGTTATGACCAAGACCATACTTCCTGTATAGCCTAAAATATTTACCATCTGCTATAGATGGATGTATGGTCTGCCCAAAATTCATATATTGAAATCCTAAGCCCCAATGTGATAATATTAGGAGAGGATGCCTTTGGTAGGTTATGAGGTCATGAGGGCAGAACCCACATAAATGGGATTAGTGCCCTTATAAAAGAGACCCCAGAGAGCTCCCTCACCCTTTCTACCATTTGAGGACACAGTGAGAAGACGGCCATCTACAAACCAGGAATCAGGCCAGAATCTGCCAGAGCTTTGATCTAGGACTTCCCCAGCTCCAGAACTGTGAGAAGTAAATTACTATTGTTTATGAGCCACCCAGTCTATGGAAGTTTTTCATAGCAGCCTAAAAAGACTAAGGCACCATCCAATTTTTACAGAAAATTTGCCAACCTCTTTTGGTGTTCAAGTTTCAGCATCTTTGCCTGAGTCCCCTCCAGGCCAGACATGTCCTCTTTTCTAAGTTTAAAATCTTACATAGTCATTTGTCTGGTGCACTTATCAAAAGTAATAAACTAACATTGATACAATACTATTAACTAAACAATAGACTGTTAAGATACAGATGTTCTTTGGATTTTACCAGTTTTTCCACCAATGTCCTTTTCCTGGCCTAGGATCCAATACAGCATAATGCATTGCATTTCAGTATGTGTCTCCTTAGTCTCCTCCAATCTGTGACAGTTTCATGATCTTTCCTTATCTTTCATGACCTTGATACTTCTGAAGAACATTGGTCAAGTATTTTATAGAATGTCAATTTGGATTTGTTTGATTTTTTTTTTAATGATCAGACTGGGGTTATGGATTTTGAAGAAGTATATTACAGAGATGAAGTGTTCTTCTCATCACATCATATCACAGGACACATGACAGCAACATTACTTATTGCTGGTATTGTTAACCTTGATGACATCATCAAAGTAATGTCTGCCTGTTTCTCCAATGTAAAGGTACTACTTTTTCCCTTTTAATACTCTATTTTTTGGAAATGAGTCACTAAATCAAACACATACTCAAGGGGAGCAGAATTAAATTTCACCTCCTAAAGAGAGAAGTAAAAATAGAATCTGTGGACATATGTAAACCCATCATCGTAATCAACAAGCATTTTGGAAGAGATACTTTGAGACTATGCAAATATCATCTTTCTCCTTAAAGTTTTATCCACTAATTTTAGCATTCATCAGTGGATATTGCCTGTTTTAATTATTATTGTAGTGTTCTGGTTGTGATTGTCTATTTCCCTCATTCTACATTTATTCATTGGGAATTTCATTATTGGTTTTAATTTATTCCACTTTTTGTCCAGTTTTATCCTGGATTGTTTATTATTTTTATCATAATTATTTTAAAATTTCCTGTCTGATTATTCCAACATCTGTTTTCTCTATGGGTTTGCTTCTATTGACTGTTTCTTCTCTTCACCGGTGTCACACTTTATTGCTTCCTTATATGTCTTGGAATCTGCTATTGTATGTCAAACAATTTGTATACAACATTAGTAACTGCAGTAAGCAATATTTACCATCAGAAAAGGGTGCATCCCCTCTCATGTCAGGCCACTAAAGAGGTAGTAATTTACTCTGTAGTTTGGTGGATCTATGTTTTGCTGTAGCTTTAGCTTGGTTCTCTTTACTGCTGGCTCAAAATATTTTGAAAGCAATATCAGGTCTTTCTTTTTTACAGGGCTTGGGTTCTGAGCACAGGAAAGACATCAAGCTCTCTGTAATTTATAGCCAAGCCACCAGCTTTCCCAACTGTGGAAATCTCTTCCTGCTTCCTTCCTGGTGCCAGATTTTTGGGTTGCTGAGGAGTTCTCTTTGCTCTCCAGGCCTGCTCCAAGTCTTGAGATCTCTCTCTGCCCAGAATGCCTCGGACGAGTTTCTTTCTACACAACTTCCTATGCACTGACCCCAGAAGCTGAAAGTTGTCCAGATGGCTTCAGATGAACTATTCTCACGGCTCCTGCCCTGCTCTAATACCCCCCGCCCCTTCAGAGGGGAGCTTTCTTGAACTTGGGGAAGGTCCTCACAGACCTCAGGGGCAATCTCAGTGAATCATTCTATGAAGACCCATGGAAAACGGTTGGGGATTAGTGCAGACTCTCTCAGCGACTGGGACTTCCAAGTTCTAGTCTGCCATACCGGCCCACATGGGGCCATTGAAAGGGTGTTCAAGTTTCAGCGTCTTTCCCTGAGTCCCCTCCAGGCCAGACACCTCCTCTTCTAGCTGCCGTGTCAGGGAAGAGGGCGGTCATGAGTCTCTTTTCTCCTGCGAAGGGCTCGGCACTTTCTGGTGTTCAGCTCACTTGTTTTCTTTGCGTCCTCAGCTATCCAGTGGGTTCAGAAAACTTATGGTTTCATAGCATATCCAGCTTGTTTTGGTTGTTGGGGTGAAAGCAAATGTTTCCTGCCACTTTCTATATTCTAACTAGAAGTGATCTCAGGTCTGTATACAATTTAATTTAAAGAATGAGACCTATACCTTAAAAATGCTTAAAAATTACAGATTAGGCCAAATCTCCTCATTAATAGATGGGGAAAATTCAGCAGAGCCTAACTGTAATTCAATCTGGTCTGGGTCCTTTCTGACAATGACTGTCTTGCGCAAATACCACCAATGCAGCCAGCCACCCTCACCACCACCAAATACAAGAGCATTAGTCAGGCACACACTTTGGGACAGGTATATGCTAGCTACTTACATGCATTGTCTCATTTTATTTTTCCAATAGCTATTTGAGGAAGGTGCTGCTATAATGCCCATTTTGCAGATGAGGAAACCAAGCCTCAGAGAAGCTGCACAACCTTCCCAAACAGGCAATGGCAGATCCGGCACTTGCACACAGGCCTAAACGACCCTATGTGATGTGGCCAAACTCAGCCTCAATTGGTACTTTACTGCCTTCCTGTTTTGGAGGCCTGGGATTCCCCAGCTGAGCTACCTTCCCTCCTGGCTGAGCCTCCCCAACCTTGTTAAAGGAAAAATTATTCAATGATACTTATTAAAGCACAGTAAGGAAGACTTTATTCAGAGACATTGTGACAGCCATAGAGACCACAGCAATGCGGTCTTGCAGTGGGGGAGAGAGGCTGGGTTGAACTCTGAACACAGCATAGGCAAGTGGGGATTTGTAGCCAAGGAGCAGGGCAGGGGTCAGTGGGTGGAAAATTAGTAGGAGGAAACATCAGGGGTGAGGGGGATTCTGGCTGAACCCACCTAACAGGATTCTTGCTGGGGACAGGCCAGGGTGACCGGATACCACCTGGGGGAGTGTGGAGGATGAGGAACCTGATCAGATATGGAGAATGGTGGATTCTGGCTAAACCAACCTGGCAGAGTTTTTGCTAAACCTGGATTTCATAAGGAAGTGCACAGATGGGCCTAGGAGAAGGTTCAGGGGCCTGACTAAAGTTTGGCCAAGCAGAGCATCTTTCCAGCCCCTTTGGTCTGCTCATCTCTCCAGCGCTTCCTCCTTGAAGCAAGAACTGAGGCCAAATGCAGCTCCTGGTGTGAACTTATAGAATATCCACTTTGGAGGCCATGCCATCGTTGCCAGGCCAGGAGCTCAGGCTCTGCCAGTGGATGGAGTTACAGGTGGACCTAAGTTTGAGCAGCTGACCCTAGGGGCTCCCTGACACACAGGGCTGGCAGGAGCCTATAACCGGCCCCATGAACAAATTTCAATGACCCCTATATGTTTTTTTATAATCCTCTCCCTTAACCAACTACTTGACTTTCTGAGTTGTTTCCCAGAAAGGGTGGATTTTCTGCAAGACAAAGGAGTTGAGATTCTGAAGGCCCCTGGGCAGACTTCCTGATGCCAGATTCACCATCCCCCACCACCTGCCCCCAATGCACATCGCCCCTTGTTAGTTACACCATGACCTGCCCCAAGGCACGTGGGCCCTCCTTTAAAAGCCCATGGTCCATTCCTGAGAAACTTCATTGAAATAAAAAACAGTAATAAAAAGGCCATGATCTCCTGCAGTCAGAGAGATGGGTTTGAGGCAGCTTCTCCTGTTCTCCCAACAAGACGTCTGTCATATTAAAAATTCCTTTTTTCCCGGGCAATACTCATTGCCTCAATAATTGAACCTTTGTGCAATGAGCAACTGGACCTAGACCGAAACCCCTTGTGGTTTCAACAGCAAGCCCTTTCCAGAAAGCCACGGGATTATCATGTAGGGGGAGGACCTTAGACAGGAGTATTGCGATCCATCACTTGAAGGGCCAGACTGGGCAGCTCATTAGTGAGCTTTCTGGGCTCTCAGGTCGTGCAAAGGCAGGACAGCAGAGAGATGAAGGACCCCTGAGCATCATGATGAGGGCCAAGGCTGCCTCTGGTTGTCTCCTTTTCATCTGCACGGGGTAAAGGAGGAAAAGTGGTGTAGGATGCTCAGTCCCAAAGACTGGGAAACAAAGGAGACAATGACTATATAAATCAGATGTTCAGGAGACTGACAGAACCTCATCAGAGCTCTCTCCGGAGCTCCAGATGTTATCTGAGGAATAGCAGCCAACTCAGGAACTCCTGGGTTTGAATCCAGGCTCTGCCACCTACTTGCTGGGTATCCTTGAGCCAGTCCCTTGCCCTCTCTGGACTCCTTTGTCCTCGGGGGTAATATGCCTTCTGCAGAGCACCTTTGAGAACTCAACCACAGAGCATCTACGAATGGACTTTGTAAATTGGAACAGCACAAATTAAGGAAGTGTCCTTGCTGACACTGAAAGAGAAGACAGCCTCAGTGGGCTGGACGATGCAGGGGTGAAGCCTGCCTCCAGGAGAATGTGCCAACGGCAGGATTCCAAACAAGGCGGAGATCCCTCTGGGGCAGCTACAGTGGCTTGCCCGTCTTGCTCTCCCCCTAGCACAGGGCAATTGCTGAGCAAATATGTTGCACTGAAGGTCACACCAAACACATACCTGGCTTAGGCTGTGCCCGGTGAAAAGGCAAACACCGTCCTCCATCGCTTGCATCCCTCTGCCTTTGATCAAGGAAGCGTGGCCCTGTAGAGAGCTCAGGTGGCCGTTTTACCATCTCCATAATCAAATGTTTATGTACCATTTCCTCTTGCCCTTTCTGTTCCCCTTTCCCCTCTTATTTCTATTTGAGCAAAATGTGTTCAAACATCCCCTCTTGCCCTGCTGGGGACAAAAAGTGTCTGTAATGTTGGTGTAACATTTTGGAGAATGAATGCAACATTTATGTCTATTTGCCGATCAGAATATCGATTTCCTCTTGAAATGAAATGTCACATCCATGAAATTCAAGATGTAGGAGAGAAAGAAAGCCGACTTGGACACATCCAGCTCTGGGCATCTTTTCAGTGCCTGAGCAACACTGCCTCCCTCTGTGTGTACAGAGTACCAGACGAAGGGGAAAGCAATCCCGGATGTTCTGTTCCTGGTCTCTTTTTCTTCCCCTGGGCTATTTGGACTATCTAAAAGATAATAAAACAACAGTACAAGTTGAGTATCCTTTATCCAAAATGCTTGGAACCAGAAGTGTTTTGGATTACGGATTTTTTCAGATTTTGGAATCTTTGCATTATATTTACTGGTTGAACATCCCTCATCCAAAAATCCGAAGTCCAAAAAGTTCCAATGAGCATTTCCTTTGCACTTCATGTTGGTGCTCAAAAAGTTTCAAATTTTGAAGCATTTCAGATTTTCAGATGAAGGATGCTCAGCCTGTATTTTTTTATGACATATTTGGTAGGCTGGGCATCAGTATCCACATGCTAATATAACTGGATAAACAGCATTTGCTGCAAAAAAAGGGGGCACTGACAGATGAAAGACAACAGCTCTGTGACATCTCAGAGATAAAACCCTTGCTCCCTCCACAGACAGGAGAATCTACAGGTGGGAACTGACAGGCATCACGTGGTCCATATTAAGATGTCAAAGACTGTTTCAGACAGAAGCCAAGCACTGCTTGCTGAGCACAGGTGAGAAAATGGACCAGAAGCAGGTAGAACAATTGTCTTTCCACCTGGGCTTCTCTGTAGGTGTTGACAAGGCCTTGTGTCCCAGGCAAGGAAGATGCACACAGATGTGGCCTTGTGCTTTGGGCAAGGGTGTCTTGTACAGGTGTCCACAGGAGCCTGTACTGGTGTCTACACAGCAGTGGCTGCTAGGAAAAGATCCAATGGCTACTCTCCTTTGAGGATACTCATCCAATTTTTCATTCATCCACAGATATTTTTGAGCTACCTAGTGTGTGCCGGATGTTATGCCAGACCCAGACAATGCAATGGTGAGCAAAACTGAATGGGAAGAATGTCCGGGGTTGTCAGGCCCAAGATGAGTCATCGATGCAGGCATCCCACCTCCTGCAGCTCATGTCCTTGCACCAAGTCCATCCCCAAGTGGGGTGTTTAGAAATTCTTCTTCCGTGTCACAGGGGCACATGGGAGCAAATCTGCAATAGACCTGTTACAGCCTCTGCTTTATCCTTTTTCTTTTCCTTTCTTCTGCATCGATAAAAGACCAGCAAGCTCTAGCTGCTCTTTAATCCTGGTGGAGACACACCCAACTAATGACATTAGGTTGTTTTAAAGCTGGGATGGAGGGGTGGGAAGGATGGGGACCCTCATGAATCGCCAGCCTCGTCCCACATGCCCACCTGGGATTTGCAAAGATTAATTCCCATTAAGCAATTTCTGGTTTTAAAGATCCCCTCCTGAGGGCTTATTTAAAATACCAAAGGCAATGATAACATAATCCCAATAATAATAGTTATTTGTTCTCCAATCATCTGTTCAAGAACAGTTTTTCCATCTCCACGACACCCTCTTGAAATGCTTTCTACCAGTAGTTCCTGCTTGTTTGACTGGTTCAACCAAGGAAGCTGGTGAAAGAGCAAAACAACCGTGGTAGAAAATAGGATTTGTGACCGTTTAGAGAACACCACAGGTCTTTAAAGAGTTGGCGAAATAAAGATGCTGAATTTCAGAATCGACCCCCTGCCTCTCCTTCCTTTGCAGTAGTTAACAGAATTTTCTTGCAAAAAAACGGTTGCAAGTGACAAAACACTAATTCAAATGAGCTTAAGCACAAAGAAGAGCTCTGCTGACCCACATAATTAGAAATCAAAGGGGTAGGGTGGCTCCAGCTTCAGCCCTGGATGGACCCAGGGGTGAAATGGTTTCTGGTCTGTTTCACTCTGCCTTGTTCTCCCACAAGCTCCATGTGCAGGGTGTCGTGAAGGCCGCCAGCCGTCCCATGTTCACACTTAGCCGGTTACAGCTCCAAAGGTACAAGAGCAGCCCCCAAATCCTCCCAGTGGGAACTCCTCAGGGAAAAGAAATGGAAACAAGGGAGGGTCGTCAGCTTGCCAAAAGCCTTTGCTTTCTGGGGAAGTCAGAGCTAAAACCTCAAGACCAGTCATGAACTCCAGAGCCAATATCCACGCCCTCAAGTTCACCGACATCCACGCTTTGCTAAGTCCAGTGACAATTCACTGTCCTTGTGCTGTGGGCAGGTAAGCTAAAAATAAACTCCTAAGTCTCCCCACTGACTGAACAGACCCCTTCTTGGCCAAGGAGACCCCAGAGAAACCTTAAAACTGAGTTCGCAGCCACGACAAGAAGGGAGGTTGGACACGCCTCGTTCTGTCTCCCCCCTTTTGGAGTTTAGACAAAACTGGCCAGCATTAATGTTAAAACAGATTGTAAGACTGACAAGACAGACTCTTTATGGCAATAAGATACTAAATTATAAACAGGACCTAAGGCCATGCAAGGCGAAGTTTAAGTCACGCCTGCAGACCATCCATTTGCTTAACAGATCACTGTGCCTCAGTGTATTGGGGCTTGCTCTGTGATTGGCAGACTTCCTTATCTTAAGATATTCCTTTCTACTGACTCCAAGCTTTTACACAAAGCTAAAAATTGGTTATTTCTTTAACCAATTACAAATTAAAGACTCTCTGAACCCATCTATAACCTGTAAGCCCCCTCACTTGGAGATGTCCCACCTTTTTGGGCCAAACTAATGTATATCTTCCATGTATTGATTTATGATTTTACCTGCAACTCCTGTCTCTCTAAAATGCATACAACCAAACTGTAACCCAGCTGCCTCGGGTGCATTTTCTCAAGACCTCTGAGACTGTGTATGCCTGGACCATGGTCACTCACATTTTGCTCAGAATAAACTTCTTTAAATTATTTTAAAGAGTTGGGGGGGGGTTGTTGTTGTTGTTGTTAGCAGGCATCTTCCACACGGTGATCACTCCCTCCACGTGGAAATGCTTCCTTCCCTGGCCGGTCATTCTGCTGCACACTTGGGCTGCGCCTTTCCCCTCTTTGGCTGGGTTCTTCCTTTGCTCCCCAACCTCCTTGCATGGGTGTGGCCCAGCATCAGCGGGTCCTTTTCTTCAGCCCTTGGTAAGCTTGTCCAGGCCCTAGCTTTCGACACTGTGTATGTGCTGATGATGTCAACACTTACGTCTCTGGCACAGACTTTCCTTCTGATACCCAGACTTGTGTATCCAGCTGCCCACTCAGCACCTGGCTGTGCACCAGACCTCACTGAGGATGCACAAGGAGGTCCTGACATTCCCTTCCACACCTTCTCCACCCCAGCCTCCTCCCGCTCAGGTGTATCCTTCTCATCTCAAAGCCTCAAATCCCTGGAGTTGTCACCTTGCCTCACCTCTCACCCAATCCATAGGAGAACCTGTTGCCTCCATTTTCTGAATATCCCAGAATCTCACAATCTCCCCCTATGTCTGCTGCCTCCACCCTGGTCAGAACCACCACCACCATCTCTCTCCAGGTTACTACAGTAGCTACTGAGTGGTCCTGCTTCTGCCCTTCCCCCACGGGCTACCCCCAACACAGTAGTCAGAGGGCTCTTGTTACACCTGGGTTAGGTCACGTTTCTCCTCCACTCAAAACCCTGTCTTGGTTTTTTCATTTTGTCCACAGGAAAAGCCAGAGTCCACACAGCCAAAACCCCGCATGGCCCGTTACCACTCTGGGGCTTCCCTCCTCCCGTGGTTTCTGCTGCTCCAGCCATCCACCCTGCCACAGGGAACATTCTTCCCTCAGATCCCCCAGCCCTGACTCCCAACCACCTTCAGCTCAGGCTCAGATCTCACCCTCTCACTGAGGCCTCTGCTGTTCACTTGGTAGGATTCTGCAATCTGCCCCTTCACCCCACTCCAAGCCCCCTCACCTATTCTAATATCCTATATCAATTATTGGTCGTGTTCATCATTTAGTATTTATCTCTCTGTGCTGGTGATGTGAGCTCAGTTCCCAGCTACTCCAGGGCTGGGAACTGAGTCTTTTTTGCTCAGTAATACATCCCTAACATCTAAAAGACTGCCTGGCACACAGTGGATGCTCCATAAATATCCACTGCATAAATGCCCAAGAGCTCAAGACTCAATTGCCCACCCTGCTGTCAAGCATGGTGCATGGCAGGCCCCTGCATGTGTGGTTGTGAACAATAAACCCCTCGTGTGTGTCAGGCCCCATGGGGTGCAAGGGTGGACAAGGAACCCTTGCTTAAGGTCCTTGGCTGGGACCATGACAGGGGGCAGGGAGTGAGAGGGAACACCTGGCATGGTGCTCGGTTCTCAGGCCTATAGATTCAGTTTTCTTAACTATATGTCTTGTCCTATGAAGCCAAAAATGAGACATGAGCCCTCAGGACAAGAGGCGCTGACAGGGAACAGGGCACCTTAGCTTTATCTACTGGAGTGTTTCCTGCCCCCACTGCACCTGACTTCTTGTTCTCACCTGTGCACCTTCCCAACAAGAAGTCAGGAGTAAATGCATCTGCCCAAACCAGACCAAATGTTTTAATGACAGAGATATGATTGGGGAATGCAAGCTTCTTCTAAGTGGCCTTGCAATCCATTCATAAATGTCAGTGTTGACATCTGAGGGTCACTCGATGGGAGAACTAATGCAGACACAACTAACACAGAAGGTGGAAAAAGTGAAACATGTAGCTGTGGAGCTGTGATAGAAGACGGCACCACGCCTAGGAAATCAGGGGGCATGTGAGGTGTCCCGTGAGCAGGCAGCAGCCCCCTGCAGAAGGGGTGTCCCGGGAGCAGGCAGCAGCCCCCTGCAGAAGGGGGTGTCCCGGGAGCAGGCAGGAGCCCCCTGCAGAAGGGGTGTCCCGGGAGCAGGCAGCAGCCCCCTGCAGAAGGAGGTGTTCTGGGAGCAGGCAGGAGCCCCCTGCAGAAGGGGTGCAGGGCACCTGCTTAATGCTCAGATTCCACCTGGGAGCACAGGGTGGAGGGCTGCAGCTGGGGGACACTTGTGTGAGTGTGAGATCAGAACATGCCACCCCCAAATAGGCCTCTTTGGCCTGAGAATTATTTTGAGAAATAGCCGAAACAGAAGCTCTGAAAACAGTAGCAGTTACCCTTTTGTAAGGAAAATTTACATTTATAAAGAAAACCTCCATTTGTGAGGGATTCTCCCTGCCATAGGGGCAGAGAAGGATAGCTCTGACTCACAGAGCCTCTCATGCAAGAAGTCCCCGACTTACACCCAACACACCTTCCTGTGTTGGTGCCACTTTTCCTGGCCGCCTTCCCGTAACCTGACTCCCCCACACCCTTTTCCCTCCGTTTCAGCTGAACACCGTACCTAAGCTCCGACTCTAAGCCACCTCCTTGAGTTACTCATTTCCCTGTACGTCTCCCATGTACATATAAACTTGTGGTTGTTTTTCTCTTGTTAATTTATCCTTTGTTACAAGGGCCCCAGCAAGAAGCTAGAAGGGTCCAGGGAAAACTCTTCTTTCTTCCCTGCAGGAGCACACCCCCAAGCTAGCATCTCATCTGAGAGCTGTCTGGCTGCAGGGAGGTGAAGCCAGTTCTAAGAAGCTGAGCCTGAGCCACCAAGAGGAGCTGAGCCCACGTGCTTGGACAGCAACCCCTGGGCTGGGCTTGCCACTGCCCCCGGGAGCCCCCAGAGTCCAGGGAGGGAAGCAGCCTGGGCACAACCTGAGTCCTGCTGCCTTCACCACCACAGCGATGGTGAAAGGTGGATGGGTTTTGGTCTGCAGCAGTGACTTGGCTCTTAAGGAAGACGAGTTTTTCTTCCTCATATTTGTGGGAAAAGAATAAAGAAGCTTTAGAGAAAGAAAACAGAAACTGCAAAGGGCTTCCACATGTCAACTGAAGAACAATGAGGTTCATAAGTGCGGAAAGGAGAGCTTTATTTCTCATGAAGAGTTGCAGGCTGCAGGTGGCCATCTGACAGGCTGGAAGCACGGCCTCCAGCCAGAGGCCAGAAACAGGCACTTCGAGGGAGAGGTAAAGGGACAGGAATTTATGCAAGAAGCATGGCCAAATACATGTATTTAACAAGTTACGGCAGGGGCCATGAATATTTACAAAAGGAGAAGCATGTGCACACACAGGGCTTCCTGCCAGTCCCGCATCCCTTTTCAAACAATGGCAGCATTAGCATGAGCCCAGGGTGGAGGTCTGGGCCCCTTGACGTCAGAAGGTGAAGCAGAGGACACGAAGGCCCTCCATGCACATCCTCCGTAGACTGAGCAGGACCACCTTGCGGTGGGTGGTCTCTTACCAGGAAGGAATGCTGGTCAGTTGTTGTATCAAAACCACAAAAAGGAAGGGGTGGATCACAAGGTTTGCTGCAGGTCTTTCCAAAGGGCTGATTTCTCTCTAACCCTTAGGGAAGGAAGCCTGATGGTGGTTAGTGAGGGAGGGGATATAATGAGGCGTGTCCAACCTCATGTCATGGCTGGGAACTCAGTTTTAAGGTTTCCCTGGGATTTCCTTTGGCCAAGAAGGGGTCTGTTCATTCTGCTGGGGGGGCTTAGGATTTTATTTTTATTTCTCACACATTTCTTTAAAGTTGAAGATTTCTGATGTTTACAAATAGCAGGTCCCTGAGATGAAGGGATGAAACACGAGGTTGTGTTTCTGATCCTAAGTTCATAGCCACCAGCACTGCACTGTTGGGATAAACACAACATCAACCTCAGAGGAGGGTTCACCTAAATCTGCCAGCTCTGATAGTGACGGGGGTCAGGATTTTAAGCTGCTAAGGGAGGACTAGAGAATGTGCATAGTTTCCCCAGTGACATAATAAGAAATATCTATTTGGTCCCTGCTGCCAGTTCCTGGCACAGAGGTCCCAAAACCCTTACAATTTCCTGAGTGGTAGGGGTGCTAGGAGCATCCTTTGTTCTAATATTTGGTCTTTGACCCCAATTCCTGACACTGAGCTCCCAATCTCTTGGAATTCCCTGGGTGACAAGAGCATCTTTTGTTCTAATGATGCGACTCTTGGTGGCTCCCAGATGGGGGCTGGTCCCCAGAAATACCAAGCTGTGATTAGAAACCTGGAGCCTTCATCTCCTCCCCACCCCCCACCATCCCCCAGGAAGGGGAGGGGGCTGGAGATTGAGTTAGTAACCGATCATGCCCATGTGATGGGGCCTCATGGAAACCCCTGAGCTGCGGGGTTCAGGGAGTTTCTGGACGGATGAACACATTCAGGTGCCTGGAGGGTGGAGCACCCCAGAGAGGGCATCAAAGCTCTGTGCCCATCCCCCATTCCTTGCCCTGTGTATCTCTCCGTCTGGCTGTTCATCCGTATCTTTTATCATATTCTTTACAAATGTAAGCAAATGTAAGTCAAGTGTTTCCCTGAGTCCTGTGAGCTGTCATAGCAAAGGACCAAACCTGAGGAGGAGGTTGTGTTACACAGATTTACAGCTGGTCAGTTAGAAGTACAGGAGGTACAGACTTGGCATTGGCATCTGAAGTAGGGGCAGTCTTGTGAGACTGAGCCCTTCACCTGTGGGGCCCAGGGAGTTAGTGTCAGAATTGAATTACTGTATAGGACACTCAGGTGGTGTCTGGAGAGTTGGAAAATTGGTTGGTGTGGGGAAACCCCATGCACATTTGGTGTCAGAAATGACTATTGCTTGAGTATGGAGAAGAAAACAGTGTGTTTTTTCTATCACCCCAAAGCCCTGCAACTGACTTTGACCTCCTTGGCCTGGGAGTAGCTATGGTTACAAGGCGAGCACCAAATGTAGGAAAATGCATAAAGATAACACCCAAAATGAGGACTTGGGAACATAAGCCAGGGGTTGCTGTAGGTCCCCATGAGTGTATCCTGGCTGTACCGAAAATCAGCAAGGATTGTCCCTCTGTGATAGCACCTGTCCACATGGGAACCAGGGACCAGTTTTGTCCCAAAGGGATTCTTCTCTGCTCAGGGACCCAAACATCAACATGAAATGCCACTGGGATTTGCTAACCCAGCACAACTTATTGATGAATTTTACATCAAACCCCATAAATAGCACTGTAATGTCTACAGAAGGCTGGTCTCTGAACAAGGAGACACTTATATCAAAGGAATAGATTACATATCCTTTAGACTACAGATTTTTTTCCTCCTGACAGGGAAATACTTTCATAGTGCTGGCCAGGGGAGCCCGATTAGCTGTTTGTTCTAGTGCTTTGGCAGAAACTTGATTTGTCAGCAATGCATGTTCAGGCAGATTTTCATGTCACATCCACTGCTCATGAGATCCATCGAAATCTTGGCTTCTAACACCATGATGAAAAGGAGAAATGGTCATGTATGAACTCAGTTTAAATGTTTTTTATGTGTCATAAGAACAGAACAGAACAAAGTCATCTCTTACTGCTGGTCTCAGCTTTGGTTTCCAGCAGAAAGTCGAGCGCTCTGGTCTGTGCTACTTTCTTAAAGTGCTTTTCCTTCCCTATCTGGGGCCTCGATCGTGCTTGGAGCCTGGAGAAGGATGGGGCAGACCACAGGGGTGATTATGAGATGGGCTCCGACACCCCTGCCGACAGGTCCCTGGCAGAGCCTCGGTGCCGCTATTCATCTTGCTAGGCCTCCAGAGCCCATGAGGCCCTTCCTGTCCAGGGGCCTTGGCCACACTGGGGAGAGTGTGCTCAGCCTCTTTTTCCCTCCAGCCACAGCTGGGTTTCCATCTCTGGCTTTGACAGTGCCCCATGCACCAGCCAGTCAATTTTCTTGACTGAGTTTCAGGTGCTGGTATTTTATGTTATGCTCTGAGGTTGCATTCCCAAAAGGTGATGTGATTATTTTTGAGAGACTGAATATGTAAATGGACAACAGGCAGACCTCTAAAAAGGCCATATTTAAACAGGCTGACCCACAACCTAAAGCAGCCTGCCCAGGAAACCACCCCTTATCTGCAGTGGCCAGTCTGGGAAGCCAGGCTTCTGGGAGTCAGACCTGCAGGAGGTCAGACCAGTATCTCTAGCAACAGTCCAGGAAGCCAAACAACGGCCCCTCTAACCATCAGCGAAAGGCCAGGACTTGACTAGTAACTGACAATTTCCCTAATTTTTGTTCCTGCTTCTAACTCAGGACCAAGCAGAGAGAGCCAGATATGCCCCCAACCCAATCCCACAGGACACCTGCTCTGGTCAGCCGCCTCCAGCTCCCCCAGGCCAACAGCCTCCCTCGGGACACACCCGGAGCCTTCCTTTGTCCACTCTGAAGCTCGCCACTCCCCCGCCTGCCTTTGAGTCTCTGCCAGAATGACTCCCTTGCTACAGCTGCTCTGAATAAGTAGCCTCTGCTTTTCTCATTTGGTTGGTCTTCATTTATTTCCACATCTTTAATATCCACCAGGCACAGGCCAGACTGCAAATGGCATCAATTGTGAACAGAATTGGATCGGACGTTCGTTGGCCATTCCTGGCTCTCATGCTTACCAGCAACACATTACTGAACTTCACTGAAGATCACCAGCCGTGGATATTTTTAAAAATCAGTCATTGTCCCTTCTGCCTCTAAAGGGAAGAACACAAAAGAAATTAGCAAACCTCACAGCGCAGTGAGGAAGACAGCCTATGGGGCTCCTAGGCTGGCTTCTTCCAAAGGAGGCTATTGTCATTATTTCATTTTGAAAATTACTCCTGTGCTTTTTTGCCTTCATCTTTCTAAGCACAAGTCCTTTATCCCAGTCTGCCTCGAGGGTCCATCTTCTGGGAGAAAATACCAGGATGTGTTGCACAGGAATGCAAAAGGAAAGAATAAGGTAATATCTGGCTTTTGACATGCAAAATAGAATTGCAAGACAAGACAAAAGCAATTATCTTTTGAGAAAAGCATATGAATTTCTTTATTTTCTATACTTAGCCTATCAGTGGCTGAACCTGGAGGTCCCAACTCAGAGATTTCCTGTCCTGGGAGAAGATACTCCACAATTATCCCTACGTGAAGCAACAAAGCCTCTGGGTAGGAGGAAATGGTGATGTTGGGACGTAAGCCAAGGGCAAGGACAGTCAGCAGTCAGCCGGAGGGCTAAGGGAAAGGCAGGAGAGGGAGGCAGACTTGCTCACAGTTGTTGGAAATCGTGTCCCATGCTTCTCCCTGTCTAGCCAGAGAAAGTCAAGTGAGTTGTGTAGCGAGACCGACACTGAGGGCAGCAGGACTCTGGTCTCTGTTCCCCGCTGAAGACCCTGGAAAGAGACTAACTCTCGGGCCTCCCCACTTGCACCACCAGGGCACGACCAGATCCACCGGGTGGCCCGGCTGGTCATGTGCATCCCTCCTTTCTCAGGTGGAGGACTTGGGACCCAGAAGTCATGAGAGTCTGTTCATATCCAAAGTGGGGAAGGGGCTGGCACAGGTGGCAAGATGTAAGGAGGGCTTCCCAGTGAGCAGAAGACCAGACCAGACACCAGGGATCACGGCCACCCTCACACAGGTCTGCAGTGGCACCTGGAACCAAGAAGAGGCTGGGCCACCAGAAGGGGCCAGCAGGAGAGAGCCCACAGTTCCCCAGACAGACCAGAGCCCTGGGGGCCAGCGGGGCACCCATCAGCCAGGCAGACGCAGGGCAAAGACAGAAGACCCTGAGTATGTGCTCTTGCCATGAGTTTGTGGGAGCCCTACCCTTCCCTGGACACCAGATACCATCAAGGATAGCAGCTGGATAGCAGGGTGACAGTCACCTGGTAAATCTAGGAGCACAAGTGTTCCAGTCGTCAGATTAGCCAAGGCTGTAAACTCAGCTGGGCAGTCCACCTCCCTCACCCAACTTTCTTTTAAGTTGATCTTTCCATCAATTATTTAGAATAAGAGATGTCTAAAATCTCCCTATATATACACACATATTTTTAATTTAGAAGTCTAATTTTTGAACCAATTTTTCTAGCCATTGACAATTTGAATTTTTAGTGGTGCATTTATATTAATAGCAACCTACTTCAAAAGCCTCTTTATGTAAAACCCAGGATGTGATTTTGGGGCACAGAAGAAGCAATCTCCAAGATCCCCCCCCAGTCCCACAAATATGTGATTTAGCACAAGACTCTTGTTGCCATGGTAGTAACCAGGTTATAAGGGTTGAAACGACAAAAGCTCCCTATGAATGGGACTTCTCATGACACACACTCTCGAGAGCTTGACACGTTTGGAACATAAATCTTGAGTTACCAGCCACCGGATGGCGGAGACCGAGAGAGGGCACCCCCGCTTAGTCACAAGCCACACTCGCAAGGGCATAAAGCAAGATAAGAGGGAACTTTCTTCGGTACCCTTCTTTATGATAGGGCACCACAGAAAGATAAAACAAAGGTAATGACTATTTCTGGGAGAAAAGGCATCGAGCAGACAAACAGTGATTTTTACCATTTGCGCAACCAGATTCCACGGAGAAAGAGCCTGGAGCCCGGCCGGTGAGAAATTCTTGCCCTCAGCCAGCAGAGCAGGTTCCTGGGTTGTCTTCACTGCAGCTTCCAGAGGAACAGACCTTTTGATCACCCTACTCACTGATTGCAAAAGAAAACCATTTTCTATGTCAGCCGAGACAAAATTACACCATACGTGGAACAAGGACACAAACTGCAGTTACTGTGCTCAGTATCCGAGGTTTCAACCTGGCAAACAGACAAAACCGTCGGGCCTCCTGGTGATGTTTTCAGGGTTCCCCACACAGATGTGACAAGACAAAGACAGACATGAGGACTCTCAAACCAGAAACAAAATTTCAAGCAAATCAAATGTGGTTTTTTGAGGTCACGGTCCCTTTAGCTCTTTAGGGGGTGTCCCCTACCAAACCAGGTGCTCTGCCAAGGCAGGGCAAAGCGTCTAAAGGGACATTACCTTGGTGTCATCATCACATGCAAATTTGCCATTTACCTAAGACATCTTCCAAGTCAAGTACCTGTTTCGGACTCTGCCATAGGCCAAGGATGCCCGATCAGTAGTTGAACACTGGGATCCATCCCTGAGTAAAAATCACCCAGGCATCTGCTGGACAGGCCTGAGTGTGGCTGTGGCCAGGGGCCAGTGTGCCACAGGCAAGACACCCACTCGGAGCTGGGGTGCCAATATGTTGTCATAGAACAAAACTGAGGTCCCCTCACCCGGCACTGTGAAGCCGGACAGTGGAGCGGGGAGTTGCAGCGGGAGAAAGAGGCATTTTATCGCAGGGCGCCAAGCCTTAGAATTTGAACTCCCCATGGGCCTACAAATCAGGGTCTTTAAAGGCTGGGGTACATTTCAGGCAGGCCTGGCCCCAAAAGATGGGATGTCCTGAAGTGGGTGGGGGGAGTGTGTGGATTCAGAGAGGAAAGGAACATCACGATGGGTGTGGCAGGCCCCTCAGAGGGAAATTTAGAACCAAGAATGGCAGTCAGAGCTCAACTCCTCGGTTCCTCTTATCTGCTTTCCTTCCGGGGAGGTTTCTGAAAAACGACTCAATAACATATGTTCAGATGCTTTCTTTTAGTTTCCACAGGGAACCAAAGCACAGTGAATCTGGCTCGAATGGTGGGACATTGTTCTCCTCTGGTCGCCCATTCACTTTTCATGGCTAGTCAGGTGCCCGGAACTCCCTGTGAAAGAACTCAAGATTTTCCTTTATTTCAATGCTTGGGGGACTGGCGGGCCTCTCACCTTGTCTGTACATGTGTCAACTTGCTGTGAGCTATGCTGGAGAGCTCATTACATCACCGCTGTGAGCCTCAGGACCACCCGCCTAGCACAGAGGGTGCAAGTCAGGAAAGGGTGTGCAGAGGTGATTCGCTCAGTGATCTTCCTTGAGAGTCTGCTGGGGCCAGGCACTGGGAACACAGCAATGAACATGGCATCCTTGACCCTGCTTGCATGCACGCCTCATGCTAAAGAAGGCTAACAGGCAATGGCACGTGAACAATCACACAAACATTATTCTCTGCAGCAGGGCCAGACACTTCAAAACCAGGTGAGAAAACTGAGAAGTGCATCCACAGAAACACACGGTTTGTGGAGTCCTCAGGACATGGGCAGACACGCCATGTGGCACTTGAGGTACAAGTTCCTTCTCTTAAAGACCCAGTGGCCCAACTGGCAACCATGCCACATGCATACACATACACAAGCGTGTGAACACATGCACATGCTCTTACATGCACACATACACTGACACACATGCACGTGTGTGCACTTGCATATATACACAAACATGTGAACATACATACATACATGTACACAATGTGCATACTGATGTGTGCACACATAGACGCACATACGAGAATGTGTACACACATGCATAGATGCATGCATGCACTATACACACAACTACACATGCACACATACACATGTGAACATATGCAGATATGCTCGTGATCCACATACATGCACACAGTGCACATGCACATATAGATGCCTCTGCACCCCCCCATACATACAGATGTGTACAAATACCATTATGTATGTACCTGCCCGCACATGCACATACATGTATAGATATCTACAAATACACACACATGCACACATAGACTTAATTTTTTTTAATTGCAAATACAGGGGGATATAAATTTAGCTCCTGGATTGTCACTCATGTACTCCAATGTCCTCTCCCCCACTGTCCACTACCACCAGGCCCCCATCTGGAAGAATGTCCTTTGGCCTCTCCCCAGCCTGTCTTCTGCCATTGATCACCCATACTAAAGTGACATGGGCTGACAGACAGTGCTGCTGATGGGAGCTGAGCAGCCTGTGGCCCAGACATCATGCTGGGCTCTGAGTCAACCAGCCATCAGAATTTGTCAATGCCAGAAGACAGATCTGCTGCTTGGGACCAACCAGCCCAGGCTCCTATTCCAAGTTCACTTTATAAATCCCTGCTTCATAAACCGACCTTTGACTGACGTGTTGTACTGAGTAACTGTGTGGAGATAACCTGCCAAAATATTATCCTTTGCGCTGTCCCCCAGAGAGATGGATGCGCCGTTTGCTGAACCCTGACTGCTGAGGCAGCATTTGCTCCAGAGGGAAAGTTGCTTTTCATTTATTAGGCTAACAAAAAAAAAATTATATCCTTGCATTAAGAGGTCTTGAGCAAGCCTGGCAGATTAGAAGTGCATATTCATCCATCCATCCATCCATCCATCCCTTAATTTATGCACTCTTAGTGGTGAGATCATAAGCAGACTTAAACACATTTAGGTAAGCACAGAACAAAAAGGAAGCAGTGCGCGTGAGAAGCAGGTGTACTCAGGAGGCTCATTTGATTAGAATTAAACTAATGTGTATAATGGTGTCTTGTATGTGAACATTGGAAATCAAACGGCTTGGAGGGCAGGTTGGTGAAAGCTTGTGAATTCCTGTAGGATTATAGTCTGTCTCGCTGGAATAATCACCCAGTGGGAACATCACAGCAGTTCAGGCAAAATTGCAAGGACATGGGGAGGTCGGGGCCAAACGTGCCACCTGGCACACTGGAGGGGCTCAGTAAACACCTGTTGAATAAATGAACGGCAGTGGAAGAGAAAGACCCAAGCAGGAGCGAATTAGCAGAAAGCCAATTACTTTATCCCTGATCTCCTCTTCAGGGGCTTAGAGACTGCATCAGTTTTCTGTTGCTGTGAAACCGATCACGACAAGTTAAAAGGCTTAAAACAATGAACATTTATTTTCTCACAGCTTCTGTGGTCAGAAGAGGAGGCTCATCTCCGCTGATTCCCGTGCCCAGGTCCCAGCACGTGTAACCAAGGTGCCGGGTGGGCTGCGTTTTCATCTGAACGACTGACTGGGGAAGGCTCTGCCTCAGAGTTCAGCCAGGTTGTGGGCAGAATTCACTTCCCTGGGGCTGTAGGACGGGGCCCAGCTTCTTGCCAGCTGCTGACTGGGGCCACCCACAGTCCACTGCCAAGTGGCCCCTCAGAGACTATCTCCCACCATGGAAGATTGTTTCTTCAAGGCCTCTAAACTCATAGAGGCCGCATCCCTTTTGTGAGGACTGTTACCTCATTCAGTCACCCTGGATAATCTTTCTTTCGATTAGTTCCAACTCAACTGCAAAATCCCTGTACCTTCATCCTATTCTATTGGCTAGAAGCAAGCCAAAGGGGAAAAGATTTTAAAAGAGCATGACTCACTGGGGGTCACCCTGTGGAGTCACAGCACATCAGAGATGAAAGGAACTTAAACATCAATCAGGTTCCACCCTCTACCCCACCTGACCCCACCCCAAACCCTGCACACAGTTCGAGTAGGAAAATAGGCATTTGCTCAGGTGGTGACTTCTCTGCCACAAAGCCCTCGCCCCAGATGGATAAGCAGGACCCTGAAGGGGAATTCAAACAGAGTTCCCAAGATCCCCATCATGTGGGGACACCTGGGTTTGCCTCTCGACCAGTTGTGCAGAAAAGCCAGCAACCCCAGAGCCTGGAGTTCAGGGCCACCGTGGTGCCCTCAGGTAGTATTGGGCAGCTGTTCACTACTGTTCTGTAACTAGAGATATGTGCGTTGGAGCCTCCCATCCAGGGGTCAACCAGGCCCCCAGCCCACCCTCTTCCCTCGCCCTCACCCCCAAGGGACCCCACCTCCTCCTGGCAGCCTCTGCATCCCCTCAAACGTACACTAAGCACCTCTGAGGGCTGAGCACCAGCAGGGGCTGAAGACAAGAGCCATGAACCAAACACACAAGACCCCTGGAGCTGGAGGCTGTTCCTGAGTCCGTATGTTTGTTCATTCACTTCTCCATTCATTCGATGTTTGCTGAGTGTCCTTCCTCCACTGGATGTTTGTTGAGTGTCCTTCCTCCGCTCGATGTTTGTTGAGTGAACTTCCTCCGCTCGATGTTTGTTGAGTGAACTTCCTCCGCTCGTCGTTGTTGAGTGTCCTTCCTCTGCTCGATGTTTGTTGAGTGTCCTTCCTCCGCTGGATGGTTGTTGAGTGTCCTTCCTCCGCTGGATGGTTGTTGAGTGTCCTTCCTCCGCTCGACGTTGTTGAGTGTCCTTCCTCCGCTCGATGTCGTTGAGTGTCCATTCTATCCCAGAGTTGAGTGTCGAGTCCCCATCCTGGGCACTGAGAGTACAAACTCAGACAGTCTGAGTCCTGCTGTCAATGGGCTCCTGTCCGGTGGGGAGACGGACGCCAGAAAGGACTGTCACAGACAATGTGGAACCAGAATGAGTGAAAGGAGTGGGGGGGTCTCATCGTTGGGAGCTCATTACACCCAAACCCAGAGCTCTTCCCTAAGCTCAATTCCCACTGGAAGGAGGGGAGGGGACCCGGTGGCACCATGATTGCAGTCCCCACCAACAGGTCTGTGACTCCCCCGGGCACAGCCACAGCCTTAGAGAGGCCACCCCTCGTGTGGTCCCCACCCCCTCACCTCTTCTCACCGGAGTGCCCACCCGCACACCATCGCGGGATCCCCTGCCTGCGCAGACTCCTACCCACTCCTCGTTCAGATCCGCTGCTACTACCTTTCCTTTCTGGGTCCCCCTTGCTTCCCGAGTGGCAGATACTCGGGACAGCACCAGGCGTGAAGCCCAGCAGCAGCACCTCCCAGCCCTCTGCCCTGGTGGTGGAAGACAGGCCAAATTTCACCTGCTTTCCCAGCCTCCCACGGAATGCTGTCTGGTCGGAATTCAGGGACATTCTGGAATAATTTTCCAATGAAGGAGAGTTCGGCCCAAGGACAGAAGAACAGTGGTCTTTGTTTCTTATTTTGGAACTCACACTGTACTTAGCTTATACACTCATGCACCGTCTAAGCTCCCAAAAGACTTTAACTCTCGGAAAGAGCAAAGGACAAAGGTCGCCACCTTAAAATCATTCAGAAATCTTCAATTAATCAATATCCATTCGCTCAGCAAATATTTATCGAGCAAATTACAACAGCTTCTATGGGCTCTTCCCTAAGAGGAGGCACAAAGTGGCTTTCAGCAATGGCAAGGCAACTGATCACAAACATTCTATCCACAGATCAGGTCATTTAGAAAACCGTCTGTCCACTTTCATAGCTGCTGAAAACACGCAATAAAATCCAATATTCATTTTTGATAAAACTCTTAGTAAACTGAAAATGGAAGGCTATGTCTGCCCCCATGATAACAAATATGTATCTTAAGCCAATAAGTTTTATATTTAATGCCTAGGTTTTTTTGAAAAAAAGTTAAATATTAAAAATCAATGGAGAAAACAGCATTTCACTCTGTTATTTGGGGGCTTGGGGATGATAGGTGATTTTGATCTTTTCTGTAGTTTTTCTAAATTTTCTCCAAGTTTTTTTTTAATCAGCTCTAGATTACTAGGATGACAGAGGCTCCTTTAGAGACGAGACGGTCCAGTCTCTCCACTGCGTGGGTGTGAGGTTGAGCCCGAGGGGAGAAGGGGGGCCGGTGGCTACAAGGGCAGCCTGGCCAGCAGTGTCCTGCTGTTGCCCCTCACAGAGGAGGGCAGGGAGGGCAGACGCTGGGTGGGCTGAAGGTTTGGGTCCGCCGGCCTCCTGAGTGGCTGCGAGCCCCGTTTTGCTCTCCCAGAGCTCCTCTGAAGACCAGATCAAAAGTCAATGACCTAAATGGGCCTTTGCTGTGAAACAAATATTTTGCTCCTCCTTCCTGTGTCCCAGTGACGTGCAGAGGCTTTGTGTGTGCAGGGAGTGGACATGCATCAGCCCAGAGGCAAACACGTCAGTGTCCTGGGATTCAGCCTCCGTGGATTATCCTGGGCCCCCTGACACATGCTCGCTCCAACTGCTATTCACCACCATCCCCAGTCACACATCTTGTTATAATCGTGTCATCTGGGTGACCTCACAGTAATCCTGCAGTTTCCTAGACCACCGTATCAGCAAGTTGAGTCAAATCAGCCAAGAAATGCCAGTGTGTGGTCCGTGCCTGTTGCGCAAAGCTGGAGGGTCCCAGACTGGAGCCTCCGGCCCTCTCACATCCACAGCCATGCCACCGAGGGGTCCAAAGGGGGCAGCGTCCAGGGATGGGCACCAGAGCTGGGCAGCAGCTCCCCTAAGCACACGTGAAGGAATCTGGAGCTACAGTCATACCAACACCACGACGCCACTGGCAGATTTGCCAAAATGATTGGCTCGGGTCAGTCCCTCCCCCCTGCCTTCTTCCAGAGACTCATAAACAGAAAATGCCTAAAACTACACAATTTTCTTCCTGTGCAAGAGGAAAATATATATCTTGATGTCTAAATGGAAAAATGAGAATCAAACAAATACTGACTTACCTCCTACCTCTTATCTAGGCCTGTGTGCAGTTGGCCAGTGACGGAATGAAGGCAGGTCACTGTCTCTGAGGAACACGCAGGCTCTGGACTAGCCAGGGTCTGACCGCAGAAAAAAGCGTATGCCAGGCCTTTTGACTGAGAGAACTTAACTCGGGGAGCTAGCTGGAATGGTGCTAGCAGAGCTGAAAAGCACAACCAGGGAAAAGAAGCCGTCCCGGAGATTGGGCGCTATAGGAAGCAGCTGCCTCCCCCAGGCCTGAATGAACAAGTGCAGAGGTGTCCTTACCGGGGTACAGAGAAGGGGGAGAAATACCCTGGAACACTCTCCCTCCCTCCACCGATCTCCCACCAGTGCCTCCCACTGGACAGCCAGCCAGATGCCCAGGACATCTGGGGAGTGACGTCTGCGGGAGGCAGCTGGAGCACGGAGCAGATCGGGAAGGACAGGAAAGGATTGGGGCTAAAAGGAAAGTGGCCAACACCAGTTACTCGAGACCACGCAGCTTGTGCACAGGAACCATTAGACTGTGAGCAGCGCCATAGTGACTGAGGTGGTGGAGACCAGCGGGGGAGGGAGATACTGTGGGTGAGAACTTTCTGGGGCAGGAAAAGGTGCTGGAAGACCAGGTCCTGCTGTCAATCAATAAGAAGAAAGAAAAGGGAGAGGTAGACCCCCTAACCCCATCAGTTATCTCCCCAAGCTGACCTAGCTACTGAACCCCAATCCCAGCCCAGCAACATAAGGCCTCTTGGGTTACTTTAATTTGGGAATAGGAGGTATAAAACCCTCCACTTAGAGATTTTACCATGCACATTGATTTCCATCTATAAAACAGGAAAAATAACAGCACCTTCAGGAGCTACTACTTGCCACCCCCTGAGCTCTGCCCTGTGCGGCTCTGGGGGCCCATTCCTGAGACTCCCCCAGGTACAGAGAGGAGAGGCTGTGAGCAGGCACAGCCCAGCCCCTGCCAAGGCAGCGCAGCCTGCCTCGCACCTGTGGGGCAGCCTGGGAGGAGGGCAAAGCAGTGACCTCCCACCCCCCGGCCACCTGAGATGCCCCTAAAATCAGAACCTAGGCTAGACCAGGTGTGCTTACCACCTAGACGCAGGAGCTAGAGGAGAAATCTCCACCTCTGGGCAGGACAATCTGCAGGAGCCCAGAAGGGCTGAACACCCAACTCCTACCCCTTCCTTGAGCTCAGCAATCAGCTATCCTGAAAGAGAGCAACGGCAGTGTCCCCGATGCTTCAGAAAACTAATAAAATATTGCTGTTTTGTGAGACAAACAGGATACTGGGAAAGGAGGGAACTGTCCCCCCAGGACCCCCCAGGACAGCTCTCAATGACACAAAATGACCACTCCTCATTCGTGCCCACCTGACACATCAAGTGCTCTGGCTTGTTTTTGGTAAAGCTCACTACACTTTAGGAAGTTTTCTCCCTGGATTTCTAGCCTCCTCAGATCCAAGAGGCAGCACGCTGCAGGGAAAGATAGCTCGTACAGGAGTATCTGCATTTAAAACGACTCCCAAGGGGTTAAAATCCAATTACCGCCTGAGCGTAACTGTGCTTCTCCTTTCTCAGTTAATTCCCAGGCGCTTCCATGTTGCACCTTTTCTTTCTCCCTCTCCCATTTTCCAGAATGCAAAAATTGCCGTGCAAATCACTTTAGTGGAGAAAATGCAGAGGGTGAGCATATTCATCTTGGGATGGGGAGGCCAGAGCCACACCCTGCTGGAGTAGGAGGGATGTTACACGATCCCACTGGTGTGAACGCCATGAGGACAGGAGAAGAGGAAATTTTAAACAGGGATGGTTCTGGTAATGGACCCCACGGAGACAGGTTTCTAGTCTGTGCGTCAGGGGACTAAGACACTCAGGGATAAAGGCTATCGTTTAAGGGAAAAAAAGGCTATTGTTCCAGAAAGCGGTAAAATGTTGGTGGAAGAGAGTGAACCGTGGGCTCTGCCCTCCGTCTTTGTACTTGGCTTTAGAGTGCAGTACCAGGTTGTCCTCACGCACATTTCACCTCCTAATTTCTCTTTGCTCAAGCTCATGTGGATGCGAGTTCTGTTCCCTGAGCACACACTAGCTGATGCGTCAAAGCCCGCCACCTGGCAGGGGAAGCTTCCCAGGTTGAGGAGTTTGCCAAGAAGAGCCCATCAAGGGCAGGCATCTCATAGAGAGAATCGATAACCCGCTGGCCTCAAATCCTACTCCTCCCGGGTGTCAGCAAAGGAGAAGGGAATGGTGGTGGGGAGTCTGGGCAGGAGTGGACCATGGTCCTAAGTGCGGAACGTGGCTCCAGTGAACACTCTAGAGGGTCTGTAGGGAGAGCCGGCAGCCGAGCCCCTCTTTTCCACACTGCCGGGCACTCAGCAAACGTTCAACCAGCACCAGCTCTTTGTAACTTTTCAGGTGGAAGCTGCATGACGTGTGTGCCAGGTAGTATGGGTGGTTCATCCTCTGTCCTACCCAGGCCAGCCAGGGCACACAGGCGCTCTCTTCTCCAGGGGTGGCTTGGAAGTGGACTCCCTTGGCCCAGAGTTCCTCCCTGTCGCTGTGGTGTGAGGTCATGAGTCTCACTTTCCCAGGATCCCTGGCTGGACAGTTAGTCCTTCCACGGAGATGGATGGTCCAAGGGAAGGGAATTAGGTGACAGGGAACATTCTTACAGGAGCCAAATTGGGTCTAGGATTCTCAGGGGCCACAGACAGGACTGAGACCAGCAGAGCCGGCAGAGGAGCAGCAAGCGCTTACCAGGAACTACGCAACGCTCCTCTGAAGACAGCACCTGCACCACTCACAAAGACAACGGCAGGCCAGGAGGGATGTTTTTAACCCCCAAAAATGAGGAATCTGAGATTGGCCTGCTTAAGAGACTTGTAATGGAGGTAGGATTGGAAAGCAAGACCAAGTGATGTCTGAGCACTTTCTCTGCCCCGTTTTGCCTCCCAAAGAGGACCATCCAGAGCCTACGTGTGCAGGGAGACTGCACAGCCACAGGGTCTGGGCATTCTTCTCCCCCAGACATCCCCCAGGCCCCACCAGTGATGGCCTTGGAGCACCCCAGTCACCACCTACAGCCTCCGATCCATCTTCAGGCATCACCTCCTGGACCTCCAGAATCCAGGAGAACCTCAGGGCCAGTCGGTGCCAAACATCAGCCTCTTGGGACTCCAAATCCCAGCTGGCTCCAGCCTCCAGAGAGGGGTGCACGGCCACCCCACACTGGGCCTGCCCACTAGGATAGTTCACAGTGCAGTGATCCACTCGAGAGCCACCGTCCTAGGGACCTGCGGGCCATCCTCAGCCTTGAGGGCCGCATCTCTATGCTCCCCGGCAAACTCAGAACAAATTTAGAGCTGATATTTATTGAATGTTTACTGCATACCCAGACTTATTCATTATTTTATTCAATTCTCATGACAACACTATGAGGTAGGTGTATTATTCCCATTTTATTATTTTATTTTGTTTTTATTTTGCGTTTGAGGCCCACAGATGTAAAACAAACTAATAAGTAAGACAGAGAACAGTAGAGTCCAGGTCTGTCTTATTCCAAATCTGTATTCCTGACCACTCTGCCACAATTAAGTAATGTGTAGATCCCTTAAAGATATACCATACATGTCTTGTGTATACACACACACACACACGTATATACACATGTGTCATATAAATCTATGCCTGTATATATGCTATATATACATGTATCCTATCCTATATATTCATGAATATATACATATACTTTATATATACACACACGTATAAAATAAAAAAATAGCTAAATTTTCATTTATTTACACACATTTATTTCTCTTGGGATTCAGTTTAGACACCAGGATGATATTATATTGTTTAAACAGCTTGAGCATTTTAACTCAAATTATTTTTATAATGATACTACTTAAATAAGCATAAATATAAAGCTAGGTATAAACTGCTTATGATTGTAGCTCTTATGTAACTATAGAAATAAAATAAATTTACAACTCAAATACAAGCAAAACTATAAACCTAATAAAATTCAAATCAACATCACAAAGGTGACTGCTGGTGCTGTTGGCTGAAACCAAATAGCCTGAACTGGGTAAGAAAGATGTATTTGTGTGTTGTTCTAGGTTTGATAAATCAACCTGGGCCTTTTGCTTTTGAGCGTGATGGACCACCCATGAATTCACCATTATCATTGTCTTGTCTTTCCTTTTTACCAATGAATTCATTTTTAACCATTGTTCCATTATTTTTATGCACCCATCAATTCAAACAAGGCAACACAAAATTTATTACCGAAAAAAAAGAAATCCGTAAATCCAGTTTAACTTGAAATTCTCCAGAGAACATTGGCTCTTGCTTAGTTGAGCCAAGTAGGTCCAGGCGACCCGTCCTAAGAGGTGGGGGCACCATGGGGCCCTCAACCTCCCAGCCTTTTCCTTCTTCTGTGTTCTTCCCAGGCCCACAGCGAAGTCTGGTCACCTTTGCAGAGCGAGAACACGATGGAGACCGAGTGCAAGTTCAGGACCCGAGACCCCATTCACCATGCGCTGCCGTCCTGATGATGCAGACAGCCCTGTTGTTGTTCTGGGTTATGATTAATTGACAACACATTGTTTATAAAGGTCTCGAAGAACTTCAGAGTCTCCTGGGATACATCTGCAGACCCTTCTCCTGCACACCCGAGTCTGAGAAAGTCTGCTTTGTGCTGGGATGCGTAGCAAACCATGAATCCCCTGAGAGCTTGAACCTCCAATGGGCATCCCAGGACCAAAAGAGAACACTGGAAGTTCAGTTGCAGAGGCATCTTGCCGGAGCGTTTGTTATGAACGCATTCCTTTAATAACAACATGGCTCCAATTAAAAATAAAAGGCACGTTTCCATGGTGAATGTTCCTGCTTGGCTGTGGCTCTGCTGTCTGCTAGTGGAGTCACGTCAGGACACTGGGGTGGGAAACACCCAGTCTGGTGAAGCAACTGTGGGCTCCAGTATCCCGTGCAAGGAAACAGCTCAACTCTGTCACTTTCTGATCAATCAGAGAGGTGGGTATATGGTCTGCTCCGGCTTCCACAAATACCACAGACTAGGTGGCTTCAACAATAAAATGTATTTTCTCAAATTCTGGAGAATAAACATCTGAGATCAAGGCACCTGCAGGGCTGGTTCCTTCCAAGGCCTCTCTCCTTGGCTTAAAGACGCCATCTTCTCCCTGTGTCCCCACAGGGTCATCCCTCTGTGAGTGTCTGTGTCCTGATCTCCTTTTCTTAAACGGCACCAATTTTATAGGGTCAGGGCCCACCCTAATGACCTCGTTTTAATGTAATTACCTCTTTAAAGACCCTGTCTCCAAATACAGTCACACTCTGAAGTACTGGGGATCAGAACTTCAACATATGAATTTGGGGGGACCCAATTCAGTTCATAACAACGGGTGACCCAGCCTCATTACATATACCTGACACCTGCTGGACAGACAGCTCCCAACAGCCAGCCTCATGGGGACTCCTCTTGGAGGGGACAGTTATGCTGACATGTGACTCGAAATAGCATGGGCTGGAAGTACAGCTGGGAGGCCTGACAGAGCCAGAACCGCCAGAGTGAATCTGACCCTCTCCCACACAGAGCCCATTAGTAGTCTGAGCACACAAAAAGGAAATCTAAGCATTTCTCTAATTACTGCAGGTTAATTAGTTCTCCTCACCATGTTAGGGAAGAAGAGCCACTTGAGTACAACATAAATCACTGAAATCCACTCTCTACCTGGCACCAGCTGGTGGAAGGAGAACTCTCTGAGAGGGAGGCGTGGCAGAGGCCCCTGCTCCCCTGCTGGCCACCCGAATCTGAGTGTGATGGGCAGTCCGGACTCTGCACAGCTCAGTTTTGACAACGCTCAACATGTGGGAGAAAAGCCAGGAGGAAGTAGCCATTTGCCCCAAGAGGAGGCACAGGGTTTAAACACATTTCCAAAGGCAGAGTCGCCAAGGTTGGATCAGAACTTCCAGGAACACAGAGAGAATAAGTTCATTGCTGTCGCCTTGTGCCCCTTCCCCACGCCTGACTCCAGAGGGAGAAGGGCCAACTTGCCCATCAGACCTGTCTGCACTCACCTGCTCACCAGGAGGCATGGGACCGTCAACTGAGCCTTGGTTTGCAGCAGCCGAGTTCTCAATGTCAGCGTACGTCACCGTCCACTGACTCTGCTATTCCAGGAGAGCACAGGGGGCTGGTGGGGAGGGCAGAGGGAGGGAGTGGGCTGTGCCTCAAGTGCCACAGGCTCACTGGTCTTCCCAAGTGAATGTTCTTGAGCAAATGTTTCTTGATTTGCTGTGCACCCTGAGGACGACTTTCCAGGGAGCTTGTTGGTTTGTTTTTTTGTTTGTAGTTTTGACCATTTTTGCTTGTTTTGCTGATGGGCAGGCCCCTGCCACTCCTAATCTGCTCTCCTGGAAGTGGAGCTCTTCACAGCCACCTTTTAAAATGTGAGGTCACTGGCTTCCTTTATCGTGTCACCGTTGAGCTGAAGGGCAGAGAAAAGACACGCAAAGAGTGAGGATATGAGCATGGCCAGCTCCAGAGATCACCTGTGACAAGCCCCTAAATGTAACAGAAAATGGCCTGAAAAAGGGTAAAAATGTTTTCTGTCTCTTCAAAACCCCCTCACCTTTTTTGAGAACTAAAACCTACATCCGTGCCTGAGGCCAGTGGTCGGGAGGGGCGGGGGAGTGTCCATTCTCTGCACCACAGGAGATGGCTCGAGGGAATCGTCCGGGAGGAGGTCACGAGTTTGTCGTAGCTGTACTTGTGCTCACTAGCAGGACGCTGGTACTTTGAGATGGGAGTCTGCCAACCTCCTCATTTGCCAGCAAATCAATACATTCCTCTTTCCTTCTCCTCAAACCACTTGTTCTTGTTCTGATGTGGCCTCAGGGACAAGTGCCGAACTTCCGGTAACATCAAATAGAGCACAATTGGTACAGGGAACGACAGAACGTGGGTGCGGTGCCTTCCAGGTAAGCATGATGGACAGAACACGCAGATTTATCACTGCCACCCCCCAAACCCACCAAAATCACAACAAAGGAGAAAAAGAAGCATAAACACACAAGGATGAAAAAATACAGTGAGGCTAAGAAGGTGGAATGAGCTGACAAAGTTAGGAAGAGGAAGAGCAGACAATCAAGGTGTAATGCACTCAGCTGACTAAGATCTGAGCCTGCAGAGGAAGAGGGAATCACAAGGAGGAGAACCAGTTTGTTTCAGAGACTCCCAGAAAAGATCTGAGATCCCACGTACCAGGTGATTCTAAGGTAGGGGTGAAAATGGAAAATAAAGCTGAAAACAGGGGGATAGGTTTGCACAGGAGCAGTTCGGCCCCAAGACTGCCCTAACCACGTGCAATCAAGGAACTGTCCTTCTCCCGCCCCAGCTCAGATGAAGCCCTGTGTTCTGGAGAGGTTTGCACATCTGAGAACAGGGATAAAACACTGAACTAAAAGTAGGGAAATTCTGCGTGCTGGACAGGGAGGGCCTGCACCATCTCTCTCTCTGCCCCCCGACTGCTGAAGATCAAGCCTGTGGTGGCAGACATCAGATGCTCCACCTCGTGGCTGACAGGCCTACCTGCACCGCCTGCCTTATCAGCCCACGGACCCCACCTGGAACCAGCCCCGCCACGCACGCAGATCTTCCAGGGAGGTATGGGGTACTTTTATCTTGTATTTTTATTTTTGTTTTGCACCTCACTCTTAAATATAACCACAAAAAATGTCTTAGGAAAGCCTGTAACATGAAAGTCAGAGAGCAAAACCAGCAAGCACAGGGGAGGAACTCAGAAGAGGTGGAAATAATGCACAAAGCAGGAGAAAGCTTCACGTGTGTAAAATTGATGACATCTGAGATGTACGGGAATATATTGTATCCTTAAAAGAAGGACAGAATGTTCTTTTTAAAAAGGAACACATTCAGATCATAAGGAAAAGCTTTTAGAAATTAAAAATATGCTAGTAGAGATTAAAATTTTAATAGAAGGTTAGGGAAATAAAGTTGAAGAAATTTCCTAGAACTAGAAGAGAAGTACAAAGAGGCAGAACACGGTTGAGAGAAGAAAATTAGAGGATCAATCTGGGAGGCCTAATGTTGTGTCAACAGAAGTTCTAGAAAGGGAACACAAAACGTCCAGAGGAAGATTTTCCAGAAAGGACTTGAGTTTCTAAGCTGAAAGGACTCTTGAAAAAGACCCACTCAGGGTGCACAGTGACAGAATTTCATAACACTGGGGATTAAGAGATGCAACTGGAAGCTTCCCCTAGAAGTCTGGTTGCCCAAACACAAGGAATCAACATAGTGTTGGATTCCTCATAGGATTTTGGAAGAATATCTTCAAAGATTAGAAGGAAAATCTCTAGCTCAGATCATACCCAACTAAGCTATGAGTCAAGTGTGGGGGTGGAATGTAGATATTTCAGCCTTGAGAGACCTCAAAATATTTAGCCTCCATAAGGTGCATCAAAATTGGGTGTGAATCACGAGAGAGAAGACAAGGATTCCAGGGGAGGTGAGGGTATTACCAGGATGACAATGTCCGTGTGGCTGATCCAGAGAGTAATAGGTCCATCGTGGGGGAGGCGGAAGGGGAAGTCAGGAGTGATGTTGCCCAGAAAAATAAAAATGGAACTGTCAGATGACCTGAGATTATTGACCAAAATGTGAGTAACATTCTAACTCTGGTTGATAGTCCGGGACGAATTCGCAGTAGGTGCACGCCAACATGTGAGAGTCCTGAGAGCTATTCATTCCAGGGAAAACACGAAGTTGATCAGGAAAGGAAATGTAATCATAGAACTACTTTGTGGCTCAGCTGTGAATAATAATTACATAATTATGTAAATGCTGAATATTGATCTAACCACAAATTATGCCACTGGGAGGGTGGGGGCGGGGCGCCATGTGTGTGTTTTCAGTTGTTGTGGTTTTGCAGGGTGCAGGAGCACAGCACAGAGAGGAGAATTCTCATCCTCCCAGTGGGGAATCCATGGAGAAGCAACTAAAATTCAAAAGAAAGAGCAGGAGAAGCATTTTATTTATAAATATCAAGGTCAGAGTAGAAGCAACAGTGCATAGGACTGCGGGGGCTTCCACAGGGGGCCGGGCCCTGGGAAATGGATGCTAAAGGTAGAGAGGGTGAATCAAGGGCCAGCTGGCTTTATTCTAATCCGAGTAGAACTAGGAGGCCTTTTAAAAATGTCTTAAAAGGTGGACTATGCCAAAGAAATACAGCCATCGTGGCTGGAGCGATGTTAAGTCAGCGGGAGGGGGCACGGGGGGGTGGCCCAGCCTCAGATCACTCTGGGGTCCGTGTCGAGGGGGCTCGTCCTGGCTGCTGAGGGCGCATGTTCAGGAGGGCGGGATGGGAAGCTGGAGATGCCTGGGAGTTTGTCCTCCAGGAGAGAGGATGGACTTGGATGAGGTGCAGAGGAGGTGGAGGAGCAGCCTTGGTGTGTTGGTGTGTTAGAGTGGAGTCTTCAGA
The DNA here is from genome assembly GCA_023783475.1 of Daubentonia madagascariensis. NCBI lineage: Eukaryota > Metazoa > Chordata > Mammalia > Primates > Daubentoniidae > Daubentonia > Daubentonia madagascariensis. Next base: position 9,386,733 of record JAKFHU010001557.1, on the reverse strand, counting down.
GCCCACTAATTAACCGATGCTGGAGTGTCACTGGGAAGGAGGATGCTGCTGACCCGGAGATTTCTATCCTGAGCAGCTGGGTGCCCTTCGCTGATGGGTAGAAGACTTGAGAATGGGTGTTGGGAGAAAATCAAGTATTCTGCTTTGCACCTGGTGTGACAGTCCTTGGGCTGCCATAACAAAGCAGCAGAGGTTGGGTGGCTTAAAACCACGGAAATTGATTCCCTCACAGTTCTGGAGGCCAGAAGTCCCAGACCAGGGTGTGGGCGGGGCCAGGTCTCTCCGGAGGCTCCAGGGGAGCGTCCTTTCCAGCCCCTACAGCTCCTGGTGGTGGCGTCACCCTCGGCTTGCAGCTGCCTCCAGCGTCACATGGCCTCCTCCCTGTGTGTCTCATGGCAAGATTTCCGTTTTCTTGGAAGAACACCAGTCACATTGGTTTAGGGCCCACCCAAATGACATTATCTTCCTTGATTATGTCTGCAAGGACCATATTTCCAAATAAGGTCACAAGGACACGTACCAGGGATTGGGACTTAAACATATCTTTTTGGGCGACACAGTTCGACCTGTAACAGACATGAGTCACGGTGAGATGAGTTTGGCAAACGCCTTCTCCTATATTCTGCTCTTGGGGGCTCACAAAGCTCCCCGGGCCCTGAGAAGTCCTCAGTCCTGCTCCATTTTGTTTTCTCCAGAGCCCCCCAAACGTGTCCGACGGCTCAGCCCTTCTTCCTGTGACACCCCTCACTAGCTCCCAGGAGGAGGCCCAAGGCACCCGACATGTAGTGCTGGGAAATCATTCTAGATGACTCTGAATTGGTGCCGCCAATGCTATGGCACCCAAGGAGGAAGGAGCCGGGGGTGGGGGGGTGCTCGGAACAAGAGCAGAGGAGGAACGTGGAAGTTTAGGCACAGACGTGCCAAGGCCCCCCGTCTCACCCCTCAGCCAGGAGCCAAGCACCTTTGTTCTTCTGCTTACTCTGTCTTTGCCAGCGAAACTCTAAAACCACAGGCTTTTTGGTTTTGGTCAACAACCTAGCCATGGGTTGTTGGGATTTTCACCAATAAATCTAACCCTTCTGGGAAACCAGAAGACCCCTAAGGAAAACGCACAAGCCCAAAGCCAGCTGCCCTGGCCTGGCTAAATGGTTCTGCCCAAATGGAGTCTCTAATGATCTGACACCAGCCCACGGGGCTCAGAAGAAGGAAGAACATTTCTGATGGCGTTTCCTCCCAAGTCAGGCCATCTGTCATTTCTCTTTGCTGTGACCTCAGCTCTGAATGCTCCCTGGAGCCCATTTCTGCAGACACATAGATCAATGGAGGGACCAGCACCCCTAGCGCAGCCCGGGCTTCTTGGAAGATTTGATGGAGCCTCAGGAGAAAGGCTATCAAGCCGAAGAATTACCCATTTAGTTAATAAGATGGCTTCTTAAAGAGAGGTGTCTGTTTAATGCATCTTCTCCAAATGCATTCCATTCCGTCATTGCAGAACGGATTAGTGTTTCACGGAGATCCTACAGGTTCCCCAGGGACAGGCTGCAAGGGGAGGGATGAAGGATGGCCTACTGCCCCTGCCATGGGTCCGCACCCTCAGCTGAGCTGCCTGGGGAGGACAGGACTTGGAAGGAGGGGAGGTGACAGTCAGAGGATGTGGCGGATCATTTCCTGAAATCAGGCCGCAAGCCTTCTAAACCAACTTTTTTTAAAAAAAAGTTTAGTGTAAAATTTTGATGGAACAATACCTTCTTCTCTGTATTTTCTTCTTCAGCTCTGTCCCAAGAACTTTCTAGTTATTTCCAATGTCGATGCCTTTCAGACATAGAGATAGTCTCTCAGTAGAAGCTATTTTTTTATTACCTGCTATTTCAGATATTTTTACATTCTGCCCTGCTTTGCCTCAAAGATAGGAAATGTTTTTTGTTGGGTTTTCTTTTTTTTTTTTTGGTATTTTTTTTTTAACCTTTCTTTTCATAATGTAGCTTTCATCTGTGACTCATATCTTGTGGTCAAAAAGGCACATAAATGAACGAAGAGCATGTCTTTTCAAAGAAAAGGAAATTAAAATGAACCTCAGACTGGAAGAGCAGAGTGTACAGTCTAGAGTCCCCGGCCTGGCAGGAAGAGGACGTGGTGGCATTTCCAACCAGCACGAGCATGAAGTCCCTGCTGTCCCCTGGCCCACAGGGGGCAGGGTGGTTGTGCCAAAATGCTTGTGGAAAAGACCCCTCACCCCCCTCGGCACACAAATGTGTTCACAAAGAGCTCTGTCCCTAACTGCTACTCACCAGGCACAAATCATGTGTAACAGCTCCTGAACTTACTGTCAATTGAATAAAAGGCCACTATTTTAGGAAAGGTCAGTATTTCTCCAAAAATAAATAAAAGCCTCTATTGTGAGCAGCTCTGATTTCAGGCAATCTGCCCGGCAAGCCGGAGCTACAGGACGCACTCAGCTTGTTCAGTAATGGCCCCGTCAGGCACACCCGGAAACATGAGTTGGCCAAATGGGGTGCTGGGAGAGCCGCGGACCCAGCGCGGGAAGCTGGCTCAGCCAAGTCCAGTGTGAGCTTGCTCACCCACTTGCTCCACACATGTCTGGTCGGGACGACCTCACAGGTTCGGTGGCTCTACACTGAGGAGGGACCCTGGATTTCTCTCTGCTGCCATCCTGGCATTGAGAGCGTGGGGATGTGGTAGGTGCTCACATCTGCTGGGGTAGGGACAGCTTTGGCCTCCCTGTCCAGGGTTACAGTCTCCCAGCTTCTGCCAGGTCCAACCAATCCAGCCTGAAGACCCAGCTAGAACCCAAGCCTCCAGCCTAAGGTTGGGACAGGCTGACAGCCCTGGAAGCCCCTCCTTGGGGTGGGTTGAGGCCCGTTTCCTGCACCTCCAGCTGCTGCTGGGTGACCTACGACACAGACCCACCTCCCCACTGTACACCTGATAGCCCTCCCAACCAAAGACATGCTCGTCCCCAGAAATCTCCAGGGAATGACCGAGGCTGCTTTTCCAGGAGCTGTGTCACCCTGTGGGAGCCATGGGGTCAGTTGGACATTAACAAGTATCTGGGAAAGACAATTGTCTGAGATCAGGAAAGAACCCAGATTTCAGAGGTCAAAACCTTTGCAAACCTGACTGTATTTTCCAAAAGCACGATTAAACAAATATTTTGATGCTGCCCCCGCAAGTATACCAGTGACTCTGGAAAATGGATTTTGGGCTCCCCCAGTTGTGGATTTCTGAGTGTGTGCTAATGTTTGGGGGAGTTGATGATGTAATAGGGTCTTTGAAATTGGCATTGACCCACAGAAGTTGGGGTTCAGAGCCACAGAGCTGTGGTTCCCACCCTTACCTGCCCAGACACTTTCCTTGTAGAAGCATTTGCAGTGGGTTCATCTGCTCACATCTTGAATCTGCAGGAATCAGACATATGGGGGTGACGTGGCTTAACCCAGACCCCAACCATCCGAGGCTGGTCAGCTGCCTTGGAGGAGTGATTTTGTGATTAGCAGAAGAAAGCTTATTTGCCTCTTTGGCTGTGGGAGATTGTGCTGGGCTCAGGCATCTGTAGATAGCCAGAAGGAAATGTTTCCCTACCCTGGGCAGGAAAGACCCTGGAAGCATCCTTGCAGGGATGCTGTGGCCATTGGTAGGATCTGCCTCATATTGGGGGTGGGAAGGGGTTGGCTAGGTCTGGGGTCTCAAGCCATTCTCCTCCTTCAAGGCAAACAGACAGACATGATTACAGATGCACACTCTGGACTGGGCAGCCTCAAATTTAGGGCAGGGGAGGGACTACTTCCAGAGGCAGGGTCCTGCACAGGCATGGAGGAAGGCGTGTGATGAGGGTGGGTCGGGTTCCCCTAGGGAGCGAGAGGGTTGCACCTGCCTCCTGGTTCTGCTGCACAGGCTCAGGGGAGCAGCCGTGATTGAATCTGGCCTGATGCTGCCTCTTTGGTAGGAAACATTGCTCTGAGCTTTATTTAGCAATGGACCATTGTGCAAAGATAAAGAACATGCCAGACACATCAGCTTAATCGTGTCTCCTTCGCTGGTCACAGGGAACAAGCCCCTGATAAGCTGGTAAGTCTCCTGATGGTGACTCCCTGTGTCCTCAGCGGGGACGCCTCTCCACAAGGAGGTTAGACACCCTGGTTCTCATGTTTCTTCCCCTTGGGGCGTGGGAGGAGGACATCCCCAGCCCCCTTACAGGGGGTGCAGTGGAGCCAGGCAAGGAGAGCTGGCTTCTCCTGGTCTCCGGGGTTTAGAGGGAGAGTTGAGCACCCCTGCTGTGAACCACCACATGCACCCACCCTGGGCCCCCCACCATCCTTCAGGGCTGTGACCAAAGCACTAGAACCCAGGGCATCAGAGCCCAGGGAGAATATGGTTAAGGGGCATGTACCTGTCTCACAGGACGGCCACTTTCAATCTCCTCACAAACACAATCTGCACACACAGTGTGCAAACACATGTACACCCCACCCACACGTGTGTGAACAGTCCCACATGCATGTACACATAGCCTGCACATATGCACACACACACGTGCATGCACCCACATGTGTGCACACACAGAGGTACAAGCATGTGCACATACCTATGTGTGTACACACATAAATACACCTGCACACACCCACATGTGTGCACACAGAGAGACACATAAGCACACATACACGGTCCGTGGTGCTCCGGAGTCCAGCTGGTTCTGTCCTGGTGCGTATCTGGCAAGTTTCTTTACATCGGTTCATCTATGTTTTCTTCTTTAAAATGGCAAGAACCACCCTAAGTACCCCAAAGGATTGCTGTAAGGATAAGACACATTGGGACACCTGGAGCCCTTAAACAGTCCCTGGCACACAGTAGGTGCTCTAGAAATGCCAGCAGTGCCACTTCTCTCGCAGAGGGAGTAGGTGTCCTCAGAGGTTCCCAGCTTTCCGAAGACGCTGGGTCCCTACCTGCCACCTCCCCGTGCTCCACCCTCTCCGTCGGCCTCAGGGACACTGGTGCAAGAAGGAGCCTGAGCCTTAGGGAGGCGATGGGTGCTCCTTGGAGAGGCCAGGAACACTGCAAATCCCGGGCCAGACGGTCCTCTCTCTCCTCCAGTTCTTCAAGGGGAAGGACAGACCAGCACTCTTGTAAAATATTTCTTAAAATGTTAATTACTGGGTAAATGAGATACAAATAGGCATGAGAAAGATATCCCCAATTTTTAAAAATTATTGGATCCAAAGGAAATCAAATAACTGTCAAATGGCTATAAAAGTTTCCGGGTGGTTCCTCTCGACTTCCGTGCTCAAGCGGGCAGAGGCCAGTCACAGACGGCTCGCGGGAAGCCTCCGCATCACAATGCAGCGCGTGGGGTTTTCTTCCACAGAGAGGGGTAAGCGAGGTGACAAAGGTTGGTGTGAGCAGGTGGCTTGAGAGAGCGGCTGGTGGGACAGTGGGTCGGAGAATGCTGGACCCTGGGCCCAACCCATTCACTGAGGGTCCAGGGGGCTCTGTCTGTAGGGTCAGGCTGAGAATGGGCCCGGGGTAGGAGGGAAGCTGAACTCATAACCACAATGGCCAATATGCTTTTCTTCCTTTGGGTCAGCTGGGACAAGCTGTTCAGCTAAACACCGACAAGGCAAAAACTGGGCATTTGGAGAGGCGTGTCTGGCCTCATCCCAGGTAAACAAGGGGGGTGTCCGTGAGTCTCGTCTAAGTCTTTGTAGTGAGCTGTTTCCAGGAGCACAAAGGGCTGGGATTTCTTAACTGTCACTGTTTTCCAGGCTAGCAGGGCTCACATACCATTCGACATTGCCAGGTTCAAATCCCAGCACTGGTTCCTCCCAGCAACGTGCTCTGGAGCTGGGCATGTGGCTGTCTAATTTTAGATGCCTAATCTCTTGCAAGGTTGTTGGGAGAGTTCTATGAGACGGTATGTGTAAGGCATACCTGCCGTGGGAGTCCTCCGCCAGCACTGGCTCTGTTGTCGCAGCTCCAACCAGCTAATCAGGAAGGCTGGTGGGGAGGCTAGGGGGTAAAACGAAACATCTGTTTGTGAAAGGAGGGTTTGCATCTGTATGTATTTTTCTTTTGCAGAAGTCTTCCAGGTGCCCCCAAATACCTTCACATAAGGGAGAAAGGTTGGCCAGTGGCCCTGCAGCAACAGCACAGAAAGGACGTGATCAGAGCTACAGCAGGGGTGTCATCAGAGAGGATGCTGGTTGGCAGGGACTCCCAGAGAAAGGAGCCATAAGGCGGTCCTGGGCCATGTCCCCCAGCATCACCCAGAGGACTAGAGGCCCTAAAGATTCCATTTCTGAAGGCCAAATAAAGGCAGCACCTTCCTACCCTGCATCCAGAGAGCACCTATGCCCTCTGCTGCCCCTGCACCAGTCCCAGCGCCCCAAGCAAAGGTCAGTGGGTCTCCCTGCTGCACCAGGGTGTCCTGATCCTGCTGCCAGCAGCAGTTTCCTGGAACAGGGGCACCTGGGGTGAATCCACTCAACAGACACTGCCTATGACCTGACTTTCCTTGTATTTTGGCCACGGTGGGGCTAAGGGGGGGGCTGTTGAGCTTCCTATGCAAACATTGCCAGGTGAGTCCCCAGGGATGGCCTCGTTTTAATTGTACAGTTTGGGTTCACACACGTTGTCAGTCTCTTGGGTTTGATCAATCCCTGGGCAAAGAAAAGGAGAAAGAGAGAGAAGAGGGAGAGAAAGACAGGGAGGAGGCAGGGAGGGAGGAGGGGGGAGGGAGGAGGTGGGAGGGAGGAGAGAAGAGGTAGGGGGATGGAGGAATGGAGGGAGGGAACAGGGAGGAAGGAAAGGAGGAAGGAAGGCAGGGAGCCTTGGCCCTGGCTCTTCCCTGACAATCCATCCCCTGTGAATGCTTCCAGAACACACCGTGACATCCTTCTCGCCCCTGAACACACCATACGCCATCATCTTTCTCTTGTTGCTTGGTGGCCCCCAGTGGAGAGAAAGTTCCTTACAAAGAGTAAAACAAATTTGGTACTAAATAGACAAGCAATAAACTTTAAAAAGAGATGAACACCCAAGCCCTGAGATGCACTTTTCAGTATCCTGTCATTACCCAGAACAGGCCTGCCAGGTCCCCATGGAAGCTGCTGACTGTGTCACCTCCCGTCACGTGCCCCTGATAGCACCTCGTTGAGCAGGAGACGCCTCCTGCACGCACAGGCCCAGTGCTCCCGAACACACTCTCTGCAGTCGTAATTACATAATATTAATTGACATGGAGCCATTTCTTATTTCTTGCTAATTGAAAATTGCTGATTTTCCTTGTGTGAATGGCTCTTCATGTCAATCGCCAAATGTGGTGTGCACCGTTTTTAATAAACCACTCTCCACAGCTTCCTCTTAAATCTAGTTGACTAGTTCATCTTGTCACAATTACAGTAAATAATGACCAAGATTTCTGAAAAGAATATTTCATTTTTCATTCCAAGGATTGTGGAAGGGACTTGGAGAAGGGCTTGGTTTGTACACCCTTGACCTCCTCGGCTGGGGTGAGGTGCAGCAGGTGGCTGGGGGAGCACCCTTGCCCTTGGCTTCCCAGGACCCACCCATGCACTCGTGGTTGCACCTTGGCCTCTGCTTTTGCTTTGTCCTCCAGCAGAGATGCCTGTAAAAGTCTTCCCAACTCTCTGACTTAGATTTTGACTTTGTCTCCCTAGTCTTCCCAGGGTCTACACTTCAAATGCCGTGCATACTTAGTCTCACCGTGCACTAGATTTAATTGGAAACTCAACTGAATCCAGTACTAGATTATATTCTGCCTGAGACAAGGGGCTATGTGCTCCCCATCAATGCCAGGATTGAGTTTTAAACCCTGAGGATGTATTCAGTCAATGGGTATGTATCAGTCAGCTAAGCTGCATAACAAACCGTCCCAGAACAAACTAGCTTAACACAAGGATGTATTTAGCTCACCAGTCTATAGGTCAGCTGGGAAGTTCTTTCAATCTGAACAGGGCTGAGATGATTTCAGCTGGTCTCTCTCACACACTTGTGGCCAGAGAATGGATCAGGGAGAGTCAAGCTAATCAAGAATGGTCCCACCTGGATGGTTCTCCTCCAAGCGGCCTCATGTGTCCCAGCAGGTTAGCCCAGGTTTGTTCTCGTAACAGCAGGTTTGCATTTCCTCAGTGCCACCCCCCCTTGCAACATCTTGCACTGATCAGTTTTTGGTTGCTGTGTGGCCCAGGTGCCACCAAACTCTTCTTGTGTCCCTTCCTGTGGAGAAGGATGGGGCAAGGAGCAGAGAGCACAGCACCCATGCTGAGGGGGAAGGCCCTGCTGGGTGTCCTACACACAGAACCCCCGGCACCCCAGGCTCCACCTGCCATGACCAGCCCCATCCTTGTGGGCTCTGGGCTCTGTAGTGGGTTCTGCACTGCCCTGAAAACCTCGGGTCACATGCAGACGGTGGATGTGGCAGAAATCAACCATGCTGTGTGCACACATGCACGTGCATGGGTGTGCTTGAGCTCACTGAAAAATTTCCACATACAGCCACTATGTGCTGAACCAAAAGCAAAGGATTTTTCAGATGTATTGAGTCCATTTTTATTGTACAGATAATTCAAAGTGTGAGGGGAGCCTGTGGGGTTGGGCTGCAAAGGGAACTGGTAAGAATCTGCTAAGGAGGACTTACTGCACCATCAGTGTGCACTGTGGCTTTAGTTCAGTCCCTCAATTTCTCTACATCTTAGTTACAATTTTTATGTAAGTGGGAATTCTCGGGCTACTTGGCAGGGTTGCCATGGTGACCAGAGAGGAGTACAAATACAAATAAAAGTGAAAAGAACGCAGAGTTATATGACTATAGGCCATTGTTATTGCTATTACTGTTTGTGCTATAAACCTACTAGAAATGCTCTTGGTCCAAATTCCCAGGAAGGCTCGGACATCAGCCTCCCACCCTGCCGAGGTGCTTTCCACATTACTGTAGTGCGTGAGCAGAGGGGCGCACTGACATCCGCTCATTCACCTTCATTCCTTCAACCGTTGTTACTAAGCACCTGCTACGTGCCCAGCAATGTTATAAGCACTAGGCACCAGGTCATTCTAAAAAAGTACAAAGTTCTTATACCCATGGAACTTGCGTTTGTGTGGGGAATATGAAAAATTAAGTAATAAGCAATGGTTTCAGAGACTCATAAGTGTTATGAAAAAATCACAGAGGGTGGTATAGTAGAGAAAAAACCAGCTGGATGCCCTCCCCTGCACAGGTAGGAGGGTCCTAGAAGCCATCTCCAAAGAGGTGACAATTCAGGTTGGTCCCAAAGGATGAGAAGAGAGTGGAAACCAAGGCTGAGAGACACAAAGCCACCTGCCCTGGCCACACAGCTGGTTGGTAATGGATATCCATCAGGCTCTGAGGCCCCAGTTCCCACCACCCTTCTTTCCCTTCCTCTCTGGGACCCGGAATGCAGGCCGGGCTACTCTGAGGCGTGAAGTCTCCCATCCCTCCTTCCTGGAAATGAGGCTTGACCCGTTTGGTTACAATCTAGTGATTTTGGCCATCAATCCTCTGTTCCTTGAAAGTCATCACAACAGCATTAACAAGAGCGTTCACAACACCCCACACACTCTTTGTCCCCACCCCGAACCTGACCACAGATCCCAGGGCCACAGGGAAGAACAGAGAGACATGCTCCCCTGCCGTTGAGCTGATGGCACCCAGAGGTGCACTGGGCTGTAGGTTTTAGCCGGGGCTTCTCAGGTGCTTCATAAGCCCCTCTGCTCTGGTCAGAATCGCCCGTTCGGTGAGTTGGTCTTTAAATGCCTGTAACAGCTGCGACTCTGTTCCTCCTGAGTCCAAGGCTCTGTTTGCTAAGGGGCTGCAGAGTGTACATGGAAGTATAAACAGTGTCCTGTTCCCAGGAGGCTTGTGACACGTCAGCCAGGAGGAAAGAAGTACAGCCAAAGTGGGGACAACCAAAAATGAACTAAAATGATCTATCTGATGAGAGTATTAGGCAAAACTTTATGGTCAATTTAGCATGATTTAAATATTTCCCACTCATTAGCAATAATTTAGAATGCATTTCCTTTTCTCACCCCAAACCTGAAGTTTTATTTTAATAGCTCTGTGATTTTGGACCAGATCATTAAAATTAATGACATTTCGAATGTTCTAGTGTGCCTGGTAGAGTCTGATCAGTTTTTTCCCTTTATAGATCATCAGTAATAGAACACTTTAATGGCCCTAATAGAAGGCACTCGCTCTCTCTCTGTTAATGAATAATTTCCATATCCAGATATGGAACCCCCCAAAGAAAGAGGAAACATATTTCATTAGGCATGTCAATGCTGGACCCTAAATAATTCAGTCCCCCAGATTAAAATACTTGATGCTCTCGATGTCCTAATGGGAGATAATGAAATGTCCCCAAATGCTGCCGTCTTAAAATTAACATCCTTTGAAATTCTGAAATCAATCAATGGCAGTGACAAGAACCGGGTCTAATCCTTTATTGATTTGTGCAGCCAAGAAAGGGAAAATGGAGCCTTGCTTAGTCCTGTCCTTCAGGCCGGCTGGTTGCTGGCCAGCACTATTATTTATTCAGTCCTTGTCCTGGAGAATCAAAAGCACCAGCTGGTTAGTCCCCTGCTTGTTGATAACAACAAGGCAGATCTGCTCAGCCTCACACGCCCAGGCCAGATTATCACTCGAGGGGTAGGTTGAGACTGGTCTTGTCCTGTGCACCCATTTGAAGGCACTATTCACTCTGGGGTGGAGGTGTGGACTGAGTCATCTATCGGCTCAGGTTCAGGGTGGCTTTTTCTTTGGAGAAAACAATCCACTCTTCCCCTCAGCCACCCTCTGTCTCATCACTCTGTTTTATTTTCCACAGAAGTTATCACCATCTAAAATAGTCTTGGTTATTTCGGGGAGGCTTCATGTCCTTTGGACTCCATCTTCTGTCCACTTGTAAGCTAATCTCATCTGTCTTTCCCACCAAGACAGAAGTTCCATGAGGGTAGAGACTGTTTACTTATGGCTATATCCATGGCGCCTGAAAGAATGCCTGGTATAAAAGGAATCTGGATGGATGGATAGATGGATGGACAGATAGATGAGTAGATGGCTGGATGGGAGGATGGATGGATGGGTGGATGAGTGGATGGATGGATGGATGGATGGATGGATGGGTGGATGAGTGGATGGATGGATGGATGGATGGATGGATGGATGGATGGATGGATGGATGGATGGTGGGTGGATGGATGGTGGTGGGGATGGTGGATGGAGTGGTGATGGGTGATGGGTGTGGTTGGTGATGGGTGGATGGATGAGGTGGATGGATGTGGATGGGATGGATGGATGGTGGATGGGTGGATGATGGATGGTGGATGGATGGGATGGGGATGGTATGAGGATGGTGGATGTGGATGGGGATGTGGTGGGATGGAGGGATGGATGGATGGTGATGGGGATGGGTGGATGGGGTGGGATGAGTGGATGGATGTGGACGTGGTGGTGTGGGATGGTGGATGGCTGGATGGGTGGATGGATGGATGGGGATGGTGGATGGATGGGGGATGGTGGTGATGGTGAGTGGATGGATGGATGGGTGGATGGATGGATGGGGGAATGGGTGGATGAATGGATGGATGGAAGAATGGATGGGTGAACAGATGACGGATGAGTGGACAGATGGGTGGATGGACATATGGTGCCCACATGAGTGGGTTGATAGATAAACAGAGAGTGGATAGATGGATGGTGGATAGAGGGACGAGTAACCTCTCTTGCTGTATTTCCAGCACAGATAATAATGCACAGCATGCATCTGTTGACCAAAGGAAGGAACCAACCTAAAATTCCAATAACACTGAGAATTCCCCATCTCCGTGGGCTTGCTGCTGCTACCCCTGCTCTGGCTGGAATCTTTCTTCACAGAGTCCCATTGACCTATTGGCCCACGGTGTTCGCATGTAGGATCTTAGATCCTGTGAGTGTTCTCTGGCCCCACTGACAGCTTCCCCTGGGGCAAAGCTGCAATTCCTTGGCTTATCCTCTCAAGGTTATCTGTACCAACACACAGTAGGCTGTCAGCTTACCATGTAGGTCATACTTCTAAGGAGAAACCACATAGGCAAAGGGAACAATAAAGGAGCACCTTGAATAATTCATCAAACAGCCCGTGGAATGCAGGTGTCGCGCACAGGCGTTATACAACCCCTGTGGGCCAAAACTCAAAGGAAACACAGAAAATGGGAAACCACAAAAAGCCTCTGCATGAAGATTAAGATCACCTGGTGATGAAACAGCCTCGTGTATCAGAGTCAGAGTCGAGAGGAAATAAGAAAATCCACCAAGTAAATTGGAATTAGGTCAGAAGGACTAGGGCAGAATCCAGCGAAAATACCAGTCCACAGGAAGAAAACGGGAAGAGTTGAGCGAGTCGGAGGGAAGCTGACTGCACGTTCCCTCGGAAACAGGCTGAAAGCTTTCCCGGCCTTGCCTTTGGGGAGTCTCGCAGGATTTGTGGCAGAGAGGAAGCTTTGGCAGGGCTCAAAGCCACTCACTGAGGGGGACCAGGAGTGGAGGAGGGAAGGCCCAGGACACACATTCGCGTTGCTGTTGTGTTTGTACAGCCTTCAGGAGGGTGATCATTTGGCTTCCAGATGCCCTCTCTTTGAGGTCCAGCCAGTCCCGGCCACGCAGGAGAGAGGATGACACGTCTCCAGGACCCTTGGCCCCATGTGGTGTGGACAGCAACACCCACCTGCCCTGTCCCCAGCAGGGTGCGAGAACCCCCTCTCTGAGCGCCTACTTAACCTCAGTCGTTCCCAGAATCCAGGCTGCAAGCCGGGCCCTGGGGTAGTTTGCTTGAGGGAGACAGACCCTGAGCTGAGGAGAAAGTCACCCTTTCCTCTCCTGGCTACTTTGCCTAAATGTTGAAGAGCCCTGGGCTCGGTCCTGACCACCCTTCCTGGCCGAACCACAGCTCCTTTCCACCTGATCCCATCCAGGCCTCTGATCTGACACCACCTCCGGGCCACTAACCCCACCGTGCCCTGCAGGCTCAATGCGTCTCCTGAACCTCACAGTCCTATTCAAGCGCTTCCTCCCACGGCCACTTGGGTACCTGAAGTTTCAAACCTCCGCAGGCCAAGCAGAGCCGTCCAGTTCCCACTGCCTGGCGGTTCCTTCCCCAGCTCCCTCACCTGCACTCAGCGGCTCCGGCAAAATTCCTGGGGGCCATCCTGAGTGGGTCTCCTCCCGGCCGCCCCCCTACGTGAGAAGGGCCTTCAAAGTCCATCTGGATCTCTCGACTTCTCCCCAAGTACAAAACTTCACCCTGGGCCACCCCCCCACACCCCAGGACGACTCTGGCCATAGCTCTTAACCCACAGACGCTCACCGAGCCCACAGCTGGGCAGGGAAGCAGCCCTGAGAACACAGGAGCCCCTGACCTTCCAGCAGGGAGACCAGCCCCAATTGTGTGCCATGGTAATGACAGGGATTGCTTGGCCAAACTTCACCTGGGCCCACCTGTGCATTTCCTTGTAAAACCCGCTTTCAGCAGAGAATCTGCTAAGTCAGTTTAGCCAGAACCCCCACCCCCTGATATCTTGTCAGCCTCAATGCTCTCTGGCTGGGTTCCTCATGCTCCACCGTCCCTCCCGGTGGGGTCTGGTCACCCTGGCCTGCCAGCAAGAGTCCTGTTAGGTGGGTTTAGCCAGCATCCCCCTCACTTCCGATGTTTCCTGTTAGCAATTTTCCACCCACTGACCCCTGCCCTGCTCCTGGGCTGTGAATCCCCACTTGCCCGAGCTGTGTTCGGGGTGGACCCCCGTCTCTCCCCCACTGTGAAGTCCCATCACTGCAGTCCCTGTACCTAGCGCAATGGTCCTGAGCAAGGCCTTCCTCACCACACTCCCACGAGTGTCCCTGAGTAATTTTTTCTTTAACAGTGATAAGAGCCATCAAGAAAAACAAAGTGGAAAACACACTGGGGGGGATGAGAGCAGGGGGAAGGTAGGATCGACCAAAGGCCTGGAGCAGGTTAGGACGAGGTCCCCAGGAGCGGGCAGGGGGACAGGCGGGTGGAGGAGGGGACAGGAGGGCGGGGCACAGAGCAGGGCCCCCGGCAGGCCCTTGCGAGGACTTCGCCTTTTCTCTGAACAAGGTGGAAGCCCCTGGAGGGTGTCGAGGCAGGGAGTGGGACTAGCTGGCTGCTTGTTAAATCTACGCCCCGCAGAGGGAAGAGTGGAAGCTGAGGGTCCAGGCAGGAGGCTGCGGCCAGACGTCGAGCAGACGCGCAGCGGCCTGGGTCAGCGGGGTCCCAGGAGGTGGAGAGAGGGGCAGGCTTGGGGCTTCAGGTTTGCCCTCAGTGCACCCTTGAAAATGTACGCTCATCTTGCCTCTGGATTGAACCACAGTTTCCCTCTGTCCTGGACTTCCGAACTCCTCAGCCAACCCGCAGGGCCCACGGGTCGCCCCCCACCCCCGAAGCCCGTTCTCCTTTCCTCTCCCCTCACTCACTGTGCCGGAAGCCGAGCCAGCCTCCTCTGGGCTCCTCCAACACACCGAGCTCAGCCCTACCCCAGGGCCTTTGCACTACCGCCCGCTCTGCCTGGGGCCCTCCCCCCTCCCCGGCCCCATCTCCCCGCGTCTGACCCTTTCCTGACATTCAGGTCTCAGCCCAGTTCTCCGTCCTCCTCCACCTCCACCGTCACCACCACACCCCGTTCCATGTCCTTCAAAATATCTGTCACTGCCGGACATTTTTCTTATTGACTTCTTTGTATAGATTTTCATTTTCTGCACCACCACCCCCCAGTGAAAACCAAAGCGACGTGGGGCACAGACGTCCTCTGGCTGGTTTGCCGATTTCTCCCCAGCGTCTGCAATAGGACCTCGGTACCTAATAGGCACTTGCAAATATTTGTTAAATAAGAATTCCTGAAAATGAACACGTGGCCAGCTCTCCAGGGAGCACCACGAGCTCTAAGGGACTGCTGAGGCCTATTTCAGTTTCCATTTGCCAATGTGCTGAGTTCTGAACAGCGAGAGAGCCCAGATGGCAGGTAAAGTAAAAACCAATATCTTCCTGCAGGTCAGGAATGGAGGAGCTCAGCTGCTCGGCAGGGCACGTGAGGGGAGGGCGTCCACGGAGATGCCAAAATCAAAATAAATTACCCAGGGAAACGCAAGCTTGGCTGCCCACGGCCAGAGGGGAGCTGGGAGGACCCACGTGAGCTGCCTCACCTGGCACCTGTCCCCCTGCCTGCTGCCGAATCGCGCGCTGCAGCCGCCCCTCAGGGCTGCTCTCCAAAGCTGTCAGAGAGAAACGATGTTGGCCACAGAAGAGCAACTTCATTCATCCTCCCCTGCTCTGGGAGCCTCCGTAATACATCTCTGTCCCGGGGCTGCCTTGGACAGCTTCCAAGACAAAGGGTCCCAGGGAAGGAGCTCCACCATAGCTGCAAAGAGAGCCCCAAATAAGCAAAACCAGACAGGGGCCGTGGTGGCTGCAGGATCAGAGATGATGAAAGCTCTGGAGGGACTTTCGTTGGCTTCTCCCACTGGGCCGGGGTATTAGCAGGCTCGGGCAGCCCTAACAAAATGCCCCAGAATGGGGGCTTAAACAACACACAGCTATTCTATCACAGTCTGGACACTAGAAGTCCAAGTCAAGGTGACATCAGGGTCGGAGTCTGGTTTGCAGATGGCGGCTTTCTCCCCGTGTCCTCACATGGCAGAGGGAGAGCTCTGGAGTCTCCTCCTCTTCTTACAAGGACACCAACCCCAACAGATAAGGGCCCCATCCTGATGACCCCATTTAACCTTAATTACCTCCCTCAAGGCCCTATCTCCAAATACAGTCACCTGGGGATAGGGCTTAGACATGAATTTGCGGGGGACTCGATTCAGCCCAGAACAGGTGGCTACCTGCGTCACGCATGGACTCTTTGATCCCCGCGTATTTATTTCCAAGCAGTCAGACACCCCTCCCCAGTGTCCAGGAGAAAGCCTCTCCCCACATAAAGAAGTAGAGGCCTGAGAATAGGAAGCCAAATGAGGGCTCAAGTGATGTTGATAGAATTTTCTGGAAGGATTGACTGTATAAGTAGAAGGAAGCGCCTCCAGACAGTGATGCGGCTCATGGATTGGGGCGACTCTGTGCCAGGAGTTGTGCTGGCCCCTGAGGCTGCAGACAGGACCGGGACAAGGCCACCACCCTAAGGAGCTCTCGGGCCACTAGGGAGGCAGACCCCAGGTGTCCCTAGGGCCACCATCCAGTCTGGAGATACCGAACATTCCCAAGGGTCAGGTCCAAGGCTGTGAGAGCCCTTGTCAGTGTTCGGTTCTGTTCATCCAGGAAGCAGAGCCAGGATCCTCCTGTGGGTCCCAGGACACCGTGCCGGGAGGCCAGCATCCTGCGGGACTGTGCTGCGCTTTGTGGGAGGGGCTGGGAGAAGCATCCTGACTTGCCCAGCTGCCCAGGCCCATCTCCTTCCACCCCTCTGATACCCTCCCTTCCCCCCACAAGCACGCCCACCCCCCAACTCGTGGGCCGGTCTGCCCAGGTGTGCTGGAGTCAAGGTCAGGGACAAGGTGGCTGGGAGAGGTTTCCTGAGTCAGCAACAAGAGCTGCCGTCCACCAGCCGAGTCCCTGTCCCATTTCCCAACAGGGGACACAGGAGATCACAGCCCACAGCTGGCCAGGCCTGGGTTGGCAGAGTCGTGTGGGGCCTTGAGGACCAGGCTCGGCCGTGGGCACACCTGGATCCTGTCCTCGTGGGCAGTGGGGCTGTGGGCTCTCCCCACCCTCCCCGTCTCCAGGCCTCGTGCCGACAGGCACCAGAGCACCCGGTTTGCCCCTCCAGCTCCATCCACAGCAGCTCCACGGTGCTGCAAACGAGTGCCCGGCAGTGCTGCCACCTCACAGCCCGGGTGTGCGGCTCTCCCCAGGGAGTTGCCAGCGGCTCCAACCACGACCCCTGCCTCAGGCTTCCAACCCCCACACCCACCTTTGTTCCACCCCAGCGAAGCTGAGAGGGTGACATCCACAGTCCCACCCCATCACCCCCGGGGAACCTCACCCCACCCAGTCAACCCCAGGGTCCCCACCCCACCCCATCACCCCTGGGGACCCAACCCAGTCACCCCAGTTTCCCCACCCTACCCCATCACCCCTGAGGTCCCCACCCCACCCAGTCACCCCTGGGGACCCCACCCAGTCACCCCAGGGTCCCCACCCCACCCCATCACCCCTGGGACCCACCCCACCCAGTCACCACTGGGGATCCCACCCAGTCACCCCAGGGTCCCCGCCCCACCCCATCACTCCTGGGGACCCCACCCCACCAGTCACCCCAGGGTCCCCACCCCACCCCATCACCCCCTTCACAGTCCCCACCCCAGACTTTGAGCTGGTGGCCTCTGGATGATGCACACACCCCCTCCCTGGGCCCACCTCCTTCTTGCCGGGTTCCTTCGCTCTAATTCTCCTGGATCCTCAACCTGAATGAGCCTTGTTGGCTGGGCCCCTGCGTTGCCTCGCAGCCGGGCCTCTGCCTTCACTCTCCGCGCCACGCAGCCTGAACTCACCTCTACCTCTTTTTCTCCAAAACTCAACTCCCGAGTGCGTCTGTGATGGCTGATCGTAGGTGTCAACTTGACTGGATTACGGGATGCCCGGGTAGCTGGGGAAGCACTATTTCTAGGTGTGCCCATGCGAGTGGTTCTGGAAGAGACTGGCGTTTCAGTCAGGGCACTGAGTAAGGAAGATCCGCCTTCGCCAGCGTGGGTGGGCACCGTCCAACAGCTATGGGCTGGAGAGAAGAAAAAGACAGAGGAAAGGTGAGTTCTCTCTCTCGGGAGCCGGGCACCCTTCCTTCTCTGCCTTTGGACGTCAGAACACCAGGTTCTGCAGCCTTTGCACTCTGGGACTGCACCATCTCCTGCCATCCCCAACCCAGGGGTCTCAGGCCTTTGGTCCAGCAGTGAGAGTCACACCATTGGCTTCCTTGTTCCAGGGCCCTCAGACTTGGATGGAGCCACGCCACCAGCATCCCTGGTTCTCCAGCTGGCAGATGGCCTGTCCTGGGACTCCTCAGCCTCTGCAGTCATGAGAGCCACTTCCCCTGCTAAACCCCCTCTCATGTACCTATAGACACAGGGAGCCCTCCATATCCAAGGGGTCCACACCTGTGGATTCAACCAACCTCGAATTAAACATATTTTTAAAAATTGTGTCTGTACTGAACACGTACAGACTTTTTCTTCTTGTCATTATTCCCTAAACAATACAGTGTAGCAACTATTTATGTAGCATTTACAGTGCACTCGGTATTATAAGCACAGGTTATATGCAAATATTATGCCATTTTATATCAGGGACTTGCACTGGATTTGTGCACAGATTTTTGCATGGATTTTTGCATCTGCAGAGGGTCCTGGAACCAATCCCCCATGGATACCAAGAGAAGACTGTACCTATATTAATATATGTCTCTGTGTGTGTGTGTGTGTGTGTATGTGTAGATATATAGCCTATTGATTCTGTTTCTCTGGAGAACCCTGACTAACACAGCATCCATCAGACCTTCTCTTCAAAACTCCAGCCTGGCAAGACTCTGGTGAGTCCACACTCCCTATGCCTGCGCTGGCCAGCTGAGCACCGGGTGTTGGCGTGAGGACCCACACGAGCCCCATTCCTTGTGCGCTGTGGCCCTGTGCTTTGGACGGCTGTCTCCCGTCCCAACACTGGTTCTCATCTCCTCCAGTCCTCCAAGTTCCTCTGCCTTGAATCCAAGTTTTTCAGGAACACAAACAGCAATCTTAAAAACAACCAAGCATCCTAGAAGTGGCCTACTCCCAGGAAACAAGAAGCCTCTAATGAGATAAAGGAAATTCTTCAAAGTGAAAAGAGTTGGAAGGTAATTTAAGTGCAGATGGTGGACCTTCAATATGAAAACAGCGCTGGGCTAATGATGCAGTTGAGGAGAAATGCAAATCCCAATTATTAAAGCCCCCTCATTAATCACAGCGTCGCGTATACAACTTGCAAGCTGCATGTGTGGACGCAAGCGGAAAAGTGCACACACATTGTTTCTGCTGGGACTTTCTTTGACAAGAAAAGGTCAAGTTCAAAGCTGGAAGCTATTAGTTATTAGAGTTTTGCTCTCCTTTTAGAGAGGGATTGATAAATACTACCTAGTATTTGTAAGACGTTAGACACTTTGCAAAGCTTTCTGATATCATAAGCCTGTCCGTTGACCCACCTATCAAAGGTGTGGAAAGGGGGCTGGGGCACCGCGTTCTGTCTCATGAGGTGGGCAATGCACAGAGAGGGGACATGACCTGTGGGAGCTCGTGAGCTGTGGCTCACACAGATGGGGCTTCCTCTGACGATCTCGGGTGCTCTCTCCAGGAAGTAAGAATGATGACAACACCCCCAAGGTACCCAGTGCCTACCGTGGGGTTTGCCACACACCTCAGGGTTCTCAACCCTGGCTCTGTTGCTGTTCTGGACGGGCTCCCTCTGCATCGTGGGGCTGCCCTGTGCACTGTCGGATGTTTAGCAGCATCTCTGGGCTCTACCCACTAAGTGCTCAAATCCCTCCACCTCCTAGCTGTTGTGACAACCAAAACTATCTCCAGACATGGCCAAGTGCCCCTGTGGGGAGTTCCCACCACTGAGAACCGCTGCCTTACCCAGGACCTCGTTTGACCATGGCCCTTTCTTTCCTTCTTCATGAGAACAAACCCATCCTGAGATATGAAGAAATACACTCAGGGAAGCATCCTTGATGTTCACGGCTGCTTCTCTGAATTTGAAAACGAACTTGACAAGAAGGAAAAGGTGGGGAGGGAGAAAGGAGGGACCCGGAACAGGAACTCAACAGTGAGAAATTCAGACGTGGCCACGGGAACTTTGTCCCAGTCCGGCCCCGCCAGCGAGACGAGCAGATAAGCCAGACCGAGGGAGGGGCCCGCCTGGGAGCCTCAGCTGAGGGCTCTGGGCGCTTCTGGCGCATCCGCGGGAGCCCTGGCCTGGAGTCGTGGGCTGGATGGGGCACAGCCACGACTGGAACACGGCTCCTGACACAGGCTCCTGACTCCTGCTGCCGATGCGGCAGCAGCTCCTCTAGGATGGAAGCTTCTAGCAGGAGGATCAAGGGAGGGAGGTGAGCACTCAGTGGGGCCCTTGAAGCAGAAGCCAAGAAGTGTCCCAGCTCCATGTTCCCTTCCTGGAAAGTTAGGAAACCCAGCAGCTGCCTCCCAATATGAGAAAGCGTGTGTGCTTGTGTGTGAGTGTGAGTGTGAGCACTCTTCCGCGCACAGGGCGGCTTTTTGGTTCCAGAAGGTACAACTTCCAGAAAGAACTCACTCCTTCATCTGCCAAACTTCTGGACAGGTTGCTCCCTACACCCTGTGCTAGAGGCCGGCTGTGCGAGATAAACAGCACATGGCCTCTGTTTTCGACGACCCTGTGGTCCAGTGTGGGGACACGTGTACACCGAAAGTTGTCTTCTATCGTGTGAGTGGGTGACAGGAGGTCCTCAGGGGTGTGTGTGGGCACCCAGAGAACAGTGCTCTGCTGCGATGTGCTGCGGCTCCTCAGACCTCGTCCTAGAGGCAGACCATTTGGACTGCCTCTCAGGCCATTCTAACTTTCCTGCTGCTAAAAGGCAGAAGAAATTCTCCTGCTTCAATTATCCCAACTGGCATCTAATCCACGGGAACCACCAGAGAATGAAATCCTGTGGCAGTTCACGTGGATCCCAGAGCTCAGCATCATTTCTTGCGTCAGTGTCCCTGCAAAGGGTTTCTGCCAGGTCGGGAAATGCAGCCGATGCGAGAAGAGGACCAAGGTGTGCTGGGAGCATTCCCAGGTGCTGCAGATCACAGGGGAGGGGTCTCGAGAGGTCGTCTGACTCAGTCCTGCTGCAGTCCTGACCTGGACGTCGTGGACGTGCCCACTGAGGCGCTGCAGCTGGGCACCTGCTACCCTTCACCACACATCTGTAGGAGCCTGGTGCCCCCCATGCTCCAGGTACTATGCACTGCCTGGCAGTGCCCTGGGGCTTCTGAGCAGTCATTTTCAGAGATGGCCAATTTACCTGTTTCCCTGAACATTTTCTTTCACCCTCCCCCCACCTAAACTCCCAGCTCCATGAGATGAGGGACCCGCCCAATAACTCACACCTATCACAGCGCACATGGAACTCAATCACTGCTAACTGAACAAATGAGTGAGTGAGTGACTGATATATTAATATTATTCCTTTTCTCTCTGAGCTGTCAAGTCAGTCTCTCAAGTCAAACAAGCAAATTTCCAAAATAATTGTTTCAATGGCATCATATTAATAACAGGGGCTCTGCAGGGAAGAGGAGGACATAGTGAGGATGTACAGCCTGGGGTCGAAGGAAGGTTTGTGTAAGACAGTGGCCCTCAAAGGGAGCCGTGTGGAAGCTGTACGAGTTTACTGCGGTGGGGACAGGGTGGGGAGAGAGTCCAGGCCAAGAGGACACATTGAGGAGTTTGGACTGTATCTGAAGAGTGGTAGAAAGCTGGGGGGAGACTCTCAGCAGGGAGGAGGTGCCGCCCACCCCTGTGCTTCCAGGTGTCATCTCAAGCAAGCTGTATGTGAAATGTCCCAGGACGGGCAGAGTGATAGTTTCACCCCAGCTGAGTCCCATCCAATCAGTCGTGACAGTGAATCTACTTTCTGAATCACTGCCCTCAGGCCCTGCGTGACAAGGCTGGCTTCTTAGCTTGCTGGTTCGTACCTTTCAATTGCTTCCACCTCACCTGGCTGCTCTGCCCTGAAAATACCTTTAAAGGGCGTCAGAGCCTCCTCTCCTAACCCGTTCAAATATGGGCACCAGCACAACGCTGCACGCATCAACGCCCAGCTTCACAAGGCGCCTGCGTTATCTTCAGCACATTTCACTTGCAAAGTGACACGAGTCGTCTAAGGATTGATTTGGAAACCAGCACCAACTTGCTGCCTGTTTTCTTGCACCTGTGGATTCGGTCAACCTTCACTTGCTCCACAAATATCTGAGAGAGCAAAGAGATGCTGTGATCACTCAGAGCTCAGCATTTTGGTCTGAACGAAACCAATATTATGTGGGAAAAACACACACACACGGGTCATACCTGGCTAGTGAAGAATCTGCCCAGTTATGTGTTTTCAGTGACTACCAGGAGGAACGGCAGAGCAGAACCCACTCCAGCAACCAGAGCAGCTGTGGAATCTGTCCTTCCAGCTATTTGCCCTGTGTAGACTTTGCCCTTACTATTCTTGAGTCTAGTGGCTTCTGTTGGTTAAAAATGAAGGCTAAACTTTAAAACACAGCTAGTGTTATCACTTATGGAACTGGTTGTATTGACGTGGGTCAGGCACCCAAGTATTAATAGCATAGTATGAACCCTGGGTTCCTAACCCAACAAAGGATTATTTTTCACTCATGCAAAATGTGCTGCTCTTTTGAGTATCTGTCTTCCTTCACAAGGCTGAGTCGTCTAAACACATGTCTTCCTGGAAACCACAGAAGGAACAGAAAGAATTGGAGGGTCTAGAATATTTGTACTGTCTCAGCTCAGAAGTGACACCCATCCCAGTCCTATGGCTAGAATTACTCACAAGCCCTGTCCCCCAACTGCAAGGGGCTAGGAAGGTGGTCTTCCCTGTAGCCAGGAAGTAGAGGAGTACAGGACATGGTTAACACTGCTAATGACTGCAACAGCATCTGTCAGCTAAATCATGGACCTAACGTGCACATAAAAAATGCACCAGGACTGGGTGTGGTGGCTCACGCCTATAATTCCAGCACTTTGGGAGGCTGAGGCAGTAGGATTGCTTCAGGCCAGGAGTATGAGACCAGCCTGGACAACATAGCGAGAGCCCCGTCTCTACAATATAGCCAGGCAGGGTGGCACATGCCTGTAGTCCTAGCTAAAAACATTTCAAAAATGCATCAGTTACCACTTACTGGATAACAAACCACCTCCAAATTTGGTTGTTTAGAGCAACAACCATTTCTTTTTTTTTTTTTTTTGAGACAGTGTCTCACTCTGTCATCCTGGGTAGAGTGCAGTGGCGTCATCGTAGCTCACTGCAACCTCCAACTCCTGGGATCAAGCAATCCTCCTGCCTCAGCCTCCCGAATAGCTGGGACTACAGGCACAAGTCATCATGCCCGGCTAGTTTGTTCCATTCTTGGTAGAAATGTGGTCTTGATCTTGCTCAGGCTGGTTTTAAACTCCTGACCTCAAGCGATCCTCCTGCCTCAGCCTCCCAGAGTGCTAGGATTACAGGCGTGAGCCACTGTGCCCCACCAACAACCATTTCTTAAACCCATGATTCTGCAGATTAGCAATTTAGAGCAGGTGCAGATAGGTGGCTCTGGCTTTGACTCAGCTCCCTCACGTGTCTGCAGCTAGTCAGCTCGGTGGCTGTGCTCCTGGCACAGCTGGCTGTTGGCTGTGGTGACGGGGATGAAAGGCCACTTGCTTCCCATGCTCCTGTAGGTGAGCCCAGGCTTGTAAGGGGGATCCAGGAGGGAGAGCAGGAAAACATCAGGCCCGTTGAGGCCTGGGCTCAGAAGTGCATGTCATCACTTCCACCCTTTCTATTGGCCAAAGCAAGTCCCAAGATCAGCCCAGATGCATAGACTCCACCTGCCAATGGGAAGAGGTGCAAAGTCACATTGCAAAGTTCCTGGACACAGGGAGGCCATTAACTGGGGCTGTCAACACAATCTACAGCAATGTAGGATCCTAAAATGACCTTCCATGACGAGGGTACCATGGGCCACTCAGGATAGCTGAAGCACAACTTTGAGAGGTGATTCAGGGAAGAGTTAGGCTTTGACCAATATGGGAAGGGCCATTTGTAGTTTACCGGTTCATTTATTTTCACCTGAGTGTCACCTGTACCCCAAGCCTCCCTGTACCACCATTGCCGATCACCATTTGATGACCTGCTTGAGACCATGTCTTCTCTCATCACCCTTTTGACCCACCAAGACCCAAGACCCCTCTGGTTGGCTCTGAACAGCTACAGGGTCATCCTCCCAGAAATGGTCACTAGGACAATGCAGGTGCCACCTATCCCTCTCATAACACTAGGGTCACTCCTTTTAGTGCTGACCTTAAAAGCCAGAAGTGACCCTACAGAATCCCTTATCCAATTGTCTTATTTACAAGGAAGGCCTTGACAGGGGAACTAACTGCCCCAGATCACAGAGCTGCCTACACCTGGATGTCGGCCTTGCTGGCCACAGCGTTTTCCCTAGCCCTGCTGGGCCAAGGAGGAACGGCCTGCTGTCCATCTGACATCCTGGATGTGGGTGCCCCGGCTGCCCCCATGCACACTGCCCTGGGTGTGCTCTTCAGCATGAGCTGTCTGCAAGCTGTTCACCCTTTATTCCTGCACCAAGCCCTGTCTTTCTGATGATGCTCAATGCCCAAGACCACAGGCTCTGCTGCTCTGATCGACAGGCTGGAGGTGAGCCATGAGCAATGCAGGCAGTCGGGGTCGTAGCCTGCAAAGCCCGTCAGCCAGGCAGTGGGCAGTCAGGCCAAAGCCCCGCAACCTTCTGTCTCTGTGCAAGTCTCAGCCAGGGTTGGCTCAGGCTGAGAAGGAAGACTCAGGCTCAAGCTATGGAGGCCAGGGTCCATGCAAGGGGATCCTGGTTCAGGAGGCTGTGGAGTCTTGCCGTACAGCTATCCAAAAGTCCCTGCTTCCTGGGTATCTATGTCTCTGAGCAGTACCCTCAGTACCTGGGCATTTATGATGCTGAGTGGTACCTCCAGCATCCTTGTTATTTATGATACTAAGTGGTACCCCAGCATTCTGGGTATTTATGATACTGAGTGGTACCCCAGCATCCTGGGTATTTATGATGAGTGGTACCCCAGCATCCTGGGTATTTATGATACTGAGTGGTACCCCAGAATCCTGGGTATTTATGATACTGAGTGGTACTGCAACATTACCCCAGCATCCTGGTTATTTATGATGCTGAGTGGTACCCCCAGCATCTGGGATACTTGTGACACTGCCATTAACCCACACATTGTGTGTCTGCCTCCTCACTGGCTGCAAACTCACTGAGAAGAGAAACCCTGTGGGTCCACCCTGTATCACCAATACCTAGCACCATGCCTGCCTCTAGTGGCTGCACCATGAAGGTATAGCGAGTGACTGAATGCACACGGCTTGATCACACAGGCTGTGGATCCTGTGTCTTCACAGTCAATATTTATGTCCAACCTTTCCATTGTGGCTTGAAGGGCTTTAGAAAATGGTCTCCAAGACACTGCCCCAAACCTACAGAATCAGATCTGAAGGGTGCAGACGATGGGATTTGTGGTTTGAGGACACTCCCGGGGGAGATGTTCTCCAGCAGGGCCCCAGATCAGCCCTTGGGAAGCCTAGGAACAGTGTCAGGTGCGTCCTGCACCCAGGCAGCAGCTCAGCTCCAGCCACCGCTCAAGCAAGAGGGGCCTGGGTTGGGGTCAGTGCGGCCAGCCTTGCCCTGGGGCACTGGGTCCCAGTGCTGGTCCCACTGCCCCCAGAATGGGCAGTAACTCATAGACAGACAGACAGTTACAGCATCACCTTTGGGCGCCCCTCACTCCGCAGGCAAGCCTTTTTTCTCCATCTGGCATTAAACAATATCCAGCAGCGAGAGAAATCAGACCACTGGCGTCACTATCACCCCCATGACCAATAGAAGTAGCGTCCCTTTGAGCACAGCTAAATTGAAATGACATCTCTACTGCTGAAAGAATTCTGTCTTTGTGGCTTGGCCACAGGAGGTCAGGAGTTCACGCCAGCGGAGAGTATGGGCTTTGGAATCAAACCACCCTGAGAACAAGCCCCCGCTCTACCATTCACCAGCTGTAACCTTGGGCAGGTTACAGGACCTCTTCCCACCTGGTTTCCTCCTCTGTGAGACGGAGCTAACTCTGGGCTCCCCAGCCTGGGCTGGCTGTCAGGGTGGGATGGGACCACCCACATCAGGTGCCTCCCAGAGCACATCAGGCGCTTGACAACATCCTCATGCAAACATGGCAGCCAAGCGTTTAAAACAAGGTTGTGTTCACACACAGCATTTGCAGGAGCACATCTGCTATACACGCTGAGGCACAGTTGTGGGTGCTGTGCACAGGGAGAGCGTGTGCCGTAGCCAGGAGCCCAGCACAGGCACACGCTCCCCAGGTGGCCTTGGATTCACTGGCCGGACTAAAGCCACCCACGGGAAGAAAACAGTTCTGATTCTGCTCAACTGCATGGCCCATCTGTGATGTCAGACGGAGGCCTGGCATGATCTTGGCCCCGCCAGCTCTGTTTGTGTCACTTCCCTGCCATCCACTGCCTTCTCCTTGGGCCCTGCAGCCCTCTCCATGGTGACTGGCTCCCTGGGGGAAATGACAGGCCTTCCTTTTGTTCTGTTCCTCCCCTGTTTCTGCCTTGCACGGTCAGCTTCTCTTCAGCATGAAAGGGGCACACCAAGCTGCCTGGATCAATCTCCCTCTGCAGGCCAGCCTGGCTCCAAACATCACCCGCACGCTGTCTTCCTTCAAAGCCACTAGTGCCACTGCTCTGAGGATGATCCCAGCTCCAAGGACAGATCTGGGCAGAGCCACGCGGGAGGGACAGATGGGGAGGGGTCTGGGTGCTGAGGCCTGACAAAAGCTCTGGGGCAGCTTTGCAGCTCGAAAATGCGTTTCTGACAACCTAGACACCAGCTGCAGGCATGTGGGAGCCCGAGTCTGCCCTCTCACCCTGCTGGGCCATGTACCCTTACAGGAGCTGTGTAGAGGGGTGGGAACTTCTTGGGTGACAAGGGCTAACAGGCTATGAAGAGAAGCCAAGATGTCAGGGGGCAGCACCCTTGCCTCCCACGGACTCCAGCAAGGACAGCAGCCGGGGCGACCCGCTGGCCTGGGCAGACTGATGGTTCCCAAGTCCTGAGGGATGTGGCTGCTCTGCAGCTGCTCACAGATCCTTCCCTCCCCACAGCAGGTGGACCTAGGGGTGAGGAAAGACAACCTGTCCAGAGTCCAACACCTCCATCCACACCCCACGTGCTCCTTTCCTCATGCTCGGTGTTCAAGCTCACTCACAAACAGACAGGGCGCTTTGGAACTTGTTGGGCGTTGTGGCTTTTGCCTTAGGAGTGACAGCAGTGGCCTCTGCAGCGGAACATCTCCTCTGCCCCAGGTCACGCTACGCACGCATCCCGCCTCCTCTTGCTCCATCCCACAACAACCTGTATAGGGAGGTGCTATATTTACTCCTCATTCTATCAAGGAGGAAACTGAGGCTCAGAGGGGCCAGAGTACTCAATTAAACTCAAACCACCCAAAATTTAGAGGCTTATAATTCTTGGCTCAGCCCACTTGGCCTTTATCTGTTTCCCGTGACCGGTAAACGGCCGAGTGGGGACTTGAACAACCAGCCCCAAAGTCTGTGCCTTCTCCCTGCACCATCCGGCCTCCCGCTCCCATGCTTTCAAACAAAATGCACTATGTGGAGAGAGGTGCCTAGAATTCTTGTCAATTTTCTCCAGAAATCAGCAGAAGGTTAGGGAACCTTCCCTGGTTGGTAAATCCAGCTTCTGTGGCAAGGCGCTAAAATGCAGAGCTTTGTTTCTCAAGCATTTGAAAGTCTGATGCTGTGTCCTGTGCGAGCAGACAGCCTTCCCCACATGGTGACTGGCAGTCCCAGGCCCCTTCCCTCTTGTGGCTCCACCATCATCAAGGGCCTTGGAGCCCTCTGCTGTCAACCTGGGGGACAGCAAAGATAGCGGAGAAGCCCAGTGCTATTCAGAGAAGCCCAGCCCTGGAAGGGAGGGACATGCCTGCTCAGAGGCAGCTGGTGAGAACTAGTGTCACAGGCACAAGGATAGCAAGGAGACCTCAGGAATGTGTCACCAGATGAGATGGCTGTGTCCCAGGGCCAATTCAACACCAGGGAAGGGGAGAGAGGGGTCATGCATTTTTGGGGTCACTGCCACAGAGCACTCCCTGCAAATCCTGCTTACAATACTGAGTGGGAATGTGGTCCAAGCCATCCCACTGCAAACCACAGGTCTCATCTCCCGAGGGGTCAGAACCAGACCCTGGGCAGTCCACTGGCCGGGTGCTGCCAGGCACTGGCTCACCCATCTGGGCCAGGGGGGCCCAACCTGGGGGTCATTCTCCAGGCCCTGCCTCTGTAGAGATCCTGCCTGCCCCCCATTACCTGGTGCCAGGCAAGTCTGTACCCAGGCCATACCTGAGGATGCTGGCCGCTCACTCTCTGGGGGCTCTTAGACAGCACTGAAAACCCAGCTTGATCCTCAATCGAACCTGTGGCATGACTGAGACCCAGGAAAATCAATGACCCTGTTGCTTCTCATGCACCTGTGCATCCGAATCACCTTCTTTTGTTCTGTACTCCTCCATATTTTCCCACCTCTTTCTTCTACACATTTGCCCCAATGTCCAGCCCCATGGTAACCCAATGGTACAGGCCCATCTGGACGGGAGCCCCCTATTTGTGGTCCTTTGGTCTTGGTTTCTCCTTCCTTGGGGCAGACACACTCCCAACACCTTGTCCCCTGCCCCTTCTCATGCACTTACCTTCACGGCAGGAAGTTCTGGCTGTGTTGGGAGTAACGTATGTGGCCACAGTAAGAGTCAGCTGGGGACTCTGCACCCAAGTTCTTCTTTTGTTTAACAAGTTTTTTTTCCATTACTTAAGCAATAATTGTGTATTACATAAAGTTTTAACATGCAAAAAATGTAGATTATGGAATGGGAAAAAATATTAACTATAATCCCACCATTAACTTATTGATCTACTTCCCTTTTGCCTTTTTGCTATATGTAGCTTTGTTGTAACTTACTGGAAATCATAACATTGCTGGGATTCTATAACCTGTTTCACTTAGTATTGTGCTGTAGCCATATAACATGCTGTTCTATCACCCTCAGCACTTTATTTTGAGTGATTTCATGATATTCCATGGAGTGGGATTCTATGACTCCACTGCATCAGTCCAGGTTCAATTAGAAAACAGAAGCCACTCCAGGTACTCCAACAGGAAGGTGTTAATGCAGGGGATTCGGGCTGAAATAACTGTTGGAGGGGTTCAGGGGGCAAGGCCAGGGAGACCACTGCCCCTCTTGGCTGCCTGCAGCAGCGACGTGGGTGGCTTGTGGGAGCTCTCTCTGAAGCCCTGGGAACCTCACATTTACCTTCTGTCAGCAGCTACTGCTGAGGACAGTGCCTTCTGCACCTCACATGGGCATCTCTCCAGGGCAGACACTAACCTAGAACACTGCGAGGAGGGGCTTCCAGACAGTGCCACTCCAGTCTCCCCGCTACCGTGCAGAGGAGCATGGAGACAGGAGGGGGGTGGGGGGTGGGTGGTGCCCAGGTGACCGCAGACCCCCTGCACTGACCATCCTCTAGTGGGACTTTCATGGTCACTTCCTGATTTTCACTGAATTTCCCTCTTACCCCAATACCACTGGGTGTATTTCTCTGGGGAGGGGATCCTGGTCTTCTTGGTGGCTTCTATGTCACTGGGAAAGTTGGACTGCTTGCTGGGCTTAGGGTGTGCATGCCTCCTGACCACAGAGGAGCCCCCAGAGGAGCGCCTGCCTTCCCTGGTTCCCAGGAAACCAGCATCCCCTTTCTGGTGCAGGCGAACACTGAGCAAGAGTACAGTGAGGGACTGTCCAGGAACCCACATGTGTGAGGAGCCCCCACTCTCCCATCCTGTTTCCCAGAGTCCACGGCAAGACGTTTGAGGTCTGAGGAAGGACATCCATGCACAACAGGCAGCGTGGGAAGCACAGCGACACGTTTCATGGGCGCTGTTGCCTGGAACCAGCAGTGTCTTGGGTTGAGGATGTTCTGTGTCCGTGTGGACGGAGCAAACACACGCCATCTTCTCTGCTCTGCAGCTGAACACAACAGCCTTCAGAGGGCATTTTAGGGCTCCTCACTCCACTGTTGCCCATGGCTGGACAGCTGCACGGGGCAGGTAGCCTGGTGTCCTTCCCACAAGGTGTGTACCGCACGGCCCAATGCGACTGACAGACAGCAATGGCAGCGAGGACTGGACAGTCTCAGCGCCCGCCCTGTTTGCAAAAGCTGTCTTTCCTCCGAGAACTGAATCAAAATTCAGCACCCCAGGCTCTGTGGGAACCGCCCCTGCCCAGCTCGCCCTGCTCGTCCCCGCCCCTCTCCCTGGGATCTAGCTGCCCTGGCATGTCCCAGCTCCTTAGACTCTGGACTCACGGCCGCTGCCCTCCACGATGCCCCTCCTTCGGCCTGGACCATCATCCACTGGTCACCTCATCATTGCCCTCCACACTGTCTTCAGGTCTCCGCGGTAAGGAGCCCCCCAGAGGGCTGTCCCCCCAACCCCTACGTGTGGCAGCCCGGCCCCCCTCCCCCTGGTTGTTCTCTGTGTTTCCTTCGTTCATACAACGAGTCATCCTTCTGCGTTTCTGTGGCACTTCCTTTTTGTTGGTTTATCTGTCTCCCCACAGACTGTAAGGTCCAGGAGAGCTCAGGTCTTGCTTATCCGATTGACTATTGGATGCCCCAGACCTCACATAGTCCCCTGCTTGGGAAACACTTTTAAAAAGAAAGAATAAATCTGTGTTTGCCCCTGAGGCAGCAGCCAACACAAGGCATGTCGTTTGATCCCAAACATAAGAAGCGAGGGAATCACTTGGGGTTCTGCTTCCGCGGGTAAGCCTGGTGGCCCAAGGCTGACAGAATGACTTGTCCACTGGTACGGGGCGAATTGTGTCCCCTCAAAATTTATAGGTTGGAGTCGTGACTCCAAGAACCTCAAAATGAGACTTTATCTGGAAAGAGTCATTGCAGATGTAATTAGCTAAGATGAGGTTTCCTGGGGTAGGCTGGGCCCTGATCTTATGTGACTGATGTCCTATGAGGGGAAATTCAGACACAAACCCCCACACAGGGAGAACTCCATGCCAGCATCAAGGCAGAGACTGGAGCCAAGTGTCTACAATCCAAGGACTACCAAGGAGTCCGGCAACCACCAGAAGCCAGGAGGGAAGCAGGGAACAGATTCTCCCTCAGAGCCCACAGAAGGAAGCAGCCCAGCTGGCACCTCCACGTGGACTTCTGGCCTCCAGGACTGTGAGCTGTATACCGTGTAAGCCGCCAAGTTTGTGGCGCTTTGCAAGGTGGCCCTAGCAAACCGAGAGAACCCACAGGCCCCCAACACCAGAGCCAGCCAAACTGTGGCAGAGACGGTGGCTCCTGCCAGCTCTGGGGCATCTCTACTATGGGTCCAAGGTCAGGACTGTGAAGGGAGGCCAGGATCAACCATGCAGCCCCTCCACCCTCCCCCACCCCCCAAAAACTGGATCCCACTGCCGGGCTGCCCAGGGCTGTCTCCCATCTGCTCTCCCCAAGCACAGAGACGTGGCAGTGATGGCCCCAAAGCCGTCCCCACCACAGGGCCAGGGCAGGGCGAGGGAAACCTGGGCTTGGTCTCTGAGAGGGAGGAGGGGGCCCCCCCGGGGGCCAGCCTTGGAATTATGCCAGGTCCTCAGCCCGTTCCCGTCCGCATTGTCTCTGGTGTGGAGAGAGGCGGGGCCGCCTCCCAGACCTCACACAGAAGCTGCTGACTCCGGTAACCTCGCCCATTTGCTGCCTGAACTGCTTAGGCAGCACATGGCCCGCAGTTATCCCTGACACGCACGTGGAGGCTGGCCGCCCCGGGCGCGGCTCTCGTCCTGGCTGGGAGTGGCCGTCTGGTGTGACAGGGGCTTCCCTTCAGGCCACAGCCCCATTCCGAAATCACTGTGACCACATCTCTAAAAGGGGGCCTGGCGATTCCAGACTGTGGAGTGAGAAGAAACAGCAGCATATAGCGCCATGAGGTGTGGACACGGTAAGAAGGTTTTCCCTGCTAGGGGGATGGGCTGGGGGCAGCCAGGGCTGGGGGGGGGGGCGAGTCCTGCTCAGAGCCAAGGCTCTGGACAGGATGTCCGAATGTCACTAGCAAGGTCGGCGTGCCCAGCTTTACTCCTTCCAATTTCACGGGAATCCGGCTTCCTATATGAGCGGGGAGGAGAGCGGTCAGGAGGCGTGAATGCGTCTAACACGCGAAGCACTAAGGCGGTGTCAAGCGTGTAATGAGCGCTCGCAAGCATGCCCTGGCACAGCACCAAATCTCCCCCACCCCTGCAGCCCACGTGGACCTCTCCCCCGGCACTCCTGCCCTCGTCTCTGCGTGTCCTACAGCCCTCCCCTAAGCCCACCGTTACACCATGAGCAAGAAGGTGGTGACAGTAACCGTGATGATGATGACATTTAACCCGTCAACAAATATTGATCGAGGGCCTGATGAGCACCAGGCTTCTCTCCACCCGGGAGTAGCAACAGGCGGGGCAGACGCGCTTCCTGTTCTCCTGACGTTCTGCTAACAGAAGTGCGAACAGCAGCTGGCTTTGCGGGCACCCTCTGCGCGCTGGGCCTCGTATTTGTAAGTACTTTACAAGTAGGTTCTCTGTTCGTCTTCACCACCACCTGATAAGGTGAAGGGTACTATTATCACTCCCATTTTACAGATGAGAAGTCAACACACACTGACCCGCAGGTGACACACGGGGACAGCTGGGAGAGGACAGCCGAGGACTTCACTGTGCACGCTCATCACTTCCAAGTGGTCACTTTTCATTGTCCTCATGGCCTCTGCTGGGCCTTCATGGAAAGGTGCTTTGGCATGTTTATGGAATAAAGGCAGCCCTTGCCCTTGCTATGGTTTCAGTGTCAGTGGCCAGGGCTGGCACAGCCCCTCCCGGGGAAGACCGAGAATGGCCCGTTGGCTCTGCACCCGAGGATCAGGGTTGAGGCTGAGGCTGAGCCACAGAACTGGAGAAGGCTGGCATTTGGGCTACAGCAGAGATTCATGCTCCATAAGCATTTTACACGTTCCCTCCAAGGAGCTTATACAGACATTTGGGTTGATACACCTGAAATCTCTAGAAAGCATCTAATTAATGCATCTTCCCAAGTAGAATGTTTAGTAATTGCTGTTCAAGCAACAGAAAAGTTGAGAAAGCTTTTATTGCAAGTGCTGCAGGGACAGATAGAGATGCACACGGCTGCTTCTCCCAGGCGCTGGCGCACTCTGCCTCAACCTATTGACATCCATTAACATTCTTCCAGCTATAAAAACATGCATCTTATTCTAACACCCTCCGTAGGCAGGAAGCCGGGCATTGAATTACCAAGCCTGAGTAATTGCCCATAGTCATTGTGATGGAAAATGGCAGAAATTGCAATGAGTCACAGGGTGTTGGAAAGGCAACTGTTTAGTGACGATAATTCTGTAAGGATAATTTCATTAATGGAAGTGGGAGACAGAGCGTGTGCCAGTGAATACTGTATATGTACATATAAATACCCGTGGACATACGTCTAGTGTTTAAAAACGGCCGCAAGTAAATGGGTATGTATGTGTCCGCCTTTTTAATGAATGCCCAAGTGCTGAATGGTAAAGCACCATTCAGAAGTGATTTGTGATAATCACACAGGGGAAAAATCCTTTAAGTGAAAGGAAATGGTAACAAGGATGTTTCAAGTGTGGATGTAAAAAGCTTCTATTTGATTTGGGGCCACAAAGGATTCAAAAGACATCAAAGCATTGACAGACTGAATAGCTTTCACCAAAGGAAGAACTTCCCCACTCCGGAATTTAGCACATGAAATAAACCAAGCACTAACCCTCCGGCCTGGAAAAGGTTATCGAGGGACGACACTGGGCTCCGGTGAGACAGCACAAGAGTCCAGAGGTCTGCTCTCCCCGGCTCAGGCTCCCGGCAGGTTAGGTCCCCCACATCCGGACCAAACAGGCTTCTGTTTTGCAAAATGACCAGAGTCCTGTGCTTTGAATGAGGCGGCTGCTCTGTGTGCCACATCCAACATGCTGGGATAGAAAACCTGACTGGTCATTTATTTTAGGACTAAGCTTTGTCCACCTGGAGAGTCTCTTCCCCCTCCCAACGGCTGTGCCCAGCCTCCCCAGGGCTCTGTCCTCTCCTCCCAGGCAGCACACACAACAAAGCGTGGGAAATGACAGCAGCCTTTGCAGCATGAGACTTCAGAATTAGAGTCTGGGCAGATTTTTCATATGCGACCCTGCCAGATTTTACATTTGCCTGGGAGCCAGCCCCAGAGCCAACCAGCCCAGAAACAGAGAGGCTCCCTTCTCCCTGAACTGCACAGGTTCTTACTTTATTTTATGTTTTTAAATTGAGGTAAATTTCACATAGCATAAAATTAACGATGAGTCATTTTAAAATGTGCTACTGGTGGCGTTCAGTGCATTCGTAGCCTTGTGCAACCATCAACCCTATCTTGTTCCAAGAGATTTGTATGTATCATCCCCAAAGGAAACCCCATTCCCATTAAGGAGTCACTCCAATTCCCTCCTCCCCCAGGCCCCGGTGACCACAGATCTGCTTTCCGTCTCTGTGGCTTTAGCTATTCCGGATGACTTGTGAAGAAAATCATACCATGTGCGATCTTTTCTGTCTGACGTCTCTCGGTCAGCATGATGCTTTTGAGGCTCACCCAGGTTGTAACAGGTGTCAGTCAGTCCTTGATCCTTTTGGTGGCTGGATGACATTCTGTTGTATAGATATGCCACATTTTGTTTATCCATTCAACCACGGACACCTGGGCTGCTTCCACCTTGTGGCTATTGTGAGTAGTGCTGCTGTGAACGTGGGTGTGCAGGTATCTGTTTGAGGTCCCTGCTTTCGATTCTTCTAGGCACATACCAGGGTGGAACCGCTGGATTATATGGTAATCCCATGTTCAACTTTTTGAGGAACCTGAGCAGGCCTTGGGTCCCTGCACTCCCCCTGGATTTACTGGTGGTTCTTCTGTCCCCTTCTCTCATCCTGGTTCTGGTGTCCCTCGCACACATCCATAGCAACATGCTGAATTCAGGGAACATCCCACATGGACGTGCACCCATCAGCCCCACCTTGGGTTCTTTCCCTGTAATCTCAAGTTCGTGCAGCACTAACATGTGGCCACAAGAAAGCAGGTGGAGACAGTGCATCACCACTTAGTGCTGATGGGCTGACCGATGCTGGGTCCAGCTGGGTCCACACTGGACCAACCGCTCAGCCTGCTGGGCCCAGGTGTCCTTGCCCATCCCCTTTAGCAGGTAAGGACTGAGGGAGACACAGCTGAGTAAAAACCACACGCCTGCTGCCTGGATATTGAGGTCATTGTGATGGTGATCACATGTCAGGGTTTTCCAGGCCCTTCTGTGTCCCACCAGCGTCAGAGGTGCTGGCTGAACTATGTCCAAGGGAACCCCAAGCCCTGATCCTGTTAGCCCACCCACCTTTCTCAGTCCTGGCCTGCAGGCTCTGGTCCCTGGGTCCTGCTCCATCCCGAGATTCCCACAGTCTTCTGCAGGGCTGGCACCCTGTGCCTTTTCCTGCTTCCTCTCCAGGCTGAGGACCAGACCCGCCTGACCCCTGAGTAGCCCGGACCTCCCCGCCTTTTTGTTTGGAAGGATTGCCTCTGGCGTGAAGCAAAGCAGGTGGCTAACACTTCTGTCTTCCTGAGGTTCCCTGTCTGTAGGAAAGAGAAAGGAGGGTCTTCAGTCTCTCCTATCTGACGCTCTGTCACCCTGGTGCCTGCTGAGGCGTGACTGTCTGACTGTCGCTGTGGGTCTGTCACCACTGGCCCCCGCTCACCTCTAGCCAGTAAGGCGACTTCCCTCGCATTCCTGCCGACTACCAAGGCTCCTCCCAGTGGCAATTAGAAAAGCAAAACTTAAGGAGGAAAAAATGAGAGATAATAAAAACAGATTAGCAATTTGCAAATTATCCTAAGGAAAAATGTCCTGTTAAGAAAAAAATGACGAGCACATGATATTGAGGGGAAAGCTGTGGCTGGGGAGAAGAACGGAGTCTGTCTCCCTGAAATTACGGTGCTGTCCCGTCCCAAGCTAACAGGCCCCGTTCCCTGACGACACCCTGAAGACGTCGTCTATTAAGCGGTTGTCCGCAGACCACTGTTGGTCACATCTCAAACACTGCCGCAGTTACCAAAGACAGTTACAGTCATTTGCAAGATAATTGCCATTTTAATCTCAAACCAGCCTGTAGGAGCAAATGGCTTTACAAGTAACCAGGTTTTCAGTGTGTCATAACCGAGCGCTGCGCAGGCTCTGAAACAACCCCGGGCTTGTTCTGCAGTTGTCTGCGGAGCAGGGGGAGTCTGCTCCTCCGAGGGCTGCGTAGGGATGGGGCAGCCTCCTGCTCTGCGCGGGTGGACACTCACGGCGTCTTGCTTCCGTCTGCTTCTGGCTCTCGTTAACACAGAAGGGGGGGAGGGAGCTGTCATCAACAGACAGGAGGGAGAGAGAAGACAAGACGGGAACAGGGAGGGAGGGAAGGAAACAGATGACAAAATTGCCCTGCTCGGAAGCTGGCCCCAAGCATAGTGCAGGCACAGGAAAGGGGTATGTCCAGAAGCAACAGACCCCCGGGACAAGGCTAGGACACTGGTGTCAACACCAGGTGATACGCCCATAACTTCAGGGCGAAACGCAGGACCTTCTATCTCACACAGCAGACACAGACAGTACATGGCAATGAGCAGTCAGTTTGAGAGACGGAAAAGTGACCAACTGATGAGGGAGGGGCCTCGCTTCCGTTTCTTCCCAGGCGGTCTCTGATTCTCCTGGGTCTCTCGTCTCCATGTGGCCTGTCCAGCAGAATAGCCTAGCTTCCTCCTATGACAGTTAGACTCCAAGTAAGAGAGAGAGCCAGAAAGCAAGTGGGCACCTAAGACAGAAGTAGCAGTTCATATAACCTCATTTTGGAAGGTCCTGCCACGTGCTGTTGGTCGCATACGCCAACCTGCAGCAACATGGCTGCACAAGATGCAAACACCAGGCAGGAGGGGGGCATCGAGCCCTTGGGCCTTCTTGCAGGCCAGCCGCTGCACTTCCCGACTCTCAGTAGAGGTGCTGGTGAACTTGGCCTTTTGCACTGCTGGAGCCCAGCTCTGAAGAAGCAGAGGCTGAGGCTTCCTCACTTTGTACCTTCCAAGGTACCTAGCATGAGGTCAGAGTTCAAGTAGGTGCCCCACAAACAAACGTTGGAATATATAGAGTTTCGGATTCCATGTGAGCAAATGTCACCGAGGGTCTAACGTGCCTGATGCAGGTCCCCAATGTCACCCAACATCTGCTGATGTCGTCCTAGGGTTCTTACTGCCTGTTCCTTCCTTCTTTGCTCTCCCACCAAGTGTTATACAGACTAAAGTGGACAGCAGCTAGCAGAGACCCTGTGGACACACTCAAGG
The DNA here is from genome assembly GCA_023783475.1 of Daubentonia madagascariensis. Classification (NCBI taxonomy): domain Eukaryota; kingdom Metazoa; phylum Chordata; class Mammalia; order Primates; family Daubentoniidae; genus Daubentonia; species Daubentonia madagascariensis. The sequence goes on along the minus strand of JAKFHU010001557.1, from coordinate 9,349,344 downwards.
CCATGTACTGTCCTCTCGTTTGAGTACTATTTACCCAACAAAGAAAGCAGATGCAAAGATAACGCTGTGATCATTTAACGGCATGCCCATTCTGCAAAGCTGCCATCGCTGGTGGCTCCATGTGAGGGAGACAGAAGCTCCGGGTGGCCTCCCAAGTGCACTCCCCTTTCTTCTCTGGATAAATCTGGCATCTCTACCTGGCAGCGGCTCCTCCCACACCCACATTTGTGATAACAGGCTGGGGTTATTGTTAGCTTTTCAGTTTTAATACAAATATGAAAGGGAGTCAGTGAAGGTGGTACCGTGAGGCAATCTATTTCCCATCAGGCAATTACACAGGAATTTTTCATTCAGATTTTTTACAATTCGAAGTGAAACTTAGAGATTATTTTTTCAATGGCAAATCCTGAAACTGCAATCTCTCTGTCAGTAATGCAATTCCCGAGGCTGAGCTGTAAAGGGACTTACTAAAGTAGACTTCTTGACATTAATATAGCAACATGTCAAATAAAATCTGGGGCTAAACGAGCTGCATTTCCCTTTAATGGACTGTGGTTCCCTCTGAGAGTCTTAGGAGGGCTCCCGAGAGGCGAGCGTTCTTCAGCTTGGGATTTCACACCATTGACGGAGTTGACCCAGGTTGAGAGGCAAATATTTTGAACATGGAAAAAAAGGTGACTGCTAGGAAAACATGGATTTTCTTACAGCCCCGACACGGCAGCACCTGCACCTGTGGACATGGCTGTGTGGATATGAAGGCCCCTCAGCTTCACCTGTGATGATGCTGTCTGCGCCATCAGCCAGCTGCCAGAGGACATCGTCAGCTGGTGGGGGCCACCCAGCCTGCCAAGGCCTAGCCCATCGAGGGCAAACCTCAGCTGTGCCCGGCCATGCCCACTTCCCTGTGATTTTTCTTGTCCATTTTCAACCCTGCTTCTGCACTCTGAGCTCGTTGACTGAATTTGGTTTCCCAAGTACAACTTAATGGCCAAGGGCTCCAGGATCCCTGAGTGGGTTTGGGGACCCAGGAAACTCTTAATATTTAATGAACTCTTGGCATTCTTTCTACCAGAAAGGGGAGTCTTAGGTTCCCACCAGCTGCACAGAGGAGTCCCCAGAAGACAGCCCCAGGCCTCCCCTAGATCAGTTCAGCTCACTCTCCGGTTCTGTTCCCTGCTCTCTGCTCTCACACTGGTACCTGGAGACATAAACCCAGAAACTGCCCCACTTGGCCAACAGGCAGCTGACCAGGCAGACCACACACCCCACGGGGTGTCAGATAGCCCAGTCTCCTCTGCAACGCCCCCAACCAGCCAGGCTATGCACACCAGGGTCTGAACTAAATCCTGGTTCCTTATACTTATGGGACAGAAGGGGGACAGGCAGTAAGGGCAGCCCACAACTGGGTCAAGGCTGGTCACTGCTGGAAAAGCAACTCTGCTTCCTTGCAGAAGCCTTCCCTCCACCCCCTCTCCTGGCCAGAGAGCTCAGCCAGGGCAGCCTAAAGTCCCGCCAACGTTCACTGTGGCTGGACAATCTCAGCCAGCATCTCAGGACAGCAGCAGGGCCTCAGGTACACACGACACTCAGAGGGGATGTTCAAAACGCCCAGAGGTGAGGGGAAGCCTGGGCTGCAAAGCACTTGGTCATCAGACCTGCTGAGTTGAAACAATCAAAGCAAGTTCATCTCTAGTGAGGGTAGATGCCAGCTGTCCCTGTAAAGGACTCACCAAGGAACAGAAAGCTGTGACAGGAGCAAGTAGCCTGGCCTGCTGTCTGCAGAAGGCCCTCTTTGGACCCATCCTGCCAACAATAAAAGTCCAGGAGGCAGAGCCTGTGTCTGTGATGTTCGGCATTGGCCCTCCCCGTCCCCCCAGCCTGGTGCAGGGCCTGTCATGGAGGAAACGTATGACACAGGGTTGTTGGCAGGACAAATGAGTGACCAGACCTCACCTTTGCCAACTGCTCACTATGTGCACTCTGAGATTATCCTGTCAACACCTCACACTTACCCCATAAGGTCAGCTCTGTGATTATTACCTCCCTTTGAAAAGATGAGGAAACTGAGGTACAGAAATGTTAAGAAACCCAACCAAGGTCCCAGGGATAAAGGGTTGGCAGATTTAGCTGATAAAAATACAAGAAGCCCAGTTACATACGAATTTCAGACAAATGATAAATCTTTTTTTTAGTATAAGTATGTCCCAAATGTTGTACGGGATATACTTATACCACAATATTATTTGCCATTTATCTGATATTCTAGTTTAATTAGGCATACTGTATATTATTTTGTGATCCTATATGCCAGCAGTCCCCAACCTTTAGGCACCAGGTACTGTTTTCATGGAAGACAATTTTTCCATGGACTGGGTGTGGGGGGTGGTTGTTTTGGGATGCTTCAAGCACATTACATATATTGTGCACTTTATTTCTCTTATTAGTACCTTATAATATATAATGAAATAATTATACAACTTACCATAGGTTTGGGACCCCTGCTATATACAACAAGAGGCTTGAACCTAGGTCCGAATCCAGACTGTAAGGCTCTGAGCCCCATTCTCTCTGGAGGAATCCAAGAGCTGCAAGGAGTCTGCATTGCACTTGGGCATCACTTCTGGGGGACCCTAGGGGAGGAAACGGCGGGTCCACGAGGAGAAGAACACGTGCTCCTCAGCTGTGGCTGAGTCTCCTCTGCCGCTCCAGCCAGGATAAAGGGATGAGGAGGGAAGGAAGGATGCTGGGTGGGTGTGTCCAGTCCATGGGGAGCAGGACTGTCATTGGATTCACAAGGAATCAGGAATAAATGACCTCGGAGGAGATCCCTCTGCGTTCAGTCCTCGAGGATTACACCTGGCAGGGGAATTGTTTATTTGGTCATTTTGTTTTCTTTTTTATAAATTTTTTTGGCCCCCTGATTGAAAAAACAGGGCCCTTTAATAGTACGTGATAAAAAAGACTTCCCTTTTCCCGGGTCTCCCGGGAAAAAAGAAAATTAAATTTTTCCCAAATTTTGCTATTCCTCCCCTGGTTTTTAAAAACCTTTTCCAGGGCCTTTCCCCCTATCCTTTGGGAAAAAAAAAAAGATGGGGGGGGAAAAAACCTTGGCCAAAAACCCGGCAAAAGCTGGTTTTTTTAAAAAAAAATGGGGTTTTTTTCCCCCCTTTTTTAAAAAAAGGGGTTTCCCCACCAGGGACTTGAGAAAAGGTTTTTTTTTAAATTTCCCCCCCTTTAAAATTTTTAAAATCCCCCCCCCAAAAAAAAAAAACCCCTGGGAAATTTTTTAAAAAAACCCCCGGGAAAATTGGGGGTTTTTAAAAATTTTTCCCCCCCGAAAACCCCATTTTAAAAAAAAACCCTTTTTTTGGTAAAAAAAAAAATTTTTTTTTTTCCCCTTTTTTTAAAAAATTTTTTTAAAAACCAAAAATTTTTTTTAAACCCCCCCGGGGGCCCGGTTTTTTAAAAAAAACCCCTTCCCCGGGGGGGGGGGTTTTTTTTGGGGGGGCCCGTTTTCAAAATTTCCCCTTTTTTTTCCCCAAAACCCCCCCTTTTTAAAAAAAAACCCCCCCCCGGGGGCCCCCCCCAAAAAAATTTAAAAAAATTTTAAAAAACCCCAAAATTTTTCCCTTTTTTTTTAAAAAGGGGCCCCGGGGGGGGGGCCCCCCCCTAAAAAAATTTAAAAAAACACCCCCAAGGGGGTTTTTTTTCCCCCCAAGAAACCCCCCCGGGGAAAAAATTTTTTTTTCCGGGGGAAAAAAATTTAAAAAAAAGGGGGTTTGGGGGGTTTTTTTTCCCCCTTTTGGGCCCCCCGGGGGGGAAAAAAAAAAAAAATTTTTTTTGCCCCCCGAAAAATTTGGGGGGCAAAAAATTTAATTTGTGGGGGCCTTCGGGAAATTTTTAAAAACCCCCCCAAATTTGGGGGGCCCCCCTTTTTCCCGGCCCCCCGGGCCCGCCCCCCCCCAACCGGGGGGGGGGAAAAAAAAAATTTTGGGGGTTTCCCAAAACCCCCCCCCAAAACCCCCTAAAAAATTTTTTTTTTTTAAAAATTTTTTTTTTTTTTTTTTAAAAAAAAAAACCCCTTTAACCCCCCCCAAAAAAATTTTCCCCCCTTTCCCGGGGGAAAAATTTTTTTTTCCCCCCAAAAAACCCCCAAAACCCAAAAAAATTTTTTGGGGGTTTAAAAGGAAAAAAAACCCCAAAAACCAAAAACCCCCCCAAAAAAAAACCCCCAAAAAAAAATTTAAAATTTTTTTTAAAATTTCCCCTAAAAGGAAAAACCCCCCCCCCCCCAAAAAGGCCCCCCCCCCCCGGGTTTTTTCCCCCCTTTTTTTTCCCCCCGGGTTTTTTCCCCCCCCCCCCTTTTTGGGGGGAAAAAAACCCGGGGGGCCCCCCCCCCGGGCCCGCCGGAAAAAAAGGGGAGGGGAAAAAATTTTTCCGGGGGTTTCCCCCAAAAAATTTCCCCCCCCCCCCCGGGAAATTTCCTTCCCCAAAAACCCCCCAATCTGTTCATCCTCGAGGATTACACCTGGCAGGGGAATTGGACTTTTGTCTGCATTGCTTAGCTTTGTGCCCAGAAAACCTTTGGTGTGTGAGTGAGCAAATGTGAGTGCCTGTATGAGTGTGCAAGGGCTGCTTCTTGAAAATGTTTCTGGCAGGGACACCTCCCAGGTGACAGTGTTCCTGGCGGACAGGGTGCTGGCTGAGCAGGACACCCAGCGCTCTGTGCTCCTGCGGCTCCAAAGATTCAGGTGGAGCTGAAGTGCTGAGACATCACGCAAACCTGTCAGCAATTCCCATGGCTGAACAGTAAACACTTCCAGACCCCAGCCCCACCGGCTCCTGTCTCCATAAACTCTGTTTATTGGATCATCTGTTCACTTTTATATAAGGTTTATTGTGCTCCTCTGTATTGAAAAAACAGGGCCCTTTAATAGCTACAGTGATAAAAAATGACTTCCGTTTCCCTGGATCTCCAGGAATGAAATTAGTCCAATTACATTTTCCTCCCCTGTTAAATTCTCAGCCTCCACTATCTGCAGATCAGCTGAGCTGCAGAGTGGTTAAAAATGTCCAATTAATCAAAGGACTATGAGAGTCGTCAGAAAATTCTAGAGTTTCTGATTGCCTATGACCGGGGTAATTAAAAAAAGAAGGTTTAAAAAATTGACCACCCCTTGAGAATATTCTGACCCTGAAGCAAGGTTAAGGAGGGAGGCCTTGGCCGGGAGTTAGAGGCACTGTCAGCAAGAGAACTTCTGGAACATTCTGAGGTTCCTTCAATCCAGCTCACCATGGACTTCATGAGAGCTTGCATTGTTTGCTAGACGTCCCATCCATTGCAGGGCGTGTCAAGGGGATGGAAATATGAGCAGAGGGACGTAGGGTCCCAGAATACTGGGCAGAAGGTGACAGCCAGCCAGGTACTGACAGTCAGCCAGTGACTTTGGATTAAAGTTAAATATACAATTTGCTTTCTCTTCAATCCCAGTTCAAAGCCTGCCTCTTCCAGACCATCCTTCCAGATGGCTCCAACCATTTTCCTGTCTCCCAAAACACCCCTGACCACCACCACCTCTTTAGGAACAAGAAGCATTTTAAATCTACACATGTGCAAACATAAATCACTAAAGACAGAAAACAAGCCCTATCTACTAAATTCTCCCAGGACTTGTTTGTGATTTTCTCTACTCTACAGGATTCATCCCCCTCACCCACCCTGCATCACAGACTCGGTTGGATTACTTATTTAATGTCTTCTGCCCCTGGATGGAAGGTTCGGGGTGGCTGGGGCCTTAATTCGCTAGTAGCCACTCATATTTGATTCACTGAGTTCCCCCCATGCCCAGCTCTTTGCTGCCACATTGTAGGTGTGCAATAAGTAATGCTTGGGTGAGGGGATTATCAGCAGAAAAATCCTTTCCTCAATGTGTTCATGCACTCAGGCATGTAGCCTTCCTTTCGTCATTCAGCCTGAGCTCACAGAGCTCTCACTGGAGGCCAGACGCTGTCCTTGGTGCAGGAGACAGCATACGATAGGGTTTGCAGGCTGGGGAACCAGGAGAGGCTTCACAGAGGATTTAGCCAGATCTGGGCAGAGGGCAGGTGACAAGGTGTCCCAGGTAGAGGGCAGCCTGACCTCTAAAAGGCATTATGACATTTAAGAAAAGAGACCCCCATGGAGATCTAAAATCTACTCCATTGTGAGAAGAGGGAAAGGCTGGTTGTTCTGTGCTCACCAGGGTGGGCAAAGTGCCTGAGCCTCACAGGGGCTTCACACTGGAAGGACCTGCAGATCATTAACAGGGCCCCGGTCCACAGAGGAGAAAGCAGAGACCCAGAGTTGCTGCAGACTCACCCGAGCTCATGGTGTCGGCCAGTGGCAGGTTCAGACCCAGACTCAGTCCAGACTGGGCCCCATGTCCCTTCTCATCAATTTCTGAACCTCACATTGCCCCAAGGGAGCCGGCTGTCAGGGGATCTTGTGGATGGCATGGCTCTGATGTGTGTCCGCCCTGGGAGGAGAGGGTGGGGATTAGCTGACTTACAGCCCCCACGCAGCAGCAAGTGAGGAGAGACTTACAGAACCAGCTGCAGAGGCGCCAGAAGTCCTCTGTGCAAAGAAGAGCCATGGGCCTCCTGTCCGTGGGCTCGCATCTCAGGCTAGCAAGACGGGGCCATCAGAGTCTTCTTGGGAGCCCCTCTCCACAGCCCTGGAAGACCCCACACACACAGGAGGGCTGCCTCTACGGGGCTCAGGGACCCCACATGGCCACAGCAGACAAACCTCATTTGGAATTGTGTGCAGCAGCTATAGGGTGAGAGCTTTCTGGGAGAGTTGTGATGTAAAATAAATAATCTGTCATGGTGCCTGTGTGAGCACAATAATGCTTCCCCCCTCAAAATAAAATAAAATAAAATAAAATGTCCACGTCCCAACCCCATATCCTGGGAATATGTTACCTTACATAGAAAAGGGGAATTCAGGTTGCAGATGGAATTAAGGTTGGTATCAGCTGATCTTAACTTATGAGATTATCCCGGATTATCCAGGTGGACCCAATGTAATCATAAGAATTCTTAAACGGGGAAGGAGGAGGCAGGAGGGGCAGTCAGAGCAATGTGACGTGAGAAGATCTCAACCTGCCATTGCTGGCTTTGAAGGTGGAGGAGGGGCCAGGGGCCGGTGGCCTCTAGGAGCTGGAGAAGGCGGGGAAACAGATTCTCCCCAGAGCATCCGGAAGGAGCACAGCCCTGCCAACACCTTTGGTGAGACCCACTGAGCCCTGTGCTGGACATCTGATCCCCAGAACTGCAAGACAATAAATTTTTGTTGCTTTAAGCCACTAAGTTTGAGGCAATTTGTTATAACAGCAATAGAAACTCATATGGTGCCAAACTGTACATCACCTAAGAGGCAGAGAACTTGTTTGGCTTGGAAAACACATCATGTAAGCAGAGGGAACTCCAGACAAAGTCAGCTTCAACTCCAACCAAGGATCCTGAGCGACACCTGTCAGCAAATTTGGAGTCAGACACACCCACATTCTAATCCCAGCTTGGCCACGTCCTGGTATTGTGACCCGGGCAGTTCTCTTCTCCTCCCTGAGGTTCAGTTTCTGCCAACTAAGAACCCTGGTAACACCTAGGCAGACAGCTACTGGGAAGAGTCTAAACGTGTGTGTGATTGTTAACGTTTTTGTGTCAACTTGACTGGGCTACAGGGTGCCCAGACATTTGATCGAACATTATTCTGCATGTTTCTATGAAGGTGTTTCTGGATGAGACTAACACTTAAATTGGCAGATTGAATAAAGCAGTGGCCTTCCCTCCCATGGGTTGGCCTCATCCAATCAGTTGAAGGCCTGAATAGAACAAAAAGTCTAACCCACCCCTGAGCACAAGAGAACTCCTGCTGCCTGACTGCGTTTGAACTGAGCCATCTGCATCTTCCTGCCTTCGGACTTGAACTGAAACATCATCTCTTCCTGGTTCTCGAGGTTGCCGGCTTTAGGACTGCAAGCAACTACAGCATCAGATCTTGGGGTCTCCAGCTGGACAGTTTCAGATCTTGGAACCTCCCAGCCTCCATAATCATGTGAGCCAAGTGCTTATAGTAAATCTTTTTCTCTATTTATATACACATCCTACTGGTTCTATTTTCTGTAAATCCTGACTAATAGGGTGTGCAATGTGTCTAGCCAGTGCCAGGCACACGGACTTGCTCAGTCAACGGTGCGGGGGATGTTGGGAGCTGGATCTCAACCATGCACAAGATTCTGTGCTCCACCCTCCACCACCCCGATCAGAATGCCTGTCCCACAGGACAATCCAAGGCCGGCCAGCCCCGCAGGACACTGGCACACCATCCAGCCACTGCCCAGCATGAGGGCTACCGTGCTCCTTGCCCCTCTCCCCAGCAAGAGAAAAAGCAACAGGGCCATCTCGGTGCTCAGGGCTCTGGACACCTGAGCTGAGGGCTCAGGCTCCCCGTTGTGTGCTCCTGATGGCCGGGGGGCACGAGGGGCAGAGTGAGGCCAGGGCTGGGCCGGCGGGACTCTCCTCTGCCGTCTCTCAAACAGACCTCCTCTGTCTTTGAACTCCTGCCTTTGGGTTTCACATGAGTGTCTCCCTCAGGCTGCTGGGGAAGCTGTGCTGATTCAGTTCCTGCTGGACGAGGTCACCAAGGCTTCGTCCCTGGCAGTTCCCTGCCCTGATCCTACACAGCGTCCACGCAGGACACAGCCTCCCTGCCTTGCTAACCTCTGCCCAGAAACTTGCTTCACTCCCATCCTCCCCAGGAGCCTCTCAGATTTCTGCTTTTGTTGGTGTTTCCAAGTTGCCAGGCCACTAGCTAAGGGAGTAATTAAAAGTGAAAAAAAGGAAGAAGAAAGCAAGCAAGAAAAAGAAAAGCAAAAAGAACAGTTACAGTTGCTCCCCACAGCCACGGGGGTGGGGCCGTCCCACGGACGTGCGTTAACGCGCTGGGAAAACGGCAGAAAGCGCAACCACCCGCCCGCCCGCCCCGGCGCTCGGAGGGAACCGTATCACGACAGCTCAGAATTTAGCACCAGGCAGACTGTACCCTCAAAGAGGCTGCCAGCCTTCCCCAAGCTCAGCTGGCAGCTCCTGGGCATCCTGTTCTTCGGCAATTTGCAAGGCCACCTGCCCCAGAAAGCCGGCTCAGGCTGCTCCGGCGCACGCCAGAGCTGGGCACACACCTGCTCCCGGCCCGGGGTTGACTCTGGCGCATCCAGACGTGTTTTGCTTGGCTCACCACAGCCGGACGTCGACTGCGTTAGGTTCAGACAAGCTCCACGTGTTTCTCATTTTCCTGAGACCAGCGGGTCCCCAGGGCACATATGTCTCACTCTGCCAGCTTCCTCCATCCAAACCTTTGGCTCCTCTCTGATCTCAACCCTGCAGAAAAGTCACAAGAATCAAGGAAGAAACTCCCAGATTCACCAATTGCTTACATTCTGTCCTGTTTGTTTTGTCATCCCTCCCACACACACATCTCTCCAAAAACATTCTCTTGCAGAGCCACGGCCTAATTATCAAACTCAGGAAATTTGATGTTGGTACAAGGCACAACCACGCTTTGTCCCTTGGCCCAGCATCCGAGCCAGGACCGTGCGTCTCCTTGAGTTCCCCTGTCTCTTTAGGGCTCTTCAATCTGCCGCATTCCTTAGATTTCTTTCTGTTTCTTGACCTTGATGTTTTTGGAGGGTCAAGGCCAATTACTTTTTAGAGCGTGCCCCCATTTGCGGTCATTGTGCTTTCTCCTCATCCCTCTCTCGTTGGCGCCCAGGGCTGAGGCTGCCCCTCCTCGTGGCCCATCCTGGGCAGAGCTTTGATTTCCTTCCTGGTTAAGGTTGCACCCACCAGTTCTCTCCACTCGGAAATTACTCTTCTTCCTTTCATAAGGAAAGGGTTTCACACCCAGTAATGACTCTCAGAGCTTTGGACACCCTGGACACCCCACCTTTCTTCTCCACAAGAAGGGATTCTAATGTAAGGAGAGCTTCTCCTTCTCACCAGTTCATTTATTTATTCATTTATGTGTTTATATAAATCTGGACTCATTGGTTTTATTTTATTCTTTGGGCTATAATCCTCTATGATTGTTCCTTACTTCAAGGCTCAAGTTGTCCCAGATGTGGCCAGTGGTAGCTGGTTCCTGTGTCCTTGTTGTCTTCTGATAGCCCATCCCTCTTTGAGCATTTCTTGAACTTCTGGTGCAACAAGATACTCCAGATTGGCCTGTGCTTTCATCAGCACTCACAAGCTGCATTGTGCATGAGCTGACCCTGCAATACCAACCCTCAAGAGGACCCGGCCCCATAGCAAGCTCCTGGCAGGACCTGCCGTGGTGTCCACCCTCTGGAGTTGAGTGTTTCCCAGTTTAAATGTGGCTAAGGCAGGGCCAGCTTGACAGTGTCCGAGGCCCTGCCAGCTCCGACATTTGAGAGAAGCTGGTTCATCATTTCAAACAGCTCTTTAAGGACTTGTAGCTCTTTGAGGATGTCAGGGCTCCTGTGGGGCCCAGGGAAGTCGGCGCCCCTGTTTGCAGTGCTTCTCCGGGCTGTCCTCAGAAAGGGCTCAAGATGCCCTTTCTGAGAAATGAGAGGCAGAGGCCAGGGGGAGCGGAAGATGCAGTGGTGTCCTCCACTTCCGACCATCTCCAAGATGAAGGAGAAGGTCTGACCTCAGGGATCTTGGCCGTGGGAGGGGGAAACCAGGAAGCCGCATGAATTGCTCTTTCTTCCAATTCTCTGATGACCACCCACAGGCTGAGGTCTCAGTGCAAATCCCAGGCCATTCTGAACTGGAAATGATTTGTTACATAATGCAATATTAAGGCTATAAATCTTCCCAGTAGCAGAACCCATAAACCCTGGTTTTTATTATCCACTTACTGCACAGACCCTGACTGTTCCTTCATTGCTGCACAATTATCCTACAATTACTGTTATATTGTTAAGTAAATAATGTGCCAGAAGCAGCAATTCCAGGGCTCATCAATATATAAACAAACACCCCAGTGAGGCCCTGGAGCTCAAGGATGGGACAGGACGAGGGTGCAGGTGGTTGGAGCCTGGGCATTGGAATCCAAGACACTCTGTGCCCGTGTGCTGTGCAGATGGACCCTGGGTCCAGCCTCCTCACCCAGCAGGGCACACAAGCTGTGGGTGGCAGAAGGACAGAGTGTCAGGGCCCAGACCTGCTCTGCGACCAGGACAGCAAGTAGCACAGGGGCTCCCCTTTAGCACAGCCGCTGCCGGGGGCAGGCGCAGCACTGACGTGCAGGGGCTGCCACTCCCACAGATGCTGCTGGGGCTCCTCTCGAGAGCCAGGGAGCATGTGGGTAAAGCACAGAGAACCAAGCAAACTCTCGTGGCTTGTTTTTTTTAAAACAAGAATATTCATAGCATCTTTATTTATGACAGCCCCAAGATAGAAATCCATTCCAAAGTCCATCAACAGGAGAGTGGATAAGCAAACTGCAGCATATTCATAAAACGCAACCCTAGTCAGCTGCAGAAGAGAACAAACTGCCGCACACCCCACACACGGAGCGATTTCTCTCACAGACGCCGTGATGGCCCAGAGAAGTCGGAACCCAAGAGTGCAGGCTGGAAGTTTCCAGTCACAGGACGCTCTAGAACAGGTGAAATGAATCTAGGATTTTACAAATTCAGACCGCTGGTTCCCTGGGGGACTAAGGAGAAAGAGGCAGGGGAATTTCTGGGACAATCGCAATGTTCTGTATGTTCTGTATCTTGGTAGGGGTTTCGGTTACACAGGTTTGTGCATTCCTCAAAACTCGTTAAAGGGAAGCTCCTAGATTTGAGTTTCAAAAGTGAAGCCACTAGGGCCACAGGGCAGAGACTGTGTGGCCTTGTCTTCAGAATGTGCCCACTTGGGCCATGTCGTGGGTGGTCTCCCTCCCCACACCAAAGTACAATGGGGCAGCCTCTGGCAGAGTGAGGCCAGTTCTTCTATAAAAAGGTCACTATTCCAACATCTCCTGCACCCACCCTGGGTTGGGATTTGGCAGCGCATGTGGGAAAGGGAGATCTGGAGATCCGTGGGGGGCTCCTGCTAAGTGCCAGTTGGAAATTGGGCTTTGGGAACAGTGCACTGGAATGACTCAGTGCCAGACACACCGGGAGAAAAACCATGTTTCATTTTCTGACACTTTTTCTTTTTGAAGCATTTCCCTACCTCCTTCCTTGTTTTGTTTCCCCCAGGATGGCACCATGGGGCAGTCGGGACAAGGGGCTTCATTCTTGTTGAAAGAGTAGCAACCGCAGAAAAGCCAAGGGAGCACAGCCCCGGGTTGAACAGTGCGTTAGCGACACGCTGAGACAAAACCCAAGGCTCCCCAGCTTCTGGCCCCTCCTGTGCCTCTTTTCTTAAAAATTAAAAGATAAATAAATTAAAAAGCAAGCTATATCGAAGCACATTTATACGTTCTAAGGCAGCATGTGCTCGCCTGTGGCAGGCAGAGTAACAAGATGTTCACCTCCTAATCCCCAGAACCTGTGAATTTGTCAGGTCCCACAGCAAAGGGGAACTCAGGCTGCAGGTGGAATTCAGGCTGCTCATCAGCTGACCTTGAGATAAGGCGATTGTCCTGGATTACCTGAGTGGGCCCAAGAGGGAGGCCGTAGGGTCACAGCCCGAGAAGTGGCAGAGTAAGAAAGACCCGGCCCCAGCTGCTGGCTTTGCAGAGGGAGGGCGGGGCCGTGAGCCGAGGAGCGTGGCAGCCTCTAGAAGCTGGAGAAGCAAGACACGGATTCTCCCCTGGAGCCTCCAAAAGGAACACAGCCCTGCCCACAGCTCAATTGCAGTCCAGTGAGACCCATTTTGAACTTCTGATCTCCAGAACTGTATGTAAAGTAATAAATTTGTGTCATCTTAAAGGTGTGGTGTTTGTTACAGCAGCAATAGGAAAAGTGAATACCACACATCCGCCGAAACCACAGAGAACCCGGAGCCCCTCTGCTCCGTGATGAAGAAGTGCTCTGGGCTGTGCTGCTTCGTGGCTCCTTCTCCGTGGGGTGCTCTGGTCCCTGCTCAGCATCCCAGACTTGACTCCAGGGAGTCCCACCCCATCCGTCCCAGGCCCTGCTTCCTAACTAGGCTCCGGGGGAAGTCGCTCCCCCAGCCCCACACCTGAGGGCTGTATCCTCTCTGACCCCACGTTCTTGCGGAGAGCTGGGAGTCGGGCACCCAGTGGTGTCTGTTTGCAATTAATGAAATGATTACCAAGCACAGATTGCACAAAGAGTAGTATTGCTTCTTATAATAACATCTTCTAACAGGCTACTTTGCAACGCATCTGTTTGTGCCCACTGTTTAAATTGAACATACGCTTTTTAAAAATTCTATTTGCATTATCTTATCGAGCAATCATTCCCTGGAACATCATAAAACAAACGTTAATTAGGACTCCAATTGGTGCAATCTCCTCAAAAGCTCTCAACCATACCACAGGCCATTCCATCCTTGGGACTCTCATTTTAAGAAAGTCAGTAACAATCAGCCAATATCTCCAACGCAGAACTCGAATGCTCTCTGGTGCCTTTGGTGGAGAAGGGATGGAGAGTATGGGTACCAAGGATGATGGGGAACAGCCCAAGATACAGACCAGGCCTGCCAGTGGCGGAGAGGAAACCTGCCATGTGGCCAGAGCATGGGACACTGGGCCATGGGACCACACCTGCAAATTTGCAATATACTTTCCCTGCCCACCCACCCATGGCCTCACACCCAGACCTCTGCCAGCTTCAAAAGCCCCACCATTGTCTTGATAACCACAGGATGATATCTAGTCCCCTGGGCCAAGAGATATTGGAGCGAGCACAGGTTTGAGAGTCAGATAGCTGGGGACTTCTCTGACCATCTGTCTCTTCATCTGTAAGAATAGTCAGAACTTTCATGGGGTGACCAGCTCAGCCTTGTTTGCTTGCTTGTTGGCAGCCAGTTCTCCCAGCAGACCCTAGCCGCCCTAAATGACAGCACGAAGCTGGGAGCTGGAGCCACCTTTCGACTTCTCTGGGGTCCCCAGCACAGCAGAGTTGCTTGTTTAATGCTACTGAAGAATTCAGGCAAACTCAAAGGGCCGTCTCCAGAATATGCTGCGGGGCACATTTCTGTGGCATTTTGGTTCATGTCGACTTTTGATCATCTGTGAAGCAAAAGCATCGAGGAAGGCGGGGAGATGATGCCTGATCCTAACCTGCCCCGAGGGTCAGACGGAACAGCCAGGGGACAGCGAGGGGTTGAGGGGAAGCACAGGGCCAGTGGGCCAGAAGAGAGGCCTCAGTTCCAGAAGATGCCAACAACAGCCATGGGGACAGGAGCCCAGGCCCAGCAGCTCCCTCCCTGTAGATAACATGACCCCATGTGCGGGCGTTCGCAGGGCCTGAGGTCAGAGCTGAGAGGCAACTTCCAGTGCCTCACTCGATGTTTAAACCCACTGCTTTGGACAAGCCCAGCCATATACACTCCACCTTGTTCTCTCTACTCTGACCCACGTAGCCCTACGAAACCCAAGTTCTTTAAAATGCATATGTATATTCAGGGATGCTTGTCTGTTCCGTGGACGCATTTCAGATGGGGGGTGGGGGTGCTGCTTTCTGCTGTTCCTTTCCTCTCCTTCCCTGCTGCCTCAATCAGAGAGTTATCTGCAAGCCACCCTTTCTGTCTCTCTCTCTCAGAGGCATGGGCAAACCTGAGCTATAGTGACCAACTGTCCCGGTTTGCCTGGAACTGAAGGGTTTCCTGGCATGTGGGACCTTCACTGCCAAAACCTAAATAACCCCCAGCAAACCAGCATGGCTGGCCACTGGATTTAGGGACCAACTTCAAATGGAGCTTCAAGAAAACACATCCAAGGGGCATCGATCCCTCATTAAATATGAGATGAGAAGGTCTGAGAGCTGGTTCCCTCGATATTTCAGGAAACAGAATCATTCTGATGATATTGGTTTAACTGCACGCCAACGTGAGGGTCTAGTAAAACCCCAGGGCAGAGTGGCTGAGCTCCACCCAAAGGGCCGTCGGGAATAGCCCGCAGGATGCCAAGCCAGAGACGCCGCTGTCTCCCCACCTCAAGGAAGCTCCGTAAATCCCGTGAACGAATCTCAATGTGTGATGAGCTCTGAGACTTAAGCTGGAAGGAAAGCAAATCTTAGACATTCTCCTGATAAGTTAAATATTTCATCCTTCTTCTTCTAAATCATCACTGTACATTTCTCCCAAGTTTGCAAAATAATAATAACAACACAATCCCTTTACCAACATCTTCCCCCAGCGGTGGAAAAATTGCGAGCAGCCCACTTTGTGCCTCCACCATTTCACAGCACGTTGCGCCTCAGTGGCTGAGTTGTTCTCACTATATTATATATATTTTCAAAAGAGAGAAGCTGTCACCAGAAGGGTAATTGTCCTTGGACGTAATCCCGTCTCGGACGGAGCCGAGCAGCCCTCACTTCATTAAGTGCAAAGCCTCTACCTGAGAAAATCAATCCCAGCCTGAATCATAAAGACGAAAATCAGTCCCGGCTACGCATTCCAGGCCTCTGTTCACACGAGCACATTTGAGGGATGTCGGGGCTGACTTCAGAGGGGCCCGGCCCTGTGCCCCTCAGGGTGCAGGCACGTCCAGTGGGCCGAGGGCCGGGACAAGGGCTTTTGAACATTTAATCAGCAGAAGCCACATAAGAGAAGGGGAAGCATTTGGTGCCCTTCAAGTGGAACGTGAAAGGCACAAAGCAATGTCCATTTATTCAGACATTTGTTAAGCAACTACTACAGCCTAACCCCAGGGATTCAAGATAACAATCCAGTGTCTGTTCTCTACTTCTCTAGAGGGTTCTGTATGGTGGGGAAAACAAGCATGTGGGCACTAAACTTGGCCTGAGTGGGGTTGGGAAATGCAAAGGGCCTCTTGGATGGGAGTGGAGGGAAGGGGCAATTTGAGTTGGGTCTTGAAGGATGAATAGGAGGTTACCTGGGAAAATTTTCCTTCCTAACAGTGTCGGGAGGCAATGTGACAAGGAGAAAGGACTAAATCCCCTCTTTCTATGATGCCGGAGAGGTTTGGAGTCCCAACATGGAAGACACTAAGGCCAAAACCCAGTTGCCATTTCTAGACAGTTCTTGAAGTCCTGATCTGCTTTCCTACCTTGGGGAAGTGAGTAGGTCAAACCACAAAGAAACATGAAGGTGCCCTCGCTTCAGCCAAGTGCCTGGCTCCTGCCTCCTCTCTTCTGGGTACTGCTTGATGAACCTAAAAAGTCTCAGGGGGCCCCAACCCTGCCAGTTGCCTCAGTTTCTTCCCCTGTTTCTCTCCTTCCCTAAACTAAGTTCCTCTGGGAAGTTCGTTCTTCTACCCATTCTTCAATCGGGCAGTGTTCCTTATGTGCCAGATGCTCTGCCAGGTGCTAAGGACACAGACCCTCAGGAGAGATCGGCAGGATCCCAGCCATCTGGCAGGTGTGCAGGAAGGACACCTGGTCCATCCTGGGTACATCCGGGCAGGCTTTCCCCGGAGGTGACTCCCAAGGTAATTCCTGTGTCTGTGTGGGTGGTGCGCAGGACACTCCGGGTGAGTTGCTAATGCATGACCAGGGTCCCTAGTGCACTGCTTAGCCTCCACTGTGTCGTCTGATCCCCATGGCAGCCCTGAGAGATGAGCAGCAGCAGCATCTCACAGATAAAGAAACTGGCTTAGAAAAGTCAACTCACTTTCCCAGCCCTGCCCACCTGGGGAGGGGTAGAGTCAGGACAGACACCAGGGCCAGGTGCACCTCCAGGTGAGGAAGAGGAGCAGTCGGAATGGGCAGGGACAAGGGATGGGGCGCAACGCTGGCTAAGCCTCAGTGACCTCAGCCGGGACAAGCACCCTCACTTCCAATCAGGCAGGCTCCCCTCTGGCCTAACCCGGAGGGGGGACCCACTGAGCTCTCCCCTGGTCAGCCCTCAGGTTAAACAGGCACCTACCCCCACGTCCCACAAAAGTTTATCGGGCACCTACTCAGTGCAGGCTCTGTCCCCAGTCCCAGGTCCCAGAGAGGGAGACGCACACTGACTGCCCTGGTGGGTCCAGCCCAGCCTCTCTAGGACTTTGCTGCTCAGCATGGGGTCCTTGAACCAGTACAGGCATCAGCCCGGAACGTGTGTTAATTCACTCCATTTAGCCATTCCCCAATGTATACATATGCCAAAGCATCATTGTATACAACAAATATATACAATGTCTATCTGTCAATTAAAAAAAGACAGATCTTTTCTGAGGACACCTAAAGGAAAGAGAGAAAGAAGGAAAAAGCAGTATGTTAAAACAAAAACGCAGACTCTTAAGCCCTGCTCCAGACCTACTGAATGAGAATCTGCATTTTAACAAGATCCCCAGTGATTCACATGCAAGGTAAAGTTGGAAAAGCCCAGCCCTGGGAAGGACAGTAGGAGGGAAAATGACCAAACACCGAGGGTCTCTGTGCTTCCTGCACCGGGAACTGGTCTTTATATTTAATCTTGTTCAGTAACAGCAGCCAAAGCTGTTCCTCCCAGGGTCCCACTCTTGCTAAGCAAACGCACACCCAGGAAAGAGGGAAGTGGTGATAAAGACCACGGGTGATCAGGCATGAGGATGAGAAGGAACAAAAGGAGGCAGAGAGGCCTGGAGACGTTGGGCAGGGAGCACAGGACAGAGCCTGCCGTGGTGACCGTCCCCGCTTGTATTTTGCAGGCTCTCGGGTTTTGGGCCATTCTGCTGGTGCAAGCTGGAGAAGGTGTTATGAGCAGCCAACACGCAGCTCCCAAGTGCTCGATAGAACCTGGGTCTTTGGGTTCCCCGACCTGCAGCCTTCCTGCCTCACTGAGCTCAGGAACTGAGCACGTGCTTCCATCCCATGTGCACTTGTTCTGCTCTGCCCTTCCCAGAAGACCATCAGCTTGGTGAGGGCAGGGGCCCTGCTTGGTTCACTGCTGCATCCACGGACCACAGCAGGCATTTACCAAATATTTGTCAAATACACAAATAGATACAACAGCACGGCAGCCGGAGGTGACGCCATCACCTGAGCGAAGCGCGAGCCCCATCTATGGGCAGCCCACGGAGAAAGCAGGAGTGACCAGCAGGGTCACACGGGGCCACCGGCTTGAACTCCGCTCTCTCTTCTGCTTTCCCTGCCAAATGGGAAAACAAAACGCCCTGCTCACTTGGCAGGAAAAGTCCTTATGGTGTGAATTGACTCACGCTGTTGAGAGGCATAAATAAGTTAGGATGAATAATGAGCGGTCAATAGTTGGATTCAGCGTGAAGAGTACCTTGTCAGAGTGCACGTGACCTTGTGCCAAGGAGAGCTCTGCCTCTCTTCCCGGATCCAGATCCCTGACCGCTTCCAGACCAACCCCAGGAGGACATTAGCTGCGTTCCTGGGGTAAGCAGCAGCGAAGAAGGGCAGAACCACGCAGTCAAACTGGGGCCCTCTTCCTGGTTCACGTGGCTCTCACGTGGCCGGAGCCGGTGAGCACGTGCTCCTGGGCTTCCTCTCCCTCTGTTGGAGCAGTCAGACCCGACCTCTCTTCCGTCACTCATTTTTCCCATGTGGAGGGACCCTGATTGCAGGAACGTTCCTGAGCTCTACTTTCCCTTCCACACACATGCTCTTTGCAGGTGATGGGGGAGTGGCTTAGGTGAGGGGTGACGTTTAGTTTTAGTTTCTTACTGTTGCTGTGACAAATTACTATGAATGCTGTGGCTTAAGACGACACAGATTTATTATCTTACATTTGCGGAGGTCAGAAGTCTGAAAGTGGGTTGGCAGCCTGTGGGCTCTCGGGGGAGAATTTCTTTGCCTTTTGCAGCTTCTGGAAGCTGCCCACATGCCCTAGCCCGGGGCTCATCACTGTGACCTTCGTGTCTGTTGTCCCACCTCCTCTGACTCGTGACCCTCCTGTCTCCCTCTTGTAAGGACCCTTCTGATTACTTTGGGCCACCTGGATGCTCTAGGGTCACCTCTCCATCACAAGGTCATTGACCCAGTTACGTTTGCACAGTCCCTTTCGTAAGGTCACAGATCCACAGGGTCCAGGGATTAGGGTGTGGGCATTTGTGGGTATTATTCAGCCTAGCATGGGGGAAGGAAGTGGACGTGGCCACCCCACCCCTCCCCAGCCTGCAGCGAGGTCAGACCCTCACCCCTCCACGTGTGGGGAACCTAGTGGAGCCGACTCTGGCCTGGGTGTGACCAAGTGTCCGAGACATTCACAGTGTCATCTCCCTCCCAGAAGCATTGTCAGAAGTGAAGATGATTTCCTTTTACTTTTCATGAACTTGATCCTTGTGTCCATTTCCCAAACTTGGGGCAGGGGTGGGGGAAGGGCATGTCCTGTGTCGACCCACTCAAGTTCTGACGCCTGTTACGTTTCCGGGCATGTGTGGAACAGACTCAGAATTGGATCTAGGACACAGACGTGATGAAGACCCAGGTTTCCAGAATGGTCTCAGCAGGCAGCTTGAGGCCTTGGGGTCAACCCACCCTGGCCTTGTGAGAACCCAACAGTGCCCTATAGCCAGGGCTCGAGGCACAGCCGGCTTTTATGGGGGCAGCCTGGGTGGGCCACTCTGGGCCTCAGGCCTGAGTACACTTGGGCTCTGCCGGATCTTGGCCTTGGCAGGTCACTGCGGCTTCTGGAGGCTTTAACCACAGGCTGGTGGCTATTTTTTAGCAAGTGCAGACCTTGGTGATCCCAGGCGGGATGTGCCTTTTTTTAGCAGCACAGCAAAGGCATGGCTTTGATAATAGAGTCTTTGGGTATATAGACTTTAAGGCATTAGGAAATGGAACCATTTTTTTGCTGCTTTTAGCTGTGATTCTCAGTCAGACTGGCAGGCCAGGGAGGCAGGATTTAAAACCACAAAAGCAGCTGGCTTCTGCGGCTTCAGGAGCAGGCAGGAGACTCCAGCTTCAAGTTGTCAGTGCCAGGCACAGGGAGCAGGGTAGGGTCCGCTGGCCAGGGGTGTTCTCCTGCCTGCTTCCCTCCCTCCCTCCCTCCTCCCTTCCCTCCTTCCCTCCTTCCTTCCTTCCTTCATTAATTAAGTTCTAATTGCCTTCAAGACTAAGCGACAGAGCTGTCAAGGCACTAACCTTGAATCCATGGGGTTATGAGTCATCCCTACCAAATGGTCTCAGTAGACCCTGGCTTGCTAGTCACATAAATTCTGATCATGGTGTGAACTAAAATAGAATCTTAAGCTCCCCAGCAAACTGAATGGACCCCCCCTCTTGGCCAAGGGGACCACCTCTCCAAATAAAACCTTAAAGCTGAGTTGCTGGCTATGAGAAGAAGGGAGGGCAGACATGCCTAATTACGCCCTGTCCCTTTTGGAGTTATTCTTTGTAACAATAAGATGCAAAATCATTAACAAGCCTAAGGGCATATAAGACAAAGGTTAAACACACCTGCAGGTCACCGATTTACTTAACAGATAACTTGAACCTCGGTCTATGTCTGGTGTATTTCTGGTGGCTTGTCTCTGGTTAACAGACTTCCTTATCTTAACTTAAAACATCCCAAGCCTTTAGACAAAGCTTCATTTCTTTAACCAATTACAAATCAAAGAATGTTTAAACCCATCTGTAACCTATAATCCATGCTTTGAGATGTCCTGCCTTTTCGGGCCAAACCAATGTACACCTTTACATGCAATTTCTGTATCCATGAATGTATAAAACGAAACAGTAACTCCACCTAAGTGAGACCAGTTAGTTGCTCAAGGCTGCTTGGTTGTGGCTCTCCAGGCAATGGTCACACATATTCGGCTCAGGATAAATTTCTTTAAATTATTTTACAGAGTTTGGGTTCTTTTCCTTGGCAGTGGCTTTAGATTTCTGAGGTCCCAGATGTGGCTTCATCTGCAGAAGGCAGAAGGACTGGTCAGAGCCCGGCTGAGACTCGAGGAGCACCCTTCCTGGGGAGAGTGTGGGCTGGAGGCCCACGGCAAACCTGAGGGCTAAGACAACAGGACCACAGGGCTGCTCCTGCACCTCTGTCTCTGGGAGCCAGATTTGCTCTGAGGGACCAAGGAGGAAGGGGATGGCTTGCAAACATGCCTCAGAATTACTCTCAAACCAGCAGCTGTGCAATAAGGAAAGCAGAAAGAAGAAAGATGCAGATTCAAAGAGGGATTTCCTAGAGGAAGGCAGTGATCTTAGAAAACATGCCAGGCAGATGTGATGGGGAAATGAGACTTTGAAGGTCTATCTGCTCTTGAAGTAAGGGAAATGAACAAGGTTAGGCCCAGGTTACACCAATATTAAGGAAAAGAGTCACATCCAGGTGGAATAGCTTTAAGGGGACGGGAGATGCCCTGGGTCTTATCAATTGGAGGAGTTGAGTGTCAGAGGGTAAGTGACCTCCCTGCCCCGAAGGAGAGGAGCCAGGACACGATGACAGTGACAGCAGGGCAACTGGGGAGTCACTCCCTCTGAAGACAGTGACAGCTGCAGGACGCAGTAGTGGGAAATCTAGCCAGCTCACAGAGCGGAAGGTGAAGAGGTGAGCTTCCCGTGCACGCCCTCACTGTAAGTGTTGGTGCAGATGGTCTCCTGAGAGAGAAATTTGCAGGTCAGGAGTCAGGCTAGTCTAGGAGGAGCCCACCAGAGGGGAGGCAGTGTGGCAGGGAGGGCGTGGATTCAAATCCTGACTCTGTCACCTGGTGCTGTGCAGCCTTGGGCAGGTCACATAACCTCTCTATGCCTCAGTTTCTTCACCTGTAAAAATGGAGCTGATGATCATATCTCCATTACAAGATTAAGAATCAGACAAGTTAGCATGTGCAAAGTGTGCAGGAAAGAGCCTGGTATATAGTGCATGCTCCCCAGGTGTCTGTAAATAAACACCTCGGAAGAGGGGCCACGCGGGACACTAATACACTGAGACCAGGCCTGGGTGGGGAGTGTCCCGGTGCTGAGACGCTGAAGCAGGATTTTCTAAATCAGGAAGGTGATGAGGAAAAGATTTTTTTAAACTGCGGTTTTGGCAGACTTAAGACTTATTGATTTCATATTTCTCACTACAGGAAAGAATCCAGAGGAATATGTTAGAAAAACAAGTGCCTGGTTTAGCAAACAAAGGGAAACGGCAAGGAGGCAGGCCCCGAGCGCCAGCAAACACAGCCAGCCTGCGCGTGCTGGAGGGACGCAGACAAAGCTAAGAAGCGGGTTGACTGTGAGAATTTGCCGGGCCATCCCGAGGGGCTCGGGCGATTGCAGGGAGAGACGCGTGAGCACTGGGCTGTCCAGTACAGAGCCACCAGCCTCCTGTGGCTGTTTCAGTTTACAAAGACATTAATTAAAATGAAATAAAATTTAAAATTCACACATTTAGTCACACTAGACTCATTTCAAGTTCTGGTGCTTAAAATATGGGACATCACAGATGGAGAACACTCCCACCACAGAAGCTTCCATGGGAGAGTGCTGCTCCGGCTTGTGCTTCTCCACGCCCCACTCCTGCAGAAAAGATGTAGCCAAGAGCAGTGTGTTTTACACTAAAATGTAAGCCCACGGGGCAGGGGCTGCATCTGTTTTTCTCTCATGCCTGTATATCCAGCCCCAGGAAAGTACCTATGGTAGGCAGAACGACAGCTCCCCAACATGCCCACGTCCTTGTCCCCAGAACATGTGAACTTGTGACCTTCCATGGCAAAAGGGACTTTGCAGATGTGATCAAGTTAAGGATTTTGAGATGAGGAGATTATCTTTGATCATCCGGGTGGGCCCAATGTCGTCATTATGGCTCTTTTGAGAAGAGGAAGACAGGAGGGTCAGCGATGTGGCTGTGGGAACAGAGGCAGGAGTGATGGGGGCCCCCAGCTCAGGTCGTGGAAATGGGCTCTCCCCTCAGAGCCTTCAGAAAGAGCCAGCCCTGCCCACACCTTGACTTTAGTCTAACTTCTGACCTCCAGAACTATTAGATAATACACCTATGCTATTTTAAGCAGTTACATTTGGCTAGTTTGTTACAGCAGCAACAGGAAACTCATACAGTACCAGTTACATAACACGTGCCTAACAGATATTTGTTGGGTGAACAAATGAATGTGTGAATGAATGACAAGAAACATCCCACAAAGGTCTTGAACACACAAAAGCCGAGGAAATGCACCATCGTAGGAGCACCGGGTAGAGGCCAGTCCCTGCTTGGCCGCAGGGCTCCCCCAGCTCCCACGGTGGCTGGCTGTGCAGCTGAGTAACTTCATGGGGGAGGCAGGAGCCATCCCCAAGAGACACGACTTTAGGCCCTGGGGATTCCATCTCAAGAGGCAGAGGGAACAGGGAGGAGAAACCCTCCCAGAAGGCACTGCAGGGGCTTTGTTACGAGACAGAGTTGACCCTCGGTCCAGCCCCGAGGCACCCAGAACAGTAGATGAAGAGGCTGTACCAATACACAAAGAATTATGCTCTAGAAGACAGAAGATATTTTCCAGCCTCGGAAACAGAGCAGTCTCAGAGTTCATGTAGTTCATGTACTCTTCCCATCCACTCCTAAGCCTTCTGAAGAAAGTTCTGCACTGCCCGCCAGCAGTCCTGGATGGCTCCCCAGAGGAGCAATGGTTTGTTTGGGGCAAGTTGCGGCATGAAGGTGGGAAGGAGCCCTTGAAAGAAGCTCATGTCATCTAAGGAGGAGGCTGCACCCCTGCCTATCGCAAGCTTATTGATTAGAGAACAGATAGCTATGGAAGGTCATGCTTTGTGCTGCCACATGGAAGGACATTTTCTGGGGTCACAGTCTGGTCTCTCCAGCCCCCCGAGCACACCTGAGCTCGGAAGGAACTACCCTGAGCACAGCT
Source organism: Daubentonia madagascariensis (assembly GCA_023783475.1). Taxonomy (NCBI): domain Eukaryota; kingdom Metazoa; phylum Chordata; class Mammalia; order Primates; family Daubentoniidae; genus Daubentonia; species Daubentonia madagascariensis. The sequence continues at coordinate 9,325,469 of JAKFHU010001557.1, read as the reverse complement.
CCTGGCTGCCCGTTAGCCTGTCCTGCCTGCGGAGTGGGCAGGCTCCGGCCCCTCCCGCCTGGGATGCGCAGTGCTGCCCAGGCAGGCCCTGGTCTGGGTCAGCCTGCAGGGCACCAGTCAGTTCCGGGGGTGGGGGGAGTATATATTACCGAGTCCACTTGGACACTCCCGAGAAACATATGCCAAGTAGCTTCATTAGCAACAAAGAGACATGTTCATTTCCACCTTCCTGTCACCAGCATCTCTCTCAATTGGTTCCAGACTTGGGTGGGGACGAGGAGGATGTTGCATAACGAGCATCTGCAAATGGGCGTGCAGGACTGAGGCCACCTGGGCAATGGCGGCCCACCCGGAATCCGCAGGAAGAGAGGAGCGCTACAGACTGAGCATCTGTGTCCCCGTAAAATCCACATGTTGAAACCCTAAGCCCCAGTGCAATGGTACTTAGAGGTGGGGCCTTTGGGAGGTAATTAGGTCACCAGGGTAGAACGCTTGGGATGGGATTAGTGCCCTTATAAGAGGAACCAGGAGGAGTCTCTCTTTCTCTCTACCTCGAGAGGGCACAGCAAGAAGGCAGCCCCCAAAATCCAGGAAACAGGCTCTCGCCAGACACCAAATCTGCCAGCACCTTGATCTTGGATTTCCAGCCTCCAGAACTGTGAGAAATAAATGTCTAATGTTTAAGCCATCCAGTCTATGGTAATTTTGTTATAGCAGCCCTAACTAAGACAAAAAGTTAGCAATGGACAAGGCAGGGGACCATGTCTAATACTGAGGTCGATTTAAATACTCTGCTAAAACATAATTGCACACAGGTAGAATCCCAGAATCCCAGGAAAGAGGGTTTGTTCACAGTGCCACTGTCGAGCCCACCCCAGTCTTGAAGGCAAAGGGGATGTCGTTGCTGGCCCACACTGATCAGACCCCTGGGGGTCAAGTCATTTCTGGAAATGGAGACCACAGTGCTCCCCAATCTCTGGTGCACACAGGTGTGACCACCAGCGGAGGTCCCTGTGCTCAGCTCAGGGGGAGGCCCAGCTCCCCGGTGACTTGACTGCACCTCGAGTGCCATGATGGAGCTGTCATCTCTCCCGCTGATGATGGAGCAGTTCGCCAGTTCCGCAAGAACACCCTCAATGGGCAGCTAGTGATGGGCCTGCCTCATGAATGACTGAAGCCCATCCATTTCCTACGGAGGCTGAGCTGAACTCGGAGACCTTTCATAATTTAACATTTGATTACATTTTGGGCCCCTGGAGCTCAGTGTTTAAATGTTTGAGGCAGACGTCTGGGCTGCCGGCACATGGCCCTCCCTCCGCGCGGCCAGGCTTCCCTGCCTCAGTCATCACCACGAGAGGAGGAAGGGGCCGGGGTGAGTGACGGGACTGCCACCGTGGCGGGGCAGCTTCATTGCTTCCCATTACAGCAGCTGAAAGGCACTGTCTCACCGCCACCAGCGTCGTTAGGATGCCACGGAATTGAATCCAGGGCAATTTGCATCCCCTTTGCAGGCAATGAGTTGTCCAGATTGGAGAGTCTGGGCCTTTCCTGCTAACAGACTCATGTTGTTTGCTCAACACTGAGGACCATCATTCACCCGGCACTCCTGGGCTCTCTCAGGAAAAGCTCTCACTTAAGGAACTCTCCCGCCCGCGGGTGGTCTGGGCTGGTTTCGTTTCCCATGAACATGGGGAGTGTGGTCAGACGTGGGTGCAGAGCCCCTAACAGAGATGAGCCTGCTCCCCTAGAGAGTTATTAGCTCCCCTTCCTCCAGCTTCCTGTGTGCCCCTGTCTCGGGATCCCTTTTCCTTTGGGGTGGGAGGGTGTTCTCACGCTTAACCTACAAGATATATGTGATAAGTCGGCACCAAAGCAACGTTGGCTGTCAAATCAGTCCTTTGTGTTTTAAAAGTCCATCCATTCATCCAGCAACTGTTACCGTGTGCCCAGGAGAGAGGCTCTGTGCTGGGAACAAGAGCACCTGATGCGACAAACAGCAAGTATGTTTCCCCCCAAAAAAATTCATGTTGAAGTCCTAACCCCCACGACCTCAGAATGTGACTGTATTTGGAGATAGGATCTTTGCAGAGGTGATTAAGTTAACATGAGGTCAGACAGGTGGGCCCTAATCCAGGGGGACTGCTGTCCATATAAGAAGAGGCGATCAGGACACAGACACACACAGAAGGAAGACCACATGAGAACACAGGGAGAAGGCAGCCACCTACAAGCTAAGGAGAAATACCTCAAGTGGAACCAGCCCTGTAGACACCTTGATCTTGGACTTCCAGCCTCCAGGACTCTCAGGAAATAAATCCCTGCTGTTTAAGACCCCCAGTCTGTGGTATTTTGAGTGGCAGCCCTAGGAAATTAAAACAAAGTCCTTGCTGGCAGGGTGGTCCTGACCTTGAGGGTGAGACAGATGAGTAACCAGGTGATTAGGTTGATCAGGACAAGTCATCAATGCAGGTAAGGATGGAGGCACAGAGGAGGTGGGGCCCACCCAAAGCCCAGGGAGCGCGGGCAGGCCATGGGCTCTGTGACAGACACAGGGGAACACCAGAGCAGGGAAGGATGAGTGAAGATGAATCGACTAGCCCAGGACCCTCATAGTATGCCATTTGTATCAACGGGTGCAACACAGAACAATGTAAAAAACCTGCAGTAGTCAAAGAAGGCTTCCTGGAGGAGGGGCGTGCAAACTGGATTTTGGAGAATGGGTTGGATTTGGGAGTCTAACTCATAGCAAGTTGCTGGGAAAACTGGATTCCTGTGCTTTGGGGAAAAGGAAAACTTCTAGCCCAGGTTCTGGCCCCTCCAGAGGGGGAGTCAGGAGATACCGAGAGGCTAGTGGGGTAGAAGCCAAACCACAGCCTGTTAGACGGGTTTGCTGGTCAGCATCTCTTAATTGTCTATGGTGAGGCTCATCTGACCCTGCGGTGGAAGGGAACAAGGGAACAAGTGTCAAATTGTGCTATGGCTTGAACGCGTGTCCCTCCAAAGTTCATGTGCTGGAACTTAAACCCCAAGGTGACGTTATTAAGAGGTAGGGCTTTGTTATTAAGTCATGAGGACTCTGTGCTCATGAATAGATCAGTGTTCTTACATAAAAGTTCAAAGCAAGTGCCCCAGTGTCTTCTGCCTTCCATCTCTCCTGCCAAGGGGACACATCCCCTTCAGCCCCTTCCACCACGTGAGGATGCAGCAAGAAGGAGCCATCGTGGGAGCAGAGAGCAGCCCTGCTCAGACACGGAATCTGCTGGCACCTTGATCTTGGACTTCCCAGCCTCCAGAATCATGTGACATAAATTTCTGTTGTTTATAAGCCACCCAGTCTATGGTATTTTGTCACAGAAGCCCATACATACGAAGAAAGATTGGCTCCTGGTAGAGCTGGATGCTGACCCACCTCTGCTTTGCAACTTTAGGAAATTTACTTTCCATCTGGGATGCTCAGTTTCCTTGAGAATATGAGAACAGAAATGGCAAAATGGAGCCACAGAGATTTGGTATTTGGAGCTCAACAACTCACCAAGTATGTGATTGTGGAAACCTGAAAATCAATATACTAATATCAGCTCTGCCTTTTTCCTTTTTATTAGTAGAACCCCACACACATTCTGGGTGGGCACATGGCCAACCAGAGTCAACACTTGAAACTCATGAACGTGGTGTTATTTAGAAATACGGTCTTTGCAATTGTAATCAAGTTAAGGTGGGATCACAATGAATTAGGATGGGCTCTGAGTCCAATCTGACTGGGGTCCTTATAAGAAGAAGGAAATGTGGATACAGAGACAAAGAAGGCAGAGATTAGAATGATGCTGCCACAAGCCAAGGAATGCCAAGGACTGCCGGGCACTACCAGAGCCGGAATGAAGCAAGTAACAAATTCTGCCCTAGAGATTCGGACGGAGCACGGCCCTGCCAACACCTTGATTTTGGACTTCTAGCCTCCAGAACTATAAGAGAATAAGTCACCCAGTTTGCGGCACTTTGTTACAGCAGTTCTTGGGAACTAATACAGAGGGGTAGACCAGGTCAACGAAGAAAGCCAGGGGGTGTGGCAAGCTTAAGATCATGACTGTAAGAGATTTGGGGGGATGTTACTTTCACATGGACTGGGTTGGGAGCAGGTAGGTTTTGAGGGAGTGTTATTGACAATTAAAAAAAAATGCTGCAAGTTGGTCCTACAAAAGCCTGTGTTGGAACTTCAGGTCTTCAAACCTGTGTCTGGAAGAAGCAGCTGCAAAAGCCATGCATCACTTGGTAGCATGCACTACCCTACACCCCTTCAGATGAGCCATGAACGCTGCTGGACAAGGAAGGACCTTCCAGGGTGCAAAGCCAGGGGCTGCAGCGTGACAGGCCGGGGAGCTGCTCCAGGGGGCAGGGCGAGGGCTGCCTAAGGGGGTAACCAAGGCCAGTGGGAGTCGGCAGTGACCAGGCAAAGAGGGAGACTGTACTGCATATGGGTCCCTCAGGCCTCCTGGCCTCCATGGCATCAGTGCCCTGGGCCTGCCTGGCCGCTGCTCGCCCTGTGGACCCCATGGGCAGAGGCTGCCACTGCAAACTGGAGGACCGTTTTCAGATTATTCCAGGACCCACCGGTGGTCCTTCAGATGGACTCGGCCCCAGGTTGGCTCTCACTGTTGCTGCATGACCCTGAGGTCTGGCCGGTGTTCCCACCAGTCTGCCTCGTTGACCACGCACCTTCCTGGGTCCCCATCAGCCAGCACCATTGGCTGCCATCGGGGCCCCTCCACAGGCAAGACTCCCCACTGTGCACCTCCTGTTCCTGTGAGCTTTGTGGGACACAGAGGAGGCCCTGCCCTATGGGGCCTCATCACGACTTCTTAGACGCGACCACCCTGTGTAGTGGGCAGACACGTACAAGGAGGGGAAGGGCAGCATGTAAGGCCACGTCCAGCCAGAACCCAGTGGGTAGAGCACAGGCCCCCATCTGTCCACTCTCGTCGCCTCTGGGCCACGCTGCACCTCTGACCATTTGTCTCCCTCCTCCCTCTGTCTTTGTCCCTCCCCACCAGCCACCAGGGCTGGGAAGGGACAGGCCGTCCCCTCTCCTCATGTCTGGCCACAGCTCCTGACCGAGACAGCCGTCCCATCCCCCTCAGCCTGACTAAGCTTTGAGCAGGTGTCATCCTGACTCCCTTTGCTTAGAGCACTTGAGAAAACCTGTGGTTGCAAATCCTTTCTGGGCCCCTCTGAGATCTAAATCTTCTACACCTAGGCAGGTTTTTCTGAAGGACTCAGAGCATCTCTTAGAAAGTAATCATTGAGAAAGACAGGCCCCTGCTTCCTGGCCTCTCTGGGAGGGCAGGAGCCACCTCAAATGAGTGCCAATGAGCAAACACAGGTGGTCTCATCCTCTTGCCAGCCCCCCATGCCCTCCAGCACCTGTCCACCAGCTGGCCCCGGAGTTCAAAACCCTTCCAACCTTTTGCTTCAATGGAATCGAATGAAACCTCCCTCCCCTATTGCAATAGTCTTGAGTAAAGTGTTCCTTGTGTTTCGAACCAGTGTCTGGCACAATTTTCCCTGTGCAGTTCTTTCTCTGTACTTACCCCCCGCCAGCATCAGTTCCTCCTGCATTAGGTGACAGACCCCTTCCCTGCCCTGGAGCCATCACGGCAAACGGAAGAGGGAGCAGCCGGCCTGCCCATGAAGGTAGGAGTGGTGGGAGCCCAAGGACTTTCTTTAAAGGTCGGTTCTTTCCTTGGGTCTTTGTAAGCACCAAAAATTCGAAACTAACTCCCAAGGGAGTCCACTCTGGAATCGACACTGTTAGTGGAGTAACTTCCAGTATAAAGGCCCCAGCTGCCAGAAGGTGAGGCATTCTCAAAATGTCACATTCCAGTCCACTTCACCCCGTCCCCGCCAGGCCTGGATCACGGCGTTGGTGCCCAAGCCCCCAGCACGGGGCAGGTTCCACTGAAGATCTTGTCCTAGCATCTCCAGATAGCTCTGCCTTCCCCAAATCACCGGTTGCCTTTCCTCCCTCCTTCCTCCTGGGATCCTACCTGCCAGTCATGGCCACTGCCACATCACCCACACACTCGGAGCTCCATCCATTTCCTGTCCTGTGAGTTTACGCCCAAAGAAAGAAGCTATGCAGCAGTCTCAAATCTCTAAATTTGACTTCAGTTGGACAGCAATCAGGAAAAGGAAATACTCCACAGAGGAGGTACCAGTGCCTGGAAGAACAGTTCACCTGTCCTGCGCTGTTAAGTGAGCATCTGCTGTGTGCCAGGAGCTGGGAGCCAGAAAAACCCTCCTCTTTCAGATCCTCCCAGTGCAAGGAAAGCCGGTCATTCCTTCTTTTCAGAAGACCCCTGAGCTCTGATCCCATGGCACACACTGCTGCTTGCCTATCCCAGATCCATTAAACTCTGCTCTCTTATTAACAGGACCCACGTTTTACTAAGGTGGCACAGGGTCAGCAGAAAGAACCGGCATTCTGCAGTCTTCCTCGCAGGGGGGTGGTTCCCTGACACCACATTGCCCAGTGACAGGTGAATGGAAGCCCCTGGGTAGGGCTTTGGGAAAAGCTTGTGTATTCATTTCTGAGGTGCCCTAACAAATTATCACAAATTAGGTAGCTTAAAAGATGAGAAATTTATTCTCTCTCAGTTCTGGCAACTAGAAATCCAAAATCAGTATTACTGGGCCAAAATCAAGGTGTCGGGAGGGCCACAACCCACTAAAGTCTCCAGGGAAGAGTTCACTCCTCACCTGTCCGAGCTCCGGGGCTGCTGGCATGCCTTGGCTTATGGCCGCATCACCCCAGCCTCTGCCTCTGTGGTCACTCTGCCTCCTCCTCCTCTGTCTGTGTCAAATCTGCCTCTGCCCCTTCTTATGAGGACACTGGTGATTACAGTGCACCCACCCAGATAAGTCAAGATAATCTCCCCATCTCACAGGCTCTATTTCCAGATAGGGTAACATTTATAGGTTCCAGGTATTAGGAGCTGATGTCTTTGGGGAAAATTGTCCAGTTAATGAGAGCTCCTTATGAGGGGCTGACTCAGTCCATACTACCTTTATGTTCCTTGTCCTTCCTGCTTCTGACATCAGCCACAGACACTACACTGTGACCAGAGGGGTCCTCTGGCTGCTGAAGTGCTGGGGAACACAAGGAGGCTGTGTCCTTAATGGCATCTTTCAGCCGCAGCATCCCTGGACCACCTACCTCTGGGCTTCCTGTTACAGGAGAGAGAAAGAAACCCCAATTTTGTTTAACTCACTACTTAGTGACATTTTCTCTCTGGTGCAGACCCCAGCAGGGAAGCCGGTGGCCCAGCCTTGCCAGGGCCGGGGAGCCTGGAGATAATGGGGGTGAGGCCAGGGCTGACACCCTCCCTGTCACTCATCTCAGCAAGCTTCCCACCGAAGCCCCGGCTCCCAGAGCATGACCTGACTGGGAGCCATTCTTTGGGAAGCTCCAGCAGCGTGTAGTGTGGTGCCTGCCACGTCACTGAGCCAGAAAGTCCAGGCACCCCTGGAGAGACCACACACTTTCCTGAGATGGGACGTCACTGTATTCCTGCCAAGGCTTTGACAGGGCTTCTGGGGGCTGAAGGCCTCCCCAGATCTCCCAGACTCACCTTCCTGGCTGTCAGGAGCCCTCAGTCATGTGCATTTTCCCTACTGCTTTGGACAGAGCTCTGAGGCCCTGCAAGGCATGGAACCCAGGCATGGGAGTGGCCACACTGTCCCTATAAATCACTCATGGTTACATCTTCAGAGAATGATCTGTTTCAAAACGTCTTACCAGTTGGTTCTATGATGAGTTCTGCCAGAGCACACTGAACCTGAACTCCACCCAAACCACAGATGTTTGCTCCCTGTGCACATGCTGGCCCTTCCTAATGCTCTTCAGGCCTCTCTCTGCTTACTTTTACCCATAAGTGGCCTCTCTCTGGCTTCTTTTCTGCAGCAGAGGCTTCCAAAGGCTGGTTCTACAGGACACAGAAGGTGCAGTAGCTGTTCAGGCAGGATGCTCAGGAATAATGTTGGTTTATTTAATCAACTCTCACTTATTTGCACCTACACTGTGCCTGTGCTAAGCACATTACTCAGATGTTCTCACTGCACATTCCCCACTGGCCCGGGCAGGTAGGCAGTACCTCTAGCCCCACCTCACAGGTGAGGAAACAAAGGCTCAGCCTGGCTAAGTGGTTTGCCCCATTTGCCAGCGGGAAGGCAGCAGAGCTGGGATTGGAGCTCGGCTGTAGCATTAATTCCTAGTGCTGTTGGTGGTCTGGCAAATATTAAACTTCCAAGGGGCTGGGAAGTAATATTTTTATTATAACAATATTAATACATGTCTATTATGGATAATGCAGGCAACACATACATACAAAAACATAAATACTGAGAATGAAATTAAAGTATTCCCTTTATTCAGAGATAATTACTGTAAAATAGTCATCCTTCTAATTACACACACGCACAAAAACTTGAACACACAGAGCCAGAGTAAGAACACGCTGAACACTTTAAATTCAGAGTAAAAACACGCTTTTTCTTTAAATTCATAATATGTCATGTTCCTCTTGCTATATCATTAAATACTCTTTGAAGCATAATTTTATGCCTGCATCATAAAATTTGGTTTATAGCTAGTACCATAGTTCACATATACTTATTTGTTCCGAAATAATTTAGATTTTTTCCAACTTATTTTTGGTCATTACAAACATAGTTGAATTTAAATCTTTGTACACATCAATTACTATTTTCCTAGAATAAGTTTCTAGAAGTGAAAACAATGAGTAAATGGGTTTGTGGATTTTTCAAAGGATCTGTATCTGTTATACTAAATTATCTTCCCAACAATGTTTATCAATCTACATCCCCCCTCCCCCAGCAGTGTCTGAAAATGCCTATTTTTTTCCTCTCTGATGAAAGCTAAGATTTTTATCTTTGAATTGCAGTCACTAAACAGGAAGCAAAAAGGCATCTACATGGGGATTTGTTTTCACTTATCCTGCTCAAAGAATTGCTTTTTCCATCTGCCTCACGTCTTTCATCAGTTCTGGAAAGTTCTCCATCCTGTGGCTCAGCACACGGCCCCTCCTGACTTGCTCTGGCCTCCCCTCCGGGGCCTTGAACCTGCTACTCCATCTGATTTCTGGATGGTTTCCTTAAATCACTAATTGTAGGTGGCTCCCAACTTGCCCACTTAGTTTTATTTTGTTTAATTTCTGGGGTTCTACTTCATTCTCTTTCAGACCCTCCTGCTGTATTTTTTTCATAACGTCCTATTCTTGCTTTATGGTGTCTTTTCTTCCCTTTATTTCTTGAAATACTTTAAACACACTTATTTTAACTTCCCTTTGAAGTTGTCCTATTTTCTGGGCTTCCTGGCGTGTAATTTACCCCTTTCATTACTTCTATTTCCTCCGCAGGGCCTGAGCGTCCGTCCTCCCCACAGCGTGGGCCAAGCCCAGCCCCCAGCCTGGCCACCCGCCCAGGGGCCCCAGGAGCCACCAGCTTCTAGTGCCCTCATGACCCCGGCTGCCTCTTGGTTTCTGGGACCTGAGGATTTTGCTTTCTCGCGTCCAGCCTTGGCACAGACGCGTACGTCCACATGTGTGCACTTTATGAGGCAGGATTCTGTGTTTGGGGAGGGGGGCTCTCTGTGCCAGCTGCCTCCCGTCTTCAATGGAAGTCTCTTTGCAGTAGAGACAAAAATTGCAGCTCAGTCAAAAATTACTTGTTGATCAGCTAATAATGATAGCAAGACAAATAATAATAATTTAATAAGCCTCTCTGAGCTTCCAGGAGACTTTATAGCCATTATCACAATTACAGATCACACTAGTAAGTATTTAAATAGCATATATAATCTTATTTAATTCTCTGAATAAATCTGGTCATTATCCCCATTTTACAGATAAGAAAACTGGGGACAAGATGGGAAGAATGAATTGGCATAGACTGTGCAGCAGGCCAGTGATAGTGGCAGGCTTTGAAATCAGACGCCCCTCTCCACCTGACGTGCACGCAAGTCACAGAGTGGGTGTCGCTGAGGGAGCAGGTCCAGCCTCCACAGTGCTGAGGGAAGACTTGGTTTTCTCCCTTCCCAGGGCGGGAGGTCGAGGGGCTGCGATGGCAGGTGCCTTGGACAGTGAGCTCCCAGAGTTAGCCAACTGCAGAGTAGAGGCATGAACCCGGGTGCATCTGGTTCCACCACCCACGCTGCCTTCCTGATGCACAAATGTGTCTCTGCTCAAACACACGTACACACTCACTCACACAGGCTGCCCGGCAGTGAAAGCTGCCCAGCTAAGGGGGCTGGAGAGCAGCTGTGCTGGCCTCACGATGTTGCCGTCCGTGGGCCCTTCGTCAGCCTGTGACTACTCTGGACTGCGGCCCTGCAGCCCTCCCACAGCCTGGGTGGTGGAGGGCGAAGACCTGTAAGCATGCTCATGCCGCCATCCCTGGTGCTGGGCAGGGCACGCGCCCCTCTCTGACCACAACACCAAGTAAGGAGCTGCCCCAGTCTGCTCAGAGGAGCCCCTGCTGGAAGCTGCAGCCTAAACCCAAGGGAGGGCAGCCCCTCACCCTGCAGAGGTGCTTGCCTGGTTTCCAGGGGCAACACTGTAGAGGGCCATGTTTTTTACCAGAGACACATTTGAGGGACCATTTCATTAAGTTCTGATTGTGCAGGGAACCAGAACAAGGCAGCAGGGAACAGCAAAAGATTGGTGCTTCTCTGCAACAGGAGAAGGTGTGCGTCACGGGCTGAATGTTTGGGTTCCCCCAAAACTCATGTGTTGAAACCCCCAAGGAGATGTCATTAGGAGATGGGGCCTTTGGGAGGTGATTATCATGGGGGGGAGCCCTCAGGAATGGGATCAGTGTCTTTATAAAGGAGGCCCTAAGAAAGACGCCTGGCCCCTTCTGCTTTGTGAGCCAGGAAGGGGGCCCTCAACAGACACTGAATCTGCTGGCATCTTGATCCTGGACTTCACAGCCTCCACAACTGTGAGAAATAAATTTCCGTTGTTTGTAAGCCACCCAGTCTACTGTATTTTGTTGTGGCAGCCTGAGTGGACTCAGACCATGGCTAGCAATGGTCCCAGGTATGCACCCGGCAGCAGCAGAGGGTGACATGGGGCAGGTATGCCAAGATCCTGGAGAAACGGGACCAGGTGTCAGCATAATCCTCACTCTCTGGCCGCCAGCAGAGTCTCTGAGGTCAGACGGGGGCCCGAGGCTCTGCGGTTCTCCTTCCCGACAGTCTCACTCCTCGGCCCTGCCTCCCTAGCGCCCAGGAGTCCCCGTCAGCCTTCCTCTCCGTCTTCTTCAGTGTGCTCAGAGATCACGCTCATTCGGATGGACCCGACAGGGCAAGGTGTGCCCTGACCACTGCTGGACCTAGGGAGCCTTTTATCACACCACACTTTGGGGTCAGCTTGGGAACCAAAATGTAGCAGAAGAACCTGAGAGATGCTTGGGGAGTAAAACTGGCATGATTTGGTGATGGATTACATTCGGGAAGGCAAAGGTGGGATGAAGATTTGGGGTTTGGTCTGCGTTTTGACCAACCACTGCCCTCACAGTGCATTCCAGGTGACTTTGTAGCCTTTATCCCCTTCATCTGCCCCTGGTGGCAGCTGAGGACCACAGGGCCATGGTCTTCCTTTTATTCCTCCTCCACACCCTCTGGTTTCCTCAGAGAGGAATTTTCTCCCTCCAGTTTCCCGTTGGGACTTGGTCCCTTCTCCAGCCCCAACCCAGGCAGCAGGAACTGTTTCCCACGTCCCAGCCTTAGGCTGAGGTCTTTCTGGTATTGCAAAGAGATTCCAGAACTGTGGGATCCTGAGTTACCATATACCCGAGTTGGTTGAAGTTCTTTTAACTGCCTCCATTTAACCAAGTCACTGAACTAACCAGCTACAGAACAAACCATCACCTTGTGCTACCAAGTACTTGCTGTGGTAGCTGCTTTGCGGCAAGCCTGTGCCCTCTGCTCCGACCAGAAAGCACAGCTTATTGTTGAGGGTTGAATGATATATGGGTCTTATTCAAAAAGATATGCTGTCCCCCAAAGATATATGGTGAATTCCCATCTAACCCTCAGAACCTGTGAATGTGACTCCGCGCAGACGTCATCAAGTTAAGTGGAGAACATACTGGAGTAGGGTGGGCCTTAACCCAATATGACCGGTGCCCTTATAAGAAGAGGAGAAGAGACAGAGACAGACACACTGGGGCGGGGGGGGGGGGGGGCCACGTGACTATGGTGGCAGAGACGGAGTGATGCAGCCAAGAGCCAAGGAACACCAGAAGATAGTAGAGACACAGAATAGATTCTCCCTCAGAGTGTCCAGAAGGAACCGACCCTGCCCACATCTTGATTTTGGATTTATGGCCTCCAGAACGGTGAGAGAATAGATTTCTGATGTTTTAGGCCTCCCAGTTTGTAGTGCTTTGATACAGCAGCCCCAGGGAATGAGTGCACTAACAAAAAGTCCACTGTGGTCATTCCCAAACCTACTTATGCCAGTTGCCTTTGTCATTGTAATTCAGTTAAATATTATATAAGCCCATCCATACGATAAGCTAAGAGAGCTGCTGTTCTGAAAACCAAATAGATTGCTTTGGAAAGATAGATAAAAGTAAGTTCTTAAATATATTGCAGTTGAATTAGGTTGGGCAAGTCAACCGTAAAAGATTGGAAAATAAATCATATGAACCTATAAGGATTCTAACTTTAGATTGTTTTATATATGACTTCAGGTTCTCAGTCCACCTCAAAGAAATCTACACTAGAAATGAAAGACTGAATATTACAAGTGCAGTTTATATGAGAGAGAAAGAGAGAGAGAGACATTGGAATTCCAATCAGGGAGCTGTGCTCAAAGAAAGGGGCTCTGCCTTACACCAAATGACTAACAAAATGATATAAATGTTATATATTTCATGTTCAAATGAAAATATTTATAGCGCCTTTGTAGCAATTTTTATGCTTCCCCACTTTGTGTAACTTTCACTTTACCAAATAACCCAATTATGTCAGTTTAGAGGGTTTTGCTCAACACCCCAACTCTTTCCCCAAAGGCTGGCTGTGCTTTGACAAAAATCCTAAAGAAATGGAAGAGCAAAACAACTAAGAACTTAGAGTATTGGCATCTATGTATTTGGCCAAATTTCTGACCAGCCTACAACTGGCCTTCAAAATCTATTTTATATTATTATTTAATGATTTGTTCATGGGTTACCCTACCATTTATTGACTATGAATATTTCCTCCCCAACGGGTGGTTCCTTGAAGGCAGGGACCTGTCACGTTGCTCGTGTAAAAGAGTGTTTGGTGCACAGTATTTGCAAACATGGACTTTCAGGCACCTTCTCAGATTCCATCGGCCACCCCCACCTCTCGTCTCTCTTGGCCACGGCCCCCAACACACCGAGTTGTCCCTTCACGACAAGACATGGATAAAACGTCACACTATGGGGTGGTAGGTGGGTCTGACCTCCCCAGTAGCTGCTGGAAGGACAAGGACACAATCCAGAACAGGAAATGGGAGACGGGACAGCCAGAGAAGTCCCCATTCTTCCTCCTCTTCACAGACGTCCCCCAGGTACCATTTCCCTGCACAAACCTTCCCGAGAAGTCCCACTTGCTGAGCAAACATGCCTGTTGGTTTCCTCGTGGCTCTTTGCAGAATCTGGAAGAGCGAGGTCACATATGCCGCTGCATTGCTTCACACTTTTCTTACTTTATTTCCCTTTTCTCCTCACCCTCGCCACCCTGGGCTTGTACCTTCCACGTAAAGTATCAGCACTTGACACTTTGCTTCAGGCTCTGCCTTCCAGGTGATGCAAAGACTTCTGAAAAGGTTTCTGTGGAAACTGCATGAACGAAGGCAAGTGTTTACCTAGGTCTCCAGCTCCAGAAACATCTCAGCAAGCAGAGAAGTAAGGTCATTTTCAGAGCAAATCCAGACATTGGTTATTAGAATGAGGAATATTGTTCAGGGTGATGGGGCTCTGTTCCTAATGACTCCTTAGAAGGTTCCCAGGAATCCATGGAGTCCCAGAATCTTTATGGAAAGATGGCTCTCACGAGGTCAGGTTCTCTAGTTTTCATCGACAGAAAGTTTCCCTTCCGACCATCCTAGAAAGCCAAGTGTTTGTCCCGAATCAAAATCACTCCTGGAAATCTGCCATGGCATTTCCGCCATAGAGCATCTTCCTTTCTGTTGTAATTTAAGTTCTCCCTGCCAGCCTCCAACCCAGCCCCTCCTTATACTTAAAGGCCGGGGTCAGCTGCCCCGTCCTCAGTTCTGTCACCTGGGCACAGTATGGCAGAGCTATTGCTTATGGCCACCAGGCAGGGCAGGGCAGACTCCCAGGCCAAGCCCATTCCTTGCCCTGCACACGTGCCGAGTGCACACTCAGCCATCTCTCTATTTGTGCAGCGTTGACCTTTCTTGTCCCCACTAACTACAGAGCCCTTAACCCCAACAGCAACCCAACAAGCAGCAGCCAGCCACACTGCCAGAGCCCAAGTTCCAAGTAAATAAGCCATTTTTTCCCAGGCTGGTCTTATCAAGGCTCATCTGTCTTCCAAATTAGGGCTGAGTCATTTATAAAGTGTGCAAGTGTTTGGATTTTAGCAGCAAACATCCATCCATTTTGGAATAAATGATTAAAAGGCACTAATTAAATCCCTCTGTTGACTGATGCCAAGGCCCCAAGAACGGATTGGTCTGCTGGCTCCTAGCTGGCCCAACTGCTGCATCACCTCATGAGAACTCAGACAGACTTTGGAGAGAAGATTGTTGCTAACACAGGTGCATGGATGGAAGATAACAAGAAGGTTGGCCCTCAAGCCCCTTCCCCACAGATTGCAGCACTGACTCACTTTACCTTCAGAGTGGTCTCACCTGATAACCTTTGGTGAGGATGGGCACAGCCCCTCCACACCCAGAAGATCTAAGGACAGGCATGGGGAGTGCTTAATTCAAAAGTCAAGGCAATAATTCAATAATTACTCAAAACTATGTTTTGCAGCCCTAATATGCACTGGGCTCTATGCCCAACACCAGTAATACAAGAGTTGGCAAGACTCTCTTGTGACCCCTGGGCTGGAAGGTAGAAGACAGAAGACCACAAACAGGCAAACCAACTCCCAAACAGGACGGTGAAACTCAGACCACAGGCTCTGCCCCTTTGCTGGCCAGCAGGTGCAGAGCACAAGAGCTTCTGCTGTCTGTGTTCCCAGCAAATGTCCATCCTCAGCCACAGGGAACTGAACCATGCTTGGGGCCACCTAGGAGACACCCACACCTCTGGAATGTGTTCCTTCCAGGACCTCTGACCCTGTCCTTCCATTTGCTGTCTCCAAAGCGTCCTTTCTGAACATCATATGGGACTGTCCTCCTTTTGTTTGGAAGTCTCTGACAGCTCCCCACAGCCTGGGGAACAGCACAAACTCCTCCCACACCTTTCAACAGGGTCACAGTGTGACTTTCCTGGGCCCTTCCTGCATTAAAAAAATATTAAAACTTATGTATTACAATGGCATCAGCATGAAGGAAAATATATTGATTTACATGCTAAAATATTTTTCTTGAACTAAAAGTTCATTTTTTCCCTTTTAATTTTAAAAGCAATTAATATGTTTCACGGACGCTTGAAATTGCTGTGGGCTCGAGGTGCTGAGCCACTGTGCCCAGCAGAGAAGAGGACCTGGCTCAGCCCTGCTCCACTGGCCATCCAGCCTCTGAGGCCCCTTCCAGGCTGCCCGCCTGTGCTGCAGCCCTGCCTGCAGCCTCAACCCACCCCGCCCTGCTCTGCCTGGAAGAGTCCTACGCGTGCTTGAAGCCCTGGCTCCAAGGTGACACTCCCCACCCTGGAGGCAGAACCTACGTGTCTTCTTTGCTATCTGCAAAGCCTCGACAGACCCCATTGCAAGCCCTGACACACGATGGTGTCTTCCGGACCAGGGGACGGGATCCAGGCTCATCCCACAAACACCTTCTGCACGCCATCTCTGGGGGGTGCAGGCAGGAAGGAGCTGATCAACAGCCCGATTGATGTTTAGTAGGTTCCAGGAACTACTTGAAGCCCTTTATGTGTTACTTCAGGTAATCCCCACAGACCACACCACAGTTTAAAATCTCGAGGAGACCCCACTGAAGGGACATGAGTCCTCCAAGGGCCAAGCGGGTAAAGGGAGAGCCAGGATGCCTGCTCGGACAGCCCGGGTCCAGAGTCAGTGCCCCGCTCGACGCTCCGCCCTGTGCTGCCTCTCACAGATGTCCTCGAAGGTGGGAATTATCACTCTTATCTTAGAAACAGGGACACTAGGCTGAGTAAGGTCATTCATTCAGTTAGCAGCAGGGCTGGGTTCAAACCCAGGGCAGCCCAAGGCCAGGCAAGCACAGCCAGTTTGGCTTGAGCAGTGTCGCGTAGACACACGGCCAGCAGCAAAATGTCCTCAGATGGGCGACGTGACTGGCCCTCGTCCCACGCTTTGGGCTTCGGAGGCACCATGTTCTTTGTGAATACTGGTGGTGGCAGGGAGGACAAGGCTGTCCTCAGGATACAAATGGGGCCCAACAGTCCATTCAGCTCTGCACCCTGAAACCCCGCTGGAAAGCTCTGCCAAGCACTGGCCCCGCAGCCCTGAGAAAACATTATCTTTCTGACTGCAGTTCTACTCACACATGAGATGTCACCTTTATTGGCTCTCCTGGGGGTGGCGTCCCCCAAATGGAAGGTGACAGGCCATTGGTGGGGCTGGAAGACAGCAAGAGGCTGGCGGGGCCTAGGTCCACGTCTGCTGCAATAGCATCCACCCTTCTGCTCGGATTGCTTCCAGCTATTCCAACCTCGTTCACTGGAACGAAACCATTTCCACAGAATTTAATTTAAGGACTTGCCTAAAAACATTAGGGTTGACGCTGAAGGAAGGTTTTTAGCTGAATGCTGACACTGCGGTGGGGAGAGGAACACCAGAAATGATCATGAGAGGCTAATTTGGGCAGGTCGCTGGGGTCGCTGGGGTGAAGGAAGGTGGGGGGGCCTTCCCCAAGGCCGTTCTAGGTGTCCTTTTTAAAGGATGGAGCCCAGAGTGAGCACAGAGGTCTGGTCACAAGAGCGAGCACTGGTGACAGGCCACCTGCCAACTCTGTGTCCACAGCAAGGCCCTCCAGCTCACTGACCTCAGTTTCTTCCTGTCCATGGTGTTAGCGCTTGCTCAGTCTCAGGATCCAATGAGATGGAGCTTGCAGTGCACAGTGCACAGTGCTAGACCAAAAACGTCCTCCCTGAAGTCAATCCTTCTTTGTATTATTATTCTAAGTCCCTACATAATTTAAGCTCAAGGTTACCCTTACAAAGAATCTCTGGTTCTTAGCTTTTAACACAAACTAAATTACTGCTGCTTACAAGGATGAAATGACTTATACAGGCAAGACAGGGGGTAAATGTCCCAGAGCCCGGCCCATGGTGGTCTGGGTAAGGGGTAGTCAGGGGTCCAAGGTGGTCCCCTCACTGAGCAGGGAGCTCTTACCACCTCCAGGTGCAGAGGGCCGGGCAGGCTGAACTTCATGGAGCCAACTCTGCAGCAGGAGGCAGGTCCTGTCATCACCCCATTTTTTACAGATAGGGAAACGGAGTCCCAGTAAAAGTATCTGATATTCCAAGTCTGCAGCATTAGTAAGGGTGGGAGCCAGAACTTAAAATTGGGCAGTTTGACTGCAGTGAGCCTGGTCTTAACACCTCTGTCTGACTGCATGTTTTCTTCACCACAGCACTATGCACATTTGGGGTCAGCCCATTCTTTGCATGGGGCCATCTTGTGCACTGGGCCATGTTCACCAGCATCCCAGGCCTCTACCTACTAGATGCCAGTAGCAGCCCCCCAGGTGCAACCACCAAAAACTGTCTCCATTAAATTATACAATTCAGTGTTTTTTAGTATATTCACCAGGTTGTGCAGCCATCACTAGTCAATTTTAGAATGTTGTCATCACCCCTAAAAGAAACCCTGCACTTAATAGCAGTTGCTGTCCATTTCTCCCTCAAACCCCCAGCCTGAGGAGACCATTAATCTACTTACTGTCTCTACAGATTTGCTTATTCTGGAAATCTCATGTAAATGGAGTCCTCAGTAAGTTCTTGATTGTGAACACAGGATCTCACCCAGAGGAGAAGCCAGTCTGGTTCCCCAGGGAAATTTTGGGACATCAGGTGCTCAGCCTAGTTACGAAGTAGGGACATGGTTCTCTGCAGGCATTTTGTAGGCGCCAGAGTTCTCCGGCTGCAGGCGAGCTTAAGCAAAGATGAAATTTATCAGAAAGACGTGAGGGGAGCTCTCAGGACCAAGGGAAGGCTGGTGGCCCAGGAGCCAAGCACTTCCAGACATCTTGGGGAAACAGGGATCATTTGAGTCTCGCCAGGCAACACCAGTGGAGAGCAGGTACGGGCTACAGCTACTTACACAGTTTCCCGTCACTCCAGTCAAGATTCAAAGCACAGGCAGACAGGGCCTGACCCAGTGAGTGTAGGCCACGTGGTTGTGCCAAGATGGCAGGAGAGGCCAGATCTCTAGGCAGGAGCCTCCAGGGACCCCTCTGGCCACCCTGAGGGAGGGTAGAGCCCCTTGACTGCTCACGCCATCAGACTGCGCACAGCACGGGACGCTCATTCCTGCAGGTGGATTGCACTGCTTGTCCTGCCCTTCTGGCCACAGATCTCCCCGGGTTGGAGCACTCCATGCCATGATAGCAGAACTGACCAAGTTCCAGCTCTAAGCTGAGTCCTTACAGGGCATTACATGGGTCCACTCGTCCCCCTAACATCTCCGCCATTGGCCGTGAGAGAAGCGCACTCTGAGGAGCACCAAGCCCAGAGTGAGAGCCACGTGGAGCAGACTCGGGTCTGACCTGCAGCCTCAAGCGGAGCCGCCTGCACACCATGAGCAAGAGAATTCTGTGTTCACGGCTGTGAGCCACTGAGATTTGGGGTTTTTGTTAAGCAGCCTTATTACAAAAAGAGCTGACTACTATTCCCCAGGGGGAAAAGAAGGGGACGAGCAGCTTCCCAGGCACAATCTCCCACACATATCCTCTGCCCCACCATCTACCATCCCCGGCACACACTGCCCATGACTGTCGTCTGAAAAGAGATTCGCATCATGCAAGGCCCCTTGCACCATCAGCAACCCCACCCCCCGTAATGGTTGCTTTGAGTCATTGCCAGTGAGGAAATGAACCTAAGGCCTGTGTTCTTCCTCTGCAAGCTGCCTCCTCTGGTGGCTTCTGGCACCCTGTCCGGGAGCCCCTTGGTTTCTGCCCTCCCTGAACTTTGCTTTATACAGAGGGAATGCAATAAGGGAACACGAGTGCTGCTGGAGGTGAGGGGCCGGCAGGGACAGAGCCCCAGAGTCTGTGCGGTCAGCCAGGCAGTCAGGAAGGGACGAGAGGACACCCTCCCCGTTTGCCCCGCCTGAGCAAGCATCCCCAGGAGTCACCAAGGAAGAAGACAGGCTGTGTCTGTCTTCCTGGAGCCTCCAGACTGCTTGAGGAAGCAGCCCCATGGCGGCAGGGCCCACAGGGCCCCGTTCCCCACCACACACTGCTATGGTGCACGGAGTCCCCATGCAATCCCACCCAGCTCAGGAGAGGTCCCCACAGATGTGCGAACAGACAGCTTGGAGCACGAGCCCCCAGGACCCGTGCGGGTGGGCTCCTGTGAGAATTTTGGTTCTAGGAGAGGAAGAGAGACAGAGTAGCTACATGCACCCCACAGCCATCAGGGTGACTGTGTTTATGTCCCATGGCTTCCACAACAAAGCACCACAAAACAGAGGGCATAAAATAAATGAAATGCGGTCTTCCCCAGTACTGTAGACCAGAAGCTTGAATCAAGGTTTTGGCAGAGCCAAGCTCCCTGTGCAGGTGCTAGGGGAGGGGCCTTCCTTGTCTGTCCCTAGCTCAGGTGCTCTGGCAACACTTGGTGTTCCTTGGCTTGTGGCTGTGTCATTCCTGTCTCTGCCTCCATCTCCACATGGCCATCTCCCCTCTGGCTGTATCTGCTCTCCTCTTCCTATAAAGACACCAGTCAAATTGGATTAGGGCCCACCTAATACAGTAAGACCTCTCATCTTAGCTAAGTACATCTGCAACAACCCTATTCCTAAATAAGGTACCTTCCAAAGTTCCAAGTAGACATGGATTTTGAGGGGACACAATTCAATCTACTGCAACCAGTGGAACCAACAGAGGCTCTGGCTACTTGCAACACAAGACAATGTTATCAATTCCTCCAATGCAGCTCCAAGTGACCTGCCAGAGGACGTCACAGCTGCGTGGATCCCTTGCCCACTGTGTGGGCACCGGGATCACCTGGGACTTCTCCAGGTCTGGGCAGACCAGTCCCTGGAGCAGGGAGGCTTGTCAAATTTGCAGTTTGAGCTGGAGAATTGGGTCCAGATATTTCCAGCCTTCACAGCAGACTTGTGCAGGGATTTTCAACTCCGGAAAGGATGGAGTGGAGAGTCTCTGTCCTCTGCAGATGGAAGCACACAGATTGTTGTGGAGGGAAACGTCTGAGAAGTAAGGAGTTCAGGCCTTGGGGAATTCACTCATGTTGTTCTCGTGCTGAATTGGAGGCTTCTGTGTCCACCCTGGAGCAATGTCCTTGTTCACCGGAGCCCGACTGGGAATGTTCTCTGTGATTCAGGTCCACTTAGTTTCTAGAATGCTTGGGTAGGGAGTAATCACTAAAAACATGTAAATTAAGTTACCCCAGGAGCTTAATAGATTAGCCATCGACTTTTCTCCTCTTGTTGAATCCTAACCTTCCACAGAAATTAATCACTGAGGACTCAAACAGCCACCAAGGATTAGCACGCTCTGTTCACGGTCTTGGCATGTGGGGACTCAGGCCAGGCCCCTCGGGGGGAGGAAGGACCCCCAGTCTTCACGTCCCCTCTCCCCTCCTCAGCAGCCCTCCTGTGGGATTGGATACAACTACCCTGGGCATGGCTGGAGGCCCAAGGTCACCCATGCCTCCCTTCACAGCAGCCACCCAGGGGCAGGGAAGAAGGGGTCTGCCATGGTGATGTTGGCGCCCCTTGCAGTGGGTGTACAGGTTGGTTACACTCAGTCCAAAGCGGAGGGGCTTCTGCCTCAACAGGGGAGTGGAGAGAGGTGTGAGTCTCTCCTTTGGGCTTGCCGCCTGCATTCAAAGACAGCCCTGAACATCCATTCATCCCTGAATTCATTTTGTGAACATTTATTGAACACCTACAGTATACTAGGGCCTGCACTGGTGCTGGGGACGTGGAGGTCCACGAGACCTGGCCTTGTGCTCAGGGGACATACACAGAGTCATGACCGCATCAGTGTGGCCAGAGGGACCACAGGGCAGCCTGGGAGCCCACGACGGAAAGTGTGGGAGCTGCCCGGGGGAGGTCCGAGGGCTCCATGAAGGAGCGGACGCTCTGAGCTTCTTAAGCACAGCAAGCGTTTGCCAAGGGGATGTTCTCCAGGAGGGACAGAGCAAGTCCAGCATGCAGGCAGCAGGGGCCCTGGGGTCAGCCGGACCCAAGTTCAAAGCCAGATGCAGCCTCTGACCAGCTGTGAGACAACACTGTCATTGGGCATCACCTGCCCTCCCTGAGCACGGGTCTCCCTGCCATATAATTCTTAGTTTGCAAGCAGGTGATTATGCACAGGAGTGGTTGTTATTGCTGCTGCTGCTGCTGTTGCAAGTTCCAAGAGCAGTCTGGCCCCGGTGTTGGAGGAGGGTCAGATGTGCAGTAAGTGGTGTCCTTGCAGCTGCAGAAATGTATAGGGAAGGTGGGCAGAGCGATGAATGAATGAATGAGTGAGTGAATGAATGAACGGAAAAGTGAATAAAAGGACTGAGGAGTTTTATCCTGGGAGTCGTGGGGGAGGAGCGGGAGGAACGTCGGCTGCGGAACAGCCGCTCAGCTTTGCATCTTAGAGCTGTTCCCAGCCAGAGAGGGCTGCAGAGCCCTCCCTCCCGCTTCCTGCTCCTGCTTGACGCCCTGGGCAGCTGCTCGGGTCGTCTCTTGTCTTCGATCGGAGGCCCCCGTCCCGGCGGTCCCAGGTCTGCCCTCACAAAAGCTAACGTCTGCACGTGGAGACTTCCATCCCTCTGTAATCCCGCTCTCGGTGCCTGGATCGGTTTCCTGTGGCTGCAGTAACACGTCCCCTCACGCTAGTCCAGGGGAGGACAACTGGGGACTGCTTCTAGAAGAAACGAAAATTGGTGACGAAAACCACAGATGTGCTGCAGAGCCAGCAAGGGGGCACAGACGGTTTCATTTTGTAAATTAAAGAAAAGGGCAACTTTGGGACATATGTGATAGATAAGCTCGGGTTCACATCTCTCTGCAAGTTTCTTCCAGGATAGGACCATGGCTGCATGTCCTCACCTGTCCCTCACCTGTCCAGCCAGCACGCTGTCAGGGCCAGGCTCATACCCAGGCTCGAGATGCAGCTGTCAGTGTCACAAGCCTCAAAGTTGAAAGGAGGAGGCAGAGGGAACAGAGTGCCTCTTTTCTCCCTCTGGGCACCTAAACAGGGGTTGCCTGCAGAGTCCATGGACCTGGTGACAGTCACGAGCCTGCATCTCCCCTGCTTTCCATGGCCCGGGTTGTCTGCCTCCGGCACCAGCACCGAGACTCTGCAGGAGCCTCGAACACAGCAGCTGCCTCTGGCAAGCGCTCAGAGAGTCAGGGCGATGCCAATTTGTGGCAGACGTCTGAAGAAGCTATTTCTAAAACAGCAATTACCAGAAAGGGGAACAAATTACTACTTACTTCAGAGACTTTCACACATGGAGAATCAGGGCCCTACAAAGTAATCAGGCCAATGTGTTTGCAAAACTGCATTATTTATATTGAAATATTTCACAGAGAAAGGTCAGGAACAGAAATTGAAGGTTAGCAAGGAATAAAATGCCAGGGTCACTGTTTCTCCACAAAGTCTGCACAGGGCCTTGATTACTGCTGCATTAGACACATTTGAAAATGATCACAGAAAGCCAGGCTGGTGTCCAACATCAGATTTTTAGGAAAAATGAGCTCGGTTGTCCAAACTCAATGGCACCCCCATGCCTGCAGCCCAGGGAGGGTCAGGCCACGCCCAGGGAAGCTGCCTGGAGGTGTGAGGCGTGGCCAGCCACTAGAGACCCAGTCCATCCATCAGATAATTGGCACCCAGCTTGTTTGGTTGCCAAACACCCACCTGCCCCTCTGGAGCTCTGCCCAGGCTCACCGGGAAATTAATGGCTGAGCCAGGACTGGAGAGGGAGGCCAGGTAGCAGGGGCCGGGGAGCAACCTGGCAGGACCCTGGATTTGGACCTGCAATGGGATGCCAGTGGGGGGCCCCCCCAGGAGGGGTGAGGCCGGAGTGGTGGGACCTCCTCTCTATCCTGCACCCTCCCCCTCCACGCCCCACCAGCCCTCAGGGTTCAGCCCTGCAAGCGCCTGACCTGTCGCCCTGGGCCAAACATGCCCCCAGGAGGAAAGCACCACTGACGATCACTTTACTAAGGCCCAGGCACGTGTGTGCACCCCTGTTATCTAATCTGGTCATCACAACACCCCAGTGAGGCTGGGAGGAAAAGGACGTTCAATCTCAGTGGTGGCTGCGGCCTTGCCTGGGGAGCTCCAGGCCTCTGTGGGGGCATCTGCCGGCTGTGGCAGCATTTCCTCTGTGTCCTCCCTCCAGGCGGAAGCCCCAGGTCTCTACAGCACTGTCCAGCTCTCACCTCTCGGAGAAGTGAGGCTTTGGGGATGGTGACAGGGAGAGGGAGGCCTGCATGTGGGATCCATTGGTGGCTTTGGCCCCTGCCCACCTGGGTCCCTCCCTGCTTGGCACAGAAACCCCTCCGGGCCAGCCCTGGACCCGGCCCATCACCCTGGCACTGGGGGTTAGGAAAGGGACAGCCTTTGCCATAAGTTCTGGAGACAGCACAGGGCTCTGTCAGAGGCTCTTGGTGGTCCTCTCTCTTATGCCATTGGGCCTGGATCAAAGTCAGCATCTGGGCCCCTCAGCATGACCCCCAGCCTGAAGATGTCCTATTTCCCAGCCTGGCCCAGCCAGGCCCCTCCCTCCCTGCCTTATGAACAAGCCTCGCCTACCCCAAGCTGTCCTCATTCACCTTGCTCCAGTTCAGCACGTCCACCCTTCACATTATCCCACCCCCCTCCCAGCCAAGGCCCCCCATCCCCTCCCCGCTGCGTGAAGCCTCCTCATCTGCACGGTGTCCCCACCTGGCTCCTCTTCTCCAAGTGCCCGTGACTCTCAGGCCCTCCTACACCATACTGCAGCCTGCAGCATTCAGCCAAGTTATAAGCATTGGTTTTGTGCCCAACGTAGATGAAATCTTCCTGGAGCAGACACCGTGGAAGATTGCTCATTCATTCATTCTCTGGGCACACTTACGCTCCCGGGGCAGGGACGTTGTCTGCTCTGTTCTCTGATGCATCCTCTGCACCTAGAACCATGTCTGTCACAGAGAAGGTACTCAATACATATGTGAGGAATTCATTCATCCATCCATCCATCTACCATCCATCCACCGCGCACATATACATGCACCTAAAGCTCTCTGAGTAGCTCTGGGACAGGCCCAGGCAGGCAGAGGCAGAGTCCACAGAAAGGGGACCCTGGTTGTCTGTCTATCAGCAGCTTCTGTGGCATGTGGAGCTTGACCAAGGATGGAGCAGGAGCTCAGCCTGTTCTTATAGAGCCACTGAATAGCACACACAGAAAATTTTTGTGTTTGTGGCCAGAAGATCCCAGGGAGGGACTGTCAGACCACGGCAGAAGACAGGAGGGTGGCAGGAAGGAAGGATCCTTGCACTATCTGCTGTCAGACAGCAAAGAAGCATATCCGAAAAAGTCAGAGGAAGGGGAGCCACCGAGGTCCTGCCGAGGACAACCCCCGACTGCAACCCCCGCCAGAGAACCTAGGACAGGAAGGTATGGCCAGCACGTGCCACACAGTTGGCAAAGCCCAGTGCAACAAAGTGCCGTTCAAGGCCCTACACATAAATCCCTCTCCATCCTGCCACAGCCTCTCTCTCAACCTGCCATGGTGATTTTTATTAGCTACATAACATCCTTCTAAGTAAAGAAAAGTTTAAATTTTAAGTCATTAGCATGGATTTTACCGTTCATCTTTATATCGTGCAACACCAGTTTTAAATGCAATGGCAAGAGCATTTATCCCATATGCAGAATCACCAAAATTGCACAATTGTAGCTTATGAGTGAACGCGTATCCTGTTCTTACTAGAAAAGTGGGAACGCCCCACAAAACCAACCCAGCCGTTTTGCTTTCCCTTCTGGGTCAGGTACGTTTACCAGCACCCTCCAGCCTTTGCTCCCCAACAAATGGCAAGGGAGCTCTGGGCTGCCTCTCTCCCTTCCTTTCACGTCATTATTTTCAGGTAAGTGGTCGGCTATGTGGTGAGTAACATGAATTAGGACAGATATGATGGGGGGTCTTGGTCCTTTGTGTTTCTTAGGATGCCAGGGCCTTCGTCCTGCTTTTGAAGCAAGTTCTGGTGCAAGTGGAGAGCATATTCCTCTCGGGACTGTCAGGGTCCTGTGCATTGTAGACACAGCAGGCTGCCCTTGCACCCACTTGGAGTCTTGCTGCACTCCCGCATAGCATGGAAGTCTGTGCTCATGGGGTCTCACGAACGCCAGGTGCCAGGGACACGGCACAGCACCACAGAAACACATCACAGCCTCTGCTCTGTCCGCAGGCATGCTCCAGTGTCCCGTTGGACTTGGCTTACAAAACACAAGTTCAAAGATAAAAAATTATTATGGAATTCTAGATGGTGACAGCACAGCATTAGACCAAGCATGAGGCCCTTCCGGGCGGGGGCCTTGGGGGACTTCACAGCTTGTATATCCATCACGTTGGCCAGGGTAAGGCCAGGGGTTTGGTCGTAGGTCCTGGAGGGGCCAAGCCTTTTCTCAGCAGGAAGGACCTGCTTGAGCTTCAAGGAGACTTGTTCCCCATCGCCAGGCCTGCTTTGGGCCACAAAGCAGGGGTGGGGTCCAGGGACGAGCTCCTCAGTTGCCACAGCTCACACACACAATCACACACCCTCACACATACACACTCACACACACAATCACACACGCTTACACACTCACACACATTCACACACCGTCACACTCACACAATCACACAGCAGCACACACACTCACACAGATAGTCACGCACCCTTACACAATCATGCACCCTCACGCACTCACACACTCACTCACACAATCACACACCCCCACACACACTCACACAGCAGCGGGCTGACCCCAGGCCTTTGGCCACCTCACTGCCTGTGTGTGACGAGACAGAACAAAGCGACACTGAGCTCTGCAGGAACAGGAACTCTGTCGGAAGCTCGCGTTTCCATTTCTGAAAGGTCCTGACGTGAGCCCACAGCCAGACAAGCAGCTTCAACAGCACCAACCGTTTCCAGCACCCGGTCAGGTCGAAGGCAGCAAATTCAGTGGAACTGTCTGCTGTGTCTTGCTTTCAGCCTTTCCAGCTATGTTCAAAATCCCTTGTGGGCCCTGGAATCGTTTTGCCTCCATGGTCTGCAGAAGAAAGCTCTTTTATCAGGGCCCGGCCGGCCCCTGATCCCCAAACACACAGGCAGGAGGGTGCCCACCACACCCTCATCCACATAGTACATTAAATGCAAGCATACGCAGAGTGAAGTGACAGCATCCTGGCCACTTTGTCCACGAGATGCCACAACCTTTGCACTGCAGTGGATGCCATCCCTTCATCTGTGAGGCAGGCTGAATATCCACACAGCTGCGGTGAGCTGAGTGTCCTCCGGAAACTGTCACAGAGCCACTGCATTGCTCTGAAGATGCTCAGAGGTGGGTCACTTTCATCCCCTGAGGTTGCACACAATTGCTGGACACACCACAGGTCATCCTGGACTAAGGCGGGGTCTTAAGCCTCCTTTGGTGGTTCAGTGCACGACCTCTGGTCTCGGGCTGCCTAGGGTTAATCCTGAGAGTATTACCCGTGTGACCGTGGTCTTCACCCTCCAGGCGTGGTAGTCTCTGCCTGAAGAGTTTGGGCACTAAGAGTGGTGCTCACTTCAGAGTCCTTCTGAGGATAAAATAAGACAAAGTTTGTGAAGAACAGAGCTAAGAAGTCTCTGGCACGTGATAAACGCTTGGTAAATAGCCATTTCCATCCCTGCTGTGCAAGAAAGAGAGATTCTCTGGTGCAATTCACAGAGAGGCTCGGAGAGCAGCAACTCTGGGGGCCGTGGGACACCCCTCAAAGTCGGGCTGCCCAACCAGTCTCCTTCTTCTCAGCTCCAAGAGGCCTCTAGACCAGCCCTGTCCAGCAGAACATTCCAGAATGGTGAGACATTCTCTTCTGCACTGTCCATGTCAGTAGTACCAGCCATACATGGCTACCAAGCACCTGAAATGTGACTATTGTGACTGCAGAAGTAAATTTTAAATTTCAGCTCATTTTAATGTATTTAAATTTACAAAGCCACATGTAGATAGTGGCTACCATATTGGAAAGAGCAGCTCCAGATAATCGTTTCCAGAGTTTCTCTATGTGAAAGAAGAAAAGGTTTCTTTACTCACACAAGAGTGGGCAACATCACTTGCTATTTCCCCCTCCTGAAGTGCTTGAGTACTCATGAACTGAATAAAGGCTCTGAGAAGTCCTGCAACAATCAAATTCTGTTCATCCTAATGTTTCCTAAACATATTTGACCATGGAACCCCTTTTATGTGCAGATGTATACAACACCCATCGACACCTTACAGAACATTCCAAAGGAAAAGGCTGTGTCCACTAGAACAATGAATGTCATATTGGCTTTGAAAAAGCTCCAGAAAAGGAAGTTACATTCTATCTCCTTTTAGTCAGTGCTAATGATTTCAGAAACCAGGAGTCAGTACTAAGTCACTCATGCATTCATTCCATAAACATGTGATGCATACCTACCACATGCCAGGCTCTGTGCCATGCCTCAGTCAAGCAATAGTTTTCTTCTTCTGTACCAGGTGCAAGGGAAGTGTTCTCTGCCTGTCCCCAGAGAGCAGCTTGGGATTGGCTGCATTTATAATATGCACTCCTGGATCCCCCTCGGAAAGGCCCAGGTTTTTTAAAGCTCCCATTATGATGTCACTGAGAGCCAGGTTTGGAACCAGTGATGGGGAGAAAGCAGAGGACAGTGGACCCACCCACCTCTCTGAATTCAGCCCAGGATGTCTCCCACTTCCCAGGGCTGGTGCAGCTCCAGCCCGATGGTGACAGATTGGACCCCAAGGGAGAACAGACAAACCTTATTGTCTGCCTGCCCCGGGCCTCTTCCCAGATGGGTGAGCATCTGCCCTGAGGTGGTAGAGGGAGTGAGCACCCAGGCTTGGGGACCAGGTCTGCCCTCCCAGTTAGCAGCCATGGACACAGAAACAGAGTGGAGTGCCCATCAACTTCCACTCAGCACAGAGCCCCTTATTGACTTTTAGATTAAATAGCCAAGATACTGGCATATCCTTAACATGCCTAATAAAGCAATTGGCCTATAAGCCAATCCGGACCCACCCCCGCATGAAGAAGCCCCAAATGTAGAAACGCAACCAGCCTTGCCAGGCCTGCTTAATGCAAAATTGGTAATGTCATTTACAAGCCTCTCAAACACAGGCCTATGAATAAAAGAATAATGCTAGAAACCAAGCCCCACCAAGCCCTGCTGATTTCTGTGCATTGCAAACAGCTCGGAGCAGCTCCTTCATATGTTCTTGGCTGGCCCTTCAGCCCTGCCAAGGCCTCGCTGGGAAGACAGAATTCCCCAATCCTACACGTTGTGGTCCCTAAAGTCGCTGCAAAGTGCTAGGAGGCAGGAAGCTTGACCTCCTAGGCACTGGAGCCCCTCCAGCCACACAACTTCAAGGAGGGCCTTGGAGGTCAGCCCTTGGGCCCTGAAAGCAGAAGACATGTAAACAGTCACAGAAATGCACCCCCAAATGCCTCTGCCTAGCATCCTGTGCTGCTACTACACTCCTGCTGCAAGTGCTGCCAGGAATGTCTGCCTCGATGGCCCCATCAAGTCAGCTGTCTGCATTAATATGTCCATCCTATGTAAGCCACGCTCTGGCCACCCTTCATCCCTTGCACTCTCCGCAGAGGACCCTTGCTCCAGGGCTGGCCTGCAGCACAGAGGCATCTCTGCAGCACATTAAAGAAAGAACAAAGAAGAGAAAGGAGGGGAAAGCCACTCTCTCAGGATTCAAAATGAGAAGATGAAATGTTCAGAAGGGAGAGAGCCTTTTCAAAGGACTTTTCATCTGGCGCCAGCACGGTTTGAGAGACTCAGAACAGACAGAGTTCTGTGTCGACGGGTCCGACCACTGCAAAGGCTGCCCAGTCAGCCGGAGTCCTGGGAAGAGAGAGACGGACTGGGCAGTCCTCTCTGCAAACCCTGCAGTGGAAATGCACGAACGACCTGCACGGGCTGAGAGGCCGGAGCAATGGCCAGTGAGCTCCCCGCCAGCCCCGGGGCTCCCGGATCACAGTCTCTCCCAGGCGCACGCTCTCTGAGGGGCAGACCTCCGATGTGGCCTCTAAATAAGGGCGCTGGGCTGGGTGACTTGCCAGGGCCTTTCAGTTCCAGCTCTCCAGCGGTAAGCTTATTTGAAATACAGAAATATGTACTAACAAATATTTATCGAACCTCTAGCAGAGCAGTTCACACAAAGGAGGTGATTCATAAATATTGGATGGTTTATTAATTGATTGCCATTACTTCTGCCTTACAGCTGCTCTGAGAAACCGGCTGCCACACTTAGTCCTGTCCTCAGCCTGCCCAGCACCATCCCTTCTCATCCTGCCAGGGCTCTCCCAAGGAGACAGAACCCCCCAGACGGCTCTTTTGTCCAACAAAGCAGCAAGACAATAAGCCTGGCATTGTTTCCTGAAACTTGACTGCTCTTCTAACTTATTCGAACTTTTCTTTTGAGGTTCAAATTGAAGGGGGTGGGGAAGTAGAAAGTCCAGATGAAAGCAAAGAGCAAACTCTTTGAAAGGAGTGTTTGCAACTTTTAATGGTATTAATCTGTCACAGGGTGCCAGAGGGGGACAGCTGCATCTGTACCCTAACTGTAATAACTACATATTGAACAGCTGAGACTTGATTTATTAACAACGAGATTTTACAAGCAAGCCACTATTGACAAATAGCAGCAATTTTAGGCACCTCAGATCAATACCCTTTAATCGAGTCAAATCTGAACAAATTAAATTAAAGCCAGATTCCAAAATAGCCCCAAACTAAACAAATGAATTTGTGTAAAATTCCCCACATGGCTGGATGTCATGAGTTGGCGGTGGAATTTTTATTTATCTACTTGAAAACGCGACATCTTCCAGGGGCGCTGTTGTTAAACCGTCATGATTGCCTTCCAAGCCCGGTAGTTGGACGCCAGGGAGGGAAGGGGAGGTAAACACAGGCATGTCTGGTCCCCCTGTCCAGGACCACCTGGGGAATAAATGCTTTCCTACCTGTTCACCATCACCCAGCACCTTCCCTCCAGTGAGGAAACGACCAGATCTTACAGCTCACAGCAAAGACCAAAAGCCAGATCCCACTCTGCCCCAGGCAACCTAGGTGATCTTGGACAGATCAGGTGTACATTTTTCCATCTACAAAATGGGAATGATAATAGTCATTGTCACCTCCAAAAAGTGTCCATGACATTAAACAAAACAACATATTTGAAAGACCAGGCCGAGTCTGGCACAGAAGGGGCACTCAGGTGTTAGCCAGAGCAGGTACCAAGCTGCACACGAGCTCCTGTGGCCACCCCCACCCCACAATGCCAGCGTCTGCAGCCAGCCCACCCCCAGGGGAGACACATTCTTCCTGGGGAGACAGGGTCCCTCCAAAGCTGGAGGATGGCCTGCTAGACCCTATCACAGCATGTCCCATAGCTCTGCAGGAAACCCCAGAAGAGCCTCTCTCATCAGGGAGTTTTTACTTAGGAAACTTTCACCCCTGGAATTTTCCAGTGCCTCAGGGAAGTCCTTGTTTCATAGATTTCAAGTATGAATCATGGCCCCATCTGCAGAGGCTCAAGGAAGCCCTCAGGAAGCTGGCTGTTCTTGGTCAGCAGTTAAAAGAGAGGACATATCTTCCCAGCCACCGCATCTACTCCAGAGGGAGAGGTCAGAGGCTCAGGAGACAGCCCAGGGCTCCCCTAACACCCGGCATGGAGCCTGGCAACATCACTGGCGGAATCGAATGGAGAAGTCGCACGCAGCCTCCCTTGCTTGGTGGAAGGTTATCCACCGAGCAGGGCTGGGCAGTGCCTCTAGGGCCAGGGTGCTGGGGGAGGAAGGCTCCTTCTGTTCCCTCAGGACCCCTCCAGCTGG
This sequence comes from Daubentonia madagascariensis, assembly GCA_023783475.1. Taxonomy (NCBI): domain Eukaryota; kingdom Metazoa; phylum Chordata; class Mammalia; order Primates; family Daubentoniidae; genus Daubentonia; species Daubentonia madagascariensis. The sequence goes on along the minus strand of JAKFHU010001557.1, from coordinate 9,294,004 downwards.
GGGTGGACAAAGATGTACAGAGCAGCCAGAGCATCATGCTGCTGTTGCTTATGGGATTTTCTTTGCCACACAAAGCATGCTTTATAAACATCTGCCCATCCTGGCTGGGTCGCTATGACTCCTAACCCAACGAACAGGGGAAAGGAGCAAACATTTCTTGAGCACCTGCTACATGCTGGTAGAGCAGATGGGAGACAGATCTTCCTTCAACCTGGGTCTTCGTTTTTGCTGCACTGTTTGTCCAGAAGTGCCTGAAGTTGGAGTTCCTGTTCTCCTTCAGCCTGACCCACCTCCCCAGCTAGAGGAAGGGCTTTTCGCTCAGCTACCAGGCACCTGCAAGTCCCCTGGTCTCACTTCATTATAACCATATTTGTTTTAAGCCACAAACTTGTTGGCTTAAAACAACGGAAATTCATTCTCTCGTAGTTCTAGAGGACAGAAGTCTGATGTCAAGGTGTCGGCAGGGCTGTGCTCCCTCTGACAGCTCTCGGGGAGGAGCCTTCCTGCCTCTTCCCACTTCTGGTGGCTCCAGGTGCTCCTTGGCTTGTAGAAGCATCACTCGGATCTCTGCTTCTGTCTTCCCATGGCATCTCCTCTCTGTCTGTGGCTATGCCTTTTTCTTTTTAAAGACACTTGTCATTGGATTTAGGGCCCACGAGGATTATCGAGGATAATCTCCTCATGTCCAGATCCTTAACAACATCTTCAAAGTCCCTGTTTCCAGGTAAGGTCACATTCACACATTCTGGTGATCAGGATGTGCATATATGTTTTTGGGGGGCTACCATTCAGCCCACTATATACAGTCTGTCTTCTCCCCATCACAGGTGCCTAATTAACCACTGAATGAATGAACAAGCAGCTGCTGCCGCCAACACTGACCACCCCCTCGTCCCTCAAGGGCCACTTTCCCTCAAGATCCCCAGGGGTCCTCGCCCACACTGGCTACAGGAGTCACCTGTTGCTCTTAGGACTATAATGACCCCTGGGCTGGGTGACACCTGGCCTGTCTCAGACACGTGGAGACACGTGAGAGCTGCTAAGAGTCTCAGATGCTGTCAGCATCCTATTCAGGGGTAAGCCCCAGTAACTGTGAAATGAGATCCAACCTCTGGGCCTCATTGCAGCACCCCTCCCTGCTGCCTCCTCTCGGCCTCCTCGCAGGGCCCCAGATGGCACCTGCCTGGCCAAAAATCAGCAGGCTGGCATCTGGATGCCTTCAGGCCTCAGGGGTGGAGATGAAGGCTGCATCCTTAACAGCCTCTGCCCAGCAACGAAGCCCCATCCACCCACAGCTCCAGCATAAGCTGCAGATATTGGAGGAGCAAGGCCAGGCCCTAGTCTGCCTCCTCAAATCATGCAGCAAACTGGCACCAGGGCCCCTTCCTGTCCTCCCCCTGGGCCCCTGGGCCCCTGGCCCTGAGCCATCTGGCTGAGGTGCTGAGCTGGAGACCCAGGACTGCAGCCAAACCTTAGGGCCCTCCCTCCATCGCTGGAAGGGGTGCTGCCCAGCAAGCATGGGCAGTGTGTGTGTGCAAGTGCCTATGTGTGCCTGTACACATGTACAGGTGTGTGTGTGCATCTGTGCAGGTGTGTGCTTGCACATGCATGGGGATGCAGGTGTGTGCAGGTGTATGCAGGTGTGCAGTTGTGTACAAGTATGTGCAAGTGTGTGCAGCTGTGTGTTGTGCATATGGGTTTGTGTTTGCTTACTGAAGTGCGTATAATTAGCAAACATTACTGCGAGACCCGTATTCTCTTTAGGCCTGTGATTTCTGTCTGTCAGAATATTAGCACTAAAAATTATGAGACATAAATGGTATGGCTAACATAAAAGCCATAAAATATTTGTTTCTAATGGAGCCTGTATACAAACAAACCTGTCTTCAGGCTGCTGAGGGCTCTGCTTTAAGAAGACGGTTGTCTTCTCAAATACAAGTAGCAAGAAACCTCCCCCCGGCTTCCAGGGCATCCCCCACATTCCCTCCCCTTGCTGGGATCTCTTGGCATTTAAGGCACTTGCGGGGGTGACAAAGGAATCCCCAGTGTCTGGGAGTCCGCCAGGAACCAGACAAGGGCCCAGTGCATTGTATACCGCTGACTACCCTGCCACCACCAGGGATGTTCTCCTTTCTCCCCTGAATAGATGAGGGGGTCAGTTGAGCAAAGGCATTTGTCCCAAGCCACAGAGCTGTCCCCCAAGGAGCCAGACGGGGAGCTAATCTCAGGGCTGGGCCCCCAGCCCCACGTGTGTTCCAGTGGAGAGGTTCCTGCCCTGTGGGGACGAGAACCACCTGGTGTCGGGGGTGTGAGGAGGAGGGTGTGGGGCATGAGGCTCTAGTAGAACAACCAATGCTCAGGCCTCCCTGAATCCTAGTGAAGCCTGTTCTGGAAGCTTCATCTTTAATAAACCTCCTGGTGATCTGGGGCAGAGAGTCCTCCAGCGACCCACTGAGTACACTGCTGATGGGACTGGCAGGGCAGGCACAGGGACCGCAGATTTTTTCCTGGCCAACTTGCCAAGACTGACCCAGAGAGGCTGGGGCAAGAGTCAGTGAGCCCCATGCCTGCTGTCTCACCTGTACGAGGCCTGAGATCATCCTGGGACCTCCCAAACCAAGGAAAACTCAGAGTGGCTGGCTACTAGGGGAGACCAGGCATGGGCAGGACCTACACCTCGCCCAAAAGAGGCAGGGGAAGTTACTCAAGCAGGAATTTGTCCCCCAGCCACACCCAAGCAGTTCCTTTCAGGGGCAGTCTGCAGAAGCCATCTGGGGGACACAGGCTCTGCCCACCAAGGCCTGAGACATAAGCAGAGTGTCCTTGGCACAGATAGGATTTTCCTTCTGTTATAGAAGCCACAGTTCCTCTGATCAAGTATTTGGTGGGATAAAGAAGATGCTTTTGATATGGTGATACAGATGCACAGGTAGATAGATGGATAATGGATGGATAGATAGATAGATAGATAGATAGACAGACAGAAAGACAGGTGTTTTCCCAGACCTGGGTGCCCTGGGAAGCAGGGTTTTCAGGTATGTCCGTCAGATTGTCAAGGGCACGAGGACTTGTGGTCTCACCTGTAGATTCATTCTTTTGTTTATTCATTCAACAAGCATTTTGGGAGAACCCACTATGCACCAGACACTGTGTTAGGGGCTCAGACACAGCAGTGAAGAAAAAGGCAATCTCCCCTCCTGTCCAAGAACAAAGCTTAGGTAGTTGAACAAGCAAGAAAGACAACAAGTGAAGGACGCAGGGCTTGTGGGAGCCACAGCAGGGCCTCTAACCAGGCAGGGGCAGCAGGGGCAGCAGGGACAGCCTTTCAGGTGTGGTGAGCAAAGGCATTCAGGAATAGTCCAAACAATCACCCACTGAGGTCAACATACACTGGGAAGAGTTGAGCTGTAATGGCCACTAACTTCCACCCTAAAAAGTCATGTCACTTGCTGGGCTGGGCAGGAGGAATATTCACACCAGCCCCCATGTGGAAAGTTCTGTTTTAGATGGAAGAGCCTCACCCCATCTCTCTCTCTCTCTCTCTCTCTCTCTTTTTCCTATCTGTATATCAATCTGTCTGTGCATCTCTCCATTACCTACTTATCTTTGCATGTATCTATGCATGCATGCATTCATCTCTGTATGTATGTGTGCACCTATGCACTTACTCATCTATATATCCATCCATCCATGCATTCGTGTATCTACCTATCTGTCAACACATAATATACATACACATGCATACCCATGTATGCAAATATATGTACAATAGACATAGATATGAATATCGAATATGGAAAGAGAAGCTGTGGTTAGGTTCTTGGTCTCATGTGAATCCATGTAGACATTTCTCCAGAGCAGAAAATATTTTGCCTAATTTTGTTCCGCTGAAATTGTTTTTTAAAACATCTTGCAGATGCTTCCTCCAGAATAGCATGTTTTCCCCAAAAATAACTGGGCCAGGGTTATCCTGATTAACTGAGTATTCTGGACAAAAAAGAAGTTACCTTTAGAAATGATACTACATATAATCGCAAAATTTTCCAGAAATTGGCCCTGGAACGCAGTGGAAGCTGCTCCTCCGTTGGAGCGCTATGGTCCGTGGCACTGTTACCCCAGGGTCCAGCGGCCCCAGGCCCGGCCCAGCCTCTGGCAGAAATCAAGCCTCCATACCAAGCCCGTTCTTGTTTGTGTTAACTGGAATTTACAATGAAAGGCTGACTTCGACTTTGACCCTGAACTTCCCCTTTCTTAAGCAACATCTTTGTGAAGAACTGATCTGAGTCCTGTCCGTCCTCCCACACCTCGATCTATTTTTAACAACATTCCCACCAGCCTCACAGCTCCCGTCCCCCCGTTAATACCCAAGTTTTTCACTATTCAGGTGTTACCAGTCTTCTTCTGCCCACCCTATCCCCCGCCCTTTACGTCACTTGACAGGTGCCGTTTTATGGTCTCTGTCTCCGAGGCTGACAGCCTCATTCTTAGGTCTTTCAATAAGCCAGGACCTGCGCACACTCCAACGGAGCCCCTCTCCTTCCTGGAAGCCAGCCCCGCCTCCTCGGGAAGGCCGGTGTATGGAGGCAATTGCTCTGGCAGGGCAGGGGCACGGCAGGGTGTCTCTTAGCCCCATCAGCTGTATCCACTCTACCCCAAACCAGAATCCAGCCTACACACCACAGAGTTGACCCCAGAAAGTGCCAGGAAGCATTAAACACTGGGTCTGGCCTCATCCTGGGCACTGAGGGGTTACTTTTTTGTTTCAGACATTAAGTATGTGTTACGGAAGTTTAGAACATGGGCTTTGGGGTCACAACGATGGGGGTTCAAATCCCTGCTCCTCTCAACTGGGTGACCTTGGACACCGGACCACTTCTGTCCTCCCCTCTCGGGTGGCAGTAAGTACACACGTTGCAAAGAGTCCCAGCGAGGACGAGCAGAGATACTCCCACGTTCCTGTTGGAGACACGGGGAGCACGTAGCCAGTGTGAGATGAAGAAGCAGGTTGTGACAAACGGGAAGAAAAAGAGCAAACGCGTCACATGCAACTTGGAGCCTGAGGAAGACTGCAGAATGCAATGAGGTGTCGCAGACCCGATCCATCTCCTCCAATTCAGCCGTTTTTGAAATATGCAAGTCACCATTGCAAGCAAAAGCCCACACTCACAGCATCCCTGCCACCGGGTATTTATGGAGACATCCCACCAGTCAAGGGAGACTTATGAGCTACATAAATACAAAGCATAATCCGGCAAATTCCAAGTTGTACTAAAGGGCTACAAATCAGTCCTTGGGCTGGGTCCCAGATACAAAGAGAAAGTGTGATTAAGTGTGACTTTTTTAAAGTTTTGTTTGGATTTATTCCTAAAAGCTCCTTCACCCGAAGACGCAGATTTCTTGCTGGCACAGATGGCTGCCCTGTCATGAATCAGAGGCAGAGAATTTGTGCAGTGTCCAAAAGGAGCCTGGAATAAAGGAAGCACAAAAAGCAGAACCACTTGCTACTTTGGTGCAAAATTAAGATTTGTCACCACCTGCCCATGACTCTAGGGGTGCTCTGGGCTCTGAGGGTCCATGGGCTCTGGGGATACAACCCCACAAACACCTGCTGGGACCTCCTGCCCCGCAGCTGCCTCCACACAGGCCCTAACTGGGCAGAGGCCTTTGCAAGTGACCCCCCATCCCAGGGCTGTGCGGGTGGCCACAGGCAGGATGTCCGGCCATGCAAGGGGCATCGCACAGATACAGCAGGCCTCAGCCAGCACAGTGGATGTGCACAGAATAAATGAAAGGACAAATGGCACAGTGACATCGGGAGACACACAGGACCAAGGGATTGGACACTCAGCCAGGACAGCGCTGCAGTCAGGGCTGGACTCCATCCCAGGCTGGATGTTTGTGCCTGAGACGAGGGCTCACCCACTGCAGCATCCCCTCCCACCCTTGCTGGGGTGGGGCAGAAGCTCTGCGGTAAACTCCCCTGGGATGGCGGCGTCCCCAGGTCCTCATGAGTTGCTCTGAGCTGGGGCCCTCGGCCAGTTGCTTCCTGAGCTTCAGTTTCCTAGTCTGTAAAATGGGCACAACAGCCTTCACTGAATCAGCATGAAGGTCAAAAGAGAGGCCCAGATGACCTTTCAAGACCAGCCAACAAACTCTGATTTCAAGCAACGTCTTTCCCTGTTCCACCTGAGGACAGCAGAGAGAAGAGGACTCCAGTCCTGGCTCACTTCTGGCTCCGCTCCACCCTTCACCCACTCTGGTAGATTTTGAGGAATTGTATGAATCATGCTGTTTTACTTTCTGTATTTCTGATGCTTTGACATGTGCGGCCTTGCTGACCCTGGAGGGCCTGTCCCTCTGGGGACTAGCCAATTCCTAGAGGTAGGAGAGGACCTGCCTGGGAGCCCACCTTTCTATGCAAACCCACCCACCCAGCACCTCCTCTAGCAGGGTCTCACCCCAGGGCCACCGTCACCTGCCCCTATCACCCCAGGGCCAGGTACCAGACAACCAGGGGCAGCTCCTGTGCCCAGAGCCCACAGGAATTACTCCCACTAGCCACCCTGAGCCTGCTCAGCCTGTCTCACTGTCCCTTCCCACAGAAACCACAATAAAGGCTCTGCCCACGTGTCCCCCTCACTCCCTCTGCCTCCTGACTTCCCCGTCTTCCCCCCTGGGGCCCTGCGTGGTGTGGCCTGCCACTCCCCATGGGACTGTGAGCAACGTACTTCCTTCCTAAAGGCAGTCGTCTGCTGATCTGTTGGCCTCACCACAGCTGGACGATAATAAAACCTACATTTAAAACAGAAACGACCAGGCCTGCTGAGCACATCTCTACTTTCTTCCTCATGGGGACAGGAGGGCCAGGGCCACAGAGAGATCACCCTCAGCCACTGCCCCGTGCCCACAGGGGACTGTGGGGACTTGCCTGGGCTCAGTGCTGGGGTGGGGGCAGGTCTTGCCAGTGCTGGGCCTGGGATGAGCCAGCACACTCGGCCAGCACACCTGGGCTACATCCCCCCCGGCCTCCCATGAGTGGAGTGGAGGGGACATGCTGGCCCCTAGACCACTGTCTGTCACATGTCCCAGCATTTTCAGACCCTAGGCAGCAGGAGGAGGGTTTCAATCAGAGACCCCTCCCCTCCGTGGAGACCTCCCCTTGGGGGAAAGGCAACGTTGGCTGGCTTCACACTGGCGCCACGTTCTCTCCCAGTGGCACAGAGAAGCTTCCGGTGGCATCTCAAGCACGCTCCCAGGAATCCAAGTCTTGCTTGTCAGGTAGCTACAGCCAACCCAGCATGGCCTTCAGAGTCAGCAAAGACCAAAGTCCCCAGACCCCGCTCTTGCCACTCAGCCAGGGGCTGGGACAAGCACTCTTCTCCTGGGGCTGCTGTGCAGGGGAGTGAGCTCATCCCCCAGCCTGAGATTAGCAGTGGTCACGGCTCTCCAGCCCAGAGTTGTTAAAGGAACCACTGCCCTATACTGCCCACAGCCGTGTATCAAACCCTCTGACAGGTCAAATTCCAGCTGGATCACCCGTTTCTGGATTAAAATCAGGACATAAATACCCCTGAGGCTGTGAACTCATGTTCAGAGGGATTTCCAGTCCAGTTTACTGCGATGTCTTCTCCCCTGGGAGGTAGGTGTCAGCACTAGATCTGTCTCTTGGACACACCCAGAGAGGAAGACCTCTGGGGGGGCTGCAGACATCAGTGTGGGCCCCCAGCACTCATGGGACACGTGGATTGCACATCTCTGCCCCTTGAGGTAAGAAGCAGCCATGTGGCTTTCTTTGGACGATGAAATGAGTGTCAGTTCCAGGCAGAGGCATCAAATTGCTGGTGTGAGACCATCCAGAACTTTCTTCTCCTACCAAGGTGACTGACAGAGTTTCAACTGTAAGCCATCATGAAGTACCACGGGTGCTGTGGTCTGAATGTTTGCATCCCCCCAAAATGTTGAAATTCTGGCCCCTGTAGTGATGGTATTGGGAGGTGATGAGGTCCTGAGTGTGGAGCCTCATATGAGGATGCAGTGAGAAGCCACCATCTATGAACCAGGCAGCCGGCCCTACCCAGACACCGAATCTGCCGGCACCTTGAACTTGGACTTTCCAGCCTCCAGAACTGTGGGAAACAATCTCACAGTTTATAAGCTACTTGGTCTATGGCATTTTGTCACAGCAGCCTGATGGACTAAGACACAGGGTCACTATAGAGTTCTCAGTGACCTCTGCACAAGTGAGACATAGAACACTGTTGGGGAAGCCCTGAGATGGGGACTGTTTGTTACCACACAGTGACCCAGCCCATCCTGACTAACACGAGCAGACAGAGGACCAAGTCAGCACCCAGGGACTCCCAGCTTGTAGCCCCTGAGAGGACAGGGGCCTGGTCGGTGCTGGACATCCCCAGACCAAGAAGAAAAAGTGACAAAGATCATTTCAAGTGGCTGCATCCGAGAGAGAAGATCAGATTTTAAACATCTGTCATCGAAATTGCCTGAGGAGAGAACGTTTATTAAAAGTTTGCCATAAGCATTCCCCAGCTCTTTAATCACAGAGAATTTCTTTTTTTCTTTCCCGTAAGATCTTAAACACATTTACTGCCTTCATAAAGGACTATTGCTTCTAATCATATTGCTTTTACTATAATTAATTTTTAATGTATTTTCCAGGGTGTTGTGTATATACAGACCGAGATATTTTATCATATATTAACATAGCCATTTCCACTCTTAAAGTGGGTTATTAAATGAGGGCTAATTTATTACTGCTTAAGATGTCACAGTGTTAACCCAATTATCATTTGTGTCTTATCGTATACACTTTGGAATGTGATGGGATATTGATACTAGACCCAACAGGATTAAATTTACCAAATTGAAGCCTTAGGACAGTTGCTGAATTCTGATAATAGCTTGATTACCTGGCAGATACCCACTGCTGTCATCGAGGTGGCTCTTATGGGACAGCACACAGCCCTCCCCACAGGGGCTGGACACAGGTCAGCTGGGATCATGGGTGAGGACCAGGCTCCTTTCCAAGCCCTGGGGCCCATGTTTAGCTGCCACGTCCTGCACCTGGGGACTCCTATTGTGGACTTCTGTCCCGTTTCCCAAGAACCTGGTAGTGGCCCACCATGAGGAAGGCCTCGGACACTGTTCTACTCAGACTCCCCACATTCATGTGGGCAGACTTTTCCTGGTAGCTCAGTGTGCCGTGGGGAGGGCCCACGGAGAGGCTGGGTATGAGTGCCTCTTGCGGCCACCAGGTCCAAGACGTGCGCGTTGGCCATAGGTTGGATCTTGACCATCATCTTCTGTTCATTCAACAAACCTTCACCAAGTCTGCCACTCTGTGCCCACTGCTGCCACTGAGCAAGGAGGATCAGGGCCTGGCCTCACCCTGGCACAGACGGTGCCCAGGCTGGCCAGGGAAACTTGGCAACTGCTAGCACGAGCTGAGCAAGAGCACAGCCAGGCAGGAGGTGGTGTCCTGCACTTGCTGAGGACCTCTGGCTGGGGGGCAGAGAGGGCTCAGAGACGTTCTGTCTCCAACAGGCCTTTCGAATGGCTGTACTGAGGCAGGCAAGATACGGGGGAGCCTTTCCCAAGAGAGACCACGTCCCCCTCCAGAGGTGGCACATGCTGTAAGGAACTGCCACCATCCCGAGAATTGGGTCCACGCGCCCAGGAGAGCTGCCTTCCTCACCCTCTTTACAATGGCCAGCTTGTCCTGTGACACCACCACGGATACCGAGCCTCATCCCTGTGACACCAAGGGAGATGGCAGCTGAGGGACTCGGCTGACACAGGTACTCGTAGGGTCCTTGTGTTGTGAGGAAGCTGCTCATTATTCACTCTCCCCCCTCCCTTGAAAAGAAAGAATGCCGCTTTCCTCCTGACAAGGGGGGCTCTGGGCTGCCTAATTTAAGGGGCGGAGAGAACAGTGGTGGCACCCAACTCTTTGTGCCACCAAAGATGGATTGTGGTTGAATGGGGGGGAAAACCCCATTAAATCACCTCTTCCCCCCATTAGGATAATATCACTTAAACCTGCTGCCTCCGCCTCAGTGGAAGCTGCCACCGTCCTTCTGAAAGTCCGGAGTTGGGGCGGCAGCAAGGCGGGCAGTGGGGGCGGCACTCATAGCCCCCCAGGAGTGTGCGTCTCTCTGGGGTTAATCTGCTAGGACTGACAGATGGATGGCACAGTCTGCTTATTTATAATATTTACACTTATGGCTAAGGAACATTCCGGTAGGGGGCCATTTGTCCCATTGCTTTGAGAAGCTCTTCCTCTTTTTCACTAACGGGGAGGTGGCTCACTAAGTAATAAATAACCCTGCCTGGCCGACATGCCGCATTTCCATGGAGAACATTCCTGTGTCCCACCAAAGTAAGTGGCGTGTTGGCCCAGAGCACGTGGCAGGCGTAGCTTCCTTGTCAGGTAGAACTTACCACCCGGACCCCACCGCAGACTCCACGTGGGATGTGGGTGGCCCTGGTCCCTCACCTGGCTCTCGCGGGGGAGTATGCAGGGCAGTAAGAATGGCTGATGCCAGGCAGCACAACCACTCTCCCCATCACGGGCTGCACCAAGTCCACGGCCATCATGGTAACAAAGGGGAAACTGAGGCCGCTGGATGGGAATCTGGCCAAGGTGGTGGGGAAAGTCAGGGTCAACCTGGACCACAGACTGGACCTTGGGCCTCTACATGCCTCAGGTTCTGATGACCTACCTGGGTCTTACTGGGGAATGTGGTGTTGACCTTTGCCTTGTGTATTCCTAGGTGGGGGCTGGGCAGTGGGGAATTGGGGGGCATAGCAGGACACCCCCTCCCCCACAGCCCCCTGAGCCCAGCTCCCTGCCCATTTAGGGTCCTTGCATGGCTATGCACTCAGGGGCACCCTTAAATGAGCCGTGCCTAAGGTGCAGCAGCACCAACCCAAGACCCTGCCGCAGAAGGGCTGACTCAGCCTGTGACACAGGAGTAAATCTCCTTCCCTCCAGGGGCCTCAGTTTCCCCCAAATGGAAGGGGTGAACTACATCAGTGGGTCTGAATCTTGATTTCACATTAGCATTTCCTGAGGAGCTTTTAAACTCCCCAGTGCTCAACCACACCACTGACTGAGGCAGTGCCTATCCAGGTGGGGTACCCAGGTATCTGCATTTTTATAACTCCCCAGGTAGTCCAACCTGCAGCCAAAATGAGAACCACTGGACTGCATCAACGGTTCTCAGAGTGGGATCCCAGGGCCGCGGCAGCAAGGTTACACATGCCAACGCCCAGCCACCCCTGAAACCTGCCCAATCCGAAACTCTGGAGGTGGAGCCAGCCGTCTGGCTTGTTCCCGCCCTCCAGCGGATTCAGTGGGATCATGCCAACGCGCTTCCAGCTCTGCCCCACTGGGAGCAGGTCCAGGGTCCACTGGCCTTCACGGTACCCTCAGAGCCCGGCTCTTCCGCGCGCCCTCTAAGGACGCCCCTCCCAGGCACGTCGCCGGGAAGCAGGACCCAGTGCACCCAGCGCAGCATCCCAGACGCTTCTTAGAAGTTCGCAGGATTGCCCTCATCAGGCACCAGGAGGGCAGCCACGATTAGGAACCCTGCCCTGTTTTGCTTCTGGAGAAAGACGAAAGGAAAAGGGGGTTTTTAAGAAAGGGAAACCGAGTGAGCAGGACAGGCGGGTGGACGAGGCCGCGCTGCGCACTTGGAGACCCCGGCGCGGCCGGCGCTCCCGGCGGTGCATCCGGGCTGCCCCACGGAGGGGACCCGGAGAGGCGCGACGAGTGGCACCAAGAGCAGGCAGAGGCGGCCTGGGAGGAAGCAGAAGTCCCCTGCGAGGCGGGCGCCCTGGACGGAGGAGGGGGTCCAGCTGGCTACGGGCCGGGGGCGCCCTGGGCGCGCGGACCCCTCCACACCAGCGCTCTGTTGGTGCAGACACGCACGGGAGGGGACCCATTTCCTATTCTCTGTGACGGTGTCTCTAGAGAGCCCAGGGCGGCGCACGAGTCTATGGGAGCTCAAGGGCACCGCCTTGAGGGGTCGCGCAGGGCGCGCAGAGCCTGCAGTGCGCGGGGCCTGCCGCCAGGTGGCGGCACCACGGCCACGGGGCCAGGCCGCAGGGAGGCCTCCCCAGGGGCTACTTTGTTACAGCTTTTGCGGGGGCGGAGGGGAGATGGGGGGAAAGGAGAAGCCCCCGGAGAGCCCGCAGGAGCTTACCCCACCCCGTGAGCCCAGTGGGCCCTCGCGCTGGGACCCCCTAAGCGCACAGGTTCAAGCTGTGCCCACAGCCCAGCATTATTGCCCCCTGCCCTGTCCCGTCGCCGACCAGCTTTAAGGCAGATTTTCACGTTCCTCAGGGTCTGCAAGTTCTCTAAGTTTTGTATTTTTATTTCAACGAGTCTACAAATATATCCTCTTAGCTCTAAAGACGAAACTTCTGCAGAGATCATTTACCAGGGAAAACCATTTCCTAAATGGGGCCTTGTCTTAAGCGTTATTCCTTAAACTGAACTCTAAGGGCTTCAGAGATACTCTCCAGGGTCCAAGAGAAACGGTTCCTTCCAAAGAGACACAAGCATGTACCCGAGTTTGATTAACATCGTGTGAAACATCAATAATCGTAATAGCTAACTTTTATTCAGAGCTTACGGCATGGCAGGCTCTCTCCTCAATTGAACCCTCAGAAAGAGCACGTGAGGTGGGTGCCAATATCACCCCCACTCCGCAGATTAGGGAGACTGAGGCAGGAGAAGCTAACAATGACAGACGACCCCACCCCGTAGACTCCCTCTTAACCTCGGGGCCATGCTACTTCCCTCTGGCCTCCAGGAACCCTGTTCCCATACCCTTCCTGCCCCTCAGGACTGCAGCTGGGGTGGGGGCTCCCTCATAGCGCAGAATTCCTTTTGGAAGGAGTAGCAAGACCTAATTCAAACCATGGTGATGATGACTGACGCTGGCTTAAAGGGGCCTCCCTGCCGGGGGATTTGTTTCCTTTCCCTGCCTGACAGCAGCCATGCAGGGCTGATTAGAAACTCTGCCCAGGGGCTGGAGCTGATGAGGACGTTTGGTCCGATCTTCCTCCAGAAAATAGAGCAAACTCACAGCCAGGGTCGGTCATCCCGGCTCCCAGAGAAATGTCCACAGAACGGCTCCTTGGGCCAGGTGATGCCCAGAATTCCAGAGCATCTGTGAAGCACCCCAAACCCAGAGGGGTGGAGACAGAGGGCACCAGGGGCCTGGGGGCTGTGCACCCAAAGCCCCGGCACATCTGGCAAGGCCAAGGGCATTGGTTTCCATGTTGGGCTGCTCCTCCACACCTCAGGCAGCCTGTGAGGCTCCATAAATCCACCCTGTGTGGAGTCCAGGATATAACTGAGTGTCTCCAGCAAACAGGGAGAACTGGGAGGCCAGAAACACTGAGCTGATGGGCCACAGAAGGGACATTAACGGAGTGAATTGACCCAGCTTAAAACAAAAATACATTCCAAAGAGCAAGCTGCAGATTGGTGCCTCCGCACAAAGCTGGGTGCTGCCATGTGTGCCGGCCGGACATAACCCTCCTGCAGGAGTACGGAAGGCAAGTGAGGCGGTGGCTCTGTGTGTGTGTGTGTGTGTGTGTGTGTGTGAGAGAGAGAGAGAGATCATCTGTTCAAACCAGGCTCATAGAGAAAGAGCATCAAAATATTCTGCAAGGGATTCACTGGTTTCCACATCTTCATATCTTGGAATAGAGACAGAAGGAGATCGTCATTAAAATTGGTAGTGGGGCAGGGGGAACATCATTAAATACAGAATTTCTAAATGCCTGGAAGTGATCTTAACAAGATAAATTGGTTTTCCAATCTCACCTCAGCTGTAAAACGTTATACCTTTGAGTCCTCACACCCCTGCTGAACCAGGAGTCCTGATGGTTGTTATTAGGTAGCTGAATGAACCTGAGAAAAATCTCTCTGGACCTCAGTTTCCCTTAGTTTTCAAACTGACTTCCAAGCAGTGCAGGGCTTTGGCAAAGGAGCCCCCGGGGCGTTGGTGGTCCCCCTCCACTCCCAGACCCCTGTCAATCAGGTGGGGCTCCCCCCACCCCCTCTGTAATCCCCAGCTTCAACCAAAGTTGCTCTTTTTCAAAAAATCTAAAGAAAAAAATTAAAGAAATCTGGAAGGAGATTCCTTTTCAAAACCTTAGAACTAAATAACTTCTAAAGTCCCTTCTGGTTCTGATGTCAGGGAGAGTGTCTGAAGGCAGGTGGGGGCCATGAAAACTCCCCCGGGCAGCAAAGCAGGCCCAGAAAATTCCAGCAGGTAGATGAGCCCTGTGGTAACTCGATCCCTGATGCTGTCGCTGGTCCCTGTCTCCTGTCTTCAGGCGCCAGCCGGGCCACAACCTGGGCATTAGATTTCTGCCTTTGGTCAGAGTGCCAACCTCCAAACGACCCTCCGCCCTCTCCTTCACTATCCCAGCACCAGACTGTGTGAGGCACGAAAACAGGGCTAGCCTTTATAGCATGGTATGAACTTGGCACATAATAGGTGCTCAAGAAATATCCATACAATGAATAAATAAATGCTCCAGGGTTATGCTCTAAACTTGTGGTATACAGAATTCTGTCCCCCCAGAGATATCTACACCCTATGAACCTATGAATGTGACACAACACGTGGCAAAAAGGACTTGGCAGATAGAATTAAGGTGATGGGCTTTAAAATAGGGAGATGACCCTGGATTAGCCAGGTGAGCTCAGTCTAACGGCAAATGCCCTTAAAAGCAGAGAACTGTCTCTGGCTGGAGCAGAAGTGAGGCAGAAGAGGAGGTTGGAGAGATGTAAAGGATTCAAGCTGCCATGGCTGGCTTTGAGGATGGAGAAAGGGGGCCGTGATCCCAGGGAGGCTGGTGGCATCTAGAAGCTGGGAACAAGCCTGGCTGACAGCCAGCTACGAAACAGAGGCCTCATCCTACAGCTGCAAGGATGGATTCTCCCTCATACCCTCCAGATATTCCAGACCAGTCAATGGTTTGATTTTGGCCTCGTGAGACCCAGAACAGAGAACCAGTCAAACCCCTTGACTTCTGCCCCTGCCCCTTTGCCCTTCACCAGAGGACCCCACTGACATACAAGCTTCCCCCAGTCAACCCCTGAGGAGGAAACACCCAAGTTCTCAGGATCCAAGTTGGCCCTGGGTCCCCCTGCAAGGTGGAGGGACAGGGCCTAAGCTGTCCTGGGGTGTCCTGGTGCTGGCTTGCCCTGAGTGCCCTGTTGTCCTGATGCCTGGTCCTCCACATGAGCACCCTTCTGGTTGGCCAGTGCTGTAGGATGTCCTGGGGGCTGCCACCTGCTGTGGAGGGTCCTATCTGCCCTACTGGCCAGTCCAACCCATGCTACCCAAGGGCTCTACATGGGGGGTTGTGTCTATATCTCCATGGGTGGCCATAAGGGGCACACACTGGCCTGCCTGCAGCCTTCTCCTGCAAGGCTCCCTGGTGACCCGGCTGCCCCCGGCAGCACCCAAGAGTCACAGCTTCAGGATCACAAGCAAACCTCTTGTCTAACAGACAGGATGTCATCTTCCCTGCCCCACATTTCAATCCCCCTAAACTGCCTCTATTCACACACCACAAGGAAGCAGCCCCCCCTCCCAGGCCTGACACTTCTCTGTTTAAAATATCAACCAACAGCCTGGCAGGCTCTGTCTTCAGAACACAAAGGACATCCCCCCCCACCCCTCCCAGTCTGCACCTGTGCGGGGCGGTCGCCTTCTTCCTCCCCTTGCCTCCCCATCCAACCCAGCACCTGGAAGTGCCGCCTGCAGTGTTTCCCTCCATCCCTCTCTCCCTCTCCGTCACAGCAGCCACCCTAGCCCAAAGCCACCTGCTGCAGCCTCCTCACTGGTCTCTGCTCTTCCACCTCCCCCGCTGCCGTCCATTCTCTGCAGAGCAGGTGGCGCAGAGTTCTCAAGGTGGTGAGTGTCAGGTCACAACTGGGCTTAAAGCCGCCAATGGCGTCCTGCTGTGGGTGGGTTAAAGCTGGAACCCCTCTCCCGAAGGCCCCCCTGCTCTCCCCTCCCGCTGCTCTGGCTGGTCCCCAGACTGCCTGCTCACTCCCTTCCCTTCGAGGTCCCTGGAACGTCTGTTCCGTGGAGCAGGGCTTCGCTGGAGGAGTTTCATTGCAACCCTCCTGCACAGCGTTGGTTGAGTGAGTGAGTGTCAGTGAAGCACATAAGAAAGGGCTACAGAGTTTATAATCTGGAGGAGAGAGAGTAAAATTACACAAATGACATGTGAACGTGAATAATCCAAGTGGAGTTCTACAAAGCTGTTGTCCCTGCACCTGATAAGAAAACTGGGGCCACACGACAGCTGGCAGAGACGCCTGGGCCCCAAGGGCTGACCCCCTCCATGGGAAGAACTCAGAAAGCAGGATTTTAACCCAAACCCCAGTCTCCGTGCTTTTCCGTAAAAGTATAACTTACAATTAAAATAATCATCATTATTTTATTATTTATTTAATGGCATCACTCATGTCATTAATATAAACATCGTCTAATATAAGTAGGTTAGTAAAACCATAGGTACAATCTACATCTGTTTTTGCAGTAGACTTAACTGGCTGAGTTAACAAGGATGTAAACTCTTAGCTTATGTCCGAAGACTAACAGCCTGACCCAAGCCCCTTCTGGCATCGGAAACCTCCTGGACCATGCTTGCTCTAGGCGTGGTGTATTACTCCATTCGTGTCACTATAAAGGAATACCTGAGCCTGGGTAATTTTTAAAGAAAAGGGGCTTATTTGGCTCACGGTTCTGCTGGCTGGAGAATTGGGCTCTTGGGGAGGGCCTGCAGCTGCTGCCGCTCGTGGTGGCAGTGAAGGGGAGCCGTGTGCAGAGATCACATGGTGGGAGAGGAGGCAAGGGGGGGGGCAGGCTCTTTTTAACAACCAGCTCTTGCAGGAACTAATAGAGCAAGAACTCACTCATTACCACAGGGATGGCACCAAGCCATGCATGGGGGACGCACTCCCATGACCCAAACACCTGCCGTTAGGCCCCACCTCCAACATTGGGGGTCAGATTTCAACATGAGGCTTGGTGGACAAAGATCCAAACTGTGGCACATGACCGCAGCTTCTTAAGTCCGCTCACCTGAGCTTTGGACAACCTAGTAGCTGTCTCCAAAGAGGTCTCAGCAGAGGCTCCTTGGCCCTCTACCTGGCTCTAAGACAATTCTATTTGATTCTTCTGGTGACCAAAAGGCAAATCCAGCCACACTCTGCACCTCCGGGGCTGTCCACTGGCCCACCCCAGCATGCGGTGCTGCCCACCCACCAGGAGCAGCCCTGAGCTCCAGCCTGTGTGCACAGAACTGGAGAACCGGAGGCCCCTTTGCTGTCAGTCGTCCACTCACAGCCCAGCTGCTGGCCTCTGCCTGCGGGCTGTGACCCGGACGCCGGCCTCTGGTCCCTTGAGTTTTCACAAATGCTCTTCCTGAATCAAAACCATGCCTTTCCTCTAAACTCTGAATTTACCTCCCTGCTCTCTATTAATTAGGAAACTTCTACCCTATCCCAGTCCATAAACATCCACTCAAACTCTGACAAATTCCTGCACCAGACGGCAGCCCCCACCGCCCCTGTGGGATTGAGTTACATGTTCCAGGAGACAGATAATGCTGAAAAGATGCCCTCACACAAAAACAAAAACCGGTGGTTCCCCTCAAGCCAACTCCTGCTCTCAACCGAGTTGTTTCTTGACTTGGCCATTGCCTGGCTGTGTGAGCTTAACAACCTCTCCAGGCCCCGGGGTCTCCCCTGTAAAGCAGGGGATAACAGGAGCCCCCACCCCACAGGGCTGTTGTGGGATAAGGATGGTGGTGAGGCAGCGCTTGACACTTAATAAGAGGCTGGGAAATGTTGCTCGTTATCTTGTCCAATCTTTGGTATAAAAGTTATTTTGCAAAAGTAAATTGGTCTTCTAACCTCTAGGGGATTATTTTTGTTTGTCTGCAGGATAGTGGTTGTTTCAAAGCACTGCATTTTTCTTTAGAAGATCTAGATTTATGTTCTCTTTATAAGCACAGATTATATATATTTTTTTAAATTATGGAATGTTTCCTTGAATGTTTGCATTAGACACACCACACACACACACAAACTATACACCACACTACACACACCACACACACACACACACACACACAGAGGAAGTGATATAGACACAAACAGCTTTATTGCCCATGTTGGGTCTGTCTCCATGTTCCCTGGTCCGAGGTTCCCAACGTCAAGAGTGAGTCCTGGCGCTGAGCTGAGCCGATGGCAAAGTGATCACAAATACAAAGCAACTCCACATAAATAGTTTATTACAGAAAAGAAACTATACAAAGTGAAAGTAAAGAAGGAAGCTATCTGAAGTGAAAACACATTCCAGAGAGAGGAACAGGTCAGTCTCCACCAAAGGAGAAAGACGTGGAGCACCCCCAGATGGTTTCCTTTTATTGGCCTGGTCCAGGGAGGGCTTACAGGAGGTATGGGCTGTTACCAAATGATTGTCACATGTTCCACGTCTTCCTGCAGTCCCTTCCCCTGGTTGGTCCCTGGCTTCTCTGCTCCAGGAGCCACCCTCCTGGCCTACACCCACCACCTGCAGATTTGGTCCCTACCTAACACCTGAAGCTGTGGGCCCTGGTGGTAGGCACCAGGAGCCTCCCATTAGATCACTGGAGAGACCAAGCCCCTCCGCAGACCACCAGCATCGGGGTCTTCGTGTGGGGCCTGGGTTTCAAATGTGTGGCCCAGGTGAGGGACACCACATTAAGATAAGGTGAGTAGCAGCTGAGATGATCCAATTGGGGATAGGATTCTACAGGATTCTGCTAACAGGGTCCCTGCCCTGAAATCACAGCCAAGTTGGTGATGAGACAAGTCATGTTTCCTGATGGACATTCATTGTGCAGGTTGGGGTCATCAGAGATTCTTTGGTATCCACAGCTTCATGAAGGGCTCTGCAGAGCAGGCTTAGGGGGGAAGGGTGGCAAGGGAGGGAGAGGCCACCTGCCCCTACCTTGATGAAGTCACCCTTTGGTAGTAATCAGAGGCATGTTCCCGGGGGAGAAAAATTCAGCACCAGCTTAGGCTAAAACTCTTCACAGACTAAGGAATTGTGGTTAAAATGTTTGGGTTAGGATCCCTATGCCCCGGCTAAGTTTTAAGAAAACGTCATTGCCTTTAGAGAAACACACTCCAACATTGTTGGGTGAAATGACATAGAGTCTGGGACACACTTCACAATGATCCCAGGGAGGGAGTAGGAGTCAATGGTGGTGCCGAGAAAACAGGACTGGCCATTCGTAGGCTGATGGCCACATCAGGGCTTATGTTTGAAATTGTCTACAATAAAACACTAAAGATATAAATACAGGGTATAAAGTTCCAGCTAGACGGGAGGAATAAGTTTTAGTGACCTATTGCACTGCATGGTGACTATAGTTAATAATAACGTATGTTTCAAAATCTAAGAGAATAGATTCTTAACATGCCCACCACAAAAAAATAAGTCAGTGAGGTGATGTATATGTGAATTAGCTTGATGGACTCTTTCTACAATGTGTACATAGATCAAAACAACACAGCGTACCCCATAAACATACATCATTATTATTTGTCAATTACAAATGCATTTTTAAAAAATGTTTAAACAGAGATATAAATATAGAAACATATGGAGAACCTGTACACCAAACACCCATATCTACCACTCAGAATTAACTAATGCTCATGGTAGGTCATTCTGTATCTCAGGTTTTAATAAAAGAAATTTAACATTTACCCCCCAAAAATGTTTTTGGATAAAATGAGGCCAAGACTGCAGGAGGGCTCCTTCTCCGGGCGCCGCTGGAGTCCCTGGGGGCACATCCTCGTCCTCCGCAGGGCGCCTTCCCGCCCCCAATCTCCCCTCCTCGTGACCGCTTCCCCCACCTGCCAGCCCCCAAGGGATCTCAACTAAAAACAGACGTCACGTAAATGGACGTGGGGATCCTCAGCCCCCACTGCCCTGAGAGTGCCCTCTGTGCATTCCTTTGCCGGGGCTGCCATAACCGAGCGCTGCACACTTGGTGCCTTGGAACAACAGGAATTTATTGTCTCACGGTTCTGGAGGCTGGAAGCCCAAGATCAAGGTGTCAGCAGGGCTGGTTTCTCCTGAGACGTCTCTCCTGGGCTCGGAGACGGCTATCTCTCCCTGTGTCCGCACATGGTCCATCCTCTGTGCGTATCTGTGTCCTAATCCCCTCTTCTTACAAAGACACCAGTCCCATTGGATGTGGGCCACCCTAATGACTTCTTTCAACCTTAATTACCTCCGTAGAGGCCCTATCTCCACACTACCACATTCTGAGGTATGGAGGGTTAGGACTTCGAAAATAAGTTTGGGGGTGAAACAATTCGGCTCTGCTATACCCAGATGCCTCATGGCACGCTTTTTACCCAGAATAATTGCCATACACATTATTTGCCAGGTAAATTACATTTCCTCTTCCAATTACTTCTCAAGAGATCATTTTTTGCAAAGGCTTTTCTTTTTAAGAGGTGTAAGGAAGAAGAAGAGAAAAACAAACCAACTTAAGCCTCTGAGTTTGAATACAATAAAATCTCATTAATTTGGGCTTACGGTAGGAAAATATTCTAGCATAGTAAAAGCTTACAATTGATTACTTCAGAAGTTTTCTTTTAACCAGTTGCTCTATCTTTGTCAAGCTGAGGAAGCCTGTCTTAATAAACAGGTAAGAATCCCTTGCGAGTAACAGTACCCCCTGCGCACACAGAACACGCTAATGTTCTTGACGAGTTCTTCCCCATTAGTTCACCATTTGCCCCTTGTTTTCATAAACATTCCTCCTGGCGTTAGATTCAGCACAGCTTGGGAACAAAAGTAAGCCTCAAGCCGAATCTACAATCAAATGGAAACTGAGGTGGGTAGAGACCCAAACGCTGCACTTTTATTTTCCCCTAGGAGAGCAAGCAAACGCCGGCTCCAGGTAGCAAGTCACAGGACCTCTGGATTAACACACGGATTGTGCAGTAACTAATTCATCACAGCCCTTTGAGGTAAAATAACGGAAAGTACAATCAGGCAAGAGTAACTCAGAAAATATTTTCTTCTTTAAAGTTAATGCTGCCCACAGTTTTAAATGGAGCCATATTCAATTCTCCCAGGTTTTGCTTGCTTTTAAACGCATTTATCAACTCCCAGCTCAGCAATTAAATGTGTCAGCAAAGCTCCTACTTAGTGCTAAGGAAGCACTTAATTTTCATTAAAAAGATGACATTGCAAGCAATTATCAAGGAGAATGCACAGGCGTGGGTATTTTTATTCGTAGGGACCGATCGTAACCCAGAGGTGCATAAATTACCCAGATCTGTTCTGTGGCTTCCTCCTAAGCCAGGCTGCGCGCTGGCTGGCACCGATCATTCGCTTCCAGTCTTTCCACGAGGGCCGTTGTGCAGGACTCTGCTCGCCACGTGTTCCCACCCCCACCCCGGAGGCTGACGCTAATCCCTGGGGTATGACACTGACAGGTTTTCATTATGAACTCATTTCCTCCTCACAACCCTTTTAACACATGGCCTTTAATTGAAAAGGCAACTTGATTCAGTGCTGCGCCCTCCTTTCCCCCCTTGGCACGCCAACCCGTGAGGGTCAAGGCTCCGGACAACAGCGGCTGGGGCTGTCTGGAGCCCCTCCAGCAGGCCAGTCACCCCCCAAAGAGCACTGCCAGGTCCAGCCCTCACAACAGCCCTGCAATGCAGGAATTATCTCCCCATGGGTGACGGCTAACTGAGGGGACAGATATGATCTGCCCCAAGGCCACTTGCCTAGAAATTGGCTAAGTCAGGCTTCGAACCCACGTCCGTCTCTGCCCAAAGCTCATCATCTCTCTGCTGTGCCAGGTGGGGCTTTTCAAATGAGCCTGCAAAGGCGAATGGTGTCTGGACCCCTTGCCAAGTCTATTCAGGGTCCTGAGGATGCGGATGAAGGTGTCACAGTATCACAGTACCTGTGTCCTGGAGTTCTCAGTCTAGCATGAGAAGCAACCCCCAAAGACATGAGGGAAACATGGCAGGGCCAGTACTGCCAAGACAGTCCACTTCTGATAAAGATGGAGTATTGAATAGCTTCTGCCATGGGCATGAATGCATTGCCTGGAGCTGTGGCAGCTATCCTGGGGCCATGAGGCAACAAGCCCTGGTTGGGGGGCAGGGGGGTGAATTAAAAAACAACATGCTAAGAAAGACAGAGTGGAAGCTGGACAGATCCTGCACCTTTGTTGACATAATTGAGCACCAGCACAGACTCTAGTCATTTCCAACCTTTGGATTTCTCTTCATTGGAGAGAAATGAATTGCTGTTATTAAGGCACTGCGGGTTGTGTTCTCTGATATTGGTAGCCAAAGTGTTCCTTTCAATTTCCATGTCACTGCTTGTCCTGTGCTGATTCTCCCCTGGGTCTCAGAGGAAGAGGAGCAGGCCTGGGAAGCTGGTGGCCTGAGCAAGGGAGAGAATTCATGCCCTAACGACAATCTCAATGCAGTGGCCAGCCTGGGTCATTTGGAGGGAGACCTGCTGCCCTCCGATCCCCGCCCCCTCAACACACACACACTCCCAGTGCCAGGGGCTGAGAAGCCCAGAGAAAAACTAAAAGCCTCGTCTGCATTCAGCACTGATTCCGTAGCTCCACCGTGTTGGGCTTGGTGCCAAGTCATGGAATCCTCACAGCGACCATCTCACAGATGAGAAGGCTGAGGCCAGCGTGTCATCCAAGGACACAGACCTGTGGAGGAGGGGAGCTCGGGCCGAACCCAGGCGTGTCTGACTCCAGAGTCGTCCGTGCTGCACTCCTTCCCCAAAACCCGCGTCCCTGGAAACTCTCAAAGCCCCTGGGCACATGGAGTCCACCGCAGCTTCTCCCTTGATGGCCAGTTCTCTGCACCCAACAGGACAGGGCGAGCCCCTGGAACCTCCATTGGATGCTGTGTGACCTGAAGACCAACCTCCAGAGATGCGGGGGTCCTGGTGGGGGAGGGCACAAATAAGGCAGAGCTGGTCAGACCGCAGCGTCCTTGTCCCCAGCCAGGCACACAGTAGGTGCCCAATAATCACAGCAGTGCCCCGTTGTGAATGACACATGGCTTACTACTGTTGATGTGACCCCCCAAGGACAACCCACTGGGGGCTCAAGCCGTGGAAATGATACATAATTTATAGCACATCCATAAAAGGGAGCATTATCTAGCCATAAAAAAATCCTATTTTCAAAGAACATTTTAAGATACAGGAAAAATAATTATGCTGTAGTGTTAGATTAAAATAAAAATCAGGATCCAAACCTAAGTATACAATATTATTCCAGTTTTGTGCTATTTAGACTTAATATGTAAATAAAGGAATGCAAAACACAGGAACAGAAAGAAAATCTCAGCAGCCCTGCTCCGAGATGGGACCAACAGCAAATTTTGATTTTTTTTTAATATTCTTTTATATTCCTCTGTATTTTCCAAACTGCCTGTCAGGAGCACAGAGAACTTTAAAGTTAGAAAAAGCATTTATTGTAATACAGCTGCCAGGGGCAGGGTGGGCTCGGCGAGGCCCCACGGCTGGGGCCGCCTCACTTTCCTGACGCCGCCGCTCAGGAACTGGCTCGTAACCTGGAGTTTGCCTCTCTTGCATTCGGGCTTAGACAGACAGACAGACCCGCCCAAGGCGTGGCTTCCCAGGGGGAGTAGCCTGGACCTGTCCTTTCCACACAGCCCCAGGGTGTTCTGGAATTCCTTAGCTGGGCCTTGGGATCTGCTGCTTCAAAGAACAATTTCAATTGACATGGTAATGATGAAATTTCTGCTCCCAAAAATGGCCTGTGCGTTGTAAACACTGCGTGCCCTTGTTTGGAAGCTGCCCCGGAGCCCACCCCTCTGCCTCCAGGGCCTTCCAGACAGGAGGCGAGCAGCAGTTCCTACTGCCCAAAGAACGGGTGCAGGACGAGTAACCTAAAGCAGAGAGAGGCTAACGGGAGAGGCCACATTCTCCCAGGGGGACGCAGGGCCACATTCAGACGAGGAAACTGCGCTTGGAAGACTCTCTCTGCTCTTCTGAGAAGAGTGAGCTCCCCAGCCTTGCCCCAGGCGTTTCTGGGAGAGGCCTGGGGGACGTCCCTGGGTGGGCACCACAGGACAGGGGCAGGTCTGTCCTCCAGGGCGCTGCCATCTGAACTTAACATCCTAGTAAGAGGAAGTCTTCCGGGCACCCTTTGGTGCTTATCTACAAGATTTCAAGCCTGGGTCACTCCCTACCTCGGCCAGCCCCAGAAGGAAACCTTACACCTCCCCATGCCGTCAAGCCCCCCAAGGCTGCCCTGATGGGACAGAAGACACTGGGGATCCCCAGCATCTGTCAGGGAGGGAGGGGGCCCATCAGGTCCAGAAGGTGGTCTTTGGCCACCTTGGTACCACGTTGGTGACTTGGGACCACTGTCCCATGCCTCAGTTTCCCCACTGGGAATGATAACTGCATTTAGAGCCCTGTGGTGGCCTGGCCTGTAGGAAAGATTCCATAGATATGAGCCACAGGGGTGGCTGTCAACAGCCTGATGCCATTCATCTTCCGGGGATACTCAACGTGCACCCACTGCGGGCAGCTGTCCAGGCCTCTGTGTTTTCACTCAACAAACAAGTGGTTTGAGCTCACTCTGTGCCCCGCTCAGTGCCCGGCAACGGGTGACAGCACTGAGCAAGAGCAGACATGGCCTGGCTCCCACACTGGACCCTGCAGCCCCAGCCCAGGGGGCCCAGAACCAGCCCTGGCTCCCCCTTCCAAGCCCCTTCCTCTGCCTCTGTGTCCTGACCCAAAGGGTTGGCGATGGTGGCCCTCAGCACAGTGACAGGCGGTAAAGGAGGAGAGCTCTCAGGCAGGGGAGGTGTTAGCACCTCTGTGAGAAACCACAGCAGCAGCTGCCCGCACAGGGGCTTGTGGTCAGGAGCCAGGACTCTAGTCTGGAGGTTGCGACGATTAGACCTGTGGCCCTGGTCACGTCCCTTCTCTGAGCCTCGGTTTCACCACCTGTGAAATGAGAGGCTGTGCCGGATGCTCAACCCCTTGAAGCCCAGACCCTCTGGAGGCTGGACAGGTGGCTGGGGGCAGGGCTCCCTTCCAGGAGTTCAAGGAGAAACGCCGGAGAAAGTGAGCCACCAAGAACGGTGTCCGAGATTTATCTCTTGAGCAGAACCCCTTTAATTCCTCCATGAGGACGAGTGGCTCTCTGCTCTCCAGGCTGTGCCAGCCTGTCCCATCCATCAGCTGGGCTGCTCTGCGCCAGTAGGACCCAGCACTAACTCACAGGAGGAGATCTTAGGGCCGCTCCACAGGGCAATCCATCACAGCCCCTCCCGTGCCAGGGCTCGTGGGGCTGGCAGGCGTGACATCAGGCGCAGGCTGCCTGGTGATGAACAGCCCGGGCGACGATGCAGACCCCACCCCACGCCCTGGTCACTCCCTGGCCCCCTAAGGGCTGGACTCAACAGGGACCCTGCTTCCTCCCGATGGCCCATCCCACCTCTGGCCCCCCAGCTGTCCCTCCAGCTGTCCCCAGCACTGGGGATGGGGCTGTGGACTCTGGGCCTACACAGAGCCAGGTGGGAACACACCTGCACATGATGGGCAGCCAGGAGGCGGGGACTGCAGCCGAGGGCTCACGAGAGAGAGAGGGAGAGGAGGGAGGGGCAGACAGGCTGCCAGGACCTCAGAAGGATTTGGCATTTACTCCTAAAGAGAAACCATGGGAAGCTTCGGAGCTGAGGAAGGACATGACCTGATGGATATTTTACAGGATCGCTCTGAGCTCTGCACAGAACATGTCATTGGCGGGAGGGCAGGGAGGAGGCGCTCAGGATCCTAGGAGGGGGAGGGCGGCGTGGATGAGGAGCCAGTGCCACCTTTCAGAGGTAGCGCTGATCGGGTTTGCGGAATGAGGGGCCCTGGGGGACCTGAGAAAGAGAGACAGGGAGGGCTCCCAGGTACTGGCCTAAGGACAAAGGGGTCATTTGTCGTGCTGGAGAAGGCCGTGGGAGAGCAGGTGCAGAGAATGTCAAGAGTTTGGTTTTGTACACACACTCAGTTTGAGCATCAACCCCCTGCGGGGAGGAGTATTTTTTCCCTGACTTGGTTTTGAAATGCTGCCACCCACGTGGTAATAAGGGGAAGCAGACTGACTTTTAGCCAGTGTTGTTATTATTCTGAAACTTCTAGACAATGCATCTGTTGCCACCCCCACCCCAGTAGATCACTCCCACTGTGTTGCCCCGGGGGTGCCCCTGTTGTGCGGGTGTGCAGTAGGCTCCAAGTGGACAGTGCAGCAGGTGGCTGAGTAGCCACATCCCAGCTCAAGAGCGAGTTCTGGGCTGGACACTGCATTTGGGCATCTTCACACACAGATGCTATTTTGAACCATAAATCTGCATATCACAATCCAATGCTCAAGTGTAGATGGAGACCCAAGGAGTGGGCCTTGGATTCTGCAAAATTAGGAGGAATAATGTGGGGACTGAGAAGGAGCCAGTAACTTGGGAGGAAAACCAGGAAAGCTTGACGTCCCTGCCACACCCAGGCATGAGGACAGAGTGACCCAAGGGGCCACAGGGATGTTCACCCAATAACGCTTGGCTGTAGCAGCACGGATGTCAGCAGTCGTCTTGACAAGTCAGTTTGGGTGAGGTTGTAGGGACAAGAGTCCGATCTGAGTGGGTTCGAGAGAGGACAGGAAGGAAACAGGACACACCAAGTCTGGGCAGCGAAGACAGAGTTGGGATTGGGGTTGGAGAGGGAGGCAGGGTCGGGCTTTGCTTTTTCTAAGGTGGGAGACGCTGACGGCAGTGACCCATGCGTGACCCGTGGGAGGGAAACGCTGGCCAACGGGAGAGAGAAGATGGGACCGTCGGCGCTGCAGCCTTGAGTCGGCAGGAAAGGATGACACGTGGGGATGTGCCGACAGCGTGGCCTTAGTAGCACCCAGAGAAGGGACAAGTGGGGTGAGCGGGCACAGGTGCAGGGAGGGGCGCCGTGGCCGCGTGCGGAACTTCCCCCCTTGTTGCCGTTGCTCCTGGGCAATGAAGATGTCAGTGATCGGTGGTGGGAGAGGTGTTAGGGGTCCTGGAGGAGACGGGGTGAACCTAGGAGGGAGCTGGGAAGATGGGGCTAAAGAACCGTAGTGTGACTGTGAGCAGAGCAAGGGGCAGTTGGAAGTTAGTGGTCACAAACTTCAGACGGGACCAGGCGGCCGGGGAGCGGGCGGTACCTCAGCTGTGCAAGTAGAGGCTTGGCGGGAGGGAGAGCTGGATTTAACCATCGCCCAAAAGTGCCACCTACACCGCTGCCCTGCGTTGTTCTGCTGTGGCCCAGGCTCGCTGCCTCAGCTGCCCCGTGAGACTGAGTTTCTCCACCATCCTCACAAAGACCAGCACAGCCACGTGGAGCAGGTGCCCCAGAGACACCAGCTGGACGGATGGGTCCTCGGGTGTCCCCGGTGAGTCCTGCCGGGGAGCACACCCCTTTGTGAACCACAGGATGTTCCAGGGAGCGGGAGCCTGTGCCCACCTTGGAGGATGAAAGCCACCGAAAGACCAGCCTGGCTCGTTAATGACCCCAGTTAGAGACAAACCTTCCACAAGTCTGTCATCTGGTTCCAAAGTTCTCGGGGTTTGGAGAAAAGAAAACTCGCTGTCTCTGAGGCTGAGGGGAAGACGTGGACGCACTGGATGTTGGGCATAATCCAGGGCAGCTTCTGGAAGTTTCCCTCACCCAGGATGCCTCACAATGTTTAAAGTATGGAATCTATGGCACCACCAAGTTCTCTGCAAACAGCCCCTGTGGAGAGGGGTGCACGGGGGGCAGGGCTCCTTGCTGACCGTGAAGGATGCTTTGCCCCTGTGGCCAAAAGCACAGACACAGGACCAAGCTCCCTGAATCAAGGCCAGTTCACATGCGTGTGACTCTGGACAAGGACTTCGTGTCCAGGCCTCAGCTTCCTCACCTAAAGGGTGGGGATGACGGTAGTAGCATCAGCCCCCAGGCAGTTGTGAGTTAATACTTGTCAAGTGTGTAGAGTATGTGTGTTATGGACTGGATGTTTGTGTCCCCCGAGAATTCATATGTTGAAGTCATACCCCCCCAAATGTGATGGTATTAGGAGGTGGAGTCTTTGGGAGGTAACTGGGTAAGTAGGTAATTAGATGAGGTCGTGAGGGTGGAGTTCCCACGGTGGGATTAGAGCCCTTATAAGAAGATGAAAAGGACAGAGCTCTCTCTCCGCCACATGAGGATAGTAAGAAGGTGGCAGGTAAGAAGCCTACCTCCAGGTTTCTCCAAAAGGGAGGCTTGACAGCCACACAAGGCTGGAGCTGCTCCTGGGAGCAAAGCAACTGGCAAGAGGGTTTCCTGCCATGCACAGCCCCGATCCCCGCACATGGCCAGGGCCCTGCTTCCAAGGAGGTGGTGCTCTGTGCCTGACATCCCCCCATCACTCACTCAGGCACCAAGGGGCAACATGGCCTCTGACCTGGAATGGAAACAGAACCGCACCAAGCAGGAGTCCTTATGATCCAGCAATCCCACTGTTGGGCATATATGCAAAGAAAATATTCATAAAGTCAGTATGTCAAAGAGATATCTGCACTCCCATGTTTATTGCAGCACTATTCACAACAGCCAAGATACGGAATCAACCCAAGTGTCTGTCAAAGGATGAATGGATAAAAAAGTAGTGGCACATTATAGCCAGGGGAACACTATTCAGCCGTAAAAAAGAATAAAATCCTGTCATTTGTGGCAACGTGGATGAACCTGGAGGACATCATGTTAAGAGAAATAAGTCAGGCACAGAAAGACAAATACCACATGTTCTCATTCCCATGTGGCAGCTAAAAAAGTTGGTCTCGAGGAAGTAGAGAGTGGAGTAGTGGTTACTAGAGGTTGGGAAAGGTAGGGGGAAGGGGCGGACAGGAAGAGGCTGGTTAATGGATGCAAAATTACAGTTTGATCAGAGGACTAAGTTCTGGTGTTCTACAGCACTGTAGGATGACTAGAGGTAATAATAATTTATGCTGTATTTTCAGAAATTTAGAAGAGAGGATTTTAGGTTGTTCCCAACACAAAGAAAGGATAAGTGTTTGAGGTGGTGGATATGCTAATTACATGTATCAAAATATCACTCTGTACCCCATATATGTGTACAATTAATTTGTGTCAATATAAAAATTTAAACATTGTTGTAGAATGCACAGCTGATTTCTTTCAGCTTCTGTTCATCACCTTCAGGATTTTGCAACAAAAATGACAGGGAAGGGGTTCTTGGAAGATGGTGGGGTGGGAAGAAGTGGAATCTGTGTCCCTACCTAGGCAACAATTGCACTGACAGAATCAGTCTGTTGTAATGATTTCGGAAGTTTCGAGTCTGTGGAAGGCTTGCAACTTCCAAGGGAAGGCTTGGATGGTAAATTGCAGTTCATGTCAGTCAAGTTCAGCTCTTAGGACAGCAGCAGCTACCCATCCCCCACCACCAGCCCTGTGGTAGCTGTTGTACACACGTGTTCCTGGAAGAGCTGGCACATAGCCAGTGGGAGCCAGGGTGGGCAAAAGGGACCCTAAAAAATATCAGGAATCTGTGTTCTGATCGCTAATTGCTGCTTGTGATCACAGGAGTGCAAAGAGGTAGGTGGTCATAGCTGTTGCACCTGCCCCCACTGGTGCAAAACCCTCCCCCTCTGGTTGCATTGACTTCCAGGGAATTTAAAGTGCTGGTACCCTTTTGTCCCCTCCCTTCAATTTTTTCTTTTTCCCCTTTTGGGAGCAAGACATTAAAGACTAAGATATTTTTTAAAAGCTGCATACACAAGGAAAATAAGGAAGTGACTGTACATGCCCAGGGAAAAGCAAAGGCTCAGAAAAGATCTGAGAAGACCATCAATTTACACCCCAGGCTAATCCCTGGCACAGAGACGGCCTACAACAATCAAAAAACAAACAAACAAAAACAATAACACCACCAACAAAACAGTAAACCCTAGGGAAGGAGAATCTGATTTCCAGAATGACCACATTATTCAAATCAAATGTCCAGTTTTCAACCAAAAACAAGTTACAAAGCATACAAAGAAACAGTAAAGTATGGCCCATTCAAAGGAAAAAATAAATTGACAGAAACTTCTCCTGGAAGAGACCTGATTGCAGATCTACCAGATAATCCTTAGGAACTGTCCTAAAGACACTCAAAGAACTAAAGGGAAATGTGAAGAAAGTCAAGAAAATGGTGTTTGAACAAAATTGAAATATCGATAAAGAAACAGTAAAACCTAAAAAGAAACCAAGAAGAAATTCTGTAGCTGGAAATTACAATAACTGAAATAAAAAATTCATTAGAGGGATTCAAAGGCAGATTTGTGCCAGCAGAAAAAAAGAATTAGTAAGCTTAAAGATAGAAGAATGGAAATAATTGAGTCTGTGGAAAAGGAAGAAAAAAATTGAAGGAAAGCAAACAGAGCCTGAGGGATATGTGGGACCCCATCAAGAGAACCAGCATACACAGGGCGGGAGTCAGAGAAGGAGGAGAGAGTGGCAGAGAGAATATTTAAAGAAGTAATTGTTAGAAACTCTTCAAACTTGATGAAAGATATGACTATAAACATCCAAGAAGCCCAATGAACTCCAAGTAAGATGAACTCAAAGATTCCCACACTGAGACACACTATAATAAAACTTTTGAAGGACAATGACGTAGAAAGAATCTTGAAAGGAGCAGGAGAGAAATGACTGGTTATATGTGATGGATTCTCAATGGGATTATCAGCAGATTTCCCATCAGAAAGGTTGGAGGCCAGATGGCAGTGGGCCAATATATTCAAAGTCCTGAAACAAACAATCAAAAACTATCAGCGAAGAATCCTATATCTGGGAAAACTGTCCTTCAACAGTGAGGGAGAAAGTATGATATTCCCAGATAAACCAAAGCTGAAGAGTTTGTTACCACTAGACTTGTCCTACAAGGAATGCTCGGAGGAATCATGCAAAATAAAATGAGAGGACACCAGACAGTAACTCAGAGCCACGTGAAGAAATAAAGATCTCAACAAAGGAAAATACATGGGCAATTACAAGAGACAGTGTCATTAAAACAATTGTTTGTAACTTCACTTTCTGTTTTCTATGTCATTTAAGAGACTAATACATCTTTTTAATATTATTAGTCTAAAAGTTAGTGTTATTGTAACTTTGATTTATAACTCCACATATTTTTTTTACATAAGTTAAAAGATTAAAGCATTTAAAAGAATTATTAGTTTTGGGGCACACATTATATAAAGACCTAATTTTATGACATCAACATCCACCAGGGTTGGAGACAGAACTGTAAGGGAACGGCATTTTCATATGTTACTGAAGTTAAACTGATATAAATTCACATTAGACTATTATAGCCTTAGTATGTAAAATATAATCCCCATGGTAACCACAAAGAAAATAGCTATGGAGTATACACAAAAGGAAATGAAAAATGAATTTAAACATTTCACTACAAAAAAAATCAACTAAAAATAAAAGAAAATGGTAAGGCAAGAAATGAGGGACAAAACAATTACAAGTCATATAGTAAACAGCAAAATGACAGAAGCAAGTCCTTTCTTATCAGTAATTACTTTGAATGTAAATGAATTTAACTTTCCAATCAAAAGACAGAGAACAGTAGAATAGGTAAGAACACACAACTGAACTATATGCTATCTACAAACAACTTGCTTTATATCCAAAGATACAAATAGGCTGAAAGTAAAAGGACAAAAAAAGATATTTCATGCAAATAATAACCAAGAGAAAGCAGGAGTGACAATACTAATATCAGACAAATAGACTTTAAGTTAAAATATATTACAAAAGGCAAAGAAGGACATCATATATTAATAAATGTTTAATACTACAAGTAAATATTACAATTATAAACATTCATGTACCTAGTAAGAGACCATCAAAATATATAAGCAAAAACTGACAGAATTGAAGTGAGAAATAGATAGTTCTACAATAACAGATGGAGACTTCAATACCCCACTCTCAATAATGGATAGAGCAATAAATAAGGTAAAAGATAAGTAAGGAAATAGGGGACTTAACACAATAAATCAACTAGATACAACTGACATGTACAAAACGCACTACCCAATAACACCATACACATTCTTCTCAAGTGCATATAGGTTATTATCCAAGATAGACCATATGTTAGGTCATAAAGTAAGTCTCAATAGATTTTAAAAGGTAGATATCATACAAAATTATCTTCTCCAACCACAATAGGATGAAGTTAGAAATCAATAACAGAAGTAAAACTGGAAATTTCACAAATATGTGGAAATTAAACAACACACTCCTAAACAACCATTGGATCAAATAAAAATCACAAGGTAAATTAGAAAATTCAGAAAAATGAAAATGAAAACACTGCATACCAAAACTTGTGGGACACAGGAAAAGCAGTGCTAAGGGGAACATTGATAGCTATAAATGCTTATGTTAAAAGACAAGAACAATCTCAAATCAACAACTCAACTTTGTAACTTAAGGAATTAGGAATTCTTTTGAAGACTTGTGACAATTTGGAAAAACTAGCAGATGAGCCACAGAGCCTAAAAATATTGAAAAAAATTAAGCAAAAGATATGTCATGAATGCATAAAACATATGCAGATACTAGTGTATTTTATCATTTACTACCACAAAATACACACAAATCTATTATAAAAAGTTAAAATTTATCAAAACTTATGCACACAAACAAACTATACATGGTACTATTCAGAGTCTGGAGAAATGCAAACAAATGTAAAGATGCAATATTCAATCATAACTGCATAAAATTAACTGTAGTATGTACTGTATTGCTGTAATAACTTTGTAGCCACTCCTGTTGCTATTACAGTGAGCTCAAGTGTTGCAGGTATCCTAATAACTAATAACACTGTGTATAACTCAACTCTCCTTATTTCTACATGAGCAGTTTGTCTGTCTGGCAAATTGTGTATCTCAGTAAAAAGTGATCTTTTGCAGTTCTTACTTATTTTTCATGTTTAGTGCAGTATTGTAGACCTCGAATAACACTGTGGGGCCCATATGAAGTGCCACTAGTGATGCTGGAGGTGTTCCCAAGAAGTGTAGAGAAGTCATGACATTACAAAAAAAAGAGAAAAAGTTCAATCGCTTGACATGTACCATAGATTAAGATCTGCAGCTGCAGTTGCCCATCATTTCAAGATAAATGAATCCAGTGTAAGGATCATCGTAAAAAAAGAAAAGGAAATTCACGAAGCCATCACTGCAGCTACACC
This sequence comes from Daubentonia madagascariensis, assembly GCA_023783475.1. Lineage (NCBI taxonomy): Eukaryota > Metazoa > Chordata > Mammalia > Primates > Daubentoniidae > Daubentonia > Daubentonia madagascariensis. The sequence goes on along the minus strand of JAKFHU010001557.1, from coordinate 9,260,593 downwards.
AATAGATGTGAAAACCTTGCACTTTTTTTCAGAATACCATTTTATCTGGTACTGAAAATGCAGCTTTTCTGTGGGTGCAGGATTGCTGTAAGAAAGGCGTACCTATTGACTCTAATATTAGTTGAGAAACAGTGAAGTCATTACATGACAACTTAAAGTAAAAGGAAGGTGAAGGACATAAACCTGGAGAATTTAATGCCAGCAAAGGATGGTTTGATTAATTTCATAAAGAGGTTTGGCTTAAACAATGTCAAGATAACAGGAGAAGCAGCTTCTGGCAACCAAGAGGCAGCAGACAAGTTCCCAGGCACCATCAAGAAACTCATGGAGAAGAAATACTATCTGCCTGAACAGGCTTTTAAGGCAGAGGAAAGTGCCCTTATTCTAGGGGGAAAAGCCGCAAAGGGCATTTATTAATAAGGAAGAAAAGAGAGCACCAGGATTTAAGGCAGAAAGGGACAGGCCAAGTCTACCGTTCTGTGCAAATGCAGTTGGGTTTGTGACTTACAGGTAAGGGACTCCAGGATAAACAGCAGCTGTCAGCCTTTTGGTTGTGCAAGAAGGACTAGACAATGACAACCCTTTTTCTGGATTCATCAATGCTTTATCCCTAGAGTCAGGAAGAACCTTGCCAGTATGGGACTGCCTTTTAAAGTTCTTTTGATATTGGACGATGTCCCCAGCCATCTACAACCCCATAAGTTCAGCACCAAAGTGGTCTGCTTGCCCCCAAACACAGTGCCTCTAATTCAGCCCCTAGATCTTGGGGTCATGAGGACATTTAAGGACCTACACCACACACAGTCCTCCACGGAAAGGACTGTCTACCCCGTGCAAGAGAATCTCAGTGGACAGAACATCCTGAAAGCCTGGAAGGGTCACACCACTGAAGATGCTGTTGTTGTCATAGGAAAACACATGAAAGCCACCAAGCCCGAAACAATAAATTCCTGCTGGAGAAAACTATGTCCAGATGTGCACAACTTCACAGGGTTTATGACAGAGCCAATCAAGAAAATCATGGAAGAGACTGTGTATGTTGTGGCGGGGGGAAAGGTCGGGTGAAGGGTTTCAAGACATGGATCTTGGAGAAACTCAAGAGCTGACAGGCGCCACACCAGGGGTATTAACTGAGGACGACCTGATGGGGATGAGCTTCGGAACCAGCGCCAGACGATGGGGAGGAAGACAGCAGGAGCAGTGCCAGCAAACAAACCAACATTAGACAGTCTGGCAGAGGGTTCCGATTATTCAGGATGGCTTTTGACTTCTTTTGCAACGTGAGTGCTTCTATGACATGCGTGCTGAAACCAAAGCAAACTATGGAAGAAGGATTGGTACCATATAGAAACTTTTTTAAAGAAACGAAAAAGCAAAAAAGTCAGACAGAAACTATGACGTATTTCCGCAAATTTACACCAAGTGTGTCTGCCCCTCCTGCCTCCCTTCCACCTCCTCCACCTCTCCCGCCTCTGCCACCCCTGAGACAGCAAGACCAACCCCTCCTCTTCCTCCTCCTCAGCCTACTCAATGTGAAGACAACAAGGATGAAGATCTTTAGGATGATCCACTTCCACTTCATGAACAGTAAATATATTTTCTCTTCTTTATAATTTTCTTAATATCATTTCTTTTCTCTAGCTTACTTTATTGTAAGAATACAGTATATAATACACATAACATACAAAATATGTGTTAATTGACAGTTTATATTATTGGTAAGGCTTCCAATCAACAGTAGGCTATTAGTAGCTAAGTTTTGGGGGAGTCAAAAGTTATACACAGATTTTTGACTGTGTGGGGGGCAGGGGTTGGCATTCCTAACCCCTGTGTTGTTCAAAATAGTGTGGTACTAGCATAAGGACAGACATAAAGACCAAAGGAATAGAATAGAGAGCCCAGAAATAAGCCCTCACATGTATGGTGATATGATTTTTGACAAGGGTGCAAAGACCATCCAATGGGGAAAGGGCTGTCTTTTCAGCAAATGGTGTTGGTAAAACTGAATATTTGCATGCAAAAGAATGAAGTTGGACCCTTACCTAACACCATATACAAAATCAGATGTCTGATAAGAGATTGCTGAACAGAATATATAGAGAACTCCTAAAACTCAACAACAACAAAACAAAAACTTAATTCAAAAATGAGCTAAGGACTTGAAAAGGGATGTCTTTAAAGAAGATACACAAATGGCCAATAAGACACCCAACATCACTAGTCATCAGGGACACGCAAATCAAAACTGCAGTGAGACACACCTCACACCCGTTAACCATGGTTACTGGCAACAAAACAGAAAATAAGAAATGTTGAGGGGGATGTGGAGAAATTAGAACACATGTGCACTGTTGGTAGGAATATAAAACAGTACAGCCACTGTGAAAAACAGTATGACAGTTCCTCAAAAAATTAAGAATAAAATTAATATACAATCCAGCAATTTCGCTTTTTGGTATACACCCAAAAGAATTGAAAATAGGGCCTCAAAGAGATATTTGTACACCCATGTTCATAGCAGTATTATTCACAACAGCTAAAATATGAAAGCAACCAAGGTATCTATTAACAGGTGAATGGTTAAGCAAAATGTGCATGCACATGCAATGGAATATCATTCAGCCTTAAAAAGGAAGGAAATTCTGGCACACATTACAACATGCGTGAAGCTTGGAGACATCATGCTAAGTGAAATAAGCCAAACACAACAAGACAAATACTGTATGATTCCACTTAGATGAAGTCCCCAGAGTAGTCGAATTCATAGGGACAGACAGTAGAAATGTGGGTGCCAGGGGCTGGGGGAGGACATGGGGAGTTAGTGTTTGATGGGGGCAGAGTTTTGGTTTTACAAGATAAAAAGAATTGTGGGGACGGATGGTGGTGATGGCTGTGTAACATTATAAATGTATTTAAACCTCTGAATTGTACACTTAAAAATGGTTAAGATGGTGAATTTTACATTACGAGTATTTTAACAAAATTAAATTAAATCACCATCTCTGCCACCACCACCACCGCCACCACCACCACTGCCATTTGGCAGGAAAATCTAGCCACGTGTCAGCCCCACAGAATTGAGGGCCAGCATTAGTGTCCGGGGGGCTCTCGTGTTTATTTGCCTAAACAGAGCCTTGGGGCTCTCCAGGAGCTGTTGTAGGAAACGCCTCTGGGCGTTTCTGACCCTCTCAAGGGTCACAAGAATCTGGGTGGCTCTCCCCACCCCACCGTTTACCAGCTGTGTGACATTAGGGCAGTGACTACCCTCTCTGTGCCTCAGTTTCCTCTGCTGGAAACAGGGTGGTAGCAACTCCTGCCTCCTGCCACCCTGAGGACCATTGAAGTAAGGCATGTGGCGTGCTTAGTCAATGTTCCACCAGTGTGACCTTTTGTCATCGTCCACCCCCATGCCTTGGCAGTCTGGGACCCCGAGGGCTGAGGGTACCTTGCCAACACAGGAACAGAATGGTCCCCTGCATCTGTGACTTTGCAGCTATATCAGGCACCACAAGGACCTGGAATTGCTCCAAGTGCTACAGTGAGTGAGTATAAAATATAGTCATAATTCTCCTTAACACTTGCCTGCAGTTTGCTCTGCAGGTAAAGGAGGGAGGGGCCGTAGGACTGGGGCACCCTCCCCCGACGGCTGGACGGAGGGGAGGGTCTGTTTATCAGGGAGGGACCAATGTCTCTCTCTGTTTCATGAGCTGGAAGGTTTGCAAGCGGAGATTGCAGAGGAGGTGGGACACAGTGCCACAAAGGAAAACTCTATTGCGGGACGGCTTCCGTGGCATCTCACAAGCTTGTCCTTGATCTTCACCATGTGCTCGAGAGAGGCAGCATTGGTGTCCCCATTTTACAGAAGAGGAAACTGGGACTCAGAGACCACCAGGACAAAGCCGACTGGGCCTGGGGTCTTTCCAGGCTCCATGACACTCTAGCGGGTCCCAGTCTTCCTGGCTGGCCTCTAACCGGGCAGGGCTGGCCCGAGGTGTCAGCGGGACTGTGTTCTTTCTGGAGGCTCTAGGGGAGAATCCATTTCCTTGGCTTTTCCAGCTTCCATTTTTTTTTTTTTTTTTTTTTTCAGAGACAGGGTCTCGCTCTGTCATCCAGGCTGGAGTGCAGTGGCGTGATCGCAGCTCACTGTAAACTTGAACTCCTGGGCTCAAGGGATCTTCCTGTGTCAGCCTCCCGAGCCACTAGGACTGCAGGTGTGCATCACCATGCCCGGCCAATTTTTCTTATATTTTGTAGAGCCAGGGTCCTGCTATGTTGCCCAGGTTGGTCTCAAACTCCTGACCTCAAGTGATCCTCCAGCCTGGGCCTCCTGAAGTGCTAGGATTACGGGGATGAGCCACTGCCCCCGGCTAGCTTTTCCAGCTTCTAAAGGCTGCCACATTCCTTGACGCATGGCCCCTCCTCTGTCTTCCAAGCCGGCAGCATCTGAAGGAGTCTCTCACATTGCATCACTCTGACCTCCTCTCCTGCCTCCTCTTCAACTTTCAAAAGCCCTTGTGATCACCTTGGGCCCGCCTGGTTAATCCAGGATAATCTCCCCATCTCAGGGTCAGATGATTAGCAACCTCAATTCTATCTGCAACATTAATTCCCCTTTGCCATGTAGATTAGTCAGGGCTCTCCAGAGAAATAGAACTAAGAGGATATATAGAGATATATCACAGATTTATTATGGGAATTGGCTCATGCAATTATGGTGGCTGAGAAGTTCCCCCCATCTGTCAACTGCAAGCTGGAGAACAGGATGGCTGGTGGTGTGATTCAGTCTGAGTCCAGGAGAGCATTGGTCTAAGTCTCTGAGTCCAAAGGCTCCCAAATCAGGAGCTCTGATGTCTGAGGGCAGGAGAAAATGGATGTCCCAGCTTAAGGAGAAGGAGAGAGAGTTTGCCCTTCCTCTGCATTCTTGTTCTGCTCAGGCCCTCAATGGATTGGAGGATGCCTGCCCACATTGAGGAGGGCAATCTTCTGTCCTCAGTCTACCCGTTCAAATGCTCATCTCCTCCAGAAACACCCTCACAGACACACCCAGAAACAATGTTTCTTCAGCTATCCGGGCACCCCTTAGCCCAGTCAAGTTGACATATAACATTAACCATCACACCATGTAAGGTGATATTATTCACAGGCTCTGGGGGTTAGGTCATGGCCATATCAGAGGGGCATTATTCTGCTAACCACAGGTGTGCCAGCAGAGAGGAGCAGGCCCAGACCAGGAAGAAGGAAGACATTGAGCAAAGGGGTGGAATCTCTCCCAACTGTTGCCTCGTGAGCTCCTCATGAGCTGAGCCAATGTCCTGTGGGTCTTAGAAACTTTCAAAAGCAAAGACAATAATATAAAAACCAGGGAGATAGTAATCTAGCATCCTAGTCCACAGTGGGCTTCAAAATACATCACTTTCCTTGTGTATAATAAAAGTTAATAACAGTAATAATAAGAGTTTACCCTGCAACAGCCATTGTCCCCAGCATTTTGCCAGGCCACCAGCCAGTGAACCCTCCAGGTGACATCGAGTGACCAGCCACCAGGGGACAGGCTCATGGTGCCTCCAGAAAAGACAACCAAATGAAAATCTTCCCTGCAAAAGCAGACTCGGCCAGGGGGCCTGAGCTTGAGAGAGATTGATGGGGATAAGACATTTGCATTCCACTCAAGCAATGAGATGAAGTTCAGTCTTTTCACAGAGAGGTAACAAGGTGTTCAAACAGCCATACTTGGGCACTGATTTGCTGCATTTCATAAGAACTGGCAAACCATAAAAGGCACTATCTGTATTGAATTTCAGTTCCATAAAGAGATATAAAACCGATAGCCGCTTTGCTTTTACTGGCATCCAAGATAAAGGTTGTTAATGCACTAATTTTGTTTCCTGGGGCTCATGAGAGGTTGAAGAATGAACAAACATCACAGCGTGACCTGACTTCCTCTCTGAATTCATAACAAACCACTGGTTCCTTGAGACGCTGGGAGCTGTGGGGCGGGGAGCTGAGACCAGCCTGCCCAGGGATGGTGATGTGCAACCCATGGGTTTTTCTCCCAGGTCCCATCCTGCATCTGCGCCGGGGTCTACGGCCCCGCCCTGCGAAAAAGGATTGAGCGTCGTGGGTTCACGAAGGGAGGTCAAGAGCCAGTCCTCCCGTCTCCCATCCCCCGATTAATAGCAGTTGGCATCTATGAGTGTCTACCTTGTGCCAGCCATCACATTAATTTCATTTAATTCTTACAGCAGCACAGCAACACAGGACCATTATTACTGTCACCTCTGTTTTATCTAAGGTGAAACCAAAACTCAAACTTAATCAAATATGGTTAAGATTTGAATTCAAATTTTTACTCTTCTGAATTCAAGTTCTTACGGCTCTGCTGAGAATCCTCACTTGGCTGAAGTGGGCAGCCGCCCAGTGCGGTGCTTCTTATTTATGATGTTTCAAAGTGTTTTGTGAGGGGAGCATGTGACCCTTCTATTCAATAAATATGTGCATGCACCTGCCACATGCCCTGAATCCCTCTAGGTTCTGGGGTAGAACAGCAAACAGGAGAGACACTTGCACGCATGAGCCCTTCATGCAAAATTATGCCACCCAACGTTTGCCTCTCCGTGGGTCTTTTACATGGTCATCAGTTCAGTCCCATATGCCACTGAAAATTTATGAGGCACTTACCATGTGCCAGGCACTGGCTGTTATTAGCATGGTGACTCTTGTCTCCATTTTCTGGGTTAGGGAAATAACAAAGTGAATTGCCCAAGGCCACTCAGAGGGTGAGCTGAAACATAACTAAAGGTGTCGTTTTTCAGGGATGTGTCATGTGCCACTATGTTAGTACTTTACACCTCTGGTCCTTACAATGACCCTTAAGGTAAATACCATTAACCCATCTTATAGGTGCAGAATGGGACTCTGTGGCAGGACGGGGCTGGTATAAGCCGCATATCCAGGCAGTGGCAGAGCCTGGGTTGGCATTAAAACACAGCTTGCCTAACTTCTTCTTCTGCCCATGATAGAGAAACCAGGCCAGACTTGCCCTACGGCCGTGAACAACTAGGAAACAGCACAAAACATTTAAAACAACAGTTTTCAGACACTGGGCAATAATCAGAGCAGACTGTGGTCTCCAAAAGAAAGAAAACAAACAAACTGAGCCCCGGGTTGCCTGGCTTTCTTTCCAGACCATGGTGCGGTGCAGGACGAGGCACCCAGAAAGGGCATGGTGGTCACCCTGAGCTCAGGAAACGGAGACCGGGGTTCAGGGAGATGGACATGGCTGGACCTTACTGGGTAGAGTACTAGAGAGGAGGGGGCCGTGCAGAGCAGAGTTCCAGAAACTTGCATGGGGGTCTCCTTATGTCTCTGAATGATGCTAAATTCACTTGCCTGGAATAAAATTCCACAAAGATAGGAACTGTTGGCTGAGAATTCCCAGAGCTCACACAGGGCCAAGAGACAGTCAAGCTCCAACCAGTCAGAGTAGAGAGACCTGGATGAGCGCCTCGAGCATTCTGTAGAGAACTACGGAAGTGGCACACCTAGCAGTCGGGCTACACTGGCCACACAGTAAAGGGTACCCAGGGCGCCTTCCTCCCTCAACACCAGCAGAGCTTAAAAATAAGGCTTGAAAAGACCAAGCTGGTCTGCAAACAGCTTAGCTGCCTGCCTGATTATAGTTATGCCATTTTAAAAGAAGAGAGCAAAATCCAGACACCCAAAAATGTAAATTGGTAATGTCATGCAAACCATAAAAATCACTAGATATGTAAAGAAGAAAAATGTGACCCATAACCAGGAGAAAAATCAGTCAATATAAGTAGACACAGAAATAACAGAGATGATAGAGTTAGCAGACAAGAGCTTTAAAACAGCCATTATGAACACATTAAAGAGTTTGAGGGAAAACTAAACATAACGATAAAAGAAGTGAAACTCTGAAAATTTACCAAATAGAACTTCTAAGGCTGAAATACACAATATCTAAAAAAAGAAATTAAATGGATGGGTTCAAAAGCAGATTAGACACTGAAGGAAAAATGATCAGATCAGGCAGTAGATACTCCGTGGGCTGTGGGAAAATAGCCTAACGTACTTGGAGGTCAGAAATAGGGGAGGGTGAAATATATTTGAAGGAATACTGGTTATAATTTCCAAAAATTGATGAAAACTATGGAATCACAGATCCCAATGCTCAAAACTCAAAGCAGAATAAATGCAAAAAAAAAGAAAAAAGCCCCACCAGGTATCTAATAATCGAATTGCTAGAAACCTGTGATGAAGAGTAAAATCGTAAAAGCAGCAAGAGAAAAAAGATTAAATAAAGAGAGAATCCCTACTGACTTCTCAGAAACAATATAAGCCAGAAGACAATGACATGGCATTTTTTAAGTGTTGAAAGGTAGGGGGGAGGGAGACCTCCCACACTATAATTCTATATCCAGCAATAACATCCTTACTAAAGCTAAATACACATTTTCAATTTCACTACATATTGAAATCTGGATCTATGTAAATTAATAAAGAGCATGTAGAAAATAAATATGTAGCTAATTGTAAAGCCCCTTCTCATTTTTAATTTCTTTAAAAGATAATAGGTCATCTAAAGAAAATACAATATTGATGATTTGCATGGTTTATAACTTTTACAAGTGTAAAGCATATGATAACAATAGCACAAAGGGGCCCAGCTCGGTGGCCCACATCTGTAACGCCAGAGTTTTGGGGGGCTGAGGTGGGAGGATCTCTTGAGCCCAGAACCTTGAGGTTACAGTGAGCTATGACTGGGCCACTGCACACAGCCTGGGCAACAGAGAGAGACCATGTATCTGAAAAAAAAACAAATTGCATTTACAGTAGCATCAAAAAACATTGGATGCTTTCAGGTGAATTGTTTTTCTTTCTTTTTTTCAGCTTTAAATTACATAAAATAAAACCCACCAATTTTAGGCATACAATTTGTTGAGTTTTGACGGATGTATGTGATCACATCAGATGATGAAAATGTAGAAAACTTCCTACACCACAGAGCATCACCTGTGCCCCTGTGCAGTCACTCTCTCCCCCCACCCCCGGCCCCTGAAGACCAGTGACCTGTTTTCTACTACTATTGTTTTGTCTTTCTAAAATACTATGGAAATAGAATCATACATTAGAAGTCTCTGAGTCTTGCATCTTTCACTTAGCATGATGATTTAAGGTTCATCCATGTTGCTGCATATATTATTAGTCCCTTTGTTTTGGTGATGAGCGTATTGCATTATGTGAACATACCACAGTCTGTTCATTCATTCATGGGTTGAATGACAATTTTGTTGTTTCCAGTTTTGGCTATTGTAAGTAAACCTGCTATAAATGCATGTGTACAAATCTTAGATATATGTTTCTGTTTCTAGTATTAAAACCTAGGAGTACAATAGCTGGGTTATATGGATATATCCAGACAGTTCTATCTGGATAACTGTATTTCAGCAATATAAGAAACTGTCAAACTATCTCTCAGATAACTGTACCATTTTGCATTCCCACAAACAATTCCAAACCACATGGGGGAAAAATGTATGTATATGACAAAGTACTTGTATCCAAAATATATAAAGAACTGTTGCAACTTAAGAATAAGAAAACAAACAACCTAATTTAAAATCAGGTGAAAGATTTGAACAGTCACTTCATAAAATAATATTCATAATATTATTGCATGTAATATATAATAATGTATATATACATGTAATATATATGTAACTTCATAAGCAAACGGCCAATAAGCACAAGAAAAGGCGTGCAACACTGTTAGTCATCGGGGAAATGCAAATTAAAACCACAATGAGATGCAACAAGACATACACTAGAAAGGTTAAAATTAAAAAGACCAACATTACCAAGTGTTGGTGAAGATGTGGAGTAGATGATACTCTCACACACTGCTAGTTGGAGTGTAAAATATGACAGCCACTTTGGAAAACACTGTGGAGGTTGTTGTAAAGTTGAAAATACCCTTATCATTCAACCTAGCAATTATACCCTCTGATATTTTCCCAAGAGAAACTAAATCATAACTCCACGGAAACATTTGTAAGGCAGATATCTAGACTGACCACACTGAAGAACTGAGAGAGGGGATAGACCTGGAGACTGTGTCAAGGGCAACTGATCCCTGCTTCCGGTATGAGAAAATTAAACTTATATTCAAAATGAGTTTGATCCAGCAACCCCACTGCTGAGTACGTATGCAAAAGAAAGGCAATCAGTATGTCCAAGAGCTATCTGCACACCGTGTTTACTGCAGCACTATTCACAATAATCAAGATACAGAATCAACCCAAGTGTCCATCAACAGATAAATGGATAAAGAAAATGTGGTGCATATACACAAATATTATTCAGGCATAAAAAAGAATGAAATTCTGTCAATTGCAGCAACATGGATGGAACTGTAGGGCATTATGCTAAGTGAAATAAGCCAGGCACAGAAAGACAAATATTGCATGTTCTCACTCGTGTGTGGGAACTAAGAAAGTTATCTCATGGAGGCAGAGGGTGGAATGGTGCTTACCAAGGCTGGGAAGGGTGGGGGTGAGGGTCGAAGAGAGGTTAGTTAATGGATACAAACATATGGTTTGATAGAAGGAATAAGTTTTAGTGTGTGATAGAACAGTGGGATGACTATAGTTAACAATAATTTATGTGTATTTCAAAGTAGCTAGAAGATTTTAAATGTTCCCAGCAAAAAGAAATGATAAATGTTCAAAGTGATGAATATCCTAAATACTTTGATTTTATCACTATGTATTGTATGCGTGTATCAAAAGAGCACAGGTACCCCCAAAATAAGTACAACTATTATGTATCAGTTTAAAAAATTTTTTTTAAATGGATGTTGAATCTTTATAAAATTATAAAGATTTGCCACACAAACCCTGGGCCGGAGGTGGGAGACAGGGAGACTGACCGCAAAGATGCGTAGGAGGATTTGGGGGCGTGGTGGAGATGTTCTAGACTTGACTGCAGTGGTAGTTACACAATATACACATTTATCAAAAACTCGTCAAACTGTACACTTAAATTAAGTGTATGTCTTTGCATATAAATGAATCTTTAATAAAGATAATTTTTTTAAAAAAACAACTCACTTTGCCCAGTTCCTAGGCCCCTTCACCCCCCAGCCCCAGGCAGCTTCTGGTCCAAGCTGTCACCACGCAGCAGATTGAGCCGGAGCCCTGCGCCACTTCCTATTCCCGGGCACGCAGGTGCCCACTCACCCCCAGTGAAGGCGTTGGTCCCCCTTCCTCTGGGTCTCTTAGGGGAAAGATCTGCTCAAGAAAAATATATATCTGTTCCTCCAGTTCCCGTTTCCCCCATGTTCACCTCAGTCTCGCCTAGAAAAATTGCACACGAGGACTCTTTATTCTTCAGGAAAAGATGCCAAGAGATGTGACTCCAGCCCTGGGGGGGACAGGCCTCTCGGGCTTTGGGAACCAGGTGCGGCCCCTCCGTCAAGGTCAGACGCCCCAGACCTGGCTCAGGCTTCTTAGTGGTGTGGGGCTGGGGTAGGACCCGTCAGCAAACACCAAAGTTTGGCAAAGCAAATGCCTCCTCTTTACAGAAAAACAACAAAATGGGCTCCAGGGAAGGCTGAGAGCCCAGTGCTAGCATCCAGGGCGCCCTTACTGCGCGCGGGGCCCTCCGTTTCCATCCACGCATGAGGCAACCCGAGCACCCGTGCCGGGGACACTGGACCGGGTGTTACCAGACACTGTGCTCCCTCTGCTGCTGCAGTGCCATGATTTTCACTAGTGTAATACACTTATCATGATATATTTTAAAATGAAATCTGAACCCTCTCTATCCTGAGTCAGACCCAGGTGGCCGTGCATGGCTTTAGGATCCCCAAGCCAACGGGGCTGCCCTGCTGCCAGAGCTGTCCCACCCCACCCCTCCCTGTCGGTCAAGGCCCCCTTTCCAGGGTACACGTGGGGTTCCGTCGTGTCTGTGCCCACCAGGCATTGGTGCTCCCCCAGAGCCGTTAGCTTTCCCCCTTTGCTTCAGGATCCCTGATGGGATCCGATCAGGTGGGTGTCGGGGGCTTTAGGAAAACAGGAGGGAATGAAGGAGGGGACGGGGAGGGGCAGCTGGGTGGGAGGGGCACCCAGAGCTGCTCTCCAAGTCCAGTCCTCCCCTGAGCTGCTGTCCTTTACTAGAGACCCCTCCCAGATACCATCCTTGGGTCACTCAAGCCAGAAGGTCAGAGGAAGCTCGGGGCTCGGTCCCTCCGCCCTTCTCACGGGGAACTGCTGTTGTGGGCACAGCGTAGATGTTGGTACCCATTTCTCTCTTAACGTGACTTTTCCTGTGACTTTTCGCAACCACCATTGATGTCTCTGTTTTTCAGAGAACGCTGGACTCAGAGAGGTTCAGTGATTGTCCCAAGGTCACAGAGCAGGCACCTGCTGAGCAGAAGCCTGTGCCCTTCCTGATGGTACCACAACACCCAGCAAGTCTGCTGAGCTCTCGCCGTGAGGCTGAAGCCCACAGCTGTGGCGTCCCCCGCTCCACGCCCCGGGCCCCCCGTGCATGCTGGATGGATGATGGCTTGGCTCTGGGATGCCCTGGAAGCTGGATGTGGGGGCCGTGGTGACAATCAGGAGCATTAATGAAATTACTGGCGATAATCCCCTAAAACCGTGACCAAAACATAACCACCCGAGGTGCGATAAATCCCAATCGTTTCCGTGACTCTGCGACAGGAGGACACGGCGGGAACATAGCTCTGGACGCGCCCTGCCGTCCTCCCCTCCCGCTCCGGGCAGCCGGGAAGGCACCCGCATAGATCTTTCTTCTGAACATTTCCTCCTGGGCCATCCCGGTCACCATCCAGCCACGTTCAAGTTCCAATTAACTCCTGGCCCCAGATTAGATGGGGAGGCTTGGTGGATGAGCACTGACCGCAGGTGCGCAGAGACACTGAGGCCCCAGAGGAGGGTGCTGCCCCTGTTAATTGTGTTTGCTGATTGCTATTTAATTGCTCAGATTCGTCAGGACTGCGCCACGCTTCCCTCCATGAGTTCCGACATTTGTGAGCAAGATGTAAAGGTGTGAGATTGGGTCAACCACAGGACGTTGAGGCGTCTCCGTTTCCCCAACTCCACCAGCAAGTCCCAGGGCCACTTGGCTGAGCCCCGCCTGCTTCCCAGCGCCCAAAGGCCCCGCATCTGAGAGGGGTTAAGAGATTAAGAAGCTAAGAGGTACAAGGGGCATTTCCATTTTCCCCCAGCTCTGTCATCTCCCTGTAACTCCTAACCACACAAGCCAGATCAGGGAGCAACACCAGGCCACTGGCAGCTGTGGCTGTTGTGTATTCACTACTGATGTGTGCAGACGCTAAGTTCAATCTCCTGCACGCTGTACCTCACTTCGATCTCACAGGGAGCTAGAGACAAAGCATTATGAGTGTCTGTCTTTTACACTTGGGTAAACTGAGGCTCCAAGAGGGATAGTGACTTCCCCAGAGCCACGCAGCTGGTCACTGGGAACGTCACAATTTAAACCCAGTCTCTGTGGCTCTAAAGCTCAAATTCTTAAAACAATCTCCTACCCTGCCCCCCTCTCATAATTAAAATAAATATTTGGGGCCTTTATGCTTAGAGCTGCATGCACAGTAGCTCATTTAACCTCGCCACAGCCCTGTGACGGGGGTACCATTGCCGTGGGCTTTTTACAAAGGAGGAGGCTGAGAATTGAACGGTCTAAATATCACCCTGAAGTCACACAGCCTGGAAGGGACAGAACCAGTCGTAGGATTCTAACTCCGTGGATCTGCAGAGACAGCGTGTCGTATTCACCTGCCCAGTCTGGCAGGTGTTTAAGCCACACAGGGGCTTAATGCCCAGGGAGTGTCTCGTTAACGTAGAGCGAACACAGAACTGGACTGAACCGAGTTCAAAACCAGACTCTTCCCAGACGCAGCAACTTTACCTAATCCAGGTGGGCCTCAGTGTCACTACAGGTAGACTGGGAACAATAAGACCCACGCCCTGTGAAGATAAATGAAAAAAATGTACGTAAAGTGGAGAATATATGCACAGTGCCTCACAGGATGCAAACTCTCGAAAAATACAGTTCTTACTTTCTAAGTGAAAAAGCAGAAATCTCAGGCTCTACTCAGAAAAAAAAGATCCAAATACCCCAGTCAACCTGTGCAGTATCCAGCTGTCTTGCCATACATCAAGTGAACCACTGTTCTGAGGCTGGTTTGGAGACCGTGCTACACCGCGGTGCCCCGGCAGGCGTGTGTTTTCAGGAGGCTGGACCCAGAGGGACCAGGTTTCCGGCAGGGCCCTGTGGCTGACCCGCAGGACCAGGGGTCACACCCCGCAGGGCAGAGGGCTGAGGGGAGACCAAGCCAGCAGCTCCTCTTAGGCCAGGGGACACACGCAGGTGACCCAGGCCAGCAAATGCGGCCCGAGGAGCTTTCTGAGCCTGGTGCCCATCCCTCGCCTGCAGGGCCAGACCCAGTCCTTGGCCGGGGGCTCTGCAACAGTTTCATGGCTGAGCAGCCTCCAGCCCGACCAAATCGTCGCATGGAGCAGAGTCAGGCCGATGCCCAGGCCCCGGGCAGCCTGAAGAAAGCCGACACACTTTCTTCATAGAGAGAGCCCAGGATCTGAGGGAGGCAGCAAACCTAGTGTGACGCCAGGGTCCTCTGGGCACCAGCCCTGCAGGTCCTCATCCACAAGCGCGGATGGTAGAATCTTTCAGGACGGGATGGAGGGTCGAATGAGACAAAGCACCACCCAGCTTGGTCTTGGCAACAATCATCGGACGTGACCGTGTGTCCGACAGTAGGGGTGTGGGTTTTAAGAGTTACCCGCGCTTATGAACGCAGTCCAGTTCCATCACCTCTACCTTCGGTGTTGCTGTGCATTAATGCACCGTGATGTATTTGGCCATACTACTGTTGATGGGCGTTTGAGTTATTCCCTTTATGTTTTCTATTACAAATTAGACTGCTGTTAACATTCATGTGTCCTGGAGCTCCTCTGGAGTTACAGACACACATGTGGAATTTCTGGTTTGTAGGGTAAGTCCATCTTTAAACGTACTAGATGGCAAATTGTTTCCCTAAGTGTTTGTACCCATCCACACTCCCACCAGCAATGAATAAAGCTCCTATTGTCTCGTTGGCTCCCCAGTTTCTGGTGTCATCATCAGGGTCCCGGCCGGTAGCTGATTCTTCCATGGAGAGGAGTTAATGAAGAGACTACTTCCCAAAGAGTGCTGGGGTAACAGAAGGAATAAGGTGGTGAGGGATGCTTGTGCCACTTCTGGGATGAAGGGACAGGGAGGGTAAGTGTTGCCAGAGACCAGCGACATCGGGAGCCTGGAGCAGGGCTGCCCTGTAAGAACTCTAGGAGTGGACAGAGGGAGCCACACGGGAGGGGGCAGAGAAGTAGTCCAAGCTCTCTCTTCCCACCACACAATCTGTGCCAATAAGGACCCAGCAGGCGTGGGGCCCAGGTGGCACAGAGAGGTCAGCCTGAAAGGGCACAGGGCAGGGCAGGAAAGAGGTGTGGAGAATGGCCACACATCAGACTTTCATGTCTGTACCTACGCATTCGGTGTGAGATGCTTTCTTATTTCGATTTTATTAATAATTTGCATTTCTGCAGTTACTAGTATGAGCGGGCATCTTTTCATAAATTTTATTGGAGATTCATAAATCTTTCTCTATGAAATGCCCATCTGTGACATTTGCCCACTTTTCTTATTGATTTGCAGCGTTTCTTGGTGTCTTCTAGGTACTAATCCTTTATCGGTTACATGGACAGGAAATATCTTCTCCAGTTGGTGGTGTGCCTTTTGCCCTCTTTATGATGTCTTTGGATAAACAGAAGTGTTTAGATTTTAATATTGTCAACTTTATCAATTTTTTCCTTTATGATTTATTTTATTGGGGGGGGTGTTAATGGTACGGGTTCTTCTAAGTCTTGTTTAGGAAATCATCCCTCCCTGAGGTTATACATTCATACATTCATTCTCCTATATGCTCTTTTAAAGTCTTAAAGTTTTGCTTTTCACTTTTAAGTGCTTGATTCACTATGTATCAATGAGTGTAATGAGAGAGGTGAGCGTGTAATTTCATTTTTCCACAAGAATAAACAATTGTTTCAGCATTATTGATTGATTGATTAGCCCTTTCTCTTATCCTATCCATATTATGCAATGTATCTTAATTTATTTAAGAATTTTAAAGATGTCTTCAAAAATGTCTTATAGTGTTCAATACAAAGATCTTGCCTATCTTTCATCAGATTTAGTCTTAGTTTATTTTTATTGACATTGCTATTTATAAATTGTATTTGTTTAAGTTAAATGTTAAATTGATAATTGCTGGTGTATAGAAGTACACTTAATGTGTATATTGATCTCATGTCCAGTAAAGTTACATAAAGTTTATATAAGATCACTATAACCTTTATTAAGGTTTAATAACCTTACTAAACTCTCTACTTAGTTTGTATAATTTGTCTCAAGGTTCTTTTGGATTTTTCTAAGACAAGCACGTAACAGTTTTATTTCTTCTTCTGATCTATCTTTCATTTATTTTTCTCGTCTTATTGTACTGTATAGTTCCTCCAAGAAAATGTTTAATAGCAGTGGTGATAGTGTGCATTCTTGGCTTGAAGAAATGCTTTAAGTATTTTGTCACTGAGTGTGATGTTTGCTACAGGTTTTTAGAATCTGAGTAGCTATTTTGGAGTTTGTATTGAAGTAAATCTTTCTCTATATATATTGAAGTAATTATATCTTTTTCCTTTCCTTAAATATTAATGTGGAAGAAATAAATTAATATATTTCCTCTTTTTGTTTTCTAGAATAAAATCAACTTAGTCACAATAGGTTACCTGTTTTATACCTTGCTGCTGTATTTGGCTAACAGTTTTAGGATTTTTGCATCCATGTTAATGTTTGAGATTAACCTATAATTTTCCTTTCTCAAATATAGTTTCATATCAAAACTATATACTTTAATATGTTGATTCTGTAAAACTATTCTCTGAGAAAAATTGTGTAGGAATAATATTATCTATTCTTGAGTAGTAAAACCTGAATGTAAAACTCACTGGGTCTAGTGTATTCTGTATAGGAATATTTAAACTAAATTCGATTTCCTTAATGGTTATAGGAATTTTAAGGTTTTTCACTTCTCTTCATTCAGTTTTGGTAATTTATGCTTTCCAAGGATTTTATCCATTTTGTCTAAGTTTTCAAATTTACCAGCTTAAAATTGTTCATAATATTTTCTTACGATCTTTTGTGCCTGTGCTGTATCTAACCTTTCCATGATGTATTTAGAAGAAAATGAATCAAAAAGTGGCCTGTAAAATATACCAAGTTACACACCAAAAATGTAAGAATTTATTGCTGAGTATTATTTTTGAATTATTAATGATATTTGTTTTCTTCTTTATACTTTCTAAATATTTTTCAATTTTCTAAAATGAACATGTATTGCTTTTAAAACCAGGAAAAGACGCACGTATCATTTGTTTCCCAAAAAAGATAAAAATGCTTAAGAAAAATAAGGCTGGGACTATTACTAAGCAGCATTTGCTCGGCCTTCCTCCCCGTCTCTGATCTTAACTCTCCACCGCAGACCGTACCCGTCCTCTGGGCATCTCTTCCTTCTTCTCCAGTCAACTCCCTCCTCTTGGCTGTCCATGCCCTGGCCTCCCTGGATGGCTGACAGAACTTTACATGGAACAAAGGGACAGCCTGCTTCGCCCCTTCCTCCCCCTCCCTGTCTGCCTGACCTGCCTGGGAGGCTGGTTCCTACCCTGCCCTGCCTACAATCTCCAGGGAGCGCCAGACGCGCCTGCTCATTCTCAGAAAACAAAGAGTCCTCCAGTCACTTTTGGTCACAAAAACCTGTCACCTCAGCAATTAAAATGTCCAGTGTGATTTACTAGTCAAACTCCAAGCATCATTTGCGGTTAAAGGCCCCTCCCAGCCTCTGGACAAGTTTGAGGCTGGACAGTGGAATAGAGGGAGGGGGCATGAGAACCTCTTTGGTCACCCCCTGTCCCACCCTCCAGTCCTGGCTGTGCCTTAAGATTTCACACCCTTCTAATCAGAGCAGAGACTCGGCTGACACCAATGTCCACAGGCATCGATCTCCCCTGGTCGTGAATTGCCTCCGGATAAAACCGTTGCCCACTATTGGGACTTACAGTGGGTCCTTCCAATGCCCTCGAGGGAACAGATGCTGATGTGACTCATGGAATTTGCATAGCTCAGAAAACATATTTTTCTGTCTCTGGCCGCTGCCGTTTTCTCCCCCATCCCTGAGAATCCAACTGTCTACCCTAATTTCAGCTCTTATTGCCTCTCCAGGAAGACGTCTTGGGCAGGATTTCAATGTCTCCAGGCTGGTTCCCCGCAGCATCTGGGGGACACGCAGGCACATCTGTTCCCCCATGGTTGTGGTAGTCTACCTGTCCCCAAGGTCCAGGGGCACACGCCAAGCTCTCTAAGTGGTCTCCTTGAAGCTCCCTCACCACATTCAAGGTGAGGATGGAGGGTCCTGCCTCCCACCTCATGGGGAGACTCAGCACAGATAACTCTTGGGTGTCTTAAGACACTTAAAACTCAACTGGTCCAAAATGGAGCCCCTATCATTCCTGCCAAATGCCAGCCCCTCCATGTCGCCCCCATCTCAGTTGACAGTGCACCCTCTCACTCAGGGTGAGGTCTGGAGTCATCCCTGACTGCTCTCTGTACCACACAGTCTCACTCAGTAGGAGACCTTGTCCAGAATCTACCCCACCTCCCCAACCCACAGCTGCCACCTGCTCGGGCCTCCTGGACCCACCCCTGGGCTCCCTGTTCTGCCCGCTCACTGTCTGTGCACACGTGGGGCTCTTGAGGGCTACCTTCGTCTCAAACCTGGTCACGGCTCCCCACTGCACTGTGCGGGGGTGAAGCCAGACCCTGAACTCAGCACCGTTTTGACCTCCCCTCCCTTTGCTCCACCTGCGGCAGCGGCACTGGCCCCCGCCCTCCCTCGACTCTGCCAGGCCCGCTCCCAGCTGGGGCATTTGCAGGCAACACTCTCTCAGCCTGCAGCAGACCTGTTCAAACAGCTGCTGCGTCGATTTTCTCACCTCTCCGAGTCTCCCTTGAATTATCCCCTTCTCAGCCAAGGCTGCTCAGACAGTCCTATTTAGCATTGTTTCCATGTCCCTCCCCACCACACTCATGTGTGCACACACACGAGCACACATGCACACACGCACCAGCCCTGTCTACCTCCTTCGCTCAGCACTTGCTGCTCCCTGACATACCTGGTCACTGCCTGCTTACGCCCTTTATGGAATGTGGGCTCCGGGAGTCAGGGACCTTGGTCTGCTCACAAATGAACCCCTGTGCCCACAGTGCCTGGCCTGCATCAGACCCTCGATTCGCATTGGAATCCACGAACTCTTCCCAGAGAAGGCCTTGCAGTTCCCAGTCTGCTGAGGGCTGGACGCAGTTCCTCAGTGCCTTCCTGAATGTCCCGCCCAGGTCCATCCAGCTCACTTTGGGATGTGGCCACATTTGGCACCACTGTGCCAGTTTAGGGCCTCAACTAAAACTCAGTTAGGAAAGTCTCTGGGATGGTAGGGTGACGGCTGCAGAAGCTGCTTCTGTACAGAAGCAAAGCCAGGAGCCAGCCAGGAAGCAGAGGCTGAGAAGTCGCAGCTATCAGTGGGACAAAAATTACAGATGAAACCCCTCTGTGACTTCTGAAGCCTCCCTTGCCCCTACAGGTTCCCTGTCCCCTTCCCGCACTCCATCCCCAAGCACAGGGCATTGCATTCCCATGTAGTCCTGCAGAGAGCCACACCCTCCCCTGGATCAGGAGGCCTCAGGCCTCGGGAGAGGAAGACGATGATCGCACTGCTCTCCCAGAGTATGGAGGTTTCCCACCACCTACCAGCAGCGCCAGGGCCTCCACCAGGTGTCTCTTCCCCAGACATGACAGTGTCATCAAACTTGCCAGAAAGCCGACTCACGTCCTGCTTGATAAGCAGCCCTAACGGTCCCTCCTTATGGGAGATAAATCTCAGTGATGCAACTGCAGCAGGACCGGATGAGCCTTCTTTAGAAAGGGTTCAGACGTAATTCATCCAAGTCTCCTTAATCCCAGCCCCATCCTGCCTCCCACGCCATCCCTGCCCAATGCAGGGTCGTCCACTCCATCGTCCGGTGGTAACCACCGAGGCTTCATCGGGGTCCACACCCAGGCAGGAGAATGAGCTCCCGGGCCCTGAGTGGTCACTGAAGCTTCAGGGACTGGCCAACCTCTCAGAGGGAAATCAGAACCTTCATCCTGCCTTTGCTGGGACGATCAGGAGAGACAATCCCAAGGAGGCCATCCCATCTCCTTCTGGAGCTCCCAACCCAGAGGACGCCCCGCTGAGCTGGGGGGTGAGGAAGGAGGGCCTCGAAGCTGCGCGGGGAGAAGGGAGCCCAGAAGAGCAGAGCTCACAGTCAACTGCCTGGGTTTGGATCCCGGCCGCACCCTCCACCCACTGGGCGAGCCCCTTCCCAGTCTTCGGTTTTCCCATCCGTGCAATGGGATAACACAATACCTCGCTTCTAAGGCTGCCGTGAGACATAGTCAAGATACTCCGTTAAGATCCTTTGGAAGCAAAACACAGTATCTGACTCTTGACAACTCAAGCACCTACTGGGAAGACTCAGGGGCGCTGGTCTTTATAACAGGAGAGGAAAAAGAGAAGCCCCAGACCCCAGAAAGGGCAGGACCCAGGTCAGCAACCTGGGCAGCAGGAACAGGCTCCCACAGCCGTTCTAAGTTTTTGTGGGCGTCGGAATAAGCGCACTCAGACGCGCGTTAAGAAACAGGCGAGACAATGCCAATGGGAAAACAGAGGGTCTTGAAGAATCCTGACTCGGCAGAAGCCCCTGTTCCCCGTTTCTCTAGTTGTGCACCCTGGTTTTTCCAGCCTGGTGGGCTGGTAGGCTGTAGGTTGGGGCAGAGTCGAGTCCTCCCCCTGGGCGGTTTGCTGCCTGGAGCCGGCTCCTCCCCCCGCAGCCCACTTCTCTCTCTTCTTCCGCCTGTCTTTCCTCCCTCCCTCTTCCTCAAATACACTCACACCACCCAGCAGCCCAAATTTGCTCTGGGGTTCAGCGAAGGAAAAACCTTTAGAAGAAGCAAAACAAGGTCTCCCAAGTAGAACCTGAGCCACTCCAGTGACACTCACAGGTCCACTAGCACGTCACGTAACCAGCAGAACATCCCCTGCATCTGGGAGGATCAGTCCCAATTTCAGGTCAGATTTGCTTTCAAGAGAAAAGAAAATCTTATGGAACTTGGGGTTGGGGTTGTATTGTTTCTGGGTAGAGTTGATGCCTCAGAAGAACAAAACCCAGCTTTGGGGCGCCTGCTGAAGTACCCCCTAGTGTTTTACTTCTGGGGAGGGCTGGACGAGGGTTCCTTGAAATCCATTATCTCTTCTTTTAAAGAGGTGGGTACGAGCTCAGACACTGGACTCAGACCACCTGGGTTCACATTCCAGCCTACCTAGCTCGGGGACCTTGGGCAGTCTTTAAAACTTTGTAAGCCTCTGTTTCTCATCTGTAAAGTAGGAATGACAATAGTGTCTCCCTTGGAGACTTGTAAGGATTAAGTGAAATAATGAGCGTGAGGTGTCAGCTCTCACCAGATCCTGGCTCTTGTGATGATGGTGGGGGTGCACAGACCTTGGCAGCCTCCTTCAGGTCTCTGGTGGTCACACCTACACCCACAGTTTACTGGATGTGCTTGCTTTTGACTTATTCCTTGAATGTGGAGAGAAAGGTTGGGGTTCTCACACGTGTCCACCTCCAGTGGAGCCCTGGTTCCTCAGGTCATCGAGCCACGGGGGTCCCACCTCTTGGTGACGGTGCCAACTGTTCAGCCTGGAACTGGGGAAGTAACCAATAAATGGACTCAATATTGGCCTACAGAGAAGCTGGCAGGTCTCACCGAGGTCACCACATCCATGTGGCTCCATTGTAGCTAGCAGACCATGGGAATGTGCGTGCTCAGAGCCAGTGTCCGAGAGTCCAAAGAGTCTATTTCCTCTTCCTTTGGGCACAATAAGGCTGTAAGCAGCATGGATCCCTTGGGAAGGGCTGGGAGAAAGGTCCCCACCATGCACCATGTACCTGTGGCTCCACTGTAGGTCCTTCCTCAGGGGCCCCAGGCCCCCTCCCTCCAGTTCAAAGGGCTTTGAGTTAATGAACCAACTCAGGCATGGGAATTCTCAGGACTCATGACTCTACCACAATATTTGACTTCATGATTCTGCTTTCCAGATCCAGATTTTGTTTATTCATTTATGTATTGATATAAGTTTACAAATCAAGTGGGCTTTATTGGGCTGCCCCTTGATTTTTGATTCCAAGAACCCTATGATCAATTAAGCACACCAGAGACCTCTGATCAGCAAACTTACCCTTATTCTTAATGAATGACCCCTCCCCCTCCTTCTCTGACCGTTAAGAGTGGCCACCCAGCCTCTGTTTCCCTGGGCTCCCTTCCCGACCACTATTGCTGTTAGTTTTACAAACGCAGCCAACACATGTTTAGTTCTTCTGGGGCGTCCTTCCCTCCCGATTTGTGTGTCAAGATCTTGGTAAAGGGAGTGTGACATTAGCGTTCTCAGGGACACGGTTAGAGTGAGTGGTTTGCAGGAAGGGAGCTGGTAAGATGGGATGATCCATATCGCCACCTCCTTTAGCCTATACATCCCTTCCTGTATCACACCAAGAATCTGGGCATCTCACCTTCATGCACTGAGAGCTATTTTTGAGCCCAGGCTTGTGCTAACCAGCGAGACAATGACCCTATTCCCTCTGTGCTGGTCAGGCTGGCACATTGCATTACATCTATACCACTGTGGATTTTGTCCCCCCAGAAGATGTCCCCGGTGCCTATGAATGTGACTTTATTTGGAAATAAGATGTTACAGATGTAATAAAGTTAAAATGAGGTTATGCTGGATTATTGAGGACCCTAACACAATGACTGTTGTCCTTATAAGAAGAGGGAATATTGAGGAAGAATGCCAGGGAGAACAGAAACACACAGAGAGAATGTCAAGTGACAATGGAGAAAGTTTGGAGTGACATGCATCTTCACGGTATGACAGCAACCACCAAAAGCCAGGAAGAAGCAAAGAAGGACCCTTTGCCAGAGCCCTTGGGGGCGGGGGCGGGGAGGGGAATGGGTCTGCCAACAGCTTGATTTTGGACTTCTAAGCCCCCAGAACTATGACAAAATAAGTTTCTGTTATTTTAAACTTCCCAGTGTCATGGTACTTTGCTACAGCAACCCTAGGAAACTAACACAACATCTAAAACTCACAATACCTGCATCTGTATTTATAAATCCAATCCAATATGAATTGTATTCTTCCTCTCTAAACATTCTTTCCCATGTACATGTCCCCAGACTTTTATGATAGAAATTAGCAAAGCCCTGCAGCTCTTTTGTAGTATAAATCTTCGTTTCATTTTGCAATCAGTCCCCTGGGACATGCCGAGGTCCAACTTGAGGACAATGCAGTGGATAAGAGAAGCTCACTTTCCCTCACAAGGAAGCTCCCGTTAAATATGGAGGGTCAGTGTCCTCAAGGAAGACTGGAACAGCTTTGTCAGACAAGGGATGGGGCTTCGTCCTCAGTTTAGTTGCAAGGAGGGGACAGACTTCAGGCTAACAAGAGGGCTACAAATTCTCCCATATACTTTTAGTTCAATTTTTAGGTTTCCACTTTTTCCTGGCTAGTGCCCTATATTTTACATACAAGACTTGGTGAAACTGTGAATTCAAGTGACAGTGTAATTCAGCATTCTGAAGATTGAGCTCTGAGGGTCTTTTTGTTATTGTTTTTTGTTTGTTTTGCTATTTCTGCTAGCTGAAAGATAAGATATTCTTACAGCATGGTCATAGGACAACATCCTTGAGCTTTATTCTGTGCTTTGAGCTGATTATTTCGAGTTTTGAGTTCTCTTGCTTTAGTTATTCCATAGAGCAGAAATGGCCAATTCACTGCAGGATCCTTAAATTGTTCATATATGCTATGGTTTGAATGTAGTCCCCAAAATTCATGTGCTGGAAACAATCTCCAATGCAACATTGTTGAGAGGTGGAATCTTTAAGGGGTGATTAGATCATGGGGGCTCTGCCCTTAGGGATGGATTAATGCAGTTGTGGGAGTAGGTTAGTATTTATGGGAGTGGGTTCCTAAAAGGAGTTAAACCCCCTTCCCCTCTCTCTCTCTCTCTCTCTCATGATCTCTTGCCCTTCTGATTTCTGCCATAGGATGACAAGAAGGCCCTTGCCAGATGTGGGACCCTCAACCTTGGATTTCCTGGCCTCCAGAATTATAAGAAATAAATCTCTGCTCTTTATAGATTACTCAGTCTCAAGTATTCTGTTATAGCAGCACAAAATGGACTAAATCAATAGGTCACACTGTTTTATGGTGGTTTCAATGTGGTCCCTCCCTCTCCATGTCTTTGCTCCACTATGTATTGGATTTCAGGTCATAACAGGCAATGATTTAGTGAGCTGCATGCTAGGGGCCACTACATTTCCATCCCAGAATATTAATTGAAACTTCCCTGCCTTTCATCCCATCCTGTGGCTGTGATTGCTAATGGTCCCAACTATTAAATCTCTCTCTCTTCTTGTAGTGTTAGAATGCCCCTTCCCCCTGCCAGGAAAGCACAGGTCTGACCAGCTGGGGATTAGCTTCCCCACCTCCCTTGCAGCTAAATGTGGCAATTTGACTAAGCCCATGGGATGCCAGCAAACATAATATACACAACTTCTCAGTCATGGTCCCAAAAAGAAAGACGACTTCCCTCCAGTTTTGTTTTCTTCCCCCAATGTCTTGGAAGTGAGGTCAACTTCAACTCAGCAGCTGCATGTGGAGAATAGCAAAGCCTTTCCAACACTCAAACTGTTGTACAAGAAAGAAATAAATGTTTACCTTGGTTTAGCCACTCTCCATTGGGATCTCTTTGTTATAGTATCTTACAGCCCCTCCTGTAAATGACATAAATCCCCAAATCCTCACCCTATCCCTGGGGGTCTCTTGTCTTCTCTCCACACCTGGCATCAACTTGTGCATCAGAGTTCTTGGCTGTAGCAAAGACACTGGCTCTAGGTAAATTCAATACAGGCAAACACACACACACACACACACACACACACACACTAGAAAAAGATCAAGTGATTTACAAGCCTACAGAAAAGTGAAGGACCAGGCTTTAAAATGGACAGAAACCAAGGGAATTATGGAGGAATAAGTAGGAAAGTCAGGAACAAGGTTACCTGATCCACGTGCCCTCCATTGCCTCTGCTGGGAAGAATCATACTGAATTCTCCCCATAAGCTTGTATCTTTCCCTACAGACTCCGAGATGTGTGAGAGCATCTTAGGGGCTGAGTGCAGGTCGTGCTGCATCTGCTGGCCGGCTGTGTGGGGGAGGGAGGGGACAGCTTCCCATCCGGACCACACTCAGCAGGGAGTCACTGCAGAGGACAATCGGGTCCCACGGGGAAGCCCATGTCTACGGTGACACAGTTTAGAGAAGTGTCCATCCCAGCACTCCACACCTGAGAGCCTGAGTGACTTTGAGAACCACAAAGCCTCACACTTTAGGAAAACAGAAAATTTTGAAACCTCACAAATTTGGGCCCTTCCATAAAAAAGTCAAAAGGAGAACGGTTTGGGCTCTCAGTAAAGCAGCCATTCCAATAGGAGCCTGCTGTCAGGAGAAAGCTGTAGCCTGTTTCCCAATAACTTCCCAAGGAAATCATCATTATCTTAGACACAAACAGCGTGTCCATCTTGCCAGTGTCTGCCCTCATTCATAGAGCTGGTGAGCTGGCCGTGTAGACCCTAAACACCAGTGCACTGATTTACAGGGAGAAATACACAGACGCAGGAATCAGAATGCTCACGTATGTGGAGCCAGTCCATTCCCTCCCTGGAGGAAGACTGACAAGGCAAGCAGAGCCAGTTAGAATCGGAGTGCTGTTTGGTGAGCATGGAATCAGAACAAGGACAAATATTTAACTTGGGAGAGCCTGGTGCTCACATCTCATTGCAGAGATGGTCTTTCCAAGGCCCTGGAATACAGAAAATCCACTATTTGAGGCTCCTTCTCCCTGGACAAGACAGGGCATAAAACAGTTCAATCATTTGGAAAACATTTGTTGAGGGTGCACCATGTCCTACACTGTGGTAGCCCCAGGGACAAAGTGGTGTGTTCAGGGGACAGCCGGGAGCCTGTACAGGTGCACACTGAGCAGAAGGAGCACGGTCAGAGAGGAAGCAGGTGGGGCAGATGGGCCAGGGCCCGTGTGGCCTTCAGGCTCAAGGAAGTGGGTTTGAAATTTGTCTGCGTGAGATGGGAACCGACTGTATTCGATTCCTATTTCACCAGGCTGAGGGAGGGAAAATTAGGACATTCCCTTGGGAACTATTGCAATAATCCAAAAATGTCACGTGGCCTGTAGAGGAGGCTTTGGACATGGAGAGGAAGAGGGAGGTTAGAGATAAATCCCAGGGGAGTAACCGGCAGGACGTGCTGGCAGATCTGGTGACTTGGATTTCAGGCTTGACCTACAGGCGGAAGGTGGTGCCATTGCCCAAGATGAGAGATGCTGGGGTCTCTGGGTGGTTTCTCTCAGCTGAGTTTTCAATTTATGGAGAAATAAAAACCAAGAAGTGGCAGATGGAAACCAAAATATCACCTTTGATGGGGGATACATCAGAGAGCTGTGCCCTCAGGGGCAGAGGGCTTCTGCCAAGGAGGAGGGTGTTGCCGAGTGGGCACCACGCTGACTTCTTCCCGCTCCCAGAGAGCCACCAGGCGAAGGGCAGCGAGCTAGGAGGCGTCTGACCAGCGGAGCTCCTCTGGCCTGGAGGGAACTCGGACAAGGACGACTGAGTGAGGAACAGGTCTAGAGGGCACGCCGGGCAGACAACCAAGCAGAGTAAAATGCCAGTCTCAGTGAGTGTAAGTGGCATCCCAAAAGGAATGTGTGTGGAAGGAACATGTAGAAAACCCGAGCTTGGTAGAGGAAGAAGGAAGAACAAGAAAGAGTAGGGAGGAGGGAGGAGAAATAGAAGCGAAGCAGCAATCCCCGTTAGCATCACAACCGGTGCGGTGACAGAGACAAGTGTCCGCAGTTCGCTCCCCCGTTCATGAAGAGAAACAGGAAGGAAAAAGCAGCGACCACAGCAACGTAACTGACTCCAACCCACTGGAGCGGGGCCTACCCAGCCCAGCCCAGAGACCCCTGGAGTTGCCACCAGGGTCGCCCACCTAAAAAGAATGATCCTGACCTGTTCTGCCTGCGAGCGCGGGGTTGGCCCGTCGGAGCCCCTCCTGCTCCAATTCACGTCCCTCACTCTGGAATGACTGCCTTGCTCGTGGCCAACTGAAGCCTAACGTCATCAAGAGCAGATCCCCCAAAACAACCCTGCGTGTGTGAGCAAGTGCTGGTGACCCAAATCCCACCCCCAGGGACAGGCGCCAGTCAGAACCCAGCCTGGGGTGAGTGAGGGCGATTTCCACTGACCCCCCCCAAGGGAGCAACTCCCCTCCCCCTGGACAGCACCCTTCCCTCTGCCCCGTCCTTGGGTGCGAGCTCATGAGGAAGCACCCACGGCAGAAGGCGGTACTAAAACTAGGAGCAGGTCTGGCAGTTCCTCGGAAAGTTAAACCCAGAGCCACCACGTGAGCAGCAACTCCCCCTGTAGGCATCCACCCAAAGAGCTGAAAGCAGGGACTCACACAAGCGCGTTCACAGCAGCCAGAAGGCAGACGCACCCAGGTGCCCTGCGCGGATGATCGAATAAAGAAAGTGTGGCACGTCCATGCAGTGGAATGCTATTCCACCATAAAGAGGAGCAAAGTGCTGACACGTGCTACAATGGGGATGAACCTCAAAAACATCATGCTGAATGCAAGAAGCCAGACACAAAAGGTCACACGGTGCATGATTCCAGAGGCAAATCCGTAGACAGAAAGCAGATTAGTAATTTCCAGGGGCTGGGCGAGTGGAGCATGGGGGAGACACTGCTTAATGGGTACGGAGTTTCCTTTGGGGGTGGTGAAGGTGTTTTGGGACTAGGAAGAGGTGATGTCTGCACAACATTGTTAATGTCCTAAATGCCACTGAATTGTGTACTTGTAGAATGGTTAATGTTACATTATGTGGATTTCACCTCAATCAAAGCCAAAAACAAGACAAAATAAAACAAAAACTAAGGGCAAGAAGAAATGTTTGACTTGTGACTTGGAAAACAAGAAGGCAGTCTCCAGAAGGACAGAGCACAGGGCAAAGACGTGGAGCCGTGGAAGGAAGTCCAGGAGGTGTTGTTCAGGGGGCAGGAAGTCCCAGAGAGCGTGTAGCCCGATAGACTCAGGCGGGTAGATAACACCGGGCATAACGCTAGGCAGGCCGACCAGGGTGACAGCGTGGAGGTCCCCAGAGGATAGGATGAGGGGTGTGGACCCAATTCTGCAAGGGCGAGAGCTGGGCAGGGCAGCCTCCACTCTGTTCTAGAAATAGCGTCTGGCAGCAGTTCGGGGGGTGGATTATGGGGAGGAGGAACCAGAGGGAGGCTTTGGTCAGTGAGAGATGTGACCCTTCTGCTGAACATTTGTGTACCCCAAATTAATTTAACTCTACCCCGATGTGAAGTGTTAGGAGCGGGCCTTGGGAGGTGATTAGGTCATGAGGTGGACCTCAGGAATGGTCAGTGCTTTGTGAGGACACGAGAGATGATTTCTCCGATCACATGGACAGCTGAGACACTGTCTGCAATCAGAGGGCTCACCGATTGCCGGGGCTTGATATGCCTCAGCCTCCAGACCTGTGAGAAATAAATGTTTGCTGGTTAGGACACCCAGTCTGTTGTATTTTGTCACAGCAGCCTGCTACAGTTCGGCTTGTTTGACCCTCCAAATCCCATGCTGAAATTTGATCCCCAGTGTGGGAGGTGGGGCCTAAAGGGAGGTGTTCGTGTCACGGGGGCAGACCCCTCGTGATTAGATGAATGCCTTCCCTGGGCAGTGGGGAGTGGGTGGGTTCTTGCTCTATTGGTCCCCAAGACAGCAGTTGTCAAAAAGTGCCTGGCACCTCCCCGCGCTCTCTTGCTTCTCTCTGGCCATGCGGTCTCTGCACACATGGTTCCCCGTCGCCTTCCACCATGAGCAGAAGCAGCCTGAGGCCCTCCCCAGATGCCCAGTCTTCTGGCCTGCAGAATCACGAGCCAAATAAACCTCTTTTCTTTATAAATTACCCAGCCTCAGGTATTCCTTTATAGCAACATAAATGAGACACAGCCTGAGCTGACTGAGAAACCATTGTCCAGGCAGAAGGTGTGACAACCAACTCTGGGACAAAGATGGTGAAAATCACAGGAGCTTCGTGAAGTACGTGTCTCACGGGTGTAGAATGCAGTACCGTGGCGCATGCTCGATGTTGGTAGTGGTGGCAGTGTCGACCGAGGTGATGGTGAGCATGTGAACTGGACACACAGGCACCTGCCTGGGTTCACCATGTGCCAGGCACCGTGCAACTCCTTATTCATCCCAACAACAACCCTGTGAGGAGGCATGACCAGAATGCCCACCTGGCACCTGAGGAAAGGGGGAGAAGCTAACGACCTACAGAGGCCACAGCAGGGAAGGGCAGAGCTGGGATCTGAAGCCAGCTCCTCGGGCTCCAGAGCCAGGCTCTAAACTGGCCTGCCAAGTGACTTAGAAAAACTTAGACAAAAACGTCTGCGGAAGAAATGTTCAAACCAGAACATTCGTATGCAGGACTCAGGATTCTCAGACAGAAGAGCCTCGTCTTGCAGAGGAGAGATGTGGCCCTGTGTGGTCGAGGTCCACCCAGCTTCACAGCAAGGGGTGATCATCACCTGGATAATGACTGTGGACAGTAAGATGTCTACTTTCTAATCACAGAAGGCTCTGAATGTCACCTTACATTGCAGAAGGGACTTTGCAGATGCGGTTAAGTGAAGAACCTTGAGATGGGGAGATGATCCTGGGTTACCCAGGTGGCCCTAAATGCAATCACCAGCGCCTTATCAGAAGGAGGCAGGGAAGGGAAGGCCACGTGACCACAGAGACACTGAGACGCAGCCGTCGCCACCACCCCCCACTCTCGGATGCAGCAACGGGGACACGTGGGAGGCTGTTGCCATTAGAAGGGAGAGGAGGTGGGCCTGCAGCTCTGAGGGGAAGTACTCACTGATTTGTCATAGATTTAATTTTTCTTTTTTCCAGGGAGCTCCACCAGCAGAATTTTGCACACATATTTCATCCCTTAAAAAATTCACAGAGAGGCATTCTCTTGCTTCCCCACACGGCTTTTCCTGTTAGTTAAGAAAACAAGAGTGGTCACCCTGGGCCAAGCCCACATCACATTCAGCCCAGAAGCTGGGCTCCAAAATTGGTACCCAGGGATGATGTGAAATAGTGATCTTCTTTTTTGGGTAATTACTGATTTCTTACTTGAGGCCAGCTGGTTGAAATATTAGCATTTGTAAAACAGGAAATTGTACAAGGCGGCTCTCCCAGCCCGGAGGCCCTCTAGGGGGGCTGCATTAGTGGAGACCAACAAGCAGGTGGCCCCCATACCCTCAACTCACTGTTCAAGCTGAACCGACTGTGGCGGCTTTGGCAGAGCTGGTGTCTGATGCCCCCCGGGAGCAGGGGGAGCGGAGGAGGGGCAGCCCCCCAGTGGAAAGAAGGGTGCTGGGCAGACAGAGCCGAGCCTGCCGCAACCCCAGAATATCCCCGCTGGAGGGGGCCCCGTGAGATAGGCCCAAGGCGCCTTCACTGGTCTGCTCAGGCTGCCGTAATAAAATGCCACAGACTGGGTGTCCTAAGCCAAACAGACATTTTCTCATATTTCTATAGTCTAGAAGTCCAAGTTCAAGGCATCAGTGGGTTTGGTGTCTTCTGAGGCCTCTCTCCTGGGCTTGCAGGTGGTCACTTTCTCGCTGTGTCTTCACGTGGTCTTCCCTCCATACAAGAGCATCCTTGGCATCTCTTCTGCCTCTTATAAGGATACCAGGGCCCCATCCTTATGACCTTGTTTAACCTTAACCCTTCTTAAAGGCCCTAGCTCCAAACACAGTCACATTGGGGGGTTAGGTCTTCAGTCTGTGAATCTGGGAAGGGGGGACACAATTCTGCCCGTACCAGTGCCCCAGCTGGTTTGTCCCAGCTACACACCCAGCCGAGGGAGCCCTTAGAGCGTTCTTTCCCCAAAACCCAACTGGTAGCTCCCACTTGACGTGTTTTCTCTTACCCTGTCATCTCTCAGAAGAGGGGGAAAGGAAATAGAAGCAGACATAGAAATAGACAATAGACATAGACAATAGAAAACACAGTGAAAATTCAATCACCTGGGACCCACCAGCAACATTCTTGAATTATCTGGGAAAGGTGTGCCCACCCTGTGTTGTAGAGAGAGGCGGCTGACAAGAACAGCCGGCTCATGCCAGAGGGCTTGTTTGGAAAATGAAAGAGCTCCAAGGGTATGTCCTGGGACCAGAAGAGACAGGGCCCAGTCCCCTGCACCTTCTGTGCGAATCCCTGGAGAAGCAGGGCTGCATGCAGAATGCATCCCTGACAACTGCCTCCACCCCCACCCCCGCCAGACTCCATCCTGGGCCCACAGTGGGCTTCCCAAGGCAAGGAGTGGAAACAACAGGGTGATTTTCCAGAACAAAATCTGCCTGCGGAAGAGAGGCCTTCCTTTCCCCCAGTTAGCCCCAAAGTGACCACAGAATTAACGAAGCAGAAATCCTTGTTTCCTGGGCACTCCAGGGACCAGAGGCCAAACTCTAAGATGCCAAGAGATA
The DNA here is from genome assembly GCA_023783475.1 of Daubentonia madagascariensis. Lineage (NCBI taxonomy): Eukaryota > Metazoa > Chordata > Mammalia > Primates > Daubentoniidae > Daubentonia > Daubentonia madagascariensis. Next base: position 9,228,639 of record JAKFHU010001557.1, on the reverse strand, counting down.
ATGGGAGGCCGGGGATTCGCTGTGTCTGTTGATTCAGCTCTCAGGGGCACCCCCTGATTCTGCCCTTCGATTCTTCTCCATGCAGCTCCTGACTCAGGCTCCAGCCTTTGTCTATCTCACCAGTGTCTCTCTCAGAGTGAAGCTGAGGATTAGCTAATATTTGCAGACAGAAAGGGCTCCCTACAGAATAAACACAAATAACATTATGCCTGGGGCCCTGGCTGGTCTGAGATCCAATTGCAAACCCTCATTGCCCTTTTAGGCACCGCTGGGAATAACAGGGAAGGCAGAGCAGCCTTGAAACTCCCACTCCAACTCCAGAGCCAGGGCACAGAGATGACCCTGCACAGGACGGGGAATTGGGGTTCATCCTGAAGTCCACCCTCAGTAGGAAATCTCCCTCAAACAGAGGGGAACAAGCCCAGCAAATGGTCTTCTAAGTTCCACCAGGCAAAGATGAAACTACCAGGGAAGATGTCACCCTCCAGCATCATTCTGCCAGTGTGGCCCCGATGGGCAGTTCAGAGAGGAAGGGGGGACCTCTGGATTTTGAGTTGGCAGGCTCCCAAAGGGGGACTCCGACCTGCCTGGTGCTCAGGTGCACAGAGCTGCAGCTGCCAGCTCTAAGCCACAGAGCCCAGGGAAAGGAAGAGGATGTGCCAGAAGCATGTTGCTTTGGTCCTCCAGCTGTCTGGCAGACTTGAGGCCTGCGCCTAGCATTGGCAGGCCTGGGCAGGAGTCCCAGTGGTGGCTGGTATGTAAATCACACTAACAAACTGCTAAATGGAACATGTTCTACCCTCTGACCTTGACAAATATACTTCCTAATGACCCAGAAGGCCAGGTCCAAATTTAGAATTCTTGGACTCCTCAAGTTAAGCATCAGGGTATGCGTAGCAGCACAGGAGAGCTGGCCCAGGCTCTAGCCCTGCCCCCAGCCCCCCCATCTCTGTCCTGCAGAAGGATCAGTCCTGCCCTCGGAGTGGGCTCCCTAGGCCACACAAGCCCCGACCCAGCTCTTCCCACACCCTCCACTGACAGCCCCTTGGCCACAGGATTGTCCCAGGAAAATGGACTCAGGTGGGCACTAATAGCAGCTTAAGGCTTCAGGGCTGGGAGTCCCAGGGCCCCAGGTTCCAGAGTATGAGTTGGGGCTGTGGGGGAGCCTCAGGCTCCAGACAAGCACAGACCCTGGGCACCCAGACCCTCAGCTCCCTGGGCACCCAGACCCCCGTCTCCCTGGGCAACCAGACCCCCAGCTCCCTGGGCAACCAGACCCCCATCTCCCTGGGCACCCAGACCCCTGGCTCCCTGGGCATGCAGACCCCTGTCTCCCTGGGCAACCAGACCCCCGTCTCCCTGGGCAACCAGACCCCCAGCTCCCTGGGCATGCAGACCCCTGTCTCCCTGGGCAACCAGACCCCCGTCTCCCTGGGCACCCAGACCCCAGCTCAGCTGCAGGAGGTCACTCTGAGGCTGGACCGTGCCCAGCACAGACGCCCATCCCCCGTCAGACTCCTCTGCTGAAGGCTCGCGGAGGCAGCCGTCTCAACTCCCCGCAGCAAACCCTCTGGGTACAAAGTGGGATGTAAACAAATTAATAATGAGAATAATGAAAATAACAACACCACATTTCCTTAATTCTAAGACACTCATTCTGGTTTCTCTTTTTAGCTTGTCTGGAATTGGGACACATTTATAATTATGATGCGCGCTAAATACAGTGGGGCTTTACATGCCCTCCCCGGGTGCCGCTGCCGGGTGGACGGTGCCCCCGTCAGGAGAAGGCAGCTTAGAATCGGGGGCTTTCGGAGATGGTGATGAAAGCGCGGTCTGGCCCCCGCGGGCAGGGTGGAGACCCTCCGTGGAAGTTGGGAACAAGAGGCATCCAGCGGGGCCCTGCCGTGGGCCATGCAGGACCTCGGGGGCTGCGGATTCGGGGGAGGGCCAGGGTGGGGCTCTGTCCCACCTCACCTGGGTCCAGAACCTTCTTACCTGACACAGGGCCCTTGCACGAGGGGGAATCGGGAGTCCTGGGCTTCCATCCCAGTTTTCCCTCCACTGGGTACGAGACGGAGCTGTATGTTTCGCCAAAGCCCCACGTCTGAGCCACGTTGCACCTGCATCAACGTCACAGACCCAGGGGGTGGGGGACTCGGGCTCAGCTGGCTCAGCACCGCTTCTACACCAAAGGTGACTTCTGGCAATCACTCGTCGCTCCGACCAGTGAATATTCCAGAAAGAGAAGAAGTTCATTTCCTCAGACGCAGGCAGGGGCCGTGGCCCACCCTTTCAGTCAATAACTGATTATCTTGCTTGCAAATTCAATTCACTGCCTGAATCCAGCCTTCCTTGATGGGTCCTGACAAGTCGGATTGTTTTGGCGGAGTCTGTCAAAGGGAAAGGCCTCCCAGGGCGGGTGGATTCCACCTGGGCCCAGGCTTTGCAGGGAGCAGGACGCAGGGGCTGCCTGCTCCACACCCTTCGTCTTCCAGGATCCGCCAACCACGAGCGCCCTACCCGCAAGACCCCCCATCTCAGGAAAGAGTGGAGCTTGGGAATCGCCTGGTCTGCACTCACCCTTCCACTCGGAAGTGTGGGCTGCAGAGGGGAGAGCCACTTGTGCCCCCGATGGGCAAAGGGGGGGACAAAGGGACTTCTTGCTCAGGTGGGTCTCTCTAAGCAGGTGGGCAGGGAAGGATGCGTTCAGCTGCCACTGAGGTTTGCAGATGACGGATGACATTTCACTGGCTGGTCTTCCACATCCGGGACCAGGCCGTGCGGGTGGCAAGGCCGCTTCCTTCCCTAGCGGGGATGTGTCTCATGGTGGCTCCAGGAGATGAGTCTTTTCCTTTCCTTCGTTCACTTATTCACTACCACCTCCCAGGTCTCGTGCCGAGGCCTCTCAATACCGAAGAATGACAGTTCCTTGTCCTTGACGGGGCTTATGCATTCAGCTGCTCATTCCCCAAACACTTAGCAGCCTGTAACAGTGGCCTGCACTTTGCTAAGCCCAGCGAGGAGCAGGACTCAGTCCCTACCTTGGAACAGCTCGTGACTCCCAGCCACAGTCCGAAGCAGAATGATATAAGGGTCCTCGGAGGCACACAAATGGTGAGTTTCCAAACCACGCAGCCCAGGACCCCTCAGAATTCATTCAAAGATTCCAAAAATGATTATACAAAATTCCACTGTAATTATATTTAAACTTCTTCTAGAGATAATGAAAAATCAACACATTCCCAAAGGTGTTAAATGAAAAGTTTCACACGTCAGAGACCAGCAGTCTGTTTCTGCCTGACAGGCCACCTCGTTCTTGGGGAGGACTTGGAACAAAGCCCCTGCCGCTGTCCCTGAGGATGCATGATTGAGTGGGTGTGTCATTGATTAGGAGGGCCGTGGGTGCACTCTGACACCACCCACGTGCCAGGCGCTATTAATGCTGGGCAAGGGGGGCCAAGTGCATAAAGCTCGTTCACCGCAGGGTAGTGATCGGCAAGCCTGGGACACAGGGGACGCTGTCACTCCGAATATGTTTGAAATGCTTACTCAAAACCTGAAGGATTCCTGTTCAACTTTTGTCTTAATAATAAGGAGCATAAATCTTCCAAGCCTTGCTACCAGTTTAATTGGAGAGAATCTTGGGACTGCAAGGTAGACTTTTAAAAAATTGTTATTATTTACAAACTTCCTAGGAGAATCAAGGCCTTCCTGACATGGTCCAACTGAAAAATCTTTGGAAATAAGATGGATGCTGAACTGTCTTCCATAAATTTCAATTTCAAAATGTCTCATGCATCAAAAATCTGAACTATTAAGAGTAAATTGGATGCCAGTGCAAAACTGATTTAACCTCTTATTTACTTTTTCTTATTTTTGTTATGAAAACTTTCAAACCTACAGCGGAGTACAGAGAGTAGTATAATGAGCACCCACATACCCCCAAACCCAGATTTAACCCTACAAGTATGTGCTCACCATGAGATCAGACTCTGTGTATTACATCCACTGATGTATCCCCAGTAGTTTAAGGTCACAATGAGTACTTGTTAAATGAGTGGATGATTTAAACAAATATTACCATTGTATGAGGGAAAATAATATACAAGCTACAATCATGGCCTCTAATGCCAGGCCAGCAGGGTTCAGATCCTGCTTCTGCCACTTGCTAGCTGTGTGATCCAGGGCAGCTCCCTAGCCTCTCTGTGCCTTTCATCCAAGGACTCCATCCATTGAGGATCTTTTCCTGAATTAATTATTCCACTAGGGGTTGAAAAATGGTTGTTTTCTACTTCTAACAATCATTCTACATTTATTAGCTGAGATTTTTCTCTTAAGAACTGTCCCTCATCAACCAGGGCTATATAATTCTTACAGGTAAGAAAGAATAAATGCCTAATTATCCCCCTTTAATTGCTTATCTTCACAGTAAAGATTTTGTGTTTCCAATGGCTGGTATTAATTTTTTGTTAAAATATATTGTAGAATTCACCAGTCAAACCAACCAAGACTGGAGTTTTATAGAAAGGTTTTTAACTATAAATTCAATTTCTTTAAAAGACATAGGTCCTTCAGGTTATCTATTTCTTTATAAGTGAACTTGGGTAGTTTGTGTCTTCTTTTAAGAAATTGATACATTTTCACCTAAATTGTCAAATTTATGGACATAAAGTTGTTCATAATAGGTACTTATTATGGTTCGATGATCATAGTGTCTGTGGTGATGCCCTCTTTTACATTCAAGGTATGAGCCATTTCTGTCTTTTCCACTTTATTCTTGCTCAGGCTAACTTGAATTTTATCAGTTTCACTGATCTTTTCCATAAAAATAGCTTTTTGCTTTATTGATTTTTTCTATTATTTTTCTTGTTTTCAATTTCATTGTTTTGTGCTCTTTATTGTTACCTTCAACCTGCTTGTTTCCCATTTAGTTTGCTCTTTTTTCTATTTTTTTAGAGAAAAATAAAAAATAAGAACACAACCCATCAAAATTTGTGTGGTGCAACTAGTAGAGCTTAGAGGGAAATGTCAAGCGTTTTTTTTTTTTTCTAATATAAGCATTTAATACTGGACATTTCCTTCTGAGCTCTACTTCAGCTGCATTACACAAATTTTGGTATGTTGTGTTCTTATTTTCACTCAATTCAAAATATTTTCTAAGTTCCCTTTTGGCTTCCTTTTTGCCCCAAGGGTTATTTAGAAATATGGTGCTTCATTTCCAAGGTTTTCTAGATATCTTTCTGTTATTGATTTATAGTTTACATCTTTTATGATCAGAGAGCATACTTTTTATTTTTACAATTCTTCGAAATTTTTGAAATCTGTTAAGGTTTTTCATATGGCCCAGAATTTGTTTTATCTTGATGAATGTTCTATGTACACTTAGTAAGAATGTGAATTCTACTGTTTTTTAGTAGAATGTTCTATAAATGTCAGTTAGGTCATGCTGGTTGAAAGTGTTGCTCGGGTCTTTTGTATCCTTACTGATATCCTATTTGTTCTGTCAGTTACTGAGAAAGGAGCATCGAGGTCTCCAGTTATAATTGTGAATTTGTTTGTTTCTCCTTCAGTTCCATCAGTTTTTGCTTCATGTATTTTGAAGTTCTGGTGTGATGTCAATAGTCACTTGGGATTGTTAGGTCTTCTTGGGGAAGTGAGCCCCGTGTAATTACTCACTGTCTCTCCTTATTCCTGGAAGTGTGACTTGCTTTGAAGTTTACTTTGTCAGACATTAATAAAGCCACTCCAGCTTTCTTTGTATTGGTTTTTGCACGAAATATGTTTTTCTGTCTTTTACTTTTGTCCTATCTATATCCGTATATTTAAGTGGATTTTTCATATATAATATATAGTTGGGTCTTATATTTTATCCAATCTGATAATCTCTGCTTTTTATTCAGTATAGTTAGGCCATTTACATTTAAAATGATTTTTGATATTGTTGAATATAGGTGAACATGTTATTATTTATTTTCTGTCTGTCCCCTCTGTTTCTTGTTCATTCTTTCTCATTCCTTGCCTTCTTTTGGACTATTTTAATGTTTTTTAGTGCTCCATTTTAATTTTTCTTTTGGATTAGGCTGCATCTTTTTGTATTGTTTTTTAGAGCTTGCTCAAAGGATTACAATATTCATACCTAACCTATCATCACCTACCCAGAGTTAACATGTGTTTGAGAGTTGCTCTTCATCCTTGCCAACCCTTGGTATTTTGTCCTTTTAATTTTAGCCAGTCTTGTTTTGGAACTTTTTGATATGAGCCAATCTCACTGGAGTTAAGTGATATCTCATTGTGGTTTTGATTTGTATTTCCCTGATGATTAGAGAAGTTGAGCAATTTTTTATGTGTTTGCTGGCCATTATTCTGTCTTCTTTTGAAAAGTTTCTGTTCATGTCCTTTGCCCATTTTTTAATGGGGTTGTTTGATTTTTTCTTGTTGATTTTCCTAAGTTCTGTATAGATTCTGGTTATCAGCCCTTTATCAGATGCGCAGGGTGCAAATATTTATGTGGACAGATGGGAACATTCATACACTGCTGGTGGGACTGCAAATTAGTGCAACCTCTATGGAAAGTAATATGGAGATACCTCAAAGAACTAAAAGTAGAACTACCATTTGATCCAGCAATCCCACTGCTGGGTATCTACCCAAAGGAAAAAAAGACATTCTATAATAAAGACATCTGCATGCAAATGCTTATAGCAACACAATTCACAATTGCAAAGATGTGGAAACACCCAGGTGCCCATCAATACACGAGTGGATTAATAAAATGTGGTATATGTATACCATGGAGTGTTACTCAGCAATAAAAAATGATGGTGAATTAACACATTTGGTGGTATCCTGGATGGAGCTAGAGCCCATTCTTCAAAGTGAAGTATCACAAGAATGGAAAAACAAGCACCACTGGTACTCACCATCAAATTGGTACTAACTGATCAATACTTATGTCACACATGGCAATAATATTCATCAGGGGGCAGGCAGGTGGGAGGGGGGTGTAGGGGATGGGAAAACTCTCACTGAATGGGTGCAGGGTGTATAGTTTGGGGGATGTCCACGATTGTAGCTCTGACATGGGCAGTGTATGGGAAATATATATAACCAAAGTGTTGTACCTCCATAATATTCTGAAATAAAAGGAAAAAAAATAATAATAATTTTAGCCAGTCTGGTGGGTATGTAGTGGTATTTCATGGCAATTTTCCTTTTCCTTTTCGTGTCTAATGATGTCGAACATCTTCTCATGTGTTTATTTGCTATTGGAATATCATCCTTGGTAAAATGTCTGTTCAAATCCTTTGCCCATTTTTCAGGACTGAGAACCCAAATATAAAACCAACCTCATACAGTCGCCTGATCTTTGACAAACTCCAGAAAAACGTACACTGGGGAAAAGATTCCCTATTCAACCAATGGTGCTGGGAAAACTGGATGGCCACATGTAGAAGACTGAAACTGGACCCACACCTCTCACCTCTCACAAAAATCAACTCACAATGGATAACAGATTTAAACCTAAGACGTGAAACCATAAGAATTCTCGAAGAAAATGTTGGAAAAACTCTTATGGACATTGGCCTAGGCAAAGAATTTATGAAGAAGACCCCCAAAGCAATCACAGCAGCAACAAAAATAAATACATGGGACCTGATCAAATTAAAAAGCTTCTGCACAGCCAAGGAAACTATCACTAGAGTGAACAGACAACCTACAGAATGGGAGAAAATATTTGCATGCTACACCTCTGATAAAGGACTGATAACCAGAATCTATACAGAACTTAGGAAAATCAACAAGAAAAAATCAAACAACCCTATTAAAAAATGGGCAAAGGACATGAACAGAAACTTTTCAAAACAAGACAGAATAATGGCCAGCAAACATATAAAAAATTGCTCAACTTCTCTAATCATCAGGGAAATGCAAATCAAAACCACAATGAGATATCACTTAACTCCAGTGAGATTCACTCATATCAAAAAATCCCCAAACAACAAATGTTGGCAGGGATGCGGACAGATAGGAACACTCATACACTGCTGGTGGGACTGCAAATTAGTGCAACCTCTATGGAAAGTAATATGGAGATACCTCAAAGAATTAAAAGTAGACTTACCATTTGACCCAGCAATCCCACTACTGGGTATTTACCCAAAGGAAAAAAAGACATTGTATAATAAAGACATCTGTTTGCGAATGTTCATAGCAGCACAATTCACAATTGCAAAGATGTGGAAACAACCCAGGTGCCCATCAATACACGAGTGGATTAATAAAATGTGGTATATATATACCATGGAGTATTACTCAGCAATAAAAAACAATAGTGAATTAACACATCTGGTATTATCCTGGTTGGAGCTAGACCCCATTCTTCGAACCGAAGTGTCACAGGAATGGAAAAACAAGCACCACTGGTACTCACCATCAAATTGGTACTAACTGATCAACACCTACATCACTCAGGGCAATAATATTGATCAGCGGGCGGGCAGGGGGGAGGGGGGTGGAGGAGATGGGAAAAACTCTCACTGAATGGATGCGGGGAGCACAGTTTGGGGGATGACCACGATTGTAGCTCTGACATGGGCAGTGCATGAGCAATATATATAGCCAAAGTGTTGTACCCCCATAATATTCTGAAATTTAAAAAAAAAAAAATCCTTTGCCCATTTTTATTAAATTGTTTATTATTATTGAGTTTTAAAAGTTCATTATGTATTCTGGATATACAATCTTTAGCAGACATATGTTCATAATTTTTTTACATTTTTTATTGATACATATCAGATACACATATTTGGGGAGTACATGTGATAATTTGATATATTCATATAATCAAATCAGAGTAATTGGGATATTCATGACCTTAAATATTTATTTCCTTCTTTATGGTAGTTATATTCAAATTATTCTCGTCTAGCTATTTTGAAATGTACAATCAGTTAGTGTTAACTATAATCTCCCGACTGATAATATCTTATTGTCTACCTGATGTTTGTAACTTCTATAGGGTTGTTCCTATTCCGTTTTTAATTCTTGATATTGGTGATGTGTTCTCCCTCTTTTGTTCTTAATCAATTTTATTAGGAGTCTGTCAATTTTATTGATCTTCTCAAATAATCTACTTTTGGCTTCACTGGTTTTTCCCATTGTATATTTGCTTCCTGTAACATTTACTTTTGCTTTTGTCTTTATCACTTCTTTCCTTCTATTTTTTAGAAGTTGATTTGATTTTTTTTTTTTACTTCTTAAAATGAAAGCTTAAGATATTTATCTTCAGCCTTCCTTCATACACACACACACACACGCACACACGGTTGTAAATTTCTCTCTAAGCACTACTTTAGCTATAACCTACAAGTATGATTTGATATATCTTCACTATCATTTAGTTAAAAATATTTTCTAATTTCCAAGTTCCCACTGTGATTTCTTTCTTGAACTATAGGTTACTCAGAAGTGTGTGGCTTAATTACTAAGCAGCTGGAGACTTTCTAGTCATCTTTTTGTTTTGATTTTCTAGCTTAATGGCACTGTGGCCAGAGAACGTGTTCCAAATTATTTCAATCCTTTAAAATTGTTAAGGCTTGCTTGAGCCATGGATGGCCAGTGTTGGCAAGGTTCCCATGTTCATTTGTTCAAGTGAAAGGAAGGCACATGTTCTTGTTGGGTGCAGTGTCCATGAGGTCAATTTGATTTATTGTGCTGTTCAGATCTGCTATAACCTGTCTGATTATCTTGTCTGCTTGTTCTATACACTATTAAGAAATATGTCTTAAAGTCTCCTACCAAGATGGCTTTGTTTGGTAACTTTGCCATTTTTATATTTCCTCAGTTTTTGTTCTACATTTGGCCTATAAGCTTGCAGTGCCACCCTGAGCAAGAGTCCATTCTTAGATGTTGGGGTTCATGAACTATCTCATTTGGGGTAAAAAACTTCTGATAAAGAAAAATGTTTGAAAATTTTTCCTTTTCAAGGATTTCAAGAGAGGTAACGTTGATGATGGATACTCTCCAGCCTAGTAAGTAAGAATAACGTAAAACTCTCTGTGTCTCCAGCTAACTTCCCCCACAACCCGCCTAGAATGCCATCCCTTGTGATGCATTCTGCTAGAATACCCGAGACCTTGAGCTAGAAGCCTTTCCCAAGTTTCTCAAACTGGGAATTAAAATACAAATGAGTCATACACGCAGTTGATTTTTCTGTTAGTCAGTTGAAGTCAACACAGAAATCTAAGCTGTCTGGAAAGACAAGGAGGGTTCCAGGGACCCAGAGCAGGGAAGAAAAAGCTGGCAGAGAAAAAGGAACACAATGAAGTGACACTTCCCACAGGCTTTCAAAGAACCAGCAGTGCAGGATGGAGGATCAGGGGTTCTCCAGTATTTGTGATGACATCCCCAGGGTCAGCCAGGACCACTGCATAAGGGTCTTCTGGTCTTCATGCAGCTAGGACCTCCCTCCAAAAGAAAAGGACTTGTCTGAGTGAACGTGGCCCTGACTCACAGTGCCTGTGGCTCAAGTTGTACCATGGCTCAGTGACTCACATAAGGACACGAGTTACATGCTGTTATATATAGCCACTCCCCTGGGGCAAGGTGGTGGCCAGGGATGTCTCCTCTTTGGTATGACTGTGAGTCAAAGTACCGAAGATGTTCTACGCACCGACCGCATGCCTGGCACTTGGCTAGGCACAGCCCTTGCTCTGGAAGAACTTACAATCTAGTTGAAAAGGCAACTGACTCATAAACAACCAGAGAACACAGCAAGGTGACCCATGGAGACCCAAGAATAAAAATCTTGGGTACTGTAGAAACTCAGGGAAGGAAAGGGTCAGGGAAGACTAAAGTCATCAGGAAAGACTTTAAGAAAGGAGCGGGGCTTGACTAGACCCCAGGAGGGTGGCTGAACACAGAGAGGACAAGAAGAGACCACTCAGCAGTGGAAACGGTGTGAGCAGGGCTCTAAGGGAGTTGAACCAGAGGTGTGGGCACCAGCCAGAGCAGCAATCAGGAAAGGCTTGATCCAGCCCTGGGGCTTCCAGGCAGAAATCCACAAAGAAAACACTTTTATGTTTAGATGGTCAAGAATCAGTTTTTAGCAGCTTTATTGAGATATAACTCATATATCACACAATTCACCATTTAAATTGTACAGTTCAATGTTTTTAGTATATTCACAGAGGTGTATGACCATTACCACAATTAATTTTAGAACTTTAACATTTTCATCCTCCCAAAAAGAAACCTCATACCCGTTAGCAATTGCTGTCCAGTTCCCACCAACCTTCCCAGCCCTAAACAACCACTAATCTACTTTCTTTCTCTATGGATTTGCACATCCTGGACATTTCATATAAATGACATCTGTTATGGGCTGTATTGTGCCCTTCTAAAATACATGTGTTGAAGTCCTAATCCCCAGGACCTCAGAATGTGACCTTGTTTGGAAACAAGGTCATTGCTGATGTAATTATAATAGTTAAGATGAGGTCACACTGGAGTAGGGTGGACCTCTAATTCAATATGACTGATTTTTTATAAAAAGGGGAAATTTGGACAGAGATAGACGCACATGGAGAGAAGATGGTGTGAAGACACAGGGAGAAGACAGACACTTCCAAGCCAAGGAACACCAGAGATTGCCAGCAAACCACCGGGACCTGGAGAAGGGCACACAGACTCTTCCTCACAATGCTCGGAAGGAACCAACTCTGCCAACACCTTTATTTTGGACTTCTGGCCTCCTGAACTAAGAGAAGAAAATTTCTGTGGTTTAAGCCACTCAGTGTGTGGTGCTTTGTTATAGAAGCCCTAGCAAATTAATCATACAATTTGTGGTCTTTCATGATAGTCTTCCCTCACTCAGTATAAAGTTTTCAAGGTTTATCCGTGTTGTAGTGTGTGTAAGTACTCATTCCTTTCTATGGATGAATAATATTCCATTGTATGGATATACTAAATTTTATTTGCCCATTCACCAGTTTATGGACATTTGAGTTGTTTCCACTTTGGTGCTATTATGAATAATGCTGTTGTCAATACTTACATACAAGTTTTTGTGTGAACATAGGTTTTTATTTCTCTCTGGTACATAACTCAAGGAGGACTCACTGGGTTATAGGGTAATTCTGTGGTTAACCTTTTGAGGAACTGCCAGACTGTTTTCCAAAGTGACTGCACCCTTTGACATTCCCACCAGCAGTGTATGAGGGTTCCAGTTGATCCACATCCTCGCCAACACTTGTTACTGTCTGTCTTTTTTGATTGTAGCCTTCTCAGTGGCTGTGAAGTGCTATTCAAGAATCTGTTTTTAGCCTTTTTCAATGCCAAGATACACACAAACAGCCATGATTTTTAAGATATCCCATGCTATTTATAAGCATAAAATGAATGTTCCTTCTTATCAAAGGCTACTTTTACCAAACTCTAAAATTCTCACCACCCCACCAGAAGGCCAACCACGGTGACACAGCATCGAGCAATCTTGTCACCTGGCCCTGATTCCCAGGCCTGCCCCTTGCAGTTAGGGGCGGGGGTGGCACAGATCTCACCAGCCAAGCCTCACATTCTCCCTGCCTCGAAGTTGCTATGGAAACTGTCATAGCCACAGGCTCCCTTTCGCTTTCCCAATGTTAATAAACAGCCTCATTATTTTGCAGAAAGCACTTTGGAAAATCAGCAGCACCACAGTTTCATCCTTGTCCAAATTAATGAGGAAAGAGTGTGGGGATTCTTTTATTGACCATGAAAGGAGAAAGAGTTATGGCTCATTTGTGCACTTTTGCTGTATTTATGTTTTAGGCATTAGAAAGTGATTTCCACCTCCATTACACATCACTAATGCCCTCGTTACATTAAAGGTGTGAAGCAGGAATACTTGCTGCCCATCAAACCACCAAATATAAAATCATGGCGAGAGATCTCTGAGGAAGGAAAGTGCTTAATGGCCAGCTGGGCTGTGCCACACAGGGAGAGGGAAATCTGTGTCTCAGTCAGATGTCACTGAGAAGAGGAAGGTCTAGCAGCTTCTTTGTAACCAGGGGACCGGCCAGGGACGTGGTAGTCTCAGGGACTGAACTATAAGCCCAGGCAGGGCCACAAAATAGCTGTGAAATACTTATCCCTAGTTACTTATTGGAGAATAATATAGCAGCTAACATGCACTGAATACAAGTGAGTTCTCACTCTGCTGGGGAATCGCTAGGACCAAGGTGAGAGAAAAGACCCTGCCTTAGGGAGCTTGCAGTCAGCTGCCACTTCCTAGGGCCACTGTGGAGATGAATGAGGTGACAGGCTCAAAGCTCCCAGCACATAGAAGGTGCCAAGCAGTGAAAGATACGACAGCTCCAAGGTCAGGAGCACAGGCTTAGGGACCCAGACTACCGGGTCCAAATTACAGCTCTACCCCTCCAAGCAGTTTCCCAGCCTCACTGCTTCCCAGATCCAACACCTAAATATGGAAGATCATTGTGAGGACTAAGCGAGAAAACACCTGCACATAAAGGATGCCTGGACGTCTCACGAGGACTAAGTGAGAGTATTAGCCCTGACAGCCACAGCAGGGGTGCAAAGGTGGTTTTCAAAGCCAAAGAAGAGACAGCTCCCAGCCTCTGGGAGGTTGCCATGAAAATGTTGATGCTTCTTCTGAGGTTTGGGGATGTTGGTCACTGCTGCAGGCTCTGGCTGTTCTAGGACTGAAGCTATGCTGTGTGAGAGAGAGCTTTCCTGTGTACGTCGCTTTGTTTTCAACTTGCCTGTTGCAAGCTCTCATGTTCCTAATCCTGGGCTTCTGAGATATGGAGGCCTTGTTATTTTCCTGTGCTGCCAGCCTAGTATAGACAGCGAAAGAAAATGAAGTCACTAAGGCTAAGCCTTCCTAAAATAGAGTCGGGAGACTGTGAGAGGGTCGCCCTCACACCTGCTCAGGTCAAACCACAGAATGTTCCAACAGACGTGGATAAACAACCGAGGTCAGCGTGCGCCGGCCTTCCGCGTCTCTCAGCTGGGAATGCCCTCGTTAACGACCCAATCAGACCGGGCCGCGGGTCAGGATTTCTGCCCAGCCAATGAACTGCCTCCGAAAACAACTTTTTGTGGAAATCTCCTCTGAAAAACCTTCCCTGCGCTTGTCTTATGGGACACTATTCAGGGCTACCCTGGTACGATGGACTCAAATTGCAACTCTTTGTTTCCCAAATAAATGTCATTTTCTTTAACCTCCGTGCCATCTTTTTCTTACCTGAAAATTCTCCTATGTTTTCACTGAACTTGAACAGAGCGCTTCCGTGGATACGCCTTCCCACAGTCTCACAAAAGCACCGAGGACGGCTCTGCGCAGGTGGGCAGGAGTCTGGGAGACCAGCTCAGGGGCTACTTGCTGTACACCTGCTGGGTCAGTGACCACCCTGAGGAGCCCAAGAAGAGGAGGTGGCGACAGAAAAGAGGAAACCGATTCACAGGCAAACGCCGACTAGAAGAACCAAGACTCGGCAAACTGTTAGATGGAGCAGGGAGCAAAGGAGAAGATTCCAGAAAGATTCCAAATTCTAGCTTAGGGACTTTGGGTGTCCATTCGCCAAGATCAGGGACTAAAAACAGAAGGGATGTTGAATCAAACTTGAAGCACACGGAGATTGAGGTGTTGGTGGGAAAGCCCAGGGAATTTGTACCACTGGAAATAGATTCCCTGGACCCCAGGAGGATTTCCCAGGCAGAGCACAGGGGGATGCTGAGGCCACACGTGAGGACAGAACATCCGAGCTGGGCGAGGGGCCTGTGCAGGGGCCAGCAAGAAAGGAAGGGAGCGGCCTCGCAGCCAGGAGAGAAGGCTCTGCGCACACCGCGATGCAGCGCGTCGAACACAAAGGGAGGTAGAATTTTCCCACTGGACTTGGCAACAGCAGGGGGTTATTTGTGTCTCTGTCTGGAGTGAACGGGAGTCTGGGAAGCGGAGGACACGCGTCTGCCCCGTGGGGCAGGCTGGGCAGACAGTGAGGGCCGGAGGCCAAGAGGAGACTCGGCCGCGTCCGGGTGTCGACGAGGAAGGACCGAGACCGTGGCAGGCCGAAGAGGCCGGAGGGAGGTGCACGGTGCGGAGTGGGTCAGGCCGACGCCACCCGGCCCTGACCTCGGGGAAGGCCTCTGGGGGTGCGATTGGAGTCCCAGGGAGAGAGTTAGCAATGAGCCACAGCCCACGCCCACAAGGGACCTCAGGAGCCCGCCCATGTGTGGCCTGCCCCACCGCAAGGCAGGGAAAAGCCACCAGGACTGAGGCTAAGGCTGTCTACACGGCTTGCAGCGCTCAACACAGCCACACAGCGCTGAACCCCAAGACGTCCTCCCTGGGAAACAAGGAGTACAGGGCTCAGACACAGGCCAGCCAATGCAGGAGAGGGACCCAAACGGGAGGAAACAGCCAGAGTCACTGCGTCCCACACCTGCCTGCCAGCTGCCCCATCCCCAAAGCCGCTAACAAGCCTCCCCTGGGACCCTCGGCCCGTCCCTCCTCCCCCAGGCCCCGCCCTGGCAGGGGCACTAACGACAATGACCTGGTCACCAGACTCCAGCAAGAGGAGAGCGAGGAGTCGGGCAGACCACAAACCAGCAAACCCTCCCCGCCTTCGTGGGAACTGGCCGCGACATTCTCTCTCTCTACTCCACTGCCGTTAGGTCACGAGCAAGAGACAAATCTGACAGCTCTTTCACCATGGAGACTTTTTCCCCTTTTTTCTTTCCTCAGTGGTTCCCTTAACCCAGAACTCACAGAGCCCGCAGGCGGCAGCCATGTGACCCGCCAGGCACGGGCCCTGTGCCGGCACCGGCCTCGATGCGATGTGGCGTGATGGGGACACTCCCTGGCAGGACCAAGCAGGCTGTAAACCTGTTCACACGTGGAAACAGCTACTAACACAGTCATAAACTTCCACGGCGGCAGCTGCCCTGGTGCCATCTGCGCAGAAAGAGTAAGACTAGGAGGAGGCGGAATCAGCAGCCCCGCAAGGTGTTAAAATGGGCAGATCATGACCCGCTGGGCACAGCAGCAATGTCAGGCCCAGGGAACCCTCCCCCGCGCGTGTCCTTTCTGTGTGGACATTTCTGATATTCTAATCTATTCATTGTATATGGATAGACACGGTGTATGTATAATGCATTAACAATCGCACTACATATGCAAACTATACATGAACACATATATAATATATACACAACTGACATGCATTGATGCTGCTCCCAAAACGTCCGCATGGTTACCACGTGCTCCTCAGCGCTGAGGGTCGGCGCTGCAGAGTCGCTGGATGAGCAGAGCTGGACTCAGACTGCACGTGGGGTTGGTGTTGCTGCCAGGGCCTGGCACGGGCGCAGGAGCGTGCGGGGCAGGCCTGTCCAGCAGAGGAGACAGTCTCCCTTTGTTCACTCAGTGGACACCGGGAGCCCCTGCTGAGCTGGGCACACACGCCAGTGAGGCAGCCGCAGACAGCTGCCCCCACAGGGCGTACGTGCCAGCGCAGAGACGCAGTCAAGGACGAAATGTGTGGTATGTCAGGGGCTTTGGGGAAAAATAAATTACAGTAAGGAGGGTAAGGAGGCTCCGGGTGCTTGGCCAAGAGGGAGGGCAATTTTGAACGGGGCAGCCAGGCTAGGGCTCCCTGGGAAGGCATCTTTGGGCCAGAGACTGAAGCGTGATGAAGTGAGCAACTCAGACTCCGGGTAATGAGATCGCAGGCAGGAGGGCGCCCAGAGGGCTCGAGGGGCACCGTTAGGGCTGGTGGGGCCACAGCCCAGAGGGCGGGGCTGGGTGGGGCCGGGCCATGAGAGGAGACTCCAAGAGCCCCCGGGAAGCAGGGCAGCTGTGCGGGGTCTTGAGGTCATTGGAGGGTTTGGCCTTTTCTCTAAGTCAATTCGAGATTGCAGTAGTTTCCTGGGGCTGCCGTAACAAATTACCACACGCTAGATGGCTTAGAATAACAGAAATGTGTTCTCTCATAGTTCTGGAGGACACAGGTCAGAAACCAAGGTGGCGGCAGGGCCGTGCTCCCTCTCAGGGCCTCTGGGGAGGAAACTTTCCCGGCCTCTTCTGGCTCTGGTGGCTGCCCACATGCTTGGCCTTCCTTGGCGTGTGAACGCATCACTGCAGTCTCTGCCTCTGTCTTCCCGGGGCCTTCTCCTCTCTGTCTGTGTGCCCTCTCCTCTCCTTGTGAGGACACAGGCTATTGGATTTAAGGCCCACTCTAATCCAACATGGTCCAATCTCAAGCATTAACTACTTACATCTGCAAAGACCTATTTCCAAATAAAGTCATATCCCGAGGTTCCAGGTAGTGTTAAAGAAAAAAATTGTTCAAGTATGCTCATTAAAGCACAGTAAGGCAAACTTTATTCAGAACCATCTGATAGGTATAGGGGCCACAGCAATGAGATTTTGCAGTAGGGGGGAAAGATTGGGCCCCACTCCAAATACAGCGTGAGCAAGTGGAGATTTACAGCCAAGGAGCAGCATGGGGGTCTGTGGATGGAAACTTTCTAAGAGAAAATATCAGAGGAGGTGAAGGGGGATCCTGGCTGAACCCACCTAACAGGACTCTTGCTGGCAGGCCAGGATGACCAGACCCCACCGGGGGGATCATGGAGGATGAGGAACCGGATCAGACAGCATCGAGGCTGACCAGGTATCGAGAGTGGGGGTTCTGGCTAAACTGATGTAGCAGGTTCTTTGCTAAAACTGGATTTTATTAATACAAGGAGGTGCACAGATGGGCCTAAGAGAAGTTTCAGGAACCTGACTCAAGTTTGGTCAAGCAGAGAATCTTTGTCAGTGGACACGAATTTTTTTTTTTTTGGTGGGGGGAGCTCTACTAAACCCACGACAGGGAGTCCCTGGAAGGTTTTGGGAAGAGGCAGGACATGCTCTGACTTGGGTCTTAAAAGAACCCCCATGGCTGCAGCAAGACAAGCGTGGAAGCAGAGAAGCGAGTGAAGACACTGCTGCAATAACCCAGACAAGCGAAGGGCGGCCTGACCCGAGGCGGTAGCCATGGAGGTGTGGGAAGCAGGCGGAGTCTGGCTCCATCGTGAGGTTAGAACCGAGAGGGCCTGCTGGCGGACTGGACTCTGCCAGCCCAGGCTTCTGTGCTGTGGGCTGGAGCATTCCTTCCTGCAACCTGGCGCCCTCTGTGCTGCTGAGCGCGATGCCACTGGCGCCTAACCCACCGTCAGGCCTCTGCAGCCCAGGGGAGCTGTTCTCAGCCCTCATGGCCCGTGGCCAGCGCAGCTCCAGCCCCTCACGCTCTTTGGGGTGGGGGTGGGCACAGCTCCTGTTGGTCGGGCCAAGGCAAGAGAGCAAATGTGAGTTTTGGGATTAGACTGAGGTGCTGGGCCCAAAGCCCCACCCACCGTTGCCCTTCCGTGGGGCTGTCAGCCCCAGGTGCACACAGTGGCCCCCGGGGGGACTCTCAGACCCCGTAATAGCTATAGCTTCAGTGCTGATACATCATGTCCACTAGAATCATGGGTCAGAGGGCAGAAAATGTTATGTAAAAACCTTCCACTCAGCCCCTTTGAGTGTCTCAGACCCTGGAATGCGAGTTAATTAGGGATCATGAAAAGCTCTGAATAAGCTTAAAGTTGTTCCTGCTCCATGGTAGAGGTTTTTAATAAGGAGCTATATTCTGATAAGGAACAGAATGTTCTCTTGAGAAAAATGCTGGATTTCTTTCAAGGGAAAGAAACTTCAAAGCAATCTCACTGAGATGGTGGGTGTTCCAGAGGTGGGCGTAGAGCAGTTGAGGGGAACACAACAGGCAGGACCCCATGCAAGGCAGCAGCCTCTTAAATATACAGCCCAAGCCAGGTTAAATTCAGGGGAGCCTGTTTCATGCCTTCCCCTTGCACACCTCTCAGGGGAAGACCGAGCCGGACCCACAATGCTGGGAGCAGACCAGTGGCCTGAGGTCAGTGCTAAGGCTGAATTCACTTCATCTGAGCCCAATGTCAAAGCAACAGAGGGTGCAAACTTCAGGAGCTGTATTTTCTGCACCAACCCACCCAGGGAAATTCAGGAAGGGCCCTCCCACCTCCAACCCCAGAACAAATACTCCCTTGTGGTTTTCAAGATTGACAGTTAGGACTGAATTTTCCACATCTGGCCAGAGAACCGAATGCCACAGAGTGAGGGCTGAGTGGAGGTGATCTGGAAAGTGGGTGTCCCAGCATCAGTGCCCACAGGAAGAGCAGGTGGCAGCTCCAGTGACTCTCAAGAAGCAGCTGTGGAGACGACCTATAGCAGGACTCCAGCTGTCCTCAGCTCTAATGGTAGCAGGGCTACACCTGCTGTCAAATACCAGCCTAATTCACCAGGCACCCAGGCATTTTGAGCCTCTTGTCTCTGGTGAGGCATTCACGGGTGCCACTGGACACAGGCTGGGTTGCTCTGTAGGCTTTTGGCGATTACACACCCTGTTCACCACAAGGGCCCAGAGTAGAGATGTTTGTGGTTTGTCATCTCAGCAGAAAATGGGTTTCAAAGCCTGTCTTCATTGACTGGCCCTTAGGGCGGGCAAAGGACCTCAAAATCATCTCATTGCTATGGACAGTGAGGACTTCACCTAAAATAGCAATACTGCCCTTCCCAGATGCCGG
The DNA here is from genome assembly GCA_023783475.1 of Daubentonia madagascariensis. NCBI lineage: Eukaryota > Metazoa > Chordata > Mammalia > Primates > Daubentoniidae > Daubentonia > Daubentonia madagascariensis. Next base: position 9,208,995 of record JAKFHU010001557.1, on the reverse strand, counting down.
TCCAGAAGGAGGAGCACAGACACAGTCTTCTGTGCCAGCGTTTTTCCAGATGTGTGTGACTATATACATATTTGCAGTTTGTCTTAAATTCTTTTTGGAACAAGATCAGGTTTTTAATTAATAACAAAATAATAATATATTCATATAGTTAGAATTATAGGTTACTTATACCTTAATTCTACCTTTTCACTTAACATTATGGGATAAGTGTTTCCCCATATTATTATAGATTCCTAAGTCTAATTTTTAATAACTGTTGTGTTTTTTCAAGGACTATAATTTGTCAAAGGCTTTTTCTGCAGTTGGTCATTTATTTCCAGTTTTCCTGAGTTGCAAATGTTTCAGTGAACATAGGAACCAAATTATTAATTATCAAAGCACCCACATTTCCTACATGCCCAGTCTTGTGTCACTTGGGCTGCAGGATGAGAGGCCTGAGTCATTCCTGTCCTCAAGGAGTTTGCAATTTACAGGGCAGGGAGGGAAGACAACACATATTAAACAACAATGGGACAGTGCAACCGCATAAATAAAGAGGGGGGGAGAGGATGGTGCAAAAAGGTGTTTTAAATTATAAATAAATATATTTGAAAAAGTAGTACCAACCATAATTCAAAGTGTGTGTGTGTATATGTTTGTTCCAGAGAAAAATTGAGAGGCCTTGAGCTGTTGTAAACATTAGTCACAACAGAGCTGCTGAAAAGACCCTCCTGACCATACTTTGCCAGGTTGCAGGAGAATTGGGTCCAGCCTGCGTCATTTGTATTGAGCTTCCTGGAAGCCAGGAAGCCTGGAAGGGATGGAGGAAGATCAAGTGTGGGCCCATGGGGGGAGAACAACCAGAATAGCCCAGGCTTTCTCTGAACCTGCGTCTGATCTGCTAAGAAGGTGTCTGACCCAGTGAAGATGGTGGAAGTGTTTATCAGCAGATACTGACTCACTACCCCAGTGAGTCCCCCACGCTGCAGGAGCAAGGCCACATCTGGCAGCCCGTGCTCCCCTGGTGCCGAGTGGGTTAATACACAGTGTAGGGCAGGTTGCTCTCCTGGCTGTTAAGATTCACAGCTGTATATGGAACACAACAGACTGTGAAATACCAATAAATCTGGAGTTGCCTCTCAATTTCACCAATAATAATTAGCAAATTAAAATGGAAATGTCACCACAAACCCATAAAAATTCTTAAGTGCACCATGGAAAACTCTATCAGGAGCAGAAATGGCTTTTGTCCGTGCAATACCCAGGGCAGACGTGCTGTCAGATGCTGCCCAGCACAGCCACCGCTCCCAGAGAGCCCAGCTCGGAGCTGATTAATCACGGGGCCGGCTGTCTTTACATGTCAGCGAGCTAACACAACTGTGTAATCAAGCCTGCTTTATGGGGCCTGACAGGGGACAGAAGCCATCGCTCTAACAAGGCAGAGGGGAGAGGAAAGCACGCCAACCACACCCCGACCTCTCCACGGCCAGCACCCTGGCCACTGTGCATCCATTTGGCCGAATGCGGGGAGGACTGGGAAGTGATGAGCAAATCATGCACCCTCTGGCTTGCAGTTTGGAAAGCTGGGAACAGAGAAGGCCCCCCTCACACCACGGAGCCTGCCGTGGAAATCCACACAACAGGCAACTGATGCTCTGCTCCTGACGGCCAGTGGATGTGGCCATAAGTCCTCTCACAGGAAAACCCCACCTGTGAAAACCCAACTTCCCAAATCATTGAATGATGGAGAAGCAACCCAGTTTATGTGAAATGATTCTTTGTCTCAGTATAGAATGGTACTCAGCACTGCTCTTCTGAGCAAGATGGAGTAACAAGGACCAAATTTTTCCACTGGCCTGAAACAAAAATCCATATTCTTCAGAGTTCTCCAGAGAGACAGGACCAATAGGATGCAGATTTATATATATATAAAGAGATCTATTGTAAGGAGTTGGCTCACACAATTATGAAGGCTGACAAGTCCCAAGATCTGCAGGGTGAGTTGACAAGGACCCAGAAGAGCTGATGTGTCAGTTCAAATTTTTTTAAAGGACCAAAAAAAAAAAGTGTTCAAGACATGTTTGGACACCAGGCAGGAAGATCAGTGACCCCTGAGAGACAGGGAACAAAAGAAGCAAGCCCTAAGGTGGCCCCGGCTGACTGCCTCAAGTTGCCAGCTGTGGCTCAGACAGAGCACGTGGGACTGCCTGAGTTGAGAAGCTTAGCTAAGTCTTGTAAGACCAAGGCAGCAAGTGTTGGCAGGACAGAGTAAAGAGCTGCACAGAGAGAGTTCTGGAGATTTGCAGATGGCCCCCTTGAGAATTCAGCTGAGTCATGATCAGCACATGTGTGGGAGAAAACTACTCAAGTCTATAGAAAGACCCACCCAAGGATTAGAGGGAACAGAATTCACTGCTTACTCACACGAGGTGGGGATACCAGCTGGACTGAAAAACCCCAGCATTCATGGGACTTTGGGTAGACTACCCAGAGGGTCTTGCTTAGTCATGGGGAATAATTAGCACTGGATTGAGCACAAGTCAATGACCTCAGCTTCTACCCCAAGAAACTAGAAAAAGGAGCACGGTGGGAGGATTGCTTGAGGCCAGGAGTTTGAGACCAGCCTGGGCAACACAAAGAGACCTCACCTCTAAAAAATAAATTGAAAAAAAATTAGCCTGTAATTTTAGCACACACCTGTAGTCCCAGCTACTCAGGAGGTTGAGGCAGGAGGATCACTTCAGCCCAGGAGCTCAAGGTTACAGTGAGCTGTGATTGCGCCACCACATTCCAGCTTGGGTAACAGAGCTAGACCGTGCCTCAAAAAAAAAAAAAGAAAGAAAGAAAGAAAAGAAAAGGAACTTAAACGTAAAGTAAATAGAAGAAAGGAAATCATAAGGATCAGAGAAGAAATCAATCCTATAGGAAAAAAAGCAGAGAAAAATCAGTGAAATCAAAAGTTGGTCTTGAGAAAACCAATAAAATTGATCAACCTTTAGCCAGGCTGATCAGAATAAAAAAGAGAGAAGACACAAGTTACCAACATCAGGAATGAGAGAGGTTGTACCATTACAGATTCTACAGAGGAATAAGGAAGTTTAGCCAGATTGCCTGGCACAAGATCAATATACAAAAGTTAATTGTATGAACAACAAACACCAAGAACACACAATTGAAAAACACACAACTGTGTGTTCCAATACAATTGGAACAACAAACAATTAGAAACTGAAATTGAAAAACAATACCATTTGTGATAGCATCAAAAATGAAATTTTTAAAGATAAATCTAGAAAAATGAGTATTTAGGGATAAATCTTAAAAAAGATGTGAAATATCTGTGCACTGACAACTATAAAACTGCTGAGAGAAATTAAAGAAGACCTAAAAAAATGGAAAGATATACTATGTCCATGGATGATAAGATGCTTTGTAGTTAAGATGACAGTTTTCCCCAAATGGATCTATAGATTCAATTCAATCCCATTCAAAATGATAGCTTTTTGTGTAGAAATTGACAAGTGATTCTAAAATTTGTATGGATATGCATATGCTAAGGACCTAGAATAGGCAAAACCATTTTGAAAAAGAACTAGTTGACTTCAATACTTATTATAAGGCTGTGGTAATCAAGACGGTGTCACATTAGTATTGACATCAATAAATGATTAATGGAATAAAAGAGAGTCCAGAAATAGACCTACACATATATGAATAACTGTTGTGGTTTTTTACAAAGATACAAAGGCACTTCAATAGAATAATCTTTTCAACAAATGGTACTGAAACAATTGGTTATCCATATGCAAAACAAAATGAACTTTTATTCAAACCTTGCACCATATATAAAAATTAACTCAAAATGGATCATGGTTCTAAATGTAAAACCTAAAAATATAAAACTATAAAACTTTTAGCAGAAAACCTTTGTGACCTTGGGATAGGCAAAGATTTTTTGATATGACACCAAAATCACAATCCATAAAGTAACAGATTAATAAATTGGACTGTATAAAAATTTTAAACTTCTGCTATTTGAAAGATGCTGTTAATAAAATAAAAAGACAAGCCATAGACTGAAAAACTATAGTTGCAAATCACATATCAGATAAAGACCTTATCTCCCAGAATATATAAAGAATATACAAAAAGAAAACAAATGACCCACTTTTTTTAAACTGACAAAATATTCGAACAGAAACTTCACCAGAAAAAGATGTACAAGTGGCAACTAACCACATAAAAAGATGTGGATCATCATTATTCACTAGAAAAATGCAAATTAAAACCACAAAGAGATCCCACTACACATCTGTTAAAATATTTAAAATTAAAAAAGACTTACTATAGCAAACATTTGTGAGTATGTGGAGAAACTAGAACTCTCATATATTGCTGGTGTATATATAAAATGGTACAACTACTTTGGAAAACAGTTTGGAGTGTCTTAGAAAATTAAGTATATACCTACCATATGATTTAGCCACTCCCACACCTAGATATTTACATTTACCCAAGAGGAAAGAAGTCATATGTTGATACAAAGACGTGCATACAAATATTCCTAGCAGCTTTATTTGTAATGGTCAAAAATTGGAAACAACCCAAATATCCATCAGCAGGTGAAGAGATAAATAAATCCTGGTATCTCCCAACTGTGGAATACTACTCAGCAAAAAACCACAAGAAGTGAACAACTGATACCTGATACAGTATGAAATGAATCTCAGAATAATTATGCTGAATGAAAAAAGCCAGATGTACTCCCCCAAAAGAACAGTATATCCTGAATGATTCCATTTCTATAAAATTCCACAAAATGCTAACTAATATATAGTGACAGTAAGAAGATTGGTGGTGCCTAGAAACAGCAGGAGAGGAACACACAGGGGCCTGAGGGAGGAGTACACACAACCATGTGGAAATTTGTGGGGAGAAGACATAAGTTTATCATCTGGGTTATTGTGGTAGTGTATTAGTTCACTAGGGCTGCCATAACAAAGTACCCAAGACTGAATGGTTTCAACAACAGAAATCTATTGTCTCTCAGTTCTGGAGTCCAGAAGTCCAAGATCAAGGTGTTAACAGGGCTGGTTCCTTCTGGGGCGTCTTCCCTTGGCTTAGAGATGGTCATCTTCTCCCTGTGTCTTTACATCATCTTCCCTCTGTACAAGTCTGTATCCTAATCACCTCTTCTATAAGAACATCAGGTATATTGGATTAGAGCTCAACCTACTAACCTCATTTTTACTTAATTACCTCATTAAAGATCCTATCTCCAAATACAGCCACATTCTGAGGTACTTAATGTTAGGCTTCAACATATGAGTTTGGGGTGGGGGAAAACAATTCAGCCCATAAGAGATGGTTTTACAGGTGTATACATATGTCAGATTGTACACCTTAAATATATGAAGTTTACTCTGAGGTAATTATACCTTAGTAAAGCCGATCTAAATTTTTAAAAAAAAGATTACTCAGATTATTTTGTTGTGTTTGGTTCACCAAAGTATTGCTCGAGCACTGTTGTTAAGGAATGACTTAAATATCTTCATGTAATAAAGCTTGCCTGCGTGTTTCTTTTCCTTATTTTCTTGCAACTTTTCAAGCTTTTCGGTACTATCTTAAGCCTTGGGGACTGAACTATGCTCTGTTAGAGAAGGTGGAGGCCCAGAGCTGTCCGTGGTCCTGAAAAAGAGCAGGTGTGTGAGGAAGGCACTCCCCTCAGCATCTCCTCTCTGATGCTCCGGGAGCTAAACAGTCTCCCTGAGAGTCTTCCTTGGCCTAGATCTAGGACATACTGCTCCCCTGTAAGCGATTTACGATTCCTGGAGGGGAGAGCTAAGCTCACCATCATCCTCAAAAATGCCCACCTTTACTGCAAACTAGTGTCACCTCTACGGAAAGCAGTATGGACATACCCCAAAGAACTAAAAGTAGACCTACCATTTGATCCAGCAATCCACTCCTGGGTATTTACCCAAAGGAAAAAAAAGACATTTTATTAAAAAGACACTTGCACTCAAATGTTTATAGCAGCACAATTTACAATTGCAAAGCTGTGGAAACAACCCAAGTGCCCATCAATATATGACTGGATTAATAAAATGAGATATGTGTATACCATGGAGCACTACTCAGCCATAAAAAAAATGGAGATCTAGCATCTTTTGTAACAACCTGGATGGAACTGGAGACCATTCTTCTTAGTGAAGTATCACAAGAACAGAAAAACAAACACCACATGTACTCGATACTAAATTGGAACTAATCGATCAACACTTATGTGCACATGGGGAAATAAAACTCAAGGGAAATCAAGTAGGTGGGAGGAGGGAGGAGGGGATGGGTAAATTCACACCTAACAGGTGCAATGCACACTCACTGGGTGAAGGGCACACTTATAACTTTGACTCAAACCATACAAAAGCAACTTATGTAACCAAAATGTGTGTACCACTGTAAAATTCTGAAATGAAAAAATGCCCACCTTTAATCTGTCTTACAAAGGTCCAGATGTGCCTTATATCACAATCATTTTCAAGAAGACTGTAAAAAATGTTTCACAGGCAGGTTTTTCCTCCTCTGTTATCCTTCCCAGAATATGTCTCTACTTTCTGATTAGCCGCAGGAAACCTAGGGCTTTTAAGGACCTCCTTTCAGGCAGCGCTAGGGCTCAGAAAAATGGGTGAGCCTGGGGTAGAAAGGCACCTTCCAATTCAAACGTGTAAGTCAATGAGGACAGCCTTTCCAAAGCAGTCCCTACCCTGCGGTTCTATCTCACTACCCTGTTTATTTCCTGCATGGCATGTAGTACAACATGCCTGTGTCACTTGCTAGAATCTAAGCCCTATAAAAGCAGGGACCTTGTTTTTCTCATCCATTGGCATATCCCAAATACCTTACAAAACCTGACATATGGTAGACACTCAATAAATGTTTGTTAAATGAGTGAATTGGGCTGTAAACTCTTATGGGGAGTCCTTAACTACTGGAATGCTCCAGCCTGGAACAGAGTCCATTCATGGTGTCCCCTTTATTTATGGCAGGAGGCTTAAAATTTTCTTTAGGGGATGTCTTAGATGCCCGGAGTGGATGCATGGCTCCTTGCCCCTACCTCAATCATAGCAACTCATTTCTGCCTATTGTATATATTTTCATGAAAATTTTTGGTTTTAAAAAAAGGGATATCACTGTTTTTTAAATGTCTACAACTCACTAGTCACAAACTAAGAAAGAAATCTTGCCATTTTAATTGTATTTACTTGCAAAGCAACAGATGTTTTCTGGCCTGTAGTTTCTAGAATCTGCCTTTTTTCCCAATTTGAAATTGGAATGCTTTCTTGTCTATATTTTTCTGGAAATGCTCCCATTCTCTGTGACTCCTCAGGTGGACAAGGGATGTCTGTAACTAAACCTGCAGCCTTTGTATTCAAATGTAACTGGCTAAGACCTAGAGATATAAATCGACCTAAGCAAAGCAGGTGAGTGTTCTTTCTCCTGTGTAATTCAAACATCATGCACAGATTCCTTTTTCTTCCAAATTAATTCCATCAGGGCAGAGGTTCTACTCACCCATTCCACTAAGGATAAGAGCGAGGCACAGCATCAGAGTGATTCCCAAGGGCCCAAGGCCAGCTGGTGGTGGACCCACCATCATATCCCAAGCCTTGAAGCTCCCAGCACTGACCTTCATCACTAGGAAGGACGATTCTTCACCACTCCTCCCCTGGAGGCAGCTGCAGAGACACCAAAGGCCACTGTCAGTCACTGTCTCCACCCGTGGGCAGGGAGGGTGAAAGGTGTGGCACCAATAAGGAATATTTGGAGGTTGCAGATGATGACTGAGCCTGAGGGTTGAGGAAGTGGCTTCTGCGGTCTAAATTCTTCCCTGCCCCATGGCCTCACAGCTCTGCCTCGGGAGTCAGGAAATCTTACTCCCTCAGGACACAGGGAGAATACAGCTGTCCCTTGAACAACATGGGTTTGAACTGCCCAGATCCACTTATACGTGGATTTTCTTCCGCCTCTGCCACCCCTGAGACAGCAAGACACACCCCTCCTCTTCCTCCTCCTCCTCCACCTACTCAACGTGAAGATGACAAGGGTGAAGACCTTTATGATGATCCATTTCCACTTCATGAATAGTAAATGTATTTTATCTTCCTTATGATTTTCTTAACACTTTTTCTCCAGCTTACTTTATCGTAAGAATATAGTATATAACACATATAACATACAAAATGTGTGTTAAACGACTGTTTATGCTATTAGTAAGGCTTCCAGTCAACAGTAGGCAATTAGTAGTGAAGTTTCAGGGGAGTCAAAAGTTACAGGTGAATTTTCAACTATGCAGGGGGTCAGCGCCCTAACCCCCATGTTGTTGAAGGGTCACCTGCGTTGACTTTCTCTTGATAATAGAATCCTGAATGGCAGCCCCCAGTATGTCCCTCCCTGTGCTGGCGCAGGGGCAGGAGCCCCTGCAAACAAATGAGTCATGCCATGGAGACTGCAATGGGGCCTGAAGGCAGCAAGAACAAGGGCTTTCCAGTGACTTTTATGCTCCCTTTCAGAATGGCTGTAAAGAAAACAGACATAAAATACCTCCCTGTATAATTTGCTGGTTTATAGGTGGTTTCATCACTTTTTTAAACGGCTCTCCAAAGTGCTCTTCGTGTTCCCCTGATGACTGGTTCTGAAAGCTGTGAAGGGCTGGGAGGGCTGAGGAAATGGGCAGGCACGTGAGGCGACAGCCACTCCCCTCCTGCTCCGGGTGGGCACAGACCTCGGGACGCGCACTTCTGCCTGCTCCGCATGCCGCCTGCAGCTTCCACTTTGTGGTCCTGAGGTCTGATGTGCTTCCATCCCATGGCTCCCCAAAGGAGAGGCAAGTGAAGGTCCCTCGAATGTGAATTTAGACCTGAAGGGGCTACACACGTGTGAAGATACAGGTCTAGGAACATAGCGATATAAATAAAGAGATGGTGGTGGAGGTGGACTGTCTCCCTCAACTGCCTGGAATAAAGGCTTCTTCTCACCCATTATTCCTCATTTTCCCCAAGCCTCATGATTTGCTTCTTAGCACTTACAGAGAGTTGCCATCATTTTGTTGATTTTGTCCTTGCTTGGTGTGTTAGCCCATTTAGTGTTGCTATAAAAGAAATACCTGAGACTGGGTAATTTACAAAGAAAAGAGGTTTATTTGGCTCCCGGTTCTGCAGACTGTACAAGCATGGTGCCAGTATCTGCTTCTGGTGAGGGCTTCAGGCAGCTTCCAGTTAAGGCTGAAGGTGAAGGGGGCAGGTGTGTTACATGGCAAGAGCACGAGCAGGAGAGGGAGGAGGTGGTGCCAGGCTCCTTTAAACAACCGGCTCTCAGTGAACTAGTAAAGTGAGAACTCGCTCATTATCGTGGCGAGGACACCAAGGCATTCATGAGGGATGCACCCCCATGAACCAGACACCTCCCGCCAGGCCCCATCTCCAACACTGGGGATCAAATTTCAACGTGAGGTTTGGAGGAGACAAATATCCAGACCATATCACTATTTTACAAACAGGGATGGAAATCACTGAAAAACCTTCCTAGTAAGTGATTTAAATATTTGAACTGCTTGTAAACATTTGTTTATCACTATTTTTATGTTTATATTAATTTATTACACTTAATTTAATTTAATCTTAATATCAATTAAATTCAATGAATACACATTATTATGTCCAAAAAAGTATTAAATGTTAAACTATTAAATTATATTTACATTTGACGTAATTGTAGGCTCCATGGGAACTTGCAAAAATAGCACAGAGAGGTCCCATGTTCCCTTCCCCCAGTTTCCCCAGATGGTAACATCTTACCTAACTACAATACAAAATTCAAGGCAGGAAACTAATACAGGGACGGTCTACTGATCCAGTGATCTCACCATCTCCTCCATACATTCATGTGTGTATGCACGTGTATCTATGTGCAGATGTGTGTACATTTGTGTGTACATGTATCTGTGTGTGCATGTGTGTCCATATGCTTCTCTCTGTGTGCACATGTATGTCTGTCTATACTGTGTGTTTCTGTGTGTGCACACGTGTGTATGTCTGTGTGTGCATGTCTGTGTATATGTGATACATGTGTCTTTGTGTCTCTGTGTGTATGCACACACTTGTATATCTGTGTGCTTGTGTGTATCTGCATGTGTTTGTGTGCATGTGTGTGTCTGTGGGTACATGTGTGTATGTCCATATGTGTATGCCTGTGTGTTCATGTGTCTGTATGTCTGCATGCATGCACACATGTGTATGTCTCTGTGCATGTATGTGTATGGGTCTCTGTGCATGTGCGCATGTGTCTCTGTTGTGCATATGTGTGTGCACGTATGTATGTGCATGTATGTATTTCTACACAATTGCATCACATGTATAGACTGGTATAACTGCCCCAGCACGGACACAGATGGTTCCACCACACCACAAGGACCCCTCCCACAACACCTCCGTTGTTCACGAGTGTGCCCACGAGAACCCTCCTGCCTGGTCACCACCACACGGCCAGCACTTGCATGGCAGCTCCCCAGAGCAGGGGCCACCGTGGTTGTTGAATGAATGATTCTCTACATTCTCGACTTCCTCAACTCTCCCATAGCCTCAAACACGGACAATCGGAAAGTCACACTGGGAATGGTGGTTCCTCCAAGGCCAGTGCTCAGCGTGGGGCCAGGCACAGGCTGACGCTGGACTCCCCCGGCCCACCCACTCCACCTCAGTGCCCCCCCCACATTCCACACCCCACCCGCTTCCCTGCCCTGCAGGTATTTGAGACAAGAGGGGCATTTCACGGTTGAGGGGCACTTGCCCAGGGTCAACTGTCAGGTACAGAACATCATGATGACTGCCAGGTCCCTCTGGGAGCCCACAGGCTTTTGCAGAGTGGCCAGGGAAAGAAAGGTGGCCTGTGCTGTGGTCCTGGCGACTCCCCCGACCCCTGCACTCTCCCATCAGGCAGCCCTTGGGAATTTCTTCCTCTCCTTCCTTCGAAGGTGCCCTGGGGGTTCACATCAAAGCAGTGCCACCTGGATTGCAGTGTTGAAACCGCCAGGGCCTCCTCCCCGCCTTTACCCCTGCTCTGCTTCAGGGGCCTGGGCCAGAGATGGCCCGACCCTCTCAGTCTCTTTGCCCCCTTCTCCAGCCTGCCTCCGACCCCAGCTCACGTCCCACCATCAGCCGGGCTTTCTCCAGTAATTAGAGTGGCATTCACAGCTTCTTTCTGTGGCTTATGGACTAGTTGACAGTTTTCGGATCCCCACGGCCAGCGTGTCCATGGCAACAGCAGCTCCCAGCTCTCCCCCCCCAGCAGTCCTTTCTGGCACCCGTTCCCAAAGGTACAAAGACCACTGGTCCTTCCTGGGCCTCAAGTGCCCCCGGAGACCACAGCTGCATGAGGCAAGCAGAGGCTACCCTTATGGCCACCACCGAGGCTCGGGCTCTAAAATGCACACACCGAACGTTGCCAGCAAGGATGCTGGTCTCTGGGGTGAGGCAATGCAGTGGGGCCTCCACTGGTGGCAGGGGTGGCTCTTGGGGCCTCATCCTCCCAATGGGGCTGGGCAGATCTTGTCCCGGTGGCCTTTTCCAGGGTGGCCTCTATCTGCAGATGCTGCAGCTGAGACAGACCTAGACCCAAAGGACCACAAACATCAGCAAGGGTTCCTGTAAACTCCACCCCAGACAAGGTGGGGGGGACTTCTGACCCACAGCCCACAGCTCCCTGCCCTGATTCCAGAAGCTTCCTGAGGGCAGAGACCTCATTGTTCTGCTCACCGTTGCACTTTTATCACACAGCCCCATATTTGATATTCAGAACATTCTGAAAAAGAAGTTGTTGACAGGATGAAAGAATTAATGAGTAGACCAATTCATGAATGAATTCACTGAATGTTGGGACTAAAATACCCCTCGTGGATATTTAGTGGACATTCAGGCTCTCCCTCTGTCTCACCTCCTTTGGACCCTTCCTGATAATTCCCAGGAACTTGGTCTTTGTTATGTGGGAATCTCCAATCTCTGCAGGAGAGATCTGCTGCCTTCCTAGGACACAAGCTCCATTTTGGGGACAGTGAGCATTATAAAGCTGTTCTTCATGCTAAGCCCAATCTGGCACATTAAGACTCAAAGTCACTAAAGTTCGGAGAAGACATAATTGTGTCGTTTGATTTGTTCACCAAAGAGCAGGTCAGATAGAAAGGTTACAGTCCTCTTAAAAATATTCTGACAATTTTTTTTTAATTTTAATCTTATCATTTTGCCTTTTCAGAGAAAGGGTTTCTATTTATCAGTAATGATTAAATGCTTCTGAAATCAGGGATTACTGACTTTGACCTTTTCTTTATCGGCAGGTAATAAAACGAATGGGCAGATGACAGAAATGTAATTTAAGGATTACGAAATTTATGAGGAGGCAGCTCATTGGAGAGGAAAGTGACCAAGACAGAGAAAGGGAAGATTTAATGAAAATTTTTTCTCTTGGACCCTCGGCTTTAGCAATGAAGACGTCAGGGTTTGTGTCCTGTCCGCTGCCTGGCCCAAGGAAGGAGAGCTCACTGAATATTTGTGAACAAGGAGGTAGAGAGGTGCGTGGCCCCCCCACAGGGTCACAGTGGGGATCCAATGAGATGGTCCCCATGAAACAGTTAGTTCATACCTGACGCGGAGCCATCACTCAGCAAATATTGGGTATTATTATCTTTGTCACCAGCATCACTGTCAGTCTCACCACCGCACAAAATAGTGTACAAGAACAGAAAACACCACTTAAACCACACATGTTGCTTCACATTAATTCCTTCCTTTCAAAACTGCAGGTGCCTGGCTGCAAAGCCAGGCTCGCTCTTATTTCTATTTTTCCATCCATCAGGGTTGTGGGTTAAATTGGGTCCCCCAGAAAGAAGACCTAACTCCTGATAGATGTGAATGTGACCTTATTTGGAAATAGGGTCTCTGCAAATGTAATTAAGTTAAGACAAGGTCATACTGCATTAGGGTGCCCCTAATCCAATGACTGGTGTCCTTATAAGAAAAGGGAAATTTGGAGACAGACACAGAGACACAGAAACACAGAGAGAAGAAGGCTGCGTTAAGAGGGCAGCAGAGACAGAGTGATGCAGCTACAAGCCAAGGAATGCAAGGGTTGCCAGCAGACAGCAGACGCTGGAGAGGCCAGCAAGGAGCCTCCCCCAGAGCCTTTAGGAGCATGACCCTGCGGAAACACCTTGATTTTGGACTCTTGGCCTCCAGAACAGTGAGACAATAAATTTCTGTTGTTTTAAGCCATCCAGTTTATGGTTATTTGTTATGAAAGCCCTAGGAAATGAATACTACTGGTGCATTTAGCTGCTATGTATTAGCATTTCCCATCAGCCAGGTGCTCTGGTAGAGCAGGACATACACAGTCCCCACCCTCATGCCGGCGTGTGCCATGTACCAAGGGCTCAGGGTACCAGGGTGGGCACAATAGACAAGGTCTCAGACACCATGGGCTGCACAGCAGGAGACAGGAAGCAAACATACAAATATCCATGGGATTTGGGGTCAGTCCTGTGAGTGAGAAGCACAGCGAGGCTTCAAGAGTGTCACAGGCCCTGAGTCAGAAGGGGCTTAGTCAAGGGCACTGAGCTCATTCTCAACTAGGAGAAGGTGGATGAGGCACATGGAGCTTCTACAGCTTAGTCAATAGGATAATGTTGAGTTATGGGAAAACCCATTTTTTACTCCCTTTAGTAAATTACTGAAAGTAAAGCTCGACAAAGTCTCCCCAGCTTGTAAAGAAACAAAAGGCAGTAGGAGTCACCGAGGGGCCTGAAACCAGAAGAGGGTACCTCAGGGGAATGTTCCAAGTGGGTCATGAGACATACCAAGAGATGTTTATGTTTGCCAAAAGGGTCCTGGGTTTAAACAACTTTGAGAAGTACTGTCCACATAGGACTGGGGTTTGACCTGCACAGAAGCAGGCTCGTGATAAGGTAAGCGCTGTCCTTTGTCTATCGTTACAGAAACAAAGGACAGCCGTGCCTTCAAAGAAGCCCTGAGAACCAGAGTCCAGCTCCAGGGAGCCCAACACAGAACGATTGACGGCTGGTCTGTCCAATCAGAAGACGGCTTCCCCACCCTCAACACCTCCTGGGTCTCAGGGCCAATTAGAGCTGAACCTTTGTCCCCGGTGGGTCTATGCTAAGAGGGCGATCACTTTTAAATTGTAGGGTGAAGCTCAATATTTTAAAACCTGTCTTTTCATGGCCATCCAAGGTTCTCCATATATTATCTAACAACTTCGAGAAATGATAAGAGAAATGCCAGAAAAGTCTCCCCCACTGCCTGTGGGTAAGGGCAAAGAAGAGGCTGTCCAGGCAGACTACTGCCACACTGACCTCAAGCTCAGCTCCTCCTTCAGGCAGCTGTTCCAGAGCACACGAGGACAGGCGCCTCCGCAGAGCCCTCATCCTTTAGCCAGGAAGGTGCCGCACCACAGGCCCCATCTGCCACCTGAGTGAGCTCCTCGTGCCACCATTGTAACAGGATTAATGAAGCAAATGCCTCCAAGGTTTCCAATATGTAATACCATTTCTCAAGGCTCATTTAAATATTTCAAATCAAAAGAGAGAATCAGCTGTTGTATTTCACCTCCCAGAGCTTATTAAAATATGTGGGCAGACTCCTGACCATGCTTTCTTTGGTTACAGTTTCTGTCTTTCCATGGAGGTTCCTCTTGTCCCCAACCAAGAACTTGGTCAATGTCTCATGGGTTCAGGGGACTGTGTTCCAAAGGCCAGCCCAGGCAAGGGTCTCAGGTCATGGGGAAGGTGTTGGACCCCCAATCAGGATGGGGAGGGGACTTGGGGACAGAGTGCTTAGGGGAATACATTGAATCAAAACTCAACATACTTATTGAGCACCTACTATGTGCTGGACATGCTTCTGGGGGCTGCAGATAGGGCAGCAAATTCCCTGTCCTCATGTAGCTTACTCTGGAGGAGCAGTATCCTTGGGGAGGGGAGGACAGAACCCCACATTTCACATGTGAATTCTTTTACATTAATGTCAAGGAAATAAATCCAGTTATTTGCATATTACCAACCACAGAGTGAAAGTTGTACAACGTCTTTTTGGCTGCTGAGACTAATCAGGAATGATCTTCAACCTGAAAAACATTTCAAAATATTTGGAGTCAGGGAGGCAATTAGATCTTTGTGTTTGTCACAAAGAAGCATGGACGGGTTGGTTGGTCTTGTTACCTATTTTGAACAAGTAACATATGCACAAGTATTGCAACAGAACCAAAGGGGAACATGAAGAGGAAGTTTCTTGTGTTTTATTCTAAAGACAGACTGTGTACCTACAGGCATATATGCACATGCGTGTTCCCCCTTCACCACAAAAGTAGCATGCCACAGGACATGCCATCTGTGTTTTATACATCTGGTGATGCATCCTAAAGACTGTGCCAGATCCGTACATCTAGATCTGCCTCTTTCTTTGCAGGCGGCAGAGTGTTCCACTGTGAGGACGCACAGGTGGTGGGTGGATCCAGCCTCCATGGTGGGTATTTGGATCTTTCCATTCTCTGCCACCCCAAGCAGTGCTCCAGTGGGCATCCTGTACATATGTCTTTTTGTACCTGCACAAATACATCTGTAAGATCTACTCCTAGACATGGACTTGCTTAAACAAAGGCTGTGTGCATCTTAAATTTTGATAAATCTCAGCAAATTGCTCTCCCTCCAAAAAAGGTTATTCCAATTTACATTCCCTCCAGAAGAAGGATTATTTCCTTACCCTCTTAGTCAATCTGATAGATTGAGAAAGTGTTCATTTCAGACAGGTTTGGACACAAAGGATGAGCCTGCCCACCTTTCCATGCATTTGAGAGCCACTGCTGTTTCCCTCTCTGTGACTTGGGAGGTCGTGTCCTTGGACAAGCTTGAGGAAGCTGAGGGCCCCAGCCCACACTCCCTCCTCCTGCCACCACAGCTCTCGCAGTGGGCCCAGGTATATGGGTCCAGCCTCCTGCCTCCAGAGACTACAAGGTGTGTTTTGAAAGTAAATTGGAGCAAATTCTGTTGTGATGATGTTGTGCCCTCCTCAAGACAGCTAATAGCTCACTGGCTTCTTTCAAGACCAGGGTTTGAGCCAAAAGGTCCAGAAATGTCACAGCAGCCAGGTGGACAAGGGAGGGTGAGGAGAGAGGGCACCGGGCATTGACCCATCGAGTGGCCCCCACCGGCCACGCTCTGATGGCTGCTCCTCCAGCCTGCTCCCCTTGGGCTCATGGCTGGTCCGTGGCTGTGCATTGCTGGTGCAGTGCTGAGCCATCTGCCACTCAGGTATGAGCTGCTGGGCCACAGAGCTGGAACGTGAACAATTGTGGGTGCTGGATAGAAGCCCAGAGGACGGCAAGTCTTCTGCACCCCAGCCTGGCCACAGACAGCACCCCACCCCTTGGGTGGACATAGAAGAGTGTTCTGAATGCCCTGCCCAGAAGGCTGTGGGGCAGGAAAGAGGGGCTGTCTCCACTGTCACAGCCCTGAGTTTGCATTTCTAAGCCGGGCCTGTCTTGCTCCTGGGTGGAGATAAAAAAGACTCAGAAAACTAGAACGCAAAGAACAAACCCTACTGTATACTACAGTTTTAGACTTTGCTAGTAATAATGCATCAACGTCTGTCCATCGATTGTAACAGGAGCACCACACTAAAGCAAGACAGTAATAATAGAGGGAGCTGGGGGCGGGCACCGGGACACGGGAACTCTGCGTGTTCTGGGCAATTTTTCTGTAAACCTAAAAATGCCCTAAAAAATAAAGTCTAAAAAATAAAAAGACCCAGGAAAGGTCCTGAACCAAGACCCAAGACATGTTTCGGTCCTATGTGGTATGTGTGCATCCTGGAGGTTATGCTGGGGGCGCTCAGGCCACCCTTGGGGACAGTTAGAGGAGTCTGGGGTTGGAGCAGAGGCTGGGACCCTGAGCATAGGAACCCTGGGGCCCATGTGCCAAGCAGGAGCAGAGTGAGCAGAAGGAGCCCAGACCAGGGGGCAAGGGGAGTCCGGGCAGGCCAGACTGAGCCCAGAGCTAAGGGCTGCCAGGCAGAGGAGCCACCCAAGGAGGGCCCGGATGGGCTGTGGGGTATTGACACCAGCACCTGGAGCCCCCCTTCCCATGTCTGCTCAGTCACCCAAGAGGGGACAAAGGCCGGCTCCTGGGCCAGTCTCTGCCTCCTGTCGCCCCATCCTATTACCTGCTGGCAGAGCCTGGCTCCCAGACCTCGCCTGCATTCAGAAGAAGGGGCTTTGGAGCAGGGGCCTGCTGCAGCCCCAGGGCTCCAGTCTCCTCTGTCTTTCGTCCATGCAGCAAGGACAGTCAGATGCCCAGGAGGCACCGTGGGGCCGGCACCAGGTCCCTACCCCTGCAGCACTCTGAGTCTGTGGCTTTGAGTGAGGGACCTGTCAATATGACTCCACCCGACGGTGAAGGTGGGCAAGAAACGGCACCAGCAGCCCCCGAGGGTTCTGAGGGTTCCCGGGGATGCTGACAGCAGACTCTGTGTGGGTTCTGCCCCAGGGAGACCAAGGATCCGCCTTCAGGAAGCCTGCAGAGTAGGTGGGAAAGTAGACCTTAGAACCTGAGCCTGGGGACGGGAAAGAGTCCCAAGACCTCGCCCTGCAGATGTCGACCCGGGGTGGAGGGGGAGCCCCCAGGGAGGTGCCTATCCCACAGGTGGCATTTGCTCTTGTCCTGTGGGAGTTGAGAAGACTTTAGGCCTAAAGGTGAGGGAGCAAGGAGGGGGCACCTCACTCCAAGGTCAATGCAATGCAGCTTCCCAGTTGCTGCAGAAAATACCCTTTTCCCACCCCCCAACCTCCCCCACTCTGCCTGTCCCCGAGTTTTCTTTGGGGACAGACAGCAAGATCAATAGCCCAAACCAAAAGGGGCACAGACAGGCCCCATGGCAGCCACAACCTCCAGGAGTGCCCACCAGCCATGAGGGGTGAGCAGGGCTCAGACAGGGAGGGGGAGACGTGACAGCAAAGCCTGGGGTGGTCAGGGCCAGCCCTTGTCACAGCCCAAGGGAGCCCTCCCTGTCCACTGGCTGTGGGCACACTGATGCCACCTCCTGCCACCTCCTGGAACTTGTCCATGCAGGGTCAAGCCACACACAGCACTTTGGGTCTCCTTCCCCTGCCAGGGGTCAGGAGGCTGCTGTCAGGTGGGAGAGAGAAGCACCCCCTCTGGAGCTGACTTGCAGGGACAGCCAGCAGATCACAGCCAGCACCTGCCAGAATGTCCAGCTGCCCTCCCCAGCCCACCTGGGCACCACTGGCCACTCCTTGCCTGTGGTTCCCACAGCACCTGGCCTCCCTCTACAGAGGGCTTCACCTCATCCCACCCAACCAGGACCCCTCAGGACCAGGGCCCGGTTCTGTCTGCCTGCACCCAGCGCTCACGCCCTGCTGCACTGTGCACAAATCCCACTCCAAAGCCCTTACTGCTCCTTACTGAGCAGGTAAGGATACTGAGGCCCAAGGAGGTGGAGGACACTGGTCAGAGTCCCCAGTGAGGGGAGTCCCAGTCAAGCCAGTGCGGATGCTCCTGTTTTTCACTGCACAGCAGCAGCTGGGCTCTCCCACCGAGTTAACTTTGCACGTTCCTGCTCCCGCTGACTCATCCAGCACTTACTGGTCCCTGCTCTGTGCCAGGAACCCTGCCAGACCCCAGAGAAACTGCAGTGACAAGACAGCAGTTGTCCTACCCCCCTAGAGCTGACAATCCCCCCAAGGGACGCCTGCCTTCCCCGGAGGGCTTGATACACACACTCTTGATCTGAAGGTGCAGCCGGGATGATTTAGAAATGCAGAGTGGACGTGCAGAGTGGACTGCCGACCTGAAAGGAGAGAGTCTGAGGAAGAGGAAGGGGCAGCTGGTCCCAGGACAAGGGGAGCCTGGCGGGAAGGCCAGTGGGGGTGGGGGCTGGGCTGGGGCCTTCGGCCAACAGGGAGGGGCCAGTGCAGAATTTCAGGTGACGGGATGAGCTGACCCAGAGGAATGCCAGGTCTATAGCACGGACTTGGGCTGGGGGTGCGGGTGGGGGTTACGCATGGGCAGGCTGACACAGGAATCAGGCAGGAAGAGGCGGCGGTAACGGCTGATCAGAGGCGAGAGAACTAAGGGAGGGGCTGGACCAGGAGACAGTGTGAGCGCAGAATCCACAAGATAGGTGCCGCACAGGGGCTGGCAGGTGTGAAGTGCGTGTCCTCAGAGTTTGACCTTGCCCAAAGAGAGGTCTGGCCTTTGCCCTCAACTTCTGGGAGGTGACCTCTAAGCCTTGGAATGTCCTGCCTGTTAAGAGCGTCTTTGTTTACCTTGGGGCCTTGGGCCACACTGGACAGTCTCAGAGTGTGATTTAGGGTGGAGAATTTGGGCCACAAAGTGTCAGCTTGACCTCAGAGGGGTTGGAGCTGAGGCCGGCCAGGTGGGCCATCAGCCACATCTGTGCGAAAGGGCCCAACAAAGACTGGGCACCAAGGCCGGTGAGCTCCCTGGTAGGCAGTACTGTCCCTCATGGCTGCTTGGTGAAGTCAGCACTACCACCAGCTGCGCACAGAGGGGCACTTGGAAGCCCCTAGGTGGAACTCTCCTGGACTCCTACCTGCCTCCTCACAGGCTGCATGGGCGTGAGATGAGGGAACCCACATAGAGGTTTTAGACCAGGGCTTGGCTCGTAGAGGTGCTAAGGACCAGCGCTGACATTGGCATTACAAAAGCCTGAGTCTATACCCGCAATCAAGTCACTGAGGAAAATCTATTCTCAGAACTAGGAGGAGGTTAGAGCCCTGGGGCACCTCACTAGAGATGTCCCTGCAAGGGTTATAAACAATCAGCTCACACTCCCCAGACACCACCAGCCAGCCAGGCAGGATTCCACCTGAGCAGGGCCCTGGCAGAGAAGGCAATGAGGGCAAGAGGAAAATGGGAGCATCATCTCAGAAGAGGGCTTGCAGAAGGGCCCCCTCTGAAACCCTGCCCCTAACTGTGCCTGGAATCCTTGGACTCCTCAGGCAAGGCCTGGCCTCTCCCTCCGGCCTCTTCAAAAGGCAAACACACAGTGCGCCAGGAGGGTCCTAGTCCAAGTAGCTCCAGCTCACACCCACTGCTCACTGACTACATGCCAGGCACAGTCTAAAGCACTCAGCTCATGTGAATTCACTGAATTCACCACCTCCTAGAAGGTAGGTGCCACCTCACACTTTTGCATTCCAGGAGCCTCTCAGAACCTCAGTTTCCTCACCTCTATAAAACGGGGCTGATGCAACTCTCTCTCTTTACTCAGTTAAGTCTCATGAAGGGGTTCATGAGACTTAACTGAGTAAACATACATAAGGGACACAGAGGAGTGTCACCCCACAGCACAGGGCCACCTGACATCCCACACTGCATCTGGGGAAGCCCTAGCACCTCAGAGAGGTAAGGGACACTTTCAAGGTCTCCCTGTTGTTAGGGGCAGAGCCGGGATTTGAGGAGATAGCTCAGCCCTGCCCCTGCATGTCACCACTGCCCCCTCCTGCCTCTGTGAGCAAGGAGGCTCATCAGAAGACCCCCTTCCCTGACACGGAGCACCCCCTTGCTGGTGAGCTGCAGTGCTGGGACGTGGAGCTGGGTAAGGGAAGAGCAGAGAGACCCAAACTTCACGGCTGCCTTCCTCACTGTGCTCCAGGTTGAAGCTGTATCTTCTGCCTGAATGAATCAGGTGATCAATGAACTCTCTAGAGAACCCAGACAGTAAAAAACAGAAAAACGTCTTTATGCCTGGAGAACTCAGTAATTAACCCAAGCACGGAGGCTGGGGTTTGTTTGTCGGGACATAATTGGCTTTTGGAAGGAGGGAAGGAAGGATGGATGAATGTCCCCAGCCCCACCAGCCCGGCCAGGGAGAGAGGTCTATGTGGGGACCAAATAGTCAAGGGTCCCCATTTTCTGCCAGATCTGAGGCACCCAGGGCCTGGGAGAAGGACTTTGTCCCTGGCAGAGGCAGGATGAGTGATCTGCCTCGCTGGCACTGCACACACACCATTAATCTGGCAGCCAGCTCAGCCTGGGGGGAGACGGGAGGCTCAGGACAGCTTGGGTCACCTTTCCCATCACAGAGTCCTCAGCCAGCCGGGGCGGCCGCCTCACACACCAGTCCACCCCTGGCTGAAGGACAAAGACAGCATAACACGCAAGACAGCTGGGTGGGGTCTCAGAGGGAGAAAGGGCAGGGTCATTTACATCAGAGACCTGGCCCTCCTCCCCACACACCCACTCCAGGACTGAAGACAGAGTCCCAGGGTGAAGGGTGCCAAGGAGGGGCTCCCTCTTGGCCCCTCCGGGCTCTCAGGGGAGGCAAGACAGGACAGGTGAGGTCAGGCTTCAGGTCGAACCAGGAAAGCCCCCTGGTGTCCCATTACCAATGGTTGTGACCTTTGAGTCAAACAGACCAGAGTTCAAATCCAGACCCTGGCAACTCCTAGCTGGGTGTTTGGACTCTGTCCTCCAGTTTCCTATTCAGTAAAGTCGAGCAAGGACAGAGTAACAGTGACCCTGTAACAGGGCAGGGCTGTGAGAAGGGAATAGTGCAGCACAGTTGTCTGGTGCTACAGCGGCCCCCACCCGCACCCCTTGACGCAGCCCCCAGCACCCTGTCCAGGTCTAGGCAAACAGAGGGAGAAGGATGGCCAAGGAGGGCTGCTGCCCACGTGACTCAGCAGGGGAGCTTTCTAGAAAGAGTGGGGCATAGGCTGGGCCTTACAGGGAAATGTGGAATTCAGGTTGGCAGAGGGGCTTAAGGAGGGCAGTCCTGGTCCCATCCAGACACCGTGCCTGCAGGGGTGCAGAGGTGCAAACAGCCTGACATACACCCACCTGCACAGAAATGGGCCAGAATAGCCCAGAGGGCTCCGCTCATGGTCCCTTGAGGAACCAGAGCTGGAGAAAGGAGCTGCCGTTCCCGAGGGCCATAAAAGCCAGAATGACTCCATGGTCAGGAAGGTTCTTGTGAGTATAAGACTCAGTTTCCCCCACCATCCCCAGAAGAAAGGATTTAGGCATCAGACCCATCCAAGGACGCCAGCTCTAGATGCTGGGAGAGTGTTGGTGGGAAGCAGGCCTGTGACGAGTTCAGAGAAATGTAGTAACTCATCCTAGGTCACTCAGCTGTTGAGTGGCTCAGCAGAATTTGAACCCAGGTCATCTGACCCCAAATCTCACAGAGATTTTGCAGGCATGCAAAAATCCTTCTGTTCCCAGGGAGATCTGACACTCTGCCTTTCTGTAAGGCAACAACAGCTGGGTTGAAGCATCACCCTATACCTCAGACCAGTGGGAACAGTCATTAGTCGCTAAAGTGGAAGGGGGTTTACTGAGTGCCAGGATCCATCTAGTCGCCTTCCCTGTACTGTATCATTCAATTCTCATAACAACCATAAAAGACAGGTACTATAAGCATCTACACTTTTGCAGATGAGGAAGCTGAGGCTTAGAGGTCAGGTCCATGCCCCAGCGCACCCAGCCAGTCAGTGGTAGGTGCCTGACCGCGTGCCCAGAGTGGAGTTGCCCCGGAGAGCAGGAGTGGCTGAGACCCCCCCCGGAGCACGCCCGTTCCAAGTCCAGCACTCACAAAGGCATGAACCACAATAAGCTGACACATCAGTGAGGCCCCAAGAGGATGATTAATGTGCCCCAGGCCAGGCAGATAAGGGGAATAGTGCACTGTCTAAACACACTGGCCCCTGCCGGCTGCAGGGGTGCATCCAGGCCACAGGACACGGGCAATGTGCCCCCACTCCTCTGATCCCCGAAGCTCATCGCAGCCGGTCTGGGGTCTGGACAGTGCTGGCTCTTCTTCCACCAAGATAATCGCTGGTGGGGACCTGCTCCAGAAAGGCCACCTGAGTGCACTACGGAGGGAGGCTGCTGGGATGCGTTGCTAGGATACGGGAGGAGGGGGCGAGGGCGTCAGGACCAAGGGGCTCCCTGGCGCAGCAGCAGGCAGTGCAGCCGGCACCCAAGGGGCCCGGGGATAACGGAGACGGACGCCAGTCTCTTGATTTTGATGATTTTGATGTGCTGCATCCTACCTAACATTGACGGAGGGCTCAAAGGATAATATGAAATCTAATTGCCGGGTGTTTTCGTTTGGTATTAGGAACATCCACTTGGTAAATATCAGGGGAGCTGGAAGCCTTCCCTGATCCTCTGAGCAAAGTTTACTGGCACTGCCCTGGCCGTGAACGGAGAACACACAAAAGCCAGAGAGAGAGAGAGAAAGCACTTTACACTCCCAGGAAGGGGAAAGGTGCCAGATGGGGAAGGAAGCCACCAGGCCAAGCCCCTGCAAGGCAGGGTGCCCACAGCCGCTGTAGGCTACATTCCATGTGGGAAAAGATATTCCAAGGGCCTGGCTTTCCTGGTGCTCTCTGCCTCTGCCCTCTCTGCTAACCCCAACCTGCACCCCAATATCTGCCTACCTGCACAGAAAGATAGGGAGACCCTGCTGGGAGTGTGTCACTTCCGGGGCCAGCAAGAGCGGGAGGGTGGACACAGAGCACAGCAGCAGTGGGGGGGTCAGCATTAAACCGTGGGGTGGGGAGGAGATGATGCAAGGTGTCTGTGGTAGGGAAGAGCAATAAAAGTAAATGCATCTGAAAAAAGAAAGAAGGGCCAATACCAAAGAAATACGAGGTGGGTCAAAGGTTTAAATGGAGAGGAAGGAAGGAAGGAAGGAAGGGAGGAAGGAAGGGAGGGAGGGAGGAAGGAAGGAAGGAAGGAAGGAAGGAAGGAAGCCACAGGCCACAAGCTTCTTGTCCACTGCTTTTGTCGACCCAGGTGGTCCTGCCTTTTAAATATCCCACCTTCTGCCATGAGTTACACGTCCAGTACTCACTTCCCAGGGTGCTCAGACCTATGTGAGTTGCCAATGGAAACGTCCATCCAAGGACGGACCACGGTTTCAGCTTCTCCAACACGACTCTCAGCCATAACCTTGGGTAAATCACGTAACTTCTCTGCACCTCACTCTGCTCATCTGGGAAGTGGGACAACAGTGCTCTGTCCTTAGTGCCTCCCGTGCACTCACTCACGGAACCCTCATGGCACCCCTAGGGGTCACAGGGGTCACAGGGCCTAGAAGAGGTGGCCTGGTGGTTCAGGCCCAGGCAGCCTGAGCCAGGGTCTCTGTTCATCCTCCACGTCACTTTCCCTTGGCACAAGGACTAAACAAAGTAAGTTAAGCATTTAAGACAGGGCCTGGCACACACGGACACCTCAAACAAGTGGTAATTATTACTCTTTCCAGTGAAGCAGAGTCTACCTTCACCCTTCTGGAAAAATGTCTTTTCCCCTCTGAACTCCAGCCCTTCCCAATCAGCCCACCTCAAGGTGTTCACGAACCCACAAGGGGGGTTCTCTGCTGCCCAGGCGCGCAGAAAGCCAATTACTGAGATGGCAGGGATCGTCAAGGGAGAAAGGATTTATTGCAGAGGACGCGTCAGCTGGGAGGTGGGAGGAGCGGACTGCCTCAAATCCACCTCCCCAACCAACAGGGTCAGGGGTTTTTCTGGAGGTGAAATAAACAATGCGTGAAGGGAGTGAGCATCATTACATGTCTGGGGTGGAGTGCAGGACATGCAAGCACAGTGGGAAATCATGTTAGTACATACATTGCATGATCAAAAAATGCCAGATAAGTCCCTCCCAAGGCAGGGATTTTAGTAGTGTAATGAGCGAGGGGTTAATATCGGTCATTCTTTCATCCTTGGGCGCAGGTGGGATGCGGAGAATAGGCTGCTCAGCGGGTCCTTGGGTGGCGGCGTTGCTTATCTTGTCTTTTCTGGACAAACAGGTGGTGTAAGGCTTCGTATTCGGTCATTAAGTACGGAATGTCCAGTTTCCCTAAGTCCTAAGTCTGACGGTTGAGCTCTCTGACATTTCACTTTCACACTTGTTTTTTTTCACTTGCTTGTTTGTGAAGCTACATCCTCAGTCTTTCAAACGCATAGTTTGGCTTGTGATTATCTTTCAAATTTTTTTTAGAGCAATTTTTGTGAAACCATGGATAAGTCAAAAGTTTGTGTTATTTTTGAATATGAGTTCCATTGTGGAACCAATGCAGCACAGACAGCTCAAAATATCAATGAAGTGTTTGGGAAGGATATAGCTAACGAACACACAGTACATCGATTGAGAAGTTCCATTCTGGTTATTTTAATCTTGAAAATGAGCCACGTGGGTGACCTGAGACCAAGGTGGATAATGATGAACTGAAAGCTGTAGTGGAAGCGAATCCATCTCAACCTATGCGTGAATTAGCCGCAAGGTTTGACGTTACTATTCCAACAATATTGGACCATTTGAAACAAACGGTCAAGGTAAAGAAGCTGGATAGATGGGTTCCTCATGAATTAAACGAGCGTCAGAAGAGAAATCATCTCGAAGCTTGCCTTTCTTTGCTGTCACGACATACAGGTGAACCATTTCTACACTGTATTGTTACATGTGACGAAAAATGGATTCTTTTTGACAATCGCAAGCATTTGGCACAATGGTTGGATAAAGATGAAGTGCCGAAACACAGTCCAAAACCAAATATTCATCAAAAAAAGCTAATGGTGTCTGTTTGGTGGTCCAGCACTGGTATTATCCACTACAGCTTTATGAAACCTGGTCAATTGATTACAGGGGATGTCTACTGCAACCAGCTGGATGAAATGATGAGGATGCTTGTGATTAAGCAGCCAAGATTGGTCAATAGAGACAGGGCAATCCTCTTGCAAGACCACATGTTGCAAAAAACAACACTGCTCAAACTACAGCAGCTGGACTTGGAAACTCTCTGTCATTTACCGTATTCACCACACCTTGCGCCAACTGACGACCACTTCTTCCAGGCTTTGGACCACTTCTTGCAAGGAAAAGTATTCCATCCTCAACAAGCTGTGGAAAAGGCCTTTCGAGATTTCATCGCCACTCGCTCCCCAGGTTTCTTCGCTGCAGCATAAACAAACTACCGTTAAGATGGCAAAACTGTGTCGATAGTTTAGGCGCATACTTTGATTAGTTGTAAAGCTTCTTGTTTGAGATATAATAAACTACACTTTTGATTCAAAATCAGACATTTCATGTTTACTGACCTTAATAGTTATCTTATGGCTGCAAGGAAATTCTGCCATTTCTGGGAAAGAAACTCAAAAGGATGCATCAGTGCGACAGAAAGTTAGGAAGTCCTGTCGCAAACCCTGCTGTGTGTGCTGAGCTCTGTCTCTCTGTTTTCTTCTCTGCCTACTTTGAAACTGCAGTTGCTAAGTTACTGGTGTGGAGATAGGACTCACTGTCTACGGTGCCACCAATTCAAGGCCAGCTAGAGCAGTCAGCTCTAGCCTGTGTGAACACTGAAAACTCATTTGAAACATAAGGGAACTAAAAAAGTTATTAAAAACATTTCCTTGCTTATGGTGCCAGTTACAAATGGGGTGTGGGAGCTTTGAACAGGCTAATGCACTGATTGCTGCCAACTAGGAAAACCAGAGGCCCCATACAGAGCCTAGCTCGTTAGGAAGTACATGCGGGTCTATTCTGATCGGCAATTACCCAAGGAGATAGCATTGATTAGCACATTAATAAATAATGTGACTATTAAAAGCCAGTCTCAGACGGCCAGGGGATAATTGCCTTGGACAGGAATGGCCTCTGCCTCTTCTACCAGCTATGTCTCCCCAGTAAATCTTCACCAAAGGTGCTCCGTGGCCCAGCCCTGGGCCTGGAACAAGGACAGGAGGACCAAGAGGAGGCTGAACCCCAGGGGGATGTCCTGGCATCCTGACGCCAAACCCTGAGAGGAGGACCGTCTAGCCTTTCATTAGTCAGCTCTCACTGGGTCACGCCGTAGTGACAGCTGCCAAACCTCGGCAGCTTACGACATCAAGGCTTACTTCTTGCTCATGCTGCATGTTTGCTGAGGCACAACACACCCTGTCCCGTGGTCTCTCTACAATCCAGGCTGCGGAAGCACCCATCCCCCAGACCCACCCCCCTCCCCAGGACATGCCCCCCACCCCAGGACATGCCACCTCCCAGCAGAAGGAGAAAAGAAAAGAATGAAGCCCTGGCTCAGCTCTGAGAGCTTCTGCTCTCATGTGGAATATATTTAATATCCCTCAGGCGGGCCCACCTCCTGGTTCACCTTCTCCCCTCTCTGGCCAGAGGGATCGTGGGAGCTCTAGGCCACAACAAAGCACCACAGACTGAGTGACTTAAAACAGCAGAACTTTGTCTCACAGCTCTGCAGGGTGCAAGTCTGAGATCAAGGTGTGGGCAGGGGTGGCTCCTTCTGGGGCTGGGGGGAGAATCTGTTCCCTGTCTCTCTCCGGCCTTCGGTGGTTGTCAGCAATCCTTGGTCTTCCTTGGTTTGTGGAAGCATCGCCCCATCTCTGCCTTCACCCTCCCACGGCATTCTCCCTCTGGGGGTGTCTGGGCCCTCATTCCCCCTTTTTATAAAGACACCAGTCAAATTAAATTAGGGCCCACCTTACTCCAGTACCACCTCATCTTAACTAAACATATCTGCAAGGACTTTATTTCCAAATAAGGTCACATTCCAAGGTACTACAGGTTAAGACTGCAACATATGAATTTTAGGGGGACACAGCAGTCAGTAACTTGGGTTTGGCCCAAACTCACCTGGAGAATAGTCCCAGTGGCTCAGGGCCTGCTCTCATGTGGCCGTGACCCCTCGGCCCTGCTCCCCCTGCCCCGCCCCCAGGGAGGCTCCCGGCAGCTCAGAATCCCAGCCACTGCCGCCAGACTGTCCGGTCACTGCTGTCTCCTAGTATCTGCTGTGGCCACATCTGTCCCTGCAGGAGGAAGGTGGCACAGTGTGAGGGGCTCAGCTAGACATGGGTGCAAATCTCTCTCCTCCACTTAGTAGCTGCCAACTTTGGGCAAGACATTCCACCTCCCTGAGCCTCAGTGTCCTGACTGCTCTGAGACTTAAGGGAGGCCCCGGAAACCCCAGGGCCTGACCCTCACCTCCTCCTCTTACTGACGGTTTGCTGACCTCCCAGGACCAGCAGCCCTGGTCCATCTGGGCCTTGGGGCCTCTGACTGCCCCAAACACACAGGCAGATTCATGGGCTCCCGCTGTGTTTGTGGCAAAGACTGGAGCACACCCCTCTCCAGCTTCCAATCACATCTGGACCAGCTGTCAGGACCCGGTGGTGTCAAGGGGAAATGGGGAACCTTTGCCTGGGAATTTCACTTACATTACAGTATTGGGTACCAGTGCACACACGTGCAAGAGCACACACAAACACACACACACACACACGCGCACCTACTCTGTCATAGCCTGCCTGCTCAACCTCCATGAAATCAATCAACACCCCCCTGCCCCAAGCCACTGTCTTTGTAGGACGGCCTTGTCCCTGCCAGAAGCCACCTCCTGCCCAGGATGGACAAGCACTATTTAATCACCCTCGACCAAGAGTGTGACTCCCAAAAAATGGTGGGTCATATACATACACACATTAAAAGCAAATGAACGTCCATGATTATTGTTATTACCATAATTATCAGGGAAATTAGCAATCATGAGCTGCCTGGAGCCCCGGCACGGCCTGGCCTCAGCTCTGCCAGGTGCCCTCCCCACCCGGAGGCGCGAGCCAGCCCCTCCGCTCCGGCCCCTCCCGGCCAGGCCCCAGACACTGTGGGCTTTGGGCACCTCGCCCCGGTGCAGAACAGACTCCTCCCGCTTCCATACGGGGAGTCCTTAACACCCGGGAAGGATCCTCACTTGCATTTCACAGGCGGGGCCCCTGGCCCTCGGAGAGGACAAACACCAGCTCTAGGCAGCCCCCAAATCTCTGCGCTCACCTAGGACAAGACACTCTCGTCTTGCCCCAGGCCTCAGAGGCAGGCACAGAGGAGGCAGAGGCCAGCCACCGATGCCAAGGGAGCGGTGATCGGAGACTATTTTCCAGGGACGAGCTCCATACCCACTGCCCTGGCTCAGTCTAGTCGGAGCTCCCTTAACCTGGGCCCCGGGCGGCAGTGCTGCAGCCTGACTCCACCCCATGACGCACTGGAAGTCGATACTCCTGTTTGTTTCTTTGCTTTGTGCTTCTCAAAGGCCTTCCGTTTTGTATATTGCAGCCACACCTGCAGCCTGGAGCCACACCTGAGCCTGGGCCCGGGCTCCGAGGCCAGCTGCTCCAGTAGAGATGCCAACTTGACCAGTACCCATCATGTGCCAGGCACTGCCAGGACAGCCCAGCGAGGCAGGAAGTCCAACTCCCACTTTCCAAAGCAGGGGCTGGGGCAGAGCTGGGTGACTAACTGCCCGGAGCAGACCAGGCCTGCGTCTCGCAAAGCCTGGGCCTTTCCACCCCCAGGCTCCTGAGACCCGGGCTCCTGACACCATATAACACCACCCTGACGAAGATCTCCACCGCCTAGCCAGCCCCGCACAGGGTCCCCCCTCGTCCGTGGACCCAGGCTTTGTATTTGCTGGCTGCAACCCCCTGAGCCTTGAGTAATTCAATTATAAACACCTTCTGGATGCCTATAATCACATATGAGGAGTCCTTCATCCCTGTCCAGCCCCAGGACCCTGAGGGGACTTCAAAACTCCTTTCCAATGGCCTTTGACAGAGCCAATTCCCACCACCCATGTGTTCTTGGTGGAATGGAGCACACCTATTTACACCCGAGGACGGAGAAGCCCAGGTGTGGAATTTAACCTCTCGCTTGCCCTTTCCCGTACGCCTGAGCGGGAGACCCCGGTGCCAGGCACAGGCAGAGCTATTCCTGCCCCCTCAGGGTCCTCTGGGCCAGCCCGCCGTGGGTGTGCAGGGCTTCTGCTGAGGCCAGGAGAGCCGCGGGTGGGAGGCAGAGGCCGAGGGCCCGGGGCGGGGGCGGCAGACCCCATACTCCTCCCCACACCCCGCAGGCTCAGTGAGGACTGGGCCTTTCCCGGGCCCAGCTGGGCATCTTGCTTAATTTCTTTTCAGAATTCCGGCCCCCAGCTGGGCTGGAGGAAGCAGTGCCAAGGGCATTTCACCCCTCTCTGTCACTGCAATCCACAGAGCTGCCACAGCCCAGCAGCTCTGTCACCAAGGGGGCTGAAGGCAGACAGGCCTGTGGTGGGAGTGGGCAGAGGCCAACATATGGGGGGCATGTCCCTCCTGCCCCTGCCCCTGCTCCCAACACACCCCACGTCACCCTTTCCTGGAGGAAGGAACAACGGACTAGTCTTGACCACTGGGCAGTGCCCCATAGTGCCCCCTCCAGCCACTGTGAGATGAACTGGGGGCGGCTCTGGACAGAGCACCCTCTGAGGAGTGGAAGCATCAGCCGGGATCCCACACAGGGGAGGCACCTGCCGCAGAGGGTGCGGGTTCCCTCCCTCGCCCCCACCCACACTTGACCTCTGCCCGGCAGGCGGCTTTCAGGGCCACAGAGGTGAGGTGGGGTGGGGCAGGGTGGGGAGGGCTATGCGTCTGACAGGTGCCTGACTCTCCTGTCTCAGCTGTGGGTCAGAGGTTCATGCCCACCGCAGGGCCATGTCCTCCTCATGTCTGCCTCCTCCTCTCCTCCTTCAGCTGCACCTCCAGAGACTCTGGGGGCCCCAGACCCCTGGAAAAAGCAGAGGGAGGAGCCAAGGGGAGTCCCCAGTGTCCACCATACAGCACCCACCCCAGACCCTGGCATGGCCCACTCACCAGGACACCCCACAAATATCCTCCTCCATCCACACCAGAGCATGTCCCACTCACCAGGACACCCCATGGATGTCCCCCCTCCAATCAGTCATCTGTCAGGCTCCCTCTGGAAAGAATGGAGCTCACAAACCAGACAGAGCCCCAGGTGTGATGGTATTTGGGGAGCCCTCACCCTGATCAAGGGCTCCACCCAAACTAGACTTCCCAAGGCTGTGCTTGGAAGGAAGCCCGGTGTGCCCGAGCTTCAGTCCAGTAGACTCAGGTGTGTGCATCTGTGAGAACCGACCATGAGGTGTGCGGGCTCCACGTGCAGGTCTCACCATGAGAACAGTAGACAGTGACAGGCAGTGTGGTTTGCAGCCCTTTCTTAGGGGCCAATCGACCCCTTCGAGAAAACCCTGCCCCAAGAGTAGCCAGTGCACCTGGACGGTGCTGCCAGCAGCACTGGCCAGGTGAGCAGATGGCTTTAGAGCTCTGCGGGGTGACAGGAGCAAGTTACCACTAAGCAAACAAACAGAGCATTCAGGGCCTGGCAAGAGAAACAGGTATCTGCAGCTCCAGCATCTCCCATCCACCAGGAAGCAGCGATTAGAAGAGAGACAGGACTCTGCACACCACGCTCACGGGGAAAGCCGAGGCCAACGGCGCTGGGTGATGGAGCAGGACCCAGCGCCATGGGGACAGCACTGGCCCCCGGCTCCACCACAGAGCGCAGCAGTCTCAATGTGCTGTGCTTGTTTCCAAAGTCAATTTTGAGGGTCCACAGCACCATGGGAGACATTGAGTTTGGCGTGTGGACTGCCCTCCTTGGTGCCCACTGGCAGAAGGCACTCGAAGGAGACTGAGCCCACCAAGCTAGGAAATTTGTGCCACAGTTAAACTTCAAACATGGAGATAAAGACTAAAGAGGGTTTAAAGAAATTAACGCTATAAACAAAACCTTGCAGTGTCAACTGGTGAGGGAAGAAGAAGGGGCAGGTTCCCAGGGTGGCATTGCCCTTTGACTCCTCCTTGGGAAACCAAAGAGCCTCTGCAGCACTGGGGGTCTGAGCTGGAGACGCATTCCGAAGCCAACACAGTGGGCAGGGGGCAGGGAGGGTGCTTGGGACAGGGGCAGGGAGGCCTGCCTGGGAAAGCCCTGCCTGGAAGAGCAGGACCCCTCAGACCCTTCGCTAAGGACCAGCACAACCAGGGCTGCTCCCTGCGGCACCGCCATCAACGCCCAGCCCTACCTTTCCACGAACCAGGCATGGACCCAAGTGCAGACCATGCAGTCCCACCACCTGTCCCTCCAGGAGGCTGCTGTTGTCCCCATTTTACAGGTGAGCAAACTGCACAGACAGGTCGAATGCTCCCCCAGGGTCTCCCAGCCAGGGCACGATGGAGCGCAGCAACAGACCCCAGAGTCCGTGCCTCACCAAGAGACCCAACGTTAAGGATGCTGGGGGATGGTTAGATGGTTTCCCCTCCCAGGGAATAATCTAGAGCTCACTCCTGCTTCGTCCCATCTCCTGTAAACACCTTGCTCAGGGCCCTGCTGTCGTGAGGAAAGACCAAGTGTGCCTGGGACAAGGGGCTGAGGGCTCGGTTCTGGCCCGGGTCATGTCACTCACAACAAGGGAGTGTCACGGTGTCCTTCCATGGCAAGCAGCTCGTGGCTGAGTGGACCACACCTTCTGCCCTGAGCATGAAGCAGCCAGCTCTCGGGGTATCTCAAAATCAGCAAGATTCAGCTAGAATACTGAAAGCTCACGAGGGGTCAGCCAAAGCCAGCAGCCCCCAGGGCTCTCCTCTGGCCTCAGAACCTGGTGCTTGGCAGCTAAATTAAAACTGCCCAGGAAGATAAACACGGGCTATAAAATATGAATGAAAGCCTCCATAAAGCCTGGCGGCAAGCACAGTGGCCCTTCCCACCTGGTGATGGTGTGGGCAGGGGCTGGAAATGGAATCTTCATGACCTAGAGAAACAATTCCCCCCAAGGGCCAGCCGGCCCTCCACCAGCCACCAGCAGGGTGTGTGCTTACACTGACTGCAGGTTTGTATACCTTCCTGACACGTGTGTGCATGCCTACATGTGTGTGCAAACATGTGTGTGTGTGTGCATGCACCCACATTCACACATGGGGGGGTGGTAGGCACATCTACAATATCATGTACTTCCTTCTTTTCTTTCCCAGGTATCTGCTGAGTACCTACTACATGCAGGCACAGAGTCGGCCTGGGGAGCCACAGGTGAAATCTCCCCTCTGAAGGGGAGACAGAGGAGAAAGCAGCAGTTGCAACACAGGGCAGCGAGCCCTCCCGGGGCTCTGTGAAAACCTGGAGGAGCCCCGACTCCACTCTGGAGCTGCAGAGGGAAGGCTGCCTGGAAGAACAGAGACCTTGACCCCACTACTAAACCTAAGTCAAAGACTAACCCTATACATCTCTGAGGCTCGGTGTGTCCTGCACACACGGGCACTTGACAGTGCTTGTTGAATGCATGTCTGCAGCAAAGATCAAAGAGCACCCGTGCCCCGCAAGCCCCCACCCAAGGCAGCCAGCTTGTCGAACCCCCGCTCCCTGGCTGGCTGCTCGGAGGAAAGGAGGGTGGGCTGGTCGCCGGATCACTAATGATAATCCCAGTTTAACTTGCATGGCTCTTTTCCCTTTTCGAGTACCTTCTTGTGCACTGTCACATTTGAAACTCCTGGTTATTTCTACCAAAGGAATAACTTGTCATGTGGAGTTATAATCCTTTTCCAATCTCTGAACCAGAAACACTTCCATGACCTTCAATGATTCATTCGTCGGCTCCTGAGAAGCAAAGACTCGTTTAAATCCCTATTTCAGTCTTTGAGGTTAGACAGACCCGGATTCAAATCCCACCTCCCACTCGCTGTGTGAGCTGGGCTGTGCTGCTCAACCCTCGAAGCCTATTTTCTTTGTCTGTGAAATAAGCATGAAACCATTTCTCTCACGGGGCTATGTCAAGAATTCAATGAGACCGAGCATGGGTTGTGTTGCTGTAACAAACAAGCCCCCCAATCTCAGTGGCTTAAACAGCAAAACTGACTTCTCACTCAGATTTCACGTCCATCGTGGGTTGACAAGGGGTTTCTGCTCATCGTGGTCAGTTGGGGACTCAAACAGATGGACAGTTATCCCAGAAGATGTTCCCTCTCTTCCACAAACTGAGCAAAGAAAACACAATAAACCACGAGTGTGCAGCTTCTTAAATCTCCTGCCCGTAAGGGATACACATCCCTTCTGCTCACAGTTTGTTGCCCAAAATAAGTCTCAGGCCATGCCTGAATTAGGAGGGTAGAGATGAAGGCATGTTGTAGGGAGGGGCCCCAAACAATGGAAACAAAGATGATGCAGACCATTTACTTAAAATTCCAGCTGGTTCCTCCCCACTTCCTCCCAGCGGCTCCTCATCCCTTTGAGCAACTGTCTCCGGTGTCAGTCACCAGTCTCTCGCCCCCCAGCTCCAACCCGCCCTTCCGTGTGTGCACTGTGAGCGACGAGGGACAACCTTCCAGTATTTCTCCTGGAATTGAGCATGATGTTGAGCATCTCAGTAGAGGACATGGAGAGATGTTTCTGGGGAAAGCAGCTCTCTTTCTGGGCCTTGATGGTGTTAGAGCCACAGCCACAGACCCAGGCATGGTCCCTTGGTGACCTCACAGCCTCAGCCTGCTGATACAGCTTTTCTGCAGCATCTCAACAGGGAAACCAAAGCCCAGCAGGGCCCATGTGATCTGAACATACCTGCAAAGGTGCCCAGATGCCCCTCTGCAAGTCCTGTGCAACCTGCTCACGGTCACCTGTATCCCAGAGGGTCCACACTGAACTACTGTTCCTTCTGTAAGACCCTGCAGGACTCATGTGCTCTGGAGGCCTCCTGCCCTTCAAAGGCGGCCATGCGCCAGCTGCTCACAGCCAGCTCCCTCCCCACACTCCAGAGGGGCTTGGTGCTTGGCCAGCAGCTGCTGACCCGCTCTAGCCTGGCCAAATCTGCAAACTCCTCTTCTCCGCCAGGCAGAACTCTACCCCCAATGACATCTGAATCCCTTCCAAATCTGTCCTTCCTTGGGTACCTGCCTCTGCATCAGGTAGTTTGTTTACATCTTACAGTTTCTCTTTTATCTTAGTTAACAATCCTTTATATTAAACTTCCTTGTTAGACCTGCCATGTGGTTTCTATCTCTTGATCGGACCCAGGCTGCTGCACACCCTGACTCTCGCACACATACTCGCCAGCATTTCCCTGTCACTGGCCCAAGATCACGCCTCACTGCCCCTGTGTCCCCTCACTTCCTTCGCTTAAGTGACACCCCATAAACTCCTTCTTGGTGCCCACAGCTTGCCTGCTCTTCTTTCCGTATATTCTTGGCCAGACACAAAAGTCTGATGCCGTGGCAAATCCAGAAATGGGGGAGGGGGGTGGGGGACCGCATCTCCTCCCTCAGTCGGGCACTGAGGTTAACGTCACGGGGCCGTTCGAGGAAAGAAAGACCGAGGCAGAGGCAGGTGTGTGATCCCCCCGCGTCCCCTGGAACGGCCGCGGCAGAACTGGAACAAAAGTTCAGGTCTCCCAACTGTCAGTCCAGTTCCCGTGCCTTAGGGACACGCCTCCTGGCAGGAGAAGGTGGGGGATCCACTCAGGCTG
Source organism: Daubentonia madagascariensis (assembly GCA_023783475.1). Classification (NCBI taxonomy): domain Eukaryota; kingdom Metazoa; phylum Chordata; class Mammalia; order Primates; family Daubentoniidae; genus Daubentonia; species Daubentonia madagascariensis. The sequence continues at coordinate 9,173,572 of JAKFHU010001557.1, read as the reverse complement.
AGCTCTCAGGAGTACCCAGGTGCCAAAGGCTGGGGACGAGGTGGGCTGGGTTGACGCAGCCAAGTCCTCCTTTACCAAAGTAACAGCGGTTCCACAACCAAGCTGGGGGGATGAGAATGGAGACCCCCACACAGGAGAAGGGCGGAGAGGGGACAATGCCAGAGAGGAATGAGGTGCCCAAGAAGCCGATGCCCGGGTGGCCTGGGCAGAAGGGGGGGATTGGGACAGAACAGAGGCCCCAGATGGGGACCAGGGGAAGCGCTGGCCCAGTGGCCGGATGGTGGAAGAGCTGGAATCAGTCCTCCACGTAGAGGCCCAGTGAACTGGGATCACTGAGCCCTCTGGCTCAGGGAGTCTGGACGAAATGTGTTTTCTGGGGCTTGGGGAGGTGGGGCTGAGACCAGGCAATCGCAGCACATGCAGACGAGGTAAAAGCTGAAGCTTCCTGCCCCTTGGCTTCCAGTTCAGCCGTGTGACTCGCTTTGGCCCATGGAGTGTAGCAGAGTGGCAGTCCTGAGCCCAGGCCTTGAGAGACCCCGTGTTTCCTTCTGTCTTCTGTGCTCCTGCCCTGGCGTGGGAAGAACGTGCCCTGCCCTGCCCCTGGCCTCAGCCGCTGCACTCTGAGCCGAGCCACCCAGCCAGCCCTGCCTCGAGAGTGGGAAGCGGTTGCTGTTGTCATGGGCCTCTGAGACTTGGCAGCAAGAATTCACTAATACGGTGAGAGTCACCTGCAGAACCAGTAACTAAGGGATTAAAAATGAAATACGAAAAGCAGATTTCCAATTTTTAGAAGAAAATAGGGGAAAGAATTTTGATGGCAACAGAATAGATAAGGACTTTTTAAAATAAGACCCAAAAAAACAGACACCCTAAACAAAATTACTAATGAATTTAACTATGTTAAAATAGAAACTCTGATGTGACAAAAGATGCTATGAATAAAGTTAAAAGACAACTATAATGCACAAATAAGGAGAACATATTTGCAACATATTTGGCAAAAAAAAGCACTGATATCCAGATCATACAAAAAACTCTTACAAGTCAGTGAGAAGAAACCAAAGGCCCAACAGAAAAGTAGACCAGAAGCAATTCACAGAGGAGGGAACCCAAGGGGCCAGTAACCATAAGGCAGGCTGTTCAATTGTAGAGTAGTCAGGGAACTAAAAATGAAAACAACAGTGAAATATTATTTCATGCCCATCAAATGGGCAAAATATTAGAAGGTATGATAACAAATATTGAGGAAGATGAGCAAGCAGAAATGTGCACGCTGCTGGTGAAGCGCTAAGTGGGGCCACCAACCTGAAGATCATCTGGCTGTACTTCATCAGAAGAGCTGAGGATGGGCACATCCCAAGATCCCCAAGCCTCACCAGCAAAAGTGAGGTTCATGGACCAGAACACCAACATCACCTGGGGTGGGTATCACCTTCCCCTGAGAAATGCAGAATTCTAGATCCATCTGGACAATATTGATGAAGGGAAAAAGCGAATTGCAGAAGAATGTGTACAGACTGCTATTTGTATAAAATTCCAAAAATTCAGAAAAAGACCCAAAAAAAGGGCGACAAATTTTTTATGGACATGCATACTCAATATTCAACATGGATGAGAAGATACACATTTGACTTCAGAATAGTTTGGAGGAAAGAGGTAACCAGCCTAGAAAAGAGGTATGTAACTCAAGCATCAGCTAAATCTGAAATGTTTCATCCCCTTAAAAATAAACTCTGAAGCAAATGTGTCAAAAATCTACCATGTATTAATTTTTACTGGTAGGCACATGAAAGTTTGATATGATTATCCTCTACACTGTCCTGTGTGTTTGTAATATTGTGCAATATTTTTAAGCAGCTGATACGGTATGAAAGGAAGTGTGCCTGCATGGGAACAATGGCTATCTTTAGGTGGTAGAATTCTAGGTTGGTTCTTTTTCCTTTTTTTGCTACTTGTATATTATCTCTATTTCCTTTTGTGAGGATTTATGACTGTTATGATGAAAAGGCTGTATTCTAACCCCCTGTGTCATAAGCACGCCGTGCCCTGGCTGGGGGGACGGGGAGGAAGGAGCATGTCCATTCACCGGCCGGCCCCAGGCAACTCTGCAGAGGAAGATATGGACCCTTTCCCCTGCAGCCAAAGAGTTAAGAAGGCTCGATGTGAAACAAATCATTCCAGGGGAGCTAAATCCCTGCCTTATCTAATTTTGTATCCTGAGGCTGATTAATTTAAACTCCAAAATAAAATAAACACCAGCTTTAAATAAGGATTAAATACTCAGCAGGGTCCTTAGTTGAACAAACTGACATTATACATTTCATGGTATGGATCAAGGGGGCCCCGGGTGGGATGGGGGGGCATCAGTGGGAGTGCTCTGAGCTGAGGAGACAAAACTGCCAGTGCTTTGGGATTCCGGAGTGCATTCACCTTTAGTCTTATGTCTGGACACCAGCAGAAAACCCAAGGACCACGCTGTGGTGGGCTTTTCACACAGGAGGAAGCTTGTCCCCTGTGCCCCCAGCTGCCCCATGTTCTCACGGGGGAAGGGTAGTCAGAGGAGTGCGGTCAGTAGACTGGAGGAGGCTCCTGATGTTCTTAAAAAACAGTAGAGAAGAGATTCCCCCACCTGGGCATTACCAGGCCAAGAACGTGAACTAAAATCAGAGACCTCCTGCCCCCCACCATGGCCACTGAGTTCCAAAAGGGACCCCAGGGAGGTGGGGCAGGTAAAAATGGGGTGGGCTGTCTGACATGTGCCTGGAGGGACCCCCCAAACCTGAGTCAGGGGTGAGGGAAGGCAGCTGGTGGATTCTACCAGGCCTGCTGCACCAAGCCGGGGGGTCATCTCAAGAACAAGGCACATCTCCAGGGGCCCCCCATCCCTACCCCACGGTGGCAGTGTTGCAGAACTGAGCCAGGCCATTGTGGGAGGTCGTGTGCAGTGTGAACGTTGTACTGGAGCAGGACCCAGAAGGCCCCAGACCCAGACCCAGCTTAGTCTATGCTATGGTCTGAATATGTGTGTTCCCCCAAAATTCATATGTTGAAACCCAATCACCAATGCAATCAAATTAAGAGGTGAAGGCTTTAAGACATGATTAAGTCATGAAGGATTAGCGCCCTCATGACAGAGGCCCTAGGGAGCTTGTTCTCTCCTTCCACCATGTAAGGACACAGCTAAAAGTTACATCTATATGGAACAGGCCCTCAACAGACACCCAATCTGCCAGGGCCTTGATCTTGGACTTCTCAGCCTCCAGAATCACAGGACATAAATTCTTATTGTTTATGAGTCACCCAGTCTAAAGCGTTTTGTTAGAGCAGCCCAAATGGACTAAGCCTCTGACTGTCTCGAGCACCTCAGTCACTGAATCCCCCACAGACTCAACTGTGATGAAATAGCTTCAACAGATGTATACTGAAGACCCACTTTGTACAAGGATGCACTGTGTTATTGGTTGGGGTACAAAACAAGTCCCAGTCCCCCAAAAGTAGGCATTTCAGTAGCTGAACAGCAAACCCAAGTTGCTATGGCCAACTGGGGAGGGCGCAGGTGACAGATAGGGAGGCAGAGAATACGGTAGAGTCCGTGTCTTCAGCAATATTGGAACGTTGACTGGATGGTCCCCAAAATAGCAGCATCTCCCCTTGTACCAAAATTCACAGTTGTCACTATAAAGTCTTCCCAGAGATGCAGGGCAGCTGAGAAAAACACAGCTCAGAAAAGAAGAGAGGACAGAGAGAGCACATTCTTGGCATCGCCAGCCGCAGACTTTTTGCAGAAGGAAAGCAACCCTCCTGGACCACCCCCGGGTGGCAGATCAACATACAGAAATACATTTGTTGACTGTTCAGCTCATGGACTTCGAACATATGCAGACTGAGGGGCTGAGAATCTTCTCCGACCCAGGTGGTGTGGGTGTGGAGGTACAGAAAGGGGTCAAAGGAGAGGGAAACAGGGCAACGAGGAGGGAGCCCTCAACATGACCAGCACAGAGCACATATGTGCTTTGGTGTAGTTGGCCTCGTGTCTCTCATGCTTGGGGCTCATTGGAATTCTTGGATCTCTGGGTTTACGGTTTTTATCAAATTTGAAATTTTTCGGCCATAGGTTTTTCAAATACTTTTTTCCTCTGCTCAACTCCACCTCCTTCAGGAACTCCAATTATATATTAGTCTTGTTGAAGATGATTTTCTGGTTATTTATTTGTCAATTTTTTCCCATGTTCCATTTTTGATCATTTCTACTGCTACATCTTCAGGCTTACGGATCTTTTCTTGTACAATATCTATTGTTAATCCTATCCAGTATATTTTTCACTCATTGTGTTTTTCATTTCCAGAAGTTCAAGCTGGGTCTTCCATGTCTCTATTTCTATGCTCAATCTTTGCTTTACCTTCTTTATGTGGAATGATATCCTTATGATAACTGTGCTAATGTTCTTGCCTGCTAATTCTATCACAGGTGTCATTTCTGTGTTTGAATCTATTGATCAACTTTTCTTCTCAGTATTGATCATAGTTTCTTTTTCCTTTGCATGCCTGGTAATTTTCAGTTAGATGATAGACAATATAAATTTTATCTTATTTTGTGATGGATATTGTTGGGTTTTGATAAATATTATTGAGCTCTGTTCTAGGATGCAGTTAAATTATCTGGAAAGATTTTCGTTCTTTGAAGGTTTTCTTTTAATCCTTTTTAAGTGGGACCTTAGAAGCCTTAGCCTAGGGCTAATCTTCCACACTACTGAGTATTCTGCCCAGTGTTCTGGGACGTATAATATTTTTCCACTGTTGCTGGTGGGAACACCAAATATGCCTGGTTCTGTGGGAGGTTCCGGTATCATTCCTTCTGTTCCTTTTAGGTATTTTTTTCCCCAGACTTGGATGGTTTACTCACACACATGCACCGATCAGGATTCAGCTGGAGACTCTGGAGCTTTTTTGCTTTGCAGCCTTCTCCTCTCCAGCACTCTGGGTACTCAGGGTACTCTGGGTACTCTGGGTACTCTGGGTACTCTGGGTACTCTGCCATGCACAGTTCAGCTGAGTTTCCCTGGTCTCCCTGAATTCCCAGCTCCACCTGTTCAACTCAGGACTATCACCAGGCTCAGCCTGGGTTCTCCCCCCCTGGGCTGTGGCCTAGAAACATGTGGCCAGGGCCCATGCTCCTATTTGTCCCATGCCCATATTTGTCTCTCAGTCCTACTCTGAGGGTTTTGTCAGCTTCCTAGTGAGGAATAATTGGTAACTGCCATCAGCACTATCCTATCCTGTATATGATTAGCAATAGTGGATGTCCTTATGTTAATACTGAATAAATTGCCTATCGCTCACTCCATAGCATGCATCCCATCATCCCATCACTATTAGCTAATCCTAGACTTTCATATTGTCATTCCAAAGGTGCTGAGCTAGATCTGCTCAAGGTATCATTAGCAATCGAGATCTGGATGTCTACCAATTACAGTCAAGGCCTGATAGTCGGAGCCAGCACATCAGCAAGGCATCCCCCATTAGAGAGGGGGTCTTAGGGAGACCACCTTCAGCAAGGGCTTCACGCATTACAAGTCTGGTTTTGAGGGGCTTATGGCATCGAATAAGGGAATTTACTGTGGTAATTTTTCAGAACTTCTCCCTTTAAAAGCTATGAGTTTATAGAGTTTATAATTATCCACTTCCCCTCAGGGAAATAAAAAACGTGATCCCTGATTCACCGACAAGTTTAAGAAAAGGAGGTAGAGAAGACTGGATCAGACCTATTCCTGGAATACACTAGACAGCTTCTGGAGATTAAAATAATGACCACTAATGGATATACATGTTTAATGTTTCAGTTACTGGTAAAATTAATACCCTGTTTAATATTAATAGAAGCAATGTACGTCTCTAGGGTTGTTAATCTGCTACCTTTCCACTACGTCAGATGTAAAAATAGCTCCCCGTGATTAGCCAGGTGGGCACAGGCAGGCGGCGCATGGGGAGGGAGGAAGAACTCAGGAGTAATAATGGGGTGGTGACAACAACATGCATTTTAAATGCATTATAGCTCATCAGAATTCTAACAGAGAATATTTTCTTCCAAGTACAGATACTTTTTCAACTTCATTCATGGGTTCATTCATATTCAACACATATTTATTGAACGCTTTCCATATGGCAGGGACTGTGCTAAGCTCCTTTCCACCTTACCTTCAACCCTCACAGCAGCCCTTTGGTGAGAGTGCTTTCATTTTCCTATTTCAAGGATGAGAACATTGAGGCTCAAGGTCCTACAGTTAGGAAGAGAACAGAGACAGTACTGAGACTCAGCTCTATCTGACTCTAGAACCAGCACTTCTAATCCCAACATTTTAGGGCTTTGTTCTTCTAAAGCATCTTTAAATTTGAAATTGCATAAAAACTGCAGGAAGTAAATGGGAAGGTGGAACAGAAGTTGAGACAGCCAAAGTCCAGAAGGTCCAGTGCTCAGGCCCTGACCCCACTGCCAAGGTGAAGACTTTGGGAGAATTTCCTTTCTTGACAGTAACTTCAAATTTTCTTCATAACTAAACCAATACATGTTGAGAACCTAATATGTGCTAGGACTTATGCTAAACCCTGAAAAAACTGTGATCAAGACAGATGCAGCCCCTACTTTCAGAAAGCTTCTATTTTATATTTCCCTGGGAGAGACAGAGACATGCAAACAAATAATGAATAAAAACCACACAAGTAGACATAAATAAAACAAACACAAGTTTATGGTTGCTGTTAAGGAAACCAAGAGGAAACCAAGGTTTGGGGGAACACCTTGAAGAAGGAAGTCATCAAAGTCCTCTCTGAGAAGGTCTATCTTGGGATCCTTTGCCAGGAAAACCGTCTCCATCCTCCTCCTGGTAAAGGGAATTGCTGGAGGGGCAATGGGTAATCTGGGGGAGGGCCAGAGTTCAGAGGAGGTCAGGAGTGGGGTCCTGCAGGTATCTGGCAGCAGGAACCACGCCTGGTGACGCTGGTAGAATAAACCCCTTCCAACTACTTGTTTCCCCTTCCTTTCCTCCCTCTACTCAGGACTGAAATCCTAAGAAGTGGGGTGAGGAGGGGAGAGTCTAGGCAGCCTGGCTTAAACCACATGCCCATTTCTTGGCTGGGTGACAATAGAGCACCTTAATTTTTGCTGTCCCACCGAGGCTGTTCCTAATAGGGGAGAGAAGATTCTCAAAAAAAAAAAAAAATCAGAGCCCTGTTAGGAGTGGAGAATAGACGCTGCACAGCCAGCAAATCAACCACAGAAGAGAAACTTACCACGACTGAGCCTGAAGAATGAAGAGGAACAAACATCCAAGAGCAGGAGGAAACAGTCTGGGAAGTAGGGATGCATGTGCAAAGGCCCTGGGGTCAGAATTTATGTCAGATAAGAAAAGATGAATTTCATTATCTAGAGGAAAGGGGACTAATCTGTGCATGAAGATGCGCAAATAGAGGAAACGTGCGTGTGGATAGGTAGACAGGTAGGTAGATAGATAATACAATAATTGCAAATATAAGCTTCCTGAAGTAGGTAGGTAGGTGAGTGGATGGAGGGAGGGAAGATGTATCTTCCTGAGCTGGTAATACTTTGGCCTTGTCCTCAGGTCTGCAATTCTTCAGTGTCACCTCTCTCACACATACGAGTGTCAGGTCTGGAACAAGGGTGAGGCAGGAGAGGCACCGACTGCAAGCAGGTGCTCACACTCAGTCAGGCGAGTGCCCTGAGAGTGAATGTCTCCATGAATTCTTTACCCTGGGCACCTTGCTGGCCTCCGCTCACCTGGCCCTGTTGCATACACCCACACCTGTGCCGTCATCTTGCTGTGCAAACTTGAAGAAGTCTCTTTCCCTCTCTGAGCCTCTCTTTCCTTCTTTGTAGAACAAGAGAGGTTGGACTCAACTCTGGAATGATGTGGTTCAAGATGGGAGTGGAAAGAAAGGTAAGACACTCCCAGAAACCTTCAGGGCAACCCCTTCTTAGAGGGTTCCCGCTGACCATTTCCCCCCTACCCAGTATTTTTATCACCTGCTGACTTTACAAATATCCTTTCGACATACCTGGCATTGGACTCGAACCTGAGTACGACAGTGAGCCACACAGACACTGTCCCTGCCCTCCTGGAGCTTAGAGTCTAGCGAGGAAGTCAGATAGTCAATCAAGATGGTTGTCAACCACAGTTGTCATAGTTGCTCTGAAAGCAAAGTCCAGGGGGCAATAGGACCCTGGACAGGGAACCAGACCCCACCTGTAGTCAGGGAGGCTTCCTGGAAGAGGTGGGTTCCACAGATGATTAGGAAGAGATCAAGCAAATAAAGAGGAAGAGATGACAGTGCCCCAGGGTGTCACTCAGAGGTCTAGGGGGGTGGGCCGGGCCCCAGCACTGTGGACACCCCATCAGGGCCCAGGGACCTCGCTCATCTGTGATGGGGGCACTGCCTCCAGCTTAGCGTGCACCACTTTGGAGTCCTTAAAAGCCCTTTCCTTTTCCTTTCGAGGTTGTCTCTTGCTGAGCACACAGAAGGGCTTTTAAGCTGTGACTTGTTGAAACAGAAGCAGCGGAGGGTGTCATTCTTAACACACATGCCCTGTGGCAGCCGGCGTGAGGCCTCGGAAAGATGATTAGGGTGTTTGTTCAAAAGATGTGATTGCTACATTTTCGCTTCCATTTCTGATGTTTATGACTCCCTTTCTGTCTCTGGCCGGATCCTGAGCCACGCAGAGCTCACTCCTCAAACCTCATCTCCTTATCCATTTTCCCCCCAATTGCATATTTTAGGGCGGGTAACAGGGCTGCCTACGGTGCAGTGTAATACAGCAAAGGGCCCACAAGACTCCAACACCCCCGCGCTCCCCTGCCATGCGAAAGAGACAAAATATTTTCATTTCTAAGCCTGGAGGGGAAAAAAGTTATGCAACCGTGTGACTGCTGTGGCTTCCTAAAAGTCTCTGGTAGCTGGGGAAGGAATCCTGGCTCGTCCAGGCTTTGCTTAAGGAATGAACGTCTGGGCCACCTGACACGGCAAAGGGAGGAGGGAGGTGCCCCTGAACACTTCTGCCTCTGTCCACTTCTGTCTGTTCGGAGACCTTGCTGGAGACAGGGAGCTTCGGGGGTGAAGGCGATGGCAGAGCCAATGCTAATTAAGCACCTGCCGGCCAGAAATGCTGGGCCCTGGCTTTACCCGCCTCTTCCAGTTTGCACCAGTTGGCGTGTGTATCAGCTTTCTGTGCTGTGTAACAAAGTACCACGCACACTTAGCAGTCTACAGCAACACAGATTTATTATCTCGAAGCCTCCCGGGGTCTAGGTACGGGTCAGCTGTGCCACGTGCTAATCAAGGTGAAATCGAGGTGTCAGCCAGGGCTGCAATCTCATCTGAGAGGCTCGGGGTCCCTTCCAAGCTCGCTGGTTGTTGGAAGAATTCAGCTCCTCGCAGTTGTAGGACTGAGACCCTCAGCTCCAGAGGCTGCCTGCCTGCCTTTCCTCCCACATGGCCCTGTCTGCGACACAGCAGCTTGCTTCCTAAAGGCCAACAGGAAAGTGTGTGTCTACTGCCTCCAATCTCTCCAGCTTCATTTAGCTCTGATTTCTTGGTCCTTTTTTAAAGTGCTCCCCTGATTAGGTCAGGCCCACCCAGGACAAGCTCCCTTTTTTTTAACTTAAAATCCACCCATTAGTGACCTTGATCACATCTACAAAAACCCTTCACATTGCCTTATAAAGAAACCCAATCTTGGGAACGACGTCCCATCATAGTGCCATTCCCACCTTTTCAAGGGGAGGGGATTATACAAGGCCTGTTCCCTAGGGGGCCGTCAAGAAACCCACCGTAGCTCATGTTATCTTTGGTACACACAGAGCTTGGCCTGAGTAGGTTCCCACTCAGCATCAACAGCTGGGTTCATTCCAGGGGAACAGGAGAACGGTGGTCACGGGCTTCTCTGGGACTGCAGGTCAGGGGACCTGGGTTGAACCTCTGCTCTGAGTATCAGCAGCTGTGTGACCTTGGGTGGGCCATGCAACAACTCCGTGCCTCAGTTTCCACACCTGTAAAATGGGTTCAATAATGGTACCCACCTGATAAGTCATTTTGAAGCAGAACTGACACAGGCACGCCACACACTTAGCACAGAGCCTAGCGTGCAGGGAACACTCCATGGTGTCCGCCACTATAAGTTTGCTTAATTCTGCCATTCTTCCCCAATGCAGTGCCAGCACCACCTCCCTCCCCCCACCTCCAGCATCCCCCTCCATCCCGGGAGCAGACGGAGAGGGAGCAATTAGCCTTCAGTAATAAACATACACAGGGCCATCGGCTGGGCTGCCAGAGGAATTTACGAACTCCGTGGAGGCTTGTACTGCTACGAGATAGTTTGTCAGAGGACCACTTCTCAGGTAAGAACACAAAACACCCCATCTGTCACTGCCAGATCCTCCCCATGGCAAGATATTAAAGCATTGCTGTCCCTTTCCTCATTTTCCAAACCTTCTATAGTGAGACTGCGTTATTTTTATAATCAGACAAAAAATAGATAATAAACCTGATTTTTCATGGAACACCTTTGTAGTCAGAAACACCAGCTTCTACCAGATTGCGTCTGCAAGTGAAGCTCACCAGAGTGCCTGAGAGCTTTACATTTTGTTCTTTTCCTTTTTTAAAACAAAGATCCATTATGCAAATTGATCATAAAATTTTAAAGCATCTTGTCTTGTTTCAATTAATCACAGTCTTTGTGGGCCTGGCTTCAGCAGCAACGAAATCCTCACGGTGCATGGGTGGTGGCCAGGGAGGCAGTGGTGCTGGCCTCGTCTTGCCTTGGGGAGATCTCTTGTCCCTCCTGCCCAGGCCTGCCTTTCTGGCCATGATGACCTACTAGTCGCACTAGCCAGCTGGCCAGCACACCTCACCACTATCTCTCCACACACACACACACACACACACACACACACACACACGCACACTGTCTCATAGTCCCTGGCGGTAGCTATTGCTCCATCCTCCAAGAGGGTCCTTCTCCAACTGGAGTGAAACTAATGGTCTGTAATTTATCGCCAGCCCCTATGCTGCTGGCTAAGTGAAAGCAGCGGCTTGGCTTAGTTCCACCCAGAGAGGAGAGGGGATTAGACAGGCCTGCATAAGCAGCAGCAGCGACTGCCTCTGGTCTTAAGCCTCCCTCCTTCCCCCTTCCCAGAGAGAAGCGCCTCCAGGCCCCACCACAAACCCCCTTCTTTGTCCTGACAGCTATACAGAGGCTGCTGAGAGACTGCCAACAGCCACGCTTGGACCTGCCATCACCAAATCTATGTGACCACGTGCTTCCTGAGGACCCGCCTCCCTCGCTTCTGCACACGTCCACCCACCTGCTCACCCAGGTGCCTGCCTTCTGCCCATCTCAAGCACCATTCCTGCATCATTCTATTGAACCTCCCTCTCAAGACAGGAACCCAAAATTCATTCCCACTGAGGTATAAGAAGCCAATAACCAACAAAGGTGTTGGCTGAGCATGAAGCTTTTAGGCTCAGAACCTCAGTGGGAAGCCAAGTGTGAGGGACCCTAACCCTATCTCCTCAGTGGGAGCTGCAGCCCACATCGACCATGTGTAACCCACAGGCAACATGGGCTTCCTAACACATGAAGCAACAGTAGGTGCATTACACGCCATGACCTGCGAATCAGAGCCCGGCATTAGATGGACAAGATTGCTGAGTGCTGGAGAGTCAACACTAGCTTCTCGCTTTGATAAGGCACCAGGCCAGACCCGCCAAAGGCCCTGGAGGGACAGAGAGATTAAGCAGGAAACTGCAGCTGGTGGCAAGATGCAACTTCAGGCCCAAAGAATGTAAGCCCACCTCAAATCCTTATACTTTCTCACTGAAGCAATTTCCACCCTGCCCATGCAGTGTCCAACCTGAGCCACCTGACACAGCAACCTTGCCCACTGTCTTGGGACTCCAGTACACACGAGCAAGCTAAGAGATTAAACACATAGGCAAAGAAATAAATTCAATTCCAAAAGCATGAATTCAGCAATCACTCCATCTCAGGTGCAGAGATACAACATTGAGTGAATAAGACCTAGTTCTGCAGCTGGACCACAGAGAGGGCAGGTGGAGTCAGTCACTCAACAAGCACTCTGTGTTCTCAGACCAGAACCTGGGGTACCAAGATGATGGAGATATGGCCTCATCCGGGTCTGCATGTGCTAAAGGAGGAAAGAAAGCACACCTGACAGTGTGCTGAGGGCTCAAAAAAACATGTGAAGAGAACATTCTAGGAGCCCAAAGGAGAATCCTGAAGATGGAGCGCTGCCTCTCCCCACCTGCACTCTGCGACACTCATAATGAGCTATGTGCACCCCACACCCTCAATGCCCTTGACACGTCTCTGCCCTACCCCAGCTTGCCACCTGCTTCAATTTTTTTGGTCCTCAGATCAGCAGCATTGGCCTCACCTGGGAGCTCGTTTTGGGAATGCAGAATCTCATGCTCCACCCCAGACCTGCTGGGGTAAAACCTGCCCTTTACCCAGATGCCTGGGGCTGGGACTGGTGCACACATGGGAGAAGCATAGTTGGGGGCACACCCAGCTGCATGCTCCTCCCCACCCGTGCGTTTGCCACAGGACTCCGGAGAGCTTCGGCCCATCCAGGTCACCCTCGTCCACCCCTCTGATGCAGACAGAGCCCATCACTCCCTCCTTGGCACAGCACCCCCCATGCCCCATGCAGGCTGGCTTCACAGAGCCTGCTCACCCCGGTGCCGATGGATGCTGAGCAGCCTGTCCCCACTGCCAGACTGTGCATCCCCTGAAGGCAAGGACCGAGGTCTCCCAAAGTTAGGCCACTGCCAGCCACTCATTGTGTTCAGTGTGCAGTAGAAATAAAGATTTGCAGAATGAATTAATAAACTGGACTTGAACTGTTTTATCACATCACAGGCTTAGTACATTGACCAGAGGAAACGTGGGGATGCAGGGTATAACTATTCAAAAATCATCTGATTTGTTCACTGCCTTTTAAAATGTTCAGAGAAGAGAAGGCTGTGACCTTTTGGGAAAAGCCGATTAGTGTCAGAGGCCGGGGGCTGGCTGCACAGTGCTGAAGCTGGGAAGGAGGCTGGCAAAAGCCTCCCTGGGGACTGAGGTCAATTTGTCATTTTGTTCCTCTGTCCAGGAGGTTAAAGTTTCCTCCAAGCTGACTGCTCTGGGAACCTTGCAGGGTTGGGATGGGGGAGGGGGAGCATTTGGCAGGGGGCCGTCTGCCCCCACCCTAGTCCTTCCTAGGAAAACAGGGATCTGAAAAGGAAGCTGCAGCAGCTGCCCTGAGGGCCTGCAGGCTGGAGGGGAGAGTCCAGCAGGTTTAGGAAGCGGCACGCATGGAGTACGGTGCACAGAGGAGCAGGACAGCCGCAGGAGTGGGGGTGCAAGGCCGCAGTTACTAATTCATTTGGATGAAGCGTCTAATCTATAATTAAGGAAGAATCTCTCCAAGTTTGGAGTGCACAGAACAATAAACAGCTGCCCGCTTTGATTAATAGCCAGAGCGACGCTGAATCCGTGCCCAGCAGCCGGTTCCTACAGCAGCACGCTGACTCGGGAGGGCTTTCTCCTCCAGGCCAGGCCAGCGCTGGTTCTGCCACAGCAGAACTTCTGGGTGCTCGTTCCGCCGACCGGGATGGTGGGCGAGAGAGGACTCTCTTGCTGGACAGGCAGGGGGAACACCAAATTGAACGAAATCACAATATCAGAATTGGGTAGGTGCCTTGACTGCAGGGCTTCTCGAGCCCAGGCCACACTGTGACTCTCCAAGAGAGGCAGGGAGGGGACAGTGATTAAGCACAGAACCCTCCTTGCATGGGGACAGGGCTTTGAGGGGTTGCAACAAAAGCAACCTGGAAGGAAGTGTTGTCTCCCTTGGGGACACAGCCCTTGCCAGTCCTCCCTGCTCTGCACGCTCCACCTGCTCCCTTGACTGTTAGGAGCATGAGCACAACACACAGCCAGCCACGTGCTCAGACCTTTCCACAGCACCAGGTCTCAGTGTCTGAGGTTGCATTAAAAGTTGATAATAGCGTAAGAGCGGCAGGGCTGGCACCTGGAGGAGTCCAGAGAAGGCTTTGGGGGTGAGGTACTGTTGAAGGATCTGTTTTTAGGTGGCAGGAGGAAAGACAGAGGAGAAACCATTGTTGTTGGAATCCTACAATAGGGGATCGATAGAGTTGCTCCTGACACCCGGGCTCTCTCCTTCTGGGTAGAGGATCGACCTTCCCCCAGCTTCCCTGGAGTTAGGTATAGTCATGTGACTTGCTTTGGCCAAGGGACGGGGAGCAGAAGTGTGAGAGCTGCCATGCTCCCTTGGCCACCATGGTGCCAAGCAAGGCTCCAGAGCATGAAGGCCCTGCAGTCTAGTTCCCGGGGCGAGAAGCCCTGTGGTTTATGCCACTGAAATCACGGGGCTGCTTGTCACCTCATCAAAATCAAGCCTGTTTTAACTAATACAGAGGTTGATCCCAGGAGTGAGGTGCTGCTATAGCAAAAATCCAAATATGTGGCTTTAGGTTCACGATCAGCCAACAGGAGCTTAGGAAACTGATACCAAAACCTGGAAAGATGGTGACCATGTCACACGGTGGTGAGATTTTGGCAGAACTGTTGCCTGGGGTGACTTGAGGAGTAGATCTGCCGTGTGGTGAAGGGCGTCACATCCAGAGACACACCACGTGGATTAGGGGGTCTCAGGAAATAGCCCAGCCAAGGGTGTCGCATCCAGGAAGTCTTTCCAGGTGGACAAGTGGCCCACGGAAAAGGGTCTGCATGTGTGACTCTCCCACTGAAGCCTGCTATCTCAAGGGATTAGGATTAGGTCTGACAAGGAAGAGGTAGAGAGAGACATGGGGGCAACACAGCAAAGAAATCCAGAAATGTGAGGATTACACCTCCTGAGGAAGGGCGGGCGTGGCTACTGGAACATGGAGCTGACCAGACCGAAGAGATAAGGCCCTCGTGACATTTTTTCAGGGAGTTCTGTGGCCACAAGGCCCGCCAGAATGGACAACAGAGCACTGTGTACGCCAAACAAAACGAGCCTTGGTCAGGCCCAAAGGTGCCCAGGCAGGAAGGGGGCTGGGAAAGCTGCTCACATCCCAGGAAGGGCAGTCTGTGTGCCCACTTCTCATGTGGCCGAGGAGGATGACGGTGAAGACAAACTCTCCCCGAGGATGGAGCCAAGGGCTGCAGAGGACCAGGGGAGCTGCTGACTGGACGCAGAATCTAGATCAGGGGCAGATCAGAGAACATTCCCCACCTAACAGCAGAGTCGGGGCCTCAGAATGTTTGCTCAGTGGGGTTTCAGAATCACTGCAGACTGGTGTGTTCTGGGGGCTCCCTCTATGCCTCTTTCTGAATGGGGTGGTCATCCTGCCCCTGTTGCTCCATCCCGGGGGGAGGTGGTGCAGGTAATTTGTCTTTTCAGACGCCGGACCGAGAGGGGTCAGGTGCAGACCTGATGTGGAGGCCCCCATGCCTCACCTAGAGGTCCTGGCCCAGGCGCTGGCAGCAGGAGGCCCCAGGGCTCTCCTTCTCAGTGGGCTGAGAGCTGGCAGGGCCCTTTATATTTCTATTTGGAAATACAGCATTTGCTGATTAAAAATAGAACTAATGATATCTTTGTTCCACATAAGAAGACAATGGTTTGGAGGAATTATAGTTTCCCTTCCTTTCAAATTTTCTGCAACCTATGGCATTTCTAAGTATTATAGAATTTTTCAGAATATTTCTAAGAATAGCTTCTCCCAGGATCCACATAGAGGGCATGAGATCTACCCTTTTCAGTAGAAGGAAAACCATTCCCAAACCCTTAAAAGAGTCTCCCTGTATTTGAAGCCACATGAAGTCACCAGAACAATAGTTCCTGAAAAATGTCTTTTTATCACATTACAGTTGAAAGATGGCCCCTCAGAATCCGAACTGAACAAGGAGCCCAGATCCCCACCGCCCTCCCCTCCCCTGCCAGCCTCACCACCCCCTCCCCTGGCGGCAGCGGGGGAGTCTCCACAGACGCCCCCACCTGCGTGGGCCCAGGTGGCCTGTGCCCCACTGGGGGTCCTGTGGCAGAGGGGGGACAGGGGGAGGGGAGGGGAGGGCATCTCCTTCAGGCTCCCACAGTCGACCCCCAAGGGGCTCCGAGCCGGGCCTGCTCCGTGTGTGTGTGTGTGTGTGTGTGTGAGAGAGTCAGCACGTTCCTCAAAAACGATTTGCAGTCACCAGCAATAAAAACATATCTAGAATAAGGCAGTGAAAAATAAAAAGGAGAGGAGAGAATTGTACAGCGAAAGCGCACGAACCTGGAATAAAAAGAGAAACAACAGACTAGGGGGAAATACCAGCATCGAACATGACAAAGAGTCAATACCCGGACACCCCGTGTCTGCTGCAAGACAGTCATGAGAGGCAGAAAGGGCCAAACAAAAGCACAAGCCTGAGTGAGCCTGTGCATGTGTGTGTGTTTGTGTGCGTGTGTGTGAGCATGAGCGTGTGAGTAACTGGTGGGGTGTGAGTGTGTTTCAGTGTGTGTGTTCATATAGTGTGTTTGAGTGTGGGCCACTCAAGGTGACTGACAGTACTGACGCCGTGGCCCGAAGCCAACCCCGTCCCCGAGGCCGGCCCACAGGGAAGGGCAGCACGGAGGAGGCAGAGGCCCTCCCCAGCTCCGCGGCTGGCCCGCTGGGACCTCCACAGTCACTCAGCATCTCTGGCTTTGTCTTCTTGTCTGTACAATGGGAATAACCACACGGTTGCTGTGCAGTTAAAGGATGGAATGCATGTGGTGCCCAGCACCCCTCAGGGCCCTGTGCATTTTTACTACTGTCCTTCCACGTGGAGGTTCACTCTGTATTGGAGAATCCACTTTCTGGAGACAGATGGACAGACAGGCCCTTGGAATGCCCAGGCTGACAGGGTTTCCTCTCTGCAGACCCGAAGCCTCCTGGTCTTCCATGATGGCAGAGGTGTGCAGCCTCCAGCCCAGGGAGTAACTGGAGAATGGAACTAGGGAAGGTCTAGGCCAGGGTAGGCAGTGCCTCAGTGAGGGATCGGACCCTTCGAAGACAGAAGCTTCAGGTGCCAAAGGAACCTCCCTCCACCTCCTCCTGTGTAGACTGGCCCCATGGCACACAGGGAGGCAGGAGGGCTCAGGGGTGAGGATGGGGCTCCGGGATCCGACTCAGCACTGCTAGGTGTGCGTGCGGTCAGGCAAGTTATTCCTGGGACTCCCCGTCCAGCATGGGGTGTCAATGAGACAGTGCCTGCAAACCACACGCTCTGGTGCTCAGTAAGCCACGTGGTTCTCTGTCATAGCGTGAAGAAGGGACACTTCCAATGGCGTGGGCACCTCCACCAGGTGCCTGGCTGGGGCAGGCATCCTCCCAGCGCTGGGTTTAATTTGAGTGCACTCCCTCCCCAACTCTAAGAATTCCCTCCCGCTTCACACTGAACTCACACGGGCTTTGGGAACATCCCCAAGACCCTGTGGATTAATGAGAGGACACAGCCAGGATGAGGCCACTTGCACACAGGATAATAACAAAAGAACACCAGAGACCTGAACCCTCATTGAGTAAAGAAACAAAGCATAGTGCTGCTGAAGAGCTGCTTTCAATTCGTAAACAAACATTTTTATGATAATGAGGTTGGAAGAAGCTGACATTTCAATAGACAGTGAAAGTTTTTACAATAATACAAACATCCAACCCTGGGGCAGTGATTAAATACACAACCATTCAAAGGAATTCCATGTAGCCATTTGCATGACTATGAGGGATTTTTGTCTTATTATTTATACTTTTCGGTGTTTTCTGAATCATCTATGCTGTACAATGAGTATGCATTACTTTATCGAGAGCAAACAAGTTAATTTTTTTAACACATGTGTAGAACTACAAGGTGTTTGGAAAACAGTTGTATAAAATTATGAAGATCATAATGGGTGAATTTGGCCCTTTGTAAAAATCCCTCTAATACAGTTAGGCTGTCATTTCAATAACAAAGAGAAATTGAGGTTGAAATCTTTCCCAGGCTGCAGGGGGATCACTTCCCCAGGACTCTGAAGTAGACTTCGTTGGGCCCAGGGACCCAGGCCTTGCCCCCGTGGACTCCATTACCAAGTTCTTTGACTCTGTCCAACTCCTGACGTTGCCTCAGACCCCCTCTGTTCCTCCCGCTGCCACCACCATCCTGTCCCAGGCACCCTCAGCGCACAGGAGATCATTAGATAGAAGCTGCAAACGTAATCTTATATGGAAATAGGATCTTTACAGGGGTAATCAAGTTAAAATGAGGTCATTAAGGTGGACCCTAATCTAGTATGACTGGTGTCCTTATAAACAGGGAATTTTGGACACAGACACACACAGAGGGAAGACGATGTGAAGACATACGGAGAAGACGGCATCTACACACCAAGGAACACCTGAGGGTACCAGAGGCTGGAGGGAGGCCTGGGACAGATTCTCACAGCCTCAGGAAGAGCCAGCCCTGCTGACACCTCGATCTCGGACTTCTGGGCTCCAGGGCTGTGAGAGAATAAATTTCTGTTGTTTAAGCCCTCAGTCTGTGGTGCTTTGTTAGGGCAGCACCAAGAAATGCATATAAATCCTTCCACCACAAGACAGCCAAGGTGATTTTTTTTAAATCTGAACATATCATAACAATGTTTAAAACTATCTGGTGACTTCCCAATTGGCCCTTCCTACCCGGCTTCTTCCTCCAAGCTAACTCCAGAATGTTCTAGTGTCTGGGGCTCCCTCACATCCCCAAGCGGCATGTCCTCCCCTGGCAGCTTTGTCACATTCACACTGTGCCTGAGACACCCTTCTCCTCTCCCTCCTCTCTCCACCAAGGCAAGTGCACAGCAGCACCCTCGTGCACACAGACGTGCCTCCTCCCTGCGACCCTCTCCTACTCTCTGGGAGGGCATCAATTCAAATAACGCACCTTGGCAGGCCCTGCCGGAAGCCTCTCCTTTCTCCTACTTAGAGTCACTTGCTCCTCTAGTCCGCAGTTTATCCAGTCTTTGTCATGGGGGCTACCCTGGGAATTTCAGGGTACTTAGCAACATCCCTGGCAATATCCCGTTCACCAGATGCCAGTACAGCCCCTCCCCAGTCCAGTGATGACCACCAAAGATGACTCCAGACATTGCCAAACATCCCCTAGGGACAAAATCGCCTGTGGCTGAGAGCCGCTGCCCTAGATCAGAAAGGTAATGAAGAGGCCGGCGGCATCCGGCTCAGTCTCCAGCGAGCACTGACGCAGACCTGGCGCCCAGAGCACAGTCAACGTGCATCAAGTGGACAGATCCAGGAACGGGAGAAGCAGCAGGAGCATTTCAGTCTCTGCAGCTCAGCCATGGCCTGACCCTCACTTCTGCTCTGGGTGTTGGAATAGCCCCTGCATGACCCCCAAACAGCCCGGGGGGGTGCCCACGGGACCCCCACCTAGTGGCTCTCTCCTGTCTCTTATTCCTCCCTTTCCGCATGTTCCAGATGCACCGGGGCTTTGTATAAACTTGTTATCCATCAGGGTGAAAGCCAGATAAATAAAAATGAACCGACAGAAGTGCGAATAGCATCTGATCCTTCCCGGGCAGAGAGATAATACACTGACACTCTCACGGTTGTACTAACAATGTAATAGAGCCCCGAGCACCCCGGGCCAGGCGAGTCTCGCCAGCAGCCAGCAGCTAGCAGCACAGCAGATGTCTGTGCCCACACGGGGAGGTGGCCAAGCTGTGGACACCTGGCTGTCCACCAACGGTTCAGCCCCATGGTCTGGAGGTCTGACAGCACCTTGGCATCCTCCATTCCCCTGGGCAGAATGAGCCCCTGATGCCCCCCTAAACCCTGAGCTCTGCCCACTCGCCCTGTGATTGCAGTTGCAGCCTTGGGAGAGAGGGGCTGGGCACAGTGACTGTCCCCCCAGGCCAGGCTTTCTCCCCTTCAGCACAGTGGACGTTGGCTTTGACCAGGGGCACAGAGACGAAGGGCCCTGAGGGCTAGACCACACGCACTCTCTTCCCTTCGTTAAGTCCCTGCCCAGCACAGAACTCAGCATACAGTTAGTGCTCAATAAATGTTTGCTCAGCGGAGGCAACAAAGGGGACAGTAAGGAAAGAGATGTTATGTCTGTGGCCAGAAACGGCAGGTGATGGCTGCAGGAGGATGATCAGGTCTGAGCGTGCGAAGATAGCTGCCACTGCCTGGCTGCGTGACCTCGGCGAGCAGTGTAAGCTCACAGAGCTGCGCTCCTGCCGAGGAGTTCAAGGTGCTCCCCGGTGACGTTGACACAGGAACCAAATGAAAGAACAGGCCTGGAAGTACCTTAGAAACTATAAAGCTACTGCGACCAGCCTCCCTCCTGTGTGAGCCTGAGCTCCCCCACAACAGTTTCCCATAAACTGGGCTCAGTTTCCAAGGAGGGAGGGGGGAGGCACTGGCTGCCCCTGCAGGGCCTCCCGGGGGCGCGGACAGCTTCCCCACCTACTCTGCCAGGAGCTCCGCTGTCTCCCCCGTCCCAGGCAGCTGCTTGCTGAGCAAGAGTGGGTGTTCTGATGCCTTGCCGTTTCCTTTATCTTGCTCTTCTGCAAGGGACGTTGAATGAAGCCCTGGTTACTTTTCTGCAAACATCCAGGATTGAGCCCAAGATTTGCCAAAATCTTTTCTAAGGTTATCAAAATATGCTCACGCACACACACGCATGTGCGTGCATGTGCACACCCAGGGGATTAGGGTCATGTTAGTAAGATTCAGTTTTTCTGCTCTTCTGAGAGATGCTGCAAGAGAAGTTGAACGCCTGTGTCTCAAGAATCAAATCAGTGGGCCCGTTTGAAAAACAGACACATACAGAAAGAAAAAAAATAAAGCCTTCGTTCCGATGCCTCACCCAAAGCCCGCTGCATTTCCACTAAACTTACATCAAGTCCAGCCGCTTCACATTCTGCCGCCTTCACCTGACGGTTAAAAACATAGTCCATATTTTTAAAATAAAGGAAGAAAGTCTTCCTGTAATTTAGTGGCAGTTATTTGTCACCTATTCCTGATAACAAATGCCCGTGGCAGTGAAGGCCAACAGATTTATCAGGAGGGAAAAGATCTATATTCCTAGGACCAAGGTGACGTTACCAGATTGGGTAATTGCTGCATAAACAATAAATTACTCATTGATTAATTGTGCTTCTAGGGCTTTCTGGAGTATTTTCATGCAGACAGTTGTGTACACATGAACAGCGAATTGGAAAAGGCAAGGCCTGGGGACCTGCTCCAAGTAGGAAGGACCAATAACCACTAACGAGATTTCAGAACTTTCCACTTTCATGAAGGTGTCCCTCAACAATGAGGGGTTTCTCTGCACACCAGATACACAAACATTCTCTAACTATTTTTAAGATAGACTTAAAAATATACTTACATGAGATACCTCTACACACCTGTTACAATAGTATGACTAAAATCCAAAAAACTGAAAGCACCAAATGCTGGCCAGAGTGTAGAGCAACAGGAACTACCCGTGATTCACTGCTGTTGGGAATTCACAATGCTGTTGGGAAAGCACCACTTTGAAAGACAATTTAGCAGTTTCTTACAAAACTAAACATAGTCTTACCATAAAATCAGCAGTCCTACTCCTTGAAATTTACCCAAATGAGTTGAAAACTTATGTCCACACAAAAACCTGCACAAGAATATTTATAGCAGCTTTATTCATAATTTCTAAAAACTGAAAGCAACCAAAATATCCTTCAATGGGTAAACGGATAAACAAACTGAAGTCCATCTACCTAACGGAATACTATTTAGTGGTAAGAAGATACACACTATCAAGCCACGCAAAGACATGGATGAATCTTAAATGTATATTGCTAAATGAAAGAAATCAGTCTTAAAAGGCTACATACTATATGATTCCACTTACGTGACATTCTTGAATAGGCAAACAATAGAGATGGTAAAGAGATTAGTGGCTGCCAGGACTTTGGGAAGGGGACAGGTTGAATCGGTATAGCACAAGGCATTTGCTAGGGCAGTGAACTACTTCTGTAGGACACTGGTGAATACGTAACATGATGCATTTGTCAAAACCCATAGGATTCTACAACACAAAGAGTGAACCTTATGTATGCAAATTTTTTTTAAAAAATCAATGAGGAGGTCAGGGGATTCCAGGATGGGAAGGAGAGTATGACCAAAGAATCTAACTATAATACAAATGCGTGACATCACCTTACTGAAGGAGGTGAGGGGAAAAGGTAACTGAGTAACTTTGGAGGTGAGCAGAGACTAAAGACAAAGGGAACCGCACACAAGCACTGGACTCTAGTTAGTAAAGTTGCTTCCTAAGGGAGTTCAGGTTAACGATTCTGAAGCCACTGTAGTTGTATACAGATATTGAATAGACAAGTAAGCGGATGGAGGATAATGGGAACCAGGTTATGGGTAAGCAAAGGAGCAAGGCTGCAATGAACCACGTGGAACTGGATTGGAGTTGGAAACATCAGTACGAACTCATGTTTCACTTAATATAGACACAGACGGAAAGACGGATTGATTGACAGAGGGTGCATATGCATGGGTTACTATACATGCATATACTTCCTCTCTCTGTCCACTGGGAGGGCCTAGAAGCAGTGAAACCCCAATAGCAATGAGCACACAAAGCAGCCAGACCTTGGTTTCTAAATACTGTTCTCCAATTGAAGGAACCAGGGCTCCTTAGAGAAATTGCTGATTCTATAGCTGGAACAAGTTGAGCCTGGAACCTCATGTAGTGGCAGAAAGTAAGAAAGTACTCAAAAAACAAAATGATGGGGGGGGAGTGTCTCAAAGGGACACAGAAGCCAACTGAAAGACCTCCCAATGGCCAAAACAGGAACAATTTGAGCAACAAAATAAATATAACCCAAAGTATAAAAAAAAAATCCAGGAGTCCATACTGATATAAATAAATGATTACATAAATAAATGAGTGAGAATAGACAAATCTCCCATACAGGAGAATTGCAAATAATTTACGTACATACTGCACTCTCAAGCAGGTGGAGCAAAACTCCCTGCTCCTTAAGTGTAGACTAAGCTGAGTGACTCCCTTCCAAAGAGTACAGTATGGAAAAAGGGAAAAAATAAGCAACTTTCTAGTGGAGAAACCTGACAGACTCAGCCAGGTGATCAAGGTCTACACCAACACTGACAAAGTCACGCTGACAGTATGTACCCTTGATACGACATGATCAGAGTGGCACTTTACCTCTTTGGTCTCCTCCCAAGAACCCATAACCCCAATCTAACTATAAGGAAAACATAATACAAGTCCCCATTGAAGAATATTTTATGAAATACCCTACCAGTACTCCTCCAAACAGCCAAAGTCATCAAAAACAAGGAAAGTCTAACAAACTGTTATAGCCAAAAGAGCATCAGGAGACTGACAACTAAACATAACGTGGTACCCTTGGTGGGATCCTGGAAGAGTAAAGGACATTAGGGAAAAAACAGTGAAATCTAATAAAGTGTGGACTTTAGTCAATAACAACGCATCAATATTGACTCATCACTTGTAACAAATGTACCAGACTAATGTAAGATGTTAAAATAGAAGAAGCTGAGTAGGAGGTTCATGGGAACTCTCTGTACTATCTTTGCAAGTTTTCTGTAAATCTAAGATGATTCTAAAATAAAAAGTTTATTTTAATATGCACATTTTCACAAACAAACCTGGGAACCAATACAAAGCCCCCTTCTGTCCCTGCTATGGCTTAAATGTGTGTATCCCTCCAAAATTCTTATGTTGGAACTTAAACACCAATGTGATAGTATTTAAAGGTGGGACCTTTATGAAGTGATTATTTAGAATGGTTACTTAGAATGGGATTTGCAACCTTACAAAAGGGCTAGAGAGAGCTACCCAGGCCTTTCTGCCCTTCCGCCTTCAGCCCCGTGGGGACTCTGTGTCTGTCCCCTCCAGAGGACGCAGCAACGAGGCACCATCTTGGAAGCAGAGGCGGGGCCCTCACCAGACAGTGAACCTGCTGGTGCCTTGATCTTGGACTCCCCAGACTGCAGAAATGCAAGCAATAAATTTCTGTTGTTTATAAATTACTCAGGCTAAGGTCTTTTATTTTAATAGCACAAACAAACAAAGGCAGTCTCCCCACATACCAAAGAATTCCAACAACTCCCACTAAGCAGAACAGGCCAAGCCAAGGGGCTCAGAGAAAGAGCCCTCACTTGGCCTGGGCACCCAGGCACCGTATTCCCTCAGGCCCCCGGTCATACAACTGTTTCTGGGCAGAGAACTCCACACACTCTGAGAGGAACCAGGCCTGGGGCAAGAGGAAGGATCAGACAGTGAGAGGAAGCCCTGAGGCTGGGTCTCTGGCCGTGACTCTGCCTTCACCACCACAGCCACCAAGCCCACCCTCCAGGCATTGCCACCCCAGACGGCCAGACAAGGCTACTATGTCCAGCACACTCTGCTCCCCGAGGCTGGAGCCATCTAATGTACTGCAGAAAGTTTCTGTCAACAACAGCTAACCTTTTTTTAATTGTCTTGCCCTTTAAGAGATAAGCCTTTATTTTCTAGATACTGTAGTTATGTTGAAACAAAATTTACTTCCCAAGAAAAAGGAATTACCTTTGGCTGTACCTACTGTGAAAAGCTTTACATATATTGTTTCAGTTGACCCCATAATAACGCCATAAGTATTCTCATTTTCCCCAAGTTGTAGGTGAAAAACCTGAAACTCAAATAGATTAAGAGACATAGCCCAGTCTCCAGTGCTGATCAACAGAAAAGCCAGGATCAGACACTCAGGAATCCAGTCCTTCCCCCTTCTTCCGCCACGCTGGCGGTGGTGGGTAAAGGCAGGTTTTCTACCTGAAGCCCTGGATAGCCAGCTCTCCCTGCCACAAGACGCAAGCAGCAGGGGCCCCTCCTTTCCTTTCCCACACGGAGCACAGGAGGCTGCTCTCAGCAGGAGGGACCTGAGGCCCAGGAGCTCCTGCTCAGCTCCCAGCTCGCAGTGGCTGAGGCCAAAGCTGCAGCTTCCCGCCCACCACTCTAGCCACCACACCTGGGACCCGCAGCCCTGAGCACAGAGAATGCCGTAGAATCAGCTGCTGAAGCACCACCACCACCAAGATAGAGGCAGCCACCCAGGCAGGCAGAGCTGCCTCCAGCCCAGCACCCCCACCAGATACAGCAAAACAGAAAGAATCACAACAGTGAAGCAGAGAGGCCCTCCAAGGGGGTAAGGAAATGAGAGTAACTGGGAAGGAAAAATGAGGGGGATTCGATTCCACCCATCGGGAGACAGGAACACATTGCTCTTCAGAAAGTGGTTTGCCTGATCTCACTTTGGGTTTTATTTTATTTCACTTTTTAATATGTGAAAAGTCCTGGAGGTCACCCACAGAGCTTGCCGAGTCGGTTCCTGTCTCCAAACTCATCCCATGGCGGCCGCTTGTTGCCATGGCAACTATCTGGTCCAAGCCTCCCACCCCTGTCTGCCTGGGAAAAGTAATCCAGCATATTAACAAGCTAAAGAAAAAATATCACACGAGCATACCAAGCAAAGCAGAAAAAGCGTATGTCAAAATCTATAAGGTCGGCCTTTGGCATATGTGGGGGATGAGTTCCAGGACCCCCCTTGCCCCGCATATACCCAAATCCTCACATACCCAAGTCCCACCGTGGGCCCTGCAGAATCTGCACATACAAAAAGTTGGTCCTCCATACACATGGGTTTCAAATCCTGGGTATGCTGTATTTTGGACCCACTTTGGGTGAAAAAAAATCCATGTAAAAATGGACCCGCACAGTGCTAGCCAGTGTTGTTCCGGGGTCAACTGTACTCATCCATGATAAAACCCTCAGAAAAGTAATAAAAAGGGGGAATTTTCTCGATTTGATAAAGAGCATCTACAAAAAGCCTACAACTAACATTTTCATTAATGGTCTAAGACTTAATGTTTTCCCCCAAAGATTGGTAACAAGGCAAAAAAAAAACCAAAAAACTACTCCCATCGCTTCTACTCAAGTAGCGCTAAAAGTTCTAGCAGGTGCAATCAGACAATAAAAGTTTTAAAAAGATTTCCAGATCAAAAAGAAGAAATGAACGCATCCCTATTTACAAATGACATAATTGTCTATGCAGAAAATCACAAAAAACCAACAACAAAGCTTGTAGAACTCATAAGTAAGTTCAGCAAGGTCAGAGGAGACAAGATTCAAAAATCAATTGCATTTCGCTGTTCCAGCAATGAACATGTGAATAATGAAATTAAAAATACAATTACCACAATCAAGCTAATTGACATATCCATCAGTTTATATCGTTACCTTTTTTGTGCTAAGAACACTTAAGGTCTATTCTCTCGTAGTGAATTTCAAGTATACAAAACACTATTATTATTAATAACTATTGTTACCACATTACAATGTATATGTATCAAAACACCAGGTTGTATTCCTTAAATAGATATAGTTTTTATTTGTTAATTATGCCTCAATAAGGCTGGTTTGAAAAAATACCGTTTATAATCACTGAAAGATAAATAATTAGTTGTAAATCTAAAAAAAAATGCAGGACTTCTATGCTAAAAACTACACAACCCTGATGAACGAAATCAATGAAGGTCTAAATAAACGGAGAGCCATACCACGTTTAAGGATTGGAACACTCAACATAGTAAAGATGTCGTTTATCCCTAAATTGATTTATAGGTTTAACACAATTCCTATCAAAATTCCAGCAAGATTTTATGTAGATATAGATAACGTTATTCTAAAATTGATTTGGAAAGGCAAAGGAACTAAAGTGGCTAAGAAAAACTTTGAAAAAGAAGAATAAAGTAGGCAGACTCTGTCTACACAATTTCAAGACTTGTTATGTAGCCACAGTAACCCAGAGAGTGCTATGCTGGCGGGAGATAGACCCACAGATCCACAGACAGAATAGAGAACCCATAAATAGACCCACACAAATATGCCCAACTGACTTTTCACAAAGGCACAAAAGTAATTAAATGCAGGAAGGATAGATTTCTCAACAAATGGTGTTAGAGAAATTGGACATCCGTAGGCTAAAAAAAAAAGAAAGAAAGAAAGGAATTTTTTAATAAAAAATTAACTCAAAATGGATCAAAGACACAAATTAGCACATTAACTGCCATGTGAGTTATGTTTAACTCAGGCTAGTTTTGAGCCCGGGGCCTTGTGAAGCACATGTAACTCATGTGTCTCTTTACCTTGGGAGCCGCGTGGCGCGCAGGCCACTCACGCTGCCACGCTGTAGCACACGTGTTACATGTAGCACACATGTTACGTGATGGGTGGCCCCCTAGGCAAAACCCTGCAGTTGGTTCCTGAAAATCTTACTTGTTGATGTCCTTATTGTTACAATTAATATTGACAATTTAATTGCATATAACCCATGCACAGAAAACAATAAAAAAATAACAAATTTTTCATTAAATTAGAAAGGATCATTTTGTTTTCAAAGATTTTATTCTATTTTTGTAACAAAACACTGTAGCCCCAAGGAAAAAATTTTTTTTCTAGTTTGGCAGTTTATGTGTTAAAATGTAAAACTATAGAACTTTTAGGGAAAGAAAAAGAGACCATCTTCCACAGGTAAGGCTAGGCAAAGAGTTCTTAAATTTGATACCTAAAGCACAATCCATAAGGGGAAAATAATGAGAAATTGGATTTCATCAAAATTAAAAATGTGCTCTGTGAAAGCTCTTTCAAGAGGATTAAAAAAGACAAGCTACAGAGTAGGAAAAAGTGTTTGCAAACTACGTATCTGATAAAGAAGTCCCAAAGCACAAGAGTAAAAAAGCAAACAAGTTCTCAATGATGTCTTGTATTTGCGTGGTCGGTTACAGTGGACAAATTGTCATTCTATCCATTCTCCCTGGTAATCCTCCTGTCAACCTTGATTTATATTAATGTCCTGCTTCCCAGGTGAGGAAATGGAGCCTTAGAGACTTCCCTAAGCTTACAATTCCTAGAAGGAGATAAACCTGGATTTTCTTTCTTTCTTTTTTTATATTTTTAATTCATTTTTTAATTATGTGGAATATACATAACATAAAATTTACCATTTTAACCACTTTCACGGGTACAGTTCAGTGGCAGTAAGTACACTCACATTGCTGTGCAACCATCACCACCATCCATCTCCAGAACTATTTTCATCTTGCAAAACAGAAACCGAGAAACTACACTTACTCAACATCAGGCCTTATTCCTCCCTCTCCCAGCCACTGGCATCCACCATTCTACTTTCTGTCCCTGTGAAACTGACCACTCTAGGTACTTCACATGAATGGAGCCATCCTGAATTTGTCCTTTTGTGACGGGCTTATTTCACTGAGCATAACATCCTCAAAGTCCCTCCACCTTGTAGCAGGGGTCAGAATTTCCTTCCTTTTTAAGGCTGGGCCATATTTCATTGGTAGGCCTGGATTTGAACTGTCACCCCAAAAGACAGTCTGGGCTGGCCATTGCACTGCCCTCTGAGAAGCCAGCCTGCCCAAGGGGCACTCTGCTGAGACCTTTGTCCTGGGCCTTCAGGCAGCCTCCAGTCCTGCTCCCCTCCAGCGCATGACGTAAACTGTGTTGCAAACTGACCTATGGGGCTGGGAGAAGGTACCCAAGATTGATGAGGAAGGTAAAAACAAAATCAGTTTTGGAAAAGGCACACTGTTTGGGGAAGACACGTGGAGCCCAGGCAGAGCTGGGTCTCAGACCCTCCAGGGACCAGCTGCAGCGCAGGCGGCTGGATGCAGAAGGGCGGAAGGGAGGCGGCAGCAGCGGGAGGCGGGCGGGGAAGGGAGGACGAGGATGCTCATCCTTGGCGTGTTCATGTCACAGCCGGGTTTAATGCTGCACAGCCATGCAGCACCACTAGGATTGGCAAAGAACTAAGGGGGGTTAAACACTTTTTTACAAAACCTCTTTTCGTCTAATTTATGTTGTGCTTTTGAAGACGAAGAGGCCACAGCCCTCAGTTATCGGCAAGAAGAAAGGAGAGAGGGACTAACAAACATCTTAGAACAGCAGAAGACAGGAGGATGCTCTTGTCGTCCTTGAGAATATCAATTCCAAAACGATTCTATTCTGCCACATAAAGGAGCCAGGCCTTTCAAAGGAAATCAGCCTTTCATAAAATTTCTTGGAAATCTAGTCGAGAAAGTGTGCATGTCTCCCTCAGATAACACTGCTGTATTACAGGCATTTAAATAGACCAATGGGCTATGAAAAAATAAAACCCCCATATAAGTGTCTGGAAAGGCAGCCGAGTTGAGCTGAGGTTGGGCCTGTGGGGCTTCGGGAAAACCCAGACAGGGGTTGCCGTGGTGACTGTGTGTCAGATCCCATCCCTAATGACAACCCTCAGTCCCTGAAGGATTACCAGCATCAGCATCACCTGGGGTGCTGGCAAGATGCAGGTTCCCTGGCCCCATGCCGGACCTACTGAATCCTCATCTCTGGAGCTTTTCCCTAGGAATCTGCATTTTAACAAGTTTCTCAGGTGATTCCTAGAATGCCACAGTAGGGCTCCTGACTCAATTTCTGCTGAGGCCCAAAGTCAAAATATGCCAACAGAGACCTCCACCGCCCCTGGCAAAGTGCCCGAGCACATGCGCGCCTCCAAGTCAGTGCGCCAGCCCTTAGCCTCACCCAGCTCGAAGGTGCGGGGGCCAGAGTTGCAGAGGCCAAGAGGACAGCTGGAAATTGTCAAGTTGGTGTCTTTAGAAAGCAGCTGTGAGCCCCCCATACTCCCGCCTCTCTAGGGGATGGGTGGGGGCCCTTGCCCTCACCTCAAGGAAGGGACAGGAGCTTGTAGGAGATCCCTGGGCTGGGAGGGGAGTTGGTGTACATCCCCAAAGATGCACAGGACACAGACTGCAGCAACTCACTCCCAAAGACCTGGCTGCACCAAGGCTGCAGCTAGCACTGGCTCCAGGCAGATGAAGGGAGGTAAATGTCCCTAGTGAGGATAGGGGCCAAGCCATAGGTGTCCTGGTAGGGATAAGGACCTGAGGCCACTTTGAAGAAAGTTTTCCCAGGAGGAGTACCAGGAGGCATGACAGGCCAGAACCCCAGGTCTGTGGGGAGTGCACGGCCAGGTGCCCTAGGGCCAACCGAGGACCCGCAGGACTGCAAGGAGAAGGCTGGCCAGAGAGTGGGGAATCTCCAAGAAGCCCCCTGACCTTTCGGTGCCAAATGACCTTCCCTACTCCCTTCCTCTTCCCCTCCCCCACCAACCTGGGGAAGACCAGTTGCCTTGGGATTGACCTTGGGAAGGTCCCCACCCAACTCAGCACTGCAGGCTGCCAGCCTTAACTGGGCCTAGGCTGGGGGGCAGAGACACTGACATTGAACAAAGATCTGTGTTTTGGTTATTTTACTCAACTAAACACATTACAGAAAAATAAGACTACAATGTATTTTGAGATGACAATAGGACTTTTCATTTTCTAAGAAGGACCAGAGATTTTACGGGGCCTGGGTGAGAGTTTTTCCAAGGGGCAATCCAGTGACCCCACAGAAGATTGAGTTGCACAAGCCAGGTGCTCAAGTGCCCCTGTGTGACCCACTCCTCCAGCTAAGGGTCAGGCAGCCTCAAGTTGAAGGACCGTTGACTGATATAAGTGCTGGGGTTAGAAGCCCCTCTCTTAATTCTCGGAAACCTCTTGGAAGCTGAGTTGACTACTTGGGAACTAAGTCTCCCACGTGACTAAAACAAATCCTTTAATACAGCCTGATCAAAGGACCGTAAAGTGAAACAGGGCACTGTTATTCCACGTCTTCCCAACCCCTACTGAGCCCAGCTAAAAAACTGTGTATTCCAGCCCCCGCTGCACTAGGTGTTGGCATGTGACTCTATTCTGGCCAATGAGATGTGAGCAAAGTGTTGTATGGCACTTCCAGGAGGTCTCCCTAAGAGGGAACTCCTGCTTGGGACATGGATGGGATGGCTGGAGTTCCAGCACCCATCTTGGACCATGAAGATGAGGACATGCTGGTGTTGATCCCTAACAGCTTCCTACAGCCACCACCTCCAAACCACTGTTATACAAAAAGAGATATAAAACATCTCTCATGTTCAGACACTGTTGCTGGGAAGTGTTCTGTTAAATGCTGTTAAACTCAGCTGGATATACACAAGGACCCTCTGGCACACTGCATACCACCAAGCACATGGCCAGCCTGGCCTATGCTGGGCCCTCAGGCCAGCGTCAGCTCAGCTCCTTTGTATGCTTCAGGGGGGAAAAGTGTGCATGGGGGTTTTGCCCTCAGTTCTCTATACTAAGCCATGGTGAGCCGTTGAGTTTACTGAAATGTCCTCCTACTGGATCTTGGAGGCAGGTGATAGGTAGCAGGTGCTGGCTGAAGCAATCAGGATTCCGTGCCAGAAGTGATGCTCTTCAGCCCTGGCCTGGGATGGTTCAACGTGGTTTGGGGGAGACAAAACACAGCAGGTGTTAGGGGTTGAAGTGCATCCCCCAAAACTCCCTATGTTGAAGTCCTAACTCCCAGTACCTCAGAAAGTGACCACCTTTGGAAATGGTGTCATTGCAGATGTAATTAGTTAAGATGAGGTAAACAGGGTGGGCCCCTAATCCAAAGTGACTAGTGTCCTTATAAAAAGGAGAAATTTGAACACAGACACACACACACAGGGAGGACACCAGGAGAAGATTGGAGTGATGCTGCCACAAGCCAAGAACTGCCAGAAGCAGAGATAGGCCTGGAACAGACCCTTCCCCAGCACCTGCAGAGAAAGCATGGCCCTGCCAACACCTTGATCTCAGACTTCTGGCCTCCAGAACTGTGAGACAACAAATTCATGTTGTTTAAGCCACTCAGTTTGTGCTCCTTTATTACGGCAGCCTGAGCAAACTAATACAGCATGTTACGTGCACATCACCCCATCCTCCAGGAGTTCACACACATAATGCACTGGCTGGTGGGTACACAATAAGTGTTTCTTGGGAAGAAGGATAGGCAATTGGGTGGAGGGATGGATAGATGTAAAATATGAGTGTGTGGATGGGTGTGTGGGTGAGCAGATGAACAGATGAATGAATGAACACACAGGAGTTCCAGATGCTGCAAGGATTCTGCAAAATGCATCACACTCCCACGAGTGCACACGTAGCAATCCAGCACGAGCAACTGGAAGGATGAATGCATCACACCCATCGATTCCGCAGAAATCGATGCAACCTCAACAGCAGGAAAAAATAGGTCATAATTTTCTATAAAACTGGCACAAACTGTCCCGATCAATGACTACATCCATCTGTTTTACTTTTCACACCATTTTTAATTCTCATGAATAAGAAAGGGGCCCCAAAGGCGGACCCAGAAGCCAGGGTTTGCTGCAGAGTGGACGGGGTGTGTATCTCCCAGGAAGGTGACGGGGCAGGTCCTTCCATGAAGGATGACCTCCTGCAGAATTTCTTTGCCAGCCAAGCTAGACAAGCAAGGAGGCAGCAGCAACCAGGAGATGCCTGTGGCCAGGTACACCTTCCTCCGAGGGAAGCACCTCCACCTCCATCATGGGTGTTGGTCTTCTGTATGAGCAGGTTTGACTGCTAACTACCATTAGATGGGACAGAGGCACCAGGACACAGCCATCTGTCAAGGTTCAAAACCAGGCATTAGAGTGAGCAACAGATAACACTTTCCCTCTCATAAGCCCCGGGCAGTGTAAACGGTCACCAAAGGCTCGGCCCAGGGAAGCGTCCTTCCTGTTGGCCTTGACCCCAGGTCCAGGAGAATGGATACCCCGTGGCTCAAGAAGGGGCATACAGGAGCAAGGCCCAGGAGGAAACACACGGAGCCAGCCCGGCCCTGGAGACCAGCCAGCCCTGCCATTTCAGAGCAAGGTCCCCGCGTCTCAGCAACCCTCCCGAGCCCGGGGCACAGCCTTGTGGGGCTCAGGAACGACTGGATGAAACACACCAATGCAGTCGGTGTCAGGCTGCCTCCAAGGCTCCAAATACTCCACTGTATTGGTCCCCAGCGCAGAGGCCACCGGGGTTTCTCCCCTCCAAAAATAATAACTATTGGGAAGAGCCTGATGGGTGATGAGAAGTCTCTGGAAGCTGCTGCCAGAAGAAGCCATTAGTTAATCTGCTCCCTTCTGACGCTCCGGACACATTTGGCCGGGGATTCTGGGGCACTCGATGCCAGCGCAGCCTCGGCTGACAAGTAATTAGAAGATAATTAACATGTTAACATACAATGGGAAACATCTGGACCCACTGACTTAAACCTAAAAACCCGATTAATCTATTTGTGTGGTGAGATGGAGGACTGGCTCAGGCCGCCCCAGCCGCCTCCCCCCAGTCTCCAGGTCACGCAAACGTGGACTCTGTCCATCCCGGGACACCCCCTGCTTCCCGCCTCCCCTCCCGTCTCCAGGCTTAGAGGAAAGCAAGGGGACAGCAGCTGGGGCTCTCCTGGGAGGGATGGACCAGCCAAGGATTTGGGTGTGGTGGCACCACGTCCTCCCCGGTCCCCTCCTCTCCCTGCTTCCCGTCCTTCCCAGGCAGGGAACCTGGAGCCGAGGAGAGAAGGGCGCGGGGTGTGTCCTCCCAGCTGGGGTGCACGGTGGCTGAACCCGGAAACAGCCGTGACTCCCAGCCCCCACCCACCCGGCGCACACGCACACGTGCACACACACTCACACACTCTCACACTCACACTCACACGGAGGGAAGGGCAAAGACACAGAAACAAAGGCCCCTGCGGCCACGACCAGCTCTGAAAGCGCGACGCCTGTCGCCGGCCCCGGGCCCTGCCCCTCCGGCGTCCCCTGCGTCTCCTCGGCAGCAGCGCAGGGCGAGCCGAAGCGCTCCCCAAGCCCTTGGCTTCCAGCCAGAACAGCAGGACGTTGCTCTCCCGGCCCGTCCCCCTCCCTGACACCCGAGGGGCCCAGACGAGGCCGCAGCTGTTCCTCCCTGGGGCTGACAGGAGGGAGGGCCCGAGGCGGCTCCCTGCAGGTCCTGAAGCCATTTCCCGGGTATCGTTTGTGGAGAAACCTAGGACCAAGCCGCCTCCACGTCCCCCGTTCAGTGAGAAGCCCGAACAGAAATGCTGCAGGAGCGGCCAATGGCGACGTTCTCCGGGTCCCCTCCTCCCACCCTGGGGCCCTGTCTCCACTTCCTCCATCCCTTGGGGTCCAATCACGTGATTGGGGAGGGAGCCTGTCAGTCATGATATAAAACCCTCAGGCCAAGTTGATTGGTTCAAGGGGCGGGCAAATGATGTGAGCACAGCCAATGAGAGGCCTGACCTGGGATTTTTCTCTCTGAAGCCAAAGAAGGAGGCCTTTCTTGTCTCTGGCTGAGGGAGTGGGAAGAAGGTGGTGCAGACGCGTTTGCAGCTCTAGTTCCTGACCTGAAAAGGGACGTTCTCCTGCCTCAAGGGACAAAGCCAACGCATCAAGGCACAGGTGGAACTGGGTAGTGGTGGGTGGGTGGCAGGAGCTGGCTGGCAGCACTCAGGCCCCCGGGTCCCTGGCCCAGCTCCTTGCAGACGCTTCCCCTGGAGCCAGCGGATTTTGTGTGTCCATGTGTATAAGACAGTTTGAGCTATGTTCCTGCTATTTCCAACCACAACATTGACTAATGCAAATACCCCTGCTTGCTCCTGGTTGTTCCTGGGGAAGCAGCAGTCACCCAGCTGGAGAGATGGGCTTAGAAAAATAAGGAAAGAAATAAAAGGAAATAGATCTGAGAAAAGATGAAAGTGATATTTAGCAAGTTAATATGACCAAAAAGTTAATGGGGAAGGTTTAGTCTACTGAGAAAAACAAACCATTTTAATTATTTTTAAAACCACTGTGGCTGCCCTCCTTTGCATACAGCCCAGCAATGTTGTAAGCAGAAATCCTCTTGCTTGGTGAGAGGGTATAAAGCAGATGATATAGACACGTCTCTGGAGGAGAAAGAAGGTGCTCAGTGAAGAACGTCCAACAGCCTGCACATCTGGCCCCAGGACTTAAGGAGAAGGGAAAACCCTCCACTCTGGGGGGCTGACACCACCTCCACCCCAGGCCTAGAATCCTGAGATGTGAACGAGTAGACTGAGACCAACCCTGGGCACGACAGGCCGTCCAGACAAAGGGGCCTACAGGGTTCAGGCCCTGTGCCCTGCCCTTCACCCAAAAGCATGGGTGTTACTCACCACAGATTGGACCTGGGCTCACCACTGGGGAGTGGTGGGCCAGGATTTGAACTCAGGCCTCCCTGGCTCTCAGACCTGTGATCCTTGTGCCACCTGCTCTGGGTCTTTGCTGTGTCACAGCCCCCAGCCCGGATCTCCCTTCCCCAAGGCCCACTCGCCATGGCAGGCCAGACTGGCAAGAACGGTCTTGAGTGCTTTAGTTTAGAATGGTAAATACCGATGGTATTATTATCAACATCTAGAGTAAGACCCAGAACCTAGAACCTAGTATTTTCCTTGGTCAAGACACAGGGACTTCATGAAGAAGATGTTTGATGGTAAGTGTTGGAGGAAGGAGGGAGGTCTTGGGGTGGCAGTGTCTGGACATAATGGTCTACCTTAGGGGCTCCTGTGCAGGTGACCGAAGGTGGATGCCATCTCCAGGAGGGCCGTCAGCCAGGTCCCTCCAGGGAAACTGGCCAGAAGAGAAAACTCAGTCACTTAGGGCCACGAACCTACCAGGCAACCAATTTGCAGAGAACTTCTCCTTAACTTGTGCCACCGGCAAGGTCTGCATGGGTAATTTGGGTCTATCAGCCTTTAAATTATAGACGGCGCATCACTCTGTCAGGCCTGCTGCAGAGCCAAGATGGAGCAGTTGGGATGTGAGTGACAGCTCCAATAAATACATTCCTGCCAGGAAAATAGCATTACCATGCAGAAGTACTTTGAATAGTATTGAACTTCAGGAAGAAATAAAATAAAAGTAAAATGGCTCTGGCACTCCTGGATGCTCCATCATTATTGCCAGGCGCAGTGGGGAGAAAAGGAGCCCCTCATCAGATAAATAGCTCACTCTCCTGCCCAAGGAAGGTGCTGCTTCTCAGCTCCCGAGCAGCCTCTCGTAAAGCAGGTGTCTGGCACGAGCAGGGACCTTTACCCAGCAAGGAAAGCCCTCAGGGCTGATCTAGGGAAGCCTCCTCACTCACAGATGGGGAAACTGAGGCCAAGGTCATGCAGTAGGTCGGGTTGATGGACCAGAAGGGGTTCAAATGGGCAAGCACATGACAGCACCCCAGGCAAGACAGGCACAAGACAGGTTCCTGGGTACACTCTGAGCAGAGGCACTCAGGGGTTAGGGACGCACACTGCTGCTATGTGGCCTGTGTAGGACACTGTCTGTGCCCTCAAGGAGTCATGAAACACAGCTTAAAAACAGAGAAGCCCCTGACATCCCCAGCCTGCTACTTACTTCCACCTGTTACTGACGTTCAGAAGCCTCCAGTGACAGGCTGAGTTCTAATCTGAAGGTACAGTGGTATGTCCTTCTGGTCTACCTGCTCCCCACCCCGCACCATGTCCTTGCCTTTCCTGGCAAATGAGAACCGTCTGAAGCCCTCATTCTGCTCCTGTCTCTGAACTGGGCAGCTGGGAAGACCAGCTCGGCAAGGGCAGGGTTTGGTCTTGCTCCAGGCTGCTTCCCCAGCCCTGAGACTGGAACCTGTTCTATAGCAGGTGCTTAGTAAAC
Source organism: Daubentonia madagascariensis (assembly GCA_023783475.1). Lineage (NCBI taxonomy): Eukaryota > Metazoa > Chordata > Mammalia > Primates > Daubentoniidae > Daubentonia > Daubentonia madagascariensis. The sequence goes on along the minus strand of JAKFHU010001557.1, from coordinate 9,136,796 downwards.
CTGTCAAGTGAGCCAGGGATCCAAGAATAGACCAGACTTAGACACAAATAAGGGCTGGTTCTGAGCCCTTATCTCATCACCGCCTCTACCTTCCCCGTGGATGTCAGGGTTTCCCTCCACAGGGAAGACCCACGATCAGGAAACTGGACCTCCGTGTGATCACCAGGTTGGCACGTGGGTCCCCATTCTGTCCAAGACTCCACCATCTGTGGTGATTTGGCTTGTCCTACCAGACTCCCAGAGGAGACAGGGCTCCTAGCTTGCACATCTCGCTCTTCAAAAACCAGAATGGAACCAAGAGGGCTCAGGGCTCAGGAGGGCCAGGGTGAATCCAAGCGTGTCCCCAGAGGCACCTGGGGTGTGACTCGGGTGAGTCACTTAACTCCTGGAGTCCCAGCTTCCTCAGCTGCACAGTGGAAGTACAGCCCAACCTTAAACGCTCATATGGGGAAGAAGGAAACATACATCTACCGGCACTTGGAAATTGTACACATGGGGTTCATCACCCCCAGGCAGCACAAGCATCTGAGGCCAAGGGTTTAGATTTCTGAAAATGCTCTTTTTGCATTTGGCCCCTGTGAAGCTCCCTTCTTGATCTATCTCCTCGCTTTTATCATGCACGGCTTTTCTCAGCAAGGTTTTACGGCTCCCTTTTAGAGTTAAACAACTGAAAATGATATTTGAGACCTCAGGAGTGTGGACCCAGATCAATGCAACCAAGAATTGCTAAGATGAATCATAGGCATCTTAGGTAGGGACAGCTTCTGAAAAAGCATTTTTAACTCATTTCCCTGACTCTGGGTAGGCTGCCGTGCGCACCACCCCAATTCATAGCAGAAAAATATAGTCAATAACACAGGAAGGCCACATTAATGTGAGGGACAGACTCACTAATCTACCTTATCTGGTGGGGTGGCTGGCCAGCAGAGGCAGGCAGTGAGACAGCAGGGGTGAAGGGTGGACACTGGGTTCTGCCTGGCAATCATCTTGGGTCTCCAGGAACCATGTCACTGACCCCACAGCTGCCTGGAGATGGCGTCCCCCTTCAGTCACCTGCACAGGAGCCCCTAAAGGTAAACCAGTATGTCCAGACACTGCCACCCCAAGACCTCCCTCCTTCCTCCAACACTTACCGTCAAACATCTTCTTCATGAAGTCCTCATGTCCTGACCAAGGAAAAGACCAGGTTCTAGGTTCTGGGTCTTAATCTAGATGTTGATAATAATACCATCTGTATTTAACATTCCAAACTAAAGCACTCAACAAGTTCTCAACATATGTCAGGCACAGTGCTAACAACAGCATGAAGTGGGAAGTATTCTCATCCCCACAGTAGAGGCACTGATAGGTAATATCCCCAAGGTCACACAGATGAGACTCTCATCTGGGGCTGTTGGTGCCCGAATCTGAGCTCATGCCTGCTATCCTGCACTCAGAATAACAGCCAGCCTGTCTTAGTTTCCTGTTGCTGCTGTAACAAATTACCATAGACCTAGCGGCTTAAAACAACATGCATTTACTTTCTTGCAGGTCTAGAGGTCAGAAGTCTGAAATGAGTTTTATGGAGTTAAAATCAAGATGTTGGTAAGGCTAGATCCTACGGGAGGTTCTGGTGGAAGAACCTGTTCCTTGCCTCTTCCAGCTTCCAGTGGCTGCCTGCATCCCTTGGCTTGTGGCTGCATCACCCCAACCTCTGCTTCTGTGATCACACTGCCTTCTCCCCTATCTGCTCTTCCTTCATGCCTGTTATATGGATCTGTGATTGCAGCAGCCCCACCTGGACGGTCTGGGAAACTCTCCCATCACAAGATCACATCTGCAAGTTCTCTTTTGCCACATAATGTAATTCTTACATGTTCTGGGGGTGGGATGTGGACAGCTGTGGAGTTCTATTCAGCCGACCATACAATCCAATCTCAGCATGTCTTGTGCGTTCATGGATGACTCCCCATGGGTCTATGGAAGGGATTTTGTCCCCAGCTTTACAGCTAGGAAACCGAGGGTCAGTGAGATTAATCAGCTGGCCCAAGGTCACCACCTGCTGAGTGCAGGGCCAGGATTAAGGTCCAGGTCTGTCTGGCTCCTGGGCACCCTAGGAACCCTTGCTCATCCCTTCTCACCTACCCCACCTCACCCTCCTCCAGAAGCACGTGCTTCTGCCCAGAACTGACTCATCCCCAGGATGCTCTGACCAAGCCTGGCCTGGGGCTGACCCTGCACTGGCGGGACCTGGAGGGCAGTGGATTTGCAGAAGGTGACCTCAGGGTGTTCTTCCCCAGGCAGCCTCTCTGGCCACATGTTTTAAGGGTATAGTAAGGATCAGGTATAGTAAGACACACAGACCTGGACATAATAGTCACAAAGGAAGAGATTTGTTACATTCACAGGTCCCTGGAAACAGGAGGCAGGGAACAGCATGTGGGGCTACGGGGAGGGAACGTGGGCAAAACCACATTAATTGTGGTTTCTGCAGGAAGGAATGGGCAAGGCACAGTCAGCAGGTTAGCTTGAATAATTTCAGCAGACTCAGGGGCACAGACGCTGTCCCTAGTTGCCTGGTACCTGGCCCTGGGCTGATTAGGGCAGGTGGATGGTGGCCCTGAATGTCAGAGCCTAATAAAGGAGACACTTGGGGGCTCTGGATCGGTTCGCTTGCATTTGGGAGGCTCTCTCCAGAGCTGTTTGCTGTCTCTAGGAATTGGCTAGCCCTCGGAGGGGTAGTCCCTCCAGGGTCAGCAGAGCCCCTAAGATATCAAAGCATTAGAATGTGGAAAATAAAAGACGTGGTTAATACGCATTGCCTCTGAAATCAGCCCAGGGAGATCCTAGGGCCACTGCTGAACTATACAGAGGCTTTTGGGCAAAGAAGAAGGTGCCCCTTCCTCAGGGCAGACACAGCCCTGGGCCAGGCACAAGGCTGGGTGGGCAGACGCAGGCTGGATTTCAGCACCTGCTCAGCTGCTGGGCCAGGTGCCCTGGAGCAGTGCACAACCAGCACAACCATTCAGAGACGCTGGGAGGCCCTGTCCTCCCTGCCAGAGGCCTGATTCACCCAAGCCAGGGTCAGCCCAACCATGTCCCTTGGGGACAAATGGCTCCACAGCTCTGAAGGTATCCACTGGGCCACAACACCCCCAACTGGCCAGAGTCTTATTGGCTCATTCTCTGTACACAAATCTGAAACCACCAAGTAAGGCAAAGCTGCTGTTCCAAAACCCTTTGCGGGTAAACATCCTGCTCATAAAATATCAGCAGGGGATGGAAACTGTCAGAGAGGAGCAAATAGTCTCTCAAGAGAAGTGTTGTGTTCCTGGGCCTGCTCAAAGCCCCATCCGCCACTCGCCTAGCCAGGGCTCCCACCGGGGACCCCGTCTTTGAGCCTTCTTTCTCCAAACAAGGAAACTTCCTTAGAGAAAGCAGCAGCCCCACTGGAAAGCGGAGAATAAACCTTCTCCCTTCGATTTTCCTCTGACCAGACCAGAATGAATATCTCAGGAGCACAGCAGCGTGCGCTGCGGCTGAGTTGTTAGGGTGCGGGCGCTGCTATTGAGGTTTGTTTTGTTGTTTTGTTTCTTCCTCAGCAAAAGGGTGAAGTGAAGTGATGTGCTGACCCCGGGGGTGACGTGCTCTGTGATTGGCAATTTCCAAGCAGAAAGGGCAAAAGGAGAGCGAAGGCTGTTTCTAAAACCAGATCCCGTAGAAAATCAACACCAGGAGGCGGCTTGGGTGCCTCTCCCGAATTCCAGGGAGAAGGAGGCCAGGGAGCAGCTTGTCATTCAGGTAGGATATGTACAGGGTAGATGGGGCCTCCGGAGTTATTTTAGTTCTCTTTTTCTGACAGCTGTTGCTGAGAGTCATAGTCAGCTGTGGCCAATCTCTTAGGGTCAGGGCCAGGGGCCCTCTCTGCACCCCTCACCCCAGCCTCGGGGAAGACCCAGGCCCCAAGGGCCCCACCTCCAAACCCTCTTGTCTCCTGCAGCCACGACGATCCCTGACGCTGGCCCCAATGCCACAGCCAGAGCCCACATCTGGAAACAGGGTCACAGCTGGCAAAGACAGCAGGTGCAGCCCCATGAGGACCCAGCACCCTGTCTTTCAATGTAGGAGACTCTGCAGGCAGCTCTCCCTCCAGAAGGGGCAGGAGCCCCCTGACTGGGATGTCCCAGCCCAAATCCAGTGTGGACTTTTACAAACAAACAGTCCCCAAACCAAAGCCCAGTGGTTCTCTAATAAACCAGGCTTTCAAATACACATTGAAAAAGAGTAAAGAGGTGGGGGAGGGGGTGGATCGAGAACCTTAGGATTGAGCAAGACCTGCGAAGTCCCCTCGTCCACAGCCTGCTTCTGTGATGGGGAGAGGCCCAGCCAGGAGAACATTCTCTGCGCAGTTGCCACAGTGGCAGGAGATGCAGGGCTGAGACTGCCACCGTGTCCTGTCCCCTGACCCCCAGAAGGACCTGCCATCGCCATGTGAATGCACATCCATCTCCTAAACCACCCTGGCTCCCAGAGGGGCAGAGCTGCCCGCCTCTGAAACCCTGTGTTTTAAATTGCCCAATTATCTAATCAGAATTACCCTGGTGGCACACTCTGTCCCAAGCATCCTTGGCCAAGAAATAATTCTGCAATAGTTTATATTGACTCTGCATCTGCTCCCAGCTCACCAGGAGACTGATCAACCACTCCCAGGGGCCTGACCAACTGCTCACGTGGAAGGTAAGTTATGGAAAGAGGCAAAGGGTCGCCTTGGTGCCACCGCAGTCTGGAAGCAGCAGGGAGCTCCCAGGGAGCCTCGCGCACCGTCGGGAGTGACTGTGTGGAGAAGCCAAGCCATCAGAAGACAAAGGGGCCACCAGAGCCCCAATGCCGCTGTTGCTGCTGCCACCACTGCACGCTGCCTCCTCGTGTACAGAGCCTTCTGTTGGGTGCCGCTGCAGCTCACAGGACAGTGGCTACTGCTGCCACCGGGGCACAAACCAAACCCAATATGGGTTCAAGAAAGAACAACAAATAAGCTCCAGCTCTACAGGAGGACAGGCACAATTGGACCCCACCTGGGGCTTCATGGCCCCGCAAGGCCATTGACTAGCCTCGGGGCTGTCCTCACGGCTGGGGAAGGAGCGGACGCCGGCCCCAAGGACATTGCCATGGTTCCAGGGAAGCCTCAAGCTGCGAGAAACAGAAGCAAGCCTGGAAGCATAACTCTTTCGTTCCGGATATTAAAAACCCTCTTGGTTGGCGGGTGGGGGGCAGCCTCCCCATCAGAAACCCCGACAGACAGAGGGGCTGGTGGGGGCCACTCAACGAGCTTGAGGGGAAAGTGTCCACTAGGAGGTGGGCGGGAGGGAGCACCCATTCCTGGGACTCGACCAGGTGGTGGTCTCCAGGAGAGGCGTCTTTCTTGGATTACCTCACAAGGACCCTAAGAAATAGGCCCAGCTCTCCCCTCTTTAAAGAGAGTAAATCAAGATTCCCAAAGGCTAAGAATGTGCCCAGGATTGACCAAGCCTCAATCCCAGGTCTGTTCCCATCACAGACCCAGAGAGAAAGAGGCAGTGGCGGTGTTGCTCCTGGCAGTGACCTCAAGTGGCCTCCCAACCTCTGCTGCACCTGGCCTGGGGCCAGAGCCTAGGGGTGGGCAGGGTCCCAGGAGCACAGCCCAGCCCAGTCCCCTGGACTGGTTTGTTCCCAGACCCCACAAGCACATCCCCTCTCTCCCTTCACACAGGTAGGACTCCCTCCTTCCCCTGAAGCCATGGGTGCAGGCCCCACACCTGGGGTCCCAGCTTGAGGGAGCTCCACAGTCCTCAGCCCAGGGTAATTTCACCCAACCCAGAGCTGAAGCAGGCTCAGGCTGCAGCCTTAGAGCTGCAGCCCCCCTATTCCAATGGCAACGGGAGGGAGGCAGCTTCTCGTGGCAGGAGAGACATTCATGGGAACCTCCCCCAGAAAGCCCACCCTGACTCCCTCTACCCGGAGGTGGGGCCTCCCAGTGCTCTCGGAGCACCTGGGCACAGCACTGTCCACGTTCTTGATACACCCAAAGGTATGTCAAGACAAAACAGACTGCCTTAATCCCGTCTGAAGCAAAACGGATATAAAAGCTAACATCACACTGAATTGTAATTGTCGTTCACTTGTCTCCCCACAGGCAAAGACAGTGTGTTTGTCTTCACACACACAGAACTTGGCAAGGCTCCTGCCATCGTTAGGACTAAAATAATAAATGTTGCAGATGTAATAACAGTAATAATAACAGCCAGCGTGGACTGTGGGCTCGGGGCCAGTCCCGCACGGACATTTCACCTGCCTTAGCCCAACCCTCCAAAGAGGCCCCTGCAGCTGCCAGTCCTATCCCCACGCTGTGTGTGATACACCAGTTAGAGGAGTTCAATCATTTGTCCAAAGCCACCTAGCTACTGCGGGACAGAGGCTGTTGGGTCCCAAGGAGGGCTGGAGGACGGGGGCAGGATGGCACTCAGACAGCGTGGAAACATGGGCCCAGAACCCAGGTCAGGAGGTGTGAAAACCAGCCTGGCCAGGCCAGCTCAGCACGGCCGGAGAGAAGCCACATCCTCACCCCGCCCCGGCCTCCGCTTCTGCCATCCACACGAGGATATACGATGGGCAGACACGATGAGAATCATTCTCACACTGTCTTAGGGAGCCTGGAAACTCTCCCCAGCCTGGGAAAGAGGAGATAGCAAGGGGTCCAGGGTCCAGCCCAGCGGCCAGAGGAGACAATGAAATTGTGGCAAGTTTCCTTTCAAGTCTAGGAAACCCAAACATGGGTATAATGAATAATCACTCACGGGGGATTTCTGGAGGGAAGAAAAAGCCTAGAAGCCTCCCCCAGACACCCCCCCATCTGTGTCTGTGCCTTGCACTGGCAGGCGACTAGAAGTGCCTGACCGTGGTGTCAACAAATTGTTCCCGGCCTGCGGTTTGTTTGGGTGGACTGATTAAATTTCATTAAGTGTCTTTAAACAATTAATACCTGCAAGACCACTAGAAATCATGCCAATTAAGTCTAAATTAAGTGCCACTTTGAAATTTCATTTCCAGGTCTAAATTAGCGATATTCGATGCTGCTGGACTGGACTGGTGTTTAAATTTAAATTGTCACCAGGGATGGGGTCAGAGAGCACTGGGTGGGTGTGGACAATAACAGATAGGATCAGCAGCAGGGTGGGGTGTCCGCCTGGTGGGCTTTGGTCTCTCTCGGCTCGTGGTGCTGTCCTGGGTATCTGCTGCCACATTCTGCCTGCTCTGGGCCTCCCCCTTCCTGCCATAAGGGTTCTCTGACTTGTCCCGGGAACCACCCTCTCCACCCCCAGACATTCACTTTGGGGCATCTCCTCCCACCCCAGCTCCAGAAGCGGGCAAGTGCCTCAGGCCTGACCAGAGCACTGCATTTCTCTGTCCACAGTGATTGGTTCAGGGATGGGCACATGACCCAAGCTGAGCCAATGGATGCCATGGGACTTTTGCGGGGTCTGCTGGGAGAGAGACCCGGAGGAAGATGAGGCCGGAGCTGCGGCAGCCGTCTTGCCACCAGGAGGGCACAGCCAAAAAGAGAACAGGGCCAACAGAAAGGAACCGGCTAAAGGGACAAAGTGGGCCTGGGGGCATGTCTGAGCCCCCAGATGAAGGGGCTAGCAGTAAAGGCATGTAAAGGAGTACTTTTAAAGGAGTACTAGAGTAATTTGCTTGGAGATTTATTTTGACCTATTTCACAGCCTTCCTAAGATGCAAACAGACTCCAGGCAACGCCAGGCCCCGGCCAAGCTGCGCTTTGCTGAGCGGGAATGTGCCACACGGGCTGACCGGGTCACCCCCAGTTTGCTCGTGTCCTGGCTGGGCAGCGAATGAGTCTCTCTTTCGGATGCGCGGGGCTCAGCCACCCGCCCGGCAGCCTGTGCCCAGCCGCGGTGTTTTGACCAAAAAAAATGTATTGTGTACAACGTGCAGTTTTAAAATATGTGTTTTACATCATGGAATGGCTAAATCAAGCTAATTAACATATGCATTGCCTCACATGCTTATCATCATTTTGTGGTGAAAACTCTTAAAATCTCCTCTTTTAGCACATTTTCAAGACCGTAGTCCTTTGTTATTAAGTACAGTCACCATATTGTACAATAAGTCTCATGAACTCCTTCCTCTTGTTTAAAGGAAGTTTTGTGTCCTTTGACCAACCTCTCCCCAAAACCTCCCCTCCCCTGGCCCCTGACAACCACCCTTCTACTCTCCGTTCCTACAGCTCAACTTTTTTAGAGCCTACTTATGAGTGAGATCACGTGGTATTTGTCTTTCTGTGCCTGGCTTTATTTTATTTAGCGTAACGTCATCCAGGTTCAACCTTGTTGTCACAAGTGACAGCATTATATTCTTTTTTAAGGTTGAATAGTGTTCCTGTGAACTAAAATTAAATAAAAGGCTCCCCCCACCCACCGGCTGACTGAATGGACCCCTCCTGGCCAAGAGGATATCCTAAAACTAAGTTGTCTGCCAGGAGGAGGATGTCAGACATGCCCCACCATGCCCCCTCCCTTCTTGGAGATGTCCCTTGTAACTCACCTACACGCCTAAGGCTGTGCAAGACAAACCTGCAGGTCCCCAATTTACACAATAAATATACGTCTGGTGACTTTTTTTTTAACCAATTACAAGTCAAGGAGTCTTTAAACCCACCTATAACCTGTAACCGCCCCCCTTTGAGATGACCCGCCTTGTTGGGCCAAACCAATGTGTGCCTTCCATGTATTGATTTATGACTTTACCTGTAATCCCTGTCTCCCTAAAATGTATAAAACCAACCTGTAGCCCAACCACAGCGAGTCCACTTGCTCAAGGCTTCTTAGGTGTGGCTCTGGGTCATGGTCCTCAAATTTGGCTCAGAATAAACCCCTTTAAAATTATTTTACAGAGTTTGGCTTCTTTCCCGTCGACATTCCATTGTGTATATGCACCACATTTTCTTCATCCGTTCACCTGTTGATGGACACTTAGGTTGATTCCGTATATTGGCTATCGTGACTGGTGCTGCAGTAAACATGGCAGTGCAGATATCTCTTCAACATACTGACTTCATTTCCTTTGGATAGATACCCAGGGGTGGGATTGCCGGATCCCATGAATCTCAAATCTCAAATTGCCCACCCACTGTTGACCTTGGGCAGGCCTCCTCCCCTCTTGGAGCTTTGCTTTTCTCATCTTTACAATGGGAGAGTTGGATCACCTTCCTTGGGCAGGGCCATCCCGAAATTGTATGCTTTTTCTGAGTGCTTTTGCATCAGAGAAGATCCAAAAGCCCTCACACACCTGTGTCTGGTCAGCCACATCAGCCTAAACCCTCCTCGCTGATAAACGAAGCCATGAGACCACAGAGGGATGGCAGGCCAGAAGTTGTTGTTTGCTCACCAATGACCCCAGCAAGATTGAACACGATTTTCACTCTGTGGTTCCTTGTGATGCCTGTGCTGTGAAGAACCTCTCAAACAAAGGGAAAAACCGTTCCTGGCACTGCACAAAATGAACATCCTCTGCTGAGGTGCCCAGGGGCACAGAAGCCCCTCATGTCTGCACTGCACCCTGGAAGAGAGCAATGCACTTGTCTGGGCTGGCCAGATAGGGACATTTCTTCCCGTCCCAACCTCTGGGCCATGTAGCTGTCCCCCTCTGCCCCCAGGGCTGGGCACATAGTCCCTCAGCCACATTAGCATGGCGCCGAGCCCATCTCCCAGCCAAGAGCCCTGTGAGTAGTGGCTAATTAACCCCCGAGCAGCGCGTCAGACACACGCGGTAAACAGAGAGTCAACTCGAAGCCCCAAGCATGAGCTGCAATCAGGGTGGGGGACACAGGGCAGCACACACAGTGGGACCGTGGCTCAGCCCCCAGCTGGCAAGGGAGGCCCCCACCTGTGGGAGACAGAAGGAAACACCCACTCACTGCCCCCTCCACCCTGCTGCCACTGGCTCTGCAACCTAGAAAGGGTCCTGATGCGGAAAAAGGAGGAAGAAGAGAGACTCTGATGGAGAAACCCCAGTAACATCTTCCTGGATCTCTCACCAGTGCTCTGCCCAGGTCGTCGGTGGGCGCCCCACAGCTCTGTCCACATCAGTGTTGCCCCACATGGCCAAGTCTCCGCTGAGCTGTCCTGGGCGAACAGTTGATGAGGGGCCCTTTCTACCACACCATCCATAGTGGTTTCTTCTCTCTCCCAGCCTCTGCGTCCTCATGTGGAGAACAGTCAAGGTGATAGTGTCATCCCTCACACGACTGCTGAGGTCACTTGGCAAGGGCCTGGCATGGAGCAACTGTGTGTGAGTCTCTGGGAGGGGTACATGATGTGGCTTCAGCCTCCTGCAGCTTGCGGTTGGTTGTGGAGGTGGCACTTCCAGGGAGAGGCCATCTAAAGGCTAAGCCTTGCAATATGCCCCGTTAGTGTCACAGGACGGGAAGGGAGGTTGAGTGTTGGGCTGGGTGTGGCAGGAGCTTCTGGAGGGGGTTTGAAGCACAGGTAGGACTTGGGTGGCATTACTGACGGGGCGACAGAGTCCAGCGGTGGACTCAGTGTGGTGCACAGGCAGTGGCTAGAGCAGCCAGCAGCATGGCAGGGGAGGTTCCTGCTCTACAAGGCCATGTGGCCCTCAGAGCTGGGAAGAGCAAGGCCTGAGAGTCAGGGAGATGCGCAAACTCTGCCCTGACTGTGGCCACCCTGGATTTGATCATCCGTGCCGGCAACAACCTAAGGAGTGTAAGCGGAGTGTGCTGTGAAGGCTTTGCTCTGTGCCCTGCCGTCCCCTGCCCTCCTCTGCCCCCAGGGCCTCAGGCATCCTTCATTCTGGGAATGGGGGTGTGCTCAATTCTCAGAGCCCAGGACGGGTCCCTAGCGCGCCAGGCATGGCTTGCCTCCCTGCAGTCTGTCAGCATCTGGGACGTCGGGGCTACCAGAAGCCCAGTGAGGCTGCTGCAGGAGCAGGGGGCGGTGCACGCAGACCCTCTGTCTGGGTCTCCTGAGCCCAGCTGTGGCCCAGCGCCAGCCTCCTCGCCAGAGACAAGGCTTCAGGCGAGCAGAAACGTGAGAGTGGGCTGCACCTGCACAGCTGCCCACCGCCCTGAGCACCGCTGGTGCGGCGTTCTCAGCCTCGACACTACTGATAATTTGGGTGGGACAAATCTTTGTCAGGACAGGGGGCAGGGGTGGGGGACCCGAGCATTGTAGGATGGTTAACAGCACCTCTCACCTCCACGCCCAAACCCCCGACAAACCAAACAACCAAAATGTCTCCAGACGTTGCCAAATGTCCCCTCAGGGGCAAAACAGCCCCCAGTTGAGAAACACTGGATTAGTGAGAGAAGAGTCAAAAGGCTTCTTTTCAAAATAAAAAATAATTACTGGTCTTTCATACCTTCAACAAATATTTGTTAGGCAATTACACTGTGCGGGGCACTGGTGACATGGAGTTCACAGCCTGATAACATTCGTCTGCCCCAGAAGACGCACCCAAACGCACCTAGATGCTTACTTCTTTCATTTTTGTTCCAGGTCTATTCATTACCCTCTCAAATATGAAATGTGACCTTAGGAACCCGCCCACCATCTCCTCGTGGAAATCTTCCCCAAGCCGCAGGCTGGGGGGTCAAGCGCCTCTCCTCTGTGTACCCCAGAAGCTGTGTCTACTTGCGCACCTCTGCGGGACCCCAAGTCTTTACGCCACCCCCAGCTGTCTCCTCCATCAGGGCACGGAAACCTGCACTAAACACCCCTCCCTTCTCTCTTCTTAACTTTGCTGTCTGTATAAGCCCTTGGCATTATGTGGAAATGTAACTTATAAGAACTCAACTACACAGGCTTGGGGCTTCAGGGTGGCGAAGAAAGAATAATGTCTTTACTAGCTCACTCCACAGGCCTGCCTCCTGTCCAAACTAGACCTTGGCCTCCACTGTCCTACAGGGAAGGCACAGCTGAATGCAAAGAGGAAATCCCTGGACCCTGCACTTCCAAGCACCCACGTCCAGAGGTCAGGCGGCAAGTTCAGAGTGACTTTTATATATACATTTTTTAACCTATGTAGACATCAGAACCTAAAGCTTCCCCATCTTGCCACAGGCTCTCCAGACCCCAGGTACCCAGCACATCACACGTGCTCTGCAAAGGTTTGCAGAGCTGAAACGGGCCAAAGCCATTACCATTGCTTTGTTATTTCTATGAAATGGTCTAATTTCATAGAGAAAATACAGTGCACCAGGATCTACATTGAGTAGTTTCCTGCCAAAAGGAAGCTGTTGTTTGCACCATGTCCTCAGCCAGGAAGCACAGGTCAGGTGGTAGCAGCTTCCTGAACTGCAAGTGCAGCATCAGAAGGCCAACAAATGCCCCCAGCATTGCAGCCTGCAACCCCGGCCCCTAAGGACAAGGACCCAATGACCTTCCACCACCGCACAACCCTGATGGGGAAAAGTGCTACCCCGGTCACCCTCCCGAGGAGGCCCACGGGAGCCCATAAGCCCTGTCAGGTGGGGGCCTCGGGACCCTCCATGAAGACACCTGTTCCAAGAGCTTCGCCTGAGAGGGGCCAAGGGAGGGTACTACATGTGAGGCCAACATGCCGGTGAAGTACCCTGTGCTATTAATTAAAACCTGAAAATGGAGATTGGGAATTTAATTAACAATCCAAATGCAAGAACAGAGGTTTTGTGCATTTTTTTTAACGCATCTATAATCCTTCATTAACAGCTAGAAATTTAGACTGCTGTACATAAATGACAGAAAATGAAACAGAAAAGGCATTTCTGAGAGCACCATCTCTCGGCTGTCAGCTCCTCGAGCAGCGGGGAGGGTCACTCCCCAGCGTGTGGCACTGGGAGCAGGGTCCTGGCAGCCGGGGCTGGAAGGAGCTGCCAACCCCAAACAAGTGGGAGAATTTACAAAATGACAAGAAATGGGGGGCCTCACCCCTGGGGCCCCAGACTCTCAGGGCTGGCTGCTCGGGGCCCTGGCCTGCCAGCTCCTGGGCCCCACCTGGTAGCAGGGATAGTAGGGGTTTGGTCTGATTTGCTGCCAGCCCCCCAGCACCTAGAAGAGCAGCTGGCACATAGGAGGTGCTCAAAAATTATTGGAGAAAAGGAAGGGGGAGGGAGGGAGAGAGGGAGGAAGGAAAGGAGGAAGGGGGAGGAAGGGGGACAAAGCAAGGTGCCCTTGAGGACCGAGGCTGGGATCTCCATCCAAAGCCCAGAGTCCAGGCCAGCTCAGCAGGAAGTGTGTCACCCTGCAGCCCGCTGGCCAGAGCCCCTTCTGTTCCCATCTGAGGCCTCGGTGCCCGGGTCAGGCTGCCCCCAGCCGGCATCCCCCCAGGAAACCTGTTGGATGAGCGAGCGAGTACATGACCACACTGATGCGGCCTCTTGTGCCGGGACTTCCAGGTGCGAGGGCCAGGTGGCACCGAGGCTGAAGGCAGCTGCTGGCCCCCAAGACCATCGGTACCACTGTGTGGAGAGGACACGCATTAAAAAGAGCCCAGCACCTGTAACTCTTAATAACACCTGACGAGAGAGGAAACAGGCTTATAGAACTGAGGAATCTTGCCCAAGAGCAAACTTCTGGGAAGGAGGCAGGAAGCTGCCAGGAGCTCTCCTGACTCCAATCCCGGTGCTGACAGCAAGGGCACAATCCGTGCCCCTGTGCTCCCCAGAGGGCCCCGGGCCCAGGATCCCTCCTGTCCATAGTGTCCCACCCGTGCACCCCAACCAGGAAAGGCAGAACCAACAAGTCCTCAGCAGCCGCCTGAGGATGAGCTATTAAGCTGCAGAGGCTGCATCTCAGGCTCGAGTGTACCTTATTAAGCTTTTCTGCTGGCATTAAAGGTTACCCACGTCCCGTCTCGCCCCACGAGGCACATGCTAAATCATTAAAGGGAGAGCAAGGTTTCCGAGCAGGGCCACTGCGACCATCTCCAGGAAGACACAGCCCCTTGGGGGCCAGGGCAGGGTCAAAGCCTCTGACAGAGAAGCCAACAGCACCCTGGGGCCTGGGCCCCCACCTCCCTTCGCCCAGCATCCTTTTCAGAGCAGTCCAAGGCTGGCCACGAACGAGCGCGGAAGGCAACCAACTCTGTGTCTCCCAGGCTGAGGTCTGGTTTGTTGGAAACACGACTTTTTGTCCAGGGATTGCCTTTTCATTGGAATGCTTTATAAGGAGTTTGTTTTGGGGTTTAAGGAAGAAAAAGGTATTTTTTAAAAAGCAAACTGTCAGGCTGGACAGCAGCAACAGTTGCCAGGAAGGGGTGGTGGCCCATGGCCGGCCTCCATCTCCCAGCATCCCGTCCCCTAGTGGGGGTGGGAGTTCCCTTGGGTCTTGTCTGTTCCTCCAGGCCAGCTCACCACGTGCTTGCCCCACAGCCCTGGTCAGGGCGCGTGTGCTCTGGGGCAGGGGCCAGCGGTGCAGGCTACGGTGGGCTTCCACACCCGTGCCGTGACCTCCGGCCGTGCACCAGGTGCTCTGCAGGCTCTGTGAGTCACAGGTCAGCCAGGTGTAGGCCAGGTCACCCCGTCCTCTGGAGGTTTGGTAAAAACGGATTCCAGCATCCTCGCTCATGCCCGTGGGTACCCTGTGTCCTCCCCAAGATTCTGCGAGTCCTGGAGGCCTCTGTCATCCACCTCCATCAGCTCCAAGCTTGGCTTCTGCTGAACTCTCCAGCTCACTGTCTGCCTGTCCTTCAGCCGTCTTTTCCTTGCCTCTGGGATGATACTTCCCAACCCCCATTCCTGACACCCCCACACACAGGGCCTTCTGCGTACGTCAGCCCCGACAAGACTTTCTTCAGAGGGATTTATGCCTCAGAGTGGGGGAGTACAGCAAGCCAGAGGGGACTATCAGAAGTCCTTTGACCACCCAGCCACTTCATGAAGGCTGGACTTTCTGGAAGGTTCTCCAGTTAGAAGCACCCACCAGTCAGACAATTTGGATCCAGGAACTTTCCAGAACAAAGAAGGACTCAATGGTTTAGCTTTGGAGACCCAGGTACCAGTTATCGGGGAAGGACCTTCATCCCAGGACCTGGGCCTACCTCGCTGAGTAAGCAAAGCGCCTTCACGTCCTGTCAGCATCAAATCCTTCGACAGGCTGGGGGAGGCCCTGGCCGGGCTCTGCCACGGAGGACCCCCAAGACGTCGCTCCTCCCTTGGGTGTGCACTGCCTGGTGTTCAGCTCTCCACAGGCTGGAGCATGCCAGGCAGATCGTGGGGCAGAGACCCTCGTCCCAAAACGCCCTGGGCTGAGGGAGGACCCCTAGCTCTCTGGCCCATTCCATGCCTTTAGGAAAGGCCCAGCCGGGTCACCTCAAGATGAGGAAACCCCAAGGGCGGAGGGTATGTGAGAGGCTGGGCGTTACCTGGAAACCAGGGAGGCCTGCGAGGCAGCCAGGTGTCCCTACGCCAGGGGTCCTCGTGTTCCCTCCTTTCGCTCAGCGTCCAGCCGGCAGGAGTGTCGGGCACCTCCGGGGCAGCAGGGCCCTGCCGTACCTGACCACTCCATCCCCAGGCACCACCTCGTCCTCCTCCATGAGCAAATGGCCCCCTGTCTCCTGCATCTTAATGGCTCCAGCACAGTCTCCTCTGCTTCTGTTAACCTCGTGGCTGAAGCCCTCTGCAGAATCTGGTTGTTCCACAGACCAGAGCAATTTACCTGAATAATTTATGGTGGCATAAAGGTGGAGGAAAATTTGGAATCCTGAGCAGCCTCTTCGGAACCACAGCCACACAGCAGCGTTTCCAGGGAGCCCCTAGCACCGATGAGGCTCAGGGAGTGGGGGGACATCTCCCTGGAGGCAGCCCCCACTTCCCATTGGTCTCCAATCGACTTCATGTTAAAGCAAATTTAATGTTGGAAATTAATTCAAATGTGTCCTCGAAATGCTTACGTAAGCAGCTTACTTTTAAAGACAAGGCCAGAGATGGAACATACACAAGCTCGGGGATAATGAGCTGCTGTAATGGGCAGGCCTGAGCCCATCCCAAGGCCTTCAAGTGGAAATGTCAGGAGGCAGAGCCCTGAACTCACAGCACAGGCAAAGCCGGAGCAGGGCCACACGGGGTCCCCACCTGGCCCCCACCACCCACCTGTGACGCCAGAGAACAGAAAGAGAGGCACCAGTGCACTGAGATGCAGGACAGGACGGGCACATTTATAAATCAGCCTTGGTCTCATGCCTGCCTTCTGGGAGGAAGCTCTGCCGACCAGGACTCCAGGCGTCCAGAGCTCACTTCTCCAAGCGCCGCCCTCCCCTGCCTCTGCCGGCTCAACCCCCTCTGCCTTTGCAAATCTGCTTTTCAACCAGTAGTGAATTCCCCCGCCCCCCAGGGAAATTTCCCCATGCAATACTCTGCATGCCTAAAACTCGAGCTTGCTACTGATTTTTCTGGGTAGGACTAAACTGAAAGCACATACTATAATACTACGTGTGTTTCCAGCACATAGTAGGCACACAGCAAAATTGATTGAAAATGAAAAGCAAATGTCCATTATGTCTATTCTCAACCTCCCTACTAATCAAGGAAATAGAAATTAAAATGAGATTCCTTCTCACCTCTCAAATTGACTTTTTAAAACTTAATAAATTAAAGAGATACAACTCCAGGCAGGTAAGGATAGAGTAAGACATTCACTGGCAAACACTGAGGACTGGATGTAAATTGGCATAACCATCTGGAAAACGATCTGTCACTTTGTATCTATCAGCCAGACTAGGCCAGGTTATGCTACAGAAACAACAACAAAAAATTGTGACAGCTTATGAGGAAGTTTTGACTCTTTCTCAGGCTCCCTGTCGGGAGCAGTGTGAGCGTTATGATGGGGGACGGGTGCGTTCCTCACCCTCAGCCCACGTCGATGAAGCGGGAAACACCTAGACTGTTGCCACAGAATGCAGAGGAAAAGAAACGTGGCACAGAAGTGGCTCTTAAACTTCTGCCCCGTGATGGCACACATCGCTTCTGCCCATATTTTATGGCCAAAGCAGTCACATGGTCACATGCTTTGACTTCTCGCACAGCTACGTGACAAAGGACGGATGGATGGTGGAGAGAACAGACGGATGGATGGATGGATAGAATAGACGGATGGATGGATGGATAGATAGACAGGGATGGGGGATAGTAGATAGGTGCATAAAAGGAGAGAGAGAGAGAGAGTGGATCAATAGATGTACGCTCCATGAGGGCATCGATTTTTGTTTTTGCGTGGCAATGATTTTTATCTGTTTTGAACAGCACTTGGCACAAAGTACATTTTCATTAGACGGAAGGATGTGTGGACAGCTGTTGGACAGACGGGTGGGTGCGAGGGGAAAGAGAGAGCAATCACAAGAGCAAAAGTGGAGGCAGAACTAAGAGCAAACCCATAAACGGGAAAAAATTCACCCACATGCCCAGAAGGAAAGGTCTAATCTTGCAATGGCTGGATGGTGTTGGGAGAGAAGTCCAATTTTTTAGAGAAACCCAGTTGCATCCCCAAAGAGTAAACATTTGCAACATCTGAGGTGCTCTGGTCTTTGCGACTTTAATCCCAGAGAAGGGCTGAAAGATCTGGAGGGCTCCCCCTGCCCGCACCACTCACTCTCCTGCTCTCTGCTCCCTGCCCTTCCTTCCTCCCCTCTGGCCTCGCAAGAGCACGCTGACCACAGACTCGGTGTCACGGGCCGTGCCAGGCGCCAAGGTCAAAAACCTACTCCCCTCCCGTCAAGACGCTCACAGGTTGCCGGACAAGAAAGAAGAAAAGGGGTCTCTAGGACACGATGTGCTCCTGGAGGATCAGGGAAGGCAACGCAGGAAAAGTGGCGCCTGAGCCAGGGCGAGAAGAGTTGGCCAGGTGGAACACTGAGGCAGCGGCTCACAGGACAGGGGTCGTGAGGAGAAAAGTCAGAGCCGGGAAGAGTATTAGTCAGGTTAGACCACCTACTGTGACAAATAACCCCGCCATTTTAGTGATCTCACGAAATCCAGGTTATCTCTTCATCGTCAGGCAGCAATCCAAAATGGGGCCTCCTGGTCAGGGCGCTCCGGGCTCTCTTCCATCTTCTAGGTCCTTGGAGTCACTTTCCTTCATCCAGAAGATGGAGAAAGAGACAGTCCCCCCAGGAGGGTTTCCCAGACCAGAATTGGGAGGATGTCCTTTGTGTCTCCCACCCGCTTTCCACTGGCCAGAAAGCAGCCACCTGGCTGCCCTAACTGCAAGGGGGGCCGGGGAGCATCATCTAGCTGAGTACACAGGAGGAAAATGGAACTGTCTATCCAGTTTGGAAGTAACTGTACTGAATGCCCCCCGTCCACCCCCATCAAGTGCTGCACACTCCAGGAGACCCCACGGCCACTGCACAGACACTCAGCCCCCGGTGCCTGCTGCACTGTCCTCATCGAGGTGTCCTGGGCCCCTCCAGAGAGCCAAAGGGCAGATTTTGGAAGGACTTTACTCCTTGCTCCTGGCTTATAAACAATAATAACACAAGTGAACAATCTGGAAGACCTCATCTTGGGTGTTTTCACATCACCTGACCAGCTCGAGTCACAGAAGTCAGACAGACAAGGCACAGTGGAAGGGGAAGATGAGGGGTTCTGAAGCCCCATCACCCTGCCTGGGATGAACTTGGAAGTTCATCCATCTGTCCATTCAGCAAGTGGACACGACACCGGGCACCTCCTCTGTGCCTGGCTCTGTGCCAGCAGCTGGGGATGTTTCATGAAGACAGGAATGTTCAGTCCTATTGGGAAAGTGGCAGTGGCAATCGAGTGTGACATGCCACAGTGGGAGTACCAAGGACGGGGAGTCCAGGGAGACTGCTGCCTGGGGTCAGCAGTGGGGTGGGGACTGAGATCAGAGAGATGAGAGCAGTTTGCCAGGTGAAGGACAGGGTGTTCCAGCTGGAGCCCCGAGGCAGAAGGAGGCCAGGACCTGGGAGTGGCCTCCCTGCAGAAGGGCTCAGAGTGCAGGGGCAGGGGGCAAGCAGGCCGGAGAGGTGGTGTGGAGTCAGGAGACCCCACAGAAGGGGAGGGAAGCCAGGCTTCCAGGGCTCTGAGGGAGGAGGGGAAGCGTTGTGTGTCTTTTGCAGTGTAGAATGACTCTGGTTTCTTGCCCTACCCAGTTAAATAGGAGGGCAAGAGAATAATTTTGTCTAAGCACAGCACCAGGTGTGGTATCCTGGCGAGGAAAAACCTGAGACAGGAAACCAGAATGATCACGGGGCCATGCTAAAGCAGCTCAGTCTCCTTAAATCTACACAGACAAAGGGTGTGTGACCAACAAATAGAAAATCAACTGCACATAAAGCAGACACCTGTCAAAGATATATCAACATGTCACAAGACTTCTTGAGGTGCAGAGGAGACACTTTTAAAACAAACCAAAGAATACTTGATATTCCACCCACAGTGAAGGGATACTAGTGGGTACCCAAAAGGATTCTAGAGATGCCAAGACTTTTGGATGGGGTTGGGGGATGTCCATGATACAGATATTTGGATAAATCCCTAATTTTCTGGGGTCAACATCTTAGAAGGCAATTCCCGCGGGTCTGTCACCCAGGTTCCTCATCTGGACCACTAGCCACAAAAATGATGGGAGTGACTATTTCCTCCATTTTCCTAAATACCTAGAACCGTTCTAGACGCAGAGGAGAGAATTTAATTCATTGCAACAGTGGATGTGGGCGGGCACTGGGGCTGAATTCCCCGGGCCCACGTCTCATCCTGCTTGTCAACCCTCTCGATTCGGTGAATCCCTGGTTCATTCAGAAAACAAAACTCATCACTTTCAAAGCCAAAGAATCACCATGAAGAAGCTTAAAGTAAATTTCTAAAATTTAAAAGAAAATATCCCGTAAGCGCTGGTTTTTGAAAAACAGACTGTGGAGGGTTAAAAGCCAAGGCTCCCTCCCACAGATAAAAGAAACCTAAGATGTTCTAGCCACGTTTTATCTGAGCAACAACCCAATAGGCAGCTTGGAGACTTATCAGGCGTTTGAGAAATGTGTGGTTTATCAAGGAGACCCAAGATAAGGGGAAAGCGAAGAAACCACTGTATAAAACCAGGGAGGCCTCGGGCTTCTGACAGCTCCATGTGGCAGGTGCCTGTGGGCTGAGCACCCAGCATCAGTCCCCCCCCGGGAAGGTTCTTTTCTAATACAGAGGTCAGAGACGGGGCCAAGAACGGTGCATTTGTGACCAGTTCCCTAGGCAATCCTTATAGAGGCGGATTTGAGAAGCTGCTGTTGTCCCAGCACAAATCCAGTTCCAAATTCCTGCCCGAAGCTTCAGGAGCTTCTCAGGAAGCTCTCCCAAGGAAGCCTCCCAGCTACACCTGGAGTCAGGTGAACATCCAAGGCCATGGAGCTCAGCCCTCATCTTGCAGATGCCCTTTAACTTCATGTGCTACATACACATGTGCATGTGCACACATGTACACACAAACACACACGTGCATGCATGCAAGTGTACATACACACATGCCAGCACACACATGCACACGCAGGCATGTGTGTGCCTGCACATGCACACACCCTTCTCCCCTCAGTGCTGCCTCAGGCCGGCTGACCTGACAGCTCAGCTGTGCGTCCTCTGGAAGGTGCAAACCAGACACAGATGTTGGCCACCTGGGACCACTGTCCCCTCTTGAGAGACTTTGCTAATCCCTTGCCTCAGAGGCTGTGCTGGCTCCAAGTGCTGCATTCCCAGCAGGAAGCCCGCTGTGGCACCCAGCCGGGGCTCCTTGCCTCACTGAGTCCATCGTGCCTCAGCCGTGAGCAAGACACAGTCCCCACACCTGGACTCACAGCTGAGAGGGAGGGACAGACAGCCACAGGCTGCATGCGGCACCCGGGCATTTCCAGGCAAGTCTGGTGACGGCTCTGCGCAGCCCACCGCAGGACCCACAGAGAGGCTGACCCCTCCTCGGCCAACTCCCGGAGTCAGTGCTGGGGCAGGCTGGCTCTGCCCCACAAGGCTCCTGCCTTCCAAATCCGAGGACTCCTCTCCTTGGCAGGAAGAACCTGCTCCTCCAGACTGCCCGTGCAGGAGTGTGGGGGCCGTCGGTCTCTGCCCTGCCTCCCAGCTGCTAAAGGGGGCTCCATCCAGCTGAACCAGACAAAGCCAGCATGTGCCCCTCTGGACTAGCTCCCCTCTCTCACCGCCTCCCCTGGGCACATGGGCCCGCGGGAAGCCCACCCCACACACTGTGGAGTGTACCTCCGGCACAGACTGCGACACCTCTGTCCTCAGTGAGGAGCTTCCATCTAGCAGGGAAGGCAAACCCGTCCCCCCGTGTGGACATGAGGTCCTGGGGGTAGCACCCCTCTCCCTGCCCTCGTGTTCCTGGGGACTGTGTGTCAGTTTTCACTGCCCCACCCCCAGTGAAAAGAGACCTGGGCCTGCCTGAAGGCCCCTATCCCCAGCCCCCATAATGGCCCAGGGCTGGGCACCTGCCCCCAGCAAGACCAGGCCCAACCTTCCACGGTATCTGCTGTGTCGACATTGCCAGAGAGAAGTTCAGCCCCTTCACATGGAGACATCTGCCCCACCCCAGCGAGGGTGCTCTAAAAAGAGGTTCTGGAGAAAGTCAGAGCCTGCCAGGCCCGTGGAGCCAGCCCCAGACCCAGCTCTTCATGAAGCAAGGTAACCCTGGGCTCTGGTTCACTGGGCCCCATTGTGTGTATCTCGGTGTGTGCCTGTGTGTGTGTGTTTTCTTTCTTTATTCCTTACTTCCTTCCTTCATTTATTTAATTTTTCTCAAGCTACTTTGACCCTTTCAAGTGAAAGAGTCCCAGCCAATCCCCACATGAAGCAGCAAGCCCACATTCCAGGAACTTCCAGTGCAGAGCGTAGGCAGGCTTGAGGCTGAATGCATCTGGAATTCAGAGAATCCAGAGGTCAGAGTGAGCTCCTAGCTCTGCTTCCAGCTCAGCCCCTCCCTGGACCTCAGTCCACCCCAGACCTGAGCTGAGTTCAGAATCCTGTCTCCTATCTGAGATTCAGCTCCAACTCACATCTCCCCCACACACAGATGCAGAGACACACACAGACACACACACAGAGACAGGTGCACACACACATCTGCGGTGCTCTAAAGACTCAGGCAGGGCCGCCCACCACCCAGCACAGCCTCATGCCAGCCTGGCTGGACAGAGCCCCTGAGGCCACTTCGAGGGGAGATCCAGTCTGCATGGCGGATCAACATTCCCTCCCAACGCTGCCCACAGCACCCGAGGAAAAGTCTTCCCCCGGCTAAAGGGGGCTCGGTGCCACAGGAGGGGCCTCAGCACCACGCCCCCCAGCCCCCTCCCTCCCTCTCTCCTCCCACCCGCCACCTCTGGGCACCACAGAAGGGAGCGCTGGTCACAGGCAGAAACTGACAAAAAGACACACACGTGTGTGTGTATGTTCCAGGGAAGAAGTAAAAATCCCTGCTCCTGTTGCTGTGGCAACCCAACTCGGAGCTGCAGCAGGCGCTTTAATTGGAAGTGCTTATTTGGCTGAAACCCCAGGAATAATCAACAGGAGATTAGAAACATTAAAAACCAGCAGGAGCCACAGAGCATCTTGGAGAAGATGCTGACAGAAAGGACAGTCCCCCTGAAAACTCTATCGGTGACAATAACAACCACTATGAAGGTTTCTTGAGTGACCACATCACACTAGGCCTCTGCCAGGCGCTTGCCTGTGTTGTTTCCTGGGACCCTTCCAGCAACCCCTCGTCATTTCTCCCATCTCACAGATGGGGAGTGCTCTGAAGCTCAGAGAGGTTAAGGAAGTGGCCCAAGGCCACACAGGATTTATAGCTGGCTTGTAATGACTCCAAAGGCCACGATGGAGAAAGCACCATGCCGTGCCTCGGGTCTCCCAGGAGGCACCAGCGTCAGGTCCCGGCACCCCCATAGCCTGCAGCTCGTCCAAGGCAGCTGGTACCCAGGGCTCCCCAGCCGCCAAGGCCCACAGCTCAGCCAGCCAGAGAGTCTGGCATCCCAATGCCTGTGTCCTGCTTGGTGCCGGCTTCCTCCGTCAGCCTGCCCCCCTGCCGCTGCCGGCCACCAGCCTCTACACTCCAGCCCGCCATGGGCCTGGTGACCCCTGGTGGCAGCCAAGGGGCACTGCACCGAGACGCGGGCTTACACCCAGGCCCAAAGGGGGAAGGCGCTAGGCCCTGAGGCTCCCTTGGAAGAGCCCCCTGCGAAGGGTCTGGGGTGCCGGGCCAAAGGGCAGCTTGGCCAGCACCTGGCACCTTCAGCAGGTGGGCCGGGGGGAAGAGCGAGGCTCCGGGAAACGCTGCCCTGCAGTCGCTCCCTTCTCTGCTGAGGCAGCAGCAGGCAGGAGCAGCCAGTCAGCACCCGGGCATCTGCTGGGCACCACGATGCTGCCACTGTCCACAGGTAATTGGCAAGGCCTTCCGTCCTTCCCAGAGTCCAGCAAATGGGCACCACTGGCAAAGGACGCTGACCCAGGCTGGGTCCCGGGCAGGGTCTTAGACTTGGAAGGGCCCTGCGAGCCGTCTGCGGCCCCTGGGACACTGATGACAGCACCTGGACCCTGCGCCCTGCACCCGTGTCTCAATCCCGGAGCCCATGCTGCTGCTGCTGCTGCTGCTGCTGCTGGCTAATCACGGCTCCCCTGGGAGCCACCATCACGCCAAGGGCCTGGAACTCCGGCTTTCTTTGCTGCGCAGTTTCTGCGAGCAAACCATGTGGGCTGCAGCAGCACAGCCTGCTGAGCACCCACCATCAGACGGGCGCGGAGTGGCATCCACCACCATGGTGGCCACAAGGAGGGTATTTTTGCCCAAACATTTATCCGCTGAGCAATTTGAATTACTTTTTTTTAAAGCAACTGGCATTTACTCAGTTGGCATCTTATTAAATTTCCCCCTCTTGAGCTACTCGAATATGCAAGTCACTGTTATTTCAAATAAGAGGACTTACAATTTAAATAGTGGGAGGGAGCAATGTTCAACACAACCCACCTTTCGATGGGAGCGCAAAGCTACCTGTCAGGAGCACACCAGGTGCCAATAGCCTGCTTGCTGCTCCGTATCCCCATGCCACAGCCCAGACTGGGACAGCAGAGGAGCCCAGCCAGGCACTGGCACAGGCTCAGAGAGGCCCAGCTGCTGGAGGGAGATCTGGTCTATGGTGTCCCACGGACTCGAGGACCACATCAAGGTCACATCAGCTGGGAACCCTGGGGAGACCAGAGACATCTGAAGGGTCCTGTTCACTTAGACATGAGGGACCATCATCACCCCCTCACGCAGGCTTGCCCTTGGGGACGGCACCCTGACCCAGGCAGTTGGGTGGGACCACAAGCTCCCTCCACCCCTTTTCATATCCCTAACAGAGAAGTCAGGATGGGCTGATGTGGCTGCAGAGGTGGCTGTCTCCTCTCACAGCTGTGTGCAATCCAGGTCAGGGGTCACAAAGGAAGATCAAATGACTCTGGGCTCAGAAACCTTCCAGTAGCCCTGAAATCCCAAGGTGGCATCTCCTCCCTAAGGAAGATAGTGCAGAGAAGGCTCACCAGTAGATCCATGGTAGGACAGAAGAGAGGGGAAGGAAGCAAATGGGTGTTGGAGTCAGACGCACCTTGGGGCGACCCTAGCTCTGCAGCCTATGACCTGTGCACCTTTGGGCACATAGGACTCCACTTCCCCATCTATTAAATCGAATCAGTAACAGCTCTTCCCTGGCAGGGCAGTTTGAGAACTAAACGGGATGTGTGATGTGCCTGGCACAGCTTGCTCAGTGGTTGGTCCCATCGTGCTCTGTGTTTGTTGGGGGCCCCTCCCTTTCCCCTCCAGGCAGCCCTCAGCCAGACCCAGTGCACCTGTTTGGCTTCTGCTTCTCGGACAAATGAAGTGGCTCCCCCGTGGTTCCTGCAGCTGTCCCAGCTTGTCTCCTGCCGGCTCCTTCCTCCAGACTCGGGGACACACTTTTGGTGATCCTGGAGGTCGCTGGGGCTCTGGGGTGGGTCTGAATGAAAGGGAGCTGCTTCCCAGGCCTGGGGGAGCTAGCCAGAGGCTCCTCCAGCTAGGTTTCCCACCACAGCGTGAGTGATGTCTGTGCTGTCAAAGGTGTGGCTACCCCCAGGTCCAGGTTAAAACTTCCCTTCAGCCAGGGATCCCAGATCATCCATCTCTCTGCATTCTAGATTCTTCCTCCTGCCCCACTCTGTGCCTAGAGGTTCCCCCTCAGCTGTTGCTCAGCAAAAGCCTCTCCCCAGTGGCCCTCCGGCTGGCCCAGCAGAGGTCCCCTCAGCCTGAGCCCAGGCCTGGCTTTCTGTCCATCAGTCTGCCCATCTGCACGGCAGGTTCTTCCTCCCCTCACGCCTCCCCAGACCCCCCAGGGCCCCAGCATCTTCTCACATAGCCTCACAACCACCCTGTAAGGCAGGTGCTTCCATTGCCCTTCTTGCACAGACTGGAGAAGGGGGCTCAGAGAGGTTAAATCACTTCTCCAGAGTCACACAGCACGTAGGCAGTAGAGCTGGAAGTTGAACCCAGGCCCTCTGACTCTACGAGCTGAGTTCATGTCATAGCTTTGAGACCTGCCCCCTGCCTCTTTACTCTGAAAAGGGCCCCTCCTCTGTCTGCAGGAGAGAAGTAGCACTCAGTGAGAGAGCCTGTCTGACAGAACCCTTGGCACTAGCGTCACGTGGAAAACAGTTTACCCTGGAAATGTTAACTGTCATTTTCCCACAGGGACAAGAGTTCCTTTTAGAAAGATGATGTTATGGGTGAATTGTGTCTCCCCAAAAGATGTTGAAGTCCTAAGCCCCAGTACCTGAATGTGATCTTACTTGGAAATAGAGTTTTTGCAGATCAAGGTAACAGGAGGTCGTTAGGGTGGGCCTTAATCCAGTAAGGCTGTGCCTTATAGAAAGGGGAATTTGGACAGAGACACACAGGGGGAGGTCTGGAACACATTCTTCCTCACAGCCTCTTGAAGACGCAACCCTGCCACACCTTGACCTCAGATTTCTCAAGACAATAAATTTCTGCTGTTAAAGCCTCCCAGACTGTGGGACTTTGTTAAAACAGTCCTAGCGAACTAATGCAGACAACCAGACCAGGGTTCCTAGAACCAACAGAATCCAGTAGAACAACCAGCCACCAACCTGGATGTTCTCTGGCAATTCAAACCCAGGCCAGAGTAAATGCCAACTCCGACAAAAGAGTTGCTGCCTCCAGACCTCGTTCTGGGGAGAAGCCTCACCAGGGTTGAAAGCTTGAGGGAGAAAAACCTTGAAAAACTAGCTGAGCCCTGGACCCGTAACCCTTAGAACTTCGGGCAGGAATGTTGTCTCATCTCCTGCTCCAAGCGGGTGATCCCAGGGTAGCAGGGGCTAAGGACAGGGACGGGGAGGCAGACATTCCCACAAATATCCACATCAGCCCAGGCTGGGAAATAACTTTGCCAAAACAGAGTGAGATTAAGCTACCTCAAGCAGGGGCACTTGCTGGGTCACAGAGCTGTTTATCTGGAATTATTCTAAATAAAGACTCACACCTGCCACGCAAATTCACCTTGTGCCACTCCTAGAATGAAAACAAATTTCCGTTATTAAGAGAGAATGCTCTCAGAGCTGAAGGAGCATGAGTATTTGCAAATTCCATGCAGATTCCACCTTTTTTCCCCCCACAAACCAGCTACTTAAAGAGCCATTTGGGTAAAAGGAACATTCCAGTTAGAAATGCTCATTCATCTGCATCCCAGGGGCAAAAGCTCCCTCCTTTGTCATTCTCTGGCCATGAGCACAGAAGGGTCTGCTGTCACCTCGCAAGCCTGAAACATGGGGCCACCCTGAGCCCAGACCCACCGTTGGTGGTGCCACTTGTGGCTCCCCCCAGGGCCCTGAGCACCCTCCCTGAGGCAGAGCAGGTGGATGCGGGCACAGAGACACTGGATCCCATTGACAGCTTGGCAGGAGACCAGGCGGCTCAGTGGTGCCAAAGTGCTAGAGAAAGGGCGAATGTCCCTGGAACTCCAGCCAGCAGGGATGCCACACCCGGGGGCATGGGAAGCAGGCGGGGGTATTCGAAGCTGTGGCTGAATTAAAGGCAGAGGTTGAGGGAGGGAGGGGAAAGCTTCAGAACTGACAGTTAACTCAGGGAACAGAGGCTGCTGGATCCCAGACCCTGGCCCAGTGTCAAGTGTCAGCTACATTGAAAGCCTGAGCCCTTCGTGCCTCGAGGCCTCTGGGTCTGAATCTGCCCCTGCAAAGTGACTGGCACGCTGTGGGGGGCCCAAACAGATGGGTGGTGGGCAGGGGAGGGGCTACAGTGCCCACACTGGTTCCTCCTGGATGGAGCTTTCTGTCCCTGCCACTTCCCGGGCAGCACTTCTGAAGCTGGGATGTCACAGCAGAAGAGGAGCTTTTAGTGAGAGTGGCTGCAAACCTCTCCCCATGCGCAGCAAGAGAGCACGCGCTCATCAGAGCTGTGAGCCTGAGCCATCTCCACTCGAGCTTTCCGCAGCCTGGGCTTAAGGAGATGCTCAATTGTTCCTGAGCAAGCAGCCTCCTGCCAGCGCTGCGCCCTGAGAGTGTGGGAGGCGGGCTCTCACCCTTTGCACACTCAAGAACGCCTGGGCAAGGTGCAGCCAGGAGGAGGCAGGATGACAGGAAGACACTCCAGAATTGGGTCCATTAGAGAAACTGGGCAGGCCCAGCCCTAAGAGCAGGAGCTCGAGGCTGCCCACCTCCTCAGAGCATCAGGTCCCACCCCAGAATCACACCCCCAGACCTGGCAAGAGAGGGTCTGCATCTTGGGTGGGTGCAGGAGACCCACTGCGATGACAGATTCCAAACACAGCTGCAGGAGGGGTGCTGGGAGCTGACGGCTCGTCCGCCTTCTCAGCCTCTCTGTGGCAAGAGAAGCTGAGAGCATCCTTGGATGGGTATCTGATTGCTGCTATACAAACTCCCACAAACCTAGTGCCTTAAAACAACACACACGTGTTATTCTCTCACTGTTCTGTAGTTAAGGCTGCCATGATCTCACTGGGCGAAAATGAAGAGGCAGGCAAAGCCACGTTCCTTCCGGAGCCCCAGCAGAGAAGCTGGTCCCTCACCTCTCCAGCTTCCAGAGGCACCTGCATGTCCACCTTCCGAGCCAGCAGCATAGCATCTCACTGGCCCTGCTTCTGGCTCTGACTCTCTGCCCCACCCCCCTCACTTTTAAAGCCCTTCTGATAACACCAGGCCCACCCGGAGAATCCAGAATAATCTCCCTATGGCAAGTTTGGCTGATGAGCAGCCTTAATTCCTTCTGCAACCTGAATTCCCTGTGTATCTTCATCCGTGTGCACTGCTCTAACAGAACACCACAGACTGGGTAATTTATAAAGAACAGAAATTTATTTCCTGCAGTTCTGGAGGCTGGACGTCCAAGTTCAAGACACTGGCAGTTGGTGTCTGGTGAGGGCTGCATTCTGGCGGGGAGGCAAGGCACAGGGTGAGAGGGACGGACCTCGTCCTTCGGGGGCTTCATACAGGGCCCTGGTCCCATTCAGAGGGAGGAGCCCTTGTGCCCTAATCGCCTCTTAAAGACCCGCCTCCTGTTCCCATCGCACTGGCAACACCCGAATTTTGGAAGGGACACATTCAACCTTAGCACGTGTGACAGACATAGCCACAGGTTCTAGGGATTACGACGTGGTGTCTTTGAAGGCCATTATTCTGCCTACCAACATGCCGCGGCACGGGTGATCATGGTAGCGACTGTGATAAGCACTTACTTAGCTCTCACTACTTGCCGGGGACAATCCCACATACTCCAGGTGCATCGCGCGTTTAACCCTCTAGCTGGCCCTATGAGGCGGACACCATTGTTTTCCTCTTTCTGTACGTGAGGCGCTGAAGAGCTGCAAGGATAAGGGGCTCGTCCAAAGTCACTGGTGCTCAGACATCTGGCCCAGGAGCCCCAGGTCATACCTGCTCCTCATCCCAGGCCCTGGGAAACACGGGGATCACCAGAGAGCCCAGAGGTTGCAGAACCAGAGCTGGGACCCCGAGGACACACCAGCCCCCACGGAAACGAGCCTCAGTTTGTGCTCAGCTTGGTGACAAGTGGCCGACCCACCGTGAAGGGCCAGCAAAACCCACGCACCCCAAAAAGACAGTCACCATGGCAGCGCGAAGGGGGGAGCGAGAGGCCTTCAGGGAAGCTGGTTGTTATCTCCGCCGCCTGGTCCCCAGCCCCTCCGGGCATCCGCGAGAGTGAGAACGTGGCGCACTCGGTGGCAACTCCGGAGGCGGCTCACCTAAATGCTGTCACAGCTCCCAGCCAACTGCTAAAATAACTTCTTGGTTGTTATTACGAAGTAATAGATGTTTATTGTAGAAATGTTAGAAAATGCAGACAAGCCAAAAGAAGGGAATAAAAATTACCCAAAATCCCATAACTGCGAAGGCACCACTTGACATGTT
The DNA here is from genome assembly GCA_023783475.1 of Daubentonia madagascariensis. Classification (NCBI taxonomy): domain Eukaryota; kingdom Metazoa; phylum Chordata; class Mammalia; order Primates; family Daubentoniidae; genus Daubentonia; species Daubentonia madagascariensis. The sequence continues at coordinate 9,107,332 of JAKFHU010001557.1, read as the reverse complement.
TTTGTAGATCCTTCCAGTAATTTTCCTAAGTATGCGTGTCTATGTTTCTCTAAAACGAGCTCTCTAAAAATGGGCTCATACTTTCCTTCCTGTCTGGCAAAATGCCTTTTCTCCTTAATGCATCTTGGATTTGTGGGAAAGAAAGCTCCCTCCCTTGCCTTCCCTCCCTCCACCTCAGTCCCTCCCCAAGACAGGGAGGCTGATGGGGCCGAATCCGGATCCCAACCAAGCTGCATTTCCTGATGGGCAAGGTGGTCGTGTGTTAATTGATCTCTGTCACACACGTGTGCACATATACACACACATACTCATATATACACACATACTCATATATACACACATATACATATATACATACACACATGCATGTACACATGTACACACATACACATATATACACATACACAAACACATATACATGTACACACATACACATATACACACATATACACACATAAACACATGCACACATATATACCTGTACATGCATGCACACATATATACACATACACGCATAACATGTGTACATGTGCGCACATACACATAAACACAAGCACATATATAAACGTGTGCATGTGCATACAAATATACAAACACATACACATACACACATAAACACACATGTGCATGCACACAAACACACATACACATACACACACACACACAGACACATCACTCCATCCTCTCCCTGCTGGGCAGTCTGCTGCCCAGGGCTGCCCCTTGAGCTGGCCCTGTTTTGTGTGCTCTCATGCCCTTTGTGTGGGTGCCCTGGAACTCTCATCCGTGGCCCCGGCAGTCTGGCTGTGGGCAGATCTGGCCTTGAGAGAGTGAACGCGCCTGCCCGCAGCCTGGGGCCCATGCCCTGGCTTCCAGCTGCTCACCAGAGCACCCGCCATGGTGGCTACAGCCCGGACCCAGCAAAGGAGACTCCACCACCTGGCAGCTCCTGCTTGCAGGGCACACACCTCCCTGTGGGATCTGGGTGCGTGGCCAAAGCCTCCTAAGAGCCCAAGCCACCGCATCTGGCAAGGGCCCCACTGTGCAGTTTCCCCAACATAACCATGGGAAACTGCACGGCACCCTGTGGTTACATAACCATCCTCACTTGTGGACAATAGACAGTTCCCAGTTGTTCCCATTTAGTACAAATGACACTGTGATCAACACGGTTCGCACCCACAGCTGTTTCCAGCAGAGGAATCACCAGTCCGGGGCCCCTGAGCTGGCATGGACTCACAGGGCAGGGGCAGCAGGAGCCCGGTGATGCAGGCAGTGGGGGAGGCAGATGGACAGGGGCCGGGCAATGGGGGCCCCGCAGCCTGGGAAGGAGCACACTTCCAGAATCTTCAAGTACAGGAAAAGCCACTGAAAGTTTCGAAGATGATGATGGCTCTGGCCACATGGGGAGAGAGTTTAGAGGGACTTCCCGGCCTAATTCATTCCTCTGGTCACTCCCGGTCTCCTCGCAGAGACAGTGTGCCCCGTGCGAGTCAGCCTTGCTGGGACAGAGCCATAGCTGCTGCTCGCTCTTCCCCAAGTGGTCCCACCTCCAAGAAGGGTGCAGGCTCCCTGCAGGCAGGGCCAGGCCTCCTGTGTCCACCCCGCGCCCAGCACAGGAAGGACCCTCACCTTGCGGGAGCAGCTCAGGGAACCCTTGAATGCACCTCCATGCCAGCCCAAGCCTTATCCCTTCCTCCTGCCACCCACCTCCGCTGAGGGCTTCCCAGCTTCCAGGAGGAGGAGGAAGCACAGAGTGGCTGGAAGCCAGCAGAGGAAACGCCATGGAGAGGAGGAGGGATGAGGTGCTGGCGTTGGTGCCGGCGGCCGAGAGGCATCGCCACCGAGAACGCAGGGCCAGGAAGGGGCCCTGCTGCCAGGCCTCGCCCCAGAGCCTGCAGGGACGGGGCCCTGAGGGCCCCTCTCCCCAGAGGCCAGGACCCCGCGACACCCCTGCTTAGGGCCTGACGGCAGAAAGGGGAAATGTGATGTTGCTCGCACAAGCCTCCGCCCACGAGGGAACTCCCGCCACTCCTGGGGTCTGCGTCGGGGCGGGGGGTGTCATCGATCCTGACACTAGAACCAAGCTTTGGGAGGGCTGCGGACGGCCACAGCAACTGCCCATCGACCCGGGCAAGCAAGGCCCCGCCCTGGGTCCCACCTGTCCCTCCATCTGTCCTAAGTCCCTTCTCAGTGCTCAGGACCAGGCAAGGTGCCCCGAGAACATACTGGGGCCAAATTTACCGGGATACCCCATTTATCCCCTTTGGGGTGTCTTTGACTTTCCCCCCAGAGCCTGGGATCGATGAGATGCTCCAAGAAGCTCTGAGACTTGCAGCCGTGTGGTCCTCCAGGCACCCCATGGCTGGACACTGGCTCCCGCTGGCCAGCATGTTGTGTTTGTCACACGAGGTGACTGCTAAGAGCTTTCTGAAGAGTCAACACAACCTTATTTAGCACCTACTATATGTAAGTACTAATGCTGAACATAAAGCTATTACATAATTACATGAATTGCTTTCAAAATATATTTTCCTTTAACCTGTTCATTTTAAGATAATTGTAGATTCACGCACAATTGTAAGAAATAATACAGAGAGATCCATGTACCACTTCCTCAGTTTCCCCCAGTGGTAGCATCTTGCAAAACTGTAAGACAATATCACAAACAGGATAGTGACATTGATACGATCAAGATACAGAACATTGCGTCCGCACGAGGATCCCTCCTGGGGCCCTCTTGTAGCCACACCCACCTCCCTCCCAGCCCAGCCCTCTTCAACGCCTGGTGATCATAAATCCGTTCTCCATTTCTGTAATTTTGTCATTTCAAGAATGTTAATCATACAGATTCCACAAATGGAATACTGCAACAGGTCATCTCTTGGGATTGGCTTTCTTCATCTGACATTCTCTGGAGATTCATCCAGGTGTCCGTGTACATCAACAGTTTTGTTGCTGGGTTGTCCATGGTACAGACATGCCACAGTTTGCTAAACCATATGCTGTTAGAGGACATCTGGGCATTTCCAGTTTTTGACTATTACAAATAAAGCTGCTATAAACATTCGTGTGCAGGTTTTTATGTGAACACAAGTCTTCGTTTCCCTGGGACAAATGCCCAGGAGTGCAATTTCTGGGTCGTATGGTAGTTGCATGTTAATTTTTTTTTTTTTAAGAAACTGATAAACTGTTTTCCAGAATGACTGCAACATTTTACATTCCCACCAGCAGTGTATGAAGGATACAGTTTGTACACCTTCTCACCAGCATTTGGTGTTGTCACTTTGTTGTATTTTAGCCGTTCTGACAGATACGTAGGGATATCTCATTATGGTTTTAATTTGCATTTCCCTGATGGATAACCAAGTTGAACATCTTTTCATGTGCTTATTTGCCATATGTATGTCTTCTTTGGGAAAATGCTATTCATGCCTTCTCGTTCATTTGTGCCATGTTCTGATTGGATAGTTTGCTTTTTAGCTGTTGAGTTTTGAGAGTTCTTTATATAGTCTAGATTCTAGTCCTTTATCATATATATGGTTTGCAAATATTCTCTCCCACGCTATAGTTTGTCTTTTCAGCCTCTTAACAGGGTCTTTCACGGAGCAAAAGTTTTTATTTTGATGAAGTCCAATTAGTCAATTTTTCCTTTTATGGATTATGCTTCCTGGCCTCAAGTCTAAGAACACTTTGCCTGGCCATACATTCCTAAGATTTTCTCCTGTGTTTTTTTCCCCTAAGTTTTATAGCTTTATATTTTACATTTAGGTCCATGATCCATTTTTAGTTCATTTTTGCATAAGGTGTGAGATTTCATTCATGGTTCAATTTTTTTGCCCATGGATGCCCAATTGCTCCAGCACCATTTCTTGAAAGCCTGTCTTTTCTCCACTGAACTGCTTTTGCATCTTAGGCAAACATCAGTTGGGCATGTTTGTGTGGGTCTGTGTCTGGGTACACCTTCTGGGTTCTCTGTTCTGTTCCGTGGGCCCATGTGTCTTTCCCTTCACTCCTAGGACATGATCTTGATTATTGTAGCCACGTGATAAGTCTTGAAATCAGATAGACTGATTCCTTCCACTTTCTCCTTCTTTTTCAAATTTGTTTTAGTTGTTCTGGTCCTTTTGTCTTTCCAAATAAATTTTAGTATAATCATGTCCATATTTACAAAAAAATCTTACAGGGATTTGGATAAAAATTGTATTAAACTAGTATATGAATTTAGGGGAAAAGGACATCTGTACTATGTTGAGCCTTCTGATCCATGAACAAAATATACATTTCTCCATTTATTTAGATACTCTTTTGTTTCTTTGATCAGGATGGTGTGAGTATTAAACATACAAGTCCTATGCATACTTTGTTAGAGTTACAACTCAATATTTCATGTTTTGAGCACTTATAAATAGTATAATATTTTAACTTTTGGTGTCCTGTATTCATTGCTACTACATTGAAACACAATTGATTTTAGGGGTGTTTATTCTGTATCCTGCAATCTTGCTGAACTCATTTACTAGTTCTTTGAGTTTTTTTGTAGATTCCTAGGAATATTCTACATAAACAATATCATCTGCAAACAGGGAGAGCTTTACTTCTTCCCTTCCTATCAATCTGTATGCCTTTTAATTCCTTTTCTTGACTTATTGCCCTGGCTAGAATTTCCAGCACTAAGTTGAATAAAAATGGTGATAGTGGACATCCCTGCCTGGTTTCCACTCCTAGGGGGACAGCACTGTCCTTCACCATCAAGTGCAAGGTTAATGGTAGGTGTTCTGTAGATGCCCTTCATCAAACTGAGGAAATTCCCCTCTATTCTCATTTTCATCATGAATGGGAGCAGAATTTCCTGCTCAGCACGACCGTGTCAGCGCGCCTTCCCTCCCCGCCTCCGCTTCCTTTTTCTCTCTCACGCTGTCCAGGAACAACAGAAAGTGGCACAAGCGTCCCCCACATGCAACCAGGCCAGAAATAGACCTCACCCAGCCGTGGTGGGGAGGAGGCCAGCCGGTCACACGCACCCTCCTGACCCAGACAATAACTAAAACACAGAACGGCTGGGAGGCCGAGGAGGGGGTTCAGACCCAGACCAAGACCCAACCAAACCTGCGCTTCCTCCTCCTTCCTGCGGCCCCTTGCAGGAGGCTTGGGCCAATGAGTGGCTGCTCCCAATCCGAGGAGGGAGACTCGAGGCCCGCTGAGCAGGAGGACAGCCTGGGTGAGGAGGCCACGCTCCAGGTTATCACGACTGCTGGCCCCTCCCATAGAAGAGGCGGGGGGGGGGGGGGGAGAACAGGTGCCTCCCCTGAGAGGGCGGGAGGGTTCTCACACTACAGCAGCAAGGCCCCCTGCAGCCCCACCCTCCACCCTCCTGCACCTCCTGCTCCTGAAGCCCAAGCTCGGTGAGTTGAGAGTCAAGTATCATTCTCCTCTGCTTTTGTTGTGCTTTGTCTGCTTGCAGGACGTGCGGGGTTGTGATTTTCTTTTTTTCTTTTTATTAGATCCCCCGCTTTGCATTATAAATGTGCATATTACAAAAATCAGAAAACATAGCAAAAGGAAAAAAAAACACTTATCATTTTACCACCCTAATAAAAACACAGAGTAACATAAGCTGCATAATAGAAAGCTCAGAACACAAAAGGAGGAAGAAAGGGCAGCAGCTGAACTGGGCTGAGGGCAGAAGCTCCCTGCTCTCCAGCGGGAGGCGTGCTGGCCCCGCCGGGCAGCCAGGGAGCTGGAGGTGGGCCCATTTCTCAAGTCTTTGCCGCTGGCCCCGAGCCTCACACCCACACTCATCCCCAGGCAACTGCTAATCTACGCTCTGTCTTTGTAGGTTTGCCTGCTCTGGACATTCCCTGTAGGTGGAATCATCCAACCTGTGGGCTCAGCGACTGGATCAGGTGGTTTCTGCAGCCCAACACAGGCGGAGGGCACGTCACGGTCACAAGATGAGCTCTCGTCTCTCTTCTTCCTTTGTTACCAAACCCGCGGTCCTTCCATGGATGAACCCAACACTTGGCTGTTTTCGGACTTCTGTAATTAACAGATCTAGCACCACCTGGAGACCTCGAGTGGGGCAGACGGCCTGTGGACAAGCCACCCAAAGGCAAGGCAGGTCTTCACGGCAGGGCTTCTCCACCCTGGCGCTGAGGCCACTCGGGGTGAGAACTCTGTGGCAGGGCCATCCTGTGCACTAGGATGGTTCGCAGCACCCCTGGCTGCCCCCCCGCCGCCGGAGGCAGAGGCCAGAGCACTTCTTTGGAGTCCCCGGCTCTGCCCCTGAACTGCTGAGGTGCCTGGGCATGTTGCTCAGTCTTCCTTTTCCCATCTATGAATTGGGGCTTCCACCTCCCCAGGAAGGTTGCGGGGGTCAGATGTGCAAATGAATATATAGCACTTGGTGAAGAATCCAGGGAACTCTCGCAGGTCACTGAGAGTCAACTCTGTCACCATCACCAGTCTCGTCAGAGGGGCCCACATTCCTCACCATGCTCCTGCCTAAGACCGAAGGGCAGTGGGCTGACTGTGGGCTCAGATACTCAGTGAGACCCCTGGCCTGGCCTTGACCACCCACCCCAGTAGCAGCCGTCTACAGGTAAAAGGCCACTCCCTCCTGGCAGCTCCAGAAGTCACCCAGTCCTCGGGCAGCAGGGCCTGACCCTCTCAGCAAAATAAATTCAATTAGAGGAGGAAGCTCCCAGGGCAGCCGGCGGCTGTGCCATTTAACAGGCCATACTCCTCCTGGCAGCAGCTTGTAGGCCAGTTCCAGCCAAATGTGTTTTTGTTTTTTCAAAAGGGAAATAAATGGGTCAGAAGCCAACGGGGGAACCAGGAGCTGCCTCTGGAGGATAAGTTCCAAAGGATAGAGTTAGAGACTCCATTAAAGAAGATTTAATGAGTCAGAAAGACATCAGAAACAGGACAAACTCAGGGTGTAAATCAAATATTAATCATCATAAAGGCAAGGCTCACTAAGGCATAAATCAATAGCACAGGCAGACTTGCAAACATCTGCCTCTCGAAGGCACTTCCAGAAATCCGAGGCTACAATGGCAGGGGAGCAGGAAGCTGGAGGAAGAAGAGCATCTCTGTGGGCCAGGAGGTAACGGGGGCATCCCTGGAAAACTCAGCAGTCCCCATGGCTGCCCCTGGGAGCTCGCCTTCCCTAAAGTGCCAGGCTGGGAAATCAGCAGGAGGCTCTCCTGGGGGGCCCACTTCATCTTCCATCCTGCTCGTGGAGCCCCCTCCTCCAGCTGGACCCTGTCCTAGACAAGGATGTGCATCATCATCGTCTCTGCCCCTCAATCCCATAGGCTGTGTCATTGCACTTGTGCACTGCAGGGAAACCGAGGCTCAGAGATGCAGGTTAGCAGTGGAGGCACCAGTCCATCCTAGGCCCTTTGTTCCAAATCCCTCCCTCCCACCTGGACCCTGGACCCTGGGCTGCCTCCACCCTCCCCAGGGCAGCTCCCCACCAGCCGTGGAGATATGGGCAGCTACATGGGCAGGATGCAGGATGGGCTGCCTCCTCCCAGCCAGGCTGCCCCCCACCCAGGGCACCAAGCCCCTCACCCTCCAGGAGAGGGCCTGGCCCACCTTCCAGCGGGATGGGAGCAGAGGCTTGCAGGGCCCACCCACCTCCCCTCAGCCACCCAAGGGCTCTCACCTGCCTGCTGCACCTGCCACCTCTACCCAGGGCTTTGTCTGGTCACCCACAGGTCAGGCTGGAAATGCCCCTGGAACCAGCTCCTTCATGCCTTGACAGGTGTGTTCATCTCCTGGGGTTGCCGTAACAAATTACCACAAACTGAATATGACGGAAATGTACTCTCTCATGGTCCTGGAGGCCAGAAGTGCAGCAGGCCAGGCTCCCTCCGCTCTGGGAGAGGACCTTTCCTGCCTCTTCCAGCTTCCTGTAGCCCTAGGTGCACTTTGGCCCGGCAGCCTAACACCAGTCTCTGCCTCTCTTCCCACAGCCATCTTCCCTTGGTGCCTGTGTCTCTTCTCCTCTTAAAAGGACACCAGTCACTGGATCAGGGACCACCCTAACCCAGTGTGACCTCGTCTTACCTTGATCACATCTGCAAAGGCCGTATTTCCAAACAAGCTCACATTCCCAGGAACCGGGGGTGAGGATATCAGCATATCTTTGGGGGCACCACTCAAGCCCCAGCAGCCCGGGTGACTCTCAGCTGTGCTCCACCCCGTGTGGACGGTGAGGCATCAGCATCTGCGTTGTCCTGGGGTTTGCTAGAAATGCAGAACTCAGGCCACCCCAGGCCTGCCGGACCAGAACCTGCACTCCACAAGGTCCCGGGGGCTTCAGGGTATAATTCTGCACCATTCCGCAGTGGTCCCTAGAGGGACTGAGCCCTGACAGCCTCAACTGACGGTACCCTTCACTGTTTCCTTCTGGGCACCGTCTCATATCCTGGTTCCCTTGGACATGTCCTGGGATTGTTAACAAACCCATGGGGCGGGGGGCTTCTCTGCTGCTCAGCCGCACAGAAAGCCAATTACTGAGACAACAAGGATCGTCAAGGGAGAAAGGATTTATTGCAGAGGACACGTCAGCCGGGAGGTGGGAGGAGTGGACTGCCTCAAATCTGCCTCCCCGACCAACAGGGTCAGGGATTTTTCTGGAGGTGAAACAAATAATGCATAAGGGGATTGAGCATCGTTACATGTTTGGGGTGGAGTGCAGGACATGCAAGCACAGTGAGAAATCATGTTAGGACATACATGCATGATCAAAAAATGGCGGATAAGTCCCTCCCAGGGCAGGGACTTTAGTAGTGTAATGAGCGAGGGGTTAATATTGGTCATTGTTTCAGCCTTGTGTGCAGGTGGGATGTGGGGAATGGGCTGCTCAGTGGGTCCTTGGGCACGATCTGTGGTGGGGTGTTGCTTATCTTGTCTTCCCTGGACAAACAGGTGGTGTGAGGCTTTGTACTTATCTCACGGCTGCAAGAAGGTCCACTGCTTCTGGGAAAGAAACTCAAAACGATGCATCAGTGCGACAGAAAGTTAGGAAGTCCTGTGGCAAATCCTACTGAGTCTGCTGAGCTCTGTCTCTCTGTTTTCCTCTCTGCCTACTTTGAAACTGCAGTTGCTAAGTTACTGGTGTGGAGATAGGACTCACTGTCTACGGTGCCACCAATTCAAGGCCAGTTAGAGCAGCCAGCTCTAGCCACAATGTGAACACTGAAAACTCATTTGAAACATAAGGGAACTAAAAAAAACTATTATGAAAACATTTTCTTGCTTATGGAGCCGGTTAAGGGATCACCTTCCACATCAATTGCTCACACTCATAGCCTTGTCTCAACATCTGCTTCTGGGGACCCCAACCTGAGATGGGGCGGGGGGCCCAGGGCTGTCTGATTCTGTGTGGAAACCATGGCCCACGGTTGCTGGCTCACCCAGAACAGCAAACACTGGGGCCATTAACTCACCACACCCAGCAGGCACAATGGACGGGGAAAAGAGAGGCCAGGAGACAGGGACTCATCCCCAGGGAAGCTCCCTTCAACCCCAGCCATGAGGACAGCCGACCACCCTCAGGGGTAGAAACACAGGGCTTGGTGAAAGAAGAAGGCAGAAGGAACAAGGCCTTGGCATCAGCTATGAGAAAGCCATCCACCCCCCGACCCACTGCCCTGGCCACAGTCTGCGGGGCCAGCTCCACCTCCCCGGCCCTCCCCAGACCCCACAGCGAGGTTAAGAGGAGGAGGCCCCAGGCTGGATGGATGCAGAGGAAAGCGGACTCCCCCAGAACCAGTCATCAGCCCCTCCACCCGCCTCCCTCTGACTGACCAAGCTGCATCCTGATTTTCTGAAGGACTTTTTTGGAGATGAGATCACCTTTGCCAACCTTGGCTTTGATCTCTCCCAGGCCAAGAAACAAATGCAGCAGCCTCTGATCTTCCCCAAATTGCTCAGACTTTACCACACAGAGATAAGAATCGGCACTTGGTTGCTTTCTTCAGAACATGCTTCCAGCATTGTTAAAAATTTCCCAAAGAACAGACTGACCTGGATGTTCCAAGACTGTCTCTGTTCCCCTCAAACAAGAAAATCTCTTCTAAAGGGGAAGGAGAAGTCTAAAGCTCTACACAAAATGCCTGCTGTCTGAACTAATTTTAGGATGGGTCAACCCATTTCAAACTCTCAAAAGCGTCATGGAAATTGTCCTGGGAATGTGTTTAAATGCCCAGAGAGGCAATACTGCTGAAGCATCAGGGCTCGGCTGTGAAACGTCCAGGGAGTTTATGCCCACTGCGCACACGCCACGACCGAGGTGCCAGTGTCCGAAGACATGTGAGAAGCCCCACACCTCCCAGGACTCAGAGGCAAAGGGTCCAGCCACACCCAGTGCAGGGACAAAAGTTCCAAGGAAGGGAGAGGAGTTGAGCTCAACTCCCAACAGCCGGGAGAAGTTTAACTCAACAAATGCTAATTTAATGCCCGTGATGCACAGCTGGCTCGCTGGGCCTGGCAGGCAGCATTCGGTGGTGTTGGCCACTGTGGGCCCTGAGTGGGAATGCCAGGGCTGTAGCCTGGCCCTGAGCCTCCCCAGCCACAGGAATCACCCTCGGCAGGTTCTGTAACCTCCCAGGCTCCGTCTTCTCATCTGAAAGCAGAAATACTAGAATCTCTACTCCGTAAGGTCACTGTGAGCATCGGAATTCACGACGTGCTTAGCACAGTGCCTGGAACAAGAACTGAAATCTGCATATACCGGCTGGGCTGAAAAGGGGGCACTGGCTCCCATGATTGGGACGTCCGAGGGCTGGGGCTGGCCTAGAAGGTCCCAAAGCGTCTGCGTGTGTGCACATGCACATTCATCTCTCTCTCAACTCCCCCTTCCTCAGTGTTGGCTTCATTCTCAGGCTCTCCCACGTGGCAGCCAGGATGGCCACATCAGACCAGGACACAGAGAGACAGAGAGACAGCTGGGCCCTCTTTCCCAATTACTCCAGCAAAACTCCTAGGAGAGAATCTGATTGACCCTGCCTGAATCATGTGCCCGTCCCTGAGTCAACCACCGTGACGGAGAGACGGAGTTCTGCTATTTGCCAGCCTGGATCACATGATATATGCTGGGCAGATAGGAAGGAGTCAGTTTCCACTGCAGTGTCACCTCCCAAATACTCGGCAGATGTTGGTTACTCTTTTGGTATTACACAGAGATGAACAGGGAAGGGTGTGAACTTCTGCTGTGTGCAGACACCACACCAGGCCCTGTGCACCAGGCCTTCCCTCACCACCACTGCAGCCACAGAGGCCAGGGACAGTGCTCAGCCCTGCCTTTGCAGCCTTGCCAAAGCTGTCCTCTCATCCCGGCCCCTCCCCTCATCCCCTTCCCCCACTGCCCACCTCCCCTCTTGTGCAGTGCGCATGATCAACAAGCTCCCAGGGTGGCTCCCCGGCCCAGCACGGCCACCTGCCCTGCTGCTCTCCCACTGGTGGGCATCCTCACCCGCTCTACGCGGGCCATGCCTGGGGACAGCAGTCTCTACTCTCTGCTGCTGGATGGTTGGGGCTGGTTGGCGTGGCCAGGGCCAGAGATGCCTGATGGGCAGCGGGCCCTTAGGCCTATGTTCTCACTGCCTGCAGAAACAGGCCACTGGGGCACTTCCCGTGGGCAACACAGTCCTGGCTCCTCACCAGCCCTGTGTGGGAATGGCATCAAAGCCCGGGCACAGAGGAGCTGGGACCAGAGAACTCCTGGGAGAACCTCTTCTGAGGCTTAGGCTGAGGGTCCTGCCCAAGGGACGGGCAGTGGATAAGGAGGACCAGGGAGCTGTATTGAGCCCAGCAGGGATGTCACAGAAGGAATCCAGATCTCTCTGCCAACAAGCGACTCTACCACAAGAAACCCCACTGGCCCTGGGGACCACAGCCCCAGCAGCTCCCTCAGTGTCAGAAGTCTGCTCGCGGTGCACACTTGCATAGACATGAACTCCCTGAACCTTGGCTTTAGCCTCTGCAAAAGGGGGAGATGCTAGAGCCGCTAGCATCCATTGTGCCAGCCCTGTGTGCTGGGCCCCAGCCGCTCACACACATAGCATGAAATGCTTCAGATGCACAAGCTCATCTAACCTTCCCCACACTGAATCCCAGCCCCAGGCCCTCTGACTCTAGAGCCCCTGTCCTGGCCGCCGCCCTGGCCTGCTTCCTGCCTGCTGCCCAGGGTAGCACAAAAGGCATCCCACGGGGATGGGCAATGAGCAGTGTCTGTGCCGAGGAGAGAAGAGCAGGCACTCCAGGTGAGGGAAGCCTGCCAGGTGGGACTGGGTATGGACCCACCAGGCCAGGGGCCTCCCTGGAGGACAGAAACGGCCACTCAGTGCAGGCCCTGGAGAGCCAGGCAGAGAGACATGGGGGGCCAAGGGCATTGGGACGTCTCCCCGGGCATTCAAAAGATCTCCAGCACATCCTGGGGTCCTCAACCTGTATGAAGCTAGAAATATGCTCACCCTGGAAATTCAGTCAGAATGTCATGTCTCTGTCTGAAAAAGAGCCCCCAAAGGGTTCATGATGCCCACTCCTTCGAGTTAAGAGCCTGTCCTGTCTGACAGTGAACATGACATCTTCTCCTGCTCCCTGTAGGACACAGGGAACCCTGAGCTCTGCACACCCTAAGGCTCAATGCCTTTTTCTGGGGGACACCTGGCACTCTCCAAGCCTCCAAACCTCCCCAGGAGACCAGCACAACTACCACCCCCCATTCAACAGATGAAGAAACTGAGGCAAGCAAGGTGAGGCCCTGGCCCAAGGCCACTGTGCTTTTGGGTGGTGGAGAAGGACTAGGTCCAGCTCGGTCCCTCCCCAGCCAACTGTCTAAGCACAGGCCACACTGCCCCAGGCACTCAGGGACCCGGCCCAGACTGCTCTGTCAAGCTCGCCCTGCTCGGTGAGTGACAAGGTGCACCAGGCCGTCTCTGTGAGGGCTTGAGAGGAAGGGGCCTCGGCTGGGAGGTGAGAGGCAACCTCTCCCTTTCATGTGGCGTCTCTTTTCTGCACTTCAGTGGGGAGAGAAGTGCTCGCTGGCAGTGAGCATGAATCCGACCAGTGAAGTTGCACGAAAACCCCACCGTCTGCCCGGCTCTCTCGCGGTCCTTCAGCCCCGGGGGGCGGCGAGCCTCTGAAAGCGATGTGAGGCTCACGCTTGACTCGCAGTACGCACCCTCAGGTTTCAAAAAGTATGTCTGGCGTCAGATCTGTGAATTGTTTAACAGGATTAACCCAGCTCGCAAGTGCTCTGCTGTCGCTTTGTTCCTGGCAAGAGAAGCTCTGATATGAAGTTGCAAAAGCAGGCTTGAAATCCAAGGATCCCGGCTCCTGTGCGTGCCGCTGGAGGTCCCCGCAGACAAGAGCGATAGCCTGCTTGTGTTATCACTGGGGATGCTGTCAGGGGCTGTGGGGCCTGGCTGGAACAGAGGCCAGATGGCCCTGCAGGGCGGGCAGTGGGGACCAGAGCCTGGAAGTCACTCAGGGTCTCAGCATCTCCAAGCCTCCCTGCTTTATCCACCCACTGCCTCCCATCACAAGCTCATTCAGGTTTGTCCAGAAAGACCAAGATCCAAGACCCACTGGAGCTGCAGGAAATCTGGGCTTGGCTTCCCCCCGGGGACAGCTTTACACCTGGGATCCACAGTAAATGTTGGCTGAGTGGTGTACCGGGCACACGAGGTGGGAGCCAGATGGCCTGAGTTCAAACCCCAGCTCTGCCACTTTCTACTGGATGACAATCGGGCATCTTTACCTCTCTGGGCCTCAGTTTCATCATCTGCAAAGTGGGGAGATAATGCTAATAAGGACCTGCATCATAGGGGCCATTGTAAGAATTAGATTAATATACGTCGAGCACTTAGGACAATGCCTGCTCAGGAAACACACTATACGTGCTGCCTGCTGTTGTTGTTGTTATAATTATTGTATGTTATATTGTTATCGTGTATATGTTGTTGTTACATTATAATATATCCTAATATCACTATTACCATGTGACAGGCAGTAGACCAAGCTTTTCACCTGAGTTATCATCTCGCCAGTGCCCTCCACAACTCCCTGAGGTTGAAAGCGTCGTAGCCATGTACACATGAAGACCGGGGATTCCAAAAGGTTAAGTGACTTGCCCTCAGTCCCCTGGCGGCAGTCAGTAGAACCAGACTCTAGAGCCAGGCCTTTGGACTCTAGGATAACTGATCTTAAGCCTCACTCCACCACACAGGGCTGGAAACCCAAACGCCCAAGGAGCCAGGCAGGCAACATAAATAACCAGCTGAGGGTTAGTGATAAACAGCAACAGGCATGTGGCCTTGCCATTGGGGAGGCTATAGGGAGTGGTGGCAATTGTGGCAAACTGGAGCACATGTCCTGTTTAAAGGGGTCAGCTGTGTCCCAGATTCAAGTGATTAAGACCATGGGGGAATATAGGCCTAGTGTGTCCAGACCTTCCTGTTTTTCAAAAGAAAGATAGACTTTGACTTAATTTTTTTTTAATCTCGCAAATTATTTTTAAAAATTTGAACACAGAATGACTCAAAATATGTATTTTTTATAACCACATAAAAGGAGCCAGACCAGCAAGTAGTCCCGAGCCCAGGACCTGAAGGGAAAGAGGCATCCAGGGAACCCCAATCCCTCTGCAGGCACCTCAAGGGCCAAGTCTCCCACTGGAAGCCCACATCTTCCTGGCAGGAATAAGCAGGCTTGAAATGCAGATCTGGGCCGGAGAACAGATGTCACAGAGCCTCCTGCACCTCACAAGCCCACGGAGCGTCACCTGCCACTCACGGAAGACTGCAGCCGGCAGGATTCCAGGGCTCATGAAGCACAGCCCTCCCATTTCACAGATGGGAACCGAGGCCCAGGCAGGGAAGGGTTTTTACCCAAGGTCAGATAGAGGCACAGTCACAGAGCAGGCCTAGAGTACTGCCACTCTGTGTCCCAGGCCACCCAGTCAGCGCGATTGGCCCAGCTTTGTTTCTGCCTACCAGGCTGTCCCCAAAGCAGCCCTCGCCCTCCCCAGGGAAGCAGCCTGGACTCCACAGGGGCCCATTTGCATTCGAGCCCCTGTCACCTGCCTCAGGGCCGCCCGTCAGATCGGATGGATGCATCGCCTGTAGTCAAAGACCATGAGGACACTTTGAACATTGTACACTTTGAAGCTCTGTTTGACTTTCAATCCAGGCCTGCAAAATATCTTTGCAGGAAAATAACCTAGATTTGTCATGGCACATTTTGACACATTTGTATGGTCCCTTGATCTATCCCTGGGCTAACAATAGCTCCCCGGTTTCACTTTAAATAAGAACATTCACAACACAGACAAGAAGAATGGGGGTAAAATGGGCAATTACTTTAAAAAAAAAAATAACTTGCACAAATGTGAAGACAAATTCAGTCTGCTAAGAATGGGGGCCGGTTCCAGCCAAGTGACAGATTCATGACCAAGTGGCTCTAACGGCTGTTGACAGGCCCAACCTAAAAGGGAGGGAGGGTGTGAGGGCTGCGGTGCGGGAAATGGGATTTGGGGCCTTCACTTGCAGGTCACTGGTTTTAATTTAGCCCAAATGCCCCATCACTGAGAGTTCCCCTCTGCGGCCACTGATGGAGAACAGGCAGTCCCTGGACGATCACGGGAGGGGGCCCACAGGAACTGCTGCTGGGAAAGCCCGAGGTCGAGGAGGACAGACACTGAGGTCCCCAGTTTGAGCTGGACATGGGGGGCAGGTCCCCACTTTGGGGCCCCTGGGTTCTCTGTTGCCTCCACTCCAAGTCAACGAAGTCCAGCCTGGCCTGGGGACCCCAGCCTGCCCTCCCTCCACAGTACAAATAGCTCCCTTTAGCATCTCCCGTGCAGCCGTGTGGGATCGTCACCGCAGCCCCAGGAGGCGTGCAGGCCTCCGCACACTTGCTCAGGGCTCAGACTTCCCCAGTTTGCCGAGGGTAAGAGGAACAGCCAGACCTAAACCCAAACTCAAATCCAGTGCCCCCAGCCGCTCAGACCACCTCTGAGCACAATTACCTCCCCCCCTCCCCATTCAGACAGTTCAAAAGATGCATTTCAACACACAATGGAATATTATTCCGCCTTAAAAAGGAAGTTAGTTCTGACGTGTGCTATGGCATGGATGAAACTTGAGGACATTCTGCCAAGTGAAATAAGCCAGTCACAAAAGGACAAATGCTGTAGGATTCCACTTATACGAGGTCCCTAGAGGAGGCAAAATCACAGAGACAGAGAGTAGATTAGAGGTTACCAGGGGCTGGGGGAGGGGAATGGGGAGCTGGTGTTTCATGGACGTGGAGTTTCAATTTGGGAAGATGAGAACGTTCTGGAGATGGATGGTGGTGACAGTTGTACAAAAATGTGAGTGTACTTACTGCCACCAAGCTGTGCACTGTAATATGGTTAACATGGTAAATTTTGTTATGTGTATTTTACAACACACACACACACAGACACACACACAAATATGTATCTCAGAGCCTGGATGGGCAACATCTGTCCCTCCTGGTGTCACCTCCTTTATTAAACAATCGTTTCCTAAGCACTTACTTTGTGCCAGATCCTCTGCTGAGCACTAGGGCTGGAGATGAAATCTGTTTTCTGCCCCAGAGAGACTTGAAGCCCAGTGAGGGGAAACGGGCCAGGAAACAGCAGCTGCTCAGCATGTACACAGTACAGGGACACTGGAGATGGGAGAGCAGGTGCTGTTGGGAGGGTCCACTGCAGCACACAAAGAAGGCACAAACGTGCCACTACCAATAAATAAAAGCCCATCACTCAGGCCCTGAACATTTTCTTGCCATTTCTCCCAGAAACCTCTGGGGCTGCGCGGAGGAGCTAAAGGTGAGTGCAAAGTTCACCTGCCCCCTCCCCCCCAGGTAACCTATCTTCATTCGGGTCTGCATCAGGGTGCACTGGGGGCCTGTGCTCTCGGGAAGTAAAGGATGTGATGTTTACTCATTGCCTCCCCAGACGTTTTTCATGCTCTGTCTCCAGGAACTGGGAACCAGAGATGGAGGATCCCAAGCCTGCCTTGCTCGCTGCACCAGGAATACCCACCCAAGTTTCCCTGCCGACGTTATCCATCTCGGCTGTATTATATCCTGACAACGTCTGTTTGAGGTCTTTGTCATTTCCCAGACCAAGGCTTATTTTTTACTTTCAGCAACTTGTCGAACGTATTCTCCGTTGAGTCATTAATTCATTTAGATGTCACTCAGTCTGGCCGTGATTGTGGGCCCTTAACAGAGTTGCTCATGTCGTATAAGGATTTTGTATCTGATCGTTGACAGCTTTAATCCTAAAAGACTCCATTCAGTGGGGCCAGCCACAGCTCACCAAGTGGCATTGCCCTGTAAATAGACTGGATCTCGCCACTGGTACTTTTCCAGGGACAGGATCTACCCAGTGGGTGGGGCGAGTCCTGTCTCACCAACCAGCAGGAGAAAAGCAACTGGATGGCGAGGACTGGCCATGGCCAACTGCCAAGCTCTCCAGTGAGGCAGGTCTTCTTCACCTTTAAAAACTGCCTTCGTGATGGATGTATTTTTACATGAACACATGTTTTGATGAACTGGTGCTGCCCCTGGGCCCAGCAGATCCACCGCAGCCAGATCCACAGACAGCTATGGCCTGGGCCATCACAGGTGGTTGACCACACACACACAGCTTCAAATGTCTCAGCCAGTTAGTTGGCATGGCGGGTTTATCAATTCTGCAGGGTTTGGCGTGGAGACAGGACACTTCTTTGGGATGAACACAGTAGAAGATAGTCAGAGAGTAGACAGTTGGGCAAGCTGACTGCACAGGGCCCTCCGACGCTCAGCACCTTGGAATGGATGGCCGGCTGTGCCTGGGAATCTTGCAAGTGCTGCTCAGTTGATACCGTAGCCCACAAGTCAGTGGTCACCCTTCTTGGGAAGTTCTCCCCACCCCGTCCATAGGAGTAGACCTGGGCAGCACTGCTTGTTCCGTGAGATCCCACCCCTACCCCACCACGTGCAGCTGACAACCGGGAGTGCGCACTGGCCCCGCGTGCACCAGTCAGATCTCCTCTCCTGGGGATGTGGAGTTGCCACCAGGAGAAGTTGACGGTCCAAGGGGCTGCCCTGCAACCTGCAAGCTCAGGGGCCATGGGGACTGCCCGGATGGAGACACGTGGGCCACAAAGACAGGGAAGAATGAAGAGGAGGGACAGAAAGAAGCAGAAGCGAGAAACAGAGAAACAGAGGCCGCCCACGCCCTACCCTGTGTCCCCGGAGACACTCCCCCGCCACCGTGCTGAGCCCCTGAACAGACACCAATGGCCAACGGATACATGAAAAATTGCTCAGCATCTCTAATCATCAGGGAAATACAAATTAAAACTACCGTAAGAGATCACCTCACACCCGTTAGAATGGTTATTATAAAAAAGATGAATGATAACCAGTGTGGGGAGACATGGAGAAAGGGAACCCTGTGCACTGTCGGTGGGCATGCAAATCCGTAAGGCCATCTCGGAAAACAGTACGGAGGTTCCTCAAAACACAAAAAATAGAATCACCATATGATCCAACAATCCTACTTTTGGGTATATATCCACAGGAATTGAAATCGGTATGTTGCAGAGACATCTGCACTCCCGTGTTCGTTGCAGCACTAGTCATAATAGCCAAGATATGGAAGCAACCTAAGTGTCCATCAAAACATGAATGGATAAAGAGAATGTGGTATATACACTCAACGGAGTACTAGTCAGCCTTTAAACAGAAGGAAGTTCTGTCATTTTTGACAACATGCATGGAACTAGGAGACATTACGCTAAGTGAAATAAGCTAGGCGCAGAAAGACAAATACCATATGATCCCACTCATATGTGGAGTCTAAAAAAGTCAATCTCATAGAAACAAAAAAATAAAGGTAGTTATCAGGGGCTGGGGAGACAGGGAAGATGTTGATCAAAGGGCACAAACTTTCACTTAAACTAGGGGAATAAGTTTTAGTGATCTACTGCACTGCATGGTGATCACAGTTCGTAATAATGCGTAATACAGGCATACCTCAAAGATATTGTGGGTTTTGTTCCAGACCACTGCAATAAAGCAAATATCTCAATATAGTTAGTCACATAAATTTCTTGGTTTCCCAGTGCATATAAAAGTTATGTTTACACTATGCTTTAGTCTATTAAGTATGCAATAGCATTATGTCTAAAAAGACAATGTACATAACTTAATTCAAAATAGTTTATTGCTAAAAAATGCTAATGATCATCCGAGCCTTCAGCAAGTCGTATTCTTTTTGCTGGTGGAGGGTCCTGCCTCCATGTTGGCAGCCGCTGATTCATCAGGGTGGTGGTTGCTGAAGGCTGGGGTGTCTGTGGCAATTTCCTAAAATAAGACAATAATGAAGTTTGCCCCATTGATTGACTTCCTTTCACAAAAGATTTCTCTGTAGCATGCGATGCTGCTTGACAGCATTTGGCCCACAGTAGAGCTTCTTCCACAGTTGGAGACAATCCTATCAAACCCTGCTGCTGCTTTATCAACTAAGTTTATATAATATCCTAAGTCCTTTGTTGTCATTTCAACAATGTTCACAGCATCTTCACCAGGAGTAGATTCCATCTCAAGAAACTACTTTCTTTGCTCATCCATAAGAAGCAACTACTCATCTGTTCGTTTTATCATGAGATTGCAGCCATTCAGGCCCCACTTCTAATTCTAGTTCTCTTGCTGTTTCCACCACATCTGCAGTTACCTCCTCCACAGAAGTACTGAAACCCTCAAAGTCATCCAACAGGGTTGGAATCAACTTCTTCCAAACTCCCGTTAATGTTGATATTTTGACCTCCTTTCACAAATCATGAATGTTCTCAATGACGTCTAGAATGGTGAATCCTTTCCAAAAGGCTTTAAGTTTACTTTGCCCAGATCCATTGGAGGAATCACTATCTATGCCACTTATAGCCTTATGAAGTATATTTTTTAAATAATTAGACTTGACAGTTGAAATTACTCCTTGATCCACAGGCTACAGAATGGGCATTGTGTTAGCAGGCACAAAAACAACATTCATCTCCTTGTACATCTCCGTCAGAGCTCTTGGGTGACTAGATTCATTGTCAGTAAGCAGTAATATTTTAAAAGGAATCTTTTTCTCTGAGCAGTAGGGCTCAACAGTGGCATTACAATATTCAGTAAAACATGCTGTGAACTGATGGCTGTCATCTAGGCTTTGTTGTTCCACTTGCTAGAGCACAGGCAGAGTATATTTAGCATCATTCTTAAGGGCCTAGGAGTTTTGAAATAGAAAATGAGCATTGGCTTCAACCTAAAGTCACCATCTGCATTAGCTCCTAAGAAGAAAGTCAGCCTGTCCTTTGAAGCTTTGAAAACAGACATTGACTTCTCCTATCTAGCTATGAAAGTCCTAGATGGCATCTTCTCCAGTAAAGGCTGTTTCATCTACATTGAAAATCAGTTGTTTAGTGTGGCCACCTTCATCAGTGATCTTAGCTAGATCTTCTGGATACCTTGCTGTAGCTTCTACATCAGCACTTGCTGCCTCACCTTGCACTTTTATGTTATGGAGATGTCTTCTTTCCTTAAACCTCATGAACCAACCTCTGCGGGCTTCAAACTTTTCCTCTGCAGCTTCCACACCTCTCTCAGCCTTCACAGAACTGAAGAGGGTTAGGGCCTTGCTCTGGATTAAGTTTTGGCTTAGGGGAATATTGTGGCTGGTTTGATCTTCTATCCAGACTAAAACTTTCTCCATATCAGCAAGAAGGCTGTTTTGCTTTCTTAACGTCGTGTGTTCACTGGAGCAGCAGTTTTAATTTCCTTCAGGAACTTTCCTCTGCATTCACAACCTGGCTAACTGCTTGGCACAAGAGGCCTAGCTTTCGGCCTAGCTTCGCTTTTGACGTGGCTTCGTCACTCAGCTTAACTGTTTCTAGCTTTTGATTTAAGGTTAGTGCCGTTTGACTCTTCATTTGAACACTTAAAGGCCATTGTAAGGTTATTAATTGGCCTAATTTCAATATTGTTGTGTCTCAGGGAATAGAGAGGCCCCAGAAGAGGGAGAGAGAGTGGTAGTGACCAGTCGGTGGAGCAGTCAGAACACACAACACTTATCAATAAAGTTTGTCATCTTACATGAGCATGGTTCGTGGCACCCTGAAACAATTACAACAGCAGCATCAAAGATCATTGATCACAGATTACCATAACAGATATAATAATAATAATAAAGTTTGAAATATTGCAAGAATTACCAAAATATGACACAGAGACACAAAGTGAGCACATGCTGTTAAAAAAACAGCACTGATGGACTTGCTTGATGCAGGGTGGCCATAAACCTTCACTTTGTAAAAACAATATCTGCAATGCACAACAAAATGAAGCACAATAAAATGAGGTGTGCCTGTATGTTTCAAAATTGCTAAAAGAATGTATTTTTAATGTTCTCACCACAAAGAAATAAGTTGGTGAGGCAATATACATGTTAACTAGCTTGATTGAATCTTTCTATAATATAATGCATACATAGATCAAAACATCACATTGTACCCCATAAATATACACAATTATGACTTTTCAATTTTAAAAAAAATTTTTAAAAATAAGTGGCCAACTTAGCCAGCCAACTGAGAGTCAAATAGAACCTGAATTCATGAATTTGCTCATGATTCTCCTGGAATGGACACGAACAGGGGTTTGATCTTTCGCTCCCTCAGAACACGTCAAGAGTCTTTGAAGCTACAAGAGCCGCAGAGGAGAGGACACCCAGAGAGCCCAGAGCCAGGACTCAGGAACGTGGCTTTCAGTCCTTTAAGAATCAGACTTTAAAATTTAAAAAAGCAGAGAAAAGAAATTATTTAAAACCTAAACTGGCTATAGCTACTTGTACCTTCTAAATGAAGACAGCATAATTGATATCACTATTTTAGTGATATTAGTGATTAGTGAAGCCACAAAATTTCGTGGCTTCAAACAACAGACATTCAGAATCTCAGAGCGTCGTGGGTCAGGAGGCTGGGCCCACGGCTCGGGGTCTCAGGCCAAAACAGAGGCTTTGCTGACTTCTCACCTGGAGCTCAGGGCCCCTCTCAACACTGTTCAGTTGTTGGCAGGATCCAGTTCCTGACGGTTGTAGGACTGGGTCCCCATCACTTTTAGCTCCCACAGGCCACCCTCAGGTCGCGGCCACCTGGCTTTCTCACGACACGGCAGCCAGCTTCTTCTAGGCAGGAGGAGAATCTCTCGTGCTTTGAACCTCGGACTTCAGGGAGGGCCCGTCCCTTTTAAGGGCTCACCTTATCAGGTCAGGTCACCCAGGACAACCTCCCTCTTGGTTAACTCAAAGTCAACTAATTTGGGACCTTAATTGCATCTCTAAAATTCCTTCATCTTTGTCCTATAAGTCTGTGGTCCCCAATCCCCTGGCCACAGACCAGTATCCGTCTGTGGCCTGTTAGGGACTGGGCTGCAGAGCTCTGCTCCTGCCCACCCCAGTCCATGGAAAAATTATCTTCCGTTAAACCAGTCCCTGGTGCCAAAAAGGTTCGGGACCGCTGCTATAAGTGACATAGGAGTCACTTTATCACAGGAGTGGAATTTATCATAGTTCTCGCCCTGCCAACACTCAAGCCGAGGGGGTGATGCACTGGGGTGGGATCTTGTGGGCTGTGGCAGGCAGAACAATGGCCCCCAAAGATGTCCACATCCCAACCCCTGAAACCTAGGAGTATATAACCTGACGTGGCAAAAAGGATTTGCAGCTATGATTAGAGTTAAGGACCTTGAGGAAGGGCATTGTCCTAGATCATCCAGGTGGGTCCAAAGTAGTCCCCCGAGTTCTTAAAGCAGGGACTCTTCTCCAACTGTGGTCAGAGGGACACGTGGCTACAGAAACAGAGTCAGGGAGAGGCTACATGGCCGACTCTGCAGATGGAGGAAGGGGCTGCGACCAAGGGGTACAGGAGCCTCAAGAAGCTGGGGAAAGTGAGGAAACAGACTCCCCCAGAGCCGTCAGGAGGAACCAGCTCTTGATTGTAGCCCAGTGAGACCCATTTCAGACTTCTGAACTCCAGAACCGTAAGATAACAAATTTGTGTTGTTTTAAAACACTGAGGTTGTGGTGATTTGTTCAGAAGCCATAGAAAACTAACACAGGGGCTGCATCAATTTCCTATGGCTTCCCTAGCAAATTACTGCAAACTTGGAAATTGATTTGGTGGCTTAAAACAATGGGAATTTATTCTCTCACAGTTCTGGAGGCCAGAAGTCTAAGACCAAGGTGTCAGCAGGGCTTCTCCCAGCTTCTGGTGGGCCTGGGCATCCCTCAGCTTGTGGCTGCGTCACTCCAATCTCTGCCTCCGTCCCCACGTGGCATCACCTCTTCCCCATCTGTCTCTCTTCTATACGTCTTATGAGGACAGTTGTCCTGGATTTAGGGCCCACCTGGGTTATCCAGGATGATCTTATCTCATATCTGCAAAGATCCTTCTTCCAAATAAGGTCACATTCACAGCATGTGAACACATCTTTTGGGGGGGCCACTGTTCAGCCCACTCCAGGGGCATCTCAGAATTCTTCCTACCACAATCGGCAAGAAAAGAATCTCTGCACAGACATCGGTGGGAAAGGAGAAAGAAGGTGACTGGTGTCCCCTGGTCCCTTACGCTTTCTGGGTCACTGATGGCGGGTCCTGGAGGGATGGTCCTGCCACTCAGCCTGGCGCACCATGCAACAAAGTGGGGCAGGGGCTACTCCGCCTACTTGGAATCATGTGAGGAGACCTGAGTGTCCCAGGAAGATGGAGGGGACACCCAGGAATGGAGAGATGAGCAAGCCACAGGCTGTGGCCTGGGTACCTTTCACACAGGGGCTTCTAACTGCTAACTTGATGTTGTTCATCGGAACATCTGCTGCACACACAAAGGACTTGTGCAGATGTCTGTTTTCTGCAGCAATAAAATGCAACGGTTGAGAGTAACCTAGAAGCCAGAGGGCTAATGTTTGCACCCCAGCTCCACCACCTCCTAGGTGAATGTTAGCATCTCTGTGCCTCAGTTTCCTCATCTGCAAGCAGAGATGGTAAGAAACATACTCATCTCCTGGGCGGTGGTGAGGACTGAACCGTGCTCCAAAAATGATGCTGTGTCAGGGCCCGCTACAGGAGCTTCTCATGCTTGAGCTGACGCCAGCACGGAGGTGGAGGAGGGATTGCAGAGCAGGGAGATTTGGCAAAGCAAGAAACCGGAGCCAGAACTCACCAGGAGAAACACGAGCCCCTGTGGCTTTGGGGTACTCTTTGGAGGAAGGAGGAGGTGGGGAGGGGCGAATCTTCTCCAAATCCTAAGAAGCAGAGTGACCTACCTGATAACTGAGTTTCTCAAACAATTACGATAGCCCGCTTATCCATCACTTACCACTCCCAGGGTCTGTGCTGGGAAGTTTACTTAGATGTCCGTTTGCTCCTCACAGAGACCCTTGAAGTGTGTTACTATCCCCATCATATAGAAGATGACACTGAGGGTCACAGAGGGGCAGTAGCTTGCTCGACACCACATCGTTAGCACAAACTGGTCCTGAACTCCAAAGCCCAGGCTGTCAACCAGCTGCTACTCCCTCCTAGGGGCCACACAAGGACCAGAGGCTCGGAGGAGGTACAAAGTCCCTGTGACCTAGGATGAAACTCTTCTCTCCTTCCAAAGAAAATGAAAATCAGGGCTCCCATCCTGGCCACCGTGGATCTTAGAGGGCTCGGGTGCGAGGACCCAGGGGGCCAGCACAGCCCCTTCCTTTGTGAATTGCACCCACAGCCCTGCCGAAAGCTCTGCCGCTTGGATGAGGACAAGGCAGGGGCAGCACCCAGGCCCCACCGCAAGTGAGGCCCTGCCGGCAATGTGCTCTCTGGGTACCCGAGTCCTGCTGGTCACCAGTGCAGACCTCTGTGACAACCTACAACTGTAGCCTGGACCTCTGGAGTCATCAAACATGTGAGCAGGAACGACCTGTAGCAAAGCATGGTTGTAATAGGGTCGAAAATCATTCGCTCAGGTTCCCTGCTGCGGGTCTCAACTCAGCCTGGATTCAGTCGCTCCTGTGAAGGGGAGGGTTGGGACTGGCTGCTTGGAGGAGGGGGCGTGAGCAGGGCCTGGCCTGGGGAGGGCTGGGCACGGACCCTGAGGCAGGGCGGGCCAGGCCCCTGCAGCCCGGTGCGGGGAGGCGGCGCCCGCCACTCTCGGCAGATGGGTTTCTGTTCGTGCCCCTCCTCCCTCCCACGCTCGAGTCCTTGAATCTTAAGAGCGCAATTGGGTGAACTTTGCAGCGATTGCTCATCAGTCACAACTCTTGGCATCAGCAGAAATGAATTGAGCCGCTTGGAATTATCTGCTCCTTGCACGCCCGCCTTTGGCAGAGTGAGTTAGGCGGCTGGGCCTCCATCCAGGACGAGGCAGCCGAGTGACCGCTGGAAGCAGGAGCCTCCTCCCCGCCCCGCCAGCCTCACCTCTGGTTTTTAATACGCTTTTTAGTTTAATGAAGGTGAGGTTGAGACCAAGCTTAAAAAGCTCCAAATACTAATCGACACCTCTGTCTTGCAACTTCCAAAGCAACCAGCAATATCCACTCCCATGTTCACACAGATGACACTGGAAATCAGGACGACCTGAATCCAAACCCCACCAGGGACCTGCAGCGGAGGCCGGGCTCCCTCGGGAGACAGGAGGGCAGGTCATAAGGGAAGGGACATTTCAAAGGGCCCAGCCCCCAACCTCGTGCCAAATACGTCACGTTAGAAATTCATTTTTGGAAACAACCCAAGCATCTGCAGGCTTATGAATGGATAAATGAAATGCGGCACAGCCATGCAATGGACTATTACTCAGCCATAGCAAGAATGAAGTTCTGACACCTGCTACAACTTGCATGGATCTTGAAAACATGCTGAGTGAACAAAGCCAAACACAAAAGGTCACGTATTGTATGATTCCATTTATATGAAACATCTAGAGTAGGCAAATCCATAGTAACAGAAATCAGGTCAGTGGTTGCCAAGGCCCAGGGGGAGGGGCAAACGGAATGACTGCTTGATGGGTATAGGGTTTCTTTTTGGGTTGTCTATTACCTTTTCATCACAAACTGGGAGATAGATGTGCATCATATAGGGAGTTTGCTTGGGATGGTGGAACCTCAAACATAGCCTGTGAGCCATCTACAAGCACTGTGGTACCGGGTTCGAGTGCTGCTCTTTCTGCCCGGCAGCAGTGGACACAGGCAGCTTATAGAACCTTGGCTCCTCTGTCTCTGCATCTACAAAGAGGGGTAAGTAATGGTACTTGCCTGGCAGGCAGAATGGATGAGGAGTAAGTGAACTAACATGTAACTAGAGTGCTTAGGGCACTAGCTGTTCTTATTTTTATTCATGATTTTTAATTGAGAGGGCCTTGGAAGCCCCACAAGGAGTCAGGCCGGTAAATTGAGTCACGAGGCCTTATGATCCCAAATCCCAAATCCTTTGCCTGTATGTCAGACAAGTTTGCTTGTTTGTTCCCCAAAAAGAATCTCAGAAAAGAGGAAGTCACCACTGATCTATAGATCCAACACAATCCCAATCCAAACCCCAGCAGGCTTTACGTAGAAATTGATGAGCTGATTCCAAAATCCATATGGAGGTGCAAATCACCTAGAATAGCCAAAACGACTTTGACAAGTAAAAACAAAGTTGGAGGGCTAAGACCACCAGATTATCGTATGCCAGTCATTCTTCGATAAAGCTGTTAAAAGAGAAGAGAGGAGCTTGCCTAATATTTTGGTCTTTACAAAGGCTCTCAAACACCATGAGTGCTATTACTTTATTTTCAATTACAGAGTGTTATTCAGGAGCAAAACACCATGCAAGGCATATTAAAACACTGTGGACCGAGAAAACAGAGGTCACAACTAGGAGAGCCAACCTGAAAATCACAATCATAATGTCTGAGCTGCAGACAGTGACTGGTGTTGGAGCTGCTTCTCACATGGGTAACTCTGTCTAATATGTTCCAGAAGAAGTAATACTGGTCATTTATTACACGCTAGGGACTGAACTAATAAGGACCTCACATACATAATCGTAATAAATTCCCACATCAACCTACGACATGGTACTTCTGCTTTTTTCCCCATCTATAGAAAAGGAATGGGCAGCTCAGAGAAGTTGAGTAACTTGCCCAAGGTCACACAGCTAGGAAGTGCCTGAGTTAGTTTGAATTCTGGCCAACTGACACTATTAGCCACGATGTTCTACTGTTCCTGCTGGGTGTCAGGTCCGGTGCTGGGACATGTCCAGCTCTGTCATATCTATCAGCAGATGTGTGGTAAGAACCCCTGATGACAAAGTCCAGACACCAGCCACTCTGCCACTTGAATAAATTTGGAAACACAGCCTTTGGTTCTAATGATGTGAGCTGAGGCCCTTGAGCAGCTAGAATTCTATATATGCCAGAAATGAGGGTGGCACCTTAAATTCTGATCCTCCAAATTACAGTCCTAGGGAGTTGTCTCTCTTATTTAAACCACAGAGGATTGCTTGCAGAAGATGAGTTATCTGGAAAGAACCTCGGTCCATATGGCTTGGGAAGCTTATTGAGGCCAGCTGATGAAATCATGCTAGAGGAAGGGAAGGAGACTTAACTCAGGTGTAGTCAGTACACACAGAGTAATGACTTCACAATGCAGGTGTTGGATATGCTTTCAAAGATCTCCTTAGACAGTAAGGGGATAGAGTAAGTTGTTATTTTCCAGGACTCACATTTATATACTTACAGGGCAATTGAAAAAAAATGATTCTTCTAGTAGTATCAGGCAAACAGGCACCTGTGGCCTAGAATAAAACTTCTAGCATCATACACAGGTTCAAGAAGTCCCCTAATCTTCCTCTTCCTCATCTCTTCCTTAACAGTTCAGTCTAAAAGCCATTAGGCATGGCCAAGCCAGGTGGTCATCTGCAGGCCTGGAGGGCAGGAGGGGCCCAGGCCACCTGGTATAAGCCATCAGAGCCGAGCAGGAGGAGGAGGCCGCCCATGTGGGGCTGTGCTGGTGGCACCCAATATGGGCTGCTGAGACCCCGCAGGGCAAGGACTGGGCAGGTGTGGGGAAGGGGCAGTCAGGGTGCTGGGGCCCCCATGGGGTGATGGCAGTGACGGTGGAGGGTGTCAGACCCCAGGAAAAGTGGTGGGAGGGAGGCGGGGTGATGGGAGATTGGTTACACACCAATTCTAGCCTGAAGCATTGGTCAAATAAATCACAGTACATCCATCCATACTACAGAATACTGTGTAGCCATTAGAGTCAATGTTGTAGAAAAACACTTAATGACATGAAAAGATGCTCATGAAATATAAAGGGAAAAGAAGCAAGTTAAGAAAGAAAGACTGGATTTAGTGATCTGAACAATGCCCTGTTCGGGTTTCTATGGCTGCATAATGATCCACCCCACAACTGTACCATCAGATGGCAGCCGCTCATGGACTCTGGGCCAGGTGGTTCCTCCCTGCCCCAGAGGCTGTGGCCTCAGCTGGGGTGACGCAAACAGCCTGGGTGGGAAGGGAGCCGGGGGATCCACCTGAGGTGGCATCTTCATGCACACGCCTGGCGCCCAGACTGGGGTGACCAAAGGACAGACTCCACCTGGACCGGTGACCAGAGCGTCCACCTACACGTGGATGTCCCAGGCAGCAGCCTCAGGGTAGGGATTTCTTACACAGTGCCTAAGGCCTCCAAGAGCCAGTGTTCCAGTGAACTAGGGGACACCCCGCAGCATTTGATGACCCAAACCTGGAAGTCACAGACGACACCCATCATGCTCTGCTGGTGGCAGCAGGCTCCGTTCCATGTGGAGTGGCTTGAGGAGCCAGGCATTGACCCCACGTCTGTCTGGGAGGTGTGGCAAAGCCTTGGCAGCCATGGTCTAAAACCACTGCGTTGCCCCTCAAAAAAAGCCACAGGGACCAAGATGTCCACCAGCAATTTCTAAAGGTGGAGAGGTTATAAGTGGGCTTTTCCCCTAACCTTTGCTTCTGTCTCCTAACTGTGCAATGATAAACATGCACTACTTTAGTCAATAGAAGATATATCAAAATTACAAACAAAGTCTGCCCTTCCTGTTTTCTATTCCCCAGGCTGCCCACCCTCGAGGGCAGCACAATACCCTCTGCCAGAGGTCCTGCCAGCTTCTGTGCACCGGGCTGCCGAGCCATGAGCTGCAAAGAGCTGGGGGGCTCCCTGCCTCCTGCAGCATCCCAGGGCTGCTTCTCCGTCTTTGCAGGACTGGGCTTGAGTCAGAGCAGGAGGCACCCAAAGCAAGTAGAAGGAGCCTCTGGGGTGTCAGTCAAACCTCCTTTTCCAAAACCTGCCAGCATGTGAGGGGCAGTGCTCCGCTGACACTGGGCTCCTGGAGGACAAGGGCTGTGCCGCATCCCTGTGCCCAGGTGCAGCACCAACTGGCACGCAGCAGCAAGCACTTCAGAATGGTTGGTGTGACTTAGTGGTGGAGGTGGAGACCCGCATCCTGGGTCCAGGGACAAGCTGGATTTGGCCCACCCAGTGGTTAGTTGGCGTGTTTTTCATTTCAGGCCACATTTAAAAATCAGGAGATTATATATAAAATCCCAACCTCCGGGTTCTCTTGAGCAAGCTGGAGAATTTTTGACACAAGCCCACCCTCCTACAGGGCCACCAGCTGGGGACATCTGGCCGATTTGCCCTAGGCCTCTCGGCCCCCGTGGTGCATGGGCAGTCACAACTGGCCAGCATCACTCACCCACTTCACCTGCACAGACAGTGGCTTTGTGACCCCAGGCTGGCTTTCCAGTACTGGGGTCTCAGCAGTGGGAGAGGAGGCACTTTTAGGGGAAGAGTGTGCCTGGCAGGTATTCATCACTTAAACACCTCTCAGGGTGAGCTCACTGTATTACTAGACAACTGTCCTTAGTGGAAGGACAGTAATAGAACTTTTCCATCCAAAGATAAATGTACTTCTGTCCCGGTAAGATCACTTCACTCCTTTGACTTAATCCTCCAGGGCTTCCCTTTCTACCTGAAAAAGCACTCACTGTGATGCACAGGCTTGGCGAGGTCCAGCCTCACCTTGCTCCGCTGATCTGCCAAGCGCCTCCTCCCAGCTTCTTGTCCACGTTCCTCTGTCTCTTCTGCTGATGTGCCCTTCTGCAGACACCCACAAGGCTGGCTCCGTCTCATGCCAGTCCCAGGGTGAATGTCAACTCCTTGGTTGGCTTCTCCAGCCATCCAACCTGAAGTCAACCTGCCACCTGTTATTCCCTTTCTGTTTCGTAGCATTTAACCCAACGTGCAATTGTTGTACTTGATGGCTCACCTGGCCATCTTCTTGCCCTGCTAGGATGTCAGCACCATGAGGGCAGGGACTGGTTTGCCTTGTCCATTGCTGCAACCTCAGCACCTACAACAGCATCTGGCCCAAAATATATACAATAGGTGCTTAATAAATATGTGATGGGTGGATGGATGAACAAATGGATGGATGGTTGGATGGATGGATGGACAAAGGGATGGACAGATGGATGGATGGATGGACAAAGAGATGGACAGATGGATGGATGGCAAAATGGATGGACAGAGGAATGAATGAATGGATGGATGAAACATTATTCATTATTTATTAATTCACACTCTCATTCAGTGGAGACAAAATTCTAATCCTACCCATGAGAGACACAGAATTGGTCAGCTCTCCCTAGGGCAGCCTTTCAGACGTTGGAAGACTTGAAATCACACCTTCCCTTCCCTCCAGGTGTCGAGGGGCACATGCCCCCTCCACCCCACTCACCCCTTTTGCCCTGTTCCTATTCAGCACTCCTTTTTGGCCACTGTCTAGGGCCAGAAGCATTCCCTAAATGCTACCCAATGTAAACAGGATGGTTCTCCATATCTGGGCTTATCAAGGTATCTGTGCTGAAGGACACACTTCTTTTAATTTCCAATTTGTCACAAACCAGTACTTTTGTAAAATGCAATAAAAATGAATGACTAGGAAAATGAAATAAGAAAGGATGCGTAATACAAGCCCAAATTTTTTATTAGATTCAGCAGACATAAAATTACCCAGAAAATTGCTACAAAGGTTTCTAAACACTTACCCTCAATTTCTGTACTTATCTTGTCTCAAACTAGTAACCACTCAGGGACCACCCCTTGCGCAGCTGCACTAAGGAAGCACTGTGAGCCCGTGGAAACTTCTGGGAGATGAGTGGTGTTGACACCTGTGAGCAGTTGTGCGCAAGGCCCCTGCTGCAGGTGGGCTCTGCTGTGGCCTCCTGGGTGAGCAGGCAATAGCCCCCCTGGGCACCCCGTGAGCCAAGTCAGAGCAGCCCCCGCCGAAACCCGGCAATGGCCCAGTTCCTTCTACCTGTCTGGGGTCAGAATCCAGTCTGGCCATGAAGGCAGCAGTCAAAACGCCTGCCTCCAGGAAGCTTATGATCTGACTGGGGGGTGTCATGTGGTGTACGTGAGTAGGAATGGGCTGGAGGGTTTCAGTGTGGTGGTTGGGAAGGCAGAGGGAGTCATGCAGATCCCTGGACAAAGGATGTCCCAGGCAGCAGGAACGGCAGATGCAAAGGCCCCCAGGAGGATCTCAAGTGGGGTGGCAAGAGGGATCACTTGGGTCCAGGAACCCCTCTTCCAGGAAGCGTCCTTGGATGCCCTCCCCTTGGGCTGAGCCAGGGCCCCTCCTCCACGCTCCCCGAACACTGTTAGCACACACCCGTCACGGCAGCCGCCACTGCATGTGGGAAGCATCTGTCTTCTGTCTTCCCTACGCACTGGCAGCCCCTGGAGGGCAGGGACAGGGGTCACTGCTGAATCCCCAACACATGGCACATGGTAGCTGCTCCAAGAGTGTTTGAAAACTGGAAGGAATGAGGGCAGGAGGGAGGGAAGTTTTGCCATGGCCGAAAGTCCTCGGCCTAGAAACTGAGGCAAGGAGCAGCCACACCTCGCTCTGGGCCCCAGGCAAGGCTGGGATGGAATTTAGGACGGCAGTCTCCTCCGATGGGGTAAATTCAGAAGACATCACTGACCTTTCTGATCTTCGCCTGCCTTGCCTATAAAAAGATAAGATGCACACACACATCCCTGGGGATATGATAAAAATTTAATCAGAGAAGTCACAAAAGGTATGTGACATTGAGGCTGGCACACGGAACGACTCAGCAAACATTAAAAGGAAAGAAAAATGCAGCCTTGGAAAGAGACACACTTTAAGCCTAATCAGTCATTTCCACTTTAGTGAGAAGTAGCAACAGAAGCCTTCCTTGGGCTCTCTGGGTGGGGACTGGAGTGCTGAAGGGGGATGGGGGTACCAAGGCAAACTTAGCCAGGCCCCTCCTCCCAGGATCGTGATAGTGTCTGAGGGAAACGTCCTCCCTCAGAGTAGGAAGGGATCCTACAGATCATCCCTTCCAACCTACCTACAGGGCTCCTCTGGACTTGAACGCCCCCAAGGATGGGGAGCTCACTCTCAGATGGAGGGAATGGTAGGTGGACAATGGCCTGTTTCTCTGAGCCTGGTCCAAAAGTTTACATTGCTTGTAGCATGTTCTTTTCTCACAGAGTCAATCTCTTAAATATGTCTGTGCCTATTCTTGGCACTCCCTACACAGGAAGGATTTGTTTCTTTTTTAACCCTAATAAATCACTGCTCCGGCAGGTGGGTGGAGAGCAGGAGAGCTCTGCCCAGAAGCCTGGATGTGATCCCTCTTGCCAATTGATCAGTCATTCCTTCATGCAACCTCCTACATGGACATTCACGTATGCATGCCTGCACACTTGTGCACACACACAGACATGCATGCATATGCACACACATGCATACATACTGGTATGTACATATGTACACATGCACCCTCATACATGTGCATGTGCACGTGTATGCATGCTTGCATGTGCACACTCAGGCATACACAATCCAGGTACAGTCACATACATGCACGTGCATGTGTATACACATACCGTGCACACACATGTACACACACACACATATACAAATGCTGGTTGAAAATGAAATAAAGGAATTAACAAATGTCTGCTGAGTTTCTGCTGGTAGGCAGGAGACTCTGCAAGGATATCTGGAGCCTACAGAAAACGTAACAAGAGTCCTTGCCCTTGGAACAAGAGAGAAGACAGGGAGGGAAGCTTTGTTCAGCACCTGCCATGTTGGAAACACTCTGCAGGCATATATTTGAAAAGCTCCGTAGTCTGTGAAGAAGGTTGAGTCAGGCATTGATGCACTGCGGCCACAGTGTGTTGACACAACTTACCCATCTCATCAGGCAGCTTCATCAGAGAGGCATTGGTGTTTAACCTAATCATGCTCCAAGCCTCAAAATAGGAAATATATATCCTAAATATGCTACAAACACACACACATCTCCAAAAGATGAAACCGTCCATCTCCACAGCCATGGGCTATTGGGGAGACATCCACGTCAGCCCATGACACTCCTGCACCGAGGTGCCCCAGGCCCCTGAGCATGGTCAGTATCTCAGGGCCCAAAGGAGAGAGTCTCACCAGGACCCCCAGAGAAAAGCTGAGTGCCAGGCAAGGCTGGAAGAAGGATGTGTTCACGGAATGAGCAGAGCTGTCAGAAGGCCCAGGGCCAGCTCAAAGTGTCCCCAGGAGCCAAATCTGGGACAATTGGAGCAGAAAAATAAGTAACGATAGTAATAGATTATAGCCCATTGAAAACAATAAACCATGAGTCCATACACATACAATGTAAATAATGATAAATGATTATAATACTGATGTTATTACTTATATTAATATTAATAATATAAATACATAATATTTTTATAAATAAATTTAATAAATAAAATTTAATTAGTGGAATAAATAAATGTAATAAATGCTAACATGACAAATTTGATAAAGGAGTGGGCACAAGGGAAAGGTCTTCCTGGTGGTGGCATCCTGCTAACAAAGGCAGCAGGAACACTGGGGCCAGGAAATCAACCTGCACCACAGCCAGCGGATAGAGCCTGTTCAGGAATAAGCATTTACCTGGTCTCGATGAATCTCTCCACAAATTACCTACTAATTGCAAAAGGGAAAGAGTTATTTATAGTAAGTAAAGAAACCTGGTGGACGCCACTTTAACCAAGTGATCACCAAGTGATCAAAGTGAGCATCCCTGCTATGGTGTGGATGCCTGGCCCCTCCAAAGCTCATGTTGAAATTTGATCCCCAGTGTTGGGGGTGGGGCCTAATGGGAGGTTTTGGGCCATGGGGGCGGATCCCTCATGAATGCTGTGGTGCTGTCCTAGCAGTAATGAGTGAGTTCTTGCTCTCTTGGTTCCCTGAGAGATGGTTGTCCCCGCCCCCCACCCCCAGTTCCTCACTCGCCAGGTGATCTCTGCACACATGGTTCCCCTTCACCTTCCACCATGAGTAGAAGCAGCCTGAGGCTCTCACCAGATGCAGAGGCTGCAGAACTGTGAGCCAAAGAAACCTCTTTTCTTTATAAATTACCCAGCCTTAGGTATTCCTTTATAGCAGCACAAACGGACTAAGACAATCCCCAACATTGAGACAAGTGACATCATGCACCTCCTGCGGTGGGGCACTGAGGAGGACACAGTGTCACGCCAGTGGGCTCCTGCCCCACACACATATCCTGCATCTAAACATGAAGAAATGGTAGAAAACTCAAGTCAAGGGACATTACAAAATAACTACCTTTTCTCTTCTAAAGCCAAAAGTCCCAGAGAAAGGCTGAGGAACTGGTCCAGATTTACAGAGACTAAAGGGAAAGATGACCAAATGCAATGCTTGGTCCTGGATTTGACCCTGGCCAATCAAAACCAGCAGGTACAAAGAAGATTACTGGAAGTTGAGGAAATTTGAACTCTCTCTCTCTCTCTCTCTAGAGAGAGAGAGGGAGGGAGGGAGAGAGGGAATGATAAAGTAAATTGGGCATAATGTGAGCAATGGTTGAATTTAGGTACAGAGAATACAGGAATTCCTTGTATTTTATATTATTCTTGCAACTTTTGTATATATTTGAAATTACATCAAAATTAAAATTACAAAAAATCTAATTAGGCTCTGTCTACCCTCCAGAGGCACTTGCATCCAGGGGTCCCCAAGACCACTCTCAAATTCAGTGACTTGCTAGAAGGACTCACAGAACCCAAAAGAGCCATTATACTCACAGCTGTGGTTTATTACAGGGAAAAGATACAGACTAGACCAGTGGTCCCCAACCTTTTTGGCACCAGGGACTGGTTTCATGGAAGACAATTTTTCCATGGATTGGGGGATGGGGGATGGTTTCAGGGTGATTCAAGCGCATTACATTTATTGTGCACTCAAACTTCTTTCTAATGATAATCTGTATTTGCAGTTGCTCCCCAGCGCTAGCATCACCACCTCAGATCATCAGGCATTAGATTCTCATAAGGAGTGCACAACTCAGATACCTCCCATATGCAGTTTACAGTAGGGTTTGCACTTCTATGAGAGTCTAATGCTGCCACTGATCTGACAGGAGGTGGAGCTTATGCAGTGATATGAGCAATGGGGAGCAGCTGTAAATACAGATGAAGCTTCCCTCGATGGTCCCCCACTTACCCCCTGCTGTGCAGCCTAGTTCCTAACAGGCCATGGAATGGTACCGGTCCAAGGCCCAGGGGCAGGCTCGGGAAAATGAACAGGCCCTTAGGGCACAGCCCAGGAGAGACCAGATACAAGCCCCCAGCTGGCCCATCCCAGTGGAGTCATGCAGACAGTGCTTGCTTCTTCCAACAACGGTGTGTGACAACAGGCATGGAGTATGGCCAGCCAGGGAAGCCTAATCGAGCCTTGGTGTCCAGGGTTTTGAGCAGGAGTTTGTCAGTAGGCATGGCTGCCTGCCTGAGTGACTGAGCTTCAGTTTCCAACCCCCACCCTAACTCAGATTGTTAGATGACCAAGGCCCCCAGGTAAATAAAGACAGTCTTATCAAGCAGGACATTCCAGGGTCCTAGAGGTTGCCTCCCAGGAGCCAGGCAAGGGCTGGACCTGTCTCTTGAATGTGCAGGGTGTGGACAGCCCAGGCCTGCTGAGTCAGTTCTTCTGTGCACATGTGTTGGCAGCAGTGAGCAAACAAGAGTTGGAACAAGTCAGAAGGGGCACAGCATGGGGCACCCTGGCTGGGCCTGGCAAGTAGCAATGGGACCTGCCTGGTGGATCCACCGAGTCCACTGAGGACTGTCCAGGGCCAGCGAGGTCAGCAAACCTCAGGAGAGCTGGGATCTCTGACTTTCCCTCAGAATCTAAGCCTGTGCTCCCGTCCAAACTTCCCGTCAACACTGAGCCTTGGGATGTGTCCGTTCTAGCTGCAGTGGAGCTGTGGTCTTTGGAAGAGACAGACAATCCACACGGAAGCAAGTAATTGCATCTGGCTCCACTCTGCCTTTTCCATGTGGAAGGAACTCACTCTGCCTGTCTTCTAGCACCCTCAACCTGCTCTAGAGGGGAAGGGAGGATTCACGGGGCCCCAGACTGCCTCAGGCCACCACTGTTCCTTTAGTATAGGACCATGAGAATCAAGCCCATTTATCCTCCGGAACAAAATCAAGTTTTGATAACCAAACAAGAGCTAACCCCAGGGTTGAGGGAGCAGGAGGAGAGTTCTGCACCCCTGTTGGTCCACCTGACTTTGCCTCCACTGGGGCTCACTTGCTCTTTCTCTGGGCCCCTGCGAGACCATGGGCAGCGGCCAAATTCCCTTCCTAGGGTGGGAATAGAAAGCACCAAGCAGGGGGTCCAAGGGACTGTCAACCCATTACAGAACGTTCAGTCAGTAGGACGCCCACTGTGGCTGCTCCACCTCCTGAGCAGCTTTAATGAGTGGACGTCATTGCAGAGTCTTCCTGCACCCTTACCCCCTCACCGAGGTGTCTGCATATAACACCTGGAACCAACACGTTCACAGTAGCGGCTCCTGTAAATACCATGGAGAGGTCTTTGAAGCATGTGGGTCACGTTGATCTCTTTACCCACCAAAAGTCCCCAGGAGTTAATCCCCCCATTATTAGGATCCCCGTTTTACAGACCAGGCAACTGAAGCCCAGAGACGGTGACCAGGGTGGGCTTACCCACCATATCCCTCCTTCCCCTCACTGCCACTCTTGCCAGCTCCTTCAGAGCATGTGTGGCACCTGTGATTAAGTCTGCAGGTCTACCCCGCCCCATACTGTGAGCTTCCTGGCCAGGTGCTGACACATGCTAGGTGCTGCAGACACTGTGAGTGAGGTATGAGACAGACACTGTCCTTGTTTTCACAGAGCACATGGCCCAGTGGGGGAGGACAAAACACCTGGGTGCATTTGCCACTGCAAATGGCCATAATGGCCCTGCAGAACAAGAACGTGGTGTCTTCGTGAAGGAAGCAGCAGGAGGCCTTGATGTAAATTGTGGCTGGGGAGGGTCATGGTTGGAGCGGCCGTGGCCAGGCAGGGAAACCACACACACACATTGAGTACTCTGTTGGGTTTTGAGAGGGGCCCAAGAAATGACTCCCCTTTTCCCTGGCTGAGTTCTGAACCACCCGAGAGCAAGACGGAGGAGCAGGCAGGAAAAGCAGAACTCTCCCCTCACTCCTATAAAGGCCGGGCTGACAGAAATGTTCCCAAAGCAGACACTGGCGAGCCCTCCCCACCAGGGCGAAGGCAGCCCCTGGGGGAGACACCCCACAGGAAGGGGGCAGAAGGGCAGCTCCACTCTCCTTCCAAAGCCCAGGATGAGTCTTGCCCCTGCCCTGTGGGCAGGGGTCCTGTGTGAATGGCCCCCTTCACTGGAAAACCCCGAGGGGGGCCGGTGAGCGTGGCCCCCAGAGCAGAAGGAAGAAGCCCACCTCCCTCCAGGGGCACAGGGAAGGGATGAGGATGGCTGGCAAGGAGCAGGGCCAGACGCGGCAGGGCCAGGCAGGCCCAGGAAAGAGCTGGGCTCTCATCCCCAGAGCAAGGGGACCACCACCAGCCATGAAGCAGAGCAGTGTCAGGGTCCCCTGCACATTTCCAAAAGGTAATCTTGCCGCTGTGCAGGGCACTGGCTGGAAGGGACCAGGAGAAGCAGAGGGATGGTTTAGAGGCCGTAGCGCCATCCAGGCTGGCAGCAGAGGTGGCCACAGCGATGGGGGCAGGGGTGGGGCCGAGAGGCACACCTGGGCATGGACACGCTGGGCCACTGCACCCCAGGGAGGGTGGCTTCACATCTTCCCACCGCTGTCGTGAGCAGCCCCAACACAAGTGTGCAGAGCAGCTGTTACAGGAAAGAAGGGGAATATTCTTAACGATGTGGGGAGCACTAGATCTCCTCACCCCAGGCTGACAGGTGCAGAATGGAAGGTTCCAACAGTTCATCCTACTGGGTTTTATACCACTGGCTTTGGGGACAGACCACGGAGATTTCTATATCACACACGGGAGGCCAGGACCCTCTGCAGCATCCAAATTAATGTCAGAGAGAGAAATAAGAGGAAAAACTGGCTTTTCCAGTGATAAAAACAATACCTCTCTGAGTTGCTCTGGAGAAGACTAGAGAATCTGGTGGGCATTTAGCCCTTACAGTGCGAAATGTTCTGTTAAATTACTAAGAGGAAAGATTCAGGCTTCTTTGAACCTGAAAGATATAGTAATCACTGAACCAGAACTCGCAGCAGGAGATGTTTTATGGAACCTAATTAAAGCTAAATGGGAGGAGAGCGTCAGCACGACTGTGGGAAAGAATACATCACCAAGCACTAAGCAAGCAGAGCCGAGGGCCGTGACAAGGAGGTGGCCATCCGGGGGCCTGACCTGTCCTGCCTGCGTGGGGTGCCGAGCAGGGCAAGGACGAGGGGACGACGCCACTCCAGAGCCCCACGTGAGGCCAAGACTCCTAAAAGATGCAGGGCTTGCAAGTGCCTGCCCCGCGCCAGCATGCCCTCGGGGGGCAGGTCACGTGCGCCTGCACACACAGATACACACACACCCGCACATATATGCACACACACTCGTGCCCACACATACATGCACACGTTCACGCACATGTACATGCACATTCCCACATGCATACACATGTGTGTGCACACGCGTGCATGCACACACACAAGTAACTCCTCTACTCTTCAGTCAGTCACAGGAAGTGCAGCCCTCTGTCTTCCTGACCCATCCACCAGAGCTCACCACCAGCAGAAAGACAGAGATGAACAGACGGTTGCTTATCCTCCGTGGCACTTGAGTACTCTGCTGAGAGCTAGACTGGTGTTCTGTATAAGCAGGTAGCAGAAGAAACTAGAACAAGGCAAAACCCCCTTTACCCCAAGCCAGACAAAAATAAATAGGACTTTGCCCGGGTTTTCCAGCAAACCAAGCCTGAGGCAAGGATTAAAATGTGGAGGCTTTATCCAGGAGATGCAAACCCAGGCCAGCGAGCAAGGAGTCCTGAGGGGCTCCACTGAGTCCAGCTCTGTGCCCCTTTCCTGGCTGCCCAGAGCTGCTGACCGTGAGCAGCTAGAAGTCCCCTAGCCTTCCCTCCCGGGGAACTGGATACAAGCCCTTTTTTCTCTGGCGCCTGAGGGGTCCGGGTCTCTCTGCAAATGCTGGGTGTCAGACTGGGCCCTGCCAGGCAATGGGGAGGGGAGGCCTCTCCTCTCCCTGTGGCTAGCCATGGCCCTGGGTGGCTGTGGCCCTGGGTAGCCATGGCCAGTCGTCCATAGGCCAGGCAGCAGCTCGAAGCCCATGGAAACAGGGACCTTCGTGGCTAGGTCACCTCATAATGTATGAGATTTTTGTGTCTCCAGAGCCCTGAACCACAGGTACTCAACCTCCAGCGGGTCCCACCAATCCCATGAGCCCAGAATTCAGGAAGAAGAACCAGGCAGTGGATGTGGATCCCTCCAACAGGCTGCCATAGTCTCTGTATTTGCTGCCACTACCTGTGGTAAAGTCCCCAGGGTGAGTGTTTGTCCTGTGCAGCTTCTAAACCAAAAGGCACAATTCCACAAGCCTGAGAAAATAAGAGTCAAGGACTCAGGGAGTCCCCCTGAGGGAAGGGTGACCACATAATTTATCACCCAAACGGGGACTCTTAAGAATCAAAGAGGGAGCGGGAACAGGTGTTCAAACAAAAACCTGTATGTGGATATTCATAGCAACACAATTCACAATCGCCACAAGGAGGAAACAGCCCGATGTTCACCAATGGATGGATGGACAAACACGATGTGGCAGAGCCCGGCAATGGGACGGTGTTCAGCCATGAAAAGGACTGAATGCTGGCACACGCCACGACGCGGATCAGCCTGGAAAACATCATGCTGAGTGAAGGAAGCCAGGCACGAAAGAGCACGTATTCATTCACATGAAACACCCAGGATAGGTAAATTCATAGTCAGAAAGCAGGTAAGTGGTTACCAGAGCTGGGGGGTGGGAGCAGGTAGGGGCTGTACCCCTGCTTGGCAGGTACAGGGCTTCCTTTGGGCATGATGACAATGTTCTGGAACCAGGGAGAGTTGGTGGCTGCACAACATTGTGAATGTACTAAATGCCACTGAACTGTGCGTTAAAATGGTTAATTTATGTCATATGGATTTCGTCTCAATTTTAAAAAGAAAAGAAAAAAGAATCAAAGTGGGTGTGCTAGGCATGACGGGTGCTAAACAGGAGAGCACCGGGACAGCAGGTGTGACCCTGACTGTCCAGGCAAACGGGGTGCACATTCACTGCCCAAGGCCACCGTGGGGAGGGGTGGCTACAAACGTCCTTGTCACAGCCCACCCCAGCCCGGCAGGCCAGGTGGGGAGGACCCCTGGGGCTGCCCAGAGGCCCCTTCGGGCAGAGGCAGTGCACCCAGCCTGCAGCGATGCAGGGGCAGCCCCTAGGAAACAGGGTGGCGTCAGGCCCAATTACTAAAAGGCATGAAACCCTTCGGGAGGAAGCACAGCGGGATGGAAACTTGTTCTCATGCACATGGAATGATTGGGTAGAGACAAATGGGAGGCTGCTGGCTGGGGCGCCCCTTCCCAGAGCAGGTGAAGACACCCTGCCATCAGCCACCAGCCCTCCGAGTTCAGCTGAAGCCACTCTGCTGACAGCAGGTCGCCTCTGACTCAGTAAATGAGGCCTTTTTAAAGTGCGTAGAAAAGCACCTGCATGAGAACCCACGATGCCCCCAGTATCTCCGGGCTGGCTGGAAGGAGGTCTTGCCTGTGAGGACAAACCCCAGCTCTGCCCCCTCCCACCAGGAATCCTGACTTTGAAATGATGCCCCCCAAAAAGTCAGCAATGGTTCTGGGGGTACCTGGAATCCCCATTCACTCCCCTTCCCAGAGCTGCATCCCAAAAGCATTTCCAAGAGGCTCCAGGCCTGAGGGACATGCTCCCCTCCCTGTGCCACCTGAGCTGTGCTTATTGATAGACAAAACAAAATAAAAATTGATACTGAAATCAAGTTTCTAGAAATAATTACAGCCCGTGCTGGACAGAAGACTTAACAAGATGGGAATGTTTTGAAACGGAAGGTGTTCGACGTCTCAAGGGAATGACAAGGCGGTGCAGAGCCGGGCGGGTGAGCAGAGGCCCTGGGAGCAGCTGACTGGGCAGGAGAGGTCCCTGCACTAGCAACACCCTTCTCTGAAATCCCCGCCCACTCAAGGGGGGGAGGGGACCCAGTGCATCTCTCTTCTGCTCTTTATCGCCCCCCCATACATTCAAGCAAACCCTGCAATAAGTTTGCATATCTGGTATCCAGCCCAGGGGAGGCAAGGGGAGAGTACGAGGGGTTGAATGGTGACCCTCAAAAGGATGTCCCGTCCTCACCCTGAAACCTGTGCGCATGACTTATTGGGAAGGCGGGTCTTTGCAGATGTAGTTTGAAGTTAAGGATCTTGAAGTGAGATCCTCCTGGGCTATCCAGGTGAACGCTAAACCCAAAGACAAGCGTGCTCATAAGAGACACACAGAGAAGAGACACGGAGAAGAGGAGACGCCACGTGAAGGCGGAGGCAGGGACCAGAGTGATGCAGCCACATGCCAAGGAACGCCTGGCACCCCCAGAAGCTGGAGGAGGCAGGAAGGACCCTCCCCCAGAGCCTCCGGATGGAGCTGGCCCTGCTGATTCCTTGATTTCATACTTCTGTCCCCCAGAAGTGTGAGAGAATAAACTGCCTTTGTTTTAAGCCACACAGTTTGCAGTTATTTGTTACAACAGCCACGGGAGACTAACGCCAAGAGAAACCAGAGAGCCAGACTTCCCCAGGTCTGACCACGGCTGTCACCCACTCCACACCTTGGTGACTCCCTGTCCCCCCCACAATAAAGGAAGATACCTTGGGAGGTCTCCAGGGACTGCTGTGGTCTGGTCTCATGTGCCACTGCAGCAGGGTCAGCCCCAAACTTCACCTGCCCTTGCTGTCCTCTATGAGTGGGGCATCTGAAGTGGGGGTGTAGTCTGGGCCCCTCTGGGCTGCTCCCAGATATAGACAGTAAGAGCCAGGCCCATTGCAGGAAAGGAGGATGCTGGGTCCACAGGTGACTCCCTACTTAACCAGCTGTGGCTCCAGGTCCTCTGCTGGCCTAGTGTGGCACCACATCCGGGTAATACGCAGTGAGGGGAGGGAGGTGGCAGTTGACACAGCTCTGTGGCCAGTCTCAGCAGACCTCAGAGACGCCCCCTGGAACAAAGCCGCCAGGACTGCAGGGACACTACCTGCCCTCAGCTGGCCCTGTGGGCTGTGCTGCTGAGCCCCAGGGGTGCTAGGACCCAGCTGGCAGCCTACTGCCCACAGCAGCTGATGGATGAGCCCAGCTCTTCTGCAGAACAGCCGAGGCCCGGCCACAGCACTGCCTGTGTGAGGAATTGACCACCCCCGAGACCCTTTCTGCCTGCAGCTGGGCTGCAAGTACCAGCAGCCTCAGATAAGTGAGACCCAGGCCTCAGGTGAGCGAGGCCATTGCCATGGTCTGCCCCTCGTGGGCTACCCTGGGGCACTCTCATTGTCTTGCCCTAGGAGTGGGCAGAGGAAGGGAGGACTCGGGAGGCAGCAGCCAGCATGAGCTGTTCATGTGACTAAGCAAATCCAGACTCCCCCCCACATGCTCAGCCTTCCCTCCCACCACCCACTGCAGGGCAGCAGCGCAGCAAAGCTGGGGTGGCTCGGGCTCTGGGTTTGAATCCTGGGTCAGCTACTTACTAGCTGTGTGACCTCGGGTAAGTTACCTGCCCTCTCTGTGCCCCAGTTTCCTCATCTATAAGTTGGGAATGACAGTGATAACAATGCCTACCTCACAGGGTTGTTGTGGGGGGCAAGTTAATATTTACAAAGTATATGAGTCAATGCCAAGCACCTAGTAAGCCAAATGCATGTCTGTTAAGTTAGAAATAAACAAGCCAGGAGCTTGGCTTCCCCGTCTATAAAATCAGAGAACTGTCCTAAGGAACAAACAAGATGAGCTGTGCTGCTGTTGAGCACAATCCCCGGAACACAACCCTCAGGAAAGAGCAGCTACAATCCATTCTGATCGTCACCAGCGCCACCATTGTCATGCCGGTATTCACATGCACCCGGGGCCGCGTGGTCTTTCCCGTGGACCTCACAGGGCTAAAGGGAGGCAGCTGAGATTAAAGAATGCCTCGCAAATGCACGTTTCGTTGCTCCTGATCCCAAAGAAAGCCGAGCTATGCTTCCTTCAACCCCTGAACACATTCTCATGAAAACAGATTCCCAATTCCCAAATCAGAGTTATTAGGGTATTCACCCTTCAGCTCTCCGCTGAAATCCAAAAACCTCACGCTTCCTCAACCCAGGGGTCACGACCTCTCTGTCTTTATGGGTTGGGGGCCTATCTGTTCCCCAGGAGCCAGGCAGACTGCCCCGGACCCCCGCTGGGCAGAGCCAAGCACCCAAAGGAAACACCCGTGGCATCACATGAACCCCAACTCCCAGCCCTGAGGCTTCCTTAGCCCCACCACCATGAATTCACACACGCACAAACACACGCACACGGTCTCTTTGCCAAGGAACACAGGAATGATCCCAGGAACAATCAGGAAAATGACCTAAAACCTGCCCTTCCCAAAAACATCTTAACATCTTACCCTCTCTCTTGCCTGCCACAACCAAATGCCACCCAAGTCTCGGGCCCCTCCTCGGTGAACCTCTCAC
The DNA here is from genome assembly GCA_023783475.1 of Daubentonia madagascariensis. Lineage (NCBI taxonomy): Eukaryota > Metazoa > Chordata > Mammalia > Primates > Daubentoniidae > Daubentonia > Daubentonia madagascariensis. Next base: position 9,063,107 of record JAKFHU010001557.1, on the reverse strand, counting down.
GGGTGACATGCATGTCAACATCAGCCAGCGCCACATGATACCTCTAAAAATGCCAAGCTCATTGGGTCAGACATGAAGAATTTAAGAGAAGCTGAGTGAGTCTAATTCAAACGCCTCCATTATCTGCAGGAGCCTCTGGTGAGCAGAGGAAACAACAAGACGTCCCTCCTCAGACAGAGGCTGATGCTTTTCAAGACACCTAAACATCGAGCCTCCCACACCCCAGCAAGCACTTGCTCCGAGCAAAAGAGAAACGAAGGACAAAATACAGGGGCCTCCGGGTCCTCTGCAGGCTCCTGGCAGTGCGATGTGCTTGCCGTGCTCCACTAGAGAAACCATTCCTTGTTTCCACCTACCCACCCCGCCACCCAGCCATTTATGCATGCATGCGTCCAGCCGCTCACCTTTCCCCGTTTACCTACCTGTCTGGTATGGATATCTGCTCATCAGTCGATCCATCCATCCATCTGTCTATTGATCGATCCATCCATCCATCCAACTACCCATTCCCCCACCTATCCACCCATCCGCCCACCTATCTACCCGTCCACCCACCTATCTACCCGTCCATCCATTTCTTTGGTTCACCCAGAACTGATTCCTTCCCAAAGGGTTTGGATGCAGACTGGACGCTCCCATAGCACCCTGGTCATTGTAGGAGAATCACCCAATGTAGACATATCAATTTGCTCTATGTACTTTGGAACTCAAGCTACAAATGATTTCACAGGGAATTTTTGAAACAATGATAAAAATGTAAGACTAGACCCTGTGCTTTCTTTTTTTCAGAAAAACATAGAGTGGTTTTACATATCTCAGCAATAAAATAGTTGTTTGGAGTATACCCTCTGTGTTTCTGTTCAGCCAGCTCTTAGAAGGTTGTCACAGTATTTGGGAAGGCCAGATCTTCCTGGGGGCACATTATTAGGAAAATGCTAAGATCTGCTTAAAAACCTCCCCCCGTTTCCGGCAGGGGGCCCTGCGGACCTCATCTTCACTGGGATCCCTTCTCACCCCTGTCCACACACCCCGCACTGAGGCCGGAACTTCAGACCGTAACATTTCGTTCCTTCAAATGAGATCATCTCACCAGCGTCCACATGGCTTCCCCTGATGTGGGCAGAGCAGTTGACTGAACAATTGTAGGCAGTGAAGAGGCTAAGTCACGATGTCCCCCAGGAACACAGCAATAATTCAAGCAATTAGCCGTGGCTCTGTATGGATTTTTTTTTAAATTCTGAGGCCAGGCAACCAAACTTTCATACATCTTTTAACAAAAAATCAACGTAAGTATCATTCAAGTTGCCTGAGAGTAGCAAAATAAGCTGACTTCCACAATACCCCGTTCCAGATAACACCCTGGGAAAAAGAGTGATCTGTTTTAAGAAAGCAGAATTATTCAAACAAGCCCACCACAAGCCTTATACCCTCTCCCTCTTGCTACTCTCCCGAAAGTAGCAAAATTAACCAGCCTAAATATTTTGACTACCTTCATCTCTCTTTCTGCAACTTGGATGGACTTCAAGAGCCTTTCAGAATGGATTTGATGTAAGGCTGCTCTATTTCATTATCGATTTCAGTTCCAGTGTAAAACAAGAAGTTTCTGTCCACATTTAGAACATAAATACTGCCGTGCTGCCTAAATATTGTACCGTGCAGTCTCAGCTAGACAGTGAAGCGCAAACATGCTCTTACTGACCTGCAGGCACTTACAGTGAACGTGACTCACAGACAGGCCAGGACAGGACCCTCCTTTCATCACCATCGCCACGTCCCCCGGCCGTCAAACACTGGCAAAACCACCTCTTGTCATTAAAAGCAAAGACACTTGGAATCCTCCCCCCACCAGAGCCACCTCCACCACCTCCCTCTGCAGAGAGTGGGGACAATGAACGCAGTGGTGTGTCCTCCTACACGAAGGTCACACAGGTCGCAAGTCGGTCTTCACCCACCTGGGGTTCTCCTGTCTGGTAACAAGCACTGCTTACAACAAGTGGCCGCCAACCATGTCCAGTCCCACACAGAGTCCTGGATTTGTCATCCACCAAGTTTCCTAAAGGGAAAAGAGTTTTAACCATCTATCCATCCATTTTCTTCCAGAAAAAAAAAAAATTAGGAGTAAGTTGTCTCAAGAAGACTTTTTTTTCATGTTCAATGTATTCAAATTAGAAGTCAATCCCCACTTTCTTAAAGGACCAGACATAAATATTTTAGACCTATGGTCTGTGTGAAAACTACTACACTCTGCCCCAGCCACAGAGGTATGTAAAGGAGCGGGTGTAACTTCACTGACAAAGCAGGCAGATGTGCAATGTGGGCTGCCGTTTGCTAACCCCAGTGTTAAGGCAGTAGTAAAAGTGCTGACAAATGGGCCAGGTGTTGTCAAAGAGATGCGATTTCTAGGGTATTTCAGGTTTAAAAGACCAGGATTGTGTAGCCAGATCGTGACTCAGCAGGGAACTTCTCTTCTGGTAAGAGATTGGCTTTGTGTCTCCTAATACTCAACAAGAACCTATCAGTAAGGATTTTTTCTTTTCTCCGTGATTTGACCTCCTTAAGCTTTGCTTCACAATCCTGACAATTAGAATCAGGAACTGAAACAAGATTGCAAGATACCAGCGGGCATCCCCCTAAAGGTCATGCCAGGTCACCCTGCTGGGGGTAGAGAAAGCTGCTCGGAAGAAGGTGAGTCAATACTCAGGCTGTGGATCCCCTGCGCTAGCATCCTGGGTCACGCTGCAGCGCCGACTGCCCACTCACCTCAGAAATGGCACAGATCCAGACACGAGGCGTTAGGGAGGCGGGTTCTTTGGAGAATACAATGGGGAAAAATAGGGAAAGATCAGAGACAGGTGGGCTGAGAAGCTTCTTCAGGAAGGCTCCACTTGATTGCAGATCCGAGTCCTTCTCCCATAATTAAACACTTTAGCAGCTAATTGACTTCAACAATTTTTAAGAAAAGACTAGATTCAACTTCCACTCCCTTAAAATGCAATCTAGACAATTTATGAAAAGAAACCAAATATACTGCAGCAATGAATAGATTTTCTCTTGCCATATCCTTCCTTAAAAGCACTTGGAGCAGTAAAAATATTCTTAAATCAAAGGGAATGCCATACTTAATAAAATGAAAGTCGGCATAATTAATTTAGTGGCTCCTTTAGTTATAAAGGACAAATAAAGAGCTCTGTTCAGCCTGTTAGGTTTCTTGCTGGATGAATCTCTGTTGAATGTTCAATTAAAAATGAAGAGAATCAAGTGGCCAAAGAGATCTTCAGCCCCCAGCGCTGAGCCTCCTGCTAACACGAGGAAACGCACAGGACCTGGGCAGAAGACACAACCACTGGGAAAAGTGAGGCTGAGAGTCACCGCCTCTGGGAGGAGGGAAGAGACATGGCGATGGGTCACGGAATCAAGTGCAGGGTTGCGGTGGAAGTTTCTAGAAGAGGTATAAGGAGCGTGAGAGAAGATCTGTAAACAGGAGAGGCAGAAGGCCCTGAGGGAGGTGGTTTGGGGTAGGACCCACCCCCGGAATCCCCACACATATAAGGCCCTTCTTATTAGTGCAAATGAGCCTGCACACACAGCACACTCACAGATACACAGACACACGCCTCACACAAACATACAGCCACACATACATGCCACACCAGAGACAAATCTAGCCCACCCTGGGAGACAAACACACGGGCACAGAATAGACAGGCACACCACAAACAAATGCACACACAGACACATGGACACAGACACACACCTCACACAGTCACAAACCACATGTACATACAGAAACACACTCACAGACATGGAGTAGGTAGGAATACACGCATCCAAAATACACACATACACACCTTTCAAGCTGACACAACATATATACTATACTCGGCTGAAGACAGATACAAATTTGCTTCCAGGCTCAGGTGTAGCACTGAGGACATCTGTCAAGGTGATTGGGAAAACTTGGCATGAAGAAGCAGCACCTTTGTCCACATCTTACTAGGCTCCATGTTCTGAAGATGAGGAGTTATTTAGGTATCACCAACACTCAGCACATGGCCTGACACATAGTAGGTGCTCAACGTATGTTGCACAAAATCCAAACAGTCTAAAAGAAGACAGGAATCTAAAATGAAGCAACCTGAGGCTTCTGGCGCCACCCTCCCTCCCGGCCCCTCCCCTGCAGGGAGCGTTGGGGTTTCCCCTCCGCAGGCCAAGCTCCTTCGAGCAGGGTAAGCAGCCCCTGCCAAAGGGGGTGTCGGGTTTCTGCAGAGGCAGGCAAAGGGGGTGGCTAAGAGACCCACCTGCCTCTGAAGCTCAGCTCCACCCTTCCCAGCTTGGCAACCTTAGGAAAGCTGCTTGAGCTCTCTGTGCCTCATCTTGTTTGTGCCAGGGGAATAGTAATAGTAGCTGTATCTTGGGTTTTTGAGAGTTAGGTGAGATGAAACACGTAAAGCTTTTAGGGGAAGACTTGGCTTAAAGTAAGTTCCCATCAAATGTGGCTCCTATTATAGCAGCAAGTACTGTAACATTGCTCACAGTCAGCGTGGTTGCTTTATAGGCAAGGGTGCGGGTCAGAGACAAGAGGTGTCCTTCCTAAAATCACTCATCAGGTTAGCAGAGGAGCGGGGCTAGAAGCCAGAGGTGTGGATGATCAGAAATGCCATTCTGTCCAGCCACCCACCCGTGGCTTCAGTTCCTTCCTTCTATATGCGTTTCTATCTCCTCCCAAACTCCACACTCATAGGAGCCAGCTGCTGTGTCTAAGGCATGCCAGGCTCAGCCTGTCCACAACTGAGCTGTCCATCTTCCCTCCAGGCCTGTGCCTGTGCTCCCAGCGGGCCCATCCTCAAGTCTCCTCTTTCCCACGCATCTGCTCCCCATCTGTCCTCCTATCCTGCTGGCCCGACCTTCCAGACAGGCCTGGAATCCAGGCTCCCTCCCCACCTCCTCCAACCCTCCTCCCTCCCCTGGGCTCCCTGAGTCAGCCCTGGCCCTCCAGCTGTGAACCTTAACTCACCAACCAGAGTGATGCGTCCACAGCCTCCAGCAGGTCCTGCCCCGTTCCACCCAGAGAGAAACCCACATCCATACCCTGGCCCCCCAGGCCCCCGCAATCCACTCTCTGTAACCCTCCGATCTCACTGCAGCTGCTCCTGGAACCTGGCAGGCAGGCGCCCACCTGGGTCCACTGCCTGTGGATTCCCACATCCCTTTCAAGCACTGACCCAGATGTCATCTTCTTACGGAGCCTAGTGTGGCCACCCAATTTTTCACAAGCCCTTGCCCACCCCACCTTGGCACTAATATCCCAGGCTCTGCCTTTTCCCCGTGGCAATAGCACCTTCTGGTCTATTATATAATTCACTAAAGTATTATGCAAATCTTTGTCTTTTTCATTCCAAGCACTTAGAACAATGCCTGGTGCATAGGAGGCACTCAAGGAATGACCAGCAGATGGATAAGATGCCTACTATGTTCTGGGCATTGTGCAAGGCCTGAGAGATAGCAGGACCAGAAAGAAAGAGTCAGATGCCCCCCACCTCCCCCAAACCCTCTTTCTCTATGTTCACAACAGCCCGGTGCAGTAAGAAGCTCAGGTGTTTTGTTTCACCCATTCTACCCCTTGCCGGCTTGCCCGGGATGCACAGCTCCACAAGTAGCAGAACAGGAGTCGCGGCAGGACTCTGACCTCATGCGGGGAGGGGGGATGCTCCACCCTCTAAGTCACTGGAGAAAGATCTGGACGCTCTCCAGTGCCGTGCACGAGTGATTGCAACAGTGAAAGACACACACGATTCTCAGCCTCAACGTGGTGAGCCCAACCAGCAAGGACCGTTTCAGATGGAACAAAATCAAAGGCGAGGTTAAATTAGTTAAATTAGGTTAATTAGTTAAAAAGCATTTGGAGGAAATTATTCACCCATTCATTTCCCTCCATTTGTCATACTCACCAGAGCCACGAAGCACATTGTTTAAAAATTCATTATGAGCTCAGAGAAGAACAAAATCCTACATCCAGGAAACAGGAAATCTTTGTGTTTTACTCTAAGTGTGATTTTTTTTTTTACAAAAATGCCCCATGTCCCAGGAGTGAGAGAGAGTCCTGGCCCCCAGAGGGCAGCTGGGGGTGGGGACCCCTCCCTGCAGCGCAGCTGGGGCTGGGAGGTGAGCTGGTGGCTCTTTCCTCCACCCAGAAGGCCAAATGTCCTCTCAAAGCTCAGGAGGACGCGGTCTGGAGGAAATGAGCTTTGTGTCAAGGAGCCCTCCCCTACCGGCGTCTCTCCCACCTTAATTTAATCTTAATTTCATTGTTATCACTCTTGACCCAGAGAACACACCAAATCTCCATGATAACTTCTCTTTCCATGGACACCCTCCATTTGAAAGCCCTGTGACTTTGGGCAGGTCACCTAACCTCTCTGAGTCCCCATCCGTTCCCCCACCTGCATCCTGGGTTCTGGGAGAATCGGATGGAAGCAGGTGCAGGGACCAGCCCTCAGTCATCACTCGACTCACCCCCAGGCGACCCACCCCCGCGCCTTCTGCCCTTGCAGAGCCCAGGTCCAGTCCTTAGGCTACTTTTCTGGGATGGCTCCTGGCTATAGTTGCCCTGCCCTGCACACACTCGAGTGCACACACTTATGCCCATACCCACACCTGTACACGTGCTCATACACACACTCTCACACGCTTACACACACCCATATGCACACTCTTTCAGTCTCTCGCACACTCTAAGGTGCAGACACTGCTGCAGACTCCCCCGGTCCCCTCCAGAACTTGCAGCATCTGCCTGCACCAGCCAGGTATAAAGCTTCACCCCTATGACACACCTACCAGACGTTTCTGCCTAAAAGGTCTCATAGAGATGACACCTTTTTTTGATTGAACCACATTTGCAAAGACTCTCCTCCCTAGGGAGGGTACATTGACCTTGAGATAAGTAAGGTGGGTGCACGCCAGCAGAACAGGGGCCAGTTAGTAACCTGGAGAACCACAGCCACATCATGTCCAGACCCAGGAGAGAAAGAAGAACCGAACCCCTCTAGGCCAATGACCCCATAAACATTCATGACAGACATCTGGGACCCGGTGGGTCAGCCGGTGTTAACAGACTCCACCGGGATCAGTGGAGTACAGCGCAGCAGCCCGGAGGCTCAGGCGTGGTGCTGTTGCCACTTTCCAAAGTGCAAGACTCCCTTCTGTGGGCTGCAAGTACATTCTGGAATCCTCCCTGAGTTGGAAATCTCTCCTAAGCTGAGCAGAAGGAAGACATCTGTCAGAGCAATGATGCTCCTAGACATTTTCTAAATGTGTTTGCCTTTGCTCAGCTTTTCAGAGTTACTCAAAACCCACTTCAAAAAAGAAGTAGCCTCAAGTGGGCTGGCAGGATCGGCATACCCGGAACCATTGCCCGCAAGGGAATTCAAATTCATCCGTCTCCACTGGGTCAGAGAATATGAGGACACCTTTTGTAGGTTTGAGTTTGGGAAGTTAGAATGTTTAAGTCAAGGCAACCCGAAAAAAGAAATTCAATCATGTACAACTATGAGCAGACACCTTACCCAACCACAAGGCCAGACTATCCCCACCGCCCCACCCCCCAGGGATCCCAACAGACAAGCCCCACACCTTAAAATGAGGCCATTCAACTGGGAATGCCCTCAGAAGCCATTTTGAGGCTGAAATGGTCTGGTGTAGCGATCAGATCAACTGAATACCTGAAATTCCGCTTCATTGGCTCCAAATGTGAAATAAGATGAAGAGGAAGCAAGGGAAGAGAGGGCTTTAAAAATGAGCTAAAGTCTTCCCTGGGAGAAATTAAACGTGAGATTGGCTGAGAGCAGACTCAGATTTCAAAATAGCTTTGCCCACAAGTGTGTGCATGTTCCTCATCAATCGAGATAACGTGGTAATACTTCAGATCAATACTTCAGAGCAGACGCCAAATCGCGCACTTGTTCAACCTGCATCCCCCAGAACCCTTTGATCAAACACCTCATCTTTTCTCACGCCCTCGCACAGGCACCTGGCAAATCAACCAACGGCACGCAGTTACCCTTCCACCAAAATCCCTCCACGACATGCCCGTATCAAAAAGATCAATATATCTAGCATGGTGAAGAGAAGGCAGGCCTGGGGGTCAGATAGGCCTGGGTTCAAACTCCAGCGCCAGCTCTCACCGCCTGTGTAAACCTCACAGAGTCCTGATTTCCTCATCTGTAAAACGGAGATATCAGTGCCCACGCCTCGGCAAGTTGTCGTGGAGATTTACCAAAATGATGTAAGAAAGCATTTATCCCGTGTCTGACCTCCTAAGTGCCAAATAAATATTAATTATCTGAATAAAGACAGCACTGCCCACGGCTTCTCAATCTTTATTAACAACGATTACTGGGTAGGGGTGTGTTCTGTCTAATGGAATTATCCGTCTAAGGGAACATATTAGGGTAATTAACACCAGCTGCTACACCAAACTATGCCAAAATCTCAGTGGCTTCGCATTTTAACAGTCTACACCCCTCTCGTGTCATAGTCCACAGTGGGCCAGGTAGCAATTTTGGATCACCTTCAAGCGGTGACTCAGGACTCCAGGCTTCCATCTTGTGATAAGGTCGTCTTAATACCTTTGAGGTTTCCCAGAAGGAGCAGAGGGAGCATGGATGGCCACGGCCAAGTCTCAGAGTGGCGCACAGCACTCCTGACCTCATCCTATTGGCCAGAACCCAGCCGAGTGGCCCTAATCCAACCTCAAGGGGAGCTAGGAAACGTAGACTTCCTGTGTGCCCAGGAATAGGAAATGTTCAACCATTGTCTTTTTAAGTTTTCTCTTTTTTATGCATAAAATCTTCCTTTGGCCTTAATAAATAAAGTCGTCTTCTTTTTTGTTTTTTTTAAATATATAGAGACGGGGTCTCACTATGTTGCCCAGGCTGGTCTGGGCCCAAGTGATCCTCCCACCTCAGCCTCCCAGTAGCTGGGATTACAGGCGTGAGTCGCTATGCCTGGCTCTAAAATCTTTCCTCGATGACTGTAGGGTCATCACTCAAAACATCAACAGAGATTTGTAGTATTTGTGAGGTTTGGCTCTATGAATATTGACACCAGAATACTCTATGGAGAGATGTTATTAAAACCTTGTTAGAAAATTAGTTTATTTTCTAGACATTTTCAAGAGGGGGAGCATTGTCTCATTCAAATGTTATTTTGCTTCAATCTAAATTTCTTCAAGAAATTTCATTTAGAAATACCAGGAGCTCATTCTACTTTTCAGAAAGCTAACCAGGACATAAGGTGGCCACAGGCCACAGAGGGGCAGCCACATGTGTGTTCCTGGAAGGAGGCAGCATGGTGTGGTTCAGGGGCTGGCACCCCACAGCTGGCATCGGAATATATTTGCAACTTGTTAAAGTGCGGACCTCTGAACCTCCTCTCTGGTGACAGGAAATGGAGCCAGGGGAGCTAAATATTAACATGCTCCGCTGGTGTCTCTGGGGCTCTACAAAGTTGGAGCAACGACCAGTGTTGTAGAAAGAAAACAGACTTTTGGAATTAGAAATTCTATCTGGTTTGGCTTCTGACAGGGTGTGTTCCCTTGGTGGAGATACTTAAACGTCCCGAATCCCAGTTTTCCCAAGTGTGAAATGGAGGTGACATCTGTCCTATAGGTTATGGCGACGACTTAACGAGACAACAAATGTAAGTCACTAGGTTCAGCATCTGGCACGTGACAGGAGTAAAATTGCTGGTGGCTTTTGTTATTAAGGATAATGATCTCTGAGTGTTGCAAATGTCTACGGAAAACCAAGTTTCTAGCCTGGAAAATGAGGACTACAAAATTGGCTTGCTTTTACCTGAAAATGTTCCAAAGTGTGGCTGGGGAAGAGGAGAGGGAGGGAGAGAGGGACAGCAAAAAGCAGGCTGCATCTGAGTCTCTTAATGCCCGCAGGGGAGTCACCCAAGAGCAGAATCAGCCCAGAGGAAGCTAAGTGAGCCAGTGGGTAGGGATGCCTCGGTAGGTGACAAGGATGTCTCAGAGCTCTCCAGAGCCGGCCCGCTCCCTCGAGAGCCGGGCAGAAAGCAAAAAGCAGCTCCTAGACAGGATGAAACCAAATGGTCCCAAAGTGTCAGGAGGGGGCCCAGGGAAGAAGCCGCGGTGGGTGGGAAGGGGGACAGAGAGGGAGGAACTTAGGAAATGTTCCCCTCCTTGCTGTGGGTTGGCTCAGGGGAAGGGTCCCCAAAGTGTGGGACATAAAAGGCCCAGAGAGGACTTGGGGGCAGGCCCAGGCACTGCTGTAAATAACACCGAATCCCACGCAGAGAGCGCTTGGGGGTTGGGGGGGAAGAAAAGGGAAAACAAACCAAAACAAAGCTGCTCTCAGGTAAAAGCCAGTGTTTGCTGCAGTTAAAAAACACTGTTTTATCTTCATTAATTTTCTTTTTATAAGTTATCTTCTATTTCTGGAAAAGAGATCTATCTGGTTGTATCATTTAGAACAATAACATATATACACGTCCCTTTTGAAATGAATGTACTTAGCTAAAAAGCTGAGTCCGTTTAAAGAACAACAACAATAATACAGGACAGGCACGAAGAGGACGAGGAAGGAGCAGGGAGGCCCCCCCAGACACGGGGAGCAGATCTGACTGGCCCGGGGCCTGGGCACCTGGGGTGCCTCCTTTGCTCATGTGCTTGGCACCTTCGGGATAAATATCACTCTCAGGATGCACCTGGCATCCTCTCCCCTACGCCGGCGGGTGTGACTTCTCATCCCACTCAAGTGCTAAGAGCTGAGACTCGGGGCGGGGGAGATGGGGCTGTCAGCCCAGACAGCCAGAGGCCTCTGCTTGTCCCTGCCTCCTTCGAGCCTCTCCCTGGGGGGTTTGCAGGGAGGAGGGGCTGGGCCAAAGCAGAAGCAGGGGTGCTGGGCTCCCTGGGCAACACTCCGTCCTCAGAGCTCCCACCCCCCCAACTTCCACACGGTGCCCCCCACCCTGTGTTAGATGCTTTTGTATGTGTCTCAGTTAAACGTGTCCAAATTCTCCAAAATGTGTCCAGGTGGCCTTGGGGTGCTGAGAAAGGGGCTGGCTTGGTTGGAAAGTCGAACAGCATACCTCCGTCATCTGCCAAGACTTTCTCTCCCCAGAGGGGTGGCCAGCGGCTCTGACATCCTTGCTCCCTGACCCACCAGAACCAGGGCTTCTTCAGAACCAGAGGGCGTTAACTCCGCCCAGTGTGACCTACTTGACCTACATGGATGCCCACCTATGCAGAAGCCATTCTTTCCAGTAGCTTCTCCCTCTTCTCCCAGGTGAGAGCAAACCCAGAAGCCCTAAGGCATGGACTCCATTTGGAGGCAGCAAAATCAGTAGACCTTTTATGGGATTTTCCCTCTATGTCTTTATGATGAGTAGGAACTTCACATAAACACATTATTAAGAAAAATGTATCCCAAGCTTGGAAAAAGGATATAGTGTGATCTCTTGCTTTCCTGATCTCATGCTGGAGAGTTTCCTTATACGCCTGCCTTAGCATCTGACTCTTGGGGAGTGTACTTTTGTTTCCCTAACAATGCCCGATGGCTGAGAGCCCAAATACTCTGCAGCCCTGTAAGGTTAGGGGTTTTAACCTGTAGAACCGGGAAGGGGTAATAGTTTTACAGCCCAGTGGAGAAGATGGACCCAAAGATTATACTTTTATTGCCCTCTGGGCAATTAACCAGTTTTGAATCTAACTTAGCAAGCTAATTTCAGCATGCCTTTCCCAGCTGACTTATAAACCCATTGACTTGCTCTTCAAACCAGCTATTTTTAACTTCCTGCTGGTTCATTAATTCATTCATTAATGAATTAAATTAACCTTTAACATGCTCTCACTATGTACTTGTATGAGATTTTTGTTTTAAGCAAACATTGAGGTAGACCATTACTTGCAGGACAGGTGCCTTAACACTAACTACAATAATAATAATAAACAAAAATCAACATTTATTAAATGCATATTCTGTACCAGACAGCGTGTGTGCTAGAGGCTTTATAAGCATTACCTACTTTAATCCTCATAACAGCCCTGTAAAGTATATAATTATGCCCATTTTACAGATTAAAAAGTAGGCACAAAAATGAAACAACTTGCCCAAGGTCACACCTCCTGGAGTGACACACTAGGATTCAAAATCAGGCAGCATGCCCGCCTGTTGCCCCAGAAACATCAGACACACTCAACACAATACAAGCAGCAGAATCTCACACCCATGGGCTTTTTGCAAACTCACCAAATCACAGAAACATGTGACAGGTCGGAGAAACCCCAAGTGGCAGAGAATGACCCCAGACCTGAGCAGTAGCTAAAGATGTTGATGCCAGCTGGCCCTCAGCTGGCTCTCTCAGGATTAGGCACAAGTTACGGAGGCCGACATCACCCTGCTCCAATAAGGTGGGAAGTGAGGGCGACGTGGTATGTAGTTCATGCTGCCCCAGGAAAGGGCGAAGTCAGGGTGTGGATACTGGGTGTGTGGATACAGAGAACTACCAGCTCCCTCCACCTGCTCCACCATCTCGGAGTGTGCCTTCCTGGACTACGGAAGCTGGAAAGCTAAAAACTACATTTCCCAGAAGCCCTTGCAGCTGGAGGTCGGGGTATGATGTGGGGTCCACCAATCAAATGCACTAGTGCAGGAACCGAGCTGGGCGGTGGGCACCCCTGGCTCCTGGGCAGCTTCGTGACCTTCAGGGCAGCAGCTCCCTCACCAGGCAACTCCGTGGAGTCGCTTCAAAAGACTTTCCTGGAAACTCAGCAATACCCTATAATGAGTCCCTTTGCACTTAAACTACCCAGAATAGATTCCTTTCTCTTCCACTGAAACCTGGGCCTCACAGAAATCAGCACCAGGGGTGGTTGTGGCACCACTGAGGCAGGAAGTCCGGGGTTGGCTGGCTGGCTGACCACACCTGAAGGGAACAAGGGATCTGCAGCATCCCGGGGAGAGCCCGGGGTCCACTCTCACGTGAAGGTGAAGCAGTTTCCTGGGATTTCAGAGCAGGCCAGGTGGATGGCAGCCCCAGTGGGCAGCACAGTCAGAATGCTTATCAGGTGGCTGGACTCAGGGATCTTTAGTAGCAGTCAACTGGTCAGGCGGCCCCGGACTGGCATGGGTGGGCAGCCCTGTATGCTCCTGCTTGATTTACATAACAGAAGAAAAAACTCTAGGCATGGAGAACAGGGGCCTGACTTGAGACACCACAGTAAAGTCACAGCCCCTCACCCAATCCAAGACCTGAGTCAGTGCCCAGACCCTGAGCCCTCTGCATAAAGAGGAGGCTAGTTTCCCTGGAGATGGACCCTGGCCTACCACCTGTATCCACTGCTGTGAAACAAACCCCTCCAAAACTTAGTGGCTTAAAACAACAATCATTTATTATTGCTCACCCATCTTTAGGTCAGCTGGGCAGTTCTGCTCACTGCGCCGGGCTCACTGATCCTGGCTGGCCTCTGTCACGTGCTCTGGAGCGTTGGCTGGGCTGGCGAGTCTCTGCTCCACGTGGTGTCTCTTCCTCCAGCAGGCTGGCGTGGGCTTGTTCTTACGGGGCAGGTTAGGGTTCCCAGAGAAAGAATGGAAGCAGGGAGCATTCTGGAGGCCCAGGCCGAGGCTCAGAACCGGCACAAGCCACTATACTACATTTCACTGATGAAGCAAGTCACAACCCACCCCCACCCCAGATTTAAGAGGAAATAGACTCTGCCTCTCAATGGCAGAAGCTGCACAGTCACATTACAAAAGGAGCAGGAATACAGGGAGTAATAGAGGCCATTTTTGCAAACGTCCTCCCCTCACAGCATGGCAGGGTGTGCTGTCAGCCTTCCTTCTAGTTGTACCCCAGGGGACCTGTGGCCACTTGCTAGTGTGCTTTCCCAGGGCAGGGAACACTCAGACCTTTGGAGATTGTTGGACCCTGGTTTTGAGCTACTGTTAATCTCTGAGACTCCAGATCCATGGTGGCCTCTTGTCAGTGTGGGGACTTATGGAAGTCAGATGATGTTGGGGTTTGACCCTGAGTTGTCTCAAGTGAACCCAGTGGCCTCACAAGCCCATATGTGGTAATTTCTGCAGTTCCTAAGCATATGGTTGGAAGACACAAGCTCTGAGACTGACAGAATCCTACGCTGGCCCCAACTCATGCAGGGGGTGTTATGGTAGGAAGGGGCAAGTAGAAGTCTCTGGAACTACCTGTTTCTACCAAATGAGTGAATAAAAGCAACCAAGCCTCCTTGGGGGAGATTAAGGTCCCAGTGTCACTATCAGGAATTCTTCCCACATCCCCATTAAAGTTACCTGCCATACCCACGCGGAAGGCAGACGGGTCTTAGAGAGTGTCTGGAGATCACCACAGACATGCTCAGGTGATGACTCCCATTGGAGCTTCTGCTCCAGATATAGTCTCCTTACTGGAGCCCCTGGTATGTGGCTGTTGATCTGGCAGGTGCCTTTACCCTCTGTCACATTTAAAGGCACTTTGCTTAACCCTGGCAAAGGCAGCCATACAATTCCACTGTCATTCCCTAGAGCTTTGCCAGCTCTCTGTCTTAAAGTCCTAATTCCATCTGCAGGGGCCTCCACCACCCCAGCACCCCACGGGACATTGGCTGTTCCACCACATTGATGACCCCACAGTGATAGGATCTTGGAGCAGGAAGTCTTGGGCAGACACTCAGAAACCTTGGCCAGACCCAGGTGTGCCAGATGGTGGGAGAAAAAACTCTTGAAAATTCAGGGGCCTGATCTGGGGTGTGTTAGGAAATCCCCTCCAGAAATTAAAAAAAAAAAGATCACTACATTTTGCAGCCCATCACTAAAAAAGTGGCCCAAGGCCCCCCCATTCCTAATTCTGCCTGCTCAGGGGGCTGGGGCAGGAGGCTCACTGGAAGCCTGGGCTGCTGTGCAAGCAGCTCTGCCTCTGGGCACCTACGATCTCGAGATCCAGCAGGGCTCGAAGTGTCTGTGGCAGATGGAGAAACTATACCGAGCCTGTGACAAGTTGCAGTAGGAGAATCATAGTGCAATTCCCTTGGGTTTTGAAGCAAAGCCACAGCCTCTTCAGCAAACTATTTCCTTTAGACACACAGTTTAGCAGTTGCTACTACAACTATTGGAGACTGGTACTTCTAGTCTCGGATCCCTAAGGGACACCAAAGAACCAGGCGTAACCGGATGGGATCTGGTCTGCCAGGCCAAGCCCAGAGCCACGCCAAGCAGCAGCCTCCCCCCACCCGCCACCAGCCCCATCTAAGATGTATACAAGAGATCAGGCCCAAGAAGGTCCTGAAAACACAAAATATCACATCAAGAGGTGACTGACGTGCCAGGGCACCTACTCCTATGGCTCGGCCACCCCTCCTCTGCCCACCCGTCATCCATCCCGTGGGTCTCCCTCTGACCAGCTGACTGAGAAACAGGGAATTCAAGCCTGGTTTACAGGCTTTGCACAACATGCTGGCACCAGACGAGAGCAGACACTGCCATATCACAGCCCACACCCTGGGGAGGCCCTGGAGCAGAGTGGAGAAGGGAAATTCTCCCAGTGGGCACAATTTCAGATGGTACAGCTGATTTTCCATGGGGTCCTGGAAGGAGAGATGGGGACACATATGCACAGCAAATGTGAGGGATGCCTAAAGCTGAGGCCCAGTGGTACGGCTTGGGAAGAACAAGAATAGAAGATTGATGGCCAGGAGGTGTGGGGACACGGCCCCTTGGGATGGGCCCAGAGTACGAGGATATCTGGTCCCCACTGCAGGGGTGCTCTTGGTAATCAGATGGACAGGCTGCCCCACTCCGAGGGCGTCAGTGAGCCTCTTTCCTCAGCCACCACCATGAGCACTCTGTAAGTTCACGGGCACAGTGACGTGGACGTGGAGATTATGGTGTGAGCTCAGCAACCCCGGCCGAGCACAGGAGAGATATAAACTCAGCCCCCACAAGGGTGCGTGCCCTGGGAGAGTCAGGCGCTTCCCATGGAGGAAGGCTGGGCCAGACAGCCTTGCTGGGACAGGCATTTACTCCAAATGTGTATTTGCTTCCCCTAAGTCACCACGCTCCGTGGAACTGCTGTCTTTCTTCCTGGCATCTCATACAACATTGCTCCTGGCAAAGGAATTCATTTCACAGACAAAGAAGGGAGACAAAGGTGCGCACATGGAATTCTCTGGTCTCACCATGCACCTGTCACCCACAATCAGTCAGCCTTTCGGAACAGTGCAGCATGGTAGAAGGACATGTGAAGTCTGGGCTTTGGTACCAGCTGGAGGCCAAGAGCACATGAAGTTGAGGGCTGTCTTGCTGAATGTGGTATGTCCTCTGAGCCAGCAAACACCATGCTGTGCTCTTCCTCCCAAAGGCAGACACCCGGGTCAGGGAAACAAGGGCTATTACCCCCAAGGACTATTTGCAGAAGTTTAAATTCTTGCTTCCCATCCCCACAACTCTAGGCTCCCAGTGCTTAAGAGAAGACACAGCCGTAGTAGCCTGTCGGCTGGGGCAATCCATCCTGAATATCAAGGGGAAATAGGGCTGCTGCCATTCAAAGGGGAGGGAGTGTTCTGGAACCCACACAACTTGGGGGGCTGCTTCTTGTTCCTGCAGTATCTCATGACAGTGTTTGTGAAAGTCTGCAGCCACCCCATACAAGCAGGACCACCAAGAGCTCATACCCCACAGGAAATAAAGATGTGAATTAATCCACCAGGTTAAGAACCCAAACCAGCATAAGCACTCACTGTGGACAAAACTGTGGAATAAGCAGAAGAGAGACATTCCAAACACCAACTATATGGCCCCATGGCCAGGTAAATACACGAGGGCTCTATATTGGATTTCCTCCCGCCAACTCTTTCCCCTCCTACTATAAATCAGGTATGTAGTAGGTGGTTCATTTTAGAATTTGGGTCATAGTGATTGATGGTATTTTGGGTCCTTCCTTTCAGGGACAGATGAGGACAATTGTGCTTTTATGAGGGATGGTTGCACCATATTATATAGGAGCAGCTTGCTGCTAATGCTATGGTCTAGATAGAAGTTGGAGTTTGGGGAGCAGTAAGGGATGGGGGATACTGACTAGCAAATGGTGGACTGTGAGGGGTGCCTGGCATCTACTCCAGCCTCCTGTGGTTGCCATCCTGCTCTGTCAAGGCTGCTGGCTAAAACTACATGTCCCAGATGCCCCTGCAGGTCAGGCTGCAGGTGTGCTTTAGGTTCTACTGTTAATGCCTGCACTCCTGCAAGCCCTGAGTGAGGTGGGAAGGGCATTTGTGTTCTGGAGCCTGCAGCTGTAGCAGGGGTTTCCCTGTTTAACAGAAACAACTTCCTGATCATTCCTGTAAGCTCAGTCTTGAGTTTTTTCCTTCGGCCTTCCCAGTAGTTTTATGAGCCATCTAATAACCTATGATGACCTCCTCTCTGCAAAACACCTAGAGTAAAATCTGTTCTCTGCAAGGGGCCCTGATGGATCTACTGAGATCTGTGCTAATTGACAGCTGGGAAACCAAAGGGTTGGGTTCATTTTGGGGATTTAGAGATCATGAGCAAGAAAGCAATAGAAATGCATTTAGATAATTTAACTGCCATGTTCCTACTTAGGATTCCTTTCTTTGGGATCTCTACAAATACTTCAGTGGCAAATCATCAGTTTAAGAAAAAGACAACTTATGCTTGAAAAAGGTCTTTGGTTCCTTGTGCGACATCAGATTCATAAGCCATACCAAAGTTAAACTGGGAAGTAAATAAAGTGGATTTCCCTGCCCTCGCCCCCACACCCCACCTCCCCAGCACCACCCGCAGGTGCCATAGTTCCTGCTGCCCTGACCCGACATCCTAGTCACTGTCACTCCCCCTCCAGCTGTGCCCCGAGAGTCGCCAGGGCTGGGCAGGAGCCCGAGTCCCAGAGAAACAGTGGAAGAACACCAGCACTCGTGGGCCCTGACAGAAGCCATCCTGACATGCTTTGGAACACAAGGGATAGTTCCCTCAATGCCTCGAGGCTTTTTCCTCCAAATGACAGTGATTTTCTTCAGGTGAGGGATCCAGGCTGACTTAAGGACTCTTCCTAGTTGGCTAGAAACACAACTCAAACCTACTCAACCATGCCGGGGGACATTTTGGCTCCTGTAACTGACAATTCCAGGACAAGTCTAAGTCGGCTGGTCCCTGGCACTCAAACAATGTCATCGGGACTCAGTTCCTCTCTGTATTGCTCAGTTCTGCCCTCCCCTGCTGGCTTCATTCCCAGACAGGCTTACTCCTTGAGACAGTCCCCCATGCTGGAGGCCATGGTCCACTAGCTTGGGGATCAGAATAAAGACATTCCTTCTTCCAAACAATTCTAGCAAGTCCCAGGACTAAAGCTCCTTGGGTCAACATGGGTCAATTCAATTATTTTGGAGAGCCCAACAGAAGACTCCAGCTGGCCAGGCCTGGGCGCTGTACCTACGCCTGAGTGGGCCACGAGGCAGGAGGGCCGCCCAGCCATGAGACCCAAATGGACCAGGAGTGGAAGAGAAGCTTCTCCCCCCAGTAGGAAAAATAACCAGGGTCGTTATTAGCAGAAGAAGGGGGCATAGATACCAGACACGCCAAACAACAGAGGAGCCCCTGGCCAGCTGGGGTGCACCAGCACTGCTGCAGATGGCTGCAGGAACGAGAACTCCACGCAGTCTCAGCAGAGCCATGAGGGGAGGACAAGAGCCCAGGCTGGGAGGCTGCTTGCAGCGGGGCTGGAGCATCTCACACGGAGCTCTCCTCGGCCCACAGTCACAGCCCTTTAAGCAGCTTTAGAGAAAACATTCCAGCGTTTACAAGACCAAATAACTCTACAGTGTTTAGCTGCTCAAAATCAACACTGCAGAGCCCACTCAACTGTTAAAGTGGCTTTCAATGAAAGCTGCAGATGGGCACCATGTTCCCCCAGCAGGGAGAAGAAGAAATTGCCTCATCCCTCCCAGGCAAAGACACTCTCCCGACCTGTGGGTAGGAAGGCCTCCCTTTTGGCTTCTTTTGCCAGGAGTGGGGACGGCTGAGCACTCAGTCCTCATACGCTCCGCTCCATTCCATCCTGGTCACAGAGCACAAAAGCCCAGGAAAAGCACCCAGCACAGGGCAGCGCAGGCCATGTGGGCATCTCATCCACACTTGGTGTTGGGAGATGGGGTAACCTGCTTCTCGGGAGCTCCCACAAGTCTGTCCTTGGGGTAAGAGAAATTGCCCTAGAAATACATAGGTCAGACTCCTTACAGACACCCTTCAGCAAATTATTTTCTCCTATGGGAAACCACCCCTATTTATCTTTGTGGTAAGCATTTATTTTCCCAAGTGGAACCTCACTTTATTATAAAAACCATCATTACCAAATAATACTGACTTTTGTCCTCTACAAAGAATTTGTATGTCATTTGAAGCTCAAAAATCCTATCAGATTTCTATCAGATAGAAGGTGGTGGTGACTGTGGTGTGTCATGGTGAGGGTTAGGGTCAGGTGACAGGGGTGTGGTTGTGATGAGGGTTGTTGTGGGATGGTGGTGGGATGTTGTGTTGTGATGTGGTGATGTGAGTGGGATGTGATGTGATTGGTGAGTGGGTGTGTGGTGATGGTGTGGGATGTGTGTGTTGTGGTGGTGTGTGTGTGTGTGGTGTGATTGATGTGATGGTGTGTGGTGATGTGGTGGAGTGATTGTTGTGTGTTGGTGTGATGGTGGTGATTGTGTGTTGTGTGTGTGGTTGTTGTTGGATGTGTGTGATGTGTGTGATTGGTGATGTGTGATGTGTGGATGATGTGTGTGTTGATGATGGTGTGGGGTGGTGATGGTGATGTTGATTGGTGTGATGTGTGATGGTGGTGATGATGTGTGGTGTGATGATGTGTGTGTGTGTATGGTGAGGTGATGGTGATGTTGTGTGATGGGAGGTGATGGTGATGTTGTGATGTGATGGTGTGGTTGATGGTGGTGTGTGGTGTGGTGGTGATGGTGGTGATGGTGGTGGTGATGATGGTGATGATGATAAGGGTGATGGTGATGAAGGGAAGGAGACAAAGTCCCCAAAACAAGGTAACCAGGAGGAATTAGGGGATGTAAGCCAGGCAGCCCAGGGGACAAGTAAGACCAGGGAACTTGACATGGGGAACAGAAGACCAAATCCAGAGCTGAAAGGAACATCTCCCAAAGCCAAGGTGGAGAGGAATCAAATCTTGCTCAAATTCCCATTTCCCAGAGGACAAAATCAAGGTCTGGAAAGGAAAAGCTACTGGTCTGACGTCGCCAGCCTGTATCAGAGCACAGGCCCAGAACCCCACCTCCCAGCCCCTGGTGGGGAGTAAATCCCCCTGTCACAGATCCAGGACAGGGAAGGGCCTCTCCCTATAGAGCTCGGTGCCAGCACAGCACCAGCTCCCACCTGTAGGTGCTGAATCCTGAACTCACAAAAGCGTCCTAGCACAGGTCAGAAGTCTGGAAGTCTTCCAGACAACGCCAGCAGGGCGCCCAGGCCAGCCCTCCTTCTAGGGAAAGCTGAGGGGTCCCCTGGACCCCAGGAAAGTTACTGGATGGGAGTCAAAACAGCCTGAGGACAGAGCCCTTCTAGCCAGCTGACGGTACCACCCCAGCACCGGGCAATAGGAAAGGTCAGATTCAGACTACCCAGCCCTGCCTAGCCAAGAGCAGCTGACTGCCAGCCTCCTCCCTGGCTACAGAAAGACCCGGCACCATCCCCAGGAAGCCAGCAGAAGCAGGGCTCCAAGTCAGAAGAGAAGCTGGGCCAGACAAAGCCAAAGCGCTGGCTCCCTGGCCAGGCCCGTGTGGCGACTCCTCCCTGCCCCAGACCTCTCCCCTCCCCGTCTCCAGGGCCTCCCCCGGCCACTGTGGAAGGCCAGGACCTCGAGGGGACTCAGCAGTGGACTTGGCCCCTGTGGGGGCATCTGGAGGAGAGAGGGCTATTTCCGCTCCCCTCCCCCACCCCTCCTGCGGGCCCAGGAGGCCCCAGAGCCTTGTGCACCTGGCCCTGGCATGAGCCAACAGCGCCACCCTCTGCCGCCAGCTGGCAAGTCCTCCCTCCCACTCTGCCAGGACCCACACCAGACTGGACAGACTGCCCCGGCCTCTGGGAACCACAAACCTGACAGACAGAACCTTCCAGAGCGGTCTGCAGGGCCAAGCAGCGGCCTGGAAGCCTCTGTCCGCCTTCTTCCTCTGCAGCAGTTCTCGCGTGGGAGAGGTAGGCAGAAGCTGCCCACGCCGCAGCAGCAACTCGCCCGTCTGACGCCCTCGGGCGCCTTCGACGGGCCCCGCGGACACAGCAGAGAACTGCGATGATGGTAGAAACGACCAGCAACGTAGCTGGGACTCTCCCGCGCCAGGCGCCGGGCTGAGGGCTGGACATCAGTGGCTTGTTCAGTCCTTACCAGCGTCCCAGGCAGCTGCGCTCTTTGTCCCTGGGACGCGGAGGAGGAAGCTGTGGCTCAGAGGTATTAAGGGCACCTGGCACCTGGTGCCGGGGAAGCCAGCCCCGGCATTGGGGAAGCCTGGGCAAGGTCTCTCTGCCATGCGGGCACCAGCCACCCCTCAGAGAGGGCTGTTCCTGAGTTGTTTATTACCTTTATGATAAACCGGTAATATTAATAGTAAGTAAAGCGCTTTCCTCAGTTCTGTAGTTGTTCTAGAAATTATCAAACCTGAAGAGGGGATCATGGGAACCCCAATTTATATCTGGTTGGTCAGAAGAGGGGGTGGCCCAGGACTTGCAGCTGGCATCTGCAGTGGGGGCTGTCTGGTGGGCTGAGCCCTTTAACTTATGGGATCTGATGCCAATTCCAGGGGAATAAAGTCAGGATTGAATTGAATTGTTGGTTTTAATACTTCCCCTGCCTTGGCCTTCAGATTTTCCCCTTGGGGTCCCCGAAGAGGATCAGGGTCCTGTGCACCTGTTGGGACTGAACTAACCTCACACAGGCCCTTTCGGGTAATAATGGTGAATACATCAATTTTGAGATGGTACATTGCTAAGCTCCACCCATGATGGCGGAAGTCCTAGGTCCTCGCAGAGGTGACAGTAACAGGAAAGCAGCACCCAGCACAGGGCCCGGCCCATGGAAACACCCAGCATGACTCATTGACTGACGGGCATCTCCACTCCAAAGAGGGCCACCTGGGAGACCCTGGGAGGCATGACCAGGTCCACCCCCGGAAGCCCTCCCATGGATGCGAATGGAAAGCTCACAGGCCCATCAGGGATGGGACGGATGCCACAGTGTGAGCACAGCAGGGATTTCATGGCTCAGGACCGGACCTTGGGCCTGGGTGATATGACCACTGAACAGCAGGACAACCACCCCTGCAGGCTGTGGTTCCCGGCACAGAGCTCCGGAAACCCGTGGCACTTCCTGAGTCCAGTGGCACCTTTGGTTGTTCGCAAGGAGCTCCTTTCAGCCTTACCCGAGTTTGTGCTAACAAGGCGCTGGGAGGGCGTGCGAGCCAGGGCCACCTCCAGCCCTGGGGGGCCGGCCAGGCTTCCGGGAAGCAGCCAAGGGTGTCCAGTGTCTCTCCCTTCTGCATCCCGAGCACAAAGTTTGCTCAGGCTGTCAGGTCACCGTCAGGCTGTGCCCAGCCCGGTCGAGTTCTCCCCGTCGTGTAGGTGCCCACTCTTTACCAACCCTATTCCTCTCCTCCACTCCCAGAGGGTTGGATCGAGGCTGTGGCTGAGACTGGGAGACGAGACAGAGAGCCCAGGAAAGGAGCCACGGGGCTGGCCACGGCACTGGCTCTGGGTCCCTGTGTCCAGCCCAGCACAGGGCTTGTGGCTTCCTCCTCCTTCAGGAAGGCCGTTCCCAGAGCCCCTATAAATGATCCCAATAACAGCAAGCGCTCCCTCAAGCCGGCTCTAATGTCCCCAAGTGCTTATTTCAGCTCTGCCGCACCCTTTGCTTGCTGTCCTTTCTCTACTCCCAAAAGTGTTTTTAAGCAAAGCCTCAGCAGACTTTGAGACCAGGGAAGCTTCCTGCATGCAGCGCCCAAGCTCTTCTTTTGGTTTATACAAAACTTCTAAGGCTTGGGAGGCATTCTGCAGCCCCAGGGCGTGTTCTGAAGTCTCCTCCTAGGAAGCCCCCACACAAGGATCTGTTCTGCTTGAGAGAGAATCTCTAAGAACCCTCCTCTCCATCCTGCGGGCAGCGAGGGCCCCAGAGAGTTGCTGATAAATATTAATAAAACCCACGGCTGCTGTGAGGTTCAGGGGGATGCGCCCAGCCCCTGCACCCAGCGCCGCTTCCTAGCGAAAACAGAGCTTTAAGCACCACACACCCTGGCTGAGAGATTGGCCCAGGGGAAGTGAGGTTCCTCTTTGAGCCAGTGCTTGATCTGTCTTGTTTTTTCCAGGGGTTGCAGCCTGCCCGGGGCCCAGAAAGCTAAGTCTGGCCCCACACCTTCCCAGCGCCAGGGCAGAACACCAGCTAAAATCACCCAGAAAATCTATTTGCTTTCTGAACTCAGAGGTGGGCAGTTCTGATCTCAGCCTCACCCCTGCAGAAGTCCTGGGAGAACCACAGCCTTGAAGCCCCCTCCTCCCTCCTCATCCTGCCTGCTAGCAGCAGAACCAGGGCTCCCCTAGGCTTTGTCTGTGCAGGTGCCAACCAGGCACGAATGGCTAAGGTCCCAGAGGCCAGCTCTGCTTGAGCCCTGCCACACCAGGGTCAGGAATACCCCTGGGCCCTGGTCCAGCCTCACCCCAGCCTCCATGCCTCCTACTTCTTTCCAGAGCCTTCCATGAACTGCCTGCCCAAACCACCAGGCTGGCTGAGGGCAGGGGTCCCCCTACCTGGGCGGAGCACCGGGGCCCATCACTAGTGAGTCTTCAGCAGTCCCCCAGCCGCGGGGGAGGCAGCAGAGAGCAGTTTCCATTCGAAAAAATGCATTCCCATTAAAGTACTGGTGATTCTGAATTTTGTCCTTCCCAAGCTGGAGCTTAAATCTTCCTTCTTTTATGAAATGATGGTGATGATAGAGGTTTAGGTGCAGAATTCTTTTTATGCCCTTACTTGGCAAATAAAAACTTGGCCATTCTACATTTGTTCTCTGCTTTTTATTTCTTTTCTTTTTTTTTTTAATTGACCCATGAAATTGAAAAGTTTTCAGTTCAGGGGGCGAAACTTCCCACCCCCAGAGCCCTTGGGTCACTGACCCTGGGGTTTGCCTTCTTAATGTGCTGAGTCATTGGCTAATAAAATGCCAATTAGTTGAGCAGGAGCCAGGACGATGCCCTCCCAGTGGTAACACAGAGGGTGGCTGGGAAGCAGGGGAGGAAGCTACGGTTTATAATTTCCAGGAGTAGAGAACATCTTAGATCAATAAAAATAAAATTAGAAGGATTCTCTTCAGAGGCAAGCAAGAGCCAAACACACCCTTATATTTTATTAAGTCTGAGCCGCTAACGTGTCCCTGTCCACGCTCCAGCGCTCCCAGGGAGGCCGGGCACTGCCAGCAGGACATTCCTCAGGGGCTCTGAGACTGCTGGGACCCTACGGGCCACGTCCCACCGGGGAAGGACAGCCCACCCACCTGAGCACTCAGCTCCCCTGCCACCCGCCCAGGGGAGGAGAGGGGGCGGATACGCTATATGTGAATTTACTTGATCTTACCAGAATCTCATTTTCCTCCTGACAAGGAGGAAATGTTAGGAGAATAGTGAGACAGGCAGCAATATGAGCATGATGTCATTACTGGGGACATCTCCATCAGCAGCCTGAGCAGAACAGAGACCACATCCCTCCTCCCAGGGCCGGAGGGAGACCTGGGGTTCCCCCAGGCAAGTTGGCCGGTGTCTGGGTTCCACTGGTGGGACGTCCTTGCGGGTCCAGCTTTGGCACCGGGAAGTGGGGAGGTCCCAGGACTCCAGAGCCGCTGCCCTGGGATCTCCCCGCTGCAGTTCACTCGGGGGGCTGCGGCCAGAGGGAGGCCAGCCTGGACCCCGTTTGGCAATTCAGACCCCAGAGCTCCCAGGGCAGCTACTATGAGGCACCCCTTGACTGAGGCGGGCTTACTCCCAACCTCCAGTGACAGCTCGGAAAGCACAGCCTGTAGAGTCAGGGGTCTCCTGGAAATCTTAGAGGCACCCTGAGGTGAGGGACTGAATTAGCACTGGATCCCCTCCCACCTGACACACGCCCTTATTTGACACCAGCTTGACCTGAATTCTGTCATTCAAGTCACACAGGAAATCCAGGACAGGGCCCAGCTGGAGGTTTCAGCTTGCCTGATGTGACGCCCTACTGATTGTTACAGTAACGCAAAATCAACTTTCCCTGCTCCCAGCACACTACGATTTAAATGTTTAATACAAAGCCTGTGCACACGCATACATGCACATGCACAAACATGTGCACGTATATGCCTGCACACTGGCATACATGTGCACGCACATGTATGGGTACCCACACATGCACATACCAGCCAGACACCTCAGAGTGGCTACCTCTCAGTCCGCGTGATTATACATACACAGAGAGAGAGGGAAAGACAGAGATCCGACTGGTTGTGTTTCTCCGGAGAACCCTGACTAATATGCTAGGTGACCACCATTCACCTTTCTGTCCCCCTGAATCTGCTTATTCTGGACATTTCATACAGAAGGAATCACACGATGTGCGGTCTTTGTGACTGGCTTCGTTCACTCCGTGTAACACTTTCGAGGTTCGCCCATGGTGTGGCGAGTGCCAGTGCCTCATCCCTTCTCACAGCCCTGTAGTGCCCCATCGTGAGGATTGCCCACTCACTCACCCGTTGATGGATCCAGGTCGCCCTAAGACATGATTCTAATCGAGTGCCTTTGTGGAGGTCCAGAAGTTAATTGTGTCATTAAAGCTAATGTAGTAAAAACAGACTGATCGCCAGGGGCAGAGTCCAGCTGCCTGCTGGACGGGCCCTCAGCAGGAACAGGTGGCTCTGCCTGCACAGGCCCAGGGGCCACACCAGGATGTGGGGCTGTGAGTCCCTGGGCCTCGGGGCAGGTCCGGGCCTAGCAGAGGCCAGGCTGGGCAGAGATGCCCAGGATAGGAGGGAGGTTTCCCAGCTGGACAGTGTGCTCCTCACCCCTGGCATTGGTGAGTTCAATCAGACCAGAGTTCACGGACTGCCACCGTGGGCAGGATGGTGGGGCCTCGGGGGTGAGACAGAGCCCACTCCCCTGGGCTGCCGTGGCACCAGCAGCACCTGATGACTGCCTGGGGAGGGTACTGCCAGGGCCAGATGGGGTGGAGTTGGCTCTCCCCAACATGCCCACCCATCAATATACTTCGTGTCACTCTGGACCTCTTGGGTCTGGGACGAGCCCCACCCTCAGGAACTCAGGGCTGGCAGCGGACTTGACATTGAGTGCCTCCAGTCAGAATCGGGCGCGGGCAACCATCCCCCAAAGTCCAGAGCCCCGTGCAGAACAGAGGCCAGGATTTCTGCGGAAGTTCTTGCAGCACCTGGGACCCGGCTTGTCAGAGGGACCACTGAAAGGAAGCCCGGCTCCTCTCCTGAACACAGAGATTCACAGCTGGCAGCGGCTATAAATCCAGCCTCCATCCCCGTCGCTCATTAACTGCCATATGTATTTATGAAAAAAAGCCCTCTCTACTTAAAGCTGTCACGTTATCACTTTATGTTTTGCACCCAGGCTCCGTGCAGTGGCCACGGCCTTAACTGCCTATGAAGTCTAAACTTCCCCAAGAAGCCAGAGTGTGTCGGAACAACCTCCCCCCGCCACCCCCCGGCCAACAGCCCTCCCTGCTCCAGACCCCTGGGCCTCCCTGCAGTCTGTGGAGGGGGGGGGTCCTTACAGACTGGCCCCTGCCTGTGGGCCTGGGCCTCAAACCCTGGGGTCCACCCCCGTATGGCCCCAGACGTGGCCAGTTTGGCTATGCTGGATGGCGGGCGCCTGAGGGTGGCAGGACCTGCCATCTCCTCCCCACGGCTCCCTAGAGCCTGGTCGAATGAATTTGCTCACTCAGGCTGCCCCTCTGCCTGGAATGCGGTCCCCCCCCCCCCATTCTTACCCCTTAAAGCTCAGCGCCAGCTTTTCTTCTCCAGGGAGACCCCACTGGCCCCACCCCGAGGCCGGGCTAACAATCCCCCCATGTTCATCCCGGGCATCCCAGCTCCGTGCTGAGGGCAGTGTCTGATTATGTGCGTCTTTCACCTGCTAGTCAAAAGCAGCTCGAAGCAAGGGCCTGTGTCAGTCTGTCCCCTCTGCCCCAAGCACAGAATATCCCTAAGGGACACCAGAAGTTCCCTGTGGGGCAGCCCCTGGCCAAAGCCAGCTGACCTGTCCAAGGTGACAAATCCCAAGGCCCAGGAGGACAAACATTTCCCTGCTCCCTTCCCCTGCAGCGCTGGACACGTGCTGCTTTCTTAACTGTTGTGCGTCAGATATCTTAATTTTATCTGCAAGGGAGTGCCTGGAAATCACTACTTCTAATACTGTTCAATCTCCATGTGAGTTTGAAGCTGTCAGTCCAACTCTGATCCGGGATTAGCGTCTGTGTTCTCACCGGAAACATAACTTGCTCTGCAGCCTTAAAAGGTAAAGCAGATCCACCTTTGGACACTTTTGGCTGACAGTAGCTAAGGAAAGACCAGGGCCCATCCATAATCCTTAAGAAATATTATTATTCTATGAAAATTATTCAGTTAATCTACTTTAATAACCCTATGTAGGACCCTTGATATACTGCAGTCTTTATGGTATTAATTTCAGAAATATTAGCTGTCACTTTCCGTCTGACTAGAGCAACAGAGAAGCACACACAGCATGTGCCCTGAGGGGCTGCTCATTCGTCAGCTTAATACACTGTAAGGAGCAGTGACATTGCCCCCATCAGGGCATCAATCCCCCCACACTGAGGGTGGGCTTTGGGGGTGCAGAAGAGCGCTGAGCAGCCCCCACCAGCTCCCGCACCAGGAGGGGGACGAGTGCCTCCCAGTCCACACCCACGGTGGCCTCATCTGGGCACCTTCCTCCTGGCTCCCTGGGGCTCACCTCTGTCAGCACACTGACCCTAGGGACTGATATTGAGGGGCCATGTGGCTGTGTCCTGGGACTACAGAGATGCGTAATGTGTCTGGGATGGGTGGACATCGCCCGGCACATCAGAGATCCTTGAGGTGGCGAATGAATGAACCAACGCACACAGTGGGACCACAGATGCCCACTTGCTGGCCTGCAGGCCACAGGTCCAAGGTGATTTGTGGGTGCTGAGAAGGCCATCCCATCCTGACACCTCCCTTCTCCATCCCTGGGGGGGTTCCAGCCCTGGGGGACCCTCACTATAGCTCCTGCAGCAGCAGCCACCCAGCCCAAGGACCAGCTGTTCCAGCTGCAGATCAGGCCGTGTTGGGCAGGAGGGGTTGGGGAGGGGTTCCCGGGAGGCACCTGCTCCTGTGGCCTCAGGGTTCCTCTCTCAGTTCTGGCCCAGGCCTCCCTTGGGGACCTGACTCCAGATCTTTTTCAGGCCACGCTCATTTCAGAAATATAATAAATTGTTTCCAGCAGTGTCTGCTTCCAAATCCTCATTGATTTTTGTCTCTGTTTTCCCAGCTTCCTGTCACAAGGGGTTATTGTGGGTGATGGATTGGAACTCTCCCTGCACTAACCCACCTCTTAAAAGCTGTCCGTGGCAAGACCACAGCTGGGTGCGCCTGCCGAGGGCTTCGGGGAGGGCAGTGGGGCACGTGGAGGCCTCTCCCTCGGTTCCCTGGGGTGCAAGTGAAGGCACAGAATGTGGAGCTCAGAGAGTAAGGATGTGGCGTCCACCTGACTCAGATCCAAACACCTCCTCTGCCTCCCCCTTGCTCCATGACCTTGGACAAGTCACCCAAATCTCAGGCCTCAGTCACCTCCCCTGCCCAGCTCCAGGGCATTGGAGGACAAATCAGGTGTAGTCCATGGTGGCACGGAAGCCCCATGGTGTCAGGACCAGCTCCCTGCTCGGCCATTCCCCTGTGTGGCCCTCAGCCTCATGGACCCGGATGGCCACTGCACCCCAGGCTTCTGGAAAGGGAAAAGGGGCATCTAGGAATGCAGCTTGTGTTCTGGGTGGCAGTGACCAGTTGACCCTTCTCTCCAGCCCCCATCCCTTCCACACCCTATTGCAGGGACATGTGTCCCTCACCTCCTGCTTGGCAGCCCAAGCACCTGCCACCAGCTGGGGTGCCTCCACCCATCCCAAGCTCCCATGTAAGCTGACAAACCAGTCCTTGGTGGCCACCAGCCTCTCAGCTTCCTAGAAGTCCTCCTCCATGTGCCCCCAGCCCCTGGCTAGTCCAGGCGTCAGCTGACCATCCCCATCACGCTGCAGAAAAACAGAACCAAAGGATGTATATAGAGAGGCCCTGATTTTAAGGAATTGGCTCATGTGATTGTGGGGCTGGCAAGTCTGAATTCTGCAGGGCAGAACAGCAGGCTGGAGACCCAGGGAAGAGTCGATGTTGCAGCTCAAGTCTGGAGGCAGAATTCCCTCATCCTCCAGGGACCTCCGTCTTTTCTCCTAATGCCTTCACCTGATTAGATGAGGCCCACCACATCATGGAAGGTCATCTGTTTTACTCCAAGTTTACTGATTTCAATGTTAATCACATGTATAAAACACCTTCATACCAAATCCAGACATGTTTGACCAAATATATGGGCCAAATATCATGGCCTAGCCAAGGTGACATAAGATTAACCATCACAACTGCCCTCATGGTGCAGAAGTTCCACCTTAAGCAGGGATTGCTTTGGGCTAAGCATTGCCTCCTCCTGGGTCTCCTTAAATGCAGCTGCCCCGTGGGTCACACAGTGAGTGCAGCATGCCGCTCGCTGGGCCCTTCCCAGAGGATGAGACCTCCAAGTGCAGAGAACTGACAGGACGTGGAGTTGGGACCTGGGACAGGGTCACTGAAACTCTAGAAAGGGGCGCAGGCTGGATGTGGCTTTGCATGGCACAGCCCCATCCCAGGGTCCCAGATCCCAGGGGCCACCTAGATGGACACGTTCAGGGGAAGCTGAGCTCAGGACCCCGGGAAGGAGGCCCCACGGCCTCAGGAATTGTGGGCAATTCCTATCTCTGCTCTCCCATTCCCAGGGGCAGCCAGAATCTTGGAATGGGGTCCTGGTGATGGGTCATGATGGCTGAGCCGTGTGACTCCAGGAGGGGACAGGTGATTGGTGGCACACTCACTGAGCACCTTCTCTTACCGGCTTGGAGACACTGACAGGGGATCCTGTGAATCCTCACAGCGCCCTACGAGGTGGCTGTGTGCTTACCCCATCGCACAGGTGAGGAATTCAAGGCTCAGGGAGGTTCAGAGCACACGAGGTCACCCCACTGGGGGCGACAGGCACTAAAGTGACAGAGACCTGCCTGGTAGTGACAGTGACACCCACGTTTGTGAAGTGCCCATCTGGGGAGGCACCAATATCGTGTTTAGCTTCTTCCAGTGGCCTGTGAAGTGGCTGGGCTCACCACGGTTGTTGATGAGGAAACTGAGTCTCGGGGGATTGGGGGAGTCAGCCTGTTTGACGACAGCAGCCAGGCCTCCCTCCCTGTTCCATGCTGGAGACGTTTCAGACCAGAGGGCTCCAGCTGCTCCTTCTGCCTCCACGGAGCCTGCTGTATACACCAGCTGCAGGGACAGCAGGGCACTGAGGCCAGGTGCCCGCTAAGTGGTCACTCGCTGCCACCCAGACCGTGAGCTGATGTAACCAGGGAAAACAACAACAGAGGATGTGCCTCTGCAGAGAGCCCAGGTGAGCGCCTTTCCTGAGAGCTGATTCACAGATCTGTCTTGACTCAAGAGAAGTCAGACCCCTCCCCAGGCCCTGCCGAGGGGGAAGCCAGGCCACAAGTCCCAGAGAGTGGCAGTTACATTGCTTAGAGCTATTGAGCAGGGAGAAAGGGGGGGCTTCAAGCTGTTCCCATGCCCAAGCCCGACCACCTGCGCCCAGACACATAGCGCTTGCCTCCTGCTCAAGAGGTGACCACACAGGATGGTTAGAGATAAAGCCAGGGACATGGGAGGGCAGGTTTGAATGGTCCTGGGCACCAAACTGAGGTGGGGGACCCAGGGGTACTATGCCCATCTCCTGGTGACCAGAAGGGGGACACTCCATCCCCTCATTTGGGGCCCCATCTCTTCCAGGTCCCCAGCACCACACACTCCATCACAACCTAGTGTCAGGGCAGGACCAAGGACCTGGAGATGGGAAAGCTGGACTTCCAGCTGTGCCACTAGCAGCAAGTCACTTAGCTTTTCTGGGCCTCAGTTTCCTGCCCTTTGAGCAGGGCATCAGCAGGGCTCGCTGAGTCCCAGGCTTGGTGTGAGTCCCAGAGAGAGGGTGCAGGCGGAAGCGGGGCACCGAAACCCCATCAGTTGTCATGAGGAGAGGAGACCCAGGGTTTGGAGAAGTTTGGTTTCCCTGTTCAAAATGTGGCCGTGTGTGGCATGGGGACTCTAACTGAGCCGGATGGGGTGAAACTCACAGGCAGGCTTCTCAGAGCCCACAGGAGGCCACCTGCGGGACAGCCCGTCCCCCCCACCTCCCCCCAACCGTACCATCAGGCAGACCTCGGCTTACTCCTCCAAGTGCTGAATTCCTGAGCCTTTCGCTCAATCAGGGCAAAGAAAGGGGAAGACACTGTCTGCATCTGCACGGATCCCTGGGTCTAGAGGCCGGCAGGTGACGGTTTTGAGGTCAGGGCTGTGATGTACAGTTGTGCAGGTTATGCGCCTGCTATAAATGGTGCCCCCAGAGTTGTGTGGGCTGGGAAGGGGCCGAGGCCAAGAAAATACCAAGGTGGCTCGGAGTCATGGAAAGGTTCCCACCTTCCCACCTCCTGGCTGTGTGACCCAAACGCTATGTGACCTTGACGAGCTTCCATCCTTCATCTGTCACATGAGCACCTTGGCATCTCCCTGCACAGGAGCTGAAGAAACTAAATTAAATGGCATTTGAAAAGCACCTGGGATCATACCTGGCACATAGCAGGAGGTCAGGAAACAACAGGTCTCATTACTCAGACCCCTGGAATTTCCAGGCCACATTTGCAGAGAGCTGCCTTGGCCCTGCCTGAGCCCCCCTGCATGCGGGGCTCCCCTGCCTGGGCCTCCCTCAGCTGTTAGGCCCTGGGAGGCTGGGTCAAGCCACCGCACACCCATCCCTGTCCACAACTCAGACACCGCTGGCTGTGCACCATCCCTCCCTCAGGACCCACAACCCACCTCCCCAGCTCAGCTGCTTCATCCAAAAACCCTTTCTCCAGCTCTCCTGGGACCCAGACTAGGGACAGACATCAGGACAGAGGCCGCCTGCTGCCTCTCTCAACCCCGAGCTGGTTAGCTAAGAAAGAGAGAACATCCTTGAGGACAGAGCTGGTCTGGGGGAGGCAGGGGAGGCTTAGGTTGAGCTTCAGCTAAATGCAAAACCCCCAATCGGGAGCATTGAGCTTTTCCACTCACCTGCAGCCCAGCAGCCCCAAGGGGAAGTGGCTGAGTGATGTTTGTGCCTCTCTGTTCTGCTCTTTGAGGATTATTTGGGAAATGAACCCAAGGCCTTCCAGCAACGTGGGCATTGCAGGGTGGCAGGGGTCCATGAGGAAGCCTGGAAAGGAAATTAAATGCCATGGTCTGAATGTGTGTGTCCCCCCAGATTCATATGTTGAGACCTAACCACCAAGGTGATGGTAGAAGATGGGGCCTTTGGGAGGTGATTAGGTCTTGAGGGCTCTGCCCTCGTGAATGGATTAGTGTCCTCAGAAAAGGGGCCATAGAGAACTGCCTTACATATTCAACCACATAAGGATGCAGCAAGAGGTCACCATCTGTGAGGAACATGTCCTCAGTGGACACTGAATCTGCTGGCACCTTCATCTTAGACTTCCCGGCCCCTAGAACTGTGAGCAATAAAGTTATGTTTTTTATACGTCCCCCAGTCTAAGACATTCTGTTATAGCAGCCCATGCAGACTAAGACATTGAGTGAAACAAGGACCACAGAAAATGGAAGGATTTGTTCCTACAACTGTCCTGTGGTGGATTTTAACTGAGCAACTACTATAAGCCAGGCCCTGGGTGCTGGGCCAGCAGCACTTTTGAGATTGAGGTGAGTGCCTCATAGGTACGTGCAGTTGAGATTCCCCAACCTTGTGCAAAAGCTCAGTCTCTGGTTTAATTACTCAGGGCACTTGGGAAGCAATTGGCGTGTCTGGGAAACAGCCAGGCTCAAGGACGGGCAGGCCCCGGGCGTGCCCATCAGGCCAGCCTGGCCCTTCCTCCCAGCTGCACGCCACACACCAGCGGCTGGGGGGATATTTTGTTACTGTCATTCATGTGAAGGAACCAGGGCTGAGGTTAGTCTGAATGCCACCTCTGGAGCCGCTGACATGGCATGCATCAGCACAGCACCCTGAAGGCTGGGGCAAGGCCAGCAGGCCCCGTGGATGCTCTGGAATATTCTGCCCAGGCTCCACTCTCCAGTCCCCTGCGCCCCCTCCCCCACCACCCCAGCTGCAAGTTAGAAGGAAGCATGAAGACCACAGCAGACGCTTCCCATATCCCCTTGGCACCCTCCGTTTAGTCCAGGCCAGCATCCCATTGCAAACACCCTCCACTTGCCAGCCAGGGCTTTCTCTGGCTGGCACAAAGGCTGGCCAGAATTCTGGGAGCAGGGAAGGTGGAGAACACATCCAGGGGAAGCCAGTTATGGACGGAGCTGGGAGGTAGGTGCCCCACCTCCTCCTCCTCCACGCTGCCCGCTGCCCAGAGTTTCCATCAGCGCAGAAGCAGCCTGAAGACGTGCCCTCCATGGCTCCTTCCCTCCCCCGGCTCATCCCCCATGGGCACTTCCCAGACCACCTTCCCCATAATCTGCTTCTGGGGGAACCCAACCCAAAACAGATGGATCCCTAACAGTGCAACCCTCTGTTCCAGGAAACTCCTAGAAGAGATGGATATGCAGACACACAGGAATGAATCTGAGGAGGGCTCGAGACCAACCATGAAATGTTTGACAGAAACACACACACACAGAGGACCAACCCTGAGGACAACAAACCATATTCATTTTCTTCACTATTAAAAATAATTTCATTTTTTTTAATAAAAACCTCCCTTCTCCCTTTGAATAAAAAAGGTGATCCCAAACAATTGATCCATGGGCTAACTTGTGTGAAGTTAGCTGACCTGACAGGTAATCAGCTAACTGAATTAATCAGCCAGAGTCAAAGCAAACCTAAACCTAAATATTTGTTTAAATTGTTGACCCAAACTAATCCTTCATTTGGTGTGAGTCTCGGTAAGTAGCTGACAACCTCGGAAAGGAGGGTGTTTGGGCAGTATCACCTGGTGGCAGGTAGGGCTGCCGTCACCAACAGCAGAAGATGAGGCGGCAGTGGCAGACAGCAGTTGACACTTGGCTCTTGGGGACTGCAGAAAGTTACCATTCCCAAGAGGGGAAACTTGTGTCCCCCAGCCCTCTGCAGAGGCCTGGGTCAGCCGGCCACCAACCCCTTCCCAGGTGTTGACCTCCCGGCTTCCTCTTCCCAAGGCCCTGAGGTCTCTGGGCCACAGGAGGCATGGGACAGTCGTGGTCCCTAGAGTCCAGGGTCGGCATCCAGCCCGGGGCTGACCTGCACCCACGCCAAATGCCCCTAAGGAGGCCAAAAGCACCAACACCCTGCTGTCAGAGTCGGGAGCCCAGTACTAACTGGGGAAACGGGATGAAAAGACCCAAAGTTAATGCTTAGCTTACTAAGGAGAAAAAACCTAATAATCCATATTTCTAAAAACACACTTGAGCATAACATATTAGACAGGAGATGATGCTCCCAGGGCCAGCATGAATGTATCCCACCGAGTGACACCCTTGTCACAGAAGCAGAGCCGGCTGCCATGCCACAGACCTTGGCACTTCAGGGTGACAACCCCAGGGCTATCCCCGTGGTAACTGGTATTCCATAGAGGTGTTCAACTGTATTTTTACCTTCATTAAAAAAAACTATTGGCCTCAGAAGAGAAACTTTCTAATTGTGAGAAACACTTTATATTCCACATGTAATTAGGAGAACAGCAGGTGTGCCCCTCCAAGGTTACTGGAAAATTCCAGGATAGAATTAAGAGAGTAATTTTGAGTGACTGCAGCTCCTGGCCCCTTTCTACCCTATAGGGAACTTCTGGAGGCTTCCTTGGTAGGGAGACAATAGAAAATTTCTGCTCAGCTAAACAGTAACACCGGAGGGCCCTTCGAAGCCTCTGCCGGAGCACCCAACTTCAGTTCTCCTGTCGAATGTCAAGTGGCCAGGACCATTCGCTAGTTGAAGTTTTTTAAAGTTTTTAAACTTTAAAGATTTTTTTAAAGCAAGATTTTGCTGTGGGAAGAGCTTCCTAGAGAAAGGAGCAGGCGTGAGCCAACAAATCCTCCTCCACCAGCTGGGATGCAGCAGCCTGTGGCTTCACCGCCTCATTGCTGCTTTTCTGCTCCAGACAGCGTGGAGGTGGAGGCCAGGAGCCACAGGGCAGAGCCCTGGCCCCTCCAGGAAGGCAGTGGAATCTTCAGGAAGGAGGCCTGGCCGGGGAGAGGCACAGTCACTCCCGCATCCAACTTCATTCCTATTAAGTGGCACTGTGCTAGGCTCTAGAGATTAAAAGATTGAATCACAAACACAGGGCAGAGCCTGGTGTATGGCAAGTCCGTGATAAATGTTAACTCTTAATTATTATTTGTTTAGGCTAGTCTTGTTGAGATTTGGTGGTGAACAAGGAAGACTGTGTCCTCTTGAATCTAATTCTAGGGAGAGGTGGATA
The DNA here is from genome assembly GCA_023783475.1 of Daubentonia madagascariensis. Taxonomy (NCBI): domain Eukaryota; kingdom Metazoa; phylum Chordata; class Mammalia; order Primates; family Daubentoniidae; genus Daubentonia; species Daubentonia madagascariensis. Next base: position 9,027,254 of record JAKFHU010001557.1, on the reverse strand, counting down.
AATAAGCAGGCGAGCAAATGAACACAAACTGGGATTGGAACAAGCACAGACAGAGTGGGGTGATGTGAGGACGTGAAATCAGTTGGCTTGTGCCGTGTGACGAGCCACCCCAAACCTCGGTGGCTCACAACACCAGCCATTGGTTTAGCTCAGGATTCCACTGTTGGCATCTGGGCTGGGGCTCCGCCGGGCAGTTCTTTGGGCCAAGCCTGGACGTGGTGACCTTGGCTGGGCCCCTCGTGCATCTGTAATCATCTGGGAGCTGTCTGATATGGGCCATGGGGAGGGCTGAGACACCTGGACCTCTCTCCACATGGTCTCTCATTCTTCAATAGGTTCTTGTGGGCTTGTCCCCATGGTGGCTTTGGGGTCCCAAGAGCCCAAGAGCAGAGCAGCAAGCAGAGTGGGCCTAGTCCAGGGGGGCCCCACCATGCCTGCCACATCCTGGTGATCAAAGATCACTCAAGGAGGCCTCAGACCCAAGGGCAGGGACACAGACCCACTTCAGTGGAAGAAGCTGTAGAACATTGTGGCCACATTTGTGATCTATCGTGCGGAAATTCTACCTTAGACAGGAGCCTGGGCGAGGCCTCCTTAGGAGGCAACACCACAAGAATCAGAAGAGCTGGCCATGCAGGAAGGTTTCAGGCAGAATGAAGAGACGGTCCGGGCTAGCAGGGGATGGTGGTGGGAGCTGAGGCTAGTTGGCGGGTGGGGATTTGCCAATAGTTGTCAGGCTCACATGTGACTCAGACAGCAGCAGGAGGCCTCAGGACTTCAGGCAGGGAAGCAGCTGATCTGGCCCATGCCTGTTTGACAATATTCAGACAAAACCCACAGGGGCAGCGGGTGGGTAGACAATGAACAAACGAAGCCATGACAGTCGGGATGATTGGGGGGTGGGTAGCGGGAAAGGTCTCTTGGATAAAAGGACATCTGAGCTCTTCCCAGGCTGAAGCCAAGGAGTGAGTGACGTGGATATCTGGGGGGAGAGCATTCCACATGCAAATGCCCTGGAGTGGAGCCTGCTGGACACAGTTGAGGAAGAGCAAGGAAACATGTGGCCACAGCCACAGGACAGGGGGAGGAGTGGCCAGGGCCTGAGGCCATCTCACAGACTCTGGCTGAATAAGATGGGGGCCCCTCAAGGGTCCTGCCCTGACTGGTGTGTTAACAGGTTGCTCTGGCTGCTGTGGGGCCCAGAGGGACATCAGAACACCAGCTCAGGGGCCATGGCAACACCTCCAAAGATGGGGCAGGCGCAGACTTCGAGAAGGCTTAGTGCTGAGGAGCACTTTTGCTGACAGCTGACCATGGGGTGTAAACCCCCAAGGAGGCTTGGGGACAGCCCAGATGGGCCCACACGTCCACTCTCCAGCCTGACCAGTAGGGCAAGTGGTTGGTCCATCGAGGAGACCAGGGAGGCATCCTCCTGACATGGCAGCAGCTCGGGCTGCACGGGGCTCCAGCTCTGAGCAGAGATGTCTCACCTTTGGGGGCTCTAAACAGCTCTGAGAATCTGATGAAGGCTACAGATCCTCCCTCCATGAAAATTCCTGTGCACAGAGAATCTTCCATATGATTTCAAGGGTTCCGCAGACCCTTGCTTGACAGACAGAAGGATGGGGATGCCTCATTCCCACATGGAGAACACGGGACACTGGTGTTTGCTCAGGGCCCATTTACAAAGGGTCCCACCATCACTGAGCTCTTGCCGCCCAGAGGGGATGCGGCCAGCAGCGTCTGGCAGTGCACAGGGTGATGCTGTGTGGCGAGGCTGGACCCTGCCCACGGGTGTCCACAGGCAGCCTTTGTCCCTCCTGCATCTCACTCCCCGATGACGGTGGACCCCGAGGGGTGGGCCAAGTACGGGAACCGACAGACATCGCTCTGCTCCACCTGGGGGCAAAGGCACAGAGGCCAGTCCACGAGGAGACCTCAGCTTCCCTGTGGCCCATGCCCCCCTTCTGAGCTCTCTAAAGGCCAAGCAGACCTCGGGGGTCTGGCCTGTCCAGCACCCACCCCCCTTCTTCCCTAACAGCTCCCCCAGATGGCCAGCCCCCCTGACATTCTCACTGTGCCCACACTCTGCCCATTCCCTCCAGTTCCAGACTGGACGCTTAAAGCGACCTAGCCAGAGGCAAAGAGAGTAAGGCCTGGGACTTCCACTTGAGAAGAAAAATAGCTGTCTTTGCACTAAGGGGAAGAGCCTGAGAGGCAGAGTGAAAACATGGAGAGACGCAGGCTGCTGACAATGTCATCTGAGTACCTGGATCCAGCCAAGCCTGAAGACTGAGTTCCCCCAGAGGGTATGAGAGGCAATCACAGCTGCCTTTTGGCTGATGCTGGTTTGAGCTGGATATCTATCCCTGCAAACAAAAGATTCCTGACTACTAGTGTTGGTCCAATGAAAGTCCAGCAAATTTAGTGCAAAAATGGGTCAATCCACATGAGCTGCTGGCAAGCAGAATTAAGGGGAGAAATCTAAATGATTTACCATTTAGGGGACCACCACAGGTGGTCAGTAATGTGAACAGAAAGCCTGACAGCTACACTTGAGAACTTCAAATTCCACTGAACAAGGCTGACCCTGCCCATGCCCTCCCCGCCACCCACCACCCACCTAGACACAGGCCAAGCTTCACTGCATATGGAGCTAGCCACGCAGCATCCCTTTCCCAGCATGTGCTCTCGTTCCTGATGCAGAGGGAAGACACCAAGAGGGGATGCACCCTGCCCCAGGGCCCAGGGGATGGGGGCACCCATCCTCCAGGCTCAGTCTCGAGTCACCTCCAGACAAGTCCCGGCCACATGGAGCCTTCTGCAGGCTGATGGCCCAACAAAGAGAGGACAGGTAGCCCAGGACATCCAGGCAGGGAGGCTGGCTTGGCTAGAGAAGGTGATGCCAATTAGAGACCCCTCATCCTCAGCACGCTGCAGACGGGACCCTAGGGGCAGAGGGAAGAAGCCTGCTCAAACACGGCCCTATTACCTTGCCCACATTCCTTCAGCCAAGCCTTCAAGCAGGGAGTGGAAGGACATCCCTTCCCCGAGGACACTGCTGGTCAGATGGCATTGGCAGGGAGGGGCAGAGGATGACCGGGGACAGTCCTGCAGTCTACCACACAGGACCTGCTACCCTGAGCGCCCCACCTGATTAGCTCATTTTATCCTCACAAGAGTCCTACCTAGTAGAAGCCACGAGAACCCCCACTTTGCTGAGGAGACTGGGGTACAGAGAGCTGCAGAAGCAGGAAGCCCCTAAGCCCTGTGCCCAGAGCACAGAGCAAGGGTTAGGGGAAGAGGGTGGGATGGAGCTGGGAGAGGACAGGCCTTGGGCCCCAGACAGGACCCTTGTCCTTGTCCTACACACTGAAGGGTTTACACAAAGGAGGCAATAGGATTGTTTGTATTTCGAGACGGTCGCGCTGGCAGCTGTGAGCACTGGAAGCAGGGCCAGCTCCAAGGCAAGGGAAGCAGCCAGGAGCGGCCCAGCAGAGCAGGGTGGACACACCAGCCAAACGTGCAGCCAGGGTCTTTGTATGGCCTTGGAGACCTTGCCCCTTGCCTCAAGGCCCCACGCTCCATCTTCACAACCTGCGGTCCTGTCTGAGCCACGCAGGGAGGTCTGTTGACTATTCTTCCCCTTAAACGTCGTTACAGCCCTTGTCCTAGAGATTCTGCCTCCTGGGGAGAAATGCATCACTTTGGTGAACAGTTCTTTCAAGGCTGGATTCTTGCGATGAAATTTACCTTCAGTACTTCAAGTCTCAGATCAACTCAGGATGGCTGACAAGTGAGGCTGACGCTGCACCTCCGCACAGCCCCTAGGTCCTGTGGGCAGGACGGCCACCCTGGAAGTTTCTCTACGTGCACCAAAGGTTCACCCTGTGGATGGGGGTCCTTCCTTAGATTTACACCAGGCCTTCCCTCTCAGAGACAACAGACCTTGATTTGCTTGTTGTATCAGTATCTAAGACCTCCAGGGCTATGTGGGCCCCCAAGCTCCTTTTATGTTAGTTTCCTGAGGCTGCCTTAACAAATTGCTACCAACTGGGTAGCTTGAAACAACAGCAGTCTATTCTCCGACTGTGCTGGAGCCCAGAGGTGTAGCCAGGGTTGGTTCCCTCCAGAGGCTCCGAGGGACTGTCCCAGGTCTCTCCCAGCTCCGGGGACCCTCAGTGCTCCCGGCTGGTGGCTGCCTCGCTCCCCTCCCACCTCAGTCGCCACACGGCTGTCCTCTGTGGGCCCCTTCCTGTCTCCTACAAGGACACTCTTATTGGATTTAGGGGCCACGCTAAACCCACATGACGTCATATCCATCCTTCCCTTAATTACATCTGCAAAGACCTTATTCCCAAATAAGGTCACATTCTGAGCTTCTGGGTGGACATGAGTTTGGGGCGACACCAGTCACCCCAATACAGGTGACAATTCCTCAGTCATCCATTCTCCAACTTGTAGGGGGGTCCCAAGGCCCCCTCAGAGGTGAGGGGCAGTGTGGAAACAGCCTGTCCGTTCCGAGGCAGATCTCCCCAACGCAAGAGAGTCCATGGGCTCCACAGGGCCTCCCTGAGGACCAGCTCAGACGCGGCTTGGGCTTGGAGTCCAGAGCATTCCATGGCATCGCCAGCAGATGTGTCCCAGCTAGTAAGGTTTCCACTGCATTCCACCGCCCTTCTAGGAGGAAGGGTCTCTGCATTGTTTATTTGCCCCATCTGCAAAGGTGGCGTCCTCATGGGCCAGGGAGACCCCCCTGTACTCGGGCCCCGCCAGACATGGTCCCACCTGCACCCCTGCCCAGGGGCAGCCTCCCTGGCTGCTAGGAGGAACGGGGCTGCTAGGAGCACGTAACGGTTGTTTCTACAACCTCTTAGAACCTGAGGCAACAATTTTTAAAAGCGCCTTAATTTATTTCTAAATCAAGACAAACATAGCATTAAATCATTATCAGACATGAGAAAAGCAAACAGCTCATCTGGCTTTCATTTGACCCCATTTATTTAGAAGTAGCTTTCAAGAGGGAGGAGAGAAGCAGGAGGGAAGAAACAAAGTGACACCCCTAACAAACCCCCTGGACAGGCGGGTGCGGTGGCTCACGCCTGCGATCCCAGCACTCTGGGAGGCTGAGGTGGGAGGATCGCTTGAGCTCAGGAGTTCGAGACCAGCCTGAGCAAGAGCCAGACCCCGTCTCTACAAAATATAGAAAAATCAGCTGGGCGTGGTGGCCGCCCCTATAATCCCAGCTACTGCGGAGGCTGAGGCAGGAGGATGGCTTGAGCCCAGGAGTTGGAGGCTGCAGTGAGCTATGATGATGCTACTGTACTCTAGCCCGGGTGACAGAGTGAGAACCTGTCCCAAAAAAAAAACAAACAAAAAAAACCCCACAGCGCTCCCTGTGAAAGGTGGCCCATCTTCGTGCAGGGAGAGAGCGGCCACTGGGCTCAGAGCCCTATCGGGCATCCGTGGCACCTCGGGATCCTGGCAGGGCCCGGCCTGCTCACGTCAACCCCCAGTGCCCTGTCCTGGTCAGCCAGGCCTGGGCCAGCAAGCGGGAAGGCAGAAGTTAATTCAGATGCTGCTCCAAGTTGAGGGGATCAGCTCAGAACACCGGAGGTTCATAAAAGGAGGGATGCGGCCGTCGTCTGCACCCAGAGCACAGAGTGGACTAGACCTGGGTTTGTGCCCAGCAGAAGAGCCCCCCACCGATCTTCTTTGTGTGTGAAAGGGCAAAGAGACACCCAATATCACAGCCACCACCAGGCCCAGCTGGGGAGGGGACGGGAGGGTGTCCTGACCAGCTGGCAGCAGCTCCCTCCCAAGCCAGCCTCCAAGTCCTCAGGTCATCCCAGCTGGGGCAGAAGCAGCCCTCTTGGGGTGGGCAGCTGTGGAGGAGGCCGAGGCCCCAGTGCCCCAGGGAGCTGCAGAGAGTGGAGTGTGAGCTGTGGGGCTGGCAGAGAAGAGGCCTGCAGAGTATGGGAGTGAGGTGGCCATGGGGTCATGGCCCCATCTACGAGGACCGGGCCCCATGTTACCGGGGCCTGGGGATCAGGGCTGGGGAGCCCCTGGGGCAGGGTGCCTGCCCACCCCAGCCCACCAGCTCACAAGGCATCTGGCCCAGCGCAGCCCCCAACCCTTCTCCAGCCTTGCCCCCTCGTGCCTCCACTCCCGGCTGTTCTTTTGCCTCTGCTGGTCCCTGTGTCCCTCTGCTCCTCTGTTCTCTGCTCAGATGCCACCTCCTGGGGCAAAGCCACCCTTCATGCCACACCCTGCTTCTGTCCTCAGGGCTGTCAGCACTGCCTGACAGGACACAACGGGTCCCACTTTCCACCGTCTGGGCCTCTGGAAGGCAGGTCCTGGGGCAGGGATCACAACTGTCCCCCCTGGCACACAGGAGTGCTCTGTCCACACTCTAGGTCGGATGAGTGTGTACGCAAGCATGGGACGAGTGTCGCGGGCTGGTCGCGTCTCTCTCCAAAGGCCAGGCTGCATCTTCCGTGTGGGCCTGCGGTGAGCTGCTGCCCCCAGGCCTGCCCAGGCACACCCAGGAGGGACTCCCACTGCCTGCCCCTCACACCTGGGGGGCACCGTCCGCATTTGGTGTTGCAGGTCCCCATGCTGCACCGTGGGCAACAACGCAGGGGCTGTACCAAGTAGGCTGGGACGATGGCCACAGCGCAGAGGCATGTCCCGCAGGAGCCCCGTCAGTGGCAGCTCGACCAGCTCTTCCTACCTCATCCTGGGCACCCAGAGCCACAGGCACCTGACGTCAGGTCCACCTTCGTCTTTGCTTTACAGACCTGGTACAGATAAGGGGCTCCTGGTGTCCTCCGTGCTACATGGACAAAATGGACTCCTGGTAGACCTGCCTCTCGAGGAAAAATGGCAGCTCCTTAATTTTCCAGAGGGGAAAACTCCTGACGAAGAAGGAGCCTCTGCAGAGCAGGCAGCCCTCGCAGGTGGGAGGTGAGCCAGCTCTGAGAAGCATGTGGAAGCAGGAGGAGGTGCAGGTGAAAGGGCCCCCTCTGCCCATTCTTCTCAGCCAGGAGAGTCCCCAGTTAGGCCTCCAGAATCCAGACCCTGAGCCATGTGAGTGACTTCTCAAAGTCCTGCCAGCCCAGCAGGGAACTTCTGTCCAGGGCTTGACATTGCCTCAGGTGCAGGAACTGGGATCAAAGTCCAGGACGTGTCCTCAACTCAGCAAGTCCCATACTTGAGGAAACCAGCCCACGGAAGGCAGAGGCGGCGGCACCATAAATTACTCAGCCCTCCCCACGCTGGGAAGATGACTTGAAATTCTGACCTGCCTGGAGCAGAGAGCGGGGAGCCAAAGAAGGTGGCTCACGCCACGAATGGTGGAGAACAAGGGACTGCTACCTTTAGGGAGGAACCCTCTTTATAAAGAACCCCCCAACGTGCCTGCATCTCACGGAATATGGAGACCTTTTAGGACCCCAACAGAAGGACCCGATTCTTCAACCACCATCTCAAGAAGCCAGCCTGCATGGTCACTGTCACCCACCGTCCCCACGGAGGCCACCCTTCACTCTCCTCCTGCACTGTGTCTGCCGGCGGATGTAGCCATGGGACAAGTGGCTCAGAGCACATCCCTGCCTGAGGTGTGCGGGGTCCTGGAATCACGGGGCTGGGGCAGCCTCTATAGCGCACAGGGCTCCAGGCCCGGGCCCTCCTGGGGATCTGCAGCCCAACAGCCCCCAGCCCCCACCCCGTCTCTCTTGCCTAGTTCCCCAGCGGCCCAAGTCCCCCCCACATCCCAGGCCCAAGGTCCAGGCAGTCACTGAACGCAGCACGATGTATGATGTGTGCGGCTGAGGTTTTCTGCAAAGGGAGGGAAAAACGGTCCCAGTCACCCTCCTCAGCAAGGGAGCAGGAACAAATGGGACATAACAACCTCATAGTCATGCCCACGGACATTACTCTAACCACCAGGGTAAAGCCTGAGCCTTCTGCCCGCACACGCTCATTACCTGTCACGGGTGGCTGCCATTCTGAGGATCCTCAGTTAGAGCCACGCAGCCCTGCGGGCACACAGGCAAAGGGGCTGCGCTGCGGGCGGGCCTCACCCTCACACCACACTGGGGAGCGGCAGGAGCTGGACAGGAGACTGACAGAGTGGGCAGGAATGGGCAGGCTGCCCGGGTGGCACCTTAAGCGACAAGACTTTTGCAAATCACAGCTGCACCTTTGTCACACGGAGCTGCGTAGGAAGCGGCCAAACCACCCTGTTCGAGGCTCTGGCCAGGTCACACTGTGGCCCAGGCCTGGGCGTCTGACTCCAAGCTCAAGGCCCAGTCCCTGTTTCATGGTTGCCTATGTCTGGGCTGGCCCAGGTGGGGACAAGCTGAGTCCCACAGTGGTTAAGCTTTTGCCCTGCAGCAGGCGGGCAGAACTCAGAGGCCACCCTTCAAGAAAAGACAACATGGAAAAGCCACAGACAAAGACAAAGACGAACTAAAGGTATACCATTACATCATAAAAACGCATTTTACAAAGACTCAAATATGTCTTAAATAACCCTTTTCCCCTAGAGTCCAGCCTCCATGATGCTCCTTCAGTCTGTCAGAGTCAGCTGTGGTGTGGGCCTGGGCAGACCTGGGCTGCCACAGGAAACCAAAACAGGGACACATGAAAAAAAGTGGGTCCAGCTTCCAGAAAATAACTTTGAGGGAGGAGATATGCCCCTTACCTGCCCTTTCCTGCTAGATGGAATGTAGCTGTGATGGCAGGAGCTGGAGCAGCCATGCTGGGACACAAGGTGGCAAAACAAGAAAAAAGAGAAAGACCGGAAGCATGGTGACAGTGGAGGTCCATGCCAGCCCCAGGCCACCTACTGGGATTTTTGAATGTAAGAAAAATTCATGTCCATCTTGTTTAAGACAGTGTTATTTTGAGTTTTCTATCACTCAGAGTTGAACCAAACATAACGACTCTTGTCCATTCTCCCATCTTATCACTCCAAACTATTGCAATAGCCTCGAATTTGCCTGCGTCTGGGCCCACTCCAATTTATTCTCCACGTTACTGCCCATATTCTTACCAAAATGGAAACATGATCATGTCCCCTCACCCACCCCTCACATAAAACCATTCACAGGCTTCCTGACACTTTTTAATAAAGACAATGGTCCTCATGGTGGCCTAACCTTGTTTTGCATCAGGATGGCTTCTCAGGCTGGACTCCAGCCCACTGGCCTTTCTCAGGGCCCCAGCACACCATGCCCCCCACCCAGGGCCTTGGCTCTCACTGCCGTGCCCTCTGCCCAGGAGGCTCTCCCCTCTGCCACTCGGACTGACTCATCCTCCAGGGCTCACCTGTCTTCCGAGGAGCCTTCCCAGCCTCCACCTTCTTACTGGAGACTGCACCTCTCCCTCCCTGCTCCAGGCCAGCGACAACTACACATCCCCAGCTACACATCCCCGTTACCGTCTGCCTTCCCTACTCTCCCAAGGCTCCCAGAGGGCAGGGGCCACAGCAGGCAGGTGGTAGTTAACTGATGAGGGAGGGAGGGAGGGAGGGAGGGAGTGACTACCCTGGTCTCTAATGGATGTTTTAGGTAGCTTCTCAAAAGGAAGGCACTCTAAAAGTGGGGAGATTTAAGCTTTAAAAATGTTGAAAGGACAAATCCATACAACTGATTTTCCAGCCCATGGATGAATCTCCTTAATGGCTATGGCTTCTGTTTCATCACAGACATCCTGTGAGCACAGGCACTCTGCTCCCAGCCCGATCTGGACACTCCACCCCTAGAGTGCAGGGCTTGATGCAACTGGCATTTGGCTTCTTTGGACTACCAAGAGCCTCTCACATGGGGACTGAGCATCTTACAATTGTTCACTTGAGTAGGACTCAACAGTAGGGCCAGCCTATAAGAAAATCCACTCCCTCAAAAGAAAAAGTGTGCATGAGCCATTTCTGTCTGGTCATTAGAGAATTAGAGGCGTCCTCCAAGTTGGTGGGAAGTGGAGCACAGCACAGTCTCATCAGAGAGCAGCACCTGGATACAGAGACACTGCTCAGTGCAGCCCACTCCAGGTGTCTTCACGCTTCCCCCAGCAAAGATGCAAGAAAAAGCCACAGCTCTGACCTTCAGGATCTAATTAAAGTGCACATGGAATTTCTTTCTGAAAGCTAAGGACTGCATCATGGTCAGAGCCTGCACAGAGGCAACAGGGACTGAGAGCCACGGCTGAACTTATCTGCAAAGCGCAAACATTAATCACTGGAAGTATCAGTGGGGATGTGTGTTCTGTGTTAGGTCACAGCATGCCCCCTCCACTCAGAGCAGCAGGACCTGCAGCCCCTGGTGCTCCCACCACCGGACTCCTGCCACCCTAGAAGTGACCCTCGTGGTCTCAGCACCCACCTCCTCCTGGCCCCCTGGGCAGGCCTGAGTGGACTCTCCATGAAGGCGCAGGGCACAGCCACCTGGCTGCCCCCAACCACACTGTCCTCAAGGGAAAACCAGGCTTATACTATAGACAGACAACCCAAGAAAACTGTGAAAAGAGAAAACATGAAGAAGTTTACTATAGTATTTTGCTCAATAACTTAAAGAACAGATGTGAAATAATATTAATACCAATATAAAACATTGCATAGCAAATAATACATTATGTTTATATAAAATCCAGTAAGAAAAACAAAATTTTACCATTTGGGATGATTCATAAAATATATTTTGCTAAAAGCAAATCAAAACAAAGTTACAGATGGAGATAACATAGGCCTCGGGTGCACCATGGGCAGAGGCCACTGTCACCACCAGAGTTCACGTTGGTACTAGCCTCAGTGGGTGTCAGTAGCTCAATTAGACATGGGCATTACAAAAGTGATCAGGGGCTCTGCTCCCTCAGCCAAGTTCACAGGTCATGCCAGCAGGCCCCTGAGGCCAAACACTGTGGGAGGACAGACCGCAGAGCAAGTGCAGGCACGTGGGTAGGAGCTGGCTGGGCAGCTGCAGGGAGGATAAGCCACCCTCCAGCCTTCACTGGTAGATGACCTTCACGCAAAATGTCTCTTCATTTTTGTCTTCATGGTCATTGATGTAAATGAGAATCTCCTCCTGCCCCACACTCTGACCAGGGGCAAACCGGAGGCCGATTGTGTAGGTCTCTCCTCCTCCAACCTGGAAATAAGCATCAAAATCCCAGTGTCTACCCTGGGCCGTCTCCGCTTTCTCATCCAGCAACCTATCCACACAGTCACGTACATCTCCAGCAGGACAGCAGGTCACAGGAGCTGACCAAGCCCTCCGGGTGCACCTGCAGCCTGCCAGAGACTGCAGTGCCTGGGATCAGGGTGACACGTTACTCAGACCCTGAGGCACACTCATTTTCTTATCTAAATTTTCCAGTGTTTCGGTGAAGACCCCTGGCACACTGCTCTTTCCCACTCTTGGGAGAAGCTTTGCTAAATCTCTGGCAAATGGAGAAACGTCGGGTCACCCAAGTACAGGATGGCACTTGTCACTATCCCAGGACTTTCTGAAGACTGCTCCTGACTCGACAGAATCACGCCTAAAGGCAGCGCTAACCACCCTCCCCAAGGTCACCCCACCCACCAAGGCATCACTGCTCCAGGAAGCAGAGCCTCAGTGCCTCCCTGGGGACAGCCCCGCTGCACCTGGAAGGAGTCCTCCTTGAACTGCAGCAGGTCAGGGTGGTCGCTGTGCAGGTGGTACGTCCTCCGGGAGGGGTAGGGGTTGGTGTAGGTGATCCGCTTGTTGACGCCCTTCCCTCCACCTGCAGCCAACATGATCTCAAAGGCCTGTGGAGAGAAGGGACAGGGAGATGCTGCAGCCAGACCCTCGGGAACAGCCACTGGCCCCATTTCCAATTATTTCCTGAGCCTACTCTGCACTGTGTGTGGCCCCAGGCCCACGGACCTCCACGTAGATAGGACAGATAGGCTCTCTGGAGCTCCCAGCCTGGGGGGCCAGACAGCACAGGAGCAAGTACCCCCCACCCCTATACAGAACCCTAGATCTCAGTGGCCCAAGGCACATGGGTGAGGCCCCGCAGTGCCTTGGCAGCGAGCCCCCCTCCCCTCAGCCTGCGCTTGTCACACATAAGGACCTTGGAAATGAGCGGTTGGCGGCAGGAGAGGCACACGAGCCACGAGGACACCAGCTGGTGACAGTCTACATCGACCAGGTTGAGATGGACGAATCGGCTGCCCGCCCTGAGGGGCCTCACACTGACATGTAGGTCCTGCATCCCATGAGGTGGCAGCACAAAGACCCCTTTGGGGTCTGTCTTCAAGAACAAGAGTGGCAGGTCAGGGTGGAGCCTCTCACAGGTCCCAAACCCTGTCTCCAGGGTGGGGTGAGGGGAAGGCCCAGAACAGCCTCCCAGAAAGGCCGTACCTTCAGCTCCTGGGGGTGTGAGGTGAAAGCTCTTACTTTCCTCACTGTCTGCATCCCCCGAAGGACAAGGGACAGGCGAGTCAGCTGGCCTGTGACACAGGAGACGTCCACGCGCTGCAGGGAGTGCAGATACACCTGCCACGTCTGCACGGGCGCCACCAGCCAGCGATCCCTGCAGCAGGACGGGAGCCATCTGCACTCGTCCTTGAGGACGGCAGCACCAACCCTCGGGAGGTGGACGAGGGTTGCCGGAAGCTGGGGAGTGGAAGGCCGCACGGGACCAGCCTGGAGGACGGGGGCCGAGGAGACTGCACTGGGGCCCGGCTGCCCTCACCCCTGGCCTCCCACCTTCCCACCTAAACCAGAAGCTCTTGGGGTGGGGCTGTGACTTATGCATCACTTGTCTCTGCACCCAGGACACTGCCTGGCCCGAGGTGCTCAGGAACTACGTGTCGGGTGAATGGCAACATGAGCTTGGCCAAATATGTGTCCTAGACAAGCCTCGATCCTCAAACAGATGGTGCGGGTTATGCCCCGCCCCGTTCTCAGCAGCACTGTGGGAAACCCTCCAGCTCACAGCAGTTCTGAAGGATTTTCAAAGGGCCAGGAGATCCGACTTCAGAGGAAACGGTAAAGGAACCAGCTCATTCTAATGGGGGAGCAGTGGAGGCGATCACATCACGGTCCTCAGGCATAAAGGACAATGGCTGGCCATGTCCCATCTCCCCAGGAGGGACCACAGCCTGACTCCTCAGTTCAGGTTGAAGACTCAGCATGGAAACAATGACACGGGGCTGCCGGGCCACTCCTGGCCCTGTTGTTTCTTCTCTTGGTGGGCACACGACACATCCCACGTCTCTCAAGCCGTGTGTGCTGCTCCGGAGCACAGAGGATGGTTGCCTGGGGTCGCTGCTGGCCACAGAACCCAGCAGAATCCCACCTCACAAGGCAAGGGCCTGCAGAGCTCCTGCTCGCAAGTGTCGGAAGGGGCCAGGCCTACTTTCAATCCACTAGCAGCTCCCAGACCTGCCTCCTCCCCGCCTCTGCCCTGCCCTGCCCCCAGATCCTGGGCCTGCACACTTACCGGTAGATGAAGACAAAGAAGTCTTTGACCTCCGGGCTTGGACCACTGGCCACCTTCAGAAACACATCCCGTGGTTCCCCAGAGCCCTGCCAACCGGATGTGGGCACATCAGGGCGCACGCCACCCTCTTCTCAGCTCTGCCTGACCCAGCCTGGCCTGCAAATCCAGGCCTGGACACAGTAGGTGAGAGCCAGCCCCTATCCCAAAGAATTTATTAATTTTCTGTACTAGTCGGAATTCACTATTCTGTTCACTGCAAAGGAGAAAGTCATTAGCTTCTTGATTTTATATGGATCTCAATAATTACATTCTACAGGAGATTTTATCCAGTTTCCTAACTAGTCATAATACAATTATTGCTGTTATCCTTTACACAATGGTAATTAATAAGTGCCTTAATTACCATTCACTTTATTCATTTTGCTTCATGCCTTTTTTAAATTTAAATTCAGATGATCAAGGAACTGATCTGCTAGTGGAAAAAATAGAAACACATTCATAAAGCTCTCATAAGGATGTCACAATAGCCCTTTAGCACCTTGGAAAGAAATCACTTAGTCAAAAACCTAAAAGGAAGAGGCTCCCAGGAGACTGGTGAGGGGTAGGGGGATGACAGCGGGTAGGGAACTTGCAGGAAGGATCTCCCTGAGCCGGGGCCACAGCACAACCTACCACATTCTGCGTCTCACAAATGACGTTTGGGTTACTACATCGAACGTGGACTGGGGGCTCCTCACCAGGCATTCCTACCCGAGCACCTGGAATAGGAAAAGTGTCAAAAAAACAAAAAATCCTCTCCACAGCCTGGGCCTGTGTTGCAGACCGGCCTGCATGTCACACCATCTAGGACAGGCCGGGGCCTGCCACAGGTGCTCAGCCAACACCTGCTGAGCAAATGGATGCCGCCGCCTCTACCCCAGGACAGCACCAGTGTGCTGCGCACTCCTGCGAGGACACTGGCCCTTCCACCCCAACACGGCATGTCTCTTAGCCACCTCTTCAGGGGACCTTAAAAAGGGAATGAGAAGTGCTCTGGAGCACAGAAGACCCCACTCTGCTCCGAAAGGCACCAATGGAAAGCAAGTGAGCCATCCACTGAAGAGGCAAGTGTTCCCCCAGGAACAGCCCCCCACTCCCACCTGGTAGGCACAGACCTGGACCACAGGAGCCGTGATTTTTAGAATGGTGGAATCAGCCACCAAATGTGGACCTGTCACCTCAGAGAAGGCAGGAAGGCTGCCATTTCAAATCATAAAGGCAGGTGGCAGAATTTACAATGCACCACATATTGCTGGTGTAACGGCACCAGGGAATGAAGTAATGATGCCATCTGCCACCCTTGGGAAGACGTTGTTTTCAAACAGTTGAACCTGCAAAATGCCAGCCACAGGGTCAGCAAGGGACCTGCCTGGAAGTGTGTGCCAGGGAGGCAGGCGGATGGCCTTCTTCAGGAAGGTGAGCTCTGGGTGATAGAAGCGGAAGACCTGGTCCACCACGTGGGGCTGGGGCTCCACAGTGAGGCAGAGCACAGCGATAGGCTTGCCGCCGCTCGCTCGGAACAAGACCTGCAGGAGAGCAGACCACGCCGGGCGTCACGGCTGGCAGGTGGTACGTGGGCAGCTTCACGTCCCTCCTTAGGCAGCACAGAGATCTCTGCTGTCACCAAGACCCACTCATCCCCTCAAATGAGATGGGAAGGTCAGGCATCATCAGAGAGGCAGGGACAGAATCTGCAGTGGCAGGTGCCTCCTCAAGGGGACCACTGAACAAGGCCTAGGCCAGTGTGTAACACAGGGTTCACATGTGGACGTGCTACTGTTATTTCTCTAAGTAAGGCACACTCCTTGAATGTTAGTGAAAAAGTTCTGCAGTCTCAGCATCAAAAACCACTTCAACCATAATCCTACCTTCCTACACCTTGGATGTGTGTATGCAGAAGTCATTCTAGAAGGATTTCAACATTAACTCCACCAGGTCCTCGTGGGTGGTACTGGGGGTGGCTGCGTTCATGGTCGAGCACATTAGCACCAGCTCTTTGATCCCGGATGGTAAAAAGAGGCTGTGCCTCAACCAAAAGGGCTAGACATAGAAACCTTCCTGTTTTTAAAAAAAGTTATTTACTAAAAAAACTTATTTGTCCAAAAGAGGTACTAATTTGGACAGCTGATATAATGGGTATCTTTATTTCATTATGCACACACATGCCCAGAGACACATGTATACGCATATATGCACACATGTGCACATGCTTCCACACACATGCCTAAGCACACACAGAGGAAGAGAGTGGGGGAGGGGTAAGAATGGAAGCAAGATCTTTCCAAATACATCTTGTTTTATAGTTTGATTTTGGACTTGTTTAAATGTTCTTAGTTAATTTTAAAACTAAATTAAATCAAAAAGATAAAAACAAGGGAATCTCTATGTACTGAAAATAAACTGAAACAAATCTAACTGTATATCAAGTTGGTGATATAACTGCCCAGAGAAGAATTTGTTAAGTAAATTTAAAACACAGGACAAAAAGGACCTAAGGAAAAAGCATCACCCAGAAACCTTGAACTGCTGTGTCTTGCTTGTGGTTGGTACTGACATTGTAAAACACACATGCACATGTAACGGCCAGTATGGCCAGCAGCATCAGGCCAAAGGGGTTTGACCAGTGTGGTCAGCAGATGGGTTATATTCAGAGGAATTGGGCAAATAAGTAAATATATTGAAGAAAACAGGAGACAGGTTTCTCACTAGCAGAAATGGGAATTAGAAACACAGAAAACAGACAGACAGTGGGAATAAGCCCTGTGCTGTCACACTGGTACTGGAGGAATTGGTGTGAATTCATGGTCTTCAACATAGTTAGAAACAGAAGTCTGTGCCCCCTACACACATATATATGCACACCAGATATCTACACATCATACATGCATAGGTACAGGCACATGCCTCTTAGGTCTATCTGCTGAGAGGTACTAGCAGCAGTGACACCTCAGCAATAATGATCACAGTTAGCACCCAGATCTTAGTTTCTAAATCTCATTCTCCACCCAAAGAAAACTTAGCTAAATGGCTGATATTCCAGAAATGGGGCAGAGGAATGTAAGCTGAGCCCGGAGCACCTTGTTGTGCCAGACAGTAAGGAAGAGCTCAGAGAAGAACAAGGACATGTCAACAGGACGCAGGAGCCAGCTTGAAGGGGCTGCCACTGGTCAGTAGGGGATAATATGAGTATGAGCAGCAAAATAAATAATGATAGCAACAAAATGAATAAGATAGGAATTCATAGTTCATAAAGATACAAAAAACAAATAAAATAAATGAATGGTGTGAAGGCAAAGCTCTATCTCACTTAAATGCCAATAATAAACGTAGAAGGAGTGATGGAATTTGAAAATCCCCACTAGGCAACCATCACACCAGCTACTGACAGGGGCGGCGTCCCCAATGGATGCTGAGGCCCCGTGGGTATGAGCGTGACGAAGAACAGGACGTGCATATAGTCTCAGAGTATCTCGTGACAAAATACTTACTACTTCCTAATTACTAAGTACAAAATATTTCTTCATTAATTTTATAGGGAAAAAGTGTGGCAGACACCATCTAAACTAAACGAAAAAGTTAACATCACCAGGAATAGAACAAATCAACATCGTGTCCCTCTCAATACAATGTTCTGAAAATAACACAGCAAAATGTCTGTGGAGTCCCTGCCCCAAATACATAACCTGGGTCTAATCATGAGCATTCAGACGAGCTCCACTGCGGTCATCCTACAAATATTCTATCCCACAAGACAACTGGCCTGCACACTTCAGAATGGCCAGAGCCACGCGAGGATGGTGTGGACAGTGGGCCGGACAGGACCGTGAAGCACACTGGGTGGACCTGGGCAGGCAATCGGTTGAGCACTGGGGCATTTGTGAAATGTGAACGGGACCTGTGATGAGAGCCTACGGGTGTCAATTCGCTGACTCCGGGGCTCTCCTTTGGTTACACAGGAGAGGCGGGTTCAAGACAGATCCACTCTGAGTTTCAAGGGGTAAAGAGGCATTATGTTGGTAACATTCACAAACTGTCCAGGAAAAGGTGCATAGAAATAGAGAAACAGCAAGGCAAATGTGGCGAATGTTAACAATCAGGAAATCTGGGTAAACAATAGAGGGAATGAATCTAACATTTATTCTGACTTCCCAGTACAAAGTATACTTTAGGGCAACCAAACTGCTAATGAGGAAAGTTCTTGTTTAGAGGAAAATCACAGGAGGAATGACAGAACTAGAATTTCACCATCTGCCACCCCGATGGACCGTGGGTGTGAATCACGAGCCCCAGGTGGATGGCTGATGGAGACCTTATAACAGACACATCAGGCCATCAGCACCTGAGCCCACGATGACAATGACCAACGTGGCCTCCATGGTTGCCGTGGTCAGCCTACACTCAACAACCCCAGAGACAGAGCACCCAAGGACAGTGGGTCCTGACCCAAACAAACCAAATGTAAAAGGCCAGTGGGCACAGCCCGAACACTAAACAATACTGAGGATTTGTGTTAACTCGAGAGCAGTGATGACAACATGTGGTCAGGTTAGAAAGAGTCCTTATCTGTCAGAGATACACACTAAAGTAATTATGTAACTAATACTAACTAATAACTAATAACATTTCTAGGATTTTCCTTAAAACTCCAAATTCATGAGTTCATAGTTTTGACATAAAGATTATTTTAAAGCGAAGACATCTGAAATCTTATCTGAAGTTCCCTTATCTGACTAGAGTGTGACCTCCTGAAAATACAGCTGCCACCACCCCTGTGAGGGAGTGTCCCGAGAACTGCAGGAAGAAGGCAGGCTGCCCATCCCATTAGCATTAAAAAAATAGAACCTTCCATACTCTCCCACTAAAGCGCTATCCCTCACTCCCTTTTTGTCATGCTGCTTTATAAACCCTCACCTCTAGGTACCCCATCAGTCACTCATTTCTGAATTCTCTCACTTATCTGTTCTCCTGTTCACCTGTCTATCGTCAGTTTATTTTCAGGACCTCACCACTGGACCTAAGTTTGCACAAGAAAAGTTTCCTCCCAACAGTTTTGACAACCGGATGGATGGTCAGGATTTCCCACACAGGTAAGGAAAAAACTATTAGCTTCATATTTAATCTAGAGCACTAAATAAAGAACAGATGTATTCCTTAGGTAAAGGCAAAGCTAAGGCTCCACATTTAAATAAAATAAAAGCAAGTTTTCACTGGTGACGGGGCCTGGTACACATAGGGGACCACAACTGCAACTGCTGTGAGCCTTGGGAATGTGGGGCTATCGTCAAGAGCTGCCCCCTTTGCCTGGGCTCGCTGAACTCTGTTCTCAGGGTGGGCGGCAGGGGTGCCCTACCAAAAAAAATAGTTTCAGAACTTCCTTTAAAACGAGTGTCTGAGGCTCATCTTAAGAATATCCTATCAGCCGGCTGATGAAAAGCGTGTGCCTTACAAACACAGCCTTCCCTTAGGAAGGAAGGTAATGATGGATTAAGTCTTATCTCCAGGAAGAACCACACACACACACGAGTGCACGCGCACGCACGAGCACAACCAAGGGATACTGTGGGTCAGGCTTGTGAAGTGGATGCAGGCTGTGAGAACTGTGCTTCAAGGGTGACAGCAGCAGCCACCGGGACCGCTGGGCTTCACACCCAGAGAGCCAAGGGCTGCCAGAAGGCAAGATGCCAGGGATGTGTCCATGCTAGACACTCACTCAGGGGCTATGCTAGCATCTGGGGAAGCTGACACTGCCCTGCTAGGACATGAAGAAAGTCCACCTCTGAGGCCCTGGCCCTATCCCACCCCTGCCCTAAACCTGGCCTGACCCCTCCCCTCTAGGAGGGCAGAGAAGGGCACAAGGGTCATGCCCAAAAGGACCCACATGACAGCAAACTGATGACACACTTGGCTCAGTCCACTCTGGGGACACTTGGCTCGCACTGCAAGACCATGGGAAATCTCCGGAATGCCTGGGACCAGTCTGTCTCTTTCTGCACCTTTACCTTGGCATGTTTAGTGGGCATTGTGCTGGACTTCCAAGGTGTTCCGGCATCTGTGCCCTTCTCAGAGCTCAGCTCAGCAGTGGCCTGCGAGAAACCAATTAGCACAAGTGGGTGAGAGGGTGGTGTTCTTGGGTGATCAGCACTTGCACTGTGGGAGCAGCTGCCACCACGGGCTAAGAGCTCCTGTACATGACCTTGTTCACTCTCATGCTAACCCTCTGGGCAGCAATTGTCGTTAGCAGCCTCATCACACCAAAGAGGAAGCTGAGGCTGTCGTCTCCTAGAAAGTGGCAGATCCCAGATCATAACCTGGCTGTGCCTGAGGTCCCCCCCACTGTCCTTATGGCCTGTCCCAAGAGCCAGCATGGAAACCTGTGCACCTCCAAGAATCCCTCAAGTTCACCTTAAGGGACGGCCATCGTCCCACAGAGCTGACTCAAAAGGTCAGTCAGGAGCTGAAACACCCGCACCCCTCTCTGGTCTCACCCACGGGTACGGCTCACACCTCCCACACACACCACCCCCAAGGCTGCACCTCGTGTGGGGAAGCCAATGCTACAGTCAGAAGGGGGGCAAGCAATATCAACTGCAGAGTAGGAAACGCTAGAAGATTGATAGCCATTAGCTCCACCAAGGTGTTAGAAAAGCCTTTGACCAATTTAGTAAAGGGAATTAGGAGGGGACGGTCCAGACTTCCAGACAGCCACCAGGCAGGAGGAGAAGGCTCTGGCTGCCGAGCACAGTATGGGTGCCGCGGCTCCTGTTGAGTAACAAGCAGCGTGGCCCGAAGGCCAACCCGTCTGCACAGGTACAGGAGGAACACCGGCAAAAACCTGAAGGCGTCCTCAGTTTCCCGCTGTCATTTAGCTAAATGGCATTTCCCTCATGTGTCCATCAATAGCACCTGCACTGAGGCTGGCAGCCCCACAGAGAAGCTCTGGAACTTGAAGGGGATGTGGGCGGTCTCCCGGGGGCGCAGGAAGAGCTGCGGGGCCAGGCTGCCGCGCAGATGGAACATGTCCTCCTCCACTGGCGTGTGCAGGCCGGCAACATCCTTGAAGTACCTCCACTCCCGACTGTCCACGATGATGCTGGGGAGGGAGAAATTCTTCCAGGAAGGGTCCCACGGGAAGATGCAGCTCACCCACCCAGAGTGGCTCTCAGAGGAGCAGAATGAGGAGTGGCCATGCTCTCGGGCAGAACCCCAGTCACCTTGGAGGAGGTGCCCGGTTATGCCCAACTCAGACCGGGGCTGAGACCCACCTGAGCTCAGGGTTGTCAATCTCCACAGTCACCGTGTGCTGCGTGTTGTGGGGGTTCTTAAGTGCAAATTCAAAGAACTCGGCGGTGCCCAGAGTGGCATAGAGCGTGTGCTGCGTGGTGATGGCCAAGCTCAGTGCGCTGGTGATGCTCTCAGCCTTGGCGCGCTCCCGGTAGGCGGCAATGACCTGCAGGTCCCGCAAGTGCTGTGCGCGGATGCTCTGCTGAGCCTGCAAGATGGGAGCCAGCTGGGTGGACACAGTCCTGGGCACACTACCCTCCTTGAGGGGCTTGGTTTGCCGGCCACCAACTGCACACCCCCACACCAGAATACCAATTTCTTCTGGAAAATCACCAGAGCCGCCCCCTTCCTTGACCATGTGGTCAGGGTGGGTCTCAGTTGGTGCTGGACAGAGATTCACTCGCCGTCCCCTCCCCGTGGAGTCTACGCAGCAGCCTGGCTTCCCTCTGCCCTGGCCTGCAGGTGGCTGACCCCAGGGGGGAGAGTCTGCCCTGCACGCTCCCGAGACGCTCTTCACAGCCACAGGCTGGCACTGGGCACAGTGGGAAACAGGCAGCAGTGGCTTCCAACAAAAGAGAAGAGAATGGCCTCCAAACTAAGACTGGTGACAGGACTCACCTGGCCAGGTCCCCAGCGTGGCACCAGAGTCCATGGAAAGGGACATGTCCCTGGCATACTGAGTCTCCCCAAATGACCTCACGCTGGGTCAGGGTGTGGATACCCCAGCACAGAGTGTGGACAACCCGCATGCTGCCTTAGTGAGGCTCGGCCACCCCCGCCTCTGGTGCCCCAGTGACCCAATGGTCTTGGCCAGCATGGAGATGCTCTGTAGCGTAGAGACTGGCTTGTTCTTCTCGTGTGCCTTATATTAAAAGGGAGGCCCATTGCAGGCTGCTCTGCAATATCTGAGGCCTGGGTGGGGCCACCCCCATGCCGCAGAGTCAGCCAGGTTGCAGCTGCTCCAAGAGCCCACCTCAGCCAGGCACTGGGAACCTTCAGTCTAACCTCTAAGGAGGCTGTGATGTCAGACAGGACAGGCTGACTTGAACACTTTCAGACTTTAACTCAAAAGGTGAGGAAAAAATTTGATTTCTGACTTAAATGACTTTGGATTACCTTTCCACTGTCCAAAACTTCGGCCTTTCCTTTGCAGGGGTGTTGACGCTGAGCCTCTAACCTCCCTCTGGGATTTGGAAACAGGAGGTGGCTGTGCTGACAGGGGAGGCCTCCCTCTGTCAGACTGTGATGATTAGAGGTTTTCAACATAGTGGAACCTCTGACAGGCTGTGCTGGACAATGGGGCCACACTTGGGTTAGGATGCGAAATAGAACAGAGAGTGGCTTTTCAACCTTGGAGTTCAAATAGTGCATTGCTCTGACGTACATCCTAGGTCAGGGGACATAATCTATTCTGCCCACCAGTGAAGTGGTCCCCAGGATGACACAGTGGCAGGTTTTAGGGGTGTGGCCACTTGGAGATGGGAGCAAAGCTGGCCTATTAGACTGACTGTCCTAGGAAGGGCATAGTGATAGCCATGCCCTGGTTCACCATGGATTTGATGGTCAAAGCGATGAGTAGACACAGCATGAACCTGGGGGCTGTGAGGAGGGCAGCTTCTTGTCCACTCCTGCCTCCTGGAATCCTGCAGAAGACGTTGGTAGCCGAGCACCCCACAGAAGACAGGGTGACTCTTGATTAGAAGGTTCCAGAGCATGAGCCAGGCAGGCACAGCCCTGCCCTCTCTCCTCTTTCTTTTGGGATCCATCTGCCTGAAGACAGCCTCAAGTGCTCACATTGCTCCTGCACAGGCTGTAGGTTTTGTAATAAAGACCCTGCCTGTGGAGAAGGCTTGCAGCAGCCTGGTGTTACCTGTGATGGGGTGAGTGTGTCCGTAAATCCCAGTATTAGGAGGTGCACTTGCCTCCAGATATCAGCCAATTCTCCATTATTAGCTTTATCAATAGTCATCAGTAAAATAGAGGTGACATTTTAGTCCCCATCGGCCACACTCTTAACTTACATGCTGGGAAAGGTAATGAGGTTCACTGGGCCCCTCCATCCAAGCATCCAGCACACCCAATGGGGGACCCAGAAACTGGTTCAGGGATGGTGCCTGCTGTCCAGGCAGAGCAGTGAGGCCCAGTGAGCCATATGCTGGAATTTCTGGAAAGTAAAGCTCTCTCTCTGCAGCACTTGGCATGAGATGAAAACAGGAAATGTAGGACTGGTGCCACCATTTGCTCCCACAAGGAACAATCCTGGGGCTGTTCGGATGTCACTGCAGGGGCCTAAGAGTGAAGCCAGCACACAGAGGGCAGGTGAGGTGAGAAGAACCAGGCCCTGGTGGCCAGATACAGCCCCAAGCCGGCACTACCTGGGGACAGTCCAGCTCCCGGGTCAACATATAGGTTTGCTGCATGAAGAGAACTGAGTGGTGACCAAGTCGGTCCCAGGCTCAATGTGTCAGGACATCTGCTCACACATGGAGTGACTGAGCCAGAAACCAGAGGGCAGGCCCTGGAGACCCTGCAGGCCAGTGTGCATTGGGCTGTCACTTGCAACCCCACCCCCACCCCCACCCCAAGGAGATGAACCTGCCAGCCCTTCTCCCCAGGCACAGGGTCCACAGAGAAGGTGTCTCCCCCACAGGCCAGCAGTCACACACATTACCCTGACCTATGGCAGTCACTCCAGGCCAGCCACTGTCCTGGGCCCTGGAGTGGCCCTCTGTTCACACACTGGGCTGCCTTCATGTCAAGGGAATCTCAGAAGATCTTTCTCAAGGCCCCTGTGGTTCCTGTCTTCTATAAACCCATGAGGTACCACAATTCTCTCCTCCCATTTCTTAGTTGCAAAATACTAAAGGGTCTATTTAGATTCTCAGCCAAAAAAGGAAACTTTTCTAGTCAGAATGATTATACTGACAACCCAAGATATGTAAGTCACTCAGAGCTCTCATCCCCAAACCTGGGGGAACCTCAGAATCGCCTGCAGAGCTTTCTTAAAAACCCAGGCTCCGAAGACACCCTCCCAAGCCAATTAGAACCAGAACCTCCAGGGGTGAAGCCAAGAATCAGCTTTTATTAAAAGCGCTCCAGATAATCCTGACTTGTAAATTTCCCCTGGTGCCTGAAAAAGTCCACTTCTCTTACATTCCACAACTACCAGGAGGAAGATAAGGGAGCGCGCTGGAAGAGAGGAGAGGTGGAGTGCACAAGGACAAAGCCTCACCAGTCTGCTCATCCGACACCAGCCCAGCTCTCCTCCAGCCTCCTGCAGGCGCACGGACCTCATCCGCTCCAGCTTGCGCCTGCGGACGGCATCCGCCTCGCGGCCAGCGCCCTGGGGCCCCTTGCTCCCCCGGGTGTGGGTCAGCAGCACGGCCGCCAGCTCACTGTCCACATCAGCCAGCTTCTGCGCCTGGACCACGTTTTTCCCCACTGAAAGGGTCAGAGAAAGAGTCAGGGTGGATGTGCAGCATCTCCCTTCTATAGGCACACATGAGGACAGGCTCCCAGAACCACCTGATCCAGGCAGGGAGCTCAAAGAATGTGTTTCTGGTTCTTTTTGTAGGTCCAACCTGTATAGCTCTGAGACGTAGATACAGATGGTAATTTTACAATCTGGTCTCCACAGCATCCCTCCTTTCACCAGCCTCTAAAATAAAAGGAGTTCTGATTCTGGTGCTTAGATAGAAAGTTACTACCATGTGATTTTCTAGGGAAGAAAGTGTTTTAGAAGCTCGCACTCCCAGGACTTTAAAAGGCCCACTAACACCCTCACCCAGGACTGCCAGCCTCAGCTCACAGGCAGCCCCTCCGGGGAGCACCATCCTGAGCCCTCAGACACATGGTCACATTAGATCCTCAAACCCGCCCTGTGTGAGGGCATCGTGAACCCAGAGCTCAGATCAGGAACTGGGGCTTCTGAGGGGTTGCACCCTTGGCCAGAGCCCTCCAGCTTGTCAGGGGCAGGTGGAGCTCGGAGCAGGCCTGGCCCCAAAGCTCCTGCTCTCAACTCTGAGGAATCTGGCCCAGAATAGACTCTCACCTTGCTTGGATCACAGAACCCCTCGAGCATCTCAGGCCACCTATCCCCAGAGAATGTACACAGTTGTACCTGGAGTTTCAGGGGATTTGTGAATCCTGGAGGCCTTGCAAGATGGAACCCAAAGGCCCCTCCCAGCTCTAACAAGCCACAGTGCTGGACCCCTCCTGGAGAACCCGTTCAAGGCCAACCAAGTCAGGGGCCATCAACACAAGAAAGCTCATGGCACACGATCATCTGCAAGACTTGGGGAAAACGCTGCTGAAAGAGCACCTCCCACTTGTAATTCCAGTGACAGGCATTTTATATTCAGGTCTGTGAAGTCTTAAATTTTAAGGGGATGGAAAAAACTTTAGTTTCCCTGCGGTGAAAAATATTTTCACCAAGCCCAGGTCTTTCTTTCCTAGGCTCCATAATTGGTTTGTTTCTTCTATTAACAACATGGGAAATTTCAAATTCATTTTTAAAAATTGGCCCATGTTCATCCTGAACTTTTCCTCATTTACTCTGCCCACAGATGAGCAGCTGACAGACACAAGTGCCACTTGCAGAATCACCACTTCTTTGTGAAACAGCACAGCTGGCTTGCAGAGCCCCATCCCGAGGGCGCTGGGTGTAGTGAATGTGGGGGATCGACGGGGCCTGTGGGTCCCCAGGAGCACCATGTCTCCTGGGGACAAAGGTGGAGTTTTCATCTCCAGCTGCCTGAAAGACATGTCTCTCTCCAGATGGTGCTGAACTGAGGGTGGCAAGGGAGTACCCGTCCTTCCAAGGGAGCTCAGCAGGTCTCTGAGCTGCTCTAAGTGGGTGCACCTCCCCAGACCTGAGGGAACAGCCACAGCCTGGCCCTAGATGGAGAGGGGCATCGACACTACCACAAACGCACACATGCACACACAGCTTTTCACCTCCTCCCCACCCCCACACACTATCTACTATTCATAACCCCCTGCATGAGGGTCCAACAGTCTCAACTCACGTCTTGGGCCTCCACTCCTGAGGAGGCTGCCTCCAGGGAAGCGACTGGTTCCGCTGTTCGAGATGACCCGAGATCTGGACGGTGGCAATGAGCTAGAATTTCCTACTCTCTGTTTACACGAGTGTCCTAAATGAAAAACACCGCTGGCGTAAGATACTAACACCAAATGAGAGTCTGAT
This sequence comes from Daubentonia madagascariensis, assembly GCA_023783475.1. Classification (NCBI taxonomy): domain Eukaryota; kingdom Metazoa; phylum Chordata; class Mammalia; order Primates; family Daubentoniidae; genus Daubentonia; species Daubentonia madagascariensis. The sequence goes on along the minus strand of JAKFHU010001557.1, from coordinate 9,001,258 downwards.
GAAACAGATCAATCCACCATAATAGTTGTGGTTTTCAAATCACCCACCCACACCCTCTGACGTGCTAACATCTCACAGTGCCACTCTCTGGTCTAAATTTGTCTTGCAATTGAGAGACAAAAGGTGGGAGCTTATTTTTCTTTGAACTCTTTCATCTTGTGGTTTTTTATTCTTTTGCCATCTCAGCAGCAGCCTCTGCTTTCTTGTGATGAATCAAAGCACGTGGCGTTCACAGTTCACTTACACACAGATTCCTACTTCTGGATCTCTGGATTGCAAGGTGGACTGTTTCACAACTCACCTTGGCCTTTTGAAGGTTGCACTGTTTACAGCAAGGCCTGTGTGCACTCATGTGTGCAAACATCTGACTCCACGTACAACTCAGGGTGGAAGAGCCTCCACAAACTAGAACCTTCACTGGAGCCGCTACTGTAACAGACACCTCTGGAGAGCAGTGGTGTGGCCTCAGGATTAGCATGTCCACAGGGAGACACACCAACATGGGAGCATGAGCCTGCAAATATGAGCGTCCCAGAGGTCGCAGTGCTCACCCACAGGCATGCTCTCCTGCAAGGTCAGGACCCACAACCTCTGCCTGAACTCTTGGGGTGAGGCAGAGCACAGCTAATGAAGTCATGTTCCAAAGTGAACTACCCAAGTTGCACACAAAATGCTTGTGCTATTGATTTCCCCAATTTCAACGAGAGTGTTGCACACCCACAGGCCAGGGGCATCCTGGCAGCCTTCCTGGGAGCTATTACAAGGGGAAATGCCTTCCCCTGGGCTTCCCACCTCTCTGCAACCCCTGGCTCCCACCTTCCCTCAGTCCCAGCATAGGGAGGTGGCCTCCCCTGTTTGGCAGGGCCCCTCCTCTGGCCCTCTGCAGATCCACCTGCTGCTCTGGGTTCCTTCCCCTCTTGCCTGCCAGGAGCTGCTGTTTTCAAGGGCAAGCTCAGTGCGGGGTGCATTGCACATACAGGTGACCGCAGGTGAGCCACATTCTCCGTCCAACCCAGGTTCTCCTGGTAACAAAGGTGGAGTCTTCACCTCCAGCTGCCTAACAGACATGTCTCTCTCTAGAAGGGTTATGAACAGGCTGGAAAGGAAGTGCCCATCCTTCCAAGGGAGCTCAGCAGGTCCCGGAGGTGCTGTAAGTCGGTGCATCCCCTCTAGACCTGAGGGAACAGCAGCCTGGATTTCGGAAAGGACCTGCAAGCCAGATACTGAACTGTAACTGGTGATGCCCAAGGCATCAGTTCAATAGAAGACCATCCCCCCAAAAAGACTGTGGAGGGCAAAGGCCCCAATCTGGGGGTGGAGAAAGACTAGATTTAGAAATTAGACAGACTGAGAACAACCTCCCACAGAATTCCAGGAGAGTTTTCCTAGCAGAGGGATTGAAAGCTCCTGACACAGCAATGAAGATAGTACCTTCCCCCAAAGAACTTTCATTCTCCTAATTGTTAAGCTCCTCTGGTCATCTTGAGTGTTTGCTATGGACCTCAGCCCATGCTAGGCTGGCCTTCTGCCACCTCCTACAGGCCACAGCTGCTCTTGGTCATCTGCTCTTGCTGTCTTCTTCACAGGTTTTTTCAAAACAGAAGCTCAGAAAGCAACCCTGGCCAAGGCGCTGATGCGTTAGCTATCTTCTCCCGTCTGCTGCACGAGCACAGACACGGAATTCCACTGCTCAGAACAGTCCCCAGAGGCAAGTTCAAAGCTCATGGGGTGCTCAAACATGGGGTCAAGCCACCTGCTCCACGTGCTGGGAAGTCTGCCTCGAGGCCAGGTTTGGCAAGCAAGCACTCGTGGATGTCCCCGAGAAGGGCTAGACGGCAGGGCCACCTCCCCCTACCCCTGGTAGCAACCAGGAAGGCCAGTAACATATTTGTCCGGTCACCTCTTCCCAGGTGAATTTCATTCTAGCCAATGCCCCAATAGCTGACACTACCCCATCCCACTGTTCTTTCTCCTTGACCTTGACATCAGCATTGTTATGTGCAGGACAGCAGCACTGACCTCCCTATCTGCTCAGGCCCCCACCACACCCCACACAGACGATGCCTCTGTCTCCCCTACTTGCCCTGCACTGTGCTTCCGCCTGCAGCCTACCCACCTCCTCGTGGCACCTCCAGCATCCACTCCCTCCTCCCCCCGCCCCGGGCCTGCTTCTTGAGAACAAGCTCCTGGAACAAGGACTGTTCTCAGTCTTTCCTCTGCTTCCGCCTGCTGAGGCCCCCAGAGGCCCTCCTCTACCTCCTGTGCCGGCCTGGCATGGCCCTCTCTGCTTCCACACTCTTCACGGGGCTCCCATCATCCGTGTCCAGTTAAAGTGCACACCCTTCAAGTGGAGGCCACTGAGTCTCTGCCCAAATGCATCTTCCCACCTCCAGAGGATCCACTGGTGACCCCAACAGCAGCTTGTCATCACAGAATCAAGATCCTCGTCCCTAAGGAAGGAACCGGACATCTGCGCCCCTCCGCATGGACAGATGTTCACGTCTCATGGCCTGCAACCTGCTCTATCTTCTGCCATCCGAGAAGGTCAGAATCCGAGGTGAGATGGGCACTCAGACTTGTTCCTCAACCATCCATGAACCTGTCCCCCACTGTGCCAGATACAAGGGCAAACGTCACAAGGAAGAAACAGTCAGTGTCCTCAAGGAGTTCCCAGATTGCTGAGGGAAAAGAGCAGACAAACGAGCAGGATGGGGCAGGGACAGAGTGTGGGGTGGGGAGGGGACAACTGCCCAATCCAGGGCCCAGCCCACCGGTGCCAGAGCCAGAACTCCAGCCACTGAAGTTGATATTCACCCGCCGGGGCCCCTGGGCCCCACTGCCTTCCACATGAGGAGATGAAGCTCCGTCAGGACCCCAAGTACCCCAGTTCCCTTCCCACAAGCTCAGCATTGGTACAGGCTCCTCACTGTCTGTATCTCTTCCCACGTGAACTGCTGCTAGGTCTTAGCAAGCTCTCTGTCATGTCCTGAAGACCCACCCCAAGGAGGAGCCTCCCAGTTGCCCAGCAGGTGGGCACAAAGAACCTCTACTCCCTGTTGGCAGCAGTGGCTCCAACCCACACCTGGGGGAGGCCCAGAATTTTCCACAGCTTTCTCAACCACCTTCATGTGATAGCTAGAGGTTCCTGAATCACAGACAAGAAGGCCTTTGGTTCACCCACGTTGGACTGGAACACACACTGGCCTAGTTCAAGCCTGCTAATATGCACCATGCCGATAAGTACAGAGAGACCAAGGAAACTGTTGCAAGGTCAGAATGGGTCCAGACAGCTCAAGGGGGCAAGCAGTCATCATCCTTGGCGCTCAGGCTCTCAGGGGAGCTAATGATGACGACAGCTGCAGCAGGTGGGACCAGTGGAATCCCGTGGGTCACCTTCTGGACAAGGGACGCTGCTGGGCTTCACTCCACTTCCTCTTACTACGTTTGCACCGAGAGCATGCAGGAAAATAAACTGGAAGAGTTGAGTTCACATCTGACTTCTTCGTTCTCACTCAAGAAGGGTCCAGGTCACAAAGACACTGCATTTCAGCAGGGTTCAATCTGTGCCCTTTAATTGGTGCAGGTTTTCTTCCCCTTTGGTGAGACAGAGGGTCACACTGGGACCAGCACATTTGCTGCAGGGGCAGAAATTCCCTCCAAACATGCAGGGCTCCTGAGGCAGTCCTGCAGCTGGAGCAAAGCCACCACTAAGTGTCTGACTCACACCTCGGTCATCTGTCAAAGCCCGTCACCACCTGGTTATCTTTGAAGTGTGTGGTTTGCTGACATCCATCCCCTGAGAACACGGATGCTTGACCCATAGGGCTGCCTGCACTGACGCCTGCCTCTCCCAATAAGGCCCCTCCAGAAGGGCTGCAGAACACAAGTAACAACTGAGCTCCCAGGTGAACTCCCGTCCTATTTCACAACCACGATCACTGGGACAAAAGAAAACAATATGATCCTTGCAATCCCTTTATAATGAAGCTCACTGAAAGAGTAAAGGAGGCTGCTACAAAGTCAAAGGGCTGGTCTAAGAGGAGAAGCCACCAAGCAAGAGGATGGTCCTCTCCCCATCCTAAGAGTCATAGGAGCCCTGGGTTGAGTGTCCCCATCTGTGGCACAGGCTTCCTCTCATGGCCTCGGACGGAGACACATGCATTGTGAATGTGGCCAGTGAAGCAAGGTCCAGGCCGGGGCCAAGCCTGAGCTACGGGCTCCATCATGCTCTGTCACCCTGAAGGCTTCCACAGCCATCGCCCAAGCCGCTGGCAGACAGCTGCCTGCTGCTCCACAGAATAACCAGTTTTATAAAGAAATAAAAGATATAACACTTTTTTTCCTAAAAAATACGAACTTTACAGAGGAGACCCCGGCTCACTGCACTGATACACAGAGTGCCACGTGGCGTCTGTCCTTTGTTCCGGCCGCTCCCTCCCCGCGCTGGAGTCTCGCAGCTGGCCATCTCAGACTCACCCTCCCACGAGCTTATCTCGCTCTTGCAGGCAAAGTATGAAAACGACAATTCGAGATAACATATAACGGAGCCAATCTTTCTTCTGAAGATAAGATTTTAAGACCTGGAGTCACTGCACATTTGTGGGCTGGTGAATTAAATATAAAAACAACCAACACAGTCTCGGAAGCAGAATGCTTCTTGCAACTCCCTTCGTTGTGCGAGCCTTTGAATAATGTCTGCTTCTCACATGTGGCTCGTTTATTTCTCCAGAACCTAATTGAGTTCTGCGGTTTCCATATTGTCTGTTTTCCAGGCTGCCTCGGATTTTACATTTGTAAACAAGCAGGCAGAAACCTCCGAGCAGACTTAATGAGCTGTGCGCCCACTTCCCTCCTCTGCTGCCACTGCGGCGCTGCCAGCCTCTGCGCTGTCAGCACGGGTGGATGTGGCCCACGGGGCTCTAGAGCTTAAAATCAGGCTGGATTTTGAGGAATGGAAAATTCCCTAATAAAATGACAGAGTTTTTGAGTCCCATACAGACAGACACAGCCCCAGAGATCTCAAGCAGCTTAGTTTTGTTGTGTTTTCAATTCTGCCCAGAAAAATCCCAAACCTTTCAGAGTACCCTCCAGGGAGAGTCAGTGGGTCTGTCCTTAGCCCTACAGGGTCCCACGATGTCCCTGCCTACCAGCCCATCAGCTGCCCCGTCCTGTCAGAGCCCTCTGTGGAAGCCTCTGGACTGTCCCAGGATGACCCTCCTGCGCCACCCAGCTTGCACGCTCTGCCCACCACTGGCGCAGCACATGGGATGGAGACAGGGACTTTGCTCAGCGTCTCTGATGAGCAGCCCTGGGGACACCTCTGACACAAGGTCACGGTCCTGGACCAAAAGGACACACATTTCTCCATCCTCCTCTCCTGAGCGGTAGGAAAGCTTGGGACATTTCTCTTTTCCCTTCTCCATGATGGAACAGTTCTACGGGCTGCTACTCCAAATGAAAATCACTTTATTTGAGGATTGAGCCAGTCACTTTATTTGAGGATTGTCACAGAGGTGCCCCACAGATAGCACCAAAAAACACATGCAGGCGAGCCTAAGAGGACTCACGACCTCGAACCCTGATCAGAAATCAGGAATACCAAACAACTGGTGCCAGGACAGACATTGGCTGAGGACACATGTTCAGCAGCCAAGCTAATAAGGATTCCACTGATGTGCTACGAAGCGTGTGGCGCCAATGACATGGCACCCATGATGTGGCCACTGCTCTGAGGGAGCTTACACGCTAGGGGGGGAGACGGGCAGTCGCTGGAGAAATGGTGCAAAGCCAGGCACAGCCGGGGGACTCTTACCCACATTGGCCAAGGTCAGGTACAGCCGGCCCTTCACCACTGAGTGGACGCCGATGGGCTTGACGCTGCCAAACCCAGTCACGTCTCCACTCACTGCCATGGTGTCCCACTCATATTCAGTCATCACAACTTCAAGCTCCTGTGAGACCTGCACAGCCGGCCGTCCCTGGCGGAGGAGATTCTGCGGAGGAGAAACACACGCTCAGAAGCTAGAGTCCGTTTCCAGGCAGCCCTACAGGTGGAAGCGGCTCCCCAACCCACCAAGAAAGGCTGCTGTACTGCATCGGAGGGGAGGCCGAGCCAGACCCAGCTTCTTATAGGCAGGAGTCCTCATGGCTGGGGTCCTTTTTGGGATTCTTAAATAAAATACAACCCAATTTACCCAGTGAACAAACACCGCCAGGCGTGGGGGATGCACGAGCAGGCCTGGCAGCCACCCGGGAGAACCGTCCCCTCTGTGGAAGCAAGATGGGGAAGGAGGGAGACGGAGCCACACAGACTGAGTCAAGCCCAGCTCGGGACAGTGAGCGCTCCAGGGCAGAAACCCTTCAGGAGAGGAGCCTGTGGGCAGAGAGGGCTGGGGAAGCAGGCTGGGCCATGGACACATGCATGGAGACCCCCAGGGCCAGGGACTAAGGCTGCAGGGTGGCCTATGGGTCCAGGGAGGGCCTGGGGGACCTGAGGGGGCTGGCTGGGTTGCTGGGCTGAGGCCAGATCGTGAGGATCTCTGTGCCAGCCCGCGGCTGGTCAGAGCAAAACCCCAGCTCAGGACAGTGTCAGCAGGACCTTCTTGACTGGGGTCTTTCCTGCTTATCAAAGTGAATCCCTCAATGCTCTGCTTGTGGGGCACGCCTGGGGGTGACAACGGAAGCATGGACTGCTCCAGGCCCAGCTGGGACATTCTTCACTGTGTGGCCTTGGGAAAGCACTTGAACTAGAGCTTCTTCACACACAAACGGAAGTGTGGGACCAGACTGAGGTCCTGGGTTTTGTAATTCTTGCACTTCTCCTACAGCAACAGAAGTGCCTCTCTCCAGGAGTGGGGATGCCCAGACTGAGCCCTCCCTAGTGGGTCTGGGGCTTCCAGTCACTTCAGACCCTGCTGCTTAGCGTGCTCGGCCACACAGCCCACGTTAACCGCACATACATTTGTGGCTCAGGAATTCCTGAAGACTCCTTTGGAGAATGGCCAGTAAGTATAAGAAACAATATTCAGCCTCACTAGGAAGCAAAGAAATGCGAACAAAAACAAGGTATCATTTCTCACCTATCAAAATGGCAAAGGTTTTTTTTTTAAAGGCTAATGCCCCATGAAGGCATGTGTATGGAAACACAGGCATGCTCTCACCTCCACGCAGCACAGGCCTTGCTGGGCCACAGGGCCGTGCCTGCCTGCTCCCACGCACCTGCAGCCCTCAGAACTCCACTGCTGGGAACGTGCCATTTGCGGAGAAAAAAGCTTCAGAGTAAGAACTGGGCTAAAAACTCTGCTCTGATCATTGTCAGTGTGACCCTGGGCCTCCGTTTTCTCCACTGCATGACAACAGGATTGCCCCAAAGGGCTGGGCTGCGGGTTACAGTAAATGAAGCCCACAGCAGTCACCAGAAGTAACTGTTCTCATTGCCAAGACAGTATGATATTTTCGTTATCCTTAGGAAATCAGCTAGAAAAGTAAAATTTAACTTCAAGATGTCCATTGCAATGATTAGAAGAAGGAAAAATCACTTGAATGTCCAACGACAGGGAAGATGCAAAGCAAGGTGAAATGCATCCTCATTTCGCAGTAAATAAATCTATCAAAGGATAAACAGAGCATCTTAACTATCTCAGGATCTGGAGTCACAGGGGATTATCTTTTCCTATTTCAATTTTCCATCTTTTCTACCTAAGTTTTAAAGTCAAAAGACTTTATTTTAGAAAAGTAAATTTTAATTTTAATTTATCCAAATCTGTGTCAATAAACACAGTGTTTAAGAAGCTCTTGATGTAAGCTACAACACCCAGTCCTTGCCCTCAGGGATGTCAAGGCCAGGGTGGGGACAGACAAGCAATGGCCCCAATAACCCAGTGGGGCCCTTGCCATGACCCCGGCGGGAACAGAGGACCAGGGTCAGGAATCAGAATAGCAGCCCACACCTGCTGCATCCTCACTGTCCGCAGACCCCACCGAGTGCTCTACGCACACTGCCTCCCAATTTCCCCTACCCCTAGAGGACACATCCTCCTCACAGATGAGGACACCAAGAGCTGAGGCCTGGGGACGCTGAGTCACAGGATCAGTCAGTGGGGTGGGAGGGAGGGAGGAGCAGGCAAAGCCCCAGGGGAGGAGGAGCCTGGTGTCGGGGGACCCCCAACCCCTGCACTCGTGGGATGGGGGGCCACCCAGGAGCACATGGCAGGTGACGGAGCAGAGGAGTGACAGGAGAGGATCCGCACTGCTTAGGGACTGCAAGGCCACCGGAGGGGAGAAGACTTATAGGGAAGTGGAGGGGGCGGCTGAGGCATGAGTCCAGAGGAAAGTAGCTATGTGAGAGTAAAGGAAGTAGATGAATTTCAGAGATGCAGGAGCTCTATCCTCTTCCACCTCCACCTCACAGGCTGGGAGGAAAATTCTTAGGACATAATGTCTACGAGTGGAAGTGGCTCCAGTCCTTGGCCCAGGCATTGTCATGGTAACTCTACGTTGACCATCTGGGGTCCCCAGGGGAGAAGGCTTGGGGAGAAACCCCAGGGAAAAAGAGTGAAGGAATGGATGGATTTAGGTTTCAGTAAAGGAGGAGATTGGAAAAGCACAATTTAAAAAATAGATTCTAATTTTAATTAGAAATGGAAAAGCACAATTCATGCAACTGATAATAGGCATCAGAGAACACATCACTCCCTGGTCACTCATGCATTCATTCGTTCTGCCTTGAAGGCCACCTCTGATGAGCCAGGCCCTCCTGGTTCCTGGTGGCTGCCCTCGGGGAACTTACATCGCCACGTCAAAGGAGAAGAGGTAACATTACCAGGTTCTGATAACGGAGTTTGATCCTAAGAGTTCACTGAGCAAACACCTAGCATTATAGAATTCAGACTTTGTGAAAAATCTTTTTCTTTCAGAAAGCAGTGAATGTGGCACTGTTTTTAATTAGTGAACAAAAAAGCTAAACCACAGTCGAATGCTGGACAGTGATGGCCACTACCAAGCAGACCTGGAATGGTGACTTGTCTCGTGAGGGCCACGGCACCTGTCCTGCCGGAAAGCCCCTACCTTCATCTGGACAGCAGCAGATCCGAGGAGAAGCAAGGAGTCCCCGTCCCAGACGTCCATCTGTAGAGTGTGTGAGGCCAGGTAGTGGATGAACCAGCGCTGCTCGCCGGGCTTCAGGAGCCCGGGGTCCACCATGTACCTCAGCTGGAAGCCAGGAGACCCTGTGCAAAAGAGGCCCCAAATGAGTCCGGAAGTAATTGGAGTCATTTATCATCTTTACACTTCAAGAGATTTCTGCTTTGGTCATGATTACTAATTTCTGCTTCCATCATAGCCACGGTTAATAAACACATTAATCAAAAACATCATAAAATATCCAAATTAACAAAACCAAGACTCATGTTCAGGAGAATACATTTCTTTCCAATATACATAATAAACACCTCCTGAAATAAGATTTATGGTTCTCAGCAAGTCCTTGTAAAACAGTCTGTGATGGATGAGGGGACAACGCCCTGGTGAGGCTCACTGGGAGTTTATTATTCTGGGCACACAGAATCTCAGGAAAAATGTAGTCTACATCCGCTGTCAAAACAGAGATACTCACACACACACAGGCAGTGCTCAAACTGAGATCAGGCTTAGCACACTCTGTGTGGGAAACCTGGATCCCCCTCGCCCAGCCCCGCGGGTACCCTGGGCTGCTCCCTTGTGGGGTCTGCTCCTGGCTACCAGGCTGACTGAGAGATGGGAGCTGGACCGCCACCCCTGCCATCATCTTCTTCAAGTGGCATTATCGTTAATCCTAAATCGACAAAAATGCCATTGAAATCATTATTATTAAAGTGCAGGGAACAGCAATGCTGGGAAACACATTCAAAACACCATTTTTTCCCTTTTCTATCAATAATGGTAACAATATTTATGAAGCCCCCAGTGAACTGTTTACTCAGCACCTCCAGTGCCAGGCCCGAACCAGGCTGAGGTTTATGACTGGGTTGCTCTCCACCCCAGCTCCAGCCACCCCCACCCACAGGGATGACCACAGACTGACGTCCCATCTGCTTTCCTCAAGACCAGGAGACAGTGCTTTTAGTGGAAGGAGTGCAGTGGATGGGGACAGGGGACACAGCCTGAGACAGGGGCAGGGGGAAAGCAGAGCCCCAGGGTGGGCCCCAGGGAACTGGAGCAGGGACCAGCTGCTTAGGCCTGGCACTGTCCGCAATGGGAGCTTAAAGGGGCATCTCACAAGGTGGGAAGGCAGGTGAGGAATCAGTACAAGGCTGAGGAGGAGCTGGCAAGAAACATCACACAGTGACGTGCAAGTCCCCAGTGTGGTGACCAGACCAAGCACCCCCACCCCCTGCCCTGGCCCCACAGGCCAGCTCTGAGGACTCCAGCATCTAGTCAGAGCTCAGGACATACCCACACACAGACAGGAGCCCCACAGCACTTCTCAGAGGAGCAGTGGGCCCTGGAACAAAGACACGTGAGCACCAAAGCCTGGGCTTGGGGCACTGCCCAACCACTAACAGGGGCTGCAGGGGAGGCAGCAGCACGGGCCCACCCCACGCTGGCCAGACCCCTGCAGGCTGACTTCCCAAATGACACCCTGGGCCTCTCCGCACCCCCACTTCAGCCATTCCTACACCACAGACCCACCCAAAGCTCTAAGTGTGCCCCGAATGCAGCATGTCTCCTCTCCCAGCCAGCTCCATCACCACCACATCCCATCAGCTGCGAGGTTTCTTTCAATACTACTATTAATTCACTCACTCAGCAAACAATGACGGTGCCACCCCACCACACGCCAGGCCCTACATGGGGTAACATGGGAAAACAGGACAGGCAGGGTTCCTGTCCTTAAGCGCTCAGGGTCTCTGAACACAGAGCCTATAGTGTGCTGAGTGCTCCTGGGTTGGGGGGTGGGGTGGTTAATGTTAGGCGTCAATGTGACCAGATCAAGGGATGCCCAGAAGCCGGTAAAGCACTGTTTCTCGGTGTGTCTGTGAGGGTGTTTCCAGAGGATACCAGCACGTAAGTGGACTGAGAGAGGAAGACCCGTCCTCAGTGTGGGACACCACCCAATTGGCTGGAGGCACAGCTAGGACAAAGCAGGTAGAACAAAGCGGACATTCAGCTTGCTGGCTTTCCCCCAACCTCTGGACTTGCACCTGCGGCCTTCCAGGGGCTCTCAAGCCTTTGGCCTCAGACTGGGGGCTGCACTGTTGGCTTCCTTGGTTTTACAGCTTTTGGACTTGGCCTGAGCCACACTACCGCCTTCCCTGGGAGCCATGCTACCAGTTCCTATCATTCTCCAGCTTGCAGAAAGCCTACTGTGGGACTTCATCTTTATACCTATGTAAGCCAACTCTCCTTGTTAAATGCCCTCGTGTGTGTATACATATCACATTGGTTCTGTCCCTCTGGAAAATCCTAATACAGGATGCCAGGTGCAGGGGCCATCCTGGTCTGAGTAGTCACAGGCCTCTTAGACCAGGCCTCCCACTCTTTCCACTGCAGGCTCCGACCTCCCCACTCCTGTCCAGCCGACACAAATGGCTCCTCAATGGCCATCCCTAAGGTCCAAGCTCCTCATAGTACAGTGCTGCCAAAGGACCTGCCTAGAGAACCCTGTGTCATCTCCATCCCACTCAGAAGTCATAGCCTGAACAAGGAATAGACCCCCAGAGGGCAGTGGTACCTTCCTCCCCAGCTTACCTCCCTTCCCCATTCACAAGCACCATGCCTGCACCTGGCTGGAATCCTTATGCTTTCTCAACTCAGCCCCACTCCCAGGTCCAAATCTGTGTGGAGGTTCTTCCCTCTGGCCAGACGGCCCTCTTCCTTCCCTCTTCTCAACCTCTACCTTTCCTTCACGACTCACAAACACCTCCTGTTCTGTGCAAGCACCCACAATTCCCTTGGATGATGGACACTTTATAATACTAACATCTACTATTCACAATGAATGTATAACAGCTATGAATATCCATGCGCCAAGTAACAAAGCAGTAATCTAGAGATGCAAGAAGAAATAGAAGAAAACACAATAATTACAGAAACTAACCACTTTCCATTCAAAGGCAGATCCAGTGAAAAATAAATAAGTAAGGATACAGAAGACCAGACTTGTTAATGTGTAGAGAGTACGCAGATATATATCTTAACACTGTGCCCCACTAATAGAGAATAAATCTCTTCAAGTATATTTGGAACATTAATAAAAACTGACCATATATTAGGCCACAAAAAGACCTAAAATACACTCCATAAAGTAGAATAATACAAATAATATTCTCTGATCACAATGCAATAAACTTAAAACAATAAAATTTTTTAAAAGACAAATTCACAACTCATAAATAACTTTATGTCAAATGGTAAGAAAATCAAAAAAGATTTTCTAAAAATAATAAAAATGAAAACACTACTTATCAGTAACAAAAAAAATAACAGTAACCAAAGGAAAATTCACAGCCTTGGATACTATATGTCCATAAAAACAAAAGAAGAAAAATGAATTAAGCAACTCAAGAAAGTTAGAAAAATAACAATAAAGAATACCAAAAAGAAAGGAGAAAGAAGGAAATAGTAGTGACAAACACAAAAGTTAATCTATTAGAAAACAAGAAATTAGCAAAATCCATATGAGGTGAACGTTAAAACTCTTCAGAAAGACACAAAAGTAGAAATGAACAAATGGAAAGGCATCCTTGTCCTTGGATAGGACATCTACCACTTAGGTGTGAAGTCTCCCCATGTTAATCTATTAATTTAACAGAATCCCAGCAAAGATACTAATAAGTTTCTACAGAAAACTAAATAAGGAAGAATATCCAGAAAAACCCTGTGAGGAAGATCAGTGTGGTGGGGGCTTGCCTTACTGGAAATCAAGGCAACTATAAGATCTCTGACTAAATAGTGTGGTCGCAGTGACGGACAGACACAGTCCAATGCTGAGGCAAACTACGGCCCACGGCCAAATCCAGCCATCAGCTAAGAATGGTTTTTATGTTTTTGAAGGGTTATAAACAAAAAGAAGAAAATGGAACAGAGATCACATGTGGCCCAGAAAGCCAAAATATTTCCTATCTGGCCCTTAACAGAAAACAATCAGCCAACTTCTGGTCTAATGGAACAAAATAGAAAATCCAGAAATAAACCCAAGTATGTAAAAACAGTTGGTCCATGACAAAGGTGGCTCTCAAGTCCCTGGGGAAAAGATGGACTTCTTACTAAATGGCCTTGGGTCAACTGGACAGACACCTGAAAAAGGGATAAAACTGCATCCATACCTCCCATGACACAGCAGGGTAAACTGCAAATAGACCAGAAACATAACACAGAGAATGAAACCCACAAGTCCTAGAAGGACACATGCTTACGCCTCTTTTCAAAGTGGGAGAGAAGGAAGCCATTCTACCTATGACTCAAGAATCTAGAAGCAATAAAAGACTGATACATTAGATTACATAAAAATAACTTTTACATGGCAAAACCCACCATAAGCAAAGTAAAAAGACAAATGACAAAGTAGGAAAACACATTTGCAATTTATAACACAAAGGTTAATCTCCCTAATAGAGAGCTCCCAAAACAGAGGACAAAACAGACTAAAAACTGATAGAAAAATGGAAAAAGATATGAATAAAAGTTTGCAGATAAAAACAGACAAATATAAAAGCTGTTCAACTTCACTCATTATAAGAGAAATGCAAACTAGAACTTCACTAAGATCGATTTCACATCTATCATATTGCAAAAATCCCAAAGTTTAACAATCCATTTTGAGGACTAGGCATAAGAACAGGTATCCTCCTGGACTGCTGGAGGAGCACAGAGGAGGACACCCAGACAGAGGGGTGCTTGGCAGTGTCTGTCAGCACTGCTGAAGGCTGGATTCTGTAATCCCACTTCTAGAACCAGAAACACAAGGTTATTAAGTACTGCATCATTTGATATAGCAAAATACTAGAAATGACCCAAATGTCCATCAGTAGGAGACTGGTTGAATAAATTACAGAACGTGCACCCAATGGAGTACTACACAGCTACGGAAAAGTATGCGGATGATTTCCATATGGAGTGAAACTCAGGATGTAATATTAACTGAAAAAACAAGGTACAAAAAACCAGGTGTATTTGGTATGCTACCTAGTGAATAAGGAAAAAAGGGAAGTAAAATATAAATATTTGCTTATTTTTGAAAAAACAAACAAAAACCCTAGAAGTATAAATCAGAAACTAAAAGTCTGGGGTGGAGCCAGAGGGGCTAAGGCAGGGTGCCCTGAGCATACACAGGATCCCAGCTTCATGTTCTAAGCACTGTAAATATTCAAAAAAATTAAATCAAAAAGGAAGGAGACCAAACATAAAACTGAAAACAAATTAGAACAAATGAATCATACTAAATATCAAACTGGTAACATAATCCACAGAGAACGGAATTATTTCAAGGGCTTTTGGTCACACTAAACCAACTCTACACCCTTGGTGGAATAGAACCTAAGACAAAAAGAACTGCAAAGAATCTGAACTTCATTGGTATGTGTATTATTAATATTAACATTAGCAGTGTAATTCTGAAAATGTCATATAAATGGTAAGGTTAAATAAATAAATAAATATATATATTCACGGGAACCACAACTTTCTGTGTAAGAGAGATACAAATAAAGTAAGGAAAACTAAGGGAAAAACTCTAAATCTTTACTAGAAATATCAACATGAACTCATTTTTAATATATCTTCCAAGCTCTTTCCAGGGAAAGGCTTCAAAGCCAGGAGCCCCAGGATCAAAGCACCCCCGATCATGACTGCTAAAAAGCCTTCCTCACTTAGGAGGACCGAGCTCCTCAAGGGGCGCGAAATTGGCCTGGGACACGGTGCTGTCCCAGAACCCCCACCTGAAGGGTTCCCACTGGCCAAACGAGGGCCAATTTGTGCACTGAAAAGTAACAATAATGAATGTCACACAGCACATCAATAAGAATCCAAGAGATCACAGTAATAATTAAAAAACAAAACAAAAACCCAGACATCTAAAACCCCAACTGCCACTCTAGAGTAACTCCTCCACCAACGTCCTACTCTGAGAAGTGGCGATGAAAGGGGAAGTATTAAACACAGTCCTATCTTTTTGGAAGACATATATGTAGTCCACCCTGGTTGACAGAGAAAGTTCTTTTTTAATAGAAGAATGTCAGCTAGTAAGGAAAGAGCAAATGATAGAAAAATTACCATTTTGAAAACTCAAATAACTGACCAGGCAAAGCTCAGCCAGGGGTGTTAAGACAGGAGGTGGAGGGTGGAAGGGAGCAGATACTCCCAGGAGCCAAAGAATGGCCTGGGAATTCCTCACTAAGTGACCAACTCAGCATCACAACAAGGGATCCGATATCTGTGGCTTCTGAGGGGATGGGACGTGAAGCATAGCCCTGACTGTTGTTACTCACGCCAAAATCCAGAAGCAAACTGTGCCTTCAGCCCCAGACAACATGAGGAAACAATCAGATAAACACAGAACATGGGATGTAAGACAACTTGCTTGGTCTCTTCAAAAAGTCAAAGTCATTGGAAAAAGAATGTAGGGGACTATTCCAGATTAAAGAGGTAATTACAAATGTAATACACGAACCAGATCAAAAAAATATACATGGGGGATAAATGGGGAAATTTCACTATGACGTTGTTATTAATTATCTTAAATGTGATAATAGAATTGTACATGTATGAACTAAAATTAAATAAAAGGCTTCCCCCCAACCGGCTGACTGAATGGACCCCCTCCTGGCCAAGAGGATATCCTAAACTAAATTGTCTGCCAGGAGGAGGATGTCAGACATGCCTCACCATGCTCCCATCCCTTCTTGGAGATGTCCTTTGTAACTCATCAACAGGCCTAAGGCCACACAAGACAAACCTGCAGGTCCCCAACTTACACAACAAACATATGTGATTTGTCTCTTCCTTATCTAAAACATTCCAAGCCTTTAGACAAAGCTTCATTTTTAACCAATTACAAGTCAAGGAGTCTTTAGACCCACCTATAACCTATAAGCCCCCCGCTTCGAGATGGCCTGCCTTTTCAGGCCAAGCCAATGTAAGCCTTCCACGTATTGATTTATGACTTTACCTGTAACCCCTGTCTCCCTAAAATGTATAAAACCAAACTGTAGCCCAACCACAGCGAGTCCACTTGCTCAAGGCTTCTTGGGTGTGGCTCCAGGTCATGGTCCTCAAATTTGGCTCAGAATAAACCCCTTTAAAATTATTTTACAGAGTTTGGCTTCTTTTCCGTCGACACATGTATAAAAGGATATCCTTATTTTTAAGAGATGCACATTGCATATTCAGAGGTAAAGTGTTGCCATGTTTGCAACTTATTTTCAAATGATTCAGAGTGAAAAAAGATAAACAGGTAGTTAAAGCAAGTATTTCAAAAGGCACCAACACAATTTCTGTAGGTGGGGACGTAGGATTAGGGCTCTTGGAGAAGGCAGGGGAGAGATGAGGATGTCTTCACTAAGGAAGACACAGGCAAGGCCACACCGGACGGCCCAGAGCGGGACGGGACGTCAGTCTGATGGGAAGAACGTCTCTTGGCTGTGGGAGCCCAGGGAGAGACATGGAAGACTGTTCTTTAGAATAACAGATGCTCTTGGCCGACCCAGAGTTCAGTGACTTCAGCTCCGACACTGAGGAAGACCCCACAAGACAAAAACACCAAAAGGAGCCTGTTGGAAAAACCGAAGTCCAGGCCAGAAGCAGAGGGAGCAAAAGGAATGGCGGCGCTGTGCCTGTGGCGGAGGACAGGGCCAGCACAGGCAGATTAACCCACCAGAAGTCACTGGGGCCTTCCCGGGAGGGTGGCATCAGCAGCAAGTGGGGGCTCGCTAGGGGAGCACCCCTTCTCTCCAGGAAACGAGGCGACAGTAAGAAACACCACCCCCGACTCAGAACACCTGAAAACCAAGGGAACAGCTGTCTCTGGGGGCCTGGGGCACAGGCTCCTCCACGCCCAGGGCTGTGGGTTCCAGAAGCTTCAGCTCCTTAGTTTCTCCCCCTGGGCCAATGCAGCAGGGCCTTGGAACGAGCCTGCTAAGGGCTCTGCCAAGAAGACAAGGTCTCAAATCCCGCCCTCCACGAGCAGATCCGCCATCCAGACGCAGCAACGGCACAGGGAGCTGCACCCAAGGCTCCTTCCCACCCGCCCTCATGCACTCAGATGCCCCTGAGTCTCTGACAATACCAAATTTTGGATTGTGGTAATTTAATTTTACTTGTAGTAACTATTCAAGGCCTGGAAATTGGCTTGTTTTCTAAATGTGGTGGGTATGGAGGCAGTGCTTTTAAAATCTTGCGTGTCCTATTAGCCCTTTGGACTCTTTAAACAAAGGTCATGAATCTTGATCTCTACTTCACATGATACACAAAAAATCAATTCCAGATGGATTCTAGGTCTGAATATAAAAAGGATGGATAGATAGATAGATAAATAAATAAAGCTTCTAGAAGACAACATAGGAGGATATCTTCAAGACTTTGTGGAAACAAACTAATTTTTATGTCCAGCTTAGGAAATCTATCCATTAAAGAAAAGACTGATAAATAGACTTAAAACAACTGTTAACCAAAAGACACCATTAACAAAGTTGAAAGGCAAGCAACAGAGTGGAAAAGATATTTGCAATATCTAAACAAGTACTTGTGATCCAGATAGATAAAGAATGCCTGTAAATTAAAACACACAAACACACATGCACACAAACACACATACACACAGACAACAAAATTTTTAAAAAGGGCAAAAGACTTGAACAAGCACCTCATAAAAAAAAGACATCCTTAAGGCCAAGAAGCAATATAATGCTCAATACCATTAGTCAGGGAAACACAAACCACAATGAGCTGCCTCTGTACCAGGCTGGTTAAAAGAAAGAAACAAAACCAGCAACCACTATATATACATATAAAATAAATAAAATAACTGACAAGGATATGGAGCAGTTCACGCTTTCAATCTACTGCTGGTGGACAGGGAAGCTGGTGCACGCACTGATCAAACGTGACACGCACTACCCCACGGCCTGCAATCTCATCCCAGGCACCCCACAAACGCACATGCACACCAAAACACTGTCCACAGCGGCATTATTCAAAAGAGCCAAAAACTAGAAACAATTCCAATGCCTACTTGAATGGATACATGTCATGAACTCTCCAGACACTGGGTTTCCATGCAGCCAAGAAAAAGAAGAAACTACCGCTATAGACTGCAACAGGGATAAATCTCAGCGACATGACGATGAGCAAAAGTTGTTAGATTCAAAAGAGTACAGAAAATATGATCCCATTTAAGCTCAAAAAAATGGGCAGAACTGATGTACTGTGGTAGAATTCAGAAGAGCAGTTCCCTGCGGCGAGACCTGGTGTGAGGGGGCCTCTGCAGCAAGTTCTAGAGCCCCATCTTGGTGGGGGGGTAGTTTCACAGATGTGTTCACTTCATAAAAATTATACCTTCTATAAAAATTAACTTAAAATGGATCATAAACCTAAATGTAAACACAAAACTATAACACTCCTAGGAGATGACATAGAACAAAATCTAGATGACCTCAGGTTTGGAGATGACTTTTTAGATACAACACCAAGGACAATCCACGAAGAAATAACTGATGAGCTGGACTTCATTAAAACTAAAAACTTCTGCTCTGCCAAAACATACTTGTAAGAAAATGAAAAAGACACGTCACAGACTGGAAGAAAACATATGCAAAACACATATCTGATAAAGGACTGGCATCCAAAATATAAAAAAACATCCGTTCAGGTATCTGTCTGAACAGACATCTCATGAAAGAAGATATGCAGATGGCAAATAAGCACATGAAAAGATGCTCAGCATCATATGCCATTGGAGAACTGCAAATTAAAACAACGAGACACCACTACACACTTACTGGAAAGGCTAACATCCAAAACACTGACAACACCAAATGCTGACGAGCACGTGGAGCAGGAGGACCCCACTCATTGCTGGTGGGAATGCAAAATAGCACAGCCACTTTGGACGGTTTCGTGGCTTTTCCAAAACTAAACATACTCTTACCATATGATCCAGTAATCACACTCCTTGGTGTCTACCCAAATAAGTTGAAAATTTACATCCACACAAAATCGTACACACAAATGTTTATAACAGCTTTATTTAAAATTGCCAAAAATTGGAATCAACCAAGACGCCCTTCAGTTGGTGAAGATATAAATAAACTGTGGTACATCCATACAATGGAGTATTATTAAGCAATAAAAAAGAGCTATCAAGACAGAAAAAGACATATGGAAACCTTAAATGCACATTGCTAAGTAAAAGAAGCCAGTCTGGAAAGGCTACCTACTGTATGATTCCAACTGCATGACATTCTGGAAAAGGCAAAACTATAGAGACAGTAAAATGATCAGTGTTTGCCAGGGGAGAGAGGGAGGAATGAACACGTAGAGCACAGGGGTACTTAGGGCAGTGAGCTGACTCTGTATGATACCATACTGGTGGATACATGATGTTATGCATTTGTCAAAAATCACAACTACGTAAGGCAAAGAGTGAACCTTAATGTAAACTATGAGGTTTAGTTAATGATAATATATCCCTATTGGCTTATCAGTTGTAACAAATGTGCCACACCAACGCAAGATGTTAGTGATAGGGAACACTTTGAGGAGTGGAGGTCTATGGGAACTCTCTATACTATCTACTCCTGCGGTCCCCAACCCCCAGGCCGCAGACTGGTACTGGTCCGTGGCCTGTTAGGAACCAGGCGGCACAGCAGGAAGTGAGCAGCCGGCAAGCCAGCAAAGCTTCATCTGTATTTACAGCCACACCCCATCCCCATCACTCACATCACTGCCTGAGCTCTGCCTCCTGTCAGATCAGCCACAGCATTAGATTCTCATAGGAGCGCAAACCTTACTGTAAACTGTGCATGCCAGGGATCTAAGCTGTGCGCTCCTTATGAGAATCTAATTCCCAATGATCTGAGGTGGAGCTGAGGCAGTGATGCTAGCGCTGGGGAGCGGCTGCAAATACAGATTATTGTTAGCAGAGAGGTTTGACTGCATAATAATTGTAAAGAGCTTGAATCATACCGAAACTATCACACACACCCTGCCCCCCAGGTCCATGGAAAAATAAAACCATCCCGGTGCCAAAAAGGTTGGGGACCGCCAATCTACTCAATTTTTCTGTAAACCTAAACTGCTCTAAAAAAATAAAATCTATTAATATTTTTTAAATCATGGCACCATACACTTGAGATCTGTGTACTCTACTGTATACATGTTATATTTCAACAACAAAAAAAATATCTTTTAAGTGAGGCTCATGAGAGACTCAGTGCTGAACCGATATAACTTCTAAAGCCCCAAGGAACCCTGCCCGTCCAGGTTGTGGCTGCTAAAGGAAGCCCAGTTCTGCCCAGGCAGAGACCCAACTATGTAATAAAGTGAAATGAACTTTCATTTTTTTTGACTCTAACTTAAGAATTTTAGACTTTGAATTTTAATTCATAATGACAAGAAAATTTGATTTTGGAGTTTAATTTCTTTGTACTTCAACTTGCAAGGAAATTTAATTTGGGGACTTTAATTTCTCTCTGGGAAATCCATCATGAAGAGGGTTTATATTTAAGTCAGGAGCATCTCTAAATTGTTGACCCTTTGTATTGAATGATCTCAACGCTATTGTTTAACCTCATTGTAGAACCTACGCTGGATAAAATGACGGGATAGAATTTGGAACGGGAAATATAACAGGGAATGAGTTTTCAGCAGGGATACACAGAGGAGCCTTGAAATTAATGCATTATTCTGATCCATTTTACAGCATTCTGGGGACATAAGCCAAACTGTCCACCAAAGGTCCCCAGGGGATTGACAAAGGAAAGGTGGTTCCCTTAGGAAAAAGGATCCCAGGAACATCGCAAATTGCCTTGGTGGTGACTGGCCTCCTCCCCCAGGGACTACGGCCACACATCTGGTTGGCTATAAATGTAATGGTTAAGGCCAGTGAGTTGAGAAAACCAAACCCGAAAAATGTTGTGGAAGCACATCCTGCCCCTAACTTCATGCCTCCATGCAGAGGGGCCTCCGGTGCCCTCTCCCTGCCCAGGCACATGCCTTTCAGGGCAAGAGTAGCTCATTCTCTTCTTTGCAGATCTGGCCACAGAAGGAGAGGATGCTAGAGTCCAAGAAGTGCTTCCAGTCGCACAGGGAAGCAAGCGCTCGCTCCAGGGCGCAAGGCCTGCTGCTGTCCCGCAGACCTCCACCTGCATCAAAGTCCATCCACTTCAGGTGTGGGCGCCAATAAGTGCAGCTGGCTCTTGGACTATGTTCCCACAACCACTTTATCATAAATAAATATATTATAAATGAAAGTGGTCTTTTGATCTACACCACCTGACTCGATTGATTCTGGCCTTGGATAAGAAACAAGGAGTGCCACCTGTCATACCTGCTGGCCTCAGGCCCAACCATCTACCTGATCCCTTCTAGTGTTTCTTTGCCTTCTAAACATTCACACTCATTTTAAGTTTCCTTCCTTCTACTCTTATTGGATTTGTTCTGGTTTTTGTCTCCAAACTTCTTGAGTTGAACAATTAAAATGGTATCTTAAAGGATACTTTCTTCTTCTCCAACACAGACATTTAAAATTGTAAATTTTCCTGTAATTACTAGTTTACTTGCATCTCCTAAGTTTTGATATGCAGGATCATTTTGTCGCTCAGTTTTAAATAATTAGTCATTTCTATATTGATTTCTTCATTGACCCACAGAATAATCAGAAGTATATTTTAAAATTCCAAAAAAGCAGCAGTTTGGAGTGCTTGTGGGGAAGGGAGTGACTGACTTTCTGACCTTGTGGCATCATGGCCAGAGAATGCCATCAAATTAGATTTGATATTGACTCTCTTGGCATAGGGTGACACCTGACTGGTGGTCTAAAAATATATATATGAATGATCAGTTATTACAAATTTCAAGGTATGCTTGAAAATAATGCATAGTCTCTAAATTGGACATACAGGTTTTCTAAGATCACCTTTTTAAATTGTATTTTATAACAGCCTCATTAATTTATTTCTGCTTGATCTATCAATTTACAGAAATTGATCATCTCCCATGATTGTGGGTTTTTCAATTTCTCCTTATAAGTTCATCAAGTTTTCCTTTATATTTTGAGGCTATTTATGTTAGAAGTTCACAGATTCAGAATTATTTATTTTCCTAGTGAACTATTTTCTTGGTTATTATTTAATAGCCTTTATCCGAAGCACTACATTTGCCTTTTGTCTCTTTTGTCTCATACTAATGTTGAACTACTTCCATTTGGGGTCAATGTTTTAACAAAATTTTCCCACCTTTCATTTTCCACGTCAAGAGGCAGCAGAGGTTTAGACCCCAGTTCAGTCCCTTATGAGCCAAGATAGGAAAATTGACCATCAATAAAAATAAAAACATGTCAAGTATGTTTCTGTCCATTGTAGTTTAAATCCATTAGTCTACAATGACACTAGAGGGGGAAAAAAAGTCATTGGTCCTCACCCTTGAAGGATGCTAGGGAACCATGTCATTATTTTGGAAATTAGCAAATAAAGGGGAAGAATCAAGTATCATCCTCCCTTTCCTATATGCACTGTACCTCAAGGTAACCAAATATTAGGTCATTAAATATGAAATGTCTGGTTTCAAATCAAAAGTATAGTTTATTATCTCAAACAAAAAGCAGTACAATTAATCAAAGTACGTGCCTAAACTATCGTCACCGTTTTGCCATCTTCACAGTAGCTTGTTTACGCCAGCAGTGAAGAAGCCTGGAGAGTGAGTGGTGATGAAATCGTGAAAGGCGTTTTCCACAGCTTGTTGAGAATTATGTATTTTCCTTTGCAAGAAGTGGTCCAAAGCCTGGAAGAAGCGGTAGTCAGTTGGTGCAAGGTCTGGTGAATATGGTGGATGACAGTTTCCAAGTCCAGCCGCTGTAGTTTGAGCAACGTTGTTTGTGGGACACGTGGTCGAGCGTTGTCTTAGAAGAGGATTGGCCTTTCTCTATTGACCAATCTCAGCTGCTTCATCACAAGCACCCTCATCATTTCGTCCAATTGGTTGCAGTAGACATCCGCTGTAATCGACTGACCAGGTTTCATGAAGCTGTAGTGGATAATATCAGTGCTGGACCACCAAACAGACACCATTAGCTTTTGTTGATGAATATTTGGTTTTGGACAGTGTTTCAGCACTTCATCTTTATCCAACCATTGTGCCCAACGCTTGCGAATGTCAAAAAGAATCCACTTTTCATCACACATAACAATACGATGCAGAAATGGTTCACCTTTATGTTGTGACAGCAAAGAAAGGCAAGCTTCGAGACAATTTCTTTTCTGACGCTCGTTTAATTCATGCGGAACCCATCTACCCAGCTTCTTCACCTTGCCCATTTGTTTCAAATGGTCCAATATTGTTGGAATAGTAACGTCAAACCTTGTTGCTAATTCACGTGTAGGTTGAGGTGGATTCACTTCCACTGTAGCTTTCAGCTCATCATTATCCACCTTGGTCTCCGGTCATCCACGTGGCTCATTTTCAAGATTCAAATCACCAGAACAGGACTTCTCAAACCATCGATGTACATGTGTGTTCATTAGCTATATCCTTCCCAAACACTTCGTTGATATTTCGAGCTGTCTGTGCTGCATTGGTTCCACAATGGACCTCATATTCGAAAATAACACAAATTTTTTACTTATCCACGATTTCACAAAAATTGCTCTAAAAAAAAATTTGAAAGATAATCACAAGACAAACCATGTGTTTGAAAGAATGAGGATGTATCTTCACAACAAAAATAAAACAAGAAGTGTCAAAGTGAAATGTTAGAGATATCAACTGTCAAACTTAGTACTTAAGAAAATCAGACATTTCATACTTAATAACCTTTAATAGTTGATGAGGGGAAGTTTCTGGTTATGGAAGCATTCCAGCTGAAAAATGAAGGTGTCCTAGAATTAGAATGTCACCATTGTGCCACCTCAAATGAAACAGTGGCTCCATAAAGCAATGGTCATAATGGCTGCTCACATAACACGAAATGGAGCAACCAGACATTATGGTGCAGCATAGATGGTGTTATATCACCATCCACAAAAACATTCTTGCCCAAACCAAAAAAACACACATCTGATCACACAGCTAGATCTAAATCCCAATTTGCAGGAAAAGAGGAGATAAAATAACACCTTAAATGTTATCCCAGGATACAAAAACAAAATCCAGACTATGGGACAGACGCTCTATGGGACAATATGGCTCCTTCAACAAATAAATTAAAAAGAAAAAACAGAGACTAGGGATGTGGCGGCAACTATATAGAAAGACTATATAAAGAGACCTAAAATTCACACTGTTCCATTACCACATATGGACCTTATTTTTGAACAAACTATTAAAAAAAAAGTATGAAGTTACTGGAACTTTTAACAGTGGCTAGATATTTGATAACATTAAGAATTCTTACTTTCTAGGTAGGATAATATTATTGAGTTTATGTTTTTCAAAAAAGGATCCTTAGTTTTTTAGATATACATAAGAAAATATTTATAGATGAAATTATATAATGTCTGGGATTTGCTTCAAAAATAACCGTGGTTTGGGGGAGGAAACTGGGATAGGAAATAGTTGATCACTATTCGGGCTGCTTGGTGCACTGATGCATTATACTAGTCTTTCAAATTCTGTATATGTTTCAAATTTTCCATAGTACTATTTTTTAATAATAAAATTTACAATTTATACACAAAGCTTAGCACAGGATGTCTCGTCTTCACCATGTGCATGAGCCCTTACCAGCATCAAAGGAGCCATCTTTGTCAATGGGAACAAGGACATGGGACAGGGAGCCAGAGATGGTCTTCCCAGTCTCATCCAGCTGGACCAGCTGCAGTCGCGGCGTTGTCACAGGTGGGAAGCGGTAGAACTGGAAGGTGAAATACACAGTCTTTGGCCATGATGTTCCTCGGGAGTCCTGGGCCACTCTGAATCCAACAACAGCTCTGAATTAATCAAGTATCCACAGCAGCAACCTGGGGTTCTCAATGCACACTCATGTAGGGGATAGTCCAGGCCCCGCAGTCACCAGGGCAATGGTAAAAAGGCTGCCACAGTCACCAACATGAACAGCTCTGCTGTGCCCTTAAGTGACATTAATACCTGTGAATTGGGCCACACACTGCCCACATTTTAATTAAGGACCACAGAAGATCAAGCAAAGCAGGTTTCACAGCATTTAGAACAGCTTTGGGTGGGTCCTAGCCAAAGTAAAATAAAAACAGATGGCACTCCTTAGTCTAGTAAGACCTGAACATAGAGAGTTCTGCCAGGTCAGAACCAAATCAGAGCTTCTCTTTAACACAGGCAATGTGAAAGCCAGATAGAGTAACAAAGACAGAATATTAAAGAATTTACCTGCTGAAGGCAAGAAACTGTAGCACGATTTCATTGCTTTGTAGACAATCTGCTTCCTCCTTTTGAGGGTTAAACGTCACGGGATCTGTAGGATCTACAGCTTCAGCCGGTTGCTTACTGGCATCCAGAATCTCAGGAAAGCCGGAGGACTGCAGGAGCGCCATGGAGGCTCTGGAGAGCTGACTTCCCTGGCTGAAACAGAAGGACTCCTCAGCCAGCCTCTGAGGAGCAGGCAACAGAGACGGCAGGGCCTATTGGTGCGCCTCTCTGTGGAAAGCCTGCCATCCAGGGATTCATACAGTTTGATCGCACAGCCATGTGCCTGGTCCAATCCCTCCCAGACCCACACCTCACCTCCTGGTCTGGGCTCCCACGACAATAGGGGCATGCAAAGGTGTGAACGGCAGCTCCTGTAACTGCTCAGCAACAGATGTTTCCAGGACCACGGGAGTCTGACTCAGGTCAGCTTCCAAGTGAGAGACCCTGCCCTCCAACGGGAGCTCCTGCTGAACAAAATGAGGGCTTTCAGGTGAGACCAATGGGGATCCTGACCTGTAACAACCAACAATGCTCATATCTAATGGGACTTAGCAATGAATTCCCTCTGTAGGGTTGCCAACTTTAGCAAATAAAAATACAGGAGGTTCAGTTACATTTTGATTTCAGGTAAACAATGAATAATTTTAGTATAAGTATGTTCCATGCAGTATTTGGAACATACTTATGATAAAACATTACTTGTTTATCTCAAATTCAGGTTTTACGGGGTGTCCTGTATTTCATGTGGCAACCTGATTTGTGAACCTAGAGGCCATGAGGAAGGGGTCACTAACCTCATAGCCAGTTCAGAACCACAGTGCATATCTGATGCCTGAGATGGTAAATTAATATCAAAACATATTTATAGAACAGCAAGATGAAATGTCCTCAACACTCAGAGGTAAACTGTGGTGCCGAGGCCCCGGCTGCTGTGTTTGGATGTCTCTCTTGTTCCCACATCCCCTGAACATTCTAGTCATTCGCTTTATTGCACCTTCCACATCCCCCCACAGCAGAAGACATGTGTCTCGAGGATGAGCTTGTCTGGGACTCAGGACTTCTCCCTCTCAAGCTTGATGCCCCAGCATTCTGTTCCAGCTCAAAGGGACACTACGTGACTGGAGGTCACTCCCACGCCATGTCTCAGGTGCAATGATAAAAAGGTAGACAAGTTCTTCACAAATACATGAGCCCCAGATATGTTTTAAAATAAGGCATGATAGACTCATGGTGCTATAAGTGTTTTCAATAAGTAAGTAGGGCCAGGCACAACGGCTCACATCTGTAATCCCAGCACTTAGGAGGCCGAGGTGGGAGGCTCGTTTGAGGCCAGGAGTTCAAGACCAGCCTGGGCAACTTGGCGAGACCTCGTCTCTATAAAAAATTTAAAAATTAGCCAGGTGTGGTAGTGAATGCCTGTAGTCCCAGTTACTTGGGAGGCTGAGGTGTGAGGATCACTTGAGCTCAGGAGTTCAAGGTTACAGTGAGTTATGATTGCACCACTGAACTCCAGCCTGGGCAACAGAGTGAGACCCTGTCTCCAAAAAAAAAAATTTTTTTTAATTTAAAAAATGAGTGAGTAAAAGGAACTATTTTTCCTCAACATATTTCCAGTTAAGAATGGAGGTGCAGTTTGCAGGTGAGAAAGCCAGCTGTTGAGACCACACTCTACATGACTTCCCCAAGGTCAGCAGCAACACAGGTCTGTTTTAGCCATTAGTTCAACCTGCATCCAGGACAGTGACTCCACTCATCCTCCTTCAGCTGCTGACAGCAAAGACAGTCCCAGGGGCTGGAGGTTGGTCTCGGCCCCTATTTATAGCTCCGTACAGCCTTTTAGGTACAGGGATCTCTGGGCAGTTGAACTTGGTTTTTTCAAGTAGACCAAAATCAGTATCAATCACTGTGGCAAGAACAACTCATAGGCCAAATTCTTCCTTGGGCTCCCAGACAGAATGACGGCAACTATCTGAGACATGAAAGTAAGCACTCCCCTACCCCCCAGCCCTCATCCCCATCCCTACAGCCCACACCACAGAGCCCACCAAGGGCTCCATCGCCTAACTGAGGACCTGCACTGCTTGAAACATCAAAGACTTCCACAGAAGTCAGGAGTTGTGGAGCCATTCTTGGGTAGAAGGTGGGCAGGAGGTGGGTAAGCGCACTTACAGCCTGCACTAGGGAGGGCTGAGAGCCACCTGGCTGCTGTGAAGCAGGTTTGGCTGAGCGGCGCTGAGCCGGAGACTGTGGGGAAGCTGCCAGCTGGGAAAGCGACAACTGGAAGGGAAACAGAGCTTGGGTGAGATGTCAGTCCACAAAGCCCCCCACACCGGCCCAAACCAAGCAAACGGAGCATAGCTCTGGACCCAGCCACAGAAGAGAGTGACGTCTACAGTCTCCTGGTCAGCAGCTGCTCTGGAACCTAGAACCACTTCTAAATTTCCTTTAAGAATAGAGATGTGATGCTGTGATCTCTCCCAGATCATAATATTTGAATAAAAACATTACTAACAAGGAAAAGCACGTAGATGTCATGTGCCTCGTGAGGTGACACAGCGTGAAGTACACAGAATTACCTATCAAATACTCTTTCCAAAAATGTTTAACTTGAGCCCAGTGAAGCTGTGACACCTAACTTCCAGTTTATATGAAATACAGAGGAAAGAACAGGTTAAATGGCACCATGAGAAGCCACTGGGAAAATCCAGAGCCAGCCCAGTATTTTAGTCAAAAAGAGGAAAAAAAAGAAAAAAGAAGCAGAAGAGGGCAGGATTCTTAAAGATCAAAAAAAAACAAAACCTATTGTGAAGATGGATCTTACTTGAATCTTTGAACAAAACAGTTATAAAATATCTTTTGGAAACAACTGGATTGAATACGGCATGGGAATTTGATACTAAGAAATTATGAGTTGTGTTTGGTGTATTCATAGTACTGTGATTATGCAAAGAAATACCCTTGTTTTTCTAAGATTACAGAACTAAGGGATGAAATACGTCTGTAAGTTACTTTAAAATATTTAACACAAATGTATTAGAAACATGTATGGCAAAATATTCTGTTTTCTTGTATCTTTTAAAATTTTCTTAATAAAAACTTGGAAAGTCCAAAAAAAAAAAAAAAAAAAACCACCAATGAAAAGCAAGTCGAAAGGGGGAAAGATTCTCAGGCTACGGGGTTGGAATGGCTTTTGACCTCTCTGGGTTTCACTTCCACCCCTGGACTGAATATCTCCAAGGTCCCTTTGGTTCTAGCCACCTGTGTTGCTATCAAATGGACCTTCCTGTTAAGGCAACGACCACGTTGGCAGCCAACACAGGCTCTGCAGGAAGACAGCTGGGCACAGAACCCCCACTCGACCACCTCGTTACTGTGTGACCACAGGCAAGTCAGCTAGCCACTGTTTGCCTGTCTCCTCACCTATAAAATGGGGATAATAATAGTACCTAAATTGCAGGACTATTGTGAGAATTAAATGAGAATTCGTGGCAAGGGCTTGGCATGCTACCTGGCATACAGTAAGCCTTCTAAAAATTCTACAAATATTTGGACAATGAATGCTGCTATAGAAAGGCTGATGTGGAAGGATGGGGGACCCACACTCTACTGAAGACACATATCTCAAACCTGGACTCGCTGTCCAACATATACAGCCACTTGGGATATTTGCTGTCAATAATGACAGCTGTCCCAAAGGAGGTGCTGGCACAGAGAAGGACGCAATATATGAAGAGGTGCTGAGGAACAGATTGGGGTGGGGGTGAAGTCACGGGGGACCCTGGCAGCATCTTCAGGAAGAAGAGAAGATCTTCCCTCAGACCCCACAAGGTGTCGTGAACCCTTAAGGATAATGTGGAAACTGCACCAGGGAAAATACTGGATTGGGCCAGCAGGGAAGCCTTGGAGACTGTCCATAGACATGTGCCTTTAGGTGAATATAATACTCACTTGTGATCCAGTTTCCAAGCTGCATGTTACACATCAAAGCTGCTTCCTGGAGACAGCCTTGGTTACTGAATTATTCAACTTTTTTCTAGAAAGTCAATTTCCAGGTTGATGTTGGCAGACAGAGCCATCAGGAGGAACAAGCCAACTCTGACCTTGCTCACAATCACACAGCTAGAGCCAGCCTGGAGCCATGGGTGAGCACCTCAGGCGATTCAGGATTTCAGAGGGGTGGCCAAGCAGGAACGCACCACAGCCTGCTGGCCAGCCAAGGCTAAGCCAGAACTAGTCTTCCTCAGGAAATTCTAGCACCACAGAGATATTTGCTATCTGACATGTAATTGTCAACATATCATGTCTCTTTCAGCTGTGGCCCTGTCCCCATCAGCATCAGCTGCTCAGCCCAGTGGGCCAGCTACGCCTGGTGGCTGGCTGCTCCAAGTGCTGGTGGCTGCCAGGTGCCCTCTCCTGGCAGAATCTGTCCGGGAGAGCAAAGGGATGAAGACCATACCTTGGGGTCTCTCAGGAAAAAACAAAGGCTGTTCAGCCCTGAAAGAGTCGCAACTATTAGAAAAAATTGCCAGGAACATGTTGAAATACGCCTTAGACGGCAACCTGGGGGCCACCAACAACAGCAAGGAGCTAGCCCCACAGCTGGCACTGTGAGTTAGTGCTGCAGGGACAGGCCGTGCAGATAAGACTAAGGACTAACATGTCTGGCCACCCAGTGGGCCCCTCCCCAGCCACACAGAAGCAAAGAGAAGAGCAACTGTCCTTAAAGATGCAAAGGGTATTTTCTTGCACCCAGAAATTTCAAACACTTTACTTTGGAATTCTGAAGTAGGCCCTGCTGGGCTGGGACTTACCCCTGGTCCCACAGGTGAATCCTGAGTGGCAGCGAGACCCTGCGGTGCTGATACTGGCGGGCCTGGGAGGAAGCACAGGGGGGTTGGTGGGGGTCCATCAGCCTCTGCGGGGTCCAGGGGCCCCAAACCCCAGTGCAGTCAGGTCTCGACATTTTTCTCCACCTCGTCTGTAGCTGGGGCTCAGTCGGCAGTCAGCAAGGGTACAAGCCAAACACTCAGCCATTTGTGTAACCCGTGGCGTGCATAAAGTGAGACAAGCATTAGCTTCTCTGAGTCACAAGGGAGAGTGGAACCTAAGCTAAATCCGCTGGCGAGGATGTGCAGCCAGCTTCCTCGGCGCTCCACACTACCTCATTGTTTCTGGATCCCGCAGTCTTACTAAGCCTGGGGCTTAATGAGACGGGAAATTTTTCAGACACTTAAAAGTTCTCCAACGCGCTTTTCAGTCTTTTCATCAGCTCACACACCCCAGCCCTGGAAGAGCTAGGGTCTGACATTTGCCTGGTCTAGTGGTTCCCTAGCCTGGGCCGACTTGCTATTTTGTTGAATAAGAAACTCTTTTGAGCAGATGCTGTCAGCCAGGCCCACAGCGCACGAATGCCTACTAACTCAGCCTATCCCCCAAATCCTGCCTATTCTAGGTGCAGGCGTGGTAGAACTGGGAGGCCCACCAGGATAATGTGAGGCCAGCCCTTCACATGGACCCCATGGAGCAAGGGGCTGAGAAAAGCCTTTGACCTCGGTGACAACGGATTGAGCTGACCCCTCTCAGGGGTACCACCTATACCGCTCAACCCTGCAGCAGCACGGCAGCCCAAAGGGTGGGGGGCTGGCTTTGTCTGGGCTGCTTTCATGCCCCCCTCCCCGGGCCACACAGACACTCTAAGCCCAAGCAGCCCCTGGGCTCCCCAGCCCCTGTACTGCAGCACATGGGTGCCCCAAACCTACCAGACTTGACACGACTGCGCCTGAGGCATCCACAGCCATCTACTATCTTCCAGTCAGTCCAGTGCTGCCATGTGCCCCCACGCACCATGGACACACCCTCCAGTCAACAGCAGGGGCTGCCCCAGCCAGGCCCATGTCATGCTGGCAGCCACCTTCGCCCACCAGGAGGCCAGGGTGTGCCGGCACAGGGTGTGAGCCCTGGGCACTCCCTGTGAGGTGACCTGCCTGGCTTCCCTGAGGCCACAGCCCCAGTCTCCAACCCCCATTTCCACACCCTGCTTGGCTCATGACAGTCCCCTTCACAGTGACAGGACTCTGTCCACTGCAGTAGACCCCACCCCCTGTTGGACTTCCAGGATAACCTGGACCTCCTGAGAAATAGGGCCTCCCCCCACGGCCCTGCCCGCCTCTGTAACCCTCACGTGACCACCAGGCTCACCCATGTGCCTGGCCCAGCTGTCCGCCCCAGCTCCCCCTCCCTCCACTGTGGCCTCTGCTGCCAGAGTCCCTGCGTGGCCCATGTCTGCCATGAATGTCAAGCAAATGAATCTCTCACACGGCCCTGGAATCCCAAATCCCCATGGCACACAGCATGGGGCAGGCACTCAGTACCTACCAATCAAATGAGCAACCCAGATATCTATGATTTCAAATACTATATGCTCTGGATAGAGAATGCCCAACCACTTCCTGTTCTAATCTGAATCACAATAAAACAGAAATAACAACAGTAAAGGCTGCCTACCAAGGAGGGATTGAATCCACGAAGCACCACCCCAAACCCCATGCTGCTGTCACCACCAGAGCCAGCACACCGCCCAGGCCTCTTCCAGCTCCTTCCAGAGTCCACCTCACAAGGTACTGCAGGTTCTCCCCAGCTGAGGGATCTGGGGGACACCCTGCTGAGGGCCTGCGGGTGGGGTGGGAGTGGAGGTACAGGGAAGGCAGTGGGAGCTGGGCCAGAGGGAACTCCCACACCTCAGATGATCCGACTGCCCAGCTGGGGCAGAGCGCACAGCCCAGCCACCTCCCAGGCAGCGCCCACTCACCCAGCCCAGCTCCTTTCTAACAACCCAAGTTAGTGTGGTTCCAAGGAACTCTGAAACACTCGTCAGAGGAGCCTGCAGTTCTAGAAATGAGCTCACGTTGTCCTTTGCAGGGAGTTAGCAAATCACCTAGCAAGTGACTTCCCCAGGAAAAAATAATCTCACTAGAAACAAAATGCAGATGAGGATTCTGCTGAGACCCAACTGTCCTCAGGCCAGGTGCAGTGGCTCACGTCTATAACCCTAGCACTCTGGGAGGCCACGGCGAGAGGATCACTTGAGGCCAAGAGTTAGAGACCAGCCTGAGCAAGAGCGAGACCCTGTCTCAAAAAAACAATGAAAACTGTGTGCCTCTCCCCAGATTCCTTAAGCATCTTCTGTAGACAGTGTCAGAGCTCCATGAAGCAACCCACTGTCCACCCACTCAAAAACAGCCTAAAGGATGAAACAGGAAAGCAGCAGGTAGAATTCAACTTTGTTCCACCCTAAATGCGGACTCTGAAAACTATGCAGGCTGATTTTGGTAATAAGGAGAAATTGCAGGAAATGGCCCCATTATCTTCAGCTAAGAGAAAGCTGGCACTTAGGGGCACACCCTCTGTGCATCCTCTGGGGGAGTAAAATCTGGGTGAAAAGTTAGACCATCGAAGCATAACAAGCCTTCTCACATGCACTTTATATTCCCCATAGTCTCAGATTTTGGTATCACGTGGTAACTTTTTTCAGGTAATTCTTTATATCATGGCTTATTAGGCAATTTTATCTTCAAGAGTAAAACAGCCCTAAAAAGTCTTTGGCAGCCATTTAAAAAGATGCTTGCTGGTGAGCCCAAGGCTGAGAGGGCCCAAATCCATATCCCCCAGCGAAGCACAGGCTGAGAGAAAATACACCAAAACCACAAAATGCCTCATTTCCAATCTTCTTGGTTTAATGTTCTATGTGGCAGTCATTGGTTAAGTTGCTTCTGAAACGTCACTAACAATCCTGCCCAGAGAACACCGTGTCCTCCTCACAGCACCCACTTCCCTTCCTCCAAGAGTCTCCCAAAGCCAGGATGGGACTCTGACTGGGAAACCCGACTCTGGCCGAAGAACATGCCTAGCTGGGAACTATCTGGCCAGCAAAACTGAACTACAGGGCAATGTGCACATGTGCACAAGGACACATGCAAGAACGTCTGCAGTGTGTGAAAGGACACGTGCATCAAGCCCTCTGCGGCAGCACTGCTGAAAACAGCAAAACATCAGAAGCGACCCAGGTGCTCCTGAAAATGGAAGCACCTAAACAAAACCTGGCACATCCGATGGGAGCACAGAAGCAACTGGAAGGGAGGAGGTCAGCCGGTGTGTGCTGACCTGGGAAGGTGGCCAAGTTGAGTTGTAGGGTAAAAACAGCAAGTTAACAAGCCATTTGCACAGTGTAATCCCATCTGCGTTGCAGAAGCTATCCAGGTCAAAATAGAGTCACTTGTGTCACATCCTGACAAAATGGAGCCAGGAGGCCATGAAGGAAGGGCCCTCAGGCACGTGTGCCTATGAGGAAACCATGCAAGGAATTCCTCAAAACCGCAGTCTTCCAGATAAGCACCTTGCACCAGGACACATGCCTAACACTGGCTGTCTCCACCAATGAGCTAACACCAACTCCTACAACAAGCCCCCCTATAACCAGTAGTCTCTGTTTCAGAATAGCTTACGTTGACTTCTCCTTTTTGTCTTTAAAAGCTTCCCCTTGGCTCCAACCACCTTGGATGCACCGATGGTCTGATACAGCAAGCATATCCGAGACTGCAATCCCCTGCTGTTCCCAAATACACTCTCTGCTTTGGAGAGTCGGTCTCTCTGGCTTATTTTAGGTTGACAACATTAAAGAAAAAAAAGAAAGAAAACCACCTGTGTATGCAGGTATGCTGGTAAATTCACGGAAATCCGTGGAACGGTATGAAATGTGAAGAGGCTATAACTACACCCTTTATACATGTTAGTAAACACGTATGCATATGTTACCTGTATAATTTTTAAAAAATTAATTTTTAGTTTAATGGTCACTATAAGGTGAAGATGCTCCTGGTTCAACTAGTAACACCAGTCAGCACAGAACTGGAAAATGAGATTTCACAGCAAGCACCTGTCGACTCCAGCTGCTTCTCCCCAGACAACAAGCCCCCTGCTCACACCCCAGGCAGCAGAAGGCTGGGCTCCTTCGCTGGGAAGTAGAATCAGCATCTGGCCAAGCCACCAAAAGACTCTGGTTTCAGGTAAACAACCTGGACATTAAAAAGAAGAGCACAGAAACTCAGATGAGCTTTTCCACGGCCGCTCTGAGCAGCTCAGGGGCCAGCAGGGCCCTGGGACACAGTGTTGCCAGCACACCCTCAGCTGCACAGAGCCAGAGGAGAGAAGAGAAAGAAAGGACTACATTAGTGGTTTCCATGACACCAGAGCAAACTGTGATCTAGAAATGTCCCGTACCGACTGCCTGAGACAAAAGAAAAGCTTAGATTTCCCACGCAGCAGGTTCTGCCACCTATCTGAAGATCCACCTTCCCTGACACTCTGCCGCTCTCCCGTCGGCCTCCACTTGCCGGGAACCGCCGCCAACAAAGCTCAACTACCCACTCCACTTCGAAGTGAGCTCGGCTTCGAGCAGCCCCAAAGCCCTCCACTTGACGAAAGTACAGGCTTCAAAGGAAGGCAGGGCCTGCACTCTGACCCCAAGCCTGGCCGCCACGTGTCCCACCTGGTCACAGAGACCTGAGTCTTCACATGTCCTCTGCCTTCTGCCTGGAGGGGGACCTGCAGAGAGCACAAACAAGAGAATGTTCCACACTCGCGAGAGACAGCCCACCTTTCCAGTCCACGCTTCTCACTCAGCATTTCTGGTGAGTCCGATGGCAAAAGCTGGACAGTGAGAAAATAATGCTCAAATGCAGTCACGGGATGAGAATTCCCCAGAACACATCCAAGCCTCCTTTCTCCACCCCCAGGGAGACCGTTATGTATGTTGGGTAGAGAACAGAAATGAACATTAGAACTGAGAATAATAATAACACTAAAACCACAGCCAAAAACAGAGGACGGAGCCCTCCATCCAAGCCCATTCCCCCAGGCACATGGCTCTCCCAAGAAAAGAGGGTGTAACAGAGGGAAAGGCCTGGGGAAAAAGATGGCAAAAGATGTTTTCTGTCTCTTTAAAACTTCCCCCACTCTTTGTGGGAACTGAGGCCTGCATCCCTGCCTCGGGGACAGGTGGCTGGGAAGGCCTTTTGTTCTTGTGTCACAGGAGATCGCTCAGCGGAACTGTGCTCTACCCCAGGCCAGCAAGCTCCGTCTGGGGGGGCCTCCCAGGCGGGCGGAGGTCACAGCTTTGTCCTTGGCAGAGATGGGACGATTAGAATCCTTAACAACAGTAGCCTAGAACGGAGGGCCCTCCCTTTAGAAGCTCTGTATTTCTGCTTATGCTCAGGAATTTGGATTCTGAGACGAGAGTCTGCCATTTTCCTCCTTTGCCAGTGAAGCGATAACCTTCTCTTTCCTTCTCCTCAACCACTCATCCTCCTTCTTCTGATGCGGCCCCGGGGACAAGTGCCGAGCTCTCTGCAACAAGGGCACTGGGCTTCGCTCCTTCATCTCAGCCACCCCGCCAGGTAGGGACAGGGATGGGACTGGGGCATGAGGCCGCTGCCCCACCAGCCCCCCTTTTACTTCTGGGGTCACTTCCCCAGTCAGGTTCAAAGCACTGACACTGCAAGGGGGGCTCCAGGGTGCAGGGATGCAGCATCTATCTCCCGACCTAGGGTTCACTGAGCGGCTATTTGTCCCCTCAAGCCATGCACTTTTCAATATGCAAGTTACACTGCCATAAAGAAATAAAAATAGAAATGAGGAGAAAGGAAGGACAGTGTTTTTACCACCTTTACTTTCCTATGTCCATTGATTCATTTATCCAACAAATATTTTATCAGACACCTGCACTATACCAGAGCCACAGAAAGATATAAAGGTAAGTAAACACCTAAATCAAAGAGGGGGCAGTGGTCTCCATCAAGACATCCTCCCAAGCTGGAGAGAGCAGAGGCCCCTCAACACACCACGAGACACACTTGGAGGCTGACAGTGTCCTTTCTAGAAAGGTGGGTGGGGTCCCCCAGCACCATCCCCTTGCAGCCAATTGCCCCATCAAGAGGCGGCCTGCGCAGGGGGCAGCGCAGAGCATCCCTCCACCCTAGAGTGTGAGCTGCCTTCCTGGGCCTGTGCTGCCACCCAGGAAAGGGGAGTCAGTGGGCAGCTCGATGAGGAGTATTAACAGAGGAAAGCGCTCAGTTCGCTGAACCAACTGCCCAGCCAGGGGGCAGCAGGGGAGGCTCTTGCTTAGCAACTCGCAGCCACTGGGCCGAAGGCAGGGAAGGGCCAGGCCTCGGGGCCTTGGAGGTAGAGTGATGGCCACAGCGCAGAGAGGGGTAAAAGCTGGTCCCGAAAGGAAAGGCTCTCACTGTTAGAGACGCAGTGGTTGGGGTTTCAGGGAAAATTGTAAGAAGGAGCTTCCCATGGTTGGACCGGGAAAACAGAGGACGGGTCAGTATTTAATAGTACTCCAGACACTAAGAATTCATGAGGCAAACCCATTCGAAAGATCTTTATTCCTAACTATTTGTGGGTAAAAAGTCATTCTTCCTAAGACGTTCATCACAGGAATGGGAAAAGGAGCCAAATGTAAGAGACAAAGGGACACCTCAGTGATGGTGGGCGCTGGCCTCCGTGCTGCATGGATTCGACCTCAGGCAGCCGAGGAGCGGGGCGGGGCTGCCCTGTCTTGGTTAGTCAGGCCCAAGTGCAGTGGGACAGCCCCAGACTCGCCAGAGCCTCCCAAGGGGTCGCCTCCCTCCCAAAGCCTTGCTCGGACGTTCTCCAGCAAAGGGCACCCTTACGACATGCACACTCACTTCCATTCACAGGGTTAAGGGGTGACCAAGAAGCTACTTGGTGGCCTTAGATTCTCCTCCACTGCCGCGTAACTTACCGAATTACCTGAGTCATGGCAAGGGAGCTGCCTGTCAGAGAGAATGTTCCGGACAGGCTACCAGCACAGCAGGCACAATCATGGCAAGAATCTAACTCCACACATTCTGGGAAACACCACGATTACATGTTTGCAATGACCCCTTGTACATGGCAAACAAACCAAAATTCTGACACCACCAGAACAGCAGCAAAATATGGGTCAAGGAAATTCCGAGTTACAAAAAAATAAAGCCCGGGCGCCCTCTAGTGGCTCGATCACCCTCTTCCATGGCAGGTGATGAACGGACCTTTGCTCCCTTGCAATTTTATAGAAAAAATAAAAAGGATTATTCATAATAGAGAGCCAAAGTACCTCACTTAAAGTGACAGCCACATATCATTTAGATTTCCAAAGGAACCATATAAGTGGTAAAATACTGAAGTATGAAAAGTTTCCATCATAACT
Source organism: Daubentonia madagascariensis (assembly GCA_023783475.1). NCBI lineage: Eukaryota > Metazoa > Chordata > Mammalia > Primates > Daubentoniidae > Daubentonia > Daubentonia madagascariensis. Next base: position 8,963,421 of record JAKFHU010001557.1, on the reverse strand, counting down.
TAAACACTAGTGGATATTTAAGTCTCTTATATTGGGTCTTGGGAGGCAATGTCTTCAAATGCTTGGAACCTGGGCTGAAAGCGATCATATTAACATGACGTGAATGCAGCCATAAATCCAAATTAAATAAACCAAATGAAATCAGGTTCCATCCATGTAGATTTGCTGGTCCCCAAACAGTAACTGAGAAATAGATTATGCTGCTATAGCGCATTTGCACAACCGTTCAATTCCTGATCCTTCCCATAATCAAAGTATATTCCTCTCTGCCAAGGACATAACAGTCAATCTTTTGGTAAAGAACTAAAAAGTGTGTACCCTACAGCTCTGCATCTTAAGAAGTCAAACTGCTGCTGGTGTGCCCTACACACAGGAAAATAACACCACACTCAGCCGGTTATCCAGAACGACATCTGTCACAGTGGGTCACGGGAAAAATCACGAGCCCAAAAGCAAGCTGCATCTGTGGGGATCCCTCATTGGGGAGCCCCTGCAGTCACTTTTCCCAGGGCCCAGCTTCCTGTCCAGAGGTCTGGACAACAGGCTTCCGGAGAACAGGTTATTTCCCACTTGTCTGCGTCCTTCTCAAACAGTAGAAAGAGTGCAGGAACTACTCACGTCCACTCACATGCACTGGCATGATGCAGGAAAAGCTGGTCAAAGCTGGAATGCAACCCCACAATCAAAGCAGCAGAATGTCGGGGAAAGACCCAGGAAGCGGAATCAGGAGACCAGGCTCCTCAATCCATGCGGCAACCAACATCTGCCAGTTTCACCCACCCTGAATCCATATTCTTTTCTGATGACTTTCCTTTGGGGAATCACCCTCCCAGCCCTTACCACACAGTCACAGATGGGCCCAACCTCACCACCTCCCCCACCATCAACATCCTCACCAGAGTAGTACAGTATTCTTTTTGCTACCTAATATATTTGTTTATTGTCTCTTTTTTAAAGCTCCATGAGGACAAGAGCTGAGTAAATTACCTGGCACATCACAGACTCTCAGTGTTTGCCGAATGGACGGAGGAGGAGGGAGAAAAGGAGATCCTCCTGAACAAATCCTATCTGGGTCAACCGCCCATTAGTGCTTGCAGGATGGCTAATGGAAATGGTAGAAGCATATCCAATGCTGAGCACTCTGGGCCCAGGGAGAACCTACCTTCCTGGACACTGTTAGGGGCAGCTGTTTTCACCCTGTCAAAGACTCGGGGGTCAAGACAAGGTCCCGGAGATGTACTGCATTTGCTCCTGCCCTGGCGGCCACCTTGCTTCCAGTAAGATTTTGGCTCTGTGTTTAATTGGATCAGTGATTGAAAGGGGTAGGTACACGTGGTGACTTCCCACCAGTGCTGCCAACCACGGGGATGGCGACAGCAGCAGCACAGCAACAATAACAATGACTCTGCCCCCAGCAATCGCTAAGCATCTGGTCCATGCCAGGCAGCCCCGGTCACTCGGACACATCTTTGCCACTTAATCCTCTCCACAATCCCGGGATATCTTTTGCCCGTTCTTTGCTTCTGTTGATTGCTCCCTACTGACCTGGAGGCGCTCTTTCTACAACCTCCCCTTCTACCCCTCCCTTTCCAATTCTTTCAATTCATTTTCAGTGGGTGCGTGTACTGCAAGTATCTTCCGGTCTGAGCTCTGTCTTCTTTAAGAGTCCTTTCTCATACAAAAGCTTTATATTTAACATAATCATATTTCTCAAGCTTCTCTTTTTGGTTTATGCTTTGTCTGTCTTGTTTCAGAAAGCCTTCAAGACCCCAAGGCAATAGATATATTCTCCAATGTTTTTTCCTAAGATTTCTCAAGTTTTGTTTTTCATATTTAGGTCTTTAATCCATCCTATTTTACAGTTGAGAAAACTGAGGGACAGAGACATTAAGTAACTGCTCTGGTATCATTCAGTGAGTAAGTATGCATTCACGGACAACACGTGTAAGTGTTTTGAAAGTTACTTACATGCTACCATATTGTACATTTCCTTTCAGAATTTGTTTTTATTCAACATAATATTGTGAAGATTTATCCATAATGATATGTATAGATCTATTTCATTCACTTAACTGGTATTCAACATCCCACTGTCCAAAAAATCAGCTTATTTATCCATTCCCTGACTGGGAAGCACTGACTGTTTGCAAATTTTAACTGTTAAAAAGTGTTGTCATGAACAGCCTCGCCCATGTCTCCTTGTACATGGGAACTGGTGCTTTGCTAAGGTGCCCAGAGTAAGGTATTAACCAAATATTACTAAATTGCTCTTTAAAGCGGCTACACAAAGCCTCCCACAGTGGAAAAGAGTTTCTCTTTAACCACATCCTTGTTAACCCTCATACTATTAGACAGCTAGATTTTTTCCAATACGAGGGTATGAAATGATTTCTCATTTTATTTTGCATTTCTCTGATTACTAGGGAAACTGAGCACTTTTTCATATGCTTATTGATTAATCTGGTTTCTTCTCTATAAATTCCCTCTTCATATACTTTGCCCATTTTTCCTTCCTGTTGTTTACCTATTTTTTATTGATTTGGAGGAGCTCTATAATCTTTCTTCTTTCTAATCTTCTCATTCTAAAAAATTTTCTAAAACTTCTATAGTTTTTATTTTTAGTCCATCTGAAATTTCTTTTTATACAAGACATGAAATTAGGACTGAATGTTTTATTTTCCATACGGAGGAGCCATCATGCCAGTGCCAGCCTCACTCCTTGTGCTAAGCACGACAACTGCTCCCCAACCCAAAGATAGCACATCCTAATGCCCAGAACCTATAAATACGTTACCTTGCCAAGGGAATTAAGGTTGCTAATCAGATCACCTTGTGATGGGGAGATTATTCTAGATTATCTGAGTGAGTCCAACATACTCCCACAGTCCTTGTAAGTAAAAGGGAGGCAAGAAGGTCAGCGTCGGGGAAAGACGTGAAGATGCCACACTGCTGCCTGTGAAGGCAGAGGACGGGGCCAAGGGATGCAGGCAGCTTCTAGAAGCTAGACAAGGCAAGGAAATGGACTCTCCCCTAGAGCCCCTGAAAGGAACATAGCCCTGCTGAGACCTTGATTTAAGCCTGTGAGACCCATTTTGTACTTCTGAGCTCCAGAATTGTAAGATAATAAGTTTCTGCTGTTTTAAGTCACTAAGTCTGTGGTAACTTGTTATAGCAGCAACAGGAAATAAACACGTTCCTTATCTGTAAGTCATCACGTATCACACTTTGTATTTTCTCCCATTACCTATTGATCTATCTCTGCATCAACGCCATACTGTTCTAGATGCTACAACTTACAGTAAGTCTGCAAATTAAGAAAAGTGAAGCCTCCTTCTTCAAAATTGCCTGGGCTATGCTTGACTAGGTATTTTTTTTTAATTAAAAAAGAAACAGAATATACTTTAAAAAAAAAACAAACGTAGTGCAAAAGGGAAATACATTCCAGGCAGACAGCATGAGCGGAGACTCAAAGTCATGAAAGCACCTGGTACCGCTAGTGAATCGTGAGCAGAGGGCACAGCTACGACAAGTTTTAAAACCACCGGACTCTCAGCCCTGGGGGTAGATGATGTCACTAGCCTGGAAACCATTAACAACACTCAAAGACTTCCACTTCAGTCAAGATGGAGTAAAAGTGACCTCTCAAGTGAAACAAATTTTTTTTTAAACCAACAAAGTATGGAAAACCAACTAGTTTCAAGAAGTAGCTCAGGCAAAACAAAAGTGACCTCATGGACCAAACAAGAGGGGAGCCCACAATGAGACTCCTGGTTACAGAGGGTCCCCCAGCATTAGATGGGACTCGGATACAAGTCTCAAGGCAAGAAGTACCAGAAAATAAGGGAGAAAGTACCACCGTAGTTCGACAGACTCGGTACAGCAGTGCCCATTCCCTTCAGCCAACTGGTAAACCTCATCACTCACAGGACACTGGGCAGAGTACTCAAAAGGGTCTTGTCATTAGTGGGGAATAATCACCCTCAACTAATCTGGTCACCAACCAAGTAAAGCAAGACCCAAAAGGGATCCAATAATTTTCAAAGTATAAAATTTAACAATTACAAAAAATACTCATCTTCCAATATGAGAAAATTCCCAATATCTAGAATCTACTAAAAAATTATCAGACATGCAAAGAGTCAGAAAAATACAACCCAAATTAGGATAAAAATCAATCAGAACTGATTCAGAACTCACAAGTATATTATAATTAGCAAACAAGGATATTAAAATATTTATAACTGTATTTCAAATGTTCAAAAAGCTAGAGGGAAAAACTGATTAAGTCAAAATGAGTAAAAATGAAAATCCCAAATAAACCTAGAGATAAATTAACATCCGAACTCAAAATACACTGAAATGATTAATGGCAGATCAGACACTGCAGATCAGACACTGCAGATGAGTGACTGAAGATGACAGCATAGAACACAATAAGAAACTAAAACAACGAGAAAAAATGACTATAAATAAGAGTGAACAGAACACCAGAGAGCAGTGAGACAACTTCTAGCAGCCTGATATACGTGTAACTGGGGGCCCCAAAAGGAGAGGATGAGAGAGGAAGACAGAAGAAAATACTTGAAGAAATAATGAGCAAATCTCTTCTAAATATGATGAAAAATATAAATACAGAGATCCAAGAAACTCAACGAGCCCCAAGCAAAAAAATCAGTTAAAAAACAATTCTGGGAAAGTGGAGGTAGCAGCAGACTAGATTTTTAAATCTCCTCCAATCCCCTCACCAAAACAGACAAGGCAACCAGAGAAGTAAAGCCAAAGCCCACAGATGACGTCCACAATTGATCCAGCCCAAAAGAAGCCCAACAACAGAGTGACATTCCATCAGAGTTTATAAGTAATTTGATTAGAAGGTCTTCAAGTATAACTAGCAGCTTTGTTTCCAGTGCCATGACCATATCATAATTTAAACATTTGAAAATTCCTTTCCAGAAAAGGTAATTATATGTTTCCCTTAAAGCTAGCTGTATCAGGTTTATTCTGTAAGGAAAATATCTATTCAGGTATTTCTACAGACATGGGCAAGATATGTTCATTACATGTTACTATTGTCCTTTGAAGTAACAAGGAAAAGTCAGAGTATAGTTGGCCCTCTGCATCCATGGATTCTGCATCCATGGATTCAACCAACCACAGATTTAAAATATTGGGGGGAAAAAATGATTAGGTCTGTACTGAGCATGTACAGACTTTTTTCTTGTCATTATTTCCTAAAAAATACAGTATAAAAACTATTTACATAGCATTTACATTGTATTAGGCATTGTAAGTAATCTAGAGATTATTTAAAGCATACAGGAAGATGGGTGTAGGTTATATGCAAACACTACACCATTTTATATAAGGGACTTGAGCATCTGTGGATTTTGGTATCCTTGGGGTTCCTGAAACCAATCCCCCACAGATACTGAGGGATGACTATAATCATGTTTCTATTTAGTTATAAAATATACCTAATTTATAATCTAGGATCCTATCTTTCTTTCATATTTATGTTTCTTAAAGGTTGATATTTGTTTTATTTTTAAAATGTTAACTATGAATATATGTAAAAGAAGGAAAGATACTAGATTTAAAGCAGGGAATGGGCTGGAAATAAATTTGACTATTTGTTTATTATTTTTAAATTATGTGCCCTATGCCATCAATGCATTCAACTTTATCAGATAAAATTGGAAATTTATTCTAAACTGACTCTGACAGAAAATACATGCACATCAGCCACCACTGCCAGGGATTCTGGCAGACATCATGGCAATACCTCAAGTATAAAGGGTGCTGCACACTGCACTGCCACCTACATAGTATGGGATTACTGATGTACACATTGGTGGTAAACAGAAATCCTGAGAACAATCTGGCAAGCACAAAATTCAAAAACTGAAAGAACAATTAAAACCATCAAATGCACTGCCTTTATGAAAAGAAGGAATATACTTAAAGATGTAGTTTGTCCCAAAGAAATCAACTAAGTTTTGGTACCTGAATATTTTTAGGTACCTCAGAAAATCCTAGAAGACCATGAGATGGAGGTCAGCATATCAAGTTCTAGGCCAAAGAAATACGTGTGCAACTCCCACTAATTGTAAAATTAAATTCAACAAGAGCAGTTTCCATGAACTAGAATCTCAACTCTTAAAGAAGATCACCCCCAAGTCACAGAATCACTGGCACCTTTGTGCCAGGACTCAGGAGCCTCGGCCGAGCAGAGAATGCAAGTCCTTCCTGGACACCTGGGCATCACTCGCTAGACGAAAGCCATCAGGAGGATGGGGGGACACAACACTCCCCTCCGCAGGATGACACATTTGTTCATTCCCTATCTTTCCATGTGGAACCAGCAGAAAGAAGAAAGTAATCACCTGTGATCTAGGGGTCCTAGAACGTTCTTTCAGCTGGTGAGATCTACAGGAGCCCAGAGCCAAGGATCAATATTCATTCAGGGCAGACTTCTTGAACACCCCCTTTTCCCTTTCACCCCTCACTTCACCATCGATGGAATTCTCGATCTGGACACAGGTCTAAACCAAGAGGCTCTGAGGCAGGGTACTGGCCACAGCAGAAGATGCCCAGCCAACCACGTACTAAATACAACCAGCAATAGCTCTTCAACCACCTATACTCAGGTGGACTTGTCGGCACCCACAGGGCCAGGGTTCTCTACCTCTGCTGGTAGCTCTTGCTGCTTACAGCCAATTATGACTCCCTTTCTTAAAGTCACCTACTGAGATCACAGATTCACAACTCTCAGCAGTGCTTCAAGGTGAGAAGAAAGACGGCTACATTGACAGTGCTAAACAGAGTGGCAGTCCACGGCTTTCGGTCAACCTTTAATTCTCAGGCCCCCTGTTTGCAGGGCGCCATATGACATGCCCTTTTAGGCGTCACCACCAGAACAAGCCATAGGTGCTCAGTCAGGGAGCCGTAAAGTAACTCAACCAACTCCGGGCTGAAGCACAGGTGACACATTGCTGGGCCACACTTTATCACTGTACAATTCTACACCTCTGTACTAAGCACAAACCCACCTAACTGATTCCAAGTAAAGCAATCTGTGGCAATTAGCTTATAAATGTGATGATTATTGTACTGGACTAAGTATTTTTCCTCGGGAACAGATGGAAGTGATGCCGTGTGCTTGGAAAGTCAGCTGTCTAGAAACACTCACCTGAAGGAGATGTGGGCGGTTTCCTGGCAGGCTGCTGCCCCACCCTGGGGCCGCTGACATGCTCTGTGGGTGTGTCCAGGTATTCTTCCGAGCCCAGCGAGAACTGGAACTGGACTGTTCCTGACTCCACCTGCTTCACCTACGACGGACCACAGCAAGAGCAATGATGGCCACTCCCTTCATCAGCACTCTTTTGTCAGAATAATTCAACCAGGAACAATACACCAGCCTTCAAACAAAGTCTAAGAAAAATCAAAGATTTCTGAAGCCACATGTTCTTAGATTATAATCAAGCAATTTTCTGAGCAGAAAACAATTGGCCGTGACACTGAAAACTCTGAAGACCACGTTATCATGGAATAGCCCTTACCCAAGTAAAAATCACAGTATCTCTCAAGTTTTGCATGTGTTTTTTAAATTAACCTATGCAAATCGACTTTATTATGGTATATGGTTCTGTAGGTTTTAACACATTTAGATTCATGTAACCAGCCCCACAGTCAGGAAACAGAGCAGCTCCAACACCACAAAACGCTCCCCTGCACTGCCCCTCCTGGCAACCACTGATGCTTCCCAGCACCACAGTCTGGTCTTTTTGTGAATGTCATATAAATGGAATCATGTGATGCGCCACTTTTGAGACTGCCTTCTTCCATTTACCACATGCTGATGAGACTCACCCAAGTTGTAGCATATACAGCAATACTTCATTCCTTTCATTACTGAGTAACAATCGTAAGCATTACCACAGTTCATTCATCCACTCACCCATTTAAAAACACTGGGTTGCTTCCAGCTTGGGTGATTATAAATAGAGCTGCTATAAACACTGCTGTACAGATTTCTGTGTGAACGTAAGTTTTTGTATCTCCAAGGGCAGGACTGCTGGGTCACATGACATAATCATATTTAATTTTATAAGGCACTTCCAAACTACGATTTATTTCTGGACTCTCTACTCTACATGCCAATCCCTTGACCAACAGCACTCTATGTTGATTAACACAGTTTTATGTAAGTTTTTAAATGTGTCATATGATTCCTCCAACTTTATTGTTCTTTTTTAAAACTGTTTTGACTCTTCCAATTCCTTTGCCTTTTCATACAATTTTTAGAATCAGCTATATTTACAAAAAAAAAAAAATCCCACCGGGATTTTGATTTAAATTGCATAAAATTTATAGATCGATTTTGGGAAAAACTGGCATCTTTACTATGTTGAGACTTCCAATACATAAAGATATTATGTCTCTGCAGTTATTTAGGTCTTCTTTGATTTCACCTAAGGGTAACCACAATGACATCCAGCAAAAGGAAAGTTTTATAGTTTTCAGCATACAGATCCTGTATATATTTTGTTACATTTATTTCATTTAGGGGAGGGCTTTGTAAATAATATTTTGTTGTTGTTGTTGTTGTTTTCATGTTGACCTCCTGTGTTATCCTGCAACCTCACTAAACTCACTTATTCATTCCAGGACGTTCTTTTTGTAAATTCCTTGGGATCTTTTACAGAGATGATCATGTTGTTTACAAATAAGGACAGTCATATTTCTTCCTTCGAATGTGTATGTCTTTTATTTTCTTGACTTATTGCTCTTGCTAGAACTTCTAGTACAATGTTGAATAGGATTTTGAATGCCCACGAGTGGACATCCTTTGCTTGTTTCTAATCTAGGAGGAAAGCATTCAGTTCTTTCACAATTAAGTATGATGTTAACTAAAGGGTTTCTATAGATACTATTGATCGGGTTGAAAAAGTTTTCTTCCATTACTAGTTTCCTCAGAGTTTTTATCACAAATGAATGCTAAATACTGTCAAATGCTTTTTCTGCATCAATTGCTACGACCATATGGTTTTCCTCCTTTAGGCTGTTACTACAGTGAATTACATTTATTGATTTTCAAATAGAAAATACACTTACATTCCTGGGATAAACCTCCACTTGGTCACAGCATATTATTCTTTTTCCATGTTGTTGGATTCAATTTGCTAATATTTTGTTGAGTATTTTGCATCTGAGTTCACAATTTTGTCTGAGGGATATGGGTTCACAGTGTTCTTATTACTGTCTTTCTCTGGTTTTGATAACAAGTTAATGCTGGCCTCATTACATGAATTGGGAATTGTTCCCATCTCTTCTATCTTCTGGAATAGATTGTATAAAATTGGCATTACTTCCTCTTTAAATGTTTAGTAGAATTCATAGTGTATATTTGGGTTTTTTTACGTTTTTAAACTATGAATTCAAATTCTATACTAATTATACGACTACTCAGGTTATCTACTTCATCTTCACTGAATTGTGGAAGTTTGGGGTTTAGTATTAATTCATCCATTTCCTCTAAATTGTCAAATTTGTGGACACAGAATTGTTCATAGCATTCCCTTACTATCCTTTTAATACCCGTGTGGTCCGTACTGAAATCCCTCCTTTCATTCCTATAGCAGCAACTCGTATCCTCTCTTCTTTCTTTTCTAGTCTTGCTAGAGGTTCATCAATTTTATTTTCTTTTCAAAGAATCAGTTTTTTGTTTCACTGGTTTTTCTCTACTTTTTTATTTTTAATCTATTGTTTTCCTGTTCTTAATTGTATTGGTTTCTGCTCTTTATTATTGACTTTCTTCTTGCTTTAGGTTTATTTTGTTCTTCTTTTTCTAGCTTCTAAAGGCAGAAGATTACTGATTTAAGATCTTTTTTCTGTTCTAATATGAGCACTTAATTCTACAAATGTCCATCTAAACATACTCTAGTTGCATCCCACAAATTTTGATGTTATATTTCCATTTTTGTTAAGTTCAAAATATATTTTCTCTTGAGGCTTCCTCTTTAACATATGGATTATTTATGTATTGTTTAATTTCCAAATGTTTGGAAATGTTTATGTTGTCTTTGTTACTGATTTCTAGTTTAATTCTATTATGATCCAAGAATATAATAATTTCAATTCTTTTAAAATTATTAAAGTTTGTTTTATGACCCAGGATATTGTCTATCTTGATGAATGTTCCATGTGCACTTGAAAAGAATGTACATTCTGCTGCTGTTGGGTACATGTTATTTAGATCCAGTTCGTTGACAACAATGTTCAGTTCTTCATCCTTGGTGATTTGACCTATATGTCAAAGTTCACTTAGAGAGGAGTGCTGAAGTCTCCAACTATAATTGTGGATTTGTCTGTTTCTTCTTTCAGTTTACTCAGTTTTTATGTCATGTACTTTGAGGCTCTATGGTAGATGCAAACACTTTCAGGATGGTTATGTCTTTTTGGTGACTGACCCTTTTACCATAGGTACTATTTCTCTTAATTCCTGGAAACTTCCTTTGCTCTGAAGTCTACTTTGATATTAATATAACCACTCCAGTTTTCTTTTATTTAGTGCTTGTATGGAATGCTTTCTATTCTTTTAACCTACACCATTATATTTAAAGTATATTCCTTATAGATAGTAAATAGTTGGGACTCTGTTTGTTTAAGCCTGACAATCTCTGTCCTTAAATTGATGAGCCAGGAGCAAGGGCTTGCATCTATAATCCCAGCTACTAGGGAAACTGAGGCAGGAGGATCGCTTGAGGCCAGGAATTTGAGACCAGCCTGGGCAATATAGTAAGAACCTATCTCAAAAAAAAAAAAAAAGGGTGTGTACATGCTATTTACATTTAATGTAATTACAGGCATACCTCAAAGATATTGCAGGTTCTGTTCCAGACCACTGCAATAAAGCAAATATGGCAGTAAAGCAAGTCACACAAATTTTTTTGGTTTCCCAGTACATTTAAAAGTTATATTTACACTACAGTCTATAAGTATGCAATAGCATTATGTCTAAAAAAAAATGTGCATACCTTAATTAAAAAATAGTTCATTGCTAAAAAATGCTAACAATCATCAAAGCCTTCAGCGAGTCATAATCTCTTTGCCCGTGGAAAGTTGCTGACTAATCAGGTGGTGGCTGCTGAAGGTTGGAGTGGCTGCAACAATTTCATAAAATAAGACAATGAAGTTTGCACATCTGTTGACTCTTCCTTTCACATAACTTTTCTCTGTAGCATGTAATGCTGTTTGATAGCATTTTACCCATTTTACCCACAGTAGAACTTCTTTCAAAATTAAGAGTTAATCCTCTCAAACCCTGCCACTGCTTAATCAACAAAGTTTATGGAATATTCTAAATCCTTGCTCAACCATAAGAAGCAACTCCTCACCCATTCACGTTTTATCATGAGATTGTAGCAATTCAGTCACATCTTCAGGCTCCACTTCTAATTCTAGTTCTCTTACTATTTCTACCACATCTGCAGTTACTTCCTCCACTGAAGTCTTGAACCCCTCAAAATCACCCATGAGGGTGGGAATCAACTTCTTCCAAATTCCTGTTAAAGCTGCCATTTTGACCTCCTCCCATGAATCACAAATGTTCTTAATGTAATCTAGAATCCTTTTTAGAAGGTTTTCAAGTGACTTTGCCCAGATCCATCAAAGAAATCACTATCTCTGACAGCAACAGCCTTACAAAATGGATTAAATAGGAAGACTTAAAAGTTGAAATTAACCCTTGATCCACAGGCTGCAGAATGGATGTTGTGTTAGGAGGCATGAAAACAACATTCATCTCCTTGTACATCTTCATCAGAACTCTTGGGTGACCAGGTGCATTGTCAATGAGCAGTATTATTTTGAAAGAAATTTTTTTTTTCTGAGCAGTAGGTCTCAACAATGGACTTAAAATATTCAGTAAACCATGCTGTAAACAGATGTGCTATCACCCAGGCTTTGTTGTTCCATTTGCTAGAGCACAAGCAGAGTAGATTTAGCATAAGCCTTAAGGGCCCTAGGATTTTTGAAATAGTAAATAAGCATTGGCTTCAACTTAAAGTCACCAGCTGCATTTAGTTCCTAACAAGAGAGTCAGCCTGTCCTTTGAAGCTTTGAAGCTAGGCATTGACTTCTCCTCTCTAGCTATGAAAGTCCTAGATGGCTACATTGAAAATCTGTTGTTTAGTGTAGCCATTTTCATCACTTATCTTAGCTAGACCTTCTGGATACCTTGCTCTAGCTTCTTCATCAACTTGCTGCTTCACCTTGGAGACGGCTTCTTTTCTTAAACCTCATGAACCAACCTCTGCTAGCTTCAAACTTTTCCTCTGCAGCTTCCTCACCTCTCTCAGCCTTCACAGAATTGGAGAGAGTTAGGGCCTTGCTGTGGATTAGGCTTTGGCTTAAGAAATGTTGTGTCTGGTTTGATCTTCTATGCTGAGCACTAAAACTTTCTCCACATCAGCAATAAGTCTGTTTCACTTTCTTATCATTCATGTGTTCACTGGAGCAGCACTTTTAATATCCTTCAAGAACTTTTCCTTTGGATTCACAACTTGGCTAACTGCTTGGCTTTCAGCCTGTCTTGGCTTTCAACGTGCCATCCTCACTAAGCTTAATCATTTCTAGCTTTTGATTTAAAGTGAGAGACATGCAATTCTTCCTTTTACTTAAACACCTGAGGCCACTCTAGGTTAACTGGCCTAATTGGGGAACAGGGAGCAGTCTGAGAATATATACTTACTGATTAAATTTACTGTCTTATATGGGCATAGTTCATGGTGCCCCAAAGCAATTACAACAGTAACATCAAAAATCACTGATCACAGATCACCATAACATATATTATAATAATGAAAAGTGTTAAGTATTGCAAGGATTGCCAAAATGTGACACAGGGACATGAAGTGAGTATATGCTGTTGGGAAAATGGTGCCGACAGACTTCCCTGATGCAGGGTTGCCATAAACCCTCAATTTCAAAAAACATAATATCCACATAGCACAATAAAGTGAAGCACAGTATAACAAGGTGTGCCTGTATTTGTTCCTTCTGAGTTTTTGTTCCTGTTTCCCCTTTCCTGCCTTCTTTTGAATCATTTCATTTTATCTATAGTTTTTAATTATCTCTTTGCATCTCATTTTTAGTGACTACTGTTAGGATTTAAAACATAAACCCCTAACTTTTCATGGTCTACTCAGAATCAGCATCTTATTACTTTCTGTGGAATGTAGAAACCCTACACCCACCCAGTCCTTTAACCTGCCTCCCGCCTATTAGAGTTGTCTTACCTATTACATCTACATACCTTTAAAATCTCATCAGACACTGTTAGCATTTTTGCTTCAACCATTCAATATATTTTAAAGAACATAAGAAGAGAAGAATACTCTATAATTTATGTTGTTCTTTCTTCATTCTTGATGTTCCAATTTTCTATCCGGTATCATTTCCCTTCTGTCTGAAGAAATTCTTTTAGCTAATCTTTCAGAAAATATCCACTGGCAATGAATTCTCTTAATTTTAGTTCATCTGAGAATGTCTTTATTTCACACCTGTTCCTATATGATTTTTGCTGGATATAGAATTCTGGGTTCCAAGGTCTTTCCATATGCACTTTTAAAATGTTGTTCCATTTTCCTTCTGGCCTCCACAGTTTCTGATGAGGAATCCACAGTCACTTGAATTATTGTTTCTCTGTAAGTAATGCACCATTTTTCTATGGCTGTTTTCAAGATTTTTTTCTTTATCTTTAGTTTTCAGCAGTTCGCCTATGATGTGTCTCAGTGTGGATTTCTTTGCATTTATTTATGGAGCTCATTGAACTCTGCAGATCTGTAGGTTTATGTCTTTCGCAAAACTGGGGAAGTTTTCAGCCATTATTTCTTCAAATATTTTTTTCTACACCATACACTTTCTCCTCTATCGGGATTCTGATGACTCAGGTGTCGGCCTCTTTGGTATGGTCCTACAGGTCAATACTGAGGCTTTGGCCATGGCCTTCCAATCATTTCTCTCTGTTGTTCAGGTTGACTTTCTATTGACTTATCTTCAAGTTCACTGACTCTTTGTCACCTCCATTCTGCTTTTAGGCCATCTAGTGATTTTTTATTTTGGTTATTTTATTTTTCAGTTCTAAACTTTCACTGATTCTTCTTTTTATATTCCATCTCTTTACTGAGACATTCTATCTTTCCATTTATTTCCAGAATGTGTGTTCTTCTTTACCACAGCATTTTTATAATGGCTTCTTTAAATTCTTTGATAATTCCAACACTTATGTCATCTCTGTGTTGGTGTCTATTAAACGTCTTTTCTCTAACAAGTGGAGATTTTCCAGATTCTTTGTATGACAATTACTTTTAGATTGTATCATGGACATTTTGAACATTACATGCTGAGACTCTGAGTCTCAGTTAAATCCTGTGAAGAATGTTAATATTTTTGTTGAGGTAGGAATCAACCCAGTTGGGTTCAGGACATGGTTTCTGACCAGCCTCCTGTGGGCTGTGGTTCCAACGTCAGTTCCACTTTCAAAGCCTGTGCAGTGCGCCCTTCAGATCTCTCCTGCATGTGCTCCACCCAGCGGGCAATTCTGGGGCTGGGTTGTACAGTCTGTCCCACAGTTCAGTACTCAAAGTCTGTGGTATGCCATTTAGAGTCAGACCCACACATGTGCAGCTCAGGGGCAAACCCAAGGTTCTGTTGACAATGTTATGGTGCCACTTCCACAAGCGCCCCCTCAGTGACCTCTCTAGTACCTTCCAGTTCCCCAGAGACGCCCTCTCAATTCTCCACCAGCCCCGCTGTGTTGCACAATTCCTGCAACTGCACCTGAATCCAAGGCCAAGCAGTGCAGGACAGAGTGTCTTAAAGATGGGCAGGAGTGTACAAAAGAGCTAAAGTTCTCATCTATCATTATGGGAAGTCAGTGTATAATGTCTGAAGTGGATAAACTAAGAAATAGAAGTAGAAGCATAGTATTTTAAAAACAAAGGTAAATACCATAAGTCACAGCTAAGAGTTAAAAGTTGCTGCGTTTGGAGACATAATTTTTTTTTAAAAGAAACTATTATTTCCTCCAGGGAAAAAGACAGGAGTTAAGAAAGAAAATATGATCGTGATACACTACTTCATTTTACAGTAAATAACAATGAAATAATCATAACAACATAAACCATAAAATCTAGCCAAAATTATGGGATTTTTATAATATTTATAGTTTTCTTTGATTGGCAGCTGCCATTTCTACTCAACTCTCAGTCCCATGGGATCAGGGATGTCTGTCTTAGAGCGTATTGTAGGTGCTCAATAAAAATTCACTGAATGAATGAATGACTGAGTGAACGAAGGGTTAGCTGGCGTAGGGGCAGGGATGAGGCATACCTGGGTTTCCAACCAGCCAGACTCGATAGGTGCTGGCACCATTATGTAGGAAATGCAGGCAGAAGCAGAGGAGTACTTTCATAGTGCAGGACAGTGAATCAAGTTTGTGGCCAGTGTTAGCTCACTGACTTAGTTAATTCTATCTGCTTGGAGTAGTGGTCCTCAACCAGGGGGCAAATCTGACCCCTGGGAAACATGTGTCAATGTCTGTGGATATTTTGGGCTGTCACAATTGGGGGATACTGCTGGCATCTAGTGAGCAGAGGCCAGGGATGCTGCTAAACATCCTCCAGTGCACAGGAGGGCCCCCACACCAAGAATTATCTGGCCTAAAATGTCAATAGTGCTGAGGTTCAAAAATTCTGATTTAGAAGTAGTGTTCCTTGTGGAAAAAAGCAACATTTGATACATTTGTGTCTTAAGATAGGCAAACCTTCCAAACACTCATGCCCCAATATAGTTTACACATTTAAAAAGTGAAGGCAATGTAGTGGCATGATAAACCTAAAAGTAAGTAGAATGAATATTTATTTATACACCTCCCCAGATAGGGTGGGGGTGGGGCAAGAGAGGAGAGGAGAAGAGAGATGGACATGGCTTCAGGATTTCTAATGGCAATTTTATAATAAGGGCTCAAACTAGACCATGTGGGAATGCAGCAAAATACGGTCCCATAATGAGAGACATATAATAAGAAAAGCTGCACTATCAGCTGTTCCCTCACTCAGGTCCCCAAAGCATTATCCAAATCATAAATAACAGCACTGAACATAGTATTTGTCGCTGGAGTCAGCATACGGGTGACATACTGAAATAACAGGTACAGTCATTTTACCTTAGAAAAATGAGACAATTGAGGACTCAAAGCCTCCTATTTGCACTGCTCAAATAGGTGTATTTTAGGAATGTGAGTAGAAGAAGCAAAGGCATACCCAAACAGAAACCCTACTCCAGACACTGGCCAGAGGAGTGTTTTCCCACCATGTCTGTGGCACCCTGGTCACTAGCAGTGAGGCCAGGGAAGCCAGGGAATAAGACCCCTCACACACACACTTCAACCTACCCTGCTTTTATCTGCTTTCTATATTGGGATTCAGAGAACGTTTCATTTCAGAATGGTTTTTTAAACACCTGAAAATCTCTGCTATGGACCTACCCCTTGTACACAGCCGAGGTCCAGCTGGAGTTAGCGATAAGTCACAAAGACGAGCTGGGGCTGAAAGCCAGACCACCCGGTTCCTACCACGGCACTGGGCCCACTAGCAAACCTCCTGGCAAAGGCCACCCGAAGCCCACCCTCCAGCGCACCAAACACACACAGCATAGACGATCTCGTTGTAAAGTATATATAAACAAATCAGTCATAGGTCCACCAAATCATCTCAGGAGATCAATATGTGAACAGATAGGTGAACAGATGTTATAAGATCCACAATAAAACTGGCCTCATTGAGTTTACATGTGACCATGACTCAGAGATCATACTCATCTTTTTAAGGGCATATCCATGACATGAAAAAATTCTGTTCATGAAACATCTGAAAACATATTGTCAACTCCTGCTTTGGAAAATGAATGAACTTGCTAGAAGCTCACCAGAGAAGAATCACACATAAAAGATACATAATAATTTACCTCTTCAGAGCTCATGCTGGCTGAGGGTACCTTGTAGACCAGACAGTGCGAGGGGTTAGGCTGGACTCCGCCCTGTAGAGGCAAGGTCACCCTCCCAGAACTGGCTTCCAGCAAGGGGTTCCAAACAGCCCAGCGAACCATGTACATACACGCCAAGTTGGACAAAGAGGTGACTGAAGCTGCCTAGAATTAAAACAAAGCACATGGGTGTATGAGTTATCACAAAAGTCAACTGGGTAGGGGAAATCAACAGTGCTTTCACATGTGAAATTTAACTAGCGCTCATTGTAGCAAGAAACAGGGATCATCGGTTCCATTTCACAAAAGAAAAAACTGGGGCAGAAGGAGGTCATGGCATCCAGGGTGCAGACAGAGCAGGGTACAAACAGCCTGCTGTTGTGAGACCCCACCAACCTAACTAGGACCCCCTTCCTATCCACACGAGACTCCTTTTTCTGGCTCAAGGCAACAATAGCTTCCCCCTTAAAGATCAATATACCATTTTTACGACTCTCTGTTCCCATAAAGATCTTTCTGCAGGTTTGTAATCACTCTGTACCTTGCCAACACCTACCCAAACCCACCAGGAAAATGCCAGGAATAGCACTTTGAATTAGTGATAAGAAATTTTATAAATTAATAAAGAATGCACATGTATATTCAATTCAGGGTTTTTTGCATGCATTTTCTTCAGCTAAGTTTTAGCTTAATATATATTTATATGTATGTAACTCTACATGAAATTGGGAAATCAATCAGGTCAAATTTTAGGCATCGTTCCTTCTTTCTCCTTCTCTACGGCTGGCCAAATGGAAGGAATGAGGATGCTTAGAAAACCCCTGGGTTAGCAACCACATTTAAAGAAAGTCATTTTCACAAATATGGTTTCAGGGCTTGACTTAGCAAAGAGTTTCAAAATTATCACTTTCATCCATTTATTTAAACAGAAAGTAAGAACAAAGCTAAACTTTGGGTCTTTGTCAGGTACTGAAATCGCCGCTCAGCCTGCGCAACAAGGCTTGTGCTTTAACACCCTGTGCAAGAAGACTGCAGAGATGGCCAGGCTGAGCCCAGGCCCTGCCGGCACACCACCAGCAAGGCTGCTTCTCAGCCAGAGGCCTTGGGGTACAGGCAACGCCGGGCCAGACTGGGAGCCCAGGGCAGTGCTTTCACTCCCAGAGCACAGCTGCGCTGACTGAGGTGGGTCATGCCGAGCCCTGCCTGACCAGCAGACTGGGACAACCCAGAGGAAGGGGCAGCAGCCAGCCTGCTTCCGCCTGGGACTCCCAGCCTCGGCAGCCACCTGCAGAGGTAAAACAACCCCAAGGCAGTGGGGGAGATGGAATGTGAGCACAGTATTCCACAGTATTCCTAGTGCTTTCTTCATAGGCAACAGAGACAGCAGCACCTGCAGGGATGAGGAAGGCAGAACAACAGGTGGCTCCTCACTATCCCTGGGCACCAGGCTTAGGGCTCCTGGGCTCCAGTAAGGGAGCCACAGGCATCCCTCTTAATGAACACAGGCAGCTGTCACAACTGCAGCCATAGAGGGAGCGGGGTGGCCTGGAAGGAGGGGGCGTCCAGCTCCTGGCGAGGCATGGAAGCCCTTGCCCTGCCTGGGATGTGTAGAAAGCACCATCCAGAGGGAAAGGAGACACCCGGGGGACCCACTGACTTGAGCTGCATCAGGAGCCAAGGAGGACGGCAGGGCTCCAGCAGTGGTGGCCAGAGTCCCAACAGACTTTGCTTATTTGGCTGGACATGCCAATGGGGAGCGGCTGTGCCACTGTCACTGCCCGGACAAGACTGCACTCAGGCCCAGGCAGATGTGCACACAAGCTTCTGGCTGGAATCCTGACACAGATGGCCCCGTGGTCTGCTGAGCTAAACCACAGCCAAGTTCATGCACGAGTGGATATGAATGCAGAAAAGAAAACGGCACTTGTTTCATCCAAGTCAGTCTCTTCCAGACTGTTCTTGCCAGATATCCCATCCTGTTATGTCCTTTATATCCATGTGGGGAAAAATCTAGAATCAGCATCTAGTTTTGAATTAATCTCTCTTCATATTAAAACTGGACCTCAAACCATCCACTTCAGCAGGGCCCTTTACCGCCGCTAAATTCTTTATCACAGGTCAGGATACTACCCTATGTCTCGCCCCTGGGTGAGCGGGAATTTGGGTCCCTGGCAATTCAATGAGGAAAAACCCACATCCTGGAAGTAACATGCAAGGGATCAGGACGGTAAGAAACGGAAGCATATGACTCTGTGCCCCACTTTCAGCGTCTGTCAAATACAAAATGGTGTCTGCCTCTCCCCGTCCAGCTAGCTGGATGACAAATTTTAGAACAGTATTGAGCAACTACAGTGTAACAATGAAAAAGTGATTATAAGTCCACTGCTTTTTTTTTTTAATTTATTTTTTTAATTTATTTTTTTAATTTCAGAATATCATGGGGGTACAACACTTTGGCCATACACATTGCCCCTGTTCTGCCCGTGTCAGAGCCACAATCGTGGTCATCCCCCAAACTGTGCTCCCCACATCCATTCAGTGAGAGTTCTTCCCATCCCTTCCACCCCCCTCCCGCCCGCCCGCCCTCAGATGAATGTTATTGCCCTGTGTGATGTAAGTGTTCATCAGTTAATACCAGTTTGATGGTGAGTACCAGTGATGCTTGTTTTTCCAATCCTGTGACACTTTGCTTTGAAGAATGGGTTCTAGCTCCAACCAGAATAATACCAGATGTGTTAATTCACTATTGTTCCTTATTGCTGAGTAATACTCCATGGTATACATATACCACATTTTATTGATCCACTCGTGTATTGATGGGCACCTGGGTTGTTTCCACAACTTTGCAATTGTGAATTGTGCTGCTATGAACATTCGAGAGCAGATGTCTTTATTATAAAATGTCTTTTTTTCCTTTGGATAAATACCCAGTAGTGGGATTGCTGGGTCAAATGGTAATTCTACTTTTAATTCTTTAAGGTATCTCCATATTCTTTTCCATAGAGGTTGTACTAATTTGCAGTCCCACCAGCAGTGTATGAGTGTTCCTATCTGTCCACATCCCCGCCAACATTTGTTATTTGGGGATTTTTTGATATGAGCCAATTTCACTGGAGTTAAGTGATATCTCATTGTGGTTTTGATTTGCATTTCCCTGATGATTAGAGAAGTTGAGCACTTTTTTATATGTTTCCTGGCCATTATTCTGTCTTCTTTGGAAAAATTTCTGTTCATGTCCTTTGCCCATTTTTTAATAGGGTTGTTTGATTTTTTTCTTGTTGATTTTCCTAAGTTCTGTACAGATTCTGGTTATCAGCCCTTTATCAGAGGTGTAGCATGCAAATATTTTCTCCCATTCTGTAGGTTGTCTGTTCACTCTAGTGATAGTTTCCTTGGCTGTGCAGAAGCTTTTCAATTTGATCAGGTCCCATGTATTTATTTTTGTTGCTGCTGTGATTGCTTTGGGGGTCTTCTTCATAAATTCTTTGCCTAGGCCAATGTCCATAAGGGTTTTTCCAACGTTTTCTTCGAGAATTCTTATGGTTTCATGTCTTAGGTTTAGATCTGTTATCCATTGTGAATTGATTTTTGTGAGAGGTGAGAGGTGTGGGTCCACTTTCAGTCTTCTACATATGGCCATCCAGTTTTCCCAGCACCATTTGTTGAATAGGGAATCTTTTCCCCAGTTTTTCTGGAATTTGTCAAAGATCAGGTGACTGTATGAGGTTGGTTTTATATTTGGGTTCTCAGTCCTGTTCCATTGGTCTACGTGTCTGTTCTTGTGCCAATACCATGCAGTTTTGGTTACTATAGCCTTGTAGTATAGTTTGAAGTCTGGTAGATAGATGCCCACTATCTCCACTTCTTTCAACATAGTGCTGGAAGTCCTGGCCACAGCAATTAGACAAGACAGAGGAATCAGGGGCGTCCAGATGGGGGCAGAAGAGGTCAAACTTTCACTATTCGCAGACGATATGATATTATACATAGAAAACCCCAAAGATTCAACCAAGAGATTACTGGAATTGATAAATGAATTCAGCAAAGTCTCAGGATACAAAATTAATACACACAAATCCATAGCCTTCATATATGCTAATAACAATCAAGCCGAGAAACAAATTAAAGATGCAATACCTTTCGCAATAGCAACAAAGAAAATTAAATATTTAGGAACATATCTAACTAAGGAGGTCAAAGACCTATATAGAGAGAATTATGAAACACTGAGAAAAGAAATTGCAGAGGATGTAAATAGATGGAAAGTCCACTGCTTTTTAAAAATAAATTACTATAGGTTGGTCTGATGGTAGTGGGTTATCAGAACTTACTAACATTAGCGTCACTAAAGTTGGTATACAACCCCCTACTGCTAAATTTGACTGCCTTAAAATAAATAAATAAAAGTATTATAAATATATTAGGAAAACTGGTCACTAAAAAATCTATAAGGATTCAACAATGTCTAGACTACTTTTATAAATAGCTGTCACCTGCAAAATATAAAAATTTATTATTACAGGATCAAAAATAAAATACAATATGTATCCAAGTGTTCACGCTATTTGTGTAACTCCTTCTGGTTTAATTTTTCAAATTGGGTGATTCAATATCTAGTTTTCCATTTTCTTAGTTCTTTTTGGTTTTTTGATGCTCAATCAATACAAATCTCTTCTGTGTGAAGTATGTGTCAGTTACATAAACAGCCATTTTGACTCACTTTTGTCATTAACAGCTCTAACAAAAAAGATGGTAAGTAAGTTATTGATTACTCTTTCAGAGACCTCAAAGGGATGATCAGGGCCTGGTGGCAATCCAATTGCCATGTATTTGCCTGCACTCTCTCACAACCAGCCCACAGTGGAGAACCTCCCTAAAACTGACTGGCCCCAAGGAGAAGGTCACAGGCAACCAAGCACGTGGCCAGAGCAAGAATGATGATTTAATAGGCTCCCACTATCAGTGAATTCTAGTGGTTGAGATTAGATTAGCTACTTTATAATTTCTTATCTTGCTAAACTTGGATTTCAATTCATGCAAACTTAAAAGAAATAAAAGCCCAAAATACATTCAAGTGTTCCCATTTAGACTTTTAACCATAATAGCAAACTATATACAAAAGATCAAAGGAATACACTTGGATTACAGGCCAGGTTTTGTGGTGGAACAGAAGTGCCACACCAGCATTCACCAGGCAAAGCCACAAACAGAAAACAGACACTTGACCTTCGGCAATGCTACAGTCCAGAGTCCCTTGGTGGGCTAAATGGTGTCCTCCAAAAAGATGTGTCCCCAGCCTAATCCCTGGAACCTGTGACTGTAACTTTTTGAAACAAGGGGCTTCACAGATGTAATCAAGTATAGTATTGTAGGATGAGATCATCCTTGATTACCCAGGTTGGCCCTAAATCCTATGGCAAGTATCCTTATAAAAGCAGGACACAGAGAGGTTTGAGACAGAGGGAGACACACAGAGAAGACAGCCATGTGATGATGGAGGCAGAGAATGGAGTGATGTGGCCACAAGCCAAAGACTGCTAGGAGCCATCAAAACCTGCAAGAGGCAAGGAGGCTCCTCTCCAGAGCCTCTGGAGGAACACGGCCCTGCTGACATCAGGATTTGGGCCCAGGAGAACAGATTTTGGACCTATGGCCTCCAGAATTGTGAGAGTAAATTTCTGCTGTTTCAGACTAACAAGTTTGTGATACTTTGTTACAGCAGCCACAAGAAACTCATTCAGTTCCCTGATGGCTTCTGTCCTCAGATTAACATGAACTCAGAGAAACATTAAAACTCAATATTATTTCATGAGCTTTATTTTCTTTAGGTTTTCAGTAAGACTTTTTCACTCCTGCCCGGGTCACCATGCCACCGACCCTGTTCTTCTGGGACCCTCAAGCCCCAGGGACTGAGAGCACACAGCAGAGGTGACGGTAGCATCTGTCTGGGCAGTGGGGGTAGGTTCCACTGGAGCTAAAGCGTGTTCCACTGGAGCTAAAGCGTGCTCCACTGCCCCAAGGCCATTTCCAGGGACAGAGCTGGGCCCTGGGGGACGGAAGTCTCAACGGAGGCAACCACAGTTGGGCACTTGGCAGAAGAAAAGTTTTAAAAAGACAAACTGTTGCGTCAAATATATCTCTAAATGTTCCCAATACCACACAAATCACAGAGGAAAGAAGGGGTGTCTTAGAGAAACAAAAAAAGAGAGAAGTTTGGTAATTATAACACAGACGAAGGAGGTGACAGGGAGGCATAAGATAACCGTGGAGAGAGCTCAGATCCAGGCTAGGTCTAAGAGCCACTGCAACGGGAAGGACTGGCTCTGTTTAAGGCACCGCTCTCTGTGTGCATTAGCTCACGTAACCCCAGAACGGCCCTCTGAGATGACAACCAGGTAGAGCAGGAAACAACAGCACTACGCTACGAGCCACACATGGGGGGGTGGCCTGAGGCCCAACCCAGGTGGCCTAAACCAGCCTAAACCTAAGGAACACCTCAGGAGCTGAAGCCAGGCATCCAACCACCTGCTTGATGAGCTGGGCACATGGGGCAGCTGATGGCTCCAGCAACTCAGAGCTTAGACAGCAGGCCAAGAGCAAGGTTCTCTCCAGATGACTTGTTTCCTGGCATTCTCCTTGAAGACACTGGGTTCTTGGCCCTTGAGGTGAACTTCACAAGGCCTGAGAGACTCAAGCCCACCACCACCACCGAAGTGAACAGTTAGGATGGCAAAAGGCAGCCTCTAAACATCATCACCTCCCCTTCCTGCTGAGGAGGGAGGAACAGGGGCCCAGAGGCCACCACACGGGGCAAAGCCACTGCTAATTCTCCAGCAGAGGTTCACAAACCAGGTACCATCAGCCTGAAGTTATTCGTTACATAAAATAGGTCAATTATATGCCAAAACCTTGTCCAAATTAGAGGTACAGAAAACTCAGCGGCTGCTGTAGGCTAATTTCCTTCATACACATTCATGGTGGAAAAGGAAACCCAACGACATAAAATTAAAGTTATTTAATCTACCCATATACAACACAGTATACGCAGCGTCACTAAAAGTACAGTCATCATTTAATGGGCAATATTTTCATTTCATCCTACTGAGTAATTATTTTTAAAAATATACATGAACAATGAAAAAACTGGGGCTTGGTTTTAAATAAAGTTCTACAACCTAGTATAACTTTTCATACTGGCTAATGGGCTCACAAAACTTTGGCCCTCTTTGCAAAATAAGCGCCAACTTGACACCGATTGAAAAGAAGCAATGGTGAAGCCATTATGACTTTGGAGCTGTGACCCGTGAGGCGAGTAGGAGGCCGAGTCTCGGGCCCGGCAGCGCATGCGGGCACGGCAGAGCCTCAGCTTCTGCTTCCTCTGGAAAACCTGCCCCTGCTACGGTTCTACTTCCCTCCCAGCTCTCCAACTGGGTCTTAAAAACCAATGGCCCCTGGGCTCATATTTGGGGCCCAGCATCGGTCCCATGGGCATTGCCCCTCCACGGGGCCTGGCTCGGGGCAGCACCCCCACCTTGGCCACACAGTAGGGCAACAGGAAACTCCATCCCCCAGTTCCAGTGACTACTCCATAGAAGGGATTCACGTGAGGCTGGCCCCAAGCCTTCTATGAGACAGTATTTCTATGAGCTGGGAATCTAGACACCTTGGGAGCAGGAAGCTCTCTTTTATTAAGGGCCAAAGCTGGGGAAGAAGATAGCCCAAAGCTGAAAGCTGTCCACAGCCACACCCCCACCCCAGGCCCCAGGGCACAGTGGGGAGGAGGACAACAGAGAATAAGGCAGAGCTAGCAGAGGAAACGCAGGAGGGATTGAGAAGAGCATCCTGCCCTGGGACAGGCAGAGCTCATGGAAGGACTCAGAAGGCACCAGACATGCAAGAGAAAGCTGACCAACTGGACTTAAAATCAGAACCTCTGCTCATCAAAAGACAGTGTTACCATTAGGGGTGCTATGGTTTGACTACGTTGCCCCCCAACAAAAGCATATTTTGGAAACCTAATCCCCAATGCAACAGTGTTGGGAGGTCAGGCCTAAGGAGAGGAGAGTAGGCAGTGAGGGCTCTGCCCTCATGAGGTGACGAATGCCATTATGGCAAGAGTGGGTTCCCTATGAGTTCAGCCCCCTTTTCTCTCTCTGACCCTCTTTGCCCTTCCACCAGGGAATGAGGCAGCAAGAAAGCGCTGAATGGATGCTGGCGCCTTGATCTTAGACTTCCCATCCTCCAGAACCCTGAGCCAGTGAATTTCTGCTCATTACAAACACCCAGTCTGTGACGCTCTGTTACAGCATCAGGAAACAGACTAGGACAGGGCAGCCACGTAAAGGGGACACGAGACCTCCCTGCTTTATTCCTTATAATTGCATGTGCATCTACAACTACCTCAAAATACAAAGTTTAATTTTAAAGACAGTGTGTGGCATACATGAGCTATATAAAGTGCTGATTAAATTTTAAAAATAATAATGACTGTCCGTCCACAAAAACAAAACAAAAACACAGTACTAAATTAGACAATATAACTTTTAAAAATCCCATTTATAAGAGCAGCATAAAAAATTAAATGCCTGTGAATAAATTTAATAAGAACTGTTCAAAATCTACATTTTAAAACTACTTTTAAAATGACTTATGAAAGACAAAAATAGACTTGAACAAACAGAAAGACATCCCTTGTTCTTGGTTAGGACATATCAACATTCTCAAGATATAATTTCTCATGATATTCATTTATAAATTTACTACAATCCCAATAAAAAATTCCAATTAGCATTTTTACCTCTTGATACTAAAGTTCATCTGGAAAAATAAACATGCAAAAATAGCTAGAAAAGGAAAGCAAGGAAAAGGAAGAGCCATGAGTCTGAACTTGCCCTACCAAATGCTAAAACACACAACAGAGTCTCCAGAATTAAAATAGTATGGCCCTGGCACACAAATAGATAAAGAGGCCCATGAAGTAGAGTAAAAGTCCAGAAATAGATGCAGCTATGCAAGGAGATGGAGTATATGATAACAACAGACCCTAAATCACTATGGTAAAGGACTTCGAATAAGTGGTAGTGGGACCAGAGGGCCATTGGAAAAAGATAAAATCAGATCCGTCTCTCACACCACAAGCTAGAGATCTAAACATAAAAAAGAAAACTCTACAAGTACTAGGAGAAAGCACTGGTGAATTCCCCCATAAGCAGAGAATGAGGAAAGGCTTTTTACCCATGACTCAAAATCCAGATGCAATAAAAGAAAAGACTGATAAACTTGACTACATTAAAAAATGTTTTAATGTTTACATGGCCAAAAAAGGAAGAAACAAAAAGACAAATGGCAAAACCGGAAGATAATATCTGCAATATACATTGCAGATAAAGAGCAAATATCCCTAATAGGCAAAGAACTTCCAACATTTGATGAAAAATGGAAAAACTCTATAGAAAAAAATGAGCAAAAGAAGCAAACAGACAACTCACAAACATAGAAAAACGTGTTCAAATTCACTCATCATCAGAGAAATGCAAATTAAGCTACACTGTGATTCCATTTCTCACCCGTCAGATTGGCAGAATTCAAAATCTTCAGGACACATCTGAAATGTGGGGCTGAGGGGAGCCGGCGCCCTAACTAACAACACTGCCAGTGGGGACAAATGCAGCACGACCCCTCTGGAGGGAAATCTGACAGTACCCAACAACATGATCTCCGCATTTACCCTTCCATCCAGCAAACCCACTTCTAGAACTCACCCAGAATACACAGCCCCTACAATACAAAAATGCATACGCACCAGATCATTCATTTCAGCACCACTATAACTGCAAAATAGTGGAAGCTATCTAAATACCAAAACACAGGAAACTAGTTGAATAAATCTTGGTACATTGGTATAGATACACGATGGAGTGCCACGCAGCTGGAAAAAGGAGTGAGGAAGCAGGTACGACTGCGAAGATCCGCTGTTAAAGGGCAAACAGACACTTGCACAGCCTGCTACCCTTTGTGCATTAAAGGGGAACTATGAAAACACACACATCTCTGTTTATATTCGTAAAAAGCAGCCCAGGAGAGGTAAACCAGGAAGCAATAAAGTTGGTTACCACCGAGGGGTGGAGACAGTGGGGAAGGGACACAGAAGATGGAGATACTTTTCTGAGATTACCTTTTTGTAGAATTTTGACCCTAAAAATTTCTTAAGCCACATTAGTGTTCTATATATTCAAAAAATAAAATTAAATCAATAAGGATGGAGAGGAGAAAATAATTAAAACTGAAAGCAAACAGAAATACAAGGACCCACTATAGTTCAAATGAATAATGCCACCACACTAAGGAGGGGACAAATCCAAGAGACTTACAAAAACACTATCAGACTACAGCCCCAGTCATGGGGTGGGGAGAGGCTGCAAACAAATCCTGGACTCTTTCTGGTGGGTTTATCCTTTGCAGTAATTCTCATAGATGTATTTTAGGACTGAGCAAATGAGCGACCACACTGATGGTGCCAGGAGCCAAGGTTCTCTCTGTGGAAGGAGGGAGGGGCAAAGGGAAGGGAGAGGCAGGGAGAGCCCTGTGGGGATGTGGGACAGACTGAGGTTGAAGGTACCAGCGACAGAAGTCAATTCCTAAGCTGTGTATGTGAATACGGATACATGTGCTTGTGTGTGTTTAAGCATATATGTATATACATATATACATACATACCTCTAGCCATGTGTATGTACCTGTGTGTACATATGTAAAATTTCCCAGCTCTGTCCACTGAAAGGGCTCAGATGAGAAGGTACACCTACCATCCAGATCTGATTTCCAACAC
Organism: Daubentonia madagascariensis; assembly: GCA_023783475.1. Taxonomy (NCBI): domain Eukaryota; kingdom Metazoa; phylum Chordata; class Mammalia; order Primates; family Daubentoniidae; genus Daubentonia; species Daubentonia madagascariensis. The sequence continues at coordinate 8,935,547 of JAKFHU010001557.1, read as the reverse complement.
ATTCCCCTTTGAAAAGAACCAGGGCATCAAACACAAGAAAGTCTCATAGCTACTCAGGAGGCTGCGGCGGGAGGATCACAAGCCCAGGAGTTCGAGACCAGCTGGGCAACACAGCAAGACCCTGACTCAAAATAAAACAAAACAAAACAAAAAACCCAAAAAAACAAAAAACAAGGAAAGTCTGAGAAACTGCCACAGTCCAGAGAAGGCTAAGGAGACATGACCAAATGTCATGTGGGATCCTAGATGGGACCTTAGAAGAGAAACAGGACAGTAGGGAAGGAAATCCCAATAAATTACAGACTTCAGTTAATAATCATACATCAACACTGGCTCACCAGTCATGACAAATGTCCCATACTAACGGTGCTAACAATAGGGGAAACTGGGTATGGGCTATATGGGAACTCTGTACCATCTTCATGAAATTTTTCTGTAAATCTCGAACTCCTGGCCTCAAGCAATCCTCCCGCCTCAGCCTCCCAGAGTGCTAGGATTATAGACGTAAGCCACTGTGCCGGGCCTATTTTTCTGTAAATCCAAAACTGTTCTAAACTTAAAAGTTTATTTTTTAAAAGGAGGGGCATGGGAAACCACAGCTTCTCACAGAAATGGCAGTTCTAGGGCTGGAACAGGGAAGATGCAAAATGAGCCAGGAGCACCTGGTGATGCCAGAAAGTAAGAAAATGCTCAAAAAAGAAGACAGGATGGAAGATGTCACAAGGACACAGGGACCAGCCTGAAGGGACTCCGTCTGGTCAAATCTGGGACAATTTGAGCACCAAAATAATCAGGAGCCGTAATTCAAAGAGCAGGGACCCCTGAGTCCACAGCCACACGCACTCAGTCAATCATCAATCCATCAGTGGGGGAAGGGCAGGCCCGCTGACACAGAACACCCGTGCCCACCAGTAGGCCCGCAGGGATCCTTCTGCAAGAAGCACCAACAATGCCAACTCCAGGGGCACATTTAGACAAGGAGCAGAGGCTGGGTGTGGTGGCTCACACCTGTAATCCCAGCACTTTGGGAGCCTGAGGCAGGAGAATTGCTTGAGGCCAGGAGTTCGAGACCAGTCTGGGCAACATAGTGAGACCCCATCTCTACAAGTCAATAAATAATTAGCCGGGCATGGTGGTGCGCATCTGTAGTCCCAGCTACACGGGAGGCTAAATTGGGAGGATCCCTTGAGCCCAGGAGTTCAAGGCTGCAGTGAGCTATGATTGCACCAACCGCACCCCAGCCTGGGTGACAGAGAAAGACCCTGTCTGTAAAAATGAATAAATAAATATAAAAATAAAAAATAAGTAGATGTGGAGCCGATCAATTCCTGTGTGGTCTTAAATAGTCTCCCCACAGATTGCTTATTAGTTGCAAGGAGAAAAAACAGCAGCTCTACACTGGAGACATCGTACAAGATCACCACAGGCAACATCGCCAATGATGGACTCCGTGTTCCTCCGGCCACAGGGCCCTGAGAAAGACACCACCACACTCATGCAGTGTCTGGCCCAGGAGGCATCTGATTCCAGTTATGAGGAAACATCAGACAAATCCAAAACAAGGAAGATTCTCTGTAAAATTTTTTTAAAGGAGGGAGACTAAAATATTAAAAAGTAAAATGACAAATGACACAGAAAGGCTGAGGAACTGTTCCAGATTCAAGGAGGCCAAAGAGGCATGGAGACCAGACTCAGCAGCTTCCCCTGAACTAGAGACTGTACTGGAGGAAAAAAGCCATCAAGGACACAGTTGGATCAATTACACAGAACTGGAACAGGGACGGGAAATTAAAGTGTTGATGGCAAACGGACCGGAGTTGACAACTGTGCTGTGGTTACGTAAGAGAACATCCTTGGCCGGGCATGGTGCTTCATGTCTACAATCCCAGCACTCTGGGAGGCCAAGGCCAGGAGTTCATGACCAGCCTGAGCAACCTAGTGAGATCCCATCTCTACAAAAAATAGAAAGCTTAGCCAGGTGTGGTGGTACATGCTTGTAGTCCAGCTACTCGGAAGGCTGAGGCAGGAGGATCGCTTGAGGCCAGGAGTTTGAGGCTGCAGTGAGCTACGATGATGCCACTACACTCTAGCCCAGGAAACAGAGCAAGACTCTGTCTCAAAAAACAAAAAAAGAAAAAGAGAGAATATCCTTATTCTTGAGGATCCTTGTTTACTCACTGAATCCTCACAAGGAGTCAAGGGCCATGATGTCTGCAATTTGCTCTCAAATGGCTCAGAGAAGCATGTGTCTCTATGCACACACACGCACACGCACGCACACGGGGGGAGGGGAACGGGAGAGAAAGTGCCAATAAAGCAAAGGGGCCAGCATTAACAGTACGTGAATCTGGGTCCACAGTAAGCCAGCGTTCTTTGCATTTTTGCACATTGTAAATTTGAAATTATTTCCAAATAAAAAGGTTTTAAAGAAAATAAAGTCCTGCTATGCCACTTTTTTATAAGTACAATGTTAAGAAAGTAAGGCAAGCCATACACTATGAAAAAAATATTCACTATACATATATCTGACACAGGATTTGTATCCAAAATATATAAAAGAAACTCCTACCTACTCAAAAAGACAAATAACCCAATACAAAATGGGCAAAACAACAGAAATGTCACTTCACAAAGGAAGATTATGAATTACCAAACATCACCAGTCATCAAGGAAATGCAAATCAAAGCCACAACAAAGTAGCACTTCACACCCACCAGAATGGCTAAAATAAAGACCAACAATAGCAAAGGCTGTTGAGGACCTGGAGCAACTGTAACATGCCTGCGGTGCTGGCCAACTGCTTAGAAAGATAACATTAACCTCTCCTATGACCCAGCAACTCTGCTCCTAGTATTTACCAAAGAGAAATGAAAATATTTGGCTCTAAAAAGACTTGCCCAAAAATGTTTAGAGCAGCTCTCTTCACAAACTGGAACAGTCCACCACCAGGAGAACGAAGCAACAAACTCACGTATCAGAAAACTCAGCAATGAAAGTGGATGAACCACACGACTGACTACCCAAACCATACGCTGCATGAAAGAAGTCCAGACACACAGACCATATTCTATAAGATTCCACTTAGATGAAGTTTAAAAGCAGGCAGAACCAATCTGTGGTTGTAAAAGGCTGAATAGCAGCCCCCAAAGATATCACGTCCTAATCCCTGGAAGCTGTAAATATTAATTTATAAGGAAAAAGAATCTTTTCTGGTGTGACTAAGTTAAGGATCCTGAGAAGGAAACATTATTCTGAATCACCTAGGTGGCCCCAAGTGCCATCACAGGAGTCCTCACAAGACAGGCAGAGGGAGACGTGAGACAGACCACAGAGGAGCACAGAGAGACTGAAGACGTTGCCTTTGAAGACTGGAGCAATGTGGCTGCAAGCCAAGGAATGCCGGCAGCCACCAGGAGCCGAAAGAGGCAAGAAACAGACTCCCCCCTCCAGAGTTTTCACAAGAAGCACAGCCCTGCCAATACCTTGATTTCTGCCCACTGAGGCTGAACTTCTGGCCTCCAGAAATGAGGGAGAATAAATTTCTGTTGTTCTAAGCCACCAAGTTTGTGGTAATTTGTTACAGCAGCCAGGCGAAGCTAACAAAGTGCTAAGAGAAACCAAGCCAGCCATGCTGAAGGGAGCAGTAGGGCCTGCCAGAAACGCTGCAGAAGCTCTGCATCTTCATTGTAGTGGTGGCCACACAGGTGCACACATTAACCACAACTCACAGAATTTATGCTCAGATCTGTAAATATCACATATGTAAATGTCACTTGAAGAACAACAAAAAAAAAAAACCCATGATCTGAGCCCCTGAAGATCCTGAGACCAGACCCCGCCGCAACTTGCCAGGTTTGGGAGCCTATAGGTCCCCTTTCTGATGCTTAAGCTGAATTGAGTCAGGTTTCTGTTTCTAGTAACCATGTTTCAAGCAATACACTTCCTACAAGGTTTATTTGCACACACACAGAAGCAGGACCACCGGGCAAGTGCACAGGCTTTGTCACCTGCTCCCAGAAGGATTGCACCTGCCTGGTCCCCAGCTATGGTGGTCCTCAACTTTGTTCTGACGCTACGTGAAAGGAGATGCTCACCAACAAAGTCCGCTGGCTGAGCAGGGAAGAAGAGCTTATATATGATATGTTGGAAGAGCAAAGGGAAGGATCTGCTGAACGCACAGGCATTTGTGAGTTATGTACTAATCTACTGAGCAATTTCCAAATTAACGGTGGACTAGGATGATTCTTGTAGATCATTCCCTGAAGCTGTGTGAGGTACTAGAATCAACTGAAGGCAAGAAACCTTCAGCTGGTTCCCAGAGTGAAAACCTAACAAGCTTTTGAACAAGGGGATCAGTTCCAGAAGCACCTTTACCTGAGACCGTCTACTGGCCACAAATCTTATCCCTAAAAGAAACAAAAAAGGACCATGCAACTCCAGCTCCACGTTTAACCAAAGACTTGTAAAGTCAACAGGGCAGAAGGCAGCAAGGCTATCATCTTCCGAGACTTGCCTGGGCCTGAAGAAAACAATTTCAACAGGAGTAAGGAGGCAGCCCCATGCCCAAGGCCGCACTCCTGGGCATAGAGCCAGCAAACGAGAAGGTGAGTTGTTGTCCCTGGGAGGGGACTTGCCGGTGACACGCACTGAGCTCCAGGGGATGGGGTCAGGATTATTTTGAAAGATCTCAAGACATCTATATAAGTTTTAAGAAATTTAAATTTATATAACTTGCAGAATAAATGTAGCCTCCAAATATAGAATATTCAAAATATATAACACTGTGGCATCCTGGACAGCTCAACCAGCACCTTGCACAGTAAACACTCAAATTTTTGTTAAATGAACTTGTTTTGTTCAAAGAATATTAGTAAATACATAAATAATAAATTAGATCTTTACCTCTTAGAGATTTGGGAGAGGGTTATTATCATGCGACCTTCCCCCAAAAACGACCGTTTTCACCCCTAGGACCCTTAGGGGATGTACATTTATTCTGCATAAAAACGCAGCAAAAGACACTGGGGTCTGGTTATTTTTGGAGCTTTGCCCTCATTGCATTTCACCCTCTTATGTTCTAGGGAGTTTGTTTTATCATCCATTCAGGCAGCAAACACTTAAGAGCCCACACTTGCATGCTGACAGCATTTCAAAGCAGGTAGCACTGTGGCGATCTGAGGTTGCACTGTCCCCAAAGTGCTGCCTGGAGAGGAGGGACTACTTCTTGGGCTCATCACAGCTAAGCCAAAGCTTTGGGTAACTAAAAAATATAAATTTTAACAACAGATTGAAAACAATGGGTGTGTCTTCTCAAAACTTTTTTTTCTAGTTTGTTTTTAATGACTACAAAATACTCAGAGGCCAAAAAAAAATCCACTGAGACTCAGGTGATTGAGTGTGAATTGGATGTGGTATCTTCCCAGTATTCTCACCAACCCAGATGGCCTCCTACTCGTCTGTATGTACCACTTAGAGACGCATTGTTCTACAGAAAACCTTGGGAGACCATGGCTTTTAGGTCCTGGTCTGAAGCATGAGGCCAAGTTAAGCAATCACCAGAAGTCTGACGCATTTATTTGGGCTCTTCCAGCATTAGGAATAAAGAAACACAAAATGTGACAACTGTAGCAAGGCCATGGTGAGAACAGACCCTAGTGTCAAAGGCGGCACCAGGAAACCACCAGCTAGTGAGAAATACAGGCTGCCCAGCTCAGGCAGGAAGACTTCAGTCAGGAATCATTTTTCAGAGAAAAGTACAGTTTGGGTTTATCCATTTCTGATTAAGTAAAATACTTAAGAAATGTACACCCAGGCTGATTGGTATTTGATGATATTGACAAATTTATTTCAATTTTTAGGTGTGATAATGGTATTTGTAGTGATGCCATGAAGCCCCTATCTTTTGGAGACACATAGTGAACTATTGACAGATGAAGTATGATGTCTAGGATTTGTTCTCAAATAACCTGGGTGGAATGGGGAAGTGGAGAACAAGACGCGGTAAGACGGCCTCGAGCTGATAAAGCTGAGGTTGGTGATGGCACGTGGAGTTCACCATATGCTTCTCCCTAGCCTTAGGTTTGAAATTTTCCATAATAATAAAGTTTCTTTAAGAAACTTTAAAAAGAAATGTACATGCCAAAATGTTTACAGATAAAATAAAATTATGCCTGGAATTTGTTCCAAAACAATTTTAAACCGCTTGTGGAAGAGGGTACAGACGAAGCGGACTACCCACAAAGTTGACAGTCGCCGAAGCTACCTGTCACTATCCAGTCTGCCTTTGTTTATGCTGGAAATTTCCATCACGTGAAGTCTTAACAGAAGAGAATGAAGAAGGAACCTGCAGTCTGAACACAGAACTCCACTAAAAAAGGCCTCGGCCCAACAAGAATGACGTTCTGTAAGGGGCCACTAAGGGCCCAGGCAGCTGTGGTGTGAGTGTCCCTCCTCTACAGGGGGCCACCAGGCTCACCCGCCCCCGTCCCACAGACTGACTTCCGGGGAAGCAAAAAGAGCCCACGTGGCACCGCCACTGCTTGTCCTCCAACATCCCGGCCTGCTCTCACGGGGACGCTCCATTCAGGCTTCACCACTGAATGCTTAACCCATTCCCAGCGTTCCACACAGCAAGCAATTTGCGTGGAAGGTCATTTCGTGCCCTGGAATGTTTCCTTTCCAGAGGAACCAGAGCCACAGTTTCATTAAAATGACAGTGGCCATGGGTTAGACTATGAGAATGCCAGGTGCCTCTAGGTTTTTGCACCTGATTAGGACTCTGAATCATACAGGCTTGAAGCGTGGACACCAGAGAGGTCCGTGTGCTGCTGCCAGAGATTAGAAACAGAAAATGGCAATTATGCTCCAACACCTCCTTCTCCTTCCTAAGGTGCACCCCAAGACTGTCCTCAGGCCTTACATTCTTTCATAAGCTGCTTGAGAGAACTGCCCAGTAATAACGGCAGGCCAATCACCACGGACGTCTTGTCAGCCTTTTTGTAGATTTTAATTTACTTGTTAAAATGATACAGCAGTCCCCCCACTTATCCACAGTTTCAGTTACCCAAGGTCAACCTCGGTCTGAAAATATTAAATGGAAAATTCCAGAAATAAACAATTCATAAGTTTTATTTTATTTTTATTTTAGTTTTTTAAAGAGAGGGTCTTGCTTGGTCACCCAGGCTGGAGTACACCGGTGCAATCATAGCTCACTGGAACCTTGAACTCCTGGGCTCAAGAGATCCTCCTGCCTCAGTCTCTCGAAGAGCTAGAACTACAGGCACATGCCACCACGCCCAGCTAATTTTTTTTAATTTTCTGTAGAGATGGGGTCTCACTATATTGCCCACGCTGATCTTGAACTCCTGGCCCCAAGAGATCCTCCTGCCTCGGCCTTCCAAAGTGCTGGGATTATAGGTGTGAACCACCACACCCAGCCCATAAATTTTAAATTGTGCACCATTCTGAGTCGTATGATTAAATCTGGCACCATCCCACTCCATCCCCCCGGGACATGAATCATCCCTTTGTCCAGGGTATCCACGTTGTAGACAATATCGACCATGGCAGTTGAGAGACAGCGAGAGAGAGCGCACGCAAGCCCACATTAACGTAAATTTTATTACAGTATATTGTTATAATTGTTCTATTTTATTACTGGTTATTGTTGTTAATCTCTTACTGTGCCTGACTTATAAATTAAACTTTAACATAGGTAGGTATATATAGGAAAAAACACAGAATATACAGTATAAGGTTCAGTACTATCCTCAGTATCCTAAGACCCATGAAGGGTCTTAAAACATCCCCTGTGGATAAAGGGGGACTACAGTATTAGCTTTTTCAAACAGAAAACTGAATCTTAAGAATAGCGTGAGTTGGGTTTTCCAAAGAATCTACATCAATGATGCAAATCATGTCTATACATTATATTTCTTCCAACTGAACCTATAAATCCTTACTCTTAGTTATGAAATAGGTATATAGAAAGTTCACAATAAGAAGCTGTTTATCACTTGTGCAAATTCAAGCTTTACTACACTTAATATCATATGGAACATACATTAAAATAGCCTCACTTTTCAAAATAATTATCGATTTGGTAATTATGAACTAATGCTACTAGGATACAGGAAACTCTGACATATTTATCACTATCAGGCAGCAGAATGTACTTATGATATTGTGAAATTTATATTTGCTCTTCTTCCAGTTTCCTGGCATATAATTCCTCAAATCCTTGGAATCTCCAAAGTGATGTCTTCCTGCGTGGGAATGAGATGACTGTGGCTGGCAGCCCCTAGGTAGCTTCAGGATGGGGCTGGTCACAGGAGAGCCCAAGGCAGGATTAGAAGGTTGGGACATTCAGCCCACCCCCCAACCTCCAGGGAGGGGCAAGGGGCTGAAGGTTAAGTTGATTGCCAATGGCCAATGATTGGTAATCAATCATGCCTATGTAATAAAGTTTCCATAGAAATCCAAAAGGACTGGGTTCAGAGAGCTTGCGGATAGCTAAGCACATGGAGGTTCCTGGAGGGTGGTGTGCCCAGAAAAGGCATAGAAGCTCCACGCCCCTTCCACTCTTTGCCCCGTCCATCTCTTCATCTGCATCCTTCGTAATATTCTTTATAATAAACCAGTAAATGTAAGTAAAGTGTTTCCCTGAGTCCTGCGAGCCACTCTAGAAAATTAGTCCAACCCAAGAAGGGGGTTGTGTGAACCCCAATTTATAGCCAGTTGGTCAGAAGCACAGGTAAACAACCTGGAGCGTGCAATTAGCATCAGAGGAGGGGACAGTCTGTGGGACTGCGCCTTCAACCTGCAGGGTATGACACTACCTCCAGGTAGACTGTATCAGAATTGCATTGGAGGACACCCACCCGGTGTCTGCTACAGAACTGATTGCTTGTTTGACATGTGGGGAATACCCCACACATCTGTCAGAAGCGTGCTGTGAGAGTATAGTGGGAGGAACTGAATTTGTTTCTTCCTACATCCTCAGTGCTACTGCCATAAAGATGGGAACAATGGTAACAAACTATCATCGGGAACCATATCCCAAACTTGTCATCCATGTTGCTAGTAATAATCACACTGCTCTTAATGGAAAAAATGTTAATGCCAACTACATTCATCCTCAGCACACAGAGCCCACTGCCAGAGGAGACCTGAATATAAAATGGTTCTTACATTGCCGTCCACCCCCGAAGGACCGTTAAACACGTACTCCAGCTGGAAGACGACTGTGAACACTGGGTGACTAACCATCTCGGGGAGTCGGAGGCGGCTTCTCAAAACCAGAGCTTGGTTTCCAGAGCTGCATCAGAAACAAACCAGGGCACATTCAGGTGCTGGCTCCCACCGTGCCCTGCACCCACCTGCAACACTGTCAGCCACAGCAAAAGGGGGCAGCCCAGGGACCCAGGACGCTGGGCGCTGCTGACATGGTGAGTCCAACTGTGCAATGAAGCAAGGTCTTCCGTGTGGCTTGGTCCCCAAGGTAATTCCCCAAACCAGTGCTTTTTTTTTTTAGTGTCACAATCAACACCTTTTCCAAATTGCCCGACCTTGCCTGCAGGAGGATGGAATAATAAGGCCAAGTCACCAGGAAGGACCATGGAGAAGATGGAGGGTACTTCTCCAGGGCTGGCCTGCTGCAGAGGACAGCTGGCCCCTGCCCAGCCTCATGAGAGAGAGGATAAGTAGGACACCCTGCAGAGATTTCCGTGACATCTGATTTGGGAAGCACTGGACTACACAGAATGGCAGGACCTTCTGCGCTCCAGTTCTCCATCACGTGGGAAACTAATCCCAGGGCACAAGGACAGAATGCAAGGGTCTCCGCAGACCCTCCGCAGCCACAGTTGGAAGTGTCCATAATGCCAAGTGCAAAATTGTCACAGCACGGCCAGGCACAGTGGCTCACGCCTATAATCCCAGCACCTTGGGAGGCCCAGGCAGGAGGATAGCATGAGGCCAGGAGTTTGAGACCAGCCTGGGCAACGTAATGATACCCCATCTCTACAAAAAATAGGAAAAAATTAGCCAAGTGTGGTTGCCTGTGCCTGTAGTCCCAGCTACTTGGGTGGCTGAGGCAGAAGAGTTTGAGGCTGCAGTGAGCTGTGATCACACCACTGTGCTCCAGCCTGGGTGACAGAACAAGACCCTGTCTCAAAAAAAAAAAATTTGTCACAGCACAAAAACAGGCTTTTTCCAAACTTAGAACTCTGAAGCTTGTTCCTAATGGGTATAACTTAGCAAGAGGAAAGAAAGAAGACAAGGAAGTACCTCCACATAGGTGAGTCCACACCTGATGTGCACAAACAACCTCATTTGATTGTGATCTCTCATGTGTCCCTGCCCAGCCCTCAGGACCCTGGGGAAAATACCTGGTCTTCGAGGAGGAGACCACTTTCCTGCTGAAGCTGGCTGAACGTGTCAAGGCCACGTCCATCTCAGGCACCAGCACAACGACCTGCGGCCTCTGCACGAAGCCCAGACCGTTGTGCACACCCACACGCAGGCGCCGCTCCAGGATCTCCCGGGCACTGTGGTCCAGCAGGCCGCATCCCTGTAAGAAGCACAGGCAGACAGAATGAGCCGAGCACAGCTGCGAAGAGTCCCCAGGGAAACCAGGCAGAGAGAAGAAACCGTGACCGCAGCTGCAGCATTTCCAGATCAGGTAATGCTCGGTCAGGATGAGTCCAAGCCCATGACAGAGACACGATCCAAACCTAACCGCTGGCCTCGGGGCAGTTCCTAGTTTTGGCGTTTCTGACAGGCGCAAAGCGCGCGGTGCCTCAATCACCAGGCTCTCCCTCTCGCTCTCCAAGGCTGAGCTGACAGTGCTCAAGATGCAGCAAACTCACGACCGAGGCCTCAGTTTCTTCAACAAGGCTTGGGTGCCAGGTCCGGGAGCCCACTTTCCCCAGACCAGGACAGCCAGTGTCGGAGAGGCGGCCAGAGGCAGAGCACACCCAGCTCCAACTCCGTCTACCCAGAGACCTGAGGCTCGGGGCGGAAGGGGAACGTGCTTAGGCAGTTAAGTTAGAAGCCAGTAAAAATGGAATCTGCCCCAAAGTGATCACTGGATATTAAAGTGTTTCATCTTAACAAAAAATGTACAGGCACTTTAACCAATGAACAAGGGTATTCCTCCTGGCTATTAGTGTTTATTAAATTATGCGATCTTTGTGAAATGATCCCTGAATTTTCAAGTCGTCTTCACTGTCCATTGACAAAGCTGAACAGACCCAAATTCAGCCTATTAGTCTTTGGATGATGAAAATAAAATTATGGAGATAACTGAGTATCTGCCAGTTGAATAGAAGCAAAAATACAAACAGAGTAAAAATACATTAAAAAAGTGATTTTATGGGAATATACAAAATTCAGCAATGATACCCTTAAAACATCTGACCTTCACATAATCCCTTCTGAAAGATAACAGCAGGAACTACACCAAGAAAATGGATGTTGCTATTTCAATCCTACTCTATGCTTTGTGCTTATAAATATTTCATGTAAGACCATATTATATGAAACTACATTTTCAAGAATGGGTAGAGAGCAAGAAAATTCAGCTCATTCCTGTCTTATGTAATTAATAACTTGCTGACTTCATAGACTACTAGAATGGGTACTAACCAAATGACTCCTGCATTCTCACAACTGAATATTACTGCACTACTATACGCCAAGCCCTGTTACTGCACATCATGTGCAGTGGTAACAACCAAAGTCCCTGTCTTCGAGTTGCAAACAGTCACCAGAGGGGACTGATGACAACCAGTGAATAGATAAGAAGGCCAGGTGCTCCCAGAGAGGGCCAAGCACCTAGGAGGAAAGACCCGGACAATGGGCTGGAGAGTGGGGGGGGGAGGGGGACACTGCCCCTCACGATGCTCAGGGTGCCCTGTCCAGACTTGAGGCCTGAGAGCGAGCACACAAAGGTGTGCAGGAAGAACATCTAGGAAAGTGAGTTGCACATTCAAAGGCCTGCAGTGAGGACAAGTGGAGTCCACGCTGTAAAGCAGCCCCAGGGCACTGCACTGAGTGAGGCAAGGAAACCTGCAAACACCAAGCCACACACGCCTTGAACTCAAGGACGAAGAGCCTAGGTTGCAGTCCAAGAGCAAGAAAAAGCCAGCAGAAGATTTTAAACAGGAGACAAATGACAGGAGACAAATGGCTGTATCGTTGTTTTTAAAAGACCTCTTTGACTATGGAGTGAAAAAAAGCAATGTTCTCTGGGACTTATAAGTGAATGTGGCAGGCTGACACTTCCCAGAGAATTTCCTTCCCCCAATACCTACAGCAAAAATAACAAAAGCAGCAAAAAATCATCCACATAGCCACTCATCAAGGAAGGCAGCATAACATAACACAACAGCCTTCAAACCTGGATGCCCAGATAAGACACAGGCCTGGGTGCTCCGGTAGAGGCGGGCAGGCTCCATGCCCAACTCTGTCTGCATCCCCAGGAGCTACTGCTGAGTTGGCAAAATCCTGGGAATTCCACACAAGCCCTCACGGGGGATGACTCATTTGAGGCTCTAGGTAACACCTCTCTGAAGCCACACCCTTTACCCTGTAACCTGGAGTCCCCTACCTCTCTGACTCTGGACTTGGCCAGTGATTTGGTTTGGCCAATGGGACAGTAGCAAATTTAATGCAAACAGTGGCTTGAAAATGTCTGCACACTTCCAATTCCTTTCATACTCCTCCACCTCTATGAGAACAAGCCCAGACTGGCTGCGGGAGAATGAGAGACCACAGGTAGCAGAGCCATCCTAGGCCAGCCAGTCCCCAGCTGACCAGCCACCTAACTGCACACATATAGGGATTTTTCAAGAAAGTCCCTTATACTTACTGCTTGAGATCCTACTACGTAACAGCCAGAATACACATACAAGAATATTCACAGCAGGGTCATAATAGCCCCATATTGAAAACCGCCTTAGACGTCCATCACAGTAGAATGGAGAAATAAATCATGGTACACTCACATGAGAGAATACTATACAGCAAAGAAAGTGAGCAAATAGAGCTACACCGACTACAAAAACGAATTTTCCAGGAGCACAATGCTAAGCAGAAGAAACAAAACAAAACATAAATGAAAAAGTATGATTTCATTTAAATAATGGTCAAAAGCAGGCAAGCCCATATTATTCAGAGATGCATCTAAATTTGGTAAAACCAGAATAAAAGCAAAGATGAAATTAGCATAAAAGCCTGAGGGGACGGGTGGGGAGGAAGGTATAACCAGAAGAGCCCTGGGCGGCTTTGCGGGTGCTGGTTACAAGGAGCTCCTCTCCCAGGGTTCCCAGCCACGCCATGCCATGCCACACGGCCATGTGCTCTCTGCAGGTGTGACTCACAATGAAGAGCGGAAAGTGAACAGGACATTAAGCAATAGCAACATGGCACCACACCAGTTTCTCGGCCCTCTGCTGGTAAATTTCTTACTTTTTGTTTCTAAAGTCAAAAGTGAAGTCTCTCTCTTGCCCTAGAAGGGGGCACGAGGACCAGTTTGTCCACAGGCATCTGGTGGCCCCTTCTTTTAGAGCTGGCAGAGCCACCAGGGCTGCCCCTTCCTCCCCCCCCCCCCCGTGGGAGGTGGCACCTTCTAGTTGCCGTGAGCAGAAAAGCAGGAGAGGGGGCGGAGCGCAGGGGGCCCAGCCAGGTGGAAGCAGACTGCAGAGCATCCCATTCTGCTCCCCGCTCTGCTGGGAAAGAAGAGCCAGGGCCAGACACACCATGCTCTAACAGCATTTGTGACAGTTCATCAGGCCCAACTTTTCCAGACAAAGGAAAGATTATTGCCTGGAAAAAACAAGAAGCCCCCCAAACCTGCAAAAGTTTTTCCAAGGAATTTATGGCATATAAACAAGCTCCTACACAACAAACCCAAGAGAATTCTCATTGTTAGAGGTGACAAGAACTGTAGAGATAATCTCCTTGGACTTGGTGTTTTACAGCTTGCAACCCAGGTCATCAATGTGATGGGACGGGAGAGGAAACCTCAGTTCATCCTGTGTACAAGGTTAAGGCTGAGCACCAAGCACGTGCGCAACATGGACTGTCCCTACTGGGGGCTGCAGGCAAACAGGCTTGAAAGCTGCTGCCTGATGGACGAGTAAATCCCCCCAGACGCCCTGCCAGGGCACCTGGACAAATCCACATACCGAAAAGCAACAGAGAGGAACGGCAACGTGCTGCCCACACAGGCTCTCTGTGGCAAGGGTACAGTGGAGTGTTCACACAGGCGGGCAGAGCCCAAGTGTGGGACGACAGGGCACCTTCCCAGAAACCACCGTGATGGGTGAAATGACCAGGCCTTCTAGTCACCGCCTCGAAATGAGCCAAATATCCTCTAAATGTCCTTTGTAGATGTATTTTACGGGTTTCCCTCTGCTCATCTGGTGACTTAATTTACTTTTAAATGAGGACTGTTTCATAATCTATCAAAATTAATGTTAATTTATATCTCAGGCTAACAGCACCTTCATCACCATCCAAGTTAAAACAACAGCTGGAGGTTCTGCAGGGGGCTTGGTTGCTAGAGGAAATGGGTCCTCTAAGACCTACTGTAAGTTATCAATTCAGGGAAAGAAAGAAAGTCCCTCTTCAGCCAAAAAAAGGGCAAAAAGACAGGACCATGTCACCAGTGGCCACACAGCCCATCCCCAGTGGCATAAGGTGCCAGTATCTTGCCCCTCCCTGCCCAGCCCTGATGGACACATCTCCACCCTTCAGCTTAAGTTGCCAGTTAAGTTGACAAGAGACAGTACCTCCTGGAAGTGGTCGCTGATAAGGAGTTCCAGAAGCTCTTCTTCAAATTTCTCAAGGGAGGGGTACAGGGTGAAGAATAAATCATCCAAGTACCACGTGACAGGCTTCTGAAGGCGAGGCTTCCGGAGGGCGTCACCTGGAACAATGAAAGGGCTCGTATGAGATTCTCCTTGGAAATAAAACCACCAGAAGCAATCGAGGGCCCTCACCCATCCAGGCTGCGGGTGATGGTACATTCAGGCAGGAAAGAGCTCGGGCTGCTGCTTGGATGGAACATTGCCAAACCCACCTCAGTGCACGCAAACCATTACGTTGATTCAATAAACGCAAATTTCATTTGCAGTCCAAATTCCACCCCAAACCTCCTCCAAGAAAAATTTTATAATTTGGCAATTCCAAGAACACAGATTACAGAATGCAAAATAACATCTGCCCCCTTGGGCTTGGTTTCCCTTTAGCACTTACTTCCTCTTTAGCAAGAACACAGCCAACTATGCCATTCCTTACTTTACTGCATTTACCTTGAACCATTTGGAAACACACAGCAATACTCATGAGCATGTTAAGGCAACCGGCAAAAACACAGCCTGGGCTGGCACCTCAAGAACAAAGTCCCAGTCCTGATCTAGACGCAGCCCCTGGCCTGTGAGCTCTTCGAGGAGAGGAGGACAGACGGTGGCTGCCAGGACCTAGCTCAGTGTCCAGGGCAGAGCAGGCACATGACAACCCCAGCTGAGGGAGGGAAGGAGCCAGGCTGTGGGGGGAGTGCTTCTCCACGCACTCTGGAGCAAAGACCAACCCAGAAGGACAAAGGCAAAGCCAACCGCTTCCCAGTGAACACAAAACCCCATGGAATCTGCCCCCATTTCCCACCATGTTCATCTTCTTCTGGTCCTGTCTCCATCTCTTCCTGTGTTTAGTGAATATTTATGTATGTAGGTACAAAGTCTTAAGATTTTTAAAAGCCAATTCCACAGTTTAAAAAAAAAGAAAGAAACACCAGGATAACACTCAACACTGCGGAACTGCCATCCTCAGAGCACGGCGCTGCCCTGCTGTGAGGCTGGAAGGCAGTATTGCCAGACAGCAATGTGTCCTTGCCCTCACGTATACCAAAAGCCTTAAAAATATCCCCCACCTTCTGCCCCAGTAATTCCACTTTTTGAACCTATTCAGAGAAAATAATCAAAGATGGAAGCAAAGATTTATATGCAAGAATACTCACTGGAACTTTATTCACAATAGAGAAAAATCAGAAATAACCAAACGTTCAACAACAGGGGAATGTTGAGTAAACTTTGCACATCCACAGCAAATAAGAGCAAAAAATCCCATTGTCAAAGATTATTTGATAATTGAAAAGTAATCATGATATTGTAGGTGAAAAGTAACACATAAAATTGCCTATTGTTGGCCGGGCGCGGTGGCTCACGCCTGTAATCCTAGCACTCTGGGAGGCCGAGGCAGGAGGATCACCTGAGCTCAGGAGTTCGAGACCAGCCTGAGCAAGAGTGAGACCCAGTCTCTAAAAAATAAATTAATTAATTAATTAATTTTAAAAAATTGCCTATTGTTCCATTTGATGCCATTTTTATTTTAAAATATAAGCACTTACCTGTATACATGTATAACTATAGGCAGTAATCACAGATTATTTTCTTTCTTTCTTTATGGTTTTCTGTATTTTCTCTATCACAAACATATTAGATTTGCCCACTGGAAGAAAATAGAGATTCCAGAAATAAATTCACGCACCTATAGTCAACTAATTTTCGACAAAGGTGCCAAGAACACACTGGGGAAAAGACAGTCTCTTCAATAAATGGTGCTGGGAAAATTGGATATCCACATGCAGAAGACTGAGACAAGACCCCCCCCACCTCTTACCATATACAAAAATCAACTCAAGATGGATTAAAGACTTAAATGTAAAACCTGAATCTATGAAACTACTAGAAGAAAATATAGGAGAAACGCTTTACAACATTGGGCTGGGCAAGGATTTTTTAAATCCTTAAAAGCACAGGAGACAAAAACAGAAATAGACAAAGGGGATTACATCAAAGTAAAAGGCTCTTGCACAGCAAAGGAAACAACAGAGCGAAGAGACAACCTATACAATGGGAGAAAATATTTGCAAACTATACACCAGACAAGGGGTTAATATCCATAATATATAAGGAACTTAACTCAATAGCAAAAAGACAAATAACCTGATTAAAACATGGGCAAAAGACCTTAATCACATTTCTCGAAGTAAGACATCCAAATGGCCAACAGTTCATGAAAAAATGCTCAACATCACTAATCATCAGAGAAATACAAATCAAAACCACAATGAGACAACACCTCTCTCCAATTAGAATGGCCACAATCAAAAAGACAAAAGAAAACAAGTGCTGATGAGGAAGTGGAGAATAAGGAACACTTACACACTGTTGGTAAGATTGCAAATTAGTACAACCACTATGGAAAACTGTGTGGAGGGTCCTCAAAAAATTAAATATAGAATTACCATATGATCCAGCAATCCCACTACTGGGTACAAATCCAAAGGAAATGAAGTCAGTATGTCAAAGACATATCTGTACTCCTTTGTTTACTGTAGCACTATTCACAATAGCCAAAATATGGAATCAACCCAAGCGTCCCACAACAGACGAATGGATTAAAAAAACATGTGGTGTATATACACAATGGAATACTATTCAGCCATAAAAAAGAATGAAATCCTGTCATTTGCAACAACATGGATGGACCTGGAGGACATCATCTTAAGTGAAATAAGCTAGACACTAAAAGTTAAATACTGTACATTCTCACTCAAATGTGGGAGCTTTAAAAAAAAAAAAAAAAAAGGCCAGGCATGGTTGCTCATGACTATAATCCTAGCACTTCGGGAGGCCAAGGCAGGAGGATCACTTGAGGCCAGGAGTCAGAGACCAGCCTGAGCAACATAGCAAGACCCTTGTCTCTACAAAAAATAGAAAAATTAGCCAGGTGTGGTGGTACATGCCTGTAGTCGCAGCTACTCAGGAGGCTGAGGCAGGGGGATTGCTCGAGCCCAGGAGTTTGAGGTTGCAGTGAGCAATGATGACACCACTGCACTCCAGCCTGAGCAACAGAGGGAGACCTTGTCTCAAAAAAAAAAAAAGAACTG
Source organism: Daubentonia madagascariensis (assembly GCA_023783475.1). Lineage (NCBI taxonomy): Eukaryota > Metazoa > Chordata > Mammalia > Primates > Daubentoniidae > Daubentonia > Daubentonia madagascariensis. The sequence continues at coordinate 8,917,590 of JAKFHU010001557.1, read as the reverse complement.
CTATCATAGAAGCAGAGTAGAACAGTGGTTACTAGAGACTGGGAGAGGAGGATGGGGAGACCTTCAACAGGTATGAAGTTAAAATCTGACAGGAGGAATAAATTCTGGTGTTCTGCTGCACAGTAGGGTGAACATGGTTAACAGTAAGGTATTGCATATTACAAAATAGCTAGGAGAGGCTGTTGAAACGTCCTTATCTTAAAGAAACAATAAATGCATGAGGTGATGGTCACACTAAATACCCTGATTTGATCATTACACCACATATACATGTACTGAAACATCAGATTGTTCCCCATAAATATATACAATTATAATGTGCCAAAAAAATTTTTTTTAAGTTTAGAAAAGTTGATAAAAAAAGAACATAAACTAAAATAATGGACAAAGACCATTTATCAGACCTATTTCTTATAGGAAGGGTCACTCTGGTGCTACAGATGCCCTTTCTCAAGGAGCAACAAATCAACAGAGGGACCTGAGTTGCTGTGCACCTTGTAGAGTGGCAGAACCTAGTGTTCCTGGAAGGGTCCCAGGCTGGGCAGGAAGCAGGCTCTGCATCCATGACGAGGAGACACACGTACCCCCAGGCCAAGCAGCCATTACATAGTCACGACCTGGTCTGCACAGAGAGGTGAGGACTCAAGTCCCATGTACAGGAAGTCTTATGGGGAGGAAAGAGGAGCTTCTACCAGCATAACCAGACTGAGGAGCCACAGCTGCAGTAGGTAGAACCTTCCAGATCCATGAGGGCCCAGAGAGGCCAGGGCAAGGCTGGGCATCTTCATTCAGCCAGCCTTTTGCAGGCCACATCTTAGGAGCATCACAGGCTCTGGAGTAAAGCGCCTAAGCCCCAAGCCTTGCTTCGTCACCAAGTTGCTCTGTGACTTCCAAGATAGAACAGCTCAGCAGGAGCCAAGTCCCCTCCACATGTCTGAAGGGCTCTCAGAGGGAAAGCAGATCAGACCTCCCAAGATGTGCTCCGCAGGAACACAGATTTGGGCTGAATTTAAGCAGAACCTTTATGATGAAGACACTAGTGCTTTACCAATCCATCTCATTTTTCTCCCCAAATACATCTCTATGAGCAGGCCCTATTACTGTCCCCTTTTTATAGAGGAAAACAACAAAGGCTTGGAGAGGCAACAAAACTCGCCCCAGCTCACACCACAGCCAACAGTGGAGCAGGTGCTCACCACAAGTCTGTCATGAAGCCTCCAGCATCACCCATGGAGCATCATTTACTACCTGAAATTACAGGTGACCCTTAAACAACATGGGCGTTAGGGGTGCCAACCCCCCATGCAGTCAAAAACCCACATATAACTTTTGACTCCCCAAAAACTTAACTACTATTAGCCTACTGTTGACCAGAAGCCTTACTAATAACATGAACAGTCAATTAACACGTATTTTGTAAATTATATGTGTTACATGCTGTATTCTTACAAAAGTAAGCTAGAGAAAAGAAATGATATTAAGAAAATTATAAAGAAGAGAAAATATATTTACTGTTCATTAAGTGGAAATGGATCATCCTAAGGTCTTCATCCTTGTCATCTTCACATCGAGTAGGCTGAGGAGGAGGAAGAGGAAGGGTTGGTCTTGCTGTCTCAGGGGTGGCAGAGGTGGGAGAAAATCCACATATAAGTGGACCCTCGCAGTTCAAACCCATGTTGTTCAAATGTCAACCATATTATTCATTCAACCAACCAACCAACAACAGCAATCAAGACAGACCAGAGCCCTGCCTTGGCAGAACGGACCTCCCAGCCATGGGGGTATTGTGCTCCTCACGCTCCATAATTGCATATGGCTTTAATTTATCTGTTGCCAAGTCTTTGGCTAGGAATGCAATTCCCAGTAATAGCATGGCTCCTACAGGAAAACACACCCCACTTTACAATGATCCATTTTATTCTGGGACTCCTACAAGTGCACTACAAAGAAAATGGCAGTTGCCACAAACCCTTAACAAGCAAGAACCCCCTTCCTATTGACATCCTTTGGGAAGCCCCTGAGATGCCCAAGGATTCTCCCCAGGCCCTAACAGGCTCCCACAGACCACAGCTTCCCAGGGACATCTCTCTTCTGCTGAGGATATTTAATTCACCAGAATGCATCTCATAAGACAAGGAGAACATTATGTTAATAACAGCAATAAAATGAAAACTAAATTTAGGAATGATCTAGGCAGAAATAAAAATGGGTTTGAGCTGGTCCAGGTTTATTCTAAAATACCTTCTATTGCCTTTGGTGACTGTGGTTAGACTTGAGGTCTGCCCTTACCTAAATTCATTCAAGAAAGAGCTGGCATGTAATCTCCTAAGAGCTCAATGCTATATCCTCAGCACCCTAGCATGGGGCCTGCTGCACAGAGTATCTATTCAATAAATATTTGTTGAATAAATCAATGAGTAAATGAATTAATTAACAAATTAATGAATATATGAAAGTTATATACCAAACTAGAAGCAGCGGTTTTCTCTGGGGAGTGAGACTGGAAGGGAAAACTTTCAGTTTTTACTGAATTTAATGAATAAAGAATAATTTCATGATTTCAGAATGGTCTTTACCATTGTATAAAAGACAAGTGTCCAGCTGCACTGGCACTTTCCAGGCACTCACACTGTTGGCGGGGTGTCTGGTTCCACCCACTGTCGCCCCATGCTGCAGCAGAGCACCCCAGGCCACCTAGACAATGAGCTCCTAGGGTGGCGAGCGTCTGACCATCTGGGGAGCCTGCAGGAACAAACCCTACAGCCAGGTAAAGGTACCCAGGCTTCGGGGTACAGAGGCCTCACCCAGCAGCTTGTACGGTGCTTCTTAAAATGGAGAATTTGAGGCCCCACCCCCAGAAATCCTGATCTGGCAGGCTGGGACCGGGGTCCAGGAAGTGGCATTTTTAACAAGTACCTCTGACAATTCTTATGCAGGAAGCCCAAAGACCTCACTCTGGGAAACACCTATTTAGAGGAGGCCCCTACTAGGCAGACAAGTCAATTCTCCAGACAACACTTCTGAGTTTGGGTTTGACAGAGGGAATCCAGGCCTGGAGAGGGTCAGCCTCTCCCCGCAGGCAGGATGGGAGTGGAGCCAGGACCCACTACCCTGCCCTGGACAGGAGGGCTCCTCGGGAGGGCGTAGAGCACAAGCCAGCGTGCAGGAGGGACTATACTGCTATAGCATTATGTGCAGAGCAGCCACTCAGTAATACCAAACGAGCAAGTAGAGAGAGTGTGCCCCAACAAAGGGACCATGGAAGGGGACAGCAAGGACAGGAAGCAAGGTAGAGCAGGTGAACAGGTTGGTGCAAACGTATCTAAAGCCAAGACGAAGAGGTTGGTGCCAACAGAGGGTCTGCAGGCGGAAGAGGAATGTGGTAAGGGTGGCATCTGAGGAGGGTTGTTCCCAACAGGAGTATGGTATGCAGGATGGCCACATGGCAGGGACACTGCTGCAGCAGGGGCAGAGGCGTGGCAGGGGGCAAAGTATGCCTTAGAAACAGCCGTCCCAAGCGACTTGCCTGGCCAAGAATATCTCCCTGGTCTCTCTTCACCCAACATCCTGCTTTCCCAAGACTGCCACACAGTCAGCTAGCACAGAGTAGGCAGGAAAGGGATAACGAAAACAGAGGCAGGAGCCTGGCTGGCATGGAGGGAGCTAGTATGGCGGGCAGGGCCCAGTCTGGCCCAGAGCCTGGCATCAGGGACACTCGAGATGCATGTGTTGGGGAGGGAGGGCAGGGGGCCAGTCCTTGGGAGCAGAGGACAATGAGCCTAGATAAACAAGATACCAGCAATTATGTATAGCCACGAGCACCCAGGAGGGTGCCTGTGATCAGCAGCTGAGAGCCCATTGGTGCTGCCAAGTCAGTGCATACCAAGTTCAGCTCCACCCTAGCTGATAGCCACCCAGCCACTCAGCCATTAGGCACAGCGCACTGCACGCCACCTCACTGGCCCTCCAGCCAGACTTCCTGCAGCAGCTGCCAGGCCTGCCCGCCTCTCCACCAGGATGCACCCGCTACAGTGCCAGGAGGCACACTGTCATCCCCCAATAGCATACAGCCCCTGGGAGTCATCCTGAGGCAGGACAGCCATCCAAACCACCTCGACAACACTAACCTGTAAGCACGGACACGAAAGAGCCTTCCTCGGTGTCTCCTCACGGCCTTGCCTGCTTCCCAGAACCTACCCGTTCACAGCTCACTCTCTACTCCTGGCAGGCAGGAGTTGGGCAAGTGTCCTGTCTGTTTCCGACGGCCCCTAAAGGGAGCATTCCGAGCTGCGACCCTCACCTTTCCTCCAGGGCCTCAGAGCGCTAAGAGGATGGGGCCAGAACCCAGAGCACCCCACAGGGGAGCCTCATTCGGGGAATCAATTCAGTCCTGGCATTGCCTGTGGCCTCAGGTTCCAGTTCTAGAAAATGGGCTTTGGCCTTATTTTTATGAGCAAACTTCCTCACACAAATGAGTACAAGTCAAACTGGGGACATGTGAGTAAGACTGATAGGTGGTATGGATGTCAGTACCCCAGTTGTAACATTCTTTGGGGGAAACTGGGCAAAGGGACCAGGGACTTCTCTATATTATTTATTACAACTGCATGTGAATCTACAATGACCTCAATAAAAATTACAATTCAAAACAATTCAATCTTCCTATATTGTGGCTTTTTATAAATGAACAATCCAACTCCCAAGATGGCATCAAAATAAAATCAAACCCTCTGAAATTAGACAAATGAATACTCCCACCCAAGCAAGTGCTGGCCCCTTCGGGTCTATGAAATATTATCCAACAAAGAAACTTTTTCAAAAGTGAGTCACAAAAGCCCAAAAGTTCCTGGGCAGAGTCTATGACAGAGACAATGACAACTGCCAGAAAGCAGACTCAGGCTTCGAGTCATCCCACACACAAGTGAAAAGCTGAGCAAAATGTGTTTCTTTTCTGAAACGGCCCCCAGGGAGTTGCTGAGAAGCCGAGTCTCTCCTGACCGCCCAGGCATGTGCTCGCTCCTCCCAACCCCTGCTCATTAGACCTTACATGACAGCAGCATCCACTGTCGTTCACTTTGCAATTTTACAGGCACGGCTTGCATCCGTTCAGCGCCCCAGTGACCGACTGGCCGCAACACGAGAAGGGCAGACGTGAGAACGGGACTCAGGCCTCTTCTGATGGTGTGACCCTGAAGGACGAGCGCTAGAATCGCACGCCCCGGGCTCACGCTTCTTTAATTGAAAACTCCACTTTCTGTAAGAGGCCGCCTGGACTGCCCAGTCACGCATGAGACACCAGGATAAAACACAGGGGCCTGTCTTCTTAGCGCACCTAAGCTTCTCTTTCGCCATCTCAGTAATGAAACAGCCAGTCCATGGTGACCTGCGGAACTGTCCTGTCTGCAGTTCTCCTGCCGCCCACTGGCAAGTCACAAAGTAACAGATACAGCTCAGGCCCCAAGACCCCCAGGACAGGAAGACTGACACAAGACACTGGAAAGCCGACATGCAGCACCATCCTCAATATCAGGACAGACACAGCGATATATCGTGGTGTTTACCGGGCCCTCCCAGCCAATGCAGCCGGGGCCGGGGGGATGGGCCGCAGCCCAGGTCTCAGAGCCAGATGCAGGTTTTTGCGTTCTCTTAACTCAACAGCAGTGACAATGACACGCCCTGTCTCTTCTCCCTTTCAGGAGATCACAGGCAGATTTCAGAGGAAATAAGACCCCATAAAGGGGGCTGTGGAAGGCATTTACAGCACAGTGACCCACAACAGACAAACCCAGGCTTTCTTCTGTCCATAGTTAATTCCTCATTTCTCGTCTCTTCTCTGGAATGCTGGAAAAACAGTGACTTCATGGTGGTGATAACCACCGTAGACCCACGCAAGAAATGAACTGACTCAGATAGTAACATCTGCATCCCACTACAGACCAGGACATTTACACCATGCTTACCACGCACAGGGACATCACCGACAATAAACACACTGCACTGGAGCAGAGACGTTTCCTTTCCTTCAGGGTCTTGAATGTTTCCAGGAGCCAAACACTCAGCACATCATGGCTCCCAATCACAGCCCCTTACACACAATGCCACAACCTGCTTTTCCTAGAACTGAGCAAGGAGTCAGCTACCCAAGACGACAGGCTCTAGTACTGCCATGGAATCTCCAGCATGTGACAAGTAGGGAAAGGCCGGTGTGGTCCCTTCTTCAGGAGTCCTCAAGACAGCCAGACAAAGGTCTCCAGAAGTGCCCAGAAGGAGCACGAGGCCCAGGCCATGAGGACCATCCAGCAGATTCCTACAGCAGAGCACACCTCCAACACCCCCAGCAGTGTCAGAACACACCCCAGGGACGGTGTTAGAGCACACCCCAGGCAGTGTCAGAGCACACCCCCGCAGTGTGGGAGCACAACCCGGACAGTGTCAGACACACCGCCGACAGTGTCAGAGCACAAGGCAGCCTATAATCCCAGCTACTCGGGAGGCTAAAGCAGGAGGATCGCTTGAGCCCAGGAGTTTGAGGCTACTGTGAGCTAGGCTGACGCCACTGCACTCTAGCCCGGGTGACAGAGCAAGACTCTGTCTCAAAAAAAAAAGAAAATCATCATCATCATCATCAAGTCATTGATATTGTGGTACCGTGTAGGTGAGATCCAGCAGCAGTGGTTTTCCTGGCTATGGTCATAAAGTCATGAACTATGTGTTTTATGATAGCATTTTCCCGAAGAAAGAAGACAAATGACCTGAGGGATATGAGATACTCTTCAGGAAGGGATTAAACTAGATGGCCATTGCCACCCTCCCTGCCCCCAGACGTCCCCCACCAGGCTGTGCTGCCAGCTTCGGAGGGGTGCTTGGCCACGTCTGGCCCACACTCACCATGGAGGAGCCCAATTCCTTTGAGGTTTGACCGTCAGCTACCACAGACTCACAAAGCAGACAGAATCAAAGGAGCGGTTACCCGTTTCTCCACGAGCCGGAAGTAGGCCAGGGATCTGCTGTAGACCAGACACCAGAAGGTTCTCAGGAAGAAGGTGGAACGCAGGCTCCAGGGGCGGGTGTGGCCTCAGGGTGTACTGCAGGCTGCAGTTCTCAATGAGGGTCATGTGTTTGTTTTCTAGGGGAGAAAACACCACTGTGATCGCTGAAACCAAAGGCACTTTCAGTCAAACCAGCCAAGAAACAGACTCTTAGAAACACCACAAACAGAAAAGGTATTTTTCTAGGGAGAGAGGGGAATTGCTCTGTTAGTTCAGCCTAAAAGTGAAAAACATCAATCCTTAATAACCCTCTCTGGTAAAATTGCAATGAAAGAGATATTTGTTTTTGATCCAACCTAACAAAATCTCTCCTGCTCACCCCTTCCCCCGCCTGTTGAGGGCACAGGACAGGCACGGGGCCGTGCAGTCTCCCCGGGCATCAGTGGTCCCTGCCATCAGAGGAGGCTGGAAGACATGCTGGACCCAAGGCCTGCCTTCCTTCAAGTGTCAGTACATGCATCCATCAAGCCCCACCAAGGAGCAGGACAGCATTGGAGGGAGGCCAGCAGCATCAGAGACAGAGCCCTGTTCTCAAGGAGGGGCCATTCTCCTGGAGTGACAGCTAAGACACAAACACACCAATACCCATGACACACGGAAGAGCTGGATGCAAACCACAAGGAAGGTTTGGGTGATGCATTAGGGGAAGGTAGAAGCAAGTGCCCTCAGCCCAGGGCACAAGGACAGCCTCCTGGAGAAAACAGCTGGGAGGGGCTCAGGTGACAACACCGGGGAGGGAGCAGGTGCTCACAGTGGCAGGACAACATCCACAGAAATGGGGGTGCAAGAGGAGGCATACCCCACAGTCACAGGACCTGGAGTTGAGAGGGACCATAGATACACCCCCTTCACATTCCTACCAAATGGTCGGTTTTGCTTGGGCTTGATTTCCTCCACTGACAGGGACCTCACCACCTCCTGAGGCACACCATGCCATCTTAGGCCAGTTCTGGCTGGTTGTGGCCATACTGTAGAAGGCGGCTAAGAGTTACAAATTTATCTCTTTCATTTTCTGATTTTGTAAAAAGCAAGCTAAATATGAACTACTGTATTCATTAGAAAAAGAAAATAATGAAAACTGTATTTTTAATACCTAAGCACTCCAAACATGGAATCTGCTTACTTTAACATTTAAAATGTTGCTGAAAATCATTTTACAGATAAAACTACATGGCTGGTCAGAGAAAAAATTGGCACAGCCTCTATGGAGGGCACACAGGAGAAATACTGAGCAAAATATTGAGCAAAACTCAATGCTTAGACCCTCAGACACAGCCATTCCACTTCAGAAAATTATCCTACAGATTCACTTGCACACTTACAAAAGGGCAGATGTCCATGGCAGCATGGCTTCCAACCTTTTGTTCTTACAGAACCGCCCAAGCGTCCCTGTGTAGGAGACTGATGCAATCAATCAAGGAACATCAATTCAACAAAATACCGCACAGCCTTAAAAGCAATGAGGAGCTTTCTATGTACTGACATGCAACAGTCTCCAAGATAAACCGTTAAGGGAAAAAAGCAAAGTGTGAAATGACACATAAAAAGAAGGCAAAGACAAGAGGCAGTACTAGATATCTGCACTTGCTTCTATGGCCATAAAAAGACCCTGGAAGCATCCACAGGAACTCAGAGAGAGTCCTTACCTGGTGGCAGGTGAGGGTGTGGGGGAAAGAGACCCTCGTTCTCAACTTTTATACTTTATATCTTTTGAATTCTGAATTATGTGAACATATCACCATTACCAGCAAGTTTTTGGAAAAGCCACCCAAAAGGAGGAGCAAATGTCCTCTGGACTGATTCTTCCTCATGCCCTCCACCCACATGTTTACAGCTTACACGTAAACATTCAAACACGCCCCAGAATTGCAGAAGCAGCATAAATGTGGTGGCCACATATGCTGTTTAAAAGGTCCTGCTTCTAAGGATACTTCAGAAGAGAAAATCCTGGCAAATGAATAATTAAATTCAATTGAAAAATAACCTAAATACCAATCTTTATAAAGAAAATTAAGTTTATGACTAATTCTTGCCCTATCACAAAATTTTCACCAAGCTCAGTAGGGGAGTTGACTTTTTTTTTTTAATTCCAGAATATTATGGGAGTACAAACACTTTGGTTACATACATTGCCTGTGCACTGCCCAAGTCAGAGCTACAATCGTGAACATCCTCCCCCAGACAGTGTGCCCCACACCTGTTAGGTGTGAGTTGGCCCATCTCCTCCATCCCCTCCACCTGCCCACCCCCTGAAGAATATTATTTCCATGTGTGCACATAAGTATTGATCAGTTAGTACCACTTTGATGATGAGTACCAGTGATGCTTGCTTTTTCATTTTGTGATACTTCACTTCGAAGAATGGGTTCTAGCTCCAACCAGGATAATACCAGATGTGTTAATTCACTGTTGTTTTCTATTGCTTAGTAATACTCCATGGTATACATATACCACATTTTATTAATCCACTCATGTATTGATGGGCACTTGGGTTGTTTCCACAGCTTTGCAATTGTGAATTGTGCTGCTATAAACATTTGAGTGCAGATGTCTTTATTATAGAATGTCTTTTTTTCCTTTGGGTAAATACCCAGCAGTGGGATTGCTGGATCAAATGGTAGTTCTACTTTTAGTTCTTTGAGGTATCTCCATATTACTTTCCATAGAGGTTGTACTAACTTACAGTCCCACCAGCAGTGTATAAGTGTTCCTATCTGTCCGCATTCCCACCAACATTTGTTGTTTTGGGACTTTTTGATATAAGCTAATCTCACTGGAGTTAAGTGATAGCCCATTATGGTTTTGATTTGCATTTCCCTGATGATTAGAGAAGTTGAGCAATTTTTTATATGTTTGCTGGCCATTATTCTGTCTTCTTTGGAAAAGTTTCTGCTCATGCCCTTTGCCCACTTTGTAATGGGGTTATTTCATTTTTTCTTGTTGATTTTCCTAAGTTCTGTATAGATTCTGGTTATCAGCCCTTTATCAGAGGTGTAGCATGCAAATATTTTCTCCCATTCTGTAGGTTGTCTGTTCACTCTAGTGACAGTTTCCTTGGCTGTGCAGAAGCTTTTCAATTTGATCAGGTCCCATGTATTTATTTTTGTTGCTGTTGTGATTGCTTTGGGGGTCTTCTTCATAAATTCTTTGCCTAGGCCAATGTCCATAAGAGTTTTTCCAATGTTTTCTTCTAGAATCTTATGGTTTCATGTCTTAGGTTTAAGTCTGTTACCCATCATGAGTTGATTTTTGTGAGAGGTGAGAGGTGTGGATCTAGTTTCAGTCTTCTACATGTGGCCATCCAGTTTTCCCAGCACCATTTATCGAATAGGGATTCTTTTCCCCAGTGTATGTTTTTGTATACTTTGTCAAAGATCAGATGACCCCACTGACAGAACTGGACAGATCCTCTAAGCAGAAAATAAGCAAAAGAACAATGGACCTAAAGAGGACTCTAGAACATTTGGGCCTAACAGACATCTATAGAACACTCCACCCAAATAACACCGAATATACATTCTTCTCATTAGCTCATGGAACTTTCTCTAAAATTGATCACATCCTAGGCCACAAAACAGATCTCAACAAATTTTTAAAAAATAGAAATCATATCATGTATCTTTTCAGACCACAGTGGAATAAAATTAGAAATCAATTCCAACAGAAACACACACCTCTATCCAAAAACATTGAAATTAAACAATCTATTGCTGAATGACTATTGGGTCAAGGAGGAGATTCAGATGGAAACCAAAAGATTCTTCGAACTAAATGATAATGGGGACACAAGTTATCAAAATCTGTGGGATACAGTGAAAGCAGTCCTGAGAGGAAAACTTATTGCCTTAAATGCCCACATCCAAAAGACAGAAAGTTCACAAATCAGTAAACTAATGACTCATCTCAAGGAAATGGAAAAGGAAGAGCAAACCAACCCTAAACCCAGCAGAAGAAAAGAAATAACCAAGATCAGAGCAGAACTAAATGAAATCGAGAACAAAAGAACTATACAGAAGACTAATAAAACAAAAAGTTGGTTCTTTGAAAAGATAAATAAAATAGACAGGCCACTTGCTAGATTGACCAAAAGCAGAAAGGAAAGGACTCTAATAAGCTCAATTAGAAACGAAAAAGGAGAAGTCACAACTGATATTACAGAAATACAAAACATCATCTTCGAATACTATAAAAATCTCTATGCCCAAAAAAACATGAAAACATGGAGGAAATGGGAGGTGGCTTTTAATACAGGCCACACAGCATACACAAAGTCCCCTTCAAGAGATCCGGGCAACATCTCACCTCAAAGACACAGAGAGCCACCCTCCCTGACAGACCCACCTCCAACCACCCTCCCCAGTCCATGTTGACCCTGGGGCAAGCACAGCCTCTGCTCTCACACTTCCACCGTGTGCCTCTCCCATCACCCTCTAGGTAGGAGCAGCAGAGCAGGCCTCACACTCCATCCGTCCTGACTGTAGCACCCCTCTGGCTGCCTGGGAGGGGCTAGTCTTGGAGGCACAGCAGGACCCCTCCCCACCCTCCCTTCCCGCCTTCCATTCTCATGGAAGCCCTCGCTGTGCTGGAAATGACCAGTGGACCAGAGGACTTGTGGGACAGTGGTGGCAAGAGTGAGCAGCTACTGCTTCACCTGCTGGGCAGAGCTGTTCTCCAAGAGGCAGGGAAGCCAACCCCCTGCCCCCAGGTGGCTACCATAGACCCTCCCACGCTCATCCTCACAGAGCAATGCCCTTCTTTTGGGCTGGTGTGTTTCAGTTCTTTAAATTATGCCATAAATCCAAGGCCATGATACATTTGCCCAAACCTATTAAATAACTTAGCTGAGCTGACAGTGTTCACACTGACAAAGGCCACAGGACAGAGCCAAAGGTGGAGGGCACTGAGGACAGTCATGAGGTCAGCAAGGGCTGCCAAGGCCAGCCTGGCTCTTACGCTCTGCAGGGTCCTGGAGAAGCGGGTGCAGGAGGGCTCTGGGGGTGCCGTGGTACAGCCGCAACCTGGAAGACAGGACCCAGGATGCACATCAGCCTTCTGCACAGAAGGAAAGCATGTGGAGGCCCACCCACCACCACACCTACTACAGATTTCTAAACACCATTAGTCCCATCCTCTGGAGAAAACAGGCAGCCAAGGACAGCATCAGCCTCCCAGCACTCGGTGCCCGTGGCCAAGCATGTCAGGCACACATACAGCCCTGGCCCAAGGCAGCCTACGAACCAAGGAGCTCAAAACCAACACCAAGGGAAATTTATAAAACTCTAAAATGTCTCAAGAGAGACAATGTTTGAAGAATTTCCATGGTTGTGTATCCAGAGCAGTAGTTCTCAATCAGGGATGATTTTGCCCACTAAGGCATATTTGGCAATGTCTGGACACGGTTTTACGCCGCAGTCCAGCTGCAGCAGAGTCCAGGAGTCCCCTCAAGGTGGGTCAGGGCGTCGGCGAGTGGGAGACAGTAACGACACAACTCAGAGGTTGGAAGTAACTGTTCCAATTTTATTTTGTAGAGTCTGATTTTTATATTCATTATTTTGGCAAGCATAATCATATTTGTTATTACAATCAGGTAGTAGTCATAGTTTCAGGTTATAGTTAATACATCTGGAAACTGTAACTGTTCTGATCACAGAGGTGAAAAACATGGTTTCTAAAGCAAAGCCAAATGAAACCTATTGTTCTAAGTATTGTAAGGTACACAGTAGTGAAGCGTATCATGAAATAAAATCTTGCTTAAGCAGAGGCTATTCTAAGGTTTCTACTGTTGTTCCTTCTTAAGCTGTACTCTAAGTTCTTCTCTTTGACATTTTATTTATTCTATACTATTTTTTAGTTTGGACCAGCAACACTTTTCCTCAATTATAATTAACTGGCTAGAAATGTCAATCTTAGATTTTATTGTCTTAATATGCCATGGGGGTCCTGCCTGAGCAAGTCTTTCCATGAACTGTAGACTTTGATAGGGAACTTGTAAGCCATCTTTGTTTACCATTCTAATTCCATCCTCACAGAGGGGGGACTTAACTCTAATTTCTGGAAACGATTGCTAAACAATATTATAGGTCACAATGAGGGAGAAGTAAGCATATTAATTAGAAGCCACACTACAGCTGCAGTTATGAGTAATGTATCCAAAGGGGTCCCTGACGGGATTTCCATGGTGGAGACTTCTCTGAAGGCCCCTCCTCCGTGGGCCGACTTTGTCAAGACCCATGGCTGGAAATGGTCCCAGCAGTTTTGGTTGTCACAACCCAGGAGTGGGTGCTCTGGCATCTAGTGGGTAGAGGCCAGGGATGCTGCTTAATATCCTACAACACCTAGGACAGTCCCCACACAGCAAAGAATTGTCCAGCCCAAGATGTCGGTGGTACCAAGGTTGAGAAACCCTGATCTGCAGTAATGATGCAAACTTTAACCTTGGCTGAAGGGATTATACACCATCTTACCCATCTTTGTACATCTAGCTCCTAAGCAGAGCCTGGCACACAGTAGGTGCTCACAGCATCTGCTGAATGAATACCTACTGCCTCCTGAGCTCCTGTTTGTGAAAACCGTATTAGTTAATACTCAAGCAAACCTTATGAGACATGTATTATTATCATCCCTCAGGTGCAGACAAATGAATTCAGGATCAAAGAGTTTAAATAACTTGCCTGGAGCCCCACAGGGAGTGAGTGATGGAGCAAGACCGGAGCCATGCCCACCCGACACCAAATCCAAGGCTCATGGCCAAAGCCAGTCCTCCAGCCTAAAGAACAATTCCTCAGCTCACTTGGAAGTGGCAAACCCCCCAAGCAAAAAATACCCCACAGCATGCTGTTATGAATACACAACAACTTAAGATGACAAACTTAAGGCTTTCGATTGTTGCCAAGAGATGAGCAGTTAAATCAACGCAGAAAGATGCTAGAAAACTCTAGATATAGAAAACAAGGTAGATACCGTTTGTCCTGGGAAGCAGAGGTAGGGGATTCCGAATTGTTGTTGAAGATCCGAAGAATTCCAAACCCACATGACAATGTTTGGAGGGTCCCGTCACGTTTCTTGCCTGCAGCGACCACTTCTACCACAGCCACAATATTAGGGTGGTTTAAGGATGTGTGAAAATACAACGGCTGCAAAACAGAAATCAGAGGACAGCTGAGCCACAGCCAGACGATGGACCGAATGTTCAAGCCTGCAGAGAGGACACACAGAGGACACACACAGAGCACTCCCCTCACCCACAGACCATCTTCACAGGAACGCCACAAGCATCCCGGACTCTCTGCCTCGTGCCCTCATGTGGAACACCACACCCCTTCCAGGGGCAGGGGAATAAGCACACTGAAATAACTCCCTCAAAGTTGAAAGTCGGTGTCAGAAGTTTTCATTCCAGAGCACCCGACATCTAGGACATCAGACAATTTGCTTCTGTCCCAGGAACTTTCTATCCCCTGGGAATTCCACCACAAAAAAAAAAACACCAACAGACTCCAGGTCCTCTGGAGCAGAAAGGGGCTGGAGCTGCTATGCACCCCACCTCCAGGGTTAGGTCAGCCCAAGACATAACATGTACCACCACAACAAACACAAGCCACGCTCCACACATCACCTAACACTCAACACAGACAACTTCAATGACAACTTGCCAGTAGTGACTCGAATCCTGCTTTATGTGTAACTGTTATCAAGTTCCATCTGAACTCACGGTATTTAAATAAAGAAGGATCCTTAGATTTCTTTGCGTGCTAAGTAATTATCCCCAGTTAAGAGCCCAACTAATAACTTTTTATGCCAAAAATCACTTTGAGATCATTTTATTTTATTAACAGATTTCTTGGGATCTAAGCCAAGTAGATGATACTCAAATTGATCTTAAAAGGTTTTCCATTTCTGACATTTCCATTCCCCAACATGCAAATGGCAGACCCCTGACCCTGCCTTCCAGCCAGTCCCCAGGGGTAATCAAATCCACCTCCACAGGTAACATGTGTGTTCCTGGAGAACGAAATCACCTTCACTCTGCTGCTGCTTTTCTATTGCATTAAATTCAATGCAGTTGTTTTTATTTAAAACTAATGAGTGTAGGAGACACAGAAGATGGAAAAGGAGCCGCTGATGGGGTTTGCTAATCAACAGGGAATATGCACCTACAGGCACTCAGAAGTGGCTGAGTTGTGGTACTAGACTCAGAGTGTCCCAATAGCCCAACGTCCAAGCTGGGGGGCAAAGCACAGGGATAGAGTCACAAGCTGAGCATAAAGACCTCCCCCCTCCCAGGCAAAGAGAAGTAAGGCAGTGCCGAGGCTGGTCTTCCGCACGTGATTTAAACTTGGAATAATCCTCCTATTAACGAGTCATTACCATGGTGTCACTGAGAAAACGTTTACTGTAATCACAGACTGTCAGCCCAGGATAACAGAGAGACACATTAAAACATCAGCCATGAGATATAAATCGTTATTCTATTATCTTTTATTGCAAAATGATGAAATAATGACCACTTACAGCTGACAGGTGGTTGGACTAAGAGAGAATTATGTTTCTGTTTCCAGACTCCAGAAGTGTCTTTAAAAAGCCCCACTGCAAAGTCGAGCTGGTCATTATCTCACCTTTTATACTTACCCTGTGCGTATCAGTTTTATGAACACGACCCACTTTATCTTTTGGCAATAAAGCAAACATTTTAAACTCTAATATGAAGCAACAACGATCCCCCAGCTTAGAAGTCACCTTGAAATTACTCTACCGGAAGGCAGTGGAGCCAGCGGCTCCAGGCGTGTCCCGAGGACAAGTTTATGGTTATGCTGCTTCCTTTTGCTTACTGCCAAAAACAATTTACTGGAAACCAAAACACCACCACCACCAATAACAATAACAGAGCCCCACAGCTGTTTGTCTCAGCTGGTCCAGCCTTAGAATCTAAAGAACCCATCTTCAATCAGAAGAGTCAGCCACTGGCAGCACAGCATACTGTAAAAGCTCAGACGGCTGTGTCAGTATCATCACTGACGGACAACGACGTATGCTCTTTTCCAACCTCATTATTGACCCTCCAGAGTGGGAACCCTCCAGGTGGGAACTGGCATGTAGTTCTCCACGCTAAAGAACCTATAAGGAACCTGGAAAACACAATCCAGCCTTCAAGAAGTTCAAGGCTCGAAGGCTTTACAAAGGATAGATTAGGCAGGTACAAAAATGCAAACACTGCTCAGCAACGAACAGTTTTGAGACCCTGTGGAAGCAAAAAGGCTCCCAAGAATGAAAATACCAGTAGAACCACAGAGCTGTAATCCCCTGGCCCTCCGCACAAAATCATGTTCACTCTAATCACCTACACCTGGCCACCCACTTCCCACCCTGCTGGCACGAAAATGGGCTCAGCCAGAATTCCAGACAGCACTCCACGCAGTAATACCTGTAAACAAGCCCTTGGTCTAGGGAAATTTAATTAATGCCAAGGCCATACATTTTGAGAGGAACATTCTCTGCATCAATTGAAACTGCATGATTAAAAGGTTAAGTTAAGCCCATCAAATTACCTGCAGGGGAAGAAAGCAGACGCGCCCTCAGTCACCTCTATATCACACCTCACTCATCCGCACTGGACAAGTTTCCTCCCTGACAGGGTAAACAGATCAATAAATCATTTAAATGCTCCTGTCTTAATGCCTTCATCTTCAAAAACATGGACACCGTTTTGCCTCAGGGCCAAGTTTCCATTTTTCACCCACAGTGACACAATCAGAATTGCGCCTCTGATGACGTGTCTGTAGGAAGAGGCTGCAGCCAGGCTCTCCCAACTGCGCGGCCACTCAGCCTGGCCCCTACATGACACAGGGCTCCTCACAGAACACTGGGTGACAAGGCCAGGGAAGAACTGAGCAGAAACTAAACTAGTACCTCCCAAAGAAGTTCTTTAAAATAAATCTTTAATACAATATCTTCAGGAAGGCAAATAATTCACAAATACTTCATGCAGTTTCTACCTACCAGCTCAGCTTCACAGTGTGGATTCAGGTAGTTTCCTAGACACTACCCAACAAAGACAGTGATGGGGGAAGCCCACCATCATCCACAGCAAAGCGCCACAACAATGGGGACAGGGACAGTCCCCACCACAGAGAACTGTCCAGCCCAAGATGTCAGTGGTGCCAAGGTTGAGAAACCCTGATCTGCAGTAATGATGCAAACTTTATGAACCTTGGCTGAAAGGATTATACACCATCTTACCCATCTTTGTACATCCATCTCCTAAGCAGAGCCTGGCACACAGTAGGTGCTCACAGCATCTGCTGAATGAATACCTACTGCCTAGTGGGCACCTATTTGTGAAAAACGTATTACTTAATACTCAAGCAACCCTTATGAAACATGTATTATTATTATCCCTCAGGTGCAGACAAATGAATTCAGGATCAAAGAGTTTAAATAACTTGCCTGGAGCCCCACAGGGAGTGAGTGATGGAGCAAGACCGGAGCCATGCCCACCCTACACCAAATCCAAGGCTCATGGCCAAAGCCAGTCCTCCAGCCTAAAGAACAATTCCTCAGCTTATTTGGAAAAGTGAGCAAACCCAATTACAACACAAAGAAAGAAACATCCCACACTGCTATCATGAAAACACAACAACAAAACGGACAAACTTACAGCTTTCTATCGTCCCCATATCATTGGCAGTTCAATCACCATAAAATTAAACCCCAATACCAAAAACATCTCAAAGGGCAATAATTTCTCCTCATAGAAACCACTTTCTTTCATCCTCCCCGTTTCAGATTCTGAGCCCGGAGTGGTTTCTGTGGAGCCAGAGAGGAAAGCGGCCTCCATGGCTGCGGACGGACAGGCACGCAGACCCTGCCCGGAGCCGGCACTGGCTTCCCAGAGCCAAGGAGACCCTCCATGGAAACGGCTCTCAGAAATGAAGCTTGCTTCTTGCTTTTGCTGTGATTATTTACGTTCAGGACGTGCCCTCCCTTTGCCGAGCAGCACAAAGAACACAAGAGAGGCAGCAAGGCTCTGCAGTGAGGGTTAACTGCACATTCCAGACCATGCTGACTCATCAAGGCGTTCAGAAGGGCTTCCAAGAGTTTCATTTGGATTACACTGATATTCCTTGACAGCATCCACTTTTAAAGGGGAAATTACATCACTCTCATTACTCTGACAAATAAGAGCCATTCAAAAGTCGCTTTCTCATTGCTTTGGTCACAGGGAGGGAAAGCGACCCAATTACCTGTGTCACTCGGTGAGGGCAGGTGATTGACCCTATTATTTTAGCAGCATTTGGGGCTGATGCACCCTGGGAAGAAAGATGCTCTTGCTTTGGGCTCAGGCTGCCTGTCAGGAAGCACTGGGATTCCTGCCCAGTAGCTCTCCTCAAATACAGGAGAAAAAATAAGCCGCCACCAAAGGCTGGGCCGTGGTCAATCAAGGAAAAAATCTAAGGGAGAATTATGTCTATCTCAAAAAGAAAATGAAGGAACTGCACAGTACTTTGGCCTTCAAGATTATTTTTTTTTAAAAAGACACTTTTTTATATGGGTTGAATGAATTAACTGTCTCAGAGGAAGGGAGAATCCTGAGCTCAGAGGTGAGGGAGGCCTTAGGGCTGCTCTCCTGGGCCTACTGGGCCAAGCCCTCAAGGGGAATATGGGCCCAAAGAATTCTTCATTTACAGAGAAAACCACCCAGCTCAGGCTCAAGATAAGACTTCTCTGTTCAAAGTCTTTTTTAAGGACACTGCTGTTTGCAAAGTCATGAAACAGCATCTTCTCTCAGGGCTACATATTACCGTGACATGCAATAAAACCCAGAGCATGTGAGGGCTGGACAGCCATGGTGGCCCCAAATATGGTCCCCTACTCCTGGCAGTCGCCCACCTCAAATCAGAACCCCCCACACACATGCCACTGCTGATAGTTAAAAACCAGAAAAACATAGGCAATTAGTAAAACCAAAAAAAGATCTTTGCCAAATCTCAGAATCACATCTAAAAAGAGCAAATGGCATTTTATAAGTCTTTATTTTCCCAGGTGTGTAGGGAGAGCAATTAGTGAGCATGATGCGATCACACCCCCACACCCTCATGCTTATGAATGCCCGTGTATGGGAGCATTCTGCACTTCAACCACACGCATGACTATAAGCATGTATACATGGTCTGCACAAGCATGCACACATGCAGCAAAAGGGAATCCTCTTTAACTAAACTTGAACAAAACCTATTTTTCTGTATTCAGAATGTCAAGGAAGTAAGAGGAAAATGCTCAGTATCAAAGAGGCTGCCAACTGGCTTGGCAGGGTGGCACTCATTCCTGGGGCACCACTGGCCTCTGCTGCCTACACTGGGCATAGCAGCTGGAGAAAGCAGGTTCCCTGAGCGATTCACGGCTTTAGCATCACTCTCATCACTTCGGTAAGTACAAGGCTGATGCGTGCTGATTTTTCTGGGAGCTTTAAGGAATGTGTTCCACTTGTCCCCCAGCCCCACCCCTGGCCTCAACAGAACACACACCCAGACACAGTTGGCCAAGGCTGAGCTGAGCGGCTATGACAGACAGCTGCTGTTAGAGCCACCAGCACAGGTATTCCAGACTCAGAAAAAGTGACCAAATCTTAGTTTTCCTGAGATCTGAATCATGAACTGAAAGGGCTCCGTGATCCACAGCTACCAGGCTATAGTGAAACGTGAAATGCTGCTCAACTCGTACAACAACAGAAGCCCTCTCGGTAGCAGGAATTTAAACCCTAGACAATAGAGAAGAAGCATCAATTCTGAAGACTGTCTTGGGATGGCGACTGGTACTCTACAAGGGATCGTTATTCTGCATCCCAGAGAACCAGGAGATAGAAGGCTCCCCGCTTCCAACCTGGAGGATGGGACCTGCTGGGGTTGTGATTACTGATGGTGAGCACAGCACAGATGCTTGCAGAGAGGAACCTCTCTCTAAAAGGAAAGCTTAAAAAGGGTGGGGGGGACTCACTGTAGAACCTCAGTGCCTACAAAGCATCCCTGTGCTGGTGTCAGAGCATAATGCCATCCCTCAACATTCCACGAAACACTTCCAAAATAAAAATGTAGAGCTCCTCTGAAACAGGAGGTTACGGAGCAACAGAAGGCTGTGCAGTCAGGAGCAGCTGCTCGAGCCCCACTCGCCCGCCCAGTGGCCTAGTGGAGTCACTCCATCTCCACACACCTCAGATTCCTCCTCTCTAAAATGAGGACGTAAGAACACTGACCTCCACAAGAGGATGACAAGCATGAAATGACAATGTACTTCTGAGCCAATGCCTGGCCCACAGTAAGTCCCTTCCTGGTAAAAGACGGCCGTCACCACCACCACCTGTCCAAGCTGTCACAGTACCAGGCTTCCTTGGGCCGCACACTGTACACATGACAAAGATAAGACCAAAACAGCCCCAACCCTAGAAGGCCATGCCAAAGATGTGGAGCCCTAGGCCAGGTCATCAACAACATCGCTGTCCACAAAAATCACAACGAGCCTCCTCTTACCACATCAAAGGCACAAGGTGATTTAACACCCAAGCTGAAGCAGCTGTAAGAGGTTACCTACAGTCACACACACTATTTACAACATGAAATCTTTTTTCTCTGACATGGCTGGCCAGAGAGACCTTTCAGAGGTATTTGCATAAGCTGTTTGACAACCTTAATGTCAGACACGTTTTTAGTTCCCACGACATGCATTTTACCAAGGCTTTATTTAATCTTCCTGACCTCTGGGGGCACTACCTCCCTCCATCACCCATGTTAAGTAAGGGCAACAGTCAGAATCAATCCACACCAAGACACACACAATCCCAACGGTGGGTGACAGCCAAATACAGAGAAGCAGCATGTTCGCAGCCAGCCTGAGGCGGTGGCACAGACTGTGACCAGAGCAGTCCCCAGCAGAAAAGGTGAACGCTGGCATGGTTTCCCAGAGTAATATCTCAAAGGATAGCCATTGTCACCACCACCATTGTTCATCGTACAAACTGCCACAACACCAGGCTTCTTGAGCCTCACTCTGTATACTCGAGAAAGATAAAATCAAAACAGCCCGGATGCTCTCAATCACCTCTGCCTGTCATCTGCAGACCCACTGTGTCCAGATGTGGCCCCTTTTGGACTCTCCCCACTCAGGTTCAGCTAGGCATAGGAATGCCCCCATGACAACCCTGGCTCTTAGAGTAAAATCCCAGCATCCCTAAGGCGGCCCTGCAGGACCCAGCCAAGCAGGCACTGCTTAGCCACCTTGCCAATCCCACCCACTGCCACGCCAGCCCTGGGCTCTCCTCCCATCCCTGACACCTGCCAGCTCCCCCTTCTCTGCAGGGAGCATCCTCATTCCTGCCTGTCACAGGGCCAGGTTCTTTCACATCCTATAGGTCTCAGCTCAAATAGCAGCTTCACAGAGAAGCCTTCTTCATCACCCTGCCTAAAGCGGGTCTCCGCATTCTCCTATTGGTCTCCTTCTAAGAACTTACCACAACGTGCAATTACTTTATTACCTGTGCAGTATGTTGCCCCAACAGACTGCAAGTTCTGTTAGGTGAGTACCATCAACACCCTGGTGCCCAGCACAATGGCCAGCAGAGAGCAGGCACTGAACACACGCTTGTGGAATTGGTACAACTGCAGAGACACACACTTGTCTGCAACGCAGCCAGCTGCAGAGCTACCCGAGCAAAAACACATTACTCAACCAGCGCCGGTCCACCTGCTCAGTCTGGAGACAGAACGCATAAGATGTGAGTCCAAGGTCTGCCACCTTCTAGCTGGGCAAGTCACTTTACTAAATCTAAATTTCCCCATCAGAAAGAAAGAAAATGGAAAGAAGGGAGGAGGGGACAGGAAGGGGGGGAAGGGAGGGGAGGAGAGGGGAGGGGAGAAGAGGAGAGGAAGAAAACTAAAAGGAAAGAAGGAAGTGGAGGAAGAGGTGGCAGCAGCGGCAAATGAGATCAATAATTTCCTAACTTTGACCCAAGAATCCCAAAGTTCCTTGAAGGTGATGAGACCCCCATGTCCCTTCTCAGCACACACTCATCTGTTTAGGACATTTGACTTCCACGTAAGATTTTGTTTGGAAACAAAGCACCTGCCACTAGGACAAGCTTGACGTTCCTATGGGTCTGACACCCTGGTGCTCTCTGGGCAAGGCCCTGTCCTCTGGGCTGCACACCCTAGGACTCCACACACCTACACTCCACTGCGGAGCAGCCCCTGCCCACCATCACCAGGGCCCACCTCATTGAAGATAATCCTGGACACCGGCCTCGAGAGCTGCTCGGTCGGCTTCACCGTGGTTTTCCATGTCCTCCCGAAGAAGTGTCGGTAGGTGACATCAAAGAAAGACACCCGCAGATGGCATTCAACCTCCGACAGCACCTCCACCACACCCTAGGAGACAGCAGGGAATCAGCCCTGAAGAGTCCTGTGTCACAAGCCATGCCACAGTTGCTGATGGACCACTTGGTAGACACTGGGCCACTCAGCATCCACCCCACTTGTTCAGGCATCAGCAGCCCAATTTCTTCTTGGGGAGCTACATCTTTCCCACCCACAGCCACTGGTCTTAGTGGGGCAACAAACCAAGTGCTTGGCCCTCCCTGGCCAATTAGAGCACTGAAGTCCCCTAGAACAGACACAGGCTTAAGACTCACCCACAGCCTACAAGACACAAGACGCCAGCGCTGTGGATACAGATGTGCCTGCCAGGATGCAGGCCTGGAGCTGCTGGCAGCCACTCTGTCACCATGTGGAGCCAAGAGGTGAGAGAGAACAAGTACAGGTGGGTGACATCACATGAGACTCTGGATCAAATCACACCTGAAGCTTATGCTAACTACGGATTTGTCTGTTATGTGAGTTAACAAATCACCTCTAGCTTAAGCCATTTTGGATGTGTTTTTTCATCATTTGAAACCAAATGAGTCCTTCCTGAACCAGAAACTCTAAATCCTCAAATTGCCAGAATTATTCTGGGGTAGTGTTAGCAAAGGAAAAGCAGACCTTTGAGGACTGAGAAATCATGGCTATAAATACAGGACAAAGCAACCAGACACTATACAGACTAAGCATTTTTCCCATAGTTTTACTACTCATGTAAGTGTGTGTTTTAGCCTTCAGTTCTTCCTGGTCAGGACTACTAATGTCGCAGCCCTTACCCGGGACAAAGTTCTCTGTCTTTCTTTCACTTGTTCACTCAGCAAACACTAATTAAACATCATTCTGGGTATTGCCTCTGTGCCAGGCACCGTTCCAGGCACTAGGGAAACAACAGGGAACAAAACAGATGAAATCTCTGCCCTTCCAGGGCTTGCATGAGAAAAACAGGGGA
This sequence comes from Daubentonia madagascariensis, assembly GCA_023783475.1. Classification (NCBI taxonomy): domain Eukaryota; kingdom Metazoa; phylum Chordata; class Mammalia; order Primates; family Daubentoniidae; genus Daubentonia; species Daubentonia madagascariensis. The sequence continues at coordinate 8,894,194 of JAKFHU010001557.1, read as the reverse complement.
CGGGAGAGATGGGTAGGTCACTAGTTTAGACAGGAGGGTCGGGGAGGTGTTTAGACAGCATGGAGTGGAGAACTAGGAGCGGCAAGAGAACCACGGGGTACCTGGGGTGCGTGAGCCAGGCCGGAGCTGCAAATCAAAGGTCCTGGGCAGAAGAGAGCTTGGGTGTCAAGAACCAACAAGAAGCATAGTAACTATATTTAGCTATGAACTATATTTCTTATTTTCTGTATTCTCGATGCTCTGGCATCTAGGGCCTACTGACAGGACAGACTATGCCCCCAGCCTTAGCTAATTCCTAGCACATGGCATGCCTGCCAGACAGTCTTTGGTATGTAAACCAACTAACCCAGTGCCCACACCCCCACCCACCCCCTCCGTCTGGCTCTTACACTCCAGGAGACAGTATCCTCTGCCCCAATCATCCCAGGGTCAAGAACCAGGCACCGAGGGGCAGTCTCTACATCCCAGAGGCCACTGAAATTATTCACACTAGTCAATCCCAAACCTGTCCAGCTGCTTCCCCTGCCTTGCCTGTTCCCTCCCGCAAAACCACAGTGAAGGCCCTGCCAGGCTTCCCCTCGCTCCCCGCGGGGGCCCTGCATGGCACGGCCTGCCCCTCCCCCGGGGACCCTGAGTAACATGCCCTCTTTCCAACAGCAGTCGCCTCCTGGTCCACTGGCCTCACCACACCGGAACAGAAACCAACCCCAGGGACATTCTGTGCAAACAGAGAGCCCGCCTGACTGCAGCAGGCTGAGCGCAGGGAAGACAGGAGGGCTGAGAGACACAGCAACCACTCCCACAGGCCCCCCGTGTGGGGACAAGCTGGGCTCCCGCTCCCAATCTGATGGGAAACCAGGGAGAGACCGCAAGCAGCAACGACACAACCTGATTCAGGATTCTGAGAAGATTCCCGCGGCTGCCACGTGGAGATGAGACTGCGGGGACGGGAGTGGAAGCAGGGGCTGCTGCCACCATCCAGGCAAGAGGGGACGGGGCAGTTCAGGTGACAAGAAGCGGGCACACCTGGGCTCTGCTTTGAAGGGCTGTGCCAGCCTGAGGAGAGAGAAGCAGGAAGGATGGGGGACAAGCTGTCCTGTTTGCCTGGCCCTCCCAGGCTAGTACTAGTCCCACACCTCCGGTGAAGCAACCGGGACAGAGGTGGTGTCATCCATGGGGACAGGGAGGATGGGGCAGGGAGGTCTGGCGGAGGAGCCCCAGTTCACTGCAGTCATCACTCGCTCCACGGCAGAGACCTCCATCTGCACACAGCCCCTCCCCTCATCCTAGCCCCTCCAGGCTGGCCCACTGCCTCCTCGGGGGTCCTTACACGTGCCAGCTCAGTGCCCAGCTCCCATGCCCCTGACAAAGGGGGGCCTTCCTGCCCACTGCCATCCAGACCCACCCCCCCACCCCATTTTACATTTCCCCAGAGCCATCATCCAGCTTTTACATGTTGACTGTCTGTCGCTCCCGACTAGAACATGAGCTCTGTGAGGACATAAGCCTAGAATATTCTGTTCCCTGCTCTATCCTTCAGGCTAGGCGAGGCCTTGCACATGCAGGTCCGCAGTACGTGCATGTCCTCACCTCTGGGACTGCCCAGGAGCCGACACAGCAGCTTCCTCCTCTTCCTCCTCCTCCTCCTCCTCCTCCTCGACATCCTCTCAGAAGTTAATCGTCAGCCAAGACCTCCTCGCTCCCAAATCTCTATTGCTGGCTTGGACTTCTTCCCAGAAGACCTGACCCTAACCACCCCCTCCACCTCTGCGCTACTTCCTAACCAATTCTATTCAAGTAAGTTTCAACTGAGAGCTCTGTGAAGACAGGACACAGGGCAGAGCTGTCTTTGTGTCCCCATAATGAGCACCCAATAAATATCAAATTGAATTGAAACAGCCATCTCAAAATAAAGAAATACAATGTTCATGATAATATTAAACCAAATAAAAAGAAAGAAATAGAATAGTAAGAAAAACATACTAAAATAGTTAGTAAAGTGCCTGAGTTCCAAATAAGCATGTAATAGTCTTAGCCCAACACCTTTCACAGGGAGGTTTGCTACCATCTAAAGCTATCAGTTCTGAAAAAACTAAAACTGTACAAACTCGTAAGACTATCTAAATTAAACTTTATTCTTCATCTTCTATTTCCAACTCCAACTTTCTTCTTTTTTCTTTTCCTTCCTTTTCTTCTTCTCCCAAGAAGTTTTGTACAAAGAGACGGAGGGAAAGGGGTGGTCACTGAAGGGGAATGTCAAGGGTCCAGGGAATTGCTTTTTTTTTTTTTTTGAGGCAGAGTCTTGCTCTGTCACCCAGGCTGGAGTGCAGTGGCGTCATCACAGCCCACTGCAGCCTCACACTCCTGGGCTCAAGGGATCCTCCTGCCTCAGCCTCCCGAGCAGCCGGGACTACAGGCGGTGCCACCATGTCCAGCTAATTTTTCTATTTTTAGTAGAGATGGGGTCTCGCTCTTGCTCAGGTTGGTCTCAAACTCCTGAGCTCAAGAGATCCTCCCACCTCAGCCTCCCAGAGTGCTGGGATTACAGGCCTGAGCCACCACAGTGGCCTATCTTCTTTTAAATACTGTATTTTAATTAACTTTTGTATATAAAACCAACTCTGCATTCCTGCAATAAACCCCACTTGACCTTGATATACTACCTTTTATATATATTGGTGGATTTGATGTCCTAATATCTTAAGGATTTCTGCGTCAGTCTATTGTAGTGTTCTTGACTGGTCTGGGTGTCAGTTAGGGTGGCTTCAAAATAAAGAGTTGGGAAGCATTCCTTCTCTATTTTCTGAAAGAGTTTGTCTAGAATTAGTATTATTTCTTCCTTTAATATTTGATAAAATTCAACATTATATTTTTAATGTCTATAGGACATGTAGTGATGCTTCTTTCATTTCTAATATTAATAATCCATGTTTCTCTTTTTTTTCTCTTCATCTGTCTTGCTAGGGATTTGTCAATTTTATTAATCTTTTCAAAAAACCAATTTCTAGCTCAAGGATCTTTCTCTATTATTTGTCCTTTACTTCATTGATTTCTACTCATATACACTCATGAACCACATAATGACATTTTAGTATGTATGACGGTGGTCCCGTAAGATTATAATACTGTATTTTTACTGTAGCTTTTCTATGTTTAGATACTCAAGTACTTATCATTGCGTTAAAATTGCCTACAGTATTCAGTACAGTAACATACTGTAATAGGCTACACCATATAGCCTAGTTGTACAGTAGGCTCTAGCACCTAGGTTTGTGTACACTCAATGATGTTTACACAATGATAAAATCACCGAACAACGCATTTCTCAGAATGTATCCCATCGTTAAGCGACACGTAACTGTATTTACCATTTCCTTTCTTCTACTTACTTTGTATTTAAATTTGTTCCTTTTATCTAGACTGTTATGGAGGAAGCAGAGGTCACTGATTTTCTACCCTTCTTATTTTCTAATATAGTCATACAAAGACATAAATTTCCCTCAAAGGACTGCATGAGCTACATCCCACAAATTTTTATATTTTCTTCCACTGCTCAGTTCAAATTATTTTCTAAATTCCCTATTAATTCTTCTTTGACCCCTGTGTTATTTACCAGTGTGTTAATTTCCTACTATTTGAGGATTTTCTAAGTCTGCTATTGTTATTTGTTTCTAATTTAATACTACAGTAGTCAGTAAACATACTTTTTAATTTGGACCCTATTAAATTTATTGAGACATTACTATGACCCTGCATATGGTCTATCTTGGTGAATATTTCATGTATACTTGAGAAGAATGTGTTTTCTGTTTTATTGGGAGTAGTGTTTAAGGGATGTCAAGGTAGTTAACGGTGGTGTCCAGCTCTTCCAAATCCTTATGAGTTTTTTGGTCTATTTGTTCTATCAATTATTAAGACAGGACAGTTAAACGTCTCCAACTATGACTGTGAATCTGAATATAGCTCCCTTTAGTTTTAGCCCCATTTTGTTCCATGTATTTAGAAGCCTTGTCATGGATTATAGCTGAGCCAGCTTACATGCTGGCCCTTGGCTGGAGCTTGGGAACTTAGATTTTGAAAGGGTTCCTACCACCTAAGTGGTAAGAACGGCTCACTGAGCCTAAACTGTTTATACATTTGGTTTATGCTGAACACCTGTTTCCCTTCTAGGAGTCTGAAATTTTGGTACACAACATTTGGTACACATCATTTCACATGTGTTGTTACAATTCATTGCTGGGGGAATTAAATGCATCCCATGTGACTCCACCAGGAGAGGATCCTTGGAAGCTTGTGCCCACTCCCCCCAGACGTCCCCCCACATGCCTATTCCCTTTGCCGATCTTGCTCTGTATCCTTCTGCCATAATAAATCTTAGCTGTTAGTATAACAATATGCTGAGTCACGTGAGTCCCCTTACAGAATCTTCAAACCTGGGAGGTGGTCTTGGCAGGCCCCCAACACAGGTGCGTACACACTTAGGGGATGCTGTTTTCTTGATTATCATTATCTTTATGACGTGCCCCTTTATCTCTGGCAACACTCTTCACTTTGAAATCTACTTTGTCTGACACCAATATAGTCACAAAGTTCTCTTATGCTTAGTATTTACATGGTATATCATTTTCCGTCTTTTTACTTTCAACTTGTTTATGTCCTTATGTTTAAAGTGTACTTTTTTCTAAACAACATATAGTTGGGTCTTAAATGACAACTTTTAACATATGACTTTGGATCAGGAATTCCACTTGTAGGAATCATTCTACAGACATATATGTACATAGAAAAATGATATAAATTAGGTTATTCATCGTAGCAGTGTCTGTAGTAGCAAATGACTGGAAAAAGTCTAAATGTCCATTAATAAGGGCCTAACTAAATAAATGATGGTTCACCCATATGAAGAAACACTATGTAGTCTCAAGAAAGAATAAGAAAATTCTCAGGTAATAACATGAACAATCTACAAGACATATTGTTATGAATTTTTTTAAAAAGCAAGGTACAGAACAGCGTATAGTAAGTACCATTTATATGTTTAAAAAGGAAAAACATATACAGGTATATTTATTTGTTGTATTTGCTTAGAATTTCTGGAAAGTTATACAAAAACAGGTAACACTGGGTGCCTTGGAGACACTGTTGGATGATTCACTTTCCCTGTGTATTCTTGTCAATTTTGAACTATGTGCTTATTTCAAAAATAAAAAAAATAAAACGGGGAAAGAAATAAAATTTTCTTTATAAAATTCCTAGGACAGCGGAAAGTGCCATCAACTATCTTAGGAGCTCCTAGAAGGCAGTGGCAACCGGGCCAGGCTAGGTAGTGACCACCTAGAGCTGTGTCACCTGGCCAGCCAACCCCACTCCTCTCAGGTTCTGTTCCTCTTCTGTAAATGTGGATAAGATGGCACCTACTTCACAGGGCTCCTGTGAGGACCAAGCGAATTAACACAAGTGCTAGGAAGTAAAGCTGTAAAAGTAGTAGCCACCCAGTCCCTAGCACGGTGGCAAAGATGCACCTGATGCTCAATCAGAGGGTTTGGAATTGGACAATGCAGGATATAAGTAATTTAATAATAGTACATTATTCCTAGACCAAGCACTCCAGCAACTTTGAATGTATGCAAGTATCACTCCACCAACTGCAGAGGAAAACAGTCTTGTCGAGCCAAACCCCATAAGAAGCTTACATGTTTACACTGGCAGGACTGGATCTTTCTTGTGCACCTCCACAGGCCACCAAGCCTCATGGGGACAATTCAGTCACATGGGCACTCTGCGGGCAGCAGTATGGAACCATGAGCTTGTCCAGCAGTTCCTGCCAGCTGAAGGGCACAGATGGATATGGGGCCATGAGGGCAGAGGCCCTAGTATACAGAAGGCAGTGGCACATGCAGCCACACACAGAGCCACCAGGATGCCCAGAGTTCATGCCTACAGTCCTCACTGCCAGGCTGAAAGCAGACCACATGGAGCCATGCACAAGACCACCTGGCTCACCTGGTTTCAAGACAGCAGTTCACTAAGTGTGGTCCCCAAGCCCCTGAGGTTCAGAGAGATCCTGTCAGGGGCTTCACAAGGGCAAAACTATTTTCATAATACCCAGATGTTATTTGTCTTTTTCACCATGTTGACATCTGAACTGAGAGAAAGAAGGTCATTTGGGTTTTTAAATTGCTCACTGTAGACAGAAAGAAACTCTTACCCAGTATCAAAAGTGCTGATCAAGTCACTGAATCACATATTCTCTTTGCTGATGGGCCACTTTGCCCCTGAATACTGCCAAGGCCCAAAGTAATGGGTACAGTGGTAGGACTCAAGTAAATAAGTAAAAATCAATACAGATGCTCCCCGACTTACAATGGGGTTCCATCCCGATAAAATCATTACAAGTCGAAAATATTGTAAGTCAAAAATGCACTTAATATACCTAACCTACTGAACATCACTGCTTAGCCTAGCCTACCTTAAATGTGCTCAGAACACTCACATTAGCCTACAGTGGGCAAAACCCCCTAACACAAAGCCTATTTTATAATAAAGTATTAAGTAGCTCCTGTAATTTATTGAATAGTGCACAGAAAGTAAAAAATAGAATGGTTGTATGGGTATGACCATACAATCATAAGTTGAACCATCCTAAGTTGGGGACCCATGTTAACTGGAAACCTCACCTCAGGTGAAAGCAGTAACAATGTGCTTTTGACAATAAACAGCAAATTTCATTACCTGCTTAATTATCGGCCCATCAAGCCATTTCAAGACACACTGAAATGCTGTGGATTCCTTCAAAAGCTGGCGTGCTCTCTGTGGGTGGGGAGGGACAAGCACGTTTTGGGCAAAGATCGTGTGCCAGTCATTCATGCTGCCCATCTGAGGATCACCAGGGGGCCTCCAGGATCACCTGCACAATTCATATTCAAATGAAGAAAAAAGTTATAAGGGCCACAGTGATCACAGCAATTCTGAAAGTTTCCTGCCTCCCACTGAGTCCCAGAAGAACCACACTCTGCAATCCCACCCTCCAAACCCCAGTGCAGCAGACTGCGTTGCTGGCTGGCACATGCTGCCTTTCCCTCGCTCCAGAGAACGCTCCACCTCCCTTCATGGGTCAGCCAGAGCATGACTATCCTGGCCTCAGTGACTGGTTTAGGATGGCCACATACAAGGCTGCTTTGTACAGCTGTGCAGGTTGAGTACTGCACCAGGGCCGAGTGGCAGTTGAAATCCAGCCCTGGTGTGGTGCTGTCTTGCAGGGGCCCAGGAAGCATGAGAGAAGGAATACAACTTTGGGAACAGAGAGCTCATCAGCCTGAAACTGCCAGGGGCTACCTCAAGAGCAGCTACCTTGGGACACACATACAAACAAGCAGAGAGGAAATGTAGTCATTAGAGCCCTGGCTCTAGGACAATCTAAAGCCGGTCACCCCAGGACCCCTCAGATACATGGATGAAGTCTTTTGTTGCTAAAGCCGTTTGGGGGTGGGTTTCAAGTGTTACCAGCTTTAGTGACCCAGACCATTATGGGTATTATCTGCTCCCTTCCAGCCATACAGGGATCTGAACCTTCTCTGGACATCTTTTCAGCTGACACAGAATCCTAAGACCTTGGCATTGAGAAGAGGCTGCATTCTGTACACTGAGATGGTGAGCAAAGAGAAAAAGCAGTGGGTCTGCTCTTTTAAGATAGCAGTTCTCTACGTATGGTTCCCAAGACCCCAGAGGTTCAGAGAGATCCTGTAAGGGGCTCCATGAGGTCAAAACTATTTTCATAATACCCAGATGTTATTTGTCTATTTCACCATGACAACATCTGCACTGATGGAGCACCGGCAACAGTGGGCAAAGCCACTGGGGCCTCAGCACCACCCGTGGCAGCTAACAGTACGGGGTGGCACATTCTCCACTAGCAGGAAAAAGCATGCAGCTTCACCTAAGAATGTCCTTGGTGAAGCTGGGGAAACTATTAATTTCTTTACTTCTGGGCCCTTGAGCATACACGTTTTTAACGTTCTGTATGACAAAATGGGAAATACACAAAAGCTTTTCTGCTGCAAACTGATGGGCAATGGCCATCCTGGGGAAGCCCTGCTGTGACTGTTTGGGCTGCAAGCTGAACGTACAGCTTTTTTTGTTCACCAACACCATTTTTACTGAAAAGGATGACTGATAGACGAGCTATGGTTATTTTGACTTGGGTACTTGGCAGACGTTTTCACAAACACAAATGGAGTAAGCATGTCACTTCAAGGAAACTGTGATAAAAATGGAGTTTTCAAGCAAAAATTAGAACTGAGAACGTTTGTATCCTTAACCATGAGCCTGACAGCTTCAAGACTTCCCTGATGAGACGGGCAGTAACAGAGCAAATGCAATCTCGTGAGACTACTGATTACCTATGTCAATATTTGGAAGGTCTGCAGGACTCAGTGAACCAGTATTTTCCAAATGAACAATGCATGATGATACAAAATCCTGCAAGAATAAAAGATCCATCCAAAGTACAAGACAGACCAAAGGATTTTAATGTCACAGAGTATGAAAAGTTCATTGATGTAGGACTCCACTTTGGAACAAATCTTTAAGAAACTACTGCTTATGGAGTTTAGGTGTACCATCAAATATCCACAATTATCTAAAAGACTCCTTCCCTATCTGGATGTAGATGGATTTCCTGCAAATATTTCAACCAAAGTAACATATCACAACAGACTGAACACAGAAGCAGACAGGAGAATCTAGCTGTCTTGTATTACACAGGACATTAAGGATATATCCAAAACTGCAGAACAACCCTTCTTCTAATTTTTTTGTTTTGGAAAATATAGTTGGTTTTCATAAAAAGATGCTTTTTATACTACCATGAAATAGGTTTATTGCTACTTTTAAATAAATTAATAATACTTTTAACATCTTAGTTTTAATTTCTATACTATAAACTGATAGATATAACTTATATAAACAAAAGTTCTTTGGGGTCCTCAATAATTTTTTAAAGGGTAAAAGGGTTGAGACCAAAAATTTGAGCAGGACTATTCTAGCAGGTCACCATCTCCATGCTCACAGCTATATATGGGCATGGAGAGGACACAACCAGCCAGCCTGGGATGGTCCCCCATCCTCCCAGGGGCTGTGGCTCAGAGTCCTACCCTCACCTGGAATGCACTCACTGGGAGCCAGGAACACCCCTCAGAGGTCCAGAGTCAGCCTGTTACTGTGTGAATATAGCAGGCACACACGTTGGTTTGTTTTTTGTGGGTTATTTTTGTCTGCTCAACGTCCCTTGCTTTGTGGAAGGACTCTCACCCAATTTCATGAGAAGAGCTGCCCCTCATTTCAGGCCAGAGGCCTGCAGTGATTGGTTCAAAGAGGAACACATGACCCACACTGAGCTGTTAAAGTTTTCCCTGAGAGACCTGAGCCCAGGCTGTCTCTCCTCCAATGCCCAGAACTTCCCAGACCATGCCAGCCCAGAGCCCCAGGGAACACTCGGCCACCACAGGGAGAGCCAGAGGCACAGGTAAGCCCAGGAGAAGCTGATTTCAGACTTCTGACCTGCAGAACTGGAAAAGAATAAATTTGTGTTATTTTAAGCCACCAAGTTTGTGGGACTTTCTTACAGAAGTCATAGGAAACCCATAGACGTTCCCACGACCTATAAGCAGAAGAGGCCCAACCAATACGAGCTCAAGGGCCACCGCCTCTGGGAGGTTTCCCAGATGTCCAGGGTCCAGCCTCTAGGCTCAGTGCCTGTGCTTCTCTTGGTCACGGCACTTGTCACCTGTCTTGTGTTGATATGCTCACTGGCCAACTCCCTGAAGGGAGCCTTACTCTTCCTGTGTCAGTGGTACCCAGCTGACCATCAGAACTCAATAAATGTTCATAGAATCAAATCGAAGCTTTAGTAAAGCTGACGCCCAAGCTTTTTTCCCAGAGAAATGTCATTTTCCTGTTGACTTTCATTATAAAATTCAGAAGTGTATTCATACAAAACGCATGTCGTGATGAACCCAGATGGGCATTTCTGGAGAGGAAGGCTCTCCTGATGTGGATGCCCTCAAGACGGTGTCCACTCTGCCTTTTCTCCTCACTGGCCTGACTCCTGACCCAGTGCCTCCTTCCCTCCTCCCTGGGAGCCTGCAGGACCCAGTGCCACTGGTGGCCCAGAGATGCTGCTGAAGAACCCACAAGCACAAGGCCATCCTCAAGGGGGAGTACATTAACCCCATGTGACCCTACTGTGCCAGCAGGGGGCAACCACTCTGAAAGGACCTGCCACCCACATGGAAATACTGAGGCTTAGAAGGTGGAGGCAGGACAGCAACTGTCTGAGGGGGCCACAGAGGGCAAGGTGACACCTGAGACACCTGGGGGTGGGAGCCCAGGCAGCCACAGGGCTCTCACTTCCCTCCCCCCACCTCACACACAGCTCTAGGCACCCTCCCACCTGGCCCTCACTCTCCTCCACCTCCTCTCTCCCCTTAGGGGTCGAATCAAATTCCACCTCCTGAGAGCAAGCCCCATCCCCACCCTCCAGCCACACACAGCAGCACCAGTGATATTAGAGTCACCACACTTCCCCGGGGCTGTGCTTCTACTGCTGTCCTGCAGAACTGTGAGCTCCCTGAGATCAGGGCTGGGTCCTCAGCAAAAATCGTTAATGATTAAATAGGAATGCCAAGGAGGAAGGACAGTAGGGCCTTGGGGCCAAATAAACAATAGGCAGAGAAAACTGGGAGGGTTCCAAGCTTGGAACACTAGAAAAGGGTACAAGGGGCTCACCAGGAAAAAAAAGAAGAAGAAAATGCACCAGCATTTATGGAGCCCCAGATAAAGAATTCCAAATATGGACAGTAAGGAAGCTCAAGGAAATCCAAGGGAAAATGGAAAACCAACTCAAAGAAACCAGAAAAACAATTCAGGAAATGAATGAAAAATTCACTAAAATGACTGACATATTAAAAGAAAAAACCAAATAAAACTCCTGGAAATGAAAAACTAATTTAAGGAAATACAAAACATAGTGGAAAGTTTTAAGGATAGATTAGACCAGGCAGAAAAAACGAATCTCAGAGCTTGAGGACAACTCTTTCAAATTAACTCAGTCGGTCAATAATACAGAGTATTATTCCAACTACTCTGTAAAGTAAGTGTCATCATTATCCCCATCTTATAGATGAGGAAACTGAGACTCAGCCAGCCAGTGATAAATCTAAAACCATTATAACCACCCGCACCCACGCCATCAAGGAAGCCAGGAGAGCACGGGACAAGAAAGGCCGCAGAGGGCCACTGCGGAGAGCACTGGGGACCAGGGACAGAGCTAATCCTCTCTCTCTCCCTCCTCTCCAACTTCAGGAGACTCACCCTCCCTGCCTGTTTCCAACCTACAAAACAGGGGCTGTGAAAACTCCTTGAGATCTTCCTTTCTGCAGATCTATTCGACAAATGTTTACCAAGCACTACTGTGTTCCAGCACACACGAAGACGGTCAAATGCCCTGTCTTGGAAAATCCAGAAGTCCAGAGGGGAAGAAAGGCAGGGGTGCGTGCGAGCAGCGCAGGGAACACCGCCTAACCGCGCTGGGGGTGGGGTAGGCCAGGGAGGCTCAAGAGGTGAAGCTGGGCTCAAGTCCCACAAACGGGTTCCCAGGGAAAGGAAAGGGCAGGGCGCAGGGAAGCCGCCTTTCCAGAAGTGGAGGAGGTGCGCAACGCCTGAGACCCAGATGTCTTGGGGAGCTTTGGGGGAAGCAGAGGCTTGATTAAGCACCGCCTGGAACTCCCTCACTCAACGAGCATTCCTCCAGCACCTACCCCGTGCTAGGCCCAGGAGAACGGGTCCTGAACACAGGAGACAAGCTCATCGCCCCGTGGAATTTACAGCGGAGCAGGCGGAGACAGGACCCAACTCAGCACGCAAAAGGCACAGCTGCAACCTACGCGGCCCGCACGGAGAGCCGCAAGGAGACCTGGACCAGAAGGCACTGCCCACCGTCGCCCACAATACTCTTTCCCCGCACACCGGCGGCGGGAGCCAGCCGTCCAGCACGCCGCCACACGCGGGGACCTCGGGCAGACGCGGGGCCTGCGGTCCGAGGGGCGGCGGGGCGGCCTGCGCCAGTGGGGAGGGCAGCGGCCGGCCGGGGGGTCCGGCAGCGGGAAAAGGGAGGGGAAGGCCGCAGCGGCCGCGGGTCAGACCTCGCGGACACATCCGAGGGCCGCAGGGCCCCACGACCGCCACCGGCCGCAGCGCGGGAACGGGACGGCCGGAGCCGCACAGCCGGGCGCAGGGGCCGCCGGGCGGGAGCCCGCGGGAAGTGCGCGCGGACGAGGGCGCGGGGAACGGGGCCCGCGCCTAGGCAGGGCCCGGGCGATCAGCGCAGTCCTTGCCTCAGCGGGGACGGCCGGGGCCGGGGCCGGAGGGCGAGCACTAAGCTGCCCACGACGCCCAACGGCACTCGGCGGCCGGGCCGCACCAAGTGTCCGGGTTGGGGGGAGGCTGCGACTCCACAGGCACAGCCCCGCCCGCGCTCCGCCACCGCGCCCCACAGGCACCGGGTGCCCACGCGGGGGCGCGATGGACCATCCCACCCCCGGGCCGCGGGACCCTGGCTGGCTCTGCGGCCCCCCGCGCCTCTAGGCCGCGTCCAACCTCCCCCGCGGCGCCGGCCCACGTGGTTCCGCCTGCCGCCGTGGGCAGCGTTACCTAGGAGACGGGCCTGCCAGAGCCGCGCCGAGAGCGACTAGGCCCACGCTTTCGAGGGAGTTTCCCCACGACGGACCCAGAGGCCCGGTGCCCAGGGGAGCCACAGGCTTCGCGGGCAGAGGACCGGCCAAGGGGCGCGCCCCGTCCGCAGCCACCCGCAGGAGGAGCCTCACAAAGCCGCGCACCGCGCGCCCAGGCCGGGAACCCGCCTCGCGTCACTTTCGTCGTCAGGGCCGCGGGGCCAATCAGGGCGCAAGTCGAGGGGCTACGCTGCGCCAGCGCCAGCCAATCGGCGAGGAGGCGGGCCCGTCCTGATTTGCATGACTGAAAAGCCCTCAGCCAATGGGAATGTGACTGGCGTGAACGTCAGCCAATGAGAAGCTGACAGAGGCGTGGCCCCGGGCGTCCCACGAGGTGAAGATGCTGCGAGCGGAACCTGCTCCAGCAAGCGGGATTCGGGGGCGCTAAAGTCGCAGTGGCAGGGCGGGAAGGAAGATCCGGAGCGGGGCACAGGATCCGGAGCTGGAGCCCCCAGGTAAGTGCCGGGGGAGACCCCGGCGGGCCGTGCTTTCCCAGGACCTGCGCCGGGAGAGCGGCGGCTGGCACCGCCGTCCCTTCTCCATCTCCTCTCACCCGGCCCTGCGTCCCTGTCCCCGCCGCCGTCTCACCTTCTCCCCAGCCTCCTCACCTGCTCCCCGTCTCCCTTCCCCCATCCCATCCTCTCTTTCCTTCCCTGTCGTCCTGCCCGGCCTTTCAGCTCGCACCCCCGACCCTGGCCCCAAACTTCGTCCCTTTTCTGCATCCCACGGTGCACCTCGCCCCCATCTCTGCCCCCTCCTGCCCCGCAGCCTCGCCTCCCCTTCCCCTCGTCGTCCTCCCCGTCCCCTCTCCCCGCCTCTGCGCAGCCCCGTCGGAGCGCTCCTGGTCCCGTTGTCCCCATCGCTCCCCCTCGTTGCTCCGCAAGGCTCATCCTTCGTCCTCGCTGCCTGCCCCTGTGTCCCTCTGGTCCCAGTCCCCATCCTCCCTCCCATTCTGCTCTCTGCCTCTCCGACCTCTCCCCGTGGGCGCTCTCTCTCCATGTTGCCTTGCTCCCCAGGACCTTGACACTCCCTTCCTGCACCGGTTCCTGGGGCTACTTACACCCCCCACTCCCCACCCCCATCTCTCGCCCCTACCCCCGTCTTCAGTTTCTCCCTCATGCCCAGGCCCTGGCACAAAGCATTTCCCCACCTCCCTACCTGCTGCTGCTCCTTCGGTTTGCAGAGACCCAGCTGCTGCACTGCTTCCTGCTGCAGTAGCAGCAGCCGGGTGTACCTGCCCACCTTCCCACCCTCCCATCTTGGCGCATCCTGGCGTCACTCCTCCTGGCATTTGTCCTGGGAGCTCCTGCAGGAGCTATGCTTTGCCTAGAGCAGCCTGGGGTAGTCCAGGTGTGGAGCCCCTTAGCACCCTCCTCCCCTGGGCACCGTCTCCCTCCCCACCCCACCCCCACTTTCCTGCTCAGCCTCACTTTGTGATTCAGCATTTTTGGGGTTGGTAACTTTCTTTGCTTCCTGTCATGATAGGGACCTGGCTATGGGGCTGAAGGCAGGGGGTCTTGACCCTGCAGTTGTCAGGGCCACCTTAGGAACCAGACCTGAGCTGCCTGGTTGGAAGAGGGCTGGGGAGCAGGCCCACCAGTGGGGGTTGCCTTTTCCTCCCTTTCATTTGTCTGCCCTGTGTTGAACAGTATCCAAAGGGAGATGACATAAGTAATAGCTCTTGGGGAAATGGGCTATTAGCATTTATGGAAATTAATACATCCATATCTGAGGAGCAAGAACACCAAGTTCAGGCCACAGCTGTCCCATTGTCTGTCATTTCAGGATTTCTTCTATCTCTGCAACTTCTCCTCCCCCTCAGAAACGCCAGTCCCCACCCCACACACACACTGTTCCAATGCAAGGAGCAAGCTCTTGCTCTGCTAAGGAAACCGCATTCTGGCCTTGCGTTGCAGGGTTTGGAGACCTGCATGTGGAGAGTCGCATTTGCCCACCTGATTCTTGCTTGGTGGATGTGTCTGCTGCAGAGCCCAGGCTAGTGTGCAGCTCCCAGGCTCCAAGCCCTGTGCTTTCACAGCATGGGGCCCTAAGAGTACACTTGGCCCTCCTAGGTCCTGTCTATCAGGCTCAAGGTGCAGCCTCTCTGGGGACAGCTTTCCAAGTTCACACTCGGCCTCAGTGGCACTGACAGTGTCTGGGCTGCAGCACGTCCCTGCCTCAAAAGCAGCCTGGTGGAAGCTTCCCTTATAAAACCAAGGTTCATTCTTTTTTTCTCTCTTTGCTACACCAGTCAACAAATGCTTTATAGGTGCTGATTAGTGCCCAGGGACTAAGCCAGGCAGTGGGGATGGGGGGGTATCATGAAAAACGTGAAACCCTTTTCATGTGTTTCTTGTGTTCAAAACCCTTGTGGTCTGGATACAGAGCCTGGATTGGAGGAAGAGTGCACAAAACCAATTGCACACAGGAGATGGGGCACAGGCCATGGATGCTAGGGATGCACAGGGGCTGAGAGCTCTGGGGGCTGGCCAGCTGGAGAAGGCTTCGTACCCTTGGGTTGGCTGGCTTGCTTGCTCTCCTCGTTCAATAATCTTCTGAAACCCAAATGTTTCAGGAGGAAGTGAGTGGCACAAAGTTTTGATTTGGCAGTTTCCGGTAAGGGCTTGGAGGGGGCCTCCTGTAGACTTTCGGATGTGTTGGTGCTCTGCCGTGGCAACTAGGCAAACATCATCTGTGTTGAAGGAAAGCCTGCTCTACCGCGAGAACCCTGGGGAAAGTGTTTCCATTTCCGGGGACTCTGGCCAGAAGCAGCTTGTGTTTGGTCCCTGGCTAAATTCTCAGTGATCCTCACATCACCAGAGGTCCCAGAGTCAATGCGTTCTCTTGGTGTCCCTGAGTAAGGAGGCGGAACAGCAGGCAGCTGAGAGCAGCATTTGGGAAGGAGGTGTCTAGGGCCAGAGACCCCACACCTCCCTCTATCCCTTCTCCCTGCGCCAGGAGGTCTCGCCTCACAGAGGCAAAGACTCTAAAGCTGCAAGAGTGTTAGCCACCAACACGCAGCCATCTTCTCCCTCAGAGGAGTAACAGAAGCCCAGGGGGCAGAGGCTTCTCCAAGGTCACACAGAGGCAGGGGTGGAGCTGGGTTGGGCCCCATGCTTCCTACTTATTTGTGCCCATTCACTTCTCTGGCTGTCCGAGCTGGAGGAAGCCAACACCCCGAGGACATGACCGGCTGCCCTTTGGGAAGGCCACTTTGGAGATGTTGCTGACATTCATGGGAGAAGCCACCACCCTCGGGTGTGTCCGATTCACCAGAGGGGCTGTAGGGAGCAAGAGGTGCCACCAACGACGGAGAATTCTCCGCGACTCCAATCCTGCCTGGCTCACAGGCCCCAGCTCGAGGACGCTGTTGTTCATGGCCATCAAAGAGATGGCCAAGTAGCTAGAACGGAGGCAGAGAGCCCAGGGCCTGGGTGGGATGGAGGGAAAGAGCGGCTCTCTCCCCACCGGAACTGCACTTCTGACCTTGGTTCACCTACCCTGTGAGGTACGCTGGTTAGCTGGGATGGGGAAACTGAGGCATAGGGCAGTGGCAAGACTGACCCCAGCCTCCCAGCTAGGGAGGAAACCTTGATTCTGTTCCTTCCCTGCCAGGACTCTGTGGCAGGGGCCCCTTCTGCCATCCAACTGCGCAGATGCCAGAAATCTTCACCTCTGCGTGGGGGAGTCTTCTTAGATGCTCAGGAGGGTCAGGGTTCACTCCCAGCCCCTGAGGCATATGGAAACTGCCCTTTCTTATGACAGGGGAAGCCCTGCACTGCTCTTTCCTTGGTGACAGGCAGCCCACCATGCTCAGCCCTCTGCTCACTGCATACCCCCCCATCCCTGCCCCTGCTTCCACCCCGGCCCATCTTTGGGGTGAGTCTGTTGAGAGATGTGCTCTCTTGGCTCAGCCACTACTGAGGAGGCAAAGCAAACAGGGCCATCCCTGAGAGAGGACACATGCTGTCGGGGAGGGGTCACACATCTGGTCTTGGTCCTGTCACTGCCAGGTGGCTTGAGGCTTTCCATTCAGCCTGGGCTCGGGAAGTGCATGAGTCTCCCTGCCCAGTAGACCTGAGCAGCTGCTTGGTCTCCGTATCCTTTGCCACACCCTGGGGCATGCTGAGGGCCAGCCTTACTCTTCCTGTGCACATGGGATGAGCTCTGGGCCAAGCCCCCAGCCTGAAAGCACCCTGCTGCCAGCACACCCAGGTCTCTAAGTCATACCCCTGCTGGACAGGGTCTCAGGAGGCTCTGCCAAGTGACCACGTGGTTAACCCCGGAGACCTGGGAAGCTCGCCCACGTGGGGTTGTGTGTATCACTTGTCACAGAGCTGACCCCTGAAACCTGTCCCACCTGCTTCCCAGGCACCTGCCTCCCTTGAACTTCTCCTTGCAGACAGCCAGCTCCTCTCTCTCCAGCACACAGGCACCTGCAGAGCTGACTGTTTTGATGCCATGCTGGCTGCAGATAAAATAGGATTGAGAAAAGGGGAAAAAATTGAGAAATGGTGGGGACCGGACAAAGTTAGACAGGTTTTCCTTACTGTGATCTCGAGCCCTAGGCACTGAGCAGTTGAGATCCATCCAACTCAGCAACTGAAGGCCAAGCATATGTTTCTTCTCAGATCCCTGCACCAGATTAAAGACAAACCAGCAAACTACTTGCTGTGGGGCCGGTCTCATGGAGCGCCTCCTTGGGTCGTGTAAGACCCTGGGTCTGGGCCCCATAGCTCCTCTGTCACCCACCATGGTTCCTCGCCCCCATAGACAGTTCCTTCTCCAAGTCTCCACCTCTCTCGCCCTCTAAGCCACACGGGCTCCTTCTCCCATCTCCCTCTATCTGGATGGGTACAATGGTGCCTCGAGAGTAGAAGTCTGGGGACAGTCCCTGGCACATAGAGGTGCTCAGTGACTATCAGCTTCTCCCTGCCCAGTCCACGACCAAGCCCCACCCCCGTCCTGCCTGGAGCCCAGGTGGCCCCTGGGTAGCCCAGCTGAGACCCCAAGATAACTAGGGCAGAGTGACTTGGGTTTCCTCCTGAGTGGTTTCTTGAGCCCGCTCAGGGCTCCTCAGAAGGGGCTGGCTGCTCCTGGAGAAGGACCTGGGAGAGCCCAGCTGATTGCTTTCACGGTAGGAGAGAGGAGGGAGGAGGGAGGAAGGGAAGGGGAAGAGAGAGAAGGAGGACAGAGCCCGCTACCCTGGTCTGCAGAGAAGACGCCCCTTCCACCCTCCCCACCCCCCATGAAGGAGGGGCACACCCTGGCCTCAGCCTCCAGGAGTGCAGCGAGCCTGCCAGGCATGCGTCTGCACAACACCTGCCCACCTGTCTGTCTGACTCCCCCAGCACCACGCTCTGAGCACACTCACCATCCTTCACCATGGATGTGTTTTCATTTTCCATCCCTGGGAAATTTGGGGATCTTCAGCACAAACGCAGACCCTGATATCCACAGGCTGTCAAATGCAGCCCAGGGCAGAAGAATCTAGAATTGTGCCTTGGAGCCCTGCCATCCTGAACACTCAGCGGTGGCAGGGGCTCTCTGGAAGTGGTGCCCTTCCCACCCCTTCTAGGAATAGGAGGGTTAGAAATAGCTAGAATGCAGGGACAAGGAGATTCTGATGAATCCATTCATTAGAAAATAAATTTAAATTTAAAACATTGTTTAAAACCTATGAATACCAGTGAAGGGTGGAGACCTTTGGGGCAGACATTTGAAGGATGTGCAAGACCTGCCCACTTCTGTCCTCTAGGGGCCGAGAGCCAGGAGAGGGATGCAGCACCCGCACGCCCAGAACTGTCAGAGAAAACCCTGCCGATGGTGAGGGAGAGATGGGGGCAGGGGGACACTGGGCCCAGACCTTGAAAGACAGGCAGGCTAGTGAGAGGCAAAGCTGGGAGAGGGCCCTGCATGGGTGAGGCCACAGAGGGAGGCCTGGGCGGGTTGGATGGTGGCCAAAGGCCCAGCGTGGTCACAGACAGGAATGGGAATGTAGCCACTGTGGAGCTGGACAGTGACGGGGCGCGGGAGGGACCAGGAGAGCCCAGGAGCCTCCCAAGCTTTGCCCGCTGTGTCCACGACTCTCAGACGGGAAGCGCCGTGCTGGGTCTGCCAAATTGAGTCCGAGGTCCTGCCTTGGCCACCGGTGCCCACGGGCATTGAGAAGGCAGGGCTGGGGTTCACTTGAGAGGTGGGACCTGGAGGTGGCAGCCACCCACCCACCGGTCACAGCCCTAACGGTGGATGAGGTCACCTGGGGGTAGTGCCAAGAGCAAAGTGGGCAGGAGACAGAGCTCGGGGAGCAGCCATGGGCACAGAGTTTGAGAAGGAAGGTGCACGTGAAGACAGGAGAAAACCCTGGATCATCCCAGGGCCTGGGGAGGAGGGGAGAGGCGGGGGGGGGGCAGCTGCAGCCAGGAGGCAGTCTCTGCTGGAGGGGAGGCGGCTCCAGGCCCCCGAGAGTGGCAGGGAGGCAGAGGGTGTCGCAGACCCACCACCGCCAGCTTCCAGCACCCCCCAGTCATCCTCATCCCCATGCGACTGATGCCAGAATGGTGTGCATCGAGGTGGCTTTCCTAAGGTGTCCAGGCCAGGAGGCAGAGGGCCAGGAGCAGAGCCAGAGCCTGCTCTTCTGCCTCAGTGGCCCTGGGGAAACGTGGCAGTGAAAGAAAGAAAAGGAGGGTGACAGCTGGGCCATGGCTCGGGGCACGGGGCCACCCAGCAACCCACCGCCCATCGGTCCCTGGTGCCTCTGATGCCGGGCTCCCAGGACCGTGCTTTGAGAAACAGTGCCAGCTATTTCAGTCGACTGGCGACCTTTCCCGCCTCTGCCGCTTGCGGCAGCACACGAGGAGGTGCTCTGCGGTGGCTGAGAGCCCTGGTGAGGAGGGCTTCACCAAGGTTTCTTCAATTCTGGGAACATGAAGCCCACATCCTACTGGAGTGACCTGCTATGCTTTTTGTCAGCCTTGAATCTAAAATCGTGCTTTTATCCTGAAGTGCGTGGCAAGATGCTATTGTTAGGTTCTCCGTCCTCTTGGAATGTGGTTTGGTTCGGGGTTGCTGACTGCCTGAAGCCTTGTCCGCTATCAAGGAGGCCAGAGCTGTGTAGAGGAGCCAGTCCTTGTCCCTCTGTACCTGCCCGCACCGTATCTGTCACCTGTCTGCACCCTGTCTGTGCCCCGTCCGTCCAGATGTATCCTGTGGCATCTCCCCTCTTTCCTCCTCCTCGTGCCCTGTGGGGGGTATTGCCTTTCCCTGGCCATGACGGGAAGGTATTTTTAGTCACCCAGGCCAGGAGGTATTCAGGTGTCACCAACAGGAGGCCCGGACCCATCTTGTCCCTTTGCTCCTGCTAAGGACACAGGGTGCCTGAAGCAGGAATTGCAAATCCCAGCTCGAAATTGCCCCTTTCCACAGGGACACAGACGCGCTTTGCTCCTCACAGGCGTAGCAGACACCTCCTTGTTTACATCCTTCCCATTTAAAAGGCAGCAGAGGTGTCCCGGGGACATCAGCCATGCTGTGCTAGGGCACCTCAGAGGCTCTGGGGATGCTGCATGCCTTACCTCCATCCTGAAAGATGGGTTTGGGAAAGGCCTCTGGGAGTGGCAGGCCAGCTCCTGTTCTGCTGGTGCATGTGACAGTTATCAGTGTGGCCCTAAATGGAGGCATTCCAGAAAAACAGTGATGATTCCAGAAAAGAAGGACCTGTTTAGAATAAACCCATAGGCCGCCAGGGCCTGGTGTTACACCTGGCGGCCCTGTTGATACTGGGCCAGACGGCTCTCTCCCACCCTGGCTGTGAGGCTGGTGGCTGAGGAATGTCACTGATTCCTCATTGACCCACAATTCGGGGATGCCAACGAGGTCGCAGCCCTCAGGGCCCATGTCAGTGGGGGAAGAGGCACCCAGATGCCGCTCTGGCCATGACTGAAGTGTCAGCGGTGTCCAACCAGCATAGTCAGGAAAGGAGTGGGCAGGTTGGAGCCAGGCCTGTAACTGGTGGGTGGCAGGTGGCCTTCCAGGCAGGGAGAGCTGGGCACGAAGGCGCAGAGACAGCGTGGGGAGGGGACACTGGCAGGCTGAGGAAGGGTCCCAGAGGCCTAGACATTGTTAGAAGGTGCTTCCTGCCCTCTCTGTTCCGCTGAGCTGGGGCTTTCATCTGGCCTGTGGAAGAGGGAAGCCAACCAGGGTCCCCCTGCAACCTCAAGGCCCTGAGCCTGCAGTACCCCCGGGGGGCCCTGAGCTGTGCCACCTGCCTTGATCAGCCCCCAACACACACACACAGAGGTGCCACTGGCCTCGTTCCCTGCCTTACCCAGGGCCTAAAGGTTCTGGCAGAGCCCACTGGGGTGCTGTTGGGAGGAATGCTTAGGAGAGAGGGTTTCTTCCCACCCTCAGCAGCCGTGGTAACCAGCTGCCGGGTTGTATGGGTGCCGAGGGCCTGGCTGGGCCCCTGATACACCATGTGGGTCCTGGGGAGCAGCCTGTGCGAGCAGCGGTGGGGAGAGGGAGGGCTGGGCAGGGGACCCTGCCCCCCAGCCCCTGGAGGGGACAAGAGGGCATGTGTCCCTGGGCTCAGCAGAACCCCTGGTCTCTAACGCAGCCCCAGAGTGAGCAGGCACATAAACCAATACAGGGCCCAGGTTTGTGCAGTGGTTGGGGCTGGGCTTCTGGGCTTCTGGAGCCAGTGGCCTCAGGAAAATCCCTCCAGGATCTTCGACTCTTTGGCCGGGGCTGGGGGAAGACTTGTACTTGTCGGTGGAGCCAAGGTTGTGGTGCGGCTCTCTGACTGTGCCCCCTCGCCAGTGTCCTGCAGACCTCTGCTCAAGGACACTCCACAGTGACCCTTACTGCTGACGTCCAGCCCCTCCTAGACTGCGGGCCCTGTGAGGATGGGGCACGCCCAGCCTGACTTGTGATGCACCAGTCACCTCTAAAGCCTGGGGACCAAGCCTGGCTCCCCGGGGGCAGGCAAAGGCTGTCCCCACCACAGGCTGCCTGTTTTTATCTCCCCCTGGGCTGGCCATAGCAGGCAGGTACAAGCCTTCAGAACCAGAGGGCCCCTGGCCCTAAGGTTGCCCTCGCCACTGAAGGACCTTCCCCAAAGTGTCTTCCCCCAGGGCATAATTCTGCCCTGAACACCCTGAACAACAGGCAGTGCCCAGGGGAGGGCAGAGGCAGCTACAGCCGCTGGGCCTGGCGCCCAGCCAGAGATGGCAGGCGGCGGGGACACACCCCCTGCAGCTGAGGATGAGACAAAGCCAGGTGCCTGCTGTGGCAGCTGTGGCCTGGGCTGGTGTCAGAGGCTGATGGCCACAGGCTCTGGACCGAGGGCTCTGTACCAGCCCCTCAGCCCTCCCATCCAGCAGCCTCAGCCACAGCTACTGCCCATGCCTGGGACAGGACACAGCTCATGTTTTTACAACCAAGGCAGTTAATTATGCCGAGGTAATTCCTTCAAACTGCAGAAACCATCCCAGCGTGTCCAGAGTGTTCCCAGGTGACAGGCAGAGAAGGCCCAGGTCCCATGAACAGATTTCCAGGAAAGCTGAGGGCCTCCAGGCCTGCCTGGGCTGGGGGTGCGGGGAGGGGGCTGCAGGAAGAGGAGTCAGGCACTGCATTTGACTCTCTGGGAGGTACTGAGGACAATGACAGTGATTGTTGTCACCATCCTTACCTATAATGGTAGGATGGTGGATTTGCTCTCGGTCAGGCCCTTGCTTAAGCCTTACAGCATTACCCTTAATCCTCCAGCCACCCCAGCAGTCACTGTGATTGCCACTGCTTCCCAGGTGAGAACAGGTCCCATAACTTGCCTGAGGTCACGCGGCTACCAAAGGACAGAGTTAGAATGTGCCCTCCTGGGCTCTTGAGCCTATGCCTTTGTCCACACACTAACCGGGCAGGTGCTCACTCATGGCCTCGCTGCTGGGCCAGGGTCACCAGGATACCAAGTAAGGGGGAACCGCATGGGAACGGAGCCCAGCCCCCAGCTCCAGCGCCTTTGCTGTAAGTGGAGCCTGCCTGAGCCTCCTGCAGGATTCCCCAGCCCTGGAACCTCCCCTCCCCTGCTTCCCACACACAGACCCTTCCCACCAGAGGAGGTCACTGAGCCTGAGGCAGGATGAGTGTAGTCCGGGGGAGGGACTCATGCCCTCACATGTCTGCCTTCAGCATTTGTAGATACATGCAGGTGCCCCTGCTCTCTGCACTCGCCAGCACAGCCCTGGTGCTTTCCTGAGCGGGAACAGCCACTGTGAGTGGCCACATTAGAGCCTCCTGTCTTTCCATAATTCACTAAGTATTATTTCCATAGAGATTTGGCATCTTTCTACTCTTCCAGATAAGGCCATAGTGAACACGTGTGTGTACCCACTTTATTTCCTCTCTTGGGCTATGAGGATAAAGTTATGTAAGGGGATTTCTGGATCCCAGGCTGTGGACCTGTGCTGCCCAATTACTTTCCAAACAGATTGTACCACATGCCCCCAACATAGCAATTTCACTGAAGCTTCATCAGCAATGAGTGTTTTCATTTAACAGCGTATTTTTTCTGTTAATTATGTGATCACAAAGGCACAGCGTCTGGTGGCTTTCTTTGCATATCTTTTATTCAGCAGGGCCTTTAATGGATGTGGTGGAGTAAAGCTGTTTTTCAATTGCTGGTGTGGTGCTACATGGGCAAGGTATTAATCTTTCATGCCTCTGTCATGTGGTCATAGAGCAGTAATCCTCTTTGAAACCATTTGTTATTTGTTCTTACAGTCCCCTGGAGAGCGGGGAGGAGCCACCAGTGCTTGGTTCAGAAATGTCAATGCAGAGAGAGCTATGGAAATCTCCCTGCAAGCTCCTCCCCAAGGTGGGGAGCAGAGCCAGAGCTGGGCCCTACAGGAATCCATACTCCCAATAAAGGGATCACTTCCCCCAAGAGAAGGTTGTTTCTCTGCTTCCCATACAACCTCCTAAATTTAGAGGGTTTTAAAGACTAGGTGGGTGTGTTAGTTTCTTAGTACCATAAAGGGGGTAGCTCAAAATAGCCATATTTATTCTCTCACCATTGAGGAGGCCAGAAGTCAAGGTGTGGGCAGGGTTGGTTCCTTCTGGAGACTCTGAAGGAGGATCTGTTCCAGGCCTTTCTAGTTTTGGTGTCTGCCAACAACCCTTGGTGTTCCTTGGCTTGTAGACGTACCCCCTGAGTCTCTGCCGTCCTCGTCACTTGGCCTTCATCTCTGTGTCTGCATCTCCTCTTCTTATAAGGATGCTGTCGTCATTGGATTTAGGGCCCACGCTAAGCCAGGAGATTCTCAAAGGATTCTTGCCTTGATTACATCTGCGGGGCCGGGCATGATGGCTCATACCTGCAGTGCCACACTTTGGGAGGCCAAGGCAGGAGGATTGCTCAAGGCCAGGAGTTCAAGACCAGCCTGGGCAACATAGCAAGACCCTGTCTCTACAAAAAATTTTTAAAAATTAGCTAGGCATGGTGGCACGCACCTATAGTCCCAGCTACTCAGGAGGCTGAGGCAGGAGGATCACTGGAGCCCAGGAGTTGGAGGTTGCAGTCAGCTGCGATGACGCTGCTGCACTCCAGCCTGGGCTATGCAGTGAGACCCTGTCTCAAAATAAATAAATAAATAAATTTTTTTAAAAATTACATCTGCAAAAACCCTTTCACCAAATAAGGTCACATTCACAGGTACAGGGGTTAGGCCTTGGACAGATCCTTTTGGGGGGGCACAGTTCGACCCACCCCCCCAACCCCAGCGCTCCCCACGGAAGCTTCTGTGGCTTGCTTTCTAGTCGGGCGATTCTTTTCCCCTCAGGAGAGATTGTGTATCTAGTGTTGCTAGCCGAAGGGTGAGGGTGTCAAGGCAGGGATGTGGGCGACAACCTGATGGTGTTGGATCACGTCTCGTAGGGCTCACCTTGTGACTAGGAGCAGGATCCAGTGTAGTGTCTCCCTGCCTCCTCCTGCTGGTGTATTTGGAAGGCAGGCTGCCCTCCTGGTTCACAGAGGTGGGCTCAGCAGCCTGAGGAGGCCAAGGGAAGCCTGGCCTGCCTCTCGCTAGTGGTCACCATGAGGACGCAGGGCCCTGGAGCAGGTGAGGCCCGGCAGAGAACCCCATGGGGGACCACTGGGGGCACTCAGGGTAAACCCCCCTCTCTGGATGCCAGCCGGTGTTTCGCCCTGGCAAAGGGCAGGGGTACAGATTCGTGCTGTGGACTTGAGGGGGGTCCTGGGGATGGGCATCCCTGAGCCCTGTCCTGGTCCGAGAGGCAGATCCCTCAGACGTGCTGCCTGGCCAGCACCCTTCTGCTAGGCTCCCAGTTCCCCTCTGCAAATGGAGCCAGAATCTTTCCTCCCATCTTCTTCCAAGGGTCGTGATTAAAATCCGCCCAAAGGACAATAAGAAGAGCCATTGCCGAGTGATCAGATGCCCTCCGTGTACAAGGCCAGTGCTATATTATGGATCAGCAGTGAGCAGTTAGCCTTATTCTGAGCCAGGCACAGTGCTAAGCACAGCAGAGGGTGCCTGGCTGGACACAATGGCCACAGTGTCCCTGCACAGGGCTGCCCAGGGATAGGTGGCCCCTGTCCCCATAGTTGATGGACCAGCCCCCATGGGAGCACCCATTGCTCTCCAAGCTGTCACTGCCCAGGCCTGCCTGCCCAGTCACTGCCTGGGGACTCACCTCCTGGTCTCCTGGGTGTGGGTTTGACCAGGGCTCTGAGAAGGAGAGACCCCAACCACACCTGGGGGCATGGCCAAGTGGCCAGGAGGACTTCTTGGTTGCTTGGTGGCACGAGAGGACACCAGTGTGGCCGTCCCGTGTAAAGCAACTATTTCTCTGAAATTGCCCATCTGGGAAACACCAAGACACTGGCCTCTCCCTCCTCCCAACCTAGGGTGTAAGCAGTTAAAACCCACCCCCTCTTCCCGGGAAGCAGGGCAGCAGCTCAGAGCTGGAGCCACTCCATCTATGGAGAGCAGGGCCCCCTGTGCCCCCTCTGCTGTGCTGAGTCAGGCTTTGAACATTGGGAAGCGATTCATGTTTCCTCCCCACCCCGCTGTGTTTTCTTCCTACCTTGGCTCACTTAGAATTTCAATCTGGCTCTGAGAGGAGACTCAGCATTTTCTTTATCCCCTTTTACTGTGGATGCTTCGAAGAGGAGTATGATGAGCTGGGCTCTGCAGACATTGTGTGCATCACTGTCGCTCTTCCCATTGCGGGAGGTGGGTGGTGGGGAGAACACGTCCTCTGGCCTTCCCCACCAGGCCCCTGTGTCTGTTCCTTTCTCTCGGCACTGGCTCATTGATTATCCCGCTAGATGCGGAGGTTCCATCTCTCCCTGACTCCACAGCCAGGTAGACACAGCTGCAGCCATGGCCCTGGAAGGGGCTAGAGGTGCTGAGGTTGCGGTGGAAAGGTCCAGGTCCCCTCACTTCAGTGTGGCCTACAGGTGCCGCCTGGAGGCCTCTGGTTTTGCATGGCCACCCCCCAGGGGAGCTGATGAGTGTGGGGTCCAGGAGGTACCACCTCACTGGGGATCCCCTCACTGGCACCAGTGAGGACAGACTCATGGAGGTCAGCTGTTAAGACCCACAGATTGTTTTCTATTTGGTGTGCAGGGAAGGGTTTGGATTTCACAAGGTAGACTGGGAGCCAAGTCCGGTTGCATTGCACTGGGTCCCCCACTATAGGAAGGACACTCCCCATAACCCCGACAGTGGCCTACCTGCTCCCGAGGGCAGCCTGTACCTGGGACAGACCTCCCATCTTTCTCTGGCCATCTCCTTGAGAACCTCTCAGAAGGACATGACCAGCTGGTCCCGATACCAGAACAGGCCGAGAAATGCTCTTGGTGTCAATAGACCGGCAAGGGATTGTGAAAATAAAGCTGCAGGCAGAGGAGTGGACTCGACCCCCTCACAGCTGCCCCCCCCAGCTCTATCCCAGCCCCTCCAGGCCCCAGGGGAGCTCCTGCTGTGTTTAACCCTCCTCTACCCTGAGCCATGCTTGTTTCTGTAGGAGCCTCAGGCTCCGGGCTTGTGTGGAAGGGTCTGCAGCCTTGACCTCGGCCTAGGCCCAGAGGGAGGCCCCGGGGCAGCCCTGTCCTATTTCTCTGGGAGCCGCTGCAGTAAAAGCTATTAGGCAGGAAATTGGGCATGTCTGGCCCAGAGGAAGGAAAGCAAAAGCACCCCTGGGTGCACTGCACCCCATGGTCCAATCCACAGTCCTGCCTCCTAGGAGCAGGCCCTAGGAGTGGCCCTAGGAGTGGGCCCCACTCTGAGTCCATGTTAGAAATGGGCCCTGGCTGGATGTTCTCGTCCCTGGAGATGAGTCTGCAGGTCACTCAGATGGCATTGTGTAGCTCTCAAAGTCCTCCTGGCCACCGCATGCCCTACAGGGCTCCTGGGACTTGGTCTTCACCTACCCTCTGGAGCATCTCAGGGGCCATCCCTGCCCGGGGTAGAGCATCCACCTGTGAAGTGAGGCCTTTTCCAGCAGCTCTCCGGGCAGCAGACTGTGGGTGGCTGAGCTGATGGTGGAGTGGGCCTTGGGGGGAGGGTGCATGTGCACACATGTATTTGCATGTGTGTGTGTGCATGTACACGTGTGCCTGCACCCATCAGGGTTTCTCACCAGGGCTGGCCTGGAACACACTGTCCTGCCTGGGTCTGGTCTCCCCCTAGATTCTCTTGATCGACTTCCTGTAATGGAAGGAACTCTGACACATTTCACAAAAGGGGATATAAAATTAGTTTTAAAGGCAAAAAAGAACTGCAGCTTGGCCTGGAATTCACTTTTTGCCCTGGGGTTCCACCTTGCAGTCTACACACATTCTAGGATTTCTGGGGTGAGGTTTTGAGGCCCCTGGGTTATCAGGGAGTGTTCTCTGGTCCGTGGGCCCCCCACCCCGCCCTTAGAGTAAGAGGAGCTGGCCTGGGGTGACGGAGTGGAGATGGGGGGGTGGAGATGGTGGAGCTGGAGGTGACAGCGGTGGTGAGCTGTGTGTGTAGTGTGTGCACATGCGCACACACACGTGCCCGTGAGATGCCTGGCTCTACGTGCGTGCTTCATGAGCCAGGCACTATCCTGGTGGGGGACTCCAGAGCTAAGAGCCCGGCCTGGGCCTGTGGTGGCTGTGCTCTCCCACCACGGCACCCCTTGGTGGAGGCTGCTGAGGCTGGAGAGCACCCCCATCTCCCCAGGAGGAGCAGCCGAATGCAGCCTCCTGTCGCTCTGCTTCCCACCACTCTGCCTGGCTTTAGCCTCACTCAGGAGTCTGCTATCTATAAGCAAAAAGCTACTTCTGCAGAGCAGGCTGGCTCACCTTTATGCATTCAGCAAAGGTGTGCTGGGCACCGACAAGGTGTCAGACCCTGTCCTGGGCACAAGGGGTTCAGCAGGAATGAGACAGACATGGGGCCACCTCCTGGGGCTCACTGTCTGGTTGGGGGGCAACCGGGAGAACAGTCGTCGCAAATTGAGATGGGTGCTCGGCAGAAAACACAATTGACATGAGAGAGAGAGGGAGAGAGAGCACTCTAGGAAGAGCATCCCAGGCAGAGGAGCTGGCATCTGCAAAGGCCCTGTGGCATGAGAGAGACACCACCCTGGTGGGGGGTGAGGAGGGGCCCGGTGAGAGGACTCTAGCCTCCCCACCTAGATGTCCAGCTAGTGCCTCAGGCTGGACACGGCCACCACCGGCTCCAGGACTCCCCCAACCTGCTGCAGCTGCAACTCCCCCATCTTGGGGCCTCCAAAAACCTAGGAGCCATGCTGCGCTCCTGTCTTCCTCCCATGCCCCACATGCACCTGCTGGTGGACCCTGCAGTCTAAACCTCCTGAATTCACCAGCCACTGGTCACCACCACCTCCCTACCCTGGCCCAGGCCACCACAGCTCACACCGGGACTGCCACAGACACTCCCTGCTCTTGCCAAATTCCCCCACACCCCCAGCCTGTCCTCAGTGATCTTGAAGAGCACAGCTCAGCTCACACCTAAGGAGGGGCCTTTGGCTGTATCTTCACTTGTCCCAGGACTTCTCTGCTGGTCATAGCACAGGACTGTGTTCTGAAGGGCAGACTCCCAGAACTGCCACTCGCCAGGTGACAAAGGCAGGCCAGCTTCACCTCTCTGAGCCTCAGTTTCCTCAGCTGTCATCTGTGGCTAATAATAGTACCAACCTTACAGGATTTGGGGGCAAAAATCAAGTGAATTAATGTAAGTAAAAGCCCATATCCCAAGAACTCCTTCAGACTACGCTGGTTCACCAGCATCTCTGACGCCGATCCCTGCACAATGATCCGGCACGGGGCCCTATGTAGGTGGGCACCTTCACCTCTTGCACCCACGCACGGCACTCGGAGGGCACATCCTGGACCCCAGCCATTCAAAGTCCAGCTTCAGCAGAGAGCCTTGGTGTACCGAAGAGCGGCCACATCCCTGACCTATGGAGGGCGATCTGGCCTCTCACTGGGCTCAGGGCTGGGGGAGAGGCCAGGTGGCCCTGCCTCGGACCATACCTTCCAGGTATTTGGCTCATCCGCACTGATCACAAGGTGACACAAAGCAGGGATTTAAAATGCTGCACGTATTTAATTTCAGTGCTGGAGGGAGAAAGAGAGCACACAGTCTGTATGAGCAACTCAAATCAAAAATAAATGAGGCAAAGAGTCACCAAAAATAGTGCGGCATCAGAGGCAGCAGCCTGCATCGCTGGGCCAGCTGTGCTCGGCTCTCTGCCGGGGAGCGGCATCCAGAGAGCGGCTGGGGCATCTCTGTAGTGTTTACTCCAGGACAGATTAATCAGGCCCGAGATTCAATGCTAAGTCGGAATTACTAGCAAAGTGGAAGCAGGGCAGGGACCCTCAGGGCCCCTGAGGGCCTCTGGCATCCTCTCCTCCTCCCCAGGTACCCTCACTGAGTAGTGGTGTCAGGGACCCAGCCAGCAGGCAGCCTGGGGGTCACTTGGCCAGGAAGGTCCCTCTCTGACCTGGAGGGGTTCCCCTTCCAGACTCAGAATGTCCCCGCCGAAGGATAGGGCTGTGGCTTGGCACATCTCGGGCTCCAGCTCCCTGCAGAGCAGCACAGCATGTGTTGTGGCCGTGATGGGGATTTGCACCTCTGCTGTAATTTCATTATGGTGGATGTCACCTTTTTTTTTTGTAATGTCATAAATCAGGGGTCTGCAGATTATGGCCCAAAGGCCAAATCCAGCCCACCATTTGTTGTTGTAGGTAAAGTTTTATTGGAACACAGTCACACCCTTCATTTACATATTGTCTCTGGCTGCTTTTGCACCACAGTTGAGTAGTTGCAACAGGGACTGCATGGCCCAGAAAGCCTAAAATATTTACTCTCTGGCCCTTACTGCAAAAGTTTTTGCCATTCCCTGCCGTAGATGTTCTTCATTATATGCTTAAGCGTCCTGGAGAAGCATCCTGTCCACTAGACTCAACTAGTAAGGTTGATGGGATTTCTTGTTTGGTGTTGTTTTTAGTGTATAGATATTAATTTGGGGCTTTAAAGATTTAAAAAAAAAAAAAAAAGGAGAGAGATTCTGCAATAATTAGGTTTTTCTTATGCAAGGAACATCTTTTGACCAGGGACATTTGAGTCACAGGATTAGCCTCAAACCCGACCATAAAGGGAAGCACATGCATTCCAGCCACTGGCACCCACCTGCCTGTCGCTTGCTAACAACTTCAGCTCTCAGAGCAAAGGGGGCCTCCACTGACTCCCAGGGGCCAGGTGAGGTCCCTTGGGTTTACCTGCTGGGCCATGCTGCTCTGCTCCCCAGACATCCCAGAGGGAGGAGCAGATGGGACTCCACAGGGCAGGGCTGGGCTAGGCAGGGAGAGGACATTGCTCTTGGGGGTTCCTTTCCCTGCTGCATGCTGAGGTCACCTGGGTTCTGCCCCAGCTTCCATGAGTCATGGTGGAGCTACTTCAAACCTCCAGCCATAGCAATGCACCCACCCCCTCTGGGACCATGGGGCCTTCAAGAGAGAGGATCCTTTCAGTAGACCATGGGGCCAAAGTACTGAATTAGATTGGGCATTTTTATGTAGCGTGTCTTGAAAATTTTGCATAAGATGTCACTGGACAGGTGTCTCCCAGAAAACAATACAGAGAGCTTTTAAACCATGAGGTTTGCATCTGTGTCAGCTTTGGGGCACCGCTTGCATGTGACATGGCTCAGGTGGGACACAGTGGTGGTGATGCTGCAGAGCGCACACGAACAGGAAATCCCACTGGACTCTGCCACGTGATCCCTTACGCAAAAGCCGCACCAGTAGCAAATGGACCTCCTGTATTTGCCATTTTCCCCCAGAGTGGGGTTTTGAACGGGGATAGGCAAAATGCTACAAATCCCACTGCTGCTGAAATGAGTCTGCCTTCTGGGTTGTTAGAGCGGATGAGCACGTCTGTCTCCAGGAGAGGAGGCTGTGCTCTCATGAGATGAAAACTCCCAGCAGGAGCCCAGGGTGGCTGGGAAGTCAACCAACCACCTAAGCCTCTCCCGAAGGCAGGGAATAAACAAAATAACAGTGACCAAGAGTGTACATGGAGGCAGTGCCAAGCCCTTCGTACAGGTGGTCTCACTTCATTGAAATGCCACACGGAGAGAGGTGAAGTCTGAGACTCAGGCCCAGAAAATGAGTACGGGTATATGGGACCAAGGGACCAAGGTTAGGTTAGACAAGGTCAGGAGGGTAGAGGCCCCATGTTGGGATTGCCATCTCTCTAATGAGAGGAAGAGGCCAGAGCGCTCTCTTCTGCCCTGTGAGGACCCAGAAAGAAGGAGGCCATCCACAAGCCAAGAAGAGAGCCCTCCCCAGAAACCGAATCTGCTAGCACCTTGGTCTTGGATTTGCCAGCTTCCAAAACTGTGAGAAATAAAGGTCTGTCATTTAAGCCACCCAGTCGGTGGTATTTTGTTACGGCAGCCTGAGCTGACTAAGACAAGAAGTGAGCATGGCTATGTGCCAATAAAACTTTATTTATGGATACTGTTATTTGAATTTCATGTAAATTTCATGTGTTATGAAATATTGTTCTTCTTTTGGTTTTCTTCCAACCATTTAAAAATGTAAAAACCATTCTTAGCTCAAGGGCCACACAAACACAGATGACAGGCTGGATTCAGCCATCAGGCCACAGCAGTTTGCCGGGCTGTACCCTAGAGCAAGGAAGGAGGCTGCCTCTCTGCACTTGCTGCTGACCCGACGGCAGGTGATGCTGCTCTGGGTTCTGGGGGCCTCTGTCATTTTAGGAAGGATATGGAAAACTGAAACAGCTTTGAAAGAGGGTGACCAGAGTGCTGATGTTCCAGAGAGAGGCTGTACTGAATGGTGGCTAATTAAGGCTCTGCAGCAGACACTTGAGCTCTCCACTTACCAGCCATCTGACCTCACCTCAGCATCTTCGTGGGTACAATGGGCACAGTCACCAGAACTGCCTTTAACAGTTCAGTGTGATAGCCCATGTGAAACATGTTGCACAGCGTTGGCCAAAGTTATGTTTATTAGCTTAAGTCAAAAACCTTGTGTGGAAGGATCAAGAAGCAACATTTATTCTCAAGAACAGAGCGCCCAGCTGTGGAGTGGGGTGAGCGATGCTAGGTGTCCTCAGATGCTCAAAGGAGTGTCATGTGACAGAGGGACCTGATTTGGTATTTGTGTCCAGAGAGCAGAAGTGGGCCTGACAGGTAGAAGTTACAAGGAAGCTGATTCCAAATCAACATGCAAAGGGCCTTTTCATCATATCAGTTGTCCCAGTGGAATAATCTGCTTAGAGTTCCCCTCGGGGGGAGATGTGGAGCCCACCAATGCAGGGATCTTACAGAGGGAATCGTGCATCCTCCAGAGTCCTGCACCTGGGCTCCCTGCTCCTCATGCTCAGCAATTCTATGATGTGTGAAGCGAGTTCTCTTGGTAGCACTTGGGGGATGTGCCCCCACCCCTGCATGGTCCTGGCCCAAAGGAATGTGAGCTATATCAAAGCAGATTTATTCAGTACTTGCTCCTTAAGTGGTACAAATATCTAGAAGCCGGAAGGAGAACACCTGTGAGGTCCCCGCTGAGCAGGACATTTTTGGTGGTGCCAAGAGGGGCCTGGCCAGGATCTTGTTCTGTGGTAGAGCAGGGGGACAGCACAAGACAACTTGCTGCAGCACAGCATCCCAGCCCTGACCTGGCCACAGGTGCCCCTAGCATCACTCCTTCTGCTGGAATGGAAGCAGAACATGACACACAGCCTCCGTGACAAGAATGTACCAGGAGAGCCTGTCCTTTCCTATTGGGAAAGCAGAACTTGCCTGGAAGCCCCCTCCTCCAGAACTCAGCTTGTAGACTGTCACCAGCCACACCACTGTGAGATGATTCGGGAAGCAGGGATCATGGGTGGTGGGCGGACCAGACAGAACCACGTGAGCCACTTCTACTGATCGAGCGTGAATGTAGGGTTCAAACACATAATGCAGAGGGGGAGCTACTGTTGACTAAATCAAGTATTCCTTTTACTTTTTTTTTCACTTAGCATGATGTCTTCAGGGTCCATCCATGCTGTCATGTGTGTTAGAATTTCCTTCCTTTTTAAGGCTGACTGGTATTCCGTTGTGTGTACCTGCACATTCTGTGTCTGTCAGTGGACACGTGGGTTGCTTTCATGTTTTAGCCCTTGCGAATAGTGCTGCTATGAACGTGAGCGTACAGATACCTCTCTGAGACCCTGTTTTCGGTTCTTTGGAGTGTATACCCAGAAGTGGAATTGCTGAATCATATGGTAATTCTACTTTTAAATTTTAGAGGAACCACACACCATTTTCCACTAAAGCTGCACCATTTTACATTCTCACCAACCATGCACAAGGCTTGTAATTTCCCCACATCTTGTTATTTTCTGGGTTTTTTTTAAAGTAGCCATGCCAGTGGGTGTCAGGTGTGTCATTGTGGCTTTGATCTGCATGTCCCTAATGATAAGTGATGTGGAGCATCTTTTCATGTGCTTCTTGGCATTTTCTATATTGTCTTTGGAGAAAGGTCTCTTCAAGTCCTTTGCCCATTTTCTAATTGGGCTGTTTGATTTTTGTTGTTGAGTTTTGGGGGTTCTCTATATATTCTGGATATTACTCCCTTCTGAGATACATGATTTGCCAGTGTTTTTGCCATTGTGTGGGTTGCCTCTTTACTCTGTTGATAGTGTCTTTTAAATGGGGCGTTTCTAACTTTGCCACCCAAAATTTAACAATCGCCTGCCTTCCTGGTCCCAAGTAACTTTTAAAAAAAAAGAGTTGGCAGATACCTGAAAATACTATTTTTTTTTAAGGGCCAGGAATGAAGCCGAGGTTTGAGAGCTGGTTCAGTGTGTCTGAAACTGTGAAGCAGCTGGCGAGGTTACAGATGCTCATTTGCAATGTTCGACCTTTACCTGCTGTTCTCCAGATTTGAGAGCAGCAACTGAGGTCTGTGATAGCTGTGGGTAATCTGTGTTCACAGACCCGCAGGGTCAGGGCAGCATCTCCGTGCTAGGGACGAGGGGATAACTGCTGCTCCCCCAGCTCAGGGCGGGTGGCAGAGGTCACCTGTCCAGAGTCAGGCCCAAGGGGGTGCTCCAGGGCAGGAAGGTCATGGTACACGTGGAAGAAAGAACCCCGATTTAGAGCCAGATACACCCGGGCTCTGGTCCTGGGTTTGCCACTGATTTGCTGAGCGACCTTGGATGTCATTTAATATCTGTGGGCCTTGAATTTCTCATCTGTAAAGTGCACTTCACAGCGAAGGCTGGGGGGTGAGGGCCATGGCAGGCTCGACATGGGGGCCCTCCCGACGCCCTTCATGCTCTCTCTCCTATTTCCCACCCTCTCTTCTTCGTCCTCCTCCCGCCTCCCTCCTGTTCATCTCTCGACACCTCTGCTTTCTTACTGAGCACCCAAACTGTTTTCCCTCCTTTTTCCTCCTCCCCCCCCCCGCCCCCCGCCCGCCGCCTGTATCCCTATCCTGCCAGGGACCCAGCGCGGCGTCTCTGATCCGATGCACAGAAGCTGAGTTGGCTGACTCAGGCGTGGGCGTCAGAGCTGCGTGCCCACCCTGGGGTGGGATCACATATGAGGAGTGGGCTGGGACTGGGGACTCAGTACCATGCAGGTGGCCGGCATCACAGGATATGGAATGTTCCATCCATCCCTTATCCACCCCCAGGAGAGAACCTGGGCTGTCCCCGGGGTGAGTCACCAGGGAGCATGGCCCACTGTGTGGGAGAAAGGCAGGGCCTCCCCGAAAGGAAGGGCAGAGCAGGGAGGACCCCCTCACCCGCAGCCTACCCCTGCTGTGTCCTGGCACAGTGTGAGACTGGGGGTGGGAGGTGGAGCAGAGCCTGCCCCAGGCTTCTCAGTGCGAAGCTCAGGGCACAGCCGTGCGGTCGGCCAGCCCTGGGTTGGGGTCCCAGCTGTGTGCCCAAGCCCCTTGGACCATCTGTGACATCCCAGGGGTGCAGGGCAGATCAGATGAGGGAGCGCAGATGGCAGGTGTGTGGCACACCCCAGCACAGAGCTGGCACCAGGAAGCAAGAGCTCTTTAGAGTCACCAGGGCCAGCTCTGCCTGCCCTGAGAGAGGGGCTCCCAGATTGGGAGGAAGAGTCTGCCTCCTACTGTGCGCAGGAGTGTGGGGACATGCCCAGGTGCTTCCCCCTCATGCTGACCTCCCTCCCTGCCCCCTCCACCTGCCTCCTGCTCCCTCTGGCCACTGCCAGGAAGGCTGGGGGCATCTGGGCCCTCCCGCCTGTGTCATGGCGCCAGGCACGCCTGAGATCAGAGGCCACACCCTGGTGCCCTATGGGGCCCTGCTGTGCCAGGCTCCTTCACTCTGTCATGGCTGTGCCACGGGGCCCTGGCATGCACTGCACCAACTTCCTCTTGGGCCCTGTGGTCCCGAGGCAGTTTGCTGTACAGCCGACGCGTGACTTCGCCATCCACTGCGTACACTCAGAACATGGTCTGGCCTCCAGTCTTCCCATCCAGTACCGGGCTGCTTTGGGGGACCGAGTTTCCCAGGATGGGTTTTGTGTCTGACAAGTGGGCAGCCCCAGCTCCCTGAGCAGGGCTTGGTGCTCCCCTAACATCCAGGGTTAACTGTGCCAGCCTGTACCCCTGAGCCCCTCACCCTCTTCAAGATGGCTGCAGCCCAGGAAGAGTGTCCCCTGCAGATGCCCGGCCCCACCCAGGCTGCGCCCTGCATGGCTTCCTGTGTCAGCGGCTTGGCAGAGTGGGCCCAGCACCCAGCAGGGGTGTGTGACTGAGACACAGCTCTCCAG
Organism: Daubentonia madagascariensis; assembly: GCA_023783475.1. Taxonomy (NCBI): domain Eukaryota; kingdom Metazoa; phylum Chordata; class Mammalia; order Primates; family Daubentoniidae; genus Daubentonia; species Daubentonia madagascariensis. Next base: position 8,858,069 of record JAKFHU010001557.1, on the reverse strand, counting down.
TGGCTTCTGCTTTCATCCCTGGTGTGACAAGGGGAGAGACACCAGGAGATCAAGAGCCCTGCTGGGCCACCGCTGTCCCTTCGCAGGGGGAGTGGTGGCAGCTGCTGAGTGGCCACAGGCAGCTCCTGGAGAGAGTCCTGCCCATCTGCTCTCTCTCTCTCGGGAACCCCTGGCCTGGGATTTCCCATCTCGGAGTGGAAGGGAGGGCCCTGCCTTGAACACGAATGAGATGGGTCCCCGTCCCCTCCTCGCTCGCCCCCTCCTTGGGGCCAGGCACAGGCCAGGGGTGGAGGAGGAAGACCCCTTGAAGCCCTTCCCCTCCCTGCAGTTCTGCCCTTGAAGGGCAGCCTGCAGCCCCATGTGCCGCCCCAAGGTCACCATGCGGTGGGGAGGGCGGGGGTGGGCAGGGAGCTCCCTGGTAGCCATGGCTTCCTCCCTCCCTCCCTGGCCCTCCTCCTCCACTTCCTCCTGGCAGGGTATGGGTGCAGGGTGTGGTCTCCCAGAGAGGTGGCTGTAAGCTTCCTTCGGGGACACATTACAGCATGTGTGTCAAATGGATGGCTGAAGAGAGGAGGCCAGGGGCCTGGGCACATGGTTATGGGGATGCTGGAGCAGGTGGGGGCTCCTGCTGCCTAAGCAGCAGAGATGGGGCCCAGACAGTGGGAGGATCCTGCAGCGCTCCCTGACTCACTGCAGCTCACAAGGTCTATGCAGCTCTGGGGTCCCCTCTGCTGGTTGCCGAGTGAGCAGCCCTGCATGGCACCGCCTGCCACCTGTGGTCACCAATGTGCAGGATGGAGCTGCACAGGCCACAGCCAGGAGATGAGGCCTTCCCTCCCACACCCCTGACCCAGTGGGACCAGACCCTCAGGCAGTGTCTCAGAGGGTGCTCTGAGTTCTGAGAAGATACTGGCATGGCAGGGGGTTGGGGCCAGGAAGCAGCCCAGGCTCAGGGTGGAGGTAGCTTTTCACCCCAGACGCATATTGTAGAAGCTGGAGAGGCCACTGTTAAATCCTTTTCCGCAGATAATGAGTGCCAAGCTCCCCACCCTGGTGGTCCGAGCCTCCTTTCCCCCTCCAGGAGGAAAGGTCCCTAACCTGTGGCAAGATTTATTGGCTGGTCAGGAGACACGGTGAGCGTCTGGGTGGGTGTCGTACAAGGGGAAAGGCATTTAAACGTTGCTTTGAAGAAGCTGGGATTCTTTGGCTGTAGTCTATTTTTTGTTAACTGTGGCATTCATTAGATGCAAACATGAACTGTCCTTGCAACAGTCTAGACCGTGGGCTCTGTGCTGGGTTGGTTTGGTGTTGTAATCAGGGAATGGGCATTTGAATGTTGCTTTGAAAAGATTGCAATTTTTAGTCTGTGATCTCTTTTTTTTTGAGACAAAGTCGCGCTCTGTAGCCCAGGGTAGAGTGCAGTGGTGTCATCATAGGTCACTGCAACCTCAAACTCCTGGGCTCAGACGATCCTCCTGCCTCAGCCTCCCGAGTAGCTGGGACTACAGACGTGCACCACCACACCCAGCTAATTTTTTCTATTTTTAGTAGAGACAGGGTCTCTCTCTTGCTCAGTCTGTTCTTGAACTCCTGAGCTCAGGCGACCCTCCCACCTCAGCCTCCCAGACTGTTGGGATTACAGGCGTGAGCCACCACGCCTGACCTACTCTGTGATCTTTTAAAAATTCTTTAAGGAGGCATTGATGAGATGTATTCTCAAATGCTCCATTGAGTAGTCATGACCTTGGGCTTCATGGTTGGGTCCAGGTGCTTCTAATGTTGCCTGAACCGTGTGACATCCGTGCTGCTTAGAGTCAGGTTGGCAGATCACTGTGCCACCAGTGCCTTCAGCTCAGGCCTCAGAAGGAGGATAGACTGAGGTTCCTCTGTGACAAAAACAGGGGGTCCTGGCCATGATGTCTGGCCTCTAGTAACGTTTGCACTGTTCTTCTCCCCTGTGGGCTGTGTCTCAGCACTCTAGATGGTGCTGGTGGCGAACTGGGTCATTCCAGACTCCTGCCCACCCTATGGGGTATCCTAATGGCAACTAGGCCTTTCTTCTAGTTCCCCAGGGTGATCCCCCAGGCAGCACTGACACCCAACAGCTTGCGTGGGCAAAATTAACCCTTCGCCGTCAGATCATGCTCACAGGGGAGGAGTGGGCTCCCATCTGTGGTGCCTGGCTTCTGGGTGAGAGAGGAAGAGTGTGTTATGCAAGCGCCTTCGGCATGGTGCGGTTTCAAACAGTTACACCTCTTCCTGTCTCTGCAGAGGCACACTGTCACCACCGCAGCTCCTCCAGGCTCTGGCCCACAGAACAGACTGTGGCTTTATGCTGTGCAATAGTCACAGCAGCTACTTCAGGGCTTTGGCAGGGAGGACGTCCAGGGTTTGAGAAGCCACATGCAAAGTAACATCAGCCCAATAAGCAGGAGCTGAGTCCTCACCCTCAGGCCTTCCGGAAGACTGCCCCGCGGCACACCCAGACGGCACACCCAGATGGCACAAGCCTCCTGTGTCTGTCCCTTCGGTCAGTGCTCACTGAGCATCTGCCGAGTGCCTAGCATGAACAACAGGGATGAAGCTCCCTGCCCTGGCAGAGCTGACGACATCCCAGGAGTCTCACGGGATATGGGGGCAGAAGCAAAAGTAAGGACCACTCCACCACGGGTGCTGCACTAGCCGACCTCCCGATGGCCCCCGGGGACCATGCCTCCTGTGTTCACACCCCTGCTGTATTAGGGTTGGTCTTTTTTAAGCTGTTAGCCCTTGTCACGTGGCAAAAGATAACAAAATACGAGGTTATCATTCTGAAGACCTCAGTGATCTAGATCCGCTTTTGGGAATCTGTGAGCTTCCAAGATGGTTTGGCATTTAGATGTAGCCACAGAGAGCCTGAGAACCATATGCCGCCACGTCACCGTGAGGAGTGGGTCATCCGTGCATGTGGCTGGTCACGTCTGTAAAAGAGGAGGCTTTTTCTGAGGAAGTGGAAAAGACAAGAAGCCTTCCCGACAGCCAAGGAGACCAGCAGAAAGGGAAAAGCAGAAGGTGTTGACCCTAAACGTCGGAGGACCCTAAAAAAACTGATTTTTCTAGAGGGTAAGAGTGCTGCCCGGGACACATATGTGCAACAGCAACTTCATCTGTCTTCATGCAAAGGGCACAAATGTCCAGGAAGGAGCTGTGGTCAGTGACTCTCCAAGAAGGATGCCCAGGCCTCAGCCCAGAGCCTTCCCTACACCTGCGCCTGGTGTGAACCAGGGCCAGGTCCTCACTGCATACCCCCACCCATTAGCACACTGGGTCCTCCCCTGTTATCAACCCATTTTATAGGTGGAGAAACTGACACTGGGACAGCTGAGGGATTTGCCCAAGGTCAAGTACCAGTGGATGGCAGAGTTAGGACTCAGACCAGGGGCCAGCCCCAAAGCCCAGATCTGAACCACTGACTGGGCCTCACCTCCTTCCCTGGCACCTGGAGTGGTCTCCTTGGATCACCCAAAGAGGGTGGGACTGCGTCATCAACTCAGCCCCAGAAGAAGATAGGAACATGTACAATAGGCTCTGGCAAGATTTCGGTTTAAAGAGAGATTCCCTCTCAAGAAATCTCACTAAAGGAGGGTTCCAGCCAGCGCAAGTTTTTTTGTGCAGTAGAATCCACAGTAAAGAGACATATATGGCCTTCTCTAACAACTGGAAGTAGGCTCCCAGCTACCCACTGGACTGGTAATTTAATGTTAGTAAGTATGACCGTGAAGATGAAATCACAGCAGAACTTGCTTCCTGGAGCACTAAGTTTAGCTCTGTGCACCTGCTGTGCAATAATCCTGATAGCAGGCCTCAGCAAGCATTTAGATGTCACACGTTCATGGGTCAGCTGGCTCCATGCCACAGGGGGCTAGGTTGCCCAGTCTAGGCTGGGTGGCTCGTGCATGGTAGCAGGGTGGTCTGGGGCATTCTGCTTGCTTTGTGTTGGCCAAAGCAAGTCACGTGGCCACAGCGGCGGGCAGGACCAGGAGTTCACCTGCCCCCGTGTGTGGGGGGGTGTTGGGGACAGGCAGCAGAGTCACACAGCGAAGGACAGAGACTGGGAGAAGTGAGGAACCCTCCTACCCTCCTTCTGTGCAAATCAGGTGCCAGCTCAGTCAACCAGAATATCTGGGTAACAGGGACAGGATATCCCCCAACCAGGCCGAATCAGAAAGTGTCTTCTATTACTTTGTATCTCTGTCCTCGACTCCTGTACTCTGTTCTGACCTTTCCTGTGGTTTCTTGGCTTAGGTTTTCTTCTCTCTCCTGAGTGCACTGAATTCTTCCAATCCCATGCAAGTAGCTGTGGATGGTTCTAGCAGGCTGCAGAGTCTGTCTTTGATACTAAGGCTGAAGGAATCAGGGAGAGAAAGAAAGCCCTCAAAGCTCCCACTCAGACACCCTGGAGCACATTTGCCCCCAGAATAACACAGTCGTTTATCATTGGCGCCAACAGAGAAATTGTGGTCCTGCAGGCCAGGCCCCCCCATCTGCAGATAAGGAAACTGAGGCTCTGAGAGAGAATACTGGGGGGTCCCCAGCAAGGCCCCTTGCCTTAGTCTGCCGTGCCTGTCCATCAGTGTAGTCTGAACTTTTCCTCCTTGCATGTCTAAATGTACTTGTCCTTGCCTAAAATCATGCTGTGGGTCCAACTTCTCCAGAAAACGGCCAACCCTAAGTCTCACAGCCAATCCCAGGTTTTCCTCAGGATCCCAGGAACCAGAGTAGGGGCCCCATGGGCTTTTGGTCAGTCCCCAAAAGAGTCTGACCAACCAGGCCTTCCTGGGGCTGCCTGTGGTTTGACAATAATCTAAGACCTCCAAGAATTCCTTTTTGTGTTTTCTTTCTACGTGAATTCAGCTTTCTGTCCTTTCACCAACTCTACAGTCAGAGCCCAAACTGGAGACATAGTTGGCCTTTCTAGAGAAACTGCAGTGGAGAAAACACCCACACTGAGAGCTTATAGGGGAACTGGATAGTCACACAGCCTCAAAGAACCCTCCCTGCCATGCCCTGGTGGACACCAGCTTACCCAAGTGGCCACCCACTATGGACAGACTTGCTCATGTGCCTCCTGCTTGGATGCATGAGAAAGACACAACCTCACCTGAAAGGTTTAGCTAAATCTAATCACGAGGCAGCAATCAGACAAATCAAAACTGAGGGACATTCTACAAGACACACAGCCTGAACTTTTCAAAAAAACTTAAGTGTCATGAAAAAACAAAAACAAAAAAGTGGTGGTTGAGGGGGAGGGTTTGCTTCTAGACTGAGAGAAATAACCAATGCCATTTGTGAGCTTTGATTGGATCCTGGATTTTTTTTAAGTCATAAAAGGTATTTTGGAATAACTGGGAAAGTCAAGGCTGTGTATCAGGTGATACTGAATTAATTATCTTAGGTACAATCGTGGTGTTGTGGTTATGTAAGACAAAGTTCTCAGAAGATGTGTGCTGAAGTATTTAGGGGTGAAGCTCGGGAGATTGCAACTTACTTTCAAACAGTTCAGAAAAAATGTGTGTGCACGTGTGTGTCCAGGGGTGTGTGTGCACACTTTGTGTGTGTGTGTGTGGAAAGGGGAAGAGAGAAGAGAGGAGTAGGAACGTGTGCAAATGAGGCAAAATGTAAAAAATTGGTGATTAAGATGAAGAGTATATGGGTGTTTATTGCTATTCTGATTTTTTCAACTTTTCTGAGAGTTTTCAAAATAATAAGTTGTTGGGAAGAAAGAAAATGGGAGCCTTTCTCGGTTACCTGTCATCAGCCTAACACATAAAGCGTAAGAGCTTGGATTTATTCAGCATCTTTCCATCTGGGTTCAAAGCATTCTCACATCTTGCTTCTCTGCTCCTGGGAGAAAGTTTTCACATGCCTTTGTAATGCTCCGTGCTTCAGTTTCTCCAACTGCAAATCAGGGAGATTTGGTCAAGGTCACACACAGACCAAGTGGAAATGCAGGAGACAGGAGAGACCCAGACTGTAGACTCGCAGCCTGGACCCCGAGCCCTGCGCCCTCTCAGCTGCTGGGCTCCCTTCCTGAGCCTTGGGGTGCTGTCAGATGGTTTCTGAAGCCTGCTTTCCCAAGCCTTGGGGGTGTCAGGGGTCCCGGGGCCGCCTAGCTTGGCTCTGCTGGCCTCACTCAGTGGTAAAGTAGCCGCTGCACCAACCAGGATTCCCAGGGTTCCCACTAGGATGTTGGCTGCACAGGGATTGGCTGCTCACGGATGCAGTCGCTCCTGATTGGACGGTGGCAGGTGCAGAGCGAGGAGGTGGGCTCTGGCAGGTCGGCTCTGCCCCTGTGTCCTGCGTCCTGAAATACAAAGCGGGGGCTGTGGGGAAAGCTCACCAACCCTCTCCCCTGGGAGGTGGCAAAGGTGGTGGGCTGGGCTGCTGGGCGCCTGGGCAGGAATGAAACAAGAGGCGCTGTTGGTGACCTGCTGTTCCTTGCAAAGTGGTCCTCAGAGTGTGTCCAGCTCTCGCCTGTGGCTGTGGGCTGGGGAGCTGGCTGCTGGCACGGAACTAGCCTGACCCCAGGGTCAGCACTTCTTGGAGTCTAGGCTAGGGGTGGGGAGTGGGACAGGTGGCCTCCCCGGGGATGCCGTCCCTGCACCTATAGCTGCCCTGAGCACCCCCACTGGACAGAGCGGGCATTGCACCCTCCAGAGAAAGCTGCCCTCGCTCCACATGCAGGCCCTGTCACCAGCGTCCTGGCGGGGTGTGCTGCCTGAGGTAACGGCAGACGGCTGAGGCCCCACTGCCTCTCTGGTGCCCTCTCTCCGCGGGCCTTCAGCAGGCTGGGTCGCAGAGGCATTGGTCCATCCATCCATTCAGTCATTCAACAAACACCTATTGAGTGTCTGTCTGCTAGGTGCCAGGCACAGCTGGGAGCACAGCAGACAAAACTCCCTGCTTTCACAGAGCCGGCAACTTGGTGGGGAGACAAGCAGGGAAATATCGGAGGTATGTGAGCAGGTGAGAGTGCTAGGGAGAAAAATACCAAACAGTACAGGGAAGGGACTGGGGTGCATGGGGAGACGTGGCTTGTGATTTCCAATAAGGTGTCCAGGGAAGACCTCCGTGAGAAGGTGACCTTGGCATGAAGAGGCAAAGGGGGGGACTAAGGTAGGTTTTGGGGGTCAGAGGCTGAATCAGGCAACAGGAAGTGCAGAAGCCCTGGGGCAAGAGTGGGTTTGCTGGGCTCACAGACCCCCAGGAGCCAGCATGTCTGGGGCAGTGAGCAAGGGCCACGGCAGGGGGTGAGGTTGGCAGGTCGCGGGGGCAGACAGGGCGGGGCCCAGAGGCCCCTGTTGAGATGTGGACTCTTACTCTGGATAGAATGGAAGCCATTGGAAGGTTTTGAGCAAAGTAATGACATGGTCTGACTTATGTTCTAGAAGGTTCGCTCTAGCCCTGTAAAGCAGACCGTCAGGGGTAAAGGTGGAGGCTGGGAGGCCTGTTAGGAGCTGCTGTGAGGACCAACAGGAGAGAAGGCGGCGGCCTGGGCTGGGGTGGATGGAGAGTGGGGTAAGCATGGGGTCCTGGCCCAGTGGTGATTGGACGTGGGGTGTGGGGGAAGGAAAGGAGTCGGGATGACTCCTGGGAATTTGGACAGAGTGCCTGGGAGGACGGGGCGGGGAGGGGGTCCTTCCTCGGCTGGGGCTGGCAGCCGTGGGAAGAACAGGGCTGCGGGTGGGCGGTGGGAGCTCCATGTCCAGCACGTGGATCTGAGGCACTCGTTCCACATCCTTGCGGACACCTGTGCAGACCGTTGAACAAACCAGTCTGGGGCTCGGGGGAGTGGTCAGGTTGGGGGTATACGTGGGGTGTGCAGCATAGTGACAGAGTTGAGAGCCAGGGGACGGCAGAAGTCCAAGGGGCTTTGTGTGGATGGAAAAGAAAAGCAGTTCCAGGCCTGATCCTGGACAGCCCCAGAGTTAGAGGCCACAGAGACGAGCAGGGGCCAGCCAGGGAGGCTAAGAAGGAGCAGCTGGAGAGGTGGGAGAACCAGAGAGCTGAGGACCTGGGAGCCAAGGAGGACCTCGGACAGCGCCACTGTAACCCCGATACCATGGGCGCCATTGGACTTAGCAACAGGGAGGTCACTGCAACCTTGGCAAGAGTGGCTTTCACCGAGTGGGTTGGGGGGAGGCTGATTAGACTCAGTTTCTGAGCTGAAAGGAAGAGAGGAATTACAGACAAGTAAGGACAAATTCTTGAGGAGTTTTCCTGTGAAAGGAAGGAGAGAAACAGTACAACAGTGGAGAAGGAAATGGGTCCAAGAAACTGTGCTTGTTCTGAGATGGGAGGAGCAATAATTCATTGTGTGCAGATACAGGCTTCACAAAGAAGGAGGACTGGGCTGCAGGACGCCCTTGAGTAGGGTGTGGATGCGGCGTGGCCAGTTCATCCGGGCAGCTGTGGGAGGGAGGGAGAAAGCTTTGAGTGCTGACTGCTGTAGGGTGGGTCTGGGCAAGTTGGCTTTTGGTTGCTTCTATTTCCTCAATGAAGTAGGAAGCAGCAAGGTCGGAGGTAAGAGAGATAGGAGAAGTGTTGGTGATTTAAGGACAGGAGTTGCTGGGGACTTGTCCCCTTAGGAGTGGGAGAGAGAATGGCCCAAAGCAGGTGTCGGCAAACTTTTTCTGTGAAGGGCCAGATAGTGAATATTTTAGGCTTTACCAACCAGCCAGTCTCTGTTGCAACTACTCAACGCTGCCATTGTAGCTCAGAAGCAGCCTTAAACAATTTGTAAACAAATGGGCATGGAGGTGCTCCAGTTAAACTTTATTTACAAAAACGGGTGGATTTGGCCTCCTGGGCTAGGATATGGCCTCTGGGCCAGTGGCTGTCAGTGTGGTCCCAGAGCCAGCAGAACTAGAGACTCTCGGTCCCCAAACCTTTTCAAATGCGAGATCAGTTTGTGATTCTAGAATTCTAGAAGTTAAACACCCCTGAGTGCCACCGCTCGGCAGCTAGGCTCAGGGAAAGCCAATGAAGAGAGACTGGGGTGTGGGATGGGCCACACACCTACTAATGGCACAGGCATCCTGGCCCCCAGCTCCTTCTGCCAAGCCTGTGTGAGGACATCCTGCCTCCCATTCTCCCCTGTGGCCTGGGGATGGGCCATGGTGACGGCTCTGCTCCCAGCAGGTGCTTTGTGGCACCTTCCACTCTGTGGCCATGGTTTCCTGTCTGTGTCCCTCAGCCACCCAGGCGTGCCTCAGGGGCAGGGACTCTGTTGGTCATATGGGAACCTCCAGCACCTGCACACAGTAGGGCCTCGGTCAGTGTTCCGTGCATTAAGGAACGCACCATCCTCTGACTTAAAGGGCACTGTCGCTGGGAGTTTAACAACAGCTTTTTAATGACTTTAGTGAGACATTTGATTTCCTGCCTCAGTCACCTGAGAGGGCAAAATTCATGAGCAGCTAATGGGCTCAGGGAGAGACTGCCCTTGGGGGCCCCAGCCCCCAAATGCCACAGGGACTCGATTTATCCCAAAGCTGGGTGACCAGCCACTTCCTTCAGGAGAGTCACTGCACAAATTAAATTCCAGCCAGCTTAGGGCCCAGAAGTGTCATGTCCATCAGCAACTCAGGGCTCTGCAGCCGTGTCCTGCTCTCGTGCAGGTGAGAAATTTCTTGTGTAGACCTGGGGAGATGGGTGTCTGGCTGGTGCCTCTGAGTGCCAGTGGCCCTGAAGGAGTCACAGGAAACGGTGATCAGGAAGGCCTTCCACGTCCACCCAGGTCTGCCTGGCCACGGTCCGCCCTACCGGCCAGGACTGGCATGAAAGGAGCTCAAGGGGGAGAGGCTTGCCCAGGATCACACCATTGCAACTCTCAAGGAATCCACCCGACAAGCCAGGAGACCCACGATGAACATCAGCCAGGCACCTGCTGCATTTATTATAAGGATTTAAGTCCATTCTATTTCATTTGTCATTCCATTCTGAATAAAACTCTGGGGGACCCTCACCAAGCCCTGTCACTTCCTCTGAGGTTATCATGGCAAGGAATCTCCACTGTGTCTTCTGTCCCTGTTTTTCTAGCAGGTCCACACACACAGGCTCACACCCCTCACTCAGAGGAGACCTCAGTTTTGAGCGGGACCTAAACCTGTGCTGCATCAACCCCAAGGGCAGAGAGTGATAGAGGAAGCCAGCTTCCTGGTGACTGTTCTGGGGAGAAGGAAGTGTCAGATGACAAAGCCCTCCAGATCAGATGCTTGAATAAGTGTATGGTTACCCACCAATTTCCGGGGCCATTGCAGGTGGCCAGGGCTGTGTTTTGTTTTGTTTTTTGTTTTTAGAGACGGGGTCTCACTCTGTCACCCAGGTTGGGGTACATGGTGTGATCAGAGCTCACTGCAGCCTTGAACTCCTGGGCTCAAGTGATCCTTCTGCCTCAGCCTCCTGAGTAGCTGGGACTATAGGGGGGTACCACCACACCCAGCTAATTTTTTTATTTCCTATAGGGACAGGGTCTCGCTATGTTGCCAAGGCTGGTCTCAAATTCATGGGCTCAAGTGATCCTCCCAGAGTGCTGGGATTACAGGCATGAGCCACCAAGCCCGGCCTGTGTTTTGAGCCCAGACCATTCCTTTGCCCCTGGGTGCAGGACCACATGATTTTGCATTAGGGGACCTCACCCTTCCAGCAGCCAGGCCCTCCTCGAGGCACAGGGGGTGCAGAAGTGAGACCTGCAAACCCCCTGCCCGCATGGAGCTCACACTCTAGAGAGGAAGCGAGAGCACCACAGACACGTGTGCAGACAGAGGGTTGGCCAGTGTTGTCTGGGGCGCTGGGAGGGGATGCCTGAGCACGGCGGTCGGGGCAGCTCACTGAGAAGGTGCCACAGACGCTGAACTATAAGTGCAAAGGCCTTGTGAGGGCGTGAGCATAGCCTGCTGGAGAAGGAGAGGTGGCCAGGCCTGTGCAGGGGGCAGAGGTGAGAGTCAGGAGGCAGAGCACTGAGGGCCTGGGGGGCCATGTAGGGAGAGGGAAGGAAGGTGCCCCTGGGACCAGATTTACTGTTAAAATAGAAGCCCCTGGCTATGGGTGGGGCAAGGAGTGTGGGGCTGAGCGGGAGCAGGAGAGCAGTTAGGAAGCAGCCAGGGGCTCGGGGGAGAGCCTCAGCCCGGGGGGCAGTGGAGGAAGAGGTGGACAGCAGCGTGTTGGCACTCATACTCGCTGTCTAGTGCTGCTGTACCGATAACCATAAACTTAGTGACTCCAAACAGCCCAGCGTGTGACCTTGCAGTTTCTGTGGGTCAGGCATTCCGGCAGAGCTGGGCTGGGTCTGCTGCTCTGGGGGACCCCCCCACCCCTGCCCCTATCTGCAAAGTGCTGGCCAGGGCTGGGCTCTCCTCAGAAGCTGCAGCTGAGGAGGGATCTGCTTTCCAGCTCCCGTGGTCCTTTGAAGGGCTCACTACTTCGTGGCCTCTTGGACTGAGAGCTCAGCTCCTGTTGGCCAGAGGCTGCCCTCAATTCCTGCCACATGGGCCTCTCTAGCAGGGCAGCTTCCTTCATCAGAGCCAGGGAGGGAGCAGCTGCTGGCAAGACAGAAGTCGCAACCTGTCTCACTTCTGCTGGCCAGAAGCAAGTCACTAGGCCCAGCCTCCACTCGAGGAGAGGAGGTCCCTGATGGGCTGCCTGCCTTAGAAGCTTAGGAGGCTGCAATGGGCTGGAGTCAGGGCCAGGGGAAGGCGTCAGGACATCAGGATGACTGTGTGGGACAGCGGTGCTGCTGCTGGGAGGGGAGGCAGACAGGAGCTCAGTCAGTGCACAGGTGCCTTCTGGGGCCATCTCTTCTGCACAGCGTGGGCAGCGGAAACCTTTCCCAGGGTTTCAGAAAAACAGGGAGGTGTGGAAGGACCCCCATGCTGCCTCAGGTGGCAGTAGGGGGTGATGGAGTGGGAATCTTCACGGTCGTTATACCTGATCACCAGCCCTATCTGAGCCCGTGGGCCTGTCTGTCCGTCTGTCTGATGGGGGGCATACAGATGCTCTGTGCACTCAGCCTTCTGGGCTTTTACAATCACAGAGCCTCCTGGCTAAACCTGGTTGATCTTTCTTAACCACCACCCTCCCCTTCCCCATTTTGCTTTTCTTCCAGAAATTTCCCTCTGTGAAAAGTCGAGCAGGTCTGGACAAGCAAGGCCAGCTCAATGTATCCAGAATCAACAACGGGCTCCCCAGCGCGGCTCTCCCAGCGGCAGACAGGATCCCCCGGGATGCTCTACAGGTGACCCCCCCGCCCCCTGCCCCAGCCCCCTCCCAGGATCCATCTTGCCTCTGAGGAGGGGTCCCCAAAGCCACTGTCCTCCCCTTGGGAGAAGGGAAGGACTGAGGGGGCCCCACGAGCCCTGCCTCTCACAGGGCTGCGAGGTGCACAATGGTGAGCTTTTCTCCAGGAAAGGAACGGAAACTTTAAAAGCCAAAGTGGGAAAGAAAAAGCAAAGCTCTTCCGGTGGGACTGAGCCAGGATATACTCCTTTCTTGTCCCTGACTCTTCTGAAACATTTGGTTTGAGGGTAACAGAGGCCGGACAGTGAGCGAGTGCAGGGCCCTCCCCGGCATTCTGCTCCTCAAACTTCACACACCACACTCATGTGGCCCCTGAGGTCCCCTGGCTCCCCCAGCACCCTGAGCCAGGCTCACAGCCTCGCAGGCCTTTGGGAACCGTGTCTGCCCGCTTTCCAATGCCCAGAGGGGTGGTGGCGGCCAGATGCTCATGGAGTACCCCTGACCTCCTCCCATGGAGGCCACTTCCAGACGCAGCTCTGGGTGTTCCTGTTTGCACAACAGTCGGCGCTGAGCAGCAGTGCCAGCCGCAGAGGGCATTTGGTGAGAGCCACCAGCTCCGGGAACACGCACAGAACCCATGAAAGACTAGGGCATGGGCAGGACCCTGGCGGCTTATTGGTCCTTTGTAGATAATTGTTAGGGCCCAAACCAGAGCTGGTGTCTGTGGAAACCACAGGGGAGGGGGTGTCTGTCCCGAGAAGGCCCGGTAGCCACATGCAGATTTGCCAGCACTCGGGCTGACCTGAACGTCTGGGTTTGAGCGTTTCAACCATGGTTCTGAAACATTTTATAAAGCACGTTCTAAAGCATGTTAAATCCCAGGCTCTCACCCAGGGTTGACGTGGGAAATAGGGCGGGCACGGAAGGACCCCTGGCGTCCAGTCAGAATGGGCTCCGGGCCTCTGCGCCGCGGCCCTGGGTGGCGCTGCTGCACAGCATGTGGTGCCCAGAGACCGGCCTGAGCAGGCAGGGGGCGGGGCCGGGGGCTGCGGGATGTTGGTGATGCTGCCTGAGCGGCACCTCCCTGGGGCTGATGCCAACTGTGGCCTGTCTCTCTCCTCCCCTCCCCTTTTTTCTCTCTCCTCCATTGCTGTCCGAAGTACTCGGTATGGGAGTCCCAAAAGACAGCTCCAGTTTTACAGGTAATGAGTCTTCATTCTCCCTAAAACCCAGCAAGCTGAAGGCAGGGGCGAGGGTGGGAGGTCCGTACGTATGCTGAGCAGGTGCTGGTGTTTTCTCTGAAGCAAACCACCCCCCACAAGCCCCACGCTCTGCTTATCGCCGTCTGTGCCTACCCACGGGGCGTTATGCAATGCCCTGATGAGAAATGTGAAGTCAGGTTTGTTGTGTGTGTTAATCTACTAGAAGTTTGTTTTGATTTGAGCAAATAGACTTCTGACAACTGCTTCAGCTCTCAGCCCAATCCGCCATTGAACTTCACTCACCAGGCCGTGGTGAGATGCCTGCCTGCTGTCGCGGGCTCCTGCTTCTTCGTTTTCAGAGCAAAGGAAGACGTGGTGAGCCCATCATTCCCCACTTTGCCTGTGGGTTCGAGCTGATTTGGAACTTACAGGGCTCTCGGTTCATCAAAGGCTCGCGGCTTCTTGGGGGTTTGCGCTTCCGATGGGACTTGGATCAGGGTGGGGGTAGGAATGCAGTGACATCGTACTTCCCTGTGGTGAATTGGCAAACCAGGTGTTGGCAAGAGAGGCCTAGGCTTACGGCCCAGCGGGGCGCTCTCAGGCAAGCCCATCCCTCCCTCTGGGCCACCTCTCTCTCACCTGTAAAGTAGGAGACACACCTTCTTGGTGCTGTCTCTAACTCTGAGAAGTAAAATGTCAGGCTGCCCGGAACCCACAGGTCAGCAAGCTCCCCCAGCCCAGGACTCGAGGGGAATTGCATGGCTCTTGGCAGCAGGCCCCTCGTGTGTTCTGCATTTTGGGGTGCAGGCCTGGGAGGTCTCTGTTCGGAACCAGCCACCTCTGTCCTGCACACCAACAGGTGGCAGCGCTCAGGGGTGTTTGTTGCAGATGCGCCGGGAGTTTTGGGCAGTGGGCACGAGGATTGGCACTGGATTCCCACGGGGCTCTTCCCTCCTCCGCAACCTTGGCACCTCTGAAGGTGACCGTGGGCCAGGGTGCTCAGGCCAATTTGAGCCGCGCTTTGGCGCCTCCTGGGAGCTCTCGCTCCTTCCAGGCAGCTCTGAAGAGATGGCCAACTCTTTGACTCCACTGAAATGTTGGCTAGATCTGAACTTGGGCTTGCAAATGCTTTTACTGGATGAAATATCTGTATCATAATGTACATATGTGTGATGGCATAATATGTCGTACTGAACATGTGGCATTTGTCCCGGAGGATTTGACCGGCGAAGCCAAACGTGCACCTGAACTGCATCCTCAGAGAGCCCAGGGCCACGTTGGTCCTCGGAAGGGGAGGAGTGAGGTCAGATGAGCAGGCAGAAAAATCCCAGGTGCAGACCAGACAGCTTGAAGGGCCTCACCCATGGCAGGGGCCAAGTAAATTGTCTGGTGTAACCGAGGCGAGGGGCAAGTCTTCCACCCCGCTCGCTGGCCCTCGGAACCCCATGGGTTCAACCCGTTTTCCACCCCCCGAGGGACCCCCTGGATGAGAACCCACATCCCCAGGACAGGCTCTGGAGACTTCCCTCTCAGTCTCTCAGCTCTGTGCTCTAGTACTCACAGGCTGTAGCCATCCTGCCCTTTGGATCCTAGCGTAGATTCTTCACATGGACGCTCGGGTGTCTATTGTGGGCCTCTGGTGATGTCTAAGAGCTGGGATCTTTGTTTGTTAGCAGACTGGGTACCACTCCCAGCGGGGCACCCTCATCACATAGCACTAAACATGGCTATCAAATGGTTAAGTTATTTATGCCTGGCCTGCGAGTGGGCACAGGTGTTCAAAGCAAGTGCCCCACCCCCAAGCAGCTCCCAGGGAGGAAGGGAGGTAAGATGCTGTATCAGTTAGCTATCCACCAAATGCTGTGTGACAAACAACCCCCAAGCTCTGCCATGCGACTATTGTCATTTCTTGCTTCTGTGTCTGTGGTCAACTAGGGTCAGCTCATCTAGGGTGGGCTTGGCTGGGCTTGTCTCCAGGTTGCAGGTTTGGTCCAGCTGTTCTCCATCCTTCCTAACCAGGGCCATCCCGGGCACATTCTTCCTGGGGCAGAAGTGCCAGAGGAAAATCAAGAGCATGCAGTGTTTTCTAAGACCTGTGGTTGGGACCAGAACACTGTCACCTCTGCTCATATGCTTTTGACCAAAGCAAGTCTCAAGAACAAGCACGAAGTCAAGGGGCAGGAAAATATATTCCCCCCACCAGTGGGAAGAACTACAAAGTCACATGGCAAAGGTCGTGGGTCCAGAGAGGGGTGAGGGATTGGGAACAGTCGTGCAATCCACCCCAGAACCCGGATAACTCTGACAGTATGTAGAAGGCAAAGCATGTCACAGGAGAAGCCCACAGAGCTGCGGGTTTCTGAGGAGGGGTGGCCACAGCCAGCTGGGAGAGACTGGAAGGCTTTGTGCAGAGAGCAGCAGGGGGTCTTTGAGCTGGACCTTAAAGGCTTCAACACAGAGACTGGGAAGAACATTCCAGTAGATGTGACAGCCTGAACCACAACTTGGAGGTATGCACAGAGAGCAAGAAGTGGCGACTACCCGGACTGACCCACCAGGGATATGATGGAGAAAGTGAGAAGCCAGACCATAGAGGCGGATTGGGTCAGGCTGGGGAGGGCCTTGAATGCCAAGTGAAGGGGCTGTGGAGGGCACTGGGAGTTATCTGTGGTGTGTGAGCAGAGCAGGGGTCAGCGCCCTGTGGTAGTAAGGAGGGCTGCTGGTGGCAGGGAGTAAGGGGGTGGGGGAAATGAGTGTAGTGAGGCCAGACAAAGCCCAGGAGGGTGAAGAGGGGCCGAACTGCAGTGCCATGGGGAGAGAACAAAGGTGCAGGGCCTGAGGAGAGGGAGTTGGAAGCCACGTCCACGGGGCTCAGCCACTCGTGCGCAGGCGCTGAGCTGCTAAGCGAGACAGAGAGGAGCGGTGGCCTGCAGGGAGGGAAGGCCTCATTCAGAGCACCTTAGGCTGATGCCACCACCAGCAGTGAGGCTCAGGACGCCTACGGGTGGGGGGCGAGGACAGGGCAGCTGACGGAGCGGGCTCGGGCCTTTGGGGAAAGCTGTCCGGGCCAGCCGCCAAGGCCTGCCGCGTAGTAGCCCAGTGCCAGGCACCCCCGGACCCCAAGTCCTCTCTCAGCCGCCCATTTCGTTCACCTTCTACTCCGAGTCTGGGGCGCTGATTTCCTGTCCCTGCCCCCCTCCCCCAGTGGCAGCTGCCACTGTTTGTTCGTTTGTCATGGGACAGACAACTCTGTCTCCATCCAAAATCCCACACGCACTGGTGCGCTTTCCTGGTTGGGAGATGATGTCGCACTGAGACTTTTTTGGCATCCTGGGATAACACCTAGTCCCTTAGAGGTCATGACCCTGGGCCGGGGCCCAGCATTTAGCCTCGCCCCTGAGCACAGCCTCCTTTGGTACGGTCTCAGAGCATTTCTCAACCCCGGGTCAGGACGTGTGCAGTGAGAAGAATGGCTCCTGTGCCCCTGCCTGGAGGAAGTGGCGGTGTGGTGTCCAAATAGCAGGCTTCTGGAACATTCCTGCCATTTATAGGCACTGGCAGTATAGGATATAGCAATCTGGGGCACATCCTGGCGGAGGGGAGGAGGAGCATCTTCGTGCACTGGGGGGTCTCCAGGCCCCCTTTGCTGTGGGTGGTGGACCCCTGCTGTGAGGACCCTGGCTCTCCCGCTGTAGACACAGCTCAGAATTGGGTGGGACTTGGAGGCTGCAAATTCTGTCCCCCACTCAAATAACAAATTACAAGGCCTGCCCTTTCTACCTGTGGTTCCAAGGGTCCGTGTGCCCGGCATGCAGGGGCGGTGGAGGCAGTGAGGGTGGGCCTGAGGGAAGGGCAGGACCCCCCACCTTGGGCTGCACCCCAAGCCTTCATGCCAGGCATCGGCCTGGCTGGGCTGCACTGTGGAACTGCACTTCCCGAGCTTTTAGGGGAAGAGGCGCTCGTGAATAATTCAGCCTCCTTCACTGAGATGAAAACGCCCTAATAGAGCTAATGGACTCGCCGCCTCAAAACTCCACCGTGGTGGGACTCGGCTCATCTGCCAATTGCTTCTGACGTCCCGCAGTGACACTCCCTAATGAAAAAGCCGCTGCACCAGGTCCGTAGAGCGCCTGGTGATCCCTAATAAACTAGACTGTGGCCTTTTTACTGAGCAGACGCCCACGGAGGCAGGTGAGTTGTCCCTTCAGCCCCAGGCACCTTCTTCAGGGGATGCTGCCTGGAGGCAAGCATCCTCGGAAGCTAAAATAACAGAGAGGACGATATTTTGGGATGCTTTTGGCTGATCTGAAATTAGAGCCTCTGCATTTGTTCAAAGCAGAGAGCCTCAAGACAGAGCCGGCCCTAGGTAAACTTGAGCTGACTGTGCGGGGCGGGGTGGGGCAGGTGGGTTTCCACCTGGCAGCATCTGGGTGGATGCAGATGCTCTAGCTCCAGCCTGTTTTCCGCCCAGACCTGCCTCGGGCCGACTGTTTCCCTGTCTGCTGGAGACCGGGCATCTAGCTCAAGACCCCTCAGGTTTACCATTGATTGAGATCCAGCATTTTTGCATTTTGCTGAGAGCGCTGTCAGGGAGGCTTGTTTGCTGTCAGGAAAGTCTGTCCAGGAAGCACATGCCTTGGGGAGCCAGGGGCTGCTTGTTTGGGTCTCGGTTTGCTGACTGTCCCTAAGCAAAAATAATTTTGGTTTTGCGCTGATGCCATGCGTTGCGTTATAGAGCCTGCCCCAGAACAGTGACACCTTCCCTTCCATTTCCGCTTTCAAGAACTTTGGCTGGTCTCTCTGATGTATAGACAGATGTCATCATTTGGAAGAGATGTTCAGGGTTCCTTCTCAATCGCATGATTTATGCTTTGTTGGCTTTCAGTAAGCAGACTGCAATTCAGAAATTCCAGGTGGAAGACTCTTTAGGGAGGTAGCGATTCCTACTGACTTAATGAGGTTAACATCTTCGTTTCGTTTTTCCATGTCACGGTGTTAATTCACGTGAATTCCCCTGAGCCCCCCAGTCTACAAGAATAGATTTGCAAAAGGCAGGCCCCAGCCCAGGAAAGAATTTGTAAGCACCGCATAATTAGCAATGGCTACTGAGGAGGGGGCTCACTTTTCTTGAGACTGGGGTGGTAGGAGGTGTAAGCGAGAACCTCACTCTAGAAAGCAGTTGGGATCTGGAATATTTCAAATCAGAGGTCAAGGTCACTATGCTTTTGGGCTCAGGAGACACAGGAGCAGGCAGGAGCCCCAACAATGTCTTACCTGGGCCCCCTCATCCAAGGACCTGACCCTGCCCTACTCACCTTCGGAAAAGCCACAAATAGAACCCAATGTGAGAGCATCCAGGGGAGCTGGACTTTGTCCTCTGCACCCAGACAGTCTCAGGCAGTGCTGGTAACTGTCAGAGACCCCTGTGCCTTCTGACACACCCGTCCTTCCTCCCTCCCAGGGTCATGTACCCTCAGGTCCATAGGGGGTCCCTGCTATGCATGGCTGTGGACCCCTCATGGCACTAGGCCTGTGCGCCTCACCCTCCCACCCTGTGCCAGGGGCCACCATGCTCACCCACTCCCCACTTCTCTGCCTGAGAGTCCCCTACCCAAGCCCTGGCCTTCCACCATGGGGACACGCTCGTGGAAGGAGGCCTTGAGCTCCCTCCGTGCTGCAGGGGCCCCACCCTCAGGCCTGCTCCCAGGGCCCTGAGATGAGCTACAAGGAAAGATCACAAGCTGGGAGGCCGTGGCCCCCACAGGAAGGGACACCCTCCAGGTCCCGGCCAGGCGGCCGAGGGGTTACCAAGGCCCGTTCTTTCCTGCCCACTTTACTTTTCCTACCCAGGTCTCCAAAGTCCGCCCTCCACCCATCTTGTCAGGAACGAGCATGTTCTCTGCGAGAAGGGGATATTATTAATTTCTATGTTTTATCCTATTAAATATTTTCTAGTGATAGTTGGCATCTGCAGGGCTCACTTGTCCTGCTCCAGCCTGTGGCCGTGCATCCCCTCTCAGAGAGGCCCATGCTGCCTGCCGGCCCCTGGGTATGTGTTTCTCTCTCCACGGCCTTTGTCATGAGTGGTGTCACATCCCATGCCCCCCACGAGGTGTGCTCCTGCCTATATCACCAGCTCCTGCCCAGGTGCCCAGCGGTGCATCTCACGCAGCCCACGGCAGCCTGGTGCAACAGGCCTGTGCCCACCCCTCCTCCCAGACGTGGAGACGGAGGCTGGGAGCAGTCAGGGTGCCTGCCTGGGTCGCGCTGTGAGTGGGTAACAGCCGGGGCTGCCCCTGTGCCGAACCTGGGCACCTAGCCACACTGTCCCCTGCCCCTGGGGCCTTGGCTGGATTTCCAGAGCCAAACCAGAGCCAGGCTGCTTTTGTGGATAATGTCTTGAGAGCTAATGGCTATTGATCTCGGCCTTGCTGGGTCTGACAGGAACGTGCGTGTCTGAGGCGGGTCCTGCTTTTCGGGAAGAACCCCACAGCAGCAGCCTGCCCATCTGGCCTTCTCTGAACACAGTCCCCGGGGAAAGGAGGACTGGCCTCCACTCGCCCTGCACAGGGCTGGCAGCCAGCCGCACAATCACCTCATAAGCTGCCTAATGTGTGCTTGGGGGAGGGGAATGTCCGACCAGCAGGCAGGGAAAGAGAGGAGAGCCAGGGCTGCTGCCCATGAGTGTCCAGGGCCCCATTTCCTAAGACAAACCTCATCCTGGAATCAGGGCCCCTCTACTGGCTCCAGAATGATTCTCCTGGAAGGCGGGGCTTTTCCCTGACTACTTTAGTGCCCAGAGGTCCTGCAGCCACATACTCCCCATGGATATGAGCAGGTGAAGGCAAGTCCTGGTATGGGAACCCCCTCTCCAAGAGAGGGTGACCTACAAAATGCCACGGGGCCTGAGTCAGGGAGCCAGCCCAGCCCCTGGCCAGCTGCTGTCCAGGCACTGCCAGGGAATGCTCGGCCATAGCCCTCCAGTTGGCTTTTAAAGCCCAGGCCTTGGTTGATGTTTGACAAGTATCTGAGCCCCTCCTCTGTGCGTGAGGGACACCGGGCAGGCAGCAGTGGCAGCAGGCAGAAGGGTTCCTGCCCCCCTGGACGACCTTTAGGGGAGTAAATGGAACACACAAGACAGTTAGAAAAGACTGTGCACGGTAGAAAATGACAAGTGCCGTGGGGAACAATCACGGCAGGAAGGAGACGTGTGATGTCAGGGGTGGGGTGGAGGGTCTGATGAGAAATGCAGGAGCCCCCAGGGCCATGCCAGGCAGACAGCGGTGCTGGGTGGGAGCCGTGGCACAGTAGCACGTCCGAGGCCTGTGTAAACGCTGCTCCCCTAACTCCCTGTAGTGCTTCTCAAGGTCTCTCTTCAGCTCCTCTCTGAGCCAACTTCCCTGCCTCAATTGCACGTTCCGTTCATTCAACAGGCATTTCCAGGCCTCTGCTCTGAACCAGGCCCCATGCTGGTCGGGACAGGGCAGACATGAATGACAGTCTCTGCGAGTAAGATACAGACAGATACTTGCAGCAAAGCCTTCATAAAAGGGGCAACGATGGGGCTCCTGGAGCTCGCCCCTCCCCAGGTGCAATGCAGGTTGAACATTTACAGGGCGGCCAGGCTGGTCACCCATTCTGCACGGACCCCGACACGTGGGGCTCATCTCAAACCCCTGCCCCTTGTGGGCCCTTCCTCTCACCCCTGAAGAAGCTGAGCAGGCAGACCCCATGGAGCTCACCTGAGGAAGGGACCAGCCCAGGGTGACTCCAGGGCAGCTCAAACCCCTTAAGGACCCTGCCCAAGCCTCTGCAGCTGCCTCAGCTCTGGGACAGCCCTTCCAGCTCCTTCCCAGGGATAATCAAACTTGTTCTTTCTTGGGGCAGAAGGTGGGGACAGTGCTGGTTCCCTTCCAGCTCCTAGGGCTGGGGTTCAGGATCCCACTCTGTCGCCGACCCAGGTGAAGTGGTCTGCACCTTCTGTCCCTAGAAACAATGCCAGGGCCGCTGTGCAGGCATCTGGGCTGAGGCAGAGGCTTTGGTCAGGTGGGGTGGGGGTTGCTGAATTGTAGACCTCCTCTGCCCCATACCTGCCACCATGTCCTTGTTGCCCAGTCATAGATCCATAGGATGCGGACGCACAGTCACGATACTGCCCTCACTGACTCACTCACTTTTATGTATGTGAATTAACCCCAGCGGTAGCATCTGGACACTCATGTTCTCCCCGGGCCTTTTTTTTTTAACTGGCCACGATTTCTCAGGACTCAGCCTCACTCTTGACAGTGGCACAAATTCCCACTATACGGATGGACTGTCACTTATGTAGCCAGTTGCCCTACTGATAGACATTTATGCTGCTTCTCGTTTCCAAGAGTATGCACTCATCATTCAGGATGACTCTCAGCAATGGTTCTTAACATGCAAGCTTTGCAATTTCCCTAACCCAGCTAAACCTGTCTCCCCAGGCCACCCTTACCCTCCGCCTCCTTAAATGCACTCTGCTCAGTCTTCCTGTTGCAAAAAGCATGAAGCTCAAAGATCTCTGCTGGTGCAGTGGTGCTTTTGACAAGCAGGGAATGTGTTGTGTGGATGGCATTTTCCCTTTACAAGGCTGTGAACAAATAGGGCCTTCCTGGGGTAGGGCCCCCTGTGTGCTAGGGCTGAGGGACTCCCTGGTGTCACACTAGGGTTTGCTTCCGTGGCAGGTGTGCCTTGTGCTCCTTCCACAGGCCAGTTTTACCCTGGGCACTGCCTGAAGAGAGCACTGTGACATGGCACCTTAGTCACCACGGGACGGGAACACCCTTGCACAGCGTTTGGGGGGACTCAGGCTCAGCATGTGCTCTGCGCTCCCGTTTTTATTTGGAACACTTTGGAGGCCAGCTTTCTTGCCTGGTATGCAGCTTTGCCTGTGCTTGTCTCATAGACACAGTGGGTAGAGGAGGGTAGCTTAGCCAGAGTCCCCAGCAAGCGCCACTCTGAGGACCGAGAATCTCAGGCAAAGAAGCGTTCGCATCCAGGGGCCGGGTCCCCTTCCCAGGCACCAAGACCCCATGGTGGCAGCTCTAGCTGGAGGATGTTTGGCCGCAGCCACCCCCTGCCCTGAGGCCAGCCCTGCAGCCTGGGGCACTGGGGCACTGGCACACTCTCTAACCATCACCATCTGGACAGTGGCAGCTCCCAGGGCAGGCGGCACCATGTTGTCCATGACGTACAGCGAGAGCCTGCGGAGCGTGAGCAGCAGGTGCCACTCTGACTGGGCCCTGCACCCCGTCCGCCAGACGGACACACTGGAACTGCAGCGGCTGCGGGAGGTGCGGGCGGCTGCCCAGGCCAGGAACATGGAGAGCTTCCTCCGCATGCACGGTCTCTCCCTGGATGGCTGCACCGCCCGGCGCACGGGCATGAAGTATCGGTAAGGGCTGGGCAGGGGGGTGGGGCGGGAAGTCCAATTTCAAACACAAAAAAATGTATAAAAGAAGAAAATGAAAGTCTGCTATAGCCCTATCCTATCCAAAGATAAGCACCTTTAAGAGTTTGGTATATTCTTCATGGAAAAAGAATGTGGTTTCTGGAAGAAACTTTGCAGAAGAGATCAACAGGCTCTTTCATTTGTCTCTTGCAGCTTCAGACCAATTAGCTATTCGGGGTTGACTAAACATGAATTAGTGAAGATACCCTAATTCCACATCTCTAACAACAAATCCATTCTGGCAGCAGGAACAGAAACCTGGGTTGTATTCTGGGGACAAAGAAGCTCTCCCCTCCCTTGTGTCTTTAAATTGGACTGTTCTTATGAGAAGCGGTTTTTAGTAAGTGGCCTCTGAATTGGTTGCATCAAACTGTAACTATGATAGCAAAGGCTGTGAATTAAATGCCCCATGTGTCCTCTAAATGATAGGCTTGTAGGTCTAAATTTTCTTGGAACCTCAAAAGGACATGCTTTCTGTTTAGCTCACTTGTCTTTGGATTCAGCACCTGGGACAGCGCCCCAGTCAACAACCTTCCCTGAAAGCCTGAGAAAGTGATCACAGAGCCAGAGAGCTGGCTGGTGTTTTTGTTTATAAATCCCTATAGATTGCAAATTTGCAGCACTATTTCCTGTGCCTCCCAGGGACAAGCCCTTGTCAGAGCCAGTTGGCCAAAGGGGATGCTCCCTGCCCAATCCTTGTGAGATTGCCAAATGTAGCAAATGAAAATACGAGACACCCAGTTAAATTTGAATTTCAGATAAAGAACGAATAATTTTTTTCTATACATATGTCTCATGCAATATTTTGGACATAGTTTTACTAAAAAGTTACTCTGTTTATGTGAAGTTCAAATTTAACTAGGCATCCTGTATTTTATCTGGCAACCCTAAATCTTTGGCTTCCATCTGAGACAGGCCCCAGGGGTTATCTGGCTGATCTCTGGAGAGTACAGTGGGGGCCAGGACTGCTCCTAAACATTTTCTGAGGTGGACAATGTGTCTGGTCCTTCAGCCCATTGAACATGTGGTTGTGTTTAAAGAAAACACTTCTGCCGTGAGTCCATTAGATGGCAGAGTTTTTAAGGCTTTGTATTCTAAACCCAGCTGGACGTGAAGGACAAAGGATCAGCCAGTTTGGCTGTAAGTGAACTCCTAATTCTGATGGAAATTTCTCAAGAGGGAGACTCTATGCGTTTGGGGGGTAGTCGTGGATACCTTTCCTGTGTGCAGCGAACGTTCATTGAGAGCCTCCTTGGCACCAGGCACTGGGTGGGATCCTGGAGATGCTGCAGACAAGATCAACAAACCCCCACCCTCACAGCAGCTACGTCCTGGTGGGGGAGGCAGAGAAAAAGCAAACACGCACATAAACACGTTCCAATAGCAGCAGCTGCCCAAAGGCAGTGAAGCAGGGCGAGGCGAAAGAGACCAGAGGGCAAGGAAGCCAATACTGAGCCATCCAAGAGAGGGACCATCTGAAGATGTCGGGAAGGAACCTTCCAGGCCAAGGAGAGGGGCATGTTGGAGGAGATGAGAGCAGGCCCAAGTACCTGGGCTGGGGTGAGGACAGTGGACAGCACCCAGGGACGAGGCAGGGAGGGGCCACACCTTGTCCTCCAAACTCTGGGAAGACCCCAGCTCCCTTGGCATGGATAGGATTTGTGATGGAGGATTGAATTGTGTCCCCCAAAATCCATGTCCACCCTGAACCTCAGAATGTGGCCTTAGGTGGAAATAGGGTCTTTGCAGATGTAATTAGTTAAGGTAAGATGAGGCCATACTGGATTAGGGTGGACCCTAAATCCAATGGCCAGTGTCCTTATAAGAAGGCTATGGTGGCCAGCGGTGGCTCACACCTGTAATTCCAGCACTTTGGGAGGCTGAGGTGTGAGGATTATTTGAGACCAGGAGTTCAAGACCAGCCTGGGCAACACAGTGAGACCCTGTCTCTACCAAAAAAAAAAAAAAATTAGCTGAGCATGGTGGCACGTGCCTGTAGTCCCAGCTACTCAGGAGGCAGGAGGATCGCTTGAGCCCAGGAGTTTGAGGTTACAGTGAGCTATGATGACCCTACAGCACTCCAGCCTGGGTGACAGTGAGACCACATGCGATGGAGGCAGTGGGGCAATGCATGTGCAATCCAAGAAACGCTGACGGATTCCCAGGAGCTGCCAGAAGCTGGACTAGGCAAGAGAAGACTTTTCAGAAGAGTCCTGGAGGGAGAGTGCCCTGCCACCCACTTTGGGGTTCTTTGTTGTGACAGCCCCAGGAAACTAACAGGGGATGGGGAGAACATACCTTTTATCTGCCTGATGCCCCAGGGAAAATGTCCCTGCAGCATCTATGGGCCAAAAGTCGTCGCCCATGGGGCCCTTCCCTATCTGGCACATTGCGTCCTGCTGCACCCAGGCTGGGGATGAGGGGGCCCCGTGACTCACACCACCTGTTATTAGAGATCCCAGATAAACACCGCTCTGTGGTTACCCTTTTCCATGGGCGACTGGGGTGGGACTCAGTTAAACTTGGTCTTAAATATTAATGTAAAAGAGATAATGCCTCGAGATACGCGCTGCTCGAGGCAGCCAGGAATCGACTGAGCCACAGGCCTGGACATTTTATCAGCTGCATTGAGCCTGCAGCTGGTGGGGCTGGGGGTGGGGGGAGCTTTCTTGTTAACTTTCTCATTTTCTTTTTAACTATCCTCAACCCTTGCGGTTTAAAAAAAATTGAATTTTTAAATCTGCACAGTCCCTGTGTATGGAGCAGGGTGAGGGAGCCAGTCCAGCTCCCGCTGCCATCCCACCCGGTTGTCACCACAGGAGGGTCCTTAGGTGTGGCCTGGGCCCACGCCATGCCAGCCAGACACTGGCCCCTGGCTCAGTCGTGTTTCTTCCCGGGGTGCTGGGAATGAACCCAAACTCCCCACAGGGCCCTGCATGGGCCTCGCCTGCCTCTCTGAGGTCAGCACCAACCTTCTCCCTCCCACCCAGGGTGCATCAGCCACCTGCCCCATCCTTGTGTCGCTCCAGGGGCTGAGCACGTGCCATCCTCAGGGCCCCTGCACTTTGTTCCCTCTGCCTGGAGGGTGCATCCCCAGGTTTCCGCATGGCCAGGTCCTTCCTGTCATCACATCTTAGCTTGGTCCCTGGGAGACTATCCTAAGCACCCCGTCCAAGCAAGCACAATGAGTCACTCTCAAGCCCCCTCCCCTGTTTAGTGTCTCTCTCCCCCCTCCCCCCTCCCTGTGGCCTTGTCCTTTGTCTGTCTGCCCCCTTGAGAGCAGAGCTTTGTGTGTTCCCAGCACCCAGGACACCCCAAGCCTCTGTTAAGTGTGGGCTGGATGGGTCACACGATCTCAGTCTCTCCACACCTTCCAAAATACTCTCCTGTATTGTGTGTCTCCTTCCTGCTGCTTCCTTGACAGTGGGCAGATAGGACTGCAAGCTGCGTCTGAGGCTCTCTCTGTAGTCTAGGTGACAGGGTGTCCCAGTGGCCCTGGGCACTGACCCTTGGTCATGAGCCTCCTGGCAGGACAGGAGTCCTGATTTCTGGCACTTCATGGCTCTAGATCCCAGGCTCTTACCAGGAGCCAGGAGGACTTAGCAGCAGAGAGTATTGGTTGGTTGTCAAGTTAATTGAACAGACTCTAGTTGCTCAGTTAACCATAGGCAATCAGTTCCGGCTGGGCCAGCCCAGGAAGCCTTCTGGAAGTGCTGAGAATCCAGGTGTGTCTGAAATTGCAGGTGGGAAGGAGGGAGCTGTGGGCAGGAGGAGAGTCAGGAGAAAAATGGCAGAGGCCACAGAGGGTCGGTGGGTGAACCTGTCTCCAAAGCCAAGCGAAGAACAGGTCCACCTTGGGAAAGGTCCTGTGTTACTTTCCTAGGGCTGCTGTAACAAACAGGGCGGTTTAAAACAACAGAAACTCATTCTCTCACAGTTCTGGAAGCCAGAAGTCCAAACTCCAGGTGCGAATAGGCCATGCTCCCTCTGAAGGCTCTCGGGAGGACCCTCCTGGCCCCCTCTAGCCTCTGGTGGTGGCCAGCAGTCTTGGTGTTCCTCGGCTTGTAGCTGCATCACCCCAGTGTCTTCCTCTGCCTTCATATGGCCATTTTCCCTCTGTGGGTATCTGTCTCCTAATCTCTCTCTCCTAACAAGGACACCAGTCATTGGATTTAGGGCCCACCCTAATCCAATACAATCTCATCTTAACTTGATTACATCTACAAAGACCCTGCTTCCAAAATAAGGTCACATTCACAGATACCAGGAGTTAGGACCTCACCATTATTTCAACCTACCACAGGCCCCGAAGGCTGACTCAACACCCTGAGCCTGTGGGGACATTGCTGAGTGTCCTGGGAGGAACCTGGCCACCTGCCAGCTACCTGTGTGACCTTAGACAAGTCACCTGGCCTTTCCATGACTCAGTTTCCTCATCTGGAAAGCAGAGACTGCATCACTACTCCACAGAATTGTCCTGAGGACTAAATAAGGTAGTGACACTCAAAGCTCCAGGCTTGGCCCCTTGTGGATGAGAAATATGGGCCCTTCCCCTCCCTGGGAAAGGGATCTTCCTGCCCTCCTGTAATTGTCCAGGAGTCTGGGCTTTTCCCATCAGCCTCGGAGTCTCATCGGTGTAGATTCGCACTTGGAGATGCTGTGCAGAGGAGAGGCAGATGCATCAGGAAGGGACAGGCAGGGGAGGGAGGAGGGCAGCCAGTCACTGGAGGAGTTGCTGAGCCACGCGCAGGGGCTGGGAGGAAGTCATCTGGTAGTGTCCGTGGAGGGCCCACCCAGGACCATGGCTGGCAGCTGCAGGTGGCCTATGTCAGTGCTGGCAGCGGGATCCACAGTGGGGCCTTGGTGGTCACCCCAGGCCTGGAGATAGCCATCCATCTGCAGGTCCCTGGACGTCTCCAGCCCCAGCTTCCCTGCTTAAGGAGAAATAGCAGCTCCATCCTCCCCTGCAGGGCTGTAGCAAGGAGAAGGGGGGAGTGCAGAGATCCTAACACATGCATCGCCTTGTAACCAACTCCTACTGGTGCTCAGTGTTTCCCACCTTGGCCTGGCCTCAGGAATCACAGGGCATGCCTGTTTTTGTTTTTATTTTTGTTTTTGAGACAGGATCTCACTCTGTTGATCAGGCTAGAGTGCAGTGGCATGATCACAGCTCACGGTAACCTCGACCTCCTGGGCTCAAGCGATCCTCCCCGCTCAGCCTCCCGAGTAGCTGGGACTACAGGTGCGCATTGCCATGCCCAGCTAATTTTTTAAAAGTTTTTTAGAGATGGGTCTCACTACATTGCCCAGGCTGTTCTTCAAGTCCTGGCCTCAAGCAATCCTCACACCTTGGCCTCCCAAAGTGCTGGATTATAGGCAGAGCCATCACGCATGGCCTGGGGCACACCTGTCAACAGTACAGAGTCCCAGGCCCCTGCTGCAGGTTTGGGGGATCTGCCCCCAAGAGGTCCTTCTGATTGGACAAGGACAGGGAACGCCATCTACATGTCGGCGCTGTGGTGATCATTGTGGTGACCTTGTTAAACCTCAAAGGGTGCTTCTGAAGATGAAAAGAGAAAAGGAACCAGATGTGCTTACTCGGGGCGGCACAACTGCACGGGAAACAGCAGCAACCGAGAAGCAAAAACCGGCAGCTTGCGGCAGCTTGTGGCCCGTTCACCTTTCTCCACTTTCAGAGCCTATGGAGTTGAAGCCAGTGGGGCCGTGGCTCCTGGAGAACAGGAGGAGGGGAGGGCAGGCAGTGTGACTGAAGGTGACCTTGTCTTGGCATCACGGGCATCTCGGTGTGGCCACAGCACAGTCCACCTGGCCCAACCACAAAATGAGCCCTGCTGGTGGGATGTGTGCCCTGGGCAAGGCCCACAGGAGTGCACACATCCCACAGGGCTCCCCTCTGCCACCAAGTCAGGCCTTCCACGATCTGATGTGCCCAGGAGGCCCGCGGGTCACCTGACCCCAGACACAGAGCCTGCCACACAGGCTCACTGACCTCCACCCTCCTGTCTCTCCTCTCAGCAGGAGGAGGAGGACATTCCCTGAATTTCAAGTGGAGCTCACTTTCTCCCTAGAGCCTTTCCCTGGTCCTGGCACTGCTGCCTCCCTCTCCTGCTAGCAGACTTGGCCTTGAAGGAAGGCCCTCATGCATAGCTGGTTCAGGCCTCTCCTGGGAGCCCTTGCCTCACAACCACAGTCCCTGAAGGGGCTGGTTGACACCTCCTCCAGGAAGGCCACAGGCCCTGCCACCCTTCACTCTGAGAAACTGCTCCCTGGGGCAGCCCCCCAACCCTTCAGCATCTGCTGCCCCTCCTCAGGCAGGAAGTCACCTTTGAGTGCAAACCGTGCTCCATTGAGCACGGCTGGGACAGAGTCTGGTCCCTACTCTTACAGGAGCTGTTGGAGGTTGTGCTTTTAAAACCTGTCTTTAAAACTTCTGCTCCAGGCCTTGAGGCCTCCATGGCTTCATTCTGTGCAGGGGAGCATCGCTATCTTGGGGGGAGTTGCTGGCTTGGCCCCAGCTCACCAGCCTTTCCAGGCCCTCCATGGACACAGACCAGAGCTTTTGATTGGGGGTGGTTGATCTTCTGATTAATCAAAGCAGGAACTAGCTGCTTCATTTTAACAACCACAGGTACCAGAAATGCAGAAAAAGAACCCAGAGTTCTGCTGTAGCTCAAAGTCAACCATCCACACTTGGTGCTTCTGATGGAAGCCTGTGTACAAGTCGACAAGCACATGTCTGGGATTCACCCTCTTCTTTACTTGGACACATCTGACAGGAGAGACCACTGTGGGTGACATTTAATTGTGGCAAGTTCAGGTCAAGGTTTTAAGCTTTTAGCTTTCCAACCTTGTCTAATCCTTGTGACTTTCTAAGAATATGACAAATTACAACCACTTTTTTAGACAAGTGAATAGTTATAGACTCCAGCGAGCATTTAAAAACCCACCAGGCTCCTGTCCACCTTTCTCTTTTTGGCAACTCTCTGCTGATATGGCACATGTTTGTCCTGGAGTCCCCAAGCTCAAATATTCATTCTCATCGTTGCACAACACTGTTAAAATGGGATAGAGTGAGGCCTGGGATTCTAACACAGGGTCCTCCAGGTGGGAGGTGCAGGTGTCTGGGAGAGGGTGCTGCTTGCACCTCTGAGAGGACTTGTACACACCTGAGCACCTCCCAGAGCAGGCCCTGAGGGGCTTCTGGGGACGGGCTGCCAAACCTCTGCCTCTCCATCCCCGTCTGCTCCTGGAGTGGGCTTTTGTTAGACTCAATTTCCAGAGGCCCCACAAAACCCACTGAAGGCAAAGGTACGGAGGGGGCACTTTAAGATGGGGGTGGTCCTTTACCTATGAGTTCAGGTAATAAAAGCCTGGGCTGGACATGTGACCAGTCTCAGACTGTAGGAAGCTGCGCACAGAGCATTCAGAGCATTGCTTTGGGCACAGCAGGCGTGGTTCTGTGGATGCGCACCTGCCATGGCTCCAGGTATGCCACCTGTGCAGCCCTGAGCGCATGTCAGTGTCGTCGTGTCCCCTCAGCACACCTAAGGATCCTGAAGTCACACCATGTGCAGCATTGCACCTGCCACCCCAAACCCAGAACTCTGAGAACAGGGCGGCAGAGGGGGTCTTTCTCATCCAGAGAGGAAATCTGGACCTTCCAGAGTCTTCCTTTCAGAGTGCAGGCCTCAGAAAGCCAAGGTAAGGAAGAGGCTGGTACCCAGGGTTCTGTGCATCAGGGAGAGAACCTTCTGTCCAGGTGAAGTTGTCTTTAGTGTCCTGAGTGACCATGCAGGAGCAAAGGCCCAGGAGGGAAGCACTGCAGCTGCATCACAGGCCAGTTTGTACCAAAAGGATCCTGGGCAGATTAAGCATTGATGTTCATTTATCCTGTTGTGGTGAGGCTTGTAACCAGAGGTCTGGGCACGCACAGGAAGCCGCCGGCCCTTTCTTCTTTGTTTTGTGTTGTTTTAACCATCATTTTGTCAAGAAAATCAAGCGCCCTTGGTAAAATAGTTCGAAGAAAAACTGGAAAATTTTTTCCTGATTACAAGAGAAATATGCATTCCATGATAGAAAAGTTGAAAAATATAGAAAAGCACAAAGAAGATGGTAATCTCCTCACCACCCCCTCCTGGAGGGGCATTTCAGGGCATCTCCTTCCTGGATAGGCAAGGTTTTAAACATCAAGAGCCACTTGCCAGGGCTGGTTGTTTTGGCTAGAATGGCCCCCTCCACACCTCCCGGTAACTACCCCCTCCACACCTCCCAGTAACTGTCCCAGGCTTCACTTGTTTGGAACAATGCAGTTGAGGAGACACAATCCAGGATTCTGGTTAATACACAGCTGACATCTGGGTCAGATAATTCTCTGCTGTGGGGCAGCCTCCCCAGCCTCTACCTGCTGCCAGTAGTACCCCCCACCCAGTTGTGACAACCAAAAATGTCCTCATACATTGCCCAATGTTCTCTAGGGAACAAGACCACTCCTGGGTGGTGCCCACTGATAAAGAGTTATCATATACACCACTAATTTCCAGAGATTATAATGCAATATAATATGTATAATACAAAAATTACATTGAATTCTTTTTTAAAATCACCTCTCCCCCACACCTACCCAATTCCAAAAAGGATTGTAGGCAACTTCCTTAAATTAATCTGCTACAATGAAATTTTAAAAATAAATAACAGGAGATAAGGGAAAATGGAAAGTAAGAGTAGCTTAGTAAAACAAATCAGTGGTAAAAATAATATACCAAACTCCCCCAGGAGGAGGCTTGGCACAGTGACTGGAAAGGACTGCATGTTTTATTCATAGCTTCCAGCCCAGAGGGAAACTTAACTGGTTGCTTAGGAGAAGTCCAGCATCCCTAAAATTTATATCCTGGGTTCTCAGAGAAGAACCATAGTGTGAACTGGTAAAAACAAACACTGTTTTCCCAGTAAATGGACATTTGTCCAGTGGCTGTTTACATCCCTTAGTATAATCAGGAACATAAGTGAGCGTCTCTTTGGCTCATTGATCCAATATCTGTTGAAAGGCCACCGGGCACATGACATTGTGCTGGACACTGGAGACACCAAGATGCCCCAGCCCCCTGGGATCCCTGGAAAAATGTGGTCCATGGCACTCAGAGAAGGGAGGGGTTAATTGTGTTTGGGGACTGGCTTCACACCACACGTGCTGTGTCAAAGGTGAATAGGAGTTTGAAGACAGAGAAACAGGAAGGGCACTCCCACAGGGAACAGAAGAAACAAAGGCCCAGAGGCTTTTAAGCAGGTGACTTTTTTTTTTTTTTTGGCAACAGCTTCATTGAGCTATAATTCACATGCCATACAGTTTACCCATTTAAAGTATACAATTTAGTAGTTTTGGTGTATTTACAGTTGTGCAAAAATTGCCATAATCGATGCTAGAACATTTCGTCACCGCCCCAAAAGAAACCCCATACCCTTTGCTTATCACTCCGCACCCCATGCCACCCCCTGGCAACCACTAATCTACTTTCTGTCTCTATGAATTTACCGATTCTGGGTACTTCATGTAAATCAAATCATATGATGCAGTCTTTCGTGACTGGCTTTTTCACTTAGCATTATGTTTTCAAGGTTCATCCATGTCATGGCATGTTATCAGTACTTCCTTTTTATGGCTGAATAATATTTCATTTTATGGACATACCACATTTTGTTTATCCATTTGTCAGTTGATGGGTATTTGGATTGTTTCCACTTTTTGGCTATTGTGAATAATGCTGCTATGGACATTTGTGTTCAGGTCTTTATGTGGGTGTATGTTTTCAGTTCTTTGGGTACATACCTAGCAGTGGGATTGCTGGGTCATGTGGTGAGGCAGATGACATTTTACACTGTGGTGACTAAGAGTCTTGTGAATCTCACTTAACTCGGTGCTGCTTAAAGCACACCATCTGGTTAGAGCAACCCCAGAGGAACAGTAAGACACCAGCCCTCATGGGATCCGGTGGCTTGCCAGAGCACAGTGGGAATGTATGAGGAAGGAGAAGTAGAGGACTTGCCAGCACGCGTAGCATCACTTGAAGCTCTTGGTAAAAACAGAACCTCATGGGCCTGGATCCAGAGCCACTGATTCCATAGGTCCGGGTGGGGCCCAGGACTCTGTGTTTGTAATACGCTCGCCTGGTGTCCTGGTCAGATATTGAGCAACCCTGCTCTGGACGGTGAGCACCAGAAGAGCAGGTACCTCGGCACCAGGTACACAGTAGGTACTCAAATGGTCTTTGAACAAACAAGTGTAATCCTTTTTATTATCAGGGAAGGGGGTAATATTTAAAGATTCTGTGAGACAGTCTGAGCAAGTTCCATTTTGGCTCTAGCTTTGCATGTGTAGGGGAAGTTGTGATGCTAAGATATTCTCCTGTTCACGCCATATAAACAGCCCACAAGTAGAGAGAACAGTAGGGGTAAAAACTTCCCTGAGCCCCAGGAAGGGGCCAAAGGCAGAATCTTTGCCATCTGTGGCCTCCTTGGCAGGCCCCCGAGCTCCCGGAAGGCCAGAGCCTATCATCCTTGAGTCCTGGGGTCCAGCCTCAAGGAGGGACTCGGCTGGCATGTGAGGTCAGCACTACAGCTGCCCACCCCATCCTCCCCACCGGAGAGGCTTGGGAAGAGCTCCGGCCTGCCTGATGCAGGGACCCAGGCCAGCCAGCCCTGTAGCTTAGGTGAGCAGCTGCAGGAGGAAGTCAGAGCTGGGCCCATGGGTAGTGCTGGCCCCTGTAGGTGGCATCCATGATCTGTCAAGCTGCCTTGGCAAAGGCACCAACTCTGTCCTCCCTGTCCCCAGGTCTAGGTTCCACCCCCAGGGAACCTTGCCTCCTGCCCCCAAGTCAGGTCCAGGCTCATGGGGAGAGTGCAAGGGCTACACTGACCCACAGAGGGAAGGTATTCGGGGGGCGCCTCACACTTGGGCCTGCTGCTGACTCCCACCATTGGAAAGCCATTCCTTCATGTTGTAAGATCGTTAGAATATATATCATTTCAGGTTGGGTGTGGTGGCTCACGCCTGTAATCGTGGCATTTTGGGAGGCCAAGGTCAGAGGAACGCTTGAGGCCAAGAGTTCCTGGGCAACATAGTGAGACCCTGTCTCTAAAAAAAGTGAAAAAAAACTAGCCAGGTGTGGTGGTGCACACCTGTAGTCCCAGCTACTCTGGAGCCTGAGGCGGGAGGCAGGAGTTTAAGGCTACAGCGAGCTGTGATCACGCCATGTATCCCAGCCTGGGCAACAGAGTGAGCCCCTGTCTCAAAAAAAAAAAAAAGAGCATATACCACTGGTGAGCACTTAGTGAGGTACTCCAAGGACCAGACCTAGGTCTGGGCACTTGGCGCCCGCTGTCTGGCCTCCACCTCGATCCACTAGCGAGGCCTCTTAGTGATCTGCATTTTGCAGTTGGGAGTAGGGAGGCCTAGTGAGTCTGTGTAGCCCTCGAGCAAGAGACTGGGCCGGAACAATGTTTACTAGTAACTTTCACCTTCTGTGTCAAAAGGCAGGGCAGCAGTCTCATGCATTATGAACATCTCAGGTAGATTATGAACATCTCATGCATTATGCTCTGTCGGGAGCAGAGGGTGGACAGCCAGTGGGTGTGAAGGTCCCTGCAGGGCTGAGCTGGGAGGGATGGAGCAGCTCCTTGGGTCACACCCTTCATTTTGTCAGTGGAGGCCTAGAGGCCTAGAGAGGGCAGGACTCCCACCTAAGATCACACAGCAAATGAGCAGCAGGGAAGCAGCTAGACCCCCATGGCCTGCTCTGCCCACCCCATTACTCTTGGCTCCTCCCGGCAGGACAAGAGGGGACCTGGGAGTCAGCTTTGGCCAGGGCCCACCCTGCAGGGTGTGAGAGGGATGCTTGGGGTCAGAGGGCAAAGCTAGCCCTTCCAGATGCTAAGGAGGGTGAGATACAGTGGGGCAGAGGCTTCATTCAGTCATGTACTTATTCATTGTAGAATATTGATTGAGTCTCTGCTGTAAGCTAAGCACTGTTCAGAGGTTTCTTTCCTTGGGCCATCTGTGTCATTCTCATCAAGACAAAGTGGTCTCCTCTCCACATTTCTGGTGATTTGGCTTCCCCTTGTGCCAAGCTCCAGAGGACGCCCCACTCTCCTGGGCAAGAACCAGGAGCAGGTGCAGCTGGGTACTCGCCCCAGGGGGCTATGGCGGGAGCCAGCATCGCCTCGCTGGGAGCCAGTTGCCACCAGCTCCGCCGTCCAGACTGAGGCGTCCACCCTGGCTGCAGTGCCTGCCCAGGCCTCAGGCTGGTCCTGGCCCAGAGGCTGTCAGCCTGGAGCAGCCAGTGATGCCTCAGGGGATGGCCAGCACGGGAGGCTTGTGCATCCTTCTTCATTAATAATGAATGGCCGGACGCTGCCTGTGCCTCACCCCGGTCGCCTAATTGACTTGGTGGGAGCCGCAGCAGCCCGCGGCGTGCAGACCAGGAGCCGGCTGCAAAAGCAGCTGCTCCCCAGACACCCTGAGCCGTTGCCCCAGGAGAGTCACAGCGGCCCTGCTCAGCCCTCAGGCCACTGCTGGGGGCTCAGCAAGCCACGAGGACAAGGACGCACCAGAGGGAGCCCTCCCTTCTCCCAGCAAAGGAAGCAATCACGCTCATCGGGAATAACTCGCCGCCCGGCCCTGCCAAGCACTTCTAGGGACTGCTGGACTGGGGACCCAGGCAGAGCTGGACCAGGGTGCGGACAGAGGAAGGACCTACGGAGATGAGAGAGACTTGAGAGGGGAGAGAAAATGCGCCCGCGCCTCCCGGCTTTTGGCTCCTCTTTGATAAGGTCTTTTCTGGCACAGTCCTGGAAATCTGATCCTTTCCCTCGGAGACTGCACAGGCTTTTTCTTCGTTGTTGCCTTCGGAAATCCTCACTCCTGAGGGAACGCCTTGTAGCTTCCTCGCCTTCCAGGATAAAGTCTTGTCCCAGAGGGAGAAGAGTGTCTAGGGACAGGTGAATTCTGAGCCAGGAGGCAGGGGCTGAGTGAGGGCCAGCATGCAGGTATCCTTCGTGTGCTCAGAGCACAGCCTCAAGGGCCGGGGCCCCGAGGAGCGGCTGGGCCGGCCGGCAGCCAGCAGCCCCAGCCTGGGCTCCCGTGGCCGCTTCCGCGCCGTGGCCATGGTGGCCCGGAATCTGGGACAGCTGTCGGTGCAGAGCCTCCTGTGCACCGGGGACACCAGTGTGAAGCAGCACGGGATGAAACATAGGTACGAGGGGCAGATGGCTTTGCAGGGTGGGGGCTGTCCTCCCCACCTGCCCACCTTCGAGAGTCCAGACAATCTGCAAATCCCTGTTTATCAGACTTGGCAGTTGGTGCTGAGAGGCCTGAAGGGGCTGCAGACTTGATCAGAGAGAAAGCTGGGGAGGGAGGCCCACCCCCCACACTCGTCCTTTGCACCCTCCCCACGTACAATCACAGCACCTGGAGCCAAGTGGGGGACTGAGCCCAGATGGAGGTGTTGGGTTTGAAGAGGTTTAAGCTACCCTTTTCAGTTATTAGGATGGACTCTCTTAATACTTTTCAAGTTGGCACCAATACCAGCTATGAACCCAGACTGTTCTCAAATACAACTAGAACTGTCTGGGGCTAGTTGGACCCCATGTAAAAACAATGTCATCTGAGCCGGCACCTCCTGGAGATGAGCTCTGGAATGGCTCCTTGGGTCCTGCCCCTGCGCCCAAATCCCTTCCTTCCCTGGGGAAGTTTGATGTTCTTTAATGAACCTCTGGGGTAAAAACTTTTGGTCTCATCCACTAAGCTTAGTAAGGACAATCCAGAATGAAATGCTCTACTCTGGAAGTTCTGGGGGTTTATATCTTTCGTTAAGTAGGTATCAGAAAGAGTATTTGGGTTTAGAGATTTTGACCAACGATTTTATCATTATGTCAAGTTTTAATTAGAGGGAAGAAATCTGTAGGAAACGATTTTCGTGTATGGAAAGTTTCGAGTGTCCGCGTGTCACAACAATGACAACAACAAAATATATATGTGTGTGTGTGTGTGTGTGTGTGTGTATATATATATACATAAAAAAGGGCTGTCCGGGAAGTATCCAGCCAGGTAACTATTCTCATTATATTAACAATGGCTGGATATGTCCCGGACAGCCCTCATATATATGTGTGTATATATATATTTTTTAAAGTTTAGATGCCTGTTACCTGCTGCAACCAGTCAATCCTAGGATCATCAAAGGAGTTAATACAAGTGAGACTATTTCTAAACATATAAAGCACTATGTAAATGGAAATTGTGGCTCTTAACATTGTTTCCCTCCTAAGACCTACTGAGGAGTAGTTCTCAAACAGCGTGAGTGCTCAAGGTAACCATGTGTATGCATATGTGTGTGCACATACACACGTGCACACCGGAGGCAGGGAGGGCCAGCCGGCCAGTGAAAGGCAGTGTTCGTTGTGCCAGTGGGTTTGCAGTCTGAGGACCTGGGTTCAGATCCCAACCCCAACATTTCCTGACTGCGGGACCCTCCTCTGCGATGGAGGAGCAAGCAGAGCCTGACATCTGGCAAGGCCTGGGGAGCTTTCCTTGGTGCTGTCAGGGAGGGAGGCAGGTTAATATCTCTGTAGGATGAGGCATGGTTTCTCAGCGGCTAAGACGGGACTCAGAATCCAAAGCATGCCCCATCAGGCACCCCTGCCAAGCACCTCTCCCACCCTGCCTTGTCGGGGGCCTGCTCACAAGTTGCTCCACTGTGATTGTCCTAGGGCCACAGCTGGGCTGCAGGGTGGGGGCTGCAGGGACTGAGGGTGGGTCTGATCCCATCTACCCCCCACCCTGACTCTGACCGCCTCCCTAGGAAGCTGGCCCTCCCCAGCGGCATGCTCCAGGCACAGCTGCTAGTGACTCAACACAGCCTGCAGGTGCATGCCACACTCTTGCCAGAGGGCCAGAAAGGTGCTCAGTGCAAGGCAGGGGGAGGCCAAGCCTGACAAGCGAGCGAGGAGCCAGCATTTAGTTCCAAGGTTCTGACCCCAGGGCCTGGGCTTCTCACCCCCAAATTATACCCCAACATCGTCCCAAAACAAGTCTCTGGGACCCTGCCACTACCAGCTGCAGTTGGAAGATGAAGATCTGGAAGCCCAGGCCCATCCTTAAGGAGCCCTGGAGCCCAAAGCGGGACAAGCTGCTGCACAGTGCAGCACATTATAGCAGACAGGCAGCGAGATGCTAATGGAAAACGCCTGTCTCCCTCATTCCTCAAAGCAGCTAACGAAGGTGATGTTGCTTTCTTTTCACCTGATCAAATTTCTGTCCTCTGCCCGGATGGCTGAAGTGAAAGGCCCTGAACTCCTCTTTTTAAAAGGGTCTGTAATTTCCTGGAGCCTTCCAGCTCTGGCCCTTCACAAAGTCTGAAGTGCAGTCTGTAGGGGTGTGACGCGTTCAGTGGCTGTGCGATGGGCATTAGCGCTTTCTTCTGGCAAAGCTTATGTCTGTGTGTCCTCATTAGCCATTTTTCCAGACCAGTAAAGAGGCAAATTAATGAAGACCAAGAGTATTTGGGTTTAGAGATTTTGACCACCGATTTTATCATTATGTCAAGTTTTAATTAGAGGGAAGAAATCTGTAGGAAATGATTTTCGTGTATGGAAAGTTTCGAGTGTCCGCGTGTCAGCAGCCCCTGCCAGACCAGGCTGAAACGTGCAGTGCATCCCACCCCACTGAGCAGCCGTCTCTGCAGAGCTTTCTGCCTGGAGGAGCCCTGTCCCTTCTCATTCCTTCTCCCGAGGCCTGGCAGCGGATGGCAGAACTAATACCATCATTTTAACAGGGAAGCAAGTTGAGCAGGGTAATTGCAGCATCGTGTGTGTCCTAGTTTTGTTAAATTATTCCTTTGGGTGGTGGGTGGAAAGGCAGCTGAAGAGCCAGACACCCTGGTCCCCGCCCTGGCACAGGAGGAAACTTGGAACCCATTTGGGGAAGCGGGTCTGTTTCATGTCAATCAAGCTGGGAACAGATAAGAATCAGGGAGCAGGAGCCACTTCGGCCAACCCTCCCCAAACTGGCAGGAAAGGGCATCTTTGCTCTTTAGCCCCAGATGTGGGTGGGCTCAGCCTCTGGTTTGGTGTCCTCACCTGTCCACTGCTAAAGCTGCTCCATCCCGCTGAACATGCAGCACGTTCTGGCATTTAGTTCTGCACTGATAAGAGGGAAATTTTCGGGATACATCTAAAACCTGGCCTTCAACAGAGCCTGGTCAGGACGTTGCTCCCACAGGTCCTCGTGGAAGTGGTCTTGCAGAGGTAGGGGCCCAGCCTCTCTTCTGGGCACCTGGATTTATCTAGACCAGGCACCCAGTGGGGTCTGGGGTCTGCAAAACCCAGACCTCGCAGACAAAGTCCTGAGGGTATTCATGTTTGTGCATATTTCCAGGGAAGGGGCCTTTATCAGTTTCCCTAAGGGGTCCATGACCCCAAGGCAGCTGAGAGCAACTGATCAGAACCTTTGGTTCTTTTGCTTCATTATTGGACCCCTTCTAAGCACCTTTGTAATTTCTCACCACAGTTTCTTTCTAGCTAGCATGCGAAAAATTACCTAAACTACTAAATAGACCTGGCTTATGTAGAATGTATACGTGACCCGGTTGGCCGTTTCTTTCTAGTGACCGCAGACACACATCACTCTGGCTTGGAGCATGTAAGCAATACTCAGGGTACTGTTCGATTATTTCACAGATTTATAAGGGGGAAAAGAAAAACAAAAGGAAACTTCAATTCCCTTTTGACACAGTAGTAGTTAAAGCCTGTTCAATCTGTCTGCTGTTGTTTTTGTATGAGGAAGCATCCACCCTGCCATGTCCTGTGCTGCGTCTCCCTTGGCCACCCTGCCCCTTTAGGAAACAAGACATGTATGAGTCAATGTCTGTGACCTATGCCCTGGGAACATGCATCATTTCGTTTAATCCTCATGGCAACCCACATGAGAAAGGCAGCATTGTGAGCCCATTCTGTAGATGAGAACACTGAGGCGTCAGGTGTTTACACAAAATGCCCAGGATCATCTGGCCAGGAAAGTTGAACCAAGATTTGAGCTCTGGCTTCAGAGCCACTGCTCATAGCCACTGCCCAAGCCTCCCCCTTCCTGAAAGAGGAACCAGCTGCTCATATGTTCTCCTTTAGAGGAATCCCAGCATGCCCCACAGGAGCAGTAGGCTGGCAGCTGGGCTGGCTTTAATGGGAAATTTTTAAATAAACCTAGGTCATTTAAAACTACCTTCAATTTGGTGACACATTCAACTGTTTTCAAATTGCTTGAAAGTATTATATTCACTCATGATATAGGTGAGAGCCAGGTGTCTTGTAACCAGGGAAACTGAGGTTGTGGAGGGTCAGAGTGGACCCGTGTCAGCAGGGAGTGGTCAGTGTCAGGCTCCAGCCCACACCACCTTCCCAGGGGCCAGGCTTGGATAGAAAAGGAATAAACTGAGGACACAGCATCAGCTGAAGTTAGAAGTGTGGTGGCCCCAGGGAAATTCCAGGGCCCTTGAGGGAAGAGGCTGGGCTTCTCCCTCTGGCATCCCTCGCAGCTCTCCGACTCCCACAGGATCCCACGAGGGAAGTGGAATCTGACCCCAGATGGGTCAGGGCCTGGCTGTGGCTGTGAGACCCACCCAGCCACTTGTCAACTCCACCATCTGGGCAGATCACGCCCTGGGTCCCCCATAAACAGGATGGGGTGGGGTGCCACAGCAGTAAGGTGTGTGAGCCGGGAGACAACTACCTGGGCGGGATCCCAGCTCCTCCATACGTGGGAGTCGTGACATCACGACACACACAGTGCCTGTGCACAGAGATGCAGGGAGGATCCGGTGACGGGCTGCCTGCGGGCTGCCTGGCCTGCTGCTGCCCCTGAGGGCTCCCAGCCGGCCTGGGCCAGGGAAGATGGGCATGCCAGTCCTCAACCACCTCCCAAGGACGCTACTGATGGCCCGAGGCCCCTTCCTGTGGACTCTGGGAAGCACCCATGGGGCAGACGCCTCCGTGGCCCCATGACAGAGCCCCAGGCAGCCATGCCTAGTCAGGAGCTTGTGCTGCCAGGCTCTGAGGCTCTGTCGGGCCTGGCTGTGGTTACAACAAAGGCGGGATCGGCCTTGCTGGGAACCGGCACCCCCACAGCGGAGCTCTCAGCAACCCCTGTCGGAGGGGCAGATCCACAGGTCATGTGGTCCAGGTGCAGTGAGAATGTCTTCTACCCCGTCCTCAGAGACAAACAGAATCATAAATGTGGCCTCTAGAGAAGAGGGAAGAGGAGACTTCTCAGCGAGGGGATGCCCTGCAGACAGCACCACAGGGCTCAAATCAGCCACACTTCGGCCCGTGAAACAAGACGGCATCCCTACACATTATTACAGGTCACCAGCAGGGCCCATACCAGCAGCATGGCCATGCCCTGGTGTGGGCCAGGGGACAATTGGCACTTCACCCCAGCGGCCAGGGAGCAGTGGCCTCTTTCCAAAGTTCCCAGTGCCTTTCAGAGCCTCAGGACACATATAGAGCGGGGAGGGGGTCTGGCTGGTGGGGCCTGCTCTGGCGCTGAGAACTCACACAGCATTTGTTTTTCAGGAACCTGGGCAAGTCCGGCCTGCGGGTCTCCTGCCTGGGGCTCGGTGAGTCAGGGGAGCGCTGGGTGCGGCCCCAGCTAAGGAAACAGGGACTGCAGGGCCAGGCATGGGCTGAAGTGGGCCCCCCAGGGAGGTGGGGGCCTGACCTTTAGCACCCCTAGGAGGTAGCTGCACCCAGAGCCCAGGATTCTGGGGGCTGGGTTGCCATGGCAATAAAGAGGCAGGCAAGAGGGGCCTGGGAGAGAGAGGGGGACACAGATACAGCCTTGGCAGAGCAGGCAAGGGGAATACTGGGGCCCTTTGCACAGGCAGCCCCCTACCCCAAACCACAAAATCAGAGAAACTCCTGGCCCCGGGTATGCCAGGAAGACCTCTTTCCCCCCAAGACCAGGCTCAACTTCACGAGAGAGTCCCTTGTGAAGGGCCATCGGGTTTTGCACTTTTCCTCTCTCTCCACACGGGAGCTCTGTTCCCAGAACGTGCTGTTCTCCACCTCATGCTGCACACGATGTACCCTCCCACCCTGCCACCCCACCCGCCTGTCCTCGTCCCAGCAGGAGCACGAGGACGTGGCTGTCAGACCTTGCATGTTTTCAGGGAGCCATCCCTCATGCTGTCCCCTGCAGCATGTCCCTGCGATAGGACTCGCATCAGCATGAGTCATGGCGAGTGTTTTCAAAGGCCCCATGCCTCCAGGGCCTGCAGCTGGCTGCCTGCTCTAGAGCCTTTTTTCCCCTCAATCTGGTGGCCCCAAGAGAGTCTTGCCCTGAAGGCCAAGTGCACATAGACACCAAGGACACACTCACCGCAGAGCAGCACAGCACGGCCACCTGTCTGCCCCCGGGCCCTGCACCCTGAGGTCTGGCACCCACTGGGGGGAATCTGGCTCCCTGGAAGGTTCTCTAACTCAAACCTGTGTGTCTTCTTCCAGGAACATGGGTGACCTTTGGAGGCCAGATCACTGATGAGGTAAGACAAGGCTCCTTCAACACCCCAACCCCCCATGAGGGCTCCCCCAGGCACTTGGTTAAGTCTGCTGCCTGAACCAGTGAGCATGTGCTCCGGGGAGCTGCAGTGGCAGCCTCCCTCTTTCTGTTTTGTGAGGGGGCCCCGCACCTGTGGGACACCAGAAAGGTGAGCAGCAATGGCCAAAGAAGACGCCAAGTTGGGTGCCCCCACCTAGGACCTGGGTGCCTTGGGGCCTCAACAAGTCCCCAAAGCTCCCTGGAACTTAGAGTACTCACATGTGTGACAACTATTCCACAGGTAAGCAGACTTCAGAACATTCTCCAAATTATAAAGCCAGATGCAGATCTAAGCTGCCCTGCAGAGTACACCTGCATGAGTTTGAAACCTCAACAAATACCTGTTGGGGTCATTTAGAATGCAGCTTCTGCAATTTTTGCCACAAGCTGAAGAATCTGAGTAGATTTACATTTCACCGAGCTCCGAACTGCATGTTTCCTGTAACTGTCACGAGGCATATCCATCACAGTCGAATGTATTTGCTGGGGCTTCTGTCAGTTGGGGTACAAGGGTGAACGCCAAGAAAACACCTGTGCACTTCCAGCGCCTCTGGGTCTCAGAAGGGGAGGGATGGAGTGTTCCCACACTGGTGTGTGCTTCTGGACAGCGAGGTCCAGAAGTATCTTAGAAATGAGAGCAGTGGCATTTGCTCAGAGAGCTCTGGGCATCTGCACAAGAAGTGGTTTTCACGTTCGCCCTACTTACTGTTGGAAAGGTTGCATTTAAAAATTAATAAGTGAGTTGATTCGAGACCTCATTAGCTGTGATTGCTTAGTTCATTTTCCAAGGAAAAGCTTTGCTTCTATCAAAATTTAAATGCATGCACTTTGTGTTTGGGGTCATTTTTATTTTTAAGACAGTAGCTGGTCATAGAACCATTTGCCCCTTGCTTTGAGGTTGCTGGATAGGCTATCTCAGGGTAAAGTCAGGAGTTTTTAAGGTGAAGGGAATTGCCTTCCCTAAACCCACCAGATTGGTTCTTTCAGACGTGTAGGGCCCATGTGGTTCTCTCCAAATAAGTCTTGCCTGATTCAGCCTTGTTTTTCTTTCAGTGTGATTACTAAAGCAGTTGGTGGAAGGATTCTATACAGGAGTGTAACTTCATTTCCAAATAGCATTAGCTGCGTGGCATGTGATGTCCTTATGGGAAACATACAAAGACGGGCGAGAACCATCCACTAGGTGATTTTCTCACCAGCAGCTCAGTCACACCCTAAGAGTGTTGACTCATGATACGATGGCAGCCCCAGTTGGCCCTGGCTCTACGGCATCTCCCCGAGGAACATAGTGACATACATGAAGAGGCTGGAGGTCATTTCTAGATGACACCAAGCTGGAAGAACAAAGGATACAATAGATGAAGAGTCAGGGTTCTGAAAGGTTGTGGCAGGTGAAAAATGGCTGAGTGAAGGGGCAAGAATTTTTGTATTAAATCCTACAGTTAGTGTCAAAAAAAATCAATACATCAAGTATGACGGGCCCACCTGGCTGCAGCCTGGATGAAGAACACTGAGGGTTTTATTCCTTAGTTGGCTGCCTGCTCGGTCTGAACCAGTAAGGAAGCAAGGACCATCCTGGGCTGCTTTTTTTCTTTTTTGTTTTTAATTTTTTATTAAATATATGAAACAAAATTTACCATTGTAACCATTTTTAAGTGTGCAGTTCAATGGTGTTAAGTACATTCACATTGCTGTGCAACCGTCACCACTATTTTCAAAATTTTTCATCACCCCAAACAGAAGCTCTATCCCCTTAAGCAGTAACTCCCCTAACCTACTTCCTGTCTATGAATTCCACAGCCTCTTTTTGTAAATAAAGTTTTATTGGCACATAGCCACGCCCATTCATTTGGTCCTTGTCGGTGGCTGCTTTCACCCTACGAGGGCAGAGCTGAGTAATTGCCCCAGAGACTATCTGGCCCACAAAGCCTAAAGTATTTACTGTAGGCCCTTTACAGGAAAAGGTTTGATGTCCCCTGTTCTGTGGGATCGTGGCAGCCATCTGCCAGTATCTGCAGGGCTGTTGTGTAGACAAAAGCTCAGACC
This sequence comes from Daubentonia madagascariensis, assembly GCA_023783475.1. NCBI lineage: Eukaryota > Metazoa > Chordata > Mammalia > Primates > Daubentoniidae > Daubentonia > Daubentonia madagascariensis. The sequence continues at coordinate 8,813,410 of JAKFHU010001557.1, read as the reverse complement.
CATTCTGTGCCACACTAGGGACAAAACACAAGCTTGCGCAGGAGTGGGATGAACTTCCCAGTGAGGCAGGAGTGGCAACCAGCCTCATCTGGCACAGTGCAGAGTCCACAGTTTATAGGACGCCATCACGTTCTCAGCTGATTCGCACAAGAAGCCAAGGAGGGAAGCAGGCAGTGTTAGTAAACCTAAGACCACGTGGCCCCATGCGGGAGCTATCGGTCAGCGTCAGGTTCCCATCCCTCCCTGGGTGCCCTCTCTGTGACCTGACACTGCAGCTCAGGCAGAAGTGCCCTGTCATAAGCGTGTGTTCAAGACAGGCTGGGCCATAAACGTTTAGTAAGAGCAGCGGCTGAGAACCTTGCGTTTGTCGTATCATTTAATCCTATATCAGCCCGGGGAGGTTATTGCCGTTTCAAGGAAGCTGAGCCTCCGGGATGTAAGCAGGTGCCAGAGGTCACACATGGGTGGCAAAGGGGGATCCCCCCTGGGGCTCTTTGCCTCAAAGCCCGTGGCCAGCTTTCAGCTCCGGGGTAGCCCTTCTGGGGTGGAGATGGAGTCCTTGTCCCTGAGGTGGGGATGACAGGGAGGTGACCTATATATCTGCTAAGGTTTAATTTCTGGTACTCTGACACTGGAAAGAACCAAAAAGTCAAAAATAAAGGCTCCACGAAATCAACTAGGACGCCCCAACACAGCACAAGTCTTTAGAGATCACATTTTGAAGAACAACATGGGAAAGACCCACGAGAGAGCTCATGGAAAATAGAGCACATACGTGTGTACACGTAGATGTACATTAGAGTTGCCATTTTACCGGGAAACAGCATGTATTCACATAGGAAAACTTGGAGGAGGAATTACACGAAAATCATAGCCATAAAAAATATTAATAAGAAAGCACAGCCCTAAAAATCCCACTTCCCTCATTGTCTTTCTTGTCTCCAGCCATCCAAGGTGCTCTCCTGGGTGTAACTGGAATTGTACTTATGTCTTCCCTTTTGCTCGGGCACAGAGGACGTCAGGACTGCTACTCCTGCTGCCTGGCAAGCCCTCAGGGCTCTGTGGTGGCTGCAGGTTCTGTGATTACCTGGGCTTTCCTCCTCCGTGGAGGGAACGAGGTGTGTTCGGGGGCATCGTGCCCTGGAGTCGGGGCTGTTGAGTGCTTTGTTCTTAGTCTGTGAGCAAGAGGAGGAGGCCTCCCTGGGGTGGGCAGAGCAGAGCCAGAAGTAGCCAGGGCACTGAGGAGGCAGTGGGAGTGGCCAATCCGGAGGCCACCAGAGCCAGCTGGAAGATGCCTCCATTCGACTCATGCTTGCTGAGCACCTGCCAAGTGCCAGGTTTCTGCCTGCTTTCTGCCCCTTTCAGGTCTCTGTCTTTCTAGCAAGGGGGACAGCTGGTGAGGAAGTAGGCACGTCACCATCTCTGATGGTTAAACGTGCTATGGAGAGTGTATGAGCTTCCTGTGGCTGCTGTAACAAATAACCACCAACAGAGTGGCTTAAAACAACAGAAATGTATTCTCTCACAGTACTTGGGGCCAGAAGCCAAAATCCAAATCCCGGAGCCTAAACTGAGGTGTCAGCAGGGCGTGCTCCCTCTGGGGGCTCTAGGGCAGAATCCTTCCTGCCTCTTCCTCTTCTGGGGGCTGCTGGCATTCCTTGGCTTGTGGATACATCACTCCCATCTCGGTCCCCAGGGTCACATTCCCTTCTCCTCCTCTGTCCAAATCTCCGTCTGCCTCTCCCAGGGTCACCATGGTGGCATTTAGGGCCCACTTAGGTAATCCAGGCCAATCTTCCCATCTCAAGATCTTTAATATAATTCCACCTGCAAAGTCCCTTTTTATACCTAAGGTAACATTCACAGGTTACAGGGACCTGATATTTTGGGGTAGGGGACATTATTTAGTTGACCACAGAGAACAAGAACATAGAGAAGGGAGGACTGGTGTGTGGGCTCCTGTTGCTACCGGGCAGTCAGGAGGTGGAGTTGGTGAGTGAGCCATGGGGTGCTGCAGGAAGGGAGCCTTCCAGGGGCCAAGGGGACAGCAAAAGTGGAGCCCTAAGGCTGAGTGTTGGGGGGACAAGGGGGTTCAGGAAATAAGGGTCAGGGTACAGATCTGACAGGGACTTTGGCTTTGATCGTCTGTGGGATGGAAGCCACTGGAGGATTTTAGCAGAGGAAATTTGACCTGCCTTAAAAGGACTTCAAAGGCTCACCTGGCTGCTGTGCCAGGAATAGCCAGTCAGGTGGGGCTGCTCAAAGTTTAATGCGTGCACGAGTCCCCTGGGATCTGCTTAAAATGCAGACCCTGACGTGGCAGGTCTGGAGTGGAGCCTGGAGTCTGCATTTCTGGTGCCGATGCTGCTGGTAAGGGACCATGCTTTGCCTGGCGAGGGCACAGGGGGCAAGGACGGAAGCAGAGAGAGTTAGGAGGCAACTGCAAGAGACCAGCCGAGAGCGGCTGGGGGCTCAGAGCAGGGTGGGGCGCTTTGGAGGTGGAGAGATCAGTCAGATCCGGAATCTGTTTACAAGAGGGAGCTGACAGTGGTGCCTGAAGTCTTACGCTGGAGCGAAAGGCAGATGAGTCGAGGAGGGCACCCAGGAGCTTGATCTGAGCACAGGGTGGGCAGGACCTTGAGGAAGCAGATGCTGCAGGCTGCCCTCCCTGCACACCAGCCCCTCTGCCTGCAGCACCCCTCCCCACCCACTTTCCCCTTGCCTGCCCAGCAAACTCCTAAACACCCTTCAAAACCCAGCCCTGAAAATTCCAACACATGCTACCACACACCGATGAATCTTGAAGACATTATGTGTGGTCAAATAAGCCAATCACAAAAAGACAATGTATGACTCCACTTATACAAGGTCCTTAGAGTAGTGAAATTCCTGAAGACAAAAATGTAGAATGGCAAGTGCCAGGGGTGGCAGAGGGAATGGGGAGTTAGTATTTGATGGAGACAGAGTTTCTGTTCTGGAAGATGAAAAAGTTTGGGAGGTGAATGGTGGTGAGGGCTGCACAGCAATATAAGTGTGCTTTTTTGTTATGTATATTTTACCATAACTTTAAATTTTTTAAATAAATACAGCAAATTTATTTAACTTTAAAAAAGAAGTTGAAAGAGCTCTCCATAAGCTGGCATGGATTGGTTTCCAGATGTATTATAAGCAAAAAAAATCAAAGTGCAAGAGAGTATAGCGTGCTACCCTTCTTGTAAGAAAGGTGGGAATATAAGAAAATATACCTGTGTCTGAAATACAAAAACTAAAACAAAAAACCAAGCCCTGAGTCCACTCCTCTCAGATGCCCTGCAGAAGGGTACATGTGCACTATCCATGGATGTGGCCCCATCAAGGCCACCATGCCCTCTTGGGCCTCACTCAGGCCTGGCTGGTGGGATGCATCCAGGTCTCTGACTCGGACAGACGAGGGTGAGGCAGTGAACAAGCTGTGTGTGCTGGAGCCTTGCCCGGGGAAGAAGGTGCCGGGGTCAGGGGAGATTCCTCAGAGCTCCCTCAGGTGGGAGCATCCAGGAGGAGGAGGCTCAGGGGGCAGCATGGCAGCCCCAGTGTATTTGGGACCATGCACTTGAGCTCCAACCAGGGAGACAGCACTCAGCCCTGCAGGTGGATCCAGAAAACTGGTGGCCTTGCCTCCCCCTGGGCTTCCTGACTCAAACCACAGCAGCTGACTAATCGGGGCTTAGCTCCAGGCTGCAGCTGCATATGTCTGGAATGTTTGGGGATTAGTGCTGACATCTCCAGGCCAGGAGATTTTTCATAGGCGCTCCCCCCCAAAAAATATCCTGGCTTTCTCGCTTCTCTTAGAGAATCAGGGGATCTGGTAGCACTAGGGCCCCTTTCCCACAGGCAGCAATTGGGCATGGGCCCTCCCCCTCAGCGGTGCCCACCCCAGAGGTCCCCACAGGACACTGTTCTTACTCTCCACACCTGCCTGGGCTCTGGGGCTTCCGAGCTCAGTATCAAGGGAAGCTCGGTGAGGCCATACCCGCTGGCTGCTGTTCTACAGTTCTTGAGGCTATTATGAATTTTTCACCCTGGCCTGGGCTTGCTGGGGAGGGAGGCCTGGTGCTCCGGGCTGAGCTTGCAGCAGTGTGACACTTAGGGACAGCAGCACTGTCCAAGGGGCCAGCAGCATTCGGGGCGCCTTCTTCTCCTGCCTCTTGGCAGGAGCTGTCATGCTTGCAGGTGGGCACCCAGGGCTGCTGGGTTCTCACCGCCATGACAGTAGTTCTTTCTTTGCTCATGGAGCACAAGCACATCCTGACAGCAGCCCAGGGAGCAAGGTCTGGTCGGTTGGCAGAGTGTTTAGATTGGGCAGCCATTCCTTAACCCTGCCTACGAGGCAGCCGCCACCATGGCACCTCTCACGCAGGGCTGGGGGCTCTGGGCACCGGAGAAACACCAGCAAGGCCAGAATGGCTCCCAGTCCTGTCACATACGAGCTTCCCCGTCTACAAAAACTAATATTATGGCCCTAATGCAGTTGCTGGGAAGGACCCGTCAAGAAACAGCCGAAGACACAGTTAGAGCTTTAATCATTCTACCAAGATCCATTGAGCCCCTACTGGGGGCTACGTTGCTTTGCTAGGGCAGCCACAACTTGGGTGGCTTAAAAGAAAAGAAATTTATTCTCTCACAGGTCTAGAGGCCAGAGGTCTGAAATCAAGTTGTCAGCAGAGCCTCACTCCCTCCAAAGGCTCCAAGGGAGAATGCCTCTCAGGCCTCTTCCTAGCTTCGGTGGCTGCTGGCAGTCCTTGCCTGTAGACACGTCACTCCAACCTCTGCTGCTCTTGTCGCATGCACTCTCTGTGTCTGTGTCTTCTCTTCTCATAAGGACATCAGTCATGTGGGATTTAGGGTCATACCCTAAAGCAGTATGACCTCATCTTGACTTACTACATTCACAAAGGTCCTATTTCCAAATAAGATCACATTCTGAGGTTCTGGGTGAATTGAGGGGGACACTATTTAACCCAGGACAGGTGCTAAGACCTGTGATGACCTCCACTGATGGGGTCCCTGCCCTCAAGAAATTCACAGTCTGTGGGCTGTTTCTTCATTTTACCTTCTTTGTTCTTCCCGATGGGTCTGTTACGAAGAGCTGCCTCCCTCCCTGTCCTACAGCAGGAGAGGGCACAGGAGAGCCAGAGAGACCTTGTCAGGCCCCAGGTGCAGGACCTGGCCACACGGGAGGCCTCCCAGGCCGCAAGGGTGGAGCCCCCGGGCCCTCCCCACTGGCAGGACAGCACCGGTGGTCTCATTTCAGATGGCGGAGCAGCTGATGACCTTGGCCTATGACAACGGCATCAACCTCTTCGATACTGCCGAAGTCTACGCGGCCGGCAAGTACGTGTCTTTTCTCGTGGGAAAAGCCGGTGCAGAGCGCCTGGGGAAGGCCAGCGCTCCGAGTATTCCCGCCATTCATGTTCCCAGCAGTGCTCCCCAATGCACCTTCCCCTCTGCCTTCTTTGTAAAACTCTAAACGGCTTTAGGAGGTATTGTTTTCTTGGGGCTGGAGTCCCAGAACACGTGGATGCTGGTCACTAGCTAAATTCCCCATGTGCCGTAGCCCTGGGGTGCCCAGAGTCCCCCTGGTGCCACAGATGCTATGCTTGGCAAGAGCCGTGACGAAGAGGTTGTCCTGGGCCCTTTTCACATGCTGGTGACCTGCAGCCAGCCCTGTACACCTGACGTTTTCATGTCTTCCTGGTGCAGTTAGGGCTGCAGGGAACACAGGCCCTCTCGGAGCTGGGAGAGCAGGCCCTGCCTGAATGCTGTGGGAAGCTCTTCCCATCTTGGCAGTGAACTTTCCTACTTAATTATGTAGAAGCTCAGCCCTCCTCAGCCAGGGCTGTTGGCTTCATTTTTAAAGACGGGCTGTAATCAAATCATCCACTCTCCTGCATCAGGTTTCCAAAAGTCAGCTTTTGCTTGTGAAATCATTTGTTGGCTCCTCTTCGTCCTCCTTCTGGCCCCCTCCTGCCTGGGGCGAGCCAACTTCCTGCCAGCTGGTCTAGCTGCAGCCTGGCCCGCCGTGCACTGCGGCTGCAGGGCCAGCACCTGCTGCATGGGGCTCCGGGTTGTTACCTGCAGCCTGCAGTGGGGCCCAGAGTGCCACACATCGGGGAACTCAGCTGGACCTTTGCTCGTGTCCCAGTGCAGAGCCTAGGGAGCAGCCAGCCCAGGGGGCCTCTGTGGGGACCCCCAAAGCCCTGCAGCCTGCTGCAGTAGCCTGCTGCCTCTCCTGATAGCACAGCACCCCCACACACACTGCCTCCAAACCTGCAGCAGCTTCCCACCAAAGTGAAATGCTTTCCAAAAAGGCAGATGAGCCAAGCTAAAGGGTCAGAGGTCAAAAAGCCCAGTGCACATGCCAAGCACAGGGGCACCGCCCACCCGGAGTGGAGCCTGCCTGCACACCCATTGATGCCTAGCCCAACAGGCGCCCTCCTGGGGAAGCTGGGTACTGCCTACAGAGGGAGGCAGGGAGAAGCTGCTCTGGGGCCAGGGCCAGGGCTGCCCCCTCAATGACCAGGGTGACTGAGGCATATCTTGCTGAGCCTTCTCCTGCTGACATTAGTTTGCATGCTTCCCAGAGAGCTGCAGGATTTCTGTGTGCCCCTGGAAGTCTCACCAAATTCATAGCCAGGACCACAGGCAACAGGCTTTGGTTAACTCATTGTCTGCAGCTCCTGTAGCCCCAGGACGACTGCTGGCTCTTCCCTCTGCCTCCTTTCCTTGTCCTTTGTCCGACAAATCAGGGACCAAGGAATAAAAGGACGAGGCCCAGGGCTGAGTGAGTTTCTGTGCATCTTGACCATAAATGAGGAGCATTCAGAATGTGTGCTAAACAGCTTGCAAATCAGAGCCCATTATTTCTGAGTGGATGACTCAGGCACTTTTATAATTGGAATGTAGCACAGGGTATGGATCATTCTCCGTCTGTTGTTTTTGCTCAGAAACATTTTGCTACAAGCAGAAAGTTCTTAAAAGTTTAATTCAGCACTGCCGTGCCAAGCGAGGCTGGAACGGCCCACCCGTGGCCCCGGCTAGCCCGTGTTTGGTGCAGAACCCGGAGTGATGCCAAGCAGAACAGAACTGTATAGCATCTGTCTCTGCTGTTCAAAAGCAGGAAACGAGAGCACGCACATGCACACATGTGCACGCACACACACCGTTTATGGTCTGAAAACAGAGGATGCGCCTGATGAATAATTTGCCTTTTAAAAAAGACACTTGTCTGGAAATTTCACCCACCTAACATTGCCAGGCATTTTCCCCAGTGAATTTTCAGCTATCCAGGGAAGTGGGATACTGGCCTTGCCGTGCAGGACATGGGCTCCTTCCTTGTCTCTCAGCATGCCCACGGCCACTCCCAGCCCCTCTGGCCGCCCCAGGCCTCGCCCCTGCCTGGAACGAGCTGCCTAGCCAGGGCAGGCGTTAATAGCCTGGCTCTCTGGCCCTAGTGGCATTTTCACAGAGGGGACCCGGAGGCTGACTGTCACCGTGGGGCTGGGTTTGACTTTTCTGTTAGGCTGTGATGAAATTCTGTGTCTCTCTCTCATGCAGGGCCGAAGTGGTTTTAGGGAACGTCATCAAGAAGAAGGGCTGGAGGTAACTGCTCTGCTCCCTCTGTGTCTGTCCCCACGTCATGCAGGGAAGGCAGGAAAGTTTGAGGCTGTTCTTTCCTATTTACCAATAGAGAGCCCCAGGTTCAGCCTCAGCAGCCCCTTGTGCAGTCTTGCTAAGGCCTGCAAGTTCCAAACTTTTTCTTGCTGGGAAGTGGAGAGGAAAATTCAGTTCCCTGAGAGCAGGAGGCGATTGCTCGAGAAAGTCAAGGGGAGGCTGACTGTGTTGCCCACCCCCACCCTACCTCTGCCCCTTCCACCTTTGTCCAAGCCCATCCCCAGGGATTCAGAGGGCCAGCGTCCCCACTGCAAAGTCTCAGGCCAAAAAGACCTGGAAGTGAGAACTCCCCGAATGCCCTGGGTGTGGCAGAAGGGTGCTGCTGCAGAGGGTCCGGGTGCAAGGCCCTTACACCCCATTGGCTGGAGCATTTAGGGCCAGAGGAGCCAGGGTGCCTGAGAGGGGAGTGGCTTGGAGATCCTGGTGGGTGGGAGTTGGACCCCACCCTCTGCCTTGTCCACAGGACCTTTAGCAAGTGTCTCAGCCTCTCCAGAGCTCACTGTCCCCGTCTGTAAGGGGATGAGTGTCAGACCTCCTGACAGGGCTGTCCTGAGGGTCAGTGGCCCCAAGTCTGTAAATCCCCTGCCAGGGCCAGACATGTCACAATCACCCGGGAAGCGGCAGCTCTCCAGCACAGACCCCAGCTGCATGTGTCCCTCGGGGTTGGTCCCTGGGAGATGGTGGAGCCCAGGGGCAACAGATCCGGAGCTGCCCCCCTTCCTCTCCCAGGCAGAGGTCCGCAGCCTCCTTGGGGCTGCTGGGCTCAGCTCTTGCCTGTACTTTGGTTCTCCCCAACCCGCTGGCCATAGCTTTATCTGAAGAGGCCGAGAAGCTCCAGTGCCTGCTGGGCCTCCATCCTCCTTCCCCTCTGGGGCCTCTCAGAATCCCAGCGCCGCTGGCCGGGCAGCCCAATCCCTCCAGCTTGGATCCCTGACCCCCTTCTCTTGCCCCATAAAAGTTGTTTCTTCTGGGCTCTAATGGATCCCAAAATAAATTCCTCCTCAACGCGTAATCAAAGGAAATTGCACATATTGGCAAACCCCAATTATGTCGCTAGGTCCCTCTTGCCTGGTGCTGATACTGCCCATGCCGAGCTCAGCAGCTGCCCTAGGTTTGAAGAGCTGAGTTCCTGAGCAGCCCCTGCCCTGGGTGGGAGAGAGGTCATAGCTACAGGACACTAGGAGGTCATTGTCACCCCCTGGGGGTGCATATCCTCCCATGGGAAGGGACAAGGTCAAATGTAGCTGGGCCGTGGTCACCACCCTGCCAGCACAGAGCCTCTGGTGTGGGCATTTGCCTCCTGTGGACTTAACACAGGAGAACGGGACAGGCCCCTCCCTCTGCTCAAGCCTGAGTCCCAAGGGTTCTCAGCCGCAGGCACCCATACCCCAAATCCCACCAGCATTGCCATGCCTGGGCTCTCCCATAGCCCCCTCCTCAGTGCCCTCAGGCTCACCCGCCCACCAGGCATCCCACACACAGATCTTCTGAGACACCTGTCCCATCCCGCATGGGACAGCCGGAACTGCTTGGCACCCCTGCCTCTTTGCATCCCCGGTCCCTGCTGGATCCCACCAGAGCCCCATCAGCCCTCCAGCCCACGCCTAACTGCCTCGGGGCTTGGCTCTTGCCGCTCTCTCCCCCCAACCAAACCCACGAGGCCCTCCCAGCCCCTGAGCCCAGCCCCCTCCCACATCCTGGGCTGGGTATGTCTGCCCCTCTGAGCTACAACCCCCACTGCCCCTCTTCCATGACTGCTTAGTTAGTTGCATCACTGGGCTGCCTCCTGGCTCGATGGGGAGCCCCACGCCCCTGGCTTGGCATGTGGTTCGCATCAGATGATGGAGAAGCGCCCACTTCACGCCCCGGGCGCCCGTGTGGGAAGGCTTTTAGGACCCCTGCCTGAGAGATGAGGATGTCAGGGATGAGGGAGGACCATTGAGGGGCCGGGCCCAGTAACACCCACCTTCTCTTCTGTTCCGCAGACGGTCCAGCCTTGTCATCACCACCAAGATCTTCTGGGGTGGAAAGTAGGTGCAGCCGCAGGCCATGCTTCCAGCCTGGGGTCCAGCAGCCCCATGTCCTTTGGGAACCCCTGACTTAGGAGGCTCCTGGGAGTCAGTGGAGGATAGTTGCCCTTGAGAAGGGAGGATGTGCCAGGGTCCGTTCTGGACAGGCCTGGAGGACAGGACCCGGGCCCAGTGCCATTTCTGTCCCCTGTCCTGAGTGTGCTGCTCTGACCCTCTCCTTCCACCCCAGGCAGCACTGGTGCCTGTCCCTGTAAAGGGACACCAAATCCAGAAAAGCATCTTTGGCTGAGTTTGCCTTTTACTCAAAGCTCGCTTAATTTTTATTTTTACTTATATGGTTTTTTTCCCCTGATTGCAAAGGTAATGTCATAAAAAGTCTGGAAAACACAGAAAATGTGTGAACTGTCCAACCCACTCCAGAATCTGTGGACCACCAGTTACCCCTGCAGGTCTGCAGGTGTCTGGCTCCATGTTCTCTCCAGGGCTGGACAAATTTGGGCTCATAGGAATTTTACATATGATTCACATTAATTTTTTTAAAATTTTTTAAAGTCTAAACCAAACAGAAGGGTAAAGTTGAAAAACAAAAGTCCCATCCCCCCTCCCCAGGAGCGGCATCCAGGCTCCATCCGGGCCTGGGGAGCTCAGCTCTGCGGCTCCATCTTTCTACCCCCAAAGTGGGACTCAGATTGCACATGTTGTTTGCTGACCTACTTATTTCACCTAATGTGGCATCATAAACATTTTCCCCAAAACCACATGCAATATCACCATGCTGTTGGCCTGTTTTTCAGAGCGGAGACCGAGAGGGGCCTTTCCAGGAAGCACATAATAGAAGGTGAGGATGGGCTGTGTGCCTCGGGGCCCCCAAGCCCTCCATGGAGGCTGAGGTGAAGAGAGCTCGGGGCCCTGCCCCACCCATCACACAGCAGAGGCCCAACCCTGGGGCACCAGTTCGCTGGTCTGACCCTCCCTTTCCACCCCAGGCAGGCACAGGGGCACCTTGCAAGGAACGAGGGTGGACACAGACAGGCCTGGGCTTCAATGCAGGCTCGGCCCCACCTGATGGAGTGGTCTTGAGTAAGCATTTCGAGAGCACCCTGCTCCTCTGGGGTTGTTGGGAATCCAGAAGAACCCAGAGAAGTCGCACATACAGCCCGGGGCACTGTGCCGGGAGGACCCGAGAGAGGGGCCGCTGGGGTGTCCGGCTTTTCTTGTACTTTTCTCCTCTTCATGTCTTTCCTATTCATGTGTATTGTCTTTAAAATAATCTCACTCTATACTCTTGCACTTTGGGACAGAAAACAAAGAAAAAAAAATATCACTCTATTGAAAATGAATTAGGGGACCTTGCTGCCAGACACTCCCTACCTCCCAAATCCAACGTTTTCACTCTGTCAACTGTTTGTCCTGCACTGTTCTAAGTACTAGTTGGCGGTTTATGCATTTCAGACACTACTGTCCTTTCACGTGACAGATGACACGTGTGATAACGTAGCCCTCCCCCTTGCAACACAGATCACCAGGAGGCCAAGGGGTGGCCCCAGAGGAGGGTGTGCTCCCTGGGGGGCCCCCTTCACTTCACAGGACGTTTGGCCTGTGATTCCCCCATACATCCTCCTGAAGGAGGGACCCCACCCTCACAACTTCCACCAGCTGTCCTGAAGCTCCCAGATGCCAGGGGCCTCTTCTCTTCCATCTCTTGTCCCCTGAGCCAGGCACAGGGAGGGCCCAGAAATGTTTGTGAAGATGCATTGGCAGTGGTGATGGCCCCTCCCTGTCCTTCCCCAGGTCTGAAGGCTTCCCTGGAGCGACTGCAGTTGGAGTATGTGGACGTGGTGTTTGCCAACCGCCCGGACCCCAACACGCCCATGGAGGGTAGGTGGTCTGCTGAAGCACTGGCTGGTGGGGCCTGGGCGGGTTCGAAGGACAGAGCCAGGGCCACGAAGGGTCTGAACCCGAGGCTCTGGTGGCCACCAGCATGGCCCCACTGGGCACACGGGTGGGTGATCATGGGAGGCCAGGCCCTGGGGAGCACAAGGAGCCAGGCCTTCCCCGTGTTGGGGGGAGCTCAGCCTCTGGGTGCTGTGTCCCCACCCAGCCCTTGCCCCAGGTCCACGCCTGATCCACTCCAGCCCATGCTACCTCCTGCATTTAGAGCTGCAGCGGACTGTTCCCTCCTCTCAGCTGTTGTGTTCGTAGCTAAATGAAGGCACAGTGTGGTGACTGTGCACCTGTTGTATTCTTTTCAATCACGTTCCATTGAGAGGTTTTAGGGGTCTTTTTTGCTCTAGGGGATAAATTATTACATAGAGGAGAAAAAATGTTCAGTGCTTCCAAAAGCGGTTTTAGTTTCTTTGGTGTTTTTATTCTCTGGACTCCTGCGACCTCAGCACCTCCCCCTTCCCGATCCAGGCATCTTCTCATTTGTGCTTTGCTGCTCCAGGGACTTGGAAAATTAAGTTGTGTTCAAGTTATTTTTTTCTTCATTTGTTTATATATACACCACACACACACGTGTGTATATATATATTTTTTTCTTTCTAGCAAAACAAGTTTTCTGCGCAAAGTGATTTGTGCCTCCTTCCCATGCCTTTGTCGTGCCACACCTCTCCGTGTCCCCACAGCAGTAAACTCTGGTCTCTTTACGTCTTTCTTTTACCACCAGGAGACCCATTTAGTTCCTCCAAGTCAAGGACATTCATCATAGAAGGTATCCAGCACCTTAGCCCAGCTATTGACTTCTGCGTCCAAGCTGCATTTTATGAGACAGTGGTTTTCACTTCCATGACCCTTTCACCCCGTGACAAACTTCTCCATAAAATGCACAAAGGAGGGGGAGCTCCCTATGAGAACGTCTTGCAACTGAAGGAAAAACCAAATGGTGTCTGAGTCCCTTGTCCCCCACCTGATCCTGCTGTCATTTCATCCGTTTCTGTCTGTGCATGGTCCCCCACCCCCAGGCTTGCATTGCTGTGGTCCACGGTGGCCAGCCGGCTGTCTGCCGGGGCCTCCTCTCGATTCGAGGATGCTGTGATCCCCACCTGGAACCTTGACCCCTGAAGGTGCCATGGGAAGGGGTGGGAGACCAGGTTTCCGCAGGAGCACACCCGTCAGGGACCCCGGAACATTCAGCCCTCTGCAAGTCTTAGCTCCTCCTCCCGGCCGGCGCGGCCACCATCCACAGCACGTGGGCCACTTTCCCTCTCTGTGTGGCCAGACCTCTCCATTGAATGAAGTCATTTACTGCTCAAAGAATAACTACAGGAGCTGGCAGAATTCTGAGACTGGAGACAGCCTCTGGCCGTGCATGGTCTCTCTGACCTCCCGTTGGCTAAGGGCCCCAGGACTCCACCCCAAGGGCCAGCACGGTCTCCCTGGGACGGGGCTGATGGAAGGGCTCCTGCCTGCCAGCTGGCGCTGCCACCCGACCCCTCCCATGTATTATTTGTGATGTAGCAGGAGATACCATGGGTTTTGGCAGCAGCTGGAAGGATTTGGTCCTCCTGCTTCTGTTCAATAGCATTAAATATTGAGGTGAAGGACAGTTGTCCCTAACTGTCCCCGTGTCTGGGGTCACTGACATCAGGCCTGGGCAGAGGTACCGCGTGCCCCTGCATGGGGGCCCTACATCCAGCCTGCCTCTGCCCAGGACCCTCCAGGAAACCCAGGGCCCTTTGCCTGGGCCCCTCCCCCTCAAGACAGCCAGAGGCTCATGCAGACCCCTGCCCTGTCAGCCTTGGTGCCCCATCACTGCATGGAAGGGGCACCACAGGGCACCATGCAGTTTCACTGGCTGGGATCCTTGTGACCGGAGAGAGCTGTGGGTGGGGGGAGAGCGAGGGAGAGGGGCTGGCCTTGGGGGGCCTCTGCTTCCCTCTCTCTGGCATGTGGACCTAAGCCTTGGCTGAGAAGAAGCGGGAAGGTGTGCTGCATGGCCACAGGCGCCTCAAGAGTGTTTCTAAAAAAACTTAATGAGGACAACCCGGTCAGGAGCCCCAGCCCAGGATTAGGATGTGGTCAGGGATTCTCCTGGGACCCTCTAGGTTATCCTCAGACCTTCCCAACCAGGTACTGGTCTCCTCCTCAAAGTGTTATCAGTGTTAGCAGTTACAGCAGGCGGCCCAGGGAGGTGTCCCCAGAGAGGTTCAGACTCCCTCCCAGATCTCCACCCGCACATGGGGCAGGGAGGGTTCCCAGGAGCCACAGCCCCTGCCCTTGGGAGGAAGCAGAGGCCAGGGCTGGGTGCAGGCGTGAAAGCCAAGGTGTGACTTTCCAGGGGTCTTGGGTGAGCCTGCTGAGGCCACCGCCCAGAAGCCCCAGCCGCCTTAGCTCCAGCCCTTAGCATGCCCTGGGTTCTACTCAGGCTGGACCTCGCCAGTGGGGCACTCAGGGACCTGGGAAGAGTGGGAAGTGACACCCCAAAACAGAGGTGGACGGGACGCTAGCACTGCCACTCCGTGCAGGGAAGGTGCCTGTCTGTGGCCTTGCTGCCATTCTGCAGTGGGGCTTTCAGAACAAACCCAGCATTCTCCATCTTCCTTCCCACCCCTCCCGCCCCAGCCTGTTCAGCCATCTCAGCTTCCCCGGCTCAGTGGCAGATAGGGTGGGACACCTAGGGAGAGAGCGGGATTTTCAAGGGTCGATGTTGCTGCACTGTTTTTAGAAACACTTGTCCTTCCACTTTGCTCCCAACACTGCCTTGGGCAGTCGAGCTTGCAAGCACTGTATCGGGCCTCCGGGGGCTCTGATGGAACAGTCCCTCACCCCGCAAAGCTAAGAGGCGTTTGAAATTTGAAAATCTGAGGCCAAGTTCTGTTTTTGAAACCCCAGCATTCCCACGAGACTGAAACAGCGGAGGGAGGAACTATAACCGGCAGATTTTTATGTCTCAAAGACTTTGTTGAATACTAGGAAGAATCTATCATGTAATTGGGTCAAGGGTCCCTTTTCTCTTATTTAAAAGATGGCATGGCATTTCAGCAATTTAGTTCTTGGGACATTGTGAGTCTCAGCTGTCCAGGATTCTGGCTGTTCCTCATAACGTCTGCTCCAGGCCTTGGCCCCTTAGGGGAAGAGCACCCAGACCCCTGTAGCTCTGGGACCATCCCTCACCAGGGGAGGGGGGACGGTTTGAGAACCTGGGCCATTGTCCGAACAAGGCTTTCCACGCCTGCTTCTGGCTCTCCTGGACGTGAGAGGAGCTCAACCCTGCAGCCCCACCCTGCATCCCTACAGATCCGCCATGCCCTGTCCACTCAGTTCCCCACACTCCGATGAGACTTTGGAATAGCCTGAAGTAGGAGACCTGAAACAGGCAAAAACGTGTTTCCTTCCTGTTGCCTTTTGCCAATTTGACTGTAGCCTTAGTCCATTCATCTGGTCCTTCCTGAGTGATCAGGGTCCCCGATTCTTCCCCATTCCAGAGTCAGAGTCACATTCTTTGATCTCACCTTGCCCTCATCGCTCTAATCTGCCATAGAAACGTCACAGTCCATCCATAACCCATTTTTCAAAGATTCTGTAAGGCCTGTAGCTAGTTGGGGAGATTGTTTTCAAGACCAGCTTCTTGGATTGTGGTTCAGTTTTCTCTTTCATCCCGGAAAACCCCTCCCACACCCAAGTTCAGAGCCAGGAAGTACACTGCTTGCAAGACGTCTTTGCAGCCTCCTCTCCCTCCTCCCGGCATCCTACCTGTGTTTGCAGAATGTCCCCAGTCTGGGCCCCGTGCCTCGGACGCCCCCCCACCTGCAGTTTCTTCTCTCATGACAGAGACCGTACGAGCCATGACGCACGTCATCAACCAGGGGATGGCCATGTACTGGGGCACGTCGCGCTGGAGCTCCATGGAGATCATGGTACGGGGCTGCCATGTGTGTGTGCACAGGTGTGGGCTGCTCGCCCCGGCAGAGTCTGAGCCTTTGGTCCCGATTGCACAGATAACTGGGTCCTAAGCAGAGAGACAGTGTGCTGGAGGAGGGTGGCTGTGTCTGTAGGCCTCACAGACAGGGGTCTTGGCTTGAATTCCAGCACCTCGTGGTCCTGAACAGATGGCTTAACCTCCCTGAGCCTCAGTTTCCCCTCCCATAGAACAAGCCTGCTAGCATGATCCCTCATGGGGCGGCACTGAGGATGATTCTCTGAGAGGACTGGTGTGAAGCTCTTAGCAGAGGTCCTGGAGCTCGGCAGCGGTAACACTATTAGCCTCTCATGTTGGGCTCTTATGATGTTCCAGGTGCTGTTAGATCTAAGGGCTCCATAGGGACTAACTCCCATTTAATCCTCACAATGCCTTATGAGGTAGTGCTGCTGTCTTCCTGTTTTTCAGATGTGGACATTGAGGCACAGAGAGGTTAAGTAACATACCCGAGGTCACACAGCTCGGGCTAAGATTGACACCCAGGCCATGTGGCTCAGAGCCCGGGCTGCCTCAGAACATGACCCAGCTATTAGGACCTCAGGCTTCCATCTCATAATCCGTGGTGTTTCCCCCTTGCCCACATTTTCAGGAAAGTGTCCCCACTAATTGTCATATCCTTCCATGGGAGGCCCCAGAGGCTGAGGGTAGGGGATGTTTCTTGATATTTCTGGGGTCTCCAGGGAAGGGGCAGCATTGAGGGTGCATCTGTTCTCAGAGGCGTGGAGGGGAGCAGCCTGGAGAGGGAGAGGCTGCCGTCCACTCCTGGAGAGGGAGGGGAGAGGCTTGGGGCTGCGTCTTCCCTGAGGCTGCCGCCACCCAGCCTGCGGCCCATGCCAGCCTGCCCCTTCCCGGGGCCCACCTCCCAGAATTCCATCATCCCATAATCACTGGGAGGAGTTTCTCCTGTAGCAAGCCCCAGAGTTCTGATTTCTGAAAGACATGCAGCAGGATTTTCATTTCAAATTAAACACATTGTAGAAGCCTCCGCTATTAATCAGCCTCTGGCATTTGTGGTATTAATGAGCATTTATTTGGCATTTTTCTGAAGCTGCCTGGAGCCAGCACTGAGCTGGAGGAGGTGTCAGTATCATTATCGCCATTTTACAGATGAGAAAGCTGAGTCTCAAACCAGAGGGGGAAAGGGCCTCTTGGACAGCAGGGCTTTGCCATGGTCTGGCTCACACCCATCCGGTGGGAGTGGAGGGAGAATCTGCACAACCAAGGCCTTGAGCTCCAATCCCAGAAATGGGCTGATGCCCGCTGCTCTCTTCTCCTGACCTGGGATTTCCTGCCCCACCATCCTCCCAGGTCCAGAGCCCCCAGGGTAGCAATCATGGTAGAAATAGCAACAGTACAGCCAAAAGGCCTGGTGCCTACCAGGCACCGTTGTGAGGGCCACAAATACCCTTGGCTAATTTGGGGAAAGTGAGGCCCAGGGGTGAGCCCCTTGACCAAGGCCACTCAGCCAGTAAGTGCCAGACCCAAGCCTCACTGTTGCACTATGCTTCCAAAGACCCTTCAGCCTTGGGGTCCTACCATGCACCCCCTTTTCCCAGCTCACCTGGGCCTTGCTGGCTCCCAGGAAAGATGGGGGGGTGGGGGGCCAGGCCAGCCATGTCCCAGGGGTGCCTTTGTGTCCTCTCACCCGCTGCCCTGCAGCTCCCCAGGCCCACTGACCAGCAGGGGCCATCTGGGCCCCTTTTTACCTCCCCCAGGAAGCCTACTCTGTGGCCCGGCAGTTCAACCTGATCCCGCCCATCTGCGAGCAGGCCGAGTACCACATGTTCCAGCGAGAGAAGGTGGAAGTGCAGCTGCCCGAGCTGTTCCACAAGATAGGTAGGCACTGCCCCACCCCACCGCGCTCCCATCGTCATGGCCCAGGCCTTGACTTTGCCCGGTTTTCCTCTCTAGGAGTGGGTGCCATGACCTGGTCCCCTCTGGCCTGCGGCATCGTTTCCGGAAAGTATGACAGTGGCATACCACCCTACTCCAGAGCTTCCTTGAAGGTGAAGGAGTGGCCAGGGAGAGGGAGGGGACAGGCAGAGCACAGGCATTTAGGGGGGCCGGGGGACCTTTGGGCTGACAGCCTTGGTGCAGGGCAGGGGCTTCCCTGGGCCACAGCTGCCCTCACTGCCTCTGTCTGTGGGTTCTGTGGCATGAGAACATGGAGCCCCTTCTGGCCTGACCACACGTTTAAAGTGGCCACCTACCCCATGGGACCTGCCCCAGATTAGAAGGCCCCTTCATATACCCCCACCTCTGCCCCCACCCCAGTATGCACATCGTGGGCTGGGTCCACAGGTGCCATTTGGGGTACCCCCCCAGCCGTACACTCTCCCACTCTCTGCTGTCACTGAGACCTCGGGGACTGCAGAACTACACAGCAGTGACCCTGGGACAAGCACCCCCTCCCCCACATATCTTCTGCAGGGTCCCAGACCGCAGGGCTTAGGGAACACAGAGCAGGCAGAGAAAGGCCTGCCCAGCCAGGACAGACCCAGCCCCGAAGCCCTGGCCCTTCCTTCCTCCCAGCCCATAGCAAGGGTGGGGCAGGGGGGTGACCAGGGGTGGCGGCACCCCCCTAGGGTTGGGGGAGGGTTCCTCTGGGCTACAGGTGGCAGCCAGTACCCCCGACTGCCAGGCTTCCTGGGAGAAGGGAAGGGCAGCCCTCACCGCCTTGTCCCAGCTCAGGGGTCCGGGCAACACCCCACAGACTACATTTCAGAGTGTGGACAGGCCGTTCTCCCTCCTGCCCACCCCTGCACGGGCAGGCCTGGGGCAGGGTGCTGCCCTGGCTTCAAGATGAGAGCTGCTGTGGGGAGAAGGGTCTGGAAGGAACACAGATTGTCAGCCATCTGCCTGTGGGGTCCAGGTGACCTGCCCTCACCTGTAGCTGTGCCCTGCCCCACCCAGGGCTACCAGTGGCTGAAGGACAAGATCCTGAGTGAGGAGGGCCGGCGCCAGCAGGCCAAGCTGAAGGAGCTGCAGGCCATCGCCGAGCGCCTGGGCTGCACCCTGCCCCAGCTGGCCATAGGTGAGGGGGCTCATGTGCCCAGGGAGGTGGCAGGGGTCCCTGAAGGGCTGGGCGTCAGTGTTTGCCGGCTGGGCGTCAGTGTTTGGCAGCTGGCTGTGGGTAACGGGGCCAGGGGTCACCATGGGGCCAGCGTCCCTGGGGAGAAAGGGAGGGAGTCCTGAACAACACCCTTTGCTGGCCACAGGTAACAGCACTCTGGGGGCAGGGTTGGGACCCATGTCCTTGGGGAGATCGTGGGGGCCCCTGAGGGCCCTGGCCACCCCCTCCATCAGCCAGCTGTGGGTAATGGGGCCCCCAAATTCATGAGGAGAGGATGGGGGGGCCCTGAGCCCCTGGACCACCTCTACACCAGGGCTGCCCCAGCAGTCCCTCCAGCCAGTACTTGGGCAACACCCCCACCCAGCACTGCTGAGCTTCCTAGGCCCCCTCAGCCCTCAAACCCAAAGGCTGGGTCTCTCTGGCCCAGTCAGGGGCAGACAGGGCCCTGTGGTGGGCACCTCCCTCACCTCGGGTCTTGCTGCCCCAGCCTGGTGCCTGCGGAACGAAGGTGTCAGCTCTGTGCTCCTGGGCGCCTCCAACGCGGACCAGCTCATGGAGAACGTCGGGGCAATTCAGGTGAGCGTGCTGGGCCTGCACAGAGCTCCCACACAGCCAGTCCTTTGTCCAGCAGGTGTTTACTGGGCTCCTCCTGTGTGCCAGGCACCGTTCCAGACACTTGGGCTGCATCCGTGAACCATCGGGGAGCCCTGCTCCTGGAGAGCTCGCTTTCTAGCAGGGATAGGCGTAAACACTGGAAGCCAGAAGGAAGGAAGTTGAAACGTGTGTTGGACGGTGATAGTCACTAGAGGAAAAAAGCCGGAGACATTAAGGGAGCCGGGGTCGAGGGGAGGTGGCGCCGCGGACCCAGGTTTACAGAGGCTGTCAGGTGGGCTTGTCCAGAAAGTGGCATTTGAGCGAAGGCTTAAGGAGCTGTGGAGTGAGCCGTGCAAACGCCAGGTGGGGAAGCACCTCCAGGCGGCAGCAGCAGCCACTGCAAAGGCCCAAGAAGAGCATGGAGCCCGCAGGCCTGGGGCAGAGGCAGATCGTGAAGGGCGTGGACAGGCGTGTTTCTTCTGAGTGGGGTGGGAGCCGTGGCAAGGTTTGGAGCTGAGGAGGGGCATGGTCCAACTTAGCTTTTGAAAGGAGCCTCTCTCTGCCTGCTCAGCGGGCAAGATGTGGGAAGCCAAAGCCAAAGCAGCCTCCAGCTGCTCCTAACGGAGCCCGGATGCGATAGGTGAGGATGGTCCTGGGCCAGCGGAAGGCCTGGAAGGATGTCGCCCCCACCCCCAGCCCAGGCGATCTTGGCAGGGAATTCTGACTTCGTTCTTGTCGTTGCACGCAGGTCCTTCCAAAACTATCGTCTTCCATTGTCCACGAGATCGATAGTATTTTGGGCAATAAACCCTACAGCAAAAAGGACTACAGATCCTAAGACCCCACCCGCCTGCTCGGACAGTTTCCGTCTCCCTCCTAGTCTTTGTTTGCTCGCTTACGCTGTTCTGAAGCCGCGTGAAGAGTGTGGTTTGCATCAGAGAGAAAACACCTCCCCGTGACGTCATCGGGAAACGATCTCCCACGTTGCGGCCAGACACCACCCACTGCTTCGCCAGACCAAGTCGAAGTCGGATTTGTGCCCGAGACAGCATTGGTTAGGAAGGACATTCAAGGAGTCCCACCCAAGCCTGTTGCCTCTGCTCATCCTCCAAGAAAAGACCACCAAGCTTTCTCCCAGCCACAGCCCTTCATGGAGATTCCTGAAGTCAAGCCCAGGCCAAGGCCTGGTTGGGTGTTCGGGGCAGGCAGGGCCAGCCTCTCTGCCAAAAACCCATGCCTGGCATCAGAGGAGGGGAAAAGGGGTGTGGCCTTCCAGGGGCCTCCTCTGCCAGGGCCCTGGTCTTTGGGGCGGGGCCTCCCCACTGGGGGTCTTCCTCAACCTCCCCTCTTTCCAAAGGCTCCAGGTACTTTCTGGGGGCCCTGGCCCCAGACTCCTCCCCCATCCTTCTCTGCCCCGACCTGCCCACTGGGCCTTAATAGGAGCACGCCTACCCAGCTGGCCCTTGACCCCCCCACCCTTGCTGGCAGGGGCAGGGACCCCAGAGGGAGTGGCTCTGTGGTTTGAGACCCATAAAAGTTCAGGGCTCTGATTGCTAGCCCATCATCCCACAGTCCTCCCTGCATATCACTGAGGAGCCCACGCCAGGGAGGCCTGGAGTGCTTGGGAGGGGCCCAAAGGAGTGGGCCCCTCTGTCCTTGCCCCGGAAAGCCCTGTGGCTGTGCACTCTGAGCTGGACCATGGCTGCTGACCACACGTGGGCAGGTGGCAGCAGGCAGGGCCCATGTGTACAAGGACGTGCTCTTCTTGGTTCGCAGAAACCCTCCTCTAAAACCACCCCCACCCCTGGCCTCTGTTGTGCGCCAGGGTGGTGGGCTTGCGTTTCGCAGAGAGATGATGCTTAGATCCTTCCAGTAAAGGAAGGTCCCTGGGGTTTCTGAGCTGCATGCCTAGGGGCAGGGGGTTGTACCCTCAGCAGCAGCCCTACAAAGTAGGAAAAGACCTCAGGGAACCTTTCCCTGGAGACACAGCTGGGGCTGGCCATTTCCTTCCACACCACCCCCCTACCTGGAACAGGCTGGGCGAGGGAGGGAGGGCAGGACAGGCCCAAGTGTCAGCCCCTGTGCAGCCTGGAACTGGGGGGATGGTGACGCCAGCAAGCCTGCAGGTGGGGGTCTGCCTGGAGGCCCAGTCCTGTGGTCCTTTGCCGCTACATGGGGAAGGACACTACAGAACCCACCCACCCCCACCCTTTGCCTGCTGGCTCCATAGGGGACCCTGTGCCTCCTGCCCCAGTGGGTCCCTCTAGCACAGGCACATCTGTTCTTGCTTTGCCCTCGGAGGAGCTGCCATTCTGAGCAGGCCCCTCCCTGTCCAGTCCTGGCCAGGCCAAGGCCTGGGAAACCTCTGTGAGAAAGCCACAAATGCAGGGGAGAGGGCAGGGAGGGGAATGGCTTCCTCTTTTCCTGACCCACCCTTCTGCTGACCCTGGAGTCTAGAACTTTTGCCCTCCTCCTAGACCAAGCTCCTGGGAGTCTTCTCCACCAAGACCTGCCACGAATTTTGCCAGAGCAGCCCTGGAGGTGTGGGGAGGGCCAGTGCCCCCCCAGCAGAGGCCCAGCCTGTGGCACCATGCACAGGGCTGGAGGTGCCTGCTCCCAGGACAGCCCTGCAGGGGCAGGTGCTACTAAAGGACCAGATGGCCCTCCCCTCACTGGCAGGGAGGTGGCTGGGCCCTGTCCACACAGCTGCCCCCAGCCCTGCCCACTGTTAGAAGATGGACCAGGGCTTGTGGGTACCCGGGGTGGGGCTGCTGCTCCCTGTGAGCCACACCTAGGAGAGCAGAGCCCCTTGCTGGCTACGTGTTTGCCACACAGAGGGGGACAAGAGCCCTGGAGTGAGCTCTGCCAAGGTCCAACGCCCAGGACCCAGGCAGCCTCCTGGCCCAGCACTTCCCACAAGCGGGTTCTGGGGTGTCCTGTTTCTTCCACATCCACTAACAGGGAGAGCAAGGTCTCTGCTACCTGGGGGCGGGTCCCCCGGCTCAGGAGGGGTTGGGATGGGGGAGAGGTGTGGGGTGGAGCCATCAGAGGCGGAGGAAGACCACGGGGAGTCAGAGCCTGGGAGGGCAGCGCTGGCCCCAGCTGGGCCCACTGTTTCCCACCCCAACCCGTGGTCGGACCCCTGGTCCCGAGGAATGACAGGGTCTTCGTCCTGTCTTCTGTCCTCGTCCAGTCATGTAAATAATGTGCTTCTCTCTCCCCTTTCTTTTAATGACTGTGGTTCCTCAGCTGATTGCATTCCCCACCCAGGCAGAGACTGCCACATGCCTCCAGCTTCCAAAGGAGACTCAGACCAAGACACAGCCACCGTATCTGTGGAATGACAAAATAAAGCCCAAGCCCGTCGGTCTCCGTGCCTTTCTGCTTCTCATTTCCTCAGGGTCAGGGACGCGCCGAGGGTGCCATGGGAGGGGAAGGAAAGACTGCTGACTGCAGGGGCTCCCCGAAACCTGAGCCTGCAGCCAGGGGTGGGTGGGGAGGAAAGGGCCTGCAGGAGAGGCAGAGATCTGGGACAGAGGGTGGGGACGGGGTGCTTAGGAGACCAGCCCCCATCTCTTTCAAGTGATTTGGCCAAGGCCCATGGGGGTGCCTCCCCTGCCCCCCAACACACATTCTCTTTGGCCACCTCCGAGGGCCCCGAGCTGGCTACTGGGAGGTTGCTGTGCCCTCAAGGGACCCAGCTGACTGTGTTCTCACCATGACAGAAACCGGGCTCTGGGGAGGCCCCGGGGCTGTCCTGGTGCATTCGGGGGTACGGGTAAGAGGGGCTCCACCCCAGCACACCCCTCCTTAGAGCCACCTCCTTCCCAGTGGACCCCTGAGCCCGTGAAACGTAACTATCCGGGGCCATAAGCCTTCGGGAGATGCCCTCACCCCCATTCTAAATCTGTAAGAATCTTTAAAAAGCTCTTTGATTCAATCCTTTCCCAAAGGATTTATTAAAACACAGAAAACCAAAACATACACACAGAGTACAAAGTAAAGGTGATTGTGTCGGCTACAGGCTCTGCCCAGCCTCCCATGGGCGAAGACTGGACATGGCAGGGAGCTCAGCTTCCAAAGCACGACCCCCACCCCCCACTCCACTGGGACACCTGGCCATGACCTCCCAACTTGCCCAAGTGCCCCTGGCCCCGCACCTAGCCCAGCACCCCCCTGCCCCCTCCCGTCTCCAGCCTGGGGCAAGGGGCCAGCCCCCTCTTAGCTGGGCCAGGTGCTGAGCCTCAGAGGGCAGGTTCACTCCCCCACACCCTCCAGCTCAGACCCCATGGGCGGCAGGACCCTTCCCTCCTCTCCAGGGGGGGCTCAGTTTCCCCAATCTCTATGTGAGGCATTCAGGACACACACACCCCCAATGGGCCCTTTCTGGGTTATCACGCCTAAAAAAATACTTTGTTAAAAAAAAAATCTGAAAATTAAGGAAAAAGAATCTAAAAACACAACAACGCCAATGACTTTGGGCTGATGCACCAAAACCTGTAAACTTTCGGACATATAAAATGGGACGGGAGCCAGCTTCCTTGACCGGTGCTGTGCTTGGCACAGGAGAGCCATGGGGGAGAGACCATCCACCACCAGCCACGGCCAGGCCACCAAGATGGTGAGGACGGAGGGGAGTGTTGGTCTCGGCCCCCACCCACCGCCACCCGGCACACACTGGAGGCTCCATGTGACCAACACCTGGCCAGCTCTACACAGCTACAAGCCCACCCTCCACAGGAACCCCCTTGGGCCCTCAAAAGCCCTGGGATCCAGGACAGGAGTAAGGACTGCAGGTGTCCCTGGGCTGAGACTTGAGCAGCCCCTGACCTGGGTAGGGAGCAGCCGGTAAGGCAGCCCTGACAAGCAGGAGGACCTTGGTCGTACGGGGCAGGCAACGTCCGGGCCTGCCTCTGGGAGAAGCCAAATTCGCAGAAAACAAAGGAGCTTCCGAAGGTGACTTTCAGGGATCTGCTTCCATGGCAGGCATGTTGGAGAAGGGGGCCCTCCAGACATGGTCGCTGCAACCAAAACTCCCTGTGTCACCTGAGAGCCCATTGGGCAATGCCTTTCAAGACCTTTGGCCCAACAGAAACCCTACTCAGCACTGGTTTAAATCATAAAGTCGCTGGAAACACAAAAATGCAGGCTAGCACACTGGGATCATGCTTGTGCACAACGACCCCAATTCTGCCAGCAGCAAAATCCAAACCCAGCCTGAAGATGCCAAAGATATGGACACCATTCCCTGCCCCATCACTACTTTTGGCAGGAGATAACTGATTAGCCAAGAAGAAAACATTCTTAAAATCCTTTCTCCTCTCCAAAACTGGTCAACCAGAAACCTGCTCCCCAACTCTCAGTAGCCCTTCCCTCCCTGGCCTCATGGGTGCCAGTCACGGAGCACGTGGCCCTCCTTGACCAGGCAGTGCAGGGGGCCAGGCCGACAGGGGCTCTGGCCAGGCTGTCTGTGTTTCGACTCTAGCGTGGCGGAAAAGAGAATCCAGGCAAGGCCTGGGAAGGATGAAGGGTGGGGCAGGCAGAGCGAAGCTTCCTGGGGTGAAGCAGTACAGACTCAGACCCCCACCCTGTCTGCCACGTGTCTCCAGGCCTGATCCTTGGGACTCGTCCACTGTGGCCAGGGAAGGCAGGCACTGTTCCCAAGGAGGCCAACCACAGTGCTAACCACCCGCCTGTTTGGAGATGAGGGCATTCCAGGCCCTGGGCCTGAGCCTGGAGCCTTTACAGGGAGGCACTGACCAGAGGACACGTGTGGACAAACCACAGGGACTGGAACGGCCCCCACCCCTGTGCAAAGCAGCCCTTCCCGGGGTGCCGGGTCAGCCGCCACATGTGTCATGGCAATCTGTCTGCGCTCAAGCCCACTAACCGTCCTCTTCTCTCCACTGCAGGGCTCCCCCACCCTGCCCACCCACAAGGCCAGGGTCAGGCTGGCCTTAGGGATCCTGACCAGGACTTAGTGTGGGGACACTAAGATGGAGAGGTCTTGGGGGTCCAGCCCTCCGGGGATCAGACAGAGCCACACTGTAGATGAGGATATCCAGGGCTCAGTGAGGGCCAGGCAACCGCCCAAGTACCCACAAGACAAGCCAGCAAGTCCGGGCCCTAGCCCTGGCCGCCCTTCAGTCGGCAGGCCCAGAGACACTCTGTGTCCCTCATGTCTCTCCCACGGAACTAGGCCCAAGCCCCTCCAGGCGCCCCTGCTCGCAGGCCCAGCTGGTTTCTCCCTGAGCCCCTTCCTCACACTTCCAGGACCCTGGGGCACTTCCACTGGGAAGCCCCCTTTGCGCTGACCTGGGGTCGCAGGAGGACCAGACACAGATAGGCCCAAGGCCTGGCCCGCTCCTCCCCCCACCACATGGTACCCAGGCTGGGGCCGAGGAGGGGCACAATTCTGACAATGACAGCAGACACGTGGGAAGATGGTCCTGGGACTCCAGGGCATTCCTGCCAGGAAACAAGGTGGGAAGCCCTGGATGCTCCAGCTGGGAGGGGCTGCAGAGGCCAGCGGCCCAGTCCCCACCCCCAAGCAGAGCTCTCTGAGAACTCCCCTGCCTCGAGCACAAGTGCCCCAATGAAGGCCTCTCCAGGGACAGGAGGACAGGGATGAGTCCAGGCTCAGGGGCCAGCCTGGCTCCTCCCGCAGCATCTGTGGCCCAGGAAACTGTGCACAGGGAGTCTGTACCTGGAGGTGGCTGGGGCAGGCCTCCCTGGGCACAGGGCCAGGCCAGGGTCTCCTGGGCCACCTCAGTGTCCATGACCTTCCTTGCAGGGACACTATCATCTGCCCATAGCCACATCCCTGGCAGATGGTAGACCCCAAACCCCTTCTTTTAGTGGCTCCAAGACAAGTGCTGGTCCTCCCCTCCCTCCCTGGAGCATGCACTTCCACCCACCATGAGCAGCTGGGCCCACAGGCCCTCCACTGGTAACAACAGAGTCTAGGGCCTTTAAGACACACTGGGCCAGGGACAGACACCTGCTGACAGAGCCCCCTCCCTGCAAGGAAACAGCAAATCCCTGGTGGTCTCCAGTGCTGGCAGGAAGGAGGGGGCAGAAACACCCTAACCTGGGGTCAGCTAGGGTCTCCACCACTGGGCTGGACAACTGCCCCCCAAACCTGACCCGCCTGGTGCTGGGGGACCCCAGAGGGCAGGGGGCCGGAGCAGAAGGGCCGTCACGTCATGCAGGTGCAGACAGGATGGGGCAAGGGCACACTGAGGGCTCCTGGGGCACCAATGCTGCATTCTCCCCGGTTGGGCCAAGTCCACGGGCAGCGCCAGGGCTTCCAGGGAGCTTCCCTTCAGGTCCAGAGCCCGTCGATAAAGAGACGTTAAGTGCTGTAGGTTAGAATCTTCCACACGTCATCCAACTTTTATCAAGACAAACGTGTTCAAGTCTTCAATAGGCAAGTGCAAAAGATGTACAAATAAATGAAATCTCTTCTAAGAAGTCGTTCTGGAAACGGTGGTGAGGGGGCACGTCCGGCGTGGCTGTGGTTGACACCGTGTGGAAGAACACTTGAACCATGATGAGGTGGCACTTCTATGCTCTGCCCAGCCGGGCTGGGCCTCATCCTCCACGTGATGACATTACTCAGTTTCCCTTTTTGTCCCAAGGTGGCACCGGCTCCTAAAAAGGTGGCAGCTTTTCTCCCCTGTGGGAGTCGGGCAGGTGGCCCGGCAAGCACGGCTGCAAAGGGCACATCAGTGGGTTACGTGGTTGGGTGGTCAGGTCTCCAGTTATGGGGGGTGGGCATGGGGAGGGGGACCCAACAGCTTGTAACTGCCCACCCACCGCCTATCACAGCCAACTATGACCAGAGGGGGCTCCTGAGCCACGAGCCCATCAGCCACAGGCCACTGGGCCAGAGTGCCACAGAGCAGCCAGGAAGCAGCCTACAGTGGGACGGGCAGCCTTGAAGGCCCCCTGGAGCCTCCACTGTCAGGTGACGTTCTCACGGAGGCAGACAGGGCTTGGTGGAGGTTGGTGGCCCAGGGAAGGAGGCCAGGGTAAACTGGCATCTTCTCTGACATGAGCCCCCCTCTCCTGGACAGTAACACCTCCCCCCAGACCCTCAGCCATCCTCCTGGTCCTGGGCAGAGGGTGAGGATGTGAGTCAAGACGTGGCGCCTGCCACCACAGGGCGGCAAAGGCGGCACAGGGCTCCAGGCAGGGGCGGCAGTGACTCACCACCGGGCACGTGTATGCACACACAGGAGCAGGCCCAAGTCCACCGGCCCGACATGTCCTGCCCCCCAGCCTCCCAGTGAGCAGAAGGCGGGCTGTGAGGCGGTCCGAGGGCAAAGGGGGTGGGGGCAGAGGGTTTCAGGCAAGTGGGTGGCTCTCAGGGCCCCCGGAGGCAGTAGAGGCTCCAAGGCTCAGGGACGGGGATTCTGGCCAGACCCAACTCGCCAGCTTCGGGGAGGGCACAGGACAGTGGGGCATGAGCAGCGCCTCACCTCAGCTGGAAATGAGCACTGCGACAGAGGGAAATCGCGGGGACGGCTAGATATCTGTCAAAAAGAGAGACACCGCGGGCTTGCCTGGCGTCGGAGGCGGCGGGCAGGCCAGGCCCGGTGGGCGCCTGTGTGCATGCTGCCCCGAAGCCGATGGGCACCTACCGGTCACATAGGGCCCCAGGGGCATCTGGTTGTAGTTGACAATCCCTCCCGGTCCAGGGCCCCGGAAGTTGGGCCCAAAGTTATTGTTGTACATCTGGGAGGAGCCGAAAGCGCCCTGGAGGCAAGGACTCAGCTTTACAGGGGGTCGTCCCGCACCCCTACCCACACCCCGACCCAGGGGCGCCCGGATCCAGAAGGCTGCTCGGGCGGGGCGCGCAGACCAAACCTGACCTGCTGGATGGTGGGGTCACCGGCCCGGTTGGTGAGGCGGCTCAGGATGCTGCGCTCTGACATCTGCAGGCGGGCGGCCACCGGGGGGATGCGGGACAGCATGGAGGGCAGGCGGGTCACGTCCGCCTTCATGTCACTCAGCAGCTCCTCCAGCTGGTTCAGGACTGCGGGCAGGAGGGAGGCCATGGAGGGCGGTGACTGCAGCTCTGTGCGCTGTCCCAGGCAGCGCCCGCCGGGCACGTGCTTATTCCATGGGGGCACCAGGGGGCGCTCTGCACCAGGCCCGCCCAGGCCGCCAGGCAGAATGTCACCAACTGGGGGCATAGCGGGGGGCTTTCCCCAAAACTGCTCCCCGGGGTCCCTCTGGGCTGGGCCAGGGCCAGAGGGCTGCAGAGGGGAGAGCCAGAAGCCCTGCCCCAGCCCCCTCTGCACACGGGGGCTCACAGGACAGGCTGCCCGCTCGGCAGACAGAGCACAGGTGTGTCAGTCCAAAGACTGCCAGGAGTGACCGTGGCCTTGGCCACGTCCCTCTTCACTCTGGGCCGCCTTGCCCCCCGCGGGCAGAAATGTGCCCAACGATTACAGACAGAGCTTTGGAGCCAGTGCCCAAGGTCTGAATCCTGGGAGATCTTGGGCAAATTACTTCACCTCCCTGAGCCTCGATGTCCTTGTCTTTATAAAGTGGGGACAATAAGAAGACTCACTGCTTATGGAAATTATGAGGATTAGAGAGATAACGTGTTTAAGGAATGTTGTCAGGGCTCGATAAACAACAGCCTTTACAATTTCCTGTTTTTCTGTGTCACCTAACTGCAGCCCAGGGCATGCACCAGAGCAGGCCTTCAGAAAAAGGCTGGAGAAGGAAGGAGCCTCAGTTTCCCCACAGGGGAGATGACGCACTGGATGGCAGGACTGTCCCATCCTGGCCCAGGAGGCTATGCCCTCTGGGCTGACGTTCTGTCCCCAGCCCGGGCCCCACAGAGCCCTTATCTGTGGACAAGGCTCCCTTGGCAGGGGGAAGGCAGGTGGGCCACACTGCAGGGAGCGAGGCTCACTCACCCTTGTGCAGGACGGCATTGGCAGGCTTGTTCCCGGCAAGGGACTCCTTGGACAGGTGCTGGTGGCTCTCAGCAAGGCACTCCACCTCAGCCAGGCGGGCGTTGAGGGCCATGGCTGGGTGGTTGGGGTCCTGGGTCATGTTGAGGTATGCCGCCCTCCGGAGCTGCTCCTCAATGACCAGCGCCTGCTCCAGCAGCTGGGGGGCGGGGGGCTGAGCGTCGGCCTGGCCCTCTTCCTGGACGGCCACCACCCTTCTCCTCCACCAGCACCCACTCCAGGCCAAGGCTCCAGGCAGAAAGGAAGGAGGGAGGACACACTCCCACCGGCTGTCCATCCTCTCCTGGTCATGGCCACCCCTCGGAGCTTTCACCAAGCTGGGTTTTCTGCACCCCATCACCCAGGACAGGGAATACCCACCCAGTGGGGCCTGGCCCAGAGCAAGAATCCCATCACTCCGTTAGTTGACTGACTGATGGATTCCCCTTTGTTGACAGCCTGACCCAGGTCTAGGCACATGGGGAGGGGGTTGCTGGTCTAATTTTTTTGCCCCAGGCCCTCCTGAAACCTGTCCCTCCCCTAAAGCCCTGCAAAGGACTGACCTTGAACCTTCGGGCCAGGAACTTGTTCTTCATCTCCAGGTAGTTGCCCTTGTGGATCTCGGACTTGAAGGGCTCATTGAGGATCATATATCTTGGGTCATTCTGGATGTCCTGCCAGCGGGCATAGCCGTGCCTGGGTGGCCACCGTTAAGGGCAAACCTGGCCATTGGAAGAGGTGGGGCCATGGCAGCTGGGGCAGGGGGTGGGGGCCAGCCCAGGATTTGGCATCCTGGCTGAGTGGTCTCAGACAAGTCATTAACCCCTTGGCACTGAAGCTTCATGGGGTTAACTCCTTCTCCCCAACTACTGAGGGACAGAAACATTCAAGTCCTAAACCCTGGTACCTGGGAATAGGACTTTATTTGGAAATAGGGTCTCTGTAGATGTAATCAAGTTAAGAAGATGTCATACTGGATTAGGGTGGGTCTTAAATCCAATGACTGGTATCCTTACAATTAGAGGGAAATGTGGACACAGACACAGAGACAAACAGGGAAGGAGGCCATGTGACAACAGAGGCAGAGAGTGGAGTGATACAGCTGCAAGCCAAGGAATGCCAAGGATTTCCGGAAACCATCAAGAGCTAGAAGAGGCAAGAAAGGATTTTCCTAGAGCCTTCAGAGGGCTCTCCCTGAGGTCCACAGAGGAACAGGCAGGAGTCTGCCCAGCCTGGCTCGGCCAAGGATACGTCACGATGCCCGCCAACAGCCAGTAGTCATGGCGCCGGTGCCAGATATCGTAGATTTTCCCCGAGGACACAGCGGCACGCTCCTCGTTCTGCCACAGTGTGTGCAGCTCTGGAAATGAGCCAAGGTAAGCAGAACGATAGAAGCCCTCCAGGCTTTCAAACAGGGGTGGGCCTGGGAGAACCTCTCCCTCACTGCTTGCCACTGCCCCGCCCCTGGCTGGAGGTCTAGTGTTGTTAAGCAAGGTTATACAATGGACTTTTATCCACCATTCACACTCTAGTATAAAACAGCCATTGGCCCCTACTCCTGGAGCCCATAGTCAGAGAGCCTGTGACATGAACAGCCCCAGCACTCTGTCCACCACCCACTCTGGTACCTGTGAAGCCCCCATCTGCAATGTTGAACATGAATTTGAACTTCCCATTCTTGTCCTCCTTCTGCCCCTCCTCAGTTTCCTCTTTGTCCCCATTTTGCTGTGTGTCCATGGACTCCTTCTCCTCAGCCTTGGTGTCATCTGTGGGGGGCAGAGATCACATTCATCCATCCACCCAAAAGGCACGACCCAGGGGCCTCCCTTTGTGAGCCCTGGGGGCCCAAAGGCATGCAGGACACACATCCCCTTGTCCTAAAGGGGCTCACCACCCAGAAGGGTTTTAAATGACAAACCAGCAGCCTATCTCTCTGTCCTGAGCAGGGAGGCTGGTTCCAGGCCCCAGTCCCCTCCCCCACCACATCAGGACCACCCACTGGGCAGGAAAGCACTATGAAAAGTACAGCTCAAGTTCAAGCAGGGCAGAGCTGCCTGAGGGGTCTGATCCCAGGATGACTGTTCCAGAACATGCTAGCCCCTAGAGGTTCCAGCTGAGCCCCCCAGTGTCCCAGGCCAAGCTCTATGGCCAGCCCTCCCCTCTGCCTTGGTGGCTGGGGTGGAGGAAGGTTCAGGGGAGAGGAGGGGCAAGTCTGTCCCCCGAGAGGAGAGAGCTACCGTGGCTCCCACCCACCAGCTCCAACCAGGGCCTGGGGCCTAGAGGACAGTGCCCAGGAGGCTGCAGGAGGCTGAGGGTCCAGAGGGCACCTTCGATGGACTGAAGGACTGGGCAGAGCACAGGGAAGAGCCCCAAACCTGGCCTGAGATCGCCGCTGTCCCCTCTGCTGTGGATCAAGCTTAGCTCCAGCTTGTCCAGGATTTTCTCCTTCTCAGGAAGTGCTTCCTCTGCAAGAAAAAGAGGGTTCGTGGGGTGGGGAGGGGACTCTGGGCTGGTGGCTTTCCTTCCAATGCTGTTTTAGCCACACACAGAACCTTATCCACCAACAAGTTACTCAGAGTCCAACAGGTGCCATCAAAGAGAGGTCCCCTGGGAGGCAGGGCGAGGGCCTGGACACTCCCCACCCCGACTTACCCTACCCCTAGACTCCTCAAGGCATTGTCTCCGCGTCCCCCGACTGCAATGACAACCAGAGCACCTGGAGTCCCAGCAACATAGTGAGCCTCTGTTACTGCCACACTCCACTTTCCAACACCCAGAATTGCTGGGCAAAATATATTGCATTAAAAAGCACACAGGTGAGCTTCTGAGAAGAACAGGAAATCATCGGCTGCCAGAAACAAAGGGGAAATTAAAGCGAGGGAAGCATAAGCTGGCACCTGGCGGCCCAGGCAGGGACAATCTGACACCAGGAGGACTCGGAAGGCCTGGAACTCGGGGCTGGGTCTCAACGCCCAGGCAGGACAGAGGAGGCCTCGAGCCCAAAGGATGCAGAGAGCTGGAATTAAGCCAACATCCTCCATGCCCTGTGGTCTCTGTGAAAGAGAGAAAGTTCTGCCCACCGGCCTGAGGACGCCTGTCTTCCCATGGGATCTAGAGGAAGAAAGTCTCCAGGCAGGAAGCCAAACCCAAAGCTGTGGGATCTGAACTGCACCACCCCAGGCAGAGCGCACCTCACAACAACCGGTTGCAGACCAGCTTCACCGTCAGTGAGACCACTGGGCCCTGAGCTTCTGGAAAAAAGGGGCAGGGACACTCCTACTACCTAAGTGACATGGGATTCCTGCAGCTCAAACAATCCCTGGTGGAGACGCGCCCAACCCAAACCTAGAAAACAATGATCCACCCAAGAACGAGCTGACACACAACGAGGAGACAAGCGTCTTGAGATAAACAGACCATGTCAAGGCGACTGTAAAATAAGTACATCAGGAGCGACTGGAGAGAGAGGGAGAAGGAAAAAAAGAAGAAAGAAAACCCACAGGGACAGCGTAAGACCAAAAACAAAACACTGGGAAAAGCCAGATAAAACTTCTAGAAAGAATACACAATCGTCAACATTCCTTTAAGCAGCGAGTTTTCTCCGGCGGGTGGCAGAAAAGGAAGATTTGAGGGTTTCCCTTCGCCACGCTGGCCTGAAGCCAGAGCGGGCCAGGTGGCAGGAAGGCGCTTCCAGGAGCTGAGCGGCCCCCGCTGACGGCCTCAAGGAGCCAAATTCTGCCAACAAGAAGAATGAGCGTGGAAGCGGACTTTTCCCCGGGGCCTCCAGACGAGACCTCAGCCAAGCCAACGCCTGGATCAGCCAAGCCAACGCCTGGATCGCAGTCGCGGCAGACCCTCAGCAGGGGACCCGGCTGCACCACGCGGGACTTCCCACCTGCAGACCTGGGAGCTAATTGGCAAGTGTTGTTCGAAGCCACTAAGTTCAGAGTAATTCGTCACTCAACCATACAAAATAATACAAATAGGAAGGTTAAAAAAACAGCTGGGTAAAGAAGATATAAACCGAAGCTAGGACTGCTCAAAAGGCCTTGCAGAGAGATGGAGACAGAAGCAAAAAGGCAGCAGAAGACGAGACGGACGCATCAGCCCCCGTCTTCTGCTAACCTCCTGCCCCGCTCTCTTCCTCTTCGTAGCACTGGGGTCTCTTGTGGAACAACATATATTTCTGTTTAAAATAAACATAATGGGGGCAAAGACAATATTCAGAGAGGGAATGACTGAGAATTTCTCCACAACTGAGGAAGGCACAATACTCAGCCTTAAGAATCTCAGGGAGTCACAAATAGAATAAATAAAAACTTCATTGTAAAAGAAAAACATAAAAAACTTCACTGTAGGGAAACCACATATCACCAAGACTAGGAGAGTATCTTAAAAGCAGTCTTTTAATGTTGATAGAAAAGGTAAATTTCCTACAAAGGAGCAACAATTGCACTGATCATAGCCTTCTCAGCAGCACGAAGAAAGCCAGAATAAAAAAGGAATAATATCTTCAAAGTGCTGAGGGAAAAATCCCTATCCCACCTTCGACTTTACTATTATTCAAAAAAGTAAACGAAAAATAACAATGAGAGAATTTACCACTCCCAGAAATTTGCCGAAACGCCATTAAAAAGCGTACTTTAGGAGGAAGGGCTTTGAATGAAGCAGTGATGAACAAATAAGCAAATAAAAAACTGGTAAGAATGTGAGAAGATCTAAAAAAAGATTAAAAATTTAGAAATAAGCATGACACCAAATTTGGGAAAGTAAAAACAAGTTGAAAGTAAAATACTGGGCAAGAGCAACAAGGCAGATGAAGGATAAGTGACTTAGAGCTAATGCTGCCTACAGTCCTCCCGTGACTCAGGAGAGAAATATTAAAAATTTAAGAGTACAGAATAGAATCAACTATAAATTTTCCCAATGAGTTGATGGGGGGAAGGGAGGATATAAAGAAAATTTGATCAATCCAAGAGATGGCAGGAAAGAAGGAAAAAGAAGAAAAGAGAAGAGTAATATGAAGCACAAAATTCATCCAAATATCTAGTTATTACAATAAAGGTAAAGAGACTAAACCTGTCAGCTAAAAGATAAAGACTCTATGATTAGATTTAAAATAGTGAATTCCGACCGGGCACAGTGGCTCACGCCTGCAATCCCAGCACTTTGGGAGGCCAAGGCAGGAGGATCACTTGAGCCCAGGAGTTGGAGGCTGCAGTGAGCTATGATGAGGCCACCTGCACTCCAGCCTGGGCAACAGAGTAACACTCAAAATAATAATAATAATAAATAAAATAAAATAGTGAATTCCCCTATACACAATTTACAAGAGATATACCTAAAACATACCCAGAGAGATTAAAAGTAAAGGGATGGAAGAAAATATTTGCAAATCATATATCTGATAAGGAATACATATTTATAAAGAACTCTTACAACTTGATAATAAGAAGACAAATAACCCAATTTCAAAAAGGACAAAGGATCTGAAAAGGCATTTCTCCAACAAAGATATACAAATGAGCTATAAGCACATGAAAAGACAGTCAACATCTTCATGCACAAAGGAAACACAAATCAAAACCACAATGGAGATACTGCTTCTCACCCAGCAGGACGGCCATAATCAAGAAGACAGATAATAACAAGTGTTGGCAAGGATGTGGAGAAACTGGAACCATCAAACATGCCAGTGGGAATGTAAACTGGTGCAGCACATGTGGAAAACAATTTGGCGGTTCCTCAAAATGTTAAACAGAGTTACCACGTAATCCAGCAATTCTACCCCTGGGTATACACCCAGGAGAATTGAAAACTTATGCCCACACCAAAACGTGTACACAAATGTTCACAGCAGCATTATTTACAGTAGCCAAAAATCAGAAGCCACCCAAAATTCATCAGCTATAAATGGATAAACAAAACATAGTAGATCCATACAGTGGAATATTATTTGGCCATAAAAAGGAATGAAGTACTAATATGTTGTACGACATGGATGAACTTTAAAAACATTTGCTAAGTGAATCTCGACATCCAAGTACAAGAAGCACACAGGACTCCTGGGAGAGTCAACGTGAAAAGGCATTCACCACGCCACATAATTATTAGACTGACCAAAGTAAACACAAAAGAGGCACTCCTCAGAGCTGTAAGACAAAAAAAGGAGGTAACCTACAAAGGGAAACCCATCAGATTAACTGCAGATTTCTCAGCTGAAACCTTACAAGCCAGAAGGGAATGGGGAGACATCATCAATCTCCTAAAACAAAACAAAGGTCAACCCAGAATTCTGTATCCTGCCAAACTAAGCTTCTTATATGAGGGAGAAATAAAGACCTTTCCAGATAAGCAATCACTGATAGAATTTGCGAAATCCAGACCGGCCTTGCAAGAAATGCTTAGACCTGCATTATACACTAACCAGCGCAACAGACACCCACCTATGTAAAATTATGCAAAGGCTAAAACCCCAGAAACCAGATTCCACAATGACACAAGAGGTAAAACAAAAGATACCACCCAACAGAATAATCAGAAATTTACCCCAAATATCAATTCTCTCAATAAATGTAAATGGCTTGAACTGCCCATTGAAGAGACATAGGCTGGCTGAATGGATTAAAAAATACAAACCAAGTATCTGTTGTCTTCAGGAAACACACCTCACACACAAAGACGCATTCAGACTCAAGGTGAAAGGATGGAATACAATTTTTCAGGCTAATGGAAACCAAAAGAAATCTGGAGTAGCCATTCTCATTTCAGATGACATCAACTTTAAAGCAATAAAAGTAAAGAAGGACAAAAATGGACACTATATAGTGGTGAAGGGAAAAATTTCACAAGAGGATTTAACAATCCTAAACATTTATGCACCCAACACAGGAGCACCCAGGTACATAAAGCAAATGCTGCTAGATCTAGACAACATAATAAGCAGGAATGCCATAATTGCAGGGGACTTCAACACCCCACTGACGGAACTGGACAGATCCTCCAAACAAAAATTAAATAGAGAAATAAAGACCTAAACAGGACTCTAGAACATTTGGGCCTAACAGATATCTACAGAACACTCCACCCAAATAACACTGAATATACATTCTTCTCATCAGCTCATGGAACTTTCTCTAAAATTGACCACATCCTAGGCCACAAAACAGATCTAAACAAATTCAAAAAAATAGAAATCATACCATGTATCTTTTCAGACCACAGCGGAATAAAATTAGATATCAATTCCAACAGAAACTCACATCTTCCTCCAAAAACTTGGAAACTAAACAATCTATTGATGAATGAGTATTGGGTCAAAGAGGAGATTCAAAATGAAATCAAAAGATTCTTCGAACTAAACGATAATGGGGACACAAGTTATCAAAATCTGTGGGATACAGCAAAAGCAGTCCTGAGAGGAAAACTTATCGCCCTAAATTCCCACATCCAAAAGACAGAAAAGTCACAAATCAGTAAACTAATGAATCATCTTAAGGAAATGGAAAAGGAAGAGCAAAGCAATCCTAAAACCAGCAGAAGAAAAGAAATAACCAAAATTAGAGCAGAATTAAATGAAATCGAGAACAAAAGAACAATACAGAAGATCAATGAAACGAAAAGCTGGTTCTTTGAAAAGATAAACAAAATAGACAGGCCACTTGCCAGGTTGACCAGAAGCAGAAAGGAAAGGACTCTAATAAGCTCAATTAGAAATGAAAAAGGAGAAGTCACAACTGATACCATGGAAATACAAACATCATCTTGAATACTACAAAAATCTCTATGCCCACAAACACGAAAACGTGGAGGAAATGGACAAATTCTTAGAAACACACTACCTCCCTAGGCTCAACCAGGAAGAAACTGAATTCCTAAACAGACCAATATCAAGCACCGAAATTGAAGCAGTAATTAAAAATCTACCCACAAAAAAAGTCCCGGACCAGATGGGTTCACACCTGAATTCTACCAAGCCTACAAAGAAGAACTGGTGCCTATACTGCAGAAATTATTTGAAAATATCCAGAAGGATGGAATCCTCCCAAACTCATTCTACGAAGCCAATATCACCTTGATACCAAAGCCAGGAAAGGACACAACAAAAAAAGAAAACTACAGACCAATATCCCTTATGAATATAGATGCAAAAATTCTCAATAAAATCCTTGCAAACCGAATTCAAATGTACATCAAAAAATAATCCATCATGATCAGGTGGGCTTCATTCCCGAGATGCAGGGATGGTTCAACGTACGCAAATCTATAAATGTAATTCACCATATAAATAAAAGCAAGAACAAAGATTATATGATCCTTTCAATAGATGCAGAAAAGGCTTTTGACAAAATCCAACACCCTTTTATGATAAGAACTCTTAACAATATAGGCATAGATGGCTCATTCCTAGAAACTATTAAAGCCATATACGATAAACCCACAGCCAATATCATACTGAATGGGGAAAAATTGAAGGCATTCCCCCTTAAAACTGGCACCAGACAAGGGTGTCCACTATCTCCACTTCTTTTCAACATAGTGCTGGAAGTCCTGGCCACAGCAATTAGACAAGACAGAGGAATCAGGGGCGTCCAGATAGGGGCAGAAGAGGTCAAACTTTCACTATTCGCAGACGATATGATATTATACATAGAAAACCCCAAGGATTCAACCAAGAGATTACTGGAATTGATAAATGAATTCAGCAAAGTCTCAGGATACAAAATTAATACACACAAATCCATAGCCTTCATATATGCTAATAACAAGCCGAGAAACAAATTAAAGATGCTATACCTTTTGCAATAGCAACAAAGAAAATTAAATATTTAGGAATATATCTAACTAAGGAGATCAAAGACCTATATAGAGAGAATTATGAAACACTGAGAAAGGAAATTGCAGAGGATGTAAATAGATGGAAAACCTTACCATGCTCTTGGATAGGCAGAGTCAACATAGTAAAAATGGCTTTGCTACCTAAATTAATTTACAGAAGCAATGCAATCCCTATCAAAATACCAACATCATTTTTTGCCGATCTAGAAAAAATAATTCTACGCTTCGTGTGGAACCAGAGAAGACCCCGTCTAGCCAAAGCAATCTTAAGCAAAAAGAACAAATTGGGAGGCATCTGTCTACCAGACTTCAAACTATACTACAAGGCTATAGTAACCAAAACTGCATGGTATTGGCACAAGAACAGACACGTAGACCAATGGAACAGGACTGAGAACCCAAATATAAAACCAACCTCATACAGTCACCTGATCTTTGACAAATTCCAGAAAAACGTACACTGGGGAAAAGATTCCCTATTCAACAAATGGTGCTGGGAAAATTGGATGGCCATATGTAGAAGACTGAAAGTGGACCCACACCTCTCACCTCTCACAAAATCAATTCACAATGGATAACAGATCTAAACCTAAGACATGAAACCATAAGAATTCTCGAAGAAAATGTTGGAAAAACTCTTATGGACATTGGCCTAGGCAAAGAATTTATGAAGAAGACCCCCAAAGCAATCACAGCAGCAACAAAAATAATTACATGGGACCTGATCAAATTGAAAAGCTTCTGCACAGCCAAGGAAACTATCACTAGAGTGAACAGACAACCTACAGAATGGGAGAAAATATTTGCATGCTACACCTCTGATAAAGGGCTTATAACCAGAATCTATACAGAACTTAGGAAAATCAACAAGAAAAAATCAAACAACCCTATTAAAAATGGGCAAAGGACATGAACAAAAACTTTTCCAAAGAAGACAGAATGATGGCCAGCAAACATATAAAAAAGTGCTCAACTTCTCTAATCATCAGGGAAATGCAAATCAAAACCACAATGAGATATCACTTAACTCCAGTGAGATTGGCTCATATCAAAAATCCCCAAATAACAAATGTTGGCGGGGATGTGGACAGGTAGGAACACTCATACACTGCTGGTGGGACTGCAAATTAGTACAACCTCTATGGAAAAGAATATGGAGATACCTCAAAGAATTAAAAGTAGAATTACCATTTGACCCAGCAATCCCACTACTGGGTATTTATGCAAAAGAAAAAAAGACATTTTATAATAAAGACATCTGCTCTCGAATGTTCATAGCAGCACAATTCACAATTGCAAAGTTGTGGAAACAACCCAGGTGCCCATCAATACACGAGTGGATCAATAAAATGTGGTATATGTATACCATGGAGTATTACTCAGCAATAAGGAACAATAGTGAATTAACACATCTGGTATTATCCTGGTTGGAGCTAGAACCCATTCTTCGAAGCGAAGTGTCACAGGATTGGAAAAACAAGCACCACTGGTACTCACCATCAAACTGGTACTAACTGATGAACACTTACATCACACAGGGCAATAATATTCATCTGAGGGCGGGCGGGCGGGAGGGGGGTGGAAGGGATGGGAAGAACTCTCACTGAATGGATGTGGGGAGCACAGTTTGGGAGACGACCACGATTGTGGCTCTGACACGGGCAGAACAGGGGCAATGTGTATGGTCAAAGTGTTGTACCCCCATGATATTCTGAAATTAAAAAAATAAATTATAAAAAAAAAATAAATAAATAAAAAATAAAAATAAAATAAAATAAAATCAGACAGTTCAGGTTAAAAAAAAAAAAAAAAAAAAACATTTGCTAAGTGAAAGAAGCCAGACACAAAAGGCCAATGTGTGGTATTATTCCACTGATACGAAATGTCCAGAATAGGCAAATCCACAGAGGCAGATACAGTGACTGCCAGGGGCTGGGAGGAGGAGGAAGTGGGGAGTCACTGCTGGTGGGTATGTTCTGGAATTAGACAATGATGATGGTCACACAAGTCTGAATATACTAAAGAACAAGGAACGGCACACTTTAAATGGATGAACTGTAGGGGATGTGAATTATATCACAATAAAGCTGGGTTTTTTATTTTTTCAAACAAGCATAGAAAAAAGTATACCAAATATATACTAAAGTAAAATCAATCCAAATCAGCCGAAATAAACTTTAAAGCAAAAAGTTTAAAGAGGGATGAGAGGGTCATTACAGAATAATTAGAGGCATATTTTGCCAAAAAAATATAAAAATCCTGAACAAATATGCACCTAACAACCAAGCCTCAAATGATATGAAGCAAAATCTGGCATTACAAGGAGAAAGAGATTAATCCACAATCACGAGAGATTTTAACACAAGTCTCTCAGACACTGACAGATCAAAGCAAACCAAATACTAGTAAGGATACAAAAGCTTCGACAACATAATTAACAGCATTATTTAACGTTCTACTGCATATATTTAGAACCTTACACCCAGCAATTAGAGAATAGACATCCTTTTCAAATACACATAGAGCATTCACAAAATCTGACCATATCAAGCCAGAAAGCAGGTTTCAACAATATCATACAGACTCATATTTTCAAACTACAATGCAAATGAGTTAGAAATCACTAAACAGCAGCCCATAAGCCCCAATCTCTGTATGGTAAGAAGAATTAAAGTCCATGTGTAGAGAGGTGGACGTAGCAATGCGCAGTCCAACACTCAGCCAGGGAGAAACGGAGTGAAGTGCAGCCCGCCCACCCTTCTCTGACCAGGGCTGCTGAGGCCGGAGACTGCACCGGCAGGGTGGCCTGCGGGAGCCCGTACCTTTCGGCAGCTGCTCTGGGGAGGCCTGGGCCTTCTCCACCTCCTCTGGCCGCTCCTCTCGGGCTCTCTCCCTGCTGACCGAGCTCTCGTGCCTTTCCTCACCCTCCACTCTGTCCAGGGCAGTTGGCGGGGCCTGGGGAGCACAAGCCAGGGGAGAAGCAGGGCCTGGGATCAGGAGGGACAAGGGCAGGGAGCATGCACTGGGCTGCGACCCGCCACCCTGGCTCCCCCTGCTTGCTCCCAGCCTGCCCCCACCAACCCAGAGGCCCGAACTGGGAGCCAGGAGGCTTGGCTTCTACCTGGCTATACAAGGCCCGAGAAGGTCCCCAGACCCAACCTCCACCCCACACCCACTATGGGCCCAGACACCAGCAG
This sequence comes from Daubentonia madagascariensis, assembly GCA_023783475.1. Classification (NCBI taxonomy): domain Eukaryota; kingdom Metazoa; phylum Chordata; class Mammalia; order Primates; family Daubentoniidae; genus Daubentonia; species Daubentonia madagascariensis. The sequence goes on along the minus strand of JAKFHU010001557.1, from coordinate 8,772,077 downwards.
CTTCCATACCTGGATTTCCAGCAGCTTCTTTGGCTTCTGCACCCCCGGCTCCTTTTCATCCATGTAGCCCAGGTGGGCTTCCATTTTGTCTGAAATGTCAAAGGAAAGAGGTGAGACAGCTGGGCTCAGGTGTGGAAGGGAAGAAGGGCAGGGGATGGGGTGCCAGGGAGGAGAGGTAGGGTCTGGCCTTCCAGAGGCTGCGTCAGGGCCAGGCACCTCTCAGAGAGACGGGCAGGATCCCCGGCTGAGCCAGAGCCCGGCCCAGGCCTACGACTCAGGGGTCCTGAAGGACTTTGGGCCCAGTGAGACCAAAGTGAGGGGCTGTCAGGATGGGGCTGCATGCAGTAGTAGCTGTCCATCTGGCAGCAGGGAGGTGAAGTGGGGAGAGGCCCGGATTGGGAGCCAGGACATCTGGGTGTGGTCCCAGCTTCCAGGCTGGCTTGCTGGCCATGTGCCTTTGGACAGGTCTGAGTCTCCTCCCCGCTGAGTCAGCTCCCAACACATGGCAAAGTGCCAGTTACTCATGTGGCTCCAAGAAGCCTGGGAGGTAGGCACTATCCCATCCCCCGTCACAGACAGGAAGAGGGAGGCTCACAGGTTCAGTGACTTGCCCAAGGTCATACCCGGAGTTCAGGGCAGACTTAGGAAGAAACCCCAGGTGTGTCCACCTCCAAACAGCACACCTGTGCTGACGGGCAGGATGTCCTCAGAGGGGCTGAGCCTCTGAGGGCCTCACCTGTCACCTGGGCATAGGTATGTCTGCCCCAGGCCTGGGAGGCTCAACTGAGGGAAGACACTTTGTCCAAATAAATAAATGGGTCACCAAAAAGATACCTGGAGACAAATAACCCAATTAAAAAGGAGTGAAGGATCTGAAAAGACATTTCTTCAAAGAAGAAATGCAAACAGCCAATAAGCATGTGAAAACAAGCTCAACATCTGTCGCATCAGAGAAAAGGAAATCAAAACCACAGAGGGAGACCACTTCACACTTGCTAGGATGGCTAGAATCAAAAAGTCAGACAACAAGTATCGATGAAGATTCGGAGAAATTGGAATCCTCATACGTTACTGGCAGGAATGTAAAATAGTGCAGCCACTTTAGAAAACAGTCTGGTAGTTCCTCAAAAGGTTAAAAAGAATTATCACGTGACCTGATGATTCCACTCCCAGGCATATACCCAAGACAATTGAAAACCTATGTCCACACAAAAACTTAAAACACAAACGTTCACAGCAGCATTATTCACAGGAGACAAAAAGTGGAAACAACCCAAAATCTACCAGCAGATGAATGGATAATCAAAATGCAGTAAATCCATACAATGAAATGTCACTGGCCATAAGGAGGGATGAGGAACTGATACGTGACACAACGTGGATGAACCCTGAAACTTCACGCTCAGTGGAAGCCAGACAAAAGGCCACGTGTCGTATGATTCCATTTATCTGAAATGCCCAGAGGAGGGAAATCCCAAGAGGCAGAGAGCAGACTGGTGACTGCCCACACCCAGGGAAGGGAAGAGGGAGTAACTGCTCATGGATATGGGCTTCTTTTTAGGAGGATGAAAAATTCTGGCATTAGACAGCAGCAATGGTTGCACAACCCTGTGAATACGCTAGAACCCACTAAATAGGACACTTTTAAGAACAGTGAATTTTGTGGTGTGTACATGAATTATATCTCAACACTGTTATTAAAAAGAAAAACTTCCTGGAGAGCGACACCAGCAGACAGAAGCTTCATGGGGAAGGGAGGCCATCTTTTGTGGGGTGCACAGAGGACTCGAGGTCACTGTGGCCTTGCCATCTCCCAGGCCCCAGGTGCCCCCCCTCTTCTGGACCCCAGACCTGGCAGGCCCAGCGGGGCCGGCGGGAGGTGGGCGGGACTGGCGGGCACCGGCGTGTTGGGGTCAGAGGAGATAACCTCGCCAGGCTTCTTGCCCTCAGGCCCCTCAGGAATCAGGTCCGGGGTGCTGTACTTCCCGTTGACGTGCTCAAACTCCTGAACCTGGGGCAGCGGGATGAAGGAGGGAGGGTGGTGGTCGTAGCTCGGCCCTAAGGGCCTCAGGCAGCTGGTGGGACTGTGGTGTCACAGGCTGATGCCTCTGCCCAAGGCTGGCCAAGCCAGACCCCTGCTGACCACAAGCTCCCCTGCCAGGCCCCTGCCCATCTCCCCGTGTGTCCCCCACCCTGTGATCTGCCATCCTGGCCTACACCCCCATGGCCCCTCACCCAGATAAGGCTTTCCAGGTCACTCCCTCTGGCCTAGCTCAGACCCTGGGCAGCTGTGTGGCCAGAGCCAGGTACTTGCCCTCTGACCGCTGACCCCCACCCAGGAGCAGTGCCAGGTCCCCAAGCAGCCATTAGGAAGGGCCCTGCAGAGGGTTACTCACCCACCTTCTTCCTAACTAGTGACATGACCCCGATGCGGGTGAGCACGTGCTGCCTGGAGAGGCCCTCCCGGGGCACACCGTCTGCGAAGGTCTCCGCGCCGTCCGCCCCCGGCTCACACAGGTGCCGCATGAAGAGGGACACATAGGCTCTGGGGTGGGGGGGACTGGGGCTCAGGGAGTGGGGGGCCGGCAAGAACCCTCTGAGAGGGCTGGCAGGACCCCCGAGGCACCTCCTGGCTGGAATCATCAACCATCACCTGCCTCCAACCAGGCTGCTGGGCCAGGCCCCAAGAAGGGCCAGAGGGGGCCTCCCCAGCAGGGGGGCCTCCCCAGCAGGGTGACCTCCTAGGACGGCCCTGGCCCTGGATGACCCAGATCTTCCTCACTGCTGTTAATACCAGCCGGCGCGGGCAGAGGTGGCTGGTCAGCATTGTCAGCAAATCAGCCTCACTCAGAACCGGGACCCCAGCCACCCAAAAACCAGACGGCAGTGAACTTTCTAGATGCCCTTAGCCTAGCGGGGAGCACAGACACTGCCCACCACGTGGGCTCGTCTGCCAGAGCCTCCCCCGTCCCGAGGTGGGCAGCCACACCTGAGCCACCGCCTCAGCCCTTACCTGAACTCCTTCTCACTCTTCCCACGAAGGTCCCGCACCAGCCAATGGGAGTTGAAGGCGTCCTGGGGGGGCATGCCCCAGCGCATGATGGCGTTCAGAAAGGCCTTCCGCTGTCGGGCGTTGAAGCCCAGCACCTGGGCAAGGTGGAGGACAGGCATGTGAGCCCAGGTCAGAGACGGAGTGGGATCGGAGAATTCAGGGATGGGGGGAGAAAGGCATGGGAGGGGGCAAGGGGAAGCCAGGGTCTCCCCTTGGGGCAGGACCCGGAGGGCAGAGATCAGACCAGGGTCTGTCCCACCCTACCTATTGGCGTGTGACCCTGGGCAAGCCCCCAGCCCCTTCTCCACACCCCAAGGGCAGGAGGAAGGGGGCTGGGGAGATGGGGGTACAGGCAGGTCTCACCTCGATGTTGCCCCCAACTCGAGCAAGAAGAGGTGGCAGGGGCTTGTCCCTGTCACTCTTCAGCTGCCTCCTGGATTGTCTCCGTCCACCTGGGGAGCAGCCCACCACAGCCACTCAGGTAGGTGCCTGGGGGTTCCTGACCCCCCATCACATCTGCCAGCACACCTGAGGGCAGCAGGATGCCAGGCCGACCCCATGCCCACCAGCAGCAGCTCAGTGGCAGCCCAGGTCACCAACACTAAGACTCACTCTGCCCTTCCGGCCTCTCCTCAAAGTCCTCGTCCTCATCCTCGGAACCGATGGAATATTCAGACTGGTTATCCGAGAGCTCATCCTGCCACTCTGCAAGGGACCAAGCAGAGGGGCATGGAGTGAGCTGTGCAAGCCCCTGCGCCCCAGCCCCACAACATCAGTGACAACGACAATGGCCACCAGGAGCTTCTTGTGAATGCAATAATCCCAACAACACCACACTACACACTAAGGAATTAAACTGTTACCATCCCTATTTTACAGACGGGGAAGTAAGACTCAAGGAGGCTTGCCCAAGGTCACACCACTAGTAGTGATGCAGTCACTAGACTGATACCTATCTTGTTCCCCAAACACCCAGCACCCCCACCCCTGCCCCCAAATCCCTTTTCTCCAAGAAGCCTTCCCCACCTACCTCCCTGCTCAGGCTGTCCACACAGCACCTGCTCCCCTGGCCACACACCTCACCCAGGGGCTTCCTGCACAGGGGTGCCCCCTCTGACTGGTCTCTGGGGCCCCGGGCACCCCCGAAAGCCCCGACACGCACCCTGGTCCTCCTGGGAGGCGTCGTTGTAGTTGACCTGCTTGCGGATGCGCTTGCCCTTGCCCAGGTTGCGGGCCAGGTCCTCCTGCTGCTGCTCGTAGTGGTGCCGCAGCAGCTTCTCCCAGTAGTCGGGGTCCACATTCTCCTCCTGCTTGATGATCTCGCGCTCCACCTCCTCCTGGGGGCACAGGGCGGGGCTTGGATGGTCTGCAGGCAGCCTGCACCATACCTCGCCCTCTGCCCTCTCTGCCCTCTCGGGCTCAAGGATGAACTGGACAGCCCGCCTACTCCAGGAAGCCTTCCCTGACCACCCCAGCCCCAGCTGGTCTTCCTCTCCCTACCCCTGCCCAGTCATTCATTCATTCGCTCATTCATTCACTCCATGAGTATTTCCCGCCCTTGTGCCAAGCGCTGGGGTACAGACATGAGTAAACCCCAGCACCTGACCTCAGGAGGATCCCGGAGTCAAAGGGAGGGACAACGAGCACACAGAGTGTGCGTGGAAGGAGCTAAGGAGGAGGGGAACGGCTGCCAGGAGAGCCAGGAGGAGCTCTGGGGGTAACTGGGGTTTGCCGGTGAAGGGAGAAGACGCGGTGGGTGGGAGTGTGGGCACGTTCTGGAACTCGGAGGGTGCAAATGCAGAGCCCGGGTGCAGGCCGAGGCAGGGGCGGGAGGGGCCCGAAGCCAGGCTCCCGGGACAGGGCTCTACGCAGGGGCGGCCGCGGGGAAGCTGGACCGGAGCCAGGGACGCCAGGGAGGAGGCGGCTGAGGATGTCCGCAAGGACAGTAGCCCGGCCGCCCGCAGCTCTCAGCCCTCAGCCCTCAGCGGCTGTACCGCCCTCAGCACCGCCTCCGCCCCCGCTCCCGTGTGTCTCCCGCGCTCGCACCGGGAGCCGCGGCCTGCGGCGACCGGGCAGACACGGGGAGGGCGGGGCCGCGGCGGGTGGGCGGGGCGGTGACAGGGAGGGCGGGGCCGCGGCCAGTGAGCGGGGCGGTGACAGGGAAGGCGGGGCCGCGGCGAGTGGGCGGGGCGGCGACAGGGAGGGCGGGGCGGTGACAGGGAAGGCGGGGCCGCGGCGAGTGGGCGGGGCGGCGACAGGGAGGGCGGGGCGGTGACAGGGAAGGCGGGGCCGCGGCGAGTGGGCGGGGCGGCGACAGGGAGGGCGGGGCGGCGACAGGGAAGGCGGGGCCGCGGCGAGTGGGCGGGGCGGCGACAGGGAGGGCGGGGCCGCGGCCGGAGTGCGGTCCCGAGGACCTTACCACGCCATCCTCCTCGCGCACCACGTACTGCGCCACCTTGAAGGAGCTCAGGTACTCGTTCATGTTCTGTAGCTCCGTGTCATCCGTGGCGTCCTGGTTCCTGTCCAGCAGCTTGGAGATGGCCGCGTCGTCATAGTGGATCACACTGCTGTCCTCCACGTCCTTGTTGTCACCTAGGGGGCGGACAGGGTGCAGTGTGGGGACACAAATGAAAATTGCCCAGGTCCAGCCGCCGGCCCCCACCGGGACAGACTCCCAGCTATGGCCCTTCCCAGTCCCCCCAGGGGCTGCAGCTGAGGAGCATGGTGACCAGACAAAGGAAACTGCCCTGTAACAGCCCCACTCCTGCCCACCCGGCAGTCCCAGGACACCCCAGAAAGGGGCCGGGAGAGGGTAGGGGACCCCTTCCTCTCCAGGAGCAGCAGCTGGGCTCAGGGTGGCCCCTACCTGGTGGGGTGCTCCCATGCTTCTTCTTCATGCCAGCGGCCAGGGCCCCCCCTTTGGAGGACTGGACATCAGGGACGGGTGTGACAGGCCTCTGGCCCTGAGACATCATGCCTGCAGGGCAGAAGGGTAGGGGTGCTGATGTAGGAGCTCAGAGGGGCTGCAGGGCTGGCCGGCAGCACCCAGAGATGCCACCCTGGCCTGCCCTGACAAGGAGCAGAGGAGAGACAGACAGGCTGTGTGCAGCAGGGCTGGCAGAGACCCTGGCAGGCCCTGGATGGGTGTGTCTCAAGCAGGTCCACCCCATCCTCCCACCACGCTCCCTGTGAACAGAGGCCCACCCTCCACATCGTCCTTGAAGAGCTCCTCTGTGCCGAACTTGAGGATGTCGTCCAGCTCCTGCTTGGTCATGGAGCCTGACTTGGAGCCGAGGCCGGGCCGCACCACCAGGTGTGTGAGCATCATCTTGCGCTTGGCCACCTGTGTGATGCGCTCCTCCACAGAGGCCCGAGTCACGAAGCGGTAGATCATCACCTTCTTGTTCTGCCCAATGCGGTGGGCGCGGCTGAAGGCCTGGGGAGACCGGCAGCTCAGCCTTGTGGCTCAACCGAGGGCTCCGGGTGCAGGGCCGGGTCCCACGTGGTGAGGGGCATGCATATGAGTCCATGAGCGTGGAATGGGGCAGGACTGCACATGGAGAGGCGTGTTGTGTGTGCACCGCTGCAGCTGCACTCACTTGCCCAGCTGTGTGGAGCCACATGTGAGCCTGGGTGCAGGCTGGGTTTGGAGTGGAAATATGCTCAGGCAGGTGGAGCTGGGCAGGACTGTAGCTGTGCAGGGGTGCATACAAGGGACAATGGGGCCAGTGTACTGGATGTAACAGAAGCCGCACAGGGCTCCAAGGGCAGGTCATGGAGAGATAGGGAGCTACACCTCCCTGTGAGTGAGCCGCCATCCCTACAGCAAGACCATGAGTTGGAAACGCACAGCCACCTTTTAAGGGCAGCAAGGCCCTAAGACTGCATGGTGTAATACAAGGACATGCCTGAGACTCTGCATACCCACATGATGTGACCCCGGTATAATTGTGTGAATCTGTGTGAGTGACTGCACATGGGAGCACACATATGTGCATGAGACACACGAGTTTTTGTGTGTGCCCCCAAGAGTGTAGGTGTTAAATGTGTGTCCCCACCCCCAAGTAGGGTGGCCAGGGGACATCAGGGTGGCTCTATTCCCACAGCCCTAGCCCCTCCAAGCCTCCTATCCTTCCTTAGCCCTATCTGCCCCCTTCTCCATCTTGCCCTGTCCCCAGCCTCCAACAGGCCCCCACTCTATGCCTCTTGTCCCCTCCAAAACTGACGCCTCTCTGGTCCCAGGACTCCCCAATCCGGCCGCCCTCCATGGCCTTGGTCCTGAGGGTGATGGGAGAGACTGGGGTCAGTGGCCACCACAGATTGCTGTGTGCCCTTGGACACCTCCCCGCCCTCTCTGGGCCCATTTTCTCTTCTGTACAATGAGGGAGCTGGAGGGACAGGACCAAGCCACTCACCTCCCAGGGCTCTCCTGGGGCTGAAATTCCACAGGGGAAGGAGGTCCACAGAACCAGGAGAGGCAAGGGGGGGTCACACCAGAGAGTATGAAGAATGGGGTTCCTGCCCGAGGCCAAGGACAAGGGGCCTGCTGAGGGGGTAGCAGGGGTGGGGAGGCACAGACCTGGATGTCGTTGTGCGGGTTCCAGTCCGAGTCATAGATGATGACCGTGTCTGCCGTGGCCAGGTTGATGCCCAGGCCGCCCGCCCGGGTGGAGAGGAGGAAGCAGAACTGCTGGGCCCCGGGGGCTGGGAAAGAGAGGCCAGCAGGTGGGGGGTGAGTGGGGAGCACACCTGGGTGGGGGACAGGGATGGCAGACAGGGTGGGAGGGAGAACACGGGCGGGAACTGCAGCAACAGGTCCCTGGCAGAGAAGCAGGACAAGACCAGAGACCCCATCACAGATGGGTGGCCACACCTGCCCTCAGGAGCTGGAAGAGGCCCAACCTGAGCCCATTTAGCCCTCAACAGTGCTCTGAGCCCAGGCCCAATTGCGGGGAGCTAGAATGAGAAGGAAGTCGATTTTCAAATCCCAAATGGGCAAAGACCAAACTCAAACAGCCAGCAAATACAGACAGAGCTCCTACTGAGGGTCAGCCGCTGTGAGACCCTGGAAAGCCAAATCCTTCATGTCCCCCAGCCCCCCTGCCCAGCCTCTCCTAGCCCACCAATGCTGTCAGGGCGGCCAGGGAACACACAGGGCACAGCTCCAGGGCCCAGGGGCCCGCTCCACTGGGCAATCCCGACTGTCATGGGATGGCTGATTCTCAGGCCATCAGGGTCCCCCTTAACTGACCAGGACTGACCATGGCACCCACTGAAGCTGCAAACAGCTGCCCAGTCCACGAAATGCTTCAGCCACTCCTGCTTCCACATGTGGCCAGGGCCACATCTAGACCCTGAAACTCTGTACTCTCTTTGCTTCCCTTGTCTCTCTGGCATAAGTGGGCAAGAGGAATCACAGCTTTGGGCATCTGGGCAGTATGGCTCTAGCACTTTTCCAAGGGTAGAAGCTGGGAAAAGGCCACAAGCCCCAGGGACACAAAGCTTGTCGCTATTTGCTGCAAACTTGCCACTGAGGAGGCCACCAGTTCAGCTGACCACTCCCTGCTCCAGAGGTTTCCTGTACTATGGAGGGAGGAAGCTGCACCCTTGCCTCTCCTTCCCAGGCAGGGAAGACTGAGCAGACAGGTGAGTGTGGGAGAAGAACCTGGCCACATGTGACCCTGCCCCTTCGCTCTCTCCTGTCTCTGGTCACGGCCCCAGGGCACACACTTGGCTCTGTACCTCCTGCCAGTGCTCTGGTGGCAGGCTCTATCCAGCACTGCTGTAAGTGGGTTTATCTGTCTTCAGTAATAGAGATCTGCAGGTGCCAGCCAGACCATCAGCATCAGCTTCATTTGGTGACAAAGGTGACATTTTCCTCCTCAATCTGCCTTACTCCTCGTCTATTTCTAATTCCGTGTAGAACAGGTGTTATCTACTGGGCCCCTCGAAATCCCAGCAGACCCCCAGAAGTTCCCATGGAAGGAACCGTCTTAACATTTGAAACTCCAGGGAAGCTGCCTTGCCCTGGGAACCAGTCTGCTTTCTCCGGCCATTTGCAGGGCAGCTCACCAGAATGTTAGTTGTTGGGTCTGCCTAAGAACCCAGCCTGGGAGAAGAGGCTAAAATGGGGTCCCAATCGGATCCCTTGGGTGGGCAGGCGGGCGGGGTACCATTGAATCTGTCGATCGCCTCTTGCCGCAGGCCCCCAGTGATGCCGCCATCGATCCGCTCATACTTGTAGCCTTCGTACTCCAGGAAATCCTCCAGGAGGTCCAGCATCTTGGTCATCTGCAGGGGAGATGGACGTGTGAGGACCTGCCGGGGAGCAAGGAGCCCCCCGGGGCCGGGGCAGGGACCCACCACAGCTGGGGGAGAGAGCAGTGGGGAGTGGAAGGCAACTGGGACCCAGGCAGGCCTGATGCAGGACCCTGTGGAAAGAACGCGGCCTCCAACCTCACCCCCTCAGAGCCAACCCATCCTCCACACCAGCCCCGCAGCCATCTGCCTAAAACAGAGCTCTGACATGAGCATCCCCTGCTCACACTGCACAGAATTAAGTCCCAGCTCCTCACCCTGCATTCAAGGCTCAGCAGCACCAATGCTTCCTTCGTACCCTCCAGCCATTCCAAACTACCTCTCTCCCTAGAATACCCGCCCCCTTACTGCCTAGGGAGCTCAAACATCACCTCCTCCATGATGTCTTCCCTGATTTCGCTCCTCCCCGTGAGAAGAGAAAGGCAGTCCCTTCTAAGCCCCCGTGAGCCTGTAGATTGCCCTTTGTTCTTGAGAGAGTTTAGCTGGAGATAAAACCATCAGCAGAGATTTTCCCTCAGTGTACTGGAGATTTTGCCATGGTCTCTACCACCTGCTGTTGCTGAGGAGAAGTCAGAGCGGCCTTTCCTTCGTAGGGACCAGGTCTGAAGTACTGCAGTTTCCTACCATGTGTTTAGGGGTTAGTTTATTTATTTATCTTGATTGGTACTCCAGAGTGCACCCCGGATCTGAGACCTCACCTCTCTCTCCAGGTCTGCAAACCCTCACTGAATCCAGCTTCTTCACCTTTTTCTCGATGTCGTCTTCTGCAACTCCAATGAGATGACCGTTGGAGCCTCTCAAGATATCCTCCAGCTTCTCAGTTTTCTCCTTGCCCCTCCGTGCTGCGTTCTGCAGAGATTCCTCAGCCCCAGGGTCCCGTTCCTCAGTGTTCTCTCAAACAGCGTCCAGTCTGTCTGTTGAAATCTTTTACCGCAATTCCGTGCACATCATTTTTCTATCCAGTTGTTGTTTCATTTCTTCCTGCTTTTGCTTAATGAATTTCTTCTTTATTCTGGAGTGTCAGGTACTCCCATTGTTTCTGAGTATCCTAAACATGTTTATTTGGTTTGTTTTTTTAAGAGACAGGGCTGGATTTCAACTCCTGGGCTCAAGTAATCTTCCCACCTGAGCCTCCCAAGTAGCTGAGATTATTGGCCTAAACCTGTTTATTTAAAGCCTTTTGCAGGCTATCCTATTATTCTTTTCGTTTGGATTCTACTTATTGTTTTGTGGATAGCATTTGGTTTCATACGGGTTTTGGAATTAGGGTTTGTAGACTCATTTGGGCTTTTTTTTTTTTTGAGACAAGGTCTCACTCTGCTGCCCAGGCTGCAGTGCAGTGACATGATCATAGCTCCCACCTCAGCCTCCCAGTAGCTGGAACTACAGGTGCGCACCACCACACCTGGCTAATTTTTAAAATTTTTTGTAGACACAGAGTCTCACTGTGTTGCCCAGGCTGATCTTGAACTCCTGGCCTCAAGTGATCTTCCCGTGCTTTCTCTCTGTGCACATCTCTAGCAGTTGTGCGGTTCCCTGTACTTGGTCTCTCAAGGCCTCAGCGCAGACTCGTGTCTCACGCTGGCAGTGGTACTGGGGGGTGTGGCTGCGCCTCCAAGCCAGCCCAGGGCTGGGTTCAGCTCCTGCTTCCCAGTGTTCTCCAGCCTGCGCAGGCCAGGGTGTGACCAGTGCTGCAGACAGCTTGCGCTGCTTTTAGCTGACATTTGTGCACAAGGAGCTGCATCCCAGACTCTGGCTTGGTCCTACCACGAGGGAACATTTTTAGCCTCAGGGCCGTGCAGGACCACAGAGGGTAAGGTTAGCTACACGAAGCAGTTGAGGAGAGTGACTAACTCATTCGTCTCCATACCACGTGCCCAGCACAGAGCCTGACGCATGACAGATGCAAACAAAGGAGGAGGAACAAACACACAAACCTCCAAGGCCAGACAGCCCTGCTTCTGACCACCCAAACACAATGAATCCCGGGAACCTTCCGGATCAAGCTGGAGAGAAGGGCTCCTCTCAGACCAGCCCCAGGGCCCCACCTTAATGAGAAGCCAGCTGCAGGGGAGAGAAGCAGGGCAGTGGGGAAGGGGCGAACATGCCAGCGTGGACACACAGGCTGAAAGGGGCAGGGGGTGGGGGGAGATGCTGCCCTTTACAGCAAACTGCCCTGAGCTCCTAGACTTGGCACTCAGCCAGCTCCCAGGGCCCAGGGATGACCCTTGACACACCACCACGTGGCCTGCACAGCAACAACATCTGGCCCTGAGGGGCAGCCTCAAGCACCAAGGCAGGATGCCTCTGTGGGGTGTGGAATTGGGGACCCCGCAGGGGGCCAGCGTGGGGTGGTCACCTGGGAGAAGATAAGCACGCGGTGCCCCTCATCCCGCAGCTTCTTCAGCATCTTCTGCAGCAGCATGAGCTTCCCTGAAGACTTGACCAGGGAGCTGCCATCGTAGGAGCCGTTGGGCAAAACAGGGGCCTCCTGCAGACACGGCAGAGTGGGGTGTTGGCGGGCTCCCCTCCCCTCTGACTCTGCACCAAAGAGGCGGCAGGGGACAGACAAGGGCCTAGCCCTGGGCTGACTGCCCATCTGCCCTGATGAGCACCAGGCCCAAACCCAAGCCAGGCCAGGCTCAACGGCGTGCGACGGGCTCAGAGACCTGCCAGCCCTACCCTCAGTCCTGCTCCCTAGCTGGCACACCAAGAACAGCCCTGCCCTCGGTCCTGCTCCCTGGCTGGCACACTGAGACCGAGACATCAGTGAACAAACAGATGACACAGAATCTGGAGCTAAGTTGGCCTTCCCAGCAGGAGTCTGGCCTGGTCGCTGTGGTCACTGCAGGGCACATCCAGGCAGAGCCAACCCTCTCAGCCCAGTGGTGGGTAAGTCCCAGCAGAGGCCCCGCCACACCAGAGCCGTGGGTAGGACCCGGGCTTGCCTCTGCGGCCTCCACAGCACAGCCTCCCATGTCTGACTCTGCAGCATTCTTTGTCGTTGGGGGGAAGCAGGCATAAGTTGTACAGGCTTAAATTAGAACCCAAACAGCAACGACAGAGGTGATGGTGGAGGCCAATACCTACTGAGCACTTGGCGCACCTGCTCTGCGAGGGCACTTCAGGTAGCCCTTCCAGGTGGGTGCTGTATCGTCCCCATTTTACAGAGGAGAGGGCTGAGGCTCAGAGCTGATCATTAGCTTCCCTGAGGCCATGGTGCTGCAGCTGGGGTTAAACCCAGGTGTGTCTGACTCCAGGCCCCAGGGTCTCAGCCATTGCTGCACCTGGGACTCACCCTGGGAGTTGGTTAAAAACGGGATTCCCGTGCCAGGCCTCTGGCCTCCCTTCCTTGGTGGCCGATGCAGCCAGGTCAGCCCTCAGAACCCTGCCCTGGAGTCCCACGGTGCTGAGGTTGGAAGGTGACCTGATGCCCCCCCTTACTTTGTGGGCCACAGGGAGGGACTGAGGGAAGGAGAGGGCCTGCCCAAGCAGTGGGCGGAGGCAGGTTCAGAGACCCCTCCTGGCACGATGGGGACACCTGTCACCTCCAGGTCCTCATGCTTGGGGAAGTGCTGAGGGCCTAAGCCACGGGCACCCACCACGGTGGCCACAGGGAACCTACCACAGGTGCCACAGAGCACTACCATTGTGGCCGCGGGGACCTGCCACGTGGCCAGGGGAGCAGGACACAGCCCGGGGCACCCACCACAGCGGCCACGGGGAATAGGTAGGGGTGGTTGCAGCACTTCTTCAGGTCCATCATGATGTTGAGCAGGGACACCTGGTTCCCGCCACCCTTGGAGTTCAGCGCCTCGAAGTTCCGCGTGAGGATGAACTTGTAGTACTTCCTGCATCAGGGCACAGGAAGGGCAGGCTGCACGCCGGGCCAGACCCGCCTCGGGGGCACTCTCTGCTCTGCAGGGAGGCTGGAGGCTGGCAGCCAAGCGCCCACGCACAGAAAGACCTAGGGGAGCCCTGACAGGTATGGCCACAGGCCCAAAGGGACACACTAGAACTCAGGCAGCCCAGACTCTGGTCACTACAATCTGAGAAGAGGCCCCAGGAAGGCAGCGGAGGCTAAAGGTGAGCCACAGCCTGGGTGGGGCTGGAGAGCCCTCCCCCCACCTGGAGAGGCACCCCAGGAAGGCCAGGTTGGGGCCTGCAGGGAGGGGTGGCTGAGGACACAAGCCCGTGGTGGGGCGGGAAGGAGGCTGCTCCAGGGTGGGGCCCCGGCAGGCCACAGCTGAGCCCCACCACTCACTTCTGCATCTGGCTTAGCTCCACACGGACAATGAGCTCAGTCTTGGCCGGCATGTTCTTGAATACATCAGCCTTGAGCCGCCTGAGCATGTGCGGCCCCAGCAGGTCATGCAGCTTCTTGATCTGGTCTTCCTTGGAGATGTCAGCAAACTCCTCCAGGAAGCCCTCCAGGTTGCTGCAACAAAGAGCTGGTATGAATGCCAGGAGCAGAGGACCGGAGCAAGCCCAGCCCTCTGCAGAGGGAGTCAGGATTGGGGGTGGGGGTGTACAGGGTGCAGGAGGTCCAGCCAGCCGGCTGGGTTAGGGAGCCGCGGCATTGCCCTGGGTGTCGTCTCAATTTCTGTCTAAGCCTGTGTTACCCCTACAGCCTTCTCTCTCCCAGCCACGTTGAGTACCTTTCGTCCTCAAAGCCATCCTGGACATGAGCTTCTGAGACTATTCCCAGATTACAGATAAGGAAGCTGAGTCTAACGGGTGCCCAAGGCTATACAGTCCAGCCTTGTTAAAACCTGGCCTCGAGTCTACGGCTCCTAATTCCAAAATCAGCACTCCTCATCCTGACCCCCCATTCTGAGCAGAACAAGGCATCAGGTGAAGACCAGGAGGCTGGGGCCATGGGGCTCCGTCTCCACCACCCCTGCCCCAGGCCCTGGCCCCTGCCTGCCATCACCGTGCCCACAGAGGCACTCGGGTCTCAGTGGAGGGAAAGGAGTGAGCAGGAGCATGGGGGCAGGGACAGGTGCCCAGGAGCCCCGCATGGTCTTCCAGGGCAGAGCCGAGGGGAAATTTTGACATAGCAGCAGCTGGTGTTTCCCGAGCACCCCTCATGTGCCGGTGCCACCCCCCCCACCCCCCCAACCCTGCAGGAGGTGACAGAGGGGACTACCGCTGGTGCTCCCATTTTACTGATGAGGAAGCCAAGGCCTGGCATGTCTCAGCACTAGGATGGCCCCCCCAGCCCTGCCACCCACATCCCTAGCCAGGCCCCAGTGACTCACTTAAACCTCTCTGGGGTCAGGAAGTTGAGGAGATGGAACAGTTCCTCCAGGTTGTTCTGAAGGGGGGTCCCTGTCAGCAGCAGCTTGTAATCGATCTTGTAGCTGTTCAAAACCCTAAAGAACTTAGGGGAGGAGAGAGGGATTGCCATCAGGGTGCATGGCGGCCACTCACCCGGGGCAGCTCTGGGGCCCAGTGGCCGGTCTCCCCGAGCCCCGCAGCCAGTGCCACCTACCTTGGACTGGTTGTTCTTGAGCCGGTGGGCCTCGTCCACCACGAGACAGGCCCACTCGATGGAGCCCAGGATGGCCTGGTCGATGGTGATCAGCTCATAGGAGGTCAGCAGGACGTGGAACTTGATCTGCACTTCTTTCTGGAGGGGAAGAGGCAGCTTTGGGAGGAGACGGCAGATCAAAGTCTCAAGAGACAAAGAGTCAAGAGGAGGGATGGCTGGGAATCCCACAAACACTCCAAGGAGCCCGGAGCCTAGCCAGCCTGAGACCAGAAAGGAAGGCACAGGCCACCAAGCGGAGATGGGTCAGCTGAGGCCCAGAGCACAGCCCCGAAAAAGGCTGGTGTTCAGGGGAGTGAAAATAAACACTGTGCTGACCGCTGCTCACAAGGGTACTAGCTGCAGCCAACAGGCAGGTGGCGCAGGACGAGCCCTGTGCTTGGTCCCTCCTTCTGCTCTCGCTACATTGTCACTATCCCCAGCCAGAACTCCTGGGGTCTCAGGCTGCAGCACTCTCCCAAGTCCCCATGGCTACCAAGTTGCAGAGCCAGGAACTGAACAGAGAAAAGGGACCCCGCACTGTGGCTTTAATGCCCTGTGGTTGCGATTTGAAATTCTTCATCAAATTTTATTGTTGAATTTGTGTTTTTTAAGAAAAGTCCCAGGGGACAGTGGAGCATGTGAGGTTCCCCCTCTCTAGGACAGGTTCCCAGGCCCCTGCTCCCTGCCCCCACCAGGTGACCACAGTCCCCCGCCACCCCTGGGCGCTGGTGGGCTGAGGGCAACAGGTACACACTCTACGTATACACCAGGTTGCAGGGCAGGACCCCAGTGCCTGTGAGGGTCTGCACTCCCCCATCCAGGACCCCCATGCTCGAGGGAGCGCGACATGAAAAAGCAAATAAAAAACACCATGGCAAGTTGAGAGAAAGACCATGGAAATAAGAAAAAAACTATTTTCCTGCATTTGAACAAGGGGCCCTGCATTTTCATTTTGTACTGGGCCCCACCAGTGATGCAGCCCATCCAAACCAAGCCTGCCTCTCCCAGCAACCCAAGTCCTGTGAAGGGATCAGAGAGGGGCCAGGGGAGGCCTCGCTGTACAAGCTAAGCCTGCAGGTGGCAGCTGGGTTTGCATACTGCCCGGGCCTTTCCAGCTGGGACCTTTGTCAAGTTAATTAACTGGCCCAAGCATCAGTCTCTTCACCTGTGTGAGTAATGCCGTGAGAATTCAAAGAGCTAAGTCTGTTCCTCAGAAAATCAAAAATAGAATTATCATATGATCCAGCAATTCCACTTCTGGGTGTATACCCAAAAGAGTGAAAGGAGGGACCAGAAAGGATGTTTGCACATCCATGTTCACATCAGCACTATTCACAGTAGCCAACAGGTAGACGCAACTCAAGTGTCCATCCATGGAGAAACAGATAAACAGAACATCTATCTATCCATATGACGGAACTGGGGGTGCAGGTGGGGACAGATGGAGAGTTTGTGTTCAATGGGGACAGAGTTTCCATTTTGCAAGATGAAAAGAATTCTGGAGATTGGTTGCATAACAATGTGAATGTACTTAACACTACTGAACTGTACCCTTTTCTTTTTAAGAGACAGGGTCTCACTATGTTGCCCAGACTGGAGTGCAGTGGCTATTGACAGGCACAATCATAGAGCACTACAGCCTCAAATTCATGCCTCAGCCTCCCAAGTAGCTGGGACTACAGGTGCACACACCATGCCTGGCTGAACTGTACATTTAAAAATGGTTAACATGAGGCTGGGCACAGTGGCTCACGCCTATAATCCTCGCACTTTGGGAGGTGGAGGCAGGAGGATCACTTAAGGCCAGAAGTTTGAGACCAGCCTGGGCAATAGCAAGACCTCATCTCTACAAAAAATTAATAATTAGCTGGGCGTGATGGCATGTGCTTGTAGTCCCAGCTACTCAGGAGGCTGAAGGCAAGAGGATCACTTGAGCCGAGGTGTCTGAGGTCGCAGTAAGCCATGGTGACACCACTGCACTCTAGCCTAGGCAATAGAGCAAGACCCTGTCTCCAAAAAAAAAAAAAAATTTACACTATGAGTATTTTACTCCAAATTTTTAAAATAAAATAAATAATAAATAGAAGAGCTAAGTCCGAGAAGTGCCTAGCATGTAGTAAGATCCTGAAGTGAATTCAGGTGAAGTTCTTCTTGTGACTGACTGGCCCAAAGGCCCATCTGTCTGCTAAGTCACCTCTGGGATCACTAATTCATTCACTGATTCAACAGTTTCTGAGCATCTTCTAGGGGCCACAGCTGCTCCAAGACGAGGGAGAAAGAAACATGAGAAACTCTGGAGGGCCTAGGAGAGGATGTGCCAGCACCCAGCACTGTAGCTAACATGAGTGCTAGTATTTATTAAGGACCAACTGCCTCAAGTCCTTGCTTCTCAAAGTGCACCCATCACATCAGTGGGGACATTGTTAGAAATGCAGAATCTCAGTCCCCACCCCAGAGCTACTGGATCAGACCTGCCCTTTAACAAGACCCCCTAGGGATTCATGGGCATAATGAGGTCTTAGAGACCCTGCCTGGCGCTTACTAACTCATTAGACTCTCTGAGGTGGGTCTGGTATCTCCATTTGCTGAGAAGACACTGAGGCACAGAGAGGCCACGTGACTTGCCAGAGGTCACAAAGTTGGTGCACTGGGTTGAATGTGTCCTCCTGAAAAGTCACATCCATCCAGAACCTATTTTGGAAATAGGATCTTTGCAGATATAATTAGTCATACTGGATTAGGGTGGGCCCTAAATCCAGTAAGTGGTATCTTTATAAGAAGATGAGAGACAGACTTGAAGGGGAGAACACCAAGGGGGAACAGAGGCAGAAACTGGAATGATGCAGTCATAAGCCAGGGACACCTGCAGCTACCAGAAGTGGAAGAAGGAAGGAAGGACCCTCCCCTAGAGCCTTTAGAGGGAGCACAGCCCTGCCCACACCTCGATTTCGGCCTTATGGCCTCCAGAACTATAAGAGGATACGTTCCTGTTGTTTTCAGCCACCCAGTTTGTGATACTTTATGAGAGCAGCCCCAGGAAACTGACACAGGCAGTAACTCTGCGGCTACAGCAAGCCCTTCATCTGCCTGCCATCTGCCACGGAAGCCAGTCTGAGGGACCCTCAAGGACTGCAGGGCGCCTGTGGCCCCCACGCCAGACAGAGTGCCTCTCCAGGGTCCTCCCTGGGGATAAGGGCTCTCACCTTCATGCGGAACACCTTCTTCCCGCTGCGAATGGCGTTGTCCTCAAAGGAGAACTCATTCTCACGGATCACAGAGCGGCTCTCCTTGTCCCCCGTGTAGGTGACCACGTAGAAGTCAGGTGCCCACATCTCGAACTCACGTTCCCAGTTGATGATGGTGGAGAGGGGCGCACTGACCAGGTAGGGCCCCTTGGAATGACCCTGGAGAGGTCCACGCAGTGAGACCGCCGGCCCTCAGTCAGCGCCCACTGTCCCTCCCCAGCCGCCCGCCCCACCGGCCCACCTCCTTGTACAGGGAGTAGAGGAAGACGATCGTCTGCACCGTCTTGCCCAGACCCATCTCGTCGGCCAAGATGGTGTCAGTGCCCTGGGCCCAGGAGAAGCGCAGCCAGTTGAGGCCCTCCAGCTGGTACGGGTGCAGCGTGCCACCCGTGGAGTCAATGTACCATGGCTGCTTGTCAAACTTGACTGTGGGCTACAGGAGAGACAGATCTTCAGGCACACTGGGCCAAATCCTGGGCCACCAGAGGCCACCCAAGAGGCCTTTGCATGTGCAGTTCCTTCTGCCTAGAATACTCTTCCTGCTCCTCTGTCTTCCTAATTCTTCTTCAGGTCTCAGCTGGAATGCCTCTTCTTCCAGGAAGCCCCCCCGACTCCCAACCTGGCTTAGGTGCTCCTACAATATACTTCTATCAGGGAAAGTTCCCGATTGCTGAATTCTCTGATTTGGAGCCCAGGCTGTCATTACCACATTGGTCCTGTTCACTGCTTCCTCCAAGCTCCATCCAGTGCCCAGGACACGGTGGGCACTTATTCAATATTTGTTGGAGGAACAACAGGACAAGTGTACATCTGGGGCACTCCCAATGCCTGCCACAACTGGCTACCTCCACTTAATGCAGAACATTTGCCTCTTTGACCCTGCAGCTCAAGGGCACCTCCCACATGAAGTCCTCTCAATGAACCAGACCCGTGCGCCTTTCCCAGCATCTCACAGGCATCTGACAGTCCCAGTCCAGACCCTCCATGTTCTGTGTACCCACCACGGGCCCCTAGATGATGGTGTGCTTCCCGAAACGGGCACCCAGGGCTCATTAACCCTTGTTCCACCAGGGCCAGCCCAGGGCCAGGTGCTGGCAGACCCTAGAGAGCTTTGCAAAATGAATCATCCTGGGGCTCCTCCCAGGTAAGAATGGCGTGTAACCAGCTGAGTGGCCCTTCCCACTGCCCCAGCCTGCATGGGCACGATTCAGTATGCACAAGCCATGAGGGCCCAAGGCAGAGTCCTCTCGAGAACGTGCTCCCGCCATGGCCAAGCCTGGGGTGGGCAGCCCTGGGAATCCAACCATGGTCCCTCCTCCAACTCACATCCACGATGGGTGTGTCTGGTGGCTTCTCCTGTTTGTCGTCCCGCAGCTTCTTGCCCTTCTTGACCAGCCTCTTGGGCAGCCTGGCGTCTTCCCCCAGCATCAGCTCCCTGGGAAAGGGCGTTGGATGCAGGTGAGCAAAGCTCAGGCCAGGTGAGCAAAGCTCAGCCCCAGTGGCTGGCACCCAGCAGCCTGGTCCCTGTGGCCCACCTGTGGCCCCAGTATGCCTGCTTCAGGTTGTCATAGTAGGGGATGTCGATGTCGTCGATCTCCCAAGTGCACTGGTCGTAGGGCAGGTCTTTCCACTTGATCAGGTAGTGCACATCCCCCTTTTTATCGAAGCTGCAACACAGTGAACAGATGGTTGGGGAGGGACAGGTCACGCGGGGCAGTAGCCACACGTGGGTCTGATGAAGGGCACCTGACAGGATGCAAAACCACTCATGCCACAGGGCCCTTGGATCCTGGGCCACGCCAAGAGGAACAGCACCAGAGAGGTGCAGTGGTTTGCCTAGGGCCACACAGCTAGTGAAATGAGGATACCTGGTAAGTGGCAGAGCCAGAAAGGGACACTGAGAGGCTGTGCCAACAGAGAGACAAAGAGCCAGCATCCAGCATCCTTTCCAGCCTCTGCTGCAGGGATGAATCCCATCCCATCACGGGGTCTGGACACAGGAATTTTGAATTTCTAAGTTGGAAAGTTCCCTCTCCTGCCCATGGACTTTTTTTTCCTAACTTAAAAAACCCAAAGGACTCAAGCAGTGCCCATCCTAGGTGAGGGCCCATCTCTGCAAAGTAGACAAGGATGCAATTCCTGCAGGTGGGACAGCCTCTTCCAAAGACCCCCCCACCCAGGGCACAGGAACACAGTGACCAAGCCCAGCAGTACACAGCTTGATTCTGGCTGCTGAGAGGGTCCTCAGGGCCTCCCACCCCACCTGGGTTGATCGGCAGCCAGGCCGGGGAACAGGGAGAATGCAGGGCTAGGGGCTATGACTCCCCTACATGGTGGTGACAGGCAAACAGGCCAGGTGAGCAGAGGCTGCAGCAAACCTGGGGACCCTAAGAGAAAGACAAATCCCCAGTCACATAGACACCAATGGATTGTTTTCAATAAATAACTGGTTGTTATGCAAACTTTGGGGAGCAAATCTGAGGGAGATTCACCTGTCCCACCTTGGAGGCAGAGAGAAAAACTGCCATTTGTGTTTTTAACATGCAATTTAATAAAGGTAAAAAACTATGGGTCAATTCAATGTAGGGCTCAGGTTCCCATAGGAAATGGCCCATGGAAGGGTCATTCTCAGGGAGGTCTGGGAGGCCAAGGGGGGCGTTCCATAGCCAAAGGCGGCAGCTTTTACAAATTCTACAGCTGCCCCTCTTACTGAAGACCACCCAAAGCAAACCTTTGGCAAGCTCCTGTAGCCCATTGTCCACAAGGGCCTCAAAGCCCAGAAGAGGGGACCAGGCCTGGAATCTGAGCATCTGGCTCAGGTTCTGGACTTCTGCTCTACCCGACAGCTGCCTGGAACAGGAAGAACTGAGTGGGAAAGGCCACTGATCCCAAGCCTTTCAAAGGCAGAGCCCGTGACACCAAGGCTCAGGGTGAGGAGTGCAAGCTCCAAGCTGCCACCACACAGCAGGCACCCCAGGCCCCAACCCTAGGCCCACCTGTTGGCCACCACCGGTTCTCAAGCACCTGAGCTCAAGAATCAGCAAGAGTTCCCACTGCCCACCACATCCAAGCCAGAGCCCAAGAGCCTCCTGCCTCGGGCCTCCTTGTCATGGCCTCCTGCAGCCTCTGATCACTAAGCCACCTGGGGAATTTCCAGCTTGCTCCACAAAGAGCTGTCACTGAGGCACTGCGGGGTGGAATAGTGGCTAAGAAAGTAGGTCCTGGCCGGGTGTGGTGGCTCACACCTGTCATCCCAGCACTTTGGGAGGCCCAGGCAAAAGGATTACTTGAGGCCAGGAGTTCAAAACCAGCCTGAGCGACATAGCGAGACCCCATCTCTACAAAAAATAGAAAAATTAGCCGGGTATGGTGGCACATGCCTATAGTCCCAGCTACTTGCGAGGCTGAGGCAGGAAGATCGCTTGGGCCCAGGAACTGGAGGCTGCAGTGAGCTATGATGATGCCACTGCACTCCAGCCTGGGCAACAAAGAAAGACCCTGTCTCCAAAAAAAATAAATAAATAGAAGAGAAGAGAAAAGAAAGTAGAACCCGCCATCAGAAAGCACTGGGTTGAAATCGCAGCTCCACCACCTTTTGGCTGTGTGACTTTTGGCAAGCGACCTAACCTTGCTGTACCCATTCTCACATTAGTAAAACAAAGGCAAAGATAAAATGCATACCTCTTGGGGTAGCTAGTGCTCATCGTGTCAGCTGTTGTTATAAACATGGGGAAAACGTGTACAGCCTCACACCTCAGGCCTACTTTGGTCCTCAGAACCTTCCCGCCAGTATCAAACCCTAGCTCAGCTCGAGGGTCCCAACACACCCAGTGTCCTACTTTGTGCAAGGTTCACGGGCTGTTTGCCAAGCCCCCCCTTCTCATGTGTGACTCTGGAGCTTTTCTCCCACCATGAGTGTGAACACGTGCACGAGTGTGCCCGTGTGCAGATGACAACCCCTCCAGCTGGACAGTCAAGTCGCCAGCGGTGGGGAGCCCCGGGCCTCTTCCTGCTGCCCCCACCGCAATCACGCAATCACGCGTGGTTCCAGATGGCAGCCTCAAGGGACGGGCCCCAGCGCCCTGCCCTGAGCCCATTTCAGAGTGAAGAGTCCCTATGTCCCAGACCTGTGGGTGCCCACCTGCAGCGCTGCCAGGGCGCCCGGCCCGGCACGCACCTGTGGTTCAGGATGCGGTGGATCATCATCCACTCGGGCTTGATGCCGTAGCGGTAGAAGCGCTCCTCCATCTTGGCATAGAGGGGGGCCTTGTTCTTCCTCTTCTCACTCTTGCCGTCCTCATCGCCAGAGCCGTAGTCGAAGGGCGGCGGCTCGTCCATGTCGTTCTTTCTTTGGTAGTTGCGATACATCACCGTGTGGTATAGCTCCAGCTGCTCCGGGGGGGTGGGAGGGAGTCCAAGTTATGGGAGGGAGGGGGCCACGGCCTCCCGTGTCTCCTAACCCAGCACCCTCGCCCCCAGCCCGGGTCCCAGGCAGGACAGTCCTCACCCCCAGTCTCCCTCTCCCCAACTGCCAACAACGCCCCTCACTCAGGGGCCATGACAGCACGCATCAGCCCCTTCCCACCAACCCTCAAGGGTCCAGAGGCTCACACCAGGCACTGAGCCTTGGCACGGCCACACCTGCCCAAGTGCCTCACCTGTAGCTCCTTCACCCAGGAGCAGTGCCAGTAGGAAAGCCCAGCCCACTTGACAAAGAACTCTCTCTCCGGGATGCCCTCCAGGGGCTTGGGTGGCGGGATGCCCGGCTCCACCTCGGGTCCTGGCAGCCCCACCATGAAGGGGGCCGGGGGCTCCGTCCACCTCCAGTGTAGGATCCTCTGGACTTTGCCCTTCAGTGGGGGGCACTGTGGACAGAGGAGGGTCCCCAGGTTCAGGGCTTAGCCACCAGGCCCCATCCAGAGGCTGCCATGACAGCAGGCTGTCACACAGGCTTCCTCCAACCAGCTGCACTGTCCCCAACTCAGAACAGCATGTCAGTGAACCCACAATGTCCATCCTGTCCTCAGGAGCCTGCACATGCTGTGCACACAGGAGGTGGCCAGTGGGGGTCTGTGAGGCATGTGGGGGACAGCAGAGCCCAACACTCTGGACTCCCCTATCTGTGGGTCTCCCTACTGCTCTACTTCCTGCTAGAGTCCCTGAGAAAAGGTCACATCGTGTCGTGACTCACAAGCACCCATGGAGCACAACCTCCCTGCCTGGTGCTCAGGGACACAGCAGCTCTGTCCACCAGCCCTCACCCAAGCATGGCTGCACCCAAGCACCAGAGACACACTTCAGGGGCCCTGATGGGTGCCAGGGTTCCAGTGAGCTGCTGGCTCGCAAAGGTGAGAAACGTGGCAGCCACAAACACCACCATCTGCACGCTCAGCACGCCACCCCAAGACGAGTCAGAGCAGCCTCGGCCCTCGAGAGGCAGTTCTGAGCCTGGCTGGACCAGGGTAGGGGAGGACAGATTCAGGGAGGCAGCTCTGCTGGGAAGGGCAGATCCCAACTCTGCCACCACCTGTCCTCGTAACCTTGTACAAGCCTCCTGAGCCCATCTTCTCGTCTGTAAAATGGGTCCACCCCTTCCTCTACCTCCCAGAATTGCTGTGGATGTCAAACCACACATGAAGGCCTTCTGGAGGTGCAACGCACACCACAAAGCCCCAGAACCAACTTTGCTTTGGCCTTAGTGATGGCAAAGGCCGAGAGGCAGAAGAGGAGGAACAGTTGGGAGGGCAAGAGAAGAGCCTCCTCCACTGGCTCTGGGGGGAGGGGGAGGGGACCCTTCCTTCCCCGGCCACAGGGCCCCGCCCTGCCCCGCCTCTATCCACACCCTGCAGGGAAGGCCCTGGGAGGAACTTAGCTCCTGCTCCCCTCCCATCCATCCCAAGAAAGCACAGCAGGCTGCACCCATCGGAAGGGCCCTCCCAGACCCCTACAAAGACACAGACATGCATGTGCACACGTGCACACACAACACAAGCCCAGACGCACACAGGATGACCGAGGGCTGACCACAGCACAGCCCAAGACCTGGGGGGCGTGGGGGACCCAGCACTGGGGTGGGCCAGGCAGACAACTCAGAGCATGGGGCCTCCAAATGCCTGCCATGATTTGGACGTGAAGGACAGGGGTGTGGGGGCTGCTCCCCTCTCCCTGCAGAAACTGAGGCTTCAGCCCCTGAAGCCTCTCCACCCCCACCTCAGGACAGGAGCCAGGTCCAGGGTGGCTCTAGAGACCTGGGTCTGAGTGGACAGTTCTACCGTGGCGTGGCCCTAGGCCAGTCACTTTACCTCCCGGAGCCTCAATTTTCTCATCTAAAAATGGGAAGCCTGGTGCTGGAACTCAGTGAGGTTAAAGGAATACCATGTGTGTGAAGCACCTGGTGCAGAGCACACGCTCACTGAACAGTGGCGGTGGTGTCAGCATGATCGCCACACCAGTCTTTCCACAAGGGCTCACGCTTCCGCAAGAAACTGCTCTTTAAGAGGCGTCTCCCGGGGATTTGGAGGCAGAGCAGGCCTGGGAGGGGGCGGGGCTTGGCGGGCGGGGGCTCGAGCGGCGTGGGCGGAGCCTTCGGGAACCACCTGGCCGGGGCGCGGCTGGAGCCGGCGGGGGCGGGGCCTTGCTAAGGCGTCCCCGTGGGGGCGGGGCGTGCGGCGCGGGGCGGGCGGGCGGAGCACTCACAGTACAGCGCGGGCAGAGCCATTCACCGTTTGGGATCTCGGGCAGCGGCGGGTTGAGACAGTGCAGGTGGTAGGAGGAGGGGCAGGCGTCGCAGCAGAGCAGCTCGCCGCCGTCCTTGCACACGCGGCAGAACTCCATGTGGTCGTCCTCCTCCTCCTCGCAGCCGCCCTCCTCCTCCTCGTCGTCTTCGTCCTTGGGCTCCCACTGGATCCCCTCCTTCTCCTGGAGCGGGGAGCCCAGGTGGAGGCACCCCTCCACTAGGCCCCGACTCCCCCCCCACCCCCCGCCAGAACCTCCCGCATTCTGCTCCCAGCCCTGTCCTGGGCTCAGGGAGCCAGGTGCGGGCCACCCCCGCCCCCCAGCTCTGCCCAGGCTTACGCAGTGCGGGCAGCTCCACTTGCCCTCGGGAGCCTTCTCCAGCTCCGGGTCCAGGCAGACGAGGTGGTAGGCCCGCGGGCAGGTGTCGCACAGGATGATCTCACCCCCCTGTTGGCACACCTCACAGTAGTCCTGGTGGTCTGTCTCGTAGCCGTCTCCGTCGTCAACTGGGGTGGGGGAGAGGTGGTCATGGGGGGCCTCGTGCCAACTCCCAGTGCACAACTGTCTCCACCACCCTGGCCAGACAGGCACATAGTAGGTGCTTGGTAGACGATGGACGGGTGGATGGGTGGATGAATCAATGGAGTGAACAAATGATGGGGGAATGGCCAAGGTAGTAAAAGGGTGAAGAGATGCACAGAAGATGGATAAAAGGAAAGGAGGAAGACAGGCAGGGTGGGACACTGGGTGGATGAACACATGGATGAACGGATGGACAAATGGACAGATGGATAAAAGGAAAGGAGGGGGGAAGGGGCGGGAACGGGGGTGAGGACTTGGGTGGGTGTTAAGTGGGTGACGGAATGGGGGTGGATGAGACCAAGCAGCACTTCCTGCTCCAGTATCCACACTGCCAGCGCAAATGCCCTGCGTGGCCCACACAGCAGGCCCCTTATTCTTTCCTCACTGGGACAGGACACCCCTCTCCTGACAGTAGAGACCAGGGCGGTTGAGCAAACACCGGCAGCTGCCTGGCCAAGGCCGGCAGAGGCCCAGGCATGAGGGTGCCCTTCCCCCGCCTCCCAAGGGCAGGCGCTGCACCCCCCACGTCCTCGGGGGGGCCCAAGGACCCTCAGGCAGGAAGGCCTACTCCTCTTCTTCTTGCGCCTCCTCTTGCTCTTCTTGCCCAGGGCTGCAGAGCACTCGGAGCGCATGGAGGAGCTGTGAATGCTGGCGCTGTCCAAGTCCGACTCCTCCTGCTCATCCTCCTCGCTCTGCAGGAGGAAGGGTCGGGCCTGTGAGTGCAGGGTTGGGGGGAGGACGGGCTTCCACCCCAGGGGGCTTCGCTGGCCTGGGCAGTGTGGGGTGGGGCAGGGCACAGCAGAGGCTCCGGAAACGCAGTGCTCCCTGGGGAAAGAGCAGGGGAGGGGCGCGGGACCTGCCCCCGGCTAGGTGGGGAGAATGACCCGAAGGCCAGCCTCCCGGGGTCATCCCGGCCCACGCACACACATGGAGGCACACATGCAGACGCGCACACACGCGTGTGCGTGCACACTCCCACACGCTCACCGAGGAGCCTTTCTTCCTCTTGCTGCTGATCCCTCCGAAGCGGAACTTGAGCCCGGTCACCTTCTTCCCCTTGCCCTTTTTCTTCCCATCTTTGGAGCCTTTGATCTTCTTCCTCACTCCAGGCCCTGGAAAACAATGGTAATGATAGCCCCAAGTGCCACTGATTGGTCACTTCCCACCATCACATCACTGAGCCCTCACGTGACCGATAAGGAAAGGGTCGTTTCTACCGTCACCCCTTTCAGATGGGGTGGCTGAGGCTCAGAGAGATGAAGACCTTGCTTAAAATCACACAGCAAGGAAAGGGAAAAAAGGACCCTGACCCAAGTCTGTCTGCTCTGGCCACTGCACTGCCCCTCTTCCACGACCGGCAAAAATGCCACCCCCTTGGGAAGAGCCCCTATACCGTCCCTCCCCAGAAAGGAGCTGCCCCCAATGGAGCCACCAGCCCCATGGCCAGCAGGGCCACTGAGGGCACCTCTGCCCACCTGCAGTCCACGCCTGTGCCCCAGAGAGATGTCCTGGGGCTGAAAGCCCTTTTCCCATCTGCCAGCCTCCCCATGCCCAGGCAATGCTGGCACCACCCAAGGCCACCCCCAACTCTGCCAGTCACCCCAGGAAAGGCCAACAGGGTTGAGGCTGTTTTTATGGAGCTGGCCACGGGGCAATTAGCCACCTGGGGAGTAACGACTCCCCAGCAGCCTCTCCTGCTGCCAGGCTGAGCAAGGAGGGGCCTAGAGACAGGGCCCCACGCCCTGCAGAGGCGGCCCCACCCGGGCCCTCCTCCAGCCACACCACACACAGGGATACGGAGCTGGGAGCCCAGCTGTACCCTTGGTGGCGCCACGGAAAATCTATTTCAATTTTCCAAGCTCTGAATAAGCAGCTCAGGGAATCAATAGCTCAGCAGCGAGAGCCCAAGAGAAAATGAGAAAGCAAGGCAGACTGGGAAGGTGGGGACAAGCCGGGAGCCCCTCCTGAGACCCTGCTGACCAGGATGGAGCAGGCTCTGATCCTTGCCAGGCCCCCTTCCGAGACCCAGCAAAGGGGCCAGACATGGCACCCCAGCATCGTCCCAGAAACCAAAGCTCCTTGGGGTTGAAGAAAGGGGTCCCCAATGTCCTCTCGGTCCCCATCAAAACCCAGATCAGGGCACCCAGAAAGGCTGAGCTGCTGACGATCCCACTGTTGGCAGTCCTGGGAGATCAACGCCCCCACCTGCTAGAAGCCAGAAACCTCCACCCAGCAAGTCACAGGGGGCCTCTGCTGCCCCTCTGCTCCCACCCAGATACCCCACCACTGAGTCAGGTCTGGGATCTGGACCTCCTGGCAGGCCGGGCCCACAGCAGCTCCCTGGGAAGCCAGCCCTGACCACACCCACCCCCTGCTCAAATCTCTGGGGTGTCTCCTGGATGCTAAAGCTGGAGGGGCAGGGACCTGATCGCCCATGCTGCCCCAAGGGCCTGGAGAAGGACCCTGCACACAGTGCATGCTCAGATGAGAGGATCAACGGGTTACACTTGGGCCTCGTCCTCCCAGAGAATGGTGCAGCCTCAAACTCAAGAGCCCACCAAAACCCAGAAGCCTGGGGCTGGAGAGCTCCACGCTGCAGGCCTCCCCGCCCTCCCTCTTCCACGCCCAAGTCCAGGGGGCCTCCTGGGCTGGCCCAGCATAAACCCCCCAAAGCTCTGCCCACATCATCTCCTCTGCTTCTCCACTAGCCCCGAAAGATAGGCAGAAGCTACAATGCTACACCACCACTGAGAAAAGGCCTGTCAGTCCAAGGTCACGCTGGCACCGGGTCCTCGGCAAGGGGCACCCCAACTGCCCCTGCCTGCCCAGGTCTGCCCTTCCCTGCCTGGATCTGGGCCCTGGCTTCTTCCACAGGGTCTGGGGGGGCTCTGCCAGGCAGGGCTCAGTGCCCACCCACCCACAGCCTCACCCTTGCCCTCCTTGGTCTTGGCCTTGCGGACAGGCACAGGCTGGGGCGCCTGCTGGGGGCTGATGGCCAGCGGAGGGGCGATGGTGACCGTCTCTACAGCCGCAGCCACTGCCGCTGCAGCTGCTGCTGCTGAGCTGCCCTTGAAGGGGTTGTTGGCGCTGAACTCCCGCCACTTGGCACCCAGGACAGTCATCATTTTGGACATGGGGATCTTCGGGTTCTTCTTGGCGATGAGTGGCCTGTTGGGGGAGGGGCAGGAGGGTGAGGGCAGGGCCATAGAGGGGCCACCCCTTCTTCTCCCACACCTGCCATCTGCGACACTGCTCCAGGTTCCTGGTTAGAGAAACCAGGCGGAGGGGCGGGGGAGGACAAAGCTGAGAGACGCTCCTGCTGCTCTGCTCACACAATTTTCTAACTGGGTTTCCAGACCCTGAAGAGCTGAGGGGTTAGAGAGGAGGTGCAGGGGGCCTTGGGGTGAGAGAGGCCATGGTGGCTAAAGACCCCCAGGAAAGGCTAGAACCCCCTTGCCCAAGGGGAAGAGACTCGAGGGCCCAGGGCCAGGCCCAATGAGGGAAGGCCTGACTGTTAAAATAAAAGGGGTCCCGCCCCCTCCTGCCAGCTTTGCCAGGTCAGTGGGTCAGCCTGACAGCACCCTTGACTGTCCCAAGAGCTCGGGGCTCTGTCCCTCTGCCCCGCCCCAGACTAGTGCCGCCCAGGGGAAGTGCAGTCCTTGAGGGAAGCACAGCCCAGCCCCTGACCCACCTGAGGAACTGGCTGAAGGCCTTGTAGTTGGTCAGCGTGTGGTAGTCCTCCTCCGAGAACAGGTAGTCCACGTCATCCAGGCCCCACTCGGCCATGAGCTGCCCCGAGGACTTGGGCTCCTGCAGAGATGTAAGCCAGAGATAGAGTGGGGGGCCTTCTAACCTGCACCCCAGCCCCAGGGGGTGGGGAGGGTCATGTCTGCAGTTCTCACCCACCACTGAGAACATCCCAAAGCACAGCAGCCCTGCCAGCCCTTCATCAGATGCCAGCGCACAGGGGGTGCCAGGCCAGATGCTTAATGTCAGGGCATGGGGGGAGGTCGTGTGTGGACCCAGACCTCCAGAAAGGGAAACCAGCCAGCTGTGAGAAAGGAAGCCAGACCCCCAAGTCAGGCTGCCATCCTGAGAGAGGGCTGCCGACTGGCCTCAGGACCCCAGGGCAGGAATAGCCAGACTCACTCTCTGGGAGGAAGACAGTCAGGGAATTTGGGCCGCAGAACAGCACAGTGGCCTGAAGACAGCTTTTAGGAGGGAAGATGTCCCTGAGGAGGGAGCAGGGCTACGGGGCTGCCTAAGACATGTTGGAGAAACATGAGGCCTCCCCAGGGTCCCCCCAGGTGCAGCCCCCATGAAGGACAGGCCACTGCTGGGTTCTAGGGACAGGAAGGTGCACCCTGCTGGGTCAGGGGCATGGGACAGTGGCCCAGCTGGGGGCAGAGTGCTGAGAGGGTCCCTCAACCACCACTTCACTTTCCAGACAGGACGCTGAGGCAGGGAGGCACCCCAGGGGCACACAGTGAGCTCTCAAGCCAGGCCAGGGTCAGATGACTGGATGACCATGCAGCCCAGGCTGCCTGGGATCAGACAGGGTGGTGCTGGCTATGGGCTTGGGCCAGTTCTAATCCTGGCTCTGTCACGTACCAGTGGTGAGAAGTGGACAAGTTATTTAACCTCTCTCTGCCTCAGTTTCCCCATATGTAAAATGGGGACAACAGCAGCACCTGCCCCACAGGAGAGTGAGTTAGCACAGGTACTTGGAGCAGGGCACATCACCATGTGTCAGCAACTGCTGGCACCCAATGCACCCTGCTTTCCTCCTTCCCCCATACCCCACTGCTTCCAGGCAGCCCTGAGCTGCCTCCCCCCACCCACTGACCCATCACACCAATCAGCACGCACCACTCCTGGGCAGGGTGGTCGTGTGACCTAAGCCAGCCCAGTCAGGAGGAATACTGGGCCTCCTGCCTGGACACCTGCACACAGGAGACCTGCTCTCCCTCCGGCTGGATGTACCAAGAGGCCCTGAGCTGCTGCTGCACCCATTCTCCCACAAGGGTGCCATAAGGCAGAGCAAAAGATGCAGAGAAACAGCCCTGGATGACACCACAGGGTCCCACAACCCAGAAGCCCCCATGCCTCTCAGTTCCTAGGGCCCTGATCCCACAAATCCCTTTACTGCCTAAGCCCCTTGGAGCTGGGCTTTCTGCTCCTGCAATGGAAGGCTGCCCAGGTGGTACACACAGTCTCCCTCTGCCCGGAGTGGAGGGCCTCCCAGAGCTGAGAACCGCCTGCCTTACCAGCACAACAGGAGGGCTCTAAAACCTCCTGTTCCCATGTGGGCCCCCTCCCATGGCCAACCTGCCCCATGGACACACACAGCCATTCCTGAAGGCACAGGCGCCCCCTCCTCTCCCCCACCCAGGGGAGCAGAACAGCAGGTGAACGAGTATATGATTTTGTTCCAGGATAACCCTGAATAGCTCCCTTAAGTTACTCTTTCAGAACTGTCAGCCCCTGGGCTATTATCAGTCACAGATGACTCACAACACATCCACTGACTCACGAATCACCCGGGTGTCAGGACACCACCGTAAGGACACCTCCTCCTCCGGCACTTCCCAGCTTCAGTCGCTCACATTCATGACTCTGCCTCACCCGACAGTCACTGTACTAATATTTACGGAGCATTTACTAGCCCAAACAGAGCCTCAGTGCCTTATAAAAGAACACAGGGAGCAAAGTGCTCCCGGATGACAATGTCACCCGCCCACTGCCCCAGAGCTGAGGCCCAGAAGCCTGTCCATCCATCCATCCATCCATCGGCCTCACCCCTGGACTCTTCCTCCCCAGGGAGACCCCACAGTGTGCCTAGGAGAGGGGCCTCAGGCTGGCCCTAAAGCCCTGGCTCGGTTCACATCATCTCCTGTACGCGTGGGGAAGATGCTTTTCCCCAGGGGAAAGCTGTGGGCCCATCTCTACAGCTCCTCTGCTCCATGTTCGGTAGGAGACTCTCAGAAGGCCGGGCAAAATTTCAGAACACCTGCTGAGTAACAAAGTTCCCTTTCTACCATAAGCAGAGCTGTCCAGCTGCTTTTTGTGGCTAAGCCTTCATTTGTTCTTTTATTTTCCCAAATTGCTCCAAGGAAGAGGTTCCTGACACTAAACTTGAGGCCACATTATCCTATCACTCTCCCCAGAAATAGCTGTGCACTCGTGCTGGCAGACTGTTGCCAAGAGCAGCCGACACATCAACAAGATGCTGTGTGATTTCCTCCACAAATTCCTAAATTCCGTCCTTTGTATTAAGCCCATGCATGAGCACACACATGAGTACACACATGAGCACATGCACAAGCACAAACATGCACAAGCACACACATGAGTACAGGCACAAGCACACACAGCACAGGCACGAGGACACATGAGCACATGCACAAGCACACACTGAGCATATGTGTGAGCACACACGAGCACATGTATGAGCACACACATGAGCACAGACACGAGCACACACATGAGCACAGGCACGAGCACACACAGCACACACATGCGCACACGCATGAGCATGTGCTCACAGGGGCTCCCAGGCTGCGGACAGGAGGCTTGGCCCTCCCGGAGGGGCGCCGCCGTCCCAGCCCCGGCCTCCTGCCCGCCTTGCTGGTCACCTTTAAGCACCCATCATCATCATCATCCTCATCATCGTCCTTCTTTCTTCGCTTGGCTTTTTTCTCCTTCTTGTCCTTGAGTTTCTTCTTCTTCTTTTTATTAGGCGAGTAGTCACTACCTTCGCTCTCCGACTTCTCTTCCAGGTCCTCTTCGTTTTCTGACAGCTCGTCATCGCTCCCCTGGAAAAGAAACGGAGGCAGTGAGAGGCCCGGGGAGCACCCAAGTCCCGGCCCACACTTGGGACCTGTCCCCCTCCTTGTCACTCCCGCCACCCACAGCACAGCCCGAAAGCGCAGCCCGAGTCAGGGGTCCTGTCCCCAGGGACAGTGCAGCAGCGAGTGCTAGAGTGTGTGGGCCAGGCCCTCGGGAAGCCAGGCGTCCCCACCGTCCCCACGCAAGCCCAGCACAGCCTGCCCTGGCAGCCCTCAGGGCGAGCTCTGCATCGGTCATAACCAGGTTCCCATGGACTTTGGGATTTTAACCAGCATTACATGACGGTGCCAGGACCCAGGAGCTTGTGGCAGAGGATGTGATGCCCAGAGTCAAAAAACAAAGTGCACAGGAAAAGCCCAAGGAGGAGACAATCCACTGACCGGTGCCCACCCCAGAGCTGCTTACGTGTGCATCCTATGGAACTGTGCTCATCAAGTGAAGCCTACAATTAATGTAAGGTGCACATCCCAGTTTTCTCTGTGTTTGGACTCTCCAGAAGCTGCGATGGCACGAACCCATCTCCCCCCTCCCCCACCCTGGCTGCTTCCTCTCAATATGAGCCAAGGTAATTTAGGCAGCTCTTAAGCCTGGCTTCCTTGATTTAGTTTCCTGTCTGTACAGGCAGAAAATGGCCCATTTATATGGAGATAAGGGCGTTTACAGCCAAAGCATCCCCACCAGAAAGGTACTGCCCCTCAGAAAAAGCAGTTTACCCCTGTCGTCTAGCAATGCACGGTGACTGGCAAAGCCCTTCCCGGCCCCCTCGCAGGGAGAGGCTGGGCAGTGTTGCTACCATCACCTGCACGGGCTTGTCAGCCTTGTGATTGCTATTAACTGTTTTCAAGGTGAGCAGAGAGGCACGGGAAGAGATGAAAAATGAGCTCAGGAAACAGCAGCAGGGGAGAGGGAAGAGGCAGGAGGGAGGAGAGAGGAAGAGGGAGGGAGGGAGGAGAATGAGGGGCAGAGCAGGCAGCGGGTATGCTGGAGCATCCTGGGAGGCCCCCAGCCCGACCTCTGCCCTTTAGGGCCACACTTTAAGGAGGTGACGACCTGCCTTTTCCCAGGTGAGGGGTTCCAAACAGGCACATCCCATCGGTTAGCTTCGGGTAGACGAGGTCGCTGATGGGAGGCCCTCCCCAGGATCCAGCTGGGGAAGCACCCTGCCCACATGCTCCCTGCACTTCCCCTCTCCCTGCCGCCCGCCAGGCTTCCTGCCCCCAAACCTCTTAGCCCATTAAGCCACCAGAGTCAGCGTCACTGGCAGCTGGCAGGCAGCAAGGCCTCCGTGCGTTTTGCTTTTCCAGAGCCCGTGTGTTTCCAGGAATACTGACTGTGCTGACTGGGACCCTGCTTCCAGGGCTTGTGGCAATGCTGGACCCCAGGCCACAGCTCCCAGGCTCTGCCTCAGTCTTTTGAGGGGGGTGGAGGTCAGACAGGGATGTCCATTTCCCCCAAGGGTGTCAGAGTTTGGCCAACTTCAAAGGCCCACCCCTCGAGAGACCTGACAGACACACTCTCCCCCAGCCCTCAGTCCAGGAAAGGTAAGGATGGGGGAAGAGGCCGCCATGAACTTCAGCACCACGGACAGAGGAAGGGGCCCTGGTTGGCCCTCAGCTGCCCTGGGATGGACCCCACAAACCACCATGGATGAGGCCAGCAGACCCACGGCTGATACTGTGTGGCCTGCCCATGGGCCCCAGGGCTCCCTGGGGAGGCTCCACCCCTAACTAGCCTGGGACTCAGGCAAGTCACTACAGCAAGTGAACCTCAGCTTCATCTTCTGTGAAGTGGGGATGCCACAAAGGATGGAACCAAGGAGAGAGTGTAAGAAAAGGCCTTGAACACTTCTGACGGGGAGAAGCCTAGGCACAGAGAAGCAGTGCTCAGAGACAGGGCAGCACAGCTAGCACTCAGGTCCCAGCACCAGGCCTCCTTACCAGGCCCTGGGCAGGGGCTTCAGCCAAGCTAGAGCAGTACGGGGTCAGAACAATCCATACCCTTTGCCCCCCACACCACCATGCCCACGCCCAGACACCAGAGGCAGCCCTGACTCTGGTAATGCCCAGAAAATGCCCAGATGACCCATGACAACCCCAACTCAGCTTGGAAGCCAAAGATACAGCCAGATGACACACTGGAGGACATATGCCAACCTCACCCCCCTCGCTTCTGCGACTGGCATTGGGCTAGAGCTAACTGCAGCTAGATACAATACGGTGCCAATGGCAACACGGCTCAGGAGCCAACCCAGCATGATGGGAAACAGGCCCCACCACAACCCCAGGAGCAGGAGTGGCCAGGAGTGGCCCAGAGGGAGCAGGAGGGAGAGAGGAGAGGAAGGCGCCTCCAGCAGATCCCACTGTCCGGCAGGAGCAGCAGTGTGTGTGCAGCTCAGGAGGGCAGGCACTGACAGGAGGAGTCGCCCACTGTCCACTCAGAGCTAAGTGGGAGGGCGGGAGGGCACGGATCCCTGGCGAGAAATGGGCTAGAACACCGCAGGGCACATCTGCAGCCCATCAGCAGCCCCTGCCTTGCTGCCACCACCAGGGGCACGGGCAAGATGGCAACCCCTCATTTCACGGAGGGGGTGGGCTTTTCTCCCTCCTCTGTCTACCTGCACTGGAGAGAGCCCCGCTGGAGAGAAGGCTCTGATTCCCCAGTCCCACAGCCCACCTCCCCACCCTCTCTGCCCTGCCTTCCGCCTCTGCCCCAACCCACGCTGGCATCTCTCCGGAGCCCTGCCCCTCCCCACACGAGGGTGTGGCAGCCGACAGTGGGGGTGGGAACACATCTGCATCCACAGCAGAATGCTGCATCCAGCTGTTCAGATACTTCTAGAACTGGGCCTCCTTTTTTGTTCTTGTTTTTTCCAAATCTTTCCTTGCAGAGAAAGGGGCAAGGGGGAAAGCTGCAGATGGCTCTAAAAACAACTCAGACCCATCGTGGAACCCAGAGGGACATAACACCAGTCAGTGGCAGGAAGGGAAGAAATGACCATGAACCCGAGGTGGACCAGCCATCCAGTATCTTGAAACGTATGGAGGGGGCTGTCGGCCCAGTCACGTGCAGGAGAGGAGACCCAGGCACGGATCAAAAATTCCCTAATATAGCCCCTGAACCAACCTCAGCCCCGAGGTCTGAGAGCAACTGAACCACACTACGCTGGCTGTGAAAATCAGGACAGTCGGCCTTTGACCTTGGCACTGACCTTTAGGCTGCAGCAGCCTTCAGTGTGGCTACAGGGGATGCTCCACCAGCTGGAGAAGAATCTCAGAGGACTCGGGGTCCCCACATGGAATCTACCTGCAGAGCCGCCTCAAACACTATGCCCAGGATATGCAGGCCAGGGGGTGGGGGCAGGCAGCAGGGGCCTCTGCTCTAAGCCCAGGCCCTGCTGAGGGCACAGCACGCCAACCCCCACCCTGGGGACCCCAAGTGGGCAGTCCCGGCTGCAGTCCCTCCTTCCCAGCTCCACAGATGTTTCTCAGCCGAGGTCTCCCCCTCCTTCTCCCGTCCCTCTACAGCACACACCGCATCTCCAGAAAAAGGAGGCATTTAAACTCAAAAGGAAGCACTCGGAGAGTTGGTCATTCTCAATTTGGGGTCCTTCAGGATTGAGAGGGAAAAGCCAGAATGAAATACGAGCCTTCCCATTCACGAGTGTATAAACAGTTATAATTTAGCACTGAATAATTGGTTGCTATGGTAACTGCTGCAGTACAGGTTGAAATCATTTCTCCCTCCTGCGCTCGCTAGGGTCTGACAAGGAGCTTCATCTACATATGCTCAGGTTCCGGCTGCAGCCCGGTTATTTTATGTAAAGCAGAATCCAGGACTCGCTGCTTGGCGCCCACCCACCCTGGCCCCTCTGCCGCCTCATCTGGGGACCACTGGTTGGAGGAGGAGAGGGACAAAGGAGTGAAATGCCCCTGCCCTGGGGCATCAGGGCGCTGGGCAGGTGGGCAGGGGGCACAGGGCGGCTGGGAGCCTGCTCTCTGGCTGCAGCAGGTTCCAGCGCCCCTAAGATCTGACAGCTGGTCAGAGCCAGGCTCTCAGGAATGGGAGGGACGGCAGCCACCTTCCACCCCACCCCTTCTGAGAACCAGAATTGCATCTCAGTAGAGAGGAAGGAGACAGGGCTAGGAAGGGGGGAGTGGAGAGAGGGAAGGAGGGAGGGAGGGAGAGAGAGAGGGTAAAGGAGACAGGGAAGCTACACAGAGAGATTCACAAGGCAGACAGACCAAGCGCAGGCCAGAGGGAGGGACAGAGTGTGCAAGACCCAGGAGAGACAGACAGGCAGAGAAGAGCCAGAGAGACAAAAACAAACCCATGTTCTCCAAGAAGGAAGAGAGGGGGAAGACCAGGCAATGAGGGAGCCAGAGAGCCAGTCCTCTCTGGCCATGGAGGCCACAGGCCCCGCCCACCCCCAGCCTCCTTCCTGGCCAGGGTAGCTGCTGCCCCCTTGCCCAGGATGGGGGGAGGAAAGCCAGTCCTGCCCGGGAGCAGGCCCCTGCTGCACCCTGCTGGCTCCTTCCCAGCACTTGGGAATGGGGCAGACCCAGCCCAAAGGCCTGAGACCCCAGGGCCACATGACATTGCCCCTTTTGGCCTAGCCTCCCACCCAGTTTCTAACTCGGAGGAGGTGGGCAGGGGGTGGGAGGGATGTGTAGGAGCCTCTGCCATCGGCCATGGGGCACCAGGGCCCTGGCATCCACCTCACCCTAAGCCCACAGAGCCCGGGTCTGAGGAGTGAGGGTGGCGGCAGCAGCAGGAGATTTCACGGCCTCAATCAGAAAGTCTTGTGCCTACTTCCCAGGGCCTTGTAGCCCCATAACCACCTACCCTCTGCCTGGCACAAGGACAGACCTCCAGGGCCAGGGTGCAGTGTCAGCACAGTGGAAGAGGAGGGAGAGAGCTGCAGCAGGGAATTTGGGGACCCCCATGTCAGAGAAGCTGGTTTGCAGCACCTTCTGCAGTAAGGAACCTTCAGGCTCGGGATCCCCCAACCCCCCCCCCGCTCTCCTGCCTCCACTTCCCCATCTAGATAACAGGGACAGGGAGCTTCACCCTCTCTGAGACCCCTTGGAAGATGAGAGAACCTCAGAGCACAGGTCAGTGAGTCTACAGAGCCATGTGGGCCCTGGCGGGAGCCTCGATGCCCAAATTCCCTCCAGGGGCTCCCCCGACCTGGGCGCTTCCTACATGCAGCCCACATGCTGGCCCCATGGTAAAGGGTGGGGTGTCCTGGGAGGGGACAGACACACATCCAGCCTGGACATCATGCCAGACTGAGGACAGAGCTGAGGGCAACAGAGAAGGAGGGTGGGTTGGGTAGGGGGCCCAGGGTCTCTCCAGGGAAAGAAAGGACGGTACACACGTACACACAGACACACAGACACACACACACACACACACACATACGTGCCCACACGAAGGAGAGGAGGGACCTTGTGGCTACCAGGCAGGTGCGAGGGGGCTAGGCAGGGGCTTGGAGGGGTGGCTTTGGGGACACAGTGTAGAAGCCTGGACAGGGGGCCGTGGGATATGGTCCATGCGTCTGGACGCTCTCCCACGAGAGGGTCGCAGGCTACAGGGGCAGCACAAGGCCAGAGCCGGGAGAGCAGCTGAGGGGCCAGGTGGGAAATGCTGACACCAACCTGGATCAAGAGTGCAGCAGGGGGATGCTCTGGCCAGCTCTGGCCAGCTCCGGAGGGGGTGGGGGCCAACAGCCTCCCAGTCTCCCCAGCAGTCCCTGAGCTCCCAACAGGCCAGCACCGTGGGGACCAGGAGCACCAGCCAGGCTGCTCGGTCCTCCAGATGTGCCCAGGCTGGCATCAGACAAGAGGAGGAAGCACAGGCTGTAGGTGGAGGTTAGGCCCCCCAAAATGCCTCCGAGTTCCAAGACAAACAGGGGAGGTGGGAGGGG
Organism: Daubentonia madagascariensis; assembly: GCA_023783475.1. Classification (NCBI taxonomy): domain Eukaryota; kingdom Metazoa; phylum Chordata; class Mammalia; order Primates; family Daubentoniidae; genus Daubentonia; species Daubentonia madagascariensis. Next base: position 8,733,837 of record JAKFHU010001557.1, on the reverse strand, counting down.
GACCCACCACTGTCATCTCTCCCTCCTCAGGAGTCTCTGCTTCTGCCCCTGGAGCCGCCAAAGAATCCTGCCAGACCCAATCGCGTTACGTCCCTGCTCTGCTCAGAGCCTTCCAGTGACCCCATCTCGTTCAGGGGACAGCGAGATGCCCACTGTGGCCCCCAAAACACTCACAGCAGGGAACGCCCCAGCCTGGGACAGCTCCCCCGGGTCTCACTGTGGCTCCCTCCCCACCTCACTCTGCAGAGGCCTGGACCCAGGCCCAGCTCTGCCCAGGACACCCCAGGGTGTTACAACCTCCCCTCCCACTGCACCTCACCAGTGGTCCCCTCTGGGCTGTCACCTGCAAGGCTGGGCCAGGCAGGTCCCCTTCGGGCAGGGGAAGCAAGAAGGGCACAGAGCTGGCAGCACGTCCCCTTGGGGCAGGCAGGCCAGGGAGGACCAGGCCCAGCAGGGGCCAGCTGGACACAGACCTTGGCACAGCCACTGTGTGGCCCTGGGCAAGGTCACCTCTGAGCCTCCACCACTGCTCTCCCTACAGGGCTGCCTGAAGGATCAGAGGTGGTGCCCAAAAAGAGCCAACAGTTACACGTGGTAAGAAAATCGGAGTCATCAGTGTCCTGGTCCTAGTGAGAAGCACTTTAAGCTGCAAATCTGCCTCAGTTTCCCCATCTGCCGAGTGGCTGTCATCATCCCTGTCCCACTGATGTGAGGATAAAGTGAGTCCACGTGAAGCACGTGGAAGCATGCTCAAAACGTGGCAGCAGTATGGGAAAACAAGGGACACGTTGACACCACCACACCCCACCAACCCAGAGTCAGCAGAGTATGTGGTGATCTCTCCCATCCAGAACCAGCCGAGAACAAGGAAGAAGGTGACAGGAAAGGGGAGGTCACCACGGCCGAGCACGGCACTAAGAGGTGGCCATCCTGACCAGGGCCCCGCTATTCTTCTCCGACTTACTTCATTTTTGTCAGGTTTCAGTTAGAGGCCTGCTACACAGGGAAAGAGGGAGAGAGGGCAGAGAGCCAGGGAGCCAGAGAAGGCATCGTGTCAACAGAAATGGCATTGTGTCAACAAAAAAGGGGACCCTGTCCCCACACAAGACAGCCACAGTGGGAGGGAGGGAAAACAACCCTCCGACATCCTGTTCAGAAACAGGACACTTCCCATGTGTCTTAGAAAGGCTTCTGCACACAACACGTTACATTAAAAACTAGCTTTGGTGTTTTTCTCTCAAACTCAGCTCTCAGAGGTCCAGAGGCCAAGTGCTCTGCAGCCGGAGGACGCAGCCGGGACCCCATGGCCCCAGCCTGCTGCCTCACCTCTCTCTTCTTCCGCTTCCCTTTGGACTTGTTCTCCTTGAGCTGCTTGGATTTCTTCTTCTTGGGAAGGCTCACGGGCTCCACCGGGAAAAAGTCATCGAAGGCTTCGAGACCACCATCTTCTTCTTCTGCAAGAGTCAGAAGGGGGTGGGTTACTCCTGTGCATCCCTCAGGGAGAGCTCCAGGGACACAGGGCCATCTCGGGGGAAGCTGGGACGCCCCCGCCCACCGTCACCCACCCGTGCCTTCCCCAGACCTGGCGAGGTAGGAAAACCCAGGACAGGAATCCCAGCTCTGGCGGACAGAGTCACATCCCCTCACCCCTCTGGGCCTTTCCTTCCTTCCTCTGCCCTGGTGTGACCGTGCTCAGGAAACCAAGCCTCGATGAGCAAAAAACTGAGTGACTAACTGGGCAGCCTTGTCAATGTGGCCCCCCAGGAGTCGCAAAGCTCCTGGCCCCGGGGAGGGGTGGGGGCCAACAGAGCAGAGGGCAGACTTCAGTGAGACCCATCTCTGCCCCCCAGGGGATCACAGTGTGGCCAGGAGGCGGCTTGTGAATGCAGGACAATGGGGACACTGGGGTCCCATCACCCAAGGGCCACATGGAGCGGGCAGAGCAAGTGCCCAGGGCTACATAGGAGGGGCCCACCAAGGAGGAGGCCAGGACACCCCATGGGTTTCGTAGGATCCCCCTGAGTGGGGAATCAAAGACCACATTCTCCCCCTCCCCTGTCCTGACCCTTGGCACACACGCAGGTACACACACAGGTACACACTCCTCCAGCCCAGACACACACAGTGGATGTCAAGTGCATCCCAGCCGGGCCCCAGGAAGACAAAATTCCACTGAGAGATGCTGCAGCCACCACATGTGGGCTTTCAAGAAGCTGCCCCACAATTCCCAAATTCCCTCACTCGGTTCAAGACTTTAAAGGCTGAGAGGAAAGCACAGCAGGCTCGGAAGGTAGGACATTTGAAGAAGAGGCTGGCCGTGAGTCCATGTCTGTCCCCCGCTCACCTCCAACCTGGAGGAGGGGGCTCCCACGTGTACTCTGGTGGTGTGACGCGAGACCCCTGCCATGAGGGCATGGCAGCCTGGGTCTGCCTCCCACCGGGAAATCAGGAGTGCAAAAGGACAGCTGGGCCCAGAGCTCCCAGGCACCAGACCTGGGCCATGGAGGGGATCTGGGGAGGGTACTCTTGGGGGGCATAGCAGCAAGAAGACACCACAAGAAACAAACCACCCAGAGCAGAGATACATCCACCCTCGGGGGCAAAGGAGGCTTCTGAGAGTCCACTAAGTAGACCTCCAAGAGTCCACTAAAGGGGCCCATGAGAGAGCTGGTCCTCCACTCCAGCCTGTGGCCTGAGTGCCCCCTGCCAGCTTGTGTGCCGCCGTCCCATGTGTGCCCCTTGTCCCATGTGTGCCCCCCAGGCCCATGTGTGCCCAGGAGCAACTGGGGGAGCCGAGGGGGCAAAGAGAAGAACCAGCCGGGTCCTGCCCCCACTGAGGGTGGATGGAGAGACACAAAAGACAGTGTCACTCAGAGTCCAAGGACTGCCTCCAGTGGGACCCTGGAGAGGGTGAGAGGTCCTGGGGCCGCCCAGGAAAGGGGCACAGTGTCCCCTGCTGAATCAAGCTTAGAGACACAGAGCCCCTTCTCCACAAGGAAATTTTTTCTCATAACCATCGTGGCTGTTCGAGGCCTGCACACTCAGAAACCAGCCACTCGCAGATGCACAGACTCAAGCATGCACAGCCCAGGACACCCAACATCCGCCTCCCACCCTTCACACAGGTCCCCTCACCTGGCCTGGGACCCCTGCCCCCCAGAGTCCCAAGGGTGTTCAGGGGAAGGTTCTCGCCCTGGGTTTCTGGGGCTCCCACTGCCCAGACAATGGGTGCTGCTTTAGGCACCACACCCTACTCCTAGAGCGTGCTCGTAGCCAAGCGGATGCCCCTCCGCCCCTGCATCCCACAGGGCCAGTTCCCACACATACCATGGGCAGATGGGGGCTGCATCACTGTCGGGGCCCCCTCCACGGTGGCTAGGTTCCTATGGCCTCCCCACCCCGGGTGCAAGTCCCACCCTGCCCAAGGCAGGCCCCTCCCCATCCTGAGGGGCTGGGAACGCCTGAGGAGTGGCGAAGGACAGGCTCCAGGCAGGACTGGACACTGCTGTAGGGGAGGTGGCCTGAGTGTGGTCAGGGGACTGGCAGAGAGGGGCGCTGCCAAGGAAAGGACGCTGTGGAGGGCACAGCTGCCGTGGCCTTGGCAGGGCTATGGCACACCGGGCATAGGCAGGAAGGGCTTGTGTGGGCCAGGCCGGGTGCAGCCGGGCGAGGGCAGGGGCTGCTCCAGCTCACCCCATCTGGTCCCTTTGAGTCCTGATGTGGGAAGAGCAGGGAGTTTTCAAGCCAGCTGAAAATGTGTCCTGGAAGGGAGACTCTGGGGGCAATAGCAAGACCGGCAGGGACCCCGGCTGGGTGGCCGGTGGGACGTGGTCCACACCTGCCCTCTCCCCCACCTGCCTCAGCCTCCCCCGTGGGAGACTGCCTGGGCAAAGCCGCCCCCACACCCCAGTGGTGCCCGGCAGCACTTATGTAATGGGCTCCAGCTGATGCAATCTCGGGGGGGGGGGCCAATGTTTCTGTCTCCTCCCAGCTGTCCCCTCCACGCAGGACGGTCCCAGACTTGGGAGGGCCAGCCCAGCACACTGTCACTGAGTGACCAACAGACCAGCAGAACAGACAAGGATATGTACACATGGCTGCAGGAGGTTCTGGAAGGAAGCCCAGGACCTGTCCACGGGTGGGGAGGAGGGGACCCAGGCTCTGGCCCTAACCCACGCCCAGAAAGAGCCTCCAAGGACACGACCCCAGACTCTGTGCCATGGACAGACCCCTCCATTCTCAGAAGACCTCACAGCTCAGGGCCATTTGCCTGGTGAAACCCTCCTCTGGGAAGGTTCCAGAGCGGGCACACGGTGATGGGGAGCCAGCCCTACCCACCCCTTCTCTGATGGGCCCTTCCTCTCTCCACATGGCTTCTGCTGGGAGGCCCTGAGGACACCCCAGGCCTGACCCTCCATGACACTGCCCCCACCACCCCACATACGCCAGTCTTCAGCCAGGCCTCAGACCCCTCTACCCGCTCAGATCCTCCCCCTCCTCTGCAACAGGCCCTGAGCTTTCAAATCCAGACCCAGAGAGTCACTGCCCAAGCAACCCCACCATCAGCCACAGCTCAAGCACCCAGCCCCGCGCCCCGTGCCCCCCAGCCCCTCCTCCCGGCAGCCCCATCTGGTAGGCAGGGCAAGGCGCAGGGGTTCCGAGCTGAGGAGCGTAAGCCGGTGGCAAGGTGGGATCCCACTCGCCCTGGGCCAAGGGGCTCCTGGGAGGAGTAGCCTCTACTCAGGACTCAGTCCTGCCAGCTCCTGACCTCCTGCCCCGGCTGGCAGTGCTTTTCCATGCCAGCCTTGCCCCTCCAGGGCCTGAGGCTCGGTGGATCCAAGCCGGGCTATAATTAGGACCCATTAGCCGTGTTATCTCCTACCTCCGGAGCGTCCCAGTCAGAAGGGGCCTGGGGAGGAGGCAGGGTGGGGCCCAAATCTGGCCACAGCCCACAGAGGTGCCTTCTGCTGCTCTCTCCTGAGTTCACCCAGCCCCTCGCTCAGCCCTGAGGGACCCCGGGCTGGCCTAGGCTGAGCCATGTGGCTGCAGCCCAGCCAGCCAGGGGGCCATTCTCAGGGTAACACACCATGGTAGCGGGAGTGGCTGATACCTACACAGCACCTGTGCCAGGCTCAAAGCATGGGGCATTGATTAATTTGTATTAATTCATCTCCTCCACACAGCAACCCTGGGAGATGGGTACAATTCTTATCCCCATGTGCAGATGGGGAGACTGAGGCTCAGAGGACTTCATTACTGGCCCACACGTCAGTTCCACAGCTGGCAGGTGGCAGACCCAGGGGTGAGCCCAGGCCGGTTCCTGGTCTGGAAGGTCACAGGGGCCCCTCAGGGGGTCAAGGCTGGTCCACCACACAGTCCCCATGCACACCCCCCCACGGGTCACGCCCTGCCCAGACAGCAGCCCCCCACCCCACCCCGGCAGCTGCTGGGGGGCTTGGCAAACACAGGGTGATCAGAGTAAGAGAGAAGCGCATGATGGTGCAGGGAAAGTTTGGTCATCTGATTCCGAGTAGTTGAAGGATTTGACGGGCTGAGCCGGGAGCTGGCACAAGAGCTCCATCACCAGGGTCACTGTCCTCAGGCTCCTTCTGTTCCCCACCCGCCAGCCAGCACCAAGCAGGGAATGAGGCCACCTGGTGGCCAGGAGGAGGAGGACAGGCAGCACAGGCCTTCAAACCACCACCGCGTCCTGGGGGCAAATTCCTTCCCCGCTGAGCCTGTTTCTTCACCTGTAAAATGGGCCTAATCCTGCAAGCCTTTCTCAGGGACAATAGAAACTGAATGAAAAGTGCCCAGCAGGTGCCCAGCAATGGCAGGTGGAGCCCAGGGAAGCCAGGAGGGTCTCTGGTTCAGGCACTGTCAGGGCCTGGGCAAGGAAAAATGCTCAGACTCCTCCAGTTCCCGTCAGTCCTTGTACCTATCCCTATGGCACAGGCTCTATGCTGACAGTGGGGGGGAAGAGGGGGCGGTACTCCTGCCCAAGAGAGGATTAATAATTTATTTATGACATTTAACAAATCCCAGACATCACCTCATTGGCATCTCATCAAAAGAAAGCATCAGTCCTGAGCAGGGAGGGAGAAGAGGGGGAATTGTGCCTGGGGCCCAGGGCATGGAGTGGGGGCTGAGGAGGAAAGACAGGCAAGGACAGGAGGGGCTGGGAGACCCTGGGGGGACAGGGAGGGACAAAAGAGAAACAGAGAGGGACAGCCAGGCCGAAAGGGAGATGCAGAGGCAAGACCTGGGGGACACAAAAACTGACAGACATAGGGACAGAGCGAGAGAAAAAGACAGGGGGAGAGGGAAGTAAGGACACAGCCACAGAGATAAGCAGAAAGTCTCAAAGGTTTTCCAGTTAAACACCACTCACTGTGTTCAGTACCTGGCACAGAGAAGATACACTGGGTGGATGGTGGATGGACAGATGGAGAGATGGATGGTGGATGGATAAATAGATGGATAGATGGATAGTGAATGGATAGATGGGCAGTGGATGGATAGATGGACAGATGGATGGTGGATGGATAGATGGAGAGATGGATGGTGGATGGATAGATGGAGAGATGGATGGTGGATGGATAAATAGATGGATAGATGGATAGTGAATGGATAGATGGATGATGGATGGATAGATGGATAGTAGATGGATAGGTGGATAGATGGATGGTGGATAGATGGATGGATGGACGGATGGTTGGTGAGTGGATGGTTAGTTGGTTTGCTTTATGGGTGGATGGGTAGGTGTTTGGGTGGGCAGGTGGATACATGGATGGATGAATAGATGGGTGAGTGATTGAATGAACTGATGAAATGGCAAATGGATCTTAGTCCCTCATTAACTTGGAATAAGAATGAACAACCCACTAGTTAAGCCACTGGGCAAAGTGTGCTTGTCACCTCCCTCCTCCCAGAAAAGAATATTAAATACACTCAGGCTCCCTGGGATGCCCCCAAACCCACACTCTGGGGGAGGGGAATAAGCTAAAAACTTGGGAATCATGACTGTCACTTTCTCCTAGTCCCTGGGCCTAAGAAAGCCTGAGATGCTCACAGGCTAGGGCCAGTCAAGTGCCACTGGGGCCAGGTGGGCCATGCTGCCCAGCCAGGGGACAGCCTGGGCTCACCAGCTTTGGCTGTGATTGGGGAAGGGCCGGGTTAGAGCCACACCTTCCGAGCCCCTCTCCTGCTTCCCCCAAGCCCCGCCCCAGGCTTCATATGCCCGGCCCTCCTCCCACCCAGGCTCCCACTCCCCCAGGCTTACTGGATGAGGGTACGAGTCTTAGAAGCATTTCCTTGGGGAAGGCAGGGCAGCTGCCCCCCTTGGATGGTGCTAATTATACCAGCCACAGTTTACTGGGCACCTATTATGTGCTGGGCACTGTGACCTAAATGTTCCACGTGCACCGTCTCACTAGTCCTCATAATAACCCTCTATGAGGTAGCTAGTGCTATGTCCCCATTCCACAAGTGGGGACACTGAGGCAGAACGCTGGGTAGCTTGTCTCAGGCCACACAGCTAACAAGCGGCAGAGCTGGGATTCAGGCCCTCACTTCAACCAGCCGTCCCAACTCCCAAGAGAATTTGGCAGCTGCTGGTCGCGGGGCCAGAAGAGGCTAGCACCCACCCCGCCTTCCTCCTCAGAGCATGCTCCCCCATCTGCCTTCATGCCAGAGAGCTGTGCGGGCAAAGCCCCGGGTGGGAAACAAGAGCACTGTTGAGAGAGCAACTCTGAGGGGGAGGCCAGAGACCAGCAGAGTCAAAAGAGAAAAGATCTGACAAGCACCGAGTCCAATGACACTCCCAAACATCAGCTCCTCCCGCCACAAACTGCAACATCTGGGAACTAGCTGGTGCTGGGTCTGTGAGGGTCCCAGGAGAGCCTGGGGGCTGGCCAGCACCCCAGGAGAGACACGAGGCCTGGCTGGGGCTGCCTACATGGCCAGGGGCCAGGGGTGACCTAGGGACTCCCAGCCCTCAGACACTGAGGCCACAGCCATCTCTTGGGCACCCATGGCTCCAGGTGCTGGGCATGGCAGGTGACCAAGGGAGTCACACTCAGGAGAAGCCCACAGACGCAGAAGTAAACCAGTGATAATATTCCAGAGAGTAGCAAGGGCTGCCAAGAAAATAAAGCATTAACATGGGTCTGAGAGTGACTGGGGGCCACGCCTGAGCCAGGGGTCTCTCCCTGTGGTAGCATTTGAGCTGGGACCTAAATAACCAGGAGACAGCTGTGAGCAGAGGAAAGAGAGGATCAGGCAGAGCAGGTCAGCCAGGACTCAAGGGCAGGATGGAGCTTGGAGTGTTCCAGAAGCAACAAGGAGGCCAGTGTGGCTGCAGTATGGGAACAAGGGGTGTGGGGGAAAAGGTGGATTAGAACAAGGGCTTTGTGACTGATCAAAGCCATGGGGGACACGGTCTCACCTGTGTGCACAAGGTGACCCTGGCTGCTGAGCAGGGGGGACCAGCAGGAGGGGACAGAGGCTTGGACCAGGAACGGGGAGGAGAGCTGGGAGCTTGGGAAGGCTCTAGAGGTAGACCAGCTGGTCTTGCTGAGGGGCCAGAATCCCCAGGCCAGAGGGGCCAAGCAGGACATCTCCTCTGCAGGCTCTGGGGACAACCTCACCCACTCTGCCCCTGGGTGGGGAGTGGGGAGGAAGGACAGGTGGCCGGCAGCAGACTTTCACCAAGGCCCAACCTCTCTGCCCAGTGAGTTGGGTACCCCCCAGCCTGGGGGCACCTTCCTTGGCCTCCTCCCCTCCCCAAGCCCCACATCAGTCAGGAGAGCCAGAGTATGAGATGGGAAAGGGGGCCAGGGACTCCATCAGGGGGTGGGTGAAGTCCCAGAAATGAGCCTGTTAAAGCATACTCAGCTGTCCACTGCCCCCACCGTTGCCACAAAGGGGCCACACCCCAAACACCACCATGAATATCTTACCGAGGAAACCAGTGAATTGGCTTACTGAGGAGCCAGCCTCCTGGGTAGAAAACAGCCACAGGTTTCTGTGCCTGTGCTGGGCTTCTGTGTTGCCCTCTGGGCAATGGGATTCCACAGACCTGGGATGTAACAGTCAACTGCCATCCAAGCAATCCTGCCCCACGTGGGAACACCCCAACCCTACTCCCCTGACCCCAGCAGGCTCTGTGCCAACTTGGTCTGACTGTCTGAAAGTCGAGGTGAGGGGTCACAGCCTTAAAGCCACTAAGCCAACAAGCAAGCAAACAGAAGGTGGGGGGAGGGGTGTGGCCACCTGGTGGGAACCCCCTCACTGAGGAGACTGGGAGCCGCTGCTTGCCTCTGGCCAAACAGGTGTTGGAGGTGTCAACTTGTGGGATAGTCTTACTCCTGGAGAAGGCAATCCTGGGGGCCAGATGCACATTCCTGGGCCAGGGAGGGCCCTCCCGGCCTCCCACCAGAGTCTCAGAAGTCCAGAGGGGCCAGAGTTGGTGCCAGGAAGCCGAGAAATAATAGTCCCCCCGCCCCCGTCCCTCCCCCAGAGAGGGCGGGAGGCTGGTTGACAGGGTGGGGTCCTGCCCAGCTGTGCCAGGAGGGGAATCGCCCCAAACAAATGGTGAGCGGTTAACTAAAGAATTATCCTGCAAGGTAACCCCTGACGAACAAGCCCTATTTGTGCCAAATTCTAAGAGGTAAAAGGAGAGAGATGGCAAGGGCAGGGGCGGTGGCCCTGGGGTGTCAGGCCCTCAGCTAAAACAGGGTGGGTTGGGAACGCCACTACCCGGGGCGACCGAGGGCTAGAGACAGCTGCGGGCGCTAGGGCGCGCCAGGAGGACACCGGCGGCCCCTGCAAAGTGCTTGGGAGCGGCGGTCACGGCACCCAGCAGCCGGGAAAGGGGAGCAGGAGTCCGAGCCCGCGCGCCCCGGCACGGAGCCCTCCCGGGCCCGGAGGGAAGCCGTCCCTGCCTGCGCGCTCGCAGCGTCCCCGAGCACGCCCCGTCCTCTCCCCGCTCCTGGCCCCACCCAGCCCGCCCTGGGGCCGACATGGGCCGGGGCTGGGTCGCGCCTGCCCGCGGCGAGGCCAAAGGCGCGCGGCGGCGGGGCGAGAGCTCGGGGTGCGCCGCGCCAGGAGCCAACGCGACTCCCGCCCCCTTCAAGGGCACGCGGGCTGACCCCGGCGGCGCCGCACCCCGCCCTCGGCTGCCCGCGCGCCGCGCCCCGGCGCTCGCCCAGCCCCGCGCCCTTGGCCGCGCGGCGCCAGCAGGGCGGGAGCGCAGCCCCGCAGCCCCGCAGCCCCGCGCTCCTCCTGCGCCGCGCCAGCCCGGCCGCGCCGCCCCCGCCGCCCGCGCGCCCGGCCCCGGCCCGGCCCGTCTCGCCGCCCCCGCCGCTCCGGCCCCAGGCGCACGGCGCCCCGCTCACCTGACATCTCGTCCTCGTTCTCCATCTCCTCGGCGAACAGCCGCGGCAGCTCCTCCTCGGTGCCCAGCGGGCCCCGCATGCCCGGCGCGGGGAGGAGGGGAGGTGGGCGCCCCCCCTCCCGCCGGGCGCGGTGCCAGCCTTAACCCGTGCGCTGCCGGACGGGCGCGCGCGGCGGGCGAGGCGGCCTCGGCGAGAAGATGGCGGCCGCCTGCCCCCCACCCCCCCAAACCTCCACACCCCGTCTCGACCCCCCTTCCTCTCGGCCGCCTTAGCCTGCTCCCCGCAAAGCCCGGGCCGCTCCGCCCCCCCGCGCCCCGCAGCCCGAGTCCCGCAGCCGGCCGAGGGTGGCGGCGGCAGCGCCGGCGGCACGGCGGCACGGCGGGGGGGCGGCACACATGCCCGGATTGTGACGTCCAGTCTGGTTGCTGTAGCAACCCCATCCCATCGTTCCGGCAGCGCGACTAGTTAACAGCAGAGAACAAGTTGGGGGGCTAGTCCGGAGCCTCCGGGTGCGGATGGGGGCAGGGGCGCTCCGACAGGAGGAGCCGTCGAGGATCCCGCACGCCCGGGCATCCGACGGCCGAGCGGGCAGCTGGGACTCGGGCGAGCCCAGGCGCGGTGGGAGGCGGGGTACCGTCGCCCCCGCGCACCCCCGGCAGGGCCAGCCGCTGCCACACAGCCCGCGAAGGCGCTCTGCCCCGGGCTCCTCAAGGGCGCGGAAGCGGGGTCTCCCGGGCGCCGAGCAGCAAGCTCCGCACTCAGCTCACACGCACGAGACCAACCCGCACCCGGCTCCGGCCTCGACACGCTTCTAACCCCCTTTCCAAAGAGAACTAAAAGGAAAATGTGTTCCGCACTTGGGGAGGGGACGCGCTGGAGACAGTGGGTTTGATTACTCCGGAAAAGTCCCTACAGGTTGGCTCCTCCCTCACCCCGTCTCACCCCCGCACCCACCGTCCACCGGCCTTCTCCAAAATGCCCCTCCGGGCTGGGTCCAGTAAAAACGCTCCAGAACCCTAGGGGTGGTGCAGACCTGCGTTGTCTGTGCCCAAAATTCCCGCTCAGAAGCGACACCTGTCGCGGAGAGGGAAGGAGCCGCCACCACCAGCCCTCGGTCGTTAAAGGTGAAGATGGAAGTCAAAGCCCTCGGGAGCAAGACTGGAATTTTAAATGAGCGCCTACAGTCTCGGCGGCAGCAAGTCTTAAAGCTACTTTAAGAACGCAAAGATTCGGTGGCCGGCAGGCTCGCCAGCTCTCTAACCCCGGAAGGGCTAGTGAAGGGAGGGCACCGTCGCCTCACTGCTTCGGGCCAGGCATGCTGGGGGAACCCACTGCACATCGCACGGCTGGCTGAACGTGGGAAGCCAAGAGCAGGGGGAGGAGTTCTCCTCTCTAGCACCTGCCCCATTGAGGCCAGCATTTGCTAGTACCCAATGGCACACTGGCATCACCAGGACAGCTCTCCCTGTCCTGACACCTTTGGAGAACCAGGAAAGTTGTGTCCACTTGGTGAGGGTCCCTATTGCCAGACTTCTTGGGGAGGTGGTCAAACCCAAGCCATGCACAGTGAGTCCAAGCTGCTGGCCAGAAGGCAACGGATGGCCTGGGGAGGTTGGAAAGATCTGCTGCAGCAAAGTGGTCCCCTTCTTCCCACCCAAAAGAATGGCCAGCAGGCACCAAACAAAAGCTCGTCTTCATTCATTACTGGGCAGGACAGGTCTGCCCAGTCTTTCGGGATGACAGTGCAGGGAATCCTCCTCACCTCCCAGATCATTTTTAAACCACATCGTCGATAGAGGCATGAGATCAGCCCAGCAGGGAGGTCTCTGGGTCTAAGGCTGTATTTCCCCACTGAGCAGCCAGCCAGGGGCACCCCAGACCACTGAGGCTTGAGCTGGGCCTGCATCTTCCTTGTTCTTCCCAGACCATCCATCTTCCTGAGTGGTACCCACCCGGGGGAGCCCTAAGTACCACTAAATTCACCCACCTCTTAATTACCAGTCCCTCAACACCTCTGTAACTCCTGTCAGAGGTCCCCTTCCCCACTATAGAGAAACTCTGACTTACAGGATTTCTCATCACCAGAAAATCCCCCACACACACAAACACACACATCATTAATCTTGGCTCCAATTCCCAAGGCAAGGCTGAGAAAATCAAGATATCATTCAAGAAAGAACAGTTCTAAATGCTTAATCTGGCAACAAATTAGAGAAGAGACGCTCTCCCTCACAACCCTCTCCCCACCACGCCCTTCCCAGTGACTGCCCTGGGTAACCTGCTTACTGACTAAAAGCAAAATACAGCAAAAACTGGGATGGTAGAAACAAGTGGATTTTGAACTACAAATTTTAAAGGAGAGTCCTTATTGTTAAACTATAAAATATGCACTTTAATGACAATGGGCCAAAAATGCCTAATGTTAAAAGCAATCCCTAAAAAGGTGAACATTCAATAAATTCGGCAATTGTGAGAACAAGTCTATCATTAAGGTTATACTTTCAGAAGACAAGATTCTCATGTTTGCTGATCACAGAGCTCATAATTACACCTCAGTGACATTCAAAAATCAAAATTTTTTTTAATATATTGGTTATAAAAGTATCAAGGAAAAAATTTTTTTTCCCAAGAACAGAGTTGAAATAACTAATCCTCTTCCGCACATACCATACTCAATCTCCACTCCTGGGCTACGTGAATTCCTCAAACAGGCACCCCCAAACCCTGCCTGAGGACAGCTCCTTTAGCAACATGTGTCCACACTGTGGCCACCTGATGGCATGCTAGGCTTCTTTGGGGCAGTGAGGGCTTATACCTACATTGCCTCACAGCCTGCCACACAGGTCAAGGAAGAAAAGCAGAGATCAAAACTCTGCCAGGTTGCCTCCTCCCAGCAGGGGCGAGACTGCAGCACTCAGGATCGCTGTGGCCTCTGGAATGACGGGCCAGCGCCCCCATACAGTGTTGCACTTGAAGCCTTTTTCTCAAAGTGTGGATCTTGCACCACCTGAATCCAAATCACTTGGGGTTGCAGAAGGGGAGGGAGCTCAAAAAGGACGTCCTGGGCCATGGCCCTGAACCTGAGAAAGGACTTGTGGAAGCCTTAAAGCATTTTATGGGTGCCTTCTGGGTTCTAGCTATGGTAGCAGCTAACTCACTCAGCTGGTCAGCACAGCCTTTACAGACTGTTTTAGCTTGGCCTAAAATAGCCTAGAAAAAAAAGAATGTGGATTCTCAGATCCATCCCAAAGACCAGAAAATGGCCGGATGAGAAATTCTTAGTTTTCTGTTCCTGGAGATAAGCACCATCATGGCATCATTTAGCAGGTGGTCCTCCACCTGTTTCCTTTAGCTGGGTGACCACCTCCTTGGCTGGGACAGCAAACCCACCATACCAAGCCTCTCTTACCTTCCTCCCCCTCCAGAAAGAAAAGAAACCTGCACAGCTTATTCCACCAAGACAAGGCCATTATCATGATCCAGCCAACAAAGGGGCAGGAGCCCACCCAGGTTCTCCCTTGGGGGCCTGGCATACCTCCCACTGCTGTGGTGTCTCAGCTGTCTGTACCCTGGGGGACTTTGGACCCCAACCAGCCGTGTGTTCTGTCCAAGGGTTACCAGGGTACTGGTATCCCCTGGATACTGACAGATCTGTAGTTGTCTCTTGTAAGGGACCCACATCCTTGCCGCCCCGTTCTCAAGGGACAGCATACCTCTCTGGGAGAGGAAATGAAAGCATGTTACCCATGCTAACTCCAGGCTTTCCCAAAGTTATCAGTGGCTTCATCAGAGGGACCATCACCCCCTCACTAGGGTCCTGCTCACCTTCCAGGAAATCAAGTGTCCCCGTAAAACTGCGGTCCCCAAGTCCCCAACCCTCGGCCCCGCATCACCGCCTGAGCTCCGCCTCCCGACCCTACCTCCCCTCCACTCCACCTCCCACTGTCCGTGGAAAACTTGTCTTCCATGAAACCTGTCCCTGGTGCCAAAAAGGTTGGGGACTGCTGCCCTAAGATTGAGGCCTAAATATCAACTATCTTAAGATATTTGGTATGATCAAATTCCCACACTTTCCCCATGTTCCTGACCACCTGTGCTAGGCACCACTGGTAAACAGTTAGGACCCATGTATTTCAACACTTGGCTATTCCCGAAGAAGCAAGAGGATAGCACTACTCAGGAAAACACTTTCACCACCAGAAGTGTCACAGAAGGGAAATCACAGGCTTTTCAGGGAAAACACACTAAACCTTTAGAAATGACTAGATCCTATCACTTAGTGACATTCGTCCATCTCTTACTTCCTTGGCAGCACCAACACACTCAGGGGAAGGGAGAGGCCGTTTGCAGTAACAGAGTTGGCTAACAAGATTATACCAACTTTCTATTTCGTGACTTTTGTGAACTTAAGTCACAGCTTGAAACTCTCCATGACTCCAATCTGTTTCAGTGCCGACTATTTCAGATCAGGCAGGTGAGGCATGAAGCAAGACAGATATAAAGGAAATTGGTCTAAAATGTGCTTTGGGCACAGCTGGTATAATGAGGGCAATGTAATTCAACTTCACACACTACATATCCCCTACCAAAAAACGTCATTTGTTTGCAGTTGTACTCTGGGCTCTGGATCTGAAGAAATTCTACATGGAGAGTTCGGTTACAGCCAACTCCAAAATCTCATTGAGGGAAAACTGCACAACCAAGGTGAAGAAAATGGAAATAAAGGACACATTCTAAGCCTAATAAAACCAAGGTAACTGTGGGTACAGCAACTAATCAGTGAGGACAAAGCTTTAGTTGCTAAACAGATTAACATGCCAGTCCTTTTTAAAAAAAAAAAAAAAGCCTTGCACAACAACAGTAGCCATGTGTTAGCCACTTTAATACAAAATGTGATCAAAACTCAAAATACAAGTGTTCAAAAGGCATAGAAAAACCAATTAGTCTCAATTTTATTACAAGTTTTAAAATCTGGGACTAGTTAAAAAAAACTTATATGCTAATTTCAGCCCAGGGCTAATTTTTTTCACATCCAAACCAAAAATGACTACAAGGGAACATCAATGCAACCAACAAGTAAAATTTGCAAACCGAAGTCACAAACTGATAGTTAATAATCATGGTAAGGGACGTAGCCAAAGAGCAACTGATGCCTCAGTTAAGTTTGAAAGAAACTCTGCCTTCTGTGAGGGCAGAGAAGAAATATGCAAGCAATTCTGCTTTAAGAAATTTGCATAGAAATAGAAAATGCTAGAGCCTTTACCACAAATGAAATTGCAAAGTTCAACTCAATCCAGAGAGCACCAAATGTTAAATTAGAGTCAAGGCAGGACGTGAACATTCAATTTCAGCTATGCAACTCGCAGAGCACAATTTCAGGTGTGGAAACCAGCTGCAGGCAAGCTCTTTAAAAACATGAATTTCATACATGGTGATTACAAAAGAAGGCCAACGTTTCTGCATTATGGCTTGGCTTTCAGAAGGGCACCACGAGGCCACTCTCAGCACAATTAATGTCTTCCCAGCCTCAGTAACGACCTCAGTTCTCTTGCCTCTGCACACACTGGCACAAAATCTCCCAGGCACACCACTGTTTGTAGAATAATTTCTGACATTAAATCAGTCATGGCCTACGTGGCATGAAAGCAGCTATTTCCTGGGCATCTCCCATCTCCCCTTCACAAAAGCCTCCAGAGCCCTTAGCATCAAGGGCTCCCATCACTGTGACCCACACGGGAGGCCACATCTGGAAGCTCTACTCCAGCTCCGTCTGCTGTGACAGTTTATTGCAAAGTGACAGTTTATTGCAAAGACTTGGTAGAAACAGTGATAATTTACAAATTCGTTTTTGTACACATTTACTTAATTTAGAAACTGGGATTTTGACAATTGCTCTCCAAACCCTTTTATAGAGGGTAATCGAATACGCAGCAATGCTAAAGGAGCACATTTCATTTCTACAGGAAGAAAAAGGATTAGTATACAAAATTGTGTGCATCAAGAGTAATTTATAACAAAAAAATGAAAATAAGACAAATGGCCCACAAACCTGCATTTTATTGATGCTGCCATTTTTCCCACAAGAGAATCTGTTTTGCTTTTAATGAATAAGAAGAGCCCACTTTTATTCCTGAATCTTTCTTTGAAAAAGCACCAGATACAACTGACTGTCACACTTTTTTAAATGAAACAGTGACTAACTGAAGCTCAAGTCTCCACACCCTTATCTACCTGCTCAATGGTCACGTCAGTTCCCTTAAAGTCGCCTTCTTCTATTTTGGTATCACTACTTCACGAGAACTGAAATTTTCAAGCAGGAAAATAAAAGTCAAGTTACAAATAAGTAACTGGCAGCCCAAGTGAAGCCCTTTCACTATGATTTCCAATTTTCTGTTCAATACATACTGTAGAGATACAAGGATAAACCACCATTTTTTTTCCCAAGTTTTATTCAAGAACTGATACAAAATATTCCAGATAAATGAATTTTAATCCTCATCTTCCTCCTCTTCTTCGTCCTGGTTAATTTGGAAGTAACGTAATTCATAACTCTCTTTGCTGTTAGCAACTACACGCAACCAATCACGTAGATTATTCTTCTTCAAATATTTTTTGGTGAGATATTTCAAATACCTGCAGAGAAAGGACACTTGAGAACTACACTAGACAAATGCCCTTCATGCATTCTGAAACATTTTAACTTTTATAAAACCCGCATATTCAAAATCATTACAATTCAAGGTGTTTTCCCATGCATCAAAAATGGCAAAAATAAAGCAAATATACCCAGCCAATGTTCTAATAAAAGTATCAGCTGCATGTCATCTAAATTGGCAATAAAAATGAGAACAGATAAGTAAATTTAACAGTTGTCCATTAAACAACACACACCTATAAGATGGTTTCTAGTGGCCACTGGAGACATCACAGCACTGATATGACAGTTGAGCACACAGCCTTAATACGCTTTATTGATAAACCACTAGGTTCCCAGTGAACTTCAAGTACTTCACATATACCACCTCATTGAGTCAAATCTCCTTTCGAGGTTGTCCAAGTTATCAGGATTGTTTTAGGGCTGTGTCATACACTCTCACTGCTGCTATGATGCTCTCTACCCAACGCACTGGGACAGAGTGCCACCTGCCACTGCACTCACTCCAGCAGAGAGCATTTAGATTTTTTAATCCGTGTGCCTAACTGCTGCCTTAGCCTGGGTGAAAGCTAAACAGTCACCACAGCAAACTGCTCATTAGAAAACCTGCTCTTTATAGAAAGGCAGGGACTGGCTTTTGTGCCCGACATCCTAACTACATAATGAAGACATAAGCCTGCAATCTTGTTTCTTCTGTGACCCGTTTGCTTATGCAGCCCTGCGGTTAGTTAGCTATTCTGCATCTTCCCAAAGCCATGAAGAGGAGTATAATGTCACACAACTCATGCTGGGCAAATCAATCCTACCAAACCAGTTTCTCCCACTACAAAACAGGATTCATGATACTTACCACCTCTTCAGAATGTTATGAACCAACAAACTCACCATATCCAAGACATGAACACTGTTTAACAATGTTCCTACGGCAACAAAGCCATCTTCACAAAGATGTGAAGATCTCAGGTCAATTTTATCTACCTTTCCCTACTTGAAAATAAATTGGTCTGGTTCTTCCATCTACAAAGTATTCTTTTCTCAATTATTTCTACCATATTTTATTCACATAAGGTATTTAATCTAAAATTTCAGGTAGTTTAAAATTTTCATAATTAGCTAGGCATGGTGGAATTACATGCCTATAATCCTAGCATTTTGGGAGGCTGAGGTGGGAGGATCACTGGAGGCCAGGAGTTCGAGATCAGCCTGAGAAATAAGGAGACATCATCTCTACAAAAAATAAAAACATTAGCCAAGCATGGTGGCACATGCTGTAGTTCCAGCTACACGGGAGGCTGAGGCAGGAGGATCTGCTTGAGCCCAGGAGTTTGAGGTTGCAGTGAACTATGATGATGCCACTGCACTCCAGCCTGGGCAACAGAGCCAGACCTTGTCTTAAAAAAAAAAAAAAAATGCTCGTAATAGAATGTTGGGGAAAATTCAGGTAAAAACCTGCATTAGTTCAGAGACAAGGAAGAAAAAGTTCTAGATTAGAGATACCTTGAATGTCTCAGGAAAACTGTAATAGAAGATTAAGGTTCCTTCCCTTCTCCACTGAGAAAAGAACAGAAAATTTGTGAAAAAACTGAAGTAAGATGTGCCAGAAGACATTCTCACACTAGGTTGGTAAAGAGGTCACAGAAAGCCCATGGGCTCGCTAAAGGCCAGCAAGCTGGATGCTCTGTACACCCTGGAGGTTCTACAGCTGCACCTGGCTCTTACTCCATCAAATCTCCTTCCCCGCAAATAAAATAACTCAGACAGGCAGACCATGAGTACCTCACTTGAGCTTCAAAGTCATCTCTTCACTGATATAGTTATTTTCCTACTAGATTCAGTATGATTAAAAGCTCCTCAAAGGCCTGGCCCTGGGCTAGGAGCTAGGTATAAACACGTCCAATTCTTTAGTGACTTGTGAAGTGTTCTAACCTCATTCTCAAAACCACCATATAAAGGGGGCAAGTGAATTTCTTTCCATCTTGAAAAGAAAGAAAATGGGCCAAAGGTTATTAACTGGAGTGCTCTCAGTCTACACTGAGATATCCTGATTCCTTGTCCAATGCCATAGCAGCACTTACAGGGGAAAAAGGGAAAGCTCAGCTGGGCACTGGGCACGGTGGCTCACATCTATAATCCTGGCACTGTGGGAGGCCGAGGCAGGAGGATCACTTAAGTTCAGGAGTTCAAGACCAGCCTGAGCAAGAGCAAGACCCCATCTCTAAAAAAACAGAAAAAATAGCTGGGCGTGGTGGCGTGTACCTGTAGTTGCACCTACTCAGGAGGCAGGAGGATGGCTTGAGCCCAGGAGGAGTGTGAGGTTGCAGTGAGCTATGACCATGCCACTGCACTCTAGCCTGGGTAACAGAGTGAGACCCCTTCTCTTAAAAAAAAAAAAAAAAAAAAAAGAATACAGTGTAAACAAGTCTAAACACCTGCCTACTTGAAATACTTTAGCCTGTGAAAGAAAAAATTTTAAAACAGCCAAAAGTTCAATACTGTTAACTACCACGGTAACATTCACTCATTCACTGACTGCCTCCTGCACTGGGCATTGTTCCAGGAATTAACAGATGCGATCACAAAACAAATTACTCTGCAGACGACCCCACTCCTGGCCAGGGCAAGGGTGACTGAACGCTGGGTGCACATTGGTCATGCTCACCGCCGTCTCATACCTTTTAGAAAAAGGCACCTCAGAAGTGACAGTGATCTTGCTCTTGCTCCTCTCGATGGTCACAACCCCTCCCCCGAGATTCCCAGCTTTTCCGTTCACTTTGATTCTCTCTTGCAAAAACTGCTCCTGTGGAAATCGTCAAATTGACCGATTAGTGAATGACAGGCTTACCTGCCTCAACAGCAGAGTATTTTTTTGTACTCCCAACACTGAACTAATATTGTCTTTTAAAATTTTTATTATTAAGGTTACATAATAGTTGCATATATTTATAGGGTATAATATCATTTTTTAAATGTCCCCTCTTTTAAAAAATGATAGCAAATCTTCCGCGACTCACACAAAGTCTGCAATCTAGGAATGGCAGGTAGAAAACAGCACTATTCAACCTTACTTACGTATATCATATAGTGTAAAAACAACATCCTAGCATGAACATACTTGACTGCTTCCACACAAGGTCAAATATGCCTCTACATGGAAGGCTTAGTGGGCAACCCAAGAGTACACAGGAAACCCAAGGCCAAACTTTCACAAGGTACACGCAACAAAACCTTCAAGCAGCTTCTGAATCTAAGGAATATAAAGCACTGTTTTCAGCACTATCAGAGAAAATAAGTCTTCAACGTAGAAGAAAGAGCAAAGACATGCAGTGACCAAAACAATTCTAGATCTGGGCCAGGGTCACATGCATGGTACAGAAGAAGAGGCAGCCACCCAGGAGCCAGTGATGGACTCTCTACAATCCCCTTGTGTAGGCCTAGGCAAGCCATTCACCTCTGTGGGCTTCAGGAATCTCTGCCCAAAAAGGACGTTTTTAAGTTGTCTTGCAATTGCAATCAGATGAAATCCTTTTCAGCTCAAAACTCCTATAATTCTCTGTTTTAAAACTCCAATACAAAATATGTTAACCATAGATGGTGTAGAGTGTGATTAGGTCAGAAATCTTGACTTGCATCTTAAGACTCATACTTAAGTTTTCTATCCTAAGGTGGCTTCTAGAAGGAAAAGACACACACAGATGAGTGGGCTGAGGGAATGGCTTGTAGAGGGAGGGAGGCAGGGATATCAGAGCAGTGCCACCATGCAGACACCAAGGTTAGGAAGGAAAAGAGGCCAGAAGAAAAGCCAGAAGTTACTGGATAGAGAAAAAAACTAAGAAGCCAACTGAGAGACTTCTTGAAGGACACAGAGGCAAAAGGCATCTACATAAAGGCAATACACTGCAAGAGGTTACCCAAATCCCATTCTGTATAATTAGGAGCCATAAGCCAAGCCTTTCATTTTTTATCTGAAAATTACTGCTGTTGTAATGGTACTGATCCAGGCAATAGGTGATCTTCTGGAGACTGAAGAGCAAATGTAAACTCAGGAGACTTCCGTACACAAATGCCAAGTATGAATTCCCCAAGCATGGCTATTAGAGGACAAAGAGTAAAGTGCCAAAACCAAGTTGCAGAGTCAAAATGTGGCAGTGAGATTATTTAAAATTTCTAGATTGAAATAGAATAGGGAAATATTGGGGAATGGGCAAAATATAGGGGCAAAAATCAGTACAGAGCAAGGAACAAAAAAGATATTTTAAAGTAAACACTGCAGTTCAGACGCATAATACAACAGAAAGCCTCAGGAACTGCTGCCATCTGCTCCACACCGGAAAAGTGAGGCCCAGGACAGAGGCAGCCCATGGAGGATCAGAACCCATCACTTATGCTTAAAAAGCGGATGTTGGACACAATGAAATTGGTCTGTTTCCTGGTAACTTTTAAGTAAAATCATTTTTGGAAACTAAAGGAAAGAAGGAGGGGGAAAATAACATAGTCGTCCAGCACCTATGTGCTAGAGCCCATCTTATTCTTCACAGCTGCTACATACAGGAGAAAGCTAGACTTAGAAACAAATAAATAATCTGCCCATAATCCCAGAATTAAATGATACAGCCAGAACTGTGAAGTTGCCTATAAGCCTGAAAACAGAAATGTCCCCTGGTAGGTTTTCTCAACAGTATCTCAAAAGGTTCATGACCATCCCAAGTGGCAAAAATAATGTAACTTACAAAATTAGCAGCATCCATGATTCCATCTTCTACGGGGTGGGTGCAATCAAGAGTGAACTTCAGAACCTGCTTCTTTTTTTTGCCCCCCTTCGCCACAAGCTTTTTCTAAGAAAGTATACAAATGATAACAGAGATGAAGGCTCAACCAGTCAGAAAAACAAAAATTAACAGAATCAAAAATGTCAATAAGTATAAAAGCCCATAAAAATACAAAACCCATGGAGTTGTGTTCCCTTGCAAGAGCCCCAGGAGCCACCATCTGCCCAAGAGTGGCAGAGGTATAAATGGGAAGATGCAGCTCTACAAGCTTGGGGGCCTGAGGGGTCATGCCCTTTTGATGGGGAAATCACTCTAGCACTCTTGACCCATTCAAACTTTCCAGTCTCCCCAGTCTTTACAGGCATGAAGGTCTGTTAGTTTCATAAAATACTCCTTTATTTTATTCCAAGATTAGAGTACAGGATACAAATACCTTGCATACCTACAATTTTCATGTGAAATCAATCCTTGTCCTATGTCTCCAGACCAGGATCCTGATCCATTTTACCTAATCTCCCCTAATCCTGTCTCACCCACCTTCTCAGGAACAGCAAAGGAAATTGCAAGGTGTTCTAGGTGCTTGTCCACCCCAGCTCAGACAAGGTTAAAGCTAAAACTTAAGGTCTTATTATAACACTACTGTCAACAATTTCTGACCTTTTGATTGGTTTAGTCTATGACTCAGTACTTCCAAACCACCAGGCAGAGCACATCCTATCAGGTTCCACTTTCCCTACTCTCATGAAAAAGCTTATATTAATCTTATCCCTTTACAAACTTGGGCACCATAAAAATACATTTGTACATCCTACTTACCTGTACTTTCCACTTTATAAAGCTTTGCAGAGTCTAAAGAGACCTTTCCAAGAACACGCCTTACCTCCTGTCATGTTTAAAAGAACTCCATCTAAAACTTGTATTATCGGGGTCAACTTTTCAAACATTTAGGTACTGCAAAAATCACTGATATCTTTTACAGCGTCTCTTCCCAGTAACAATCCAAGAGGGCTGCTCTAAGATCTAGCCCCGGAAACATACAGTCAACAAGCAGGAGACCTACGCACAAAGAGCATGATACCTCCCATCAAGGTTTGAAACCAAAAGCATACATATGCATAAAAGCATTTAAAAGCCCACCTAGGCAGAAAAAGTAGGAGAACCGGAAATGTTAACCAAGGAGTCCCAACAAAAGAGGAAAAGGAGACTCTTGGGGCGAAGAACAAGGAAAAACAACTTTCTCCAAGTAACCTGGGAGGAGGGTGATCTGCAGAATGACACGAGGGCGCCTCACAGCCCAGTCCCATCCTAGCTAGAGAAGAATGGAATTACAGCCCCTACACCAAAAAGGGTCTGTACAACTGCACTCTGATAAACTAATTTCCTCCGGACACGCTAAAAGGCACCTCAAACCCGGGCCCCCTCTCCGAAAACAGGGCGACCAGGCCACCCTTCCGCGGATTCGTCCCCGAGTCTTAGCCGCAGGCTTCCCAAATGAGCGGCTCCCCAGGATGGCAGGTCCCCTTCTCCTTCCCCGCCCTCCGCCCAGGTAACCAGACCCAGGGCCGGACTCCAAGGTACAGTGACCGGCCCAGCCCGCAGCCTCCACGACCTAGCTCCCCGCCGGCCTGCGCTGGAGCCCGAGCCCGAGTCGCGGCCTCCGAGAGCTCCCGGATCTCCCTCACGGGCCTCAGGCCGCAGTCTCCTCCGCCTACAACGTGCTGGGCTCGGCAGCAGCCCCGGCCCGCTGCAGCCAGCCTGCCAGCCCATCCCAGACGGAGGCTGCAGAGCGCCGTCCCCCGCGAGCCTGGGCAGGTGCCGAGTTCGGTGAGGCCCACGTGCCTCTCCCGGAGCCGACGCCTCACGCGGAGCCATACTAACCACGGGCGCCATGGCCGCAGCGGAGGCAGAAAAGGAGGTGAGCGAATTACGCAGACGCAAAGAGCCCGCAGCGCGCAGGGCACGCAGGGCCCAGGCAGCACTCATCGCTCCGCCACGCCCCTCGATCCCCACCATTTCGCTCCGTCCTGTGCGATCGGGAAGCGATTGGTTTTCCCTGAATGCAAATGGCCTCCTCTCCCCGGCCTGGAGGGTTCGGGGGCAGGAAGGAGGCTGGGCGGCTTGTCCCACTGCGAAGATCGGAGCAGGGGGAGCCAGTCTGGACGAGCCCAAAGAGAAATAAAGGGGTTGTCTTGGAAAGACTTTCAAAGAAATAAAGAAATTCCCTAAGCCGTAAATTACCAGCTCATGGGACGGGAATCGAACCCACTAACTTGGAGAGGTGAGGAAAGCCCTTCTGGCCGTGGGGAAATTTAGATCAGAGGTCCCGAGGCCGGAGACCACCGTGGCTTCCCGCTACCTAAGCAGCCCAGCGTGGAAGCTTGTGCCCGGGGGCCGTGTCTCCCAGCTGGCCGTCCTTGCTGCAGTCAGGGGCACGGCCCGGTGTGACCCCTCCGCAGTCGCAGACTCACGCTGCCCCCTCTGATCACCACCTCCTAGCTTTTCAGCGCGAGTCTTGTAGTTCCCCACTTCCAAAAAGTCTTCTGCCCGCGTGTCCCAAAGGGGTATGTAGATGGGGACCACCAGATCTGATTCCAATTCAGCGTTTTCCGTGGCCTGAGATTCTGCATTTCTTGCAAGCTCCTGTGGTCTAAAAATAAAATCCTAAACCCTGTGCTAACTGAATGGACCCCTCGGCCAGAGGGACCCTGGAAACACCTCAAATACTGAGCTCCCAACCAGGAGGGGATGGGAGAGAGAAAGCGCAAGTACACATGCACGTGATTTCTCTTTTCATAAATATTCATGACTCCTCCTACAGCTTGTTAAGTACATATATTTGACCACCAGGCTGGGTATAAAATCCTGTTGCCTTTTGTCTCTGATGCACGTGTGCCTGGCTTCTGGCCAGGTCTCAAGTCTCCCAACCTGTTGGAATGGCAGCCCAGCAGGTTGCTACCCTATATGAGAAATAGAGCTCTCCTTTTTTCAAAGTATTAACCTCATTAATTTTTTTTCAGTTAACACTTCCAGTGATGCTGATGCTGGTGGTCTATGGACCACACGTGGAAAAGCAAGGGTCTCCAACCCTAGGCCTACAATCCCTAGACTGGGCTACTTTGCACCCACCTGTATGTACCCCCTCCTGTCCTTATGGAATTATATTCCAGGATCCTGAATTGTAATCACTCAGTTGCATACACTCCACTCCCTTTACCTGGCTTCAGCGTACTCACCTAGCAAAAGTCCAATCCTGGCTTAAAATCATTGGAGGAAACACACACCATGCTGACGGGTCTAGGTTTAATCTCAGGCCTCCGGTGCCCGTTGACCAAGCTCCAAAGCCACCTGCTATTCTTGGCTTTGCAATGCTGAGGCTGGACCTCTGCAAACATTTCTGCTTTGCCAGCTGATCCCGATTAGGTTCTACCAATAGAAGGCCTTCCTTGCTTGTTCCTGTTCTGTTGGTGTCACCCACTCTTGCTTCTTCAGCCTGACAGTGGCAGTTGGAACATTCCAGAAACAGCAGTGACATCCAGTTTGCAGTTATTTCAACACTTACAGAATCAGCCTTATTTTCTTCTGCTCAGAGAAACCAGCCCCAGCGGAGCAGCACCCCCTCCTTAGATATCTGAGTTTCAGCTCCTCGTGCCCCTCCTTTGAGCTTCTAGGTTTTATTAATAATACCACCCTAGGAGTGAGTGGTATCTGCTTCCTACAGTTGCTACTGTTCTTATTTTACCCTTTCAGTTACTTAGTTAACAAGTCTTTATACCTAGTTAACAATCCTTTATATTAAATTCTCTGAGTTAAAAACTATGTAGTGTGGTGGGTGTCTCCTGACTAGCCAAAACACTCCTGACCCTAGGTGACCTCTCAGGGCTGCAGACAATCCTAAATCCCTCTCCTAAGTGACGATTTCACACCTCTGGTCAGAAAGCCGCCCTCCTCCCCAAACCTCCCTCTTAGCTGTTGACTTCCATTGCTCTTTCTTTGAAAACGCAGAAGCAATGCAAAGGGAATTCTCAGACACTCCTGCCTCTGCACCTAACCATCCAGGCACTTCCACGCCCCAGACGCCTTCCTCCTGGTGCTGTGGAAGAACTGTCTTTGCTCCCACCTGAGGCCAACCCCTGCGCTTGGGCAGTGATCTCATACACTGCTGCCTACATGGGGACATCACTCCAACAGCCCTCACCTGTCGCCTGAAATCATCAACTTATCCTTTCTTCTGGATCATTCCCATCAGCATCTCACTATTCTTTAGCATCTCCCATCTTAAAAAAGAAAAAGCAATCCCTGGGCCCTTGACATTCCCCTCCAGTGACCACCGCTGTTCCTTCCATCTCTTTACACAAAACTTCTCGGGAGAGTTGCCTTTGTGCGCTGTCCCCAGCTTCTCTCCTCCCATTTTCCGTTGAACCCACTCTGCTCAGGCTTCTGTTCACCGGCCGCCAGGACAGCGCCCACCGAGATCAGTCATGACGGCCCCTGCTAAGCGCCAGGTCAGTTCTCTGTCCTCCTCTTCCCACATCTCTCAATGGCATCAGATACCACTGGTCACGCCCTCCTCCGCTGGCCTTTCCTACCTGGGCCCCAGGACCCCAGGCTCTCCAGCTTCTCATCCCGCCTCACTGGCAGCCTCTTCTTCATCTCCTGGCTTGAGTCCTTATCCCTGGACTCAAAGTGCTGCAGGGCACAAAGCTCCTCTCATCTTTATCTGCACTTGATCTTTAGACACGACCCAGGCCCTTGTCTTTAAATACGACTCCCAGGTGTGTGTGCAGCCTCGACCCCTCCCTGCACTCCTGACTTGTGCAGCCAGTGGCCTCCTTCACGTGGCTAGTGTAGAGTGTCCAGTGGACCACCCTGAACCCCACTTCCCCTCCCGTACCTTGCCCTGCCTCTCACCTCTCCAGGGCAACCCCCTCCATCCTCAGCCACACTCCCACCCCCTCCCCACCCTGAGTTCCTTCGTCTCCAGGCGCATGGTCTTCGTTTCTTTTCTCTAACCTTGTTCCCACTTCTGGGGCTTTCGATTCCTCCTGCTTGGAACTTTTCCTGGCTTTTCTTGATTTCTTCTCATCCTCCAGGGGTCTGAAGCTCAGTGCCCCTCTCTGCCCATGGGTACCTAATGTGGTCCCTAGCTCCAGCCCCTCCCAGCTGTCCTCCATCACATCATCCTTACTATTTTCTTCTAAGCATTTCACACAGTCTGTCATTATTTTATTTATTTGTGCACTTGGTTAACCTTGGCTGGTGTGTTCCTTCTATGTCTCAGTGCCTAGTACAACATCTGGCCCATGGCAGATGCTTGATAAATACTAGTCAAACAGATGAACACATGAATCACTGGATTAAGGCCGCCCAAGTATCAAGAACAACGTTCACCTCCTACTGGGAAATTAATGCATCATTCGTTTACAAAGACCCAGCTGGTTTTGTATACCAGCCCCACCACTTACTAGGGATAACATTTTCTACCTTCTAAGGTTGTTGTCAGGATTAAATGAGTTAATACAAGTGAAAGGGCTTGGAATAGTATCTTGGCTCATAAACATTAGCCATCCTTACTATTGTTTTTATGACTTGGAACACAAATAGAACCAGGGCTAGGGAGGGCCCTCAAAAGAACAGATAGTTTTTGTTTAGAATTCCCTTCCTTCTACTGGAAAACTCCTACTCATCCTTCAAAACCCAGTTCAAGCCTGGGCAATAGTGAGACCCCAGCTCTACAAAAAAATTTAAAAATTAGCCAGGTGTGATGGCACATGCCTATAGTCACAGCTGCTCAGGAGGCTGAGGCCAGGAGGATCGCTTGAGCCCAGAAGTTTGTGGTTGCAGTGAGCTATGATGACACCACTGTACTCCAGCCAAGGCAATAGAGTGAGACCTTATCTCAAAAAAAAAAAAAAATTCAAATATTATCTCCTAGTTTTTTCTAACTAATTAGTAAGCCTTAATTGAGCATCTTCTTCATTATAATTATTATTATTAGATACAGGGTCTGGCTACATTGCCCAGACCGATCTCAAACTACTGGCTTCATGCAATGCTCCCACCTTGGCCTCCAGAGCAGCTGGGACTACAGGTGAGCTACAGCACCCAGCTCTTGAGCAGCGTCTGTGAGTCAGGCTCTGGGCTTGGCTCTGCGATTGCAAGAGGGGCGGAGGGGCGCTCAAGATAACAGGTGGAGAAAGCTGATAACTGATCACGTTGACCGAGGCGGGGAGGGCACTCGGGAGAAAGTAACAGTGGAAGAAACACGCATTTGCCAGGCCAAGAGCAGCAGAAGGGGCCCTGCTGGAAAGGCTCGGAGCTTCCCCTCCCAAACTCCCACCACACCCACCCACTTTTGGGATCTCGGCTGGCAGTGGGGTTGGGGCTTTAATTATTTGGAAGCCCCGTATGCGCATTTCACGCGCCTTACTCCATTGCAGTCTCCCCGCTTTACCAGGAGCCCGGCCCTATTTTCCCCCAGAGGCTCTGAGAGGTCGGTCGCTTGGCTGCGAGCCCGCAACTAGCCAAAGGCAGGCCTGGGATGCCAAAGCCCCTCGCTCCTGCTCCCCAGCGCCAGAGTGTCGGTGGAGGGGCGCCCGCTACTCTCTGGCGCCCCCAATTGGCCGTCGAGGAAATGGGGCTGCGGGGACCCACACTGTTCCAAGTCGGCTGGAAGAGAGCAGACAAGCCAAGGGCCCCTGCACCCCTGAACACTCTGCAGCCAAGGTCCTCGGCCTTGCTCTGCGCGGCTTGTGACTCGGGGCTCTGTCATCCCGGGTGGGGTCCAGTCCGAGCCCTGGACCCTCGCCTGGCACCGTCCATTCCAGCTCGCTGAGTGCCGAGTTCGGTTCGGGCCCCTGCCGCGCCGCGAGCGAGCAGCCGCCCTGGGAAAGGTGGGCGCGAGCCCGCGCGCCCAGCAACGCAGAGGCCCAGCGCGGAAGGGGTGTCGCCTGCGGGTCACCCAGAGGACACCGGGCGGGGAATTCCGGGGGTGGGAGTGTGGAGAGGCTGGGCGTCGGCTAGGAAGCTTTGCGCGGTCCAGAGGCGTGACCTTCCAGGGCTGGTGACTCGTTGGGTCTGGTTGGGCGACAGCGCGGGTGCTCGAAGCCGCACTCGGAGCGCTGGACAGCGGGGAGAGGCTGGGAGGGCGGCCAGCTCGCAGCGAGGGTCGGGCGGGCAGGTACAGGGCCGGCCGCTCTCCAGCCGTCCCTTCCCATTTCTGCGCCGGGACGCTCCACGCCCCAGCCCCAGGCCCTAGCAGTTCCCGGCTCCACAGCCGCTGGACGCCAGGTCGGGTCCAGGCCGGATAGGTAGGAGGCCGCCAGGGCCTGGGCCGGGGAGACTAGCGCGAGGCTTCGCAGACTGGCCCTCGAATCGTGCGCGTCCCAGCCGCCCTCCTGCGCTGTCCCCGCAGATGTCAGGAGCTATCTTCGCGCCCCTGGAGGGCCAGAGTTCCCTGGACGCCGCAAGCAGCCACCCACTGGTGTGCCCGCTGTGCCACGGGCAGTACGAGCGCCCGTGCCTGCTGGACTGCTTCCACAACTTCTGCACCGACTGCCTGCGTGGCCGCGCTGCAGATGGCCGCCTCACCTGCCCGTTGTGCCAGTGAGTGCCCCAAAGTCCCAACAGACCCTGGAGGCCAAGGTTAGCTCCACCTGGAGGGGGGCCTAGGTAGGGGGAGGGTAAGGCTCAGACTCCAGACAGAATGGCTGGGAGAGGCTGCACCCAATCCATAGCTCTCCATGCCAGAATGTGCAGGCTCTGTCCCATTTTACAGATCGGGTTAACTGAGGCTGGAGAGAGCAGTTACCAGCCCAAGGCCTCCCTTAAAAAGTTAGAAAACAAGGGTGGGGCTCAAGCTAGGGCCAGGACCCTTTAGGGGTCCTAGAAGTCTTAGGTTAACACAATGACAGTTATGTGGAATCAAGGTACAAGGGGTGGCCCTAAATTTGCCCAATGCAGTGATAGGGTGCTGAGCGGGGAGGCTTCTGCTTTTGACACCCAGGGCACCAACCTCACCATCTTGCAGGACTGCACAGGATTGGGCTAGGGTAGGGACCGAGTCAGGGTAAGCACTGGCTGTGATATTTATAGCAGACCCCAGGACTGCAGTGCACCCACCTCCCAACACAGCTATTTTTAGCTCCAGCCTGGAATGTGAGGGGTGTGGGTAGGGAACCTTGGCAAAGGGGTTTTTGGATCTTGGTTACTGCCTCTCTGCAGACACCAGACGGTGGTGAAGGGTCCCAGCGGGCTCCCACCAGTGGACCGGCTGCTGCAGTTCCTGGTGGACAGCTCAGGGGATGGCGTGGAGGCGGTGTGCTGTGCCAACTGTGACCTGGAGTGCAGCAAGCAGGCAGGGGCAGCCGGGGACAGGGTGGGGAGCAGTGGGTGCCAGGCTTCACAGACCTGACACTTGCAGCATGCATCCAACACAGCCTCAGAGGATGACCAATAAAGTTGATTCTCCAACACCTCCCTAAGGCACCTTGGACTCTGAATGTGAGCCCCCTTGTACAGGTGGGGAGACTGAGGTCCAGAATAAGTGACTTGAGTGAATACCCAGATAGTGGCAGAGGTTAAAGCCATTGTATTTGGGGAGAGCTTACTGGTCCCCAATTCAGGGTGGAGTTGTGAACTGGCACAGGAAGGGCAGTCCCGCTTACAGGCCCGAGACACTTGAGGACCCTCTGCTACCTAAGTGGTATGTGAACAGCTATAGCCCACAGGGAAGTGAGGAAAGCATGCTGTTCCTTCACATGGGGTGGAGCTCTGGCCTGTGGAGGCTGGACGGGTGTTGTGGATTTGGATGGCCCTGCAGGAGTAAAACCTGGGGGGCAGGGAGTTGCTGGGCAAGTGCTGAGAAATGTGTGACCCAGAAGTACAGTGATGATCAGCAGGAGGTGGAAATGGCCTTCAATGCCAAGGTAAGGAGCTGGGGTTTGTTCTGTCAACCATTGCTTGGGTCAATGCCAGGGCTGCAACCCAAGCCCTGGACTCTAGGCCCTGGATCTGGCCTGGGCAAGGTAAATGTTTGGCAAATGCAGTTTCTGCCCTCTCCCCCCACCCACCAATGGAACTGCCCCCTCTAAGCCCCTTTAGGGTAGCTGCCCCTTCCTGGACCTACCTACCTAGTCTCTGAGCCTCAGTGTCCTCATCTGTGACCTGGGTATATTGGAGCACTGCCTGTGGGGATGGAGGAGAGTTCTGCAGTTTAGCTGCCTGCCTGCCCCAGGCTGGGACAGACACGGGCAATGACACGCAGTGGCTACAGTTCCTGGCGGGCCACCTGACCCTGCGCTCTGCCCGCAGGACGTGGAGACCATGTACTTTTGCAACACCTGTGGGCAGCCCCTGTGCTCGCGCTGCCGCGAGGAGACGCACCAGGCGCGCATGTTTGCGCGCCACGACATCGTGGCCCTGGGTCAGCGCAGCCGCGACGTACTCCAGAAGTGCAGTGAGTGAGGCATGCGGGGCTGGGGATCCGGACCGGGAGTGAGGACCTGGGCGGACACTGCCTGAAGCCCTCACTGCCGCCCCCGGCCCCGCAGCGCTGCACGCTGAGCCCTACCTCATGTTCTCCACCGACAAGAAGTCGCTGCTGTGCATCCGCTGCTTCCGGGACATGCAGGGGTGGGTTGAGCGAGCGGGAGGGAAGGCGGCTGGAGGGCGCCGCAGCGGGCCTTACCCGCAGCTCCCGCAGGGAGAGCCGGGCCCACTGCGTGGACCTGGAGTCGGCTTACGTGCAGGGCTGCGAGCGGCTGGAACAGGCAGTGCTGGTGAGGCGCGGTCTGGTGCGCCCGGGCGGGGCGTGGGGATGCGCGGCCGCCCCACGAGCCTGAGCCTGCCCTGCCCCCAGGCGGTGAAGGCCCTGCAGACAGCCACGCAGGAGTCCATCACTCTGCTGCAGGCCATGGTGGAGGAGGTGCGCCGCAGCGCCGCCGAGGAGGAGGCTGCCATCCAGTCCCTCTTCGGCAGCATGCAGGTGAGGGGCCGTGCAGCCTCCGCAGTCATGAGCTGGCGCTCTGACACGGTCGGGGCAGACCCCACGCCCTTGTGGAGTCTCCAGCATAGCAGGTCAGCAGGTGTTGAACTGCGTTCCAGGAGTTAATCACAGTTGCCAGGAGAGTTCCAGAAGGGAAGCCAAAGCCTGCCCTAGGCTGGTGTTGGTGGTGGGGGCAGTCAGGGACAACTTCACTCAGGCGATGACATTTAAGACTCAGGCAGTGGATGCAGGAAGGCGGGCCTCTGGCCCCATAGCAGGGCTGGTGCCCCTACTATGCTAGGCTGGTGCCCCAGGGAAGTGTGCCTGAGGGAGGTGGCAGGGCTGGGCATTCAGGTCAGTAGGGGCTGTCTCTCCCAGGACAAGCTGGCAGAGAGGAAAGCGCTGCTGCTGCAGGCTGTGCAAAGGTGAGTGGTGGCAGCCTACCTCCCCTTGCCCTTGGCCACATACACTCAGGCCCTGCTCCACCCTGGGAAGCAAGAAATCCAGGTGTCCACCCTGCTGAGGAAGGCAGGGTGGCTCAGGATGCAGAGAAGGGGCAGCGCAGGGCAGGACATACAAAGCTGGCAGGGAGATGGGACTGCAGCGATCTGAGGCCCCCCAGGTGGGGTGGGCAGCCCTCCTCCCGGAGACCAGGCAGCCTGCTCCTCCCCCAGCCAATATGAGGAGAAGGACAAGGCCTTCAAGGAGCAGCTCTCCCACCTTGCCATCTTGCTGCCCACACTACAGGTAGGGGGGCTGGGGATGTGGCGCTGGGTCCCTCCTCTCCAGCTGGGCACTGAGCAGCATCCCCTCCCGCAGGTTCACCTGGTCATCTGCTCTTCCTTCCTCAGCTTGGCCAGCAAGGCCGAGTTCCTGGACCTGGGCTACGTGAGTCTCCCTGGCTCCTACAGGTCTCTCTCTCCTGGCCAGGAGCCCACCCTGCATACCCAGGCTACAGCCTCAGCCCATCACCTGGTGGCTGGACCAGGGGTCTCTGGGTTCACCTTCCCCTCCTCCACTCCATCATCCTCAAACCATTAGGGGCCAGGCGAGTCCCTTTTAGAAGGACAGAGGGGCCTAGAAGGGGGCATAGGCCTCCACTCCCCCTGAGTTCGGAGTGTCTACTGGACCAGCCACCTCCTCTCCCGTGGATTTGGGGATGGGGATGGGGGGAGTTGGTCCCGGGAGTCCCAGGGGAGGGTTGGAGCCGCTAAGGGACATCAGGTAAAATGCCAAAGACAGACTTGCTCCGGGCCTCCACACTCCCCCTCTCCCCTTCCCGCCCCCTGGCTGCCACCCCCATCTCCGGAGGCCGCCCTGCCGCAGGAGCTGCTGGGGAGGCTGCAGGGCATCGTCACGCGGCCGCACCGCCTAAGGCCGGCGCAGAGCAGCAAGGTGCGCGGGCGGCCCGGGTGGGCCGGGGTCGGGTCCCCTCGGGGCGATGGAGGCCGCCTCACGACCCCGTCCCGCTGCCCAGATCGCCAGCGACCACTGCGCCGAGTTCGCGCGCTGCCTGGAGCCGCTGCTGCTGCTGGGGCCACGCCGGGCGGCGGCCGCCGCGGGTGGCGCCAACTCGTGAGCAGCGGCGGGGGGGGGGGGGCGGCCGGGCACAAGGTCCCCGTCACTGGGGGAAGGGGCGCCGGGGGGCGGATCATCCCGGAAAGGCCGCGCGCTGCTCCCCCACTCCGTCCCCGACTTGCCATGGCCCCGCGCGGTGTCTGGGCGCCGGCAACGCCATGCTGGAGGGCGAGTCCGCCCAGCCGGGCAGCAGCCCCAGGGACGCCCCGGACCCGGAGCCTGTGGCAGACCTGCCCCCAACCGCCGCTGCCGCCTCCCCGGGGCTGGGGCGCCTAGGGCTGGACTGGACGCTGCCGCGGTAGCCTGGGGGCTGGGTCTGATTCCTGGGCCCAACGGAGAGCTGTGGACGCTGGAGGAGTTAGGAGAAATGCTGAAACTGTCCTGTGTGCGTCCAAGGGCCCCAGAGACCAAGAGGGATTGGGTGTCAGCCCACACTTCCTCTGTCCAGCATGGAAGTGAAGGCACCATTTGCTCGGGACCAGTCCTGGCGGCATCCCCATGGACTTGCCCTTGGCTGCACCCTGGAACCACTCTGGGGAGCTTTAAAAAATAGATGTGGATGTCACTCGGTCCAGCCTTGCATCCTGCTTTTCATAGCTCCCAGCGGCTCTGCTGTGCTCCAGGCGGTTGAGAGGGCTGTGCAGGCAGGGCGGCCAAGGGGGGCACCCTGGAGGCTGGAGGAGGGGCAGACTGCATCCACACTGGCTGTCTCCCCAGGCTGGCAGGGGCCTCAGGCCCCAAGGTGCTGATGGGTCCCCACTGCCCCTCCCCGGTGGGAAAGATGTTGGTGTCACCGGTCCAAAAGCCCACGCTACACCGGTCCATCACCACTAAGGTGCTGCTGGCTGAGGGTGAGGATACGCCCTTCACAGAGCACTGCCGCCACTACGAGGACTCCTACCGGGTGAGAGGGCTGGGGACCTGCGGTGGGAAAGGCCCCCACCCATTTCTCACCACGGTGCACTGATAGGCAAATCAAGTTGTCCTGGCTGCCTGGCCCAGAAACCATCCCTCCCCCAGGCTCCTCACAGTGAAAAAGCCTGTGGTAACACCACCCCCCACACAGCGCCTGCAGGTGGAGATACAGAACCTGAAGGACCAGGTACAGGAGTTGCACCGGGACCTCACCAAGCACCACTCTCTCATCAAGGCCGAGATCATGGGAGACGTCCTGCACAAGACCCTGCAGCTGGACTCGAGGATCACCTCGGAGTACGCCTCCGTGGAGGGCATGAGAGCGGTCTTCCAGGAGGTAGCTCTCCTGAGGAACCTAACTGCAGCCCCACCCATCAGGAGACACAGGGGCTACCCCCAGAGGGGAAGAGGGAGAAAGAGGACCTGGCCTGCTGCCCCACGACACCCTCATGTGGCAGGTTCTGGAACCACGTGGACCTGGCTGAGGGTGCTGTGTGGCTCTGAGTAGCTAGAGACAGAAATGCCACCAGTGGAATTCCAACTCACTGCCACATCCAACATCCAAATTTCATCTTTCAGATTTGGGAGGAGTCCTATCAGCGCGTGGCTGACGAGCAGGAGATTTATGAAGGTCCCAGGCAGCTGGCTGCTGACCAAACCCCATCTCGAGCTAACCGTGCGCTAGCGGGGGGAGGAAGTCAGAGTTAGCCACTAACTAGATACAAGTCCCACAGCCCTCCCCTTATCACTTGACTTGCCTCCCAGCTGCTAACTGGCCCCAAATGATGCATCCGAGGTCAGGATTCGGTGAGTATAATGCCCTCAGCAAGGGCCTCGCTCTTTAGTTAGAGGTAATCATTGAAACAGTTAGGATATTTAGATGGTGCCCCGCTTGAGTGAGAATCTGAAACCAACAAACCCCAACGCTCCAGCCTTGGCCCCCCACAGCCCAGCTTCATGACCTTCTGCAGCTGAAGCAGGAGAATGCCTACCTGACCACTGTCACCAAGCAGATCACACCCTACGTCTGCTCCATTGCCAAGGTGAAGGAGCGGCTGGAGCCCAGGTGAGGCCAGGGGGTGTTCCCAGGGCCTCCGACACTGTTCAGAATGTACATAGGAAAGGTGCCACACATTCAGGCCCCCTTTCAGGGAAGTCAGCAGGCCAGGTCATGAGGGTTTAGTCAGGGCATCTGGGCAGACCAGGTGGCCGGACATCCACAAAAACATGGTCACAGTGAGTGGCCTGCTCTGAGTTTCTGCTTCTAGACACATAATCGATACCTCCAGCCCTCAGAAGTAGATCAAAGCAGAAGGTATTTCTTGGGGGTGTCATGAGGGTCTTCAGCTGATCCAAGCAGCAGGACACAGAGGAGAGAGCAGGAACTTCACCAACACACGGTTAAGACAAGCCATGTCTGGTCCAGGCTCTCTCAGCTCTGTACTCAGTCATCAAAGGTGTTACAGCAGCAGAGGCATCGTGGTGGGAGGTCTTCAATGTGCCCATCTGTGAGTCACTCAGCCCAGCCCTGTAAGTCCACTGCACAGCTATAGCCTGGGCTCTCCCTCCACCCACCATCCTCCTGTGGATTCTCCTTGCCCCATCCCATCTCCTATTGTCTGCTGTTCCTCTTTCGTGTTTTGGGGGAGCCCATCCCTAGTGGCTTCTTGAGAGAGATTGCACAGAAGGTACATGTTTGGGACAGTGCAGGTCTGAAAATGTCTCCATTCTACCTTCATTCACACTTGACTGATAGTTTCACTGGGTATCAAATTCTAGATTGGGAATTCTAGATTGGGAAGGATTTTCCTTTAAAGGCATCACTCTATTGTCTTTTAGCTTCCAAGGTTGTTAAGAAGCCTGAAGGCATTCCAATTCCTAGTCGTTGTAATGTGACCTACTAATTCTCTCTGGAAGCTTGCAGAATCTTCTCTTTGCTCCCAGTGCTCTGAAATTTCACATTGGTGAGGATCTATTTCTGTCCATTAGGTTGGGTACTGGTGGGCCCTTTCAATCTGGAAATTCATGGCCTTCAATTTTGGCATATTCCTTTTTGAATTAATTTATTTCTACACTTTTTCTTTTTTTGGAATTCCTTTAATTGGATATTGGCCCTCCTCAGCTGGCCTCCTAGTTTAACTTTTCTGTCCTATTTTTCCATCTCTTTGTATTATACTTTCTGAGAGATTTCCTTTTTATCTTCCAACCCTTCTATTGAGTCGTTCACTTCTGCTATCTTGTTTTTAATTTCCCAGAGCTCTGTCTGTTCTTTCATCCTACCATCCTGCTGTTTCATGGACACAATATCATACCCCTCTGAGACTGATAGGTGGGTTTTTTTTTTCTTTTGGAAGTTTTCTCGCCAAAGTCTGTTTTCCTCCAAGTTACATTTTGTTTGTTTAGGTTTCTATCTTCCCTAGTAGAGGCTTTTTTAGATGTCAGGTCATCCTTGATTATCCGCTCGTTTTAGGAGTGGGGTAGGGGGCTGGAAGCTGAGCACTGGGGTGGTGCTTCCTTGGAGGGGACCTGGGTGGGTGGGTTCTTCTTGCTTTTTTGGAATGCTCCCCTAATGTCAGTTTTAGGTCCTTTGCCAGTTTCCTTCCTGGAAGGCCTCCCTATGGAGTATTTGTGTGCCTCCATGATTTTCTGGTTTTCAGTGCAATTCTCAACTGTGTGTCATGCCCTCTCAGAACTAACCCTTCCGACTTCTGCTGCAGTGGGACAGGAGCAATTGCTCAGTGGTGGGGATCTTGAGTGGCACCATCCTCCCTATTTGGGTCCCACCCTCCCTTTCACAGAGGCAACGGGGCTGCCAGTTCCCGAGCCTCCTGAGGACTCTGTGGTGTGAACCAGGTCTGTCCCCAGCTTGTCTTGCTGTCACTTTCCAACTCGGGTTTCTCAGGTCTACTAAATTAGTTACCACTTGTTCAAAGTGACTATTTTAACACATCATACCGAGAGGTTAAACTCATCACACTCTTTGCACACCTTTGACTAAATCCATGTCTACCCCGGACTAGTTGCTATGTTTCCTCCTCCACAGGCTCCTAAGTGGACATTCAAAGCCATTTACTCCAGATACTATGTGATTCCATTCATAAAACCTCCAAAACCAGGGAGAAGTAACTTAAGGTGCTAGCATCAGGATGGTGACTATCCAGGGGGTGCTCTGGGGTGGGCATGGCATTCTGGGTGCTGGCCAGACCACACAGGCTTGTCTACGCTGTGGACAAGTGTCAAGTGTACTCTTATCGTCTGTGCACTTTGCTGTCCTTGTGCTCTGCTTTGGTGAGAAGGTGACTTGCAGTGTGTGTGGCAGAGCCACCGTCTCTGCCAGGAAATGACATCTGTGGGAACAAACTCCGGTTGGAGCCCAGCTCCTGAGGCTTGGGGCTCTACTCCTCCTCAGGGCACCACTTCCCAGGTGAAGCCTCAACCTGCTTCACCTCAGCCTCCAACCCCACTCACTCCCAAGACTGCTCTTGCTCCAATCACAGCAACTTTCTGGCTAGATCCAAGCCACCTCCCTTGGTCTCCAGGTGCACTCACGAGCGAGCGTCTCTCCCTAAGTGACTTCACCCGGTCCCCTGGCTTTAAAACCCCACTGTGGTGCATTCTCCCCCAAACCCCTCCCAGCACAGCACTCTTCTGGGCTCCAGACTCCTCTCCCTCTGCCGCCTGCCTGGGCATCTCCACCTGGATGTTTCACAGGCACTTCAAGTCCAGCAGTGGCCAGCAGAGCTCTTAGTGTCCTCGCCCAAACACCCTACTCCCATCTCTTTGGCTCAGCAGATGGCACCACATTCACTCAGGTGCTCAAGTGCAAAGCCTGGGAGACAGCCTGGATTCCTTCCACAACCCAGGCCCCTTGCCACCCATCCCAAGTCCAGTTGATACTCTGTCCCAGTGCACCTGCTTTGGTGTCTGTTACTGCCCCCCACTCCAAACCACCATGGCAAGCCCTCCCTGGCCCCCAGCCGTCACAGCCGGGGGCCTTTTAGAAGCCCAGGATGCCCATCACAGCAGGGCCTAACAGCTCTTAGGGACCTTCCCTGCCCACCTCTGACCACGTCGGCCCCTCACAACAATCTGGTCTCAGTGGCCTTTCATTTCCCCCAAAACAGCTATACTGCTTCTACTTCTGGGCCTCTGCCTGGAATGTTCTTACTGGGGTTGTCTCATGATCCTCATACTCAGGCCTCCGCTTGAATGTCAGCTGAGAGGCCTCCCCAGCCACCCTGATTAAAGCAGGTCCCACTCACTGCTGCTGCACCACTTACCCCGCTGTGCGCCCTTACCCCACTGGGCGCATCTCCCAGCAGGGCCTGGCCTCTCCTGCCCTCTA
This sequence comes from Daubentonia madagascariensis, assembly GCA_023783475.1. Classification (NCBI taxonomy): domain Eukaryota; kingdom Metazoa; phylum Chordata; class Mammalia; order Primates; family Daubentoniidae; genus Daubentonia; species Daubentonia madagascariensis. Next base: position 8,695,199 of record JAKFHU010001557.1, on the reverse strand, counting down.
CGTAGCCCCAGCCCTGGCAAACCACTGGACCTCAGTAAATGTTTGAGGACCAAAAGAACCAAGTGCAGGGCAGACCCTTGAGTGTTTAACTTAAAGCCACGCGGCAGGCTGGCTCTGCTGCCTTTGAGAGTCCCAGCACCTGCCCTCTCTCGCCCAGGTTTCAAGCACCCGTGGATGAACAGTCAGAGACTCTACAAAACATGCACGATGACAGCAGGAATGGGGAGGCTGCGGCCAGGTAAAGCGAGTCTTTCCGACTTGAGAGTGGGCAAGCAATTTTGATTTCAGTGACCAATAGGACAAAGAAAGCTCTGGGCTTCATTTCCCCTTTGGTCTCAGCTTGCCATGGACCAGTTCTGTGCCCTTGGCTGGGCCTCAGATTGTAAAATAAGAGGTCAAAGAGGCTCTTTGCCTGGACAAGTGACTTAAACAAGTGACTATGTAGATAACAGGTATGACTTTGATAAACGGCCTGGGTTCACTTTCACCACTGGGAGCTGCAAGCACTTCCATCAGGTGACTCAATTCACTAAAGTGGGAAAAAGTGACTGACGGTGATTTCTTAGTGTGAGAGTGCCACTATTCACCAGAGCCACAGTATTTGCCTAAACACTTGCCAGAGGACGAGAGGAATGTGCAGTAACAGACACGTCATTGTCACAGGCTGATCTTTTGTGTTTTGCTCACAATAAAATGTGTTAGTACTGGGACAGGGGATGGAATTGTAGAGTCAGAGATGGAAGAGCCTAGAGTGTGGAGAAGGTTGCTGAACTGTCTGGAGTCACAACGAGGCTAGTAACGGTGCAGAGACTGGTCCCATCCTCCCCTGCACGGTGGCTGGTTATTTAGCTCAGATGCTTCAGGGGAACCACAATTCAGAGTGCGTGGTCACCATAAGCCGCCGAAATAGCCTTAACTCACTGGTGTTTTGGCAACTCAAAACCATCTCCTGGGGAATGGTTCTTACTCAGAAGCGAGATAAGAATTCTTCCTGAGACAGATGCATTTCTGAGTCTGAAGACATGGCCACCTACTGGTGCATCCAGAAAGGTTTTCCATTCTGAAAGCCTTGGCCCGAGTGGATGAGCTCCTGTTACGCTGTCCCTTTGATCCAGGAAGTGTCCCAGAAAAGAGACAGGAGACATCAGAGCCTAAAAGAAACAGCTGGACTCTGAACAGCCTCTCAGAAGAGCTGCTGCTGAAAAATAAGGATCATCACAGACCCAAGGAGAAAAACGGGGCGACACCCCCACACCAAGAAAACACCCAGCTTAGCAAATGGGACCAATCAGTCCCAAGTGGTCAGGCTTTTACAGCATGTACATCAAGGCCAGGACATTTAAGAAAAGGTTGTTCCCGTTATGGTTATTTCTTTAAAAGGCGATGACTTATCTATCAATAGTAAAACTCAGAAACTCTCCGACAGGTCATAATTTCAGATTCTTTGGCTTGGGCTAAATCTCCCTTTCCCCTACATTCACATGGCATGAAGTCTCGGTCCTAACCATGGTGGCTTGGGACAACTTCCCAGTCTGCATGGAAAACGTTCAAGTGAACGTCCAGCCTAAAATCCCTCACTTGCGCAGCGTCTATGTACTGAGGGTCCATGTGCTGGGCCCTGTCTAGGATAGGGCGTGGTCCCGTAGAGCGGTGTGGGTCTGTTTCAGGCAACAAGACGCCACCACTGTGCATCTGCTCTGCCACGGAGGAATCCAGTTTCTTCTGAATCACAGCCCCACTGTTAACCTGGTGCCACTGGAAAGCTCCACCCAGTAATCTGAGCAGTGACTCATGAAAAGGCAAAGAACCTTTGCTCCAGCTTCTCTCCCTTTGTGGCAGGGGCAGAGCTCATGAAGCCGGGGGAAGCACCTGGCCAGCTCACATGGCCGATGTCATCTTACAGCCTCACTACTTGCTCGAAGTACTATAACTCTCCCATGTTTACCTTCTATTGATAGTAAAGCATGATGAAGCAGCAACCTTTTTTCTAATCATTTTTTCCCAGTAGTTTTCCATTTCTACACAGTACTCTTTTATTGAGAGGAGCTTAATAAACGCTTTTAAAAAATTAACCTGCATGACCTAAAATTTAAAAAGTTCTGGTGGCAAATTGATGCCCAGATAGTCACATTTTAAGCAAATATCCAGCTTGCTGCAGGGGTTGGAACAGTAAATGGCTTCTCTGTGCTGGGTAGGCGGCACCTCAACACATAAATACATTAGCCACATCACAGTCAATGCCCCTGCTGCTTCAGAACACTGAAGTTCACACTCCGAAGCACTAGGAACCTCTGTGGTGGCCTAAAGGGCAAAAGGAACATCATTTCAAACTGATCAGAGGTAGGAATTCAGAAGGAACTGAGGAGGCAAAACACACCTGGTTTGATGCTGTAGGTTCTGGATGCTTCTTACCCAGAGGTGACATGACCTTAGAATTTCTACATCCCAGACAGTCACACTTGTTCATAGTGAAATCAAGTACAGTTTTATTTATTTAGGAATTGGAAAGATTAATCAGTATCTGTGAAAGAAAATCCAATTTAAAATATTTAAATAAACATATCTGTATGTAAAAAGAAGAGTAGAATAATTACTCCGTTAAGTTACTCTCCTTGCGATGGGACAGGCCGCCTCCACTCAGGATGGCTGGGTCTTCCAAGCGCACAGAGATTAAGCGCTTCCCACCACAACAGAGAGGTTGAGGTCTCCTAACCTTGCCAAACCACTACAAAAGCAAACTACAGTGGGCGATCACAACTACCTAAGGCAGTAAGAAAGTGCAGAGAAGGAACAGTGGTGTGCTGAGCCCATCGTGGGGGACTACTACCTGTGAGCTGTGGCCAAGACCTTACGGAACCTGATTGGCTAATACAACTTACTGGTTTAGGAACGTCTTTCCCTGTCATATCAATCCCCTAGGTTGGTAAATGAATGGAGTGGATTAATAAAGTGTACTTTTCAGGCTCAAGAAGCAGTTCACGCCAATTAAGGGACATCAGGTACGCTGTCTTTTGCTCTTTGTCCTGCTAAGAGGCTCACCCCACTACCTCTTCCGTAAACTGCCATTCTCAGCAGTGGCCGCCTACAAGTCCTCGTGAAAGGTTTCATTTTATGCTGTTTCAAAGTAGCTTTGTTCTGTGCAGTACCCATTTTCCGTTTAAGAATCTCCACTTTAAAACCTGCAATGGAAAAAGAAATCTCTTGACGGTTTCTTAAGTTGAAGAAATTGGCAATGTGCCCTTTACAACCAACACCTGAAAAGCCTTTACCTCATTAACCTGATTCTCTGCCATGGGCCCCGACACTGCTAAATCTATAAAGTTAAAAATAATCACAAGATTGTGGTACTAAGTGGAAGTCAATCACTTGCCAAATCTTCTATCCCTAAGTGATTACTGACTTCTGCCCTGGGATTATAAGGAGGGTGGGAATGTTCTCCTACCACCCCCACCCCCGGAATTACTTGTCAAAGCAGAGCAGAACACAATATCAAGTCCTCCCCCACCCCTAGTGTGAGGCAGCATCTCACTGGGAAACCCAAAGACCCGGCTCCTTCCAGCTGGTGGGCCTGGAACAAACGTGGGCTTTCTGGCCTCCGGCAGGCAGAGGATGGCATCAAATGCCAGCACCCTCTTATCACCCCCAAGGCCAGGGGCCATCATTAGCTGCTCTCCACCTATCAAAAAGATAATTTGGCCAGGCACAGTGGCTCACACCTGTAAACCTAGCACTTTGGCAGGCTGAGACAGGAGGGTCACTTGAGCCCAGGAGTTTGAGACCAGCCTGGGCAAGAGCAAGACCCCATCTCTACAAAAAATTTAAAAAGTAGCCACCATGTGCCTATAGTTCCAGCTACTCAGGAGGCTGAGGCAGGAGGATCTCTGGAGCTCAGGAGTGAGTTTGAGGTTGCAGCGAGCTTTGATGATGCCACTGCACTCTAGCCTGAACAACAGAGCAAGACCCTGTCTCCCCCGCCCCCGCCAAAAAAAAGACAACTTCATGGCCCCCGATGGGAATAGAGGCTAGGCCCAATCCTGCTTAGATGAGTAAGAATTTTCCCTCAAAGAGCTGGGGTAGGCTGCCAACCCTAACTATACCCTTTGCCTGCAGGCTGCAGTCCTAGGGAGTGGAGTTTGTTGCACTAAGTGTGGTCTAGAGAACAAGTTTATAACTGATTCAACTCAAGGCCCAAACAGGGTGAGTGTGTGATGTCCCACTGGGGCTCGTTCACTCCAGAGAAATTCTGCTGATGGCTCCAGCCACCACCTTGGCCAGAGTCACATGGCCAGACAGTCGGGGGGCCAACAGTCAAGTCAGTCTGGTTTTGAAACCAGCAAGTGTCATACCAGTAATGAACGAACCCATAAGCCTCTTTGGTATATATAACAAGGAAAAAATTAATTAAGCCATGAAACCCAGAAGTAAGTCTTATTTCTGAGTTGGTAGAATGCTCTTTTAAACACACATTTTAGGTATCTGGCACAGTTAACCAAATGTCTGCCCATTTCTATGTAGCTTTTATATTGTATAGATTTCACTGATGTCATCTCTCTCATCTGTGTATTAAAGATGTTTCTTATTGTTCTTCTAAGTCCTCACAACACCCCTGTGAGGTAGGTGGTATCGACCCCATTCTACAGATGGGGAGGTCTAGGCACGGAAAGGTTTAGTGGCTCCTCACAAGCCGCGTGGCAGGGTGGCAGAGCAACGCTGGGCCACGTGCCACCCCCGCCTTCACATTCACACTTCATTAGTGCCACCGCAAAACTGCAGGGAAGGACCTCACACTGAGGCCAAGTTCCTGTCTAGTCCAGAATTAAACAAGGGTCTCACCTCTTAAAGCTTCTTTGTTTGATCCATAAAGCCAACTACTGTCCTCAAACTTACAAAACAAAAATACTGACTGAATCTCAGTTGGGATTATTTGCTCTATTTAAGACTATTTTCAAGAGTTGATTTGCTTGAATTTTTAGTTGTGTATGCTCAAACCCCTTTGGAAAACAGTTTGAAATAACATTAGGGACAATGTAATTTTGAGAACATAGAAAACAACAGTTATGGATTTACATTCAAACACCAAAATATAAGCTATGGTAAAATGAGAATAAAATCCCAAATGAATGGAGAGCAGTATTTCTCAATGTTTAACAACGCCTTGCACAGAGTAGGCATTCAGTAAGCACGTCTTAGATCAGGGAAAAATGACACTTCTTGACCTGCCTGTCACTGATAACAGGAAGGGAGCAGGAGCCAAAGCCCCCAGGAAAATCCACAGGGGCCCACAGTCCCCTTGGCCACACTCGGCCAAACTGGCCACACTCAGCTTTGGTCACACAAAGCCACACTCGGCCAAACTGTCTGGAGGTGTCTATGCTTACTTGCTGCCAAATAAAAGCTGGAGCTAGAAACATCAAGTGAGTCCCCTTTGAATGCATACTGCTACTTATAAACAATAGATATGTAAATATAAGTAAATATATCCAGAGCCAAAGCATCGTATAAGGAAGTATCTTTAAAACTGTATATATGTTCATGCACTGAAGGACAGAAATAAAGAGGTTAAAGCTGTGCTGTTTGTTTTTTTCAGTTAAGTTAAAGGTTTTAGATGTATTTTTAACGCTGATAAGCAGCGATGCCCACTACCCCTTTCAGCTGTAGAAACGTTATTGGGAGGAGAGAGTCCACCTCTCCCGAGGAGTCCTGGTTATAACTTACACACACTCTGGCCTCGAGGGGCAGTGGAGTGTGGCCTCGGTTCTCACCAGGTCACTCTGAAGGGGCCCTGCTGAACACTGCTGTGATCTGCTTCTCATGTCTCTTTCATCTACGTCCTACCTTGATTCAGCACAAGAACAGATTATTCCAGTGGGTCCTTTGGTCCTAAGGCCTTCTGACCATTTGGTCTTAAGTAACATTCCAGAAGAGTTAATTAGTGACGTATAAAATGATTAAGAAAATTCATTCTGCAGTGGCTGACCGAAAGCAGTTTTGTCCTGGGCTGCACAGGGTCATAGGCCCCACAGTCACCGACCCCCCACCCGTCAGAGTGCCACCTTGACTCCCTTTATGAAAGGCAGGCCTGTGGGCACCCTCTTCTTATACTCCAGGTACTCCTCTCCAAAAAAGTGAATTAATGAGATTTCTTCTTCTTCTATTCGGTCACGGAAGAATCGCCACACAGTCAGGGCATAGCAAACACCACAGATGGGGTTACACAGCATCACCTGACAGAGGGAAACACGAAGTTGATCAGGGTCACAGTGCTACGACTCCGTGCACTTTGGCAAGCACCTGTTCTAACACCCAGAGGATTTACCTGCCCAGGGCCCAAGAGACTCTCTCAAAATAAGGGCCAGGCGCAGTGGCTCACATCTGTAATCCCACACTGTGGGAGACTGAGGGGGGAGGATCGCTTGAGCCCAGGAGTTTGAGGCTGCAGTGAGCTATGATTGTGCCACTGCACTCCAGCCTGGGCGACAGAGTGAGAGCCTGTCTCCAAAAAAAAAATTGTTAGAGTCTTTGGGAGCCAGGGCGTCATTGCCCAAAATCATACCACTACTTTCACGCAGAATAAAACATTTATCACTCCAGCCTTTCTTCATACATTTTCTCTTGTTCTTCACATGTGAGAGATATATAAAAAGTACAAGGACAGGCCAGGCGCAGTGGCTCACGTCTGTAATCCCAGCACTTTGGGAGGCCGAGGTGGAAGGATCATTCGAGGCCAGGAATTTGAGAGCAGCCTGAGCAAGACTGAGACCCTGTCTCCACAAAAAACAGAAAAATTAGCTGGGCACGGTGGTGCACGCCTGTAGTCCCAGCTACTTGGGAGGCTGAGGCAGGAGGATCGCTTGGGCCCAGGAGTCTGAGGCTGCAGTGAGCTGTGATGACGCCACTGCACTCTACCCAGGGCAACAGAGCGAGACTCTGTCTCAAAAAAATAAAAATAAAAAGTACGAGGACAGACCAACCTCTTGGATTTCAACCCTCGGGTCAGGGTGACAGCAATGCCCCCCCCAAGTGTGAACTCACTGACGTGGAGTCTCGTTCCCGGGCATGCTGCCGTCCCATCCAGGACACCCCACGTCAGAAGCACTCACTCACACCACACAGCTGCCCTGGTCCCCTTCCTCTGCCTCCCAACCCCTGCCTTCTCCTCAATACTAGGTACTAGATACATGGCGACCAAACTGAGCTTCCGAAACACCTCTTTCAGCAGATCACCCTGGTACTCAGAAAGTGCCCACACCTGAACCCCACCTCCTGGGCCTGGCTCTCAAAGCCAGGCAAGGCAGCGCCTCGCCCGCTCCCGCCTGCTCCCGCCAGCCTCCCACCTCACCAGGGCTGCATCCTCTTTGCCGCTAACCTCCTTTACTTGTGGGGTCCCTCCACTTCTAAGATTGTCATTCCCACTGACCCACAGCCAAACAGTCGTTCAAGGCCAAAAGCATGCCCCAGCTCATCAGGGAACCACTGACCTACCCGTGCCCACTGCTGGCTTTGCGACTGGTCCTCTACGAATATGTGTCTTCCCCAGGCAGGTACTGCCACCTGGAGAAGCAGGCACAGGCCCCAACTTCTTGCCACTTCTCTTCACTGTTTGTGGAACTTACTGTGTTCCCCGAGCTGTGTTAAGCCCTTTACAAACCACTAAGCCTTTCAACCCTCACAGCAAACTTTCAAGGTCATGCTATTACCCCCACAGTTTGATTGATTGATTGATCGACCGATCTATCTGTTTATTCATTTATTTTAGAGCCAAGGACTCACTATGTTGCCCAGGCTGGACTTGAACTCCTGGGCTCAAGCAATCCGCTCTCCTCAGCCTCCTGAGTTGATGGGACTACAGGCATGCACCATCATACCTGGCCATCCCACTTTGATGTGTGAGGAAAGGGAGGCCAAGCAGTGAACGACAGAGCCAGGACTGGCCCGGTCACTGACTGCAGAGCCTGCGCCCTCACATCTGGCAGATGTGTGTAACTCTCTGGGCATTGCCTGTGGTGAGGTTTCCCAATCGAAGGCTGCATCCATTACTGAGCCATGAAATCAATGTAGTGCAGCATTGTAAATAAAAGACAGAAAAATAATGTTTTGTACACAGTAAGGGTAAGTATTGTTCCAGGAAAGACATGCTCCGTTTATACACACACGTGTGCTGAGACACGTAAAAAAGTCTATGGTCAAAAGCTATGACAAATGCCTTAGTCATACACCACTTAGATATATAGTAAGCAAGCATTTATGGCAAATTACATTATTCAACTATAATTAATTTGTTCCCAGAGAATGCGATTGTTAATGTGGGAGTTTTACGTGTTTCAGAAATATAAATTTTAAAATAAATGCCATGTGATAATCTGCCCCAACTATACTGTTACGGGTCACCAGGGAATCACCATGGACCACAAATTGCTGATGGGATGCGTTGGGGCCCTGACCGGATTTGCCCAAAGACATGATGAATTTTCTAAGCTCTATTCACATTCTCTGGCCAAGTCTTTCCAGGACCAAGAGTACAGAATCACGAGACAGTTGTCAAGAAACAAAGGCTTGATCTGCAGCCTGAGACAGAACAAACCACCGTAGCTCACATTAACCTAACACATGACCTTGGTCTCAGGAATACCTATTTCTGATGAAAATCAGCTATGAGGGCACTCCCTGCCCCAAGTCCCATCTCTGTCCTCAGCCCCACTGAAGTGCTCCAGATATATGCCCCAACACCCACTGGGGTGCTCCAGAGCCTCTTTAGCTTACGAGGCAGAGGAGTACAGCAGGTGGGCTAACAGCACTGAGAATCACCAAGAGTTTATGTACCCAGATTTTGGGTACGTAGTAAAAACATTAAGGACTAAATTAGTTCTCTTGGCTTTTATTTAGTTTTCACTTGAAACATGCCAGGGAGAACACATACCTATTTAAAGGAGACCAACAACCTCATGAATACATTAAAAACCACTGAACTGGGCTGGGCGCAGTGGCTCACGCTGTAATCCTAGCACTCTGGGAGGCCAAGGTGGGAGGATCCCTTGAGCTCAGGAGTTCGAGACCAGCCTGAGCAAGAGCGAGACCCTGTCTCTTTTAAAAAAAATTAAAAATTAAAAAAAAAACAAAAAAACCCACTGAACTATATACTTTGAAATGGGGAATTTTATGGTATGTGAACTTTATCTCAATTTTAAAAATGTAAAAAAATAAAATAAAATAAAGGAAACCAGTGTCATATTTGATACTATACCTGGGTTCCAATACTCCAGTAAAACCACCCAACGTAAGAAGGATGCCGGAACCAAGCGTACACTCCACTTGTCACCAGAGTATGGGTATCTGATTTTTCATTCTGTACCACGTGGTTGAAATTGGATCCAGCTGTAAACATGGCTGCTTTCCTCAGACATTCTCCAAAGACCACCATCAGCAGCCCTGAGACGCTGAGCCAGGTGATCTGCTTCAGTTCTGCTGGAGAGAGACATCGGTGAAGACCCCGGACTGTCACACTCCCCCTGTACTGCTTAAAATTGACCTATTTTCCCAAAGGTAGAAACATTAGAAAACATGCTCGTGGGCAATTAGCATTTGCCATCACATTAAAATTTAATAATAAGAAAACATTCTCCTAAGTCGTGCTGTTCATCCCTTTAAAGTGCCAACAAGCCCATTAGTGCCATGGTGAAGAGGTCCTCCCCTCCTAGATATGAGGGGCTCTCTGGTTGATGTCCCCCTGCCACACGCTCACTTCCTTCACTAGGGGACAAGTACAGCTAAGAGAAGTAGAGAAGGGTCCAGGGCTTCCAGCCTGAATCCTGGACATTTTATTTCACCGGCTATGGGAAGTTCAATTTCGGAGTAGGTTCCAGATGCAGAAGTTTTTGCTAGTATACTCACCACATGAAATGTTTCAGGTCACAGAAAATAAACAGATCCAAACCTCCTCTGACTGTAAAATTAGGATTACAACTGTCAAAGGTTGGGACTTTATATTAAATGGTCTGCTACGTTACGCAAGGTTTAAAGCAAAAGGTCAACACGTCCTCAATTCAAAATCCAGAAGCAGAATTAATGAGCGGAGCTCATCCTTTATAAATAGCTTAGTGAGGACAGAGGTCTGGGGAAAATTGCTCAGGGGAGATTAGACCTGAAAGGTGAACCAATGTCACTGTCCTCAGCCCAAGTGGGAGCCACCCTTCTCCCCTCCAAAGGGGAAAGTAGGGCACACTAACCTGGCCAAAAGATATTTCCAAGTGTGAACTCTATCCAAGAAGAAAGAGCAGCTACTGTATACTCCAGACTGTGATTCAGGAGAAAGGAATCCAAGGACAGACTTTTGGGATTATTGACTGCTGTCACTAAGTATTCAGAAAAGTGGAACAATGACAGGGAACACATGTACCTATTTAAAAAAAAAGAGAGATAAATTGGGGCAAGGGAACCAAGTTAGCCATATGTACAGATTTGGGTCTCCTGAACTGTCCCTACTTCTATGAGGTCCTGTCCTCACCTGCCTGAAAGTGAACATCAGGCACCCATCTGTAGCATTTACTCCCTGAGGTTTGCAGGAAGTGGAGTGTTTAAGAGACTATGTTTTTGAATGTCACAGGAAAAAAAAAAAACCCATAGGTTAGGGAGGCATTATGAGCCCTTCAGTCCTTTTAAAATGACACTACACACAATAAAACATGAAAAGGAAATATCAACATAAAGTAGTGATGTATGTCAAAATTTAACAAAACTGAAATAATTCCAGCAAAGAAGGATTAGACGGCTCAAAATATTGATAATAGGAGATAAAGCTTTTTACCTTGAAGCCACTGGTTCATATCCAGGTCAGACTAGAAGGCTCAAGGGACTGAAATCATAGTGTAGGGAAAAATCCTACACTGGCTGTGGGGATGCGCTAGATGTGACCTAATAGAAATTAGAGATGAAAAAGGCCTATGAAGACAAGCCAGAGCCTTGCCCCTTCCCGCCACCGAGGACCTGTACCCCTTCCAGGAAAGGCTTGTCACATTACTGAATGCTGTCACTGCAGCTGCGGATGAGGGCACCTTTGGGGAGGGTGCCAGGGAGAGACCTGTTTCTCCCTGAAACAGAATCAAGCAATGGGCACAAGATCACAAGGGCTAAAATGTGGGAACTGAGGTGGAAGCCAGGAGACTTCATTTCCATAGTGCCCTAAACAGCCGTCTGCCTGGCAGGGATGAAGAAATGCCACACTGCTGACCCTCTGATCTGTCCACCCTCACCTCAAAACCATTATTCATTATTCCCAAAGTCCTTCTTACCAGCCAAAGTGACTCCAAGAAGACTGGCTAAAACTTAGCAGCATGCCGCAGCCAAACACAAAGCCAAGGAAACAAGCTCGGATGGCGATCTGAAATGGACCCAAAAGCAGCTCAGTCACCCGCCGTTCTCAGAGCATAAGTCCAGCCTGCTGACCTTCCTGGGACAGGCAGGCCACTGGCAGGCAGACAGAGCTTAGAAAGGTGAAACAGGGCTGCCTAGGTTCAAATCCTGTACCCACCCCTCTCTGGCTGTGTGGCCTTGTTACTTAACCTCTCTGGATTTCAGTCTCCCCACCTACAACGCGGGGATAACAGTACCTACCTTTTAGGACTGCGGTAAGGATTACCCGTGTAAAGCACTTAAGAGTATACTGCTACGTAAATTTTAGCTGCGATTATCACCATTTTGCTTTTACTATGCAGGGGTGTGGGAAAACTGCTTAAACCTAGTTTATTGACAGGACTCCCCCAAGTCCGTGCAGTTTCTATGGTCAGGGCACCTGGTGCTGGGCGCCCAGCCCCCTCCATGTAACTGCGGGGCCTCTGACCTCAGACTTGGCAGCAGGTAGGTCTCCACACCTTAAATTACATAAAAGAACTCGTAGGCTCGCTCAATCCCCACCCCACGCGCATCTGCCGCAGCTGGGAACAGCACGAACTGCAATTTAACACCCACTCCGCCGGGTGGAGGGCGCCGCGCCCGGACAGGCAGGGTCCCCTCCTGCGGCCTGAACTCGCGGCTGAAGACAGGCCGTGGGAGGCTGCCCCTGACCCGCGGGAGGACGAAGCCCGCGCCCGGCCCGCGCCCGGCCCCCGCCCGGCCTGCACCTGGTAGCGCGGCGGCCGGTACAGCAGCAGCAGCAGCGCGTTGAGCCCCGCCACGTAGAGCGCCAGCCCGGTGCGGCCCTGCAGGCCGGCGCGCGTGAGCAGCGGCAGCGCCAGCACCGAGGCGCCCAGCAGGAAGGTGGCGAGGCTGAGGCGCGCCTCGGAGCCCGGCGGAGCCCGCGCCGCGCAGCCCGCCATGGCGCAGGGCCGCGAACGAGCGGGCGTCGCCGGCCGTAGTCCGGGGAAACCCGCCGGCTGCGCCTGCGCACTGCGCCGCCGACGCCGGCCCGGGAAGGGCAGCTGCCAGGAGCCGCGCGCCGTCCGCGAGTTCTCGCGAGATCGCCGGCCCGCGGAACTGGTGGCCTGAATTTGGCGGGAGTGTCCCGCCCCGCCCTGCCCTGCCCCGCCCCGCCGCCGCCTCGGGGACCCCTAGACCCCGCCCAAGCCGGAGGCTGGCTGGGGCTCGAGGAGTCGCCGTCTGCGTCTGCCAAAAGTTGACTCCAAACTCAAGAAGTTTCCTGTCCCAAGAAACAATTTGAAATTTGAAACGACCCCTCCCTCGGCCGGCCCCGCGTGGTCCCCCCAAAACAGACACCCTGCGGCGCCGACCCCGACTGTGCGCAGGGACCTCCGGCCATCCCTCAGCGAGGTTCCCGAGCGCCCGCTGCGTGCCCCGGGCTGCGCCGGGCGCGGGGGGACACAGTCCTGGGAAGCAGCGTACCAGCCCGACGTGGGCTTCCACGCCACGGGACCCCCGCCGGTTTCAATTCCTGTTGTGGAGGAATGTTGGATGGTGGTGAGCATGCTCAGGATGTGTCACGTTTTCTAAAAAGCAGAATACAAAACTTTACAGTGTGACCCTGACTTCTCTTGGGGGGGGAAAAAGGTTCGTATGTGAGCCTGGGAAAATGATTTAAATATCAGCCAAATGGTTTAACAGCGATTATCTCTAAGTGGTAGAACTCTGGGCAGTTTTTATTGTCTTTATATGTTTTTGTATGTCCCACACTGCCTACAATGAACATATATTGCTTTTATTATCAGAAATTGTTCTTTACTTTTTTAAAGGGTAAATGCTCTCACCTGGGGAGCTCAGAGAGCTGTGCTGGAGGGGGAGGAAGGCCAGTAAGCAAGCAACTGAAACAACCAGTCAGGGTGGGAGCGAGGCAGAGGCAGGAGCCAAGTAAGGATGGGGAGCAGAGAGGGAGCCCAGGGGGAAGCTGCATTGGGAAGGGAAGTGCTGGGGCTGGGCCTTGGGGCCCTCAGACAGCCCCAACGGAGGCAGCAGGCCTGAAAAGGGATGGGGGACAGGCCCTGGGGGAGGCTGGTGCCCAGAGTGGCGGTCAGCGAGCAGTGAGGGAGGCCAGGCTGCTGAGCCCTCCATCTGAGTCCTCACCTCTCCACTCTCCTTTGTCCGGAGCCCTGGTGTCTGAGAAGCTGGGTGAAGAGCCTGGGCTGGAATCCCAGGCCCCACCACTCTGCCACCTAGCTTTGTGACCTTGGGCAAATCAATTCTGTAAGCCTTGGTTTCTTGTAAAATACCCAGGGAAACAAAGTGGTAACACATGGGGAGATGCACACAGACGCACAGGGAAACACTCACACAGAAATAGACAGAAACACACACACAGACGCCCCCACAGAGACCTGATTTCTCTGGCACGAGTCGATATTTGTTCCGTATAGCCCAGTACCACGTTTACACGGTGCTCAGGAGGCATTTGCTAAACTCCGTTGATGGGAATTGAAAAGAAACGTAATGTTCTCAAAATGAAAGTTGCTCAGTTTGCAGTGCCACGTGGGAAGGAGGCCTGGGTGTTAATGTTCCAGGGGCTGAGCGCTGGAGCACCTGCAACCGCCCCCCATGTCTCCTGGTCTCCCCCAGACTGGGGACCTCTCCCTCTGCACCTGGACACCTCAGGGCCACCAGAGGGCGCGCATCGCACCTTCACTCCAATGAGTGAGCTCGGTCCTGGGGCCAAAAACCATTGGGCCCGGGAAGCTCCTCCGCTGGCCCTTGGCATTTGCTCTCTGCACTATATTACTGCCCTGATTTATCCCCAGGGACTGTTGCCATTTTGGGGGCATAGAGTAACATGTAACCAGACTGGAGAACCTGAGCAACACTCCCTCCTTGCCCATCATCTCTGAGCCCTACATCTTCACCAGACCCGTCTTGGAGGAGGGAGAAAGAAAGGGGAGACAGTCCCCTCCCAGGTGGGGCCAGACTCTAGGGAAGGAGACTTTTTAGAAGTCGCTGGAGTTGCTGAATCTGTCAGGGCTCAGGGTTCACAGAGCAGTGATGGAGGAGAAAGGAAAGTAGGCAGATCTGCGCACACACACTGTATACCCAGGGAGACAAAATAGTACCACGTGGGGAAACACAGACACACAGGGAAACACTCGCACAGAGATAGAAACACACACACAGATCCCCACACAGACCTGCCTTCCCACCAGAAAGGAGAGCAATCTGATCAACAAGCCCACTATGCACTCAGTTCTCCAGGCTTGGGGGAGGACAAACCTATAAGAAATATAAGAAAAATAGGGGAAACTACTCAGCCCTGGTATGCCTGACTTGCCTTTTCTCATAAGTAAGCATTTGAATGTATTTTGTTCTAGGAGCTTGGAGGCAAACACAAAGGGAGCCCTTTCTCATGCAAGAAGGCCCTTGGGCAACCGTCCCCCTCCCCTCCTCCATCCTGCCATCCACCCACAGGCTAAGGTGGCTTTCCTTTCTGGGCACAAGTGGGGATCCCTCTTGTTTTATTTTTTTTTAGGCTTGCTACTTTTTTAAAAAATTTAAATAGATTTAGGGGGTACAAGTAGTTTTTTGCAACATGGCTGAATTACATAGTGGAGATGGCTAGGTTTTAATATACCTGTCACATGAATAGTGTACCTTGTACCCAATAGGTAATTTTTCATCCCATATTCCCCCTCTTGCTTTAGAAAACCCTAACAACCACTGTTGTAGAACCCCAAATTCAGACTCGTGTAACTGATACGCAGCTAAAGTCAACACTGACACCGGTGCTTGGAGGCAGAAAAAGGTTTATTCGATTTAGCCAAAGCAAGAAGATGGGAGAGCAAAATCAGATCTGTCTTTTCATTGTTTTAGAGAGCCTTGAGAATCACCTTGGTATTTCCAAGTTAAACTGTAGGCTGAGATGAAATTAGGCTTCCTTTTCTTAAACAGGGTTGCCTTATTGAGCAGGAGAGGGTGTAGGAAGGGCAAATGGTCTGGAGCACGCAAGAGGCAGGTGCATGGATGGAGAGAGGCGTTCTTGCCTTTCACGGGTGGATAAACAAGCACCTCAATCCACTCATTAGTTTCCCAGGATGGAAAGTTTGTTCCTGTCCTAAGTATTGTCCAAGCCTGAAACCAGGTAGGAAAAAGTCTAGGAACCCCACCTCTCCTAGTTCCTGGATGATGGGTCCCAGGTTGGTTATTACTAGAGAGCCAGTCTCCGGTAGCTCCCAGTCACTCTCAGGCCTCTGCCTTGTCCACTGTCCACGTGGCAGCCAGAAGGGCAGCAGGGAGGGGCCTGTCCAGTGCTGCTGCTGCTCTCCCCAGGAGGGATCCCTGGTCTTCAAAAAGTTTTCTTTCCCCTCCTCTGGCCATTCCAGGCTGGAGGAATGAAAGCTCCCTCTCTCTAGTCTGGAAATGGGCAAATGATGCGTAATTTATGAGCACATCAGCCCTGAGTGCATAAGTCATATGTGCACAAAGGGGCCGGGTAAATATTTAAAGATTAGAGCCAGCTGGGGAGAAACACAAAAGGCTGGGACAATGAGGGTCTCTCTGAATTCACTCTTCCTGAGCTAGGCCAGCCCGGTCAGCGTTGATGCACTCACTGGAGTCCCAGCCTTTGTCCCTTGAAGGGCCCTTGGCTGCCCAGCTATTCGAAGTCCCAACACAGCTGAAGAGAGTTAAACAATCGCAGCCTCTCCAACCCCATCTGGAGACAATTGGCTGGGTCATTTCAGAGCTTTTGCTATGTCCCCATAGTTAATTACACGGAGCAACCACTTCATTCCACTTTGAAATGCATCTGCAGAGGGCAACAGCTACCTTCCTCCAGTCACCCACTCCCACAGAAACCCGAGAAGCCCTCACCAGTTAGCATTGGTTTAAATGTCAGAAAGGAAGGGGCTCCCACCCAGAACCAGAGGGTGCACAGAACTGTCTTTTGGAATGAGCAGCAGGACATCTTGTGGGGCTCTTCTCCTAGGGCCTGCAACCCCCCTACTTAGTTTCCAGACCAGACACAATGTTCTTTCTTTTCCCAAAGTCAAGAAAACCAAATGGGGGAGGGGGCAAAGGCACAGGCTACTTTTTGCCTTAAATTCTCCAGCATGAGAAAGAAGGTGCCCTGAGCATCCTTGCAGGGCCTGAGAGCCCTCACAAGTTACAGAAGAAAGTATTTTTCCTTGAATGAGCAGAGGGGGGCCTGGGTCTCCCCAGCACTCCTCCTGGACCTGTGCTCCTTTCCAGCTGCCTGGGGACCCCAGATGCTAAAGATGGAAAGGGAGTCGGTGGCCTACATCCCAGCTTGCGTAAGCCCCGCTTCTAAGTTGGTCCATGCCCTTCCCAGCAGTTAGAAAGCACTTCGTCCTACTTGTCCCCAGAGAGGACAAGATGAACCCACTGCTGCACTCCCCTCCACCTCTGAAAATGCCTCCCCAATCTCTGTGAGCCCCTTGGAGCCCGCCCTGCCTGAGGGTGTGCTAGGATGACCAGATGCAGGACTTGCAAACAGAGTGGGGGGCTGAGGTGGAGGATGGAACGGGACCCTTCAGCCTGGGTTTCTGGGAAGGGTCTCTGTAGAAACTAAACTGCTGTCCTTTCCAATGACCTAGCCAGATGCAGCCTGATAGCTTTAACTTAGTGGAGGAAGCGGGCTTCAGGAAGGACCTTGAATTGGGGGTAAAGTGGGGATGGCGGGGAGGAAGCTGTCTCAGAGTCGGGAAAAGGGAAGGATGGAAATTGCATCCAGATCCCTTTGGGCCTTGATCCTGCGCTACCCTCAGCAGTTTAAGGCCAGGAACGGGCCAAAGTGGCTGTTTGTGGTGGAGCCACGCGGGGGGGGGGGGGGGCCACAAAGTAAGGGAGATCATTCCAGGTGGGGAGACCCCTGCCCGAGGACGGGCCACAGGGGAGCGGGCACAACGGGCGGTGCAGGGGTGGTGGGTGTGGGGTACCACGGAGGCGGAGGCCCATTAAGTGGACCTGGACGGAGCGAAGTTTGAGGATTCCACCCCGGCCGCTGGGCGGGCCTCGCCTCCCGCAGCCAAAGCAGAACATTGCGAATTAGCGCATTTTTCGGTCAATTTTCCACTGCTTAAGAAACACTAAGCCACCCACGTGAGCGGCCCCACCCAGTACGACAGGGATCGGGAGGGGTGGCAGCCCTGGGAGCGGCAGGTGCCGGGGTGCGGGCGGGGGCGGCCGGGGGCCCCTTTATGGCTGCCTGAACTCTGGAGAGGGGGCGGGCCGGGCGCCCAACTGCGGGCTGCGAGAGCTGAGCGGAGGGCCATTGGTTTGCTAATGCGCCCGAGTTGAAAAGCGCGGGCTGCGGTTTATGGGGAGGGATTGTAATTAAAGGACAAATTGCCCCGCTGCCCGCGCAGCTCGAGAACCCGGGGGTCGGGGAGACCGCTGAAGCGAGGCGCGCGCCCAGCCTCAGTGCAGATGTGCAGCAGCTGGAAGCCCGCGCGCGGCGGGGCGCCCGGAGTTTGGCCCCGAGGGGGCGGGCACGGGCGCCGCTTTGTGGGACCGGCACAATGCCCTTAACACTCGGCTGCCCTCTTTGTGCCCGGCCGCGCCGCCCGCCCGCCCAGCAGCGCCTTTGTACCGCGCCGCCACCGCCCCGAGCCCGGAGGGGGAGGTCTCCGCAGCCCCGCTGGCCCAGGCGCTTCAAAGCTGCCCGGCGCGTGCCAGCGCTTGCCGCCCGGCCTCGGACCCGCCGCCCGCCTCGGACCTGAATCGGCCCAGATCTGGCCCGCGAACCCTGCGGCCGGGTCGGGAGAACGCCCCAGAGCTGCTGTTGCCGCTGCCTCTGCCTGAAAGGGGACCGGCGGGACGCGATTCTCCACGCTTCTTGGCGCCTGGGAACGCGGCCGCCCTGCCAAGGTCCATCCACACCCCGGGCGCGGGCGGGCGGTGGGGGGGCGTGCATAAGGTGCCCGGCTCCGCGGAGCTGAGGAGCCCACCTGTGACTGGGCAATTTCCCTTCCCCCACGCTGAGGCCGGACAGAGGACAATTTGTCCATTCCTCGGCCACAGGACTCAACTGCAGAACTTTTGCAACTTCTCTGTCAGGCTCACAAGCAGCTGTGGGAGCAGCATTGTTCAGAACCCCATTTTACAACCCCCAAAACTAAGGCTATGAAAGCCCAGTAAAGGAAGGTGTCTAAGTTTGAACCCAGGGACTTCTCCGGAGGTCAGCCTTCCTGTCAGTCACGGCCTCCAGAGACCAGCCTCCTGGGGACCAACTACAGGGTACTGCACCAGAGTGCTGGTGTAGGGCCTAGCCCGTCCTGGGGCAGCCCCAGGCACCTCCTCCACTGGGCTCCCTGGGCCTCCCACAGCCTGAGAAGTGGGTTGGGGTGGGCCCTGGACCTCCTAAAGCAGGCTGGATCTCTTACCCAGAATATCAGTGGTCATCCCCAGCCCACCACCAGTGGGACTGAGAGAAGTCCCAAGGGAGTAGATGCCCGGTCCTTCCCCATCGGGGAAAGGGTCCTCCCCCTGAGTTGCCCAGCCTGGAAGCTCAGGGTTGAGGGTCAGGCGGAGGTGGTCTGGCTCACCCCACCTCCTTCCTAGCTGGAAGAATCTGGGTCACAGCGTCAGTGTACACCGAGTCCCGGCTGACTTTGACCAGGAGCACTCCCAGTCCTGGGGCTCCAGCGAGGATGAGGCCAGCTTAGGCCTTGCAGGCAGGCTGCATGCTTTAATGGGACACATGTCGCTGCGTGGCCCCCGCGGGCTCAACCTGTGCCCGGCTTTGAGCGGCCACAGGCAGAAAATTGCTGCATTGTCCCAACATTAGGGTGACTAATGTGGCGTCTCGGGGGAGGCCAGAGCGTGAAGAGCACAGAAGAAAGGCTTGCTGGTGAACGCTCCTTGCTTCAGCATCTTCATCAGTCCCAAGGAGGCCCTGAGCCCTGTCATAGTCATTAGAGCAGCCCACAGCTGGCTGGGCCCACCGACCTCCCCCAGTGGGCAACTCCAGAATGCTCAGAGACACAGGGCAGCAGGACTTGGCAAGTGGGCTCGGAGGTGAGGACGGCACAGGTGTGAAGGAGGTGGGCATGAGAGTGGTCCCAAGTTGGGAAGTGGTGGGGGCCAGAGAGATAAAGAAAAGGCAGAGAAGGGGGAGAGGGTGTCCCTAGGGTGGGAAGAGAGGTCCTGAAGGAAAAAGGAAGCCCAGGCTATGGGCGCAGGCCCAGCGGAAGGAGGTGGGGAGTTTTCCTGTTCATCCTCTTCTATCCCCTCCTCCTCAGGGTTTCTAGAGTCAGGAGGGCCTCATTGACATGTAAACGAGGGTCCCCAATAAAGGCGGCGCTGACTGCTCCTTGCGAATAAAGAGCAACATGGGCTCGGAGCCCGCCAACCGGGGCAGCCACAGCCTCAGCCTCGGCGTCCCGGCCGGCAGCTTCCGCAAGGTCTGGGGCCCTGAAGGGTGTGGGGTGGGCGCCCTTCCCAGCGTCGGGGAAGGGCAAGTGGGTGGCAGTCCCATTCTCTAAAGGCAGCTCGTCCGCAGATCTCCAAGCCACTGATGGAGAAGAAGCGACGTGCTCGCATTAATGTGTCGCTGGAGCAGCTGAAGTCCCTGCTGGAGAAACACTACTCGCACCAGGTGAGACTCAGGGAGGGGGCAATAAGGACGCGACCCCCAACCTCATTCCCTCCACCTCGGGCTGCCAGCCTAAGAGCCTTTTCCACGGGCCTGCAGATCAGGAAGCGCAAGTTGGAGAAGGCTGACATCCTGGAACTGAGCGTCAAGTACATGAAAAGCCTTCAGAACTCTTTGCAAGGTAGAGGGGGACAGCCCAGAGAGGGTGGGAGAGGAGTTGGGGTGTGCGTGTGGGATCAGAACCATGGATAGGACAAGGCCAGATGAAAAGGGATGAGCGAAGAGGAAAGCTAGGGCAGATGGGCAGCTAGGTGAGGAGGGGGCCCCAGGTCGCTGGGGGACGGAGGAGGAGCAGCAAAGGCCTGGCCGGCTGTGGATTGTAATCCGGGTGGGAGGAGGTCTGGACCCCGGGGTAGACGTTCTGGTCGCCTCCCCTCCTCTCCCTTCTCTTCCCTTCCTCAACAGCTTCTTCCCTCCCTTTCTCTCTCTTCCCCTCCACACTTCTCCTCTCCTCGTCCTCGCTCCTGTTCTCCCCTCCCCTCCCCATTTCTCCTGTCCACTCCCCTCCCGCCAGGGCTCTGGCAGGTACCCAGCGCCGCCGAGTACCCATCGGGCTTCCGCAGCTGCCTACCCGGCATGAGCCAGCTCCTTCGGCGCGGAGAGGAGGGCGGCGGCGGCCTGCGCTGCCCCCTGGCGCCGCAGCGCGCGAGTGGCAGCACCACGGACAGCGCCAGCCCCGGCCAGGAGGCGCCCGTGCGGTGCGGCCCCTGCGCCCCAGCCGTCTGGGCTCCTGCTCCAGCCACCGGCGGCCCGCGGTCCCAACCACCCCGGCTCCTCTTCCCCGGAGGTCTCCCCAACTCGTCCGCCAGCGCCCCAGTGCCGCCGCCAGCTTCGCGCCGCCGCGCCGAGAGCCCGGGCCCGGGGCTGCGCGTGTGGAGGCCGTGGTGAAGCCCAGGCTTGGCCTCGGACTCGAGGGGACCCCCATCTGGCCTGGGGACACAGAGACTATCTTAAGCATGCTCTTGGTGACTGCCGGGACCCCTCAATCGGCCGTTCTGGTCCTGGGGCGGGGGTGGCCGGAAAGCGCCGCGCACTCGCGAACGCAGGGAAATCCACGGAGCCACGAGCGTGCCGGGTCTGCGCGTCCAGGCATAATCCATCCCCACTCCAGTCCCACCTACTCAGGCTGGATCCGCTCGCTCCTCCTCCCACCCTCTAGCGGGGCTGCGAGGGGGTGTTCTGAGCTGCGCCCCTCTCTCAGGGGCCCCGGCGGGCAGCCCGCCCCCACCCCCGCCCAGCGGCCGCCCAGCGGTGGGAAGGTGGCAGTTGGCTGCAGCGCAGAGCCGACCCCTTGCAGCGAGGAGAATCGCTGCTCCGCCCCGGCCCATTCAGCCGGCGGTAAGCGCCCAGTTCCCACAGGCACAAAGCGCGCCGGGGCCCGCCCTGCCCGCGAGGGGCCCCCTAGCCCACCCCGACCCAGGACCCTCGTGGCTTCTACCGACCCCTACCCCCTCCGCCAGCGGCGCCGCACACCCGGCAGGCGCAGTCTCCGAGGCCCGCCCTTCTCAGAAGCCCCGCCCAGCTCCGGGGAGGGACCCGTCGCTCGGTCGCACTAGCCGGAAGGCTGGAAAAGCGAACCTGGGAGCCTCTCGTGAGAGGCGCAGGCCTTCTGCGCGGCAGAGACCCCTGGCCCACGTTCCGGGCACGGGCCCCACAGAGCCCGCGCCTCCGGACCTCTAAGACCGCCGAAGAGCCCAAACCCTCGATGGCCCTCGGAGCGCTCTGCGCCTGTTTATTGGTCCATAAATGGGGTCTCTGCTGCGCTTGGGCTTTGGTGGTGGGAGACCCCAAATAAGATTTTCTTCCCCATGGGCCGGGCCCACGACGGGCAGCCTGGGTGTGTGGGATCAGAGATCCCAGCACTTCCTCCCACCAGCTTGTAACTCGGAATAAAGACAGTGAGAATCTGTGAAGTGGGTATCAAGAGAACACGAAGGTTCTAATTTCTCCCACGATGCCTACTTACATGCCTCTTTCTGAACCACAAATACCAACTTTCTATGGAAGCACTTCTCGTCCTGCCCGTGCCCCGTGCGTTAAACACGTTCTGGTCCGATCTCGGGGAGAAAGACCCTCAGTGCATCAGCAGCCCTGCTCTCCCACCCTACCCAGCGGGCTCGCTGGAACAAGGGCGGGGGTCCCGTCTATGGCCGTCCAGGGGTGGCTTTTCCGGTCTCCGCTTCTGGCTGCGCAGGGTGGGGGAGTGGCTGGGACAAATCCTTCTGACGCCCACCAGGTGGCGGCCTTACACCACAGACCCAAAGGTACAGCCTGCGAATTTCAGCGGGGGCGCCCGGCGGCGTGGGCGGGGGGTGGCCACAACAGGTCCCGGGCATCTCAGACTGGGCTCCAAGTGCCCTGCCCTGCTCGTTCTCCTGGATCAAGTTCACAGTGACTGGCAGCCCCAGACGCCATCCCTGGGGCAGGGGTTGCCACCAGCGCTAATAGGGCCTTTCCTCCCACTGGTGGGCTTTGGGTCCCATCCCACCGCTTCCGCCCGGTTGCTGTACCAGGTCTTTGTGACTCCCTAGGTGGGACCCGAGCATTTGCCTGGAGAAACAGGGTAAGTCCAACCCAAAGGAATGGTGCACTAGCAGAGGAATTCAAGTTCCAGAGGAAGAGACATTTGGGGGCAGCTAGCTAGCCCTGCTGTTAGGTTATAGAAGGGTTTTCCATGAAACCAGCCTCAGAATGCCAGGTGCAAATCATAAGGAAGTTTTTATTGGGTCCTGTACAGAAAAAATGCTCAGTTGTCAAAAAACTACAAAGGGATCCCGGCTTCTGGGGATGGGTTGTGGTATGAAGACAGAGCTCCCTTCCCAGTAAGCCCAGGGTCAAGCTCCTTATAAACGCAGCAAACAGGCCTGGAGGATGGACAGAGTGTGGGAGAGAACCCCAGGCTCCAGGTCCTCCGCTTGGGGTCCTCCCCTTTATGTTTGTAGAAACTCCAGGAGTGGAGTGATTTCAGGGGACTTTGTCCCCCGTCGAGTATTGCTGTTGGATATGAAATACACAGAGCAAAACCCCAAGGTGACAAATGGACAAATGCCCCTAAAATGGAGGAGACAGTGGCTAGTTGGTGACCTCTGCCCCCACATGACACATTGGTCCTTGAAGGCACAGCAGCATTGGCCAGAAGTGGCCCCTTGCATGTCCATGGCTGGACTGCAGTCCCCTGCCTTGCTCACTTGTGGCCAACTTATCCCACAGTTACCCCACAGACAGGGCCTGGAGGGGCCTCTGAGGCAGAGACAGAGTTAGACAGCCTCCCTCCACCACCCCCAGCAGCCTCTTCTGGGGCTGGGACCCTGTCCAGAGGGTGAGGAGATGGGCTTGGCCACCCAAGGGGCAGAGGGAACAGGGCACAGGCTGGCTCTGTGCTGGTCTTGGACACTGCTCCAGGTCTTCACATTGAGGGGCCACTGAACAGAGGCTGGGCCTGCGGGGGACAGCCTCTGCCTTGGCCCCTGTCCTGCTAGCTCAAGGTCACAGCTGGCCCTGGGCCTCTCTTTAGCCTGGGAAGACCCAGGGCCTATGGTAAAGCCCAGGCCTGCAGGGGGTCTGCCCAGGAGGGATAGCAAAAAAAAGCCCTGTCCCTGGGAGACAGGACCCTTGCCAGGGGCCAGGCCTTGAACCCAGAGCTTGGGAAGCTGCTAAGCCAGGATCCCTTCCTGGCCAGGCCTGCACAGCTGGAGGAGGTGAGGTTGGGGACGGGCACCAGGACGAGGAAGTCCAGGGCCCTCTGCTTTAGTCCTCTCCACCATGTACCTACAGTCTTCATGGAGGGGGTCACAGAGGTGACTGATGTGGTGGGGACAGGCAATGATGGCAGAGTGATGAGGGTGGGGATGAAAATAGTGTTTGAAGTGGCTGTGGTGCCAATGCAAGTGTTGTGCTTAGCTGGGGTGGAGTGTGAGTTTCCGAGGGAGCAAGGGGTACTGAGAGAGGGAGGCCTCAGTCCTGGGGTGCCAACACCAGGCCACCTGCTGAAAACTGACCCCCACAAAGGACCCAAAGAGGATCCTAGACTACCTCTCACACCTGGTCCACTCGGTGGCCAGAGTACATGGACCAGGAGACTTCTTCAAACAGCCCTAAGAGTTAACATGGTCACCTGCTCATCACAGATGGGGAAACTGAGGCAGAACAGGTCAGAAACAGGGAGACCTGCTTAGAGAGCTTGTTTGGGCTCTGAAGACCCCTGTGCTTAGAGACCCCCTGCACACACACACACACACACACACACCCGCGGGGTGTGGCAGTTACAGTGCAGGGTGCGGTCCAGTGGCTTCCTGCTCCCGCTCTTCCAAGACCGGGCTTTGTTGTGTCTGACGGTGGCCCTGTCCCAGGGTTCCCCGAACTCTCAGCCCAGTCGCCTGGGGCTGGGGAAAGCGCAGCCAGACGTGCACGCGTCACTCACTACCCGACCCCAGCCTCACTCTGCCCCCGGGGTTGCCATGCCCCGCAGTCGGTCCGTGCCCAGCACAGTCATCCAGGACAGCAGTCGCCTTTGTGGGCGGTGCCGGCAGGGAGGAGCCGGAGGACAGAAGCGCTGAGGCTGCCGGCCCCTCACCCCTGGGAGGGGTGGCACATGTCTGCGCGCGGGACAGAGGTGGCATCTTTGGTTCTGTGCTCCGTAGGCGGCCCGGCCTGCCCGGCGTCCGTGGAGAGGCGCCGGCGGGTCTTAGGACGCAGAGCCCAGCGAGTCTGAGTGCAGCGTGACGTAGCCGGAGGACTCGGACGGCGAGCTCAGGAAGCTGCTGGTGCTGCCGTCGCCACCCGCCGCGCGCAGGCCCCCGGGCTCGCCCCACGACGCACTCACGCGGGTCCGCAGGGCTTCGGCGTGCGCGTGCGCGGCCGGGCGCGGCCCGGGGCTCCGCTGGGCGCCGCCAGGGGGCGTCGGGGCCTCTCCCGGCTCCGCGCCGTCGGGGGCGGGGGGCGCGGCGGGGAAGGGCCCAGCCGGCGCGGGCGGGCGGCGCAGGGCCTGCGGCTCGCGCTCGAAGGCGGTCAGGGCGAAGGCGTCGGGCAGCAGCGAGGCCGAGGCGGAGCGGGCGCCGGGCCCGGGGCGGCGGCGCGGGCTGCTGGGACTGTCGGGGGGCGAGTCGAGGGCGCGGCGCGGGCCGCCGTCCAGGGCCGGAGGACGCAGCGACAGCAGGCTCTCGGCCGAGCGGCGACGCGGGCGGAACGGGGGCGCGTCCTTGGCGAAGGCCAGCAGGCTGCCGCAGCGCGGGTCGGGCCCGCCGGGCAGCACCAGGTGCGCCAGGGCGGCCAGGTCCTCGCCGGAGCCCCAGCGCGGGAGGAAGGCGGGCAGCGGGACGGCTGCCCACACTTCTGCGTCGTCGTGGGAGAAGCGCCGCATGGGTGGGACCTGCCAGAACCGGGCGGGCTTTAATCCGAAGCTGCCCTCCTGCAATACAGGGACCACCGCCACCCCACACCCGGGCAGGGCCGCCTGTGGGTCAGGGACCAGGCCATGGGTCAGGGCAGCCTGGTTTGGAGCTGTGAGATTTGGGGCAAGTGACAGTCCCTTGGAGCCTCAGTGTTGCTGTCTGTAGCTTGGGTAGGTTGGGGAGAAGGCTCCTTGAGGAGAGTTCTGAGCAAAGAGAAAATAACACAGAGAACAGGGAACTTGCGGGCAAGGGCTGGGGTTCCCTGCCTGGGCCCACGGGCACAGATTCTGTGACCTTGGGCCAGCCCCTGGAGCCATAGAGGGCATGAGATGAGCTCCAAGAGGAAAGGCCTTGGGGAGGTCAGAATATCCTACCACCCACATACCACCCCCTGCCCTGTCCTTACCTGCAGGTACTGCATCTTGTCCTCCTGCAAGGGCTGCAGTGGGTAGAGCTGGGGCAGGCCCTCCTCCAGGGCAGAGATCTCATACTTGGCCATCCTATCCAGGGCCACAAAGTCATCTCCATAGCTGTAGTCGAGGGAACGCTCCAACACCAGGTCCTGGGGGATGCCACCTTCCAGGCTGGTCTCTGCAGGGTGGGGCAGAGGCTTAGGGCCATGGAAACTTGGGGGCATCTAGGAGGGAATTCCAGGGATCCTCCCCCAGACACACACAAGGCAGGGGCTGCTTAGTTGAAAAGGGAAGGGGTGGGGTCCTGGGTTCACATCCTAACTCTACCGCCCTTTAGCTGTGAGCCTGAGGAAGGCTCACACTGGGCCAATTTCCTCATCTAGGATAAGGGAGTGGGACCTGAGGTTACTGTGGGAGCCTGGGAAGACTAATATGTGTAAGGGCCTGGCAGTGCCTGGTACATAGCAAGGGCTCAGCTCAGGGCAGTATTGTTATTGCTGAGGGGAGACAGGACCTGGGTCTATAGGAGCCCCTGGCGCAGTTCACTGGGGACCCCTGAGGTTGGAGAGGTGAGCCTGGGAGCTCAGTGGGACACGTTTAGTCTGGTGTCCACAGGTCTTCCCTGTTAACCAGAACATTAGATTCACTGGAACCCTAGGGCAGCCAAGCCCTGTGGGAACCAGGCTTGGGTCCCTTAGGCATTCAGGTACACTTGGGAGTGATACAGGGGGTGTCTGGTGGTTGACAATGGGGTCACCTAAGGGCCATGGGAGGTCACCTAACAGCTGTTTTCCTGCTGACCCAGAGACCTCACCCCAGACACCACTCCACCCGGGGGCCAGTCTCAGGCCATTCTCACCATCGTCGGAGTCCTCATCATTGGCCATGAGGGCCACACACTTCTCCCAGACAGTCTTGAGGTCAGCCCGGTAGCGGTCACAGGCCCAGAGGAACACAGGCAGCAGCAGAGCCTGGGTCACGGAGCACCACAGCACACAGAGCACCATCCAGGGCGCTGAGGCGTCTGCCCGCAAGCTGCTGAAGCTCACCACCTGCGGGCACAGCACTCGGCCTGGCACCCCGCAGGGCCCCCATCACACAACTTCCCTCCCAGCCTTAGTTATCCCATCTGTGCAGCAGGTCCAACAACCCACCTCACAGAGGAGGAAAGAGCCAGAGCGTGGTGGTGGAAGGCCCTGTCCTCTGAAGGCCGCCTGGCTGCCAAGATGAACAATCATACCCTCAGTGTGTGTACAGCACTTCACAGTGTACCAGGCAGCACTGGGTCTTGCTCTGTTGCCCAGGCTGGAGTGCAGTGGCATCATCATAGCTCACTGCAGCTCAAACTCCTGGGCTCAAGGGATCCTCCTGCCTCAGCCTCCCGAGTAGCTGGAACTACAGGCATGCGCCACCGCGCCTGGCTTTCTATTTTTTTTTTTTTTAGAGATGGGGTCTCACTATGTTGCCCAGGCTGGTCTCAAATTCCTGGCCTCAAACGATCCTCCTGCCTCAGCCTCTCAAAGTGCTGGGATTACAGGCATGAGCCACTGTGCCCAGTGCCCCCTTTTTGAGATGAGGAAACTGAGGCTTGGAGAACCAGGTCTCAAGTCTATTCAGGGACCTTTCTGCCCCCACCCCCCACCCCAGCCAGTGGCCTCCTCGGCCCTGCCCCTACTCCAGGGCTCTAGAGCTCAGACCCCAAAGGAGATTCAAAGGGCACAGGTCCAGCCAGGCAGCTTTTGGGTCACTGCCCAGGGATCCCCTAATTCCTCCTTTCCCAGGAGAGCCCTCATTGCTCCACTCCCCCACCCAGAAACCCAGGTGACATTTAACGATTCCCACGGTAGAGCAGAAGTGTGCATGCTGCAGACATCATGTTGATTCTGCCATTTGTGAGCTGGGTGACTCTCAGAAAGCTCCTAAACCTTTCTGGGGCTTGGTTTCCCCATCTGTGAAATGGGCTAAGAACACCCAACACTATAGAGGGGGAGGTAAGGACTCCAGACTGTAACAGGCCAGAGGCATGGAGTGACTCTATAAACAGCACCCCCTTCCCCAACCTTAAGAGAAGCTGGGGTGGCCCCTGCCCTTCCCCCACTGCTGCCCCCACAGTGCTCTGTGGTTCTCAGCAGTTTTACAAGGCCCCTTCCCTCCGTCGGACCAGGGACGGGGACGCCAGGCCTCACTGTACACAGGAGGACGCTGTAGCCCGGCGGGGGCGTGCCAGGCCTGCTGGGCGTAGGGTAGCAGGTCAGCAGGGGCCACATCCTGAGCACATCTCCTGACTTGGAAGCTGCCACCCCTCCTCTCACCTTTCTGGAGCTTGTGTCCTGCAGTGACTCCAGGGATGCAGCCCTACCCTGCTGCTCAGACAAAGTCTCTCCAGCTGGTCCTTGCCCTTAGCCCCTCCCTGTCTCACTCCACAGACGGGGATGGGGGGCTGGGCTACTGAGTCCAGACTTCATTCTTGGGCCAGGCCCATCCCAGCCTCACTGAAAGGACCCCAGGCAGCCCCACTGGACCTTGGATCCTTGTCGGCAAGTCTGCTCTCAGACCAGCCCTTACCTTGACCTTACCCAGCCCTTAGGATCACGTGCAACTCCCCAAAAGACATTCAAGGCCCGCCCTGGTCTCCTGCTTCAGTGCCCCTACCTACCTGCACCGCCAAAGCTCTCTCTGTCCATCCTGGGACCTGGACCCAGCAGGAAGCCCGTGGGCATGTTATCCCACCTCTGTATCAAACGGGCCTCAGGTGAGGGGAGGAAACTTCTCTGCAGTGTGACAGAAAGACCCTGGGCTCTGCAGTCTCCTGATGTGGGTTCAAGCCCCACCACCGCAGCCCTGACTTTAGGCAGGTCGTTATACCTCTCTGAACCTTGGTTTCCAGATCTGTAAAATGGGGAGGATGATCACACTCATCTCAGAGGATTGGGTTTGAGGATTCAACCACCTAAAGCCTGGAGCATGTCCAGCCCCAGGGCTGTCCCAGAGCCCAAACTCTTCCACCTGACATTCTCACCCACCAGCACAGGGAAGCCCATGAGGCAGTCGTAGATGACAACTATAGTGGCCACGAGGCCCGTGATCTGCAGCGAAGTTTTGGTGGGCTCTGAGCCGTCAATGGAGGAGCGTCGCTTGCCCTGTGCGTCCTCCACCACGATGGTGGGTACAGTGAAGGCGCGGCGGTCAGTCCGGTGCCCCACCTGCACGGCCAGCGTCTGGAAGAGGGCGATGGCCGTGCAGACCACACCCATGGCCACGCTGCCACCCACCAGCAGCAGGAAGCAGACGCCAAAGCCCAGGCCGATCTCAGCCACGATGAAGCGGCAGCCGTGGGTGTAGAAGCGCTCACTCGTGTCATGCCAGCCGACGGCAGGCAGGGCCGAAAGGATGAAGGACACCATCCAGATGCCCATGACTGTATGCACGGCCTGCTTCTTGGCGTTGCTCAGCCTGGCACAGGGCAGGACGAACAGAGGGATCCAGTGTCACTCATAGGTCTCCCCAGGCCTCTGGAGACCTGCAGAGGATCCCAAACACCCCTGCACCCCCCTCCCCAGTAGTACATCACCATCACGGCACAACCATCGTTGTGGGGCCTTGTCCCTTGCATAGGAGATACTTGTGCACATTGTCACACATCCCTCTCCCAAGCATTTCCATGCTGGACACTTGAGTACACCAGGTACACCTACAGGTGTGTGCCTTCAGCAGCCCCTTGGGAGCCTCCGTGCCCTCCCCAGCACACTACAGGTGTGTCCACTCGTGTGTGTACACAGGTACACCAGGTATATCTCTGAGTTTGTGCCTGCTCTCTAAGAACACCAGACATCTGAGCACTCACCGGTAGTTGACAGGCCAGCGGACCATCCACATGCGGTGGTAGGAGAGGGAGGTGACAGAGAAGCAGGTGGCCAGAGTGAGCGTGTAGAAAGTGGACACAAAGACCTTGCAGAGGCCCTCGTTCCACTCATAGTCAGGGCGCTGCCGCCGCAGCTGCACCACGGCATAAGTGGCAATGGGCACCGCCACGTTGAGCATGTGGGTGGCCGCAAGTGTGCACAGCAGGAACTCCAATGGCTTCCACTTCTTCTGCTTGGCACCAACGCTGAGGATGCCCCAGGCATTGGCCAGCAGGGAGAGGGCCCCGCACGCCAGCCAGCCCACCGCACTGCCAGGCAGCCGCCGCTCCTCACTCATGGTGCAGGCCGGAGCTGGCGGGCGGCTGGGGCATCCTCCCTGGAGCCAGGCCTTGGCACAGAGCAGCGGCCCTCACTCTCGGTGGCTCAGGGACACCAGGGACCACAAGCATCTGTAGGGGTGGGGGCAATGAGTGCTCAGTGACTGCCCCTCTGGCTATAGCATTGGACCTCTTGGGGCCCCTGTAGTAAGAGACAGGGAGTGCTATGGTCAGAGTGTCCCCCTCCAAAACTCATGTTGAAATTTATCGCCATTGTAACAGTATTAAGAGGTGGGACCTGTAAGAGGTGACTAGGCCATGAGGGTTCCTCCCTCATGGGTAGATTTAATGTCTTTAAAAAGGGGCTTTTGGGAGTGGGTTCTCTCTCTGGGCTCTTCCATTCTTCTGCCACGTGAGCAACAGTGTTCCTCCCCTCTGGAGATGCAGAGTTCAAGGCACCACCTTGGAAGCAGAGACCAGGC
Source organism: Daubentonia madagascariensis (assembly GCA_023783475.1). NCBI lineage: Eukaryota > Metazoa > Chordata > Mammalia > Primates > Daubentoniidae > Daubentonia > Daubentonia madagascariensis. The sequence continues at coordinate 8,664,699 of JAKFHU010001557.1, read as the reverse complement.
CCTGCCAGCACCTTGATCTTGGACCTCCCAGCCTCCAGAATGGTGAGAAATAAGTTTCTGTTCTTTATAAATTACTCAGGTATTCTGTTACAGCAGCACAAATGACTAAGACAAGGGAGGGTCTCACCAGGCTGCTACCCCCTCCTCTCCACCCCCTGCCATGTCCCTGGCACCAAGGGGATTGTATACAGAGGTGTCCAATAAGTGCACATTCCCTCACTTCTACCCACTCCTGGTCAAAGCTTGGAATCTGGGCTTCCTTCCAGGTCACCTGCCATCCCAGGCTGGGCCCAGATGGCACTCTACCCCACGTGTCCTGGCCCCATCCCAGAACAAGCCCTCTTGCCATCAAATGTTCCAAAATTCTCAAACAGCCCAAGCCAGGCCTCCCCAGTGGACATCTCAGGGACTTGCTTCAATCCATTCCACTTCACTTGGCCAAACGAGGATGTGCCTGGCAGGACTATGTCTCCTAAACCTCCCTGTCCCTCTCCTGAGCCCCATCTGACCTATGAAAAGGGGGGAGCTGGTCACCACTCTCATGCCCACCTGAGAGGAGGCAGTGTGCTTTGTCAGCCCCCAGTTGGCCTTCCACAGCTGGGACCCCAGGCTGGGATTAAAGCTCCAGCACAGTAGCTGTGTGGCTCGGAGAAGGTCCTCCTCTAACGGGGACTGTAATGCTTCTTCCACAGGGAGGCTGGGGTGGACAGATGCCACACCTCTAAAGTTCTAGGCCTAGGTCTCACACACAGTGGATGCTCTGGGGTGGTGGTCAGTATCATGCCCTGGACAGCTTGGGCAGCATGGGCCTGGGGACAGCCCAGAGATCACACCTGAACCCTGAGGAGGAACTACCAACTGCCTTTGGTTGTGAGCCAGAGACATAGGACACTGGGTAGGAAGCAGGTGTTGGGGAGGTGCCCTGTCCTGCCAGAGGTCTGGGCAGTGACTCACTCCCTCCCCCTCCCCAGCCCAACGTCCCTCTGCGTCCCTCTGCTTACACGCACTCGGCCCTTCTCACCTGGGCCATATAATCTCATCTGCTGTGTTCTCACGCCCACAGTACTTATGGACGTTTACTGTACCAGATGCAGCCACAGGACCCCTGTGGAGGGATTATCTGCAGCTTGGATGGAGAGGCCACCACAGCCTTAGCCAAGGCCCCTGGCTCTCAGGCAGCAAAAGCAATGCTGTCCTGGCCAGCTGGTGGGCGCCCCTGCCTGCCTTGTCCGGGCTTCTTTTGGTCTGTCTGAAGCCCGACTCTGCCTGGACATTCAGGGACCCCTGAGGGATGTGTCTCATTCATCTTTGTGCCCCTGCCCTAAACCTGCCCAGATCCCTGACCCAGGGAAGGAGTCTAGTTGGGATGACCTCAGGGCCCCTTAGTGGCCTCCTGGCTGGGGGACTGCTGTGGCCAGAGAAATTCCTTCTCAAACATTTATTAGATTTCTGCTTGTAGAGTAGCCTCCTCTTCCCCATCCCAGACCCAGTGTGGGAGGTGTCGCAGCCCCATTGAACTGTCCACCGGCCATTCATGTGTCCAGCAAACCTCCCTAACTGCAGTGTAGAGGCCACATGGTATGGGAGAAAGAGTGTGGACTCGACTGAGGCTGCTGGACTCCAACTCCAACTCCAGCTCCCCAGCTAGTTACCTGACTCTTCTGTGCCTCAGTTTTCTCATCTGTAAACTGGACATGACATCTACCTTGAAAAGTGTTGTGGGTAGTTAATGAACTATGCCAGGAAAAGTGCTTAGAATGGAGCTGGGCATGCAGTAAGTGCTCAATAAATGCTTGCCATCTACATGTCTATCTTAAAGCCCTCCCAGCTCACTGAGCTATGCTGTCTCTTAAGGGCCAAGACACTGGGCTTGGAGGTGTGGGTTAGCCTCAGACCTGCAGGCGGATACATATTCACCAGGACCAGGACTTGGGACAGGGCTGCCTACAGTCTTTGGGGTGCCTGGCAGGCAGCTGGGGGTTCAGAGCAGAGTGTGGCTAAGTGCTGTGGGCAGAGCTGTAGACATCAATTTTCTTGGCAGTATCAGATGGGAAACTGGATCCAGCATGCACCTGGTGGGCCAGTGTCGCTTTCTACCTGCAGTGGGCCACCTTGGCCATCAGACTGGGAGGCCCAACATGCTCTGTCTGACCCCTGTGACCACGGCCCAGTCCTGTCCATCCTGTGCACGTGATGACGACTGGTGTGGGGTGGTGAAGAAGGTGCCATGAGCTGCCACCAGCACAACCCTTCACAGTGCCAGTTCTTCCCCTCATCTAGCCTAATACTGCCTTGCTGCAGGGAAAGGCTCTTGGGTCTGTGGGTAGGGAAATGTGCCCCATGGGTAAGGAAGGAATCATCCTCCTGGAAATGAGCATACTCCTCCCAGTTAGTGTCCCCAGCAATTCTGTGTCATGGATACCACTGTCATCCTCATTTTAAAGATAATCTAGCAGAGGCAGACAGAGGTAAAACCATTTTCCCACGCCATTACGTGCCTGAGCCAGGATCCAAAGTACTTCCCTGACATCCAAGTGCTAGACTTTCAACCTAAAATGTTTGGCAAAAGGGCACTTTTTGTCCTTAGAGCTGAGGTCTTTCTCAGCCTCCTGTTCCTGCAGGGCAAGTCCTACTGTCCCCACACGGAAGATAGGAACAATGTGGCTTGAAGCTCAGGACAATACCAAGAGGAAAGTGTCAGAGCTGGGTTTGGGGCCCAGCACTCCTGAGCACTGTGGTCCTGGGATCCAGGAGGAATGTCCCTGGGGGTGACGGTGGGGGGTGGATATCAGGTCTTCAAGTGCAGAGTGACAGGGTGTTGTCCCCCTGCTTGGGTTGGTGACCACAGACCCGCCGATCACACATCCACTGTTCATTCTTCACAGGGAGCAGCGGCCACTACGGGTCAGACCCCATGCTGGGCTCCCAGCGTTGTGGTCCTTTGCTGGAAAGTTTCTCCCCCATTGAACTCAAAGCATCCAGCAGCATTTCAGGATAGAGCTTCCCGCCTCCCCGCCTGGAAGCCGACGCTCGCCGGCCCTATTGCAGGGCAGACTGCAGGTGCGACCGGCCCGGGACCCACCCGAGCCACGAAGAATCCCTCCACAGGGTCTGAGGGCGGGGCCAGGGCGTGACGTCAAGGCCCCGAGCCAATGAGGCCGCGCGGCCCCGGGGCTCTATTGCGCAACAAAGAGAGCCCAGAACTTGAAAGGATTCCCCGGGCTCCGGCCGCGCCCGCTGGCTCGCGCCGGCCTGCGCCCGGGGCTGCCGCCCCCACGCTGCTCTCTGCCCGTGCGGCCGCGGGTCGGTCCCGCAGGGCCCGGCCTGGCCGCCGCCCAGGGTGGCACGCGCAAGGCCAGGCCTCTGCGTCTGCGGCACGCCCCCCACCCCGCGGTCCCGAGTCCCCGGGGTTTCGACCCCACCCCCGCCCCGGTCCCGAACCTGCGCGCTCCCGCCTGCGGGTCCCCAGTGGGTCCCCCTAATGCAGCCCAACCCCGAGGGCGCGTCCGAGTGATAGCCTGGGGAGCCAACTGCCGGCGGGATTGTGGCCCACCGAGCACCCTCCAGGTTGCTCTGGACAGGGGCGGGCCCGGGACCCCCAGATCGGCCCCCTCCGCGACCCTGGGGGCGGCGTTGCCAGGCCTGGAGGCGGGGAGGCGGGCGGAGGGAGGAGCTGGCCCGGGGGAAGTTACCCTGAAGGTCCCCAAGTTGCGGGGTGCCAGCCCTAAGCGCTGCTCGCGGCCCCTCGGACAGACCCCGCGACCAACAGAGCGCGGACGCCCCCTCCCTGCCGAGTCCTCCCGCCAGGGTCCTCCCGCCCGGCAGCCCCCGGGCCAGGGCGGCGGCGCTCACCCTGCATTCGGGCGCCCGGGGCTCCTGCTCGCTGCTCCCGCCTCCGGCTCCGGCTGCGGCTCCCGCGACCGGCCGCCGAGGGCCGCGGGGGTGGCTGGCGGCAGGCGGCCCCGGCCGAGCGCCGGCCGCCGAGGGCCGCTGGGCTCGGCCCCGCCGCCCCTCCCTCCCTCCTTCCTTCCCTCCCGCCGTCCCTCTCCCGCCGCTCGGCTGCGGCGCTCGGGCGGCCGGGGGCGGGGGGCGGGCAGGGCGCATGTCTCCACCCGGCGCCTCCGCCCCGCCCCCGCCCGCTCGGCGACGCGGCCCGCAGCCGCAGCCGTCGGTCTGTCTGCCTGTCTGCCTGTCTGTCCGTCTGCAGCCCCCTCCGCCCCTCCCGCCCGCCACCTCCCACGCCGCGGCCCCTCGCTTCCGTCTTGGGCCGGTCCACACTCCTGATGCCGCCTGGGGAAGACCCAGGCCCGGAGCTCTGGGGCGTCGCGGCCCGAGGCAGCTGGGACAGGAAAGGAGAGTGAGGACCTGGGGCTGGGGGTGGGGGGCTCCAGAAGGCCTTCCCGGAGGAAGCCACATCTAAGATGAGCGACTGGGGCGGGGCGGGGAGAGGACGTGGGGCCTGAGGATCAGCGGCTTCTAGGAACTGGACTTCAGTCAGGAGCTGGGGCAGGGAGAGGCAAGGTTGAGCCAGCAAAGGATTCAAACTTCTGCTTGGGCCCTGGGGTCCACCGAGGGAATAAAGTGAGTGGACCACGGGGCTGCCTAGTGGTTGTCCCTCCCCCACGGGTTCAGAAATGTTCTCTCTGAAGCTCTGACCACACCAGGCAGCTGGGAGAGGCCAGGGTCTGCAGCCCAGAACCCCGAACCACTCCCCCTCCTAACCTCCGGAGCCTCCCCTCCCATTACACTCCTAGTAGGGCACAGGCTTCCAACCATAGACTGGGGAGACCCTCCAGCCCCTTGATGGGGACCTCTGAAGGCATGAGAAAGTGCCACTCGCATCTTGGCCTCCCTTCCAGGTGGAGGATCTCACCTGTCTCTTCTAGAAAGTCCCTGACCCCACACACAGTGGGCATAAGGCCTTTGGGGCCACTCAGGGCTGCTCTGGCACAGCCCTTCTTTCTCCTGCGTCAGAGAAGCATCCCTGGGTAGGCAGCCTGTGTCTGGGGGAAGGTGGGCACCTGACCAGGACGAGACCCAAACAGCTGTTTGGCGCTTGCCTGGACTGGGCAGGGCTGCCTGTAGTACTCCATAGCCTGGCTCCTGCACCCACCTAAACCGTCCCCACCCCCCAGCTCCCTGAGCAGCTTTGAGGGGCCCCAGAGTGGCCTTAGAGTCAGTCCTATAAGGCAAAAATAAAAATGTTTGTAAAGAAAGGTTCCACAATAATATAGGGGGCTGGGGAAGGGGGGAACCAGGGCCACGACCACTCTCATGTTCCCTGCAGCTTCTAGGGTGGTAAGGGCCCTCAGCACCCCAAGAGCCCTCTGTGGACAGGCCAGCTCCCTGCACAGGCAGCCCTTGTTAGGCCACCAGCAGTGGGAGGCTGACAGAGGGTGGCTGTAATCTAGTGTGGCATTTCTACGGCAAGGTCACAGGTGATTTGGCCACCGAGAGCCATGCTGCTGCCCCGCTTGCAGAGGGCAGCCTGCCCCAGGCCTGTGGCCCCAATCTCCCTCCCCACCATCCCGGCTCACCCACTGCTGCCTGTCACAGTGCCTCTGTCAGTCAGTGCCTCTGCCTTGGCCTCAGCTGGCTCTGGGGAAGGGGCAGCCTGGTGCTAAGTGCTTCACAAACTTGGGTGGGTAGTTTTTAGGTACCGGGGGTTTGCCTAAAGCCACGTGGATGAGTGGCTAAGCCAGGACTGAATTAGGGACTCTGATGCCAGGGCCCACCTTCTTATGAAGGATGTAGAGGTTTTGGGGACCTGCCCCCCTCAGTGAGCCCCTGGGCTCAGGCACTGCTGGGTATGCATGGCCGGCCAGCTCTGGCTTCACAGACCTTGGCTTGACTGGCCTGGGCTGGCCAATTGTTCGCTCCAAAGGGCAGCCTCCTCATCATGCTGAGCCCAGGGCACCACCTTGACATGGGTCATGGGTGGAGCTGGGGGCCCTAGGGAGCCGAGGGGCAGGGTGGGGTGGCTGTGGCTTCATGTGGCTGGGTTTGTTCCCTCCCCCTGCTCCCAGGCCGGAAATAACCCCGTCAGCCGGGACTGGGGCCTGAGACAGATTCCGAAGCTCTTGGCGGGTGTTTCTGCACATCTGGAGCCGAGTTCTCTCTTCTGGGGCCCGAGGGAGCCTTGTGCGAGGCTGCAGCTGTTGTCGGGCTGGTCTTCTCTAGGCGGCAGGACAGATGTTCTGGCTTCGGGACGAGCCTGTCGGGAACATTCTCCCAGGCACCACCTCTGCATGTGCTTGGTGGAGGGGCCTTTCTCAGCCATGGATGTGGGTGGGGTCCTGGCCCCTGCAGTGGCCTTGGCTGCTAATCTGCCCTGGGCTGCTGGACCAGATGCCCACGTAAACCCATATACACAGGTGCCCACACACCACACACACAGATACTCAGTGACAGATACATTGCCAGTTGACACACGTATGCACAGTGACACAGATATGCACACACACAGGTTCACACCAATAGCACTGACACACACACACACACACCCCCCATTCCTGAGACCCCCTCCCACACTCATCCCAATAACTTCCAGCCATTCTGGTGGAGTTTCCACATCAGGCACAGGGGCTTGGGCTCCAGCCAGAGTGTCTGGGCAATTTCTGATGAGAGGCTGGGGCCAGGGAGCTTCCACATGTCCTCAGGCCAGGCCATGTTTGGCTCTTCCCACACATCACCTCCCTGAGGCCTCGGGAGCACCTGCACAAGGCACACAGTGGGGAAGCGGGTGCCCCGAGTCCACACCCTCCCAGGGTCTAGGCTGCCTCTGAGGTCCAGGAAGCAGGGTGGGGTCTCTGGGGCTAGGATGCGGTACCAGGGCCCCAGGGGAAATGGGCATTCTCTCCAGCCGGCCAGTCATCAGCCAGACATGAACCAGTGCGACTGCGTCTGAGGTTCTGGGGTACATGCAGGAAGGGTGGGGCCCAGGACGGCAGTGAGCTCACGGGAATGGAGGGCTGACGCTGCATGCGGGAGCCCCCACACCCTCACATCCCATGCCCAGTGGAAAAGCAGCCCCCCCAAGACAAACGACTACCCAGGACACATGGGTCCAGCCAAACAGCAGTTTTATTAGTGGTGCTGGATTCTTCACATACCTTACAGTGTGCTCGGAAGTATTCCCTAGAGTTTTCATGGAATGCCTCCCGGCATTTGGGACAATACTGTGTAGGATTTACACTGGAATGATATCAATAAAGCTTTGGTGTGTAGGTTTTCAGGAGAGAGTATAGGTTAACACTGCGATGCAAATACTTCACACAACACCAGCTCTCAATGTGAATTGGGTTTTTGGCCAAGGGGGTAACTTCTAAGTGACAGGACATCGGGTCTGTTGCCACAGCTCCTTGAGGCCTGGCGGCAGGAGGAGGGGACTAGGGCTGAGGCTCTGCTTGGCCCTGTCGCTTTGCCTTCATCTGCAGGTACCGCCCTTTGCCTTCCTCAAAGCGCTTCTTCTCGTCCTCGGTCTCAGGCTGTGAACCACACACAGAAACAGGCAGGTTAGAGACACTGCAGAACTGTGATGTGTCACCCTTAGAGCTAGCTGCCCCCACCTGTGGATCTGCACTCCCCAAGAGGGTGCAGAGGATCCCACCGAGCTCTGCTGGCCTCATGTCCCATCTTCCTGTAGGGCCCATCTGCTAGGGAGGGAACACGGAGGGCATGGTGGGCTCAGGAACAGTAAACGGGTTGCTGAGCGCTGTGGTCATCCCACATTGCCTTTCACAGTGGCTGGAATTCCAAGCCCACCCAGTGTCTCTTTGATAATGAACTTTGGTTGAAAATGTACTCGATAATGAACCGTGGGAAGAAGGTCTAAAGCTAGAGGTAAGTATGAGTGGAGGGAAAGGAAGAGGGACCCTGCCAGGGGACCCCGCATTTGCTCCACTCCCAGGGAATGCCAGCTGTTTCTGGGTTTTGCCCCAAAGGGAAGTAGGGGGATGCTGTGTTGGCTGTGACCTTGAGAAGGCAAGTGCTCTGAGCCAGGAGCAATACTGCCTGCTTTGTGGGAAGGGAGCTCCATCACCACACCCTGGGCTGTGCAGACAATCAGGAAGCGGTGCTGGGATCCAAGGCACCCCTTCTCATTGCTGTTGAAGCAGCTGGGTCCCCATATTCAGGGGGCAGAACCAACTGACCAGCCTGGATTTAGCCAAAGACTGGGTATTGCCCAGCATGGCCCGAGTTCATGACTGCTGACCTGTCGGGATGTGAACGGCACCCCTTTCACTCTCAGAGTGGCCTGGCTTGGTGACTAAGTCTTGTGGCCCCTGGGCAGATGCTGCCCCAGAAGCAGTAGGTAGTCACTTCGGAGGCCCCATCTGTCCCAGTGCAAAGTTCTGTCTGGTCCCACCCTGGCTGGGAATTCAGGTTTAATGGGCTGTGCTAATCCCTTTGGGACAACATTTCGTTGAGACATTTTGAGGGTGTATGAAAGCCCAAAAATGGGGCAGTTGCCCTTCATCCACAATGACACCAAACTCCAGCAGCTATTTTTAGGCCTAAGTGTTTTATAGACAAATGGTGTATTGGCAAAAGAGAGAACAACCAGCCAGAGGATGTAATGTCAAGTTATACCCAATATTTCCTCCCCATCAGCTTTCTCTAAAATTGTTCTCTAAATGTCACCAGGTGTAAACTGTCCAAACCTTGCCGGCCTGGAGCCAACGGAACATTCGGGATTTTAAAGAAACAGGATGCTGCTCCTTACATTGGTTCTGGTTCTCGTTTGAAGAGTCCTCAGTGCACACAGGAAAAGTGGTGGCTTTTCCAAGACACTTTATTAAAGAATCCCTCCTGCTGTTCTGGTTTAATCTCTGGCTGACTTTTTTAAAAATAAAATTTGAGGCTATACAATGTGACCTGAAATAGCCCAGGGAAAATAAAATGTCCTTTCTCAGTTTCAGCAGCAGTTCTAAGGGGGCAAGACCCCTGGGCTTCCTGGGGGCTGGGGGGCTCAGAGCCAAGCCCCTGCTGCTGCTGGGGGCCCCCAGGAAGCCATGGCCACATCCTGCTGGGTACAGCAGAAGGTTTCTGTGCACAGCCAGGCAGGATGGGCTGGATCGGGCTTCTCAAACTTTCATGCACATACGAATCATCTCAGGAGCTTGTAAATGCAGATTCTGATCCAGTGCGTCTGGGAGTCGGGGCTAAGATGCATTTCTAACAAGCTCCAGACTGACGTGATGCTGCTGGCCCATGGACCACACTTTGCATGGCAGGGCCCTGCCCCAGTGGGGGACATGAGAGGTGGCCAAGAATACAAGGTCAAGGCCAACAGGCTAGGACAGAAGGAGCTTTTTCTTCTCCCTCCCCTTCCCCACGGAACTTGCTTGGTGTTGGGGAGGAAAACAAGCAGCTCCCATCCACCTACAGTGGCCAACAAAGGAGCAGTGGCCCACAACCCGGCCTCCTGCCTACCTCGAAGACGACCTTAAGGCGGGTAGAGCAAACACTGTGGAGTGAGTGTGGGGTCCCAGAGCTGGGAAACGGGGAGTCAGGGCCTGGTGGGGCTGGGTGCTGGGTTGTGCTGGCTTTAGAGTGACTGCGGCCCTGGGAGACAGCCCAGGGCTGAGAGCAGGAGAGCCAAAGAAGGGGGTGCCAAGGTTCCTCCCAGTCAGAAAGCCTGGCCCCTCTCTGCTGGGGGCCCTCCCTCTAGCTGGTGGAGTATCTACCCCCAGGGAGATGAAAGAACAAGGGGCTTGGAAAGAAAAAGAACCTTCAAAAGGAAAAGTGTGTGAGCCTGGCTCAGGAAAGGCAGCCGGACGGAGAGGGGAGCCCTCTGCCCAGTCCATCGGAGCTGGGTCCTGCCTGATATGAGGAGACCTCCTAGGAACACACAGACATGGGTGACTAGCAAAGAACTTGGCCTCCAAGTGCCTGGGTCACCAGCCAAGTGCTGTCAGGGCCAGAGGGGCTGGAGGGCCAAGGGAGAGGTGGCAAATGGCTCTACGGAGCTGACGCTATCATGGGTGCCCTGACAGCCAGCTGGGCCCAGGAGACGCTTGCCCATCTGTGTCTGTGGATTCCCGTGGGCTCTCCATCCAGGTACCACCCCACTGGCATTATCATTGCAGTCACAACCTGCAGCAGGGGCGGGGGTCTTGGTGGGCTCTAGGTCTCCCCTGGCCTCTATTTCCCCAACTCTAGTGGGAAATGAATCCTTTCTGGTGGTCTGTGGCCAGATAGGTTTGGGAGCCTGCACACAAAATGGCCTCTCACAGTAAACAATCACACTGGAATCAAGGTTCTGAAAATCTCAAAGTACGATAAATCTGTTTAACTTTGTTTAATTCAGGCATTCCCAAACTGCGTTGAGCAGGGACCCCCTTTCCTAAGGAACCCCACTACTATCTTGGGGTTGGCTAAATGGTAACTGGTACCCATATTCTTGTGCCAAAAGCATGCCACATGTGCCCTCAAAGCTGGTCTTGACAGCCTTGGATGGAACCTGTGTCCAAGCTCTGCTGGCCTCCAGAATGGGCTGCTTCAGTCACAGGCCAGTAGCGTGGAGCCAGGGTGCAGGCTTGCCCACCTCAGGACCCCACCGTATTGCATGCTCTTCCTGGAGCAGCCTCTTTGTTCTGCCCAGAAACCGGCCTGGCTCCCCTCCTGGCTCACCACTTACTAGTCTTGTGGCTGCACACAATTCACCTACATTCCTCTTCTGTAGCACGGGCCAGTGCCCACCTCACATGATAAAATGTCCTAAAATGGACTGTGGTGATGGATGCCCAAACCTGTGAATATTCTAAAAACCACTGAATTATATTCTTGAAATGGGTGAACTGCACCGTATGTAACTACATCTTAATAAAGCTGTTAGAAAACAAAACTGCTACAGAGGTGTGAACTCCCTCTTATGTAGTTTACAGAAAGTAAAAAGGGAAAGGTTTGGCATGGCAGGTGCCCCCACCCAAATCCTGGTTGCATGAAGGGGCAGTGGGGCAGAGGAAACGCTCACTGGATTAAAACCACTTTCTCTGCTGCAGCAACCAAGCCTCGATTCGTTCAGTCGACCCATGGGCAGGGAGCACCCCCACATGCTGCTGGGCACTGGAACCCTGTCCTGGGGAAGCTGATGTTCCAGCTGACAACACACAGAAGGTACCTAGGGTTATCCACCACCTGATCAGACTCACCACCTGGCAGGGCCAGGCCTCATCACCAGGATGGCCGCCCCAGGGGACTGACACAGGGCAGCACTCATCAGACAGCCTGCCTGGCTCTGCCACAGAATAATGGTGGACTCTCGGGCAAGTTCCTTATCACCCTGCACTTCAGTTTCCTCATCTGTAAAATGGGGAGAAGAGTCCATCCTCCCACCTTTGTGGAGGTGAGGAGCAGGTGAGGCCCCAGCCAGCGCCCCAGCGGGAGGGCCTCAATGGATGCTGGCTGCCATTAGCAGCAAATGACCTGCTATGGGGGTGGAGGGGTCAACTGCATGACCTTATGGGTCTCTTCTGCTATGGTCTGAATGCTTGTGCCACCTAAATACACATGCTGAAATCCCCATCACCAAAATCAGGGTATTTGGAGGTGAGTAGGTCACGGGGGTGGAACCTCCTGAATGGGGTCGCTGCCCTTATTAAAAGAGGCTGAGAGAGACCCCTTACTCCTTCGACCACGTGAGGATACAATGAGAAGACACCATCTGTGAACCAGGAAGGGGCCCTCAGCAGATACCAAATCTGTCACCACCTTGACCTTGGACTTCCCACCCTCCAGAACTATGAGAAATAAGTTTCTGTTGTTTATAAGCCATCTGGTTTATGGCACTTTGTGATAGCAGCATGAATGGTCTGAGACACCTTCTCATTCCAGGCTCCAGGGGGCTGGGATTCTTGGTGACTTTCTAGCACAACAGGAATGACACGTGTGTAAGCAAGAGCCTGACCCTGGGGCCGGTCGGTGGTTCTCTGGCAACTGTGAGGAGGAAGACCAAGCCTCCAGGCCGGGCCTCTGCAGGGCAAGGAGCTGCCCAGGTCCACTCCCTGGAGGCCAGTCCACTGTAAGAATAGGCCAAGGACACGTTTAACAGAGACCTTATCTTTTAGAGACACACATTGAAACACTTGGAGGCAACCATGCAATGTCTGAGATTTGCTTTAAAATAACCTGGGGGCGGGGAGGGGAAGAGGTGGTCAGGGCTACAGATGAACAGGATTGGCCCTGAGTTGACAACTACCCAGAAATCCTTCTTCTTTTTACTTTTGCATATATTTGAATTTTTCCATAATTAAAAAGAAAAAAAAAACCCCAACTAGACTTATGATGGCAGCTGCAGATTTAGGAAACCCAGCCCCTCCTCCCTGCCCAGGGCACAAATGATCTCCAGGCCCCAAACAGGCTCAGGCTTTACCAGTGGTGGGCTGTGGGCAATGCTGAGGGACAGATGTCCAGTGCCCTGTTTATGTACAGACTTCAGCTCAGGAGCGATTTTAACACCTAACCCCTCCTCCAGGCGTGCTAAGAGCTAACTCAGGACAATACATGAAACACTAGTCCAATCCACAGGTGTGAGCTGGGACCCAGTCCCCACACACGCAAGATGGCCCTGCCCACAGGGTGATGTGCAAAAGAGCCGAAAACCTCCAGGGCCTCGGACAGCCCAGCCCTCACCCCTGCCATATCACTCCCAGCATTGGAGTCATGAATCTCTTAACAACCTGATGCTGAGGCTAAATCTGGCCTTCATGATCACCTGCCAGTGGAATATGTGCAACTGCCCACAGCTCTCGACACCTTCACCAGAAATGCGACCACAGCCCTCCAGTTGCCCCAGTGAGCCTTCCACAGCACCTGAGGATGTCGAGGGCCCACGAACTCTGGGCCTGCAGGAAGTGTGGCAGGGCAGAGCCTTCTCTCCCTCTGCCCCCACAGGGGCTGTGCACGTGGGGTAAACTCGGGGTTGGACTAGGGCGATGAGGGGATGTTCTCTGGGCAACCAGCTCTCAGGGAGCGGCAGGCATCAAGGGAGTCCTTCCGCACGCCAGGCCCTGCTCCAAGCACATTAGAGTCATCACAACAACCCGAGAAGAAGCATCAAGATTATTATTGGTCCCCTCTTACCCATGAGGAAGTGAAGCAGAGAGAGGCTCAGCAACTTGCCCAAAGTGACAGAGAAGGTAAGCAGCACTTCACCTGTCCTCCAGGTCACTCTATGCTGAGAGGCTTTCAGGGCTGGGACCCACCAGCAGGAAGTGGGAAAGCTCCAGGGTCTTCATGGTGCACTGGAAAGGCGGGAGCCCAACTGGACCTGAAGCTGCCTAGCTGCCACGGAGGGGACACACAGGGCAGTACAGCCACCAGGTGAAGACAACCTCTCTGCTGGTGCAGCCTCAGAGCTAGGCGCCTCCTACGGAGCTGCAGGAGCTCTAGTCGAGAAGAACAAAGACCACGTCTTCCATCTGGCCCAGGCTCCAGCCCATGCAGCTCCTGGGGCAGTGAAGGGAACATGCATGGCTGCCAGGGCCCAGGTTTACACGACAATGCCTGGCACCAGGATGTCCTCCAGATCTCCAGTGATGTCAACAAGGATGCTGAAACTGCTGCACACTTAGGGAGAGTGGGACGGAGGCATCACCCCGCGCTTCCTCCCCAAGCACACAAAGAATACTCCTCTAGGCAGGACTCTAGGAGTGGGGTCAGGAGTATTGGAGCAAGGTGCTGAGGCGCACGCCACGAGGGGGTGCTGGCTCTCAGGTCATGCATGCGTTGGGTGGTGACCTCCCCTTGTCCCAGACTGGGCCCTCGAGTACAGCTGTGGTGACGCAGCCTAGCAGAGCTTCCCAAGCTGTGCCTCCCCAAGCCAGGGACCCACCCCCCACCACATTATCCCAATCAAGTGCACCAAAGGTTCTGGATGCTTCTCCCACCTGGTCAGTCACGCGTGACCCGAGAAGTGCACAGGGCAAAGTGCAGACCATTCTAGGGGTCAACTCAGGGGGAGGGAGAGGTCAGTGCCCCGCCCTGGCCTTGAGGCTACTCTGATGTGTCTCCGACAACGTTCACAGTGAGCTCGTCAGCCAGCACCTGCCCCCAAAGCTAATGCTGCCCAATGACGGATGTGCGGGAGGTCGGCCAGCTGAGCCTGGGAGCCCGGCTGACGGCCCATCACTCTTCTCCTATCTCCGGGGATGGTGCCCTGCACTGAATGTTCTGGGTTGAGAGCCATGTTCTGCCCCTTCAGCCTCAACATCACATTGGGCACCCACCCTATGGGCACTGCCACCCCAAGATGCAGACAGCCTTCCTCCCCTAGTTCCCAGGAGGGGTGTCCTTCCAGGCAGAAGTTTATCAAGAAGATAGTCAAGGGCAGGGAGGTCCCAGGTGGCCAAGGACCCTCGACTGCCCTCGGGAGTACCGGGACAGAGGGAAGGAGGCAGGGCAATGTCTCCGCTCCACGTGGCGGCAGGGTCACCGGCCTGCTGCTGGGGGGCACACGGCTCTCCTATCTGCGTGTCAAAGGGGCCACCACGTCCCTGCTAGGTGGGGAGCTGACGGAACAGGACAGATGGCTCCCCACACACGGCCCCCGCCCACGACCCAGCTGCCGCCCCGCTTCCTTGCAGCCGTCTCCCTCCATCTGGCAAAATAAATAAACACATAAGTTGTTGGCTGCTGCTGTTTTTAATGGAGAGCTTGGAGTGGGGGAAGGAAAGGGCCCCTCCACAGAAGTCAGGGGTTCTTTCCCAGTACTTGCGGCTGCTGGCGGGGGAGGGGCTGCGCGCCAGGATCACCCACTTGGGCCCTGGGCAGGCTCCTCCCAAGCCTCTGGGGGCTCCCGTGCCTGCGCCAGAGAGAAAAGAAGTGGCAGAGGGCATTGCGCATCTTGCGGGCACCTGCCTGGTGGAAGGCATGGTGGTGGGTGGTGAGGAGCAGGACTGTGGGTCCCACAGGCCCGGCTGTATGGCCTCGGGCACACTGCCCACCTTCCCAGGGCCAGGTCTCCCCAACCCCAGGAAACAGGGACTCAATGAAGTTATAGCAAAGTGTGTCCTGTGGCACCTGGCAGCTCTATCACATGTACACACGTATGCGTGTGTACATGCGTGTGTGCACGAGTGTCTGTGGGGTGATCCTGTTGTCCTCACAAACAACCTCAGCGGCCAAGTGCACTCCTGGGGCCTGGTGGCTGCTCCAAGGACACACCCTACTGCTGTGTGTCTGCCACTGCCCTGGGGAGAGGGCCAGATGGCCTGGAGTTGTCCTAAGCCAGCAGGGCCTGTGAGGACACAGGGGTGAGGAAGGCCCCAGAGCAGCAGGTGGAAAGTGCCCTCACTCCTTGAGGCTCAGCACCTGAGCCACTGCCTGGGGCTGTGTTTTTCCTTCCTCCCCTCGGCACTTCCTGCCAAGCGCTGTCTTCTGGGCGCTCTTCCACTGCAGGGGAAGCCTGTGGCTTTCAAAGCCTAATGCTGCAAACCAAATGTTTTCCATTTTGCATTTTCTATGCTTTGAGAACACACGTTTGGAACGTGGCATGGAGGACAAGTGACTAAGTTCTACCCTCAGTAAAATCAATAGCTTGTCCTTTTTGTAATTAACGGATGTCTGGTGCAAAGAGGATTTCCAGTGGTGATAAAACAACTTGTAAGCCTGAGGGACACAGATCTTCTTAATTAGAAAGCCACGTGGTGTGCCCTCTCCCATGTAATACCAGACAAGAGGGGTCTTGGGACAATTACAAAAGCAATTAAAACATCTTCTGATTACTGGGGCCTGGTGAGGGGCACCGTGTGTGAAGAGGACTGTCAGGCCAGGCAAGTGTGAGCTCGGCACCAGGACCCACTCGCCCCACAAGCAACTGTGTCCCCAGAGACCAGCTCCACTGGGGACCTGAACCTCAGTGAGCCCATCCACCAAGGCCTGCTCCCAGGAGCTGCACGCCTGGGTTAATTAATTCTGCTGTACCACCCGGGACTCACCCACAGCCTCCAATGGGAAGCAGCCGGAAGGCTCAAATGATGAGATCGTTGAGGAGAGTCATAAACACCCTCTCCAGGGGCTCCCCTCACTGACAACACTGGCTCAGACCCTGAAGGAACTGCCTCTGCCTGTGGCCGAAAAATGCCCCTGCATAAAGGCCAGTAGGAGGCTGCTGGCGGAGGCAGGGAGACCTGGCACCGCGAAGGGGAAGAGGGCTCAGGACTCAGTCCTGGCCTATGGGCCTCCCAGGACTAGGCACAGGGCTCCCCAGCACCTGCATGCCCCAAGCTCAAACACTGCTCATGGTGGGACTGTGGACACGGCTGTCGCCACCTGACAAAAGCAGTAAAGATGCTAAGTAACGTAACTGCCATTTGCTCAGCGCTCACCATTGGCCAGGCCGGGCCAGCAGCTGCATTCTCACCGCACATCTCTGCCCTGTGTGTGCCAACTCCGTGTCCCCGAAGAGTCCTTCCTGCCCTGTCAGAGTGCCTGGGACACGGCAGGGGCCCAGGAGGCATTTGTTGAATGAATAATGAATGCATGAGTGAATGATCAAAACAAATGCAGGTCAAACAAGCAAGCCTTAATTCTAAACTGGTGTGGTCTTTACATTAAAGATTCAAAACCTGTGGTTTTTTTGCTCAATGAACACTGGCATCATCTGTCCCCAACCAATTCCAGAGGGCTCAGACCATTGAAGGGCTCAACAGGGGCCTGCAACAGTGACAAAGGCGTGACTGGAGAGTCCAGCACGCCTAGGCTTAGATATACGTCTTCCTACCCCCTGCTGCCAAGATGCACCAAGTCTCCTGCTGGCCGTGACAGGCTTTCCTCCGATTCTGCAGCGTGTGCACGTGTGCATACACGCACGCGTGAGGAGGCTTCTTTGTCCTTCCTTCTTGCCACTGTGGGGGGCCCAGGGCCTGTTTCTTCCCTGTACCTTTGAGCACTGGGCACAGAAGTGTGTCTGGCCTCAGAGGGCCTTTGCCAGGGCACTCCACACCACCTCGAGGAGAAAGCACCATGCCAAGACGCAACAGGCACGAACGTGCCCCAAGGAAAAACCTCTTAGTCCTTTGGCTGGGCCCTGGTCTGGGCCCACTGACTTTTCCAGGCCCCCAATCCCTGCAAACTCACCTTCCAAGGCAGCCCTGGTGGAATCTGGGCTGCCCTGAGTCTAGCTGGACTGCCCTTCCTTCCATTGCACCGTCTCCCTGTAGCTGCCCTCCCTGCCCACTGGGCTGGCGGTGCTCACTCCGTCTGGGGCGCAGATCTGAGAGCAGGGGGACAGACAGGCCCCAGGCTCTACCCTGTACTCTGTTGTGTGCCCCCTGGACCTGGCCCTGAGCAGACCCCTTCTGTAAACCTCCGGGGCGGGAAAAACGTGAGCATCTCGGCATACTCAGGTGGGATTTTACCCCTGGCAGCCGGCTAGGCCAACGTGGTGTCTAGGAAGCTGCCTACCAGTGCTGCAAAGCAGCAGCAGGTACACAGCTGTCTGAACATAGAGGATCTTCAAAAGATATTTGCGGGATGGAAAAATCAAAGACGGTTGGAGGAAGAATCTGGGCTCAGGCAGAGCGAAGAGGAGAGCTGGCTGGTGGGGGGGCCGTGTCCTCTTTTCCACACCGACATCGTGTATGGTTCCCATACCCCGGGTTCTAGAGGCTGTCGGACTCATTGGCCACTCGAAGTTCTTGAGCACTAACCAATCAGGTGACAGGAGCAGCTTTCAAGTCTGGCATTTTCCCATCACAAGACAGACTCCCTGCTAAACACATCCAAAAGGAAAAGAGAGCATGACACTGGATCAAGAAGCTTCATGAATATTCTAGTCTGTGAGTCACTCCTGTGGGCTGGCAGCAAGGTGGGGTGGAGGGGGCAGGGCTTTCCTCACTAATGGCCAAACGAGGCAGGCGGCTCCCCAACCCTTCCAGGAACAAATGCGTCAAGCTTTCTGCACTCCAGTAACATCTGAATTTCCTAAATTAGTCAACAATTAAAAAATCATTCCAGAAGTTTAATCTTGGCTAAACAAATGAAGGAAGCAGATTAAAGTGCTGCACACTGGTGTGGCAGCATCCCATCCCGGGGCTAGACCACAGAGACTGAACGGAAGGGCCATAAAGCACTTCTAATGGCTCTTCTGGCCACAACATTCCCTAGGATTAGGTATGGCCCCTCACTGCCTGTAGGCAGCACCCCAAGCTGTGGAGCCCCCAGGGCCCCACCCCATGACAAAGGCCCTACGTGGGGACCTTTCCTTTCACATGCTGGGGCCTTGCTGGGCCATGGGGAGCAGACTTCCCTTTCCCTTGCCCAGCCTGGCCCTGGTCAGGAGAGATGGTGGCCACCTCTGCTGCTGATGCTTTTGCCATGGGCCTAAGGGGTGGGGAGCAGACCACCATGGAGAGCCTTGCCCTGTGCCTCCTCCTCAGTGCAAAGGGTCTCTATGAGATTGTCACGGAAACAGCACAGACGGGGTCCCAGGGAGTGCCAGCTGCCTGGACTGGCTCAGGCTAGCACTGGCCAAGGGGTACCTCTGCCTCTGGCCTGCCTGCAGCCCACATCAGCCCAAATCCCAAAGCTGTGGCTCTGAGCACTGCATCACAGACAGCTTCTAGAAGGCTGGGAACTTGCTGGCTGAGGGCAGGAGGCAGAGGGAGGATAAAGTCATGAGGCAGTAATGGAAGCAAGGTGGGCACTGTGTTCCAGAGCCTTCTAAAAGTTGTGTGGGTCTATGCTGAGGCCATGTCTCACGTAAGGGTCCAGGAGAGACAGACAAAAGAATCAAACTGGAGGGCTGCCGGCCTGTGACCTCGGCAAGGCGCTCCCTGCCTGCCACACAGTCCTCCCTCTGGAGGGTGGGAATGGCCTGTCGTCACCTGGACGTGCTGGGCAGGCGGGAGGCACAGCACACATGGGGTTGGCGCTCCATGGAGGCTCCAGCTCCCTACGACCAGTACCCAGGCCCCCAGCCCGCCTGTCCCCCCAGGCAAAGCCTCTCCTGACCCCTGCACTTCCACCTCCCCTGGGAGACAGAGCTGCTCTATCCTCCTAACCAGACAGCAACCCTGCTGAGAACGGCCTCCGGGGCTTCGGGGGGCTCAGTCACCATGAGGCTGCCTGAGGGTGGAGACAGGTTAGAGGTGACAAAATATAAAAGTACATGTTTCTGCTGTCTTCTTGGTGGAATCCCCTGGCTCCAAGTGAGGCTCGCTCAGAAAGGAGAGGCAGAGATGGCTGCACCCGCTTTGCTCTCCGCCTCCCTCCCGTTTCAATCCAGAAAACATTTTCTTGGAGGTTCTAAGGCCTGGGCCCCGCCGGCCTCGGGAGATGAGGGCTGAGGGCCCAGGAGCATTTGCCCCGACCCTCCACAGTGGGAGCAGGCCGCTCTGGGGTCAGAGCTCCTGGCTTGGGTTTTCTGGGAGCAAAGCAAACCAAACCTGCTCTGAAAGACTCTGCCCACGTGATGTGACCACGCAGTCGGGCCACAGCTCATGTGGGGAAACATCCCTTTTCCAAATGAGCCAGGGAAGCAGCAGTACTAAAGCACTCATTCAAAACCGACACTGAGGTGACCAGTGTCCGGTGGCTGGTGGCCAGCGCCGCTGTGGGGAGCCTCTGTTGGCTTTATTTAATTTTTAAAATTAAAAAAAATTATAAAATTAAAAAACTGACATTGAGTCCTTCTGGCAAGCACCACCTACTGACAGGGAGGTCAATTTGCGTGCCTTTCACAGCATTTACTGACTCAATCACACAGGGTGCAGTTGAGTCTCACCCACAAGCACCACCCACTGTCTCAGAGATTAAACTGGGTGTGCCACTATCTTATCAAAAGAAAATCCAAAAATAAGAAGCAAAAGCTGCTCCATATGAGAAGGAATCAGTGAAAGATCTTCACATACATGAAAAATCAGAGTGAAAGGACACCCCCAAAAGAAAACAATAACTCTGTACCAAGGGAAACCAACAAAAATGAGAATATTGAAATGACTGACAAAGAATTTCAAATATGGATTGGAAGGAAGCTCAATGAAATACAAGAGAAAATGGAAATCCAACACAAGGAAACCACAAAAACAACGCAGGAAATGAATGAAAATTTCACTAAAGAAATCTAATTATCTACAAAAAATCAAGCAGAGCTTCTGGAAATTAAAAATCCATTCAAGGAAATACAAAACACAGTGTAAAGCCTGAAAAGTAGGCTAGATCAGGCAGACGAAAGAATCTCAGAGTCAGAAGACAACACCTTTGAATTAAGTCAGTGAAAGAGAAAGAACAGAGAAATAAGAGGAACGAACAAAGCCTACAAGAAATATGCGATTATGTAAAGAGGCCTAACATAAGAATCATAGGCATGTCTGAGGGTGAAGAAGAAAATACACAAGGGCTGGAAAACCTATTTGAGGGAATAATTGAGGAAAATTTCCCAGGTCTTGCTGGAAATCTGGACATCCAGGTACTAGAAGCACAATGTACTCCTGGGAGATTCATCACCAAGAGGCAATCACCATGACACATAGTCCTCAGACTGGCCAAAGTTACCATGAAAGAGGAACTCCTACAAACCATAAGGTGAAAGCATCAAGTAACTTACAAAGGAAAACCCGTCAGACTAACGCAGACTTCTCAACGGAGACCTTACAAGCCAGAAGGGATTGGGGCCCCATTTTCAGTCTTCTCAAACAGAATAATGGCTAGCCTAGAATTATGTATTGTGCAAAACTAAATTTCTTATATGGGGGAGAAATAAAGACTTTCTCAGACAAGCAAACGCTGTGGGAATTTGTCAAGACCAGACCTGCCCTGCAGGAAGTACTCAGATCTGCATTATACACTGATCAGCACAGTAGACACCCACCAGTGTAAAACTATCCAAAAGCTAAAGTTCAGAGCCCAGATACCACAATGGCTCAAGAGGTAAAACAAAGCAATAAAGTTCTATGCAACATCATGAATACAAATTCACCCCACTTACCAATTCTTTCAATAAACGTGAATGGCTTGAACTCCCCACTGAAGAGACACAGGCTGGCTGAATGGATTAAAAAAATACAAGCCACGTATCTGCTGTCTCCAGGAAACACATCTAACCCACAAGGTCTCATTCAGACTCAAGGTGAAGGGATGGAAAACAATATTCCATGCAAATGGAAACAAAAAGAAAGCTGCTATAGCCATTCTCATATCAGCTAACATAGACTTCCAATCAACAAAAGTAAAGAAAGACAAAGATGGTCATTATATAATGGTGAAGGGAACAATTCAACAAGAAGACATAACAATATCCTAAATATCTATGCACCTAACACAGGTGCACCCAGATTCATAAAGCAAATCCTACTTGATCTAAACAGAATGATAAACAGCAGCATTGTAATAGCCGGGGACTTCAACACCCCACTGACAGAACGGGACACATTCTCTAAACAGAGAGTAAACAAAGAAACAATGGACTTAAACAGGACTCTAGAACAAATGGGCCTAACAGACATTTATAGAACATTCTACCCCAAAACTACTGAATATACTTTCTTCTCATCAGCTCACAGAACATTCTCTGAGACTGATCACATCCTAGGCCACAAAACATGTCTCAACACATTTAACAAAATAGAAATTATACCATGTATATTCTCAGACCACAGTGGAATAAAATAGAAATTATACCATGTTATATCTTCTCAGACCACAGTGGAATAAAACTAGAAACCAACCCCAAAAGAAACACTCAACTCTACACAAAGTCATGGAAACTAAGCAATCTACTGCTGAATGATTATCAGGTCAACGAAGAAATTAAGATGGAAATCACAAGATTCTTCCAATTAAATGACAAAAAGGATGCAAGTTACCAAAATCTGTGGGATTCTGCAAAAGCAGTCCTAAGAGGAAAATTCATAACCTTAAATGCCTACATGCAAAAGACAGAAAGATCACAAATCAACAATCTAATGAATCATCTCAAGGAATTGGAAAAGGAAGAGCAAACCAATCCCAAACCCAGCAGAAGAGAAATAACTAAGGTCAGAGCAGAACTAAATGAAATTGGTTCCAAAAGAATTATACAGAATATTAATAAAAGAAAAAGTTGGTTCTTTGAAAAGATAAACAAAACTGACAGGCTTCTTGCTAGATTAACCAGAGACAGAAAACAAAGGACCCTAATAAGCTCAATCAGAAATGAAAAAGGAGATATTGCAACTGATACCATGGAAATACAAAATATCATCTCTGAATACTATAAAAATCTCTGTGCACATAAACTTGAAAAGGCTGAGGAAATGGACAAATTCCTGGAAACACACACCCTCCCTAGGCTCAATCAGGAAGAAATAGAACGCCTGAATTTACCAGACCTACAAAGAACTGGTACCCATACTGCAGAAATTATTTCATAACATTGAGAAGGAAGGGATCCTCCCCAACTCATTCCACAAAGCCAATATCACCTTGATACCAAAAGCCCGGAAAGGACACAACAAAAAATGAAAACTACTGACCAATATCCCTTATGAATATACATGCAAAAATTCTCAATAAAATCCTAGCAAACCAAAAAAAACCCCAAAAGACAAAAAACAAAACCAACGTCGACCATGAACCTGGAACGTTATGGACTTCTCCCTCGTCAGGGGCCTGGGTGAGTCCTCCCCGCTCACCCTGTCTATGCACATCCTTCTCAGACCCAGGCTGGCAACCATAAGTTCTCCAGCCCACACCCCACGTCTCCCTGGGGCCCTCAGGCTGCAGCGCCCACGTCTGCTGGAGTTGGAGGCAAGTGCTGCACAGGAGACACAAGGAGCCAGGGACACACCCCAGCTCCAATAGACACTGGGTTCTCACACTCCTGCAGACTAAAGGGCTTCCCACCCTCATCCCCAGCTTCCCCGTCTCTCCCCACAGGCCACTTTTCCAGCCCCTTCAGGCTGTCTGGAGCTAGGCCCCCACCCCTGAGAAGTCAGAGGCACCACCACAGAGGGGAGGGACCCTGGGTTTGCCTCTTCCAATAATTAGCCTGGAAAGTGCTAGCATCTGCTGGGAACTCCTGTGGCTGCACCCCCCCCAGCATAAAATATTCATCAAGAAGCAACTCCAAACAGACAGGCTGCATTCCCTGTCAGCAGGCCCAGGGGAGGGGAGCTAAAAATAGACAGGAGGTTGAAGAAGAGCCCACGGTGTGATGGAGGAGGCAGACTGGGAGCAGGAAGGGGACCCACCCAGGCACATCCGGAGGGACCGCGTGCACATGCATGTTCGCCGCATGGGCATACGTGTGCTCTGAGCCCTGGCCTGTGCTCATGTGGGTGGTCCCCAAGTGACAGCTGCAAATCCCTCTGGGGCCTGCCCTGCCCTCTGCACCAGAGGCTATTTTTATGGACATTGGTGAGCCCCAGGGTACCTCAGTGAAGAAATCAAAGACTGTCTATAAGCGTGAGAAATAACAGCCTGGAACAAGGTGACACTGGCCACATGGGGGCCCCCACATTTGGGGCATGGGTCTCCACTCCCTCCACTTGAGCACACACCCTTCCCACTCCCTGCAGCCCCCTCCTCCAGGGCTAGCCCTCCCCCTACGCCCCGACCCCCCACCCACTGGCTCCATGAACATCACAGGTCCGGCCCCAAGGGCCTCCTTGACTGCAGGTCACTCTCCACACGAGACTGGACCCTCTTCCCAGAGCCCTAGGATTACCCGCCCTTCATGGTTGTGGCATTGGTCCCCCCCTCCCCTGAAGCTACTAAGTGCTAGGGCAGGTGCAGGGGCATCTTGCCCTCCCCTGTGGGTGGTGGAGGCAGCCAGGCAGCCGTCACAATGCCTGCAGCAGCTGCTTGACCTCCTGGGTGGGCGCCTTACAACTTGGGGGCAGCTGCTACTGCCGGCCTTGCCAGAGCACCCTGTCCATCTGCAGTGACACCTTTTCAAAGTTCAGATTGTCCGGGCTGCCCTTGATCTTACGCCCACTGGGTGAGCCCCACAAACTCAGCTGCATGGAATAGGAAAGGCTCCAGGACGCTCTAAGGCTGCATCCTGGTCCCACTCTGCCCTGTCGCAGCACATGGCCTCAGGCCTGTCACAGCCCCCAGCACCCAACACAGGCAGCTGGCTCCGCCTTCAGTCAATGTCCCCTTCACCTGGATGGTCCCCGAGAAAGGCTGCTTGGGCTCCTGCCCTTCCTTCCTGACTCCAGGCCTCCCTTGGGAAGGAACTTATTTAAAATGGCATCTTGGCCAGTGGCTTATGCCTGGAATCCCAGCACTCTGGGAGGCCAAGGCAGGAGGACTGCTTGAGCCCAGGAGTTCGAGACCAGCCTGAGCAAGAGTGAGACCCCATCTCTACATAAAAAATAGAAAAATTAGCTAGGTGTGGTGGCGCACGCCTGTAGTCCCAGCTACCTGGGAGGCTGAGGCAGGAGGATTGCTTGAGCCCAGGAGTTTGAGGCTGCAGTGAGCTATGATGATGCCACAGCACTCTAGCCAGGGTGACAGAGGGAGACTCTGTCTCAAAAAAATAAATATGTAAATAAAATAAAATAAAATGGCTTCTGGCCCCCAGTGCACTCCAATCCCCCTCATTTCCGGCAACATCTAACACCCTCTATTTCTACCCATTTGTTTGCTCTCTCTCTCTGGGAGGGTATGAGTCCCAATGAGGAGGGTTCCAGGGAAGAGCAGGCAGACAGCGGGGCAGACAACTACAGCCCTCCGACCCTCACCCAACCCATGTGGAAGGTACAATGGCTGCCACCATTGTATGGATGTGGAAACTGAGGCACACAGAAAGAAGGTGCCTACCGTCACGCAACTAGTAAGTTTAAAGCTCTGACAAGACCCCAGTGGTGGGATACCTGCTCCTGTACCCGTGAGCCTCCAACAGCACGTGTAGCGTTTGCAGTGGAGGTAGCCTGGGGGTCTTTAGGGAGTGCAGCTGCAGCTCTGCCCATCCAGCAGCAGCACTGACCGTCAGGAAGGAGAGCCTCAGTGGGGGGCCACAGAGCCTATGAACTGCTCACAGACAGCTCCTGAGCCCCAGGTGTCCAGGGCTGGGATAGATACTAAACTGACTCATGCGCTAGATGCTAGGTGATTTCAGATGGTGCCAAGTGCCCGAGGAAATGGCACAAAAGCAGGAAGAGTCACTGGGTAGGTGGTGGGGGCATTGCTTTATCTATAGTGGTCAGGGAGGGCCCTTCCAATGAGGAAATGTCTGGGAAAAGCAGGCAGGAGCCCGCTCTGGGAGGGTCTGAGGGAAGGTGGTCCAGACAGAGGAACAGTGAGTGCAAAGGCACTGGGGCAGCAGTCTGGGTGTTAGAGGAACAGGGAGGGCCCAGGGCACAGAGCGGCTGTGCACGGTTTAGGTGGGAGGGGAGTGAATCTGATTTTATAGTTTTTAGCTGCCTAGGCTGCAAGCAGGGTCGGGTTGAGGGCAGCAGGAAGGGGGAGGGAGCAGCTGGGGCTGGGCAGGGGTCGATGGTGGGATGGGGTGTGGGGGACTGTGGCTGCTCGGAAAGGAGGGGTACTGAGGGCTGAGCAGGGGCAGGAGCCAGCTGGGTTCCCAGTCAGAGCGGGAGCCCACGAGGAGGACTGGGATTTTGGGGGGGTGGTGGTGGTAATGAGTTCAATTTTGGACAAACTGTGTTTGACCCTGTGGGGAGAGGTAGGGCTGGTGAAGTCCACTTGGGAGTCAAAAGGGGACATATGCAATGCCCCAGGCACAGGGCTGGCCACCCAAGGAGAAGGGCACAGGTCAAAGCCTTGTGTTTGGGGGGACCGTGGGGTAGCTAAGGAGGCCAGAGTGTCCCTATAGACACTGCAGAATCCCACATCAGGGAGCGCAGGCTTCACTGAGGGCCTGGTCAGTTGGGCCAAGGCTGGGAGGAGCCCAGCAAGATAAAGACAGTGTATCCTTGGATCTGGCCACACTGCCCATCCGAGGGAAGACAGAGCCAGGAAAGAGAGTCTGGGGCTTGGGAGGCCGGGAAGGAGGGTGAGGGGCAACTACACTGAGAAGTGACACAGAAGGTGATGGTCAGTGGGGGAGAGACCAGGAGGGCCCGGGGGAGGATGAGGAGCCTGCACTTCAGGGCCAGTCCAAGGTGGACAGAGAACCAGACTCTGAAGGTCAAGGACAGAGGAGGTCAGGGCCTGTCCACAGCGAGGTCTGGGGCCGAGGTGATGCAGTGGGGTGGATGCCATCCTGGCCAGGCACCCCCTCCCATCTTGGCCCCAGAGAGACTCCCCAGGCGTAGTTGGGCACTGTGTGGGGCCTGCCACCCAGGGGTCGAGGGGAACAGTGAGGGGGATGAGGGGGAGGAGCCACAGCAGAGCCAGCCCTGGGGCTGGGGGCTGCTATGGAGAGCAGGGGGCTGAGAGGCCCCCCGCCGTCGGGGAGCCTGCCTCGCAAGCCCCAAGCAGGGGAAGGTGTATCCTGGCAGGCCTGGCACAAGGGGAGGGAACAGGCGCTTGGAAGTGCTGTGGCAGGTGCTGGGCCGCCTGCAAGGAGGACTCCCCACCCCTGCTCCCTTTCCTTCCTTTATTTTTACTTTATTTTTTAAAAATTTATTTATTTCAGAATATTACGGGGGTACAAACATTTAGGTTACATATATTGCCCCGTACCGCCTTTATACCCGGCTGAACCAGCCTCGTTCTCTAAGGCCAGGGTCACCACCAGCCCCTCTGTACAGCCCAGCCCACCTCACCTCAGAGGACCCCACGGTGGGTGGGGGGGGGGAACTGACAGCTCGTGCAAGCCCCGCTGAGTGAGCGGCTTGGATGGGCTCAGGCTCCACCAAGAAACAAGCCACCATGTGGCCTTCCTCAGCCGCTGGAAGACAATCAGCACTGCACTCCCAGCCTTTGAGAGGAAACGAGATTTTAAATGCAGCAGGTTTACTTGCTACAGAGGTTTTTAGTACACACTCCTCTCCAGGAGGCGGAGCAGCAAATGCTGGCAGGTCTGCTCAGACTGGCAGGGGCTGCGTCACCTGCCTGGCCACTTCCACAAGGGCACTAGATACCCAAGAGGCCTGGGGGTCCCCACCCTACCCAGGCGCTCTGCTCCCTGCCTCTTCAGCCCCAGAGGGGCAGGAGCTCCAACTGCAGCCCAGGGTTCTTGGTCTCTTTAGTGACAGAAGCGAGGTCTGGTTCAGACGCATCAGGACCAGCCTGAAGGTTGTAGAGCCCCTGGATGTTGGCCCGGACAGGAACCTTCATCCTTATGACAGAGACATGGAAGCCACCTCTCTGGGCCACACTAACCCTGCAGGTGTCTGGGACCCTCCAGGACCCGTGTCGGGTAGAGACCCACCAGCTCTAAAACGCGTCAGAGCTCAGAGGACATGGACTCTGGGGGCAGCAGCTGCTGTGAGTGAGGGTGTGTGGCCAGGCACACATAGCCCCTACCTGCCCTACACCCACTGCCTCTCTGCGCCCCCAGGGCAGAGCCAAGTGCGGCAGCCCAAGGCAGAGAAAGGCCAAGAAGCCTGGATCCCTAGCCCAAGGTCCATGGGTCTGGCTCAGTCTGCACCAGGCAGGACACACAGGCCATGGCCACCTTGAAAGAGCCCAGCCCTCCAGCTTCCCACCAGGCCCCTCGGCAAGGGATGGAAGCTTGAGGCGCAGTCCTTATCCACCCACAACACCAGGGAACTCAAGGTACCACGCCCGGTTCATAAAGGAGTCTCTCTCATCCTGTCTGTCAGTCCCACCTCACAGTCCACAGGAACAGGGCTCCCTCCAGGCATTCTCGACCTTGCCTGATCTGCACAGCAGCCCAAGGTCACTGGTCCAGGGAGTAGCCAGGCCTGGGCCCCACTCTGAGCCCTTGGGATAAGACAGAGGACTCACACGAGCACCGACCCTGCAGACACACACTTACCACGAGCTGGGGCACAGGCAGTGACTTGCCCTCCTGGCTCAGGGACACGTAGGTGAAGAAGGCACTGGCAGCCCGGTAGCGCTTCTGTGAGTTGTCCACCACGGGGTCGGCGTCCACCAAGACCTCAATTTCCATGGATTTATTGCTCGTGAAGGTCATGCGTCCAGAGATGGTGATGACACAGCCTGCGGAGATGCGAGGGCGACTGTCAGGGCAGCCTCCACCCTGACTGCAGCGCAGGGGGAGAAATCAGTGTTGCCGAGGACAGCCAAAGACGCTTGGGTTAAGGGACACAGATGCTTTACTAACTACTAGGACGTTAAAATGACAAAATATTAGAATGTGTCATTAGTAGCCCATGAATGTTTATCTTTCTACTGAGCAGACGTCTATTTTTATCATCTACACGAAAACTTAGAGTTGAAGGGATCTCGGTGGCCCCCTGCCCAAGCAGAGAGGAGGTGGCACCTACTGGAATGCTTCCAGAGCCACTCCACCCCAAGGGAGACCCAGTCTGCTTCCCGGTAGCTCTGGGTGTGAGCTGGTTCTGTCCTGCCTCAGGTTAAGGTCGAATCTGCAACCTGCACTGTCCACTCTTTGGCCTTCCTGGTGCCCACTGGAGCCACACAGCTGCCCCACCACACTGCTTCCCACCCTCTGAGGCTCCAGCATCTCAGGGCTGCTGCCCCCGCCTCTTGGTGGGATCCCATGTGTCAGGCATCCTTTCTAGCCCTGCAGGTCTCGCCCATGGGACCAGAGCTTTCTCCTCTGAGCCGCTGGACATCGTGCCAGAGTCCCCCATGCTCACTGTTCCCCGCACCAGCACAGTTTTTCCTTGTGGAAGACGACAAAGTCCAAAGTCACCTGTTCTCATACATTGTCCCTGTGTCCCCCCTCTCTCCCTCAACGCTCACCAACCTCCCTATACTTCCCATGCCCCTTGCAGCACTGGACCCAGAGCTTCTCTTCTGCCCCCTCCACCCTCCCAGGTGCGGGCTCCCTCCTACTGCCCTGTCCTGCTGCTCCTTCCCTCAGCATCATCCCCTAACCTCACAGAGCTCAGCTTTTCTCCTACAAATGGGCACGAGGGAACCTGTCTCAGGGGTAACTATGGGATGGAAGGAAACAAGGCAAGTGCTGAGCTGGTGCCTGAAGGAGGGGCGCTCAGTGCATGGTCATCATCATCATCCATATATTACTGGCCATGAGGCTGCATTAGCCCCTGGGGGCTTCCAGGGGAAGGGTCCGCATTTGCCACCTCCTGACGTGTGGCTTCATTCTGGGCCAGCCTCAAAGAGACTCCTGCCTGAGTTGAGCTGCTGGGACCTGCCCTTTGGGAATGAGTGCTGGCTGTGGGGACTTTCAACACAGCCCCTGGGACCCCCAACAACCCACCTCCACCCATACGGGCCCTACAAGGCAGGTTTAGAGACCCAGAGAGATAAAGCAGATAGCATGGTGACTATTAGGGGGGAGGGTCAGCAGGCTAGGGGCGGGAGCGGTTATTCCATGTTAAAGAGTATCAGAACGTTCCACGCCACATTCAACTTGCAACTTCATACTTACAAGGAGTACTTCATGCCAGTTCTGGGAGGGAAGGAAGGAGCCATGTGGTCAGCAACAGGTGGCACTATGTGAGCTGCGAGGTGTACAGTCATGTGCAAAGCATCTGACGGCAGTCACCAAACACACACCCTGGGAAGAAGGCAGGCCACGGGGCCCCGTCTCCCAGCCAAGGAGCTGGAAGGTTAAAGAGATCATCCCTGAGGGTCTCCGCAGCATCTCTGCCCCCTTCTCCAAGACTAAGGGGCCATAAAGCCAAAAAGTGGGGACAAACCCTTCCCATGAAAGAAAACCAGTGAGAACTTCCCCAAGGCCGAAGGCTGTGAATGAGGGGCCACCCGTTAGCGTGCTGCTGTGAGGAGAGCAGACTCCAGGAGTCTCTAAACACCAGCTCTTTCTTCTGAACAACAGGAAATATGCCCTCGGTCGCTGCCCACGAAAGCCCCTCTCAGCTACCACCTGTCACAGCAAAATCCTGGCTGCTCACGGTTTGATTTCTGTGTTAGAAATCTGAAGAGACATCTAACTTCAATCAACAATGCTTTCAATTAAGTAAGCTGATTCTGGGAGCATTAGACAACACTACGAAAGGAAGAGAACACTGTCTTGAAGAGCGTCTTACGGCTCATGGTACAACGGTCACTCCATAAAAGCTGGCAATTCTTCAATTACAACCAAAACCTGAACCTTTCCACCTTTCAGAGAGCAACGTCATTATTCCAAACAAGAAACAGGTTATAACTCTGGCCGGCAGAACACAGTAAGATACCTTGAAGCTGGAAACCTGACTGAGTGACTGACTGGCTGGGCAACTTCATCTAGAACCTTGACTCTCAAGTCCCAGCTGCCAGGATAGAACCCAAAGATTCCAGGGTCCTGCTGGAGGGCCTCCCATCTCCCAGGACCCAGGCTGGGAAGGACCATCCCACAGCTGACCCCAGGGTCCCATGGGCAGACTCCGGGAAGGGGCTGTGACAAGGCACCTTGGGCGCTGGCTCCCACCCCCAGGGCACTGTTCTTGTCCTTCCTGGGGAATTCCAGACATATCTGTAGACCAACCTCCCCGAAAGTGAATTATGCCACCTTCAGGAGGAAGCTGTGTGATTTTTAAGGGAACACACAGGATTTGGGCCATGCCTGCTCACCTTGAGGGTTTGCTATCCACAGCTCACTCAGCAGGAGTATGGCTCCTACCTGAGGGGCTGTAAAGCTCTGGGCAGGGCCAGGCACAGGGTGGACACTCACAGCTTGAACGGCGGCAAGCATAGCGGTGATCACATGCTGGTGCCTGTAGCCCCTTTCACCAAACATGGAGGCCAGTGAGACTGGCCACAAGTTGAGAGCTGAAGACAAGACAAGTGTGTTCAAGTGTCTGGTGGGGAGCGTTAGCCCGACACGAAGGCCAGAGGCACATGACAAGCGTTGCCGGAAGACCTGGCCATCTCGCTTGGAGATCAGGATATTCAAGGATCTCCCAGAGAAGAGGGGGTCAGGCCTGCTTCCCACGAGGTCTGGCTCGATTCACCTCCTCCCCCGGGCACAGGGAAGGCAAGAAGGGTGGCCCTCACCTGCCCTGCATACTTGTGCTGTCTGTCTGTATCTTGCAGTGACCTTGGCATTGGGCAAGCTTGGGACCTGGGGGCCCATCAGAGAAGGGAGAGAACCTCGATTCCACTTCATTGTGCCTGTCTTAGAAACCACCAAAACAAACACAACCCCAAGCAGTGCCATGTTCTGCCACGACAGGCAGCCAAGGCTCAGAGAGACCTCTTGGTTCTGACAATCAGCCCACAGAGCTCAGAGCAGAGGTGCTGCCTTGGCACATTCCCATAAGGTCACATGTGCAAACGAGGACCAGGAAAGCTCATTTATTTAAAAGATGGGTGGAACCAGCCCAAAGGAAAAAACACATTAACTGAGAATAGATCTCCCCACAAGCAGTGTTGAGCCGAGGCCCTGAGAAGTCCAAGACATTCACCATGAAGTGTCCTATCATGAGAGGCCGGGTATTCGAGGCCTGGACCAAACACCCGGCAAGGCTACAGCTTCTGTAGGCTATGCTGCCATGTGGGAGGGCCCCAAGTTCCACAGCTTTGCAGTCAGATGGGCCTGGGTTTGAATCCAGGCTTGGCCACTGAGCAGGCACAAGCCAAGAAACTGCACTGTGCCTCAGTTTCCTCATCTGCAAATGGGCACAAGAGTAGCAGCCTCTCAGGGAGGCCATGAGGAGTAGAAGAGGCTGCCTGTGCTGTCCATATGCACCCAGCCCCAGGGAATGCAGTGGAGCAGGTGACCCACTCATGGTGACTTCCCTTCACCCAGGGTCCACAGGCCTCACTGGCATTTTGGGAGTGACTTCCTCCAGAATTGTTAAAGGGGACACTGTCCTTGCTCTATGGCCACACTGATGTCACTTGCCCACATTAATTATGTGACATGGACACAGGCCCAGGGAGTAATTTCTGGGTGGGGCCTGAGTTTGCATAATGGTCTCTCTGGGGAAAGTCACCTCAACCCCAAGTGGTTATGCTGGAGTGTCTTGCAGGAGATAAAAGAAGCCATAAAACAAGGTAATAAGAGGTGACATTTAAACTAATCACTCCCTGTGCTTTTGTCTGCAGCAGACACATTTACACTAGGCAAGAAGTTGCTTCTAATGCTGTCCAAATGCCTAAAATGGGCCATTGCATCAGCAAGGGAGTTTTCATCTTTTCAGCTTGTGAAGCCATAAAAAAAATCCTTGTCCTTGTTTCCCGGGTTCCAGACTAGTGGCTGTAGCAGACCGGACATTGAGCTATGACTGTGTTCTGTGGGAGACCCTCCCGGCATCCCTGCCACGTGAGCCTGGTCCAAGAGGTGGGGACACAGCTGTGCTCACGGGGACCCTAATCCATCAGGTCCCATCAGACCCAAGTTCCAGTGCCAACTCTCAACAAGAGGCCGGGCTGAGCAGGAAGGCTTGCTGCCTCTGTGCCCTTCTCACTAATGCCCCACATCTCCGAGGTGTGAGGCATCTGTAGCTGAAGAGGCTTAGGACAGAGCAAGAAGGCGTTTCCTCTCACGCTGCCTTGAAACCACCAAGGGCCACCCTTCTCCCTCTCCTGGGCTCTCTGCCAGAGTCCAGTCCATAGGGCTTGTAAGATAAGAAAAGGCAGACGCTCCCATATGGGCTGAAGCCCAAGCTTTTTTTTTTTTTTTAAAGAGATAAGGTCTCGCTTTGTCACCCAGGCTGGAGTGCAGTGGTGTGATCACAGTTCACTGTAACCTCGAACTCTTGGGCTCAAGTGATCCTCCTGCTTCCTCCTCCCAAGTAGCTGGGACTACAGGCACGCATCACCATGCCCAGATAATTTTTAAAAAATTTTTTGTAGAGACAGGGTCTTGCTGTGTCACCAGGCTGCTCTTGAACTCCTGGCCTCAAGCAATTCTCCTGCCTCAGCCTCCTGAAGTGCTGGGATTATAGGCGTGAGCCACCCCACACCACAGCAGCCAGGTACTGTGGCTCACCAGGAGTCCAAGACCAGCCTGGACAATATGGCGAGACTTTGTTTTCAAAAAAAAAAAAAAAAAGATGTCCATGTCCTAATCCCTGCAACCTATAAACATGTGACCTTATGTTGCAGATCTGATCTGGCAGCACAGGTGGGCTCCTGCAGGCAAAGCTGAGGTAACTTAGGCCGGAGCTGTTGGAGGCAAGAGACTGAATCATCTGTTTCAGCCTCTGATTCAGCAGGAAGGGCCCCTGGGCTGAGGCTGATGGGAGGGACAAAACACAGAGCATGGTCTTCCTGCCTCTGGACTCAACCCCCTGTCCAATTGGGAGCCGTTAACAACTACGTGAGGAACCGCTGCAGCCACTGGTAGCCCAGAGCAAGCACTCAAGACTTTGGAGGGCACCACACTTGATCAGTCCGGGTTGCACTTCATCACCCATTAGGCAGCACTTTGGACCCTGGCGGCGAATGCCAGGTAGTGTTCAAGCAAGGTGATCAGCTGACACAAGAGCATGGGGCTCAGAGTTCCGGCCCCAGAGCCTGAATGCTGGTCCTCCCCTCCCGGCTCCACCACAGACCAGCTCTGTCGCTGTGGGCAGCTTCCTTAACCTCTCAGAACTGCAGTCTCCAGATCACAAACATGGGACTAACCATAGTTCCTGTTTCATTGGGCTGTGTGAGGCATAAATGGTTTAAAGCACTTAGACTTAGCACAGTGCTTGGCACTTGAAAGTGTGTAACATTAGTTACAGTTAAATATATCGAGTGCCTGCAGTGGGCTGAATAGTGAATTAAAGCTATTTTTCTGTTTTTAAATAACTGTTGGGCCTGCCTGGAGTGGCACAACCCGTGAGCGTTGGCAGGTGCCCCAGCCCGGCTCCCCTGGCAGATGGGCATCTCTCCAGCGGCAGCAGCAGCCAGATTTCATCAACATGCCAGGGATTTCGAAAAGAAAACAAAACAATAAGAAATAGCTGTTACCAAGCCCGAGAGGTTGCCAAACGTTTCAAAGCTTAGGAACGGCTCAGCGCTTATGCTTCAGTAAGAGCCACGGCAATGAACTTTCTTAAGAAAAGCCTGGAAACAGCGAAGTAACTTGGTATTTCTTACATAACACACCTCAAAGCCCTTTCTAGAAGATTTCTCATTTTTCACCCTATTAGTGGAGGTCATTTCTCCACAAGAAAATGTCTTTAGGTTTTCTTACATAACGCTTCCAAAACTATTATATTAAAGAGCACTACTTTTCTCCTTTAACTTTTTCATAACAATTGTCTTGTTATTTTAACATCTCAACTCAAAAAAAAAAAATGGAGCAGGTGACGTATACGGAGTAAGTTCACATCACAAGTTTTCCTGCCGCGTGGCGTGCTGGTGGGTCCCACATGCTTTCTCCTGCAGTGGTCCCGAGATCCTCACTGCACTCCACGTCGCAGAGGTGCAGTCCCGCAAGCGTGGCACCGGCCTTTCACAGCCCTCACTGGCCCCAGCACCTGCTCTGGTGCTGGCACAAGGAGCGCCATCTGCCTTTGCTGGGCGAAGGGCCCTGTGAGGTGGGTGGTTTCGGTGTCATTTACGTTTTCCGATGAGAGCCAGTCTCATGGATGAAGCCCTCCTTCCCTCGCCCCAACCGCCTGGAGTGAGCTTAACCAGGGACACCTGCTGGGACCTCAAACGTGCTTAGCCGTGCCAGCTGGCACACAGGTGCCAGAGGACCGCCATGACAGGTGGCAGCCTGTCCTAGCGGACCTGGAATGCCAGGCAGAAGGGCTCAGGCTGAACTTGGAACATCATGGACAGCCATGAGGCTGTGAGCAGAGAAGCAGCAGGTCACCAGCATCTAAAGGCCATGAACGTGACAGCGGCATTAGGATGGGCTGGCAAGGGATGAGGGAATAAGAAACAGGCCCTCTGCAGTTCAGCAAGAGCGAGAGGCTTCCTAAAGAATCCAGCTGGTAAATGGCGAATCTGCTGCCTGCTAGAGCCAAGCTGGCCAGAGGGCGACTGAGGCCTCAGCAGCCGCATGTGAGGCCTTTCCCAGCCCTGGAAACTGCCCCCGTGTTTGTGAGTGTGGCTGAAACTCAAAGTTATCTTCTGACTGTCTGGGGCAACATTTTGATGATGTAAAGCTACTGATACAATTTCCTGATGGACACCCCACCTGAGCGACAGGGGATGCCACAGCCCACAGGCCTGGCACTCGGCCAATGCTGAACAGAAGCTCACTCTTCCAAGGGGTAGTTTTATAGCACAGAACTACACTGGGCACTGCATACAACCCCCAGGCGAGGTTTCAGTGCCCACCAGCAGCTCCCCTGGCTCTGCTGATGCCACCACACAAGGTCCTCTGTCACGTGTGTGTCAAGCCCCACTGGGAGAGCACGGTCTGGCTTCATGGTACGGCTGATGCACGAGGCAAGCACGGGACCAGGGCCCGCAGCTCAGAAGGCAAGTGCTGGTCTTGAGGGTATAAAGTGACCTCAGGAGAATCACATAGGAAAGTCACACAGTATGGTAACACCAACCCCACTGCCCTTGCAACATTTCTGACACACTTGCCTGTATATCGTGGAGAACCCAGAGCTAGTGGGGCCTGAGTCTCCCGCAAAGTCAGCCAGCCTCCCACTGCATCTCCCCACAAAGGAGCAAAGGAAGGAAAGTGAAGAGGCCTTGGCCTTCTGTCCCACAGAGCAGGAGACAGACTATGGCAACCCTTCTCTGGAGCAGGCACGGCCTATGTGCTGCCAGGACTGAGACGTTCCTCCCTGGGAATGACCAGCAGGCACCTGGGCAGAGAGGGTACAAGTCATCAGCCCTGCATGGTGCTGCTCCCCTGGAAAACAACAAATGAGGTGTGACAGTGTCTACGGCCCCCTGGGGACACTGGCACAGAAACAGGCCAGACTCCACAACTGTTCGTTCAGCTTGGCCCAAATTCCTTTATATACAAAACAAGATGTCACCAAAGTAAATGGTGACAATCTCTCTGCTCCCATTGAGGAGCCAGCGTTTTCCTGGAGGCCCCAGGCCAAGGCCAAGTGGGAGCCTGGGTGTCTTGCCAGCCCCTTGGTGTGGCTCAACATTGCGGCTCTTTGGGATAGTGGGAACCAGGCAAGCCCACCTGGCTGCTTCAGGGAGCCGATCCACAGAGAATGTTCTACCAGGAAGTATGGCTTCTGAACACGAAGATCCCTTTCTCTGTGTCTTAGAAGAAATGTAACCTTTTGGAAAGGAGAAGTCTTTGTCAAAGCAGTTCCCTGCAGAAGTCGCCCCAGGTATCTTTTAGGTTGCTAAATTAATTCCTTGGAAAAGTGCTCCACTGACTACAGTTCATGATTTTTCCTCAAAATTCATAATTCCTACTGACTGGGAACCACTCTACACCTCTCCTTGAACCCTCCCTTAAAGGTTAATCCTGGTGGTAGAATGAATTGAGGGTTAAGAGTTTGGAGGGGAGGGTCCACTTTTAATGGCTTCCTCGGTTCTAACAAACGTTGACTTTTCTTTCTTTGGGTGCTTTGCTGAACTTTATGCAAAGTATATTTGCTGATTGGGCTGATGTTTAGGAAATTGAGTGGCTATCTAGGAAAGTCTATTTCTTTTCTTAGTGGTTCTGAAAGGACATTTGGGGACAAGTGAACCGAGCACGTCCTATGGCAGAGAAGTGTGCTTTCCACAGTGAATTCTGAATCTGTATTTAATAATGTAGCTCTAATCGTGGGAATTTACCCAGGCAGGAGTCCTACAGAGGCCTGGGATCACAGACACGATGGGATTCTCCCTTTCCCAAGGCTCATGCCACAGCAGCCGAAAATACTCAGAGCACATCGTACTCAAAGCCCATGGAGGACAAGCTAAAACACATAAGACCCACTTGTTTTGGGCAAATTCTAAAATGACATTGTGGTCTGCATTTGTGGCAAACATCTATCAGCCAAGAAGAGATTCTGTAAAGTGGAGGGGAGCAATGCTGCAGACCATCCTTCTTACCCCCAAGCCCCCAAATCCAATATGGGTCAACCTCACTTGCTCTCAGTGATGGCAGGGCAGGGAGGCAACCCTCCCTCATCCCAACCTCAGGACGTTTTTGCCCCAGCACAGGGGTGTACAGTCGCCAGCTGTGTCTGATGGGGACCTGAGAATCTGGAAAAGGTCTTGTGGCCTCCCTATGAAAGCTGTGGTGAGCAGAAGGAATGACAAGGAGAGCCAAGCTTGTATTTCGTCTACTTCCTCACCTCCCAAGACAAGGGACTAGTCTCACCCGACAGCTCCTCCAAAGAGCTGCTCTAATGAGGTGTTGTCTTCAGAATCAACACCAGGCTCTGGCAACTCGACACCACCCCCAGTGCCGAGAGGAAGTGCTGCTTTTCAGGAGCTATAGAGCCTCATCTCAGAGGAGATGCGACACAAATAGAAATTACCACGTGTCAGGAGGGGACTTCACTTCATGTCTGCAGACGAGCAGTAATGTGAGACAAGCGCGGTGAACTATGCTCACACAGACTGCAGGGCCTTCCCTCCCAAATCTGCAAGTGCACCCCAGGGACAGCAGGCACTGTTTCGGGGTGGGGACCCAGTTACTGGGACTGGATATCTATCATGGGTAAAAACCAGCAAACACCAGCCCTGTCCCGGGCAATGTAGGCAAGGCTGGCTAAGGAGGGGCTCCCACGTGTTTCTCTGCCTTGGCCCTGACATAGCCTAAATGATGGACTATTAATTCCTCCCCAAAATGAAACGTGCCTGTTGCAAGGTTTGGTGGCAACGTTCAGGCAACTGTGCGCACAGGATCATCACAGAGCTGTGTTTGTGGGGCATTTTAAGAGGCTGAGTCTATGCCAATCTTTAGGAAGATAAAGGCCCCAATCATGTATAAGTTACAGATGTTACCAGGTTGAAACATCAGATCAATGAACACTAGCCTCACAGCAAGGAGAAAGCAAAAAAACTTTGGCTTCCTGCTCCTCATGGATGGGCAGACACCAAGGCCCAGGCAGCTCTGGGGGTGAACAAAAAGCAAACTGGACAGAGGACCCAAGCGATCAGAGGGCCACCCCCCTCACCTTTGTCAGAAGAGTTCTGTTACCTTTTCTGATCTTGTCATGAAAATTGATGGCGTCCACGGAAGCTGTGACTATGTTGGTCTTGCAGTGACGTGCGGCCACGATCCCCGCCACCTCATCCATGAGCTTCATGGTGACACCTGCAGAGAAAGGGGCACATGACAGATGAGACATGTAGGAAGGGGAGACTATTTCATATCCTGGAAACAAGTCATAAAAAGCAAGCCCTCCTATTACCCACCAGCAAGGGCCGCAGCCAGCAGCAGCTGTGAGGACACACGAATGTGGCACGCCCTAGCTTGTATTTCAAATGTGGCTTCCTGAGGAGCTTTTGGAAATGACCACAGGCCACTAACAAAATGACAACCCTTTTCCTATCCTCTACAGATATCTTATCCTGCCAAGAAAGTTTTGTTACGCTATCCACTGGGATGGCTGCAATCAGAAAGTCAGATAATCACAAGCGCTGGCAAGGATGCGGAGAAATCAGACCCTCACGCTCCGCTGGTGAGAATGTAAGACGGAGCAGCTGCTCTGGAAATAGTTTGGAGTTTCTCAAAAAGCTAAACATGGAGGGACCATATAATCCAGCAATTCCACTCCTAGGTATACACCCAAGAGAAATAAAAATGTTCAACAGAAACTTATACACAGATTTCATAGCAGCATTTATGCATAACAGCCAAAAAGTGGAAACAATTCAGGGGCCCGTGAACTGAGGGATGGATAAACAAAATGTGCTACATCCATACAACGGAATGATACATGATATAATGGGTGTTTTCAAGGATGAACCTTGAAAACATTATGCAAAATGAAAGAAGCCAGACACTCAAGACCACATACTGTATGATGCCATTTATGTGAAATGCCCAGAATAGGCAAATCTACAGAGACAGAAGGTAGATTAGTGGTTCCCTAGGGATAGGGGATTAGGGGACATGGGAGTGACTGCTGATGGGTGCAGGGTTTCTTTTTGGAGCAATGAAAATGTTCTAAAGTTGACTATAATGGTGGTTGCACAACTCTGTGAATATACTAAAAAATCAATGACTTACACACTTTAAATGGGTGAATTGTGTGTTATGTGAATTATATCTCAACAAAGCTGTCATATAAAATAAACAAACAAAGAAACGCAGGCTCACTGGAAGAACACTGTAAAGCCAAGGGGCCTGTAAGCCTTCAGGCTGCAGACGTTTGCCTTTGCTCAGTCCCCTTTCTGTGACAGGTCACTGCTGTGCACATGCTACTCCCTGCAGCCCAACTCTTATCCCCAGCACAACGCATATGTTATACTTATTTCACTTTAAAAAATTTAAACTACACCTTTTATTAGGTTGAATTACATGAAATTCAACTATTTTTGACCTACAAAAGCAGCAAAGTGATGTTGATATTGATCAACCTAATAGCTATCAGAAATTTTAGAAAGTTATGTGCATTCACCCTAGGATACAGAATGATTTCTAATAAATTCAGAGAGAGGCAAAAAACTAGACTCTATCCCACACGTGAAAGCCAGGCTCATATGGAATTGTGCTTAGGGTAGGATCTGGAGACTCAAATGCCTGTAGGATCTGGCTGATGATGTCAGAAAGTGAGGAGGGCTGGTTGGGGCTGCGGCAAGTGGCCAGCCAAGGCCCTCTGCTGTCCAACCCCCCCCAGGAGGGCCTGTCTTTTCAGGAGACACCAACGAGATGTACTGTGCATGTCCTGTTCTAATCCTAACTCTACCAACTGGAAAAAAGTATGAGCAATTGGGGAAATCTGAACATTGGAGACTCAATATTAAGAACTTACAAATCTCTTTGGGAGGATGTGATAATGGCATTGTGGTGCTGAGAGTAAAAAGTTACCCTTTAGACATAATGTCCAGGATTTGCTTCAAAATATTGCAGAGTGTGAGAGGTGAAGCAGGAACAGCAGGTGCTGCTGGTTGCTGAAGCTGGGAGAAGATACCTGGGGGTTCAGTATGTTTTTCTCTCTGCTTCTGTGTACACTGGAGCATTCTATAACAAAAAGTTTTGTAAAAATTGGTGTTCTTGATTTTAAAAGACTATGTTTTTATTACCACTAAAAGAAGATCCTGCTAAATGATGGTGAGACAAGGGAGGAGGAAGGGGTGGGGACAAGGTTAGAGTTAGCTGCATGTGCACCTGTCGCTTTAAAAGCACCTTCAATGACACTGCATCTGTCTGCTCAACCTGTGCCGGGAGGCACCAGTATCCCCATTTTTCAAATTAACGACAGAGGCGCTAAGTCACGCGGAGGTCCAATCTACAGAAAGAGCACAGGTGAAATGCTAGGCAAACAGCTCTTTTGCAGAGGAAAGAATCCTGGGCACCAGGTCTTATCCCCCAGGCAGATGAGATGCTGCTGCCCAGAAGGAGGGCACCTGCCAGGAGGAGCACCCACAGGTCTGCGGTAAGGGGCCATGCTTTGCTTTGTCTGTGTCTTGCCTTTGCCAGGAGTCTCCGTTGGGTTATTTTAAGTCATTACTGGAAACAGACCATGTGCAGTCTTGTCAGCCCAGCACGAGGCTCTCCTGGTCTTCCAGGAAGTGTTTGTGTTAGAATTAACATTCAGAACTTAAAAAGTACCTACAATCACTCCTTGGTTGCTCGTCCTGAAAAGCAGAACTTGTTAAGAATGGATGAATAACTAGAAGAAGTTTTTAATCCAAAAATTTATCCAAAATGCCAGCTTGTTGGCACAGAGATTCCACTGTTACTAGAAACTCTGAAGGATCCACAGCACTTGTAGCCAAGGTGGGCTTTGAGCCCACAGCAGACTCTGAGGGGAAGACGTGCATAGCTGGGTGAGTTCCTGGTGTGCAGATGACCCCACTGGCCCTGCAAAGGCTCCACGTGGCTCCCCCCGCATCATGTGTGACATGCACGCCTGCACTGGTTGGGGTTGTGCCTCACTGTCCCTGTGTCCCTGACCCAATATGGAGCCTGCATTTGGTGCTCAGGAAATGGTTGCTGAATGAGTGAATGAGTGAATCAGTGAATGCACACACACTAACAGATCATAGTCAACCCAAGCAAGCAGCTCCAGCAGCAAAGTGTGAGGCTCTGTATCCAGGCAACAGTGTAGCTCAACAGTCACAGGTGAGGGTGAGAAAACTCCAGGCCACAGGAACCCAAAGCCAGGTGAGCTAGATGGCCAGTCAGGTGGCAAAATTGATCTTGCAGTGTGTGTTGATAGTGACATTTACAGGGACAACCTCCTCCGCCCCAACAGCCAGCACATAAATGCCTACGTAGCAAACTCATGGAGAGTGTTTAGACTGGCTGCCAACCCAACGTGAAACTACATTATACTAGTGACAGGAAAGGCCAGGCCTGGGGTTCAGAGCCAATGGAAATCCAGTGCCCAGATCCAGGGGCTGCGCATAATCCCACTGTGTGTCTATTATCAGATGATAACCACGTCTGGGGCTTTATTCCAGGTACTGGGAACAGTGCCTAATATGAGCAGTGGGAGACCAGGACAGGGCAGCATCCCAATACTCTGCCAGACAAGGAGGGCTCCAAAGACCTGGGTCTGCCTCCCAGGAGGGCCAGTGCAGTACGCGTGAGGGCTCCAAGCTCCCGAAGGCTCTCATCCGGACAAATCTTTGTCCACTTCAGTTAATCTGCATCCTCCACGGAGGTCACAGTTGGATCAGTGTAAATTTTAGGGCTCATTAGATAGAAAAACTTTCTGGGGGAAAAACTAGAACGGTCCAAAAACCAAGTGTTTGGCTCTGTAAAGACGGGGCTCCAGCCCTGCTAGTGTTGAAGCAAAAACCCCACCCGAGAAGACAGACCCGGTGGGAACCTGTGCCCGAGCCTATGTTTTCACAAATGCACTTTTAGTGTCGCTACAGTGGATTTGAGAAAAACCAAGGATAACTGTGGTCTATGTGTAAACTTCTGGTGGCTTATTAGAGAGAAAGGAACTGATCCCATAACAATCGAGATTAGAATCGAACACGATGATGGGCCGTCCCCTCCACTCCCTCCTCCTGCTGAGGAACCCACAGTGGGCGTGCTGCCATGTGGATCTGGTGCTGGGACCTTGAGGTCCAATGGCCTGTGCAAAAGTGAGATCATTAAAAATCCACGTAATCTCATCCCATCATGACATGCTTGTAAGTATTGTTACCATGAAATACCCATATCTATGATGGTACACA
The DNA here is from genome assembly GCA_023783475.1 of Daubentonia madagascariensis. NCBI lineage: Eukaryota > Metazoa > Chordata > Mammalia > Primates > Daubentoniidae > Daubentonia > Daubentonia madagascariensis. The sequence continues at coordinate 8,622,558 of JAKFHU010001557.1, read as the reverse complement.
ATACAGTTACAACATGTTGACTGAGAAAACTAAATTTTTTTTAAGAAAAAAAAAGACACAGAAAATCATAGTTACTGATTCATAACTGCCTTTCTTGCTACTGTTGCCCACCTTGGCCTTGGCCTCCTGCCTTGCCCTCTGACGCTGGAGCCACCACCTCCCTATCACTTTCTTATACTGTAATTTAAAATACCAAGTGCCCAAGTTTTCTCTAAAATGCCTTCTTCCAGGTTCCTACTAAAAAGTTGTCAGTTTTTTCCCCTGTAGACACAACGGGCGCTGCCAACATGGGAAAATAACTTAGGAAAATTACAGTCCGCTGCAGGCTGTCCTTATTTCCCAACGTTTGTAATTTAAAAGATGACAACAAAATTGTAGGATTTGCTGTCCTTGGAGACTGCATTGGTTTCAGGAATCATGGGAAGGAAAAAAATCAAGACTTGCTTGGCTTTTAACACATAAACATTAGGTACTAAAGATATTTTAAAATCTAACATTTAACTTGCTTACAGGTTTTTTGTCGTATTGTTTGTAAGTATTGACAACTTGTCAACTGGCTTAAAAATAGAGGCTTCATTTTATTTTCCTGAGGCCCTGCTGGCTGACTGGGGCAGGCTTGCCTGCAAACCGAAAGCAGCAGTTAGCAGCTCAGAGCCCTCGTGTCGCTGTTTGCGCTGTGGGTGGCGATCTGAGATGCCCCCATTTCTATATTTAATCTCAACTGACGGAGTATGGGTACTGGCCTCCTATATTAAGAAACCAATAGTAACTTCATCTTGTTTTAAATACCCCACCCTTGGGTAATTACAAGGGTTATTATAAGATCCAGTTGAGTGAGAGCCTCCAAGACAGCCCTACAACCTGGCATCTTTGTGAACTGGGACCAAGGGCAGAGGAATATTAATTAAGATCATTAATGAGGATTATTTTTGGCAATTACACAAGATAGTAAAGATGATGAGTTTCTGAAGATAGTGATAATATGTCAGAAGTGGGAACAATGGTGGAAGTCTCAGGCCAGGCTGAACCGTGGTTGCCACATGCCCGGGGGCATTGCAGGCCCATGGAGACGAGGCCGAGAACTGCCCAACCATATTTCACTCCTCACATTCTACAGTCTGCATCAGGGAACTCGAGGAGCTCTCAAATCATGTCCTGTCATTTGCATGTCAATGCCTGCCATTTCAACACAAGGCAGCAGATAAAGCAGGGCGGACAGATTCACATCCCCACCCCTTGCCAGGAGGCCCTGGCAAGAGGTGGCAGCAGCTACACATGCACCTCTACGCCCACCCTAGGAGGGCAGGCCAGCAGGAGGTTGTGGCCTCAGCCTGGAGTCCGCAAAAACAATGTTGCTTCCTAGAAGGCCAAGAACCATTTTCGTGAGGCATCAGTTTCCTCCCGGGAGTCAAGACTGGCGTCTGGGTAAGGCCAGTGTTTAAGAGTGTGTTCGTCATATTGAACAGGGAACTGCTATCAGAGCACAGCTGCCTTTTGTACCCTTGAGGAACACAGCTAAAGGAAGCACAGGCTGCTCAACGTGGCAGTAACGTGCATTCTCAGAGAAGGAGAGGGGCGGCATGCTGGCCAGCAGGGACCCAGCTGAGAGGAGGACCCGGTGTGGCACGAACAAGCGAGTTCCTGGGACAGGTGCCTGCAGGTCCTTAGACGAGGGTGCCACAAACCCCACACCCAGCCAAGGGGTGGGGTTCAGGGTTCTTGGGTTGACAGCATCTTGGGGTTCAGGGTTGCAGTTGACCAGCCCCTGCATCCCGCACCCACTGCAGCATCTAGGTGGACGTGAGGTTGCTCTCTGGAGCTCCGGCTGCAGATAACAACGTCTGCAAAAACTAAGATTCTTGGGAAGTGAGAACTGGCACAAAGCTATGCCCAGTGCCTCTCTCAGCTTCCCAGTAAAGTGATGCCCCAAACCAGAACCTGCGTGTCCACCTCCTGGCCCCACTAGAGCAGGGGACGTGCCCTGCCTGTTCAGTTCTCTCCCTCCTTCTCCCCCAGCTGAGGGCTTGGCACACTGTCTCCCATGCAGCAGTGGGGGCTCAAGTCACAGGAGGTCACAAATTTGGGAAAGAGCATCTGTGCTGCCCGTCGTATTTTTTAGTGAAAGTCAATTCCTCCTGCAGGTGCAAAATACTGTTTTTTTTTCATAACTGACCAAAGAAGAGCAAGTGAACAAAAGTGTCTTGGTGGAGGCTTCACCTGCATCCACCTCCCCGGGCCTGTGGCTCTCCCCCAGGCCTCCTCCCTCAGGCTCTGGCCCAGCTGTGCAGTCCCCTGTGTCTGTCCCCCCGGCTGCTGGATGTTCATATGGGTGTTTGCCACACAAGGTCTGTTTCCTGCTGCATCAGCGGGGGCTGGGCTGTGTCTCACTCCACCGTGTCCCTGGCCTAGCACCAGGCTCAGCACACAGTTGTGCCCAGTGACTGGTGCCCACGTCAGAAAGCGGTTGCCACGGGCTCCTCACGGGCGATGCAAGAGCAGCCTGGCATGCTCTCTGGGTGGGGCTGGCCCCGGGGGCCATAACAGTCTGCAGTCCTTGCCACACAAGAAGCTTCTTCAACCTTCCCAGCTCATTACTCAGCTGCCGAGTGTCTGCTCTATGCCAGGCCCTGTGCTAAGCAGGGATGCAACAGTGAACAAAACAGAAGTCCCCACCTCATGAGCTTCCATTCTGGTCGGGAGCAAAGAGCCAGTAGGAAACATACATCAAATAGTGACAAGTTCTTTGGAACAAACAGTAAGCAGGGTCAGGGAAGGGGTGGGTCGATCTGTTTTACACAGAGTGCTCAGCAAAGGTCTCCTTCCTTTGCTTCAGACACCTGGACAAAGCGAGAGGCAGCTGTGTAGTTTGTCTGGGGGACCTGGGCAGAGGGAGCACAGGCTCCGAGTACACAGGCGAGAGTGTGCTCACGTGCGCCAGGGACATCATGGGGTGGTAAGCAGGGGAGAGAACGGTGGGAGGTGACCAGGTGGCCAGAGGGAAGGCCTCTAGGAAGACAAGATCACGGAAGGCCTGAGAGGGCAGAAATGAAAGCCATGTAGCTTCTGTTCAGAGGGCCATGGAGCCACCACAGGGCCCTGAGCACAGGCGGGCTGCATCAACTCTTGTTGGAAAGGGTCCCTCGGCAGCAGTGTTGAGAAGAGACTGTTCAAGCACAGGAAGAAGGGGGTGCCAAGGGGAGGACATTTCAGGGGTGACGGTGGACCCGGAGGTGATGGTTTGCGGGGAGGAGCCCGGGGGAGCTGCACAGACCGGCTGACAGATGAGATGGGGGTGCACAAGCAAGGCCAAGGCTGCCCATAGGAGTTTGGGCCCCGTCTTTAGCCGGCCAGCTGCCAGGAGTGGTGCTGAGGAGCTCTGTGTCTGACACCACACTGGGGAGGCCGGGGAGGTGTGGCCTGGAGCTATAAATGTAAGAGCTGGGGGCCTCAGGTAGTGAAGATGAGACAAGCCCGGGAGGGAGGGAGCACAGGGGTGTGAGGACGGCGCCCTGAGGTGCCAACGTGGCAGGAACAGTGGGAACAGCAAGGAGACAGAGGCGGCAGTCAGGAGCAGGCCCTCCAGGCCACAGCCCCTGCCCATTGGCTTTGGCTACAGGGCAGCCAAAGGCAACCTGCACAGGCTCCAGGGAGGATGAGGAGAGGGTGGGAGGGGTGGCTGCAGGCAGCTCTCGTCCCAGAGGGCTGGGCTGAGAGCGGCGCAGGTGCCCCTCGGGCAAAGCACGGGCGCAGTCGGAAGACTGCTCGCCAGGGGGAAGACCGGCTGCCCCTGGGCCGTGTCTGCCCAGACCAGCCCCCGATAGCCCAGGGGACCAAGCACAGCTAGACAAGCAGGGCCCCGGTGACTGTGATTGATGAAAGCCTTTATGACGGTCACGGCCCCATTATTCTTTTCCTAAAGCAAGTTAACCGCAGAGCTGGGGAGCCCTCCACAAGCCACCCTGGGAACCGCCACCCCCCCCCCCAACCCTCCTGGACTGTCAGAGCTGTGGCGGGGGCGGGGGCTCTTTACTGACAAGCTTACGTGGTAGACTCCAGAGAGCACAGGATAGGAAACAACTGTGTCTCGGACACCATTTTCTGTAATGACAGCACATTCCCCACTGACAGCCCACTGGCAGTCACGCTCACTCCTGACCCGGGGCCAGGAGAGCAGGAGTCATCAAACAGACCAGGCCCCTGACCTCGGCAGCAGAGGCAGAAGGCAGAATCACCCCAGTTAAGGGGCTCAGTGACAATCTTACACCCACATTCTGCAAACCAAGTGCCAGGTGGTGCCGAGCAGATGGGTGTGCACTCCCCTGTCAGGGGCCAGGAGCGAGGCAGAGGCAGAGAGGGAGGCTCCAGAGGCAGAGAGGCCACCTCTGAGAAGACAGGTGGGGGTGAGCACACAACCAGGGAGGCACAGAGGAGGGCAAAGGAGCCAGGGGCAGCCCAGCAGCCAGACAGGACGGTGGAGCCAGCTCTGATGGCGTCACAGGTTCTGTGGTCATGAGGACCTGAGTCTGGGGGGCTGGAGCAGGGCTGGGGGGGGCGGCTTGGAGATGCAGGGAGAGCAGGGGACCTGCAGTCCCCAGACAGCGTCAGCCTGCCCCAGCCCCAGTCATCTCTCCTCTCTGTGGGTGGATTTTAATATTCTTTTTCCAGTTCCAACACTTAGGTATTTTTAATTTTTCTTTTTAAGTAACACAAGCTCAAAGTTAGCCACTTCTGCTCTGAGGACATCTTTAACCATCTCCCTGACTTCGATAGGGAGCATTCTCCTTTTCATTATTTTCTAGGAAATCATAAGTCCACATTTTACTTTTTCTTTGACCAGTAGTTATCTGGAGGAGTGTTGCTTAATTTCCAGGTGGTTATATTCTTGTTAGGGAGGCTTAGGCTTAGTGGGTCTCATTTTGGGGAACTTATAATTAAAATGCTCTTTGTGGTCAAGCACATGGTCTTATTTTATAAATGCTCCACTGGGTACAAGAGACAAGCTCAAGTTCTCCACGCAGTAGAACATTCTCTTTCTCTGTGTCTGTAATAATAAAACTAATGAAATAAATAAAATAAAAATTATGAAAATAACCTTGGTTAAGTACTTCCTACATGCCAGGTGCTTTCCCTGCATTATTTCATTTAATCTCCCCCCACCCCAGAACTCCCTTACAGAAAAGGAGACCCAGGCCCAGGGAGGTTAAATCAGGGAGCTGCTGTGCACAATTCTAGGGGCGCCATCCACACAGCAGCTTCAGAAGTTAGGAGAAGGATGAGCGCGTGGGGAAGTCAAGAGGCAGGTCAGGTACAAGGACCCACCATCCTAGTGATGCCATGGGCTGCTGGAGCTCAGGAGGGAACCAAGGGACACTAGCAAATCTGTCAAGTGCCACCTGGAGGCCACAATAGAGGCCATGGGGCAGGGAGAGCTCACAGGAGAAAAGGCGGAGTCAGGGGTTGGGGGAGAGGGCCCAGGACAGACCTGGGATGACACACTCAGGGGAACGTGGGAGAGGAGCAGGCAGAGACAGAGGAGACCCCTGGGGGCCTCAAGTCGACATGCAGATGCCTAGGCCCAGCCCCCACCAAGCTGCCCCAATGCCCACCAGTGTAGGGAGGGGACTGCAGGGTGGTGGGTGTGCAATGCCCTCGAGAGGTCAAGGGAAGTGGCACTGTGGACAGGGTCTCTCTGGCTGTGAAGTCATCAGAACCGGCCCAGCCCTGCTGCAACGCACCCTCCAGGAGAAGGGCCCAGGAATCTGCCTTCAACAAGCACCAAGATGGCTCCTGAGGACCAGACAAGTTTAGGAAGCTGTTTTAGCCCCAATTCTCTGCCACACGCCCCCAGCCTGTGCTTCCCGGGACCACATGATGTAAGCTGAGCAGAGCCCTCCCCTGAGGGTGCCACCTCGACCTCTGTCTCTGAGCAGAGCTGGTTTTTACGCAGAACCAACGTGACCAATAACGTTGAGGCTCTTTTCTAAGCCAGAGAACAGCCCCTCCCCTCCTTCCACTCGGCTCACACCCTAGAGACCTGAGAGGAACTGGAACAGCAACAGAACCACCTGGACCTCGCCCTGGGATGAGGGCCCCACTAGGTCCTGTCCAGGCTGGAACAAAGAGACATGGCAGACACGCCCTAGGGCACTCGTGGCACTGCGGGGCCAGCCGGGCCTGGGTCCCCAACGAAGCTGGTGCCGGGGGCGGGGTGGCCGACCACCCAGAACAGAGCAGCCGCTGTCCCTGACATTCAGTCCTCAACTAAAAGCTTCTCAACTCTCTTCCTTTCCCAGTTTTTGGGTCTTTCAAGGTATAATTAAAGGAGAATCACAATAATTAGTGGTAGGAACGAGATTCTCTTTCTTCCAGCTTTTTAAAATAGCACCAAAAAGAGCACTGGGCTGCTTAGTTAAGGGCACCTAGGAAGATAACAAGGAAGGTTTCAGAATTGAGAAATAATTTGAGAAGGAGGGAAATATACTCTATGGGCACTAAATCCAGGAAAGTTCTTCCTCCCAGTTGTTTCGCTTCTTTAAGGTTACTTACAACAGCGGGTCTGCCCCGGGCTGTCCTCAGAATCACCTGGGCCTCCCACCACCATCTGGACTGACTGCATGGGTCTGAGGGAGGAGCTGGCAGCGGGATGGGTGCCCACGGGGTGGGTGCCCGTGGGGGCAAGAGGAAGGAAGAACCCGTGAAGGGCCAACTGTACGCAAAGGAGGGCCGTCCTTCCCAAGTAGAGGTGGCGGCACAGGAAGGACCCTGAGATGTGAGGGAAAGGCCCAGGAAGCTGAGCATGGGTGGGACTCAAACTTCTTAGTAACACAAGAGGTGAGACCACCCGCAAGACTGGCTGGGAGGGATGGGCCCAGAGCTCCAGAGATTCAGAAAGAGGTGAGCAGGTACGGTGGAGACTTTTCTCCACGGGTGGTCTCCCCAGCCATGGCACTGGAGAGAGTCTGGCAGCAGTCCAGATTCTTGGGTCCCTCCCAGACCTGCTGAACACTTGGGGTAGGGCCTTGCAAGCTAGAGCTGTGGTTCTCAACATGAGCACATAGCCCCAGTGGTGTCCAGAGGGAAGGATGTCACTTTACAAGGAAGAAACACCCAGAAACTGCAAACCACACGATTTGCTATTCAGATGAGCACATTAAATAATAAAAAGTCAGATGGATGATCGGGGACAGGTTAAGGGGCTAGAAAGAATGAGGAGTGGGGATCAGGTCCACACACAGGCAGAGGTTGTGGCCAGAAAGTGGAGGGAAAATCGACAGTGCCTGGATTTCCCAGCAGGAACCTCGGCAGCTAGAAGATACAAGCAACACCTTCCAAGGCCTTTGGGGAGGAGAATTCCCCCTAGGATGCCCTACTCAGCTGGGAAACATTTTCAGACAGGCAAACCTCAGAAAAATGACTCTATACCCATGACAGAGAATACCCTCTAACGCGGTTCTCCCGTCTTCCTCAGAAATTCCAATGTCTGACAGACATGTCCACCCATGGACTCACCCGCAGACGTGGCCATGGGGGGGATGGGAGCACAGTGGAGGGTGCAGCTTCCAGCGTGCCCTCCTCTCCTTGTTCACGGGAACACTGATGTGGAGACATGCCAACATGCACCACATAGAGTGCAACCCCCAGGGATGGGAGAATAGCAGGGCAGAAGGGGCCTGGTCCCAACTCCACAGAGCTGCTGTATCAGCCCTGGATCTCTCACAGCTGCATTGTTACATTAAAAAAAAGTCTCTCTTGAAGCCACCGCTGTTTGGGGCCTTTGTTACGGCAGCTGAGGCTTTATTTTAGTTAATATATTATCTTCCGCGGGAAGCCACTGGAGGACACGTTTCATCGAAAGAGGAAAATCAAAGATTTGTGAATCAGGGCATTCAACCCAAGTGAGCGGCAAAGGCCATCCCAGGAGAACAGTTCGGAGCAGGCACAGGAATGAGCAATTTGGAGGGGACTGAGGATGGAACTCTCCAGGGAAAACAGCACTGAACAGTCCTCTGGCCGGCACAACTGTATTGAGAAGCATTTTACAGAGATGCTGGAGGGTGTAGAAAGACTTACTCAGTCAAAGCAGGTGGAAACCAAGGCAATAATTAGCAACTGCAGTAACAATGCTACAAAGAAATGTAATTGTAGTACTCTACCTGGCTCGACAGGGAATGGTATTTGCACAGCCACATATCTGAAGCTTATACATCAAGGGACAGCAGTAAGAGCCTCACATTTAGGAAGACTGAGCCATGTACCAGGAGCAGCAGGTGAAGCTGCTGGAAGTACAATGCAGGAGTAAAGAGAAGATAAGACATAGCTGTGCTTTGTCAAAAGCCATTTTGGATTGTTTCCACATGATACTTTAGTTCAAAATAATTAATCTAAAAATAAAAAATAAAGTACCAATGAAAAAGCCAAGGCCTCCGAAAGTTAAGAAGTGAAGAACGCATGTTGAAGACTCTCTGGGGTCTGCCCTGAACAGGGCTGGGCTACTGGCTAACCCCCAGGGTCTGGACCCCCCACAGATATCTGCCAGGTCACCCCTTCAGGTTGTACAACCAATAATGGGCAGGGGAGGGGAGGGGAGAACAGGGAGGAAACTGGCCTTTTCTGGGCTGACACCCAGCACTTTCAGGAGGAGGAAGAGGGACCATGTAGTGATTCCCTCAGGACTCGGGGAAGGCAGAAGCCAATGGCCAGGCTGGTACTTCTCCACAATGTCCTTCAGTTTAGAACTGCAGAGACACAGCGCCCCCCCCGCCCCTTGGCCTGTGAAAGCGACCATCCTCGGCATGCGCTGGCTCATCCCCAGGTCTTTTCTACACCTCCAACTACCGACAGCAGGTTCTCTCCATGCACCTGGGAGAGGACAAACAGGCTAGGGTCTGGTTTAGCCCCTGGATTCTACCTGGGATTCCCAGACAGAAAGGCTTCTCCCTTTTCCAATACATCTTTCATGAGTTTGTCATTACCAAGACGTGTTTAAAGTCCTCAAGCCCGAGGCTAGCCAATGGGTGGAAATCACAGAAAATAAGACTCGGGTGCAGCTTTGTAAAGACACCCACAGTTACAGAATCACTGAATAAAGGCTAAATCGGCATCCATTTCAGTTTACTACTTTTTTTGCAATTGGCATCTACTGAATTATAGTTTAGTGAAGACTTTGATTCAAATGATTTTAGATGCCATTCTTGTCAACAGTACTCTATAGGAAACTACAGCAAAATCACAGTTCCTGGGTGTTTTCAACATGGTGTGTACTTTATCCACTCACTCCTGGTGAGCTGCTGGCAACATAAGAGATAGTTAGGTTTGGTAAAATTATTAGACATATTTTTACAAATCGTGGGCACAAAGCCCCGACTAAAACAGGCATTACATGTAAAGCCATCGTAAACACTTCTTAAACACACATTCAAAATGTGCCTGCAGCAAATGAAGCAGCTTCGACTCCATAAATGAACGCGACATGCTGCTGGTTTCTAAGGGGGTTTCCAACAATCTCTCACTCCCGCGTCCCACTGAGGCCCTTCGGCACGCGAAGAAAGACAGACTGGGCTTGTGAGTGTGGACTTTTCACCAAGGAGAAAGTGACGATGGAAATGCCACATTGGGTGAAAAACTTCCGACGTGCAGACAATATACACAAAAACTGCAGCACAGAGTTTCACAAGTAACAGGTAGAATAGAGATACATGAGGCTCAAAGACAATTCTCTGAAGTCACGGAAACCTGGGCTTGGGACAGCCAGGCTCAGGCCGGGGCTGCCGCCCACAGGGAATTTGAGGGAGTCAGAAAGAGGGGAGGCCAGTAAGAGAGGACAAACAGGAAACTCAGGAGGCCACAGCTGTTCTCAGGGTAGAAAGAGCCTCAGATTGTTACACTATCCAGGCGCCTGGAAAGTACCATTTGCTATAAAGTAGAGCTTCCCTTGGGCAGGACCTAAATTAATCAGATTTAAGGGCAGTGCAGTGAGCATTTAGTGGAAAGAAGAAAACAATCATGAAATTGGAAAAAGATAAACACAAGGGGATTAGTTAAAAAAAAGAAACAAACTTCACAAACACATCTCAAATCAGGACCAACTCTGATTCTGTGCCTGTCATTCACAGAGTGAGTATCTGCAAAGTGTCTCTGTGTGTATGGGGTGCTGGATGCCCTGCTCCTGACGCATCCCTGGTAGAAATATCAATGTAAGCCAAGCCTAGAGTGGTAACATTTGAACTGGGATTTGAAGGATGAATAGGAGTTTTCTGAGTGGAGGAGAAAGAATTTAGTATTCCAGGCAGTTAGAAATGACAGTACAAATGAACAGCATTGTGCAAAAGGACCTACATGCCTGGGGAAATGAATAGCACACCCAGAATCCAAGCTTTGTTAACCGCACAACACCTTCCCAGCTTCTGCTGTTGTCTGTACTTCACTACATTCTCCCTGATGTTTTTCTTCAAATCAACTTGTTTTTTAAAGTTTACTTTAGTCTCATTCCAAATGACAATATCCATGAAATTATGGGTATGATGTGCTACTTATATTTGCCTTAAATCACAAAATTATATACTATTAAAGTAAAAAGTGTCCATCTGTGAACCTAGAGCTAAGTCCTTTGTATTCTAGCTTTTCCCAAACTCTGGGAAAGCCTGAGCTAGGAACTTAAAGGTCTGCATTGTTTGAGGTTGGATCTGCATTTATTGGGACAAAATAAATGCAAACACCAGAGGCAAAAACATTATTAATTAGCCACTCTTTGTTAGTGGGTCACATGCTACTCTCTGGGGACGTCTGCACCCCCCAAGGCCCTACCCTTGACCCACCAGCAGTCATTAAGCATCTCATGCCTAAGAGGTCATGGGGTTGCACGTGACCCTCCACTGGGATGCATCCATTAACTTTCATTTCCAATTTGAAAAACAGGCATCGATGGTATTTTGGTAATTTATTATGCAACCTTTAAAAGTTTAAATTTATACTTCACTAAACACAAGAGCCTAAACTGGGTCAGCCAGCAGCACGGCTTCCTGGGGGACTGACAAGGAGCTAAGGGACGGGAGGGGGCCGCCACAACCACTCACTTCTTACCTCCATGCACGAAGCCGTGCAGGGTACAGTCCGAAGGCCCCACCAGGTGGATCAAACTGGACTGGCTGTAGCTGACCGTGTTCGGCTCTGGAATTGCAAAGGAGATGGATTAGTCATGGGGTAGATCGATTCCCACATCTGAATGGTCTGGCAATGCTGAAACTGCCCTGACATCTACGGGGTCACCAAAGGCGTCTGACTGCTGTCAACTCACATATGACTTCTTGAAGGAAAAATGTGGTCTCCAAACAGGCTACAGTTGGTAAAGGGGAAGGCCTTCAAGGATTAATTAGCCATTCTCTGTTAGTGGGTCACAATGTTACTCTTTGGGGACATCAGTACTCCGGCAAGACCATGTCCAAGGATAGCCACTAAACATCTCAAGGCAATAAGGTCCCAGGGTTGCATGTGACCCTCCATTGGGATATAACGACAGGTACTTTCTAGGTCTGGCCTTGGACAAGTAATGTTTCTCAGCTGCAAAAACGCTGGTGGGATAAAGGGTGGTCCTGACCCAGAAGGTGATACCTGGGTCTCCTAAACGTTAACCATCACCTCTGAGACCTTGGTGTGTGCCCCCAGGCCATGGGCTAAATTGTGTCCTCCCAAATTCACATGTTGAGGTCCTAAGACCTGAGTGCCTCAGAATGCGACTGTATGTGCAGACAGGGTCTTTACAGAAGTTAAGATGAGGTCATCAGGGTGGGCCCTGATCCAGTATGACTGTTGTCCTAATAAGAAGAGATGAGGACACAGACCTTTACAGAAGGACGACCATGTGAAGACACGGGGGAAAAAAACGAACCTCTGCAAGGCAAGGAGAGAGGCCTCAGGAGGAACCAGCCCTGGAACACCTTGTCAGGCTTGGACTTCTAGCCTCCAGGACTATGAGACAAATTTCTGCTGTTTAAGCCGCCCAGCCTGTGGTGCCTTGTTCTGGCAGCCCCAGCACACAAATATACTCCACGTGGAATTTCAAACTGTGTATCTAGTTGCCTGATGTTATCATGGGGCAGGAAAATCAGAATTCAGGTGAGCTGGGGCCTTAAATATGTACTTCCAAACTCAGAAACCCGTTTTCGAGGCTCACAGGCCTCAAAAAAACATCGAAAACATAGGAAAAAACTTTCTATGTTTACATACATAAATACTCATACATATATACTCACCATCATGTTACAATTGTCCACAGTACTCAGTACAGTAACATGCTGTACAGGTTTTTAGCTTAGAAGCAATGGGCTACATCATATATCCAGGTGTGTAGCAGGCTCTACCATCTAGATTTGTGTAAATGCACTCTATGATGTCCACACAATGATGAAATCATCTAACGACACATTTCTCCGAACACATCCCTGTCATTAAGCAACACACGACTGAACTTGAACTCCTTGTTGCATTAGGAGGTACAGTTAATAGTCCCTGCTAGTCAAGAGTGCATCCATCCAGGGCTGCACCTACAGTCTGCCTCGGGGGCCCGGACACCCAGGGCCTTGCTGGGGAGGGCACAGCCAAGGGTCCATGAAGGATACTGACAAGCTCCCTCTGCCTACCACAACTGCCAGAGACATGCCCCAGCCAGCATTGCCCAGCCCAACATCCCTGAACCTGAGGGCCCACCTCCCCTACACCAAAGGCTATTCCACACTGCCTCCATTTGCTTCACGTTCCACTCACAGAAAACATGAAAATAACCATTTTAGAGCATGAATGGAAACCAAAATCCTGAGATTTGGCCCAATCTCAGGGACTGCGCTGACGAGCTAAGAGACCTGCATGTGGACAATGGCAAAAGATTTTTTTATTAATTTCAAACAACTGAAAATTACATACGAAAATCATCGTCACATAAAATGCCTACTTGTTCAAATGACAAGTAATTGGAAATAACTATAGCTCCCTACCCAAAGAGATGCCCCCATTGTTCTGTAGTAATGTTTAGAAATACCAGTTAAGCCATGTGTAAAAACTTAGTGTTCTTTGAACTTGGATTGAGGGGTTTTTATTTATTTTATTTATTTTTTATTTCAAAATTTTACAGGGGTACAAACATTTAGGTTACATATATTGCCTCTGCACCACCTGAGTCAGAGCTACAAGCATGCCCATCCCAGACAGTGCGCACCACGCCCAATAGGTGTGCATTTACCCATCCCCTCCTTCCCCCCAACCTGCCCGACCCCCAATGAATGTTAAATCCATATGTGCACATAAGTGTTGATCAATTAGTACCAATTTGATAGTGAGTACATGTGGCGCTTGTTTCTCCATTCTTGTGATACTTCACTTAGAAGAATGGGCTCCAGCACCATCAGGATAATATATTGAGGGGTTTTTAATAAGCAGAAGCCACCAAAATCCTCATGACAAAGAAAATACACCCACACGACCACACCCAAGCCCTCCTGCCCTTGGCCATAAACTGTAACGTCGCCAGGGCCCTTCGGGGCAGCGGCTGTATCTCTCCTTGTGTCTGGTTCACAGCCTGGCACAGGCACTTCCTGAGGAGAAAGGAGCACCATCCTTGCTCCTCCTCCACGGCCTCTGCTGTGTTCTCGAACACTCTGTTTCTCAGGTGAACCAAGGGCACATGTGAAAAGGCCCTGCCAAGTATAGGGTCAAACCACAGAGATTTAAGGGGTTATCTCTTATCCTGCCAGTGTTGCCTGAACAAATACACAAACTGGTATCAGAAGTGGGTGCTGCCCAAGTGAAAAGGGACACTATTTATAATCACCGAGGCTTAAAAGGTGGGACATGTGGTTGGCCTAAATGCACGCCTGCTGAACCACAGAGCTAAGGGAAGGGGCTGAAGAGAGTCAAGAGTCACAGCGTGAGCTTCCACTTGTTTGCTCTTAGCAAGGTAGGTCAAGAAGGAAACGGCTGGTTTGTAAGTAGAACTGAAAGTGAAGAGAGTCCAGAAATTTGGGGCATTAAAAGATGACAAAGGCCTATTGTTTCTTGACCCAAGAACTGAGGGAAACTTAGAAATCAAAAGCCCACTGAGACTCAGCCTTGTGTCAAAAATCAGACTGCACCGTGGTTCCTGCTCTTGTGCGTCTTGGGAGAGTGGGGGAGCGGAGTGGGGAAACGAGACACAGCAGGCTTGAGCACCAGGCGCAGAAAGAACACTGGGTGTGGCCACTGCCACAGGGACTGCTGAAGCAAACAGATCAGATGCCTACTCAGTTAATGAGGGGACTGAATCTCCCGGACCAAGAAAGCTTTTGACTGTTCACGCCTTAAAGAAACTCTGGGTCCCCAACCCCAGACGAGCAGGAGGGGGCGCATGCCCCAGTCCCCAGTGCACACTTCGGATGAGTCCATGAAGGACAACGGACAAGGAAGAACCTTCCAGATGGCAGAGCCAGTGCTACGGAGCTCCTCCCCTGGGGCGGAATCAGGGTCTGATCAGACTGCACCCCGTGGCCACGGCTCAGACCCAGCGGAAATCACCGCCGTATGGACAGGGCCCGGGGGCTCTCACTCTTTCCTTTCCCAGAGGGGCATGTTTGTTCCTCTGCTCCTCCCACCGCTGCAGAAATGCTGCAAGTGCAGATAACTCATCTTTTTAGTTCATTGGTTGCAGGACCAGGAGGAATTGCATCTAAGCCCAAATGGAGAAGACTGCACATGACCCTGCACTGAGGTCGATGTGGTGGCTGGATAGGATCTCAGGTGCCCACCCTGAGGGAAGGTGTTCTACGTGCACAAAGAAGAACGAAACAGGGATCTGACGTCCGGAGGGCAAGACCAGGCAGAGATGACTTACTAACTAATTGCCAAACCTGTGTCCTCACCCTCCTCCACACACAGCAAGCCCATGTTTCCCAACCTCCTTTGCAGGGTGTATGGAAATACCACTCCTGTCTGCCACAGGGCGTGAGCAGGAGAGCTCTGTGCCCTTCCAGGCCTGGCCTACCAAAGCCTCAGACACATGAGCCTCCCTGCTCTGTCCCCTTCCGGAACCTATTACAGATGGCGGAGCTACAAGACAAAGGGGCCTGAACCCCTGAACCCCTGCTGTTTGGAGGAGATCCACCCCGGATTAGGAAGACCCGATGTGGACTTTACCTAAGCAAGAAATAAACCTCTACTGAGTTACACACTAGGACTTTAGGGTTCATCTGCTATAACAGCTACCACAACCTTGACTGATACAGTGCCTAATCTTTGAACCTGCAGTTTCAAAATGATCTAAGGAACCCGAATTAGGATCCGTGGGTAGCAATGGGCAAGTTTACATGGCCATAAGCAAACACAAAACTCTCTTCTTCTGAGCCCATCCTATGTGATAGAAGCTACTTCCAGTGCTTCATGTGTGTTTTATCAACACATCACCTCAACAACCCTATTTCAGTGGTTTCATCATCTCTGTTTCCAGTTGAAAAAAACCAAGGCATAGGGAGGTTAAGTCCCCACGGAGGCAGCAGAGCCGGGATTCAAACCCAGGCAGCACCACTCCAGACCTACCTTCTCCTGCCCCATCCTCTCCTGCCCGCTTCATGCCACACTCCCCCCTCCTGGAAACAAGTGCTGATGGGAACAGGAATATGGGCCTGGCCAGATGGCCGGTGACATCAGGAGGAAGGTGCTTCAGCCCAGGCTCTCCAGCCTCTGCATTCTCATGGTGGCTCAGAGTGGATCTGCCTGGGGGTTTGGCCAGAGCCTGCCTGACCCCAGGAAGGCGGATCCCAACCCAGGAACCAGGGACTGGGTGACTGCAAAGACCCCAGCTGCACTGGCAGGGGTGGGTCAATCTTGGAAGTAAACACTGTTTGCAACCCAAAGGCCAGGGATGAGGCAGGCACTTGAACTTGTCCGAGGCAGGGCTGATTTTGTTATAAACTCAACAGCCCCAAAGTGGATGGTCATGTGGCCAAACAGTCCCCATATGGTTAAAGCTGCACAGCTGACAGCCATGAATCTGAACAGCTCAAGGTAATTGCATTTTCTCTTGTCAGGTGAAGAAAACAGTAAGGACAGCTGGATTTTTTAAATTATATATTGAGAAATTACAGCTGTATATATTGGACAACTGGCATTTAAAAAACTCTCAGGCTCTCTGAGAAGATACCCGAAAAGAGGCAGCCCCCTGTGGAGGCTGCTAGGCAACAGCCCAAAACCTGACTCTAGATTGGGGGGGGCGGTTTGGGACCTGCAGGGCTGGCAGGGAGGCAAGTCAGAGGCCAAGACTGCCCCTCCGAGGGGAGGGAGGGTCCTACCCGTTAGAAAGGGCCCGATACCAACTGTGCATGCACACCCTTCTCCCTGAGCTGCTGTCCCCATTGACCTGGCCATCCTGCCAAACCCAACTCTCCCGGGCTCAGCCGCCACAGGAGACCAGGCCGGTCCCAGATGAGCCCACCCTGGCTCCAGAGGGCACCAGGCAGCCCTGGTTAGAGAGGACTCATCCAGCCCTGCCAACAAGGTGCCAGTTCTACTATGAAAGTGAAGTCAAAAATGTACATGTTGCTCAAAAAGACTAGAGAAAGAATGGACATGCGACTTCCTTAAGAAATATTTAAGGCCGGGCGTGGTGGCTCACGCCTGTAATCCCAGCACTCTGGAAGGCTGAGGCAGGAGGGTCACTTGAGTTCAGGAGTTTGAGACCAGCTTGAACAAGAGTGAGATCCCGTCTCTACTAAAAATAAAAAAATTAGCCGTGGTGGCGTGTGCCTGTGGTCCTAGCTACTCGGGAGGCCAAGGCAAGAGGATCGCTGGAGCCCAGGAGTTGGAGGCTGCAGTGAGCTGAGAGGAGGCCACTGCACTCTACCCAGGGCGACAGAGCAAGACCCTGTCTCAAAAAAAAAAAAGAAAAAAGAAAAGAAAAGAAATGTTTAAAAGCCTGAGTCTCTGATCCAATCGTCAGAGGAAGATGTATTCTTACGAAGCACAGAAAAGTAAAAATCTGTCAAGAAACCCTGAGATTTAAAATGCCAGCTTCATTAATATTGTCGAAGAATAGCAGATTTGGAAAAATAGTAAGTATCAGATTCACAACCAAACAGAAAATAACCTCATCAGTAAAGGAATTTAAACTGGTTGAAAACCTTGAGTAATTTCAGTTTCCCAGAGAGTTAGTCCAAGGAATAAGCCAGGATCTAATCTCACGGGTCTCAAAGCGAGACACAGGCCATCGGTGCTGCCCACTCCCTTCAGGCCCTGGGGTCTGGCCTCCACCCAAGATCTCTCCAGAAACTGCCACAGAAAGGCAGGTCCAAGCTGCCCCACGTCACACCCAGCACCTCTCCTCCACTCCCCTCTTTGCCTGCTGGTAGGCTGGACACTGCCTTTCCTCTTCTGTCTCTTATGAGGACACTTGTCTCTGGATTTAGGGCCCACCTGGGTATCCCAGGATGATCTCATCTCAAGATCCTTAACTTAATCACATCTGCAAAGACCCATTTTCCCCATTAAGGTCCCATCCACAGGTTCTAGGTGTCTGGATGTGGACACTGAACCCCCTCCAGTCTCTCCCTGGGAAGACCTGAGTGCTGTGTTGGCACCTTTCCTAGACACCTCCCCTCCCCTTTGTCCCACCACAGGCCTCGGTGCCTCTGTCTGACCTACCCACTGGGCTGCCCTCCCCAAAGCAGAGCCCAGGCCTTGCGTGTGACAGGGACTTGACTCTCGGGTCACTCCCGGGTCACCACAGAGGCCCCGGGCCTGTGTCCTGTACTGTTGTGCTGATGAACTTGTTATCTATTTACATTTTATTTTTAAAAAAGATACCACTTTACTGGGGTTCATCAAAGCAGCAACATTCTTTCTATTCGTACTGGCAGGTTAATTTTTTCTTTTTCTTTCTTTCTTTTAGGTGTTTCTTGAAAAGCAGATGTGAAAAGAAGAAGAACCAATCTACAGCAGAGGTTTTACCAACAGTAAGGAAACCAACCTACACAGTCCCAATGGCCGAAGGTGCCAACTGTGCAGGTTTGGGCAGGTTGAGGTTAGAACAAAGAAAGGGTCAGGGAGACACAAATATTAGGAGACCAAAGCCACACAAACTTGTGCTAGACCTTCAAACAGACACTGCCTGGGAATCAAGTGCTTGCTGCATGCCAGCAGCCAAGCCCAGGAAGTCCTGTTCCAATCTGCACACCTGCTGGGTTCTCACCAACACCCCACCTTGGTGCTGAATGCAGACTGACGCCAGGCAGGAAGGTGGCTGGAATGACATCCCGAGTCAGCGTTGGCAGGAGCTAGGGCACCTCTCGGGCAGGGCCAGGAGCAGGTGGACCCCAGAGCGGAGCCCACGCCACAGGCACATCCAAGAGGAAAAGAGATTACTCAGGGCAGGTCCTTAGATCGCTGCCTAAGGGTGGAGGGTGGAGCCAAAACCAAGAAAAAGCCAAGTCAGGAACTCAAACACCCACCATGGCCAGGCCCCCTGAGGCACTGGGGGCAGCAAACCCTTCCTAGGCAGAGGTCCCGCTCGAGGATGGCGCCCCACAGAACCCAGCGTGGAACACACATGCACCACTAGGACCCCAGGCCCTTACAGCAAGGCAGAGAAGCACATGGTGTGTTCTTCTAGAGTCTTCTCGACACTATTAAATGTGATCACTGTGTATGCAAAAGGAGAAGAGGAAATGTCCGTTTCTAGGAAGACCCCATAAGGGTTGGCCCATCCCTGGGGCTCATCATGTTCCGAGGGGAACAGAGGCAACCCCCAGAACCCCCCGCCCTGAATCATTTCTGTGAACCCAGAGAGTTCTCTGTGTAGAAAGTCCTTTTCTTTGAGACAGGGTCTCGCTCTGTTGCCCAGGCTAGAGTGCAGTGGCATCATCATTGCTCACTGCAGCCTCAAACGCCTGGGCTCAAGTGATCCTCCTGCCTCAGCCTCCCCAGTAGCTGGGACTACAGGAGCACACCACCACACCCGGCTGATTTTTCTATTTTTGTAGAGACAGGGTCTCACAATGTTACCCAGGCTGGTCTTGAACTCCTGGCCTCAAGCGATCCTCCCACCTCGGCCTCCCAAAATGCTTGGATTACAGGCATGAGCCACCGCGCCCTGCCTCAAAGTCCTTTCTTGGGAGAAAACATCCCATAATCTATTCATTTGGATTTTGGATGAACATTTCGTTAAAGCCAGACCACCCTGGACTTGAAGGCAAAAGGACGGGAGAATGGAAGGAACCAACTCTACAGGAAACCTGTACACACTACGGAGCCCGAAGGCCCAGGTGGGGGTGAGCAGAGTCACCCCCCCCCATCAAACGTCCAGACTGGTGAGCCAGGCAGAGGTGACACCTAAACAGCCACTGTTGTTTTGTCTTTTTCATTTTTTTTTTGATGAGCTGGTAATCCAATCAAAAACAAGCTCCTGCACAAACTCAAGGGAAAGACACAACGAAAACAAATTCTCCGTAAATAGGCACATGTCCCTCTGCCCAGGCAGTGGGGCCATGTGCAGCAGAGCCCTCCTGGGGCTCTGAGTCAATTGGGTCACTTCCTGCTTTCTATTGGCCGTGACACTGGGAGGGGTTTGCCCGGCTCAGGGCGGGGCAAGGGGACCGTCCTCCTAGGGAGCCCAGTGCTTCCAGGAGAGCATGCTTGCCACCAGGGAGCCACGAGGAGGACAACCGAACCGGCCGTGCGCCGCCTCCTCCATGCGTCCGCTGTGGGAGCGGCACCTGCTGCTGGGTGTCTGCGGCCCCGCACTCCAGCTTTTACCTGGGTTCATGACAGGCTGGACGATGTCCCCGTTCCTCCACTTGGTCTCCATTCGTTCCAGTTTCTGGGCTTCATACCGCTTCCGGCCCTCCTCCTCCTGTTCCTGCCGGGAATACTGTGGGGAACCACAGACAGGGGTCAGCATGGGGGGACATAGCCTTCCAGCTCAGGGCATCGGGCTCCTGGTGTTCCTTTGACTTTTGTGGCTGGGACTATCTATCCTTTTTTCTGATAATATGTATTTAATATGATAAGAACACAGAGAAGGTGGAAACCCCACGCAGCCCCACTCCCCAGAGATGACGTGGGTCAAATGTTTGGTTTAGCTCCTGCCTGGAATTGCTTTCATGCCTGAGAATATATAGAAAGTTCTATGGTGGTATATGTGGAGTTTAAAAGTAATGATGTTTGATTGTTTCACTGTTCCATACAAAAATTTATGGAACTGATCCATTATGTAGGGGCATTTAGCTCATTCCCAACTTTGCACTATTAAAACCATATCATACCAACAATCTTCAGCCACTTATAATCATTTGCATCTGCCCCATTCCTTCCTAGGATTCATTCCTGGACATAAAACTACAGCATCAAGGGACCTTCAGAAAGGTGTCCCTGGGCAAGCAGGACCCCATGTGTCCTGACACCGGCTGGTCTGCTCTGCTGACCCTTGGCCAACCAAACATTCCCTTGGCATGTCTGCAAGGAATGGGCAGCTAAAGCTAAAGCAGCCCCCACCCTCGAGGCTCTCCTAATGGACCACAGGAGTTTTGACCCAAGAAGTTAAAAACACATGTGAATATAAAACCCAGCACAAAACCTGAGGCCCCTGAGTCCTGGGGCACAAAGCGGGTGTTGGGCTTCTCTGACATAACAGCAACGGTTCATTCATTGCCCGTCTATGGCCCCATCTTCAGGCCCAGAGTAGCAGACACAGCACACTCCCTTCCCCATGGGACCTCTCAGAAGGGCCCCGGTCCTGTGTGCCAGTCCCAGGCCAGGTTCCTGGGCCCTCTGCCTGCCCACTTCTCCCCGCCTGGCCCTCCTGCTGACCACGCCTTTTGATTAGCTCCCACTTTCCCTCGTCCAGCATTTCCAGCTGAGCCTGCAGAGAAGCCCCAGAACTCAGGACCCCTCTGATCCCCACTTGGAAGCCCCTCTGATCTGAGCAAATTCACGTCAGGTGGCTGTTTTAGACCTTCTTTCAAAAGCCAGTTTTAAACATCTCGATTTTCCTGTTTGTGGCTCAGTTCCAAAACCGTACAGGCTCCGAACACCCGTCCTCAGCTTAATTACCTGTCGTCTTCAGCTTGAGAACCCGTCTTCAAGAGGCCAACAAGGGAACTAAGGGGTTTGTGCAAAGAAACAAACTGTGGGGAGTGTTTTAAGCTGCAGTGCATAACTCAACCTTTTCCTCCATAAATAAACCATGTCCTAATGTTCCACGGTTCACGTAATGACTCTAAGAGAAGAGTGTGTGCTATGTCTACCCAGGAAAATTGATGGCTGAACTTTAGTGTCCTCAAGAAATGCCTTTTAAAGAGATTTTTTTTTCTTAAAAAAAAGAGCCAAGCCCCAGTCTAATGAATCCTCATGGTGTCCAGCACACTCATCTGAACTCTGCAGGCACACGGGAAGAGGCTGGGGCCCAGTACTGGACATGAGCCATGAGGACAGAGAAGCCTGGCCCCCTACCAAACACTGCCTTTCAATCTGGGAACAAAAGCACTGGAACATTTTAATGATGGGCTGGCACCTAACCCTCACCCCCGAGGGCTCATCAAACCCAGCTGATTGGAAGCAGCAGACAGCATGGCCCAAAAGTCTAAGGCTCTGTCTGTGAACCCCTTAACTCAAGCACATATTTAGACATTTGAAAAAACCCAAAGCGTCCACCCTCCAACAGCCACTCCACTCTCTCCAGGGCTGAGGCTGCCCCTCCAGCCACCATGGTGGCCTCTTCTTCCCAGGATAGGGCCACTGCGGTTCCCTGTCCACTGGGAATCCTGCACCCTCTGCCAGGCTGGGAGGAACAAAGAGACAAAGTCCTGCACTAAATGACACTGCACACAGTCGGCAGCTGTGCGTCCTCCAGGGAGATGCACGCGTCCAAGAAACCAGAGTGCACATACACATGTCCTCAAGATATCTACATGCATACAGGTGTGTGGTATCTCTGTATGAGTGCATATGTGTGCATGTGTACATATTATATATATCTACATACCTACAGGTACAGAGATGTATGTTTTCCTAAATAAATGGTGGCTATCTGTGAGAAGGTGGGCAGGAGGATGCTGCTGCAGGGATACAAGGAAGCCTGTGGTCAGGCTACCAGCAGATGAACATAAATGCCCACTGGAGCCAGGGGAGGAAGCTGTGCTTTCCAGGGCCTTGCTGGTGAAAATAGCAGACCTATATTCCAAGTCAACGGAAGGTTCATGCTACATGGGCCTAGCATATGTGGGGTGTAGAAGGCACAAATAAATCTTCCCAACAGCTGCAGCTGGGAGCTATGCAGCCTCTCCCATCTGCAGCTCCCTCTGCCTCAGCTCAGGGGAAATGCTTCAACACACTCCTCCACAAGGGCCAAGTTGATATTTATGTCTCATCAAACCCGCTACACAAAGGGATGTGGGAGGGCACTAATCACTGGGCAAGAAGAGCTGGGAACAGAGGGACCATGCTGAGAGTGGCCCTGTCACTGTGGCGAGGGAACAGGAGCCAGGGTAGTCTGAAGTCACCCGACCCTCACCACTGGCCAAAGACCCAGCAGCTCTCAGCATGTCAGCCCTGACGAGCGGAAGGCAGCAGAGGCTACTATACTCAGTTCAGGAACCTTCCTTCAGCACCATAGGCTTAAGACATGCCACACGATGCTGAAGCCAGACATAGGGCCTACTAGAGATTTCAGAATTTTGTAGCATCTGAAAATTTAAATCAGTTAAATAATTGTGTTTGAGTATCTACATGTGATGTAGCTAATTTAACATCAAGGGCTTAGCGGGGAGGGTGAAAGCAGGGGTAGGTACGCTTGTTGCTTCTAAAGAAGAGCCACCATGCCTCTGACTTACTCCTGCTTCTTGGGTCTTAAACTCCCCAGTTAGTGCTGCTTCAAAATGACCCTACAATTTGCATCTCAGTCAAGAAGCTGAGAGAGTGGAGAGCAGCCCCAGGCAGAATGAGAGAAAGGGGGAGAGCAGGTGGGGAGTCAGGCGCACACTGGGCTGAAGAGTGTTCTCTCAAAATGTACGTCCACCGGGAACCACAGAATGTGAACATTTTCAAAACAGGGTTTTTGTAGATGTAATTAGTTAGGATGAGGTCACACGGGAGTGTGGCCCGAAGCCCAATGACTGGTGTTGTTATAAGAAGGCCACATGCAGACAGAGGCAGAGCGATGCAGCCCCAGGCAAGCAGCACCAGGGGCCACCAGATGCCAGAAGAGACCAGAGCCCTGCCCACACCTTGATAAGAATCAGCTTCTTTTGTTTGAAAGCCACCCAGTCTGTGGCACTGGTCACATCAGCCCCAGGACACTGACTCAGGCAGGAGGCATGGGGCTGTCGGACTCCCACCCTGGCCCTGACTTCCCACCTGCCCCCTCTCCCGTGGGGTGGCAATTCTACTGATGCCAACAAGGTGCTGGTGGTGCTACCACTCTGCTCTCACAAAACCAAAGGATGCAGTCACCAACCCACTCTGCCCCGTAAATATGGAGAGGGCTCCCTGTCACCAAGATTTTTTTTTTAAAAAGTCTAGACCAAACAGCAGCTAGACCTGATGGCTAGCCACCCCTACCCAGGAACACACCTCCCAGGGGACCCAGGCAGGGTGCCCACTCACACACTGAGCTGGGGACAGGAAGGGACAACAGGAAGCCAGTCTCGGGCAGCGCTCCACGGTCTCACATCTGCAGTGTGGCAGGAGCGAGCCCCCATCAGACCTGGTGCCCTGGTGCCACTGGAAGGGCTCGCAGATGGGAGGCTGAGAGCCGCCCCCTCCCCAGAGGGGAAGAACCTGCCTGTTCAGTTCCTCTGTCAGGGCGGTGAGCAAAAGGGCAGACACCAGCCCCTGACGACCTGGCTATCAGCTTTATTACTTCTACGACGCACCCTGGACATATCTCAACTGTAGGAAAGAGCTCCCTGCTGGGGCCAAGACCGCTGAGGCCTGGAACCTGCTTCCCTCTCACAAGTGCTTCTTCCAGGAGGGGAGGCCTTCAGACTGCAGCAGTTAAACCTCAGAGGAGCCACTCACACCTGTCCTCAGAATCTCTAGTGGACTCAGGAGCACAGGAGGAGGCGGCGAGGGAGCACTTTAAGGGAATGAATTAAGTCCCTCTGTCCCCAACATTTGTCCCCCAGGAGTCTGCACACAAGGCTTCCACAGGCCCACCTGCCAGAACCTGCCTGCAGCGGGACCCCATGAGTGAACACAACGAACTCATGCTCTGCAAAGGTTCCCATCAGCAGCCACACCAAAAATGAGAGAAATCCACGCAGGGGGGCTGGCGGACACCAGCAGGGACGAGGAGGGAGCAAGAGCAAAGGCTCACACAAGGGATGTCCTCACAACTACTGTGCCAGGAGCCAAGGTAACACCAGCTTGCAGGGGCCTCGGGGGAGCAGCCAGCCCAGGACATGTCACGTATTACAGTCCTGTCACTCATCTTTTCTCTGCTCAGGGAGTGCAACAGGAAGGTCCTCCAGGGTGGAGGATGTCAACGTCCACGGGTTCTGGGCCAGTTTACACTCGCGTTCCCAGAATGAATGAAACACACGCTGAAAGATCCTATGCAGAGATGTCTCCTCCCGGCAGATCCAGGGGGGCCGTGCCCAGCCCAGAGGGCTCACTGCCTTAGCTGACTGAGCCACAGAGCAAGGTGGCCTGGCCTCCTCTATCTGCACCAAAGAGAGATGTGAAAGGGGTCACCTTACCACAACAGGAGGCACCTCCAGAACCTTGTCCACATTCTTCAGTGACAGGGGCACATACCACAGGGTAGCCTTATTGGTCAGCTTTTTGGTACCTTAAGAGAAGAAAACCACATGAGTGATGCCCTGGGGACAGGGCAGATAGGGGGCTGGCGGTAGTGGGCCAGGCACCAGGCATCCCAACAGGTGAAACGCCACCTCACCTTGTGCTGCCTCCTTTGGCCCCCGACCCCTGAAGCCTTTTTCAGCCTCCTGGCCTGGGTCACTACCATCATCTGAGTGTGGACAAACAGAACTAGAGACCCCCCCAAGCCTGTGAAGAGAGGCTGTGTAGGGCCAATGCCCATCACAAGGTGGGTCCCCCCAGCCCAGAACACCAGCCCCTCCCAATGCTGCCCACTCCGGACAGCTCTCCCTTTCCAGAGGCTGCTGGAAAGACTTCCAACCACCTCCCAACATAGGTAAGCTGGGGTGGTCCTGGGCTGTTCGTCTTCCCAATGTAGGTTCCCCCCCAAGAGGGAAATCCCGTCTTCCTGGTGCTCTGACAGAAAGGGAGCTCGGTTATTAAGATGCATCAGAGCTTTTCTGACCCTCCCAGACACAGGGAGGACAGATTAGCTGCAGGCAGACCCCTGCGCTCCACTCTTCCGGGGGCCCAAACTCAGCCCGCTTCCCTCTGGGTCAAGTCTCCACCCACTGATCACAGCAGACACTGAACATCAAGCTTAAAAAAACCTTGCTGAGGAACCCGATGGCCTAGTGCTCAGACGAGCAACGTCTTCCGAGGGTCCCATCCACCTGTCTATAAACACTGCCAAGAACCCCCGCCAGACAGGGAAGCCCAGAAAGACACGTGGCCCACACAGATGTGCACACCGCAGAGGCTCGGGAGGCTGTGGAGGCTGGGCCCAGGCAGAACACCTGGGGTCACGGAAGGGGACACAGCCAGGGACACCACAGCCAAAGAACAGAGAGAGTGGAGTTAGCTCATCAAAGCCCCGTTTTTGCCACCCAGGAACTTCCTTCCCTCACACCAGATGCTTGGATTTGCTGCTAGCCAACTCAAAGCTCCACTCCAGAAGCTTCCAAGTGTGAGAGATGGGATCCTTCAGGCACAGAACCCAGACACAGAGTGAAGTAGGGCTGCCAGGGCAGGGAGGCCCATCTGGGCTGAGAACCAGAGGCCTATGGCCTGGTGGTGCTGAACGAGCCCCAAGCTCACTGGTCCATGCCCCTCACTTGTAAGGAGAAGCCGAAAGACCAGAGAGGTTGGGGGCTTACCCAGGGTCACACAGCAACTCAGTGCCATCCTTCCAGGCCCCAGTTATTTCAGGGAAGTGTGTGCAAGGATGCCTTTGAAAAGTGGCTCCTTCAACATGGAATATTTACAATCTAG
Source organism: Daubentonia madagascariensis (assembly GCA_023783475.1). NCBI lineage: Eukaryota > Metazoa > Chordata > Mammalia > Primates > Daubentoniidae > Daubentonia > Daubentonia madagascariensis. The sequence goes on along the minus strand of JAKFHU010001557.1, from coordinate 8,596,461 downwards.
AGTAGAACAGTGACACTGTGGGAAATAATGGGGAGAGGATGGACGAGGGCAGGGAGCAACGCCAGGCACCCTCCCTGAACCCCAGGGGAGTTCCCTTCCTCCCAGTTGCCTTGAACCTGCCTTCCCAGGACAAAGTGCTTCTTCCTCACTAAACACAGCCCTAGGCTCCAAGGCAGGCCCCAGGCGGTGAATTAAAAAGAGGCCTGTTCACCCCACCCCGACACTCCACCAGGACAACACTCCCCCTGTGCTTGGGAACCACAGGCAAATAATACAGGAAAACATTTTCACTGCGCTTTGACTGAGAGTGAATCTGACAACCTGCTTTTGGGAATAAAGATTTCCTGTTGGACTCAGCTAGAGCCAGCCTGACAAGCCGGTTTCCATGGAAACCTGAGTGGCCCTCTAGACCTAAATGAACACCATGGAGCAAATGAGGCAAACATGCTAATTGCACTTTCTCCATCATTTAATAAAACCATCAAAAGACAACGGCAGCATTAAAAATTTCTCTTTTAAAATCTTAAGAGCTCCCAGCTATTTTCTGGAGCAATTTGCTGCAATCACATCCCAGTTAGCTTAATATTTTGACAGTTGCTGGAAATGAATGAGCCGCCTCAAAGGCAGAGATTTGCAGGTTGTCTGCCTGGGCGCGCGCTCACTCAACCACCTCGTGACAGGCGACACAGCCCAGATGGAGGGGACACACAGAACAGGGGAGTCCCTGCCTCCTGGGGTGGAGAAAGAACAGCGTCTCGAGTCAGCCTCATCCCCCAGCCTCAGCCTCCCCATACACGAGCGCCCACCATGTGCCAGGTGCTGTTCTTGGCACTGGGGGTCCTCTGCATTCACCAGGTGGCCGCAGCCAGGTCCTCATAAGCTCACTTTCCAGTGGACGCATGGGCAGAAAACCACACAGAGAGAGAGGCCTTAAGAGAACAGAGACCCACTCAGACCCAAACGTGGACAGAGAGACCAACAGGGACACAGACGCACAGACATAGGGATGGGGGAGAGACACAGAGAGGCAAACGGGGATGAGAGAGAGACGGGCGATCACAGAGTAAGAAAAGGGACACCAGCCAACAGCAGTGGGCTCTGGGCAGGACGACCAAGACGAGGAGAAGAAAGGAGAAAAGGACAAAGAGCTGCCGCCCTTGGGGCGTCAAGGCCCTCGGGCTCAGGCCCCGTGACTCCGCCCCGGGGTACGGGGAAGAGGCAGGGCCAGGAGGGAGCACCAGATCTCATCCTGGCCCCGTCGCAGAAAGCTGCCACGCGCTGGCACATTGCCTTCCCCGAGCCTCCATTTGCTCATCTGCACAATGGGGTGACAACGCCTGCCCGATGTCCTGGGGAGGGTGAATGTCCGTGGCAGTGCCCGGCATTGTCTCCGGCCCTCAAGGCTGGGAGTGCAGGCTCTCCCTGCCCATCCTTCATGGAAGAAGGCTGTCGGCTGCAGCGCCTTGAACACTCAGGGGGTGGCAGAGAAGTGTCCTCACCAGCAGGGCAAGGGGCTGCACTCTCTCTACTCTTGCCCTCAAAGTGCCAGGATCCTTAAATACAGGTCAGATCATATCATTCCAGTCGAAACCCTCTGTCAGCTCCATCTCTCTCAGCATAGATGCCCAACTCCTCCTGACAGCCTCTGTCCATTCACACATCCATTATTGATTCTGCATCTATTATGAGCCAACAGAAGCTGCCAGGAAAAGGAAATTTGTAATCTGGTGGGGGGGGAGGGATTCCTCAACCTCAGCACTGCTGACATTTGGCCTGGCTCTCTCCCTGTTGTGGGGACAGGGTCCTAATCATCTGAAAGTCTGAGATCACCTTCCTGTCTCCCTGCCTCTCTCCTCATCCCAAACTGCGTGGGTGTCGTTCTGTCCACTGGCCTCCTCTCAGGCTGTGGCTTCCGTGGAAGGGACTCTGTAAAGCAGGCCCCTCCCACTATTGTTGAAGCCACTGACTCCCACAATGAGAAAACGGCACTGCTGAAATGGCTGTCCATCGTCAAGTGTGCAGGTCACGAGCAGCAGCAGAGAGCAGTGGGCCATCCCCCTCTGCAGGATGGGGAGAGGCTCCATCCCCAGCACAGCCCAGAAGAGGAAGGGCTGGGCCACCCACGGGAGATGATTGGACCTCACAGCCTCTAAGGTAGGGACCCCAGCCTGCACTGAGCCTTTCCCTAGTCATGTGCTGCTATTCCCGATGTGGGAGAGCACCCAGGCACCCCTTCCCGTGCCACAGCCTGAGGCCATCCAAGGGTCCCTCTGATGCCAGAGGTGACTGCTGCATACAAGGCATGGAAGCACAGAGACAGTCAAGCTGACAGCCCCCCACCCCAGGGCTTCACTCAGCTAAACCATTCACTGTGCTGCAGCTGGGCTGCCATGACCGTTCCAATCACCAAGGCTACTGAGGTCATCAGAATGTTCCAGATGAATAACTGTGCTTGCTCCTGGCCCATCAAGGGAAGAAGACTCAAGCTCCTTAGACAGCTCTGAGCCAGCACTCTGCAGGGCAGCCACCACCAAGGAAGGGGGAAGGGAGAGGAGGAAAAGCACTAGTCCAGCCTCTCCTCTGCAGGAGCTGACAGGGGCTGTGACACCGCGCTGGGGAGGTGGCAGTGAGAGGGCCAGAGGGCCAGAGGGCAGGAGAAGAGGCCTGCCTTCCCCGGCACCAGCCCGGGTATGAAAAGAAGCACGTACACGTGAGAACTGGAGCCACACTCTCCTGCAGCGCCCAGCGGGAAGGGGAAAAGGGGTTTCCATGGTTACCGTGGCCAAGGAGGAGAATATTTGCAGGAAACCAGAGGCAAAGGTTGGCCCACTGAGCTTCTCTCTAGGCCTGGTTTCTGGGGCCCAGGGGAGCGGGGAGAGGGACCTGGGGCAGGTCCCCCAGGGATGGGCAGCGTCCTCTGCAGAGCCAACACCTTGCTGTGCTCAGGGCAGGAGAGACAGCAGGCCTCCGAGCCTGTGCCCGTGCCCGTGCCCACCGTTGCCACAGACCAGCTGGCCATGGGAAGGCAGGACAGGCAGCGGTCACACACTCAGGGCCGGAGCTGGACGGGCAGGGTTTGAGTGCTACACTAGATGTGTGATCTTGGGCTCGTTGCTTAACGCATCTGTGTCAATTTCCCCATCTGCAAAACGAGGTTAAGAGAAGTGCCTGCTCACAGGATGGTGGTGGGAGGTGAGGGAAGTCACTCCAGAAAGCGGACCAGTCCCTCCAGCATCATCAGCCCTGATAAAGGTGGTGCTGCCAGTGCCATTAACGTCAGTATAGTTGTCATCACTGTTGTTGCCAGCCAAGGTGGCTTTGTGAGAAGCATCCGGAAGTTACCTGTGAGGATGTTTTCAGACATCACATTGACCTGGACTTCCACAGAGTGCTTGGAGGTGTAGGTGATCTCCGCGCTGACGTGAGCCACCTCACCGATGCACATGGGTGACAGGAAGTCAGTGCGCTCGACCCGGGCCAGGGCAGCCACGCAGCGCTCCTGTGAAGACCAGAGATGGCCATCAGCCTGGCCAGGGCCAGCCTGCCCTCACCCTGGAGACACTGCCCTGTCAAGTACCTTCATTTCCGTTCCCCACACATTCCTAAATACAAAAACACAGGAGTGTGAAAAGCCCCAAGAAGACACTCCAAAGCAATTGCTGAAAGGGACCCTCTGAGCGGTGGGATTGCCATTGGCTTTTTTCTAATTTCTCTACAATAAACATGCACTACTTCCATAATAAAAAGTGAAAAAAAATGCACACATATTCATTATGGAAAATTTGGGAAACACAAAAAAGTAGGGAGAGGAGGGAACATCACTCCTCCCATCCAAAGATAACCACAGTTACTATCCTGGGATCTTTTTTCCAGGCTTTTTTCCTAAGAATAGAGGTTTTGTTGGTTCATCTATTTGTGTGCCTCGCTCCTCATTTCGCAGTTTTAGTCTTACGGAGTTGTGCAAAAACTAAATATACACTTTCACATTTTGATTTTTTTTCACTCAACATGGGAAAAATAATCTGCCCATGTTGTGATGTGCTGTTTGCTACCACTATTCTTTTTTTTTTGATTTAAACTTTATTTGTCGTTCAAATAGGCGGCCCATTCTCATGACTCAAAACTCGAAAGGAACAAAAGGGCACATGTCTCCAGGTCTGCCTCTAGTCACCTTGTCTCTAGCAACCCAGGACCCCCTCAGAAGCCTGAGCTACCAGCGCCCCGTGTCCAGCCAGACACCGCATCCACACCGCACAATGGACCGATAGGCTGCACCACATGCTGCTGTTCTCTCTCAGCCTACCTTGAAGATCATCCCCTACAGGTACGTGTCTTAGTGCACTGGGCTGCCTTAACAAGATACCACAGGCTGAGTGGCTTATAAACAACAGAAATTTATTTCTCCCAGTTCTGGAGGTTGGAAAGTTCAAGATCAAGGGGCTGGCAGATTCGGCGTCTGGTTCATGTGTCCTCACACAGTGGAAGGGGCGAGGGGTCTCTCCGGGGCCTCTTTTACAAGGGCACTAATCCCATCATGATGAAAGTCCCACCCTCATAACCTAATCACTTCCCAAAGGCCCCACTTCCTAATACCATTGCCTTGGCGTTAGGATTTCAATATACAGATTTGGGGGGAACACAAACATTCCAACCATGGCCACGCATGAAGGACTTTCTTATCTTTTTCCATGATTTCCTTTTCATGACACTCCATTGGAGTTATTTTCAATGGCCAAACAGAATAGAATATTCTTCTTTTGTTAGAGATTTGGGCTAACCTCAATTGATTCTTATTATAAACAATCTTGTGACAGACATCCTTTCACTTAAGTTGTTTTCTGCATTTGGGATTATTTCCTGGGTCCCAGGGACAAATATTTTGATATATGTTCCCAAAGTGCTCTTCAGAAGGACAGCAGGGACTGACCGGCCTCTGGCAGCTCACGACATCCTCACCAGCACCCAGAACCAACTTATTTTTCACCTTTGCTGACTGAATGACACAAAAGATGGTCTTGTGTTTGTGCAGTGGAAAACATGGGTCTTCATCTTCCAAACAGAGCACTTGGTACTGTTACAACTTTCTACTGAAACAATCACCTTTCTTAGGACATTGACAGAGAATGAGGTGCTCACTGGCTACCCTTGGGCTGGGTGGGAGGCAAGGGAGGGACAGGCTGCCTGTGGGGCCTGAGCCAGCTCTGGTGTCAGCTGCCCAGGTGACCCTTTCAGCCCCCCTCTGCAAGGGGGACATACTAGTCAAGCTGCCCAATGTCAGAAGTCAAGTAGGTGGTGGTCAGTGCAGCCCTGGTGTGTGCGTCTGTGCTCTTCCCACCACCTGCCTGCTGCCCCTGTGGCACCAACATGCAGCTCTCCCACCTGCACAAGGACCCACCAGGTACGTGGCAAACATGCAAGTTCCCAGGCCCACCCAAAACCCAGAACCTGCCTCTTTGGAGGTATGGCCGGGGAACCTTGATCTCACCCCTCTCCCAGCAGATTCTCAGGCGCACGGGCTCAGGGGACTCCATGACCATGTCTGAGGCTGTAAACGTCCCAGGACAGGTCTCAGTGAGGCAGCCGGGGCTCAGCAGGAAATGGGGGCGGGCGGCTGAGAAAGTTCTAGAGCTAAGCTGGCAAAGGGGGCCTGGGGCTTCCCCACTCTGGTTTGCACGGGCTTGTTACGCAAAGTGTGGAATTGAGGAAACCTACGTGGCTATGGCACCACCCACTGGCCAAAAGCTGGAATGGCCACAGAGCCAGGCGGGGCTCGGGGACTATCCTCTGCATCTGGCAACTGCCACCCCTCAGAACCACCGAGCACGTCTGCAAGCCCCAAAGGAGAATTAAGCCAAGCGTGTTTTACTGGAGAGTGGGTCAGATGAAACTACGATACGGATACACCCACACAGACCTACACACTTAAGGTTTTTGGTGGCAGTGCCCTTGCACCTCCCCGCCCTGCAGCTTGTTTCTGACTCGCAGGCGGAGACCATCTCTGTACTCCTGAACCCTGGATGGACCTCAGCCTCTGAAGTAGCTCATTCGAGGTATCACGGAGCCCAGGAGCACTCCCGGTGCTGGGTGTGCAGTGGGAGAACGCCAGAGAGGCCCGGGCTCTGGCTGGGGCAACGGATGATAAATGTTGGGTGCTCGGAAGACAGTGCGGGGATGTGGGGGGAGGTGCCACTTCAGATGAGGGAACGTTAGCTGAGACCCAAATGACCAGGTGTCAGGCAGGAGGAGGTGGGGAGTGTTGGCGCACAGGCAGAGGGAAGAGCAGCAGACGGGGCGGGGGAAGCCCGTGGGACACTGCAAGGGACATGGGCAAAGGTCAGCAGGGCCAGGCTGGTGGGCCTCTCGGAGGAGACACAAAAGCAGACTCACTCACTTTTCAGTTCACGCGCTTCAGTGCTGCGGGGCGTTCACATGCCTTCTGTAATCCAGAGCCCTGGTAGAATGAGGCAGGAGGAAAACCACGAGCTCCTCCTCATGCAGGCCCAGGGCTGTCCCTGACAGAACCAGCCAGGAGCCTCCTACACAGCGCTGACACCAAGGCCTGGGATAGGGACGCCTGGGGATGGCTTCAAGCCTGCCCTTCCCAGGTTGGAAGCCACGGATGAACCTTAACTTGGTTCTCTCCCGGCTTAAAATACTAAAGAAGAGAATGTCTACCAGGCAGCCACACCAGAGTCTCAGCACATTCTCCTCCCATTATCACAGACCCTATAGAGAGCTGTGAGTTCTCTGGGCAGGCCAGGAGGCCTGAGAGGCAGCTGGGCTGCTGGCAGCTCTGTGCATCTGACAGGGTGCAGGCAGCGTGAGCTGGGACCCAGTACAGCTCTAACTTGACTGTGAGCAGCTGTGTTCCAGGACCTAGCAGGGCACTGGGCCTGGCTCACGCATCCCATAAAGACTCGTGTGAGCCACAGTTTCCACATGTGGACTGAAGAACGTTTGCATTCGGTATGATGATCGCTGAGCTGCAGTGTCTGGCTCCTGGCGCCTCAGATGTGCCCTGTAACTCCCTGCCTCCAGGGCTTAGGGGCAGGAGCAGCCTTCGCCTGGCAAGAGCCACCAGCATTCTGATCAGCCATGTGCCCCAAGAAGTGCCCTCTACCGTGTTCCAAAAGCAATCGGCATCATGCTGCCCATTAGGCACAGGTGCCCTGGAAAACCATGAGGACTGGGCTCCTGAATGGCCACAGGGCTTCAGAAGCAGAGCCCAGAAGGACAGCTCCAGGCCCTGGGTTCAAATCCCTGGTCTACTACTTACTACTAGCTCAGTGACCTTGGACAGTGACACGACCCCTCTGCATCTCAGTCCCTCTGTAAACACAGATGATAAATGGCCTCAATGGCTGCTGCAAAGACTGGCAGGGCCAACAAAGGGCGAGAACTGGATGCTCACGAAATGCCAGGGGGATGGGGTGATAGCGGTCTCTCTCTCATAGACTCGTGGGGATCAGATGAGTTAACAAAGGTAACCTACATAGAACCATGTCTGGCATTCAGTAAGGGCCCAGAAAGGGTCAGCTCTTATCAATGCTATCACTTGAGCCGCATCTGCTCCTATGCCCACCATGGCCACCCTGCAGCTGACAGCACCTCAGAGGGTGCAGCTGTGTGACCTTTGGAAAGCCACACAATTTCTCTAGGCCTCAGTTTCCTCAACTGTAAAACAGGATTAAGAACAGGGCCTCTCTCAGCAGATGGTTAGAAGGATCACGCAGGGTAAGGAAAAGCCTGCTCAGAGCACGGGTGTGGGCGTGCTGCAAGCGCTGGTTCAGCGAAGTTCACCACAGGGTGACTATTCCAGACACGAGGCTCCAGCATTCGGCAAACATCTAGCGGGAGCCCACTGTGCATGTTCCAGGCCTCAGTCCAGATGCTGACCTTCTAGGACCAAGCAGGCAACAGTCCCCGCCAAACGGATAACTAAGGGCCCAGCAGGTCAGGGGTGGGGTAGCAGGGCCATGGGGCCTGACTGGAAGCTGTGTTTGTGCAGAGACCAGGAGGTGAGGCTGGGCCCTGAGGATACCTGGGGAAGAGCCAGTGTGAAGGTTCTGAGGCAGGAACGCACCCAGCAGGTTGAAGCAGCAGCAGGAAAGCCAGCGTGACTACAGGGAACATTGAGCCAGAGACACAGGAGATGAGGTCCTAGAGAGCAGGTGTGGGGACTTGAGTGGGCTTGTGTGGACTCGAGTGACCTCGTGTATACTCGTGTGGCCTTGGGCTCTGACTCTGGGCAAGCCAGGAGACACTGGAGGGCTCTGAGCGAGGAGTGCTGTGGTCTGACTTCACAGCTAAAGGGTCTCTCTGGCTAATGCTGGAGAACAGACAAGGTGGCAGGGACCAGCAGGATGACCTGTCAGCAGGCTGTTGCAGCAATCTGGGCAAGTGGCACCAGCGGCTTGGACCCGTGGGGGTGCAGCTGGGGGGCCGTGGTCAGATCTGGACAGGCAAAAGGCGGAGCAGTGGGATCTGCAGCTGGAGCCTCATTGGTGTGGGAGGAATAGGGGTCAACCGAGGACCCGGGCTTTGAGCCTGAGCAACTGGGGGCTGCAGAGCTCAAATACTGGCAGGACGGAGACTGGGAGAAGCAAGCAGGGGCAAGATCAGGAGTGCCGCCTGGGGCATGTCAAGGTTGACAGGCCGAGGAGGCACCCAGATGTCAGCCAGGAGGCCAGCTAGAGATGGAATCTTGGGACTGACATGGTATTAGAGACACAGACTAGAAGACACCCTGGGGGAGGATGGACAGACGGTGTCTCCTGCCCCACCGGGAGGGCCCCAGCAAGGCCCCTCAGCGGTCAGCCACCTGGGACTGGAGGGTTGTCACCCCCATCCGCTGGTGCGGACCGGAGCTCACAGACCCCTCCTGTGTCAGCCTGGAACTTCTAGATCACCATCCTAGGGACCACCAGCCCAGAGGGGTCACCAGTCAACGTGTCAAAACTGTCCCTCCAGCACACCCAGGCCCGGAGAAGGAGCAAGGAGTAGCAAAGCTCAAAGCACAGGTTTGAGGCCTGGATTCACAGCCCAGACCTACCGCCTGCCTCCTCAGGTGGCCTCAAGCAAATATTCATCCTCTCCGTGCCTCAGTTTCCTCATCTATGCAATGGGGATAATAAAAATAACATCTATCTCTCAGGGGTGCTGTGAGGATTATATGAGCTAAAGCACTCCAGAGCATTGCAAAATGCTAAGTGCTTACCAATGGCAGTGACGAATTCTGCAACTGTTAATGGCATCGTCACCCACTTGGCCACCTAAGCCCTTCCTTTCTCCTTTGCTCCCCAGTCCCGGGGACTTTTTCTTCCCAGTGTCCATCCTCTCTTGACAGCCCTGCCTGGGACCCTCACTGCCCCTTCGTGAAGGGTCACCAGGGGCATGGCCCCCACCACGCTCCCAGCCTCACGGGCTCCAGCCCATCCTCCCACGGCCACCAGAGGGCGCGCGTGGAACCCGGCAGGGCCGCAGCGAGCATCCCAGTCCCAGGCAGGCAGGCGAGCACACACCTCCGCCACGAGGCAGCCCCGGCCAGCCACTCCCACCCCACCGTCACGCCGAGGTCCCCCACGTCCACATCTGCGTCCACCCCTACACACTCGCCCAAGCGGCTTGGCTCATTCCACACACACACACACACACACACACACACACACACGAGCACACACAGCCTTCCACTTCTCTGCCGGAGGACACGCTCATTGTTTGAAGCTGAACGCACGTGCCGTGGTCTGAATGCCTGTGTCCCCTTCAAACTCTTACGTTGAAATCTTCACTCCCAGTGGGATGGCATTAATATGAGGAGGTGGGGCCTTGGGGGTGATCAGGTCATAAAGGTGGAGCCCCCGTGAACGGGATCAGCACCCTTGTAAAGAAGGCCCAAAGAGCCCCTTCTGCCGCGTGAGGACGGGGTGAGAAGGCGCCATCTGTGAACCAGGAAGTGGGCCTTCGCCAGACACCAGATCTGCTGGCGCCTTGATCTCCTACTTCCAGCCTCCACGCCTGTGAGAACACATTTCTGTCATTAATAAGCCACCCCAGCTGTGGCATTTTGTCATGATAGCCTGACAGGACTGAGGCACATCTCACCTCCTGTGTCCTGCCAGCTTGCCCCGTGAGAATTAACAGTGTCTCCTCTGGTCCCCCATCTCCAACCTGGCTCTCACACTCAGCCTCCTGACAGCGGAAGTGTGCCTGTGCCCACGGCCCATGGTGGGGTCCTTTATCACACACTCTCTCCCCCCTCCAACACTCCCTTCCTACAGGCTGGGGTTAGATCTTCCTCCTCTCTGCCCAGAGGAGAAAGACATAGCAGGGGTGCTGACCAGGTCCCCAGTGCACAAGGGCCCTGGGCGTGCCGCAGTGCTGCCTCTGCCTCTGCTCCTGCTCCAAGGTGCAGCTACAGCAGCAAGACAGACCCCTTGTCCCTAGCACCCATGGGCTGGCTTCTCTCTCCCTGACCACAGGGCTGGGGATAGCAGGAGGAGACAGGCTGAAGCCCTGCAGCAGCCCTGTCATTTTGCCCCTTGTCTCCAGCTGCAAGGCCACAGGGCCGTCTCCTGCTGCACAGCTCTGGGCAGGCCGAGAGCTGGCCCCATCTCAGGCACCATTGTACAGGGCCTGGTGAGTGTCTGAGGCACAAAGTGCCATGGCACTGGACACAGCCACCAGGGTGATCAGGGCAGAGCGGGGAGCTGGGCCCAGGGCTGTCTGACCCTACACCTCAGCCCTCGACCTTCACAATAAACTCCACCCAAGCAGGTGTGGTGTGCTTTTGGTCAGAATCCCGCCCATGGGGCCTCAAAACGTGGCCCTGTGAGGATTGGGGCTGGTGGGAGGTCCCAGCCTATAGGGGAGAGGTGGAGGGAGGGTCTCTGTCAGCTGGCTCGCAGCTTCCCACCCTTCTGGCTGAGGCCAAACCCAAGCATAGCTCCCAGATGCCCTGTCCAGGGCTGACTGGGCAGTGCCTCCGTACGCCCCAAGGCCCAACGTGCAAGGGAAGGCGAGGCTCCAGGCCTGGGCTCCGTGAGAACTCCTTTCCTGATCCGACACTGGTGCAGCCCTCTGGGGCCCAGCGTCTTCCGCGTGATACCAGCCCAAGCTAGGCAGGCCCCCCAGCGCATACCCCATTCTGGCTGTTGCAGTGCCGGGTGCTGATGATGGCTCCTGCCTCCTCGATCATTTTCAGGATGGTTCCCCCGTGGACATTGCCGGCCACATTGGCATCATCTGGCCGCATGATCCTAGGGCAGAGGAGAGAGGAGAAGGATGAGGCCTCCAGAGAGGACACTATTCATGCCATGGTGACAACCCAGAGAAGGGAGGAGGTCCCCCAAAGAGCTCAATGGCTCCCAGCAGAAGGAAAAAGAACTTTCCACATATTTGAGCTCTTCCTAGATGGCGTGTTCAGCATGGTGGGATGCTAATCTGCCAGGCCACGGAAAAGGCCCCAAGGACCAAGGGCTGACAGCAAAGACCTTCGGCAGAGCCACGAGGTAGGGAGGTAGCAACTCAGCCCCTGAGGTTCTCAGCCACTGAACTGCAAGAGCACAAGGACACAGACTGTGAGCCAAGAAGCAAATGCCTGGGACCACCCCCCCATCAGGAGTCCCAGAGGGGTCATGTGGCCATGGCAGTTCTAGAACTGGACATGGCTCACAGCTGCAAAACATCAAGACTGGACCCCAGCAGCAGGTGAACGCTGGCTCCTGCCTGCCCACTGGTGTGGTGAGCTCTGCAGGGGCTCCCTGGGTGGTGCCCAGACCCTGAAGTGAGAGCTGGGAGCTCTCTGAGGTTAGGGAGAACAGAAACACCACCTCACTTCCCCAAAGAGGAAAAACATCGTCCTTGCCATGGGCAGCCAGTAGCATGGAAGCTCCATGAAATCTCTGGAATCCCAATGAGCTAGTCTGGTGACCACACCAGGGCAACCCAGCATAGCTTGGTACCTTCCCAGACAACTGCCGGGCTGAGGAAATCCACCTTTGCAGGCCCCAGGCCCGGAGACAGATGATAGGCGACTGGCACAAGCCTGTGGCTCCAGCATCTGCCCACGGCTCACTCCACCTGCCTGACTCTGTGAGCCAGCGTGGGCCCAGGGCAGCACCCCTCCTAACTGCTCCTGTAGCAGTTCAGAGGCTGAGCACGTCAGACTCTCAGGGATCGTTTCTGGCTCTGGCTCGTACTAGCTGGGTAACCTGGGCAAGCCGCTGAAATGCTCCCTCCTCCATTCCCTTATCTGTACAATGGGCACAATGACAGTACCGCCACATCTGACTACAAAGAGATCATGCTGATCACATTCTCACCCCAAAACAGTGCCTGGCACACAGTGGATACCCCATACATGTAGACCAGCGGTATTTTTCCCTCTTCTGAACATATTTAGCCAACCTGGTTGGAACCTCAAAGAGCCAGAGGATGCCATTTTCCAGAGCAAAGGACCACTGACAACCGCTGGTGACTGACAGGTGCCCATCCTCACGTCTCACCAGGCAAGATTCTGCTATGAGAACCAGGGCCAGTCAGGTCACCTGGCTTCTGGCCCTGGTGTCAGGCAGGCCCCACAGGCCAGCTCAGGGAAGAGTGGTCAGTGACTGGTGGGCAGCCACGCAGCACGACCTGCACAGCAACTACAGGAGCCCCCGGAGCACAGAGACAGCTTCCTTCAGCTTCCCGTTCATTTCAAAATTGCCCTGTGTTTTAAAAAATTGAGCTCACCCTATTAAGGGCTTTGGGTTTGTTTAAAAAAAAAAAAAAAAAAAAAAAAAAGTTTGACATCAGGCGTGGTGGCTCACACCTGTAATCCTAACACTCTGGGAGGCCGAGGCAGGAGAATCGCTTGAGCTCAGGAGTTCGAGACCAGCCTAAACAAGAGCAAGACCCCCATCTCTACCAAAAATAGAAAAATATTAGCCAGGTATGGTGGCGTGTGCCTATAGTCTGAGCTACTTGGGAGGCTGAGGCAGGAGGATCACTTGAGCCCAGGAGTTTGAGGCTGCAGTGAGCTATGATGTCACCACTGTACTCTACCCAGAGCAACAGAGCAAAACTCTGCCTCTAAATAAATAAATAAATAATAAAAAATATATAAAATTTAAAAATTGGCCAGGCACAGAGGCTCATGCCTGTAATCTTAGCACTTTGGGAGGCAAGGAGGGAGGATCGCTTGAGGCCAGGAATTCAAGACCAGCCTGGGCAACATAGCGAGACTCCTTTGTCTCTACAAAACATTCAGAGCAAGGCTCTCCCATAAATTAATTAATTAATTAATTAATTTTAAAGTGTGAAAACATAAAAATTTTTAAAATTAAAATTAAATTTAAAAATTTAAAAATAAATAAAATTTTAAAGTTTAGAAAAAGAAATCCCAGCAGAGCAGGAATGAGACCAGGGAGGTGACAGGGACAGTGGGCCTGGGACAGGACACTAGATGTGAACACAAGCCGTGGGACAGTGGCCCCTCACTGCTTGCTGACTGTGGCCCAAAGGAATTTGAAACCAGGATGCCAAAGCTTCTGGATTTTTAAGAGAAACTGATGAGCCAGAGCACACTGTGAACACTCTCCTGATACTTGAGAAGTAGCGTCCAATTGAAATACGTTTAAGTACCACACAGGACCAGCTCAGCGGGCAGCACAGGCCTGACCTGGTCCTGGGGGGACTGTGTGCCTCTGAGTCTAACCCACCACCCCCTGCCCCACCATGCCAAGCCCACACTTCTTCCCCTCTCCTCCAGCCGGCCCTGGGGAGGCCTTCCTGCATGGCTGCTTCCCTCACCTGGCCTGGCCCCAGCATCCTCCCCACCCTCCACCTGCCCCACCCTGGCAGCCAAGCAGTGGCTGGGGCTGCAACTCTCCATCTGGAATGTCCCCATCACCCACAGCCCTTCTCCCGTTCCGGCTGCTCCTGTCATACATCAGAACCATGCTTGTCCAGTCCACGCAGAATGAGCTGCCAGTACTAAAGCCTGAGGCTAACCAAAGCAGGGTCACCTCACCCTCAGCCAGCGTCCCCTCTAATAGTGTCCCCTCTGGAGTGGGCGCCAGGCTGACAATAGGACTCCAAGGAAGCTGAGCAAACAGTCAAGGAGCCGCTCCCCCAACGGTGGCCACCTCCACCAGGGCTCTGGGAAAACTTCCCAGAGGAAGCAACACCTTGGCCAATGCTTGAGGGTGAGCTGGGGCAGAAGTCGGGGGAATGTTCCAAGAAGGGGGGCATCTCAGGGGAGACCCCAAGGCCAGGAGCTCTCGGAGTTCCAGAAGCAGAAAGCAATCCCACAAATCTGGTGCACAGCCTTCAAGGAGGTAAGGACACCAACTGTCAGTCAGCCTTGGGGCTGCGGCCAGTCTTGGCTCCATCCTGGAAGGAGGGGAGCTCGGGAGATGCTAAAGCAGGGAATCTCACAGTTAGACTGGTGTTTAGGGAGCTCACCTTGGCCTGGGGTGGGGAGTGGGCTTCCACACTTGCCCCTCACCTCCCACGACCCAGCTCAGGTCCTAAATTGCCACTCACCCCATGGCCCCAAGAGTGACTCTTCCTAAGCAGGAATCTAGCCAAGTCCTCCCCCTGCTCAGATGCTCCAGGGCCCTTCCTATCTGCACAATAGAGGCTCAGCTCCCTAGTCAGGCATTTGGAGTTCCCAGGGGTCCAGAACTTTCCTTACCTCACCTTCCCTGCCCTACGGGACTCCAAGCTGCACCTGCCAAACCACTGCTGCTCGCCAGTCGTGCCTGGCCCTTCCCAGGGCTCTGTCTGTGCCCACCTGTCCCAGCAATGTCTGAACCCCCTTTGTAAAGACCAGGGGTCCACCCATGAGCAGGGAAGCATAAACTAATACCACCTCATGGAGGGCAACCAGCACTGCCCATCACAATCCCGAACACACAGGCACACCCTGACCCAGCAATTCCATTTAATCCTACAGACACTTCCACACATGGTTAAACCAAGTGTGCTCAAACTGCACAGCTGTTTACAATGCAGAACACTGCCCAGCTCCCAAACGTCCACCAATAAGGGACTAGTGAAATTAAGTCACAGCCACACAACAGAACATTGCTCAGCCTTGAACAGGAGGAATGTTCTCAGAGATATGTTTTAGGTGAAAACAAGCAAGGCACAGACTGATGGGGACAAGGTGACCACCTGAGGGTGCAGCATAGCCCATCCCTAGGAGATGTGGGAAACTGCAAATTCCCATTGCCCCAGGAGCAGGAACTAGGTGCTAGGTGGAGCTCAGCAAGATACCTCTGCGCCTTTTGGATTTTAAACCATCTCAACCTGTTCAAAGTAATTAGGGGTCTTTAAAAACTCTCCAAGACACAGCTCAAAACTCATATCCTCCACATGGCCTTCCGCAATCTCATCACACCAGTGGACCAGCCAGCTCTTGTCCCCAGGACCGCCCTGCTACAGCAGCCCTCAGGGGTCAGCCCATTCTCCCCGCAGGATGCCCGCACCTGCTCCAGAGTGGCAGGAGTGAAGTGGGGGATGCCTCTCTGGGAGCAGAAAGGGTGGGTGCCAGAACAAGGCAGGGGGACCAGGAAAGGTGCTCCTGTCCTACCATCCCAGCAGCCACCCTGGGGCAGGCCATGTCCCCAGCTCCATGGGGTCCTCCACGGAGCCTGTGCACTGGGATGAACTGTACCCACCAAAAAGATATGTTCCAGTACTAACCCCCAGTACCTGTGAATGTGACTTTATTTTGAAATAGGATCTTTGAAGACGTGATCAAGTAAAGATTAGGACATACTGCATTAGGGTGGGCCCTGATCCAACAACTATGTCCTCATAAGAACAGGGAAGTTTTGAAATGAGACACATAGGAAAAAGGCCATGTGAAGATGGAGGCAGAGACTAGAGTGATGCAGCCACATTCAAGGAATGGCTAGGGATTGCTGGAAGCTACCAGAAGCTAGAAGAGGCAAAAAAGGAGCCTCCCCTACAACCTGAGGGAGCATGGCCCTGCTGACACCTTGGTTTCAGGCTTCTGTTCTCCTGACTATGATAGAATAAATTCCTGTTGTTTTAAGCTGCCTAGTTTGTGGTCATTTGTCATGTCAGTGCAGGCCCCTCCCTGCACAGAAGGTAGCAATGGGTGGCACAGGTGAGCCCTGCAGGGCTGGCAGCAGCAACGGTGGCATCGTAAGCCTGGCTCAGCTCCCACTGCCCCATGCCAGGCCAGCCCAGGCCAAGCCCCTGTGCAGCGACCTTGGCAACAGCCCTACAGAAGCAGAGCCCTGCCTGCCCTGTCCACATCCCTGGCACATGGCCAGTGTGGCATGAGGCTAGTATCTCTGACTCTAACACTAAAATGTCAGGGCTAAAATTAAAATATTGCTGCCTCAAAACCATGGTAACTAGGGGTGGGCCAAGCCTTGCTTCCTGTACTCAATAGTGAAAGCTAAAGTAACCTTCTAAAGTAGAAGGTGACAGCACCCAGCACAGCCAGGTTTACGGGCAGATAAAGTGTTCTCGGGATTTCTACCTACACTCAAAGACAGGCAGAGCCATGGAGCTGGCTGCTGTGGGCTCCGCTGGGCAACTGGCTCTGAGGCTACTGCA
The DNA here is from genome assembly GCA_023783475.1 of Daubentonia madagascariensis. Taxonomy (NCBI): domain Eukaryota; kingdom Metazoa; phylum Chordata; class Mammalia; order Primates; family Daubentoniidae; genus Daubentonia; species Daubentonia madagascariensis. Next base: position 8,579,883 of record JAKFHU010001557.1, on the reverse strand, counting down.
CAGGTTGTGCTGGAAGCTCCCTATGCCTCTCCCTTCTGAAGAAGGCCTCAAACCAGAGAGGCCAAGGCATGTGTCCCGAGGACAAGCCCAGGGTGCTTGTGCTCCAGCCTCACCACAGCTGGGGAAGGTGGCTGGAAAGAAGCATTTGCAGACTGTCCCTCCCCCATGGAGCCACAGCTAGCACTTGTGGTGACAACACCACAGGCTGGAGGCCACCACCTGGGACCCAGACACTTGGAGCTTCCTTCAGGAGCTCAGCGAGGGAGCAGCTGCCTTGACCAGAAGTATCTGAGGGGCAGGGGTTGCCATTCCTGGGGGAAAGGAGAAGCAGGGCTCACCGTTGGATGGGGGGAAGGCCTCACACCAGGCAGCCTCCAAGGATGAAGCAGATGCATGGCCAAAGGTGGAGCCTCGAAGGCCAGGCTCAGGCACACACGAACATCTTTCCATGGGGAACTCTGCTGAATGGAAGCCCAAGTGGCTCTGCTTATCCTCTTCAATTTGCTGCCCAAGAAGGTTCTGGCAAAGTTCCTTCCACTCGCCCCAGACATTCTACTACATCTCCCAGAAGAGGGCAGAGGGCTGAGCCAAGAAAAAGGTCTGGGGGCACTTCCAGGCCCTGGAGCAACATGGGAGAAGGGGCGGACAACTCGCCCCTGAACTTCCAGCCTGGCGCCTTGGCAGGGTAGGAGAAGGAACCAGAAGGAGGTCCACGTGCAGCCTGCACACCAGCACCCTCTGATCCCAGGAACCCAGAGCTCTCTGGAGCTGAGGCAGGTAGGAAACTCAGCAGCACTCACAAGACCAGAAAGAAAAGCAGCTGCCACCGTCCCAGGGGCTCTGCCAGACCAGAGTGTGTTCTGATCCCTGCCAGGCTGCACTCAGCTGACCCCCTGACGTCCGGGGTCACCAAGAATGAGCCGGGCAGGTGTCCTGCTGATTTTCCTGGCCACATGAAGCCAGCCGGCCTGCTGGGCGCAGAGACTGCATCCCCTCCCCACCAAGTGTCCCCGAGATAGACAATCAGTGCGCGGCGGCCCCAACAAGGCCAGACAGGGCCATGACTGGTGGTACCTGCTCAGCTGGGAAGCCATGGCAGCTGGGGCATCCCAGGATCAGGTCCAGAGTGAAGTGAGGGAAGCCAGTATCACAGACCCACTCCCCACCCCCAGACACTGGGCTTCCCAATCTAACCAGGAAGAAGCTGTCTCGCCAATCTGAAGCATCTACCAAAAGCCAGTCGTCATAGCAACCTCATTTTATAAATAATTACAGTAGAAGTAACTCTGCGAGCCCTTCTGCTGCTGTGCAAGGAGATCAGGAAGGCAGAGGTGCCATTACTAGGCAGCCTCTAGGAACCATCTAGGAGGCTCTGCCTTCCCTCACAGGGACACTGGCCCCCCAGACTTTCTCCAGGTCCTAGCCAAAGCTAGGACCCAGGCCCAGCCCCACTGCCGCCTTCTAGAGCCCCTGAAATGCAAACAGGAGAGGAGAGTCACAGGCCAGTGAGGGCCCCACCAGATCTAAGTCTGCACCCTGCTGAATGGAGCTGACACCTAAAATCCCTCCCAAAGGCCACCTCCCTGAGCGCTAGGGGCCTGGTGAGCCCCTGGAAGCGAAGTGGGTGGGTGGTCCAGCCTCTGCTCTCCTCTGGCCCAAGCCGACTCCACCACCCCAGGGCCAGCTTCAGAGGATGCTGCTTGTCTCTGGGCTCAGCACCCCCACTACCCCTTCTCCACCTGTTCCCCCCGCCAGTACTTCTCTCGGCCTCCCATCCCATTGGGTAAGGAAGAAAGGAGTCAAACAATCAGAGTGGCCCGGGTGCTGGTGCAATGGCTGGGCCCTGGAAGAGGAGGCAGGATGTGTTATCACCAGGACCTTGCCCCAACGCCACCCCCGCCAGCCCCGTGGCAGGGCTGCTTTCCCAGATATCCTACAACCAGGAACAGAAATGGACACTCCCAGCAAGAGTGCACCCTTGCACAGAACAGGCTCACTCAGGCAAAGCTGCGGCCAGGGTGAATGAATGAATCCCCCGCGGGCCCCTTAGTGGGATTAGTTGTCAAAGGGAAAGTCAGGGCAGAGAGGGCTGACTAGGCTGAGACCAACAGCCCCTTATCAATCGCCCAGTGCCTGCCTTCTTCTAAACACCATCAGTCCTGGAGGACTTCCTAATTTGGGAAGTCATTCTGGTCAAAATAACATGTAAATTATTACTGAAAGTACAAGTGTCACTGCCCACAAATCCTCTCACCTATATGCAAAAAGACAAAGAAAGAAAATTCTAGACTGACAAACACCACAAGCACTGAGTCCCAGGCAGGCCAGCCCTGCCTGGTCAGAGAGGGAAGTGGCAAGGCTGCCCACAGTGCTGCGAGCCCAGGGGTGCTTAATGCCTAGAAGCTGGGCAGAGGAGGGGATCCCACCGGCCACACTTAAAACATCTCCCTGCAAGGGAAGTCAGGGGTCAATCTGGCTCAAGCCCAGCAGCTAAATCCTTGGGCCAAAAACATTTCCAGAGCCTTCCCCACCCGCGCAGCCTTGGGGGGGGTCCCCATACAGATGGTCGGTCTCCTCAGCCCCTAGGCTGCCCACCCGTCACTCCATCCTGAGTAGGGCACATCCCAGGGCCAAATGTCCTGAAGCCACAGCTCCCGCCACTGCAGCACGCGAGACCAGGTCTTCCCAAACACACTTCCCCCACCCCCACCCCGACAATCCCACAGCTACCCTCAGCCCAACTCACTGCTTGGCCTTCTCCCCAAGACGGGCCTCCTCGACTCCCCTTCTGAGGGCCTTCAGGGACAAGCCTCGCCGAAGCACGAGCATGGTCTCCCCAGGTCTCCCCCGGCTTCCTCCCCCAGCTGCAGCCAAATGGAACGGGGAACAGGCTGCTCCCCGATGCTGCACCCTTTGGACTTGGCCCCATCCTGCAGGCGGCATTGCCACCTCCCTAAGCAACCCGGGCTTCCCCCTCCGGCTGGGCATATCACCCACCCCGAATCAGTAAGGACCATACCAGACCTCCATAGCAACGCTGGCTCAAGCCATTAACAGACTGTTATACAAAGAGGAAGCACTTGTTGTCAGGCGGCTCAACCTTATGCGTAAATAATTCCAATGTTAAACAATCAGGAGGTGCTATTTCCCATCTACTAAATTAACCAAAAGTTATTTTAAATGATAAAACTAGATGTCTATAAATGTTCACAGCAGTATTATTCACAATCACCAAGAGAAGGAAACAACCCAAGTGGACGGGTAAATAAACGAAATGTGGTAAATCCATATAATAAAATTGTACTTGACCATAAAAAGGAATGAAGGACCTACAGATACATCCTAACACATGCATGAACCTTGACAACATGCTGAGTGAAAGAAGCCAATCACAAAAGGTCACATACCATATGATTCCACTTACACGAACTATGCACAGTAGGCAAGTCCACAGAAACAAACAGTCGATCAGTGGGCGCCAGGGGCTGGGGGAGGGGAATGACTGCTAATGGACACAGCTTTATTCTGGGGGTGATGAAAATGTTCTGGACAACCTGGGCAACACAGCAAGACCCTGTATCTACAAAAAAATAGAAAAATCAGCTGGGCACAGTGGCGTGCCCTACTACTAGTCCCAGCAGGAGGATCACTTGAGCCTGGGAGTTCAAGGCTGCAGTGAGCTACGATGACACCACTGCACTCTAGCCCAGGTGACAGAGCAAGACCCTGTCTCAAAAAAAAAAGAAGAAAACATTCCAGAATTAAATAGTGTTGACGGTTATACAACCCTGTGAATCTACAAAGGTCCACATAGAATTGTACACTTGAAAAGGGAAAACTTTATGGAATACGAGTTACATCTCAATAAAGCTATCATAAACCACAAACAACTGGATGCCAGAAGCTGTGGGGAAACAGGCAGGCTCCTCCCACCTCCAGACTGCCTGTGTGGGCGATGGCAGTGGAAGCCCTCTAGACACTCTCACCCTTGCCCAGAAAGGCACTCCCAAAATTTAGTCTAAAGAAACACACACACACACAGCTGGGCTCTTCTAATCCTAAACAAACAAAGTAAAACTAGTTCAATGGGTTGGGAACACCCTAAAAATATGCACAAGGTTGTGTTTCATTTATATTTTTCTAGGGGAAATGGGCCACCATTTTCTGCAGCTTTCAAAGGCATCTGGAAGCTGAAGACGTCAAGAGACAGCAGCACCTCTTTCTCCATCCCTCCCACACCTGCCCAGTGGACAGGGCACCAGACCCAAGCAGCCAAGGATAGAGCCAAATAGAAAGAATGCAGGCTGTGAGACAGAAAGGCACCCAGAACTCAGTAGAACAACGTGCCCAGCTGATCAAAGGGTGCTTAGAAGAGAGAACTGGAGGAAAGCTCTGCATCAATGTGCTGTGGAACTGGGGGCCCCGTTCCTGCCCCCAAAACTCACCCCCTCATGCCTGAGGAAGCTGGCAGGGGCAGAAGCTTATTATCTCCATAAAGATCTCTCACAGCTCAATAAGAAAACAAATGACCCAATATTCTAAAATGGTCAAAAGACTTGAACAGACACTCCACCAAACAAGAAATGCAGGTGGCAAATGTGCACATGAAAAGATGCTCAACATCATTAGATGTCATGAAAATACAAATTAAAACTACAGTGAGATCCCACTACACACCCATTAGAATGCCTAAATTTTTTTTTTTTTGAGACAGGGTCTCGCTCTGTCACCTAGGCTGGTGTCATCACAGCTCACTGCAACCTCCAACTCCTGGGCTCAAGCAATCCTCCTTCTTCAGCCTTCCGAGTAGCTGGGACTATAGGCACCTGCCACAAGACCTGGCTAATTTTTCTATTTTTTTGTAGAGACGAGGTCTCGCTCTTGCTCAGGCTGGTCTCGAACTCCTGAGCTCAAGCAATCCTCCCACCTCAGCCTCCCAGAGTGCTAGGATTAGAGGCATGAGCCATCGCACCCGGCCCAGAATACTAAAATCTAAAAGACTATACCAAGTATTGACGAGGAGGAACTGGAACTCTCACCCACAAGAACAGGAAGTGCAAAATGGCACAACCACTTTGGGAAGAGTTTGGCAATTCCTTAAACAACTAAACATCCATCTACTATAAATAGGCCCACTGCACTCCTCATATTTCCTCTTACTTACCAATAAAAGCATATGCCCCTACAAAGACCTGTAAATGAATATCCACAGCGGTTTTCCATGTGACAGCCAAAAACTGGAAACAACCCAAATGTCGATCACCAGACAGAAGAAACTGTGGCACATCCACATAATGGAACACTCCTCAGCAACAAAAAGGAATGAGCTATTGACACGTGCAGCAACAGGCATGAGTCTCAAAAGAATCATGCTGGGTGAGAGAGGCCAGACCAAAAAAGAGTACATACTATGCAATTCTGTTTTTACAAAATTCTAGAAAATGCAAACTATAGCGACAGAAAGCAGATCAGCAGTTACCTGGGAATAGGGAAGCAGAAGGAGGGATTAGCAACACAAAGGAACCCTCCCTCTGGGGTGATGGGTACGTTCATTATCTTCATAGTACTGATGGATTCTTAGGCCTATGCAAGCAGATTTGGTTCCAGACCACCGCAAAATCTTCCATAAAGCAAATATTGCAATAAAGCGAGTCACACTAATTTTGTGGTTTCCCTGTGCATATAGTTTATTAAGTGTCCGAGCATCATGTCTGAAACTGTACATACTTTAATTTAAAAAATACTTTAGGGCTAATAAAAACATGCTACCGACCATCTGAGCCTTCAGCAAGTCGTATTCTTTTTGCTGGTGGAGGGTCCTGCCTCCATGTTGGCAGCTGCTGACTGATCTGGGTGGTGGTTGCTGAAGGCTGGGGCGGCTGGGGCAACTTCCTAAAATAAGACAACAGTGAAGTTCGCCGTATTGATTGACTCTTCCTTTCATGAAAGATTTCTCTGTAGCATATGAGGCTATTTGATAGCATTTGACCCACAGTAGAACTTCTTTCAAAATTGGAGTCAATCCTCTCAAACCCTGTCACTGCATTACCAAATAAGTTTATGTAATATTCTAAATCCTTTTCTGTCACTTCCACAATGTTCACAGTATCTTCACCAGTTGATTCCATCTCAAGAAACCGCTTTCTTTGCTCATCCATAAGAAGCAACCACTCACCCATTCAAGTTTTATCATGAGATTGCAGCAATTTAGTCACATCTTCAGGCCCCACTTCTAATTCTAGTTCTCTTGCTATTTCCATCACATCTGCAGTTACTTCCTCCACAGAAGTACTGAACCCCTCAAAGTCATCCATCAGGATTGGAATCAACTTCTTCCAAGTCCCTGTTAATGTGATATTTTTACCTTCTTTCCATGAATTACAAATGTTCTTAATAGTATCAAGAATGGTGAATCCTTTCAATTTTTACAATTCACTTTGCCCAGATCCATCAGAAGAATCACTATCTATGGCAGCTATAGCCTTAAAAATGTATTTCTTAAATAATAAGATTTGAAAGTCAAAATTAATCCTTGATCCATGGGCTGCAGATTGGTGGTTGTGTTAGCAGGCATGAAAACAACATTCATCTCCTTGTACTTCCCCATCAGAGCTCTTGGGTAACCAGGCACATTATCAATAAGCAGTAATATTTTGAAAGGAATCTTTTTTCTGAGCAGTAGGTCTCAACAATGTGCTTAAAATATTCAGTAGACCATGCTGTAAACAGATGTGCTGTCATCCAGACTTTGTTGTTTCACTTATAGAGCGCAAGCAGAATAGATTTAGCATAATTCTTAAGGGACCTAGAATTCTCAGAATGGTAGGTGCAGCTGCATTAGGCCCTAACAAGAATCAGCCTGCCTTTTGTAGCTTTGAAGCCAGGCTTTGACTTCTCTCTAGCTATGAAAGTTCTAGATGGCATCTTCTTCCATAAGGCTGTTTGGTCTACACTGAAAATCTGTTGTTTAGTGTGGCCACCTTCATCAATGATCTTAGCTAGATCTTCCAAATAACTTGCTGCAGGTTCTACATCAGCACTTGCTGCTTCACCTTGCACTTGTATGTTCTAGAGACAGCTTCTTCCCTTAAATTTCATGAACCAACCTCTGCTAGCTTCAAACTCTTCTTCTGCAGCTTCCTCACCTCTCTCAGCCTTCACAGAATTGAAGAGAGTTAGAGTCTTTCTCTGGATTAGGCTTTCCCTTAAGGGAATATTGTGGCTGGTTTGATCTTCTATCCAGATTACTCAAACTTTCTCCATGTCAACAATAAGGCTGTTTCATTTTACCATTTGTGGTACACGGGAGTAGCACTTTTAATTTCCTTCAAGAACTTTTCCTTTGCATTCACAACTTGGATAACTGTTTGGCGCAAGAGGCCCAGCTTTCGGCCTGTCTCGGCTTTCGACATGCCTTCCTCACCAGGCGTAATCACTTCTAGCTTTTGGTTTACAGTGAGAGAAGTGTGATTCTTCCTATCACTTAAACTAGAGGCCATAGCGTTATTAACTGGCCTAATTTCAATATTGTTTTGTCTCAGGGAATAGGGAGGCCCAAGGAGAGGGAGAGAGACGGGGAGTGACCAGTCAGTGGAGCAGTCAGAACACAAAACATTTATGGATTAAGTTTGCCATCTTAAATGGGCATGGTTCATAGCACCCCAAAACAATTACGTCAGTAACATCAAAGATCACTGATCACAGATCACCATAACAAATATAATGAAAAAGATTGAAATATTGCTAGAATTACCAATGTGCCACGGAGACACGAAGTGAGCACATGCTGTTGATGGATTTGCTCAACACGGGGTTGCCACAAAGCTTCAATTTGTAAAAAACATGGTATCTGCAAAGCACAATAAAATGAGGTATGCCTATACATATGTCAAAATTGATCAAACTGAACACTTTAAATATATGCAGTTATATAACCTAGGATGAGTTTCCTGGAATTCAGCCAATTTCTGCAGCAAGTACAATGAAGTCACACAGGGGCTAGGCTTGGCCCCTACGCTGGAAGCAGGGGCCCCAAGGGCTCCAGCCACCACCTCTGTGCCCACGCATCCTTGCAGCCCAAGCAAACGTGGGAGGGAGGTGGCCAGATGGTCCTGGGAGCTCCAGTGAGGGCGTCACTAAGAGCCCCGCCCACCCAGCACGGCCAGGTGCCATCTTGGCACTGGTGAAAGCCCTCTCACATGACCACAGCGACTGCAAGGGTCCCCCCACCCCGAAGCAAATCAGCAGGCCCTGAGACTGCTCCAGAGTAATCCCAGAGCACAGGGCCGGTGCTCTACTCAGCCACCCTGAGTCTCTCTGAGTGTCAACGAAGACCCCCTGAAGACACTTGGTGTACCCCATGCAGGGGCGGAGGACCCTGCCTCACCCAATAGCAGCACTTCCTGCTGGGCACCACCTGCAGGCCACACTAGCAGCGCCTCCGTGCAAGGCAGAGTGGGAATGCCAAGGGCTAGCCAGCTGAGGAGGTGAGGTCTGCACTCTAGTGGTGGCCCTGCCCCCACCTACCACGCGCCCCTAAGTCAGTCACTGCGCCTGAAGGGTCCCAGTGTCTTCACCTGTAAATGAGGGTGAACTACAGAGCTGAGAGCCCCCTACACTATTCTACAGACTCCCCCGACCTAGGAACACCCCCAGCATTAGCGAGCTCCCGGGTCTGAGACAGTTGAAAGAAACAACCAGGTCAAGATTCAGAGGAGGAAAAACCAAGTTTGGCATTTGCTGAAAGCGACGGCCCCCCTGCTCACCCAGATCAGTTCCTAGGCTGAAGCTCTCACCTGAGTGAAAGGAAAACTTCAGCTCTGAGAAAGACACTGTTAAGATAACAAAGAGACAAGCTACAGACTGGGAGAAAATATTTACAAAACGCGTACCTGATAAAGCACTTGTATCCAAAATATACAAAGAACTCTTAAAACTCCACAATAAGAAAACAAATAACTCAATCAAAAAAATGGGCCAAATGGGCGTGGTGGCTCAGGCCTGTAATCCCAAGGCTTTGGGAGGCTGAGGAAGGAGGATTGCTTGAGCCCAGGAATTCAAGACCAGCCTGGCAACATAGCGAGACTGTGTCTACAAAAAATGAAAAGGAAAAATTAGCCGGGTGAGGAAGCACTCGCCTATGGTCCCAGCTACTTGGGAGGCTGAGGTGGGAGGATCGTTGGAGCGCAGGAGTTCGAAGCTGCAGTGAGCTATGATTGTGCCACCGCACTCCAGCCTGGGCGACAGAGCAAGACCCCATCCCTAAACAGGCACCTCCTGTAAGAAGATATGCAGATGGCAAACAAACACATGAAAAGATGCTCAACATCTTATGTCATCAGGAAACTGCAAATTAAAATGGTCTAAACCCAAAACACTGACAACACCAAATGCCGACGAGGATGTGGAGCAACAGGACTCATTCCCTGCTGGTGGGAATGCAAAATAGTACAGCCACCGGGAGAGACAGCTTGGCAGTTTCTTACAAAACTAAACACACTGTTCAATTAATTCTATTCTATATTCTATTAAATACACAAAAAATACATGTAAAAACTGAGTAGGTACACAGAAGCAGCTAAAAGCAAAATCAAGTTAAAAAGAATGATAGCTGGATATGACTGAATTAAGAATATTAGTAACAGGTTTCAGATAACAACTTCGGGCTGGTTTAAGAGTGTTGCCACTTCTAAGAGCCTGGCTTTTATGAGGCACAAGACACAGTGAGGGCTGCCTGGATCCTTAGCGGAAGCACGGAATATCACTCAGGCGGGAGCTACTTTCCTGAGACATCACAGAGCATCACAAGCAATTCAGTCGTCAAAGCTGAGCTCCAAATACAAGTTACACCTGAGCGAACACAGCAACTAAACAGTAAAGAAACACGAAAAATATAAAAGTTTGACATTCACTGAAAACAACGGCCACCAGTTACAAGGCTAACACCTCCACCTACTATGACACCCACCATCATTTGAGCTGTTTCTGCCAGAGCAGCACGTGGGTGCCCAAGAGCTAGTGGAATATTGAGCTGGCCCAACATGAGGCTGGAATTGGAAGCCTGGGGACTGTCAACAGGTGGAGGGAGGGGCAGCTTTTATCACCAGCATGCCCCTGCTGGTGGCTGAGGTGCTCCAGAACAGGGCAAGACTGCGGTAGAGGGTCCAGACACCCCGACACCCAAATGCATTTTCCAGCCCCCTTTCCTTGGATGAGTGTAAAGCACGCACACCACATGCCTTCCCGGGTCCCAGCCAACCAGTCTTATGGGACAGGCACCGCAGGGCCTTCTCCCAGACCTGGGGGTGGGCTCATGGGCACACACCCAGCAACAGCAACGCCCTGGCCCTCATGGCTTCAGGGATTCACTTTCCTTTAGTCACCTAGAGGCTCAGAGAAGCTCCCAGCCTCCTGAGTTTGGGAGACCACATTATACCTTAAGACTTTTTTTTTTCTTTTAAACAAACTACAACTGATGGGATAATATACCTTAGACTTTTAATCCCGCCCATTCAGAAACTAAAACTAGGCAGGCATCCTATCAGCAGCAGGCCATTTCCCGGGCAACTGGAACACACTCCCTGTTCTGTCTGGCAGGTCTCACTGCATGCCCACCCCCGTTAGCAGCCTTTGCTCCAAGTCAGGGCAAGCAGTAAAGTATGGAGAACTCCGTGTCAGGAGACTAGGTTCTAGTGTCCATTTTTGCTAACCAGAGGCTAGGTGCTTATGCCCTCAGTTTCCCCACATTTAAAACAGGGGACAATTCCTGTGCCTTCCAAGGCACAGGCACCACCCCCTTCCATGCTGTCTGGATGCTCTGCTCCACAACACACCAAGAGGGTGGAAAAATGAGTTTTGCAAAAACAATTATTTTTGCCAGATAGTTCAACTCCCAGTCTGAGAGCACCTCCCCAATTTGGATTAAAATTCTGATTTGCCTAACATCCCTAATGCCCAATCAGACATGTTTGCAGGGCCTTGGGGCAAGCATCACACAACCTCCCACCTCTCAGGTCCTAAACATGCTTTAGATGGTCACTGTCACACCTGCTGGCCCCTGGCCTGTTGCAGCCTCTGTCCTTGAGGACACAAAGGGGTTTGGGCTGTTTGGCACGGCCATGGCAAGGACCTGACCCACGGGAGGCCTGGACAGCAAGAGCCTGCCCCCAGCACGGGACAGGCTAAAGCCATAGGAGAACACGTGGGCAGGCAGAGAGGAGAGGGACACAGATAGATGTGGACACGTACACAGCATGGCCCGCATGTGAGGAACACTTTATATTCCGTAGAGCACTGGCTTTATTGTTGCTCACGGACTTTTTGTTTCTGGCCTCTGGGTCAGAGATAAATGACCTTCACAAGTGAGAGTTCAAAGAAAGGAAGCCATGGCCAAAAAGCAGTGGGAAGTACCAGCAAGTGAAGAGTCAGGAGGTTCGTGGCTTCAGCCCTCCACTTACCAGCCGTGTGACCTTGAGCAAGGAACTCCACCTCTCAAAACCTGCTTCTTAGTCTATAAAAAGAGGTGTGTCTTTTTATAGACACTTGTAAAAGCATGAAGTCAGACCCCTACCTCACATCAAACATAACAATTAACTCAAAATATGTCAAACACCTAAATATAAGAGCGAAAACTATAAAGCTCTTCAAAGAAACACAGGAGTATATCTTTGTCACTTTGGATTTGGCAGTGGTTTCTTAGACATGACAACAAAAGCACAAACAATCAAAAAAAAGATAAATTGGACTTCATAAAAATAAAAAACTTTTGTTCTTCAAAAGATACCATCAAAAGTGAAAAGACAACCCAGTGAACAGGAGAAAATATTTGTAAATCATAAATCTGAAACGGCCAAAACAATCTTTTTTTTTCTTTTTTGAGACAGTCTCTCTCTGTCACCCAGGCTGGAGTGCAGTGGCGTCACCATAGCTCACTGCAGCTTCAAACTCCTGGGCTCAAGCAATCCTCCTGCCTCAGCCTCCCAAGTAGCTGGGACTACAGGCGTGTGCCACCACACCCTGCTAATTTTTTTTTCTATTTTTAGTACAGATGGGGTCTCCCTCTTGCTCAGGCTGGTCTCGAACTCCTGACCTCAAGTGATAGATCCTCCCACCTCGGCCTCCCAGAGTACTAGGATTACAGGCATGAGCTACTGTGCCCAGCCTTCCCAAAACAATCTTGAAAAAGAAGAACAAAGCTGTAGACATCACACTTCCTGATTTAAAACTTACTACAAAACTACAGTGATCAAAACAGTGTGGTAGTGGCACAAAGACAGACATATAGAACAATGGAACAGAATAAAGAGCCTGGAAACACTCTCAGATGTATGGTCAAATGGTCAGGGTATAGAGACCATTCAATGGGGAAAGGACAGTCTTTTCAACAAACGGTGCTGGGCAAACTGGGTATCTATAATACATGCAAAAGAATAAAGTTGGACCCTGACCTAAGAACATACACAAAAAACAACTCAAAATGGATCAAAGGCCTAAATGTAAGACCTATAAAACTCTTACAAGAAAACATGAGACAAAAGCTTCGCAACATTGGATTTGGCCATGATTTCTTGGATATGACACCAAAAGCACAGGCAACAAGAGAAAAAATAGACAAAGTGAATTTCATAAATTTAAAAATCTGTGCATCAAAAGACAATATCAACAGAGTAAAAATGCAACCCACAGAATGAGAGGAAATGTTTGCAAGTCATATATCTATAAGGGATTAATATCCAGAATATATAGAGAACTCCTAAAACTGAATGATAAAAAAATACAAATTGTATAAATGGATCAAAATATCACACTGTACTCCACAAATATATACAATTATGTCAATTAAATATAATAAAAGTAAAAAAACAAAAAAGAGAATGGACATAGGGACTTCTTCAAGCACCAAAAGCCATAGCCATCAGTTTCAGAATATCGATGAGGAACTGAAAAACGTAAACATAGATACATATATTTATACACATGTGTATGTATATATTATGCATTTAATATATACTACACCTAAATACATGTGTGATACATTTAATGATATGAATATATGTGCAAAAAGTTAATCAACACATATAATTTTCAATTCAAAAAAAAAAACCTGATTCAAAAATGGGCAAATGAGTAGATATTTCTGCAAAGAAAATGGACAGATGACCAATAAGCACAGGCAAAGATGCTCAACATCACTAATCATTAAGGAAATGCAAATTAAAACTACAATGAGATACTACCACATACCCATTAGGACAGCTACTATCAAAAACACAGAAAATAACAAGTGTTGACAAGGATGTGGAGAAATTGGAACTCGTGCACATTGTTGGTAGGAATGTAAAATTCAAGAGTCGCTCTGGAAAACAGTATGGTAGTTCCTTGAAAAATTAAAAATAGAATTACCATACGATCCAGCAATTCCACCTCTGGGTACATACCCAAAAGAATTAAAAACTGGGTCTCAAATATATTTGTATACCCAAATTCATAGCAGCATTATTCAAAGTAGCTAAAACATGGAATCAACCCAAATGTCCATCCACAGATGCGTGAATAAGCAAAATGTGGTCTGTCCATACAATGGAACATTAGTCAGCCTTAAAAATTCTGACACATGGCATAACTTAGATGAATCTTGAGGACATTATGCTAAGTAAAATAAGCTAGTCACAAAAGAGACAAATACTGTATGATTCCACCTACAGGAGGTACCTAGAGTAGTCAAAATTATAGAGACAGACAATAAAATGGTGGTTGCCAAGGACTGGGGAAGGGGAAAATGGGGAGCTGCTGTTTAGTGGGTGCAGAGTTTCAGTTTTAAAAGACGAAAAGAGGTATGGCGATGCATGGCAGTGATGGCAGGGCAACATCACGAATGTATGAAACACCACTGAACTGTACACCTAAAAATAGTTAAGATGGGCCAGACATGGCGGCTGACGCCTATAATCCCAGCACTTTGAGAGGCCCAGGTGGGAGGATCACTTGAGGCCAGGAGTTTGAGACCAGTCTGGGCAACATATCAAGACCCCGTCTCTACAAAAAATTTCCAAAAAATTAGCCAGGCTTGGTGGTGCGTGCCTGTAGTCCCACCACTTTGGGAAGCTAAGGCAGGAGGATGGCTGGAGCCCAGGAGCTGGAGGCTGCAGTGAGCTATGACGACGTCACTGCATTCTAGCCAGGGTGACAGAGCAAGACTCTGTCTCAAAAAAAAAAAACTTAAGATGGTAAGTTTTAAAAAAAGATGGTAAATTTTACATGGATATTTTAACACAATTTTTTTTAATTGGAAAAAAAATTTTAACTAAAAAAATTTCTGAGAAGGGACTTGTATCTAGAATATATAAGGAGCTCTTATAACTCAGTAATAGAAAGACAAATAAGCCAATTGAAAAATAGGCAAAAGGTCGGGCACCGTGGCTCACGCCTGTAATCCTAGCACTCTGCGAGGACAAGGCCGAAGCAGAAGGATCACTTGAGCCCAGGAGTTTGAGGTCACAGTCGGCTATGATGACACCACTGCACTCTACCCAGGGCAACCGAGTGAGACTCTGTCTCAAAAAAAAAAAGGAAAGAAAAATAGGCAAAAGACCTGAATAGACAATTCTCCAAAGATACACACATGGTCAATAAGCACATGAAAAGATGTTCCATATCATTACTCATCAGGGAAAAGCAAATCAAAACTACAATGAGATACTACCTCACACCCACTAGGATGGCTAGGGTCAAAGAGACAGATAATAACAAGTGTTGGCAAGGAGGTAGAGAAATTGAATCCCTTTTACACTGTTGGTGGGAATGTAAAATGGTGCAGCCACTTCGGAAAACAGTCTGGCTCTTTCTCAAAAGGTTAACCACAGAATTACCATATGACCAGCAACTGGATTCTCAGCTGAGCTGTTTTTCTCACAAAAATCCTGATAACAAATACGTGGTCTTTCCTAACCCCACGTCTGCAACTCTCCAACACAACATGGGTGTTCTACAATACAATTCTCAGAGTTAGCACAGACCCCTCAAGTGAAGGGCTCAGTGTCCCAAGATTGCTCCCCACTTCAGACACTAGTCCAAAGTTCCAGAGGTCACAACCACCTATCAATCAGGGGCTCCCACAACCCCCTCCTCAAGTTTGATAATTTGCCAGAATAGCTCACAGAACTGAAGAAAGTGCTTTACTTACCATTACCAGTTTATTATAAAGGATACAACTCAGGAACAGCCAGATGGATGTGATCCAGAGTGCAAGGTCCACGCCCTCTCCGGATGTGCTACCTCCCAGCACCTCGACGTGCTCACCAGGAAGCTCCCCGAATCCCAATCTCATAGGGGTTTTTAGGGAGATTTCATGACACAAGTATGACTGATTAAACTCACCTTGAGTCTCTCTCCCCTCCCAGGAGGTTGAGGGGTGAGGCTGAAAATTCCAACCCTCTAATCATGCCTTGGTCTTTCTGGGGACCAGCCCCCATCCTGAAGCTATCTGGGGGACCCCAGCCACCAGTCATCTCATTAGCACACAAGACACTCTTACCACTCCAGAGATTCCAAGGGTTTTAGGAGTTCCGTGTTGGGAGAATAAAAGACCCTCCTATCACCCCTTTCAAAATTGATTGAAGTGATGGTGACACAACTCTGTGAACATAGTAGAATCCACTGAATTGCACGTGTTAATGGATGAATTGTGTGGCATGTGAACTATATCCCAATAAAACTTGCACAAAAGTGGGTGTATATTCCCACTCAACAAAATTTCCACAAAGTTTAGGAGAAATGAAGTATGAAAAAGCCATTTGTAAGCAGCATAACACTACAGTGTTAAGGATTAGCCAACACTTTTAGATCAGAAGGTTGTGGCCCTGCACCAACCTTCTGATCTAAAATCACAGCTGCACTCCCCCCAGGGGCAAAGCAGGGCACATGTGGGAGCAGACACTGCTGCCTGGGTGTGAGCCAGCACAGCTACTGGCTGGCAGATGCCGTCATCTCCAAACCCACTTCATGCCTGGAAAGGCCCCAGCTTTCCCCAGCCCAGGAACGCCAGGCCTGGAGCCCACCTCCTCCCACAAAGCCCGGGGGCTCCACTGGTCTGAGAATGAACACTTCAGCGGGCACTTTCAATTCGGCAACACACAGCTCACTGACACCAGCCCCTACTGTCCCTTCTGAACAATTTCCAATGAATCCTGCAAGTCATGTGGCCTGAGGCGCTGGAACAGGCTGCCCAGTCAGCCTCGCCAGCCGAACAATGGGGGTGGGGACAGCAGCTCTGTGGACACAGAACAGTCGCAGATATCCTACCTTCCAGTGCTGCACGGTTGGGAGGGCGAGGGGTCAGGCCCGTGCCCAACAGCCCTCGCGTAGGCGCATCCTCCTCCCCTGGGCCCCACGCACTCCCGGCCGGCCACCTGCCTCCCAAGCTCCCAGAGGCAGAGAGCCCTGGCCAGCAGCTTCATCCTGCTGTGAGTGGGCCAAACTGGTCACCCAGCTCCCGGCAAGGCCTGCGTCCTCTGGGCCAGCTTAGCAGTGAGATGCCTGATCCCTCCGCTCCTCCCACCGCAGCAAGCGGCTGCTCTGTTTCTGGAATGAGCACAGGATGCTTCTCTGCTTCTTTCTCTAAGGCTGGTGATGCAAGGAATTCAAGACTCAGCTTGAAGTCACAGAGCCTGGGCTCTCCCGTGAGCAAATGAGAGGGACGCAGGACAGGGCCACTGCCCATCTGCGAGACAGGCGGAATCGGGTGGGGTTGCTGGCAACACCCTCAAGGATTCCCATCTCCAGTACCTTAAGCTTTTACAACACTCAGGCCAGGCTGGCCCTCTGGCAGAAGGAGCACGGGTTCCACCTGGGCCGAAAGGTCCTGGGCTCACGGGTGCCGGGAGGTCACTGACTAGCACAGAGGTCCCGGAATGGCAGGGGGCTGAGGAAGACAAACACACCCCATGGTTGAGGCAGGTGCCCAGCCCTCCTTCAGACAGTGGCTCTCAACCTCCAGGAGGGCTGAGGAAAATGCAGATTCCTGGGCCTAGCCCCTCCTCATTCCACTCCCAGAGTCAGAGGCAGTAGGTCTGGGGTGGGGACTCAGGAGCCTGTTTTTCTTTTTACTTTTTATTGCAGAAAACATCAAATGCTTCCAGGAGTGGAGGGAGGTAGGAATGAAGCCCCATGTCCCCATCAAGCAGCCCCCAGACAGTCAACTCGGGTGCCTCTGGTCTCCCCTGGGTTCCTACGCACTCCCCCATGCCATGTTATTTTGCAGCAAACCCAAGACATCACAGTTTGGCATCTGTAACTATTTCATCACTCCCTCTAAAAGGTAAAGACTCTTCTTTTCTTGAGACAGGGTCTAGTTATGTTGCCCAGGCTGGTCTGGAACCCCTGGGCTCAAGTGATCCTCCCGCCTCTGCCTCCCAAGTAGCTGGGACTACAAGCAAGGATCCCACCTAAAATACAATACAAATTCTTTAATATCATTAAATATCAAGTAACTATCCATGTTTCCTTGATTATGTCCTCAATGTTTTGAAATCTGCATTTGTGAATTTCTTTCACAATCACCAAAAGCTGAGAAGAACCCAAATGTTCATGGGCTGTTGAAGAGACCCTCGATGTGCAGGTGGCAGAATACCGGACAACGCGGAGGTAGGATGCACCAACGCCACATAGGGTGAGGCTCGCAGGCATTGTGCTAGATATGATTCTCTCTATGAAATGCTAGAAAAGGTAAAACTAGTGAGAGAAAACAGATCTGTTTGCCAGGGACCAGGGGCCGGGGGTCGGGGCACGAAATGACTGTGAAGGGGCAGAAGGAAACTTTTTGGGGTGAAGGAAATAATCCACATCACAATTGGGGTGGTCATTACACATTGTCAAACCTCAGTGAGTACATTTAAAATAGGTGCATTTAGTCTACGGCCACACCACCCTGAACGCGCCCAATCTCGTCTAAAATAGGTACATTTATTGTATGCGCATTACACCTCAATAAAGTTATTTTTAAAAAAGCAAACTACAATTATCCCAACCTAAAAGAAAACTAGTGATTCCTTAATATTATTAATTATCAAGGGACTATTCAAGTTTCCCCATTATCTCATAAAATCTGCATCTTGTTGACTCTACTGAAGTATTATTTACATGCAGAAAATCTGCATTTTAACAAACTTCCCAGTTATTCAGATGTAGGGAGTCCAACCACAGGGGGTCCATGTGATCTATCCCCCCACCAGGTCACCTCTGAGAGTGCAGGAGCCCAGTGGGATGGGAGGCCACCACAACCTGTGCAATCACCCCCTGGCGTGGGCCCCACAGGGCATGTAGGTCCCACAGAGGACGCAACGTCTGGCCTGTCTGGAACCATCAGCTGCAGGTGCCAACT
This sequence comes from Daubentonia madagascariensis, assembly GCA_023783475.1. Lineage (NCBI taxonomy): Eukaryota > Metazoa > Chordata > Mammalia > Primates > Daubentoniidae > Daubentonia > Daubentonia madagascariensis. Next base: position 8,561,507 of record JAKFHU010001557.1, on the reverse strand, counting down.
GCAGGGTGATGCCAGGCTGCCTGGCCCACTTACAGGGTGAGGCTGGACGTGGTAGACAAAGGCCTCCCCACACACAGGCCCTCTGGGCTACAAAGACTGCATCTTCACCAGGGTCCCCACATCCCAGCAGGAAGGGGGCCAGCACTGCGTATCACTTTATGGAATGTTCCAGAATACTAGCTCTGAGTGTGGTTTCTGTAAATCAGATTCTGTTTTCATTAATTCCATTGTAAAACCAAAGACAGAGCCCCATGTGTAAAAGATTCCAACTCTGTAACATACTAAAATTCACATCCAATCAACTAATGTTGACTGGCATATCTACTAGACACCAGGCACTACTCTAGGCATCAGGGTACCACAGGTACAAAGCAACCACTGATCCCAGGAAACTTCCTGGTAGAGCATGGCAAGCAAAAAAATTAATTAATTAATTAATTAAAAAAAAAAAAAAAAACACCTTGTAGATCTCACACACCTATCTACAAATGAAGGATTCTAAGTTATCTGCCTGTTGGGCAGTGTCCACCCCAAGGTCCCTCTCTGTCAGAAAGCTCTCAGTCCCCAGAGAGCTTCAGGACTTCCTTTAGGTAGCCCCGCCACCCCAGGACTACCAGTAAATTCTGATTTTTAAATTCCTCTACATATTTCACTGCCCATAAGGGAGTCACCAGCCACAGGTGGCTACCTACGTTGGCACTTAAATCAATTTAAGCTAACACAATTAAAAATTCAGTTCTGGGCAGGTATGGTGGCTCATGCATATAATCCCAGTACTTTGGGAGGCCAAGGGGATCACCTGAGGCCAGGAGTTGGAGATCAGACTGGGCAACACAGTAAGACCCCTGTCTCTACAAAGAATTTTTTTTTAAAAATTCAGTTACTCCTTGACCCAGCCACCTTTCAAGCCCTCAACAGCCACATATGGCTAGTGGCTACCATACTCGATAGCACAGACCCAGTATATTTCCACCACTTTGGAAAGTTCTAGTGGACAGCACTGCTCTACAATGTCACAGGTTTCACATTCGAGAACTCAGAGTCCAACAAGAAAAAAGTAATTCACTAACAAAATGTTAATTAACATTACCCAAAATAAACCAAAGGAAAACCGCTCTTCTGAGACTTTAAAGGCTGTCCCAGAACCTGCATCTCTTTGGGCTGGATCAAAAGAAAGAGAGGACAACACCCCATGGCGGCCTGCCTGGCTATCCAAAGGTGGGGCTCTCAAAGGAGAACTGTTCTATTTGTGAGTTCACATGCCTAGAACTGGCTAAAGGTATTAATCCTCACAATAACCCTAAGACAGGCACTATTACTATCTTCATTTTACAGATAAGACAACTGAGGTTAAGCAAGGTTAAGGAATGTGCCTATAGCCACACACCACCTGCAAGAGGCAGAGCTGGGATATGAACCCAAGCCACAGGCCTCCTGAGCTGCACCCCACTTTTCAGATAAAGAGCTTCCATTGATTTACAACGTGCCAGCCATTCTGCCAGACACTCGCTACATTTTCTTTTATTTAACCTCAGAGCAAACCATGAGAAAAGGGGGGCACAGAAAGGTTAAGCAGCGTGCTTCAGGTCACACAGCTAGCAAGGGGCAGAGGCCAAATCTGCCCCTGGGCCTAAGTCTGAAGAGCTGCCTTTGACCACTGCCCTTGCCTGCCTTTAAAGCCCCAATTCCTTCAACAGTGTCAGAACTGTTGAACTCTAATTGTCTAGGATGGCGACCCCCTTAAGGCAGGGACTGAATTTTCCATGCCTCGGTTTCCCTCCTGGTGCTCTGCTTCTTGGCGGTGTCCAGTGAAGCCTTGTTAAATTCATGGGCTTGGCTGTGCTAGGCCAGGAGGCTCCTCTTTCAACTCAGGGTGTCAGCTCAGATGTCCTTAAAGGGCTCCCCACCCTGGCATAACCACTCTCCAGTGTCCTGGGGTTTCTTCAGATCAAGCTGGAGTAACCACGGCCCTCTTCACAGCCCCCCCCTTTGGCAGTCATGCTCTGTACCTGAGGCTCACTTCGGCCAGGCACCCTGCTCAGGAGTGCCACCACCAAAGCAGCCACTTAAAGACAATATGCAATTGTGAATCTGAGACAGCAAGAAGCAGCCCAGTAGGTACAGTGGGTAAGAAAAAGCACACATACATGCTTGGGGATGGATGGAAGTGTCTAAAGCTATACAAAAATCTATTAACGTTAGAAGCTGCTTGAAAAAAGACAATACATAAAGACTGGCTATTCATCATCCCAAAGAGGTAAATAAAAGCCCAGCCTTCCACGGGTAGATTTAAATCAACATTTTCTTTATTCAGGAGCATGGTGGGAAGAACACTGGGTCTGGAATCAGCCCCTGGAGCTCTTGGAGCAGGATGACCTTATAGTTACTCAGTCTTCTGGAACCTCCACTTCCTCCTCCACACAAGTAGGGGTGGAGGTCCCTACTATCCGGGCAAACCAAGTGAGATCAAACAGGTACAACAGTGAAGCCCAAGGTCCCCCAGCCAATTCTCAGCAGAGCTGATTCAAGGACGTGGTTGGTCCAGGCCCATCTGTCTCCAAACCTCAGTGACTCCTGTTATCTTTGTCCCAGAGAACTCCAGAGTGGGTGGGGCCAGGACAGCCACACAGCCAATAACAAAGCAAATGGAGTAGGGCTCCCCAAAAGACTTCCCCTCTCTGGTAAAGTCAAAACTGACCTTGAGATTAGGAAAGGACCTGCACCAGGCCATAAGACAGGATTGGGGGTCAGGGAGCTCCATTTATCCAGCGCTTACTATATGCCTAGCCTTCTGGGGCGATGTCAACACCCACAGGAAAGTAACTTGCCTCTGTTGTACCTGGCTTGGACCCAAGGTCAGTGTGATGCCTAACCCCCAAGCTTGAGGAACCTACCCCCAAAACAGGAAGCAGCTCTCACTCTTGGTGGTCCACCAAGCAGGACAAGACCAGCTGCAGGCCACAGTGCCTGTGCAGGCAGAGGCTGAAAGCCCAGCCTCCTTCCCCAAATGCCGGCTTGCCTCTGCTTCCGACTCTGCCCTAAGGGAACTGCAGAGTAACCTTGAGGCTGCCGTCCCACCTCCTACGGGAAATCGAGCTAGTTCATGATCTCCAGCTGCCTCTGGGGGCCTACATCTCTCTCCTCAGCGGCCGGTGGAGGAAGGACGCGGGGGAGAAGAAGGATGCGCTTAGAGAACCCTTTGCCCCTATTGTGTGAGATGCTTTCAGGCCCAACGGACCACTCATTGCCTTTTCTCAGCAGCAAACTGTTTTGAGGCCAACAGTATTTGTTCTTCCTTGTAATACCTGCTCTCCCAGACCCGAGGCAGTGCACTGAAGGGACAGCAGGTCCGCAGCCCCCGCCCACCGGTGGGCGCGCGCGGCTCTGGGTACCCGCCCTCACCTCCGGGGGCTTTGGTTGGCTCCGCACAACCGCCGAGGTAACGATCCCGAACCCTCCAGAAGCTAAGCGGGACCACTGGGCTGAGGCTCCGAGGCGCTCGGGCAGGGCGGGGGCGCTGCGCACCGCCCTCCGCCGGCGCTGGACTCCGTCCCTGCCCCCTTCCTCGCCCAAACGGCGGTGCCCGCGGCCGCCGCCCTTGGGGATGCGGCCCGGAAGCCGGCGGGAGGCGCCGGCAGCGCAGCGGGGCTTCTGCGGCATCGCCAGGCGCATCCCGGCCCCGGGGGGCGGAAGGGCGGCCCCTCCCCACCCCTCCCGACATCTGCGGGTGGGGGCCGGGCGGGGGCGGCATCTGCGGGCGGGGACCGCGGGGCGGGCCGGGCAGGCCCAGGGCGGCGGCCCGGCGTGCTTGGCCGCCGCCGGCGCCCCGAAGGTCCCTCTCTTACCGGCAGATCTGGATGGCGGACGGCGTCTCGGCGGCGGGGCCCGACATGCTGGCAGCGGCGGCGGCGGCGGCGGGCAGCGGCAGGAGAGCGCCGGTGTCTGGCAGGCCCGGCGCGGAATGAATGAGCCGGGGCGGCGCCATGGAGGGGGAGGGCGGAGGCGGAGCCATGGCGTCGGAGAGGCGGGGCCTACGCACCGGGGGCGAATCGAAGGCGGCCTCCCCGCTCGGGCCCCGCCCCCGCGCAGGCCCCGCCTCTCGCCCCTCTCCCTGCGCCGCCAAGGCGGCCGCCGGCGCTCTCTGGCGTTGTGTGTAGGCGGCGGCGTGGGCCGCGCCCGGGCGCCGCTTCCAGAAGGTTCGGCGGCGGTTGGGCGGCGCCGGCGCGGGGAACGTCCGCGAGCCGCGGCGGCCGCGTCCGACCCCGGTGCGGCTCGGAGGGCGCGTGCGGCGCGGCCCGAGGCGCGGAGCCTGGCGGACGCGTGGGCTCGCCTTCCCGCGCGGCGGCAGACACTGGTGCGGGGCGTTCCCGCCGCCCCCGCCGGCGATTCGCTGCCTGCCGGGTGCCGGGGCGGCCGCTGGAGGTCAGCGCGGAAGGCCCTGCCCGGGCGCCCGGCCGGCCCGCCCGAAATCCGGCCCCCACCGGCGGCTCTGAAGTCGGCCATGAAAGAAAAGCGAAGGCGGCTTCCTGCACGGGAAGCTTTGCGGCCGCCGCTGGGAAGCACATGGCGCGCAGCGGGGAGGCCCGTCCGCCCGCCCGCCGCAGGTTGCCGCGAGCGCCGAGCCTCAGCTGGGGCTGCACGGGCTGCGCCGCGCCGACCTGAAGGGGCCGGTGTGTTTGCCCTGCGCGCTGGCGTGGAGGGTGGGCCAAGTCGGGGGTCACAGAGCCCACCAACAAAGCACCAAAGAGGGGAGAAGCGGTCCCCATCTGCTGGAGTTAGGCGGCGTTTTAGTGCCTATGCAGGTTGGCTTTCCCACATTTTCTACGGTGAGCATAGGTTTGTACTCAGACTTAAAAAAATGGTAATAAAACCCACGGAACTCAAGATCTCCGGTGCAATGGAGCAAGCCGTCAACTCAGCTGGCCGAGGCAGCGGGACCGCAGAGGCGGCCACAGCGTGGTCTGAGACTCGCAGGCGCGGAGGGTTGCGTGACGGCGTGGCTGGTCACAGCGCGTTTAGCTTCCTGGCGTGAGTTAGGTGGGCGGGCGTCACCGGCCGCCAAGCCCGTGGACACACACCTCTTCCCGGTACGGCGCTGCCTGGGGCCTTGGGCGGGGCAGCGTCCTCGTCTGTCAAAAGGGGTGAGGATCGAGCGAGAGAAGGAATGTCAGAGGCCCTGCAGGTCAATAAATCAGGGCCGTCCTTGCCCTTCCCTGCTCTAACGCTGTTCCTGTAAACCGCTGTCCCCAGGCAGTGAGTGCAGCGTAACAGGAACTTACTGAGGCCCTTCTGCCCTGTGTCTGTAGGTGCACTCCTCCCGTGAGCATTAGAAACATTCTGTTGTTCAAAAAGTTCAACATCTGCCAGGTGTGGCGACTGGGGCATGTTGTCCCAGCTACCTGGGAAGCTGAGGTGGGAGGACCCCTTGAGCCCAGGAGTTGCAGGATGTAGTGTGCTATGATCAGGCCACTGCGCTGCAGCCTGAGAGACAGAGCCAGACCCTGTGTCTAAAAAGAAAAAAAAAAAATCAAAATCTGATGGGCTGATTTGGGAGACCCAAATAGCCTGACTCAAGCCACACACTGAACTAGAGAAATTCCCAGACTGGAGGGATGGGCTGAGTGGTTTAGGATTAAATAGCCTGATCCCTTCCAGAGGGGGGCAAAAAAGTGATCTAGAACAAATACACCTTTGGAAAAGGGTGTGGCTGCTGCAGAGGACCTAGGAAAGATAACAGCTCAGCCCCAGGTATTGTCTGGGTGTTGTCGGGTATTGTCGGGTCCTGATTCTGTAGAGAAACAGGTGCTCCAGGCTATTGTTTATGTTGTTGCCCTGTTTTCAAGGACAGCAGTGGAGGGTGTATGTGTGGAGGGGGGGATCCCTTAGTAAAAACCTGGTGAATTGTTTCGGCCATAGTGCACCAGGATTTACCCTGATGTCCTGGCCCACGGTCTCTCACTTTCCCATTTTAGGTTGTTTTCTGCTTTCCCCTCAAGCTATTGCGCCATTTCTATCCCTCCCTTTCAGCAAAACTTCTCAAAAGAGCTGTTTATAAACACCTCTTCTGGCCAGCCAGTGGCTCACACCTCTAATGTGGGGCTTCGGAGCACTTGCCTTGAGGCCAGGAGTTCGGGGTTGCAGTGAACTATGTTCCTGCCACTGCCCTCCAGCCTGGGTGACAGAGCAAGACCTAGCCTGTTAAACAAATAAATTCACACATCCTCTCCCCTCCTCCTATTCTCCTTTGAACCCATCCCACTGTAGCTTTTCATTCTATCACTAATTTATCAAGGTCACTAATTCCTTTCAAGTTGCTACACTCAATATTCTGTTGCCAGAACTCATCTTCCTTGACCTCTCAATAGTATTGAGTAGACATGACCCCGCTCTTCTGGAAACACTTCTCCCTTGCTTCTGTTTTCCCTCCTCGCTGGCCACTGCTCAGCCTCCCCGCCCTCCTCTCAGAACTTTGGAGAAGCACCCAGTAGTGCTTGGACTCTTGAGGCCCCATTCTGTCTCATGGCTTGAACACATGAACTGCCGTGTGAGCTGTATTTAACTCACGATAGCTTTGAGCCCAGGGCCTTGTGGAGCGTATGTAATTCACAAGTCTCTTCACCTTGGGAGCCTCGAGAACTATTTTTCAAGCTGCATATAACTCACACACAGAAAACAATAAAAAACAACAAATTTTTCATGAAATTAGAAAGGATTGTTTTCTTTTCAAAGTTTTTATTCTATTTTTGTAAAAAAACACCATGGCCCCAAGGAAAAAATTATTTTTTTCCTTGGGGCCATGGTGTGGCAGTCAGTGTGTTACATCCCATCTATACCACACGCATCTCTGGCCAGCCGGGACCTCCTCTAAATTCAGACTCGCGAATCCCCTGTCTACCCAATCCCACTCCAGTGTGTGACAGGCGCCTCGCACTCACCGCCTCTGGATGCTCCCTCAGAACTCGCCACCTCCCGGCCTCCCCGTCTCAGTAAGTTGCAAGCTCTTCCTTCCAGTTGCTGCAGCTAAGAACCCAGGAGTCATCCCTGATGCCCCTCTTTCTCTCACTGCCTCCTCCAAACCATCAGCAAATATGCACGATCCAGTTCAACATAAATCTTGGATCTAACCACTTCTCATGTGGCGTTCAAGAATCTGCCCCACACCTACAGCCGCACTTTCAACCTCACCCCTTGCTCACATAGCTTCAGCCACTCTGACCTCCCCGCTGGTCCTTGAATACTGCTGATATGCCTCAGGGCCTTTGCACTTGCTCCTCCCGCTCCTCCCTCTGCCTGGACCACTCTTTTCCAGGCAAAAAACACCTTCTAAATAAGGCCTTCTCTGGCCACTCTTTTTTTTTTTTTTTAAGCCAGTCAAATTCAGCAGTGGGGGGTTGACTCTGGCCACTCTTATCTGAAATTGCAGTCTCCTCACCTCCTGCAATACTCCCTGTCCTCCTGCCTGGTTTATTTTTCTCCTTAGCACTTAACACCATTTAACATACATTTTACTTATCTCTTTATTGTGTCTTCCCCAACTAGAATGTATAGGGTAGGAATTTTTTAATTCCTATGAAGCGTAGCCACACCCTTTTCCAAGGTTTTTAATCACTGCTGTATCGAAAGCTCCTAGAGGAGTGCCTAGCACATAGTGGGTGCTCAATAAGTATTTTATGAAAGACTTAATCAACAGAGATAATTGATTCACCAATGGCAGATGTATAATTCATTATATTTAATGTGTACTCTTTCTTTAGACTAGAAATATCCACAAAATGTCATTGTTTTTTAAAAAAACCTTTAAATATATTGTTTAAATAATTTATCCTAATTTTTATGGAAGGATACTTATGAAATTGTTGACAGTGGTAACCTTTGGGTAAAAAGTCATTACTGTTCATTTTACATATTTTTGTACTGTTACCATCTGACCTCTTATCTGTTTTATTATTTTTCTTGTTAATATGGAGTATAGGATATGAAGCAACAGGAAGTCTTATCCACCAATGGTGGGAATGTAAGTTGGTACAACCTCTTAGGAGAACAGTTGAAAATAATTACTAAAGTTCGTAACAGCCGTACCCTTTGATCAGCAACTCTACTACTAGGTATGTATCCTATATATTGAGCATGAGTGCACCCAGATGCTTAAAAGATGGATCATAACACTGTTTGTAATCACCAAACTGGAAAAAAACCAAATGTCCACCAACAGTAGACTAGATCAGTAAATTGTAGTATACTCATCAATGGAATACCAAGTAGTCATGAAAACCAATGAACTTCAGTGACACAACAGGGAAGCCTTATAATATTGAGGAAAGGAAGGAAGACATAAAAGTGTACATATAGTATTGAGCCATGCACATAATGATCTGAAACTCTATTAAGAAAGCATAAGTAGGTGGTAAAGCTATAAAGAAAACAAGTGATTATCACAAAAGATAGTGGGTACCTCTCTATGGGAGGGAGAGGTTTGTCACCAGGGTCAAGAGGGGTGGGGAGAGTGTTAATGTTTCCTCCCTTGACCTGGGTGATGGTGTAATGGTTTATAATAATTGTTTTACTGTACATATATGTTTTATGCTTATGTTCATGTCTATGTTCTGTTTATATCACAATTTTTAAAAAGTAATGGGGTATCTGGGAAGTGGAGTTAATGGGCCATTTTTTTCTTTATATTTTTTGGGAAGTAGTGAGCCTGCCTGATGGTTAAGGGTGTGGACTCCCAGTCAAATTCCTGCATTGATAGCATAGTTTTACTTCCTACTTGGGCAAGTCACCTACCCACTCAGCATCCAAGTTGCTTCATCAGTAATTGTGAGAACTAAACAAATAAGGGATGAGATACAATTAAGCATTCCAAAATATTAACTGTTGGTATACTTAACTCCACTAAACATAATAAATGTCATTTTTTAAACTGAGGATTTGTTTCTTGTGTCAGCTTAAATTCGTACCTCAGAGCTCTAAAACAGAAGAGGCCTAACGGACACAGGGCATGTGCCGCCAGAGCCCAGCGTGGAGATGAGCACTGTTCCCCTGAGCCACTCCAGGGCCTGGGCAGAGGTGGCAGGTGGGGTGGGGAGGAGGGCTCCCAGGGCGTGCCTACAGAGCCCCACGCAGCATGGGCCGCAGGGCCTCTGAGTAAACGCAGGGAACGTCCAGCCAACCTGTGTCTGAAAGTCTCATGAAGGCCACCTGTTGGGAGGGCCTCGACAAGCTGGCAGTCAAGAGACTGGGACAGAAGAGGCATGCCAGTGGGGAGAGGGGCAGCGAGAGAGCCACACCGAGTGGCGTGGCCCCAAGTGAGCTCCTGATCTATCTGTGCCTCAGTTCCCTCATCGGAAACACTGGGGAAGCAGTAGTACCTGCCCACAGGGTTGTTGTAAAGAGCCAATAAGCGGATATCAGAAAGCAGTTGGAACAGGGCCTGGCACAGAGAAAGGGCAGTGCACAGCTTTGTGAACTGCCCTGAGGTCCTGGGGGCTGCAGGGATGGATTTGACCAGATGGGATTCAGATTGTCTCGGCCCAGGAAGGAGACTCCAACTAGCTCAAGCTGGGATTTAGCAGGGAGAAGAACACTGTGGGATTCTCCAGGGCCTGCCATGTCCCCCTGGTGCCAGACACAGGATGCAGCCAGGAGAGAAAAGGACCCAGTCCTTCTGTCCACACAGCTTGTCTGTTTCTTTTAATGTTATTAGTACTTAGCTCTTGTGTTTATCCTCTTCAGAGATGATGGACATTTTCTGACTATGCCTCTTGTCCACTCAAGAGTATGTTGCCAGCAGGAAACGCATGTAAATAGTGAAGAGTAACCCTCTGTTCCCAAGTGGACCACAAATGTCCCATGGACAAACAGAAGAGGCTACTTGTAGAACAACCCCCTGACCTGAAGTGTATCCTGCTCTTAACTTAACCTTTGAAGTCAAGCGTCATGTGCTTTTCTGGGAAGAATGGCTAAAGTCAAGCGCCCTGACCCCAGAATGAACCACTCCAAAGAAACCTAAAACTAATAAGTGACCCGTTTGAAAGCAGGACCCGTAATCTAAGAGGGAAAGTCAAGAAAAAATGGGTCATTATATGGAGAAGAAAAACACCCGTGAGTTTAGAATAGACATAGATTCATTTCCCAAAAGAAGCGTTTAGAAATCATCTCTTCCACTTTAAGTAGGTCAAACTTTAAATCTAGGATTATAGCCATGCCTGGTGCCTGGCAAATTAATGGGGTTAGTGAGAGGAGATCTTCAAAGTGCTTTTTTTTTTTTTTTTTTTAAGACAGAGTCTTGCTCTGTTGCCCTGGCTAGAGTGCAGTGGCGTCATCATTGCTCACTGCGACCTGAAACTCCTGGGCTCAAGCGATCCTCTCGCCTCAGCCTCCCGAAGTGCTAGGATCATAGGCATGCGCCACCGCGCCAGCCCAAAATGCCTTTTGCCTGTGTTCTCTGCCTCGCTTCCTGTGCCCCAGCAGGGCCCTAGGTCCCTCGACTGTGGCCCTGTGGCTCCACCTAGGGGCTGAGCAAATTCCCAAACACGCGATCCCTCGCTCCACCCAGGCCCAGCCTGGGCTCCATCCCACCGGGAGACCTTGCTACAAATCAGAATAAACTTTCCCTTACTTGAATTTTTTAACACGAACTCCTGATTATGACAAAAAACACACAGAGGCAATGGTAATTCTATTTCTCCCACACATATGATAATAAAAAGCTGGGATATAATTATGTGTTTCTCAAAGGCCTTGGAGAAAAAAGATGTTGGTTTCCTGCATCAATTAGTTGCTGCTCAAAGAGCCTAAGGGCCCTGAGTTGCTAGAAATGCTTCCCCTCACAGATGAAGAGATGCAAAGAATAAAAAATAAAAAATAAAGAAATGCTTACCTTGAGCTGGCATGAATGTGTGAGTTGTAATGAACACACCGGAGGGGACTATTCCCCATCTTCCAGCCCCACCTGGGGGAGTCACCTGTTCTCTGCCGGGAGTGGCTCCCCAGAGAAAGAACTGCTTTCTAACCAAAGTCCCGCCTGGCCAGGGCAACCTGGGTGAGACTGCCACATGTTCATCTAAATACCTAGGATCACACAGAGAACAGAACTACCTTTTCTCCTCAGCAGGACAATAACTCAAGTTAGATTTGGTATCAGTGTAAATAGCCTGTGGGGGTTCGCAGCTGGCCGTGAGGAGGCTTACTAGTTTGGTGAAAATGTTATAAGACCAAGAGGTCCAGAGCCATGAACCCACCACCAGGCACCTGCTAGCTGTGTGGCCTTAGGTAAGTTCCTTGACACCTCTGTGCTTCAGTTTCCTCATCTGCAAAATGAGGATAATACCAGTGTCTACCTCCTACGGTTTTCATAAGGATTAAATGAGTTAACACATATAAATCATTAAGCTTAGTGCCTGATGCATAGGGAGAGCCCAATAAATGATAGCCGACATCTTAACTAATCAATGATGATTATCCTCATGATGTGCCAACAAGTATTTATTGAGCATCTCATGTATCCCAGGGCCCGTGCTAGACACTAATATCTTACCTACAATACCACACAGTACAGAAACTACCTAGCTATTTATATGTAAAGCATACGTGCAGAAATATACACAAACCGTAACTGTAGGCTCAATTAATTATCATAAAATGAATACACCTCTCCCCCAGATCAAGGAAGACATCACCAGCACCCCACAAGTCCCCCTCTTGCTTTCTCCCAGATAGGGGCACCCCTCCTCCCTAAGGGTAATCACTAGCCACATCAGTGCTGTGGCAGTAATTTGTTCGTGGGTGTGGCCGTACAGTATTCCATTGTATGGATATAAGGATTCTTTATAATTCTCACCCAGAGTTGCACAAAAGTGGTGTCCTCTCTCCTCTTTCACGTTTCTAGACCATTTTCCACCTTTCTCCCTAAAACCCCCAGCCTTGACTCTTACGTCCTCAGAATGTGCCCACGTTCTCCCTCCTTGTGGCAGTCAAAGTGAGCACATGCTATTGGGAAAATTGTGCTTATAGAGTTGCACAACCCTGAGGTTGGCACAAACCTTCAATTTGTGAAAAATGCAATATCTGTGATGCACAATAAAGCAAAGTGCAGTAGAGCAAAGTATACCTTTACTTTTAAAAACATTCCAGGTTGCTAAAGCCATTCTAGATAAGAAAAACTAACCCAGCCAATGTCATTATTTCCCCTGGCTTTACTTTTTTTTTGGGAGACAGGTACTCACTCTGTCACCCAGGCTGGAGTACAGAGGTGTCATCATAGGTCACTGCAACGTCAAACTCCTGGGCTCAGGTGATCCTCCTGCCTCAGCCTCCTGAGTAGCTGGGACTACAGGCATGTGCCACCACACCTGGCTAACTTTTCTATTTTTTGTAGAGATGGGATCTCACTATGTTGCCCAGGCTGGTCTCAAACTCCTGGCCTCAAGAGATTCTCCTGCCTCGGCTACAATCTTTAAGAAACTAGCTAGCAGCTGTTGAGTTTCAGTGAGTATCAAAGAAAAATATCTGCAAATTTCTAAAAAATTATTAAAATATTAAAATATTCCTCCCTTTTCCAACTACACATCTATATGAGATCAGGTTTTCTTCATACATATATTTATTTATTTTTCTAATTCCTCATCAAGTTCACATCCTCACATACTTACCAAAACAACGTATCGCACACATTGAGGGCAGCAGCAGAGAATGAGAAGCCACCTGTCTCCTGTCAATCCAGACAGTAAAGAGGCACAATACTACAAAACAATGCCACTCTTCTCCCCAAATTTTATTTGTAAAATATAGTTATGTTAAAATTGAAAACATGCTATTATGCTAACATGTAATTATTATTTCAATAAATTAATAAATATTTTTAAATTTTCTGCTTTAACTTCTTTTTTTCTTTTTACTGGAAGGATCAACCAGGTATGTTTTAATTTCTAATGTAGTAAACATCAACAGATATAACCCACACAGTTAATTCAAAATGTTTTCCAACAATGATAACAGGTACAGTATCCCCAATGTATTGGTTTCCTGTGGATGCCATAACAAATCACCACAAACTTGATGGCATAAAATAACAGAAATGTATTCTTTTTTTTCTTTTTCTTGCATATTCTGCTTATGTAAAATAATAGAAATTTAATCTATCACATCTTGATTTCAGTAGAGAGGCCATCGATCCGAAATCAAGGGTCAGCAGGGCCATGCTCCCTCTTAAGGCTCTAGAGGAGGATCCTTCCTTCCCTCTTCTATCTTCTGTTAAGGCATTATGTAGTCCAGCTGAGGCATGCTGGGCCTGATAACAGAGGACAGGGACCACACCCTAAAGGAGCTGCAGGTCCTCCACAGTACGAGTGAGACTGGATTCAGAGGGAGCTAAGTCAAAGAGGGTGGGAAATACAGTTGAATAAAGGAGAATGCATTGCTGTGGGAGCACTGTCCCAGGCTGCTGCATTTACCACGCTGGCATGGAGATGGTGTGAAAGTATACCAGAATCACTAAGAAGTACAGCAGTGTCCAGCAGCAGAGGATGTCATTCCAGGACCAAGGTCACTGTCATCCCAACATAATGGACTCCAAAACAGCAGAGGCCCAGTGGCAGCCTTTGACTGTCAGAAGCCAAGGGATCAGAGTTATTGCAATGATCAGCAAAGACAGGTTGGCAGCCGGGGAGGCCTAACCCACAGGGAGTCATGGAGACAGTCTATGGGCAAAATAGAGGGGAGCCAACAGGGGTGCTGCAGAGATATGTTCAATTAAAGGAAACAAAAGATAGACCACCAGGAGACTGTGGCGATGGCTCCAATAAAAAGTAATGATCCCGGCCGGTCAGTGATTCACACCTGTAATCCCAGGGCTTTGGGAGGCTGACACAGAAGGATGGGGAGGCCAGGAGTTCAAGACCAGCCTGGGCAACATACTGAGACCCCCATCTCTACAAAAAAACTTAAAAATAAGTCAGGCATGGTTGCACGCACCTGTAGTCCCAGCTACTCGGCAGTTGAGGTGGGAGGATCACTTGAGCCCAGGAGTTCGAGGCTGCAGTGAGCTATGATGACACCACTGCACTCAAGCCTGGGCAACACAGTGAGACCCTGTCTCTAAAAATAATAATAATAATAATAATAATGATCCTTTGCCCAGCTTCCATACCTGTGACAGTTTTCAGATCTAGAACCCACTGACTGAAGGAAGGCTCGGTCCCCAGAAGAAGGACTTTGCAACATGCAGCAAATGTATATGGTAATGATTCCCCTGCCTTCCCCAAAGACACCTATGGCATTTATTTGGATAACTGTACTATGGGGAGGGTGAAATACACAACATTTCCAGGGCCATTGGACATAGGGTCGGAGCTTACACTGATCCTGAGATCCAAGGGTCATCATGTGTCCCTCTTAGATACATGATGTCTTTTATCACCTGGCCAGGTAATAAAATTAGTCCCAGTCCTGTCTAGCTCACAATGACTCCACTGGGTGTGTGGGCACCATGGCCATTGCTCTGGTCCCCAAATGTATAATTGGAATATAGAGACTTGATATTTGGCACAGCCCACCCCACATTAATTCTTTGGCCTGTAGTGAGAGCTGTCATGGTGGGGAAGGTCAAGTATAAACTCTAAAATGTTCCCCACCCCCCAAGATAGCAAATCAAAATAATCTAGAATACCAGAGGATGGCAAAAATTAATGCTACTCTTAAGAGACCTAAAGGATGCATCATATCTTCATTTAATTGACTAGTCTAGATTCTACAAAAACCAGACAGACCCTAAAGGACTACAGCAAGTTCAATTCAGTAGTAGCCCCCTGTGCAGATATTGTGTCTTTTTTGTCTGTTTGGTTTTTTGGTGGTAAAATACACCCAGTAGACTGGGCGTGGTGGCATGCGCCTACAGCCCCTGCACTTTGGGAAGCTGAGGCAGGAGAATCCCTTGAGCCCAGGAGTTCGAGGCTGCACTGAAGTATGATTGTGCCACTGCACTCCAGTCTGGGTGACAGAGCAAGACCCCATCTCTTAAAAAAAATACACACAACATAAAGTTTACCATCTTAACCATTTTAAGCATTAAGCACATTCATGTTGTTGTGCAACCATCAGGCGCACCCATCTCCAGAACTCTTTTTCCTTGCAAAACTGAAACTCTGTACCCACTAAACACTAACTCCCCATGCCTCCTGCCCTCCAGTCCCTGCACTACCATTCTCCGACGTGGCATCATTGCTAAAGCGCATTAACCTGTCTTGGGTGTATGGTCTGCGGACATTGACTCAGGCACAGGGAATGAGAACCTCTGAAAGTGGACCTGGAAATCTGAATTTCACAAGCTTCCCAGATGGCTGCAAAGGGACAAGAAACAAAATAAAATATTACTATAAATGATCAAATGTTTGTGTAAATATATTGATTACAGCCTTAAGTATGAAATGAATGGAAGGCATGTCTTGTTATTATCACGAGAAGATCCAGAGTCAATTCCGGGCAGAGGTGGATTTACCCTGAACCTGCTGAGGCTTAAGCTCAGGACCCTGGATGTAGAGTAGTAGAATGTTCTAAGAGCAGAGGGGAGGTCAGGTGTGTCACCAGGAAGCATTCAATGGAAGCACGTCTGGTAAATTGCTTAAAGAGAAACCAAAACTAAAAAAAATAATAATAAATATTAAAAATATTTTTAAAAAGAGAAATCGAAAGGATGGGACATGAATCTCTAAGCACCACTAGTTTGACATGACTTACTTTTTCATTCTAAATAAATATTCATTTTCATACTTTGAAGTCTCTATTAATAATTTTAGTTTTCCTACAGAAGGTCTCAAAATTTAGTCCCCACAAAACTTGGATCTGCCTCTGATTTTTGAGGTCAGGAATGGTTCTTTCTTAAGATCACTTTGTTCTATGCTCCCTGAGGTTTATTAAAAATCCTAATTTACCAAACACCAAGATGGGTGGCTCTCGGGCCCACCCTCCACGACAGAACTAGCAGTGGGCACATATTCAGCTCGGAATCTTCTTCCTTCATGCCCTGGACCCCCAGTCAGGGAACCCCTCATTCATGGGCCTGGTCCTGCGACCAGCCATCTGGCACCTGCTCCCTGCTGCCCCCTAATGGACCTTAGGTGACGAGACTCCACATGCATGGGGCGTGTCCCCTGGTCTCATTCTCACGCTCCTGAAACCATTATTCAAGTTTTATTAGAGCTGCTTAAAGCGCCTGGGGCTTTGTCAGGGCCTCTGAAAACCCCGAGTGAAACTAGTTACTCACTGAGAACCCTCAGCGGGTGGCTGCCTTCTCCCCTACATCACACGCCCAGGCAGCCTTCTGAAGGGCGTCCACAGCCACATGGGTGCGCAGGGACACACACACAGAGGCACTTACACACTCAGCCCCCAGAGACACAACCACATTCACAGGGGCCTCAGACAAGAAGTAAAGCCAGGGGAGGCTGGTGCGGTGGCTCATGCCTGTAATCCTAGCACTTTGGGAGGCCGAGGTGGGATGATCGCTTGAAGCCAGGAGTTCAAGAACAGCCTGAACAACATAATGAGACCCCGTCTCCACAAAAAATTTAAAAATTACCCAGGTGTGGTGGCACATGCCTGTAGTCCCAGCTACTTGGGAGAATAAGCCAGGAGGATCACCTGAGTCCAGGAGTTTGAGGTTGCGGTGAGCTATGATGACACCACTGCACTCCAGCCTGGGTGACAGAGAACCTGTCTCCAGAAAAAGGAAGTAAAGCCAGGGGAAATAATGCCATTGGCTGGGTTAGTTCTTCTTATCTAGAATGGCTTTAGCAACCTGGAATGTTTTTTAAAAGTAGAGGCATACTTTGCTCTACTGTACTTTGCTTTATTGTGCATCACGGATATTGCATTTTTTTTAACAAATTGAAGGTTTGTGGCAACCCCAGGGTTGAGCAACTCTATAGGCACAATTTTCCCAAAAGCATGTGCTCACTTTGTGTCCCTGTGTCACATTTTGGCAATTCTTGCACTATTTCAACCTTTTTCATTTTTTTCATATCTGTCACAGGGATGGTTCTTCCAGACATCCCCTGCAGGCTCTGTTCACTCGGGTCCTGCCCTAGGTGACCAGTGGAGACTCTCCTGCAGGAGTCTGGGGTCACAGGTGGGGCAGAGCAATTTGTAAATGTCCATGAGAGGAGTCCTTCTTGGCAACCCATTCTTTGTCCTCACTCTCATGGAAACGAGATTTGACCTCTCCTAATTACCTGGTACCAGAGGAACAGGTAGGGGCCTGTCCCAAGGCTGAGTCTGCTCAAAGATGTGTTCCCAGACAGCTTAGTGCCCCCGTTGTCCTTCAGCCATTGAAACATTTCACCCACTAGGGTTTTTTTTGGTTTTTTTTTTCAGACAGAGTCTTGCTCTGTCACCCCAGCTAGAGTGCTGTAGCATCATCATAGCTCAACCTCAAACTCCTGGGCTCAAGCGATCCTTCTGCCTCAGCCTCCTGAATAGCTGGGGCTACAGGCGAACACCACCACACCTGGCTAATTTTTCCACTTTTTGTAGAGACAGGGTCTCGTTCTTGCTCAGGCTGGTCTCAAACTCCTGAGCTCAAGCAATCCTCCCGCCTTGGCCTCCCAGAGTCCAAGGGATTACAGGTGTGAGCCACCGTACCTGGCCTCACCCTCCAGTTTTATGAGAGAGAGACATATGGTGGCCTTTTCTCCAGCTGGGGTGATAACTAGACAGGCAGTTAGATTCAGTCATGGAACCATCTCAGAACAGGCATCCCAATAACTGGCCATTGAGCAAGGCGTGGGATTTGTTAAGAGTCATAAAATGTCCCTCTGATTGAAGCAGCCTCCCTCCCACACAGAGAAAGCCTACTGCCCTACGCTCACCTTTGACCATCAGACAGGGCTCTGGGGACACCTGAGGAGCTGCCAGGAAGAGGTGCCTGCAGGTGCCTGGTGGAGGAGGATGTTTTTGGCGTCCCTATTTCACAAGCCCAGCTTGGAGCACTGGCAGAGAACTTCTGGGCAGCTCCTGCATATCCCTGCTGAGAAACTCTGGCTTCTTGCCTGGCACCCAGAACCTCACCTGCTTGGGCATGCCCCAGCTCCCTGCCAGGCCCCGGCTGGCCTCAAGATTCAGGTTCCCCAGAATGCCTGACCCTGTGAGTCACTGGCCTATCCACAGGCACCCCCTCCTCAACTACTTGCATTGTAGCTTGACTGGGGCTGGATCAACGCAAGTCCCAGAACTGGGGACCAAGATGCACACTCAGGAGCAAGAAGTGGCAGGCATGGCTAAAAGGTGAGGGTCCCCTGGTTACTTGGTTCTCACAGCGTTTAAAGCTGTACTGAAAGTTCTTATTTATGGGGTCAAGGAGCATGTCCTGTGCATGCCTGATGTGGAGCCCCAGATCCAAGGAGGAACCTGGAAGTCATGGGTGGGCTTGGGCTGCAGATTCGCTGACCCCCACTCTCTGCTTAATCCTGGCAGCTCAGGAAGGCAGAGACTGAACATGCCTCTATGTCCCCAAGGCACTGGGTGCACAGTGGGTGCTCAATGAACATGAAGGACTAATGGGTGGAGGTGTGATTCGACCACATGGTACTGAACCCTGGACAGTCTGGCTTTTGCCTTAACTCCCCCCACTGCCCCGACTCCCAGGCCCCTGGGATCACTTTCAGATATTTACTCCTCAAAGACAAATGTTGGAGGGTGTGGAGAGGAGGGAGGACAGTTTCCTTTTACTTTTGCCTGTTCCTGGGAGCAAGTGCCTACTGGCACTGCCTTCCTGAGCAACAGTCTAGCCAAGCTGGGCCCTAAGAGGTGGAAAGACAGCACAGCCTTGCTGGGGACCTCACCCTGTTGTCTTAACATTGAATTTTTCAATACCACCCAGAGCTTCCCCCATATCCTGCCACCCAACCAGAGCCAATGTCATCATGGGTTTGTGTGGCACAGTGATTTAGTGATCATTCCCTCCCCCCATCAGTTCTGTCTTCTTGCCCCCAGAGCCCTGGTCCCTAGCACAGGTTGGTCTGGGAGCTGGGGGGAGAATTCCCACACTTCTGGTGCATGCTCAGCAAACCTCCATGAAACAGTGGGAGTGTGCCTGACAGTGGGCTGCAGGCATGCCCACCTTCTCTTGGGCACCCACTACTGGGATCTGCAGGCCCCTCCCCAAGTCCTCACAGGCCCTCCGGGCTTCCGAGAAGAGGAAAGAAAAGTCTTCAGAACAAGTTGCTTCCAGTTACCAGTCCTAAGGAGTACCAAGGAGTAGTTTGCAAGAGAAAATGAGGAAAGGTGTTTCCTGTTCCTTGACCTGCGGCCATCCCTTGAATCCCTGCTCTTCCATGGCACTGTCTCTGTG
Source organism: Daubentonia madagascariensis (assembly GCA_023783475.1). Classification (NCBI taxonomy): domain Eukaryota; kingdom Metazoa; phylum Chordata; class Mammalia; order Primates; family Daubentoniidae; genus Daubentonia; species Daubentonia madagascariensis. Next base: position 8,542,165 of record JAKFHU010001557.1, on the reverse strand, counting down.
CTAGAGTCAGACCCTCCAAAGCCACAAGCATCCTTGAGGCCACAGGGCAGCCTCGTTCTTGCTCCACCCCTTCCTCACACTGCAAGACCACCTGGCCTAGTATGTAACATACAGGTGTTCAGTTAATGCTTGGGGAAACAAATCCCCTCCCAAGACCACCTAACGAAGCCCTCACATGCAGCAGCGCAGATCCCTGGTTGTACACGGCCCCTATAATTGGAGGCCTTGGGCAGGAAGGCCTACCAGTTGTGGTTTTGGCTCCCAAGCCCACATGTCCCTCTGCCCTGCTCTGGTGCTCTGCAGAACCTTGGGAGTGACCAAAGTCCCTCCCGCCGTTGCTGCTGTGTGCCCAGAGATTCCCAAACCAAGCTGGACAGGAGGTAGGCCCAAGCAGGGCTGGGAGGGCAGCAGCCAGTTGGAGCAGATGGCTGCACCTGGCCCAGGTGAGCTCCTGGCTCGGGCCTTGGTCTGGTGCCAGCGCTGGGGCAGGTGTGCTGGTGCCCAGGTAGTTATGGTTGGCCCAATTCCAGAACCATCTCCACCAGCTTGGAGGGGGGGACTTCTCATCCTGCAGACACTTGCCCCTTCTTCTCTGGCCAGACATCCCCAAGTTGGGGGTGAGGCAGAGCCACTCCCCTTATTTCCTGGAGTTGAGCCCCCCGCAGCCGCAGCCGTCAGTCTGCCATCCTGGTCACAAACATCCGGGATCCGGCCAGGGTGTGGGTCCTGGGCTGATCCCTCGTGGTGGGAATGGCAGCCACCACCAAGAGCTTCAGCCTGCCCAGCGCTCCAGGTCCCTCGCAGTCAGCAGGGTCCGTGGACCAGCCAGGGGGCTACCACGGCCGCCAGAGGCGCAGGCCGGAGAGAGGCGCAGGCGGTGAGGGTGCGGGTGGGGGCGTGGGCGGCCCGGCGGGCGAGGGCGCGTCCCCGCAGTCCCCTGTGCGCCCGCAGTCAGGGGTGGCGCCGGCCGCTCTCTGTCGCAGGTGCTCCAGCAGTCGTGCACTCACGGCGGGCTCCAGGACGCGGCAGGCGGGCAGCACGCAGGCCAAGCGCGCCACACAGGCGCTGTACCCGTCGCGGTAGCTGTCGGAGGGCGCTGTGGACGGAGAGCGGCGTAAGGCGCGGGGTGCGGTGCGGGGTGCAGGGCGCGAGCCGGGCGGGGCGGGCTCACTTACCCGGCGCTGCCGCGGGGCAGGAAGACACAGGCAGCTCCTGGAGGAAGCGCACGGTCATTTCCAGGATGTCCGCCTTCTCCAGCTTCGAGTAGCGGGAGTTCTGCGCCCAGCCAGGAGGGATAGGGACAGAGGCCGACAAACAAGACAGGTCTCTGGCAAGCTGCCCTGAGCACCGCGCTCTGGCCGGGAGCTGGGTGCTGGGCGCGCCGCGGCCTGCGGTGGGGCGGCTCCTCCGTGCCTGCCCCACCTGCGCTCAGCCCCCGGGCCCAGCTCCGGGCCGGAGCGCGACCTCACGGCTTCCGCTGGCAGCGCACAGCGCCTGCCCGCCCGCCCCTGCTGCGCGCCCCAGGACCTTCCACTCCCCCGCCCGGAGGCGCCGAGCTGAGACCCAGCGCCCTGGCACTCACCTCCCTGCCCAGCAGCGGCAGGATAAGCCCCTTGAGCTGGCTCAGGCTCTCGTTGATGCGCGCACGTCGGCGCTTCTCCAGCAGCGGCTTCAGGCTCTGCGGGCCGGCGGGCGCACAGGCAGTGTTAGGCCGTTGTGGTCCCCGCCTGCCCCGCCCTCCCCGTCCCGCAGTCCCCGGCTCCTACCTTGCGCAGCTCCGCAGCGTCCCCCGCCCGGCGAGGCAGCCCCATGCTCCGTGGGAAAGCGGCGGCACCTACGGGCCCCGCGTGGTGGGTGTCCGAGGCCCGGAAGGAGGGCCGGCTCACGGCCGGAGCTGGTGCCAGAGAAGTGCGCGCGGCGCCCGGAGCCCGGCTTTAAGCAAGCGGCTTGGCCCGCCCCGCCCCGCGGAGTCAGGCCGCCCGCTGGTCCCACCTCCCGCCTTTGTTCCTGCGCGGGGTGTAGCCGGGAGGGGCGACGGAGGCGACCCCGGGAATCCCGCTCCAGGCCTTCGCGTCGCATCTGCGGCAGGGTGGCGGGCCCTAGGCGCTCCCTGAGCCCCCGCGGGGGTGGTGTGGGCGCCATCGGGGACCATCGCTGCCTGACCCCGAGGGCAGGAGGAGCGGGTGGGGCCAGGCCTTGCCTGGCTCAGGCTGCGGTCCCTCCTCCCCGACGCCGCCGGTCATTCATTCCCCACTTTTGGGCTCAGCGCCTCCTCTGAGCGCCGTCCTGGGCCCAGGCAGGGGACCCAGAAGTTGCAGGACTGCTATGGCCTGGGCCTCTGGGAGCTCCCAAGAGGGTTAATAGAAGGAGGGACTCGCACCACTAGCTTCTCTGTCGACTAAAGGGCTGAGCTGGACCGGGAAACCCAGGCCAGGAGAGAGGTCGCGACTTGCTCCAGCCCTAGCTGCTTGGGAACTGGCCGAGCCCTGGCTGTGACTCTGTAGAATCCTGCGGCGGCTTACCAAGTTAGGGATCATCTGGTTACCCCACTCTCAGTTTTGGATGGGGAAACTGAGTCCCAGAGAAGCTGCGGCAACCCAACAGCCTTCAGAGCTCATTTTCATTTCAACCCGCTCCGGGCTCCGGGTTCTCACCCGCACGACAGTCAGAGATCACGTGACGGACGGGCGGGGCGGTCCTGGGTGAGAGCTCCCCAGCGGCCCTCCGGGGCCCGCCTCCGCGCCGCGTGGCCGTTGCTGCAGCAAACTGACTGGCGTCCCCCGCCCATCTGCTCCGGGCTCCCCTCCCCCGACAGGCTGGCGGGGTAACGGCCACCCCCGCGGACCACACCGCGAACTGCCTGGCAGACCGTCGGACGGAGCACCGGCGGGACCCACACAGCCAGGCCACTGGACGACCTGGTGAGGCGGAGCCAGGGCAGGCTCTGTCCAGGGTGCTGGATGGACACCCCCACCCCCGCCACCTGACGCCCAAACCCCTCCTCTGAGCCTCCCTGCCCCCACCATCTCCCAGTCACCCTCCCGCAGAGTTCCCCTAGCAGAGCCGGGGAAAACCAGCTTACCTATTAGTAAGGGAGCTGCCAGCAGCCTGGGCTGGGGGAGCTCGAGGCACCCACACCTGTCTGTGGCATGCAAAAGACTGCTGGTCTCCTTATGTGGAGCACTTGCTGTGTGCCAAGCTCAAGGCCAAGTGCTTCATGGCCCTCACCTCCATTAACCCTCATAGCAGTCCTAATAAATGAGAATAAATCATTCAACATATTTGGCCCAGCAGAGCTTGGGGGTACCTGAGCCCCTGTCCCCCTCCCATGGTTGAGTCCAGCGTGCCTATGGACCAGCCTCCTCCAAGGTAATTAATTTTCTTTAAGAGCTCAAAAAAGGACTTCGCAGATCCTCTCCCCAACCCACCTCCCCCCACCGCCCAGGCCACATAGACTGGCTCACTCAGTTCTGTATCCACAAGCCCAGCCTGCACCATCTGCATCCTTGAGAAGAGACTCTGATACTAGCTCCTGGGGGGAAGTTCCTCCTAGAACCTTCCCTTCCAGGCCTGGGGGCCACCATTGGAAGACTGAATGGCCGGGGAGCAAACTCCCTTTTCAATACCAGTTACCCCCAATTTTAAAAGTCTCTTTCTCCACTTTCCCATTGTCATAAAGGACTTTAACCAAGTAACCCACAGTTCCCCTCGACCGAAGATTCTGGGGTTTTGCTGGTTACTTGGAAGAAGGAATTGTCAAGAATCAAGGGAACTTAGGTAAGACAGCTGGGTGGGTGAGTGTTGGGTGTAGGCTTTTGGGGAGCCAAAGGTACAGCGGGGACACACTCCATCCCTGGTCCCAGCCTTGGGAAGTGTATTGGCCCTCAGGTGGGGCAGAAGCCTGGGGTGGGCTGGGGTGAACCCAGCAGGGGGGTGAAAGGAGGCCTCCTGGGGAGGGAACCCCTAAGCTGACATCTGGAGTGTGGGAAACAGTCAGGATGCTCTGGGCAGAGGGAATCTCAAGGGTAGAGGGAAGAAGAGCACAGCAGGGCCGGAGAGTAAGCTTTGCCACTTCCCATTTGTGTCACCCCAGGATAATTTAAAAAACAAACAAACACTCCCCATGCCTCAGTTCCCCCACCTTTAAAATGGGGATAGTAGTTGTACCTCTCTCGTAGTATCCTTGTGGGGATTAAATATCTGGGTGATGCTTGGTATGTGCCTGCTAAGTGGTAGGTTCCATAAACGTGTTACTGCTGGCCTGGGCTCTCTAGGGCTGCTAGGGAAGACCCAGTGGGCCTGGTGGATGTGGGAGAGCCCACAGAGGACACAGAGGCCTGGCAGGAAGGGCCTGGCTCGAAGCCTGAGTTTGAGTTGTGTTTGGAAAGGATCGGGAGAAGCTGGTCAGCAGCGGTGGGTGTTCACACCTGGCTTTTATGGAGATGTCACTGGCAGCAGGGGCAGGGGCTCAGGGGCACCTGTCTTGCCCACTGGGAAAGCAGCCGTGTATCACCTGGCCCTGGCCCCCAAAATGACACAACCGTGTGTGATAGATGAGGGTGTCCAGGGCCAGGGGAGCCACCTTGGGGATGGAGGACATGAATTCAGGGGAATTTTTAGTAATGGAGGAGGTACAGGGGAGGGGAACCCAAGACAATCCATTTTAGCTCCTCCTCCGGGCAGTACCCCTGCCACTTGCCGGTGTCAGGGTGCACCCACCTCTGGGTAGGCTGGAGGAGGGCAGCTCCAGCGACCATCAAGCACGTTGCTCTGGCCACAGCCACCCGCAGCTGCGAGGCTGCGGGGAAGACATTCCTCCCTCCCCTTGTCCGCAAACCGCTGGGCAGGAGGTCCCAGATCCCAGCGGCCACAGGTCCCACCGACAGCGAGGCAGATCTGGCTGACTTGGAGGTCGTTGGAAACCCACCTGGCCACGCAGGACACCGCGGCTGGGCTTACGGAGCACCTGGGAGCGCCGGAGGCCACCAGGCAGGGCGCCACCAGGTGGCAGCCCCAGGAACGGCATCCGAGACAGCCCCAGAGTCCCCCACCGGGGCTCCCCCTGTTCCTGGAAGGGGCTTCGTTCTGTCCCGTTTTCCGCGCCGGCTGTGCAGGGCCCAGGCAAGGGCCTGGGTGAAACAGCCCCGGGGCGGGCCCGGGCTCTCATGGGGCTCGAGTGGGGTGGGGGGTGGGAAAGGAAGGGCACAGGCTGTTCCAAGGTCGCGCGATATGCTGATGAGCTCCCGCAGCTATGCAGCCCCCGCTTCTAGCAGTTCTTTCTCACGTCCGGCTGGCCTTGCCTCCTCCGGCTCCCACGACTGGTTTCGGCTGCGCCCGCAGGGTGGTTTGGCCACGTGCGCTCGCCCCCAGCGCCCTCCGGCGCTTTGCTGCGCCCTTGCCAGGGGTCGTGACCGCCTCTCTCCGGATGGCGGCGCTGACGCGTCCCCCACTGGCCCCACTCCTGGCATCCCCGCTGTCTCTGCTGGCAGCCTCACGCGCTCTAGCCCGGACAGCGGCGCTGGGCCGTCGGACTCCCTGGCGTCTGGACCCAGAGTTCTGAGTGCGCCGGGCCTTCCTGTTCTCTCCTCCTTTCCGCCTTCCCTCCCCCCTCCCCGAGGCGGGCAGTTCTCGGGTCTGGAGGGACACAGCAGGGCTGAGGGCCTGGCACCCGGGGCTGAGACCCAGAGCTCCTCAGGGACTTGACGTTCCTGGAATTCCCCTCTCACCACCCGAAACGCAGCCCGGCGCCGCCTCCAACAGACCTTCCCTGACCGCCCACGGAGCCCCGACAAAGCACTCCCTAGCACCCCGTTTTCCTGTTCTCATGACACTTGTCACCCTCTGGAATTGTGGCAAGTGTTTGCTGGCTTGTGTCCCCGGGGCCTGTAACAGCATATAGTGTGCACTCGTAGGTGAACGAATTTGTCTGTGCCTGGACGGCTCTTGAATTCTAACTCAGCTTTACCGCTCTCTGGAGTCTCAATTTTTACGTGAGGCAAATCAGAAGAGAAGCCCCTGGGCACATCTGCCCCTGTCACCCGAGAGTCCGCGCGGCCAAGGCCTCGGAGACTCGGCCAAGGGGGCGGGGCAGGGCGGGGCGGGGGCGGGGGCGGGCCGGAGGCTTAAGCGGGCGCCGGCGGATCCCCGCCCCAGAGCGCGGCGGAGCGCAGGGCAGCGCGGAGTAGAGGCCAGGCCGGCAGCCGCTCCGCCTCCCTGGGCCGCGTAGCCGGGACCGCAGCGCCGCGGGCTCCTCTGGCCCCCGACGACATGCGCGTGGCGTCCTGGAGAACACGCTGAGCTCGGGGTCGCGGCGCCGCGGGCGGCACCATGGCCCTGGAGCAGGTGCTGCAGGCGGCGCGGCAGGGCGAGCTGGACGTGCTGAGGTCCCTTCACACCGCCGGCCTTCTGAGTCCCTCGCTGCGCGACCCGCTGGACGCGCTGCCGGTGCACCACGCGGCCCGCGCCGGCAAGCTGCACTGTCTGCGCTTCCTGGTGGAGGAGGCAGCCCTGCCCGCAACCGCCCGCGCGCGCAACGGTGCCACGCCGGCCCACGACGCCGCCGCCACCGGCCACCTCGCCTGCCTGCAGTGGCTGCTCTTGCAGGGCGGCTGCAGAGTGCAGGTGGGTTCGCCGCTCGCCAGCGCCCTGAGGCATCCTCCTCGGTGGCCCAGAGGGTGGGTAGGGTTGGGCGCCTCCTGGCCCAGCTGAGCCCTGCACGAGTTCCTTCCAGAGGGCTTTGGGTGGGGCGGGCTCCCTAGATTGGGATCCAGCACCCTAGTATTTACTGGGAGTGGCAGAGCACTGATCCACAGAGTCCTGGAGAGCGGTTGGGGCGGGAAGGGCCTGGGCAGCGGAGTTAGAGGTCCATGTCCTGCAGGATCAGGTCTGGAAGGAGGCTGGGCAAAGTCCCACAGCCCACCCCAGGCTGAGCTACAAGTGTCCCTAAGCCAGAGTTCAGGGGAGGGGTGGTGGACCACAGTAAGTGGGAGTCTCCTCAGGACCTAAGCTGACCCTAGAACATCAGTGCCTCTGGGGCTCCCAGCTCTAAGTTGCTTCTCCAGCCCAACCTGAGTGAGTCTTCCTGCCCCCAGACCCCACCTGGTCACTCTGAGGAGTGACCTCTGAGGGCAGTCCTGGCTGGCAAGAAGGTAGCCAGATGACAGTCAGAGAGTTCCAAGCAGGAGGAACAAGAAGTGCAAAGCCCCGAGGCGTGCACATTCTTGTGCTGGGGGAGGAACAGCCAGGAGGAAGCATGTTCAGAGTAGCCACCAGGGCCAGGCTCCAGCATCTCATAGGCTGGGGTTAGGGATGTGGAAGATATTCTGGTTTTGGGGGCAGCCAACAGAGGAGGAACCAGAACTGATTTTACACTGGGAAAGACCACTGGCTTCACTGGCGCTGGAAGGGGAGGAGGCAAGAGCAGCTGCTGGCTTGCTGTGCCCTAAAGATGGCCAGCCCCAGCCCACCTTCTGCCCTCAGATGGCAGGCTCCCCTCCCACCCTTCCTGGGAGATGGCGCACCCTTATCTCTCCGTGGGCCCTGTTATCAGGGGTTCCGGGCCACATTGCCCATGCCCACTCTTTTGCGAGATGGCATGCCTCCCTGATCTGGTGTCCAGCCCTGGCCGGAAGCCTCCTACTCTTCCCTGATCCCAGTGTCCAGCCTTGGCCAGAAGCCTCCCTTGCCGCTGCAGAGGAGCGGAAAGAAGCAGGTGGCCTTGGGCCCAGCTTATCAAGTCTTCTGCCCTTCTGCCCTAGCAGGCTTGGGTGCTGGGGGCGGAAGTGGGGGGGGGGGGATGACCTGGATCCCTGGGCCTGCCCAGCCCAGAAAGATAAGCAGCTTTAGGGTGCGGTCTGCAGCACGTGAGGCTCCTCGGGGCTACATAGCTGCTGTTGCCGCAGGGACAGGCTGGAACCCATAGGCCTGTGGCCTCTCCTTACTGCCTCCACCACCTAGAGGCCCAGAGCCATCAGGACGCCCTGGAGCCTCAGACTCACAGTCCCCAAGGCCAGTGGGAAAAGGGAGCCTTTCTCAAGAGCTGGGGCTTGGGACATACTTCACCATGGTCCTGCTCTGGTCACCTTTAGCCAGCCCCATCCCCTGGGCTCAGGGGACAGACGGAAACAGTCCCCAGGCTTTCCAGCACACAGGAGGGGCTTCAGCTTCCTGTAGGCCATTTATTCTCTGCTCCATCTTCCTTCCTGCCTTAGCAGGACAGCCAGCCTGCCTCTCCCACCCCAGTAGCCTGACTGGTAACTTCCCAGTTGGGGTCCATGGTCCCCAGTCCCTCTGTGCCCTCCTTTCCCTGCGTTTCTCACAGGAGCCTCAGAAGTTCTCTTCCCACTGAGACTCACCTTCCTCAAGCCCACGGTCTCTTGCCAGTTTCTGCTGCCTCAGCCACGTCGACCCCACAGTGCCCTCTCTGAGCAAGGTGGGGCAGAGAGGCTTTGCTTCCTGGGCCCACCTCTTCCTGCAGCCCCAACCCTGCCCCCTGTCCCTGCCCGGCTCCCTGCCCACCTCTGCATTGTCCCATGTGCTTGGTGAGAGGTTGTTCTGTTCTAGAACTGGTGTCTGCTCTGCCAAATGTGCCAGCCTCTGAGTGCAGACATCTGGCTTCTTGGTGATTCTGCTTCCTGCCTAGGTCCCATGAGCAGCCCCCACCAGCCCCTTCCCCACAGACACACACAACTGGGTGTGCACAGATGACACCCAGCAGTTCTGGGCCCAGACCTCTGGCCCCACCCACTCTGGGGTGCCTGGAGAAGTCTTGTCCGCGCCCCTCCCAGGGGCTACCATTAGCCCACACTTACCACCACTGGCTACCTGCCCACCAGTATCCAGAAACTTCCTCCTTCACAGGGGCAAGAACACAGGCTGTTCCCGTGGCCAAGTGCAGGGGAGTCTACTGGGGGGACAGTTTTCTACACTTAAGGTTGGGTTGTTGGAGGTGCACCAGGGTAGATGCCTCTGTTCCCACATGATACCTGGGGAGGGTGGGGAGGGAGAGAGAAAGGATTGGACACAGGGGGTGCCCACCACAATCCTGATGCTGGCCTGGTGCAGCCCCACAGCCCCCCTCCTGGCCCTGCTCAGCCCAGCAACTCTCCCTCACTCATTCAGGTGTTCCCTGAACACCTGGGCTTCAGGGGCTGGGGCCCTGGGCCTAGAGCCAGGCTCCTGCCATGATGACAAGGGTGCCTACTGTGTGCGGGCAGTTCGCAGTCATGACCTGTGGGCCTCTGAAAACCTGGCATGGTATTGCTGCTTATGGACTGACATTCAAAGAGGACCAATTGGCTGCCCAAGGACAGAAGTAGGATCCAAACTCCAGGATCAGCTCGACTCCAAAAGACATTGCTGAGCATGGCCTGGCCACCCCTCAAGGGAGGGCAGAGAGAACAGAACTGTCCCCTGGCGGTAGGGGTGGCCTGGAAGGGGTCTGAGCCAGGGGCAGGGTCAGGGGCAGGTCATGGCTTCAGAACTTTAACTGGCTCTCCTCCCACAGGACAAAGACAATTCTGGTGCCACAGTCCTGCATCTGGCTGCCCGCTTCGGCCACCCTGAGGTGGTGAACTGGCTGCTGCGTCATGGCGGTGGGGACCCCACCGTGGCCACAGACATGGGTGCCCTGCCTGTCCACTATGCTGCCGCCAAAGGAGACTTCCCCTCCCTGAGGCTTCTCGCCGGGCACTACCCTGAGTAAGAACACCCCTCCTAAGCAGGCCTCTGGGGGACAGGGGGCAGGCCAGGGCTCTGGGGGGTGCCTGGGGTCAGCCACGCCTCTCCATCATGCCAGGGAAATCCCTCCGGGGACCGTCCTGGGGCCAGAGGGACAGGCCAGAGAGGCAACTCCTACCCAAGCTGAAATTTCTCCCCTCCTGGCAACCCGCTCATGGGCTGCCCACAGCCACTTGCCCCAGAGCCCTGCATGCTGGTGCTCCCTGAATCCTGGGCAGCCCAGCCCCAGGTCACCTGTTCCCCTCTGTGTGCTCCCCCAGCAGCCTGCAGCAGGTGGCTCTCTCTAGCTCTGGCCTGTGCTCATTTGCAAGACTGTTCTAAAGGGGGATAGCACCTCTTAGACCCTAGTCAGGCAGGTGGGAGAGGAGCTGCGTCAGTCACCAGACAGCTAAGGGAGAGCTGCCCCTCCCAGACACCCACCCACCTCCTAGCCCCAGAGCCAGCTGGCTAGAGGCCATCTCAAGAGCAGCTTGTCATTTCCTATGGCCCCCTCAGCCCACTCCCACTACCAAGGGGAGGATGGGGCTCCTGAAACTCCCAGAGTGTGGGCTGGGAGCTCCTGGGGTGGGGTGGGGGCATGCGGAAGGGTGGTACTGGTGCAACACTGGGGGCATAAGGGAGTCTGGGGGCAGGAGGGAGCCAGATCTTAGGTGCACCTGGGGGAGGCAGGGGTCCTGGGGGAAAGCCACCCAGACCCCACCTGAATGGCATGCTAGTGGCTGTGGGGCCTGAGCAGGGTGACCCTTGTCAGTCAGAGTGGGAGCCCAGGACATAAGCCTCAGGAGGGGAGCAGCCACGAGGTGAAGGGTCTGGCCTGTCTTCACTGCTCGTCCATTCCTGAGGGCTCCTGCAGGGCCACCCGCCACCAGGGAGCAGGCTGGAGGCCAGTCTGGCCACATGGCCTTGTGGCAATGTGGCTGCAGCTGCAGCTTCTTGGGCCCAGGCACACTGGTATGGACGTAGGATGCCCCTAAGACCCACCAGGCTGGGATCCAGTTGTCCTCTCAGCCCCGGACAGGCAGGCAGAGCCTGGTTCTATCCTTGCTAAGATGGGGCTCCCCAGCCTGGATAGTGGGAGACCCAGCGGGGCTCCCCTGGCTGTTATGCTCTTCACAGCCAGCCCTGCCAGGGCCACTTGGCCACTTTGGTATGAATTCTCTGCTTCTGGACAAGCTGGGGTTTGGGTCACCTCTAAGTCAGTGGGATATAGAGTAGGAGAGCTGTGGAGACCCTTGAGTGCAGGTCTTCACCCGGCACTGTCAGCATCCGTGGGAGGCTTTGTCCCAGACTCCTGAGTTAGCTTTTCCAAGCTAGAGCCCCACGGCAGTGATTCTGGTGCATCTGTTTCCCCTCACTCCCCGTCACTTCCAGCAGAGGACACTTAGAGGGGATGGACAGGTCCTGAGAGGGGAGGGTGCCCCAAAAGGCCAGGCTGATGGCAGGGCCAACATGGCCCAACAGTGTCAACTAGAAGGCTCTGAGCCAGCCCCCTATAAGTGCTGGTGGGGATGCCGGCCCCTGAGCCCTTCTAACCCACAGTCTGGGGCATTAATGAGCTGTGATCCCTCCATTTTGGGCTGGGATCCCAGGCCCTAGGGAGACTCTGGTTGTGCCGCAGAACACCCTCATGGGCTCCAGGCCTGGGGACCCTGACCCCCTCCCAGGCTATGCCAGGTGCTGGGCATGATTGGGCCCTAGTGCCGACCTGGTGGCCAGATGGCCTGGACTGATGAGCCACCAGCCCCCCAGGGGTCACTATGAATCTCAGGGAGGTAGACAAAGGGCCGTGGCCTGTGACTTGGCTGATAAGGAAGTGTTTTTGTGTGGCCGCCAGGCCAGGCTCAGGCAGGAGGGTGTGGCCAGGAATTGGGGTTGGGGGTGTGGGTGCCCATTTAGCCTCCTTCCTTGGAGGTGGAGACTTCAGCTCACCAAGGCTGTGGACACCCGGACTGGGAGCTAGGGAAGCCAGAGGCTTGGGCTGCCCCAGGCCACAGGCCTAACCAGAGGACCCAGGTGGCTTTGGCCCATGCTCTAGGAGCCTCCTGGCTTGCTGTGAATCACTGTGAATTATTCACAAGGCTCAGCGCTCTCCCTGGGGGTAGGTGAGCTGATGTGGGAGGAAGGGCTCCCATACCTACTGGTGGGAAACTTGATCTCACCCAGGGAGGCTGTGGGCGGCCATGGGCCACGGAAGTGACAAGCTTTGGAGGAGCCGGAAGGCTAGACAGCCTCGGGGGAGGGCCCAGCTGATGCCAGGGCTACACCGTGGGGTGTCAGGAAGGGCTTGAGATTGTAGGAAGACCCTGCAACCACCCCTCCTATCTATCCTGGTTCCCTGGGCCAAATCTTCCCAGAAGCAGAGGACTTGCCATAGTGACCTCAGGGGCTACTGTCCTAGTGGGGACCCTCTCTCTGAGCCCCCCTGTAGAAAGCTGGGAGGCACGGGGGCTGGCAGGAGCTAGGCTGAGCTGACCCAGGCCTGGGTCTGTGAGAGCTGGAGTCAAGAGGGCTGGCCTTCCTGGGCAGAGCTCCAGTGGCTAGTGGAGGGGAACAAGGCATCCAGACCCCTGGTTGGGGTAGGCTGAGGAGGGTGAGGAGCAGGTAGCCCTCAAAGCCCCTGGGCACCCCCCAGCAGGGTCCAGGAGCCACCTCCTGCTCACTCTGCCCCTGCCATGTCTGGTCTGGCTGCCCTGGGGGCCTGAGCAGCTGGGACCTAGAGGCCTGAGCATCCAGGCAGGAGGGTCAGAGGCTCTAGGAGCTCCCCCTTGGGCTCCTGGGCCCTGCCAGTCATAGCAAGCTGGAAAACCAGTTGGCCCAAAGATTTTTATCAATTCAAGCTCCCCGTAGGTGCCTCCTTCCCCCAAGGCGTCCCCCAGCCCCTGACCAGACCGGGCGGGACTGGGATTGGAATTGGAAAGCACCTGGGCCAGGAGTCAGGATAAACCCAGAGCAGCTCCTACTTGGTGAAAGCCCATGAGGGGTCTGGCACCACCCAGATCCATCTGAGCTGCGCAACCACCTCAGGCAATAGCTCTATAATCAGCCCATTTTACAGATTGATTCATTCAACTGATGTTTATTGAGCATCTACTATGTACCAGGCAATATTCTAAGTGCTGGGGATATATTGGTGAACCAGACAAATGTCCCTGCCTCGTGGAGCTGACAGGTACAGAAATGGTGCTTCAGAGAGGCTGATTGACCATCTTTGGTCACTGCTGGTTTGTTGTGTGGCCTTAAGCAAACTGCACCCCCTCTCTGGGCCTGTCGCCCACTCCCGGTCCAGGCCCTAATCTCTCAGAGCCTTTCAGGTTCACTGAGGACCTCCCAGTTTTCCTTCTTTGGCACAAAGCTTCAGGGAGCCTGGCTGCTCCTACAGCCCAGCCAAGTCTGAGGGGTTCAGGCGGCCCCCACCTGGGGCAGAAGGGGGCTTCTTGGGGAGCCCCAATGGGTCACCCATTAGGGAGCCCCAGGGCCCATGGTTCAGCTCTCCCCCTTAGAAGGCTGAGGCTCTGCCTGGGCCTGGGGCTGCCCCTTGCCTGCTGGGTACCTGTTTCTGCCACAGGCAGCGGGGGCTCATCCCTTCTTAATTACCACCCCCCCAGGTCTCCCCTTGGTGTTTGTTGGGTCTCCTGGGCAGCAGGGCCTGGGGGCGAGGCCTGTGCATCCACACTGGAAAGGCAGCAGCAGTCCTTGTCCCCTGACCCAGGAGGAGGCTCTGAGAAAAGAGGGGCAACCCCCACCAGATTGTGTCTCCACCAGCAGCTCCTGGTCCCAGCTGTCACCTAACTGGGGCTAGTGCACCCCGCCACTGGTCCCCCTGCCTCAGCCCCATCCTTTACCCATCCAGCTGTGCCCACAGCCTTTGAAAATGCAAGTCAGACCACTGGTCTGTCCATGGGCACTGAACACTTCCTTCCGTGGCCCAGGGGCCCTCCCTCCAGGCTCTGGTCCCACCCCCCCTGCAGCTGCTCCCCTCCCCCCCAGCTTACTCCGCTCCTCCTCCCTGACCTCTTCCCGGCTCCTCCTGCGGCCAGCGCCCTCTGGCCTTCTCACAGGCTGGTCCCTCTGCTGGAACTCTTCCCGGAGAGCCCGTGGTGGCCCCCTCTCCTCCTTCAAATCTTTGCTCAGATCCCGTCTTCTCAGCAAGGCCACCCCCAGCCCGTTTCAAGTTGTAATGCACCCCCACGACACGCTCATCCCCTGCCTGCCCCATTCTCCTCGCCCTTGTCGTTGCCTGGCACTGCATCTGTGCTCATCCTTTTCTTTCCGTCTGTCTCCCCGACTGGTCAGGCCAGGGACTTTGTCTTCCCCGCTCAGTACGCCAGGGCCTGACTCGCGGTAAACAGCTGTTGAATGAAGGGGGAGTCTGGAATCCCTGGGTCTCATCCGGCTCTGCCTACAGCTTGTGGCATGTGACTTCAGACAAAACCCCCTTTCTGGGCCCCCCGTGCCCATCTGGCAAATGGACCTAACCTATGCCCCTCCAGGCCGAGGCCATGTGTGAGGAGGCGTCACCTACTCCTGGCTGCTACCCCTTCTCTGCTCACACATTTATTCATTCAACAAACCTCCCAGCCTGTCAGTGCTAGAGACGTAGCACGCCCCACTCACATACATGTTCTTCTGTTCATGCGTGTGTAGGGCAGGGGCTCTGCCTGTCCCAGCCTTGTAGCATGTGTCCATGGAAGTAATGAAATAAAAGAACAGGTAATTCAGGAGTGACAAGTCCTGTGTAGTGAAACAGCATGGTGTGGTAGGAAGCAAGGTGGGTGTTCTTAAGTTGAGGGGGTCAGGGAAGGCAGGGCTCTTTGAGGAGGTGAGAACGAAGACCCTAAAGAAAAGAGGGTCAACTGTGCAGCCCTGCCGTGACAGAATTGGTGGCAGTGCTGGCAGGTGCGGCAGCCTGAGTAGGGTCAAGTCTGGTCTAATTGTGGACCAGAAGGAAGGCCTGGGAGGTTGGGAGAGTTGCAGGCAAGTGTAGGCTTCTGGAAATATTCCAGGCTTGCTGATGGACTGGACTGTGTGTAAGCTGACCATTCTAGAACCTTCCTTAAATCAGGGCTGCATTTCTTCCCTGGGCCCTAGGGAAGGACCTAGTTTGGGATCTTTTAACATAAGCCAGGAGGCGTGATTGGAGAATACCAAAAGCCATAGGGCCGCCGAAGGCTCTGTGACTTTCTGTTCAGAGCGGTCTTAGGCTACAGCTGGATCTGATCCTTGGAAGTATCGGCCCCTTTCTGACCTCCCTTGGGGCAGGAGTTATTGGCAGCGGGGAGGGCCACTGGAAATATGGTTCATCAGCCTGAGTCTGATTCCGTGGGCAGATCACTCCTTGTTCCTTTTTGCAATAAGGAACAGTAAGCTGGCACAAGTCCTGGACGGAGATTTCCCACAAACCCTCACATGCAGTCCATGTTTCTTTTGTGTAATCAGAGGTGACTTGATTAATAGTTACAGTTCATCTGTATCATCTTTTTTCCCAAGACAGAAAAAAAATTATGATTTATATGATTATTGCTGGGGAGCCTATGCCCTATAATGAGGGCTGGGTCAAAGGTCTTCAAAGACTCTTAGAGTTTGGGCTCAAGGAGGGTAGTCTGCTGTCCTTTACTGAGATGGGGAGGGTGGGGTGGGGAGGGAATAAATGAAGAGACCTGCTTTGGGCAGGTAAAGTTTGAGAGGCCTGTTCAATGTGCATATGGACAAGCGGTCTGATGTAGGGGCCCAGTGGAGAGTCCAGGTCCAAGCTGGAGAGACGAGCAGCCTTGGGTAAACAGTTGGCCTTGGACCCCAGGAAGTAGATGACCTCACAGGGAGAGAGTCCCTTAGAAAGGAGAAGGAGGCCATGGGGCACATCAACATTTGGTGGTTGGGTGGGGGCCAAGGGCTCAGCAAAGGAAGCTGAGAGGGCCTGGCTGGTGCTGGAGGTGGAAGTCAGTGTGTATGTGTCCAGGAAGTCACCAGAGCAGGCGTCTAGGAGAGGGGTGAGGGCATCTGCTGGGGGGTGGTCAGGTCGGATGAGGACGGAGGAAACCACTGGGCTTGGAGCGTGCAAGTAACGGTGCTGGACATGGTGGGGAGGTTGGGGATGGTGGATCAGGATGGGGCAGCAGCTCGGGGAAGCCAAGGCCTCCCGTCCCTGGGAAGATACATTCACCTGGCCAAAGCTTGCTCTTCCATTCTCCCATGAGAGGCCTCAGAGAGGCTGGACGATTATGATGCCCATTTGCTTCACAGGAGGAAACTGAGGCTTGGGAGGGTAAAGAACTCGCCAGCACTCTGCATAGTGAGTTATAGAGCGAGGGTGGTGCGTGGAGGCTGGGGCAAGGGGCAGGGGCTTGGTCCAGGAATGTTTTCCTGTGGCTATCACTGTGGTCCAGGCTGGAATTCAATGGGCTAGAGCTGGCAAGGGTCTGGAGGTCAGAGGTCTTGCCTGAGACCCCCTCCTCTCCCCTGTAGGCAGTGTCCTACACAGGGGAATCAGAAATGATTCCTGGCCTGATCCATGCTTGGGGGGCCTGGACACCCCAGGCCAGCAGTGGGCCCCCCGGTGGCTGGTCCTCCCAGGCCCAGAGAATAGGAATCCTAAAGTATGAGGGCTCCCACTCCCAGGGGCATACTGGGCACAAGGTCCATGTTAAGGGCTCTGCAAGCATGTCTCAGGTCCTCCCTGTGAGGCCAGCATGACGATCACTACCCCCACTTCATGGATGGGCTTGGGAATGCAGAGACAAGCAGGGAGACTGCAGCACAAATTGGGGGCATGGGACTTACCCCCACGTCCTCCTCCTTGTATCGGAGCCAGGGCAGCTCCCTGGCCATGCCCCAGCTCACTGGCAAAGTGGGCTCCTGAGTTCCCAGCAGTGAGGTCTTCGGGGAAGGGCAGTGGTCCATCCGTGCAGTGGGAGGGAAGGAGGCAGATGGACAGACAGGCCAACAGCAGGAGGGGCGCAGATGCGGCACAGTTGGAGTCAGAAGCAGGCTTTGCAGTCAGGTGGACCTAGACTCAAATCATGGCTCTGCCTCTCTCATGGAGGGAGCTCAGCCCTCTCTGCCTCAGTTTCCTCATCTGTACAAGGAGCACAATGCTAACAACTGCCCCATAGGTCATTATGAGAACTAGATGAGGGAACATGTGTATTGTGCTTGCCACAGTGCTGGGGACAGAGTAATAATTGCATAAATGACAGCTGCTATTACTCTTTTAATTATTATTATTTCTAGTTTTATTAATTCATCTCTCCAGTGATGGGAATTTTATTTTGTTCTTTATGCTCATCAGTATTTTCATAATTTTCCCCAGTGAGTGTGAGGGTGCCCATCTTTCTTGTTGCTCCAGGCCCAGGTGGAAGGGGATGAGTCCGGACCTCTCCCGCCCGGGCCCATGCACGTGTCTGCCCCGTGTCCTGGGGTCTTCCAGGCTGGAGCCTCCGACGCCAGGACAGGGGTTGTGAGTGCAGGGGCTGAAATACTGATAATAATGGTGACATCTACTGAGTGCCCGCTCTGTGCCAGGGGCCCTGGCAGGAGGCCATGGGCACCACTGCCCCCTGCTGCTCAGACCTCCTCGGGCTGGCTGGGCACCCCCGGTCATGGATCCCTGCCGAATGGGGGTGCTGGGAGGACAGGGTTCGCCGCAGGTCTGGCCCCCCTGTTGTGCACACAGCTTTGGGCCCCCACAGAGAGAACCTGGTGGGCCCCCTCCAGCCTCCGATCTGCAGGACCCCAGCACTCACTGCGTCTTGGTTACGGGGTGAATAATTCAGGCCGCTGAGTGTCGGTCATGAAATATTAAACAGCCTGTTCCTGACACACCAGCATGTGAGTGCGTGGGGGGGGTGACGCTGGCACTGGGGCGTGGAGGCCGGTGGCCGCCAGCCAGCATGTTTCTGAGGAGAGGTGTGGGGCTGGGTCTTCTGCCTCCCTTGTGCTGTGTTGGCAGGGACCCTGCTGCTCTTGACACGGGCGGGGTGATGAAGGACAGCCAGTGTGGCCTGCTCCCCCTACACTCGTGAGGGGCCAGGGGGAGCATCAGTCCGGCAAATGGCAGCCCTGTGTCGGGGCGGGGGGGGGGGGGTTGGGAGAAGGAAGGAGAGATCGGGGGGCTGCAGACAGCCCTGGGGCTCAGGGGTCAGGGAAGTGGACAGAGAACCAGAGCTTTAGGGACAGGGCGATGTCAGCTGTGAGGGTCCCAGGGTGTGTATGTAGGGGGGAGGGCTAAGTCACGTCCAGGTCCAGGGTGGTCTAATGGCGGATGGTGGGGGTGGCTTGGTGCACGTGTGGATGGACACAGGCGGCAATCGGATGAGTGAGTGAGTGACGGGGGCTGGAGCGTGTGATGGCTATGGTGGGTGGATAGGTGGCGGAGCATGTGAGGTCGCAGAACTGCACGCTTCCAGAGGCACAGAGGGCTGATGGGAGCGCTAAGACGCAGCCCCCACCTGGAGCTTCTCCTGGGTCCGGGGGTAGGTTGTGGCTCCACCTAGTGCCCGCTGTGGCAACTGCACCCTGGCTGTCCACACAGGCCAGCCCAGCCTCCCTGTTCCGCAGCGACACCTCGCCTCACGGGGCTGGCTCCCTGTTCCCCAGCTGGGCACCCTCTAGGCTAGAGGAGCAAGGATGAGGGGCAGTGACAGCCAAAAGCTAGGCACTGGGCGAAGCCCCTGGGGCACAGTCCAACTGTTCACTCCCTGCATGTTTACTGCAGGCCAGACCCTGCTTCACACAGACAGCTGTGCGTTCAGGTGCCACTTACCAGCTGTGTGACTTCTGACAAGACATGGCTCTAGCCTCCGCTGACCCTCTGCAAAATGGGAATGACAATAGGACTTAAGAAGAACCTGCCTGCTGGTACCATAGCCCAGAGCTAGCACACCGGAAGTGCTTGGAATATGGTGGACACCCCATAGGGTTGCCAGATTGATGAGAACAGCAACAACAAAACCCAGGGTGTCCAATTACCTTTGAACTTCAGATAAACAAATAATGTTTTAGTACAAGTATGTCCCATGCAATATTTGGCATATACTAAAACATTACTTGTTGTTTGTCTGAAATTCAGATTTAACTGGGCATGCTGTATTTCATCTTGGCAACCCTACCACCCTGACCTCTGGGAACTCAGTCTTCTTGGGGAGGCAAAGGCCCAAATCAGTTATGGTCAATCAAGCATGACAGGCCCTCTGTGGAGAGGGCCAGGGCAGCATGGGGCACAGAGGCAGGCAAGGCCTGCTCTTACGGGAGGAATCAGGGCAGGCCTCATGGAGGAGAGATCCTACTGAGTCTTAAAGAGGGAGGTGGATGGAAGAGCAGTCTAGATGGAGGGAGGACACGACCAGAGGCATAGAGGTGAGACACAGCAAGTTTGGGGGCTCTGGGTGACAGCGAGTGAGTGTGGCTGAGCAGGTTGGGAAAGGCCAGGTCAGCATGTCCTTGTAGACCTTGGTAAAAAGGTGGGACTGTCTACCGAGGGCAGGGAAGTGCTCAGGTGTGCCTAATAGAAAGGAGGCCCTCTCCAACCCACTCTTCCAGCCCTCCAGGGCTCCCCGGAAGGGGGCGAGGGGCGTGAGGAGGCTTCAGAGGGGCTTAGGCGCTGAGAGCCCACGGTGGGTGCTGCACTGCGTCTCCGTCTCCGCAGGGGAGTGAATGCCCAAACCAAGAACGGTGCCACGCCCCTGTACCTGGCGTGCCAAGAGGGCCACCTGGAGGTGACACAGTACCTGGTGCAGGAGTGCGGCGCGGACCCGCACGCGCGCGCCCACGACGGCATGACCCCGCTGCACGCCGCGGCGCAAATGGGCCACAGCTCGGTCATCGTGTGGCTGGTGAGCTCCGGGCCCGGGCGGGGCGGGGCCGGCGCGGGGCGGGGGTGGGGCCAGGAGGGGCCTGGCGCCCAGCCCCCGCCCCTCTTTCCCCGTCCCCTCCCGCCCAGGTGAGCTGCACCGACGTGAGCCTGTCGGAGCAGGACAAAGACGGCGCCACGGCTATGCACTTCGCGGCGAGCCGCGGCCACACCAAAGTGCTCAGCTGGCTCCTGCTGCACGGCGGCGAGATCTCGGCAGACCTGTGGGGCGGGACCCCGCTGCACGACGCCGCCGAGAACGGGGAGCTGGAGGTCAGGGCGGGGCCCGGGAGGGACGTGCGCGGGCGCCCTCTGTGGTTGCCGCGCTCTCGGCACAGCCCTGCCTGGTCGCGGGGGTCCTGGGTGGCAGCCGCGCCTGGGTCCTCAACTGCGTGCCCCCGCAGTGCTGCCAGATCCTGGTAGTGAACGGCGCGGAGCTGGACGTCCGCGACCGCGACGGGTACACGGCCGCCGACCTGTCGGACTTCAACGGCCACAGCCACTGCACCCGCTACCTGCGCACCGTGGAGAACCTGGTACGACCCACGCTGCCCCCGCCAGGTTCTCTCTTCTTGCCCTCTCGCCTGGTCGTAGGTGTTGTTACCTCTTTTACCGAGGAGGAAGTTGAGGTTCAGGGACGTGAAGCCTCTTGCCCGAGGTCTTTGACCCACACAACCTCTCAGCACAGAGCCACTGCCCACTGGGGAGTGAGGGAGTAGAGGCAAAAGTTCAAGGGAAGGAGGAGGGAAGGCCAGGGTCACTCTAAAAGTGAGGCCTGGAGAAGTCACAAGACACGTGCCACTGGGAGCAGTCAGGTGCATGTACCCACCCACGTGCATTAGCTCAACAGCCACCCTCTGAGGGATGGAGTGTTAGTGTCCCATTCCACAGATGGGTGAACTGAGTCTCCAAGAGATCAAGGTCACACAGCCAGTAAGTGGTAGAGCTGGGACCTGCTCAGGATGGCCTGGCCACCTCTCTTCTCCATGGCACTATACGTTTGCCCACTTCATAGCTACTTCATCACTGGAAACCTGTTACTCTTTTCCAATTATTTTATTATGCTTAGATGAGCATGAAGTGGCACACTGGGACTTGGGCTCAGGTGTGGGTGTCTCCAGGTCCAGGGTTCTGCTCCATCTGGTACAATGCCTGCTGTGGGGCTGTGGGGAGGACAGAGGGTAGGCCTCACAGGTGCCTTCAGAAGGACGCTGACCAGCTCCAGGGGACAGCCTGGCCATGAGAGGTGCTGCAAAATTAGGCCTGGAGGAGAGAAGGCAGATGGCCCCTGCCCTGAGCACTGCCCTGTCTGCCAGCACATGGGATGACCCTGGTTCTGGGGACTGCAGAATACAGCAAGGACCAGGGGTCAGAGACTGCAGGTGGGCCTGAGGATGAACTACCCCCCAGAAAGGCCTCCCAAAGAGAGTGGGTGGCCCAGGAGGTAGTGAGCACCCTGTCACTGGGGCATACAAGCAGGGGTGGACACTGGGAAGGGCATTTCTGCACCAGAGGTGGGGTCCTTCCAGCTGAGAGAGTCTGTGACTCTGTTGTGGGGCTGTGTGTGTTGGGGGGTGTCACCAGCACCCAGGACCCTCCTGGGAGCTTCCCCGCTGCAGCTGATGGCAGTCATACAACAACAAGCACCATTCATTGAATTCTGCCTCTGGCAGGTACCCTGTTGAGTGGCTCACAGGTGTAATCTCAGTTAATCTTCACAGCAAATTAATAAAAATAGTTGACAATATGGCATTTACTGGGGACCATGCCCTGGCACTTCATTAACTTTTTAAATCTTTTTCACAACTCAGTGGGGCAGGTAGTATTGTTATCCCCATTTGCAGATAAAGAAACTCAGGCACAGAAAGGGTAGGTAACTTGCCCAAGGTCACACAGCTAGTAAGTGGAGAGGGGAAATGTGGAGCCACTGTCCCAGGCTGCAGATCCTGTGTTCCAGTCTCTGTTATCTGCTGCCCAGGGGTCAGTGCCCTCAGTGCCCACTACTGTCAGCCAAGCAAGAGCACCTTCAGGCTGCTCCCCAAGCCATCTCCCATGGCTTCTCCTTGACTCATGGGGTAGGTAGCAGGGCCTAGCCCCGCTAAACTGGGTGGGGTGTGGGAGCCCTGGCGCCCCTACCCAGGCGGGCCCAGCTGCAGCAGTGACAGATCCAAGCCACGGAGGATGCTGGCCCAGAAAAGGCAAACACTCCCACAGAGCCCCTAATTACGGGGCCAATGAGCATGGCTGCTGAGCCGTTACCTGGTGCCAGGCCTGCCTCTCTCTCCCAGGGGGCCTGTGATACTTCTTAGGCAGGGAGGGGGCACAGGGCAGGAAGGAGCAGGGCTGGGTAGGAAGCAGTGCAGCGAGCGGGCTTGCCGGCAGCAGGGACAGCATGGGCAATGTAAGCAGGGCCCCCACCCCAGCTGGCTCTCACACCAGGAGGGGACAAGCCTGCGGTCAGAGTCACTGGTGGGGGTGGGGCGTGCGGGCGTGGGGATGGCAGGTTTGGCAGCTTGAGCTCAGGCTGCCCATCCCAGCTCAGCTGGGCCACTGCAGGCCCCACTCTTTCCCTAAGAGCCCCATCAGGAGACTGGCTGGGCCAGAGCTGGGAGCTATCCCACGTTGGGCAGGGAGAGACAGGGGTTGCCAACCAGGTGATGGAGGAAGGGCCTTTGCTGTACCCCTCCCCACAGATGCACTGGAGCCCAGGCCCTCTGCCCACTGACGGGAGGGAGAAGGCTGGTCCCCTGGCAGTTCTCCCCACAGGGTATAGCCCAGGGCACCTTCCTGCTGTCAGTCCCTCCACCCTCCTGAGCAGGGAGGACCCAGGGAGGGAGTTTCCCAGAAACCCTGGTCCTGCCACCTAGGGGGCTAAGCTTGAATCTCAGTCTGGGAAGAGCCTGAGAGACCCTCTAGTAATGGCAAGAGGAACCCAGAGAGGGAAGTGGCTTGACCAAGGTCCCCCAGTGAGGGTGTGCCTGAGCGGGACCCTGGCCTAGAGAGCAGCTGGTCTTTGGGGTGGGCTTGCCTTATGGCCTCCTTGCCTCCCCTTCAGAGTGTGGAGCACCGCGTGCTGTCCCGGGATCCATCTGCTGATCTGGAGGCGAAGCAGCCCGACTCGGGCATGTCCTCACCCAATACCACCATGTCAGTCCAGCCACCGAACTTTGACCTCAGCTCACCCACCAGCACCCTCTCCAACTACGACTCCTGCTCATCCAGCCACTCGAGCATCAAGGGCCAGCGCCCTCCACGTGGTGAGTGGGCCAGGCCGGGAAGAGGGAGGAGGGAGAGACCACAACCAGACCACTGGGCCCTCAGCCTGGAAGCCACACTCATCACCTGCTGTCTTAAACACTGGGAGGGGACACTTCTTCTGGAGAGAGACGGGTGTGTGCCTGTCACATACATGCTCATCTATACATACTCCCCTCCCACAAAATCCACATGTACCCTGTCCAGAATTCATTGTTCTCAGCTATCCACACTCAAAAGTGCACACTTGTACATGTGTACACACAACATAAGATATGAATGCACATAAATGTGTATACAGAGCCATGCAGATATATGCACACACCTACCTAACACACAGGCACACAATGTTCCATTTCCATACTACAGACGTGCACACACACGCCACATCGCCAGACCAATGCACACATGTTCATAAATACAAAGAAGCATGTGCACAAATGTGCACACACTCAAACATACACAGAAGCACAGATGCTCAGGGGGAAGCCAAGTATGCATGTAACACACACTGACCACGCCCTGAGCGTGGGTGTCCATCCACCCGCAATGCCTGCTTCATGCCACCAGGTGGTAGCCTGCAGAGCTGGCAGGGGAGCCTTGCAAAGATCGGGTGTGGCCGTCCATGCTCCTGCCACCTGCCCCTCCAGATCTACCCTGAGGAGCTGCCACCTCCCCTCCAAATGTTTCTGCTCTCTAGACACACCTGGAGTCCAAAGCCCCCTGTGCTTCCCCTCCAAACTTGAGTGCCTGGTCTTCCCCCAGAAAGTGCAGGGCTTGGAGAGGGCACTTCCAGGGCCATAGCAGGTATGCCAAGTAGGGCCCTTGAGCCCATCTTGCCCCCCGGCAAGTTGTTTCCAGGTGGTAGAGAGTCAGTCCTGGGGGACAGCCTCTCTGCAAACTCCCACACCTGGCCTTCCCTCCCACCTCCCCAGGGCTTCCTGGCACAAGAGCTGAAGACATACAGAGCTACATGGACATGCTGAACCCCGAGCTGGGCCTGCCTCAGGGCAAGATGGGGAGACCTACACCACCACCATTGCCACCCAGCTTCCCTCCACCACCCCCACCTCCAGGCACCCAACTGCCCCCACCCCCTCCAGGCTACCCAGCTCCCAAGCCCCCCGTGGGGCTACATGCAGCTGACATCTACATGCAGACCAAGAACAAACTCCGCCATGTGGACACCGAGGCCCCCAAGAAGGAGGTAGTGAGCCCTCAGCCCCTGCCTGCTGCCCAGTGGGACTGGGCTGATGGGGGCAGGTGAGGCCAGAGGACTGGCCTCCCTCATAGGCACAGGGTGGGGTGCCTGAGCCCATGGCATGTTGAAGAGTCGAAGCTCCTGGCCAGTCCCATGGGGGCTCAGGGCTGGGTACTGGGACTGGGAGGTAAGACAAAGTCACAGTCCTCTGCGGGGAGCTGGGGGGTGAAGGGACCTATACCCAGATAGTTGTGTCCTGCCAGAAGCTGGGTCTGTGACAGCTCTTGCACAAAGTGGCAGCATTGTCACAGAGTTCACAGAGAATGCGTGTTAACTTCCCCTCCACAGACATGCACACACCCACACAGCCCTGGGCTCAGGTGGAGAGTGGCACCCAAGGGAGGTGTCTTCCAGGTGGGAGGTGCTGGTGGCACAGCTGTGGAGGTGAGGGCCAGGAGGGGTGGGTGCAGGGTGAAAGAGCACCAGCAGGACTTGGCATCTGCTGGCAGTGGGGCTGGGGGAGGAGGTGGTGCTAAGGCTGGCTCCCTGGAGGGAGCCCTGGGGGGAGCAAGGTTTGAGGAGGGGATGAGGCCAGTGCAGGCACGAGTGTGAGGTGCCCAGGGACATCCAGGACTTGCAGGCTCCTGGCTGAGGCTCTTGAGCAGGGGAGAGGCATAGGTCTGGTCTGGGCAACCTTGGGAGTCCTGGGCAGGGAGGCCCAGAGGAGCCCCCGGCATACTGGCCAAAGGAACAGAGCAAGGCTGGTCTGAGAGGTGAGGGGACAGCCTGAGGCTACAGGTGGCCTGGTGTGGGGTGGCAGCCCCCTAGGGTCCTGGAGCCTGGGAACTTGCAGTTCTCTCTCAAGCCCAAGGCAAGCCACCCCAGGGCCAAGGAACTGAGTAACCAGTCTGCACAAGTGACTCAGGTCACAAGGCCATTGGGCAGGGGAGGCTTGGGAGGGACACTGAGCCTCCACAGTGACTCCAACCGCCACCCCCTTCATGCCACCTCTGACCAAGCTCTCACTGCAGCGGTTCCCTTCATCTCTGGGAGGCGGAGGGGGCTGGGGCAAGCAGGGCTGCAGGGGGCCTGGGATCGCAGACTTTCCCAGCCTGGCCTGTGGGCCCTGCCCAAAGCCGCAGGACAGGTGGCCTGGCCAGCGCCCCCTCTCCACCCTTGAGCCCAAGCTCTAGGACTGCGCCGGCCCCGTGACCCTCCCTAGTGCGTGCGTGCCCGGCCGCAGGCGCCAGGCTGATCCACAAAGAGCCTTTTGTGCAACCGCTGTGCCCCCTGCGCGGGTGCCTGACCGGGCGGGAGCAGGGTCGCGGCGTCCAAGCCTTCAGGGCTGCAGGGGGCGCCGAGGGGACGGGCTGGCCCAGAAAACAAATCCTGCGGTGTCGCGTTTCCTGCAACGTGAGCCTGGTCAGGCAGGGCGCAGAGGGTCCGAGGCCACCGCAGGGACTCACGGACTGGAGGCTGGGGCAACGGACAGCCCCCCCACCCGGTCACTCGGCCTTTAGCCTGGCCGCCTCATGTCCCTCTCCCTGCGCTGGGCCTAGCAGGGGGCAGCCTAGACGGGGAGGGACGCTGCACTGTCACCCGACCCCGCCTTTCGGCCCCTGAAACCTGAGGCTTGGGCGCGGGTATCGGTGTCGTTTTTCGCGGATGGCGATGGTTTCCAGATGCGGGAGGGGAAGGGCAGGGGTGCGACCCGGAACCGGGGGGCCAAATATGAGAGGCTCCACTGCCCACTGTCAGGCTCTCATCCGGTCTCCCGCGACGCCTAGAGGGATGAAGGTAGCGGTGTGCAGCGCCTAGTTTAGGGACAGGCGCGGGGGGCGGAGCCACATCTGGCCCGTGGGGCAGGCACGGCGCAGTGGCCAGGTGTGGCATCCCCGACTGCTGGGGGGGTTCGGCCTGGGATTGGCAGGCCCCGGGTGATGTCAGGCCGACTGAGCCTATAGGCCGGCCACGCGCGGGCCGGGCTGTAACTTGAGAGGAAGGATCAGGTAACGCAGGTGTCGAGTCTGTGCCGCCCCCGCCGCCAGGTGCATAGCGGGGGCCACCGGCACAGTCGCAGGTAGGAGCAGCCCCGGGCCGGGCGGCAGGGGCCTCTGGGCAAGCAGGAGCCTAATAGGGCGTGGGGTCTTGACAGGGCTCCCTCTGGGCCCGGACCTCCCCCGAGACAGCGCTCGGCTGAGCCTTGGGGACGCGCGGGCGGTCTGGCAGCCGAGAGTCCTGCGCAGCCAAGGCCCTAGCGCTGGCTAAGCTGGGAGGTTCCCCTTCTCCGGCTCCCCCTGGCGTCTGGGCTGGGCCACCCCGCCCCTGGGCCCGCCCCTTCTGGCCTCAGTGGGGGCCCCTGTGCCCCTTGGCCCGCGCCCAGAACCCCTCCCTGTAGCCGAGCCTGCCCTTCCACCGAGGCCCCACGACCCTCGTCCGGGCACTGAGAACAGGGGGGTCTAAGACGCGGCCGGCTGCGCTCCTCGACGGCCACTGGCCGCGAGCCCTGGGGAGGTGAAGAATTGGGGAGGGGGTGGTGGGGGCATTAGAGGCAAGTGCCCGAAGCCCAGCGGCCGCTCTCTTCCCGCAGCCAAGCTCCTGCGACGGCCACAACGGGCTGCGGAGGCAGGACTCCGGCCGCAAGCCCCGCGCCTTCCCCAAGCAGCCCAGCACGGGGGACTACTACCGCCAGCTGGGCCGCTGCCCCGGGGAGCCGCTGGCCGCACGCCCGGGCATGGCGCACAGCGAGGAGGTGCGTGCCCGCCAGCCCGCACTCGCCGGCCGCCCGGGACCCGGCCCTGCCGCCCGCCGCTCACTCGCTGGTCCCTCCGCTCCCCCGCAGGCGGCGCTGCTCCCCGGGAACCACGTGCATAACGGCTGCGCCGCGGACCCCAAGGCGTCTAGGGAGCTGCCGCCGCCGCCCCCGCCGCCGCCGCCGCCCCTGCCCGAGGCCCTGAGCTCGCCGCCGCCTGCCCCGCCTCTGCCCTTCGAGGGCGCTGGCCCTGGCTGCGGGCAGCGCCGCTCCTCGTCGTCCACCGGCAGTGAGTGGGGGCGGGATGCGGGGTGGGGGGCGGCGCTAGCCCTGAAAGAGGAGGGCAGTCTGGACACCGCCCCCTCCCCAGCTGCGACTGCCCTAGTCCTGCCTCCTCTCCTACCTGTTCTTCCTGCCAGCCCCTACCCCACTGAGTACTTGACCCTAAGGGAAGGCTTGCTTGCTTTAGTTCCTGCTAGAGCAGGACTGGGCTGTGTGGCCTGCGGGCAAGTCCCCTCCCCTCTCTGGGCCTGCCTCCCACTGGCTAGGGAAGGCCTCCGGACTCTGGGGCTCAGGGGCTCTGGTGAGCTGGAGGGAAGCTCCAAGCAGTAGAACTAGCTTCAGGAGGCAGGGCTGCTGGCCAACCTTCTTCCTGCCCCTGGTCCATCCTGAGACTCTCTTCCTTTCCCCAACTTTCTCTGGTCCTTCCAAGCAGCACAGACCTTCTTAGATATGTCAGGGACTCTTCCTAGCCAGATCCTGCCAGAGGCCCTGGGCACAAAGCTAGCGACCGTCTTGATTTCCCCTCCCCCCTCCTGGTGACTTCCCTAGACATCCTTTTTTAAGCACTAAACTGGTGACCAGGATTCCTGGGCTTTTCTGTAAAATGGGGCAGTGTCCCCCCTGCCAGGCCTCCTGGAAGGCCCAGGAGGTGGTGCCGGGGTGCTGGTACTCCCAGCCCAGCGGGGGTGCCTTCCTCAATCAGACACTCAATGCAAAGACCATGCTTAGTGGCACCACCCACAGCTTCATCTCCCTGACTAGGAGTGCAGAACTGGGTCCTCTGGGTTCCTGTGGCAATATGTCCACTAACAGCTGAGCCTTCAGAAAGCCCCCACCCCATCCCCAGCTCTGGGGTCAGCTTCTACTTCCCTCTGCAGCCTGCAGCAGGACTGAAGCTAGGAACAGAAGAAGAGTAGACTCTGGGCTTCCCCAGACAGCCCCCCCCCAGCAGAGCCTGGGCTGGGTGCCCTATCCCAACCCAGTGCCAAGATAGAGGCCCTTCCTAGGGGGGCCAGGGCCAGTGGTATCCCTGCCCAGCCCTCAGGGGCACCAGCCAAACTGGGAACTGGACGGACCACCCTTGTGGGGCCCCAGAGTGGCCTGAGCCAGGGCCAGATGGGCAGGAAAGCACCTCCTCTCCTCTCCTCTCCCCTTCCAGCCCTCTCTGGCTCTCTCTCACTGTCCCCTGGTGTCCCAGTGTCATCCCAGCCCCCTCTCCCTCCTAACTTCACTGTCACTTCTCTCCTCTCCATCCCTAGAAGTGAGAGTCCTGAGGCACAGGAAGAGTGAGTAGCTGCGTGCTCCTGGCTGAGGCTGAAGCTGAGGCGCGGGGTGGGGGAGAAGGCAGGAAAAGTGAGGCAGAGGGGTTGGGACTCAAGGAAAGGGCAGGGTCAGAGGCTGGCAGGCAAGGAGACCTTGATGCCACGGGGGCCCTGGCACCCCACTACCCTCGTATGCCGGACACACCCATATATGTGCCCAAATGTCCTGCACCTGGCTCCGGTTTTGCCTAACATCAGTGAGCCGGCCACACCACCTTTCCCTCCCTGTGACTGCACTCTGGGATCCCCAGCCTGGGAATCCAAGAGCTGTTGGCCGATTTTGTTCCTCCCTCCCAGACCTGGCCCTTTCCTCAGGGCTCAGAAGTCATCCCTCCCCAATCCCCATTCACCTCCGCTAGCCAAGTCAGAAAATGCAAACTCTGTGCCGGAATTTGCATATTATCCACCTGCCCTTCTTCCTGGGTGCCCCCTCCCATAGCCTTAGTAAGAGCTCTGCTTTCCTGGGTGCCCCCAGAGCTGAGCTGCGCTTTGCCATAAATGTGCTCCCAGCTTGCAACAGTGTGTCTGCTAGTGCATCTGTCTGTCAGTGTGCAGGGAGGGGCGGCCAGCTGGGTGCTGGCACTCCAGGGTCCTGACTCTGTATGGCCATAGAGGCCCCAGTCAACTCAGTCCAAGGGTCACTGGGCTTTACTGATGCAGGGAGAGGGCCAGAGGAAGACTCCACCCTGGCAGGGCTGAGCCAGGGAACCCAGGACAAAGGTCGGGTGGCTGGCCTCAGGTAGTGTTTTGGAGCTGGGCAGGCAGTGGCTGGGTGGAGACATATGTTGGAGTCCCCAGGGCTGGCCCAAGAGCCACCATGAACTCCCAGGGACCTCCAGGCAGAGGCCCTACACCCTGTGAGTAGGGCTGGGGGGATGGTGGGGCTGCCCTGCTCTGGGGGCCCTGAAAGCTACCCATGGGACCGGGATCTTCAGAGCTGCCCTCTGGGCCCAAGGGAGGGCCCCCGGCTGGTCCTGGCTTGGGGTGGGAACTGCAGAGAGGCAGGTGGGGGGCGGTGGGCACGCGGCCCCATCCCGGGCTAGCACCTCCTCTCCTGCCTCTGCGTAGGCACCAAGTCTTTCAACATGATGTCCCCGACCGGCGACAACTCAGAGCTCCTGGCTGAGATCAAGGCGGGCAAGAGCCTGAAGCCCACGCCGCAGAGCAAGGGGCTGACCACGGTGTTCTCAGGCAGTGGGCAGCCAGCCTTCCAGGTATGCGGGCCCGATAGGAGCCCCCGTCCCGGTACCCCGCGCCCGAGCCCGCCGGGCGCTCAGCCCCGCCGCTTCCTCTCGCAGCCCGACTCGCCGCTGTCACCGGTGTCGCCCGAGCCATCACCCGCTCGGAGTCCCACCCCGCCGGGCGCGGGGCTCCAGCCACTGCTCAATGGCAGCTTGGCGCCGGCGCCGCCAGCCACCCCAGCGCCGGGCGTGCAGCTGGATGTGGAGGCGCTCATCCCCACGCACGACGAGCACGGCCGGCCCATCCCCGAGTGGAAGCGCCAGGTGATGGTGCGCAAGCTGCAGCTGAAGATGCAGGAGGAGGAGGAGCAGAGGCGGAAGGTGGGTGGGGCGGGCTTCCCAGAGGGCCCTGGGGTCTGTTATGCCCTACAGCCCATCCCGTACGCCACCCCCCACCTGCCCCAGCCCTTCAACTCCGGCAGCTCCCGTGGCCTTTGGGGAAAGCAGGGTTGCAGGACCCTGTTCTCCTGGGACCAGCAGCCTGTCCTTTGAAGT
This sequence comes from Daubentonia madagascariensis, assembly GCA_023783475.1. Lineage (NCBI taxonomy): Eukaryota > Metazoa > Chordata > Mammalia > Primates > Daubentoniidae > Daubentonia > Daubentonia madagascariensis. Next base: position 8,512,035 of record JAKFHU010001557.1, on the reverse strand, counting down.
GAGGTGGCAATGTTTATCAAACTCTAATGTGCCTTCAAGACACCTGGGATCTTGTTAAAATGCTTTTAATGATTCAGGAGGTCTGGGTGGGGCTGAGATCCTGCATTTCTAACAAGCTCCTGGGTGAGGCCAAGGATCATGCTGGTCTAGGGACCACACTGAGCAGCAAGAGGGCTTTGGTCTCAGACTGACCTGGGCTCTGTCCCCACAGTGCCCCTTTCCCGCTGCTCATACTCAGCCTCACACAGCCTCAGTTTCCTCAACTGTAAGATGAGTTGATCGTCACTAGCTGGCAAGATGGCGTGCCTTTCATCCATCCAACAAATGTTCCCGAGTGCCATTTATGTGCCCCATACACTGTGGTAGCCTCTGGGGATTCGAGGTGAATGTATCAGGGCCTGCTTTCAAGGTGGCTGCAGGGTGTGTGTGTGTGTCAATCAGCAAGCAAATAAGTGCCCCCAAGGAGACAAAACAGGACGATGTGGTGAGCAAGTGAGCAACTGGGGAGACAAATAATTCAGCTGTTATGACCCAGCCAGCTGTGGTGGGGAGTGCAGGGGACTGGGACAGCCCTAAACTGGCCACCTTATTTGGGCTGGGGACAGTGTTGGGGAAGGAGGAAGTGATGTCTAAGGAGAGACTTGGAGGATGACCAAGAGGTGGCCAGGAAAAGAGCTGGGAGAAGAGCCAGCAGGCAGGATGGGTGGTCTGGAAGCCAGAGTGGGTGTGGCTCTGTGACTGCACCATGGGGTGCTGAGCTGGAGAGGGCAGTGGGGGTCAGTTACCAAGGCCTGGCCAGCTGCCTAGAAGAGAATGGACTTTCTCCTGGAGCAGTGGGGGCCTGAGGGGGTTAAGCAGGGCAGCACTTCATCACATTTGTATGTGGGGAATGGGTGGTCCTGGGAGGCCTGTGTGGAGGTGAGGGCCGCCCCCAGGGTGGAAAAGCTGGGCACTAGAGTGGTGGCCAGAGGTGAAGAAAAGTGAGGCATCAGTAAGACTAAGTGCATGGCAGGCCCTGCTCTGTCCATTGTCCTGCTAGCCCAGCAGGATGGGGGAGGCGTCAGAGTCCCAGGGAAGCTGCAGCTTTAGCCTCCCTAAGAGCGGAGTGGCCTCTCATTCAGCCCATAAAACACTGACCACAGGACAGGGAGGGCTAGGGCCACAGGGGAGCTTCAGGTGGAGTCAGCAGTCTGGGGGCAGAAGCCTCACAGTTGCAGGCCTCGGCTGGGGTGGGGAGGGCCACCGTACCTCTCAGCTTCAATGCCTCTTGCATGTTCCTTGGGTGGTGTAATGAGCGACCAGGCCAGGCGTGGAGAGCCCCTCTGCCGGCCTGCCCTCCCTGCCTCGGCAGCAGCGCCCAACAGACGGCTATGCTCCCCGCCAGCGACCAAAGTGGACACTGCACAGAGCCCGGAGTGGCGGCCCGGGCCGAAGCCAAGCCTCGTTCCAGCGTAATCTCCCGCCGGCCAGGCGCAGCCTGTCCCTGCAAACGCAGCCCCGCGGAGCCATTACACCACCCGGGACATGCAAAAGGTCCCCCGGCGCCACTGCGGGAGCTGGGCCAGAGGGAGACGCACCTCCCTCCCCTCTCTTGTCTTCCCCGCCTTAGCTGACGGCTGCCAGCTCGTGCTGCTACCCCCGCGATGGCTGGAGGTACTCCCGCGAGCACAACGCCATCCTCGGGCCCTTCGGCGAGCTCATGACCGAGGCCGACATCCTCCGCATCGAGCAGCAAATCGAGAACCTGCAGGTGCTGCACAAGGCGCAGAAGCTGGAGGCGCGCCTGGAGCAGCTGGAGCTGGAGCTGGAGCAGCTGCTGCCCATCTCGGCCGCCCTGTCGGCGCCGCGCTTCACCGTCGACCCGCGCCGCATGCATGGCCGCGCCGCCAGCCTGCCCGCCTGGTGCAGCAAGATCTCCACGCTGCTCAAGAGCATGGCCACGCTGCTGGCCGCACTGGGCGGCCGGCCTGCGCACCTGGCCGAGCTTCTGGCCGCCGACACTGGCCAGCCGCTGGCTCCGCTGCCCGACGCGCCCTGTCGGCCCGGGCCGCTCTGCCTGGGCCGCTCGCACTCGCTCAGCTGGTGCCGCGAGGCCGTGGCGCGCGAGATCCTCGAGTGCGGCGTGTCCGTGCGACAACTTCGCGCCACCTACGAGCTGCGCGCCCAGGGCGCGGCGCCCGCGCGCGGCCCGCACCGCAAGCTGTCGCAGGCCGCCGCCGCCCCAGGTCGGGAGCCCATCCTCGAGGAGGATTACGTGGCGGCCGGCCCCGGCGAGCCCAGCGCCTCCGGGGAGCCCTTGGGCGCCCTGGGCCCGCCCGAGGCGCCGGACCGCCAGGCGGCGCTGCCCGAGCCCGAGCAGCTGGCGCGCAGGCCGCCGCTCTCCACCGAGCTGCGCGGCGTGCAGGACTACCTCGACATGCGCAAGGAGCGCATCGTCTACCTCTTCCTGGAGCACTGGCGCAAGTGGACGTTCCGCGGCCCCGGGCGCCTCGCCCAGGCGCGCCTGCGCAGACTGCTGCCCCGCGTGGTGGCCGCCGGCGCCGGCCTGGGCCCCGAGGTGACGGACGCCCTCCAGTCGCCGGAGGGCGACGGCACGGCCAGCGGCCCCGACCAGCGGCTGCGGCACCTGCTGAAGCAGCGGCAGGTGGTGGGCAAGCTCCTGGGCCACTGGCGGAGTCTGCTGCGGCAGGTGCCGGCGCGCCACCCGCGCGGCCCGGGCCTGGCGCACGGCCTGTACTGGCCCGAGCACTTCCTGCCGCCCCTCGACGGTGGCGCGCCCCCGCGCTACGACAGCCTCACACTCGACCTCTTCATGCTCGGTTACTTCCAGCTGCTCGAGATGGGCCTGAGCCGAGAGGAGCGCAAGTTCCGCCACCTGCTTTGCTACGAGATGTTCGACCGGCTGGGTAGCCACCCGTGGGAGCTTATCCGCCTCTTCCACCGCGTTGTGCTCGAGGAGGTGGAGGCCGGCCGGCGCAGCTGGAGCGACGGCTTCGAGGACCTCAGGCGCCAGTTCTTCGGAGACAGCCCGGAGGCCGAGCCAACCCTCGAAGAAGAGGCCAGGAAGGAGGAAGAGGAGAAAGAAGAGGAAGGGGAGAAAGAAGAGAAGGAGCTGGCCGACGGAGCTCAGACGGAGGACCGGCCAGAGGACCAGCCCGAGGCCCTGGCCCCTGCGCCGCAGCCCCCGCCCGCCGCGCCTCCCCCGACCTCGGACCCTCCAGGTTTCGAAGCCCTGGCCGCTGAAGACCCCTTGGAGCTAGTGTCCGAGATGGGCGAGTTCAGCAACGAGGACATCTGCCGCTACATCGATCGCAGCTTCTCCTTCTGGAAGGAGAAGGAGGCGGAGCTGTTTGACATCTAAACAGCGGAATTCGGAATTTACCCTCAAGCATCTTAACCTGGGCCTGGGTGCCCGTCTGATGCCTCTTAGAGGCCAGAAGCCTGCAGGAAGAACCCGGGAGGTGGTCCCAGGAGTCAGACAGCTGCTCAGCTTGAGTCCACGGGAGATAGGGGCATTGGCAAGGAGGCAGGCTGCACAGAGCAACAGTGTCCCCTGGCCTGCCTGTGGGGTCTGTGTGAGCCAGGAGCGAAGACACCTTGAGTGGGGGATAGCGGTCCCTGGGGCAGTATGGGTGGTCTCTCTTCTTGGTTTTTACTGGATCCAGTATCTCCTTGGCAAGGTCAAGGGAGCCGTGTGCAGTTTGTGTGATGGTCGACCTTTCTCCGTGACATTCAGAATAAGTCTTTGCTGAAGCGCTGTGTGGAACCCTCTCCCCCACCCCCCCGTCATTGCAGCCCCACAATTGTAGAGCTGGTGACCACCCCACTGGGGAGAGGGCAAGCATGGGCCAGAAGGTCCTCCACATACAGGGGAGCCAGAGGCAGCCTGAGTGTCTCTGAGCTGACACGGTGTGGGACCATGTCTGCATCTGCCAGAAGTACAGACCTGGGCACCGTCACCTGCCCCGGGGGAATAGGCTCAGGTCTCTGGGCCCAATACTCATTCTGCTCCCGTCATACACTGAGCTCTGATCTCTCTGGTGCCTCCTCTAGGACACAGGGGCTGGGTTCTTGGGGGGCAGGAGGCCCCCTCTGAGGGGGCTATGACTAGGCACCTTTATTCACTTGTCCCATAGAAGGGCATCAAAAGAGTCTCTTCCTGTGACCACATCTGCCTCCCATTGTCCCTGACTCCTCCAGGTCCCCTGGGTTAGGGGTACCCCCCCATTTGGCCCCATGCCTCCCAGCCCCTGCTGATCCTGAAGCTTTGTGCTTGTGTTTCAGGAGGAGGAGGAGGAGGCCCGGCTGGCCAGCATGCCTGCCTGGAGGCGGGACCTCCTGCGGAAGAAGCTGGAAGAGGAGAGGTGAGCTGGGGTCAGGCAGAGGCTGGCCTGGCAGGGTGTCTTGACCATGTCCCTTACATGGAGGCACCAACTGATGCTGTCTCTTTTTCCTTCCAGGGAGCAGAAGCGGTAAGTGGAAGTGCAGGGGGTGCTGACCCTGACCTGCCACCCCTACCCAGTTACAGAGGTTTATCCCTTCCTCCAGCCCTATCCTGAGCAAATCCTGTCTCTCAGCCCTTGCAGCACAGCCTCTCTGCTCCTGATAATACCACCAGACCCCTGTCCCCCAATAACTTAGCCCCTGTTTCCCAAAATCTAGCTCTTACACTCTGATAACCTTGCTCCTAAATTGCCCAGTCCCCATCTTCTATTAACCTAGCCTTTCTGCTGCACAGTTAACCCAACCCCAGTATCAGTAACCTTGTCTGTTTAGTTAAAAACTTAGTTTCTACCCCCATTAATCTAGCCCAGTGTTGTGCAATAGAAATATAATGTGAGCTACATATATAATTTAAAATTTTCTAGTAGCCTCATTGAAAAAATATAGGTGAACTTAATTTTAGTAATAATTGTATTTAACCCAATATATCAAAAAATAGTATTTCAACACAAAAATTATTGGCCGGATGCGGTGGCTCACACCTGTAATCCCAGCACTTTGGGAAGCCGAAGCAGGAGGATGGCTTGAGGCCAGGAGTTCGAGACCATCCTGGGCAACATAACAAGACCCCATCTCTACAAAACAGTAAAAAAAAAAAAAAGAAAAAGAAAAAGCCTAGTGCACACCTGTAGTCCCAGCTACTCAGGAGGCTGAGGCAGCAGGATCACTTGAGCCCAGGAGTTTGAGGCTACAGTGAGTTATGCTCATGCCACTGCACTCTAGCCCAGGAAATAGTGAAACCCTGTCTCAAAACATATATATAAATGAGATGTTTTGTACTCCTTTTAAAAAACTAAGTCTTCAAAATACCGTATGTATTTTACACCTACATTACATCCCAGTTTGTACCAGCCATGTTGCAAATGCTTAACAGCCACATGTACTTGGCTGCTACCCTGTCAACAAAGCAGATTTACCCCTATGTTCTAATTAACCTGTCCCTAATTCCCTAGCCCAATTATATGGTCCCTCTGTTCCCCAGCAGCCCAAGCTCAGTCCCCCATAATTCAGACTGACAGCTCCCCAGTAACTTAAGTCCTGGCCCCAGTAATCATCTTGTCCCTTGCACTCAGTAACACCCCTCCTCACACAGTGATTCAGCACCTGTTTCCAGGAAGACCTCCAGCCCCCAATAACCCAACCTCAGCTTCCTACTTGCCCAGTTCCCGTGTATCCCAATAACCCCAATCTGTCCCCAGTAAAGCCCCTCTGTCCTCAGCAACCCAGCCCCTGCCTTCAACCTACTGCTTCCACCAGTGACCCGGCAGGCTGCCATCTGGTGTCAGGTACCCTTTCTGCCAGCCCCAGTATCTGCCTCCAGACTTCACTGGGTTCTGCCCCCACCCCGTCTCCAGGAAAGAGGAGGAGCGGCAGAAGCAGGAGGAGTTGCAGCGGGAGAAAGAGCAGTCGGAGAAGCTGCGGACACTGGGCTACGATGAGACCAAGCTGGCGCCCTGGCAGCGACAGGTCATCCTGAAGAAGGGGGACATCGCTAAGTACTAGACGTCGCGGCCTTCTTCCCGCAGCCTCGGGAGCTTGGCGGGGGGGAAGGGGAAGACGGGGGACGGGGGCCTGGGCGGAAGGGCTGGGAGCGGCACTACCGTCCCTTCCCCCACTGGAACCCCTCCCCGACCCCCCACCTTGGTCCCCCCGCAACCCCAGTCCTCAACGCTGGAGCGCGTCCGCCGCCGCAGTAAAAGTGCCCAAGCTGCTAACACTGACACACACACCCCCCCCATACCTGCTTATTTGCATGCCGACTTACATATATTTGCATGTTGGTTGAATGTCAAAGTGTGCAGAGCTCTCCCCAGCCCCGTGGGTGGTACTTTGTTTTCCTGCGGGGCGCGCTCGGCTGCAGCCCCCTCCCCCGCTCCCCGGAACCCGCGTCGCCTGCGCATCCTGGGCGGAGGCAGGCCCCGAGCTCGGGGACGGGGTTTTCCTCCCTCCCTGACCCAGATCTGCGCCCAACCCAGCCCGGGCCACATTTCGCATCCCCGCCGAGGGTTTCCTCTCAGTCATTTGTTTACCAGAAACGATGAAAGCTGCCCGGGACGGAGTTGCCGCTCCCGGGGCCCCACCTCTGCCCCCGCCTCCCTCCGGTTAGGTCTGCGCCCCGTCCCCAGCCGGGGCTCCTCGCTCCCCGCATCCTTTCACTGCCCTGCTGGAGTGGAGGACTAGGGCCCCCGAACCTGTGTCTCCAACTGCTGCCCCCCCATCCCGCCCCCGCCGCCTCGCACCCCCATTAAAGCTCGCTCAGCCGCCGGGGCTCACGCTGGCTTTCACTCGCCGTCGTCGTCGTTCTCCTTCTCGGGGTACCTGGGTCATGGCGGACGCGGGAGGGGCAGGCTTGGGAGCGAGGGCCACACTGGTCAACACCATGGGTCCCGGACCCCCCCGGGGTGGCAAGACTCCCGCCCCTTCAAAAGCCCGGGCCACTGAACACCCCAGCCCCACAGAACACCAAGAAGCCGCTTTTCCTGATGGATTTAATACCAAGGTCTCGGCCATGCTCAGGCTGAGAAACAGCTGCGCAAGCTCTTGACCCCTCCCGATATTCGTTCCTGCTACTTCGCCTTAACCGGAGCTCTGGGGGCGAGCACGGGTGAGGCCGGCTGGCGCTGCTACGCAGGGCCGCGCCAGGGGCTTAATAAGTGACATAAAATGTCTACACGCATAAGTAACCGTACTTAGGGCTTCTGCAAGGGCCACCAGAGCGCAGAGGTGGCGGGTGATTACCCGCCTCACGGGCCGCGCTGCAGGCGGCTGCGCAGGTCCTCGGCGCAGCCGTCCAGGCCCATGCGCTCCAGGGCCGCGTAGACGGCGCCCAGGCCGGCGGGCTGCTGCTGGCGCCAGCGCTTGAGCATCTCGTACTGCTGGTCGCGGAAGCGGCCGATCTCCATCTCCACCGCCTCGATCTCCGCCTCGCGCAGCCCCAGCGTGCGCACGAACTCCTTCCAGCGCCGCGCGGGGACCGCGTCCATCACGTCGTAGAGCTGCGGGCCCGGCTGGAGCGCGGCAGCCGGCGAGCCTGCAGGGGGCGCTGGCGAAAGCGGGGTCGCCGGAGGGGGGCCTGGGGGCGGGGCCAGAGAGAGCCAATGGGGAATGCGGGCCGCGGCCAGGAGGCGGGGTCAGGGGCGCGCGGGTCCCTCTGGCAGGAAGCCTGCAGGGCTGGGCGGGGAGACCGGCCAGTTAGGGAAGGGACAGTGGACAAGTTGCGAAACCACAACTTCCCACCTCGGACTTATGAGTATGGGGTCAAGGCCTCAGGCCACTGCGGTCACTTACCAAGAGCTCTGTTGGGCAGCTGGTCCCAGGACCATGTCACCTGCGGACAGGGCACCTCCTGTGTCTGGGGGGTGCCAGGGGCCCAGCTGTTGCCTACCAACTGGACAGTGCAGACCTCACTGTTGTCAGGGAGTACCAGAAGGGTGTGGGCACTGTCCGAGGGTGAGAGGTGGGCGACCTGGAAGTCAAGAGAGGCTCAGGTCAACCCTGCTTGCATAGTAATGCCCCTTTGCTACAGTCTCTGACTAGGAATGGACAGTCCCTGGCTCAGTTGGCAGATGCCCTGCCCCAATGCCACCTCCCCGCATCAGCCCTGCTCTCTCACCGTGGCCCAGCGGAAGAGCTCTTGCCTCCGCCTGGAATACCCTACCCAGGCTGCCCCCCTCTTGTTCCCCGAACCCTATGGGGGCACCCATCCCATTGAACTGTTAGCTCCTGTGTACTCATCTGAACTCCAGTAGCCTGAGAGCCCCTTGAGGGCAGGCGCTGTGCTGGTCTCGGCCACTGATAACTCAGCTTTGTCTATTAGGTCTACCCTGTGCTGGCCACCGTGCCAAGCACTGGGCATCACAAGTTATGAGGCCCAATCTCCCAGCTCCAGAAGGCAGCCCAGACGCTGCTCACCCTCTTCCCAGCACATATTGAGGTTCTTACCGGTGGGGTCAGAGCCTCCGTCCCAGCTTCATCGGCTGTCAAAGACAAAGAGGATGTGGTCAGCAACCAGGCAAGCCTCCTGGATCTGGGTGCTGGTCTAGCTCCTCTTGGGTTCCTCTGTACCCCACACTCCCTGCCTCAGTTCCCCTTCCCTGTCAGGGTTTAGTGGGCTCTGAGCTACTCATCCTGACCCCAGGCCCCTGGGAGAGAGAAAGTGTGTGTGTGTGTGTGGGTGTACTTACCAGGAACCATGGGCTTGTGAGACTGGCAATGGCGGTATGTGTAGGTCAGGGTGGCCCCGAGCAGAAGTGGGACCACCAGGCCAGCCAGGAGCACCTGGACCCAGAACACTGAAAGAGCAGTAGTGGGTGTCGGGTGGTTGCCAGTCCCCACTTCCCCTTGGGCCATCCAAGCTCTCCCACTTGCATGCCCAGCACACCACCTACTCTGCCTCCAGCCACAGACAGCAGCACAGGGCTCAGGACAGCTCCCAAGGGTGCTCCTGCAGGGAGAGCAGATGGGCTGAAGGAGTACACGGGACGGGAGGGTGGGGCTACCCAGGACTGCCTGACATCTCCATCCTGGAGGCCGTTCCCTCCCCAGGCCACTCTCCTCACTCTACCCAGGAGTGTTCCTGAAGTATTGCTGAAATGTCAGTGTGTCCCCAATAACAATAACCACCACCACTATGCATTGGCCTTCTTCTAGACTAGATTAAGAGTCACTGGAATGTCAACTCCAAAAGGATAGGGATTTTTGCCTACTTTGTTCCCCGTTGCAGCCACACAACCTAGCACAGTGTCTGGAAGATGGCAGAGGCTCAAAAAAGGCTTGAATGGATAAATGAATAAAGCACCTTACCCCTTATCATAGGTCCAAGAAGAACCTAAAAGCACTCCCATGTTCACATGGGGACACCACACAGCACAGAGGTTAACTCTCTGAACTTGCCCAACGCAATCTGATTACTAATGGAAATTCTAGCAGAAAGTGAAGATATGCTTTCTTATTTCTCTGGCATAAGGTGAATCCAAACTTACTGTCCTAAGTTCGCCTGAAACAGGGCCCACCCACCACAGGGCCAAGCTCCCTTCTCCCTGTCCCCTCCTCCTATCCCTGAACCAGCAGCACCTGTCCCTGAGGCCTCCACCCTGCTCCCAGCCTCCCTTCCCTCTGGCCCAGGACAGCCAGGAAGTTACGTGGGACAGGGCACACAGCCATCACCATGCTCATAGAAGCCAGGCAGGCAGGTCCCACAGTCAGTGTCTCTGCTGGAACCTGCAGTCCAAGAGAGGTGTGGGTCGGCACGGAGCAGGGCAGGGAGAGGGGTTTGGGGGTAGATAGCCCAGGATGGGAGTACTCACAGGACAGCCGTGTGTGGCGGTGCAGGGCCCCACAGTCTAGGCACGGGCGGCAGTGGAAGGGTGAATTGTTGCTACATTGACTGACCTTGCACTCGACAAACCAGCCTGGCTCACAGCCACAGTGGGTGTCTGCCACTGCTGAGCAGTTCTCCAGGGCCACCTGGGAGGCTGGTGGGGTGAGGGAGATAGGGAGTACAGAGGTGGTCAGGGCCAGAGACTCCCACAGAGAGGCAGGGGAAGATCCCCAGAGAATCAGGGGAGACAAGAATAGGCCAGAGAGACAGAGGCAGGGAAACCCCCAAAGAGAGAGCCAAGAAGACCACCAGGAAGAGAGCGGGCCATGGCGTCCTGAAGCAGGATCAGGGTGGAGTGTTCGGTGGAGGGTGGCCACAGGGTCCTCACACCCAAAGGCTGGGCCCAAGCCAACAGCTTCCTTTAAAAAAGACCTTGGTTGGGGCTTGTCCTCAAGAGCCCCCCACCAAGCACTGGGCAACCCCTCACCCTGTTCATCACAGGCCTGGCAGCGAGTACAGTGAGATTTATGGTGGTTTTCTCTGGCCAAGAAGGTGCCCTGGGGGCATGGATGGCAGGTGGAGGTGCCACAGGGCTTTGTGCAGAGGGCCTTCAGGTAGTACCCTGTGGAACCCAACAGGGGTCAGATGGTCAAAGGGGGCTGCCCAGCACTGCCCAACCTGCTGCCCAACCTCTCCCTCCCTCAGGCCCTATGTCTGGCTCCCTACTTCCCTCCCAGCCCAGCCTGGCCTGCCTGCCACCTCTCCCCAGCGCTGCCTACTCCACCTGCCCCCATGGCCCTCCTAGTTCTGCACCCACTTACCTGCTGGACAGCCCCTGCAACAAAATGGACCATTCCTCTTCTGGAAATCACTGGCACAGTCACACCTGGGGCTCGGAGTGCTGCCCCAGGCTTGGGCACCCAACAGCACCAGGAAGAGTGCCTGGGGGAAGGTGCTGCTTGGTAGCTGCCCTTTGGGGACCTCTCCCTGCCCAGGCTCCTCCATTTCAGAGGCCCGAGCATTTGCCTGCATGGGTGGGGGGTGAGACTAACTTCCTTCCCCCTGTGCACAGACCAGGCTTGGGGGAGCAGGGGAGGGGTCTCCTGCCAGCCCCTCATGAGTTCCCCTCTAGCCGGCAGGAATCTGGCAGAACCCCTCCCCCACCCATACTTTCTGTGAGCAGGCCTGGGGCCCCCAGACCCCTCTTACCACTGGGAGGGGTTTCCTCTCAGCGGAAGAACCCCACCTGGGTGGAGCCTCTAACTAGGTCGGAAGGGGCGGCCCGCCCAGCCCTCAGCAGCCTGGCAAGGAGACTCGCCCCAAGGCGCCTTCCCTCGCCCAGGCTCTCAGAGCCGAGCCAAGGGCAAGGCTTGAAGCTGTTGTTCCCTGCCTCGCGTGTCCCCACTCACCGCAGCCACCGATGCCGCACAGCTCCTGGGCCGAGGTTCCATGGCCTTGCGCCCGCACTGGGCCTTTGGACAGGGGCGTGCGCGCCCCGGGGGCTTCCCAGCTCCACGCGCTCTGCCCAGCCCGAGCCACAGGGCCCGCCCCGTCGAGGACAACCCGCCTGGGAGATAGGGCGGGGCTCGCCGGGCACCGCCCCAGCCCACAGAGTCCCCCAGCCTGCGTGCCTGCCTGCCTGGGCGCACACACACCTGAGCTCACCTGGCGCTGGTGGCCAGGCCCCAGGCAGCGGCAGTAAGCGCTCAGCTGCCTGCTGGGACCAGGCCAGGCACACAGGATGGCTGCATCCCGGTCCCCAGCCCTGAGTCTAGCCCCACCCCTGAGAACCAGGTTTCTCCAAGTGGGGCAAGGGCAAGCAACTTCCTCTCTCTGGACCTCAGCAGCCCCAGCCATGGCGGAGGGGGGGGGGGGCAGGGGCTGGACCTAAAGTACCTGAAGGGACCCAGGTGGGAGACCCACCTTCCCCAGAGTACTTGCCTGGGTGTGGGTACAGGGGAGGACTCAGTCCTGAGTCCCAAAGAGCACCCCATGAGAGGATCTAATGGCAGAGCTCATGGCTGAGGCAGGGAGAGTCTTGGGTTTGGTCTGGTGACATCCCCGCCCCCCTGTACTTCACAGCTCCTTCCTAAGTATGTTCCACTGGTGCCCCACTGTAGATGGAGTGGCACAGGGGCACAGGAAGGTGCCCAACCCGAGCTTCAGTGCACCTGAGCCAGGAAGGGGGTGGCCTCCAAAAGCAAAGGACTCTTTCCAGTGGAGTATGTACAAGTCTTTATAAAAGAGTCAAAAGCTCAATAAATATGCAACTTTACACAGAGCCCAGCCCAAGCCTGGAGTGGCCAGTGGGACCTATGGAGGGTGGGGTCAGGGCAGGAGCATGGCCCACTGGAGGCCAGATGAGGGTTCAGGTGGGAAGCGCAGCCTGGGAGCCCAGCCCAGAGGAGTAGAGCTGGTAACTTCAGGGAGCAGGGGACAAGAGACTGGGCAGGTGTGTGGGGGCTACTGTAGTCTGGGCTGAGGGTTCTAGTGGGCCCTCCTCCACTCCATCCAGTCTGGCAAAGTGCAAATTGGCCCTGGGCAGTGCAGAAGTCCTGCCCGGGCTCCGGCTCATGCACACAGGAGGCAGCAGCTGAAGCAGGTGCTGGTACCCCCCAGGAGGCATGCTGTCTGCTGTCCTTTGGGCAGTGGCACTCTTGGGGGCCTCCCTCTATTCAGACCTCCCTGCAGCGTGGGGAGAGAGAGTCCTTCCTTGGCTGATGGCCTCACAAGAGTGGTTCTGGCACCCTCTCCTCCCCACCGTGACCCTCAGGCCCCTTCACTGCTGTCCACCATAGACGCCAGCACCCAGGCACTGGGGCAGGGTTTGGGCTCCCCCTGCCATCACCACCCCCAAATGCCCATGCTCCCAGTCATGACTATGCCCCCAATGCCAGCACACTGAGCCACCTGCCCGCTATCCCAGGCCAGGCCACTCACGAGGCAGTGAGCGTGGAGTTAAGCAGCAGGGTGGTCCTGATTCGGTAGAGCTGGGCCAGTGTCAGCTTCCTGTGCTGGGCAGAGACCCCTGGGGGGGGCTCCAGCTGGACCCTGGGAGAGCTCCCTGAGGGCAGCTCTCTGCTTCCCCTCCTGGCAGGGCCCACAGGCTCCTCAGCCAAGCAGCTGGCTCTGTTCTCAGGCTCTAATGGCCTGGAGCTGCTGCCAGGGCTAGATGCCCCCCTGCAATCCCAGCTGGGCCCAGATTCCCGAGAGCAGCCCTGAGTCCTAGCACCTGGGACTATAGAGGCCAGGCAGAGCTCTGACAGGCTGCGGCTGGGGGCTAGGGGTGCTCCATGGGTTCCAGCCCCTGACAGCAGCTGGAGGAGGCTGGCCTCAGATTTAGACTTGAGCAGGTGGGGCAGGCAGGGCAGCAATTGGACAGGGGTGCGGCGGCGGAGACGGGGTGATGGCGGGGGAGAAGGGGCTCGTGGTAACTCAGGCAGCCGGGGCACTGGCTCCACCACAGGGGCTCGGGCTGCAAAGTCTTGCAGGGAGGTTGGGGAGAGGGTGCCATAGGCAGAGTCCACGGAGCAGGAGCAGCCATCCACGGGGCCCAGGGGCAGCAGCTCGCTGGTGGGCGTGATGGATGAGGCAGTGGTGCTGAGAGAGGTCTCATCCGACTGGGAGCTGAAGGGGCCGCCATCAAACTCAGGGGAGGACAACACCTCTTCAGGCTCCACCACTACCATGGCCAGGGTCTCCGTGGAGCCATCCGAGGCACTGCAGGACCAGGAAGAGAGTCAGCCCTGCTAAAGGAAACCTAGATGGCCCAGGGCAGCCCGTGCTGGGCAATGCACAGAGGTCTGCAGCCTCTGCCCCTAGGAGCTCAAGGCTCAGAGATGGCAGCATGTGGCACATGTGCTATACCTTCGGACCCCTGTGGCCACAACAGGCACCAGTAATGGATCACAGCACTCTTCCCTGATGAGACTGCACGCACTGTAAGAATACTCGGCTTGGCCCTCCAGGCAGCTGCCACTAACAGATCAGAGCTGGCAAGCAATGTGAAAGCTCTTTGCCCTCCCCACCTGGACTCTGGTGGAAGACAGAGCCCCCCCATGCCACACACCTGGGTTCACAACATGAGACCATTCAGAGGAAGGGGACATGGCTGGGCCTCGGACTCAGGAGTCCTGGGCTGGAGTGCTTGCCCTGCTGTGACCTGCTGGGTGGTCTTAAGCAAACATACCAGTGCTGGGAGTCAGGGCTGTTGCTGCTTCTGCGCAGGATGGTGGGAGAGCTGGCAGCTGAAGTGCTACTCTCTTCGCCTTCCTCCTCCTCCTCTTCTTCCTCCTCCTGTTCATCCTCCTCCTCTACCAGGCTCTGCAGGTGCTGCTGGCTGCTTGAGTGTTCCTGCACACGCAGCTGTTGGAGCTGGTTCTGCATGTAGGGGTTGGGGGTGCATGGGGGCAAAATGTGCTGTGATCAGCGGCCCCCACAGTCTACCCTGCTGTCACCCTCCACACTCCTCTGCTCTCACCTGAGCATTGTAAATGGCATCCACCCAGCCACGGCACAAGGCCTGGCCGCTGGCCTGGAATGTGTAGGCCCCCACAGCACTGTGAAACTCATTCAGGTAAATGAGGAGGAAGGAGCCTGGTTAGGGAAGGCCCAAGTCAGTGTCAGCCACGACGACGGTCCCTGTCCATCACGGCCCCCACCCAGGAGCAGGGGGCCAGGGTTCCTCACCAGGGTCCCGCAGCTCCCGGCACACAATCTTGTCTACCAGCAGTGGTGGCCTGATCACCTTGGTCCTCTCCGCCTTCTTCACTGCCTTGGTCACCAAGAGCAGATCCGTGAAGAGGAAGCAGTACACATCCATCTGGGGTGTGGAGCAGGAGAGGCCATCAGGCTCCACAGTCCCCCCTCCCCGAACACTCAGTTTTTGGCAAATGCTTCCCCTGCCCCCCAATAAACCTTCAAGTAAAATTAAAATGAAGGGAAAGATGATTCTCTTTTATTGAGATATATATTTACAATTTATTTCCATAAAAGTTTATATTAAAAAGAAAAGGGAGGTGATTTTAAGATCACAATTTGCAGGTTCTCGGCTACCCAGTGCCTGAAGGGTTAACAGCACAGTAGCAAGGCACAAGGGTTCCTGGCCCACTTGTGGAATGCGCCCCTCCTTCCCACCCGGAACCCATGGAACCCGTAGCACCGACACGTGGGCAAGACCAGCCCCTCCCTGGGCTACGACCCTGCTGCTATAGTTGTAAAGAGTAAACTACAGGCAGATAATCATCCCTCACTATAACCACAAAGTCATTGGCTCTTGAGTCGCCACCCAGCTGGCTGAGAACCACTGACTGGGGCTCAGGAGGAAGGTGATCCAAACCCACGGGGCAAGAGGGGGTGAGGCCTCAGCCCTGGGTGTGGGCGTGGGGGGCGGCCCTGGAGTCACCTTGCTGTCCTTCCCCTCCTTCATCCTCAGGCTCCCCTCCAGCAGCAGCTGTCGGGTCTCCTCCAGGGAGGCCCCGGAGATGGGTGCTGTCAGGTCCAGGTGCAGAAATTCCTTCAGGAGCTGGGGGTGGAAGGTGGAGGTGTAGGGGAGGACAGGGCCTGGCTCACCATCCCAGCTGGGAGTCCTCAAGTGAGATTCCCTGTCTGCCCTTCCCCACAGGCACACGTGCCCACCTTGTCCACCTCGTCGTTGCTGCCCTCCACCACTTCATAGGCGTCGATGCGGCTCACCACGGCGGCCAGCCGCTGCCGCTCCTGTCGCTGCCGCATGCATGCATTCACGTGGTGGATGAAGCGCTCCACCGAGCTGATCTAGGGGCAGGCGATGGGGCTTCAGACCCAGGGTCGCGGAGGGACACAGAGCCGAGGAAGGCCCACATCCACCATGCCGGTTACCATAGTAATGACAGCCTCCTTGGCACGGGGCTCATCCGTCTTCCTCAGCACTGACTTGAGCAGCAGCGGGTATTTGGTGAGTCGCTGGTGGGGCTTGGCCAGCATGTCGCTTAGCTTCAGCCGCTGGCACTGGGGCTGCTTCTCGGCCCACTGCGGACAGGAGGCGGAGTTCAGGACATACCACGCCCTCCCGACCGCGAACGCCGCAGCCCACCCCCGGGTGGTGCCGGGGGTCCTGTGCCCCTGCCCACCAGTGGGCCTGCCCTTACCGTGACATAGGCCCGGAAGAGGTCGTTGTCGCGCAGCAGGCCCCGCATGTACTCCATGCAGCCCTCCTCCTCCATGCAGTATCGGATGTAGGGCTTGAAGAGGGAGCCGAACTGGCCCAGGGCAGAACGACCACAGCACCGGTTACCGCGCGCCTGGTGGGCCGGCCCATGGCACGCGCTTCACAAGCGCTTCCTCACTGCACTTGGGCGACCGCCCCGGGGGCGGGTGGCAAGCTTACTATCCCTGTTTCCAGATGAGGAAACTGAGCCTCAGCGAAAGCGACCACCCGCCGCCAGGTAGCAAGAGTGGATGGCCAGGTTCAAACCCGGGCAACCGCCTCGTAATCCTCGCCTTAGGCCGCTAGGAGTCATGTGGGGTCACCGGTCAGGGGGAGGTTGGGGAGGATGGGCAGAAGGGATCGAGTCACGGAACCTTCTCGGCGCCCCAGCCCTGCCTCAGCGTCCCTGCCTGCACCCTGCCCCGCCCGTACCATCTTGAAGCCTTTGAGGAAGTCCCCAGGCTGCAGGAGCGCCCGCGTGCGCCGCGCCTTCTCCAGCACCGGCGCCATCACGCTGCCCCACAGCCCGCGGTGCAGCTGCGCGATCTCTGGGATGTTGCTGAACAGACGCTCGGCCTCCACCTGCTCGGGCGGGAGGGGAGCTCGGCCCGGCCCGGCCCCGCCCGCCGCCGCCTAGCCCCGCCCTCCCAGCCCCGCCCCCGGGCCTCCCCGGCAGCGCATCCCAGGCCCAGGCGCACCTCGCACAGCAGCCCCGACTCCTGCAGGTTCAGAAGGCAGCACAGGAACAGCTGTGGGGGCATGGGAACGCTGCAGCTGGGGGAGTCCCAGCCCTGAAGCCCCACCCAGACTCTTAGGCTCCCCTCTACCCCCTCCTTCTCCTGGGAGGCCCTGAAGCAGCCAAGGATAAAGAAGGTGTCCTCTTTGGCCTTCATACCTGGGAGCTCCAGACCCCCAGGAAAGGCCCAACACCTAGAGCCACTTGGGGGTTCACCCTGCTCTGCCCCACCTGGCCTTGAAGCCACACCTGGAGTTCTCTCCTCTACCTCTGCCCTGGCTCAGCCTCTGCAGTTCCCCTCAGAGGGGCCTTCCTCCCTCTGGGAAGCTTTCTTTGAACCTCCTAGCCCAGGACAGGGGCTCCCCCCACCCCAGTGGAAATTCCGACAGTGCCTGCCCAGTCTGTCCCATCTAGGGTGTGGGCTGCTGGGCACCTGGCACACAGCAGGTGTTCAGAAATAGCCGTTGAGTGAATGAGGGAAAGAACGAGGCCTCACCTGTGCTAGTTCAGCTTAACCTGGCACACGCCTGAAGCCCCTCCCCGGGGCCTGTGGAAACCACCTCCTCCCCAGGGCACAGCCCTTGTCTGACTTTCCTGGCCCCCCTTCATTGTCAGGCACCTGCTCCTTCTGCAAATGCCCAGACTCAACTGAGGGGCCGCCCAAAGAGAGACCACTCACATTGGTGATCACCCGCAGTTTCCTGATGTAGGAGGCCTCTGTGTGCAGCAGCTCCCACACTGCTTCCTGCTGGTGGCACTGCCGCCGGGTCAGCTTCTAGAGGGAGGGCAGGGATGGTCAAGCAGGAGCCCTGGGCATCTCTGGATGGCCAGGGGACGGTGAGCAACCCAGCCTGCAACTTCCTTGTTTTCCCGATGGGGACACGGAGCTCCCAAGACAGGCAGGGTGTCACCCTATCACATGAATTATCACAGTTGAGACACCCAAGTTCTGAGCCCTCCTCTGCCACTAAAACAGCCAATCAGCACACCATTTCCATGTAGACTCAGTTTCCCCAAGGTGGACAAATGACAACAGTAGCCTCTTGGGGATGTCCCCCTTTTGCGATGAGAAGGGGAAGGGCTGTGGGCAGCACTCACCTCATGCCCATTGATGAGTTCCCGCCAGCTGTCCTCCAGCCTCAGGCAGGCACTGTCCTCATCCTCATCCTCCTCATCCTCCTCCTCCCAGGAGTCGTGGTCAAAGCGCAGCCTCCGGGGCAGCCTGGGCATCCCGAACAGGCCATAGGCGTGCAGCTTGCCCTCCAGCTGCTCCATCTTGTCTACCTCCTGGAAGGAGACTCGTGGTCAGCGTCAGGGGTCGGGGTTAGGGGTCGGGGCCAGCCAGCTGCCCTGCCCTGGGACCCACGGGCCACATACCCGGCCAAAGGTGCTAGTGCTGGGGCCTGAGCTGAAGAAGCCGCTGAAGCGACTGGCCGCCCGGTTCTTCCAGCTGTCACCACCCCCGCTGCTGGTGCCACCACTGCTGCTGCTGGGCAGAGGGCAGCTGGAGGGCATGGGGGGCTCCTGCCCCGGGATGCTCACCTCCCCCAGGAATTCCGACATGTTCTTGCGTCGGCGGCTGGGGGCCTGGCCAAGGAGGGGTGGTCAAGGCCAGGGCCCCCCTCCCAGCCCATGGCCCTACCCCAAGGTAGGCATCTAGGACCTCAGGCCAGCTTGGGATTTTGGAGGGTCTCTGCATCCCTGCCCTGGGCTGCCACCTCTCCTGAGACCAAAACATGCTCCGGGGGCTGGAAGGTCCAGACAGATACACCTGGATTGTCACCCCCCAGTCACAAGCATGAAGCAGGTGAGAGAAATACAGTTACACACATGCTCAGATGCACTCACAAATGCAGCTCCAAAAGGGCCTCACAACACACACTCATATATACAGTCTCACGCCCCAGCACAAATGCCCTCATATACACATATGCACATGCACACACACACTCTGACTCCCTGGTCGCTAGAAGACTCAGAGACAAGACCCACTACCTTGGAGTATGGCTCAATCCAGGAAGAGACGGTTCCCTGTTCTCACAGCCAGCCCCATTTCCGAAAGGAACAATTAAAGCCCCACAAGTGGGCAGTGAGGGATCCAGGGTGACTTTCCCCCTGAGGATGGCCCCTCCTCACCCCCAGCCCTGACACAGCTCCTCCTCCTCACCAAGATGTCCAGGCTCTCCCAGCGGCTCTGGGGGTCCACACGCTCCAGCACAGGGGGCCCAGGCCCAGCCGGCCGTAGGATGGGCAGACTCAGGGACTTGGAGTCCTTCACTCCCTGCTCCACCTTGCCCTCGTCCCCTGGCTTGGCTGGGGCAGCATGTGGGGGCAACAAGAGGTCCTCAGTGCCGGGTCTGGTGGAGGAGGGGGCCCCAGTCCTCTCTCCCTGAAGGATCCAAACCAAGGCCTGGCCACCCTCCCCTTTCAGCCCCGCCCTGCCAGCACCTGCCACCAGCACCTAGCAGGGACACCTGTATGGTAATGAGCCTGCTCAGGGCCATGGCCAATGGGAACCCGAGCTCCAGGAGGCCCCACCAGGCCCCAGCCACCCTGCCTAGCCAGCTGGCCTGTGGAGCCTGCTGCTCACCTTTGACCCGCAGGTAGTGTCCTCCGAACCTGTAGGCCTCAAAGGTGAGGGACAGGGGCGTGTTGGACTGGTCCAGGTAGATATCCACTTTGCCCAATGCGATGCCCTTCCTTTCAAATACCGGCAGCAGCACCTCCCTGCCCCCAGGACAGGAGGTATGTGAGTTACAGGGGCAGTCATGTGAGCCCCCACCCCACCCACAGCCCCAGCTCCCCACTTTCCCAACAGAAAAGGGAGGCCCGCACAGGATCACACACAGGTGCACAGACACCTGCCCACACCCAGGCCCAGATCCTGCATGTATGAATAGAATGCAGAGGTACGTAGACCCGGTCATGTTCCCTCATGCTGGTGTGCACACCCACCCAGGTCTGCCCATAGGTGGGGACTCGCTCACTCACAGACCACCACACAGACACACACGGTCACACCTGCAGAGACCTGGAGCCTCTGACATGGAGGCCACACCTGCCCCCAGCCCCACCAAGCCCTACCCCAGTGACTTCTTCTTCATGGCCGGTACAATCTCCATGTCGATGTCCACGTTCAGGTCAAATTTCAGGGTGAAGCACTCCTTGCTTGGGTCCTGAGGCGACACAGGCTCTCAGCCGCTCCACTGCCACCTCTCCCCCCACCCCCCACCCTATGGCCCCCGACAGGACCCCCGCAGGGAAGCGATCTCCCCAGCCCTCCTCCATCCTGGAAGCCCCCCAGCACCTGTCCCATCCAAGGAACTCCTGGAACACCCCCAGCCTGCACACTGGGTGGCAAGGGAGGGACCCTGACTGCACAGCCCACCCCTCTTCCTGGAGTTCAGAGCAGGGAGGCCCAGCCCCAGGGGGGCACAGGGCCTGGGGGATGGGGACCATCCGGGAGGCCCTATCTGCCAGCCCTGGGGGATCCTTACATCTGTGTGTCTCCTCCTTGCTTTCTTCTTGGACAGTTTCAGGCCTGTGCTCCTCCACTCCCTGAAGGCAGAGGCTGGAGGTGTGGGTGGGCCCTCACCAGCGTGGGATGTGAGCGGGGGCCTTCGCGGGCCCCCACCCCTGGCTCACCCCAGGGCACAGGTAACTCGGGTGCATTCCTGCAGGCGGGGCCCACGCGGGCTTGTCCGCCCTCTGGTGGCCAACACAGGACTCACACCCAATGGTACCTAGTTAGGTGTCGCCTGATCCCAGACACCCTGCAGGCTAGCCCAGGAATCGGGGCAGCCACAGGGGTGGGGAGGGGCTGCCCATCAGCCCTTCTGGGGGAAAGCACCAAAGCAGCTGGTCCCTGGATCTCCAGTCCGAGACTCAGCCTTGGGACCACCTCCAGGTATCTGCTCTGCCGGCCTCCCCCTCACCTACCCTTTGCTATCCACAGAGCTTTCCTCCTCCTCCTCCAAGTCCACTGCAGGGCTGGTGCGCGGGGGACACGACCGGGTGGACACATTCCGGGCCAGGACAGAGCCTTTGGAGAAAAGTGGGTGGGGGTTGTTCCTGCTCCCTCCCTGGCCCCTCCAGGGGGACCACAATCTGTTACCCAGGAGCCTCCCACAGGGTAGCTAAGGCCCTTCAGTTGTGTGAGGACAGGGGCTCAGTCATTGTTATCTATCCCCCCTGCAGACCCAAAAGGACACAAAGGCCCTGGAATGACACCCCAGGGGATGCCCTGCCCTCAATACAAACCCATCTATGGCCTCAGTTTACCCTTCCATAAGACAAAGATAATGAAGCTCTGCCTCTGGGCTTGTTGTGGGAAGGGACCAAAGCCCAAGGGCTCCCCTTTCTTTCAGGCCTCTCCTCCTCCACTGCTACGACCACACCTGATGTCCCAGGGGCCCTGGCAGAGGAGGAGAGTCCTTTTGTCCCTTTGATCAGCTGGGAAGGAGGTTGTTGGTGTTTCTTCATGGGCCTGGGTGCTTGTAAGCCACCCCTGCACAGCCAGGTGGCAGTGGGCCGGGCCCTACTCAGCAGGAGGGTTTCTTGTTTCCTGCTACAAGTTCCTTCTGACCTGCATGCCCCCACCCCACACTGCCTCTGCTAGGCCAACAGCCTGGCTTGGGGGACTTGCCCAGAAGTCCCCTGCCCTGGGGACAGGCAGAACTGGAAAGAAAGGGGCAGGGGCAGCTGAGGGAGGTGAGAACCAGGGAGAACACAACACCCGGTAGAGACAGGCCTGTCTCAAGACAAGCACAGTCCGCTGATTTTTTCTCTTGCTAAAAAACTTGTAGAACAAAAGAAACCGTTACATACTTAGGTTTCATTATTTACAGTGGACTCTTGTCCTTCTGATGGCCCTATCACAGTTCCAACACTTACCAAAACACTGTCCCCTCAGACAAGGGGTTCAGAGCTGCTATGGGGGCTCTGGGGGCTGGGCTGGGGCCCCCCTCCTGTGCTCACCTTGTGGGGGCAGGTCGAAGCGGACGTGGCCGTCATAATGCATGGTGCTGTGGAACTTGCTGTCACAGGCCTCGCAGAGGTTGAGGGGCCCCCGGTGGTGCAGCTGCTGGCAGTCGGCGTGGTGGCATACCTGGGAGGAAGGATGGGCAGTGGGTCGGGCTGGGCCTCACAGGGCCACAGGCAGGTGCAACCAGCGTCCAAACCACGGCAGTGCACAGGTGGGGCTCCCAGCTGCCCTTGTTGTCCCACCAGCCAACCATCTTTCTCCACAGGGTGTCTTGTGCTCGTTGACATACCTGGCAAATGTTCCCCAAGAACCTATTATGTGTCCGTCCCCAGGGATGCAGAGAAAAGCAAGGCCCTGCCCTTGAGAAGACTTTAAGTGAATAACCACAAGGCTGGTGCTGCCCCAAATAATGAAGCTCAGGCTGTTCTCAGTGTTGGAACCATAAGGCCCTGAGCTCCGGCAAGCCCCTCCACTCCTCCCGGCCCAGGCCCCCTGCCTCATTCTATGGCCTGCCTGGGCGCTGGACAGCTGACCCCACCTGGGTTCCTAAAGACACCACATGAAAGAGTTATGGAGGAGTCAGATGAAGGTGTTGTTGGTGTCAGTGCCTGTGTGGTGCCCGTGGGCCACTGCTTGGTGACTTGAGCCTGGATTTACTATGTCAGCCATCTAGTCTCACCCCCTCCTCACAGATGACCGTTCCATAACTTCTCTGCCCTCCAATGGCCCACCCCAGCTCACTCCCCGCTGACTACTTTGCTTACTACTTTTCCAGGGAAACAGAAGCTATCAGAAGGAGGTCCCTGAGCTCTCACCACCTGCCCGGGCTGTGCAGGGGACTTCAAATGAACCACCCTGCTCCAATGCAATGCCAGTCTTTCCGCCCAGACCCGCCCCTGCAGCCCGAGGTGCAGGGACACAGCTCAGCATTCTCCCCTCTCCCACACCACCCGGCTTCCCTCCACTGGATCATTCCTGTCGTCATCCCAAAGTGCTTATTTCCCCATCTTATACAGACAGTGTCTTGGCCTCAGTTCACCCTCCAGCAACCGCCGTGCTTCTCTTTCCCTTTAAGGCTGACCTCTGTAAAGCAGGTGTCTATCCTCACAACTTCCCAGTCCTCTCCTCCCAGTCTATTTTATTTTTCCCAATTTTTGTTTTAAAATATTCCAAACCTATAGAAAGTTATAAGAATAGCACAATTGGCCAGGGATGGTGGCTCACACCTGTAATCCTAGCACTTTGGGAGGCTGAGGTGGGAGGATCACTTGAGGCTAAGAGTTCGAGACCAGCCTGGGCAACATAGCGAGACCTCATCTCTACAAAAAATTTAAAATTAGTTGGATGTGGTGGCGCGCGTCTGTAGTCCCAGCTACTCGGGAGGCTGAGGCAGGAGGATCGCTTGAGCCCAGGAGTTGGAGGCTGCAGTGAGCTATGATGAGGCCACCGCACTCCCGCCTGGGAGACAGAGCCAGACTCTGTCTTCAAAAAAAAAAAGCACAGTAACATCCACACACCCTTCTGGCTTCCCCAGCTGTTAATATTTAACACATTTCTCGATCATTCTCTTCTCAGCACCTCTCTCTTCTGGTGCAGAAATATGCCGTCCCCAAAGAGCAAAGACGTTTTCCTACAAAACCCCACATAACCATTGTACTCGGGAAACTGAACTTTGACATATAGTCCATCGATAGTCTATATTCACTTTCTCCCAACTTAATGGCCTCTATAGATATTTTCCCCACATAGGATCCAATGAAGTTCACACGTGATTTGGTTGTTTCCGTTTATTCCTTTAAAAATGAATTCCTCCCTTTTATTTTTGGTCTTTTATGACATTGACACTTTTGATGCATCCAAGCCAGGAGCCTGGCACAAAGCCCTCAACATGGATTTGTCTGGCGGTCCTCAGAGAGTTTCAGACTGAGCGGTTGGGCAGGGACACCACACAGACTTTGTGTTCTTGTCAGTGCGCCCAAGATGCGGGATCATTTGGGGATCTCGCTGTACCTTGTAAAATCCCTTTTTCTCCTGTTAATTATTAAGTAATCTGTGTGGTGACACTTTGAGATGTCTTGTTCCCCGTAATCCCACACTCAAGCGCTTTAGCATACCCTGGTGATTTTTGCCTAAATCAATGATTCATCCGATGGCTGCAAGAGGGGATTCCTCTGTTCCCTCTCAGCCCCTCCATCAGGATTTCAGCCCCTCACCATCACACCACACTCACTCCTCTGCGGTCACCAGTGTCCTCCATGTGGCCGAGTCTGCTGGCCGTTCCCACAGGACTCAGCATTTGACACAAACAGCCTCTTGAAACAGGCTCCTCTGTGGTCCCCAAGACCCCAAGCTCTCCTGGCCCTCCTCTGGCCTCTCTGTCCCCTCAGCCGCTTCTTGTTCATCTCCCTGTCCATACACCTCTTCTCATTTTTTCTACATGAACTCCTAGTGGCTCATTTAGTCTCATGACTTGAAACACCATCTTCATGCAGAGGGCTCCCAAAGTTAAATCTCCAGTTGGGACCTCCCAGGACCCCAGCCCAACCTTCTCGAATCTCTGCTTGGGTTCTTTTATTTTTTTGAGACGAGGTTCTCACTATGTTGCCCAGGCTGGCCTCAAACTCCTGGCCTCAAGCAATCCTCCCGCCTCAGCCTCCCTACCAGCTGGGACTACAGGCCGATGCCACTGTGCCTGGCTCTCTTCGCTTGGATTCTAACAAGTAGCTCAAGCTCAACACATCCATACGTGAGCTCCCTGCAGCTCCCTCCATGTCAACTCAAATCACAGCAATTCCTTCTAGTTGCAGATGTAATTAGTTAAGATTTGGTCACACTGGAGTATGTAATCATAGGGTATGGAGTAATCATAGGACTGGTGTCCTTACAAGAAGAGGAGAAGAGACACAGATACAGAGACACAGGGAGAAGACCATGTGAAGGCAGCGGCAGAGATTGGAGTGATGCAGCCAAAAGCCAAGGAACATCCGGGGCCACCAGAATTGGAAGAGACAAGAAAGGATCCTCCCTGATCCTTCAGAGGGAGCAAGGCCCTGCTGACACCTGGATTTCAGACTTCTGGGCTTGAGAACTGGGAGAGAATAAATTTCAGTTGTTCTAAAGCCAGTTGGTGTTAATTTGTTACAGCAAATCCTGGAAACTAATACGTTAGGCCAAAAACTCTGGGGTCACTCTTAACTCTTTTTGTGATACCCCCATCCAGTTACTCCAGAGATTGCATCAACTCCACCTTTAGCATCTGGCCACAGCTCAGCCTCCGCTGATCAGGACACCACTGCCCTGGCCACCTCTCAGCTGGGTGACAATGGCCTCAAAACTGGCCTCACCCTCCCCATCTGTTCTCCATGGGCAGCCAAAGTAGACCCTGTTTAAACCAGAGCCACATTACCTCTACTCAAGACTCTCCAATGGCTCCCATCTCACTCTGAGTAAAAGCCCAAAGGATTCGGGTTAGAGCTAGGGTCACCACACTTGGTGACCTCCCATCCTACTCACTCTGCCCCACCGCTGGCCTGCTGGCTGTTCTCGGACATGTCCCTTCAGGGGAGCTCCCCCTTGAGCCTGTCCCTGGCCTGAGATGCTTTTCCCTCAGATAGGTATATGCCCACTCCCTACTGGCCCTCCCCTCCTGCATACCGTGACTCCAAGTCACCTTCCTTCTAGGTCACGGCACACTCCGTTTCTCTCCTTAGCACTTCCACTGTCTGATGGGCTGAGTGTTCTACATTGTTGTCCCCTCACCCGGTCAGCCCCACAAGGTCAGCGCCCTATCTCCAGGCCCAGCTGCTCAATAAATACTGGTTTAATTTATTAATGAAAGCAGTGGACAGGCACTGAAGAGTTTTTGGCTGGCAAAAGCCCAGAGATTTCCAAGCTGACAGTCGGAGTGAGGATGGCTAGACAGCAGAGAAGGTGACCAAAGGCAGGAGGGCAGAGGAGGAAAAGTCTGAACTCCATTTATGATGTGGTCATCAAGTGCCTGTGGCTGCACTGAGGGCATTACATGTGTCACTGTTATTTCCTCTCATTCCATAAGGTAGGGGCTATTACCATCCTTATTTTACACAAGAGGAAAGTGAGGCTCAGAGAGATTAAGTAACTTGTCTAAGGTCACACAGCCAGCAGAGTCAGGTCTTGAAGCCAGTGTATGTGGCTCAAGATCCCAGATTTTAACCACATTCACACCCTCTCTTGGCTATCTAGAAAGGGACAGATGCGTGGGGAGGCTGGCCTTGAGTCAGCCAGGGGATATGGAGACGAGAGGAAATCAGCCCGGGTTTGATCTTGCTATTTGGCTCCTGTGTCCCTCCACTCCTCCATCAGGCAGGAAAGGGAACAGGGCACAGAAGTGGCAGTCAGTGCTGGCACACCCAGTAGGCCCACTGGCTAAGGGGGGCTGACTTGTGTGGAGCTGGGCTGCAGGGCAGACAGCCATAGACATCATGACCAAGATGCCTGATGGCAGCCTGAGTGCCAGGCACCCCCACTTCCACACCCTTGGGGAGTGGTCTTCAATAGTGTTGTCTGGGGTTGATGCAGGCAGAAGGGCTCCCTCAACCACTGCAGCTGCTTCTGGTTTCTGTCTCTATGTAATCTGCTAAAGAAAGTACGCAGACCACCACGCTATCCTCAGCCACCCCAACCCTTTTCCCAGGCATCCCCAGGGCACTGCTGAGAAGGGCCTGGCTCTGCAGATTCTGGGACCCCAGGATGCAAATGTCTCCTCTTAAGAATGAATCTGAGGAAGGGCGGTGCCCCACTTGGGCCCCTCTTCCGAGGAGCCCCCCAGTCTGACAGCTGGGCATCCCTCTTGTGCCCTGCATCCAGCCACCCTGGCCAGCACTCCCCACTCCAATCCCTTCCTGGTTGCTTGAGATCTCCCTGATAGCTTCTCTGAGCTGGTGCAGGTGGGGCTGTACATGCCCTGGCCTCACACTGGGTAGGGGGTCCTAAGGAGGGTCTCTGGGACCCTTCCAGTCCAAGTCCATGATTCTGTGCCACAACCTTGTTTTTAAACCAACCCAACACACACACAGCAGAGTTTACACACGGATCCACTCCTCATGGCAGACTCAGCAGTCAACAGTTAAGGGAGCATCTGTTATGTGCCCCACCCTAAGGAGGCACCTGGCTCCCTCGAAAGACTCTGGAGCTCAATCTCCCAGCACCGTGACAGGCCTTGGTGCTCACCACCACCACGGCTGCAGCTGCTGCGACTACTGACCCCACCTGCTCCCACCCTCTCTGTGGCTCCCAGGCTCAGGGCTACCAGGGCACCTGGGGCAGGCCCAGGATCTGCACCAGATGTTTCCAGATTTGCTGAGCAGGCCTGGTTGAGGATGAAGTTCCTGAAACCCCCAGGGAGAACCATAAGCCCAACCAAGAGGCTGAGGCTGGGGTGGGCAGAGCTCCTTTGTGCAGTTTCTGTTCCTCCATCCCCCTCATACCTCCCACCCCCAAACCATAGGTTCTCCCCAGCTCCCTCCAGGGGCAGGGGTCTCCCCAGCACTAAAGCAGGGTGGCCCCTTTCCAAAGCCAGACTCTTGGGCCCCTCCGCAGACCCATGTGCCCCTCTTCTGCCTTCCTGCCTGCCAACCACATCCCCCTTCTGAGGGCAGCAGCACCACTGCCAGTGGAGGAGGGGCGGGGGGGGGGGGGAAGGAGTTCCCAGGACTTAACCCAAGAGAGGGAAGAGCCCACCTGATAGGGACAGCCAGGTCACACTGCACCTTCAACAGCAGCAGCTTTACAAATAACAGAAGGGGGGCCCTTTGGGGAACACGATAAAGGCCACCCCCACATGGATGGGGGTACCGAAGCCAGTCTTCCTCCCTCACACAGGGCTGAGGCCAGAGGCAGAAGGAGAAACAGAGGCCAGTGTGGCAGGAGGAGGGGTGTGGGCAGGGCCTGGGGCTGAGGAAGGAAGGGGGGAGGGGTGGCTCTGCGCAGGGCCCGGGACCCGGGACCCACAGGTGCGTCCGGAGACAGCCCCAGACACAAAAGGCCAGGGGTTGGCGGGGGCATGCCGGTCGGCCCCCAGGGTCACCGGGGTCGGGGGGACACACCTCGGGGCCCCAGGTCCCAGCCCCCCACTGTGTGCAGGCCAGGTAGGGGGCTTGGCCACCCTGGGCCCCATTTCCCGCCCCCACGGGGAACTGCGCGCAGGGACCGAGGGGCCCCCAGTCACCCGCACCCCGCCCCGGCCTCCCCGCGCAGGGCCCGGTCCACGCCCCCCGTACCTGGCCTTCAGCGTCGCGGGCGCGTCCCCCGGCCCAGGAGGGCTCGGGGTCCCGGGACGGCAGCCCAGGGCCTGGCCTGGAGGCCGCTCGGCGCCCGGAGACGCCGGGGCCCGTCCCCATGGCGGCCGGAGGAAGCGGCGGTCTGCGCCGCCCGCCGGCCAAAGCGCGGAGCCCCGCTTCCTGCCATTGTGCGGCCGCGCCCGCCCCCGGCCGAGCGCGCGGGGACCCCGGAGGGCCGGGCCGCGGACAGCCCCCCCGCAGGAACGCGGTCGCCCCGCCCGCCCGGACCCCCACCCCGCCCCCACGCAAACGCCCGGGGCCCCTCGCTCCCTCCCGGAGACCCCCGCCTCGGAGCCTCGGCCCGGGACCCTTCTCCCTCCCCCGAGGGAGCGCTCTGAATGCAGGCACAGAGCCGGGAAGCGGGACGGGGACACATTCCCCTCGGTCCTCGGACCCTGACCCCATCCAGAGACACCCCTCCCCGCTCGGACTTCCGCGCCCCGCGCCCGTGTCAGCCCCGCCCACAGCCCCGCAGACCCCGCCTCAGAGCCCGGGGACCCCGCGCCCACCGCCCAGGCAGTGGTGCAGGCAGAGCAGAGCGGCCCGGTGACCTCCGGTGGGGGCCGTGGGCGGAAGGCGGGCTGGTAGAGAGGGAAGAGGGCCTGTCCTTTGGCAGCCCCCCGGGGCTTGGGTGAGGCTTGGGTGAGGCGGGGGCGTCAGGAAAACCGGGCGCCCAACTCGGCTTTCCCCGAGGTCCCTGCGGCTCCAGGCGGGGTCCCCACCGCCCGGGGGCGCTCACCACGGCCCGAGAGCGCGCAGGCCCTGAGCTGCCGCTCGTTCCCAGGATGGAGGTGACAGTGCCCGCCACTGTTATCTCCATCCATCGTGTGGGGCATAAAGGGACATAATCGTCCACAGGCAGGACCGAAACCCAGACCTCCGACTCCAGGGATCTGGAACGGCCTCCTTGGGACTCTCCTCGGTACCCATGGGGGTGAGGGGAACATATACTGTCTGCCATCAGCCCCCCCACCCCCTAGACAGCTGCTCCTCTATCTGGTTCCCTGGCGACAAAGGGTACAGAGTGGGCAGGGGGCGAGGGTCTGTGAGATGGCTTTGAGGGGGCAGCAGTTTATCGGGGGCTGGGAGGCTTCAGGGGCTGCCTCTGCTCCCAGAGCCCAAGTCATCCACTGTCCACACCACAGGCAGATTTTTGAAAACTAAAACTTCCCATCTTGATTAGAATAAAATCCCACCATGGCCTGGCTCCCACCTCACCTCCTAGCCGGTCCTTCGTGGTGTCCACATGGTGGTCCACCTGCTGGCCGTCCTTCCGTCCTTACAACCCAACAAGGTCAGGGCCTTCACCTCTGTACTCTCTGTTTGGAATTCCATGTGCCCTGGATCTTCAAACAGCTGGCACCGGGCCTCAACTTAAATGTCACCTTCCCATGGCAGCCTTTACCTTCCTCTCAAAAGAAATAGCCCTTCACGCTCCCTCTCAATCCCTTTAAGTTAAATTATTTCCTTCTTAGCATTTATTACTACCTGAAATTACTTTATCTCTTTGTTCACTTATTATCATTCTTCCCTGCTAGGATGTCCTCTCTAGAGACCAGGGCCCTTGGCTGTCGGGACCACCCCACATCCTCAGCACTTAGGATGGTCACAGCACACAGTAGGTGTGCTCACTATAGATTAGATCAATGAATGGCTGACTGAAGGCAGAGGAAGGGTCTTCACGCTACATGGCAGCAGGAAGGGAGATCCCAGCTGAGACCTTCCTTGCCCTCAGTGGTCAATAGAGCCCTCTGCACTGCCCGGCCAAAAAAGTTCTCTTCCTCCTCCTGGCATCCATGACCTTGGGCCTGCTGGTCCCAGGCAGGTGAGTTTCCACCTCAAATCCCGGTTGTCTTGCCTGGAACCCCTGCCCCCGCTGCTGCCCCACAGACAAAACTACTTTCCACTAAGCAGTCCCAACTGCCACACCTGTCCCAGGGGATTTGGGCAGCAAATCCCATTCACTCTTCTCAAAGACTTTAAGGAGATACTGTTACTATCCCCATTTAACAGAGGAAGAAACTAAGGCCTGCAGAGGTTAAGTGACTTGCCCCAGAGTCGCCAGCTGGTAAGTGGGGAAATGGAGGCCTGTGCTTTGGTCCACTACTCCTGTGCCTCAGGCACAGGGCAGGGGCTGGGACGTGGAGACCAGCTAAGTGTTGGTTTGGGCAGCAGGCCCTTGAGAACCACCTTCTTGGGCACAGGGCAGATTCCAAAGCCAGCGTGGAGGGATCCCACTGGCATGGGGTAACCAGGTCGCATCAAGTGGAGACCACTAGGGCTGGGCCGGGGTATCCCTGAGTCGTGCTGCTGCTTGGGGGCCAGGGCCCTGCTGCCCCGGAGCCAAGAGTACAGAGTGGGGAGAGGAGAGGAGCCCCCAGCCCCTGCACCAGGGTAGGAGGGAGCCTGAGCCAGCTCCTGGCTTCCCACCCCTCTCTACAGCAGGGAGCTGAAAGAGCTCAGGAGCAGGCCCAAGAGGTCCTGGCCCCTGACTCCCTGGGGAGGGGGCCCCTCCCCGGCCCAGCCCCAGCTCCAGGCTCATGAGTCAGGGCCGGCTTGTTGAAACTGATACCCAGAAACCAGATGCAGAGGCTGATGAATAATGGAGTCTCCAAGGCAGGGACCCCCCCCAACTCTCCCTCAACACCACCTCCCCAGCCCCGGAAAAGCTGACGTCACCCCAGGGATCCCATGGGCATCGCTGCCCCACAATGGAGTGGGACCCCAGCTTGGTCTGGATGGGAGAGCGACTTCCCTGTCCAGGAGAGGACGCAGGGCTGGGGCCAGCACCATGCTCTGCTCACAGGAGACTGGCCTGGAACCAGGAGTCGGGGCTCTCCGGCTGAAGGGCCCCTGCTGGGGGTTCTCCACCAGAGCTGAGCTGCCCTGGGAGCCCACTGGCCCCAAGGCCCTGCGAGCCACCTTGGAAACCCAGGGGTGGAGGCTGCGTGCATGGGCAGGCAGGCCAGGGCAGGGCGGCTTTGCCAGGCCACTCTCCTCACTCCACCCGGCCCGCCCAGCTCCTCCCTTCCCCTAGGCCTGGGCCTCACCCCTTGTCCACCCGGTTCTGAGGCCCACCTGGAGTCAGAGCCTGTCCTAAGGCAGATGGCAGGGCGCAGAAAACCTCTCCCCAGGCTAGGGCCCCGCACAGGCCCTGGAAGCCAGCAAGGCCCCCTTCTCCCCTGGGAGTGGTCCTGGGTGGGATGCCTGAGGCTGGGACCCAGTGCTACAGAAAGGGAGGGGCCGCCATGAGGAACTTCACCTCCTGCCCATTCCCTGCACAAATGTGGCAGACAATGGAGCCCCAAATCCCAGCATTGTGGCATTGGAGCAACAGGACCCTGAGCATGCCCTTCCCTGGTGCCATATAGAAGGCTCCTTGGGAGGGAACGGGGGAAAAGGGCACGCGCTTGGGCTTCAGAAGACCTGGTTCTGGAGCCCACCTATCCCTGCCCTTCCCCACACTGGGCCTCGATCTGCCCACCTGTGCAAAGAGGGCACTGGCCAGTTCTCTAGAACTACCGAAGGAAGACTGCTAGGTCGGCGTATGCCTGGACCTTGGCGAAGGAGCAGGGGAATAGTAAAATACCCCCGGAGCTCCCCTAAACCTGAGGAAGGTTACTAAGGAATTTGACCTCCATCTCCTAGCCTTCCACCAAGGCAGGCCAGAGCCTCTCCCGGCTTGTCCGGTCCTCCGCATCCCCGACCCCCGAGGGGGTGCCTGGGCCTGCCCACACTGCCTGAGGCGCAGCCTCTGGCGCCCCCTGCCGGCGTCGAGAGGACTTTTCTGCCAGGGACCGACTCGGGGATGGGGCAGGGTCGGCCGAGCCTCCCAACCACCAGCGCGCCAAGGCCCCTCCAGGATCCCCCAGCCCCGCCAACAGCCTCACACCGGCCCCGGTCCCAGAGAGTCCTCACGGCCATATCTCCGAGCCGACCCCACCCTAGAGTCACTCGGGCAGGGGCGACGGCGGCGCTTGAACTCATCCCACTCTCAAGTAAATGGAGGCAGAGGTAGTGAGGCCCCTCGAGACCCACCCGCAGGCAGGCCTGGCACTGCGTGGGACCCTCGACTCCGGGCTCTGTCCATTAATTCAGGGGGGTCCTGGTGCCCCGACCCACCCCTGTCCGGAACCAGCCCCCGCTTCCCCGTGAGACTCACCTAGGGACAAGGGTCTCCTCCCCCGTGGCTGGGGCTCGGGCCAAGACTGCCAAGTCCCAGGGGACGCCCGGGGCGAGGGGCACCGGAGCTGCGGGGCGGGCCCAGTCTGTGCTGCGCCGAGCGGAGGCGCGGCACGTAGGGGAATTACGGTAGCCGCGCGGGCGCTGCCACCTGGGCGGGCCGGGACGTACGTACCGTGGGCGCCGCCCGGCGGGGACCGGGAAGCGGAGGGGTCCCAGGGAGGGCCCGGCGCGGACCGCGCGGCCCAGGGGGTGGCAGGAAGCCGGGCCGGGGCTTGGGGATAATCTAAGATCCGGGCTCGGGGGAGTGGGTAGGGGGCGTTACTGTTCCCAAGGACCAACCCTTCACACATCTCGGAAAAGTTCAAAGTCCCTGGTCATTAACCTGGGCTTGAAGACAGGGGCTCGCCCATGGGGTGAGGGGGTGAGACCCGAGACAGGAAGCTGCCCTGGACCTCCAGAGGAGCTCCCGGGGAACCAGGCGAAGGGACCCGCAGGCTGAGCCGGCTGCGGGAACCGCCCCAAACCAGGCTCGGCTTCCGCTCCATTGTAAAAAGCTGGATTCTGAACTGGGCTTCCGTGGTGCCCCAGAAACAGCCCACCTTCCTGAGGCCCCCTCTTTTTTTCTGGCCCAGGTGCCATGGCTGGAAGAAGGGGCCATTCCGCCCTTTGGTGGTTTAGAGTTTCAAATAACTCTGCGCTGAGGACTGGGGTGGGGGGACTGTGTGGGGGTACAGGAGTCCCCAACCCCCACAGGGTGGGTAACGCTGCCTCAAGCACACACGCCCCCCCCTTCCCTTACTACTCCAAGATCAAGACCCGAGGGGCCCATGGGCTGGGGTTCAGGTCCGCCAGCGTTTTCCTGCACTCTCAAGCTTTCTGCAGCACCTTCCCTCTGGCCTCTCAGGAGGCCAGGACGTCCAGACTGCCAGCGCCGGTCCTAGCCAGAGCTGCCCTCCTCCGAGGCACTGATTCCTGGGGCTGGGCCCATGCTGGGGCAGCTCCTCTTCTCTGCCCCTCCTCACTCGGCCAGGCCCCAGGGCTTCACCTGCTCCCCCAAAATTACTTGGCCAAATCCCAGGCGTTCCACTTGCATGCTTCTCTGGCCCTGCCCCTTTCTTTGGCTACAGACAGGGACCAGTCACCCCCAAAGATCCCCCACATCTGGCCATTCCCAAGAACACTCTGTCTCCCACTTCTTACCCCCAGGAGAATAGGTGACTCCCTCTCCCATTATTCACTACATCCTGCCCATTCTTTCTCCTCTGGTATCTCAGACCCACCCCTTCCTCTACCCAAGTCTCCTGGTCTTCATCTGGCAACCCCCCCACACACCCTGACTCATCCCTGCCACCTCACAGGCCATTGTTAAGCTGGAAGGGAACTCTGAGATCATCAAATCCAACCTCCACTCCACACTCCACCATCCCCTCCACACATCCCTTTCCACCTCTGCTTGAATACATTTTAGGAATGGGGTGCTCACTGCCTGTACTCGGGGGAATAGTGCCAGCTGTTGGAAACTCTGTCCTGTGCTGAACCAAAACTCACTCCCTATCCAGGCCCTTGGGAGCCATGCAGAAAAACTCGCCTCTCATGGTCCTTTCCTCCTGAGAGCTCCCGAGGCTCTGAGGACAGGCAGACCTGGGGTGAGTCCCAGCCTTGCCTTGGCAAGCCATTTCACCTCCCTGCCTTCAGGAGCCTCTCTATGAAATGGAGACGGGTAGTCCCTCCTGGGGTGGGGGGGTGCGGGGGGGGGCAGTGAGGACTAGGTGAGGTTCTTGTTGCAGGTACTACGGCAGAACATGGCACACAGCAGGTGCGGAATAAATGGTGGCTGCTAGAATCATTGCCCTTGTTGGAGGATTACACCCCATGACTCCCATCTCCAGAATAAACACCCGTCAAATGTGGTGGCCCAGTGTCACAAGTGTCCTCCTCTATGTCCCCCTGTGACTTGGGGTCCTCTGAGCTGACTTTAACCAGACTGCCCAGCACAAAGGAGCCCAGCAAGGAGCTGGGGAGTCCAGACACCTTTCAGGAGGGCAGGGGGAACCCTGCCTGATCTCACCCCAGCCTTCTTCCATCTCCCACACACTCTGAGCTTCACCTGCCCCAGGAACACAGCAGGCGTGCTGTAAACATTTGTCTAGCTGGGGTCAGGTGTGGTGGCTCACGCCTGTAATCCCAGTGCTTTGGGAGGCCGAGGTGGGAGGACTGCTTGAGGCTAGGAGTTCAGGACCAGCCTGGGCAACATAGCAAGACCCTGTCTCTACCAAAAAATTTTTTTAAAAAGTAGGCAGGCGTGGTGATGCATGGCTGTAGTCCCAGCTACTCAGGAGGCTGAGGTGGAAGAATAGCTTAAGCCCAGGAGTTTGAGGCTGCAGTAAACTGTGATCATGCCACTGCCCCTGAGCTTGGGTGACAGGGTGAGACCCCATCTCTAAATAAAAGAAAAACAATTTGTGTAGCTGGGCAAGGTTGGGCGGGCAGAGTCTCGGATGGAGACTGGGGAGGTCTTAGATCTCAGGGACGGTACAGAGGGCACATCCAAAGTCTAGTGGTAACTGTTATCTCCCCTACACAGCAGATGAGTGATATGACCAGAGCTAGCATTCCCTTGGACACCTATGTTTTTCTGGGCTCTGTGCTAAGCACTTTATATATGGGGGCCTCTTTTAATCCTCACTGAAACTCTAGAAGCCTTATTTTCCAGATGAGGAAACTGAGGCTCAGAGAGGTATAGTGACTTGCCTAGGGTCACACAGCTGGAAAGGAATGGGCTTGATCCTGGCGCTCATAGGTGTGGGCTACTTTACATATCCTTATCCTGGGGAGGGGCAGGGACACCATCTCTCTCCATGGCATACAGTCCAGACTCCTCACCTGGACATGCAGGGTGCTCCTGGTCCAGGCTGCCTCCTTCTCCCCATGGGCCCTGGCCTCACCTGCTCCCTACAGCCCCCGACATCCCTCCCCTGCTCACTCAGCTTTCCTCCACCTCAATACCTCCTTATTCCTCAGGACTCTAGCCACCTTCTCCAGGAAGCCCATCCTGGTTATCCCCTCCCCCCAGTGTGGACTCCAGGAGCAGAAGGTAGGGATAGGGGGGCTGATTCATCTCAGAAGCCCCAGGAAAGCCTCAAACAAAATACCAAGGGTGGGCCCAGAATCTGAAGGGTCCGGCCCTGTTTGAAGATGGCCCTTCCCCAGGGCAGCCTGGGGTACCACTTTGGCCAACTAAAGTCATCACCTCCCTTTCCTCCTCCCAGCGGAGCTAGGACGTCAGCTGCAGGAGGGCATCTCCTTCGTTCCCTGAAGTCCTCCTGGGCCTAGAACCGGGCCTGGCACCGGCAGACACTCAAAGCTGATTGGTGAACGAATGAATGAAGTCATCTCCTTCAAAACGCTAGTCACATCCTAAAGGGTAAGAACGGGGATCTTGACGAGAGAAGCCACAGTCCAGGCCAAGCTCTGTCAGTCATGCTGTGTGACGTGGGCACGTTCTTTCACCTCTCTGAGCCTTGGTTTCCTTACATGTCATGTGGTAATAAGAATAAGGCTTTTCTCCTGAGGTTCTCGAGAGGGCTCAGTGACACAAGCACGAGACCGGCACAAAAACGTGTTCAGTCAGTAGTGGTTATTATCACCAACAACAATGATATCCTTTGTTCCTCTTCTCACCAGATCTGGGCATCCCTGACCTCCTCTTAGCCCCTGCCTCTGTGTTTCTGGCTGTGGCAGTTTCCCTTCCTGGACTGCCCTCACTCTGCCTATCCATGTTCCCATGTCCATTAGAGGCCACCTCCTCCAGGGTGTCCTCCCTGACTGGCCCTCCTGCCTCCGATCCCTCAGTCATCTCTGTCCCTGCAATGAGTCTGTGCAGTTTGTCCCAAAGCAGGTCCCAGTGGTGACAGGGCCCAGACTCTCCCCCTGCAGGTTGGGTGACCCTCTGGCTGCGACCCTCAGCTGTGCTGAGCTCCAAGCAGGCCAGAGCACAGATGGAGCTGGGGTCTGGATGCTGCAGAGGGCCCACGCCCACTCTGAGACCAGCTCTGGTCTCACAGTCCTCAACTCTACCCAGCCTGCCCCTGCCTGCAGCAGCTCGGGGGCCTGCCCTGGGAGCAGCTGCCCAGAACAGAGGCTGAGACAGTGTGCCGTGGCCTTCCTTGCCACCCCTTTAGGTCAGGCAGAGGCCTCAGGGCTTTGCAGACCCCTGGCAGGACGTGTGCCTGGGGGAGCTGAGGCCAGGTTGTTGCCAGGAGCCCCCATCTGGGAAAGAGGCAACCAGCCAACACCAGAGCCCGATGCCAGGCACCATCCGTGCCAGCAGATTGTATCTGACATCACAGCCGCCCCCCTGCCCGGTGACCACGGCAACTGGATGCCGCCCCCTTCCCTCCCCACCCCCAGAATAGTTCTCCAAGTTCCTTCTTACCATGGTCCTCCTGTGCAGAATGAATGTGTGTGTGTCTGGGTGGAGGCGGGGGTAGGGGAGCTGAGGGGTGGGAGGGCGGCATTTTAAATTTCCTGCAGCTGGCAGAGCTGCGCCACACAGTGGTGAGGAACGTGGACCTTGGCATGACACAGACCTGGGTAGTGGGTTCAAATACCAGCTCTCCCACTTCCTAGCAATCTGTCCTTGGGCGATGCACTTCACCTCTCTGAGCCTCAGTTTCTCTATCTATAAGTGGAAATAAGCACAGGACCCATCTCACAAGGCTAGGGGGAGGAGTCAGTGAGTCCTCAGTACCTGGGCCTGACACTGTAAGTTGCAGCAGTTAGTACTATTGTCACCCAAATGAGTGCTGGGAGGGGCCACACCTGGGTTCAAACCCTGGCTGTCTCTCCTGAGCTGTGGGGCCTTGGCCAAGTCACACGACCTCTCTGAACCTTGGTATTGTCATCTGGAAATGAGGTGATGATGCCTTCTCTGCAGAGCCGCCGCAGGCAGTGTTTAAAGGCACAGAGAGTGTGTGGCACAGAGCCCAGCACACCGCAAGCAGAAGTGCCCAGGCAGTATCTGTACCACCAGCCCTCTTTTTGCCCCTTTCTCGCTTGATTTATGTTTTGCCCCTGGCACTTCAAGACCAACTGGCCCCTTCCCTTTGTCATCCCCAGGGCCAAAATCATGCTTACCGAGTCCCAAAGTGTCCCAGACTCATGCCCAGGCCTGAAGAGTGGGGGGGGGGTACCACAGGCAGGGCGCCAGCTGGGCTCTGGACCAGAACCTTGGGGGACCACTTCCCCTGCTCAGCTTCCTCATCTGTGACATGGGGCTGCAGCGCCTGTCACCTCGGGACAGCTGCAAGGACTACAGTACAGCAAAGGGCTTTGGGGCACCCCTGCCCCCTGTTCTTGTAGAAGTCCCCCCACTCCACTATTCCTGAGCCAGGGGCAGCCCCTCTGCCTCCTAAACCAGCCACCCTGTGGCCCTACCTGTCCCTGAACCCAGAGGACACTGCAGCCCAGATAGCTGCACCCTTGCCAGGGCTCTTTGGATATCTAGTGCTTGGATAGAGAGGGCAGTTACAGCCCTGTCCCCTCTGCCCCCAGGTATCCCCAGGCTGTCCAGCCTCCCTACCTTGGCCGCCCGCCCCTTGTCCATGCAGGCGGGGTTCTGACAGCGCAGTCCCTTCTCCTCAGCCGGGCTCTGGTCGTCTGCAGAGGAGAAGCAAAGGGTATCAGTGTGGGGGGGGGGGGCACCCAGGCTCCCCTGGGCCCCTGCGGCCTCCTGACCAGAGGAGGGTGGGGCAGTCTCCTCAGTCCTCCTTTCAAAGAGGTCAGTGTCCCTTTCTCTTTTAAATGCCAACTTATCTGCACGGGAATCTGTTTGCAGAGCCCTTTTCTTGCTGCAGTTCCCCAGGGAAATTATCCAGATTCCACCGGGAGAAAACGTCTTTGGAAATAAGCTGCTCCCTCCCTCTGTCCCAGTAGTGGGGGGGTGGCACTCAGTGACCTTGTGGGGCCCCAGACTTCCTGGGGGATCCCTGCAGGACCGCTGGGGGGAGGAGGGCTACAGGGGTCCAAGATACCCTTCCAACCCTGCCCTCCACATCACTCCCTTTAGACACCCCCCCAAAGGCCTGGGGTGACCCCCCTTTCCCCTGCTGCCTTGAATTTGGCCCCCTGCGAGCTGTCTCTTCCTGGGGCCAGGGCACAGCAGCGGAGGGGCAGGGAAGCGGGACCAGAGGCTGCCCCTGCGCAGCCAGCACCGAGCAGGGGGCGGGGGACTGGGTGCTGCCAAAGCGCCCGACACGGGGGCGGCGTTTGGACCCCCCGCGGCCCCGAGCCCAGGCCGGCCTCGGCCTCCACCCCACAGGCCCTCCCTAAGCAGGGGGCGGCCAGCCCCCCACGCTCCCCGGCCTGCCCCCGGGGCCCTGCCCGCCCGGCCAGCCCGTGGAGGCCCGCGGAGCCTCTGCCGCACTCACCCATGGAGCCAACGCCGGGCCGGGGCGGGGGCGCGGGGAGGCCGCGGCGGGGACCCTCACGGCGGGAGGCGGGCGGGGCAGGTGGCAGCGGGGCGGAGCCGGCAGGGGCCCCGCCTGCCTGCGGGGGGCGGGAGCCGCGGGGACCGGCTGGGCGACATGACTGGGTGACCCAGGCGCGGTCCCTCCGCCCCGGCTACCCCGGCCTGGCCAGCCACCGCAGAGGAGGCCTCGCACCAAAGTGTTTGATGTGGTCAAGGGACATTGTCTCCATCTCCTGGACGGGGGCATCCAGGCGTTTTAGGAAACGCTGAGATTCCTCCCGGTGTAGAAGATGCCATTTAGGTGGAAAGGGGGCCTCCTGTCCACAGGAAGACAGGCCAGGGCCACCCCAGCCCCGCACAGCCCCAGCCTCCATTCGCAATTGCTGTCGCCAAGATTAGAGAGTTTAAATGACAACATGGGGGCTGGCAAGGCCTGCGAAGGGTAAGGGCCCCACAAATGGGAGTGGGCTTGGTTGCTACTTTTGTTATATTATTCTCATCTCTGTTGGTTCACAGTTCAAAAACTTTACTGAAGTAGAAATATAGACAGAAAAGTGCACCTGCCCTGAGCGCACAGCTCCATACAATTTCACAAAACCTATTTTCACAAAATAACCAGCACCCCACAAGAAGCAGGACATCCCCAGCTCCCCCGCCGGTGCCCCCATGCCCGCCACTCCCCCCAGGGCACCCCAGCCCTGACTTCCAATGACATTGATTAGTTTTGCCTGGTCTTGTACTTTATATAAAGGGAATTAGGAGACACTTGGAGAGGATTTTAATGATCACAAACCCCTTTGTGCTACAGAAACGGAGCCTCTCAGAGAGGTGGCTGAGACC
The DNA here is from genome assembly GCA_023783475.1 of Daubentonia madagascariensis. Taxonomy (NCBI): domain Eukaryota; kingdom Metazoa; phylum Chordata; class Mammalia; order Primates; family Daubentoniidae; genus Daubentonia; species Daubentonia madagascariensis. Next base: position 8,472,494 of record JAKFHU010001557.1, on the reverse strand, counting down.
CCCCCCCAAGGGACTCAGTGCTCCTGAGCCTGTCCCTAGACCCCATCCCACCCTGCACATTGGTGTCAGGAGACTCTAGGTTGACAAGACCTGGGTATAGAAGATCCAGTTTCCAGTGGGCCAGGGTCTATCTCCCACAGTGTGAGGGTGGGCTCCCTGACCCTTCTCCTGGAGGCCTCAGCTGGAGTAGGGTGCCTGCCCTCCTGCATGGATCCTTTACATGGCCTGAGACCCACAGGTGACCAGAGCCTGGTCCCCTTCCCAGGGACTCTTGGCAGAGGAAACTGTTGTGAGTCCCAGTTCTTCTGGGCCCTCTGGTTCATTCAGCAAACACACATCAAGGGTCCCCTGAAGGCCCCCATGTGCCAAGCCCTAACCTGGGTGCTAGGGACCCATTGACAAGCCTTAGGAAGTTCACAGTGGGCCTGGTGGGCAGGGCCATCCCTGGGGGGCAGTACATCTGCAGTGCACTGGGGAGCAGCTGTGTCTGGGAGCATCTGCACTGAGAGCTCCCACAGGCACCCCGTGGCTTCCAGCAATGTCCCAGTGTCCCTCAGTCTCCTCTTTGTGCAGACATTTTCCAGTGTGAAGCACGGGTCCTGAGAAGTGGGGACCCACGCCTGCCAGGAATTGCTTGGGACTCTCAGGCCTGGTCCAGCCTCCACCTGAGCAGTGCTGGTTTCCCTCTCAGAACCTCTGTTTCCTCAGCTGTTCAGCAGGCCAGCAATGCCTGTCCTGCCTCTAGGCTGGAGGCAGGGGCAGCCAAGGTGGCAGATGGTCCTGTGAGGATGGTGACAGGGTCCTGGGGTTAGTGGTCCCAATAGCCTGCAACACCAGCCCTGCCTGCCTGGAGGGAGCTGACTCGAGAGTGGGGTGGGCTCAGGGCTCTTGTCCACCATGACTCCAGCAGCCCCTCCTCTGCCATCTGGGTTTCCATGGGTAACTGGAGCCCTCAGCCAGCTCTGGGGGAGTTTCCCATGCACCCTACCTGGGACTTCTCGAACTGAGTGGGACAGCATCTGCTGTTGGCTCCAGAAAGGTTCCAAATCCCTGAGTTCTCAAAACTCTGGGTCTGGGGTCAGGTTCTCATGCCCTTTGCCCCAAGATTTCTGGGTTCCGGTTCCACATTCTGAGGGCTCTGGGCTACTTCCTCTGCCACTGAAGTTTGAACTGCCTTACCAACTGTCTAGATCGCTCCATGATTGCACCAGGTCACAGCCACTGTAGGGCCTGCCTGCCCCATGGCTGTCATGGGGTTGTTGATACTTGGGTTCTGGAGTTCTTTGTGCTGGTACTTCCAGGTGCTGGGGTCTACCTGTCTGAACTCTCTGACCTCTAACCCCTTGGTTTTGGCATGCTCTAGGTGCTTTTCAGACCCTATACTCTGGACTGCTTGGTCCTAGCTCCCCTGGGAGGTAGCTCTCTCTATGCTCTGCTCTCAAGCTACAACATCTTGGGTCACGTGGGTCAGCTCCTCTCTCCCAGAGGTTGCAAATACACAGAAAAATCAGTCAGGACCCTGCTAGCTCTCAGGGCCCAGAGAGGGGCCTCTGGAGGCTGGGGATGGGGTTCAGGCATGGGGAAAGGTGGAGCCCATCACAAGCTGGCCATGGGCTCCCCTACAGGCAATCTGCCCCCATCTACAGCCCTTGAGGAAAGGGTGGGCCTGGTAAGGGGGATATACTGTTCCAGGTAATGTCATGCCACGGGCAGAGTTGGTTGGGCCAGAGGTGGCCACCTAGCCTAGCTCAACCAATCAGCTTTGCTGTCCTGAGAGGATGAATTGAGACAGGCAACTCCTATCAGGCCCCAGAGCCCTGAGATCACAGACAGACTGTCTGAATGGGAATGAAGCCCCGAGACTGTCGGGGAGCAGGGACAAGGGGACCTGGAGTGGAGGCCTCCCTAGAGCAGAGAGGGCAGGGAGAAAGCAGCTTGGTGACAGTGGGCAGCTCCCTTGAGCTAACCTCTTTGTAGTACCCCCCGACCTGGGCAACCTAAGCAGGTGTCTGCTCCTCAGCCAGACCCCATGCAGACCTGGAACCCTGAGCCTGACCAGGGTCTGAAGCAACCCCGCTGCCCTCTTGGCTCCTCTGACTCCCACAGCCCCAGGGAGAGCCAGGGCCCCTCAGCCGGGCAGATGAGCCCACGGCTGGTTCTCCCCCACCCTCTGGCTTCGTCACAGGGGGCCACTTTGGCTTCTCCCCCAACACGATCTCCACCAGAACTGGCTGTTGGGATGCTCGGGCAGAAGCCGGCTGGCAGACATGTTTTGTTTGGCTGAGCACAGTGTTTCAGAAGAATTTAAATTGGTTGCCAACTTTGAAAAGTCAAGAGATTTCACATAAAAGTCCAGAATTCTGGCTTCTCTTGACAAACCAGAGGAGCCTGGCAGCTCCAGACCTGTATTCCTGATGGCTCCAGCTCCCGAGTTGTGTCTGCCTTGGACCAGCACGAGCCCTTCCAGCCTCCACCATCCCCACCACTCCCCCCAGACCCCTCGCTAGTACTCACTGCCTCCCCCTGGATGTAGCTGAGCTTCTGACCCCTCCGGGCCTTCCCGGGTTTGCCCCTTGGCCCTCCTGCTGTCTTCCCCATCACCATCTGCTGACTTCCTGCCCACTCTTCAAGGCCCAGGTTTAATGCTGCTGCCTTCTGGAAAGCCTCCCTGCTATCACACATCCAAATTCCAGATGAATCTCTCCCTGCTTGACTCCCACTGTCCTGGGACAGGCCTTTGAACTGACCTATCGTTTTCAACCTGTCTTCCCACGAGATCACTTCGGGAACAACTGACAATAGCCATAGCTGTTACTTGTTGAACACCTGCTGCTGGGGACTCTTTGCTTTCCACAGACGGTCTCATTTCACCATCTACCTATACAAAGAGATGATCATTGTCCCCACTTGACAGATGAGGAAATGGAGGCTCAGAGAGTGGAGGACTCGCCCAAGGTCATGCAGCTAGTGCGTGATGAGGCTGGGACTGGAGCCCAAGTCTGTAAGGCTCTAACCCTGTGCTCTAGGCTCCCACAGTGCCTGGTACCATGAGGTGTTTGGCAAATGTGAATTGGTGCCCCCATCATAACATAAGTGCCTCCTTTCCCAGCTGGCCCCAGGCTGACACAAGTGCACAGGAAACCACCCTTGTTCTCACATTCTCCAGGGGAGCCCCTCACCTGTGAGCACCCCCTCTGATGAACCCTTCTGCCCCAAGCAGGCAGAGCCTCCCTGCCCACCACCTCCCAACTCCAGGCCTGACTGTGCAAAGGCTGCCCCTCCCAGGAAGCAGCTGTGGCCTTGAATGCCCCCTCCCACGCAAGCCCAGCCCTCCTGGGAGCCTGTCCATGCTTGGGCAGCTGCCGCAGGCTATGCATGGACTAGACCTCCCTCACCAGGGTGGCCTAGGAAGGGCAAGATTTGGCCCAAACCCAGGCAAAAGCCAGAGGAGCATATACTAGACAAATGGCTACCGGTCCCAGGACATCTGCCACTCCTGACGCAGGACACTGGTCAGAGTGTCTGAGGCCTGGCAAAGAAACATAGCCCTGATCCCCTTCCCAAAGCACCATGGGGCGTCTTGGGGTAGGGCAGTTAAGTGGGGACCCAGCCGGAGGGAGGAGTTGGGCCATGGCCCCTGAAGCTGCTCCTGCCTGCAGCCCGGAGCCACCACACTAAGCGGACTGGAGAGCTTGACTGTCACCCACACCCCCGGGCTCAGTGAGAAGAGGTGGGAGGTCACATTGAGAATTCCTTCCTGGGGCTGGAGAGACCATTCACACAATTCTGCACACAGGCCCGGGGCTGGCCACTCCCTCTGGCTGAGGCTGCCATGGGCACCTGAGCACCTGCCCACTGTGGGCTTCCTCCCCACATTCCTCAGAGGAACCAAGAGCAGCCAAGGGGGAAACAGGAGCTGGGCTGCAGAATTGGGTTTGAGGTGCTGATTCCTGACAGTCATGCTCCACTTCACGGGACTGGGCTGACACTGGGGCCCAACACCCACCCTACACGGGCCCAGGCCAGGGGCTGGCTAGCGGCAGAGGACAGAGCCCCCACACACAGCTGTGTGCCCTGCTCACCTGCCTGGCCGCCTTGGCTCACCCAGCAGACCTGCTCACACACTGTGACCCAGCCTCTCTGCCAGCCCCACCGGGAGCTGGGACAGCACAGGCGGGTGAGCAGGGCCTTGGTCCTGGGGCTCAGGCTGAGGGTGTGTGTGGTGTGTCTGGGTGCCACCTGTCAGGACCTCTCTGGGCCTTGCTGGGCCTCACTGGAAGAAAGGGGATACCAAGAATGGCCCTGACTCAGAGGTGGGCCTGGAGAATCCAGGAGCCAGCACTTAAAGGAGCCCTCTCTAAATGTTTGCTGTGCAGCCGGTGTGATCCGAGGGGCCCCAGAGCTGTGGAACCTCAGAGGCAGGAGGGACAGGGGGCTTCATAGATGTGACCGCAGAGCTGCGTCTGAGTGGAGTGGCCACCTCCGGCGAGGGGCCGGCAGGGTGGCTGAGCTATAGAGCCCCTGGGAGGGTAGTGCCTGCAAACTGCAAGCAGCCGAAACCTACTCACCCCACCCTGCCGGGGAACACAGTCTGACTGGGGGCAAGGGGTGGGACACAGCCTCTGCTCTGGGCCTCCCTGGCCTGGGACTGGCTGAACCGCCTCAGACCTTAGGCAGGTCTCGCCCTGCTGGATTCTCAGCCACCTTACTGGCCTCAGGTGGACAGGAAGCTGCCAGGCAAAGGTACAGCAGGCAGGGCTCCCACAACTCACCCCCACCCCACCCGCTGAGGGAGGAGGGGAGCTTTGCCCCCTGCCTGACCCACCACCACACTCCCCCTGCACCCCCACTGCCCCTACCCCACACAGCTCCACGTGCTGGGGCAGCTGAGCCACCCCTCTCAGTGCTGCCCTCCCTGCCTCCTGCACATACCTCTGAATGTGCAGGAGCTCCTGTGGCCCAGGTGGTCACTGCACCCATCCCTCCCCTCCAAGCAGCCATGTCCTCCCTCCACCACAGCCAGGGGCTTGTCACAGGCAGAGACGCCTGGCCTTTGTGCCCATCAGGTTCCGTTCTCCCTCCTGGAGCAGTGTTTCCTATCTCCCTTTTCAGAACCCATGCCACATGGTCTGGGGGCTCCCTCCTGCCTCCCTTGGTGAACCCCAGGCCTAACCATCACTTTCCCCCTACTCTGTTTCAGGAATGGGTTCAGGGAAGGGCCTATGCCAGGCTGGGCAAGCAGTGTCCCAGGGGAGGACCAGGCTCACAGCCTCACGGTGCCGTGAGCTAGTGAGCTGTGCTCTGCGCAGCTTCTGCAGACTTGGGTTTCTGTGACTGCACCAAAGCACCCTGTCAGAACCGGGGCCACAACCCAAGGCCCAGTGCTGGCCAGCTGAGCTAACAGAGTGGCAGTAATGACAGCCTGCACTGTCGTACCCTTCCTCTGCCACACACTGTTCCAAGTGTTCCGTGGGTATCTCTGTCAGTGCTCTCAGCCCCCCATGATGCTGGTGGCATCATTATTCCCATGTATATGACTTTCCTGACATCTCATGCTGGGAAACAGCCAGGGTGGCAGCTAAACACAGGCTGTGAGGCTCAGCATCCCTCACGATCCTGTCCTGCCTCTTGAGGGCTTAATCTCTCTGTGCCTCTGTTTCCTCATCTGTAAAATGGGGCTAATAGGAGAAATGACCCATGTCCTGGGGCCTGGAACATGAACATTCCAGAAGGGCTCATCCCACCACACGGCCCTGAGAGAACCCTGTGGCCTGGTCTTGGGGATGGAGGGAGGCAGAGGCCAGGCCTGAAGCCCACGCTACACAGCCGGGCCAGCCCTCAAGGAGGAGAGACCCCTTGGGCCCTCAGGGCCTCACGCTTGCGCCCCTCTGCTGCACCAGCAGTGGCTCTCAGGAGGGAGCCAGGCCCCACAGCACTGCCGAGCAAATGGCTGTCAGCAGTGTGTTCGTGGCGAGTGGGCCACGGGCTCCGGCCAGAGGGAGGTGGCCAGGTAGACCAGGTGCCAGAGCCTGCTGAAAGTCCTCCCGGGAGGTTGGTATGCACCTACCCCCAAGGTCCTCGATGATGTCCAGGGTGGAGCTCCAGGAGAAACGCTCCACTGTCCCCAGCTCCAGCTCGGCCAGGTCACTAGGCAGGGCCTCCAGCTCATAGGCACCCCGCTTCCTCCAGTAGAGAAACATGCTGAGGCCCAGGGAGGCCTCCCCACCAGGCCCGCGCCCTCCAAGGCTGGGCGGCCTGGGGACTGGCCTGGACGCACTGGGTGCAGGGGCGCGGGGGCCACAGGGACTACAGGGGCTGGCTTCGGCCAGCAAGCGCAGCCCTCCCTGGGGAGGGGAGCATTCTGGGAGCGGCCAGGGGCCTCGGAGCTGACCAATGGCCAGGGCCCCGGCCCCACACAAAGCGCCTTTCTTCCCCTCCTACAGACATTTTACAAATTTCGCCTTCCCGGCCTCCTCGGAGCCCCCGCCGAGGAGATGGGCTGGCTGTCTGCAGACGGCAGAGGCCCGGAAAAGAGTACGATTGTTTCGTGGTCTCTTTGCTAAGATAAGTTTTCAGAGGAGAAAAATGTGCTGCCCCAGGAGCAATTCCAGCGTCCCACCCCTGACCTCTGACCCTGGCCCCCAGCCCCAGCTGGATCCTGCAGGATTTCTCAGTGAGCAATGGAAGCACCTGTGGTGATGCCATGGTGCCCCGAGAGCTGCTTCCGGCTCCCACCTGGGCCCCTCCCCAGGAAGCTCAAGGCACATCCCCCAGCTCCACTGAGCCGAGGCCCCACGGAGGCCCCTCAGGGGGTCAGAGGGCAGGAGCTGCTGGCCAAGCCTGACCCTCAGGGTGCCTGTGAGGTCCGGGCTCTGCCCTCTGGGCTCCCACCGAGGGTCCCTCTCCTCCCTGGGCCGGCCACACTTTACCAGGCTGCCTCCCCCCTCAGACTATGTCACCCACTCACACCAATGGTGGTGCCACGCATGGAGCCCTGGGCTAGCTGCGCCTGGGCGCAGAGGCCCCAGCACCATCAGGGAGCCTCACTGCCCCTGCAGGGAGGGCCAGGTTGGAGGGAGGGTGGTGTGTGGGTGCAGAGCCACCCACAAGAAGAACCATGAGAAGCATGAAAAACTAGCTACATAGGTGGGAAAGTGAAAAGGCACTAGTCCATTTATTCCGGAGCCTTGTGAAAACTGCAGATGTTTCAAGCCAGAAAATAACAACTAAAAAGTTACAGTGGTCCTCCTGTGGAGAGATTTCTGCCATTGTACCCTGTGTCCCGCCTAATCTCTGAGGCCTTCCCCTTGGAGGTGGGGACTGACCCCATAGCACAGATGAGGCAACTGAGGATGGGCTAGCAAGGAGCAGAACTCAGATTTGAACTCAGGACTATCTAGCTTCAAGGCCAACTTGGGGGCCTGAACAAGCACATGAGGGAGGCCGCTGGGCGATCAGAGGGCACTGGGGCAGCTCCTTGGAAACCCAGACTTGAATGGGGCCAAGAGCACCTCGTGCTGGCCTCCTAGCCAGGCTCCGCCCTGCTGCTAAGCTGCTTCTGTCTGACGCTGCCAAGGCCCCCCCAGCCTGCCAGGCCTGAAGGTGCTGGCCTGGGTAGTGGCAGAGCCGGCCCCCCAACCAGACCAGATGCCTGGCAACAGAGAGACCCAAGGCCTGGGCAAAGGGAGCTGGCAGCAGAAGGCGCTGCTTTCCTGGGGTGGTGGAGGGGTCACCCCAGGGCTGTGGTGGGGGCTCAGGGGGTGCTAGGGGTGGCCATCCAGCCTGCATGCCCCCAGCTGAGGGCTAAGATCCCAAGAGCTGGCCTGAGTAATTCGAACCATATGCCTGCCTGCCTGCCTGCCCCCCTCTCTGCCGGCACGCAGCCAGGGAGGACAAACGCAGGGCCCTAGGTCCTTTATCACTGGCACCCACATGGCCTGGGCCCCAGCCCACAGGAGGTTGGGGGTGCCCCTGGCTTATGTTCACCTGGCAAGCAGCCAGCATGGGGGTGTCAGCTTGGGAGTCAGACAATCCATAGCCACATCTGGTCTCAGTACCCACCCCAGCAGAAGCCAGGGCCACAGAGTGGGGGGTGGTCCTGGAGCCATTACCCAGCCCAGACCCCTCTTCATCTGAGCCTGGTGGGAGCCATACCTGGTTATGAATTCAGGACAGCCAACCCCAGAGCAGCCCCACCCGGGTGGGGCAAAGATTTCTTCCTACCATCAGCTTCAGGCTGAACACAAGGAACCCAACCCCCCAACCCTCATGTACCCACGTGAGGAGGCCCCATTCCCAGGGGTCCATCTGGGACCCAACTGAAGGAGCAACTTGCGCCCAGGACCCCGTGCAGCCTGGATGCCGCAGAGGGGAGGAGGCTGCGCTTCACGGCTCCCTCCCGACTCCCCGTGGGCACAGAGCCTGACCACACGGAGCCTCATGTCCTGTGGTCTCTCTGTCCCCAAATGCACCTCCCACCTCCCACCTCCTGCCTTTGCTTGAGCCGGTCTCCAAAATCCCATCAAAATTTAAGTATAAAAATGTATCTAATTATAAATTATAAAAATATAATTATTAACTCCATCAAACCTTATCTTATATATAAAAAAGACAAAGGGTAAAGTCATTTAACTTTTAAAAAATATAACTGAGACAAAAGACATAAAAGACCACATTGTCTATCCTATTTTGTCTTCAAAACATCTCTGCAAAAAAATATGTCACCACAAAGTCAAAAATTCAAATAAAAATAAATGAACATAACTTCTTACATTTATCAGCTGATCTCAGACTGAGTCCTTGGAGCCCACAGCCTCCGGACAGGAAGACCCGAGGGGGCAGAGAGTCACCGGCCGTGCCCTCCACTAGGGCTGTCCCTTGGAGCTGGGAGCCTCAGCCCAGGCAGGGAGACCCCAGAGGTTTGCCTCTTGTCCCCATCTCTGGTTCTTTCTGAGCTCCAGTGACTTCCCCTGCCCTGGGGCCAGGGCAGGACAGGCAGAGGGACAGGGGGCTAGAGATGGGGCCGCCTCATCCAGTGCCTGTCAGTGGCCTTGGACGTGGGGATAGGGCCAAGTCCTCTGCAAACCACAGCTGCTTCCTCGAGAGCGGAAGTGCCACGTGAGGGCCTGAGCAGTGGCCACCCCCGCAAGGTTGTGCTGAGTAAGGGGCCAAAAGAGGAAGAGGAGCAGGTGGCAGGAGAAGACCCTCCACCCCTCTCCAGCTGCCTCCCAGGAAGCCGCAGCCGACAGAGAGACGTTGGTCCTTAAGTGTTTTCCCGCCTAAGCTCACAGTCTGGGGGACTCCCTGGGCCCCTTGGTGTCCTTTCTCCCCTCAGCTTCCCTGGGTGACCCCTTTCCACTGTGCAGGTCCCCCGGCTCCCTGAGGGCAGCTCCCCACGGGGCAGGACTAAGTTCAGAGTTCTGCCTCACAAGCTGTGGCCTCGGGCATGACACTACTTGAAGCCTCAGGTTCCACCTATGTAAAATGGGTCAAGGAGAGACCCCCCCCCCACCGGGTGTCGTTGCCACGAGACCTGCCACAAGGGGTTTCACAGGGAGCCTGGCAGAGGGCGAGCACTCACCCCAGGGGATGAAGACTTGGGAGGCCCCTGCCTCTGCCAAGGGGCCCTGCCACCCCCAAACAAGGCCCACCATGACCCCTTGTGTTCCCCTGAGGCCCCCAGGGGCAGGTGACCACATCCCTCCCTCTCCCTCCTGGTGTCTGAGGGGGCCTGTCTGAACCCCAGGGCAGGTGGTGAGAGCCAGCTGTGAGTGGGTCGGGGGACCATGACCAGTGCAGCTGCCTGCACTGTGGGTCAGTGCTCCCAGGTCAAGCTGCAGAGCCCACTAGGAATTAAGCCCTGCCAGAGCCTCATTATGTAATCTGGTGAGAGTAGGTGCTAGCCACTCGCCCAGCCCTCTGGCCCTCCTGCCTCTGTCTCTTTGGCCAGACCCCCCCAAACCCCCAACGAGACCTCCAGCTCCAGGTAAAGACAAGAACCCACCTCTACCCTCCAGAGGTGCAGGCCAAGGACCCTCCAGGACCAATGCCTGCTGGTGACACCTGGTGGGGGTCAGGGTGGGGCGGAGGCCACCCCCCAGCCAGCAGGCAATGCACCCAGGGCTGGCACCTGCAGGAGGGGTGAATAGCAGGGCCTGGTGTGGGCAGCACAGACCCTTCCCCTCCAAATAAAACCATTCCGAAGGCCAGATGCGTTGGCCTAAAGCCTCAGCCCGTCTGCAGGTCCATCCATCTGGAAGATGCTGGTGGAAACCTGGAAAACAAGCCCCTGACCTGGAGCCAGCCTGTCCCTCAAGCCTCAGCCAGGCCCCAGTCCCACCCCCTCATCCCCAATGACCTCCTCACAGCCTCTGCCAGGCCCTGTTCCAGCCCTTGGAGCTGCTGAGGGTGGATGGACTGGAGGAGCACGTACCACCACCAAGGGTGGTCACTGACTCCTCAAGCCTCAGTTTCCTCCTCTATAAAATGGGGACAGTCCTGAGAATCCGCTATGATATGCGGCTGCTGGTATTAAAAGACCCAGCCTGGAGCTCGGCAAGCCCGAGAGAAGACATTTGAGTGGGGCTGGAGGTGACCCCACAGCTAGCATGGCTCACCACTCCCCAGGCCAGGAGGGGTCTGAGAAGGGTACCCCATACTGAGTAAGAGGACAAAAGAGGAAGAGCAGCAGGTGGCAGGAACAGACCCTCCACCCCTCTCCAGCCGCCTACCAGGAAGCCACAGCCGAAAGAGAGACGTTTGTCCTAGAGTGTTTTCCTGCCTGAGCTCACAGTCTGGGGGACTCCCTGGGCCCCCTGGACTCCAAGGGGCTGGGACTGAGGCACGTGAATGGAGTCCAGAGACAGCAGGGCCGGGACAGCATTCACAGAGCCTAGGACCAAGGCCGCAGACCCAAGAAGTGGGCTTCTCCTCTAGCCCTGAAGTGGGCACTGCAGGCTGTCCAACTGCAGCCCCGACAGTCAGGCTGCAGGGTAGGAATGTGTGTGACCCATCACCACGGCCTGGGGAGAGGAAGGGGTGAGAGAGCTCTGCTGGCAGGGAGCCCAGTGCCAGGCGTGGAAGAGGCCAGGCTGCTCCGTCCAGGGCCAGGGAGCCCCTGCTGCTGTCTTCCGTGTGCTCATGCACGAACCCCTCCCTGTGTGTCCCCTCAGAAACAGAGACTGCTGCCCAGCCAGGGCACCTGTCTCAGCCCTCCCTCCCAGCTCCTGGTCAGGCATGTAGTTGGAACACTAACATTTGCCAGTCCCCCTATGTGCCAGGCCCTGGACCTTTGAGGGGACATCTCCTTTAATCTGCCTAATGATGCTATAATTGTATTATATTACTATTACCCTCATTTTACTGAGGAGGAAGCTGGGGCTCAGAGAGGCCTGGAGACCTGCCCAGGTCAGCCAGGAGGTGGGGGCTGGGATTCACATGGTAGGGAGCTGCTGCCAGGGCCTCCCTACCACTCTCCACACCACTGGCTGCTCCTTCCATGGCCGAGACATTCAAGTTCCACATGCCCGCAGGCATCCATCCCAGGCTCGGTCAATGCCCTTCCTGCTTACTGTGGCCACGCAAGCTCAGGTTGGCTCCTCCCTTCCCCAGATGCACCCCCTGCCTTGGACTCTAGCAGCCATTCGGCCGTGGACAAGCATCCCTGACCTTTGAGCCCACTGGCCTTGGGCCTCAAGGAAGGTGGGTCCCTCCCTGGGTTCCCCTGAGCGTATGTGGGGGCAGGACAGCCAGACAACAGGCCCCTCAGGCCCAGAGGCAGTGGGTGGGAGGTTCAGTCACTGTCCAGCATCTGGCTGGACCATAGTCACCCACTCGTCCTCCCACTGCAGGCTGGGGACAAGTGCAGCCTGGGGCGGCTGGCCATGAACCAGCTGTCCATGCCATTCTAAGCTCTGCCTCCAGAATGTCTCTGGCCTGGGCTCAGGCCACCACCGCCCTGGGCCTAGGGCCTTACTCTTGACTCCTCCAAGTCAGCCTCCAGGACCAGCCAGGCTCCTCAGCTTCAAATCCTAGCTCCAGCTCCTACTGACTGTGTCACCTCTGGCAAGTTGCTTAGCCTCTCTGGGCCTCGGTTTCCTCATCTGCACAGTGGGGGGGGTCTCACAGCACTACCTCACAGGGTGGCCATGGGGATTAAATGAGTTAATCCAGAAGATTGCCCTTCACACTCAGTGCCCCAACAATCATAGCAAGAAGAGAATGACAGTCTGAAAGTGTCACTGTCTTGATGAAAAATCTGCTCCCCACCAGTGGCAGGGCAAGGCCACACTCCCTGGCATGGCTGCTCAGACCCTGGGCACCAACCCCTACCCACTGTTTTCTGGCAGACTTGATAGCTTCTCCCACCAGCCACTGGGCGGCCCTTTGGTCCTGCCTGTCTCAGGTGAGCACACTGTGCAGCCCTCACTAGCTCCATCTGGACTGGGAACCTTTCTTCTCCCCCAGCTGCAGGGCCCAGGCCCAGCCTGGCTCAGAGCAGGTGCCAGGGGAATGCTCGTTGATTGGAACTTGAATCAATTCACAATCAATCATTTCTCACAGGGGCTGACTTCCAAATACCTCAAGGCTTGGTCCAGCTGGGCTCTGCCTCACCCTTGTGGGTAAAACAGCAGAGCTCCCTGGCCTCTGAGAAGGACCCTGGCCCAGAGGGCAGCCCAGAGGCCTGGGCATCTTCATGGGGTCAGGGCTGGCCATTCTCCTTGGAAGGGCTGAGGCTCAGCAGCTGCTGTCTACTGTGTGTCCTGGGGGCCCTGCCAGCTGGGGTGCCAGGGGTTTCTCAGCTTGGGGCAAGGAAAAGAGGACGAAATGAAGGCCTGGTTCCTCAGGGCAGTCTGTGGCCAAGGCAGGACAGGACAGCCACATTCCAGTCTCGCTGCCAGCCACTGGCCACTGCAGACTTTTAAACCTGGCCAGACAGACTGAGAGGCTAGGCCCTCTCAAGGGCCAAGTCTGTCCAAGGAACAAAGGCTTCTGGGCCAGGCTCCCAACCATGGAAAAGACAGGCCAGACTTCCAGGACAGCTAGGATTTCAAAATATCCACCCCATTGTTGGAACACCGGTCCCGTTGGTTGGAAACTATCGTTAGTTCCCCTGGACATGCCCAGCAGAGACCCAGGCTGCCTTGGACAGGCCTTGTCTTCCTGTTGGCCCAAGCCCAGGATGCAGGCCGAGCCTACAGAGGCAGTTTCTGTGCAGGGCAGCTGCTGGGTCTTAGCCTGTCTTGGCATTGTAGTGGATGCTGTTCCCTGAGAGCTTCCCATGTGGGCCTGGAGAAGTTCTGCCTGGATCCTGTTCATTTACATCTCAAGAAATATAAAGCGGGTTACAGGGACAGAGAATGACTCAGTGTGTGTTTGTGTGTGCACGTGCATGCGAATGCACACTATTGTGGATACATACTCCCCCCTTGAGGGAGGTGACTTTGAGCAGAGCCTGTAATGACATGCAGGAGCCAGCCATGCAGATATCTGAGGAAAAGCAGCTCAGGCTGCAAAAACAACAAGTGCAAAGGCCCTGGGGTGGGGACATGGCTTTTGTTTGAGCTACAGTAACCAATTGCTCCAGTTTGCCCTGGACTTTCAGTTTTAAAACCAGGATGAGTTGGTCACCCTAGTGAGGGAAACTCAAGGAGGCTGGTGTGGCTGGGCCGGTAAGCAAGGGGGAAGAGAAGTCTCAATGGGGACAGGGCACCAGGTCCTGTCAGGGCCTGGAGGACTTTGGCTTTTATTCTGAGTGAGACAAGAGCCACTAGAGGTTTTTAACAGCAAAGGGATGTGATCTGACTTAGATTTTAAAAGGCTACTATCGCAGAAGTAATTATCAGTTAAGTGGTAGGACCTTGGGAACACGGGAGGTGCAAGGGATTTTCCAACCCTGCTGTGGCTCTGAGTTGGCCACAGAAAGCCTCTGTCCTGCCTTGTTATGAGTTTCTTGTGCCTTAAAAATTGCATCAAAGTTTTAGATATAACAACAGCTAAAGACAATGTGCTAAATTAAATGCTTTGAACATTTAGCCTACTTAGTGGGGATTCTGCTTCCTACAACGGTAGATTAGGTAAACTGGACCAACGTTCCCATTTGGGACAACCAAAGAAGCTGGATTGAAAAATTTTTTATTAAATCTTAAAAATATCAAAGCAGCCTTAGGGAGGTAAACCCAGACGCTTTTGCCTTCAAGGTATTTACATAGTCTGAAGAAAGAGTTGGGAAACTGAGCTTGACTTTTAATGGGCTCTAGGGGAACAAAGCTCAAAGTTCAGGGAAACTGAAGCCTTGAATTTGGATTAAGGTCATCCCAGACTGGTAGTGTCTCTAGGCATATGGTAGAAACACACGAAATTCCTAGGCCTCAAATTTTTCCTGCAAATAATTTTTAAAATATAGTATCTAACACACAATCAAAAATAACTAGGCACACATATAAGACCCCATGATTGAAAGCCAACACAAATAGGCCTACAAAAACTTGCTAAAACTAAAAATTCTCATACACAGACTAAAACATTACCTTATCTGGTCTCCACAATAACCCTGGGTGGTAGACAATATTATTATCTCTATTTTAAAGATAATGAAATTGGAGCTCAGAAAGCTAGAGTGATTTGCCTAAGGTTACACAGCTAATAAGTAGGCGTACTATGATTCAACACAAGTCCGTTGCCTCTGTAACCTATGCTATTAAAAATGTGCTATATAGGAGGGTCCTTAGAAGTGGGAAAACTAACCAGAAACATAAGAGAATTATGCATGGTGCCCTCTGTGCCCCCCACCCTTGGAAGTTCTAGAGGCATGATGTCAGACGCTACCACAGCTGCTCTTGCACTCCTGCCAAGAGCCACAGCATTTCAGTAATGGGAGTGGACGAAGAAGAGAAATGCCTGGGGACCACGCAAGGGGACACCTGTCTAACCACCCACCCTCACATGTCGCAGACATGCTCATGAAAGATGACGACCTAACTTAAAGAGCACATAAAGGGCCAAAATAGTCCACTGATGGGAGAATAAGTGGCTGTCTAGATGACAATTTGGAAATATCTATTAAAATGAAAATTGCTCATATCCTTCCACCCAGCAATTCCACTTTCCTAGGAATTTACTCTACAGATGCTTTTGCACAAGTGCGCAGAAATATAGGTACAAGGATGTTCAATACAGCATCATTTATAAGAGTGAAAAACCGGAAACAACCCAAATGTTTACTCATAGAGGGGTAGTTTAAAAATTAAGGTATATCAGATAGGTATGGTGGCTAATGCCTGTAATCCTAGCACTCTGGGAGGTTGAGGCGGGAGGATTGCTTGAGCTGAGGAGTCGAAACCAGCCTGAGCAAGAGTGAGACCCTGTCTCTACTAAAAATAGAAAAATTAGCCATGGTGGTGCACACCTGTAGTCCCAGCTACTCGGGAGGCTGAGGCAGGAGGATCTCTTGAGCCCAGGAGTTTGAGGTTGCTGTGAGCTGCAATGATACCACTGCACTCTAGCCCAGGGTGACAGAATGAGACTGTGTCTCAAAAAAAAAAAACAGCCAGAACAGCCGCATTGTTCAGAAATTGCGGGTCTCCGGCATGGTGGCATCAAAAAAAAAGGAGACTGAACCCCCCTTTCGATAAATAAATAAATAATAAAAATTAAGGTATATCATCTATATCATGAAGCCATTAAAAAGAATGAGGTATATTTTTATGCATTGGCAGGTTCTTTTGTATTGGCATTTTTTAAATGTCCAAAATATAGTATTAACTGAAAAAAAAAGCAATTATAAAACTGCACATTTTCTACCATTTCATTTCAAAAATTTTTGGCTGGGTGTAGTGGCTCACACCTGTAATCCCAGCACTTTGGGACACTGGGGGTGGGGGAGCATTGCTTGAGGCCAGGAGTTCCAGACTAGCCTGGGCAACATAGTGAGGCCCCATCTCTACAAAAAAAATTACAAAATTAGGCCGGGTGTGGTGGCTCTGCCTGTAATCCTAGCACTCTGGGAGGCTGAGGCAAGAGGACTGCTTGAGGCCAGGAGTTCCAGACCAGCCTGAGCAAGAGCAAGACCCCATCTCCACAAAAAATAGAAAAAAATTAGCCAGGCATGGTGGTGCACGCCTGTTGTCCCAGCTACTCAGGAAGCTGAGGCAGGAGGATTGCTTCAGCCCAGGAGTTTGAGGTTGCAGTGAGCTATCACAATGCCACTGCACTCTAGCCAGGGTGACAGAGCGAGACTCTGTCTCAAAAAAAGAAATGCTGTGCACGGTGGCACACGCCTATGGTCCCAGCTACTCTGGAGGCTGAGGTGGGAGGACTGCTTGAGCTCAGGAGTTCAAGGCTGCAGTGAGCTCTGATGACACTACTGCACTCCAGCCTGGGTGACAAAGTGAGACCCTGTGTCTAAAATTAATTAATTAATTAAATAAACATTGACATAATCACATATATATCGGTATGTGCATGAGTGCATATTTCATAGAAAAATCTGAAATGCAACAAGCTGGAAACAGCAGAAAATCAGAGGACTTAAATCATCACTACTTATATACCATTTGAAAATATTACAGTGAAGCAGCACAGTGTGAATTTATATTTATATTTATATGCCAATTTAAAGGGTTTAAAGACCCAATCAAGCATATGCTGAAGTAGAATAGGTGGCCACTCTCAGCTGTTCCCTGCAAAGGCCTGTAACCCCACATTTCACCCACACCTGGACACAACCTCCCTTCAGTAATAAGCAGGGATGGACCTTGAATAAAGCGGACATCGATCGCTGGGGGCTCACATATTAACATGATATGGCTGCCAATGTGGACCGCACAACTTAATTTCCAGTTTCTGACTGGAAACTAGCAGCAGACAACCCAGCCTGGATAGGTGAGTTCTACTCTCGGGGTGGGCCAAAGGAAGGACAGGTCAGCTGTGCAGACTCACTCCTCCCTGGGACAGGGTAGCCCTGGGTGAGGAGCCTGGGTGTGCACAGAGGAATTCTCCTGACTCACTGTCTGCTTAAGTCTGTGTTGGGCAAGACAAGGGGGCGGGGGCCAGATAAAGGCTGGGCTCTGATTTGAGCACATCAGACGGGTCAGTGCCTGATGTGCCTAAGCCATCCCCCTTGTTCCGGGAAGGGGGCATTTCCCAGGCCAGGGCTCCTGCCCTGGGGCAGTGGAATACTACTGGATTCCATAAACACTATTCCTGAACCCCCACTCCCAAAGTGCACCATGGCATATATTAAAAGTGAATTTTAAAATATTGATGGTATAGGAGGAATTTCATGGCCCTTCCTGAGAGAGCTACAAAAGCTAGGCTGGGAAGTATTCCAGACCATCCTAGCAATGGGGACACAACCTGAATGCACAAAGTAGGACAGTTTGAAGAGTCTTGGGGCACCTTTCTTACCCCACTTTCTCTTTCATGGAAGAGGAAATGAGGCACCCTTCCATTCCTTTGAGCCACTGCAGCTGCCCTCTGCAGCAGCAAACCAGTTCTGCCACCAAAGCAATCCTCCAGCACAGAATCCTGCTCTCTTTCCCTTCAGGAGTTGGATGGCTACAAGGGAAAGGTCCCCTCTGCCTGTCTTCTCAGAAGACAGGATATTACCGATGCCCTCAAATCAGAGCTGCCGCCTAAAGCTCGCTCAGCTGGGATGCCTTAACTCACTGATTCATCAATTAGTGCGGATGAAATGTACCTAGCCTGCAGAGCAGTTTGGTTTTTTTTAAGGCAAGCACAAGGTGAAATTTATTGAGGGAGAGCAAGATAGGATTACAGAGCAAGAGCAAGATATATAGGTTTACGGAGCAAGATACATATGCCACAGACGACGACCGGATTCCTTGTAGCAAAAGGGTGCAGAGCAGTTCTTAAAAGGTCTAGTAATTCAGCCAATGTGGAGTCTTGGTGGCCTGTCCAAGACCGGCAACCCTTTCAAGACAAAAGAAGAAAACATACTCACCGGTTCTCAAACGAAGGCTGAGCCAGCTTCGAGGTGGAGACCCATATTTTGTCAGGACTGAATGCATGCTTGACCTCTCGGTTGGTGGCACCCTGCCTGGCCCTCCAGGCACATGCCAACACCATGGGCCTCTCTGATCAGACACACAGGTCCCTCCCTGCCCAGATGCAGTCCCAAGACTGAAGGGCTTCTCCCAGGCTCAGCCCAGATCTTATTTTCTCCAGCTGAGTCTGTCTGCACGGAAAACCACGGAGTTCTCAGCCCCTGCCAATTTGCTTCCCCTCCAACACAGGTCCCCTGGGCGCTGTATATTTTAACGTATGGACTTTGTAGCTGCCGCTTACACTGCGTTTTCTTGTTGGTGGTTTTTTTCCCCTTGGATTTTCCATTCCCAACTACCCATTTGCTCCTTGGAACAGGCTTCTCATACTGCTGGCTGCCTCCAAGATGCCTTCCCTCCTCGGAAAGCGACGCCACAGACACCCTGCAATCCCAACAGCCCCTCTGCCCGACTCCTTGTCCAGGAGGAAGGCCTAGAAGTTCAGTGGCTTCCTCCTGCCAGGCAGAGACAAGCTGGTCACAACCCAGAGACCAAGCGAGTCCCAAAGCTTTAGAAAAACCCAAGCCAGTCTGCTGAACACCACAGCGGCCTCAGGGCCAGTTACCATGGCAACGCTTGGCTTCCCAGCGAGGCACTTGTCTGCCCAGCTCAGCTCTATTTGCTGATTCCCAAGACTTTGCTTACTCAGCTCCTGGCATTGCCAGATCAGACCTGCCGCCGCCCCTCCACTGGCTGTGTCTTTCAGATCCCACCCCCAGCCCACTCTTTTCCTGGCAAAGCCTTGGGAATACTTAACTTAGTGAGGTCTTTTAGGAGGCCCTGACCATCACGTGGGCTTCCCCCCCACTGCACAGATGGCCGCCATACTTCTTTTAGCCACTGTTCGGGCTGAGTTTGTCGGCCAAGTCTCGTTCTTTCTGCCAGGCCCAACCCAGCGAGGAGCAGGAGTACTGAAGGGGCTGAGCCCCTGCTGCTGAGAGGCAGTTACCAGCAGGGACCCCAGAGTGGTTTTTGCTTTTTTAGAATTTGAACTCTTCTGGAGTAAAACCCTGCTGCCTTCAAATATTCTCTCATAAACAGTCCAGAGAGGTTACAGCACCCTCTCTTAACTTACAGATGGGCCGAGACAGGAAAATTAAACTCTCATTGCATTCAACTCTGAAATGAAAATAAAATACATGCATCTGCTGGAGCCTCCTCAATGTTCCTGCTCTAGCACCCCGATTTCATTAACCTCCTTTCGATTTTTTTTCCTTTCCAATGTTTTTTTGCCATAGTTTCTCCTAAGCATTGAAGTAATTTCCCAGAATAAAATGGTCTAGATAATAAAATTACACAATTAAATTCATATTCTCAAAAATATTTAATGATACAGTGGCTCATATGTTAAAAGAGCCAGATAGAAACCATACACACAGGACACCAATTTTATAAAACACATACACATAGAAAAATATCAGATAAGAATCACAGTGATTATCTTTGTGGTGGTGGACTTCAGGATGATTTTCTACACATGTGAGCTGTTATCAAAATTTTTAAAGCAATGATTGGGAGTTTATGAAGATTTCCACAAACAGGTTATCTATGGTGGCCACGGAACTTGCTTCCCCAGGGTCTGCTGACAATAGGTCTGGGCAGCAAGAACAATTTTAAGGTGAACCTGCCTGGAGGCAGGACGAGTAGCTGTGGATTCAAATGTTTCGTTTCTGCGTCACTCCAGCATGATTGTGAGGAATTTTGGTGCCTGCCTTCCGAGAGTTTTCAGTCGAATCAAAGGCCACACACTAAGACTCACTGACCATTTTCTACTTGCTGAAGACCGCTAAGCCTCTTACAGACACGACCTCACTTACTCCTCACCCAGGAACCCTGAGGGAAGACCAATTACCCCATCTTCAAAGGAAACAGACTCAGGTTAACTATCTTCCTCAAAGTTACACTACTAGGCAAGCAGCAGAGCCAGGACTCGAACTCAGAGTTCTAACATCAAAGCCTGCTATCTTAACCACTATATTGTTTATCCAAACATAAACAAAAAACCCAAACACTTACCAATTATACAATTTTTAAAAATTACCATCTGGTACAAAAAAAGGAACCCCTTACCCAAATTGTTTGGTCCTCACACCCTGGCAGGCAGAAACCCAGGTGTCTGACAGGCTACCTGTCCATCAAACAGGTCAGTGGAGGGCACGGGCTCCCGAGGCTCAGCCCAGGGCCTCGCCTTCTCCAGCGGCCGACGTCCAGGCAGGCACTCAAAAAGCATAGTCCAAAGCACGTGAAAAGCCTGTTCAAATATCCTTCTCGAATCTTCAATTTCCATGAGATAGTCACAGAGGATGCAGGGATTCCAGCTTCCAAGAAGGCCCAACAGTAGGACGGACAGGGACAACAGAACTACTTTATGAAATAAAACAAATCTCAGAATGTGAGAATCTAATTTTCATATCTATTTTTCCTATGAGTGGGATCTCTTCAAAAGAACTGATTTTAAAGAACCTCAAAAGTTGACAACTAAGGGTTTTCATTTCTAAGTTGTATATTTCTATAATTTACTTAAAATAAGCATGCACTACTTTGGAAATCACACGTACAAAATGATTAAGAGTTTTGTAAAGAATAACTCCAATGGAGGCTGGGTGCGGTAGTCACGCCTGTACTCCCAGCACGTTGGGAGGCCGAGGCAGAAGGATCACCTGAGGCCAGGAGCTCAAGACCAGCCTGGGCAACATAGTGAGACCCTGTCTCAATAAAAATTTTAAAAAATTAGCCAGGTGTGGTGGTGCGCACCTGTAGTCCCAGCTACTAGGGAGGCTGAGGCGGGAGGATCACTTGGGCCCAGGAGTTGGAGGCTGTAGTGAGCTGTGATCGAGCCACGGCACTCTAGCCTGGGCAACAGAGTGAGACCCAACTCTAAAAATAAATAAATAAATAAAAATTTTAAGAAATAACAACTCCAACGGAGAACTCCTTATTACCCATTCTGAACCATAACAGACTGCAGAAAGGACAAAAAGTCCAATCTCATCCTTTCTTTGAATACCCTTAAAGCCACTGGCACTAATAATCAAATGGGTGGACATCCTGGATGGATGCACCGAAGCAGGTCTGACCACAGCCAAGTCCCAGGACCTTGGAATCTCCCCGCCAAAGCCCTATACAGCTTCCCACTTCCTGGCCAGCTCTACTCCCAGTGTGGCTCCAACAGGTGGCTGACAACTCCCTCAGGGCAACGTTTTTTCCCTTTACTGATGGGGACTGGAGAGAGAGATGGCATCCTTAAGGGCCAGCATTTAGAGGTCAAAGGCAAACCTGGAATTAATGAAAAGGGACATTACAGAGCACCACTTTCATACTTCCAGAGACTTGCTGCTAATGACCGACAGTGAGTATTATCATAAAGATATAGGAACTGGGCAGAGGCAAAAAGTTGATGGTGGTAGATTGTCTTATAATTCTTTGCAAGGCCAAAATGTAAAACATGATACAAACAAGCTACATTTAAATGTAAATAAGAGGTAACTAAGAAGTTAGACTAAATGGTCTTCTAGGGTATCAAAACTAACCATGGTGACAAGGGTTCCTGTGCGTAAGTCCTTTGCTGTGGGTCTAAGAGATGCTGAGGGGCCACTACAACATACACAGGACAATGACATCAGTGACAACAGTTCAAATGAACACAAATGTTAAAACCCACACATCCCAATAATAGCCTTTCAACATAATTATGCTGGGAAGCTGGAATTCTGGTGGTATGGCGGTCATACCACCAGTCTGAAATGATGTCTCAACAACTATGCCACTGTCTTACACAGAGAAATGACATGACCTGGCCCGATCATTCTTGTTTACAAAAACCACATCCAACATTAGAGGATAAAGAATCACGGGCACCAGGGAGAAAATGAAGAATGGCACCATCCTCAGCCTGCTGGCCCCGGGACAGAGCTCTCAACGGCACAGAGCCACCCATATGTTCAAGTTCAGGTCCAGCTGCCCACAGGCAACACTGGGGCTTTGCACAAGAGCTGAAAGTCCTTCTTCCAAACAGCTCTGCCCCATGGTTGTGTCTCTGGCCTCAGATGAGAAGTCAATCAGGACAAATCTACTTTTAAAAAGCCCCCTGAAGAGGCTTTCCAGATTTGAAAGCAATTTCCTCAGCATAAAACCACAGGATTCAAAAAAAAAAAAAAACAGGGCTCTTGAGTCCAAACTTTTATCTATTACACCTTGATTGAATGTGATGGACCAAATACAATCACATCAAATGAAGAGAAATAAGAACCACCACCCAGGCTTGTGACCATCCACACGGGCCCCTCAGTTTGCACGTGGCCCAGGAGAGGGCCGAGGCCAGCCTCCACATCCATCGTGCCTGAATCCTTCAGGTCAGCCTTCCTCCTTCCTTCTTGGTACATTTCTGTGGCCCCAGTTTCCCTATTTTTATCTTGATTCCAATAACCAGGTCCTTGAAGAACTTTTTGGGGAATCAGCTGTATTCTTTGTTTTTAATGGCATACCAACTTTTCCCTGCTGCATTAAATCCCTTTAGAAAACACACCAGACAGCAAGTATGAGTGACCATGCAGAAGACTAGGGCAAAATTCTAGCTTACGTAGCTTTAAAAGAGAAACTTAAAACTATCACACAAGTTACACAGAACACTATTGCTACATAAGAGCACCATTCACGGCCACAAAACCCCTTCAAAGTCTCTTGCTGTCAGGCTTGAGACAAAGCTTCCTGGTAGAAACGTTTCTCCTCTCATTAAAAACATCAGTATTAGTTTACTTTTCGATAGAGCTTAGGTTTTGGGTATAGTTTCCCTCTATGTCTTTCCTCAGCTTCTCTTGCTCCAATTTTCTCTGAAGCTCCAGGAAGTTTAAAATTGTAATCTGTTGTGACGTAAGGTATCGTCCCTTCGAGCCCATTCTGAAATGGAAACACAAAGAGAATGCATGGAAACACTCTACATAAAGCCTGGACGAGTTTACAGTGTTTTATTTCTCACACAGAAGACAGTACTAAAGTGAGAGTCAGAGTAAGGACCTCTCGCTCTTGTAAGGCATTTAATCCCTTCCCTCAAAGGCCCCCCGTAGAGCAACTCGCCCCTTAACAAATGTGCCTGTGCTTTTCTGTCCAGTTCAATTCCACAAACTCATCAAACAGCACGAGAGCAAGTGGGTGTGGTGTGTGCTTCTGTCTCAATAAGTGAAACAGGCAGGTGAGGACGGCAGTAACATCCACTGCCCCCGGGTCCCCTTGCAGCCGCTGTGGCTGTCACTGGGGGCCACACAGACACCCTTAGGCAGCAAGTCCCAGCCATGGGTGCATCTGAAAACTGTCCTCAGGAGGGGTGATCCTGGGGAGGCCACCCCTACTCTCTCCTCCTGTGGTGATGGCTCTGCCACAGGACTCTGGACCCCAGGTGACGGCAATTCATGATCTTGGGCCCTGGAAGCCACCCTGACACTCTGTCTTGCCTCACTGAGGATCTGTAAGGAAGCAAAGGTGTCCCAGATATCCTTGTTCCCGAGACTGTCACCCAACATCAGCTCCTCACTTCCTGTGGACCTGGCCCGGCTCCCTCCAGGGCTGTGCCTGGGGTCAGGCTCACCTGGTTCTTGAAGACACACTGCGGAACAGAAATAGCTCCAACAAGCAGACAATTCACAGTTCTTAGCTCTTCAGGGGGCACAGGGGTGAGGATGTGGTACAGTTGCTTCTCCATATCAATGCCTCTACAGATGCCTATGAGACAACACAAAGATCACCCTTTCCAGAAGACAATAAGCTTCCCCCCCCACAGAAACTGCAGAATGGCTTTGAAAGTAAGTTTCAATTTCAACTGTTTTGTTTTAAAAATAAAAAAAACTACAAGAGATGGAGTACTTGAAAATTCAAAGACTTTTTGTACCTTCCCTTTGTTCAGCTGTGAGGAACCAAAGTGGGCTACATGTGCGAGTCCTAGGTTGTTTTAACTAAGGCGAGCACAGGCCAAAGAGAAACACAAAGATGATGCAATCTCTCCCCATCACCATTCCTTCTTATGGTCTGTCCTAAATGACAGTTTCTGTGGAAATGCTTTTGAGAAGTACAGTGCTGCACAAATCTGAAATGTGCTTTAATTATTTAAGAATTTTGTTAATTGGGGGTTACTCGGTTCCAACACCCTTCCAAAACTATACACTGTCATTTATTGACCTCGGGAAGCCAGGGTCAGTGAAGGAGGCAGGGACCCAATCCTTCCAGGTGCTTTGAGCCCTGGTCCAGATCCGGACCTGAGCGATGGGAAGTGCCAGCCTATGGCACAAATTGTGTCTGTGTTCAGGTCACACCTGACTGTGGGCGGTGGAAGTGGAGTATCCAATCAAGAAGCTTTTTCAGTAGCCCAGTGCAGAAATGCTGGTGGCTGACTAGCATGGTGACAGAAGGTGAACAAACCTGATGTATTTTGAGAACAGAAGCCACCATTCCTGCTCATGGGCTGAAAGTGGCAAATGAAGGCCAGGGGATGCCAAGGAGGAGCTGGGGTCTGACCTGAGCTCCAGAGTCCATCTCCTAAGGGACTCTGCACAGACCTGGGGAAAGGGGAAGATGGTGGGGTGGGAGGAGACAGCCTCAGTTTGGGATTTATGTTTTAGATGCCAGTGAGACCGCCAAGTGTAGAGGTCCCCTGGCAATGTGGGTTTGGAAGGCAGATGCACAGCTGTGCTGGAGGGATTCTGTGGGGAGACCAGCTCAAAGACAACAGATTTAAAGCCCAGCAGTGGATGCGACAGCCTAGGGGAAAGGTGTCGAGTGAGAAGAAGAGGGCCAGGATTGGCCTTTAGGAATCCTAGATTTACAGGAGCTGGCAGGAGGCAGAGAAAGGGCTGCTTCCTTCCTGGCCTCCAACCCCTGAGGCCCGCCATACAGAAGAGTGAGGAGCTCTCTGACCTCTCCGGCTGAGAGATAGCTACAAGGTCAAGACCAGTCATCCACGGGGGAACCATTTTCAGTAGGTTTATGGACACATTTTCTTCTCAGACTCACCAAACCCCAAACAATCACAGATTGGGGTCTGGGCAAGCAAGATGGGCCCGTTCGTGTATCCTCTGACGTCATCCAGGATCTTGCAAAGACCAACCCAGCTGGCATTCACAGCATACAGTATGTGGGTAGGGGCGACATCAGAGTGGGTAATCCGGAGCGCAACTGCATTGAAGGGGACCTGGAAAATAAATCAGCATCTCCCTCTATTAATTTCTACTTTGAAAGATTACTTTTAAGTTTTACAAGTTGATTATCCAGCTATCTAAAGCTAGGGATGCCAAACCATCTACCAAAAGTATCTATAAAGAATAAAAACACTAACCACTGTTTGATTATGGTTGCATTTCTTTAATACAGGGACCCTAAGAAACGTATACAAATTTTTTTGTTGTTGTTGTTTTTTTTGAGACAAGGTCTTGCTCTGTCACCCAGGCTGGAGTACACTGGCGCCATCATAGCTCACTGCGGCCTTGAACTCCTGGGCTCAAAGCCATCCTCCTGCCTCAGCCTCCTGAGTAGCTGGGACTACAGACGCACACCACCACACCTAGCTAATTTTAAAATTTTTTGTAGAGATGAGGTCTCACTATGATGCCCAGGCTGGTCTTGAACTCCTGGCTTCAAGTGATTCAGAGTGCTGGGATTACAGGCGTGAACCACCTCACCCAGCCCACAAATTTCTTGTATATCAGCAACACGTGCTATAATTCTAAATCAAATGCCTGGAACCTTCCTGTCTGAAGAGATGCACTGGTACTCAGAGGCATCACAGGGAGACCCCATCTTTTTAAAAAAAAAAAAAAAAGGTTGGAGAGGCCCTAAATGCAGCAAAGCAGAGGGAGAGCTGGGCACAGTGGTGCACGCCTTTAGTCCCAGTTACTCAGGGTTATCACTTAAGGCCAGGTGTTGGAGGCTGTAGTACACCATGATTGCTCCTGTGAATAGCCACTACACTCCAGCCATAGCTAAAAAATAAAAATTTTTTAAAAAATTAAATAAAATTAAGTAGAGGGAGATTTCCAGCTGAGTTCCTATGAAATCCCATTCACTGAGAGTTTCCTGATGTAAGAAAGTAAAAACCAATTCATTGAGAAAAGGCCTCCATTCATTTCCTAATGTAATGTAGTGAATCAAAAATGGATCAGAATTCCTGGAACACAGGATAAATTACTAGCTTTTAACTTTTTGGGTAGTTCCAAATTTTCAAAGTAGAAAAGTATTTTGTTATACATATTAATTTAGACGTCAAAAATAAATATGAAACAACAAAAGGCAGATTAAATTACTCACAGATAAATTTTAAGTTCTTACAGAGCATCTTCCAGCAAATAAATGACCCCATAAACCAAAATCCCACTTAAACAAACTGCCTTAGACTCTCCAGTGGGGATGACCTGGAAGCCTGGAGCCCATCTCACCACTGGGTCTGGGAGACACTGCCTTGCCATCCAGGTCCACTGCTTCTGCCAGAGCAACCTGAGGCAAGGGCCTCCACCTGACTGTGCCCAGTTTTCAAAGCTGTAAATGAGCAATGTCATAGCATCTCCCTCACAGGTTACTAAGCCCTTCCATGTAAAGTGCTTGGCAGAGTGCCTGGCCCAGGGCGAGTGCTCAAAACTAGACAGGCTGTACAGAGTCAGGCTGCCTGGGCTCGAGTTCCAGCCCCAGCTTTTACAATGCCATTCTGGGCAAGCTGACTCTGAGTTTCTGGCCTTGGTTTTATTATATCATCTGTAAAATGGGGATAATAACAGGACCACTGTGAGTAAAGGAGTTAACACAGGCTTAGAACAGAGTACCCCACAGAGTAAGCATTTAAGAAATGCTGTCACTATTTTTCTTCTTTCATCACCCTGAATCCTAAAGAACTCCTAGTAGCCTGGATTCTAAGTTGCAAATGCTCTGGTGTTGGAATCTACTTTTTTTTTTTGGAGACAGGGTCTCGCTCTGTCACCTGGGGTAGAGTATAGTGGCGTGATCATAGCTCACTGCAGCCTCAAACTCCTGGGCTCAAGTGATCCTCCTGCCTCAGCCTCCCGAGTAGCTGGGACTACAGGCATGTACCACCATGCCCAACTAATTTTTCTATTTTTTGTAGAGATGGGGTCTCACTGTTGCCCAGGCTGGTCTCGAACTCTTGGGCTCAAGCAATCCTCCCGCCTCGGCCTCCCAAAGTGCTGGGATTCCAGGCGTGAGCCACTGCGCCTGACCTAGAATCTATTTTTGAAATAGTAATACTAAACACTTTAATAATGCTCTCTGGATGCCAGGTGGCGCTGTGAACACTCCCTGAATCCATATAATCATTCTACTGAGTTCTGGTGCTAGCCTTCATTCTAAAGTAAGGAACCAGGTCACATATAGCTGGTAAAAAGAAGTGCTGGAGCAGCCACTGGGATTAGGTGGAACATTTGTACCTAGCACAGAGCTGCACTCAAGAGCATGGACACTGAAGCTGGACTGTCTGGGTCTGAGTCCTAGCTTGGCCACTTGTGTGGGATCCCTTAGTCTCTCTGTAAAATGGGGATAATTATATAACCTTCGTCACAGGATTGTTCTGAGGATTAAATGAGCAATGAGTTATAAAGTGGTTAGAAGAGTGCCCAGCACATAGAAAGCCATAGAAGTGTGCGTCAAGTAAACAAAATAAAGAAAATTTCTCCCACAAATTCAGATTACCTGATAGGGTGTCAGACCATGTAAAGGACTAAGTGGCTTTGGCACCGGGGGCTGCAGCTGGCCAAGGTAACCTAACACTGCCAGATCTCGAAGAATTTTGTTATGTAATTCTCTGCAAAGTAAATCACAACGCGATAAGTAGAGATTTAACCCGCCATGACCACCTCCCACTCAGAAAACGGAGTACATCTGTCATTATGTAAATTATATTTACAGAGTGCTGGGCTTTGCTTTAAGACACTCCCACCTTAGCATATGTGGGCCCTGCCTTGACAGACCCCGGACTAGAAAAACAGGGAATATAAATACTCTCCTTTAAGTCAGAGCTCTTGGCAACCAGAGCTGGAGTATACTTCTGAATATTTCCATTGGGAAAATAACAGTTCAGAAAACAACTGATTCCTCTTCGTAAATGTATAGATGTAACAGACTTGAAAAATTTTAGAGGACTTAGTCCTTTTAAGGAATTGACAACAGAATGCCTTGTTCAATGGAAGGAAAGCCAAATGATGGTTTCTTTACCTATTTCTTGGAGTTATTCTGAATGCAAACTCTGAATGAATACACATTAGTTTATGTCCAGTAAACACAACTGGACTCTCTTTTTCTTCATCAGCAAATTCCAAATTCTCTGCAAATTCTGCAAGTTTGAAGCCTTGATTTCTTATCTTGGACTTGCTTTTTGTGTACAAGCCATCCTTGTCATCAACATAGCCCGGGGTGAGAGCTGGCATGTATTTACTGTGGGTAGAACTGAACTGAACGACGTGGCTGGGAGACAGCAGTCGGATCAGATCAATGAGAAGCAAAAGCCCTTCGTCTGTGAGGAAGGAGACGACATTAGCACAGTTGATGCACTAAAGAACAATGACACATTCCTACAAGAAACGAGCACAGTTATTCTAAGACAAAGAATCAACAAGAAGACTGTCTTAAAAACTGGGCTTCAACATGAATCCCTCGGAGCCAACAGCGTGCTCACACTGCCCATCCTTCCCCTGCAGAGGTGTGCACGCAGGCTTACCTGACACCCAGCCCATTGTGTTGATGATGAGAGGAGACTCTCTCCTGTAAGAGCTGAACACATATTTTATTATCTCAATATAATTCTCATAGTCGTTTTTACAAGAAATTTTCCCATAATATACCATCTTCTGCGGTGTCTTCTGGTGGGTGAAAGGTGGTCCTAAGAAGATAAAGGCAAGAGTAATCCATTTCTGACTACTGAAGATAGTGAGGTTTTGTTTCAGCCATCATCACTGACAAAGGTCCTTAGGCAACCTGAGACTATCCTACCAATAGGATTAGCTGTACTTGCATTTTTAGAAACCTAAGCTTTCAACTTCACACAGTAACAGGCTCGCTTTGACACACACAGCTAACCCCAATTATGTCCTAACGGGCATTCATTCAACAAACACTTACTGAGCACCTACAACTTGTTGGGCTTGTCCCAAATACTTGGGATATATTTGTGAACAAAATAGACAAAAACCCCCACCCTAGCAGGGCTCACATCCCAATGAAAGGACGATTTATAGCCACAGCACCACTTACTCGAATACAGCACTGACTCTGTTCTAAGTATTTCACATATAGTCTCTAATTTTCATTAAATAAACTCTATGAGGTAAGTAGTATTATCCCCATTTTTATAGATGAGGAAATTGAGAAAGAGATTAACTTGAACAAGGTGAGATAGTAAATGTCAAGCCTAGCCTGAACAAAGGTGGCCTGGCTCCAGAGTCTACACTCCTTATCACCACAGTGGTCTGTCCATCCCAAGCCACTTCCTGTCTCCTCTGGTTGGGGACAGGGAGTCAAGCAGTTCCATAAAACAGGGCCAACACCATTAGCAGGCCAGTGACCAGGACTGTGTGCCAACAGGGTCAGCAGGGCATGGGCCCTGCTCAGTGTGGTTCGTGCCAGGCCACCTGGGACAGAGATTCAACCATCAGCATGGCCACTGTCACTAGAGCTGGGAATTCAGCCGGCAAGGCTCTCCTCAAAGTTGGGGCCAATAAGGCCAGGGATTGGGGTGGGGGGGCGGATCAGCTGAGGGACTGGCCTGGCCTAGCCTGTGCAGTTGGGAGATTGAATAGAGGGACTGAGCTAATACGTAAACATATTGCCAATAATCACAGCCAGGCTTCTTACCACCAGAGAAGGAACTTCCAAGTACAGAAGAGGGGTAAGGCTAACCAGAATGAACCCTGGGGGGTTAGGCTGGAATCAGAATGATAGTTATAAACTCATGGCTTTTATAAAAATAAGTAGCTAGAAAAGATGTGCACATACACATATGCATACATACACATGGTGTATATGGGTTGAAACATACATATATATTCTAGCTTTGTCCACTGAGAGGATCTACAATGACACACCAGAGGCAATGAGCAAATCTAGTACCGAGACTCTGGTTTTCAACTATCACTCTCTATTAAAAAGAACTAGGGCTTTTTGGAGAAATAACTCATTCCAAGGTTAAGGAAAGTAAAAGATTATCCTGGAACACCTTGTTTTGCCTGATAGTGCTCAAAAAAGGATGAGGCTAAGGGTCAGCCAGGGACAGCAGAGCTGTGGAGCCTAGGCTAGGGAGGCAGCCAGCACTGAGAAGGTGGAAGGGCTCAGGAGCAGGTGGGTCTAGGGAGCCAGCAGACTGAGAGGCTGGTTATACACAGGGATACTGGGCAAATAAGTTAGTGTATTAATAACAACATTGGCTGGGTTCGGTGGTTCGCTACTGTAGTGCCAGCACTTTGGGAGTTCGAGGCAGGAGGATCGCCTGAGGCCAGGAATTCAAGACCAGCCTGAGCTACACAATGAGATACCATCTCTACAAAAAACAAAAAGTTAGCCAGGCATAGTGATACACGCCTGCAGTCCTAGCTACTCGGGAGGCTGAGGCAGGAGGATCACTTCAGCCCAGGAGCTTGAGGTTGCAGTGAGCTGTGATGACACCAACTACACTCTAATCCAGGCAATAGAGCAAGACCCTGTCTCCCCCCCCCAAAAAATTAAATTAATAAAAAAAAAGTATGGTACCAGCAGAAGAATAGACATGTAGATCAATCGAATAGAATATAGAGCCCAAAAATAACCCTTCACACATATGGTCATCAAATGATTTTCCAGAAGGGTGCCAATATCATTAGACAGCAAAAAGGACAGACAGTCTTTTCAACAAACGATGCTGGGAAAACTGGATATCCACATGCAAAACAATGAAGTTGGACCCGTTCCTTATACCATATTCAAAAGTTAATTCAAAATAGATCAAAAACCTAAACTTAAGAGTTAAAACTATAAAGCTCTTAGAAGAAAATATTAGAAAAAAACTTCATGACACTGGATTTGGCAATGATTTCATGGATATGACACCAAAAGCACAGGCAACAAATGAAAAAATAGATAAACTGAACTCCATCAAAATAAAGAACTTCCGTGCATCAAAGAATACTATCAAGAAAGCAAAAAGATAACTTACAGAATGGGAGAAAATAATTGTAGATTGTTTAGCTGATAAGGGATTAATATCCAGAATATACAAAGAACTCCTAGACTCAACAAACCCAATTCATAAACGAGCAATACTCAAGGACTTGAATAGGATATTTCTCCAAAGAAGATACACAAATAGCCAATAGCACAAGCTCAACATCATTAGCCATTACAGGAATGTAAATCAAAACTAAATATTACTTCACACCTACTAGGACAGCTATAATCAAAATAAAAGCATCGGCGAGGACATGGAGGAATTAGAACCCTCATGCATTGCTGCTGGGAATGTAAACAGTGCAGCCACTGTAAAAAACAGTTTGGCAGTTTCTCAAAAAGTTAAACACGGAACTACCATATGACCCAGCAATTCCGCTCCTCAGTGTGTATGTGAAAGCAAGATCTGGAGGAGGTATTTGTGTACCCATGTTCATGGCACCATTATTCACTGCAGCCAAAACGTGGAAACAACCCATGTGTCCATCAACAGTTGAATGGATAATCAAAATGTAACATATACATACAATGGAATAATATTTTGCCATAAAAAGGAATTTTGACATATGCTACAACATGAATGGACCTTAAAAACATTATGCTGAGTGAAATAAGCCAGACAAACAAGGACAAGTATTGTATAATTCCACTTACACGGCAATAGGCAAATTCATAGGGACAGAAAGTAGAACAGAGGTCACTAGGGGGTAGGGAAAGGGGACAAAGGGAAGTTACTGTTTAATGAGTACATTTTATCTTGGAATGACAAAAAAGTTATGGA
This sequence comes from Daubentonia madagascariensis, assembly GCA_023783475.1. NCBI lineage: Eukaryota > Metazoa > Chordata > Mammalia > Primates > Daubentoniidae > Daubentonia > Daubentonia madagascariensis. The sequence goes on along the minus strand of JAKFHU010001557.1, from coordinate 8,440,472 downwards.
TACAGATAGTGGTGAGGGTTACACAACATTGTGAATATATTTAATGCCACTGAATTGTACACATATGAATGATTAAAATGATAAATAACATGTTATGTAAATTTTGTCATTAAGAAAAAGCAATGTGGAATTCTGGGTTGCATTCTGAACCGGAAACAGGACACTAGGATAAGTGGTGAATTTTGAGTAAAATCTGTCCTGTAGATTGGGCTGGGCGCGGTGGCTCACACCTATAATTCTGGCACTCTGGGAGGCCGAGGCGGGAGGATCGTTTGAGCTCAAGAGTTGGAGACCAGCCTGAGCAAGAGCGATACCCCATCTCTACAAAAAATAGAAAAATTAGCTGCCTGTGGTGGCAGGTGCCCGTAGTCCCAGCGACTGAGGAGACTAAGGCAGTACTGCTTGAGCCCAGGCATTTGAGGTTGCAGTGAGCTATAATGATGCCACTGCACTCTAGCCCTGGGTGAGAGAGAGACTCTGTCTCAAAAAAGAAAAAAATCTGTAGATTGGTTACACAGTATCGATTCAGTGTTAATTTCTTGGTTTAGATAGCTATACATAAGATGTTAATAGCAGGGGAGGGTGTGTTTCTAATTTACATAAAACAAAATGAACAGCGATTCCATTTCTTAAAAAGTACCATAGTTTGTTTTTTTGGAGGCTAGAGCAGTAGTTACAGAAGTAACATGAGTTTGGTAGGAGCATGTTCACTTTTAATATTTTATATTCTTTTGAGTTTTTTGTAAGCATCATTACTTTTGAATTTTATAAAAAGAAGACATTTGAGAAATATATAATACATACCCAGAATTGGTTCTGTAATATTAAGTAAAGAAATGCAACCAGGAGGAGTAAATTCTGTCTGTCCCAGATCACATTCCAAATAGTCAACGCAGGAAACACTGCAAATTTTTAAAAAAGAAAATCATAACCAGCTTTACTCTGTAGAAAGGATAAATAAGATGGTGAAGATTTCACGCAATACACAGGTATAATGCACTGAGTGCAGTTTAAGTGGAAGGTTCCAAAGATGACAATCAACGTTAAAAAAAAAAAAAGTCAAGAAAAAATGGTGCAACTGTGGTCATCTTCCATTCGTAAAACGGATACAACTTGGTCTTTCCAAACATTTTTATCTTTAAAACACAACAGAACTTATCCCTACTCTGAATCTCTGGATACAGAAACATCACCTGGACAAATACACATTCTGAAACCAAGTGTCTCTTCTTGCAAGCTGCCCACAGGCGAGGAGCCACTCTGCCCTAGTGCATCCTCACCAGGCCCCAAAGCAGGCAGGCGAAGAACAGCAGTTCTGAGCCCAGCAGCTTTACGCATAGCCAACCAGGTTACACGCAGAGTGGCTTATAGTCTCCATCTAGAAGCACAGACGCATTCCCACCAAGTTTCTTAAATCAAAAATCATACTTCATGCCAAAAAAACCTAGCAATACGTCAAAACCATAATAAATGTACTCTTACCTATTTAACAACTGGTTAATCAGGTATCTATTAAATGTTGACTTTCCAACGTCCTGAGATCCACAAACTAGAATGACAGGGCAGCCATCTACTTCTTCTGGAGGTGAAACAAACATTGACCCCAAGAATTAGTCACCTTCTGTAGGATTCTATTATGAGTAGTAATCCTCTGAGATTTTGGTGGATAAACACTCAAATCTATCAATATGTCTTACTTACCACAAGAAACATTGACTAACTCTTCCAGCGTTGAAAGGGCACTCACAGATAAGTGAAGACCTTTTTTCTTTTTCTCTCTTTTGATGCCAACAGACCTCAAGGCCAAATATTCAGAATTAATCTGGAAAGTTGGACTCTGAAATTAACATGTTTAAACTTTAAGAAAAGGTGAAAAAAATGCACATTTTCTTCTTTAGTTCTAAATTAACTAAGTCTCATAGAGTTGTGAGCTACAAAAGATAAATCTGATCCCTTACTCTCTCTCCCCCCTCCAAAACCCAACCCATCAGCAAGTCTCGTCAACTCTATTCCTGAAATTGCCCATGTCTGTTTTCATAGTTTATGCTTACTCCCAAACTGCTGTCACCTCTGCGAGAAACTCCAGAGAAAAAGAAAATGCATGGTAATGCAGGATGACCATAAGAAAAATTCAAGAGAAGGCCCACAGCTACAGGACAGGTTGGTGATCCGGAATAAAGTCTAGGCAATCTCCAAAAATATAAAGGAGAAAGACAAAGAACATTTGCAAACAGAGTTCAAAGGATGTAGAAGACAGGTCTGTGAAGTCCAAGGGCAGAAGTACCAGGAAACCACGGAGAAAGCAAGCCACAGAATGGAAGAGCAGCCCCAGGTGAGGCTCAGATGGAAGAAGCTGACCGTGCTGAAGAGGATGAAGGAAGGGCCCACCACGCACACATCCCCGTGCAATTCATCAACACTGAGAGTAAAGACACCATAAAAGGAATGAGAAGCAGCCCAGTGTGAGACCTCTTGTCAGCAACGCTGGATTCTAGAAAACAATGGAGCAAGGCCTACAAAGTTTTGAGGAAAAATTCTTTTAAACCTACAGTTAGTTCTACGCTCTGCTCAACTATCAATCACTGAGGGCAAAATTCAAACATTTTATAAAATGAGATAATCAAAAGTTTACTATCTGCTTTACATGGAAAAATAACTCCAGAATGTACTGACCCACCAGGGGGCGGGGCGGGGCGGGGCGGGGCGGGAAGCTATCCAGGAAAGACCGTTAGGAATATAAACAGCAGTAAGTGGTTGGGGAAGCCCTAGGAAAACAAATAAAAGCTGAAAATGACGACAGAACACGTCTGCCCCGCGGCCTTTGGAACACTCACTTTCACGCAGCAAAGACTTGGTGACGCGCGAGCCCATTGCCTCCTCGGGGCCTGGTCAGCACGTTAAAATGTGATCACAGCAATCGACTCTCATTTCATAGCTCTCCTCTCACCTCAAACCCCAACACCCACCCACCGTCTCACGCAGTGAGGGCCCTGACTCCCTCCCAGAGAACTGCCTGCCTCCGGCCCTCCTCTCTGGCGACTGTGAATGACCTGCCACATTGCTCCTAACCCACACAACAGAAGCAGATCCTCCCCTCATGGCCGACTCACCGACAGCTCTGGCTGTCCTCTCCCCTCTCTGCTGCACCCCCAGTTCTCCCTGTCCTCTGGAGCGCTGCCACCTGCTGTGTTCAAGCATGTTGTTTTTTCCACCCTTCATAACAAAATATAAAACTCTCTTGATCACACCTACTCTCCAACTACTGCTTCATTTCTTTCCCTCCCTTTACAGCTAAACTCTACAAAAGCAAAATCCTTTACTACCAAAGTCCTTGAGTCCCCCTCTCCCCAGACCCTGCGTCTGTAGCCAACGTTCCTTTCTTGGGACTCAACTGACCATGAGCAGAATTTACCACAGCTGTTTACCTAAGTATCCTTTAAAGACTTCCTGGCTGGGCACAGTGGCTCACACCTATAATCCCAACACTTTGGGAAGTGGAGGTGGGAGGATGGCTTGAGCCCAGGAGACCAGCCTGGTCAACATAGCAAGACCCCATCTCTACAAAAATTTTTTTAAAAAAATTAGCTAGGGGTGGTGGTGCACACCTGTACTGTAGTCCCAGCTACTCAGGAGGCTGAAGCAGGAGGATCACTTGAGCCCAGGAGTTCAAGGCTGCAGTGAGCTATGATGGCTGCATTCCAGCCTGGACAAAAGAGCCAGACCCTGTCAGAAAGAGGGGTGGGGGAAGGAGGAAGGGGGAAGGGGGAAGGAAGGGGGAAGGGGAACCTTCTGACCTCCAGGACATCACACACCTGGTTCTCCTCTAACACCAATGACTACTTCTCAAACTCCTTCGCTGCTCCCTCACCTTTGTCTAGACCTCCTCTTGGAGTGTCCCAGGGTTCAGACCTTGAACCGTCTTGTTTTTATCTATTATCAACTGCCTCAGCATTATTATCCCATCCGTGACCTTGGGTGTCCTCTCTACTAAATGCTCCCATATTTACATCTCCAACCTCTTCTCCAGACTCACATATTAAACTGCCCACTTGACGTCTCCAACTGGATATCTAACAGGCACCTCAAAGCTAACATATTTAAACCTGTTCCTCCTGCAGTGCCCCCATCTCAGGCAATGGCAACTCCATGCACCTAAGTGGCTCGGCCAGAAATCCTGGCGTTATTCCTTGATTCTTCCTCACACCTCATATATCCAGTTTGTCTGCTAATCCTGTAGGTTAGACTCAACCTTCTGGCTCATGGGAGACAGAGACAGTAATAGAGCCTGACTTTAGAAAGTGAATAACATGGCCGGAAAAAATTTAGAGGTAAGGAAAGAAAAAGAAGGAAGAAAGTGCAAGCACATTTAAAGTATTCATTCATAGTTTAGAGAAAATTCATACTGTCTCATGTTAATAAATCAAGATGACAAAGAAAACCATTAAAAACCCAAAAGGCATTTAACCAACAATATGAAATGATGGCTTCTAATGGGGAATGAAACTGAGAAGAGGGAGGAGAAACATTTTTCATGACATACCTTTCTATACTATTTACCGCACACATGTATTACATTCTGTAGGATCTACAGCACTAACAGGACAGACAGACTAATCTTCCAAAAGAGCATCCTACACAATAATTTGATATGATTGTTTTGGTGCAAGTAATTAGCAAAACTCTGAACGAAAACTGGTCCTACCTCTTGCATAAAAATGTAGGATAAACCTGGATAGCTGGTTATGAACTTTACAGTGGAGGTTTTCAGATGTTCTAGCAACACAATGGAACACAGAGGAGAAAAATTCTGCATCGACCAACATCTGTCATCTGTAAAGAGAAAAATAAACCACCTTATAAGTAGTAACTCCACTAAATTCTATGCGCTTTAGGACTATCATCTCCTTGGCTAGACTGTAAATTTTTTGAGAGTAGGAATTATGTTTGAGAGCCTTTTTCAGGGGGCCATACTGCATAATAGGAACACACCCCGCTGGGTTTGCCATATACTAACTTAGTGGCCTTAGACAATTATGTCTGTAAAATGGTGAAAACAATAGTATTTTCATCTCAAGACCCTTCTGAGGATTTAAAGTGCTTAGTGTAATGTCTAGACCATAACAAGCACCTAAATAATTTTAGCCTTACTATAGTGGGCCCTCAATAAATCACTCCGTTCTCTTCATTACCTAGGTTAAGATGAGATTTGAGCAAAGTCCGGGCTTCCCTTTTGATCTCCTTCTTGCTTTTCTCAGGCATCGAGTAACGAACTGCATTGATAGTCAGGTGAGAATGGGTATAGGTAGAGAAGACATCTTGGGCAGGCTGGCCTTGGCTGATGTTAAAACCAAACACCTGCACCTGGCCATAGAGGCAAGTCACACGGCAGATCCCACTAAAAGTAAAACCCTAGCAGGAAAAGAAGAAAAAAAAGGAAGAAATAACATTATAGATCCTGTTACTAATGACTGAAAAATTCTAAAATCTTAACTCACTATTCACTTATCAAAAGGCAGCTGATTTCTAAGTAACAGATTACATTGTACTACTAGGTGACTATCACATACTTCATATTTTTAACCGAAGATCATACCCCATGGCAGCTACAGAGAGAGCCTAGGGAACACTAACACATGAAGAACAAGTGGGTCCCATGAACTCAGCTCTGTCTCCTCATGGTTCAGACAATCACCCCATCCTTACAATGGCCCATTGCTTGCGAAATATCTCCCCTTCCTAGGTTTTCACTTCCGTCCAAGCATTAGAGGGGGAATCTCCTCCACCAGCGCCTATGTGAATAATAAGGGTCCTGAATTAGGCTGCCTGAGTCTGACTCCTAGTTCTGCCTCTACTGTATAACTTCTGGCAAGTTACCTAACCTCAGCGTCCTCCTCTGTAAACACTAAGAAAGCTGGGAGTATTAAATGGTTTCATACACCTAAAACACTTAGAACCCTACAGCCTGCCATTTCTAAGCTCCCAGCAATTGCAACCTGTCAGTATTTTCACTGTTAAAGACCCTTTCAGCTCTGAAGGCCTAACGACCCAGTGGCAGGGGGCCTGCTACCTTTCTGCCCAGGGGGAACCTAGTTACCACCGCAACGACGGACGGACTTGAGTCTGACTTGCAGTCAGAGAACAGGTGCAGAGGGACCACGGTCCCCTCCCACACTGTAACCCCAGGGGGCTGCGTCTCCACCCCGCTCTGCCCGCCAGGGGCTCCCGCTGGCGCGACCCACCTGCTGGACCGGCAGCAGCAGCAACGCGCGGCCCGGGCCCACCGGCCGCACGGGCGGGATGGGGAGAAGCGCAGAGCAAGGCCGGGAGGGGGCTGCGGCCGGGGTCGGGGTCGCGCTGGGGGCCGGGTCAGAGGCCGCGGTCTTGGGCCTCCGGGCTGCCGCCGTGCGCGACACCTGGCAGGCGCCCTCCCTCCAGTCCGCGCCAGCTGCCTGGGCCTGCAGTAGCCGCCGCCGCAGGCGCCGCCGGCCGCACCAGCGCAGGGTCCTGAGCCGGCGGCGCGGCCTGCGGCTGAGGACGAGCTGGGGCCGGGCCTTGCGGGCCCGTAGCCACGTGGAGCGACACGGACCCCGCTTGAGCAGCAGCACCGAGTCCGCCATGTTGGGCCCCCCCGCGCCGGCCGCCCAAGAGTCTCGCGAGATCCCGTCGTCCGTCCCACACTGGGCCGAGCCGCTGGAAGGAGCGGTCTCGGGGCCGCTGGTGCCCTCTGCCGGCGGCTTCCGGCAGCGCGCTAGGAGGCCCCAGCCAGTCTGGGGCTGGGCCCTGCTCTCCCATCGAGGGCCCCATTTACATTATGCAAACCCCACCTCGAATAGCCTGGGAGAGAAAGCCAGGCACCCGGGGTCAACCACAGGGCCGCCTCTCCGGAAATCCACCTGGGATTTTTTTTTCCCTGCAGAAAAAGCCCCAGGGTTGGCATTTTAAACAAAACCGGTCTATTTGCATACCTTCCGTTTGCATGCATTTGTCTTTGGGCTGAAGGGAGCAACCCTGGGTAACAAGGTGAAACTATGGTGATTCGCTCAGAATTTCAGTGTCAGAAAACTGAGGACTGGGGGGTAGCGATGGGGTGGCAACTCAAAGCCATGTCACGTTCGGTAAACTGAAGCCCAGGTGAAAAGTTCTAAAACCCACAGCTCCCTGACAGCGACTCTACATTGGCTCCCTCAAGGGCCAAGGGAAGTCGTGTCCCAGCCTCCTCTCTCCCCCCAAAATGGCAGGGCCCCCTTTCTGAGCGAGGTGAAGCCACAGGCACCAGACCAAGGATGGAACCCACAACCGTCCAGATGAAGGGTCACTGGGTGCCACCTGGTTTGCATCTGTGCCTTTGCCCTGCCCAGTTCCTGAGTGGGACCACAGGCCCGGAAGCAAACAGCCGGTCCAGGGGCATGAAGTTGTGAAGCATCTGGGCAGCTGCCTTCTATTCTATTTAAGCAACCGCCTCCTTAGAGGACGCGGCTGGGCCATGCTGGACACAGGGCCGTCTGGCCAGCATGTTGCTCCAAACAGCTCATCTGCTCGGCCTGCAGCTTTCCATTTCCTGCTGCTGGGCTTACAGCTGCCACAGCACAGCATCCTCTCCGGACTTCAGCCTCTCTGGGGATTACCTCCTTGCAGGCCTGTTCCCTCTCCATGCTGAATGTCTGCAGGTGAGACATAGACCAGAGGTGACCCTCTGTGACAGGTGAGTGAGGGGTCAGCAGAACCATCACTTAGTGGGACCTATGGCTACAGAGCCCCTCTGCCGGCCCTCCTTAGCAGGACCCAGCATTTGTGCCTCTCTCCTTGCCACCTGAACTGCCCCCAGTCAATCCACCTTCAAGTGCCGGCTAGGCCTTCCCAGACACTTCGCCAGTTTTCACTTTGCGGTACATTGTTATGTCTTTGCTGTTAGAATGTGTTGTCTCGTTGTTCCGTTCAAGTCTGTTCCTGGCTTTGTACAATAACTGGATGGCAAGGATTAAGCAAGGGTGGTCATTCCCATCCTCCATCTCCTCCCACTCCTACCCAAGTTCAAAGCTCCTTAGTCTCCCAGATGGCAGGTGGGAAGGGGAGACACATGACACACACCAGTAGATGCTTCAGGAGTTTAGCAAACATAAATTAGGATGGTGCCTTCATGACATCAACAATCTAGGTAGAGTGAAACTACTGCTTTTCTTTTTTTTTTAATTTAAATTTTTTGGGGGGCGGGGGACAGGGTCTTGCTCTGTCTCCCAGGCTGGAGTGCAGTGGTGCAATCATAGCTCACTGCAGCCTAGAACTCCTGGGCTCAAGTGATCCTCCTACCTCAGTGTCTTGAGTAGCTGGGACTACAGGCACATGCCACTATGGCCAGCTAACTTTTTTTTTTTTTTTTGAGACAGGGTGTCACTGAGACAGGTTGAGACAGGTTTTTTTGAGACAGGTTGCTCAGGCTGATCTTGAACTCCTGGCCTCAAGTGGTCCTCCTGCCTTGGCCTCCCAGAGTACTAGGATTACAGGCGTGAGCCACCATGTCCAGCCTTATGTGTCATCTTGTCTAGGCTATGGTGCCCAGGGTTATTTGGTCAAACATTAGTCTAGATGTTGCCATGAAAGTTTTTTTTTAGATGTGATTAACCTTTAAATCAATAGACAGATTAACCAGATGCCCCTCCATAACATGGTGGGCTTCATCCAATCAGCTGAAAACCTTAAGAGAAAAGCTTGAGGTCCCTGGAAAAGGAGGAAATTCTGCCTCAGGGCGACCCTCGGCCTTAAGCCCATAACGTCAACTCTTGTCGGAATGTCCACCCTGCTGGCCTGCCCTGTAAATTTTGGACTTGCTATCCTCCATAATTATGTGAGCCAATTCCTTAAAATAAACCTCTGTCTGTATGTACAGCCCATTGATTCTGTTTCTCTGCAGAACCCTGACTAATACAGCAGGTTTCTGTGCTTCAGGACTTTGTGAGCCTTTTGATGCTAAGATGTTTATCCAAGGGCAGGGGGTATGTGGCATTTCTCCAGCTTGTTCCCACCTCCCAAGGCCTGTTAACACCTATTGGAACTGTATGTGTGCTTCAGGGCCCATGATGGTGTCATGGCTGTAGGGGACTGGACAGATGACCTCAGAGGTTCCTTTCTACCCACAAAGCCTGGGAGTCTAGGAGGCCAGGGGTATCAGTGGGGCCTTGTCCTTCTCAGCTCTTGGCTTTCCCCACAGGCCTGGCAGCTTCAACGGCCATGGCTACCACCACTTCCAGGCCATGAGGTTCGCCATTGAGGAGATAAATAACTCCACGGCCCTGCTGCCCAATGTCACCCTGGGGTACGAGCTGTACGACGTGTGCTCGGAGTCTGCCAATATGTATGCAACGCTGAGAGTGCTCTCCGTGCCAGGGACACACCACATAGAGATCCAGGGAAACCTTCTCCACTATTTCCCCAAGGTTGTGGCAGTGATTGGGCCTGATGCCACCAACCGTGCTGCCACCACTGCTGCCCTGCTGAGCCCTTACCTTGTGCCCCTGGTAAGCTGGAGCCTCAGAGGTTTGCCCATCTCCTTTCTGGCAAGTCCAGCATGGGCTGGGGTGGGTGGGCAAGAGCTGCTGTCCCCCCAAGGCTAGTCTTGCCCCTGGATCTCTTGGATAGTCACTGTTCTTTAGTTGCGTTGCGGAGGTCCCTGCCCAGCATGGTCCCTGTCCAGCCTTCCTTCCTCTCCAAGGGCTGCTTCCAGATTTCCCTGCCTCCACCCTCATGAAAAACCCATTCTCCTTTGGAACTACTGTCATGCAGCTGCCCGCCACTCCCCTGTCCAGCCAGAGGTTCCTTCCCCTTTGTTAAGAACAGATACCTTTCACCTCCACCCATGTGCTCCACCTGCCTTCCTTCCCTCCTTCCCTTCACCCAGAGGTGGGGGTATCTCTTTGTCCTGTCCCTGTGCACATTCCCGTCCTATCCCTTGGGCCTCGCCCTCCTGGCCTATAAGCTTGCCCCCTGCCCACTCTCCCTGCCCCTTTCCATCCCTTGCCTCTCCCCTTCCCATCTGCTCCCAGCCCTCCCCAATGCTGCTCTCACCACCCTTGTTCTCACACCTTCTAGATCTCCAAATCCAAGGAGTGCTTTTCAGCCTTCTTTATCGTACCTGACTTCTTGGTGACCTTTTCTACCAGTCCTGCTAGGACACTGTTTCCCTGGAGCCTGTGCCCCCCACCATCTTCCACTTTCAGTGTGGAGCGTCTTCCTGCCCTGCCTCCTCTGAGTAGCTGCCCTCCTCTCTTCCCCAATCCTGGGCAGGCCCCAGTGGACCTTGCCCCCCACACAACAGAAGACTCTTCTCTTCCTGCATCCCCGCAGCTTGCTTGCTGCCTGGAGCGGCCCTTTCTAGCCAGGCCAGGACCCCAGCAGTCCTGCCTGCTCCCACCTGTAGTCCCTTATTGCAGCCTCTCCTTCTTCCTTCTCAATGTCAAGTCCATCCCCCACCTCTTCTCCACTGCCGCAGCTTGAACTCAGACCAGCATCATCTCCCAGCTAGATTATTCCATCAGCCTCCCATGAATTCTCCCTGACTCTAGTCTTGAACTTTTTCTAACAAGTTCCTCACTGAAGTCAGAGATATACTCCTAAAACCCAAGTCTGAACATATCACCTCTCTGCAACACCCTTAGGGGCTCCCCATGGCCTACAGGACAAAGACTAAGCCCTTTAGCTTGAGAGTTCAAGCCTCCTGCTCTGACCTGCATGTGTTCCCCTTCTTCTTGCAAAGGGCCTCTGGCTGAGCAGAAGTCCATGAAGGTCCCAAACACACAATACTATTTATTTCACTGCATGCTTGCAGGTTTGTTTCCTTTGCTTAGAGTGCGGACCTCTCCACCTTGTCCACTGGGCAGATTCCCACTCCCCCCGGGAACCCCTGTGGAGCCTGTGTGGTCCTTTATATGTAACTTGTCAGTCTTGCATGTCGAGTGCTGCTCTCCCGGTCCCTGTCCTCCCTGTACCACCCCCCCCACAGCACAGGGCCAGGCCCTGGGGGCCTTCAGTTGAGGTTGATGCCACTGAACTCGCTGAATGGGACCCCCCCACAGATCAGCTACGAGGCCAGCAGCATGACGCTCAGCATGAAGCGGCAGTATCCCTCTTTTCTGCGCACCATCCCCAGTGACAAGCACCAGGTGGAGACCATGGTGCTGCTGCTGCAGAGGTTCGGGTGGGTCTGGATCTCACTGGTGGGCAGCGAAGGCGACTACGGGGAGCTGGGGGTGCAGGCACTGGAGGACCAGGCCACCAAGCAGGGGATCTGCACTGCTTTCAAGGACATCGTGCCCTCGTCTGCCCGGGTGGGTGATAAGAAGATGCAGAACATGATGCGCCGCCTGGCCCAGGCCAGCACCACCGTTGTGGTGGTTTTCTCCAGCCGACAGCTAGCCAGGGTGTTCTTCGAGTCCGTGGTGCTGGCCAACCTGATTGGCAAGGTGTGGATCGCCTCAGAAGACTGGGCCATCTCCAGACACATCACTGGGGTGCCAGGGATTCAGGGCATCGGGACGGTGCTGGGTGTGGCCATCCAGCAGAGGATTGTCCCTGGCCTGAAGGAATTTGAAGAGGCCTATGCTGGGGCAGACAAGAGGGCCCCTGGGCCTTGCTCCAAGGGCTCCCGGTGCAGCAGCAACCAGCTCTGCAGAGAGTGCCAAGCTTTCGTGCCACACTCAATGCCCATGCTCGGAGCCTTCTCCATGAGTTCTGCCTACAACACATATGAGGCTGTGTACGCTGTGGCCCACAGCCTCCACCAGCTCCTGGGCTGCACCTCTGGAGCCTGTTCCAGGGGCCGAGTCCACCCCTGGCAGGTAAGAGAGCACAGCCCTAGGCACCCTGTGTCAGGGAGAACAGCCAATCCTTAGACAAGCAGAATGGGCACTCTCTGGCCTAAGTGCTAGGGCCTCTTTTCTTAGACAAATGCTTCTCGTCTCTGAACCTTGCCTTCTCTGAACCACCCCCCATGACTTGGAAGTGTCAAGGGACAAGACCCAGGGCTAAAAGTGCCTGTAAGGGGATCTTTGTTAGAGGTCTCCTCTCAGGAGGCTGGTTGGGAGGGTCAAGGGGCTTCCTAGGAAGGGAGGGGGCTCTGAAGAAGGGACCAGACCTCCTGGGTAGGCTGAAACCACCCAGGATGGAAGCCCAAGAAGGCCTCAGGCACTTGCTTCCTGGGCCATCTGGGTCTATGTTGTCTACCATGGCTTCATGATATGTTTGTTTCAGCTTCTGGAGCAGATTCACAAGGTGAATTTCCTTCTACACGAGGACACTGTGACATTTAATGACAATGGGGGCCCCCTCAGTGGCTATAATATAATTACCTGGGACTGGAGTGGGCCCAACTGGGCCTTCACGGTCATCGGCTCCTCCACGTGGTCTCCAGTTCGGCTGGACATAAATAAGACCAAAATCCAGTGGCATGGAAAGGACAACCAGGTAATGGGGATGTGGCCACTCACCAGGTGACTGCCTCATGGGCAGCCTAGAGCCTGGGGGTGATGCTGGCACAGTGTGCACAGAGCAGGAGGGGGACCCCAGGTGTCAGGCTGACATTGCTCTATCCAGCCCTGCCAGGGAGGCAGGGAAGATACTCCATGGGCTGGCACACAGATGCCCAGTTGGGTGTTGGTTTACGTGACCAGGGGCTCTGCCCTGGGAGTGAGCCCTTAGGGCAGGTGCACAGAGATTCTGTTTTCTGTTCCACATGTGAGCTGTCCTTTGACGTGGGCCCCTCCATGTGGTTGCAGAACACCTGTGGCTTCTTGCAGGTACCTAAGTCTGTGTGCTCCAGCGACTGTCTTGAAGGGCATCAGCGAGTTGTTGTGGGTTTCCAGCACTGTTGCTTCGAGTGTGTTCCCTGTGAGGCTGGGACCTTCCTCAACAAGAGTGGTGAGTAAACAAGTGAGTGGATGGGCTACCTAGCACTCCTGGGGACTGCACAGTGGATGGAAGGACCTCCCTTGTCCCCCATGTGCACACACCCAGCCCCAGAACCAGGGCCCTAGTCACTGGGCTGCCAGTTAGGTACAGGTTGGAGGACACCTGCCATCAGACTGAGTTCTGATCAAGCAGAAACAACAAACCAACCAAAAGGCTTAGACCAAAGGGTATCCTTTATTAGAGAGCTCCCATCACAACTTCTACAGATGCAATCTTATCCTGAATTCAACCTCTTTCTTCAAATGAATGTAGCTATTTATCCCTTTGTACCCTCTTGTCCTATCTGTCCCTTCTATTGCCTGTGCCAAAGACAGCTAGCTCCTTGAACAGCTTGGCCTGGATGCAGATACTAGCATGTTTACAGCAAAAAACAAACAAACCAAAAAACCAGTATGCCCCATCCAGTGATGCACGGTCAAGATCAGAGAGCAAATTAGGTAGCTAAGGGCTCAGCCTAGAGCTGGACTCCTGGGGCCACGTTCTTTCCTTTTACTATCCTTGCAGGGATGGGGATGCATTTCTTCTGTCCTCAGCAAGTCAGGACTCAAGAAACCATAGAGTGACAGCTCAGGAAGGAGGATTTGGTTAGTGGAAGTGCTGGAGGGAAAGATGAAAATTCCCTTCCTTTAGGGCTGGCTCCCATTGGATCATGGCTAATGGTATGGTATGTGGGCAGAGCTACTAGGGCAAGGCCCTTCCTAGGGACCTCTTGGTTTGCCAACCCCTGCAGGGATCATGAGCTATATAGAACTTACCCATATGTCTCCAGAGTCTGTAATTAACACAGACATTTTGAGGAAACGCTTGGCTTCAGGCCTCACTGCTGGCTATGTCCCCCCACCCCCGCTATGCCCAGCAGAGCCTAGCTGCCATGCTACAGCTCTCCCAGCGTCTTGCAGGCCTGCATGAACTGCCTCTCACCAACTCTCAGAAACCTTCTCTGCCTTCCCTTTCAGACCTCTACAGCTGCCAGCCTTGTGGGAAAGAAGAGTGGGCACCTGAGGGAAGCCAGATCTGCTTCCCACGCACTGTGGTGTGTTTGACTTGGCATGAGCACATCTCTTGGGTGCTGCTGGCAGCTAATTTGCTGCTGCTGCTGCTGCTGGTTGGGACTGCTGGCCTGTTTGCCTGGCACCTAGACACCCCTGTGGTGAGGTCAGCTGGGGGCCGGCTGTGCTTCCTCATGCTGGGCTCCCTGGCAGCGGGAAGCTGTAGCCTCTACGGCTTCTTTGGGGAGCCCACACTGCCCGCATGCTTGCTGCGCCAGGCCCTCTTTGCCCTTGGTTTTGCCATCTTCCTGTCCTGCCTGACAGTTCGCTCCTTCCAACTGGTCATCATCTTCAAGTTTTCCACCAAGGTACCGGCGTTCTACCGTGCCTGGGTCCAAAACCACGGTGCCAGCCTGTTTGTGCTGATCAGCTCGATGACCCAGTTGCTTCTCTGTCTAACTTGGCTTGCGGTGTGGACCCCACTGCCCACCAGAGAATACCAGCGCTTCCCCCAGCTGGTGATGCTGGAGTGCACAGAGGTCAACTCACTGGGCTTCATGCTGGCCTTCGCCTACAATGGCCTCCTCTCCTTCAGCGCCTTTGCCTGCAGCTACCTGGGCAAGGACCTGCCAGAGAACTATAACGAGGCCAAATGTGTCACCTTCAGCCTGCTCCTCAACTTCGTGTCCTGGATCGCCTACTTCACCGGCCGCGCTACGGCAGTACCTCCCGCGGTCATGCGGCCGCGCGACACTGAGCCGCTCGTGGCTATCCTCCCAGGCAGTGATCCCGGCCAGATCTCACCGCACTCCGCTCATCCGGGTCACGAGCTGGGCTGCACTGCGTGGTCGGAGGGCCAGCGGCGGCAGACGTAAGCGCCGCTGGGCGAAGTCGCAGGCGGCTGGGTGCGGAGCTAGGCTCTTCGTCTGGTTGGATTGTGCGCACGGAGGCCAGCTCAGGCTCCGGGCTGCCAATAAAGAGGTGACATGCGTGTCTGCGTCTCGGCTGCGCTTCCTGTCTGGGGAGGGGGTGGTGTCGCCTCTTCAAGTGTGAGCCCGGAGCCCAGCCAAGGCCGGCGCCCAGTTTGGCGTTGCTAGGCAATTCCAGGGGGCGAGTCCAGCGCCGAAAGAATTGTGCCTGGACCCGCCCCTTCCTGCATCCCATTGGCCGTTCTCGGAAGGGTCCCGCCCCCCGGGGTTGGCGCTAGAAGCCCTACGTCACCAAGGCGCCCCGCCTGGGCGGCGCGCCCTGGCGTCACGTCCGGCGCGGGGACGACAGCGTCTCTGCAGGGTAGGCCGGGTACGCACGGCCGGGGCAGTTGGTCCGTGGGTCGTGGAGGCGGCGGAGCGCGGGGCAGGCGGGGCCGGCGCAGGGAGGACCGGCCCGGGTGAGGAGGGCGCAGGGCTAGGGAGGCAGGGAGGGGCTGCGGGCCGCCGTGGCCGCTGACTGGAGTGTGGCCGCGGCCGCCTTCCGCCCGGCGGCTCGGGATCTGTGGGCGCGGCGTGGGCTTCGCTCCCCTGTCCGCGGCCGCCGCCCTCCCGCGTCCAGGTTCCTCTCGCTGTGTCCAGTCCGGCAGTTCGCGCACATCCCCTGCCTCCTTTCCCCAAACTTTGATTTCTCCCACCAGCCCCCATTCACGACCCTGTCCTGTGTCCCGCCATGCCCCGTCCCCCAGGTAGTGCGCCTGCACCCCCGCCCCTCTCTGGCCAATCCAGTATGGCTCCCGCTTCGGCCAGAGGCTGTCAGCCTGTTCTTCTTCTCCGCGTGCACCCTCTAACCTTGACCTAAGCCCTCGCTCTGATAAATGTGGCTATATGAATAGAGTCCAACTTCCCCTTTCTTTTCAAATCCAGGGGCTTTCTCTTGCATACCCTCGGTTGGGGTGGCCAGGGTGTCACACCTGCCTTCCTGCTCTTCAGATCATGGACGGCTCCTTTGTCCAGCACAGTGTGAGGGTTCTGCAGGAGCTCAACAAGCAGCGGGAGAAGGGCCAATACTGTGATGCCACCCTGGACGTGGGGGGCCTGGTGTTCAAGGCGCACTGGAGTGTCCTTGCCTGCTGCAGCCACTTCTTCCAGAGCCTCTACGGGGATGGTTCAGGGGGCAGTGTTGTCCTCCCTGCTGGCTTCGCTGAGATCTTTGGCCTCTTGTTGGACTTTTTCTACACTGGTCACCTCGCCCTCACCTCGGGGAACCGGGATCAGGTGCTCCTGGCAGCCAGGGAGTTGCGAGTGCCTGAGGCTGTGGAGCTGTGCCAGAGCTTCAAGCCCAAAACCTCAGTGGGACAGGCACCAGGTGGCCAGAGTGTGCTGGGGAAACCTGCATCCCAGGATGTGAACAGCCACCTCAAGGAACCAGCAGGGTTGGAGGAAGAGGAAGTTTCCAGGACTCTGGGTCTAGTCTCCAGGGATCAGGAGCCCAGAGGCAGTCACAGCCCCCAGAGGCCCCAGCTCCGTCCCCCTGCTCAGAGTGAGAGCCCCTCCTTCCTTCGTGGGAAACTCAAGCAGGCCCTGAAGCCTTGCTCCCCAGAGGACAAGGAGCCTGAGGACTGCAAAGTGCCCCCAAGGCCCTTCGAGGCTGAAGGGGCCCAGCTGCAGGGCAGGAGTAATGAGGTACTGTGCTGTGCCCAGGGTGCTGGAACTAGGGAGATAAGAGTAGAGGGAAAAGACCAACACTTTTTTGGGATAACCTGGACCCCAAGGAAGAATCTCTGTTATGAGGGTTTGGAACAGGCTTTCTTCAAACCAAGGAAGCTGGTGACCTCAGGCTGACCTTTCTACTGGTCACAGCTGTGCATAGTTGCCAGTTTCCTGGGAGCAGAGAAGGCAGCATCAGGACTACAAGTGTTTGCCCAGGACAGTGAAATGCAGCCAGGCTTCCAGTTCCCCGCAGATAGAGCCGCTTGCCTCCAAATTCAAGATGCAGATGCTATCTGCTATGGGCCCCTGAAGGGAACAGTCCCTGATGAAGGGACTTGTTTGGGTTGGGGGTTGGGATAGAACTGGAACTGAGTCCCCACAACCCCTGCTGATTAATTTGGTGACCCCACCCCTTCCTGCTGCCTCTTGTGCCCTAGTGGGAAGTGGTGGTTCAAGTGGAGGACGACGGGGATGGCGATTACATTTCTGAGCCTGAGGCTGTGCTGACCAGGAGGAAGTCAAACGTAATCAGAAAGTCCTGTGCTGCTGAGCCAGCCCTGAGTGCAGGTTCCCTAGCAGCTGAGCCCGCTGAGAACAGAAAGGGTACAGCGGTGCCGGTTGAATGCCCCACATGTCATAAAAAGTTCCTCAGCAAATATTATCTTAAAGTTCACAACAGGTAAACGTTCTGTTTTTCTATTTTCTTTTCCTGTTTGCCGTTCCCACACTGGGGGAGGGATCCTGTGCTTCCCACTTGGTGCCTGGTGTTGGCACAGCTCTGGTTATCAGGGAGTGAGAACCTAGCTTTGGTTGGGATTCTTCCTCCGCTTCCTGCTGTGAGTCCTCTGGTTGGAGATGGGTTTGTGTACACCTTGTCAATAGGTTCCACCCACTGTGGACCTTGCCCTCTGGCTGGCTTTTGCCAACAGGAGGAGAGAAGCCTGTGGGCCCTGTGCTGGAGCTGAGGCCTGAGCTTAGATATTATAATTAAAGTTAAATAGACAATTCAGTTACTTAGACACACTAGCCAAATCTCAAGTGTGCAGGAGCCACATGGCTCCTGGCTACTGAATCGGACACTGTAGCATAGAACATTCCCATCATCACAGAGAGTTCTGTCTTGGAAAGTGCTGCTCCAGAGTCCCTGCAAGGCCTCTGGGCATGGCAGCTAGGGCGACATGCCTTCTAATCCTATCACTCCCCAGGCAAGACATCACTAATCACATCACAGTACACTTTCTTGCCAAGCCCAAGCCAGGTTAGGCCACAAATCTTTTCTCACTGTGACACTCAAGGAAGGCACCAGTGATCATCTGGAATTGGAGCTGGGGGTGAAACCAGTTTGCTATACTTGTGTGCTTTGCTGTGTGGCAGCTGGGCTTGTCCTTGCACAGTGGAATCTTTGGGTAATCTCAGCATATGAGGAACGCTGGGGCAGTTGGTGTTCTGTGTGGACACTCTGCCAGGGTAAGACTCAGGTGCTTACACCGTCTCCATCCTGGCCTTGGACTTCAGGTTGCTGGACTGGCCCTGAGAACTGGGGGGGGAGTGATGACTTCATGAGGTCATTTTGATGGGGGATGAGGACAATTGGTGTCGTGACTCGAGGATGAGAGAAGCACTTGGCCTCTGTCTGGTTGTAAGAGCTCTCGCAGGGCGGCATACCGTCTCTGAGGTTGGTTCATTTAGTTCATTTGTTAGCAAATTAAGAGGCAGCTGATGACTCTTGTGGGCACGCAGGATACATCAGCGAACAAAACAGTGGTCCCTCGTGGAGCTTACCCCCTAGCAGGGCAATGCAGATGACAGACAGGAAGTAGACGTGTGTGTGACAGAAGGAGAGGAGAGGCCAGGGGGTGGGGGACTCCGGTGGGGCCAGTTGCAATTTTAAATAACCGTGGTCTGGGGGTACTTACTGAGATGGTTGGATCTGAGCAAAGACTCAAAGGAGGTGAGGAAGTTGACCAAACAGGTGACTGGGGGAGCTTCTGGGCACCGAAGAGCCAGAGTGAGGGCTCTGGGGTAGCAGTGAGCCTGGCGGGTTGATGGCCAGCAAAGAGGCACGTGCCTGCCCTGGTGGGGCCTGGCGGGACACCTCACGAATGAAAATGCACCTCCTGGACCTTTTCTCTGAATCAAGAACCACTGGAGGGCTGTGAGCCAAGAGGTGCTGACGCCTGACTTCTGTTTAAAGGGTCCCTCTGGCTGTCGCTGGCAGCTGAAACCTGTCGGGGAGGCAGGCAAGGAGCAGGGAGACCAAGTGGGCAGCTCATGTGGCAGTCCAGGAGATGTTGGTGCCACACTAGGTGGTAGCAGTGGAGCGAGGTGAAGTGGTCAGATCTGGTCACAATTTTGAAGCTCTGGGAAGACTGAGTTGTTTCTCCAGGTAGTCAGGACCCAGGGATTGTTTCTGCCTTCAGTTGGAAGGCTGGCCAGGCTTCCCCATCATCCCCTGTGCCAGTCAGCTCCGTGGTGGCCTCTTGGGAGTCTGGCTCCGGATGTCCCTTCTAGCTGCGTGGGGTGGCCATGGCACTCTCCCTTGCAGAGAGTCTCCACGCTGGAGGGGGTTTCTGGGCTTGTCCTTGCACGTTCACCAGCCAGGGTCTGACTGTGCCCACATGGTGAGCCACGAGCTGGCCTCAGGACACCTCTTACCCCCTGCCGTGGAGCACAACACCCATCAGCTGCGAAGCCAGAGGGGGCCCAGGGCGAGGGAGAGCCGGGAAATCCTCTCAGCCCCCACACCCCATGTGGCTTCTCCTGGCAGGAAACACACTGGGGAGAAACCCTTTGAGTGTCCCAAATGTGGGAAGTGTTACTTTCGGAAGGAGAACCTCCTGGAGCATGAAGCCCGGAATTGCATGAATCGCTCGGAACAGGTACTTGGGAGCTGGCCCAGGTACTTGTGGGCAGGGGCACACTGGCCTCTGTCTTGGTGCCATCTGGGAAGGGCCCCCAGGAGACTCTTTCAGAGGGGGACTGTAAACTCAATAGAGCTTCAGGGTCCTTGGATGTCATTGAGTCCACGCCTTGGTATAGGTGGGGACACAGGTCCTGAGGGTGGAAGGGACTAGCACAAGAGGGACTCTCTGGAAGGCCCTTTGGCTCTGCCTTCCCAGGCCTCTGGCCCAGCTCCACTGTGGGCTTTGGAGAAGGGGAGCCTCAGCAGGGGGTAGCTGCTGGGAAAGGCTTCCTGGCTGCTGCCCCCACCCACTGTTGGCCCATGCCATGGGGCCCAGCTAGACCCTGCTCTTCTCTTCATAGAGGCTGTCACTGGCAGCTGGGGCCAGGGACTGTGCGTGAGTCCACTCGGCCCCTGCCTCCAGTCTGTCTGGGCCTGAGAAGGGCCTCGTGTGTGGTGGGTTTGCAGCACTCAGTGACAGTCAGGGCAGGCAGGTTACGTGTTACCCTCTCCCACCCGAGCATCCCCCCAGGCAGACTCTTCCCAGCAGCGAGTGGAATTCCTGCCGCCGCAGGCAGAGGCTCCCCTGACGCCGGCCCTGCTTGCCCCTCACACTGCCAGGTCTTCACGTGCTCCGTGTGCCAGGAGACATTCCGCCGGAGGATGGAGCTGCGGGTGCACATGGTGTCCCACACGGGGGAGATGCCCTACAAGGTCAGGCTTGGTTTGTTGCCAGGGTAGGGGGCTGGGGGAGGGTAGCCCCAGGATCCCTCCTGCTGAGCTCTTTACTTGGGGTGGTGTCAGGCACCTCCCCCTTGATAGCCTTCAAGGCGCTTTCCTGCTCGTTCAGTGCCCCATGTCTGTGGGTAGGGCCACTGGCTGCAGCTTCACTTCCAGGGTCCTTATTGGGCACTGGTTTCTTTCTGTGGAGGGCAGGCTCAGCATCCCTCTGGCCATGGCACTGGGCAGCTGAGCATTGGGGGCACCCCTGGTGCCACCCTTCACTCCAGATCATGGATCCTCCTTGTACCTCACCTGGGCCCTGCCCTCACCTTTCCACCTGATAGCACGGGGATGGGTGGCCAGGGCTCCATTGGTGCAGGCTGCCCTGGAGGTGACTGTAGGCCTATTTTTCAGTGTTCCTCCTGCTCCCAGCAGTTCATGCAGAAGAAGGACTTGCAGAGCCACATGATCAAGCTGCACGGAGCCCCCAAGCCCCATGCAGTAAGTGCCAGGCAGGGCTGGGCCAGGCACGCTGTGATGGTGGCATGAGCAAGAGTGTGGCGCCTATGCCCAGAATGGGCAGGAGGCCGTGTGCTTTCTGCTGTTCTGGGAGCATGGGGGGCCTGTGGGGCTCCCAGGCAGCCCTGCCCTCACCCTGGCCCTGGCTCCTCTGCCTGACCTGTCTGCCCTGCAGTGTCCCACCTGTGCCAAGTGCTTCCTGTCCCGGACGGAGCTGCAGCTGCATGAGGCGTTCAAGCACCGTGGGGAGAAGCTGTTTGTGTGCGAGGAGTGTGGGCACCGGGCCTCGAGCCGCAATGGCCTGCAGATGCACATCAAGGCCAAGCACAGGTGTGGGTCAGCCATCCTCCCTCAAGGCCTGGCCCTGCTGCCAGCCCAGGCCAGCAACTGGGCCGGGAAGGCAGAGTTTGCTGACAGTCACACAGATGAGTGTGCCCTCCACCCTGAATCTAGTGCCTGCAGCCTTTCTGGGGTGGGGGCACCTTAGGGTTGAACAAGAGTTTGCCAGGCAGAGCAGCTAGGGGGTGAGATTTCAGGCTAAGGCAAGGCTCTGTACTTCCCAGGGGGCATGTTCTTAGTTTCCTGTGCCTCCTCACTCCATAGAGCTCCCTTCTGCTCCGAGGGTGGAGGTGGTGCCCCTCGCCTGGTACTGCCCAGGCCCTCCTTGCCAGGCAAACTCCCAGCTGTAGCAGAGTGAAGGGGGCCAGTTCCCTCATTGATGGCCTATGTCCGTGTCCCCACCTGAACAGGAACGAGAGGCCACATGTCTGCGAGTTCTGTAGCCATGCCTTCACTCAGAAGGCTAATCTCAACATGCACCTGCGCACGCACACGGGCGAGAAGCCCTTCCAGTGCCACCTCTGTGGCAAGACCTTCCGTACCCAAGGTGAGGCATGCCTGTCCCCTCCCTGTCCTGAGGCCAAAGCCAACGGCTGAGCCCCTGCCTTGTCCCCGCAGCCAGCCTGGACAAGCACAACCGCACCCACACAGGTGAGAGGCCCTTCAGCTGCGAGTTCTGCGAGCAGCGCTTCACAGAGAAGGGACCCCTCCTGAGGCATGTGGCCAGCCGTCACCAGGAGGGCCGGCCCCATTTCTGCCAGATCTGTGGCAAGACCTTCAAAGGTATGTGGACGAGCCCTGGGGGAAGCTGAGGGCGGGGCCATCTCCGTTTCCCACTGACCTGAGTTGAGGGTCTTCGGGAAGGAGGTGGGGGCAACGGTGGCTTTCAGATGCTCGTTCTTAGCAACAGAACCTTCTTGCCAGTGAATCTCTTCCATGCCCTGAAGAGATGAGAGTGGAGCTGCTTTGACAGGGTGGGGGGTGTTCCGTGCAGCAGCAACCCTGGGGTGGCGCTGGCGGGGCCTGGGCAGCAGTTACAATCACTGGCCCCAAGGACAGTGGAGAGAACCCCCTGCTGACTGCTCGGACACCTCCTTGCTGTCTCTGTCCCAGCCTCCTGTGGCATTTCCGCATGGGCCCTGGGCTCCTGGTTTCATCTTGGGGCCAGTCCCCACCGTGCTCCACCTCCTCTAATGCGGGTGGTCCTTCCCTCCTGCAGCTGTGGAGCAGTTGCGCGTGCATGTCAGACGGCACAAGGGTGTGAGGAAGTTCGAGTGCACTGAGTGTGGCTACAAGTTCACTCGGCAGGTAGGCCCGGCCCCGGCCCCCTTTCCCTCCCCCAGGCTCTCCCTGGTCCTGAGCTCACCCTTCCCCCAGGCCCACTTGCGGAGACACATGGAGATCCACGATCGGGTGGAGAACTACAACCCACGGCAGCGCAAGCTCCGCAACCTCATCATTGAGGATGAGAAGATGGTGGTGGTGGCGCTTCAGCCGCCGGCAGAGCTGGAAGTGGGCTCGGCCGAGGTCATTGTGGAGTCCCTGGCCCAGGGCGGCCTGGCCTCCCAGCTCCCCAGCCAGAGACTCTGTGCGGAAGACAGCTTCACTGGCCCGGGCGTCCTGGAGCCCTCTCTCATCATCACAGCTACTGTCCCTGAGGACTGTGACACATAGCCTACCCTGCCCAGCCTAGCCCACCTGGCCCCAGCTCCCAATAAACCATGTGGCTTTGGACTCACTTATTTCAGCCTGTCCAGCTGTCTGTTCCCCAGTACCCTGGAGCCACAGACCTGGACTCCGGTGGAGTGCTTCTTTCCCCACCGCCCTCAGGATGGAGTGGTGCCCTGCTCATCAGAAGACCTCAGCTGAGTGACACTCAGGCAGTGTAGCTTTGGGGGCCGAGCCTCTGGCCCTGGCCGCTGTCTACATCTCTGTTCTGTTCCTTGTTCTTTTCAGGCTTTTAGAACTGGGAGCACTGGCCAGATAGAGCAATGGTGTTCCTCTTAGAGCTGAGGGGGATGCCAGCGGGAGTAGAATTCATTACTCAGCCTCTGGAGTCACAGTGGAGTGGCCAGGGCCCACAGTGATGGCCTTGCTGGCCACAATCAAGACTCAGGCCCAGTTAGAGAGTAGCTGAGCACGCCTGGGTGCCTTAGGGGGGCTTTTGGCTAAGCAAGCTCTGGGTCCAGGCACACCCTCAGAGGGGACACTTCCCTTGGGAGGCCCTAGCCTGGTCTGCGTGTCCAGGTAACCCGGGGTGCAGGTGAGCCCAGGCCTCGAATGGTGAGACTCCTTGGTGGTCCCCAGGTTTGATAGCCGTGGGGTGCTGTGTGGCATGGAGGAAAAGCAGATGGGCCCTAGAGCAGATTGCCTGTGGTTACATTTCTTCCCAACTCCTTCATTTGTAGTTCTGTGACCCTGAGGAAGTTACTAACTGCTTCATTTCTTTCATCTTTTAATGGAATTACTACATGCTTCATAGGCAAGGATTAAGTTACCTGTGACTGGATAATAAACCACACCAGAATTTATCTGGGGGCTGGGGAATCTGCTTCTCAAGATAGCATACTCACATGCCTGGCAAGTTGGTGCTGGCTGTGGGCTGGGGCCCTGGGTTCTTCTCAGGCTGCTTGGGCTTCTGCACAGCATGGTGGCTGGGTTCCAAGAGCAAATGTCCCCAAAGCAGGTTAAAGCTGCAAGGCCTTTTTTTTTCTTTTTTTTGAAACAGAGTCTTTGTCACCCCGACTAGAGTGCAGCGGCCTCATCATAGCTCACTGCAACCTCAAACTCCTGGGCTCAAGCAATCCTCCTGCCTCAGCCTCCCCAGTAGCTGGGACTACAGATGTGCACCAGGATGCCCTGCTAATTTTTCTATTTTTAGTAGAGATGGGGTCTCGCTCTTGCTCAGGCTGGTCTTGAACTCCTGAGCTCAAGTGGTCCTCCCGCCTCGGCCTCCCAGAGTGCTAGGATTACAGGTGTGAGTCACCACGCCTGGCAAAGGCCTTTTTATAACCCTGCCCTGAAGTCATGTGGCGTCACCTCTACCATATCCTGTTGGTTTGAGGTAGTCACCAAAAGTCACTCCCCTGATTCAAGGGGAGGGGACATAGATCCCCCCACCATTTGATAGGAGGGGTTTCAAAGAATCTGTGGACAGATTTAAAAACTGCCCCATGCACAGAGTAAGTTCCGGATCAGCAGTAATGATGCTCATGACCCCAGTAACTTCAAGGCCAGGCATTGCTTACATCCCATCAGTGAATGAATCCTGGAACATCATTCCCCCATGCTAAATTCCTCCTGGAGTTGGAGGCTAGGAAAAAGTTTCTATTTTAGACCCAGAACCCATCTAACTATATTTCTCCTTTTATTCCTTGACCAGAGGAATAAAAAGGAGCTCAGAGGTAAAGACAGTACTCAAGTGCAGGAACTGACACCCCAGGTTTCTGACATTTCCCTATGTAGGTTATGAGCAGCTTCAGATCTGTTTTGGGAAGAATATTACAAAGGCAAACTCCATCTCTTTACTTATAAAGTCTTAACCTAAAAAAAAGAATAATTTAAAAAGGCAAACCCTAGCTTCAAAATTTTGCTCCCTTTCCCAGCCCAGAGGCTGGCCTCTCTTCAGGTTCAGATGGGCTCTGCAGATGTGAAAAACATCCCAAGCTTGATGGCTCCTGTGAACTCACAGCCTGGCTTGGGGTCCCCCATTTAAGGGCTCTACCTCCCCAGGTCGGAGACTTGTGCTGCCACAGGTGTGAGTCTCACCCCCACCCTGTACTACTCCACCGGAGGGAGGGCTACAGGAGCCAGGCACTGGGCGGAGCACCAACGGGGCTGAAGCCAGGCACAGGCAGGTGAGGTGACGTCACCGTGCACCTCCACACCTTCCAGGCCTCTTTGACTACATGTTTTGTAAAGATCTGAGATGGGAAAGGGGCCTGGAGGCCTTCGGCATGCACCCTGTTCTCAGCAAACTCTGTCCCCTCCTGTTAAGCACAGGGACCCTCTACTCTGCTTCCTACTTCCCCCACATCTAGCCTCAGCCCAAAGAATTCCCAGAGGACACAGCAGCAGGAGGACAAAGACTATGACACCAAATGTATAGGAAATATCTTTATTTAAAAAAGTATTGAAGGCATCCTAAAACCTTAAGCAGGATTCTGGACATGTAAGCCCACAGAATAGACAAAAATAAATACACACATCTGCCCTACCCTCTGGGGTGGGACCAGATGCTGGACACTGCGGGAAGAGTGTCCTTTATTACAGGAGTCTCTGAAGTCATATAAATATAGAATACATTATAGCAGAGTAGTATTAAATAGTCACTGAATTTTCATAACTTAATTTGTAGACAGATGAAAGTTCTGTACATGTAACACACAGGGATAGTCCCATCCTCAGGCGGCCCCACCATCTGTCCTAAAGTCAGTGTAAGGACATCTGCAGGTGGTGGGGACACTGCAGCCCAGAACCCACGCATGGCAAAGGGGAGTGAAGGGGAAGGGCACCTGAGCCTGGATCCCCAGCTGGAGGAACCTGCTGTTGCTGGGGCTGGCGCCTACTCTTCTACATCCTTGATCTCTTAAGCCCAAAGAGATGGGGTCCTGCTGGAGAACCAGGCAGTGCTGAGAGCAGACACAGGACAGGGGCACAGACCCAAGCCCATCTCTCCTGCACTGGCCCACACCAAAGCTCTCATTGAGCGCTGCCTGCCATGGCAGAACAGCAACAAGGAGCATGAACCTGGAGTGCTCCTCCACAGGATTAAGGCCTCCCAGCCCAGCCTCCCCGGCTGACAGTGGTCATCACAGACCAGACAGGGCATGTTTTCTCTGGCACCCAGCACAGTGCCCTGCCGCCCCCTGCTGCTGACAGGAGACAAGCCAGAGAGGAAGAACCACCTCTGGGGGAGCTCAGCAGGCCCCTAGGAAGCTAAGCGAGGCTGTGGGAGGGGATTCTAGGGCTGGGAGGGGCGGGGGGCTCACTCGGACTAGGAGGCCTCAAGGGAGCAGAGGACAGAGCAGGCAAGCTGGGCTCTGCACCCTGGCACCCAGGAAAAGGCCCTGGGCATAAAGCAAGCAAGGAGGCCAAAGGGGCACCTGGTCCCAAGAAACCTGCTGCATGTTTCCATGCAGCCTGCAGAAACCACAGCCGGGCCTGAGCAGGCTGGAACAGTGCTATCCCACCGTCCTCCCCAGCTGTCCCACCAGTGCCTGGTGCATAGCAGGCACAATGCATGACAACCCGAAGAGGGAGGAAGGATTGCCATGGGCTGTGACCGTGCCAGCTGGGGGCTCTGGGACAAGACGAGATCCACAGTGCACCACAACGTACGGGGGCTCTTCAGGAGCACACAAGAGGCAAGGCAGGGCCCATCCGCAGCCCAGCCAGGTGTCCTGGGAGAAATTAAGGCAACCACCCTACGCCATCTGGCCAGTAAAAGGGTTTTAAGTGCAACTTGTTAAGTGATGGTGCTAAAACTATGTTTTTCCTGGTGCAAACACATCTCCACAAGTTAGTTCACTAACGAAAGGCAACTCTATAACATCTGCTTTCATTTTCTCCAATGAGGAAATGCAGCCTAAGCGCCCCCTTCTCTAGAAAGGGAAGGAAGGACAAACTCATGCAGAGTCTACTGTGGGTATCTTGAGGGGCCCAAACCACCCAATCCATGGAAACCTGCTTCCAAAAGAAAAAACCAGGGACTCCCCAAGCTGCGGCACTTTCCCGGAAGCACCTTGTGCCGCCTGCTCCTGGGTCTGGGCCTTGAGCTCCTGTAGAAGCTTTGGCAATGGCACTCTGTGGACTTGGAAATCAAACACAGCTGACCCTGTTTCTAGCTCCCTTTTCCCCATTTCTTTTAAGGGTCAAACTGCAAGCATTTCAAACCTTGGAACCAACCACCAAGGCCACCCCTGCTCAGGGCTCCCTTTAGAAGCAAGAGGACTCTACTCTCGAGCTCGTCTCGGGCTCGGCACCTGCAGGGCTGGGTGTCAACGACAGACCCATGGGGCCTCCCAGGAAGGAGCTACAACTTTGTGCTGCAGGCTTCCACCCTCTCTTTCATCGGCCTGGGACGAAGGCCCAGGGGAGGTCTCCAGGCCAGTGAGGACACACTGCGGGGAGGACACAGCATCTGCCACGCATGTCCTCTGGCGACCGACAGGAAACTCAGCAGCCCCCGGATCCCTTCAAGCTCACCTTCCTGCTCAGTCCCCCCGCACTGTGAGGTGTTTCAGGTAAGCCCCCAGCAGAGGCCAGGAGCTAGGCAGAAAGACCCCCATTCTGTCTGGGGAGCTGGCCCACCGGGACGCCTAGCCCTGGACATGGGGCTCAGGGCCCTGCTGCAGCCACTGTTCGCCACTCACTGATGCTCCAGCCCATTCTCAGCGCCTCACAGAAGGACCCCTCCCCTTCACTCATCAGCCCCAAGTCGTCTTCCTCTCCCAAGGTGGGAGCAAGTAGGCACAAGTGGCGGCAGCAGAAGGGGGTGTGTGTTGGATGAGTGAGCTGGGGGTCCACAGGTTGGGGTGACCTCTAGGAGCCAGAGACACATGCCGGCAAGGAGGTGGCTCCTCCTCAAGTGAGGGGGGCATTCACAACTGGCTTTGGCCGCAGCAGCTGTGACTCGGGCTCCAAAAGCACAGAAACCTTCTAGGCGATGGATCTTGGGGCTCGCTCAGCCACCCCAGAGCCTGTGCTCGTGCACGAAGGAGGGGTCACTGCCCCCGTGGAGGTGCTGGTCACCTGCACCAAGGCCCTCACTGGGCCAGGCCGGGGCTAGTGCAGCTCGTCGGGGTTCTGCCGTGGCCGGTGTCGGCCTGCGTCTATGTCATTGCCACGGTCTAGCTCGAAGCCGCGTCCACCCGAGAAGGTCTGGGGCATGAACTGGCGGAAGATGCTGACACTGCCATGCCAGAAGGTGGGCTCTGGGAGCCGCCCCACCACGCTCCACGCCCGAGTCTCTGGGTCATACGCTTCCACCACGTCCGAGAGTTCAAATGTATTGTCATATCCCCCAGAGACATACAGCTTCCCTCCCAGGACGGCCAGGCTGCCCCCCACGTGCACCTGTGGGCCAAGGGGACAGGTGAGTGGAGGTCGGCAACCTTGCCCAGGAACCCGTGGTAGACAAGGCATGCACAGTCAGCCCCCCCCAGAGGGCAGCCCTGGCCCTCCCTGGAGACAGTGGACAGGCCAATGCCCTTCCTACACCTCAACTAGGAGAACGGGGGCTCCCCAGATGGGATCACCAGGCCTGGGTCTGGCAGATGACCCTTCCCTACGGTGGTCAGGGCGGCCACTGCACCACTGGGTCCCCCACGTGCAGGCTGTGCCCAGCACTTCCTTACATCATCCCTTGGAATCTCTGCAATGGCCCTCTGGAATGGGCACTACTGTCCTCTCCACCGTATGGATGGGAAAGCTAAGGCTCAAATGGCTGACAGTGGCAGAGCTGGGACTCTGAACCACAGGCCGGGTGACGCCATCTTTTCCAAATTTGCCATAATGAGTACATGTAGCTTACTGTGGGGAAATACAAAATTACATCTCCTAAATAAAAGGATGTTAATCTGTGGTGTAAACCGTGTCGTCAGATATCACGAGAGTAGGTTTGGGAATGTTAAAAGACAGAAAACAAGGCTGTGGGTGGGTGTGGATGTGTATCTGGGACTAAGAAGATCACCCATGTGGCCAAATGCCACTGAGGTCTCCCCACACCATCACACAGCCAGGCTCAGCGCCTCTCTTCTCAACAAGCAGAGAAGGGGAGACCCTGTGCAGAGCACACAGTGGGTGCTCAATGAATGTAATCCCAAGGTCAGTCCCCAAAGACCTCCTGCCTGATCCCATCCCCTCTGCTCTAGCCACACTGGGCTGTTGGCTGTCCCATGGAACACACCAGGGCCTCCTGCCCCAGCGCCTTTGTACTTGCTGTCCTGCTGTGGGACACTTTCCAGGTGACTGGCCTGCTCCATCCCCTACTTCTGCTATCTGGCTCATAATAGGTACTCCATAAATACAGCTCGATAAGCTCTATGATCCTGGGATCCTATTCAATCTCTGTGCGTCTCAGTGAGCCTCTAGTGCAAAGGGAGGATAACACCAGTCTACTGACTGAGGTGACAACCAGAGAGAGCTCCCCCCAGGCCTCACCCGCCATGGCTGCGGGTCCCACACACTCATGACGACACTTTGGTCGCAAAAACAGGACCGGCCTGTGCTTGCAACGCTCACACGTCTGCAGATTTACCTGATTCATAGACGGGATTTTGTCCCACTTATTCTTCGCTGGGTCATACACATCCACCTCCGCGGAGTCGTCCCTGTGGAGGGGAGGACAGCTGCTCAGAGCGAGGAGGAAGCCCCCTGGGGTGTGAGGGGCTGGAGGCGACAGCGCTCAAGGCCCACCTCCTCTGACCCGGGTTTTTCTGATGCCTGTGGCAGCTCCCTTGCTCTCCGGGGCTGAGTCCAGGCTCCAAGGCTAGAACCGAGCCTCACTCCCCTGACCCGGGTGCTTGAAGCCTGTCAGTCACCACCTAGCACCCGCCCCCACTGTGGCCACAGTGGCTCCCTCCAGATCTTGCCAGTACCATGTTCCTTCCCACCTCAGGCTTCAAACCGCCCCACCTTGCCCCAGCCTCCTGCTCATCTTCCTGATTTTGACCTGAGCCACCTTTTTAAGTCCTGTGCCCTGGACCACTCCATGCCACTGTCCCCAACATCACTGTGAGCCCCCAGTCCTGTCCCACTCACTGCTGTGTCCCTGGTGCCCGGCAGGGTAAGTCCAGTCACGGGAATGAAGACCCCAGCGATGCCCTTCACTTTGGGATCAAGATCCTTCAAGCTATTTGCATTCTTCCACACCCCCAGAGCAAGGCTCAGACAGCCGTGAAAAGCAAAGACACCACAAGAAAAAAAAACGTGACAGACATAATGATCACAGGTGAGGGGCCAGCAAAAGGGCCAGACAGTAAATATTTTAGGCTTCGTGGAGCAGACAAGTACTCAACACTGCAGCACAGGATCAGCCACGATGAGTAGGCTCGCTGTGTTCCAACAAAACTGCATTTGTGGGCACAGAAATAGGAATCTCGTAGAACTTTTTGTGTTGAGAAATATACTTGTCTTGGCTCCCCCAGTAATCATTTCAAAACGTAAAACCCATCCTCAGTTTGTGGCCCACATGACGATGATCATTAAATACCGGAGAGGCTGCCCCCGCCCTTTCCCCAGCAGACACGCAAGCCGCAGGCAGTGGCCGGGCTGGATGGCGCACCGCACTCCTCTGCTGGCCACCGCACCCCAGCCAGGGGGCCGCCTGTGCCCAAACCAAGATGGGGCACTGTGGGGGGAGGAGGCCCAGGACAGCAGCCCCTTCACTGGTGACAAGGAGGACGCTAAGGCTATGGCCCCACACAGCATGGGCTGCCTCCCTGAGGACAGCTCATCTGGGAGCTGCTCAAAATAGGTGGCATTCCAGGCAGGGGGCTGTGAGGCTCATGAAGTGCTGAAGTGCACACACAGGGCAGCACTGGGACAAACACTTGAGGGACACCGCCCACGCCCTGCCCCCGCTCCCAGGACCTTCTCCTTCCCCTCCAGCAGAGGCTGCTCCC
This sequence comes from Daubentonia madagascariensis, assembly GCA_023783475.1. NCBI lineage: Eukaryota > Metazoa > Chordata > Mammalia > Primates > Daubentoniidae > Daubentonia > Daubentonia madagascariensis. The sequence continues at coordinate 8,409,778 of JAKFHU010001557.1, read as the reverse complement.
TCTCCTCCCCTGCAGGTCACACTGGTAGGACAACCTTCCCAGAGCACTCCCTCCTCCCACCCCCCTCATGGCTTAGGTACACCCCCTGTGAAGGTGAACAGTCGGGTGTGGGGAGCTGAAAGCTGGCAACCACCCTTGGGCACATGCTGCTGGGGTGGGGGGACATTCTCAAAGGCACTTGGCCTGGAACCACTGTCTGCCTGGGGCTGAAGTGAAGGTTCTGGCGCTCTGATAGGCTGTATTTAGAGCCATCTCCACCCCCTCTCTGAAGACACCTCCACGACTTAGGGGGAGGAAGAGCTGGGCGAAGGGTCAGAGGATGTCCTCTAATGGGACCAGAGCTGGCTGAGATTCCAGGGCTTTCTCAGAGCAGACAGTTGGTTCCTGGCTTAGGATGATGCCTGCCCCTCCCCACCACTTGCATGACAAGCAACTGGGGAGGGGGAGGAGCCTCTTGGGGGTGGGGGGTGGGGCAGACAAAGGCCAGCGCTGCCTAGGCAGACAGAGAGGCAGTGGGCAGAGATCACACATGCTCCCAGGCTCCCAGGTCAAAGCCCCCACCGAGAGGACACCCTTCTTTCCTTTCCCTCCCAGCCTGGCCCGGGCCCCATACCTTCAGGGCAGGCTCTAGGCCAAGGAGGGAGCAGCACTGTGTGAACATGCATGCAACAGTGTGTAGCAGGCAGGAAGCTCCTAGCACCCTCCTGGATGTTCACTACCCAGTCATGAGCGGGCATCTGGCTGTGACAGACAGGCCGTCAAGACCAGCAGATGCAGTGACCCACTGTCTGCCTGTCTCTGCTGTGCTGACAGGATGCAGCTAAGCCCTTTCTCTGAAAGGACCTAACTCCACCACTCTTGGGATGGTTTGACTAAGAAAACCCGAACCACTCTGAGAAAAGGGGTGGAACAAGCACCTAGGGTCTGAAAGACCCAGCCTCTGATCCCAGCTTGGCCTGTGTCCTCATCTGTGAAATGGGAGAACAGTACTGATGTCCTTAGCACAGGGCCTGGTAAGAAACACCAAACACACAGTGCATCAAGCACCTGGGGACTCACCTGACAAAGTACATGAGCCCGTTCAGAGTCACAGTCTTGGGGGCGAAGGACCAAGGCGGGAGCTGGCCACAGTCCACTAGTGACCACAGGTCGGTGTCTGGGTGGTAGCACTGCATCACCATGGTCTCCTTGCCGGCCAGGGAGCCAATGGCATAGAGCCGGCCACGGCAGGCAGTGGTGGAGCAGTTGTCCATGGGATAGGCCATGGGCTGCAGGGCCTCCCAGGAGTCAGTGGTGTGGTCATAGCGCTCCGTGCTGTCGGCGGCCACCACGTACAGCAGTCCGTCCAGCACAGAGGAGCTGTGGTACTCGCGGGCCTTCAGCATGGGCGCCACCTCCGCCCACTCGTTCACACTCGAGTTGTACCTCCACACGCAGTCGTAGAGCCGGGAGCCATCGGACCCACCTGCCAGGACGCACAGTGGGCACACCGTCAGCCCACTTGGGGTGAGTCACCCGCTGTGCCTTCCTGAACTTCTGTGAGGGCTTCTCCCTGGGGAGGAATTACCCTCACCGGGCATCACCCTAAACTCAATCCTCTCTCCCCAAAGCCCAGGCCAGAAGCTCCATGCTGTGGCGGAGGCAATGCAGACGCCTACCACCGCCCAGGAGGGTGACCTCAGCCACCTCTGCTGGCCCAGGAAAGGCCCCGTCTGGCCCCCCCACATACAGACACCTCAAGAGGACCACAGCCATCAGGCCTCAGGGGCAGTTCTCCCGGAGAGCCACTGGCATGTGGGTGGGGTATACAGGTACTTCACCAAGTCCTAGGCTCTAACCAAGGTTGTGCCAGGACGAGATGAGAGGAAATCCACTTCTGTAAGCAAGAGACCTAACACAATGCTACAAGGGCACTTCTGGGCTTCTAGCTCTTGAATTTGGTGCAGGTTACAAAGGTGTGTTTTGTTTGGAAAAATTCATCAAGCTGTACGAGTATATATATACATACTTGTATTTTTTTTTCAATAAAAAGTGAAAAAATAAAAAAGCAGTACTGGCTGTAATCATAAATCATACTACATCTATTAAGGATATCAGAGCCCCCATGGTGTGAAGGGACCCAAGAACCCTGGGCTGCACCCTTTGGCCTCCAAGGCTGGCGCCACAGGACGGAGCAGACATGACATTCTATCTGTTCCATAGCCCTGAACTTTTAAAGGGAGAAGACAAAGTTCTTACAAAGTCACTCTGCTGACCTCCCTTCCAAAAGAGAACTGTCGAAAGCAGCTGAAGCTGGCTTTCTCGCCCCCATGAAATTCCCTACTGGCAGCTGAATGGAATGACCCAGCCACCTGCCTAAACCCAAAGGATTAACTGCTCAGCTATGACATTTATGGAAGGGTGTGTAGAAAGCTGGGCGAGTCTGGCCAGTTCTGGGGAGGAGTTCTTTGCTCAAAGTCACTGGCCAGACTGGGGGCGGAGGGGCAGTCCCCAACGAACATGGGGACAACCTCAGATTGGACAGAGGAACGGATTCCAGCAGAGGCTGGACCTGGACCAGGCAAAGGAAGCTGTGGCCACAGGGCCAAGGATATCCCCAGGCTGGAATGTGTCCCCCTTGTCAGATCAGAGCCCCACTGAAACACTGGAGCATGGTGCAGAGTGGGCTTCGCTCAAATGTGCCAGGAGGGGCACAGTGGCTGTGATAACTCATCCCTAGCTCCTTGTCTGATAACAGAGCCTCCAATGCCTGCCTGGTCAGTTTTTTCCTTATATAGCAGTCACAGAGACCGCCTCTCCTCACCCCTGGGAAGGAGGTAGCCTCATGTTTGAACGGGTATTTATCTTTAATAAAAAATGTGGGAGAAGCCCAGGAATCAGGCAGGCAGGGACCCGCCCACCATGACTTGGCAGTGTTTTGGGGTTTGGGCCAAGTAACTGGAAGAAAACCTCTGAACATGTGACCATGTTTACAGTTGCTGGTGAGCTCAGCCTAAATGCCATGTGACCAGAGCACAGAGCCTAGGTGGATGTCCAAGGGAACCTTGTCACTGGTGACAAAGAGTGAGTCAGGAGGCCTCACAGGGCCCAGCAGGGAGGGAGAAATCCCCAGGGGGAAGAATGGATGCCTCACCTGGCGTCAGCCTCCCACCCAGTCCTGGATTCCTTAAAGAGGAAAAGAAAGCACCCATTGTGCGGGATGAATGTCCCAGTGCCTTTCAGCCAAATGGGGGTAGGCACCTGCGGGGCAAGGAGTTGGCTCAGCCTGGCAAGCCTGGGGCACAGAGACGCACAAACAGCCACTTGTCCCCCTCACACAAGGGGTTTTTCTTCAAGGTTGAAAGTATCAACCCGGGAAACAGTTACCCATTCCCCAGCTTGGACTCAGGAGCGGCCATCGGATTCCAGGTCTGCAGGCAGGTGTGCTCCCCCAGGGGCAGAGCAGGCCAACTCCAGAGAGCCCTGGCAGCGAGTCCCCGTGAACAGCCCCCAGCCCACTCACCCGTCACGTAGATGTCATTGCCCAGCGCCACGATGCTGTAGCCCCCGCCCAGGTGGTCGGGGAACTCCGCCAGGTAGCGCCACTGGCCCGTCTGCGGGTTGTAGCAGTCGACGGTGACCAGCTCGTCGCAGTCCTGGTCGCAGCCGCCCACGAGCACGAGGATCTCAGCCAGGCCCGTGGAGGGGCGCGGGCGCATGCGGGGGCAGGGCCCGCGGTCGTGGCGGTCGTAGCGCGCCGCCTGGAAGTCGCGCGCCTCGCGCAGCAGGCGCAGGCAGGGCGGGCAGCGCGCCACCAGCGGCTCGGCCTCGACGTGCGCCAGCAGGTAGAAGCGGCGCACGAAGGGCAGGCGCACGGCCTCCAGCAGCTGCGGCCAGTGCGCGGCGCGGCGCGGCGGGTCGGCCCGGACCCAGCGCAGCGCCAGCTGGTAGGCGGCCTCCTCCTTGGGCACGCACAGCCCGTCGTCGCGCAGGTAGCGCAGCAGGCGCGCCAGCGGCAGCCGCTCCAGCTGCTCGGCGCCCAGCTCGCCCACGTGGCGCAGTATGAAGCGCTGCGCCGCGCTCGCCAGCCCCGCGCAGCTGAAGGCCTCGGCGAAGTCCTGCATGTCCAGGCAGTTGGCCAGGTCGAGCTGCTGCTGCAGGAAGGCGCCGCACGCCTCCTTCACGGCCGGGAACTGCAGCAGGTCGGCGGCGCGCAGCAGCGGCTCGGCGTTGTCGCCGCTCACCGCCACGCGGCCCGTGTAGCTGAAGTCGAGCAGCAGCTGCAGCATGTCCGGCGGCACTCCGTGCAGGCGCACCCGCTCGGCGCGGCTCTCGCGCAGCTGCCCGGCGAACATGGCGCGGAAGTAGGGGCTGGCGGCCGCCAGCACGGCGCGGTGCGCGGGGAAGTCGCGCCCGCCCGCCGCCTCCAGGGTCACATCCAGGAACTTGCGCTCGGCGCGGAGCTGGCTCAGGCCGCGCAACAGGCTCAGGGCGTGCGCAGGGTCGGAGAAAGGCAGCACGGCCAGGGGCGCCGGCCGCTCCATGGCGCCGGGGCTACGGGGCTCTGGGACGCCGTGGCCGGGGCCTGCGGAGAGACGCGGCGCGCCCGGCATCGCTGCTATAAATACAGCAGGGCGCCGCGGCCTCCGGGGGGTGGGCCCGGGCACCGCCCACTTAACCCCTCGGGGCCCGGCGCCGCGGTCCGCCCAGCCGCCGGCCCTAGCGCTAGGGCTGGCCTCCCCCGTGCGGGGCTCCCGCCCCCGGCTCTCTCGGCTGAGTCACCGCCGCCCGCGCCTCGATCCCTCCCTCCGCCCTTCCCGGGCTTCCTGCCGCCTCCCGCTGACGCCCGAGTCGGGATGGCGGGTGACAAGTGCCAGTTCCGAGGCCGGGCCTGCCCACGACCCACCCGGGCCCGGCTGCCGAGCAAAACCCGGGGGAAAGGAGCGCGCGCCCGAAAGCGAAGCCACCCCTTTGGCGCCAGGCTTTCCAACTGCGCGAGACCCGGAGCCCCTGGGCCGCTTGGTACAAAGGCTTTGTTTTTGTTTTTGAGTTCCACTCCTTTCTAGGGTAGCTAGATAACCCCATCACGGGACAGATTCAAACGATAAGATTTTTACAATTCGAAGACCAAAGCACGAACGAGTATAAGGTTTTTAGGTGACGTTTTTTTCTTGGCACATTCATAAGTGACACGGGGCCAGATTCCAGGATCTGCTCCACTGTTCCTGCAGGAGTTTCAAACTCAACAACACAGTCATTAACTTTTGTCTGCTTAGGAGGCATAGTTTTAGTTTCTGAGTCAGAGACACCACTTCAGGCTCCAGAGCTGCCCGCCCAAGGGGGCAGGCCTGCTGTGGAGCACCCTGGCCTTCCTGGGGCAGCTTTTCCTGTTCCATGAGAGGGTACTAGGGTTCAGAGAGTGTCAGCTCAAGGTCAGACGCGGGACTGCCTAAAAAACCAGGAGATGAGGCCATTCAGCAAAGTCACAGTCCCTTGTGCCATAATGGAAGAAGGAAGGAATCTTATTTTAGCTCCAATAGGTAACAGTACCACTTTGAACATAACTATAGAAGAAAAAAAAGCCCGCTTACTTGGAAGCCATTTTTTCTTTAGTTTAAGGTACGCTTTGCTCAGTTTTAGAGAAAACCCCTATTGCACCTTTAGTCCTCCTGTTTTGCAGAGGACCAGCCCCACCCGCAGCTGGTGGGCCTTTATAAAGGCATTCCTGAAGTCGCCCAGCCACGTGGGTCCCAGGCAGGCCAGGCACACTGGGACTTGGCTGTCATTCCTTGGTTCTGGCTAGGTCAGCACAGCCTTTGGAGAAGACATTTTGTTTTTATTCCCTCTCTGAAATGAGAACTGTAGGCTTTCTCTTCTACTTGAGAATCTCACGTCGTCTTGCTCTGAGAATGCATCTGGTCTAAATTTCAGGGTCAGCATGGGAAGCGCAGGCCCAAGTAAGAAAACATTCAGGTACCCAGACGGGCAGCCTGTTGCCCATAGAAGGACTGTTCGCACAGCTATTAACGGCAGCGGCAGCATTCCTTGGCCCAGGACCCCGGCCAATAGCTTACTTGCTCAGGCTTTGTGACAAAAAAGTCTGAGTAGCCAGGAAGTGGGATGTTTGTAGGGAAAAATACTACGGTCCCTCAGGGTCAGCTCATCCACCTTGTGAAAATCCAGTGATTAAATCTGTAATGTTTCCATGGTTGAGAATTGAGTAGGTTTTTTGTATTCCTTATTATTTAAGCATCATGTTTCGGCCTTACTATGTAGCCTTGAAGAATAATGATGTAGATATTTATTGAAATGGAAGGATGTTCAAACTACAGTGTTAAGTGAAAAATCAGATTACTCATAGTATGACCCAATTTGTTATAGGTGTTCATATGCCTAGAAAAAAATTGTGAAGTTAAGCTTTTTTCTAGGTGGTCAGGTTCATTTTGTTTTTGCTTGCATGCATTTTCTTTATGTACTAAACATACAAAACCTGCATATTAAAATAAGTTCAAAATAAATTAAAATTTCCGTTCTTGAGAAAAGTATTATTGATATCCCAGACCTAACAGGCAAACATTTGAGACCATGTGTATACATAGTTGAGTCAATAAAGGAATGTGGTTAGAAGAGGAAGGAACGTATTTAGACCTATCAGCTGTGTCTGGAGTTTTGAGTCACCTGCTAACCCAGGCATGCTACTGAACTCCTCTGCTTGCTTGTCAGTCTTGTGAGTTCAAAATTAGCCTGTGAGAAACTCACTGATCTCAGTTTGACAGTGCTATAGACATAGTCAGCTAACTGTATTAAGGTGATCTAAACTCCTCCAAGATCATACAACACAATGGTGTGGTGGAAACACTATTGTTTGGTGAGGATGATGTTAATGCTGCCAAACAAGTAGTAGTTTGTGGGAAAATGTTTGTATTTATAGACTAAACTCCAGTCACTCAGGTTTTAGAAGTTTATTCTAAAATAATGAAAATAGTCTTTGCCTAAGTAACTTGTTTAAGATAATGTGGTTTAATGTGTGATAATGTGATTTAACAAATAATTGTACTATTTACTTATTTATTTATTTATTTAGAGAGAGGTTCTTGCGGTGTCGCCCAGGCTGGAGTGCAGTGGCGTCGTGATAGCTCACTGCAGCCTCCAACTCCTGGGCTCAAGTGATCCTCCCACCGCAGCCTCTTGAGTAGCTGGGGCTACAGGCGTGTGCCATCATGCTTGGTCAATTTTTCTATTTTTTATAGAGATGACAGGGGTCTTGCTATGCTGCCCAGGCTGGTCTTGAACTCCTGGCCTCAAGCGATCCTCCCACCTTGGCCTCCCAAAGTGCTGGCATTACAGGCATGAAGCCACCACACCCACCCTATAATGGTACTATTTAATTCTAAAAATTTATTATTATTATTTTTTAATTTATTTTTTAAATTTCAGAATATCATGGGGTAATTCTAAAAATTTAAACGACTTAATTTTGACATTTAAACTCTAATTTGGGGCAGACGGAGCAAGAGGTGACTGAGATCACTTTAAAAGCTCCTAAACTGCTATTATTCTCTTTTTTTTTCTTTGAGAATATTTAGGGACTCACACGTTAGTGTTTATAGAGTCGGAAATGATTGTACCTTTTTCCTTATTACCCTGATTTTTTTCTTTTTCTTATTTTTTCTGTGTAGAGACAGGGTCTCCTCTGTCCCCCAGGCTGGAGGGCAGTGGCCCGATCATAGCTCACTGCAGCCTTGAACTCCTGGGCTCAGTAGCTGGGACTAAAGGCTCCCGTCACATGCTTGGCTAACACCCTGATTTTTTTTCTGATTCTGGGCCTCCTAAGGTGTGGCTTGCAATGCACTACTATATATAAGCCTTTTACTTTAAGGAGTGTTACAGTATTCTCTATTCATTGAATGCATTTATATATGTAAATGAGATATTGTAAGTAAAAACATTTAAACAGTTTGGCATAGTATTAGCTATTATCTTTATATTCTACATATATGAACTGTAACACAAGAAACCCATTTGATTCTTCTATGTATAAGTCATACTCCTCACTGTGAAAAGCTGACAATATATAGTTTAGAGGTTATTAATGTTTTCAAATTATTCATACAATATATTCATACAGTAGTTAAGGTACCAAAAGTTGAAAACAATACAATTTTCAGGAATTTTCACTTTTTTCCCATCTCCTGGAAATGGAACTGAGCAAGGCAGAAAACAGAGGGCAGGAAGAATTCATAAGAATATACTATTAAGGTGAACAAAAAGCTGAAACATCAGAAAATTATTCTGGGAAAAATAAACCTTTGGTTATGTTCACACCCACACTCAAGCGCAAAGAGTTAAAACGGAAGCAGAAAGCTTTCCTGAATGTTCCCTCAAATGAATTCAGTGTAGCCAGTGAGATTTAGGAAGGTGAAGCTATATTTGGAAACCCAATTAAAATAACTACATTCTCAAGTTACTTACTGGGAAACCATGGTATTCTTAGTATTTTTAACTTGTCACAACCTGTGCTAATGTTGGCTTTTTTCCACCTCTCCTAAGCAACTATAATCATCTGAGAATTAGCATTCAGCAGCAGGTATAATTTTTTTTTTAACCAGAAAACAAAGAATCATAGACTAGAAGGATCTGGCTACTGTGGCTAATGCTCTTGAATTAATCAAGGAATTCTTGACTTGCCCCCTGGAGCCCAGGTGTGGTACAGTACACCTGAGAAATTATCTAGAGATATTGAACAAACCTTAGCCTACCATGTAGAGAAGATCAACTCTATTAACCCACAGCTACATATTATGCTATTGAGTTTGGGTCAATAGTCTTTTTTTGTTTGTTTTGTTCAGTCTCCGTAGAGACTGTCAAAAATTGCCAATGCTGACTTCATTTCAAGTCTTCATGGTAGAGTATTGGGAAAAGTTTTCAATAAGCAATAATTGCGCCTAGGATAAACCTCACTCAGCACCTCACACTGCGCAAAGCTATAGTCCTTTTTTTGAGATTAGGGAAGGGATGGTAAACATGAATGTCTAAACTTCTAAGGGAAATTGAAGGAGAGACAAAAAAGGTCCTTCTCCACGAAGTTTTCTCTTTCATTGGAGTGGCAGGAAGGTACTGATCACACTTATGTACTAAGAATTACTGTTTACTAAGAACATATCCCAGAAATATCTATTCAATACCCACTCTGAGGAAGAATTATCACTTAGGTTTGAAAATCTGTCACATGACACAATCCAAGTCTGGGATTTTCCTTCCTTAGTGTGATTCAGTGGTCCAATATAGGTCCCTGAATTTTAGGCTTAGTTTTGTCAACAAGTCCACTATTATTCTGAGCAAGTCCTGTAATTCATTTGAAGTTTGAGAATCAGTTTCTTAATCTGTGTGTGGGGGGAAGGATTTGATGTTTGTTATGTGAATAACTTACCATAGGGAATAATGACCAGGTGTAAAAAAAATTCCCTCTTCTTTCCTTTGGGTTTCACCTCTAGTAATAATTCTTTTTGGTATTTACATCTTTAAACTACCAATAGGATAATATCCTTCTTAGCTCTTTTTTATTGGGGCAACACAAGTTGCTCCTGGTGAATATGACCCTGGCTAGCACTGGCTAACCTCAGGATATTTGCTCTGGCCACAGTGACCTGATAACATTCCAAATCTGTGGGGAAATCATTTGAATTTGACAATTCTGTAAGAAGTTGTTAATGAAGTCTTGATAGGCCAAGTCCAAAATGTCTCTTTTTATCTTAGTAATTTTATCTGTTTTACCTTGTAAAGTACCTCAATGTATCAACTCTTGGGAGCCCTCCAATGGGCTCCGATATTGCAGAAATAATAAACAACGACAATAGCAGTAAACTACCATTTATTAAGCCAAGCACTAACTAAAAATTTTATAGTTTAGGAAATTGAGGCTCAGAGAAGTATTTCTAAGATAAATTCCATTAACCGCTCTAAATGTTTTCATCAGAGTTATCTTAACCACTGAAATAGCAGTAGCCAACTTGCCTCTCAAACGACCTCATCTTTCCAGTCAGTCCAAGAGTCTGTTTTCTGATTTAAATTAAAAATTGTCACTCCCCTTTAACAGTTTCTTTGTCTTCGAAGCCACCAAACATGTTATTGAATCATCTGCATTTTGTATATACACTTTTTCCTTTCAAATGGTTATTAAAAATGTTAAAGAACTTCAGACCGCCTTTTGGTAATTTCATCAAGGCAGTCAACTAAGTGTTCAGAGTCAACCTTCAACGTATAAAGTTGTAAAATACTTGGTGGTCTGGCCAGTCTCAAGTATCAACAGACAAGGTAAATGTAAATGTCAATCGCAAATATCGCAAACTACGTTTTCACCTCACCCCCCCCACCGTTGTAATCCTATGAGGAATATTTCCAGGACACAAAGTGAGAAAACAGGGGCGGTCCCAGGGTTAAGCGAAGTCGAGAACAAAAAACGAATTTAAGGCAAACATCTTTAAGACATCGACAATGCTGGTATCGAGTTATTTTTCTTTTTTAATGCACTAACCCGGCACTGAAAAGCGAATCCGGCAGCTACCACGAGAAAGAGCCTCGTCCGACCCCAGCCCTGCCGGACCGGTCGGCGGCCCGCGCGGACGCCCGGAGCGGGGAGCAGCCAGGACACCCGCAGGGGCGGAAACTAACTCGCCCCGCCCGACCCAGGCGACGTCAGCGCCCCGCCCCCCACCCGGGCCGCGGGGACCCCCGCCCCACAAAGGGGCGCAAACCCCAAGCGCGAGAGGAGAAAGAGGGGCGCCAGCGCCGCCGCCCTTCGCGACCCAGACCGTCAGCCCCGCCCTCGCCGCTGGGGCCCACCCCGCCCGCTGAGACTGAGGGGCGACCGCCCGCGCCGCCCCTCCCCCCAGCGGCCGGGCCGGCGCGAGCCCCCGCCCTACCCCCCGCTCGAGCGGCCTGGGGCCCAGAGGACACCGCCCCCGCACACCAGCCGCCGCCGCGGAGCCCCATGGGACCTGGAGTCCTCATGGCGGCCTTTGTGCGCCGCTCTGGCGGGGCCGCGACTACGGCCCCCACAATGCCCCGCGCCCTGCTCGCGCCACGCCCCCGCGCCCCCGCCTTCCAGTCGCCACCGGACTACATTTCCCGACAGCCCTCGCGGCTCTCCCGCCCTCCCTCCCGAGACACGAGCCGAACTGGGCGTCAGGTCGGGGAGCCGGTCGGGTTCCCGCTCGCCGCCGCCGCCGCCGCCGCCCCCCGCAGCGACTCTCCCGCCTCTCCCGCCGCGCCGGCCCCGGGAACTGCGTCGCCCACTCAGCTCGGCCGTGGAGCCGCCAGTGCGGGAGCACAGAGTCCGCGACGCGACACGCCGAGCCCCCCATCACCTCCGGTCGGGGCGACCCCTCCCGGGTCCGCCCTCGCCCTGCGCAGCCGCCGGAGCCCCCAGCCCCGAGCGGCTCCGCGGCCCCGCGGCCGCATCCCGGCCCCTGCACTCCCGCAGCCGCCGCCCCCCGCCCGGAACATGGACTCCGACTCCTGCGCCGCCGCCTTCCACCCGGAGGTGAGTGAGAGCTGTGCCCGGATCGCCCCCGACCATCTCCACCGCGATCCTGAGCTGCCCGGGAATCCGAACCCCCAGTCTCCCCGAGCGCCGCCCTCCCTGTCCCCCAGCTTTCCCTCGTCGCCCCCCCTGGAGCCCCACCCCCGCCCCCTGCTCGGCCCGCGCTTGGTCCTCCCCGCCGGCCCTCTCCTCGGCGTCCCTTCCCCGTACGTCCGCGTCCTCCCCGCGCCCTTTTCCCAGGGCCGCTGCGCCCACCCTCTCGCCGGGGACGCCCCTCTCCGGCCCCGGGTAGCCCCCGGACCTGTCGGCGCCCCCAGCCCCTCCCCGCCGGCCTGCTTACTCCTTCCCCGCCCGGGGGCCGTCCAAGCCGCCGCCCTCTCCGTGCTCCCGCTTCTCTCGGAGGAGTCCCCCTCCCCCCTCCCGGGGGCTGCGGCCCCCGCGGACGGGGCTCGGGTCCGCTCAGCCCCCGCTGCTCCCCTAATCCCCCGGGCCCGGCGGCCCGCGCCCCGCCCCCTGACTCCAAGCGAGGCCCTATCGGCCCCCGCCCCCTCCGGTGCTCGGGGGCCCGAGTCCTTCGGGGTCTCCACCCCTTCCAGGGACCCAGGCCTTGTCCCCCCCAACCACCCCCCAGCGAGTTCGCCTTCCCCTCCGGGGCCCCCTCCCCCCGGTCCCCGCCCGCGGGCTCTGTTCGCTCCGCCCCGACTCACTCCCCCTCCTTCCGGGGATCGGCCCTCGGTACTCCGGGCCGTCCCCCCCGCGGCGGCCCCGCGCCGTCCCCTCCCCCCCGCCGAGGCCCGTCTGGGTTTCGGGTGCGGGTCCGGCGGCCGCAGGCGGGTGGGGGAGGGGAGGCGGCGCCGGGCGCTCGCGCGTCTCGTTGCCGCCCCAGGGGCTTCGCGGAGCCGCCCCGGGTCCCCCAAATCCTGCCCGGCGTCCCCCCACATCCCTGCCGGATGGGCCCCGCACCTTCCGGGGCCGACTGTCGGTGGGGTCGGCTTCCGCGGGAACGCGGGGAGGGGGCCGCACCGCCATCTGCTTCCCCTGAAGGCGGGCGGGCTGGGGGCGGCGCGGGGCCCCCGCAGACCCCCCGCTGGATGTCCCCGCCCGCCGGGCCGGTGGGCGTCCCGGCTCCCGACCCACTTCTGCTTGTTCCCCGCCGAAATAAAAGTTCTCCCCGAGAGTTTGAGGCCGGGCGTTTCGGCCCTCCCACCCCGGCCGCGAGGGCGGCCGCCAGCTTTTGCCCGGGGCGGGGGCCGGGTCTCTCATGCGGGAAACGCCGGGCACCGCGCTCTATTTGCCTCCACTAACTGGGCGGCCTTCGGGCTCCGGAGGTCCGAGGGGGTCGAGAGCAGGTGGTTTGCCAGGACCAAGTTGGGAAAATTCTTTTCAAAGTGGACTGTGGAATAAAACCTGTGGGCCGCACGCCTGTGCCTCGCGGCTCTCCCCGCCCCTCTGCGGGATGGGCGGGCCCAGGGCCCCTGCTCCCCTCTTTCCCCGCTGGCTCGCACCTAGCAGGGCCTTGGGTCCGGGCTCGGGAAGGATGAACTGAGCGCCTAGGTGAGGATGGGGCGCGGGTGATCAAGTGCTCGAAGGAATCCGACGTAAACATGCTGGTCGAGTAAACAGTAATAAAGCACAGTTGTTTTGCTTGGAAGCAAATAAGGGCTCTTTCTCCCATTGCAGGCTCTTAGGAGAAAATCCCTTCTTGTTATGGGTGTTTCTAGATTGAATGAGGGAGGGGCTCGCAAGCAGAAATCTCTGGTGTTCCATCTTAAATGTGCCGCTAAGCCTAGCAGGAACTTTCTTGGTTTATTCTCCGAGTTAGGAAACGTTTGGGTGCATAGCAGCCATCCCAATTGTTGGAGAAGTGGAGGGACCCTCGGACAGCCCAGGCTGGGCAGGGGTCAAGTGGGATTCAGCTCCAGGGTCCCAGGCTTCAGAGAGCGCTGAAGGATAAGAAGTTGCTGATTTTTGAAATTGCTTAAAATACTTTAGTTACAGCTGCAGCAGGAGTTTATATTCAAAATGGGAAAATGTAGCAAAAAGAAGTAGTTATTAGAGCTCCTGATAGGCCTGCAGAGACTAATAGATAAGGTCAGAAAATGTCACGAGTGCTAAGAAATAGACCTTTGTACAAGCTTTTATCTCTCAGCCAGTTTCCCAGCGTTCTTGGCATAAAATCTTAATACTCCTCTTTCAGCTTTCTGAAAATGGTGTTATTTCTTGACCTGAACTTACCTTATCTTGTTTCTAGACTGTCTGTAAATCTAACAGTGTATTTTTTGAGTGGTTGATGATAAAAGCTCCAGCTTGTTTTGTTTCTGTGATTCCACCCAGGAGTGTCTCCTTCAAACATACTCTTTTTTCTCCTCTGTTAACAGGAATACTCCCCCAGTTACAAGAGGCGCAGGACTGTGGAGGACTTCAACAAATTCTGCACCTTTGTCTTGGCCTATGCTGGTTACATCCCTTATCCGAAAGAGGTAATCTTCTGAGAGCTGGAGACCTTTCTTGCTGGGCAGTCAGGCCTGGCGCCCTCACTACATGGTCTTGGGCATGACCAGGCCGTGGGGCAGTGGGTCTGGAAGGGGTTGTTAGGATGACCTTAAGGGGACAATGGTCCTGTAGATATCTGTTTCTTGGGAACTTAGATCAGCCAGGGAATTGGTCCCTAAAACCCCAATAGAAAATGCAGGCTTGTCTAGAAATGGCTTAATAAACTTTCAAAGTTTGTTTGCAAATATTGTGTTTGATATCTGCTTGCTCTTTTTAATGGCCAGTAATTGTTGAGAGTTTGCTATGGCCAGGCACTGTTCTTTGCCCTTATATTGCTATGAGGTAGGTGCTATTTTTTATCCCCAGCTTAAAGATGAGGACACTGAGGTGCAGCAAGGGAACCGCCTTGCTCTAGGTCACCAGCTAATTAGTGGTGGAGCTCAGGGTTCACCCAGATGTTTGGACTGGGGATGCACACCCGTACCTCTCCTGCAGCCTCCTGGTTGCTGTCAGTACCACATACCAGAGTCTTCAGGGACTCACGGTTAGAAACCATGTAGGTGAATAGATTTTTTTTTTTCCTTTGCTGAGAAGAGGGCAGGACTGTGGACCAGAGCTGGTGTGGGACCCAAATGTCAGGGGCCTTGTTCATACTGGATTAAGTTAAAAATAAAAGAATCGAGGATTTCTAGGAGGCAAAATCCCAGCGTTGGTTTATTATTTCCACTTGCCATATGGGTGGCTAATGCTTGCCTTGTACCAGGCAGTGTTGCCGCTGTTTGAGGATAATGCGCCTGAATGACCTGAAGGAGCCATAGACTTTAGCTCGCTGCTTCGGGGCAGTAATTACCTACTTTGATTTTGCAATGTTTTGGGATGTCTCCAGTTTTTTAAGAGTGTCAGGAAATTCTCAAAGCTAATTTAAATTCACTTAATTAAAAAAATCTCTCTCTTGGGAAGGCGAATGGAAGGGGAGATTTACAACCGAGGAGAGGCAAGGTGCCGTGGGAGGGTGGCTGTAGCTGCTCTCCACACGTGCCTACTGGACGCCGACTCATTGCCCGGCTGCGGAATAGAGGCTGAGGGTTCAGCAAGGGAAGGTCGTTTCTCCCCTCGTGGCCTCATATTAAACTAGTAATGAGGCATTTTCTGTGAGAACTGAGAAGCTCAAGGCTGTGCGAACACGTCGCTGGAGGCCTGCCCTGGCTGGGGGAGGGCTGGGCTTGCTCTGCTGGCGGCTGGTCTCAGTAACCAGAACCTGCCGCCTTTGCCTCCATCCTTGTAGGAACTCCCTTTGAGGAGCAGCCCCAGCCCTGCCAACAGCACCGCTGGCACCATTGACAGTGACGGCTGGGATGCTGGTTTCACCGACATCGCGTCCTCGGTGCCCTTGCCAGTCTCTGACCGCTGCTTTAGCCACCTGCAGCCCACTCTCTTACAGCGAGCCAAGCCCAGCAACTTCCTGCTGGACAGAAAGAAGACGGACAAGCTGAAGAAGAAGAAGAAGAGGAAGCGAAGGGACAATGACGTGCCCGAGAAGGAGGAGTACAGGGGCGGCTTGCTGGAGCTGGACGCTGCTGACCCATATGGGCAGAGCCCCACGAGCCCCACCTTGCAGGGTGTTCCCCAGGCTCCCGGCGACCCCTGCTCGGGCTGGGATTCCGACACGCCCTCGAGTGGATCTTGTGCCACTGTGTCACCTGATCAGGTCAAAGAAATAAAAACTGAAGGCAAACGGACTATCGTCCGGCAGGGAAAGCAGGTGGTGTTCCGAGATGAGGACAGCACTGGCAATGATGAGGACATAATGGTGGACTCAGGTAAGTGTCCCTGCAGGATGGCACACTTGCTGGCTGGTGGTTAGAAGAGAGGTTATTTTAAGCGGCCGTCTCTCTGGGGCAGAGGGTCGGGTCCCTTCTGTGGACTGCGACAGCAGAGTGCCCCACCGTCTCTCAGAGGAGGAAAGTGCAGGAAGGTGGGTACCAAGGTGCTCAGGGAGGGGTTGATCGCTGCTAGTGAGAGCCAAAACCTCGAGACAGACCTCAGAATATAAAGATCACGCGGCTCACGAGTAAACATCTCCTGGGTAACAGCTGGTCACCCTGCATTTCAGTGCCTTTTGTTGTGTATTTTCTGCATTTTCAGAGAGAAGTGGCAGTGATATGTGAATGTTGAAAACATTTTTGTTAGTTGAGTGACAGGTTTCACCGAAGCTCAGCCGCTCTCCTCGTTGGGTGAGCAGCGTCCTGGTGGAGATGGGCAGAGAAGTTACTTTCCCTCCTCTCACGTTTCCTTGCAGACGACGACTCCTGGGACCTCGTCACTTGTTTCTGCATGAAGCCGTTTGCGGGCCGCCCCATGATCGAGTGTAACGAGTGCCACACCTGGATTCACCTGTCCTGTGCGAAAATCCGGAAGTCCAACGTCCCCGAAGTGTTTGTCTGCCAGAAGTGCCGGGACTCCAAGTTTGACATCCGCCGCTCCAACCGCTCCCGCATGGGCTCCCGGAAGCTGTTTCTGGACTGACTGCGGGCGGGCAAGGAGGCGCGGGCGAGGAATCAGAAGGGACGGCGGGCTTTCTGGCCCTCTTAGTTGAGCACAGAACTCTCTGCTCTGGTGCGGGCAGATCCCTGCCATTCAGGTGCCTAAGCAAAAGGACAGGCTGTCCGAGGCAGAAACTGTACATAGTGACCGAATAAAATCTTCGTTGGCCAAAGCTGCTGCCAGAGCTGTGTTCTCTGCAGTGGAGGTGGACTAAACACCCAAGTGCAGCGGGCTTGGTTCAGCTGAAAATGAGGGTACGTGGTAGTTGTGAGTTTTCGCTATCATTGTTAACAAATTCCCGCTGATCGGAACAAGCGCTAGCTGTTATTCCTGCTTCCGCTGTGTTGGGGAGAGGAGCTGTTCAGTTTCCCCGGCCTGTTAATGAACAGCCATATGTGTAAGCTTTTTCTTGTGTGTTAAGTCTTTTACCAAAAGTGTCTGTACAGCACCCATCAAAGCTGCCCCTAGTGGCCTGCCCGCTCTGCCTTGGCTGCTGCCTGTCAACCTGCAGGAGCCCTCTGGCCTCTCTCTGCGAGGAGCCATGTGGTGGCGGTGGTGGGCTAGCTCGTGGTTCTTAGGTTTCCTCCTGTTTGTTAAAAGGGACAATGTGGCCGCTTCTTTGTGGAAAGGGGGTTGGTTGGGGGGTTGAGGTGGCCCGTGTTCATAACTCAGTTTCCTGTTTTGCACGATGTAAAAAACCTGTCTTTTTGCACGATACAGCCAAAAGTATTGGCCGATTTCTTGCTGAGCGCCCTTTCTCTCTCCAGTTGGTGTATGAGGTGTCCCGGTGAGGCCTGGGCTAGCTGTTTTCACACGTGGGGGCACTTAGGCTCATTCCTCGTCCCTTCCCCTCACCCTATTCTGGTAGCATCATAAAGGATAGGCAATCACTAGGACCCAAATGGTGTTCCTCTAAATGATGGATAAAGGAAAATCGGGAGGGAGCCCTCTCCTGTGCGTAGGTCTTAGTATGCCCTTTACACAGGCTGGCCTGCTAGTTCCACGGGGCAAGGTTAGGTTTTTTTGGTTTACGTTGGTGAGTGAGTGATAGGGTAACAGAGGCTTTCAGGAATATACCATTGCACTGTGCAGAGTTCCTTAGATCTCCGCTAGCATCCTTAACTGGGAAGGCCCCTGTGAGGGCCAGCTCGGGAGAAACCAGGAGTTTGCGCCGAAGCCCCCGCAGAACTGTGTTCAAGGGCAGTGTACCCCTGGACACTGGTGGTTCTGGGGCTGGGAGGAAAAGGACTTCAGCTTTCTCCAAAATTGACATTGTGCTTCAGCAGTTCAGGTACTTGTTCTAAAACTTGTTTTGTAAATTGATGGGTATGTTTTCTTCATAAGTATTGTTTCTTGTAAGACACGGAAAGGGAAGGATGCCCAAGTCAGTCATGTTTATTTGCAGCAGGATGGGCCTGTTGTATCCCTGCCGGGGCCTTCCCCTTCATGTGGCACCTTTGTGTGGGGCGACCAGGCACAGTTCCCATGTTCTCTCACTGAAGCACCAAGGGGCTTGAACCATAATTTGGCTATTCAGAGCCCATTTTTTGTCCTAGTATCTTTCACACTTGTTCAGTCAACTGTCTTATTTTTTAAAAATATTTTGTTGCTTATATTAACATACAAGTAGAGAGAAATAGTTTCTGAAACCCAGTTTATTGTGAAGCTCCCCAAGGGAGAAATTGTTCTGTAGAGAAAAATAGTAAGCTGGTTTAGAAACAACCTTCTCTCCAGACAATTATCTGGCTCTGACTAGGGCAAACATCCAGGACAAGGTAGAGAGGAATTTGCCAAAGATCTGCCCCATGACAATGCCTGTCCAGCGTCTTCACCAGGAGAATAACCAAAGTGTTTTTCTTTTTAAAAAAAAAAAGATTCCACAAGATTTTTAAAGTGCATTTGAAGAATATGACTGATTTTAGAGTGGAACTGCCAACCGTGGCGCTTGTTGCATGATTGTTACATGTGCAGAAGGTTCGATGCCTCTGGAATGCATTTGATATTCATGTCAGTTTCTGTTTCCTTGATTGCATTTTTGTTCTTTTAACAGGTCTATCCCTGTGGGTGGTGTCTTAAGAAGTCAGACACCTTGGTTTTTGTGTTAGATTGAGCTGGGCAGCTGCAATCAGCTTCTATATGCAAATTATGTATGACCCATCCAGGGGCTCCTGGTTGGTGGCTAAGGAAGTGAGGGGAGGGAAAGATGTTACCCCCAAAGTAGGCCCCTCCCATGGGCTTTGGCTAGGCCAGACACTTAACATCGTTTACATGGTTCTGTGTAATTTTAAAGTTTATGTGTATAAAGCGAAGCTGTTTCTGTGAAACTGTATATTTTGTAAATAAATATATTGCCACTTTGAGGTTCATGTCTAGCTTCAGGTTCTGTGTTCTGTGCTGAAGGACAATTGTGTGTTCTTCTCCCCTCATCACCTCCCTAAACTATGATTACATGAGCACTCTGCGAAGTTACAGTCTGAGTTTGGGTTTAGCAAACTGAAAAATGCCCAGGGTTCTTAATATACTTTTCTAGTGAAGTCTTCAGAAACAAACTACAGTATGAGTTGCCATGAATAGCTTTCACAGTTTCTTTGTCACATTCTGGATTAGCTGGGTAAACCCTAGTGAGCGGTTACCCTGCTTTGTAAAGCTGCGGCCTCTGAGCGCTGCAGGCCCAGAATGGGACTGTCCCCTCGGGTGGTCATCCCGTCTGCTCTTGGGGTTCCCAGTGCCTGAGCCTCTCCTGGCGTCTTACCTGAGACCAACCAGTGGCCAACTAGTCCCTCCTCCAGCGACATCAGAGGAGCCAAAACCTGCTTATTAACACCTCTCGAAGCCTTAAAAGTATTGACTAAATTGGGCGTTGGGTCTTCCTGGTTTCCAGCCGCCCACGGCTGCTAGTGGCTGTGTGTCTTGGGGGGGCCAAAGCAAGGCGACGGGCGACCGGCTTTAGCGAACTGGGCCGAGACTTGCACCGGCCCAAGGTTGGGGGTTGGGTTTCGGGCCCGAGCTGGGGCCGGAGCAGCCCTTGACGTGGCGCCCAGGGCCCACCCGACCCTGGGGCGACGCGGGTGGCGGGGACCTCCGGGGCAGCGCGCCCTGGAGCCGAGCCAGGCCCGCCTCCCGCTCCCGGCGGCCCCGCCGGCACCGCCCCTCGCCCCGCCCGCCCCGCGCGCCGCCGCCGCCATCTTTGTTAGGGGCAGCGGGCCTGGCTCCGGAGATGCCGAAGTCGTGCGCGGCCCGCCAGTGCTGCAACCGCTACAGCAGCCGCAGGAAGCAGCTCACCTTCCACCGGTGAGCGGCGGGGGCGCCGGGGAGGCGCGAGGACGGGCGGCCGCCGGGCCCGGGGGACGGGCCGGGGTCCCGGGCCCAGGAGGGCCAGCGCCGCCTCGGCCTGGCCGCGGGGAGGGGCGGACAGCAGCGGAGCAGCCCGCCCGCGGCCGCGCGGCCTTCCGGAGCGACTTTCGGGGCTGGGCGTGCGTTGCCCCGGCTGGCGGCACGTGCCCGCTCGCGGCTGCGGCCGGGAACTGGCGGGCGCCTGCCGAGCCCCCGCCGTGCGTCCGGTCGTGAAGGGAGGACCCGGGCGGCTGCAGTGGAGGAGTGAGAACCCTCCGGGGTGTCAGGGCGGTGGGGACGGGACTCGGCGGCGGCGTGGCAGATGGCGGAGACTCCGGAGTCCGCCCTTGCACTCCGGGACCGCCGTTGCCAACCTGCCCGGGAGAGCGCGTCCTCGCCCTCCGCCCTGCGCCGCGCTTGCCCCAAGGTTTCTGTGCGCCTTAGAGCACACTCCGCAGGGTGGCTTGCGCTCGCTGTTCGCGTGCCCTCTCCCCCTCCCCAGTAAATGCTTTGATCGCAGTATAACACGCAGAATAATGAGCAGATCATAAGTACACAGCCCGACGAGTTTTCACCAAGTGAACACCATTGAATTAGAACATTACCAGCCCCCAAGCGACCCCACACCTTGACCCCCTTCTCCCACCTCCCCAAGGGGAACCGTGGCTTGCCTTCTGTCACGGTGGATCGCAGTTCATTCCATTTGATCACCGCATAGTACTCCGTTAAACGTGTATACCAGAATTTATTTACATGTTTTACAATTGCAGGGCATTTGGGTGGCCCCATTTTTTGGCTGTGACAAATACACAGTTCTGGACAGCTTTACTGGGACGTGTCTTCTGGTGCATGCATCTCCTTGTTTCCCTTGCGTATATTCCTGGGGGTGGAGTTGCCTTCTGTTCTCTCTTGAAACCATTCCCACCACTCACACAAAAGAGCTCTGTCAAGTCACCAGTGAGCCTTGTGAGGCCAGATCCAGGGGTCTGTCCTCATCTTAACTGGCCTCTTTAACATTTGACACAACTGATCATTGACCCCTGGATTGCTGTTCCCACTTGGCCTGTAGGACACTTCTCTGCCCTCTTCCTTTGTCACAGATGTTGGAGCACTTTGGGGTGTGGGCCATGGCCCAGTGATGGTCCCCATACAAGCTTGCTGCCCAGGGCACCAGTCTCACCCAGGTTTATGGGTTATGCAGGGTCTACCCCACATTGACATCTCCAGACACGTGTGCCCACCTGCCACTCCAGCACATGGACAATCTAAAACTCACCTCAAATTCAACACCTAACGTACAAAACAAACTTCTGATCCCCCAACCTGCTCCTCCTGTAGCTGCTGCCATCTGAAACACGAAACTCCTTCTCTATTCCACGGTCCACAGGCGAGCCTTACACACGGCTTTCACAATACATCCAGACCTGCCCTTTCATGGTTTATCGGCTATTTCCCCTTTCTAGGAGGTAGAGTCCTTGAGGGTGGGGACTTTCTTATTCACTCTCACGTCCCCAGCGCCAAGAACAGGGCCCTGCATGTGGTAGGCTCCTGAAGCGAGGGACGAAGGCTCCTGGCAAATGGAGCTTCGAAAACAGCTCACTTGGGCGTGTGGGCCATGTTCATAGTCTCAGGTTCCTATTAAGGATGCTGTTAACAGCCATGACAGAAGCTTCCAGAAATTCGATGTGATTTAACAAAGTGAGATTGCTGAATTTCCAAAGCTGCCCAGTAAAATACTCTGTGGTGGTGTGAAAATCCTACAAGACTCTGAAGTGCTGAATTCAGCTCTGCTAGATCTCTCACATCTCCTGCCTTGGCCCCATAGGTTCCCATTCAGCCGCCCGGAGCTGCTGAAGGAATGGGTGCTGAACATTGGCCGCGGCAACTTCAAGCCCAAGCAGCACACGGTCATCTGCTCCGAACACTTCAAACCCGAGTGCTTCAGTGCCTTTGGAAACCGCAAGAACCTGAAGCACAACGCTGTGCCCACGGTGTTTGCCTTTCAGGACCCCACGCAGGTAGGAGCACAACGCCGCCTTGTATCTGTTCACATCCAGTCCGCCTGCTCCACCCAGCAGTTGCAGGGGTGGCATTCGAAGGCAAAGGAAAGGCCAAGAACTACAGTGAAAGCAGCACTGTCAAGCCTCCGGGGTCCAGAGCACTGTGTCCCTGCTAGCTGTGACCTTCACTTTAAGAGAAGTCGTAATTTAAAGCCACTTTAAAAATAAATCATGCTCCACACCAGGATGCTGTTGAGGAAGCCAACTGGCAAATGCACCAGGAGCTTGGTCCTCTGTTTCGCCCTGACTGGGTCTCCTATGGGCTCAAGACCATGCAGTGAGGACCTTTCCACCTGAAAGGCAGCAGGCTTGGTACTGCCTTCAGAGCCAGTGCTCTGTGTCCAAGTAGCCAGGGCTTGGCGGTAGGCGCCAGCACCACTCAGGTCCTACTGTGTGCTGGGTGCTGCTGGGCCCGTAGCTGACGTGGTGAAGGCAGATAGCTGGGTCAGGAGAACAGAAAGATATTGCCAGGGCAGTGGTGTAGGGAGACCTGGGGACAGTGGGCAGAAGCTTGGAGTGGAAGAGATTTGGGCCCATTCAGGAACAGTGATCCAGGCTGGAGGATCACCAGATGCTGGCTCTGGGCAGGGCCCTCTTCTGGGTTTGCAGATGGCAGACAGCAGAGTGAGGGAGCAAACTTGCTCCTGTGTCTTCTCCTAAAGGCGCTAATCCCCTCAGGAAGGTGCCACTCTCACAACCTAGTTAACTCCAAAAGGCTCCACCTCCTAACACCATCATGTTGGGGGCCACAGTTTCAACATAGGAGTTTTGGAGGGACATAAACATTCAGTCCATAGCAGTGGGAGGGATGTGGCTTTGGAAGGCTCCCTGTGGCCACGGGTGGAGAGTGGCTTGATTGGAAGTTGTGTCCTAGCTGAGCATAGTCACGGTGGCCTGAGCTGAAGGTGGGATGCAGTAAAGAGACAGGTGACAAGTGGATGGACTTTGCAGACCTGGTAGGTGGGGGTGGCTGGGGAGGCGGAGCTCGCTGAGCCCCTGGAGAGCATAGTTGGGCCCCTGGGGAGTTTGGTCTCATGCGTGTGGATTTGATGTTCCCATGGGATACTGAGGTGGACACGTCTGGGGGGGGGTGTGCAGCTTTGGCTTAGGAGAGAGCTCGCAAACAGCTGGACGTTGAAGCCATGAGAGAGGATTCTGTTGAATCTGAGTGTGGGCCCACGGCGTGCACCCACTGAAACAGGAAGGCAAAGTAGTGATGGGATGAGCACGAGGCCAACAGGCACCTGTGCTGGTTTGGAGCCAAGAGTGGAAGAGTAGAAACTGGGAGTCAGGCTGCAGGACTAGCAGGGTGGATGTGTGTGGGCACACGTGCCCAGAGCTGACAGCCTTCCCCAGGTAGCCATGTGCTGCTCCCCGCCTCAAGTCCGTGTTCCTGTTCCTTCAGGAAGGCCCTCTCTGCACCCTGCGGGCCCTCCTGCCCCTTGGTTTCTCTAGCACCTGCCCCACTTTATATTTCCTTCAGGTTTTTGGTCTTCTCCCTTGCATGTAGGCTCCATGAGGGCTGCCAGGCTGGTGGAAAGTTGGTTATGGCCCCTTTTGGCTCAGGCGGGCTCTGCTCTGAGGTCACCACTCCTGGCAGGCCTGGGGACTGTGGGTTCTGCATCGGTGGTGCCAAGGGTGAAATGGGTGTTCTGCAACGTGCTGTCATTCCTAGGGCAAACACTTATTGAGGCAGGATGCCCAGCCCTGGGGTGACATGTGTGAATTAGGTCCCTGGCTCGATAGGGACCTGTTCAGGGGCCACTGACCATGATTTGGGAACATCTTTGGACAAGGAGGACACCAAGTAGGCGGTGAGAGCCAGCTGAGCTGGGCTTCTGGTCAGTTTAATTTAACCAATGCTCTTTAGACATGGCAGGCTCTGGGCCAAGCATGGGGACCATGAGGGGACCGAGGCCCACGCCTGGCTGTGCGGGATCTTGGGGTCCACAGATCTCATCCTCCCAAGCAAGCCAGCCGTGCAGCCCATCTGCATCTGCTCCATTTGTGTGTCTCTTGCAGCTGGTGAGGGAGAACACAGACCCTGCTGGCCAGAAAGGAAATGCCAACTTGCAGAAAGAAAAGGTGCGTTAGGTACCCAGGCCATTTACCTGAATGTTGAAATTATGCTGTGGGTTGAGACAGAGCAGGTAGCATCTTCCCAGCAAGGCTGCCTGCTGGGCTCTGTTGTGTTTGCTCATACCCCAGGGTTTTGGACTCCCTGTTTTCCTAGAGAGGGGCAGCTGAAGCCTCTCGGGCGTCCTGTTTTCATTGCAATATCAAAGGAATTTCCATTGGCAGGGAGGCTCGTGCCTGATTTCTCAAGGTTCCTGTTCCAGAGTGTGTGCTAGGGAGAAGATGGCTGTTGATGCCGCTGCAGACCCTGGGTCTGTTCCCCTGGCTGTGGCCACTTCCCCAGATGGCGTGAAAGGATTACTCGGGATGGACGGGGAACAGCTGGGGTGGATCCCGTGTCTGCAGCCATGACCTGCCTGATTCCACCCTGCTGTCCCCAGGTCCTTCCTGAGGTGGTGGCCGAGGAGTACAGCCCAGGGAGAAACATGGACACCGTACTTGAAGAGCTTCAGCTGTCCCCAAATGCTGAAGGCCCCACAAAGCAGGTAAGACGTGAGGGCTCAGTACGAAGGCAGCACGTGGTTGGTTAGTCTCAGCCTGAGATGATTTGTTTCAAACAAAATGAAAACCAGTGCCCAAAAGAACATGAGAACCGCAAGGAACAGGGTATGTAGTCTTGATTTCTGAGCTTCCTGTTAAAATTGACCACCATGATGTGGGCATACTTGGATTTCAGAACAGCAGGAGGTGAGTCCTGCCACCCAGGGCTGGGGCTGAGTGAGGCTGGTGATGTGCCTCCTACAGGCCCTGACTGTGCCCACCTTCCTGCTGGTGAAGCAGCTCAGCCTGGCTTTTGCCTTCGGGCAGCTGTCAGCCCTCACTCACCTCTGTCCTCAGGTCTTGCCACACAGACCGGAAGCAGCAGAGGCCCCTGGTCGGCCAGGCAGCTCCACAGGGCTGAGAAGGCCACTCCTGAAGCAGCCATCTGACCACAGCTATGCACTTTTAGACTTAGATGCCCTGAAAAAAAAACTCTTCCTCACTCTGAAGGAAAACGACAAGCTCCGGAAGCGCTTGAAGGCCCAGAAGATGGTGATGCGGAGGATGTCCAGCCGCCTCCGTGCCCACAGAGATGGACAGCGGGGACCCCAGGCCAGAGCTCGGCCAGAGCAGCGGAGCTGAACCTGACAGGTTCTGGGACACCCAGGGCCAGGCATTGGATCTGGGGCTCTGGCTGTGGACATTTCTGTCTGCTGCCAACATGGAGAATGCTGGCAATGAGGCTTGCTGGGCAGGGGATTAAGACAGTAGCCAAGCTACCTGGTAAGGAGCCCAAACACTGCTGTGATGTGACCAGGCTGGGAGAGTGGCTCCGTGAATGTGACAAGCTTAGTTTTGTGGTAACAGAAGTCCAGTCTGAGGCTGGTTTCTGGACTGCTGTCCTTTCAGCACACGCTGACCAAGCGTTGTGGGAACCACAGCATGAGGAGCTGTCCGGGGCCCCAGTGGAACTCACTCCCCCAAAAGAGAGGAAGCCATTCTCCCGGAGTGCACTTGCTTGAGGGAGTGACGGCTGACTCTGTGGTAGGGTGAGTGGGTCCCCTCCATCAGCCTGGACAGCTGGCTCGAAGTGGCCGAGACTGGCCTCTATTCTAAGGTGTGACTCCTGCCCTGGTTTGAGTGAGCAAAAAACACAATAAAGTGTCTTTCTACGCTGTGGTATTTCATCCTTCATTCAGAGTTTTTTCTCTCCTGCTATTTCCCTACTACCAAGACTGACTTCCTATTTCCTGTTAGAGCGTGGGGAGGGTGGGACTACCTTAGACTACCAAAAAAAAAAAAAAATCGTGCATTTGGTTAAGAAAAAGAGAAAGCTAAAACTCCTAATTGATGTCCTTACTTTGGGTGCTATTATTTCTCAGGCAAATGTTTAACGCAGAAAATAAATAGAACCACAGCTTCAAGTTCAGCCTCATGGTCTAAATGGGGTTGAACAGTGGGGAACGGGGGACAGGAGCGAGGCCTGGCGGGCGGGGGAGCACCTCCCTTTCTTTGCTTACACACAGGCCAGGCGCGGCGATGTGCGCCTGCATCCCGGTTACTCAGGAGGCTGTGGCAGAACACACGGATAAACTGAAAAATACTATCCTCAGCTTTCAGGAAAGGTTTATTGTGGTAAGAGAGTGCCTTCTGTACAGTCAACTTCAAACAAAACAAAGAGGATCAGTGCCCAAAGTACCGCCTGCAGCAGAGGGTGCCCAGGGCCACGTCCGGAGTCGGCTCACGCGACACGGTATGGACTGTGCAGCTCACGGTCAGTGGGGCAGTCGGAGAAACTTTCTTTTAAGATGGAGATAAATTATTACAGAATTGGACAACCCGAACTGCTTTTAAGACCTGGAGGAAGGAGGTTCGTAGCTATGGCTCTGACACCAGTGCCAGGGCCTGAAGCCTGATATCAGCAATAGCTTCAGGGCAGCCGGACACCAGAGCAGCTGCCAGCCCCAGGGCCAGCTGTCACGGCCACTGGCCTTGCAGCACCTGCTTGGAGGTGTCGACAAGAATGAGTGACCACTGCCACTTTCAGGACCCATGTGACAGGCCTCTCTCTGCCCTTCAGGTGACTGCTTACAGAAGGGGTCTGCTGACACCCGTGACACTGTGCATTCAGAGTGGGCAGGTGAGGAGAGGCTCCTGGAGCACAGATGCCCCCAAAGGAGTCCCTGTGAGGAGGGGCTGGCCCCGCCAGGAGTGGGGAGCAGCAGTGCCACCTGCTGGGCACCACAGGCCAGCCCTGGTGTCCACACCTCAGGTTTGGCACATTAGACCCCTGGTCTTGTTGCTCCCCTCCTTATGCTTGGCCCTGTCCCTGCGAACCTCTCCTCATCCCAGCACTGTGCTCTAGAGCTGGGTGGGCACAGGCGGGCCAGGCTGCGCCATGGGGGGGAGGGGGGGGACACAGGTCAGCTCACATGCGCTGGCAGCAGGGCGTTTTCCCACAAGGATACAGGAAGCAACCTGTGACAGGGATGGCCCAGGGACCGGGAGTCACACCACACTGTCCCAAGCCAGGGGCTGGTGGCATGATGTGAGCAGCTCTGGGAGCAGGAAAAAAGAGACTAATTTTCCAAACCCATTTGTTCTCAGATAAAAAGCAGTTTTATAAACCCACAATCCTTTCCAGATTCACTTGGTAATATTTCAGCAGAAAAAGGTGGTTTGTGGGAAGTCGACCGAACAGATGCTGCCTTGATCTGGAGGCCTCAGCATGTGAAAACGCCGTCCTTCCTTTGCATTTGTTTCCCATACTCAGTGTGATTTTAGGAGCAGTTCACAGGCCTGTGTGTGAGGGCAGGGCGTTCCACAAAGACCTCCAGACAGAACTGAGAACTGCCGGCTGGCTGCAGTCAGCACACATGCTGGAGACCCCGGGGGAGGCACCCAGGAGAGTCGGGGGCCAGGGCCCTTCCCTCCAGGAACATGATCCTTGGGAAAACAGCCATGGGCCATGCTGTGGTCTGGTCCAGGGTGGGGCTGCCTCAGTCCCACCCACAGCACCCACAAGAGCTGAGGTCTTGTCATGTCCTTTCACATAATTGATATAGTACCACCTTCTAGAGGAATAATAGAAAATAAAAACATCTGGTGTCTGGGTTTCTCCCTGCTTCCAAATTTGTAGACGCCCAGGGTAGGATTTTTTGCAGCCTTTTAAAAATCTGGTTCTCAAGCAGTTTACCCGTCTGTATCAATCCTGTGAGCTATAAAAGAAAAGACAGACACAGGCTATCAGAAGGTGACCATTTCCACGCTCCTTTCTACTTACGGGGCACAGCAGACATCCAGGTGGACCAGCAGCTGTCTGGGCAGGGCACAAGCTGTGCAGAATCAACTAGGTTGGCTTTCATACCTGGCCATTAAACCTAGAGTGTCCAAGCAAGCAGCTCACTCTAATTCTACCCGTGGAAGAGTGAAAGTCCCCTCCTCAGGGCACAAATCATGGGCTCTGAGCAGGTAATGAAGCCCACCCAGTCGGCCTCCCTGCTCCCAGGTGGACAACCGAGGGAAGGTGGTCGTCAGCCCGCATGCTAAGCAGCCACTCTGATGTCTCTGCTCCCAGCAGGTGCCCACGGCAGGTGACTGCGAAGAGGCAGCTTACTCACATTGCTTTGGTATCCGAAGGGCCTCACTATCCAGCACCATCACCTGATGCAGGACACCTCGGAACTGATAAAGCACTTTCAGGTTCTTCTCTTCACCCACACATGGGTCATAAAACCCAGGCAGCCCAGCCTGTAACCAACAGATTGTTATTCTAAAGACCACTCCAGATGGTTTAAGAACCAGCACTAACTCCTCTCTGCTACCACCTGAGGTGCAGTGTGGAAGGAGATGAAAACTTTGGAGCTTGAAGAAAAAGAAGTGAGAATCTCAAAAATGTGCCCACGTAGTCCTCGACTCTCAATATAGGCCCCTTCCTCCCAGCAAATAGTCCTCTGTCTTCACAGAAGCCCCTCTAAGGCAGAGTCACCACATGACTTCTTCACGGAGTTAGGAATTCTTTGGCCTGAGCTAAATCTGCATTTTAATTCTGGATAGTCCATGCCCCAGGCTCGAGAGGCGAAAACACATGTTACAAGTGACCTCACACTTTCTGGAACAAGGCAAAAATAAATAGCATCTGATGCCATGAAGGCAGACGTGTGTTCTGTTTGCGCCATACCCGGCACACAGCAGGGGCTCAATAAATACTTGTTGAGTGAATGGATGGATGGATGGATGGATGAAGTAAATAGCTCTGATGTGGATACTGTCTGGGTGCCAGCAACATGAAAGATGCCACTGCAGGGCCGGCCAGGCTGGCCCTGTCAGCCTGGACCTACGCCCAAGCTGCTCTTTCTGTCTGCTCTTGTGAGAGCACGACACGTGGCGGCTGGCAACGCAGTACCTTGGAGGCCTCTGTGAGGATGAGCTTCGAGTCCTTCACCAGGCACTGCAGGGGCACGGTCACGTCGATCACCTTTACCTTCTCGCTTCTCTTGCTCTTGTCGTTGACAAATTTCCCGTACCAGGCATTCACGATGATGAGCCCTGAGGAGGGACTCAGTCAGAGCGGAGGCAGACATGCTCCCTGAGCAGCTTTCAGACCCCCAGCGCCCACCCTGGCCCATGAGAGGACATGCCTTCTCACCCATTCTGGACTCTTCTGCCTCGATTATCCTTCGGACAGATTCCTGCATCAACCGAACCTTCCAAAGAACAAAGATGACCACTGTCAGGGCCCCACAGGGTTTGTTCTGCCTCTTTGCTCAGAGGGCCCCAGACACGCAGCCCATGTCCATGCCAACACACCTGCTCTGGGTCAGTAAGGGGAGGGAGCAGGACACCCCAAGAACTTGGCTCCTCAACTGGCTCACTTCGAAACCCTTAGTCCCAGGGCTTGGGGCCAGCAGGAAAAGACGCACCTGCAATGCCACGAGCCCCACCTGTGACGCCAGTGGGAGCGAGACCATCTCAGCTCCCTTCCTAGGGATCATAAGTGGGTGGGCAGGCTTCACCGACCCAGCAAAATCATACCAAATACACTGTCAGCATTTAAAAATAAAGGGACTCCCAGCGCCTCTTGAGAAAGGACCCTCATTCTCCCATGGCCATTCTGCCAGGCAGAGCTGTGCTGTCCCCTCAGATGGGCATGTGCAGCCCATAGCATGCTTCAGGCTGTCTGCCTGGGTGCTGCGTGTGCATTTTGGCCCTTCTTCTGACCACAGAGAACCTGACGGTGTGCCTGCCGTTTATCCAGGATGTCTCTGTTCCCTCATGTTCCGTAAAAGGCAGTACACTTAAAAGGAAGAAACAGAGGGACAATACCCACCAATTTTTAAAAACCCTTGTTATGCCTGTTGAGAGCAACTTTAGGACAGGGACTGAAGTTCCCGGCACTGCATCCTGGAAGCAATATGAAGACTAAAATGGGGAATGAAGTCATCAGGGAAGAAAAGCCTAACCCAAGGCCCCTGAGACCAACATGTAGGGTGTGAAGTGTGTTCCCACATAGCCCAGCATAAGAAATGCGGGCCAGAACACACAGAGGAGCATTCACTGCGTCCTGTATCCCGCACGACGGCAGCAGAAGGACTCCCAGAGGTCAGGAGGGGTTGGCGCCTGGCAGGGCGGCGCTGACAGAGCACTCACAGCAGCTTCCGCCTCTTGCTTCTTCTGCAGAATGTCAGTAGCAGCACTTTCCCTTTGCTTCTCCAATTCCCTTACGCGAGAAGAACACAATCCACACGTTAGCACGGTGTTGCCCAGCACTGAGCCAACACAGCCCCTTGTTTGGACCTGAGCCCAGCAAACAGTCTGTTATCTTACTGGATTTCTAGTTCTAGAACTTTAAGCCTGCAGCTTTCGTTTTATCCCTAGATGGCTCTGCCTCACCTCCTCACTGGAGCCTACAGGTCACCCACTGGAAAGCAGACCCCACCTGAAAAAATTTCAGGAGATTCGACCAACCTTCTGGGATTATTAAATAATACTTTTGGTGATAGGAAAAACTAATACCACTTTAGACACACAGATACATTTTCCTATAGCAAAGGACTGGGACCAGAGTCAGCATACACCTGTCCCATTGGAAGACTGGACCCAGTACATTCTTTGTTCTGGAACTCAAGCCTCAAGCCCTGACTATAATAATTCAAAGGCTAGAGGAGCCCAGAGGAGGATATTGTACTCCTTTCTCTGAGATTCTTTAAGCTCAATGCTTTCTTAAATTAGGTCATTACAAAGTAACAAACCTAAACCACCCCTAAATTTTCTGTAGAGATGCTCTCCCTGAGTTTATATTTAATGTTATACCCCAGTGGATTACAGGAAACTGCAAAATTAATTGCATTTCTGTGACTTCCAAGACTATAGTTAATGCATGTCTCTTATATAAGAACCCAGAACCCATCCTCTTAAACTCGTGGCCAGGGAAAGAAATGCTTAGAAGGAGAAAAAGGAAAACTTTTTACTTCTGTGGTCATGTTCAGAGTCTCAACAATTCTATTAACCAACTCTAGTCCTTTCTGAAAGTGGGACTGATGGAGGAGGGCTACGTCAGTCCCACTACTGAAGGTGAAAATACACAGTCAACATCCACTGAGTGCTCACACGGCCCCGACACAATTGGTAAGCACTTTACATGTATTAATTAATTTAATTTTCCTCATAATCCTACAGGGTAGGTTCTATTATTATCTCCATTTTAAAGACAAGGAAACTGAAGCACAGGGTTTAGTGACATCCCCATGACACATTATAAACTCACTTTTCTTTTTGAGCCCTGAGGTATGGTTTGATGATCAGACGGTGCACAGCAAAGTAGACCACGAGAGGCCCCACGGTGGCATAGAACACGGCGCTGGGCAGAAGCTGATCCGTCAAATGGATAGGGAAGAAGTAAGTCTGACTGGCCCTGTTTAACCTGGGAGTGGGGTGGGGGACACAAAACACCCAAGATGAGTTAGGTTTCCCAGGAAAGGGTGATGGGGGTCTCAGTCACAGGAAGATCTCTCTTAGATCCACAGAATATAAGTTAAAAGGAGCCCAGAAGTCTGCTTGTTTCATAATCCACTCCCCTTTGCTGGTTCCTTATTCAAAAGTTTGGCTACTGGATTTGACACACGTGACAGAAGAATGGTCCCACTGCCTGCTGACCTCAAGGTCAGAGGTCAACACAATATAGCAATGCTTTGCCAGAGTAAATGTCCCCTGTAGTTGTGTTAGGTCAGAGGCCCTAGAAGACAAGAATGGACACTCTTCCAGGTGTCCTGGAGAGAGAGTCACATCTCAGTCCTTAATTGAAATAAGTTCATGAAGATTTCAAAAGTTATCAAGTTAAAGAAGTTCTGCTTCCGGTAATGGCTGAGTAGCTCCTATTGGACCAATCTGCAAACTCTGGACCACATATAAAAAACAAAAGCTTTAAGGTAACTGAAGAGCAACTAAAAGCCAGCAGATGCTAAAGGAGGGCTGAAACATAGAAGAATGGAATGGGACTGGCAGTTTCCCGGCTTTTTTTTTTTTTTGTAAAAACAGCTTTTAGCCTGACAGTAAGTTTCAGTCAGTACCATATGGGCTGGCTAAAACTTGGAAAGAAACTTGCAGTCATATTAGATTGAAGAACCAGAGCACAGAGTTTGGGACAACCATAGCAGCTAGAACAGAGAATGGTCCCCAAAAAGGAAAGGCAGAGATGGGGAGTACCAGACTGTGTGTGTGAATGTGGCACAAATCTCAAGCTGACCCCTGACCTATCAAATGGCCTAGCTAAGGCTAAAATAATTCTACTGAGATTTTGGCTGCTGCCACCACAGGTGAGTCAGGGTTTGCAGTCTGAGTTCACCTAAGTTAACTGCCATCTAAAATGAAAAATCAGTACTTTTTGAAGCAACATAAAAGAATATAGAGTTTCTATAATACATTCTACAATGTATCATTCATAATACTCAGTATATAATACAAACTACTTTCTATACACACACACACACACAATATACATACATGAGAAAAATAAACAGGCCAATCCCAGATGATCCAGATGTTGGAATTAGTAGATAAGGATTTTAAGCAGCCATTTTAACTATGCTCAAAGACATATAAGAAAATATGCCTGTAAAGAATGAAAAAGAGGCCAGTTGCAGAGGTTCATGCCTGTAATCCCAGCACTTTGGGAGGCCCAGGCAGGAGGATCACTTGAGGCCAAGAGTTCGAGACCAGCCTGGGCAACACAGCTAGATAGACTCTGTCTCTACAAAACATAAAAAAAATTAGCCAGGTGTGGTGATGCATGCCCCTGCAGTCCCAGCTACTCAGGAGGCTGAAGTGGGAGGACTGCTTGGGCCTAAGAGCTCAAGGTTGCAGTAAGCTATGATTGAGTCACTATACTCCAACCTTGCTGACAGAGCAAGACCCTGTCTCTTAAAAAAAAAATATATATATATATAAAAAAATTAAAAGATGTATGTAGATAAAATATAATAAATAAATTAAATATAAAAGCAGAATAAAGGAAAAACAAAGACATTTTCTGGTTAAAGATTACTAAGTGGGCATCACTAGCAGACTTACAACTATAAGAAAGCTAGAGAAAGTTCTTCAGGCCAAAGAAACTATTAATAATACCACAAGGAAACTTATATTTTTAGGACATGGGGAGAGGGGAAATGGACCTAGAAGTTTTTGAGGTTCTTTGGTTTTATATGAAGTAATACCATATTAGGTCAAAATAGACCCATGAAAGGTTAGTGATGTGTATTGTAATCCCTAGTGTAACTTAATTGGCAGGCCTAAATCCAACTGTACTAATAATTACATTAAATATTACTATACTTGCCAATTAAAAAGTAAAAGATCATACAAATGGAAAAGCAAGACCTCACTATATGCTACATAGAAGACAGCCAAATATAAACACAGAGGTAGGCTGAATATAAATGGACATAAAAAGACAAACTATATAAATAGCATAAAAAGGCTGGAGTAGCCATATTAATATCAGATAAAGGAGATTTCAAGAAAAAAGAGTATCATTAGAAACAAAGAGGGACATTTCATAATAATTAGAAGGTCAACACATCAGGAAGATATAATAACAAAAATGTATGTATCTAATAACAGAACTTCAAAATAAGGCAGCAAAAATTAACAAAGCGACAGAGAATTCTGAAATCACAGGTAGAGGTGTTAACACTCTTCTCTCAGCAACTTATAGACTCCCCCATGAATCAGTAAAGTGATAAAAATTCTGAACAATGCTTCACTCGTCTTGATCTAATTGGTATTTGAAGACACCACTTCTAACGGCTGCAGAACACTCTTTTCAGTTGCACATGGCATGCATATTCACCTAGATCAATTATACATTGGGCCATAAAACAAGTTTCAATATATTAAAAAAGACTAGACTCATACAGAATATGTTTTCTGACCAAAATGAAATTAAATTAGAAATCAGTAATAATCAGGTATTTAGAAAAAAACTAATGTTTGGAAATTAAGCAATATATTTCTAAAAGTAGAACTGGAAAATAGTTTGAACTGAATAATAATAAAAATACAACATACCAAAATTTATGGGATAGAGTAAAATAAAGGGAAATGTATAGCCCTAAGTGTTTATATTAAAAGGAAGAAAGATACCAAATTAATAATCTAAGGTTCAACCTTAAAAAGCTAGTAAAAGGGCCAGGTATAGGGGCTCTGCCTGTAATCCCAGCACTCTGGGAGGCTGAGGCAGGAGGATCGCTTGAGGTCAGGAGTTTGAGGCTACAGTGAACTACAATGACGCCACTGTGTTCTACCCTGGGAGACAGAGCAAGACCCTGAAGAAAGATCAGGAATCGATGGAATAGAAAACAGATAAACAATAGAAAAAGTTAGCAAATCCAAAAGCTGGTTCTCTGAAAAGATAAGCACCCTAGCCAGACTGATTGAGAAAAAGGTAGAAAGGGCACAAATCAGCACTGTGAGCAATGAAAAGAGGGATCATCCTCAGGTAACTGCACAGGTGAAAAGGACAGGGAACACTGCAAACAACTTCATGCTGATAAATTTGACACTTAGGACAGGCCCGGTGGCTCAAGCCTGTAATCCCAGCACTTTGGGAGGCTGAGGCAGGAGGATCACTTGAGCCCAGGAGTTTGAGACCCCGGGGCAACACAGCAAGACCCCATCTCTAAAAAAAAAAAAAAAAAAAACCAAACAAAAAACCTAACAATCAGCTGGGCGTGGTGGTGCGCACCTATAGTCCCAGCTACTTGAGACGCTGGGGCACGAGGATCCCCTGTGCCTCGGAGTTGGAGGCTGCAGTGAGCTATGATCAGGCCAATGCACTCCAGCCTGGGTGACAAGGTGAGACCCTGTCTCTTAAAAAAGAAAAAAGACAAGAAAGAATCACCCTCAGGTCTGACATGTGAGGGAGGGCGTCCCACTGATGACTGGGAAAGGCTGCTCTGGAGAGGGCTGGGGAAGAGAGCCTGACCCTAGTGGGTTCAGAGAGAAATGAAATGAACGGAACGAATACAGACAATTCCTTTGAAGAACTAAGCAGAGAGGAGGGCAGCAACCCGCAGGGAGTGGGGCAGGGAGGGGGTGTGCTGATGAAACCCCCTGGGGAGAGGCATGAACTGATGCTGCCTCTTAAGGAGGTGTGGGCTGCCCTGGCCGCCATGCAGTGACATTAGGGAGGGCTGGCGCATGGCTCGGGGAGCAGAGCTTCAGACTTCGCTAACTCAATATCGGATCTCCGCATTCCTTGAAATTTGCTTATGCACCACAGATAGAAGCAACTGTATCTCTGAGAACAAAATTATAAAGCAAAGGCTATTTCACCCTTAACTTCGTTCAGTCCAGCTAAGTGAAGTTGCCAGACATTCCTTGGCCAGAAGGATCCGAGTTCAACTTACTTGACTTTGAGGGAAACACCCTGTGGGACGCCAACGCTGACAGCTGCACCTAGAACGCTGTGCCTGGAGATCTTCCTCTCGGCTCCGTACTCCACCACTGTCCCAAAGAAGCCTGCCCTGCAGGGAGCAGACCACTGTCACCACCTGTGTCCTTCTCATTCACCACCCCACAGGCAGCTGTCACTTGAGAAGAGGCTGGTCCCCATGCCATCCCCACCACCCACAGGGAGTGATTCATGGCCAGTGCCCTCAGTCATTAACAGAACAAAGTTGGGACACCCACAGTCCAGTTCTTAGATCCAACTCTGAGTTCCTCAAGGGCTGGGACTGCATAGTGTTAAATCCCCACAGCGTCCCAATAGGAGGCTCTCAAGAAATGCCACACACAAAGACATTTACATGAGCGGGCACCTTATGCCAACCGGCTCCCCTACAAGAAACGCCCACACAGATCCGGCGTGCTTGTGTGTTAGCTAGGCCAGGACTTACTTGAGGGATCCTTTCACACGAGTCTGATCATCATCCTGGAATTTGTGCTGATAGCTGATCAGTGCAAAGGAGTGAGGGATCCCCAGCTGAGGAGACAGAGGGTAAACGCATGTGCAACTCCATGGGAAGGTGGGTGTCCACCCTCCCACCAGTTCTGGGCATCCACTGTGCACAGGCCTTTAAGGCAGGGGCCATGATCTGGCAGCTGCACAAAGTGTGTGAAAATTTCCTAGTAGCT
Source organism: Daubentonia madagascariensis (assembly GCA_023783475.1). Lineage (NCBI taxonomy): Eukaryota > Metazoa > Chordata > Mammalia > Primates > Daubentoniidae > Daubentonia > Daubentonia madagascariensis. Next base: position 8,373,580 of record JAKFHU010001557.1, on the reverse strand, counting down.
AGTATTTAAAAACTGGGAGATTGCACATAAAAACCCAGTTTTCTAGCTTTTATTTTCTCATGAAAAATAAAAAATTCTGGCAACGCCAAGCCTGTGTTCCCAGTGGCAGCAGTTGGTGAGAGTGGCCTTCGAGGGCTGGCCTCTCATTCATCAGCCCTTGCCTGACCTCCTTCACTCACTGTCTGGCCCTGGCCAGGGTGGCATCTGAGTGCACGATTCTGCTCTAGGGCTTCATTTGCCAACCAGTGCTCCCATCTGGACTCCGTGGGCTTCTCCCACCAGATGTTAAAATGTCATTTTGCTTTAGGATAATCCAAATACAGCTACCCTGGGTGCCTGAGAACATTTTCTCAACACTCTGTGATGCTTCAACAGATCACTCCTGAGTGTGGGCAACCAGAGCCTGCCCTTCAGGTCCTCCGTGGGTACTGAGACCTGAGCAGGGCACCCGACTGAGTGCCTGGAGCTCTGTCCTCAGGAGATGGCAGCTCCTTGGCTCACCTGCAGGGCCACAGTGAAGTGGCTGGTTTTAGTGTCCCGGACGATGCTAGTGTTCATGGCTGACTGGATACCCCATCGCCACTGCAGGTAGCCCACAGTGTTCTTGTCCAGGTTCCGAGCCAGGACAGTGGTAAGGCCAGGTCGGATTCCACGGGATGAAAACTGCAGAGCACAGTTTGTCGTCACAAAGCTGGGGGGACACAGAGATAGAAAGGGTCCTGGATGGCACCTGCTCTCAGCTGTTCTTTGTCATTTCCTCTCTGCCAGGCTAAGATCTTGCTCACTATCACTTCTACGAATTCCTGGGCCAGCTGCCAGCAAGGAAAGGCAGGAGACAGGCCTCCATCCATATGAGGAAGAGGGAGGGCAACAGCAGATCTTTCCAGCAGTACTCCCTGGAGATCTGCACTCCCCACCCCACATCCACTCTAGCTGTACAACCAGACGTACCTGAATGTCTGCAGTCCTATGCCAGTAGAGGCAATCCTGCTGCAAGTCAGAATCACCTGGGGAGGTTTTCAAATGATGTAGTCCAGGGCAAGTGGTTCCCAAGCTTCGCTGCACACTAGAATCACCTGGCTGATCTAAAGAAAACCCCAATGGCTGGCTCCTACTCTGGGCATTCTGATTTCTTCAGTATAGGTTGAAAGGTGTCCCAGAAGATTCAAATGTACAACAGAGTTTGAGAACCCCTTGCCAAGAGCATGCCCCAGACCAATTAAATCAGAATTCCTGGGCGGGGGCCCAGGCATCAGTATATTTTTAGAAAACTGCCCGGGTGATTTTGATGTACACACACAGTTGCGCCTATTGACTGAAGCTACTGGCAAAGTGAATACACTAAACCGGCTCCCGGGAAGGGCCTCTGCGGTTGTTTCCAAGGGAGTCCAGCCCCATCTTCTGGCTAAAGAGGGTTATTTCATTTCACCAACAAAGGAATTCACAGGACTTCATTCCAGGTGTTGAAAGGTGAACAAACAGCTGCTTTCTTTAGTAAACAGCCCAGCACTCACTCAGTTGCCTAAGTTTAATTTCTTTCTCTCCTTTCTAAGCTCTGGAGGTGATGCCTTTGTCATTAAAATAATAAATATGATGCTCTCATCACGACTGCTCCTCTACTCTCACTCCCAGTAGCTCCAAGGCCAGACTCTCCACAGGCCCCAGCCCAACACCTTCTCCCCCTCATCGCGCTCCCATCACACTGGGCAACAGCTGCACTGTCCTGCTCCACGCACACCGGGGCGGGGCGGGGGCAAGCAGGGAGGAGAGAGGGAAAAACCCACCCCTAGAATTCTAAGAGAAAGTTACAGAGTGAAATTTCAAAGAATTTAAATAAAGAACGAGATCCTTGTTTTATCAAGGAGATTTAGCATTTTGTCCAGCACTGTCCTAGAGAGGGAAAAGCAGACTCTGGTGGAGAAATCAGCACGGCAGGCGCCGGGCAGGGAGAGCGGCAGCACAGCACAGGGCTGTCTGCCTTTGTGGATCTGATTCCACAAACAAGCAACCTTTTTTAAAAGAGAGATGGGTTCTCACTATGTCACCCAGGCTGGTCTGAAACTCCCGAGCTCAAGCGATCCTCCCGCCTCGGCCTTCCGAGTTGCTGGGACTACAGGTGTGAGCCACCGCACCCGGCTCCCACGAGCAACCCTTTAAATGCAGTTTGGACTCGCAAATACAGACAGTCCCCACTTAATGATAGTTCCACTTCTGATTTTTCGACATCACGATGGGTTTATCAGAGCATTAAATGCATTTTCGACTCAAAATATTTTTGACTTACGATGGCTTATCAGGACACAACCCCACTGTAAAGGGAGGAACATCTGTAACTTGACCCAAGGATTAGGGAACCCTGAACAGCAGACATGCATGGCTAGTCTGGGCACTGTACATCAATAAATTGGCACTCTTGTTTATAAATCATTCTCTTTGTTTACAAATCAGTCACCTTTGCTTATAAATCTACACTCTCAAGTCTAATAAACTCTGGGTAGTATAACAAAATTCAATTTCCAAACCTATAACAAGCCGATGACCAGCCAGCCCTAGACCCTAGACCACTGAACTAACACTTGGGCTCTACCAGAAAATGGCCAAAAGGTTTTCCTCAATGAAGTGTCTCCTAAACTTGTCTGACCTTAAGGATCACCTGGGGTGCTTGAAAAACCAGATTCCCAGGCTCCTCCCTCAGAGGACTCGAATCAGCTTTTAACCAGCATCTGAGGTGACAATTCTAAGCAGACAAGGTTAGGACAATGCTGACGTGTATAAACACATGATACACTGTATCACCTGATGGTCTGGTTACAAGTACACATCCTTGTCCCCTTCTTAGACCTACTGAGCCCAGCTCCTAGAGCAGTGCCCTGAGGAGCCACGTTGTGAGCAGCACCCAGGTGACCCCCAATGGTGGCATGACCCCAGTCCCTTCCATCTTCGCACTCTGCCACCCCAGTGGCCGTGTCCTCTTGCCCGCGTGGGCTCTTCCCTCACTCCCCTCACAGTGTCAGACTGACCTATGAGCTTGCCTGGACTCCCGTCCCATGCCCTGTGCACTGAACAGCCAGACTGGCAGGCAGGGACTGGGTCATACCCTCAGAGCCTGGCAAGCACGAAGATGCATGTCCCATTGGAAGTGTAATAACTCTCTTATCACATGTGTACCCCGTTCCAGGACTCCTTCAGCTATATCTTCCCCCCAGAGGAAAGAGGTTTTTCTTTACTTTCCACCCAATTCTATTATCTGAGCTCATACAGACAACCCTGCTGTGTGAAATAAGGACACTGCTGTCATTCTAGAAGGGAGAGGGATGTACAGTTCTAGGAGTGTGACATCACAGCAGCAGCAGAGATGACAGGAAGCAGAGGCTGGGCATATCTGGCATATGTCAACTGACTTGATGACTAGGCAATCTGACATCCTCTGGGACAAAGAAATGATCCACAAGTCCTTAAGTATTTCAGCCCGCAAACTAACTTCCCCGTGAAGGCACTTTCCAGACATTGCCTTGTGGCACAGGTAGGGAAAGTGCACACCACGGAGGGCAAAGCCTGGCGGGGCTGGGACAAGGATCAGGCCCCCTGCAATCCAGTGCTCTTGCCACCCGCACACTCCCTGGGCTTCGTGCCAGTGCTGCATCTGCCTGACATGCTCAGTAACCCTGCAGGACAGACAAGATAGTGCCAGTGACTGTGATAAAATGAATACATAGTTCTAGTCTCCTAAACTAACAAAGACCACCAAAGAGGATCTCTTATATTTACCATCTTGGTGTGAGATTGCGGAACAGCTTGAGGCCAAATAAAGGCCCCTGTAGGTCTCCAGCTCCAAATTCCAACTGTTTGAAAAGGAAAAAGAGAAAGTATTAGCGGTGTTTTTATCTTGTAGCAGCACCCCCAGGCTCAGGTATGCACCTCTAGTTATGATTCCTTCATTTAATTCAATGCTCTTTGCCAGGCCCCTAAAAGAAGGGGGTAGAAGATTCTTAATATCTCATCTTAACTTTTGCCAAATGGAGATGTCTATTGCCACAGATCCAAGGAGGCCCAGGTTTCCACGGCACATGTTTCAGAAAGGGGCGCCTCCAAAGACAAACTGCCTGCCTCTGATCCTCACCTTCCTGGCTCAGGTCAGAAGAGGAAACCAACTGGCTCCCCACCCCTCCCAGCAGCAGAGCCCCATGTGCAGAGTTCTGCTACGGGCAGGTGCCCCCAAGGCCACCACAGTGCCAACTCCTTCTCATTTCCATTCTGCTCCAGAGGTGTCGCTGGTGACTGGAGACGCTTCTCAGGGGTCCGATGTTAAAGCTCACCAGCATTTCCACACTTGCATGGCCTGGGAAGTTGCAGCTGATTCTAGCTACGTCATTTACTAGTCTGGGTGACTTTCAAGGCAACTCTTCAATGTTAATTTGATGCAGCTCAATTTGCTCAGCAGAAGTGGCTGCTAAATGACCACCAATCAGTGGACCAGAGCACTGAAACAGAGGCACCTGCCTCTAAATTGTGCAGGAAAAGGGGCATTAGCTTACAGGCTTTTGCTCAAAAAATGGAACAAAGATGCTGAGTTTCTAGAGGTTGGATTTCTGGAAGTTGGCTTCTCAAAGGAAATCTTGTTTTTTATCCTAATTTTAAGTTGTTAGGAAGACTGATAGGACTCCTTAGAAATGAGACATATTTTTTGGGGGGGACCAGTCCACTTATGGAAGTTTGACACTTGGTACCCTGATACACAACTATGGGCCCAACTCTGGGTCAGTGGGAGGCTTAGCTTTTAGAAATAAGGCTCTGCATGAACAACAAAATCCAGCCAATCGCCATTCTTACCTCTCCCCATCCCTTTGCGGAAGTGACTCGTCTGAGCGCAAAGTTAACGGAGCCCCCTCCGTTCCCATTCTGGGTCGAGAGGCTTCCAGAGAGGATGGCTGTGTCTGTAGCTGTCAAGGGTGCCTAGGAAATGATATTTGCTGGTAATAAATGAATCAAAGCAATAGGAAGTGCCAGTGAAAGCAGCCTAAGGAATTCATCATAAGCACAAGGCCAAAGGTGCAGATGGCTCTGCAGTTCAGAAGTACGCAGGGATGTGTAATCATCTCAACCACTTTACTCTTCCTTCACTGTTACTTGGACTGCAAGTGGCCATGAAAATAACGTGTTTTTCAAAAGTTTTAATGGACAAGTTTCACAACACCAGGGGAAACATAGGGCTAAATGCTGGGTTCTTAGTGTACCAATGAAATCGGCTCGCACGGCGCTTCACTAAGTACCTTCCCACTGTGCACTGTCTGGGCCTCTGCAGTCCATGCTTGCCACGAGGGTTCGGAAGGGACTGAAGACCTTCCCATGGCTGTGTTAACTGACCCTGGTGGCTCCAAGAAGGGGCAAGTTTCCCTGAGTTAGAACTCCATGTTGTTGGCTGATGCATTTGAGAATAAATCAATGAGCTGAGGAGGCAGAGACCTACTAGAACCCAGAGTGGGCAGAAAAGTGACCTTTTCTTCACCCCAGGGCTCAGGGTACAGAGCTGCACCTAATAAAGTATACTTTAAAATTAAAACCAGTTGTTAGCATTATCCATAGAGGTCTGCTTTCTCTCCTAAAATCACCATGACCTGTGCTTTGACTTCTCTCAGACCATGAACTGACTGGAAAGACCGGAGACCCCCCAGCCTTGCACTCATGCTGGCTAACCTGCCAGCAAAGCAGTAACACACAAAGCTGTGACTGGAGCTCTTTTTGTTTTTAAGCTACTAATTGCATACTTTCATAAATGAAGATCAGAAAAACCCTAAGCCGACTCTCATTCCAGCTGCTTGGTGTGTTGCACATCATTAACTCGAGCCCTTGCTGTACTCGGAGAGGTGTTTGTGTGCTTTACCTCAATGGACTGGGATATGTGCATTTTATTAATTTCAATCTGTGGAAAGCCACTTCCAGATACATCTTCATACTCCTCATCATAGCGATCAAAAAGGTCAGTGGCATCTACTCCAACGCTGATCGTTCCCTGGGGCACAAAAGCAAGCAGTCAGCACGAAGGCTGGTATTTGTGTAATGAAAGACAATGCTACATTTCAACAGCTAGCTCAGTTTAACTGAACAAGTCATCTGATTCCACGGCACACTGGGTTTAGGTAGGACACTCCACCATGAAGCCCACAAAGCATGAATGTCACAGTTCAAACCAAAAAACTGCAGAGCACTGCAGACTTCAGAGCTCCAAAGCATCACTTGGCCAGGAGGACCAGCCTGCACATCTGCAGGAAAGCAGCACGCCAAAGACAACAGTGTTAGTATTAATAAAAGAAGATCTACACAATTTGACTTTCAGAGACCAAACAGGACCCACGAATGCATAAAACAACCTAGAAACTCACTACATGGATTAAACATTTTTCTCTAAACACTTACATCAAAAACTACCTTAAAACTCTTTAAAACATAAAAATACTGTCAAAGCACAAATTAGGAACAAATGAGAGACTTAAAAATTGCTCCATCTTCTAAAATTAATTTAAGAACTACGTTATGAGAAACAGAACGCCATATTCTCAAGAAATTCTAAGCTAAAATTTTGTTGACTGATAAAAAATGCTCCTTACTCAGAAAATCAATGTTTATTATTCTTTTGTAATAACTTCAAAAATAGGCATATATCTTAATCCAATGTATAAAAACATGACCACACACATTTTTATTAAATTCTTTGCAGCCCATTTTTAAAAACAACTTTATTGAGGGTTAATTTACGTACAATAATATAAACTGCGCCCATCTGAAGTGAACAATTTAATGAGTTTTGACAGATATATACACTTGCAAAACCACCCCCAAAATCAAGACACGGGACATTCTTATCACCTGAAAAGCAGCTTGGGAGGGAGTTTTAATTTTAAATGGTCAAGAACAGCATCCCTGAGTAGGGGATGTGTGACAGAAATGAGAGGTGGCCCTCCTGGGCATCCAGTGGAGTACAGAGGGCAACGGCAGATGAGGAGTTCACAGAGGGTGGTGTGTGGGTGGTCTCCAGAGTTTATCAGGAATAACACCAGTTTAACCCTGCTGTTTCTCTTGCTTTAGTAAATAGCCCACATTTTTCATTTTTATGCCAGAGTGGGTTTTACAGATAGACCTTTACTTTGTACATCTAGCATCTGCCATGGTCTCATCTAACCGTGTGTGAGATGCACGGTGGCACGGAGACGACCAGCCACAACCCATCACTCTTCTCCCATCTCTCTGCAGGTGAGATGTGAGCAGCACCGTCCTTTAGGGCGTGTACGGTGCTCGCAAACAACAAGTAGGCACAGCTGACTCCTTCTGTCTCAGATAGTGGTGGAAGAAGTATCAGATGCTGCTGCTCATTTGGTGTATCAGGTAGGCAGGCAGCCAGTGCCTTGGCCCGTGGGATGTATGAGGCTGTCAGCCACATCCACAGGAAACTCTCGGTATATAAGAAAATGTGGGGCCGGGCGCAGTGGCTCACGCCTGTAATCTAGCACTCTGGGAGGCCGAGGCAGGAAGATTGCTTGAGGTGAGAAGTTCGAGACCACCCTGAGCAAGAGTGAGACCCGTCTCTACAAAATATACAAAAATTAGCCGGGCATGGTGGTGCACGCCTGTAGTCCCAGCTACTCAGGAGGCTGAGGCAGGAGGATCGCTTGAGCCCAGGAGTTTGAGGCTGCAGTGAGCTATGATTGTGCCATTGCGCTCCAGCCTGGGTGACAGAGTGAGACCCTGTCTCAAAAAAAAAAAAAAAAAAGAGAAAGAAAGCATGTGGGAAACCAAGGTGGGCCAGTTCTGCTGCAGAACCTAGCAGAGAGCATTCCAAACACCCCTGCCACAATATTTTTGTCATCTGTTGAATGTTACAAATCAGGAGTTTTGCTTTTTTTTTTTACCATTTAAAAATGTAAAAACCATTCTTAGCTCACAGGCCATATAAAAACAGGCAGTGCCTCGAGTTTGGCAACCCTTGATATAAATCTACAGGTTTTTCTTGTTGTTTGGTAATGCTTTCTTCTTCAATAAACTTTTCAGGCAGTGATGAGATTAAATACTGTTTATGTTTAATAAAAAAAATTAGTACTAAATTTCTATTTTTCCACAAAGTTGGTAAACTTGTAAGTTGTATAAAATTTTTCTCCACACTGACCATCCAAAGTGCTAACTCTGACCATAAGAAAACCAAAAGTCTCAGGTCTGCTGAAGAAGCAGCAGCTTGATCTTCAATAGTTGGTCATTCTTTTAAGAAGACTGCACCCAACAGTGAGGCTGTAGCAGCATGTGTATGTACATATAACTCTGTAAAAAATGACTTTTCATTTAGATCAAATGGTAGTTCCTCTATGTTAATTCCACTAAGTTTTCCTTTCCAAGGTTTGTAATGCAAACTGTAATCGAGCTGTTCCTGTGTTGGTTGTTCTGTTAGCACAACTTCACAACTGCTAATGGTACTAGCTTTATATCAGTGCATCAGATGCTTCAAACAGAAAATCCACTAATCCTAACAATCACTTGATTTCTGTTGAGAGTGAAACACCTGTCATTCTAAATGCTACTATAAGCTCAGTTTAAAAGTTCCACGCTGAATATAAAAGTACTTTTTTTTCTGTGGTGATACTCAAATACCAATTTTGGGGGAGTATAGTGTCATGGTAAAAAATATTCTTATTGAATCAAGAAACCAATGGAGCAGAAAGATACTTAGAATTAGTTGTAGTGCACACATAATGCATAATTGTGTCAAACAAGGCTGTGATATTCCACCCAAGGAAAATGAAGCTGTAGTTGTCAAAATTTACAAATATTTTTGAATAGTCACAGAGTAAAAGAGTCAATACATTTTTGTGATGACACTGATTCTGAATACAAATATCTGCAGCACAACAGTAAATTAACTACTGTGTATTCAGAATATTTAAGCCTTTGTAGAAATCCTTTTTTAAAAAGCACAAAAAACCCTGCAGCTTTGAAAATATTTAAGAAACTGCAATCACTGAAAATAAAGTTTATAACCAAGAATACTATGAAATTGGTCTATTTGGGAGGAAAAAACTGAACAAATTAAATAAGAGCTCAACCAGTTTATAAGATGTAATTTTAAAATTCCATAATGGCATTCTGAGTATGTTTATCTCTGGTAAGAATCTTCTGGTGGAGCTGTCATGTTTAATTGGTTAAATTTACATTCTGTCCTGGAATGAAATGGAATTGAAAAGGCATACAAGTTTTATAGCATCTAATTTTTTTTCTGAGACAGTCTTGCTGTCACCCTGGCTACAGTGAAGTGGCATCATCATAACTCACTGCAGCCTCAAATTCCTGGGCTCAAGATATCCTCCTGCCTCAGCCTCCTGAGTAGCTGGAACTACAGGCACGTGCCACTGCATCTGGCTAATTTTTCTTTCTTTCTTTTTTTTTCCAGTAGAGATGGGGTCTTGCTTGAACTCCTGAACTCAAGCAATCCTCCTGCCTCAGCCTCCCAGAGTGCTAGGATTACAGGCATGAGCCATGTCCAGCCTATAGCATCTAAATTTGATGAAACATTCAAAAGATCATGAATAAAGACAATTTATTAAAAAAATTAGTCAAAGAAAACTATTCTGAATGGAGTTAACAAGACAATACCTGTGAAAATGCTTGGGTCAAGATACTTAAATGTTCTAAAATGACTCAGGCGGTGCAAAGGCAATATATGTAACCTAAACGTTTGTACCCCCATAATATTCTGGAAAAAAAAAAGAATAATATGGTATACAGAGAAGAATCAAATAAATGTGTTAAAAATTTCAAATTTATTGAATATAAATGCAACTTTCATCAAGATGGTAGGCAAATTTATGAAAGGAAAAAAGATACTGGAAATACATTCTTCAGAAAAATAGCACTGACACAGTGTGGCAGTTAGAATCCAAAGAAGGCCTCCCAAAGAATCATTCACGCCCTTGGACAGAGCCCTCTCCCTGATTCTCAACTAGTCCTGAGACTTGCTTTTGTCCAACAGAATGTACTGACGTGATGGTGCTGACTTCAAGACCAGGTCAAAGAGAAGCTTTGCAGCTTCATCTAGGTCTCTGGAATACACTGTTTGGGGGATGCTACCTAATACATTTTAAGTTCAACTACCCAGAGACTGCTGTGTTGTGGGGACATCTGAGCTAGCCAGGGGAGAGGCCACGTGGAGAGACAGAGAGATGCCAGGCCATCCTTGGCTGTCCCAGCCCCCCAGGTGAGGTATGTGAGAGATATATGAATGCAGGAGCCACTGTCGACACCCAGTCCAGCGAGCCTGCAGATGAGGACACCCAGATGCCATCTGACTGCAACCTTCCAGCACCATCCAGCTGAGTCCAGTCAACCCAGAGAGCCATGAGAAAATTAAATTGTTGCTGTAAGCCAGTAAGCTTTGGAGTGGTTTGTTATGTGGTGACACATAATCAGAACACTGATATCAGAGACATAGGGCTGGTGAACTGATTAAAGTACGTGAATATATGCCAAAAATAATGATTGTTTATGCTACTGTTAATGTTCACATAATCAGTATAATTTTAAAAATTTGTTTTAATGTAGATAGGTACACGTTTTCTTAAAATATTTTATTTTTTAAAGTCTTTGAATAAACTATTTTATAGGTTCTCCAATATAAAACCAGTGTTTGTAAATAAATATTTCAAAAAATATTTGAAATTCAGTATTTTTGAAATATCCTTTCCCTCTATAAAAAATGTCCTAGTTTGAATGATGAGTGATGTGGTCACCCTGCCCACAGGGCACTTAAAGCTTTGAGCTGAACGACCTGGTATGACCTGAGTCTCGCAGGCTCACCCTGGCAGCTGTGCAGGGCCAAGGATAGCAGTAGGGAGGGCAGTTAGGAACGGGTGTGGCACAAGCCACAAAGAGATGACCACGGTTTAGCTCAAGATGGTAGCACTGGCAAAAACCATGGATTTATATATATGTATTTCCTAATTGGCCACCTCATTCAACTCATTAGACTGGATGGTTTTCAGCTGGCTCTTGAGAGAAAGGCAATCACATCATACGCATTATTTCAATATTTCTCTCTTTGATTATTTGTCTAATTGTATTGGCTAAAACTTCCAGAGTAATATTATGGCTTTATTTCCTTTCCCAAAGACAGCTTTTTAAAAGATGAGTATCTGTGTTAACTCTGCACTGACAATCAACTCATTCATCAGAGAACAGCCTTTAGAAGTTTAAAACTATTACCAAGTCATCACTTTTCCAACCATTCTGCTGTTTCTTTAAACAAGGCCAAAATAATTGAAAACTCCAACGAGCCAGAGACTTTTGAGACTTAATAGCCTTTGGGGCTGATCCACGTCTATGGAAAATGACTAAAGCAAAACAGTCATAGTGAGCTGAGGACAATGTTGGGCTCAAGAGCCAACTCACTTGATGGAATTAACTGTCCTGGAAGTCATTTTGAGTTGACAAGGACATTTCTTTTATTTTAGAGTGGTTCAGATGTCCACCTCTCTTCTTCCATTTCAAGGAAGTAGCCTTTTGAAAATGGACTGGTCACAGCACCAGAATAGACAGGTCTTTCCTCTTTGTGCCAAATAGGGGCTTGGATACAACTTACAGTTCATTTTCACTTATAAGATAGTATGTTTTTAGATAATAAGAAGTCACAAGTTTGAGAAGAATGAAAAGTCTGAATTTTAACAGAGGATCAAATATGTAAAGCAAAAGACAGAGATGGAATAGTGGATAAATCAAACTGGTTACATTTTTTCAACAACTTCTAATTCAACAGATGCAGGTTCATGTCCTATTATTATTATTAAATCACATTTTCAAATAAAAAAGGTTTACAAAGGAATATACTTCTCTTCTCTCCCCCCCCCCCCCTTTTTTAGAGGAAAATACTTCTCTTTGAGTAACTTCTGCTATCAGGTCCAAATAACAAACTCTTAATTTTTTTTATTATTTATTTATTTTGAGATAGGGACTCTGTTGCCTGGGCTAGAGCGTAGTGTGTCCTCATAGCTCACTGCAACCTCAAACTCCTGGACTCAAGTGATCCTCCTGCCTCAGCCTCCTGAGTAGATGGGACCATAGGTGCATGATACCACACACCTGGCTAATTTTTAAAAATTTTTTGTAGAGATGGGGTCTCACTACGTTGTTCAGGCTGGTCTCAAACTCCTGGTCTCAAGTGATTCTCCCACCTCAGCCTCCCAAAGTGCTAGGATTATAGGCGTGGGCCACCGTGCCTGGCCCACAAACTTTTGAAAGCATTTTTGTTTATTTTTCTGTGACTAGCACCTTTCACCTTATTTTCTAGAGCAAGGATGTCAAACTTCCTCTGTAAAAGGCAGATATTTTAGGCTTTATCTACTATTGAAACTACTCAACTCTGCTGCTGTTGTGCAAAACCAGCCACAGATAATGTGTAACAAATGGGCATCACTGTGCTCCGATAAAACTTTTTTTTTTAAGAGACAGGGTCTCGCTCTGTCACCCAGGCTGGAGTGCAGAGGCAGGATCATAGCTCCCTATAACTTTGAACTTCTGGGCTCAAGGGATCTTCTCGCCTCAGCCTCCGGAGTAGCTGGGACTACAGGCACACGCAACCAAAATTTTCTGTGTAGAGACCAGGTCTCGCCACGTTGCTCAGGCCGGTCTCCAACTCCTGGCCTCAAGCGATGTTCTCACCTTGGCCTCCCAAAGTGCTGGGATTACAAGCTTGAGCCACTGCACCCGGCCTCATATATTAATAATTTTCATGTGCCACAAAATATTAGTCCTCTTTTGATTTTTACAAAACCATTAAAAATGTAAAAGCTATTCTTAGTTCATGAGCTGTATAAAAACAGGCAGTAGGTCATAGTTTGCCGACCTCCATTATAGAGTACCTAATTTTGCTATCAGTATATAAAAATGACAACAATAATGACAAGTTATGTATAGTCCTTTACAGATAGGAAGGATACTACTGAGAAATTATCAGGGGCACACCCAATGGCCACAGATTCTCAACTGAGACCTTTGTGACTTTTTTTTTGAGCTAAAAGGTTCAATCTATAATATGGAACTTTTTTTTTGGTACTAGTGCTAACTAGACTCCATGGGACTCTGTGCCATAGTTTCCTACATATTCAACCAATCAGGTCAGAGTAATAAGAGTGTAACACAAATTGTCTAAAGACTATGATTTACTTAGTTTCTCAAGTTTTGAGCTACCCAATAAAAATCACAAACCAATAAGATTCAAAGGTATAAGCAGCTAAACACAAGAGGAAGTAGCTGAAGATATCTATCACCTTTTAAGCAACCATTCCAACCCATAAACTACAAGCCCACTGGGTCACCATTTTCCTGGACTACTAAATGCTCTATTCATAAGTCAACCCTTTTTTTAACCATTAAAGAAAATTAAGCACCTTAAAAAAAGGCATCTTTTTATTTTCTCACATTCAGACAACTGCAGTAATTCTTGGATTTAGCCACCTATCTGAATTTCCTAGGAAGCTTATTAAAATACAGATTCCCAGGTAGTAACTTGACAGACTCCTTTGCAGTTGCCTGAGGCAGGGACTGAGAATCTGCATTTTTAATAAGCAAACATATTATTGATATAGCTGAGTTAACCAACTGTCTTTGGGTACTACAAACTAGTTGACAGTCTTTTTTTTAGTTGAAATTTAAATTTACTGAGATAATTACAGATTCATACTCAGTTATAAGAAATAATAAGAGAGATCCCACATACTCTTTACCTGGTTTCCCCTAATAGTAACATCTTGCAAAACTATAACACATGCATATCTAGGAGATATGGTTCCAGACCACTACAGTAAAGCAAATTATTACAATAAAGTGAGTCATGCAAATTTTTTGGTTTCCCAGTGCATGTAAGAGTTATGTTTACACTATACTGTAGTCTATTAAGTGTGCAATAGCATTATGTCTAAAAAAACAATGTATATACCTTAATTAAAGGTAAAATTTATTGTTAAAAAAATACTATCATCTGAGCCTGCACTGATTTGTAATCTCTTTGCTGGTAGAAGGTCTTACCTCCATGTTGGGGTGGCTGTGGCAGTTTCTTAAAATAAAACAATGAAGTTTGATGCACTGATTTACTCTTCCTTTCACAAAAGATTTCTCTATAGTATGCTATACTGTTTGGTAGCATTTTACCCACAGTAGAACTTCTTTCAAAACTGAAATCCTCTCAGACCCTCCCACTGCTTCATCAATTAAGTTTATGTAATATTCTAAACCCTTTGTTGTCATTTCAATAATGTTCACAGTATCTTCACCAAGAGTAAATTCCATTTCAAGAAACAACTTTCTTTGCATATACATAAGAAGCAACTCATCTGTTCAAGTTTTATTCATGAGATTGCAGCCATTCAGTCACATCTTCAGGCTCCACTTCTAATTCTATAATAGTTCTTTTGCTACTTCAAATACATCTGCAGTTACTTCCTCCACTGAAGTCTTGAACTCCTCAAGTCATCCATGAGGGTTAGAATCAACTTCTTCCAAACTCCTGTTAATGCTGATATTTTGACCTCCTCCCATGAATCATGAATGTTCTTAATGGTATCTACAATGGTTAATCCTTTCCAGAAGGTTTTCAATTGACTTTGCCCAGATCTATCAGAGGAATCACTATCTATGGTAGCTATGACCTTTTGAAATGTATTCCTTAAATAATAAGACTTGAAAGCCAAAATTGCTTCTCGATCCATGGGCTGCAGAATGAATGTTATGTTAGCAGGCATGAAAACAACAACATTCACCTCCTTGTACATCTCCATCAAAGCTCTTGGGTGACCAGATAGATGCACTGTCAAAGAGCAGTAACATTTTGAAAAAAATCTTTTTCCCTGAGCAGTAGGTCTCAACAGTGGGCTTAAAATATTCAGCAAACCATGCTGTAAACAGATGTGCTCTCATCCAGGCTTTGTTGTTCCATTTACAGAACACAGGCTGACTAGATTCAGCATAATTCTTAAGGGTCCTAGGATTTTCGGAATGGTAAATGAGCACTGGCTTCAATTTAAAGTCATCATCTGCATAGCCCCTAACAAGAGAGTCAGCCTGTCCTTTGACGCTTTGAAGCAGGACACTGACTTCTTTCTAGCTATGAAAGTCCTAGATGCCATCTTCTTCTAATGGAAGACAGTTTGGTCTCTAATGAAAATCTGCTGTTTGGTGTAGCCACCTTCATCAATGATCTCAGCTAGATCATCTGGAAAACTTGCTGCAGCTTTGACATCAGCACTTGCTGCTATACCTTGCACTTTTATGTTATGGAGACAGCTTCTTTCCTTAAACTTCGTGAACCAGCCTCTGCTAGCTTCAGATTTTTCCTCTGTGTCTTCCTCACCTCTTTCAGCCTTCACAGAACTGAAGAGAGTTAGGGCCTTGCTCTGGATTAGGCTTTGGCTTAAGAGAATGTTGTGGCTTGTTTGACCATCTATCTAGACCACTCCAACTTACCCCATATCACTAATAAGGCTGCTTTGCTTTCTTGTCATTCATGTGTTCACTGGAGTAGCACTTTTAATTTCCTTCAAGAACTTTTCCTTTGCATTCACAACTTGGCTAACTGCTTGGTGCAAGAGGCCTAGCTTTCAGCCTGTCTTGGCTTTCGACGTGCCTTCCTCAATAAGCCTAATCATTTCTAACTTTTGATTTAAAGTGAGAGATGTGGGACTCTTCCTTTCACTTGAACACTTTGAGGCCATTGTAGGGTTACTAATGGCCTAATTTCAGTATTGCTGTGTCTCAGTTTATAGGGAGGCTGAGGAGAAAGAGAGAGATGGGGGAACAGCTGGCTGACGGGGAAAGCAGAACACACATTTATCGATTACGTTTGCCTTCTTGTACAGGCGTGGTTCTTGGCACCTCAAAACAATTACAATAGTAACATCAAATACCGCTGATCGCAGGTCCCTGTAACAGATATAACAATAATGAAAAAGTATGAAACACTGTGAGAACTACCAAATGTGACAGAGAGACACGAAGTGAGCACAGGCTGCTGGAAGATGGTGCTGACACACTCGATCAGCACAGGGTTGCCACAGACCTTCAATTTGTAAAAACTGCAATATTTGTGAAGCATAATAAAATGAGATATACCTGTAAAACATCACTGTCAGGATACTGATATTGATGCAAACCAACAATCTTATGCAGATTTCCTGTTTTATTTTTCCATTTGTGTGTATGTACTACTTCTACACAACTTTATCACGTATGTGGGTGCGTGTATCCACTTCCGTCAAGACAGAATATTTCCGTCACCACAAGGATCCCTCATGTCCTTCTGCAGCTACACTCTCCCCTCCCTCCCCATTCCCCAGCCCCTACCCACCACTAGTCTGTTCTCCATTTCTGATGTCTTTTCAATGGAGAAACTGCAGTCGACAGAGCTGTGCCTATTTTATTCTTTTTTCTCTTTAATGATTATGGATAAATAACACAGTCTGTTCTAATATAATGATCTCCAATAAAGAAATTTAGATTTTTGATTAAACCAGTAAGATAGCACATGTCTATCTCAGTGTCCTCCCAAAACCCTGCTCCCACCCAAAATGACACTAAAGGAATAACAAAGGCACATACTCCCGAGGACAATAAGAACCCGAGAGGAAAAGGTGGCAGATAATAGGCATTAACCAATGTTTGGAAACTGGAAGAAGTGGAGCGATGGTAAGTGAGTCAGCAGAGAATGCTGCAACCCAAGGGTCTGTGGGCTCAGGAGCTGGGGAGACCAGGCACCCCAAGAATCACTGTAAAGGGCAGTGAGAACTGGATCACTACCTTTTCACCCTGAGGAGCCAAGTGGCAGAGTCTTGTTATTTGGAGAAATCAAATGGGGGTCTTCCAGGCAGAGCTAGGGAAGTGTGAGGTATGTACCAGAAACAAGGATGGAATGAAACTCTACAAACTGAAGGGTTATTTCCCCAACTTCCTCCCCCACTCAGCAACAAGACTGCTGGCAGCCAGGCAGTGGACTGGAGTATTCTTCTCGAGAGAAAAACCACACACTAGTAAGAAAAGGCCTTTAGATACTAACCTCCACCAAAACACCCCAGAGTTAAGCCCACTGGGTGACAAGTCCTGCCAAGTACATGGAGCGTCCACTGGGCCTTACTGTCTCACTCTTTTGTTTTTGTTTTTGTTTTTTTTTTAGAGACAGGGTCTTGCTACCTTGTCCAGGCTGGACTCAATCTCCTGGGCTCAAGCGATCCTCCCACCTCAGCCTCCTGCGTACACCACCTCACTCTTTATAAACAGATAGCCAAGGATTATGAGACATCGGAGAAAAATCACCAGCTTGCAAGTCTGAAACCAAGTAAAGATAAAAAAGAACCAGGAAGACGCCAAGAATACAAACACCAAAGAAAACACCAGGAAATGTGTAAGTAATATCCTTAGAAAAATGAGAGCTACTGAATAAAAAATAACATTTATGAATGCTTACTATGTGCCAGGAATTCTTTTAAGTATGTGACATGTATTATTATCCCTTTGAATCCTTTCATCAACAATATGAGGTGGTTACTATGATTTCCATTTCATAGATGAAGAGACTGAGGGCAGAGGGGAAGCATCTTGCCCGAGGCCATGTGGCTGATGAGTGGCAGAGACAGCATCTGTGCCAGCCCACCCAGCTCTAGAGCACAAGTACCAAAGCCCTGCCCTGCACCTTCCCATGCATTAGAGCTGCAGTCCCCAATCCCCAGGCTGCAGACTGGTACTGGTCAGTGGCCTGTTAGGAACTGAGGCACACAGCAGAGGTGAGCAGGTGAGTGAGCGAAGCTTCATCCGTGTTTATAGCCGCTCCCCATCGCTGGCATCACCGCATAAGCTCCACCTCCTGTCAGATCAGTGAGGGCATTAGAGTCTCATAGGAGCACAAACCCTACTGTAAACTGTGCATGCCAGGGATCTAAGTTGTGTGCTCCTTATGAGAATCTAATTCACGATGATGTGAGGTGGAGCTGAGGTGGTGATGCTAGTGCTGGGGAGCCGCTGCAAATAGATTATCATTAGCAGAGAGGTTTGACTGCACAATAAATGTAATGTGCTTGAATCATCCCGAAACCACCCCCCCCAGCCCTGTCTGTGGAAAAACTGTCTTCCATGAAACCGGTCCCTAGTGCCAAAAAGGTTGGGGATCGCTGAATTAGAGAATAAGAAAGCTCTTGGAAATTACAAGCATAATAGCAATCATTTTTTAAATCAACAGAAAGGTTGGAAAGTAACCTAGAAAAAAAATCTCAAAAAAGGTAGAACTAAATGAAAAATATGTAAAATGGAGAGAAAAATATAAGAAAATTAGATGATTAGTCCCAAAGGTCCAACATTTGAATAAAAGGATTCTAGAAAGAGAGAAAAGGAAGAAAAATAGGAAGGAAACAATATGAGAAAATTTCTCAGGACTGAAGAACTCAAATTCCAGGTGCAAAAGGCCCATTAAATACGACAAGTAAGAAAACTTACACCAATGTGTGCCCTTGTGACATTTCAGACACATAGAGAAAAAGATCCCAAGAGTTTCCAAAGAGGAAAAAAGATTACATACACAGAACGAGGACTCAGAACAGTCTTCTCAACAGCAACCCTGGAAGCTAGAAGACAAGGGAACAAGGTCTTCCAAGTCCAGAGGAAAAAGGATTTTCCAACTGAAGTTTTATATCCAGTCAAATTAGTAGGGTGAATTATATAAAACCATCATTATTTTTAGGTCTGAAATAGACAAAAGTCAGCAATTCCTAATATTAAAGATATATTTTATAAAAAGTATAAAGTTAAAGATACATTTTATAAAAAGTATATGTCTATCTACACACACACACATATATTACAAAAAATATAAAGGTACATGCTTTATACTCTAAACTAAAAGTAAAATTCTAAGCCCCCAACTGACTGAATGGACTCCCTCTTAGCCAAGGGGACCCCAGAAAAATCTTCAAACTGAGTTCCTGGCCATGAAGGAAAGGGAGGTCGGACAGTTCTCATTGTACCCTCTCCCTTTAGGAGTTCAGACACAACTGACCAACATTAATGTTAAAACAGATCCTAAGACTGACAAAGCAGACTCTTTGTGACAATAAGATACTAAGTCATTAACAGGACCTAAGGCCATGCAAGGCAAATGTTAAGTCACAGTTGCACATCGTCAATTTGCTTAGCAGATCACTCTGAATATATTGTGTCTTGCTCTCTGATTAGTAGACCCCCTCATCTTAACTCAAGCATTCCTTTCTACTGACTCCAAGTCTTTAGACAAAACTTTATTTCTTTAACCAATTACAAATCAAAGACTCTGTGAACACATTTATAACCTGTAAGCTCCACCCCCTCATGTCCTGCCTTTTCAGGCCAAACCAATGTATACCTTCCACGTATTGATTTATGACTTTATAATACGTGCAATTCCTACCTCCCTAAAATGTATCAAACTGAACGGTAACCCAGTCACCTCAGGCACATTTTCTCAGGACTTGTTGAGACTATGTTCCCCCGACCACTGGTCACTCATATTCAGCTCAGAACAAACCTCTTTAAATTATTTTACGGAGTTTGTTTTTTTCCTGTTAGCAATACTTAGCATTAAGTATAAAGACACAATCAAGACATCTGAATCATGCAGAGCCAACAGTTTACCTCTGGACAACAAGCTGGCAATATCTTTCACAGGTGAACATTAGCATATCTCATGACAAAACAATCTCACGTCTAAGTGTGGGTGGTGTATGTGCATGTGACATTGTGAAATATATTAATATGTCTGGTCTTTACCCCCATCTCCTGGCATACAATTTCTAAAATCCTTGGAATCCCCGAGTGATGAGTGTCTTTCTGTATGCCAAGGAATCACTGGTGGCTGGCGGCCCCTAGGCAGCGTCAGGATGAGGCTGGTCACCAGTAAGATCAAGGCAGGATTGGAGGGTTGGGACTTTCAGCCCCACTCCCAATCTGGGCGGGGAGCAGGGCTTGAAGGTTAAGGCAATCACCAATGGCTAATAATTTAATCAATCATGACGACTTGGTGAGGTCTCCACAAAATCCCACAAGGACGTGGTTTGGAGAGCTTCCAGGTAGCTGAATATATGTGGAGGTTCCTGGAGGGTGGTGTGAAGGGTAGGGAAGCTTTACACCCCTTCTCACATACCTTGCCTTAACCACCTTTCCACCTGGTGTTCACGGGGATCCTTTATAATAAACCAGTAAACTTCAGTGTTTCTCTGAGTTCTCTGAGCTGCTCTAGCAAATTAATCAAACCCAATGAAAGGGTGGTAAAAACCCTCATTTATAGCCAGTCAGTCAAGAGCACAGGTAAAACAACCTGGTGTTGGAAGTGGGGTGGGGGTAGGGGTGGGGAAGTGTCTTGGGGACTGAGTCCTCAACCTGTGGGATCTGACGCTATCTCCAGGTAGACAGTGTCAGAACTGAACTGAATTAGAGGACAGCCAGCTGGTGTCCACTGTAGAACTAACTGACTGCTGGCTTGGTGCATGGGGGGAAAACCCACACATTTGGTCACAGAAGTCTCCTGTGTTGATTGTTGAGTGAGTGTGCAGGAGAAACTGAGTTTGATTTTTTTCCTATATCCTCAGAGTGCATATACACAAATACATACACAAATATATACATATACACACACACTGGAGAGACAGTCTTGCACATGGAGATATGCACAAGAGTGTTCACAGCAGCAATGTCCATACTAGCAAAACCCGGGAAACAATCTTAATATCCAATGGCAGAGGAATGTATAAATTGTGATGTACCCATACAATGGAATACAGAAATGAAAACGAATGTGCCACAGCACCATGAAACACAGAATTTTGCAAGAGTTTGAGAAATGGGGAGAAAGCAAGTCCCAGGAGAATACAAATAGCATGGTACCATTTCTATAAATAAAGTTCAAAAACAATAAAAATGAAAAAATATATTGCTTAAGCAAACAACCATTTGTGACAAAATTTTAAATACAACAGAAGGATAACCACTCTAGAACAGTGTTTCTTTTTGGCAGGGAGACAGAACAGGGGACGAACACGGAAGCAAATCCAAGTTATGGGCAACGCTCTTGCTCCTGGGTCAGGTGGTGGTTCCTAGGTGTTCATTACTATTATATCTTTATGTGTTACACATAATACTTTGTATGCATACATGTATTAATGTATATAAAAGTGTGTATATATACTTTTTGCTTTTAAAAGACAATAAAGTAGAAATAAAAAGGAAAAAGATATTTGCCTTCTATGCATCTTTTCTAAAGAAGCTATTGGAGGATGTTTCCCCACAGAAAAAGGAAAACCAAAAAGGAGGGGAGGTGAGCCAACCAAGGATCAGCCTGGAGGGAATCTGAGCTTCACAAAAGAAGGGCTGTTTTGTTCAGTGTGTCTCAGTGACTGAAAATGCCTCTACATGGGTGGCACTCAATAAAAATTTGATGAATGAACAGAAGGGCATTCTGAGGAAGCCGGGGGTGGGGGGGTGGGGGGATGGAGTCCTGAGGCCACAGTCATGCAGCAGGCCTAGAAAGCAGGGGACAAAGGCTCCTGAGGCATGCCACCAAGATCAACATGAGAGGGACACAATGTCTGAGATGTCTGATGAAACTGACACTAAGAGAAAAGTTTCAGCTCTGACAGAGAGTTTGGAGGTGAATTTGTGACAGATTTATACATTAAAAAAAAAAAACAAAACTAATCAAAAGAACCAAATGAGACAATTACTAATGCCATGGAGGAAAAAGTGTTAAGAAAGTCCAGGTATCTAGCCACTGAGCTTTACAAAAAATAAAAAAAAAAAAAAAAGAAAGAAAGTCCAGGTAATCATGGGATACTCTGGTTCAACTGGGTATTTACATGCTCATAATAATTTATACAGTGAATATTCATTTAACCCAAAAAGAATATCTTTTTGTTGTAACTACATTGCATGGATAGAAAAATATGTGTCGTGTTGGGGAACTACAGTATATCCTTATCTTCTCTGGCTAGAGGTCAGTATGGGTTTTTTTTTTTGAGATAGGGTCTCCCTCTGTCGCCCAGGCTGGAGTGCAGTGGCACCACCACAGCTCACTGCAACTTCAATCTCCTGGGCTCAAGCGATCCTCCTGCCTCAGCCTCCCAAAGTGCTAAGATTACAGGTGGGAGGGAAGTCAGTATTAATCACTAAAACTTAAAAAACTAAGAGATAACAGTGCAAACATGTAACTTAGAAATATGCAATAAATGTCAGAAGAAAGAGCTAAGAGGTGGGAGTGGCTGCCTCTAGGGAAGGGGAGTCTGGAGTACAAGGGGGCAGGCAGCAGCCTTTTCTTTATAAGTCTAGTAACAATTAAACTTTCTAAACCAGGGGTGGGGAGCCTGTGGCCTTCCTTAAGCACAGTCTTTTGACTGAATCCAAATTTTATAGAACAAATCCTTTTATTTTTATTAATTCATTTTTGTTCATCTTTTATATTTACATTTTATTTTTAAAATGAACGTATTTAAAATACCAAAGAATAAAATAAGTTTCAACAAAATAATCCTCCCAGATGGACCGGCACAATTTCAACATTAGTAAGCCATAAGGGCTAAATTGATGGCTGCTACGCTCATGACTTAGTTCTAACTTCCCCCACCTGACTGGTGCCACTACCACACCAGGCTGGTTGGTGAGAGTTTATGGGGGTCAAGTAAGCTTTTGACAATGGTGCACTGTGTTTCTGTTTGAAGTGGAATTTGTGAACAGTTGCACAGCTCAACAGAATTTTAAAATTCTATCTGCTTAACAGATTCTTGGTCATCATGTCAAAGAAGACCAAGAGCACACTGAAGGAAGAAAAGAGACTTTTTCTTGAGGATTGGGAATTGCAATATTATCTTGTTTCTGCTAAAGATGATTTGCTTGCTTTGTGATACTGCAGTATCAACATTAAAGAAATTCAATGCTTTATCAGCATTATAACACTCATAAGGACCACAAATATTTTAAATTAGGTTTTAAATTTTAAATTAAAAAAAGTTGTATTGCAGACATTAAAAGATGAAAAGCAAAAGCAAAGACAATTTTTTCAAGCAGCAATAAGACCTGGAAATAATGCCACTGAAGCAACTTATAAAGTAGCTTATATACTCAGGAAAAAAGGGAAGCCATTCAGTGATGTAGAAATTGTGAAAGGATGCGTTGTCAAAGTTGTAGGATGCTCAGACCCTGATAACGTTTCAAAGTACAGGTACAACTGTACATTTATACCTGTTTCTTGCTCAGGAGGACCTAACATAACCAAATAACAGCATTACTCACAGGCAAGGCCTGGAGCAGGAGACCAGGCCCAGCCCCTTCCTCTCTGGCCATCAGACGTCAGCAGTGGCCCCAACCATGGCTGATCCCATGGAATCCAGCCCAGACGGAAGCACTACCCACCCAGCCTGGGGTCCACTCCTACACTGGCTCACATACTAAGCCTAGTCCCTGCTTCACACTAGGGAAAACGGAGGCTGTACCTCTGACTTCAACTACTATTTATCTCTGTCACTGTTCCCTCCTCTTTGCTATTCCTGGGACATACCAGACCCACTCCCCCTTTTGGCCTTTGTGCTGGCCCTCCCCTCCATCTGGAACATTCCCCCCTACTGCCACATGCCACACGACTGACTCCCTCAGCTCTTTCTCATCCCTTCCTCAGTGAAGCCTGAACACTGATTTAAAATGGTAACCCTCCCCTACCTCACTCTATCAGCCCCACAGCATTGATCACCTGCTAACATGTAATTGGTGTGTTGTATTTATCGCGTATTATCTGTCTCTCAACTAGAATGCTCAGCTTCATGACAGGGTTAGGGTTTGCCTGTTCTATTCTCTGCTAAATGTCCATATTTCTAACAGCGCCTGACACATTATACGCAACCAATTTAAATTACTTTGTGAATAAATCAACCATCTTTTCCCACCCCCAACCCACAAAATTGCTAATATGAAGCCAGTGAGTCAGTGAAAGACTACCATTTTCCCTACCTACCCTTCTTCTTAGCTAGCACATTCATCCCTGTTAAATTTTATTTTGTAGTTCAACCCCTTCATTCTTGCTGACTGGGCTCTTTTAGAATCTTAGTTTTCTCCTTCAGCCTTGGGTCACCTGTGAATGTGATAAACACATCTTCACTGATGTCGCTCAGAAATAGAGCACGGTGAGTTGGAGCCTTTGTCCCACCATGAAAAGCTTCTTACCAAATTGTTCATTAGCCCTCTTTGAGTAGAATCAGTTGCTTATTTTTATTTTTCGGGGTTTCAAATCTTTTTTAAAATTTTAAAATATTTAATTGACAAGGACTGTATATATTCAAGGTGTACAAAGTGGTGATTTGATATATGTATACACTGTGCAAGGACCATCACAATCAAATTAACACATCCATCACTACCCATGCTGAATTATTTATCTGGCCATAAGGATAACATGAGAAATTTCTGCCAATTGCAATCTCAATAGTAACTCTTTACTAAATAAAAATTCCACCAAAACATGGGAGAAGAGGTAATGTGAAATTTGCCTATTTTATAACTGACAAACCTAGGATGGCTCTTGTTGTGACTGTTTCTGCGGAATCACTTTATCTGAAATGAAAGTCAGACCCCCGACACCACCCCCACCCTGTAAACAGCAGTGTTTAATGCTGAACTCTTGTTTGCTTGTAAGTGATTATGCTGATGGAATGGGTGGAACAGCCCTCCAACTAGTACTTAAAGATAAACAGCTTTTTATCTTTGAGCCCCTCTGTGCCTTCTATATACATAGCCAAAACCACATCTCTTCTCCAAAGGCCCAGTTTTGTATCACAGCACTTTCCCAGACTTGATTAACCAGGCTTTTGTCCCTCCTCCTCATATGATAGCTTCCCAATTTCTCCAATTTCAACAGCAGCCCATTTCTGCATACGGTAAATTGCCCCTTCCTGCCATTGAGCACAACAAACATATGGGTGCAAACAGCTTTTCTTCTGCTCTGTCGTGTTGTCGGCCAAGCTGAGTTAGTTTTATGACATCAGAATCATTTCACACTGAAGTTAAAACCACAGGCTCATTTTGATGGCTGTAATCACTAGCCATGGCAACCAAAAACTTTTTAAATCCTTTAAAAATAATTGAATAACGTACTCATATAGCTTTATAAAAACATTTTGGGATCTAGAAATATTTCTATGGTTATATCCCTTCCTTGATACATCATTTAACATTTTTTTCCGATACAGCTGAATTGTGTTTCTCAGCTATTACACAAACCACACCGATAACGGAGACTTTCTAAATTAGAAAGGAGGTCTTGCCGAGAAGTTTATATTAACCTCCGTAATAGCAAAAGATGGACTGGTCCAGGAAATAAAGTAATCATCTCCATGAAACTATTTTGTAACAGGATCAAAAAAATAGAGCAACACATACCTTCAGAGACAGAAAGACAAGCGCCCCCTCCAAACAATCCTAACTTAATCCGCTGCTCCATCCACACAGATCTAATAAGTTCATGAAGAAGGCAGCGATGAAGTCCAACGAGCTGCCTGAGATCAAGGAGTCTTTTCTAAAGGTGCTCAAAGTGGCTGCCATCCACAGCAAGAACGTTTATGGGTGTTAACAAAAGAAAGGAATTAAAATAATCAATATGAAGTGAAGATAGCATGGAACAACTCCATTATATGATCTCAGTCTCTAAAGGCAAGAAATGTAGAATGGATTATGCAACTAAAACAGAGATCCAAAGATGGCAGGAGGATGGCCAGGGAGGTCTGATCAGATTCCAGTTTCACACAGGTCCTCCTGGATGGAACTCCCAGTCTGCCCAGCCACAGATCCTTTCCCAATACTGGCTCAATGTGGAGGGCCCTGGAGACACTGGGACCCCAACAACCTGAGTCTGGTGTTTTCCAGCAGGAAATACACGCAGAGGAATTTATTTCCACGAGGCAAAACAAAGGCAGAAAACAGAGGCAATTAGAATCAAGGACTGTGGGGTCAAGGACTTGACCCCAGGCAGTGGGCCTTGTGGCAAAGCTCCCATTTTACACAGGGAGAAACTGAGCTAAGGCCGGAGGAGGGACTTCACCAAGGGCACAGACCAGATGGTGGAATTTGAGTCCGGATCCAGGGCTCTTGACTCCAAGTCCAAGGCTTTACCAAGCTGTCTCCAGTGCAAGTGTGTGTGTGTTCATACATGTGCATGGAGGTAAGTGTGTTCCATCAGCTGGAGCCAGGACGCAAAGTGCACACACCCTAGAGCTGGGCATTCCACTCGTTTCCTTCTGGGCCCCATGGCACTTTCCAAAGCATGTTTCACACAAGTCAAGGATTACAAGCAGTGGCCACACTGCAAACAGCATCCAACCTGGCCCCGGGAGAAGGCTGAGGGAATTGACAGACCCCACCCAAACCCAACCACCTGGGCCAAAGGAACTGCCTGACTGAGCCAAGAATTTCCCACTCAGTGCTGAATGAAACACCAAAACAAGATTCAGGTCTAAACTTCACCTTGGTATTAGCACTACTTTGCATTTGCATAGCAAGATTATTTTTCTCTAAAAATTAACATCTATTGGCCAAGCACAGTGGCTCATGCCTGTAATCCTACCACTCTGGGAGGCCAAGGCCAAGGATTGCCTCAAGGTCAGGAATTCGACACCAGCAAGAGCAAGATCCTGTCTCTACTAAAAATAAAAAAAATTAGCCGGGTGTGGTGGCATGCACCTGTAGTCCCAGCTACTCGAGGAGGCTGAGGCAAGAGGATCATTTGAGCCCAGGAGTCTGAGGTTTCTGTGAGCTAGGCTGACACCACTGCACTCCAGCCTGGGCAACAGAGCAAGACTCTGTCTCAAAAACTAAATAAATAAATAAAAATTAAAAATTAAAAAATTCTAAAAAATTAACGTCTATTTCATGGGTTTTCAATCTTTTAATAACTTGGCATGGTGGTCAGGACAGATGTCATCATTTTACAAATGAGAAAATGAGACATAGTCAAACAATCTGCTCTGTGTCCTGCTTCCTTGTGTCACTTGTTATTTCCAGCCTATGCTTCTTCCCACTACCTTTTTGCTTGGTAGATACATCCTACTGGAGAATCCCTATGTAACACACTTTTATTGATGAAAATGGAGAGAAATGTCCATCCAAGTTTCAGGTGGCAGTATCACCGATGGTACACAGCCTGCAAATCCCCTACAAACTGTCATCCTTGGATGGGGTCCCACTGACAGGCTGGTCCCTACTTTTGTCACAAGTGTCCTCCTCCCTGTGTTCCTTTTTTTTTTTTTTTTTTAAAGACCAACTCATGACATGTGACCCCTATGGTCTACTTAAAAGAGGAGATCACCTCTTCCTTCTTAGGACAAGGATGTTCCAGACCTTTCTGCTCAACTTGAAAAACAAACAAAAAAAGCCCCATGGAAATGGAACAAAAGATCCAGCTCAAATCTCCTCCTCAAAATGCTGCACAGCCAACATCTGGCTATTACTTGATATTCCTGGTTAGAAAATGTTTTATTTATTTTGAAGCAGTTTATGGAAGTAGCAAAGTATTGGAAATTTTAAAATAACTTGCATGCTTGTATGAAATGGTCACAGCTGTGCTCCCACATTCCACAGAAACATGGCCCGCAAATATAATACATTTGCATAGAATCCCAATAAGCAACTGCCACACACACCCAGATGGCTGATTTGATCATAGGACACAGGCTCAGGATGACCGTGAGGTTCCCTTTCTCTTTCACTGCTCTGAATGCAGCAAAACTCCAGCCAGAATAGCAAAAACATCAAAGGAACAGCCTGCTCCTGCCAGGCCCTGCCCCACCTCCCCCATCCTCACCTCTATGTGCCAACACTGACCTTCCAAACCAGACCTCCCCGACGTGCACTGCCCTGGAGCACTGGGCTGGGAGACCTGGGCAGGAATCACTAGCACAGCTCAAGGTGCCTCAGAGATTTTCAACCTTCCCAATTATCTCAAATTCTCTGACTCAGTTCATCCAGTGTTTCCATTCTACCTCCATCTGACCAAAGGGTAACTGTGCACAACTGAAGTCAACACCTGTTGAAGGAGTGGGTGGGTAGATGGGAGCAGAGGTGTTGGCATTTTCAAATATACTTTGAAATGCTGGATTCATATGGACGGGTATGTTCTGAATACATGGTCCTTAAATGCTGTAGGGTCTTTAAAAAAAAATCTGCTTTCTAGAATATATTTGGTCAGAGGTTTATCTTATCATGCTTCCTAGTTTAAGCTAGCATTTGTCTTTTTTCTTTAGAAGATTTAAAGAAAAAAATAAAGAAAAATAATGATGCTTCTTATTACTTTATATGGCTTCCCCTCTCCTTCTAACAACACCACTGGGTTAAAGAATGGGGGTGGGGGGTGCCAGCTCCTTATTGTGACAGGTACAGGCCGTCTGCCTGGCAATCCTGGCCACTGATAGGGCATGGCCACTGAGCCCTCTTATTAAACACAGTTGAACAGCACAGTGGGTGACGTTCAGTTAGGCACTCAGTACAAATGGCATCTCAAATTGACCAAGATATCCTATTTGCCACAGGGCTGGGACACACACTCAAAACAATTTCCACAGAAAATTGAAGGAAAAAGATATTGTACACAGGACTGAAAAGTAACTCTGACTCAGCAGTGTCACTGGGTTAGACGACTCAAACTCCACTGGGGATCTGGGACCCCTTATGGCTGTTGAAAGAGGCCGGTGCCTGGGGTTTATGGCACAGTGCTGTGGGGTGATGAAAGCAGGGGCTGTGTGTGACAATCTGGAAATGCTCCAAACATTGCATTATTTGGCTCTCCATATTCTAACTGGTAAGCAAGGAATTCTGTTTCCTAAATGCTTAATCAGTTAGGTGGTTGTGCTTTCCCCTGACACTGTCCTCTAACTCATTTTCAGTGTCAAGGACTTGGGTACCACAGTTGGAGGAAAAGGTCTTGGAGGACTATCCCATGTTTCTGCTTGGGAAATCCCCTAGGCTTCTGGGAAGACCAGGAGATTGGTTTTTTCTTCTCTCAATATGGTTCAAAACATTTGTCTCCTGGTCACCAGCAGCAGCTTTGCTGACAGCTATTAGGGACTAGCTTTCCAGAAAGATACCACTTTGAGGTAATACAGTGTAAGCAAAATTTTGTCCCACCTGGCTTTGTATGTTATTACTTTAACCCACCAGCACCTAATTATTTTAGATGGGCTTTCTGGTGATGAAGGCTTTCAACTTGTCCTCATTAACCTTGGCCCCTGGCTTACCTTGGGATTGGTTCGCTGCTGCAGTCTCCTCTCTTCCCTCTCTCTCTGCAGCCGCTCAAACTCCTCTCGAATTTCAGCTGGGGTTCTCCTCCTTTCCACAACCTGCCAGCAGAATCAAGACCCAGGAAGTGAGGGAAACATACACCAATTAAGAAATCATTAATTCTCGGTGGGGAGGAGAGAGGAAGGGAGGGAAGGGGAAAAAGAAAGATTTCATTAATTCTGATGTGTATATGCTGCCTGCTATCCTGCTGTGCCCTCTCTCTCCCCAGGACCCTAAGAGCCATCGGGGGAACTGCAATGCGTTTTTCCATCAGACGGCCCAGGCCCCAGTGAGGGGAGGGCTCTGCGGCCTGCCTGGTCATTCCCAAGGTTGAGCTTAACCTCGGCTCTCCAGAGTGACTTAAACATTCTTTTCTCTATTTTAGTAACTTCTCTCCGAGACTGCAGGAGTCTCACAAAAAAACACTTCACTTTAAGTCTCATTGTTTAAATTTCCTAATGAGTCCCAGATAATGAACATTAAATATCAAAAGGAAGGCATACCAGCTCTCCCTAGTGTGCCGGGGCAATCACTAGAGATTCCTTCTGAGCTTCTGGGACCAAAGGATCTCAGCTGTCAGGTCTGGAGATTTTAGAATCATGGGACTCTGCCTCCTTCAATAGGATATGAACCTTAGAACGTAGGATGCCAGTTATATGCTAGTACAACAATACTCAGGCACCAAACAGTGGACTACATTAAACTCAGGGATGCATAGTAATGTCAAATCTGAGAAAATAAGGCATTCCAATTTAGCCTTTCTTAGCTCAGCATGAAAGGAAGACAATCTAGTTGAGATTTCAAAGAGGTGGAAAGACACACGAGAAAGGGAAGGCTGCCTGACCTTCCATCCGTGAAAGAGGAAACCGCACTGCACGATTTCTAAGGGCCCTGTTGATGGCCACAAAATGTTACGCATCTGTGAGAAACACAGAGCGTGGAAGAGGAGAGAAGAAACAATCACTCTTTTCCTATCTATCATGATGAAAGTCATCAGACAGAACGGGGGCGGAGAGGCAGATTCCCCGTGTCAGTGGAAGGAGTACATGCAAGTCTCCAGATGCTGCTCAGAGATTATCTGAAAAGGAGTGGATGTGAGAAAAAGCTATCTTGGAAATTCCAAGTTTTAAAAATTATTTTAAAAGCTACACGCGCACAGCAAAAAACCAACACCACAGAAGGACGTGGAGGGAAAAGCGCGAGATCCCTGCTTTACTCACATTCCCTTTTCTCACAGCTTAACATTTTTTATGTCTTTTCCTAAAAATCTTCTTGCATATATACATGTGTGTATCTACATTTTTAAACAAAAATGAGATCATATTATAGGCTTTGTGCAACCTGATTTTATATTTGAACAATACAGACAAATAAATACAAAACCAGCCTATCCAAAAAACCCTGAGAAATTTGTTCACTACTTTCAGGAGCAAACAGAAAAAAAATAACGCCAACATTTTGTCCTCTAATAAACCAGTACAAATCAATAATTACTAAAAAGGGGAAGATGGTTCTTTTTAAGGAAGCTTTAAAATAAAAAGATTATTAAAATCGTCCAAGAACAAACTGAAAGTCCCAAATGGCACGGACAGTGATTGCTTTGTGACCTCACGAAAACATAACATGTTCTTCCATCTAATGGATGAGGCCAGTTCACTCTGCCCAGGCGCAGAAACATCAAGGGCCTGCGCGCCCATCCACGATGCTCTCAGTCCCCAAGGCCGCCCCTCTTGGCCTGGACAAAAACAAGGCGCAGTTTTTCAAAGCTTCCATCATCTTCTCAACCTATTGTCAACCTTTCCCCTCATCAAATGAAAACAAAAATAAAAGAACTTCAGGAAAGTGTAGGTAATCAACTATTCTACTTTGAAGATCCAGAAAAAGCGATTTAAAATACTTTAAAAATTATTCATGACTTTAAACCTCAATTCAGTGGACCTATGACTGTGAAACCACAACTTATCTGCCCCTGCCAATGGTGACCTAAGCAACCCACCACCAAGGACAAGGTCTAGGTGTGAGACTGTGAGCCTGGATGGGAAGTGCTTCCTCAACACGGCCCAGGGTAAGGAGGTAGTTCTAACCTGGATGAAAAGATTTCATAATACAGTATTCTATTTAACAGGATGCCAGTTTTAAAAATGTAGATTAAAGTCTGAATAGCCATAACTTTTTAACCAGTGATCTAAACAGACCCATGGATATGCCCATATACTACTATTTTTTTCAGAAACAAATCTGTAAGATCCTGGGAATTAAAAGCTGAGATTCAAACCCTGCAGGAAACAAAAAAACTGAAAGTGTCAGGCTCCAAAGAGACTATGGCAGAAAACAATTTGTTTTCAAGAATTCTAGCTGCTTAACCTTTGCAGACTGAATTAAGAGTTGCAAATTACTTTCTCTTTGCTATACTCTGTGATAGCTACAGAGGCAAACAATCCAAGGGTGCCAGATTATTCGGTTTCTAGTCATATTTTACACAAGTTTTGCAAACAGTTGGTGCATAATCAAAGCAAACTGCAAAGTCAATTTGCTGGCTCCTCTAGAGCAGTAAAGACACTTAGCTGGGCAGGGCTTCTCCTTCTCAGCTCCCACAGGCCTCTGCTGGCCTTGATTATTTATATCTTTCCTTAAACAGAGTGCCCGACCCTGGAGAGTGGACAGCTCAGCAACCCTCAGACAGCAGCATCTGGGAACACAGCATCCTAAGCTGCATGACAGGTGGAAAACTCCAGACATTTTCAATGTTTTTCATGAGCACAGTGTATCATATGCAGCTCATGAATCTACACAATTATATTGTTCACCTGGACCATTTGCCAACTAGGTCTATCCCTGTGCCAGCCATAATACTGACTTTGTCAAAGAGAGGAGTAAGGAGATCTCCAAAAGCTGGATGGCACAATTGAAAGAGGACAGACACCTAGGCTCTCTGTCTCTGACATGACCTGAGACCTGGGAGACCTTGGACAAGTCACTTCACCTCTCCAAGCTCCAGTGTTCCTGCTATAAAACGAGGAGGGTTAAACTACACCATTCCCAAGGTGTCATCTGGTTTGAAAATTCTATGATTCTAGCTAGTCAACTTTTTATTTTAGAATAATTTTAGAAAATTATTTAGAACTTTAGAAAAGTTGCAAAGATAGTACAGAAAGTTCTAGTATGACCTACACCCAGCTTCCCCTAATGTAAACATCTTCTATAACCATGAAACATCTGTCAAGTCCAAGAAACCAGTATTAGTACACTTCTATTAATCAAACCCAGACTTTCCAGATTTCACTAGTCTTTCCACTAACATCTTTTTTCTGTTCCAGGTCCAATCCAAGATACCACACTGCATTTAGTCACGTCTCCTTAATCTCCTCTGCTCCATGACAGTTGTAAGACTTTCCTAGTTTTTCACAGTCCTGACCATATTACAGATTGTAATAGAGGTTTACTTTCTCAAGTGCCATAACACTGATGTCAAAGAGACAGGGAGAAGTGAAATACGGATAATGTAAGGCATTAAGGACAAAAACTAAACTGCAGATGACCCAGGCCAACGCATGCAATTCTAAGTGCACACTAACATCCGGAAGTGGTATCTGCAGATCTGAGTTATGTGGTTTCCATCCCCCTTGCCAGCCGCTACCAGACTCAGCACCGTCAAAGCACTCACAGTTCAAAGTTGGATTTTCGATACCCTGAGGCAAAGACCAATTTCGTTTTCAACATGGGCATCCATGTGAATGCTGCTAACCAACTTCAAGAACTAAAGTGGCTGGTTTCGTAAGTTGGGAATGGTTACATCTCGTTCGTTTGGAATCATGCCAGAGACAACTAAATCTCTTGAAGGTAAAAAAAAAAAAGACTGAAAACTTACCTAGCAACTGGAAACAGGGCCAGTATTTTGTGCAACCTAAAGCAGCTCCAATTTCATGTCCAGTGTCCACCTATAAAACGGGGGTAGCAGCATTGCTGGGCTGGGGCGTGATTTCTATGTCTGCAGAGCACTTTGAGATCTCTGGATTAAAGGCAGCTCAGACACCAGGGTCTTCACAGTGCCCTTTGCTCTTCACTGACTGCCCGCATACTTAGCCTAATAAATATGTGGTAAATGGATACCCTCCAGCAGTTAAAAAGTTTAACAGTCTAAAAATACCAGCAACAGCACAAAGGGAACACAGCTTCCTCCCTGCAGTGACAGCTGTTACCTCAGTGGGAGAATCCTCACCTGAAACAATCCAGCCAGCTGCAGGGATTCCTTGAAGGAATGCTGATGCCAGCTTCATAAAATGCGCTTGAGTTCAGTGAGATTTTCCTGTATAGTATGAATGATGGGCTCAATTTTCCTATTAAATGTTAAGCACTAATACATCTCTGAGTAAACATCTGGGGAGGTACCTTCATTTAGTCCTCCTTGAAGGCATTTTTATCTTGCAATGAAATCTCAGTATCAATATTTTAAAAAAAAGCTAATTCTGATCCATGAGAACCTGTTTTCCTTAAAGTAGTTTACTAAAAACTATGAATATAAAGTTTATCTATTCACCACCTGAAACTGTCTACACATATATATTTTTTGCCCCTATTTCTTGGTGATGAGATGCCCATATATTTTTATATATTTATTTATTTATTTATTTTTGCTTAAACTCAGTGGTAAGAAAAGATGCCTACATATTTTTATAATCACTACTGTGGCGTGTGGTTTGGCTTTGTTTCAACCGGGAAGGTGGTCTGGTTTGATGATAGGAAGACCCCATGGCTCCATTAGAGCTGTGCTGCTGCTGCTAAGAACTAACCACCCAGACTCTGCAGTGGAATATGTGATGGAGTCCAACAGCTTTTTAGTGACCCCAATGGATGCCTTAAAAATTGTAACCAACCCACATCTTTAAAAAACAAGGGAGCTTTAAAGTGGTGTGTAAAGTATATGGAGAAATTGAATAACTACAACAGGATTCTATTTTCCTTTCTGGACAAGAAAATGCTAAACTATTACACTTAGCATTTAGCTACAATGAACTAATGACATTGTTCAGTGACAGGAGGCATTGCTACTTCCCAAGCCAGAGGCCACACACCAACTGCCTACTGGAGCCAGGAGGACGCGTGGATGAGTGGAGGGCCAGATGTGACACAACGGTGTGGTGGGGATTGGGATGGCCTGGCCAGCCCAGCCAGTCTAAAGGGCAGGGGGTCCTCAGATCCAGTGTTACCAGATCTTCCCATGTTTCAATCGGATTTTCATGCAAAACCTCCCAAGTTCTAAATGTCAGCAACTACAATTCATTGTGTAGGGCACTCAAAACATGGCTATAGGTAGAACATGGTACACAAGCCACCAGTATAAAGCAGTGGAAAGGAGGAACTGGGCCCTGCTTTGCTTCTCCTTATCCGAAGGCCTTTGGAAGGTTTTCATGCTAGAATTGGAAGAGTCAGGCACACATGCTTGAGATGAAACACCAAAAGAACGTCAAGGGAAATCTTACATGACGAAAATAGTAACTCAATGAGAGTCAATTCAATTTCATTAACAGACTACCAAAACTTCTTGGGCATCAGAACCAAATTTCTTTAATTCCTATATATTCCTGTAGCAATTTAGAATTTTATAACTAATTTTCATATTCATTTTTCAGATAATAACATGGAAACACCAGCAGTCCAGTGACTTGCCCAAGCCTCTACTGCTAGTCAGTGGTAAAGTGAAAGAAAACAAATTGTCTGAATCTTAGTGACTGTCTCACACAGCATGGCTGTCCAGGGCAAACTATTTCATAGATACTTGCTATATATTTTGTTTCCCTCATTATATTTGACAATGTTCTAACATTATAATACCTTAGAACCAGAAAGGTCACTATACACAACATAATCTAGCAGCTCTCAACTTTTTTCTGCTTCCGTTTTGTTCATATGCCTAACACATTCCCAAAAGCACTGACATGTGTAACGCATTCCCAGAAGCACATATACAGAAGCATTTCCTGGACGCAGCTACTCATAATTAAGGTGGAGAGAGGGGCGCAGCACTGTGGAGGGTGGAAGCGAGTGTGTGTGCAGGCAGAATGGCCCCCTCAAAGAAGTCTCCCACCAGCCCCCCCCCCGGGGCTACAAATTACTAGCACAGCCCACCCCTCTTCCTTCTCGCTCGACAGACAGGAAACTAAGGACAAGTCGGACAACGGACTTGCCCAAGTTCACAGAGTTACAAAGCAGCAAAGCCAAGGCTAGAACTCAACCTCTAAAACTGTAATACAAGGCAGTGAAGGGGACTCCAAATGTCTTCAATGTCTCCAAGACACTATCACACATCGCAGGGTTCTGGGGACTGTTTAACGGCTTTTCTGGGATGCCGGACGCAGCGTCTCTTACCTCCCATCCTTCCATCTCCAGGCCTCTCTTCCCGTATATATCATAGATGGCCCTGGTCTGGGGGTCACTGAGCACTGCAAATTAAAAATCAAACATGGTTACAAAGTTCAAAATCCACCTTTCGGTCCTTTCTGAAAACACTGACAACAGTGTCATTAGGTAAGTCTATCTCCTGTTCTCCCTGCCCAATCACAATCTTCTTAGAGACCCTCTCCATTTCCTACGTGTCTTTACTCCTAATTGCTTTTCCGATCCAGCCTAGGATGTGTTTAAAGGTGGCTACAAAGAAGAAAAGCTGGATTGTGCCAGTGTCCAAGCTACTCTTATTGGTAAGGTCCAGGTATAAGGTGTACAAGGCACACCACGTAGGAAGCTGCACTGGCTTTTGTATCACTGAAGGACAGGTGAATTTAAAAGAAGTTGTTAAGTTTCTGCCACAGTGTATAAAAGCACAGTGGCTTGAAAGAGATGATTCTAGTTTCTAAAGAAGTTTAATGTAAAACTAGGGATAGGACCTGATACTAGAAACATATGATTTATTATTTACGCTACAGAATTTTATTAATTAAAAAGACAGTCTACATTTTTTTATACACTTCTCTTTATTTGTAAATCTTTTTTTTTTCCTTCTTTCTTTCCTTTTAGAGATGGGGTCTTGCTATGTTGCCCAGGCTAGATTTGAACTCCTGGGCTCAAGTGATGCTCCTGCCTCAGCCTCCGGAGTAGCTGGGATTACAGGCACAGGATACCAGGCCCCGATGTTTGTAGTTCATTTTAAAAGACAAACACCTCTCACAATGTTGTCAACCACATCACCGAAAGTACATCAGAAAAAGATTTCTCAGTAAGGGTGAGAGCTATTCAAAGGATACCCAAACTGAACTTGAACAACAGTGAGGCCCAGGGTCATTATCTTCCTCCTCTACTCTACCAATTTCTGTCAAGACCTTTGTGTCTCTTTTCCCCTGAGAGTTTCCATACACTTTTAGGCCTAATTAAAAAACGATGTAAATGATTCTATTCATATTCAAATCTAATGAGGAAGAAAGAAATGCTGACCATTGGAAAAATGTGGGAGCCAAACTTCTTGAGTTAATCTCTAGGATTTAATATGGAATTATTTATTCACTATTTTACTTTAGTCTCCCTTTAGGCTAAATGTGAGGAGGCTGGATCTGCTGTTGCAGCATTTTCACAAGCACTGGTAGGGTTTTTCTGTTAACTCTCCAAATCTCCAGAACAATACAAGCAAGCTATGTGGATAATTTAGACAACAGGAAAATTAATGCAGCCAGTTAGTCAACAGAATACAATAAAAGGAACAGGCTTTTGGTGACAACCACCATTTAAGTGGTTTGAATAGAGTTAATTTTGGTAATAACACAACACCAACCTCACACATTTATCATGTACTACAGCCTGATTTTTTACTGGTCATTAAAATCTAACTTTTTGATAAAACTATAAAGTGAAATACACTATAAGCTATTATGTCTACATTGAGACATCTATATGATTTTGTAAAGAAACACATTATTATCTAATTTTTGGTCTGTCTCAGGAGCAAATCACCAAATGGTTCTGGAATAAATACCTTATTTTACTTGTTATATATCCTAAGAGTGATTTAATATATTTTTAATTTTTATTATTTAATTGTAGAAAATTTACCATTTTAACCATTTTAAAGTGCACAATTCAATAGCATTAAATACATTTACAATGTTGCATAACCATCATCACTATCTATTTCCAGAACCTTTCATCATCCCAAACAGAAACTCGGCACTCCTTAATGACTTTAATATTTTATAAACAAACATATCACAAAATTTTCTTTCTGATGTATATATAAAAGATGTAAGTCTAAAATGTAAATTACTTGGTTCTGTTTCCTATTAGCCTTCTTAACATTTTCTTTCTTTTGTTAGAATCTTTGTTTAACTGAATGCTACAGAACCAATAAAATCACTTTCGCATGGCAAAAAATGTCCTTGTATCTTCTCACAAAAAAGGGAACAAAGAAAGCTTCCCTGTAACGATCAGCCTTTTACCTCTAAGAGTTCCCTTTAGAAGAAAACTGGTAGACGATTTAAAACTTGAGTATTCCCCTGCAATTGGGACTCTGGTCTATTACTTCACCTGGACTCTCATTTTCTACTTACTAGACACATATTGATTTCCAAAGCAAAATACTACTCTTTCAAAGGACCCTGTCAGTGAAAAGTACTAAACTAACCACCTCTTTTATACACCTCTAAGGACTCTTTTTTTCTATCCTCTACAAATCAAGTCTCTTAAAAATCGAATATCTGCTACCAGGCTGTTTCTACGGAGCCAAGCCCTCCACTGACCTTCATAAGCCTGGTGAACAAGGTTAAATAGTCGTTCCGCTTGTGATTTGAGCTCTGGGTCTCTGTGCTTGTCTGGATGGTAAAGCATACACAGCCTCCGGTAGGCAGCTTTCAGCTCTTCAGAAGAGGCCTAAAGAATGAAAAATTCAATTAGAGAACAATCAATGCTACTTAAACATTATCATTATCAGAATCAGCCTTGAAATGGGAACCCATCAGCCATATTCCAACATGCTTGTGCTGTACATACAGGACATAATGAAGTTATGCCTTATTACCTCAATAAGGCTTCTTTTTCTCATAGTTTTAAAGTGATCAATTATGTACATCAATAGTGACTGTGTTTTGCTGGGAAATGCTGCTATCACATGGAGCAAAAGCTTGTGTCTCTAGACTGGCTCAGTGTGCTCTGAGCTGAAACTAAAATGTCACAGAGACCCGCTAACTCTTTAACCTAAGTTATTTGAAGTAAACCATGCCAAGGCACTCTCAACAGAGAATAGGTTCAGGAAGAGAAAAGCTGCACAATACCATTAGACAGAAATGGTATCCATTTAATGACTTAAGGCCAACATGCAACTCTAATTGAACAAGACAGCATACAAAGTGGCAAAAAGGCTTCACTAACCTATAGTAACCAACGCTTTCCCCAACCCCCAATCCCAAAAGCCTCTTCCCAACACATAAACTCTCCAATTCTCCTATGTAGCCAATTTGAAGGGGAAAAAATGTACCACACTAACAGCACAGATGACACAAAGAGCAGAATGAGCTCCAAGTGTGTTTCAACCACACAGAAAGGAGGAAGGAGGAGCAACAGTAAAAACCTACATTCTCCTTGGCCTGCCGTACAGCCGCCAAGAAGTTCTCAGGAACAGACGCTGCAGGAACACCGTGTGGTCTATTTAGCCCCTCAGGTCTGGTTTTGGGAAGTACTTTGTTTGATTCTAGAGATCATTTTGGTCTATCAGAGGTGATATTGAACGGGCAGCTCTATCCAGATGGTATGTTAAGTAAAAAACACTATTTTGGGAGGCAACCCCACCATTTGGACAACTGAAGCACATTTCTGGGTCACTGACAACATGCCAGAGGGGTAGAATAATGGACCCAGGTCCCCAGAGGGGATGCTGAGGATTGATGGTGCTCTAGGATCAGCCCCTGGAACACAGAGCCTCAAGGAAAGAGGTCACAGAGACATAATTAGTCCAGGGACCAAGATCACAAAGGAAAACATTACTCTATAGTTCTCTGTAATTTCCAGAATTTTTCAATATCCTTCCATTTCAGGACTAATGGGTTTTTTTTCACCAAAAAAAAAAAAGCAAAACTTTAACAATAATTTTTGGCATGAAATTAAATATTTTCTACAGGATTAAGTTATTCAGATGCTAGAAAACCAGGAAATCTGGGCAAGTTTACCAGAGGCTCTAAACAAGGAATTCTGAAGGACTCTAAGAGGAAGACAGTAAACATGACTGGAAGGACAGGCAGAGGAGCACGGCCTGTGGTCACACAGTGGGGAGGTGGGGGGGGTCCGCCTCATCTCGTGCCATGCCAGCCTCCTCTGAGGCGCAGGAGCTTGTGTGGACGACCTCCAAGAGCCTCCCAGCTCTAACCTGACATGATGCTGTTATTCAGCAAAGAAACAGCAGACCCAAGCCCTCAGCCATCCTTTAAACCAGGCCACAAAGAGCTTCCTGCATGTTTGGACGGAGGCACCTCTGCTTGAATTGCTTTTTAAATCAGGAGCTCCTTGAAGGTTTCCATCAACTACTCCATCAGGAAAGGGTCAAAGATCTTGCTGAATGCACGTCCCCTTTGCCTCCAAGAATTAGGTAGACTTCTGCCCCATTCTACTGCTAATCTCTTTCTTCTCTCTTCTCTTGGGCGAGGCTTTTGGGAATTACACTATTGAACAACTGACTGCCTTCCTCCCTTCTCTCCATGTGGTCATCCAATAACCTTCCATTTTAGTGGGTAAGAACGCAGGTTTCGGAGTCCAGTGGCCTGTGTTTGGACACCGGCTCTGCACTTCCAAAGCTTTGTGATCAAAATTGATCAAAGACCTAAACATAAGAGCTAAACTATAAAATTTTTAGAAGAAAACACAGGAGAAAAGCTTTATGACATTGGATTTGGCCATGATTCTTGGATATGACACCAAAGACACAGGCAACAAAAGAAAAAAAAAATCAGACAAACTAGACTTTATGAAAATTTAAAACTCTTGTGCATCAAAGGACACTATCAACAGAGTAAAAAGGCAACCCACGAAATGGGAGCAAATATTTGCAAATGTATCTGATAAGAGATTAATATCTAGAATAGAGAATTCTTAAAACTCAACAACAAAAAGGCAAACCCAATTCAAAAACAGGCAAAGGATTTTAATAGACATTTCTCCAGAGAAGACATACAGATGTCCAATAAGCACGTGAAAAGATGTTCAATATCACTAATCATTAGGGAAACATAAATCAAAACCATGAGATGCCACCTCACACCCATGAGGATGGCTACTATCAAAAACAACAACAACAAAACAAAACAGAAAATAACAAGTGTTGGCCAGGACGTAGAGAAATTAGAACCTAAGATTCTATACTCAGCCAACTATTTATCAAGTATAAAGGTAGAATTTAAGAACATTTTGAGATACACGACATTTAAAAAATTTTTCCTCCCAACCAACCTTTATAAGGGAAAGTACTGGAGGTTGAACTCCACCAAAATAAAGAAGAAAACCAAGAAAGAAAAAGGCATAGGATACAGAAAAGAGGAGACCAACCCTGGAAAAAAGAGATGGTGATGGGAAATCCTATGATGAAGTTTGTTTAGCAGGCCTAGCAACCAATATAGCATAGAGAACGCTGGAAGAAATAATACCCCAGGAAAAAAATGGAACTGATGGACTACTTGACATAGTTGTATTGAGAGGAATATTAGCAGTCTGTTGAGAAGTTGGAGAACTAGTGATAGACACACAGAAATGTAAAAAATGAAGCTATGTGGTAGCTCTGTACGTGCAAACAGGCCTTGTCATCTGGTGGGCTTCTTTGTAAAATGCCTGGGAGGAGACCCAGAAATCTCATGTGGTGGTCTTCTCTCTTTGAAAGGTTAGTTTCTTCAGGGAAGAGCCCAAAGAACAAATGGTAAAAGCTGGAAGGTTCACCTGCAGGGCGTAAACTTCTGTTTCTTCTCATTTTTGTTTAGGGTGCCCCACTCCTGCCCTCTCCTACTGTCTAGGCTCTAAGGACCCTCTGGTTTAATTTCTCCAGAGAATAAACCTCCTGTCTCCTGGCTGGGCAGGCTGTAGCACTCTTATCAGCACTGAGTACTATCATTAAAAAAAACCCTAAAACTCTGTCAATATGGTAGGCCAAAAAAAAAAAAAAAAAAGTTACTTTCTTTTAATTTGCATTTGTTTGTTTACCAGTGAGGGCGAACATATGTCCATACGTTTATTTGCATTTTAGATTTCTTTTATGAAATAATCTATTCATTTCCTTTGTATTGTTTTCCTATTACTGTATTCATCTTTTTCATTTTCTAAGAGTTCCTTACATACATTAGAAATGTGAACCTCTTAACAAATAAATATCTTGCAAATTTCTTTTTTAGTCTTTTATGATTTTTTTAGGTTTTATTTTGTTCCTTTAACAAATACGTTTCTCATCTTTACAGAGTCAAATCTATCAATTGTCTCTTTCCTGATTTCTGCTGTGATGTCATGCTTAGAAAAGTCTCCTGACTTCAATTTCATCATGTTTCATTTCTCCCTCACTCTACCTGTCCATCCCAGGTCAGCTAGTACTCTGCTTGGTAACATCCTCAGGTCCCAGTTGACAGAACAGTCACCCTTTGGAACCACTGCCAATCACCAAGGCAGAAGAGTATGAGACTCTCTGGCTCATGCTGGCACTTAGATGCTTGAGCCTGGAAGTGACACTCATCACTTCCACTCACCTCAGTGGCTAGAACTAGTCACACGGCCTCACTCAACCACAGGGGACCAGGAAGTGCAGTATGACCATGTGCCAGGCAAGCAAAGAGCCAATAACATTTGGTGTACAGCACTTATACCTACCGTGATGACGATACTTAATTTAATACTTTGAAGACTGAATAGAGCATACAAGTAACAACTTAATAATACCTCATACTTATATTCACTTTGGGAATACTAAAGCCATGAGGTTTTTTGTTGCTGAAGTCTATAATTTCAAACTCAAACTTCCAAGCTATATCTATATTACTGAAGTTCAGCAACTAAGTCTCCACAAACTATTTTCTATTGGATTTTGGTAAGTTTGCCCGATTACCACAATTGAAGATTCATTATTGCCCATATGTTCTACAATAATCTGATTGAATTAAACTGCATCAGCTAATAAAAACCTGTAATTTGTTATGATAGTTGGTGCTCACACACTTTAAAGGAAAAAGCAGACGTCAGAGCTAATTAACACCAAGATAGCATGGGTGCTTTGTGCTGAGTAAGGGCTGTTTCATGGAGAAAAAAGGGTGTCACATATTATTTGTTGTCATTTAGTAGATATTGATTATACTAAGAGACTAAGACATTCACTTATCAAGCATTAAAAAGCAACCATTTAACTGGACTTGGTAAAAAGTTTCCTACTTCATTTTGTAAAGACCCCAACTACACAGCCTGAAGCTTTACACAGTAAAACTCTTCTCACACACAGCCTCCATATTCTGATGCCATTTTTACTGCTCAAAATAGCCTTCTTCCCATTTCATTTACATGTGGAACAGCTTTGGAAGGTCTGGAAATAAGCTCTTGTCCATAGAATTCATCCTCAAACAGTAACAGACCCCAACAATGTATATGGAATCATTGTACAACATCAAGCACAGTGTAGACTATACTAACTCACTCTGTCTGACTGATCTTTGTAAGGAACATTTCAAATAAAACAGGATTTAAAGCGAGACTAACCTATATTTACTGTAAAAATTCAGCTCTATTTAATTGACCAAAAAAAAAAACTGTACAAAAATATATCTGATCTATTTGAAACTTATTTTCTCTTACAAACATCATTAATGGTGCTAGTGCAAAAGATGGTAAACAAGCAACCTTTTCCCAGTGCAACAAAGAAACACAAGAGGAAGACAATTTCTGCCAGATGAAAAGGACAGGCCCAGCAAAGGAAAAACCGTTTCACCTTCTGGCACAACATCCACAGTCTTGGATTGAGTCTCCACAGGCTTTCGCGTATGC
Source organism: Daubentonia madagascariensis (assembly GCA_023783475.1). Classification (NCBI taxonomy): domain Eukaryota; kingdom Metazoa; phylum Chordata; class Mammalia; order Primates; family Daubentoniidae; genus Daubentonia; species Daubentonia madagascariensis. Next base: position 8,330,266 of record JAKFHU010001557.1, on the reverse strand, counting down.
TGGAGCCTGAGCCCAAAGGCGTGTGTTTGAATTCGCCTTTCCTCTTGTGCCTGACTTCAAACAATTTTCATAAGTGAAAATTTAACTGATAACTAATAAATTCCTTCCAATAATAAATTCCTCTTAGAATAATTTGTTTGCCAAAACTGCAATGGTTCCTCAAGAATACAGGTAGTTCATAAAGTAAAATGTACCCAGACGAGGTGAGTATGGCATTAGCAAATACTTATCACTTCAATTAGTAAGTTTACTCAACGTCAACTGACTTTAGGAACCACTAGAGATAACAAAGGAATATAATATGGTCCCTACCTTCAAGATTACAAACAGATGTAGGTTTTTTTCCCCCTAGAAAACCCATATACACATGGATTTAACTAAACAATATAAAACAGAAATGCTAATACTAATGGTGCAGGAGTAAGTTCAGAGCAGTTAGAATGTAAAGAAAACTTCACGGAGGCACTGAGATCTACATGGGAACATAAAAGGTGGACTTTGACTTGCTTTGAGTATCCAAGATGGGCTGAGGCAACTCAGGGGAAAATAACACCCTGAAGAAATGGGCTGGCGTTGGGGACAGAAAGACAGAACACTGACCAAACTGGCAAAAGTAAAGGAGAGTAGTGGCAGGAAGTAAGCAAGAAATTAATCTGTACATCCACCCATCTGCTCATCATTCAGCAAACACTGTGAAGTACCTGTTATGTGCCTGGCACTGTGCAGGGGATATAATGGTGAAACTCACATTCCCCAAGCACATGGGGCTTCCTTTGAAGTGGGAGAAGGTAGAACATCACCACTGAGTAGACAGAAAATATGCAAAACACCTAATTTATAAGAGGCTTTAAAATGGAGACAGAGTTTGCCCCTTACCTAAGAAAGAAGAGGAAGCCATACAATGTTTCTGGGTAGAGAAATAATGTACCTAGTGCTGTTTGTTAATATTAATTTGGTACAGCTTGACTAAAATAGACAAAAACCAAAACCAGAGAGACTTGAAGGAAACAGCAGCAGAAATCCAGGGATCATGGGGGTTGGCCAGCAGCAAAGCTGAAACAGAAATGAAGGGATCAGAGTCTGCTGAAGTCCTGAGAGGCTTCATAGATCTATGGGACAATTAAAAAAACACGACTTAGCTTAGTACCAAATACTAAATAGAGATGAAGCATCAAAGAGCATTCCAGGCTTTTTGGCTCAAATGTATGGGTTGGGGGAAATTAGGAGGTAGTCAGGAAAGGAGGAAATGAATTTGAGCACCTAGGCATAACGTCCAGAAGGCAGACAGAGATGCAGGGCTGAAGCAAGAGCCAAGGAGGTGAGGACTGAACCTCAGGAAATACCTCTCTAAGGAGGACAGAGAACGAGCAACTGGCAAGGCAAAAACTGAAGGCTGAGAGCATCATAGAAGCCAAAGGACATTTCAAGTTGTCAGTGGGGTCACAAACACACTTCTACAGATTTTATAACAATAATACCAATATTTCTCATTATACTTAATTCTCCCAATTATCTTATTCGGTAAAATCCCTGAGTTGAAATAAACCATTCAGGTAACCGGGCGTGGTGCTCATGCCTCTTAACCCAGCCGGTGGGCCGAGGGGCCGATTGAGCCAGGAGTTTGAGACCAGCCTGAGCAGACACCCCTCTCTACTAAAAATAGAAAATACTGCTCATGGGCACATGGTCCCACTATTGGAGCTAGCTAGGAGGTGTGGAGGCCAGGAGTTTGAGGCAGGTTGAGTTAGTGAACGCCACTGCAACTCTACCAGGCACAGAGCAAGCTCTGTCCCAACCTACAGAAAAATCCTAGGATCAAGAGATCAAATAAAACTGTTTAAGAGAAAAGACTTGGGCCTTGACGAAAGGAGTCTGGTCGAACCAAAACTGTGTTGACTAAAAGCTTGTGGTGTATGAAAAGTTGGTACCTACAAGAAGGAACAAATACAAATATCTATTACCAATCAAACCAATCAAACTTATTCAAATATTTAAATATACTCTTGCCATGACCAATAAAATATACTGGCATTTACAGAGTACACAACCATTACTATTTAAGCTTACGTGCATTCTCACTTAATTCTCACAACAGGCCCATGACAGTAAAATTGTCTGGATTTTAGGGATGAAGAACAGGCTCAGAGAGGTTGAGTAATTTGCCCCAGATGAGGCTGCTAGAAAGTCAAACTCAGGGCTGGGCATGATAGCTCATGCCTGTAATCCCAGCACTTTGGGAGGCTGAGGCGGGCAGATCGATTGAGCCCAGGAGTTTGAGACCAGCCTGAGCACAAGCAAGACCCCGTCTCTACAAAAAAATAGAAAAATTAGCCAGGTGTGGTGGTGTGCACCTGTAGTCCCAGCTGCTTGGGAGGCTGAGGCAGGAGGATCACTGGAGCCCAGGAGTTTGAGATTGCAGTGAGCTATGATGATGCTACTGCACTCTAGCCAGGGTGACAGAGTGAGATCCTGTCTCAAAACAAGCAAAAAGGTCAAACTCAGACCTGACTCCAGAGGCTGAGCTCTTTAAAGTCAGTGTTGTCACAAAGACCCCTTTCCAAGCTCCACCATCGTCTCTGGCCATTTCAAATCACCACCAACAAATGTTCGTTGGTGCTTAAACATGCAAGGTGCAGGCTAAGTGGTTTCACCTGTCCTCTAAAACCCCCGAGTTCAACCGGGGGTCAGGTGGACACACTACATTTCACATGATTTTGGAAGTCTGCCCCCTACAGCCATTTTAGGACTCTTCACTTTGAAATGATTAAATCATAAATGAGTCAGAAAAGCTGAACAGGAAATTGATCAAACAATTCCAAGTTTCCACAACTAGCAATAACCTTTGAAACTTAAGTTCTATTTAACCGTGAGCTCTACTTTACCTAGAGTTAAGGAAAAACTTACAAAACTCACAGAACACCATACCCCCAAGATGGCAATATAAATTTGAAAAAAAGGATTAGACAATCAGTAACAACAGAATCCCAAATACTAAAAACAAGGCAGGAGGCACATCACCTTTAAGGTTTACAGGGCAGGGGGGGAATCATGTCCTCCAACATATATCTCTGCAGAAATAACAGCAATGGGCAAAGGAAGAGAAATTCTGATTCCTGATCAGGTCATACCAAGGGCTTAAGAAATACTTTCCTGTCATTGTACAACTTTGTAATTTTGTTTCCATTTATCCTTCCTGGTCATGTCCATGTATTTATTTGGTGCTCTTGAGACACAACAGTACATAAAAAGGCCAGAGACTCTAGAAACAAGCTCCAGAGTTCCTTTCAAACTTTTGTCAAAATTGATGGTTCAGATCCTACCTTCACATTAAGAACCTGGCTTATTTTTCCCTAAAACCTGACCTTATACTTTCTCTTGTCCATGTTCATCTGTTATATCCAGCCCACTCATGCAGACTGCTTGTGTTTGATCCCCATTGGCTTGGCATTTTACTGCTGAAGAATTTTCTGGCTCCTGCAAACTAAGGATGGAACACTGTACACTCATGACATACAGAACATGCACAAGTGGTTCTGATAGTCTGTGACCCAAACAGGAGTCTAGCCACGAGGCTCTTGTCTTAGAGGATTCCACTCCAGGCTACAGGCTTCTTCCAGGCAGTGGGATCTGCATAATGCGTGTGCCACATTAGTGGCAACAAAGCTGCAATATTGCCAATGGGTTTCTTTTTAAAACATGTGTGCCCCCTTTAAAAAAACGTCTGCTATTTTATTGTGTCTATTCATCTGTTAGTCGTCTTATATCCTTTCTTGAACAAGGCAGGGTATAAATGAATTAAAATGCAAGTTTAATAAAAGCAAACACTAAAGTTCTACAGCTAAGCAGAACCTGCTGCTCTCAGGTCCTGGGTTTTCTTTTCCATCATTTTATTACTAAACTCACAGCAAATACAAAAGCTTTCAATTAAATTCTCTTTAAAAAAGAAAAAAATAAGTATTTTGGTAAATAATGCAAAACTAGAGCATTAAAATTTGAAGAAGCAATTGTTTGAAATGCCCAAAGCAGAAAGGTAGTAACTGGCTTATAGTTCATTAAAGAAGCACATTTTAAAATCTAACCTCACGTTGTTTGCTAATTACATTATAACATAACACTGGAACTGGCTGGGCATCCTCACCTCTCCCCCCCCCCAACAGGCAGCCTCTCTAAAATCTACTTCCCAGGCACCCTCCTGACAACCCACCCCCACCCCCATCTTGCTGGCCCCTTCAGTGTTGAGAGCTCATCACTATATCTTTGGGTCCTACTCTGCCTTTACCCCAGACACCCCTTTTTTGGATTACCTCTGAGCTTGTATCCTACTCCCATGCTTAGCCCCAACATCCAGGAAAGGTCCCAACCCCCAAGTCAACTCTGCAGGAAGCACAGTTCAGATAGATAACTGCCCTTTGAAGAAAATAAACTCAGCATTATGAACAGAAAGAGTAAAGAAAACTTCAGGAATTCATAACCTAACGCTTAGCATAAATTCTGGCACTATGTTTTTTAGTAAGACAATAGATGAACAGCAAACTTAGCCAGGATGAAGCATACCAAGGCTTTCTACGTACATGTATGTCTTTTTTAAATAAGCAAAACTTCATACTTATCAAAATCCAAGAAATAACAATAAGTATTAACTGAATGCTTACTTACATCAGGCACTTTATGTATATCCTTACCACATGGCAACACGTCATCCCGGCCTGTGGTAAGCACGTGCTTAGGACATTACTACCCATTACATTTCCCCAGTAAAGAAAACAAGGAGCAGAAAGGTTCAACTACTAGGCTAGAGGCATAAACCTCCAGAAGAGTGAAAAACAGGATTTGAGTACAGGACTCTCTGGATGCAAAGTCCTACACAGAGGCCTTCCTCTATTTTCTCAGTAACTATGAAGTACTGTTGCCTCCTTTCTGCAGGTAAGTAGTAACAGAGGCTCGGAAAGGTTCAATGACTTGTTCAAGATCACCCAAGTGACAGGCAGCATGGGCTAAAATTCCTTTTCCTCAGCTTCTTGGCTTACAACACACCCTAAGGAATGTGGTCATACGGATAAGTCCTGTTTTAGGCAACCAAGGCTTAACCCTATGTGCCCAAGGCACACATTTAATTGGGGTCATTGTTGTGAACATGGAACTTTGAATATAGTGTAGCAGATGGGAAACTCAGTGAAGGGACTGACCCTCTCAGACCCGTCTTTATTTCCCCCATTAAGACTAAACTCACTGCCCACCATGAGGGTAGATAAGCAAAGCAGTGAATGAATAGACATGTCTCACTGCTTTAGGGCTCTGATGTGTACTTGGCTGAGCCGAACCTTTTACAACTCGATTTTGGCAGATGGCTGAGTTGTCCCGGCCTGGGGGTGGGAGGTGGGGGGTGGTCTGCTGCCTTCTCCTTCGTGGGTGACTTTGACCCCAGGGCAATCCTGAGAGTGACTACTGGACGTCCCTCTACTGCTCTAGCCCTTTCTTCCCGTCTGCAGTCCAGACGTGAATGCAGCCTCCCTCTGTGGCTGTAACCTGCAGCCCAGGAAACCCAGACAACTAAAAACTGCGAAAAGAACAACATACCCTGTACCAGGGACGGAATGAAAATGCAGGGATGTGGGGACTGTTTACTGGGAGGTGACACCTTTGTACTTGTAGTTTTATGGCTGTTCTTGAAGGATGAAGACTCCAGATCACTGACCTCCATACATGGACTATAAGAACAAAACTTTTATTTATTAACTTCACTTTTTACTTAAGTTATAAACACTGCTGAATGACATGCTATAAAAATGAAATTCTTTCAAAGGCAACAGGACATTGATAAACTAGGAATCAGAGCCAATTATTCAGGAATAAATTAGGTTTAAAGTGTCAATTAAAATTTCTATAAAAAGTAAGAGAATCAGGAAAATTTACCTCTGATTTACTGTTAAGGAATCCTTTCTCCAAATAAATTTTGGAAAATCATCCTGGAAATCTCAGATGAGTTAGAGCTTAGGCACCACATAATGCACCTAACAACCAGAAAGCCAACCTGGTTTCGGTCTGCCCAGTTAATGATAAATTACTCCCTCCCCTCAATGTGAGGCAGGTAAGGCAGATGACAGCTCCACTCTGTAAACAAGAAATCTAGAACACTAGAGAAAGGGAACCATTAAAGATCATGAGTTTTATTTACAGCAGAATTTGGTGGTCCTGTCTAGCTACCTGCTTCACTTTCTGGAATACAAACTTAAGGGGATATTTTAAAGTTTAAAACCAGAGAAGGGAGATTCTTAAGCTGATTTTTGACATTTCTACATCACTCCAATTGTATAACCCTGTTATGCTTATAATTTTAAAGTAAAATTCCCTGGTTTTGTCTCAAGGTGCTTCCATTCCAGATTTCTTTTCTTTTCTTTTTTTTTTTTGAGACAGGGTCTCACTCTCTTGCCCAGGCTGGAGTACAGCAGCCTGATCATAACTCACTGTAACCTCAAACTCCTGAGCTTAAGCCATCCTCCCACCTCAGCCACCTTAGTCTTCCAAGTAGCTAGGACTATAGATGCATACCACCATGCCCAGCTAATTTTTAAATTTTTTGTAGCAATGGGGTCTCACTATGTTGCCCAGGCCAGTCTCAAGTGATCTTCCCATCTCAGCCTCCTAAAGCACTGGGATTACAGGTGTGAGCCACTGTGCCCAGACTCTATTTGAGATATCTAAGGAAAAGTCTCTGAACTCTACTGAACATTAAGTGTTCTGAAGATACTCTTCTGAAGGTACTTTGAGGTACTGGTGGGAAGAGGACCTTGCCTCTCACAGTTATAATTAAATGGAAGCTAGGTCTAGAACTGACAGCAAACACATAAACAGGTATTAATGTATTCTTCCAACCACACATGAAGGAATTATGATTACTTCTACTTTTTTCTCCAATTAAATCATGTTATTTCAACTTCAGATTTGATTTCACACAAAAAAGTTCTAGTAAATGTCAAGTCCAGATATCACCTTCAGAGCTTCTAGTGGAATCCTGGGACAGAAAATGGGCACACCACACCTGATGATGACATTGAACAGAGTTTGTTGACAAAGGCAATACAAAGTAACCTAAGCAAGAGGGTATGTTTCATAAAGATTTAACCTATAGCCCATAAATGTGGGAAGTGTGGGAGAAGTAAAACATTTCTTAAAGAAGTATTTCTTTGGCTTCCACCCACAAGTCCAATAGCAATGACAGGCCCTAAAATTCAAGCAGTTTCAAGGTATACCTTTGACAAATGTTTACCTAGGACTTCAGCTACACCTATTGTTCTAGATCTTTTTGATCTGCAGCTGCCTAAGGTTCAGTAAGTCTTGATAAAGGGCTGCTCAATTCCTGATAACCCAGACTAACTATAAATGAGCAGTAAGAAAGGCTGATTTCAGAAAGACTGGCTTCACTTACTGTTTGGCTTCTAAGAACTGGAAAAAACTTAAAGAATAACTAACCAGGCCGGGCATGATGGCTCACGCCTGTAATCCCAGCACTTTGGGAGGCCGAGGCAGGAGGATTGCTTGAGAGCAGGAGTTTGAGACTGGCCTAGGCAACACAGTAAGACCTTGTCTTTACAAAAACTTTAAAAACAAAATTAGCTGGTGTGGTGGCACTTGTCTGTATTCCCAGCTACTCAGGAGGCTGAGGCAGGAGGATCACTTGAGCCCGGGAGTTTGAGGCTGCAGTGAGCTATGATTGGGCCACTGTACTCCAGGCTGGGTGACAGAGCAAGACTCTGTCTCTTAAAAAACAAACAAACTAGCCATACATCTTCATTCAAAGGGAAAGAGACTGACTGAAGGCTAAAGAAGTGATGTGCCCAAAGCCTCATGGTTGATTAGTTACAAATTGAGGACAAGATCCCCCCAGGTGCCCTATCTATAGCAGCCTAACAAGATCTCCAATTCCCAAAAATACTTCACTGGACATTTTCATAGTACAATGACTCATACATTTGAGGGATTCTTATGTGGGGTGCCCAAGGATATAGTACCAGAACCAGCAGCTTTGCAGCCTGAGGACCAGTAAGGTAAGGCAGCAGAATAGCATAGAGCTCCAGAGTCAGAATGTCCAGGGTTGAGTTCAGGCTTTTGCACTTTCTAGTGGTGTGACTTTAGACAAGTTACTTAACCTCTCTACGGTTTCTTCAACTATAAATCAAGGATTATCACACCTACCTTAAGGACTGTCTTAAGAATTAAATAAAATAACAACATAAAGTGTTCATTCAGCACGGTGGCCCTGCACAAAATAAGCACTCAGAAGAATGTTATTAATAGTTATTATTAACACCACAGACCAATATTTACTGACAATATACACTGGACCAGCTTTGCTTAGGATAGCCAAACTTGGCTAGCTTCGATCACCACTAGAAAACCTTAGAGATGGAATTAGGGATTCTGTGGCAGGGCTGAAAAGTCTGGACCCAGCAGGTTAGAGATAAACGATCCACTTTATGACCTGACCTTGGAAGCCTTCCTGCCCTTCACACCGACCTCACCTCCAGACTAGTCATCAAGAAAGGAAATGTACTGGGGCCCTACTATGTGCCAGACTACGTGAGTCTCTCGCGCATTATCTTTATTCAGTGAGGAAACAAGGTACAAGCACTTGGTATGAATGCTGAAGCCATTGTAAGAACAGCATTTCTTTCCTGGCCTAGGACGTCTTCCTAATCTGCGGCCTCCGAGTCGACGGTGTATGTCTGGAAGGCTCAGCCCTGAATTTCTGGACAGCAATTCAGGGGAACGAAGGCAGGCAGGAGACGCGTGCCTCTGAGGCTAGACTCACTTCAGAGGCAGGACGTCCCCACGAAAAGCTCGGGGACTGGACAGAATCTTGGGGAGGTTCCCTGGTGGCCGTGACCTTGGTGCCCAAGACTCAGTTTGCCACCGTGGTGGCCGCAAGCGATGACAGAGGCCCTCAGCCAGGGCGGGTATGTGAGCCGAGCGCGGCACGGGGTCCCGGGGGGCTGGGAACCCCATTCGGGTAGCCTTCTTGGGGCCCCTGTTTCCTCCTGTGGGTGTGGGGGCCTCTGGCCCTGCCTGGAAACAGAGCACGCGGCGCACCGGCCGCCGAGAGCAGGAGCAGAGGCCGACCCCGGCACCCACGGCGGGAGGGTCCCGGGCGGTGGAGACGGCTCCGTCGGCCAGCGGGCGCGCACGTCGGCGGGGTCACGCGGCCTCTCCAGCCGGCCCGGGCCGCCTGTGGCGGGGGCGGGGCGGTCACCGCCAGCCCGGCTCTCCCGAACGACCGGGCCTGGCCTCAGCCCCGACAGCGTCCCGCCGCAGGCCTCACCTCCCTGCGCACGTTCAGCAACGAGTAATAGTCTTCATTGTCCAGCTCCTCCTCGCTCAAGGCCGTCGCCATCTTCGCAACCTTTCACCCCGCCAAACCGGCAAGGCCGTGCCCAAGAGGGCCCGGCGATCCGCGTCCGGACGGCGCGGGCCGGCCCGGCTGCGCCACAGCGGCCCCTGGCGGCCCGGAGCCGCCCGCGCCCGGCAGGAGCGCGCCTGCGCGGTGCGCCCCCGCGCGGCTGAGGCCGGCACCCGGCGCCGGGGTGGCCCGGGCGGGTGGCCACGCGGGGCCTCCACGTGCTGCCCACGGGTCCGCGCGCGGGGAGGCTGAGCACGGGCCGCCCCAGGGCTTTTCCTCAACTAGGATGGGAAACTTTGAAGTCGGATCCGGGGAAGAAGCGCGCGGTGCCCCCGGTGCAGGGCGCGTCCAGACCCCCGACGTCCGCGCCCGGGCCGCGAGAGCCCTGCCGGCGGAGGCTCTCCCTGGCCCCGCTCGCTGACTCCTCTTCGCACAGAAAACCTGCGAAATGAGATTTGTCCTCTCCCGTTGTCTTTTCCGATGGCCACGCCGAAGCCTTCCCGCCCAGAGAAAGGGCCTCCTCGTCTTAGTGATATATTATTGCCCTAAATTTGGGAGCGCCTGGCCGTCTTTTCTGCGGCTTAAATGACGAGGCAACACTCCCTGCTTTGGTTCCTAATGTAATTGCCTCTGGCAGGCGTGTATACCCACGGCCCCTACCCCAGAGCCATTCTCCTGTAAATTTCTCCCTTATAATTTAGCGGTGGAGTCTAATTGATTTCAACCTGGTGCCTGCTGTTTGGTGCATTGTTAAAGATGTCTTGGTTACAATAATCTAAATAATTTAAATGTCTTTGAAATGATGCCATTGTCAAGAGAAGGTGGGCAGCAGCCCATATTGTTGCCACCTGTTTGGTTCTTGCTGCCCTGTACCAATTCTCAGGAACCTTTGTTGTCCCTTTACTAACCATCAGTCCATAACCATCCCTGTTGTCCTTCATAAGCAGGTCTCCTGGGAAGCCCCAAACACCTGTCTGTGGATTTGAGAAGTTGATTTCATTCTCTTCGTAATTTTTAGCCAGATGTGCACCATCTGGGCCCATGTATCGTTTCTTCCAAGTTGCCCCGTCCTGTTAGGATGTTTTGGCATGAGACACTTCGGTGTGCTGAGACGCATTGTTCAGGAGTGTTGAGTCAGGCTGGACTGACTGTCAGCCAGGTTGTAAATTAAGGGCTATTTCTTTAGTTGTGTGAGGCTTCCCCTCAACAGCTTCCATGGTCCACCAGCTCTTCCAGGAATTTTTATGGGCTTTTCTTTTTTCTCCTCTGCAGAGCTGTGATTAGAGCTAAACTGCATGCTGACATTGGCTGGTCTTTAAGAATTTCATACATAGAGGCTGGGGGAAAGAAACTACAATGTTGAGACATTTCTTTTTTCCTTAGGTTTGTAGACATTCATTGGGCCAAAATGCTCACTTGGGTAGAGAAGTTCTTTGCCATCCCTCCTCTGCTTTGGAAAACACAGTTGCTAGGAATTATATAAATGGAACCTAACATATGTTTCCATACGCCCAGGTCTGTGTTTCTGTGACTGAGAATGACCTGGTTTTTATCACCACTCAAACAAAATAAATAGTGACTCAGGGATGCTCTGTGTCTATCCTCTCTTGGGCCCACGAGATTTTGTCTTATGGCTACTTGGAAAGTGGTTGTGATAATGGAAAGCTGACTTCGATGCACCACAGGCCTGAGGAATGTCTTGACTTCAGAGGTTGGCTATCTTACGCTTCCCCTCCAGAAACCCTAATCTGCGATGGCCAAAATAATGGAAACTGGGATCAGTACAAGTTTATAAGTTAAAAACACGCATCCAACAATTCATACCAGAGCAACTGACAAAACTCAGCCACTTTAACTCACACCTTGCACTTTTGTTTTCTTGTTATTGGGTAAAGCCACAAAGCAATTTGTAACTTAGCTGTAAAGCAAAACCTAATATACATATGTAATATATAACTATATATACATGTGTGAATATATTTTATGTATGCATGTGTTATATATAATATACACATATATGCAACTGTTATTGAATTCTTTTATCTTTAAATTGTAAACATAAGGACATTTATCTCCACCATTATTCATATTCAGAATGACCCCAAGACATTTTGGTTTCCAGCACAGCCACTCTGTATAGCCACTCAGGAAAGTTTCTCTATTTAATCGCACAATTCAGTGCTGGGGCCCTCCCTTCTAGCATGTGCTGGAGGTGGGATTGTCAGATTAAATACAGGATTCCCAAGTACGTTTGAATTTTAGGTAAATAATGAATAATTTTCTAGTATAAGCATACTAATATTATGTGGGATCATATATATATACTAAATAATTATTTGTTGCTTATCTGAAATTCAAATGTACCTAGGCATCCTGTATTTTTATTTGCAGCCCCAACCGGAGGCCCTTCAGTCCTCCCCCCTTTTCCTGAGTGATACTCCTGAGAGTAGGGGTGGGCAGCCTGCCCCCACCCCTTTGATAGCTGGGCTGAATCCACACCCATTCTCTATAATTCAGGAGGAAAAATTACCTATAATCTTTTTATTATTCCTTTGTCGCTGAGTCCAGACTGGGATTTAGTGCTTGCTTGCCATTCATAGCCTGTTCTTCCGTTCCCTCGTGAGCTCTGATAACCCTGTTAAAGGAGATGGGGGAAAAATCCTGTGCTAAAAGAAAGAAGGAAGAATTTGAAGGCACTCAAGAATTAAATTGTCTTGATATTATCTGCTCCCTGAGCATTCAGTGACTAGTCACTGACATCTTTAGCCAAGGTGATCATTGCAGAAGGGTCGAGATACCCAGAGGAAGGGCCACACCTGCCTCTGCTGAGATAGCCACCCAGAGAGGCTGAGGGGTCGCCCCTGGTTGAGAGTCTCAGCCCCACTCAGCATTTTACCTGCAGTGACATCCTTCCATTGTGCCTGTGGGGCTGGTTTTCCCTGCTGTTTTGGGCTTTAGGTCCTTGGTCCCTATGTATGAATCCACGCCAATCCATCAGCGCCTTGGAGGGAACCAGCTGGATCCCATTCCAGTCTGCTTTCTTGGCCATTCAGTGATATCATAGTTCGTTGTCCTTTGGCTCTGTCCAAATTTGGTTTGTCTCTGTGGACTGCCTTTCTACGCTCCTCCCAGGCTGTCAAGAGTAGCTGGAGAAAGTCTAGGAAAGTATAAAGTTCATGCCATCTGACTACAAGTGGACCACTGTGTTCCCTGGCAGTTTTATTAACACCCTGTAAATTCCCCCCACAGCGTTTATTCTGCTTATCTTTAAATTTGAAGGCAGAGTCCAGGAATGGGCACTGGAGTTCCAGCAATTCACAAGAGGGAAATGAGTTCTGTGCTAGTGGAATTAACACTCCAGTGGTGTGGGGAGGGGTATGGGGGGCGCGGACAACAAACAAGTTAGTTAATACACAAGGTACTTTTAGACAGTCAGTGCTGTAATAAAATACAACAGAGCGATGTGATGGTGGAACAGCTTGGGTGAGGAAAGTTTCTGTACGTTGGTTGGTCAGGGAAGATCTATCCCAGGAGGTCATTGTGAGCTGAATGACGGGAAGGACCCAGCTTTGCAAGACCTGGAGGAAGAACCTTCTGGGGCAAAGGCTGTGAGACAGAAACAAGTGTGGTGTGCAGGGCCAGGGAGAGAGCCAGTGAGCAGAAGCTGAGGAAGGGGGCGGAGCAGTAGGAAATGGGGTGAGAGTAGCCAAACCAGGGCAGGGTCATTGAGGGCCTTAAAGGCAGTGGTCAGGAATTTAAATTTTATTCTGGCCACAATGGGTAGCCATTGAAGGATTTTAAGTGATTTTTTTTCCCCTAAAAAAATCACTCCAGGGAGATTGGGTTAAGGGAGCAAGATGGAAGCATTCCGTCACTGCTGCTCCATTAGAGGTCATTGCAGTGTTTCAAGGAAGAGATGCTGGTGGCCTTGGACTTGACTAAGCCAGGAGCAATGGGGATGGTCAGACACAGACAACACATGGGCCTGGATTCAACGGGAATTTCTGATAGATTGCGCCTGGAGGATGGAAGAAAGGGAAGAATCAGTGGTTACTCCCATATTTCTGCTTGAGCTACTAGGTCGTAAGGCCATTTACGAGCTGAGGAAGACTGAGGAAGAGGCAGGCTTGGAAGGGGAGTAACCAAGAGTTCTATTCTGGGGTAGAGCTAGGTCTTTGTTAGACTTCTCAGTGGAAGCAACTACCACTTCTGCTTCCTCTACTGCTCACTCTTAAATTCTTTGCCATCTGGAGCTCATGCCCATCGTTTCATGAAGATCACCTTCTCCAAGTTTCCTATGACTTCTTGAATTCCAAATCCAATGGCATTTGTTTACTTGCCGTCTGCCTGGGCTAAGCAATATTTAATGATATCACCCACCTTCTCCTTCGTTATAACTTCTCGGTCCTTGACTACTGTGCTTTTTCTCTCTCTGAACTTCCATATTACTCTGGATCTGTCCCTCTTTCTTCTTCCTCCTGCCTGGCATTTAGGACCCTTGGTGATCTGGGTTCACATGTCTTTCAGCCTTATGTCCTCTGACTTTCCTTCATGGATCTCTGGTTCTAGCCAGAAAAAAGATCCTGCTAATTCTCGGAACACTCCTTGATTGTCTTTGTTCGTCATCCTTTGCTGCATCCCTGAGCCTCCACGTAGGGCCACTGACCTTCAGCCTAAAAACACCCTGCGCGATTCCCTCGAGAGGGGGCCTGCCCTTGGAGAACTCTCTCAGCTTTTGCTTATCTGAAAGTATCTTTCTCTTGCTTTCATTAATAAAGGATCTATTCTCTGGGTAGAGAAATTTACCTCAGCCATTATTTTGTTTTCTGGCACTTTGGCGAAATGATTTCCCTTTCCTTGGGCTCCTGTGATGACTGCTGTGAAGTGCTTCTTGCTTCTCTTTTTGGGACTCCAATAAACATGTTAGACCTTCTCGGTGTATCAGGATACTTTTTATTCTCTCTTTTGTGTCTTCCTTCTTTTTATCCCTATGGCTTGTTTGTGGAGAGTTCCCTCTGGCCCTTCATCCACTTCCGTCATTCTCTTCTCCTGAAGAAGCCTTTCTACTGCTTTGTGCACGTAGGTAAGGTGTGCCAACCTAAATAGCAAACAGACAGACTCCCTAAAACAGTGGTCCCCAACCTTTTTGGCACCAAGGACCGGTTTCATGGAAGACAATTTTTCCATGGATTTGGGGGGGGGGAGGGGGGATAGTGAGTGATGGGGAGCGGCTGTAAATACAGATGAAGCTTTGTTCACTCACCTCCTGCTCTGCGGCCCGATTCCTAACAGGCCATGGACTGGTACCGGTCTGCAGCCTGGGGGTTGGGGACTGCAGCTCTAAAACAAAAAGGTATTTATTTGGAAAGAGAGCATTGCAGTGGGAATACATGTACCATGGTAAACTATGTGTGTATTCAGGGAGGTAAAGGAAGACAAAAGTTTTTAAAGGAAAAAATGGGGAAGATTACACGATTGATTTGAAAGAATTATCCTTGGCTACAAAGATCAATAACAAAGGTGACGCCAGTCCAAGGTTGGACAGGCAGTTGCTGGGGAGATGTCCTCGAGGAAGTATTTTTTGTGTAAGGTTGTGATGGCCTTTGTGCAAGGTTGTGGTCTTTGCAGTCTTCTGTGATAATTTCTGCTACCAGGCACACAAGCGTGAGAACCCTTTCTTTGTGGCCCTCTCTGGCTGTATCTGTCAGGGTTTTTTTTTTTTTTTTAACATTAGCGACTCTATTTTGATTCTGATAACTATCACAGGTGCAATAAAATGCATATCTTTAAAGTGAACAATTTTATGAGTTTGACACATGTATACACCCATGAATCCATTATGATAATTAAAATAATAAGTATTTCCATCCCACCCAAAAGTTCCCTCTTGCTGCTTTATAATCTATCCCTCTCCTCACCCCCATCTCCAGGCAACCACTGACCCACCATTATTATAAATTAGTTTGCATTTTCTAGAATTTTGTATGGGGAATCATACAGCCTGCTCCAATCCTGCATCTTCCCACACCATTGCTGTAGGACGACACTATTCCTTTCTCCAGGACTGGCACACTTGTTTCCTGAATGCCATGTTTCTGTTTTTGTTGTTGTTTGTTTTATTCCATTGCTTTGATAGAGAAAATTGTCCCACAGTTTTTTGAGAACTTGCATGCCCTGATTCTACCTTTATATTTGATAGATAAATTGATAGGTTGATAGTTTGGCTGGATATAAAAGTCTAGATTGTAAAAAAACTTCCTCAGGTTTTTGAAGGCATTATTATATTATCTTCAACTTCCCAGTATTGGTAGCAATAAGACTAATTCTGTTCTAGGCTTTATAACTGTCTTATTTTTTTCCTTTGGAAATACTGTTTTTATTCCTGGTATTCTGAAATTCCATGCGGTGTACCTTGTATGGGTCTTTTAAAATTTATTGTTCTGTGCACTCAGAGGGCTCTTTTAACCAGAAAACTTGTGTCTGTCACTTTTGGGAAAATGGAATCATATAGTCTGTTCCAAGCCTGCATCTTCCCTATCTGTATTTTATTGACGACTTAATTCCACTGGTTTTCTTTGTACTTTCTTACTGGAGCTGTTTATTGTGATGTCAGACCTCCTGGACTGATTCTCTAATGTTGTTTTCTTTTTTATTTCCGTTCTTTTGACTTTTTAGTCTTTTGTTGACAATCTCAACTATATCCCTCAATCCTTTCATTGATTTTTAAAAATTTCTGTAATTATATTTTTTAATTTTTCAGAGCTCTTTCTTATTCTCTGATTGTTCTTTTTTTTCTTTAAAAGAGTTTCGTGGATGCAATATGTTCTCTCTTATCTCCAAGGATGTATTTAAGTTTTATTCCACTCCCTGATTGTTTCTATTTCTAAAAATAACCTGTTTTTTTTCTTGTTTGTTTTGGTCTGTTTATTTGTGGGGGACCTCCCTCAGCACTCTGGGGATCCTTGGCTGCCTTCATGGGAGTTCCAGGTGCATGTTCAAAGCTATTCTTCTGGTGAGCCTCTTGGAGAGTCATCAGGTAGGGTCCCCCAGGTGTAAGAACTGTAGATTTTTTACTCTTGGGTGGATCGGTTTTCCCAGAGAGGAGTCCTCCTTTCTCCTGCCTGAGGCAGGTAAAATCCCTGCAGGGAAGGGGGCTGGGAATAGCATCTCAGCACCCATATGTTCACACAGTTCCCATATTTGGTACAACATCTGGTGTCTAGCTATACTCTGATGTCTAGACTCCAAAGTCTTTCTGTTGAGCCCCACCAGTTAATAACCTTCCTGTAGGAGTGGGGGTGATGTAGTTGCTTGGCTGGGTAGACTGGGGAAGCAGATTTGGGGTTCTTATTTATTCATTATATAGACTATCAACAGCCCTGCCCAGCCTCCCTTTCGTGAACCACTCCTGGGTCCTACAGCATACACCAGTCACTTTCCAGGTGGCATGGGTCCCTCAACTTTACATTCCAAAATTACTTCCAAAATTTTGTTGGTACCTTTTGTCTAATGTCATCTCCTCTTCCATTTATTTTGTCCATATGCATTTATACTTGATTAATTTTTAAATTATCATTCTCTCGGGATTTCTGGAGGGAGCAAATACAAGCTCCTGCATGTGTTTAATCAGGTATAATGAAAGTCCCTTTGTACAACATAATGTTATGCTATTTATCCATTTCTACCATTTACATTCCACTTACAAATTTTCACCATTTAGAAATTTATTTCTGGTGGCTGTGCGTGGTGGCTCACACCTGTAATACTAGCACTTTGGGAGTCTAGGCGGGAGGATGTCTTAAGGCCAGAAGTTCAAGACCAGCCTGAGCAATATAGCAAGAACCCCATCTCTACAGAAAATTTGAAAATTAGCTGGGCATGGTGGCACACGCCTGTAGTCCCAGCTACTCGGGAGGCTGAGGCAGGAGGATTGTTTGAGCCTGGGAGTTCGAACCTGCAGTGAGCTGTGATGATGCCACTGCACTCTAGCCCAGGCAACAGAGCAAGACCCTGTCTCAGAAAATAAATAAACAAATAATAGAAATTTATTTTCTCTGTTAGACTGTAAACTCCTTAAGACAAGTGCTTTAAATATTTTGTGTTTATATTTCCAACAGCATTGCGTGCCTGGCATATAATAAGTGCTTCAGGTGTGTGCCTGGAGGCATGTAGTTAATGTATGTCCCCCCACCTTATGCATGGTTTTGCTTTCTGAGGTATTAGTTACCCT
The DNA here is from genome assembly GCA_023783475.1 of Daubentonia madagascariensis. NCBI lineage: Eukaryota > Metazoa > Chordata > Mammalia > Primates > Daubentoniidae > Daubentonia > Daubentonia madagascariensis. The sequence continues at coordinate 8,312,642 of JAKFHU010001557.1, read as the reverse complement.
CTGTCAACTGTGGTTTGAAAACATTAAATGGAAAATTCCAGAAATAAACAATTCATAAGTTTTAAATTGAACACCATTATGAGTAGCGTGATGTAATCTCATGCTGTCGGGCTTTGTCCCACCTGGGACATGAATTGTCCTTTTCACCCATTAGCTGTTTAGTAGCCATCTCGGTTATGAGATTGACTGTCATGCTGTCACAGTGCTTGTGTTCAAGCAACCCTTGTTTTATTTAATAAGCGCAGGTGTAGTGATGCTGACATATTGTTATACTTGTTATAATTGTTCTATTTTATCATTACTTATTGCTGTTAATCTCTTACTGTGCCTACCTTATAAATTAAGCTTTATCATACATATGAATGTATAGGAAAAAACAGTACGTATAGGTTTAGGTACTGTCTGAGGTTTCAGGCATCCGCTGGGGATTTTGCAACGTGTCGGGGGATGAGGGGGGACCACTGTATGCTAAACTGAGAGGAGAGAAACAGCTGGAAACAAAAGATGATGGAAGTGGAGAGGCCAGAAGATGTTTTCAGCCACTGCTGGGCAGAGGGATGGGGTTCGGGTCTGAGTACCAAGGACCTCAGGAGCAGAACCATTGCCAAGGAAAGCCCTACATCTGTCCTCCTGAATTGGGGTAGATCAGGCCTCTCCCCAGTGTCCCTGAGCTCAGGAAGCACGTGGCTCTGCCACTTGGTAAGCCTCCTGTCTCAGTCTGTTTGGGTTGCCATAACAAGATACCATCGACTGGGTGGCTTAGACAGACTTTTCTCACAGTTCTAGAGACTGGAAAGTCAGGATCAAGGCATCGACAGATTTGGTATCTGATAAGGACCCTCTTCCTGGTTCATGTCCATCTTCTTGCTGTGCGCTCGTATGACAGAAGGGGTGAGGGACCTCTCTGGAGTCTCTTTTCACAAGGCATTAATCCCATTCATGGGGGCTGCACCCTCATGACCTAATCACCTCCCAAAGGCCCCACGCTTGGGGCTTACGATTTCAATATATGAACTTTGGGGAGACACAAACATTCAGACCATAGCACTACCCATCTCCGTTCCATAGCAGTGGGAATCTTGACAAGAGACAGTGAAAGTGGCTTTGTCACAGAGGATGCTTGAGTGGGGACCTGCTTTGACTGCAGAGTCAAGTCAGGTTTGAAGAAATAGTTCCTTTTAAATTAAGTGCCAACTTAAAAACTTCTGGGATTTTTGTTGGTTGGTTGGTTTGTGTTTTGTTTTGTTTTTACATGAGTTTTTTCTTTTTTTGCATAAAGGGATTTAATCTGGGAATTTAAAGGCAAATTTAAATGGACTTGGGATAGTTAAAGGGAGAAAGGAATGTTCTTCTTTTAAAAAAATTTTTATTGAGGTAAAATATACATACACAATTTACCATCTTTCCCATGTTTAAGTGTACAGATCAATGGTAATAAATACATTTATATTCTTACGTGAATATTTTACCTTCCAAAAATATTAGGAGTCCTGGGGGCAGGGGGTGGGAAATGGAGGAGTTGTTGTTTAATGGGTACAGAGTTTCAGATTTGCAAGATGAAAAGAGTTCTGGAGATTGGTTGCACAACAGTGTGAATGTACTTAACATTACTTGACTGTATGCTTGAAAATGGTTAATATGGTAAAATTTATGTTATCTGTATTTTATTACAATTAAAAATTTTAAGAAATAGGCCGGGCATGGTGACACACACCTGTAATCCCAGCACTTTGGGAGGCCAAGGCAGGAGGATTGCTTGAGCCCAGGAGTTTGAGGTTATACCAGTGAGCTGTGACTGTAACACTGCACCCTAGCCTGGATGACAGAGGAAGCCTCTGTCTCTAAAAAAAAATTAAATTAAAATTAAAATTAAAAAATATATGTATTGGGAGCCTTGACCTCTTGACTTTGGGTGGCTTTTGAATCCAGAGACTTTGTTCCTATCCTTTCCCGTCATCCAGAAAGCCAATTTATAATCAGGAATGCTATTGGGCAGCCAGGGATGGAAAGTTCCAGAACTCAGCCGAGCCACCATGCTTAGCACCACGCCTGCCACTCAATGCTCGTAGCTCCTGTTTCTGAGTGAGTTTTCAACTTTAGGGAAGCACAGCTTCAGTTGTTTACAGAGGCTGGCCAAGGCCTTAGTTCTTCAACGTTAAAGCTAAAGACACTTCTAGTGAGGCTGGAGTAGGATTTCCAACCTCAATGCTGTTTACATTTTGGGCTTGGATAAGTCCTTGTTGTGGGAGCTGACTTAGGCACTGAAGGCTATTTAGCAGCATCCCTGGCCTCTACCCACTAGATTCCAGTAGCATCACTCCCCACTTGGGACAAACACAAATGTTTCCAGACGCTGCAAAAAATCACCTGGGGGGCAAAATCACCCCTGATTGAGAACCACTAGAGACAAAGCTATCCACAAACCACAAGGATCTCAAAGCTCACATTTCTATTCCAACACTGGCTTTTCCTACTGCTTCCACTCTGAGCAGAATTTTCTAGCTTCTAGAATAAAATGAGTTGAAAAATATTTAGGCTGCCACTTAAAGAATGTTTACTAGGTGCCAGGCACTGTGCTACCTGATCAATGATCTCATGTAACAACAATCCTCTGATGTCATTATGAACAGCCCCGTTTTACAGTTAAGAAAACTGGCATTTAGAGAAGGTGAGTACTTGTCCCAGCTCATGGAGCTAGTAAATAGGGAAACCAGGATTCAGACTCAGGTTTGTCTCTTTTAATTACCGCTCTTATGTTTATTTGGTTTCCGTATTTTTTTCCTCTTTTAGATTAATTTATGTGATGATGTTTCAGGGAACTTTTTGCCATATGCGTGACAACAAGAGCTTGATTTTATAATTTTCTGGCGTATGTGGTGCGTCGATGTTATCTACGATCCACCGAGGCAGAGGATGTTGTATTGCGCACTTGACATCTCTGACTCCAAGATAAAGTCTCTGTGAGTCAGAAGGCAAGTACATTACGGCATCCGTGAGAAGGAAGCTGGTTGAGGGGCCATAACCTTGGTTCCCTTCCCAGTTGTACTAACGCTCCAATGTCCCTTAACCAGCAGAGGGCAGACTTGTGGTCCCAATGAACAGAAGTGTGCAAAGAAAACTGCACTTGAAGGTTTAGAATAGAGAGGGGGAGGTTTCGGGAAAGTGGTACCTGCAGCACCTGCTTGCCCAGAGGTGGGGCTATTTTTATATTTTGTGGACAATGTGTTTGATTTTCCGGTTCTTTTAAAAAAACGCATGACCTCCTTCCACAGGGATAACATGGAGTCAACATACCCTGTTAGCTTTGCTTTCCTAGTTCTGATTTTTCAATATTAAGCTGATCCTGGTCTGTAACTATTATAGGAGCAAAAACTGTTTCTGCTGTGAAATACTGTTAAGAAGGAGAGGGTTTTCCTCTACATCCTCCTTTTTGGTAGGTTCTCAGGGGCTCCGTGCCACGACTGCAAAGTCAGACCATGTGTTCAGGCCTCAGCGTGCTACATGAGGCCCCAGCACGCTACTCAAAGCAGGATGCAGAATCCAGAAGTGATGGATGTGTTAACAAGAGGAAAGTCACACAGGCCTTTACTTCATGAAGAAGGAAATCACTCGCAGAACCTTTAGCCAAAATCCTGTCCAGGCTGAAACTCTGATCGGCTTACCTAAATCTTCATTTTCATGTGCTCACCTGCCTGAAAATCCCAGACTGGGTCAACAAAAGGCAGGGCTTCTCCGAGTTTTTTAAGTTTCCTGAAGAAACAGGCTTTCACCCGCTGCCTGGCCCTCTGCCAGCTCCTCGTAATGAGATATGTGCCTGGTAGAGTCATATTAATCACGACAAGCTGTTCATACAGGGGCTTTTCATTTACTGTCCTGTTACCAACAGCATCTCAGTAGAATCAAGCATTTTCAAAACCTCTTCTGCATTGGAGTTGTAGAGCATGGTGGGTATTGGAGCACGTCTTTTCCCTTCTAACTCTTCTGTCCTCCTCACTCCCAAACATATGTAACTATATTTAAGTTTAAGATTGTTCCTAAGCCTAGCATGCTGGTCGTTTGGGGAAAATCCCAAGAACATGATGGATGCTGCTTCTTCAGTGAAGGCAGAGGGGAGTTCTTAAGTAATGAATATACTCCAGGAACAGCTTACCTATTAGATTCATGTGTTTCATGTGAGGTTCAAGTAACTAGTTCCTTGCAAACAACACAAAAGGACAAAAGTTTCAAGGTTTGGAATCACCATGGCAACACCCCAGATTTCCTGCTGTGCCCAGGTCTTGGAATGATAGGAATTGCTCATGCCATTCCTCTGAAATTGGCCAAAGCCTCAAGACCCACGGGATCGCCCATTTGGTGCTCAGAATGTGAATTTTTGCAGTTGCCAGGGCAAAGTCTCCTGTTATGTGGGTGTAGTAGGTTGAATAGTGGGTCCCAGAAGATATGTCCACGTCCTAGCTCCCAGAACCTGTGAAAGTGACCTTATTTGGAAAAAGGGTCTTTGCAGATGTGATTAAGGATCTGGAGATGAGATCATCCTGGATTTAGGGTGGACTTAAAATCCAATAACAGGTGTCCTTATAAGAAAAAGGGAGAGCAAGATTCGAGACACAGAGACACAGGGGAGGAGGCCGTGTGAAGACAGAGGCAGAGATTGGAGTGATGCAGCCACAAGCCAAGGAGCCACCAGAAATTGGAAGAGGCAAGGAAGGATCGAACACCCAGATTTGGGACTTCTGGCCTCCAGAAATATGAGGAAATAAATTTCTGTTGTTTTAAGCCACCAAGTTTGTGGTAGTTGTTCCAGCAGCCTCACAGAACTAATACCAGGGGCACTTCTGCCCCCTTACCCTGTGCCTTTCCATGCTTGGGTTATAGCAGATAGCCCTTCCCATTTGACTGAAGAACACACTTTTTTCTTAAGAAAAGAAAACAGAAAGGTAATGCAGTTTTTGGAAGGGTCATGCAGCTGGTCAGATCATCAGAATTAGCTCTGGGATGAGGGGGGTCTGCTCGGGCCACGGGCATCCACCCCAGCGAGTCGTGGGAGAGTCATTCTGCAATAGCTCTGGGAATGGATCCTTGGTTTTTGGGGTTTCCCCTGCCTTTCCCTCTACCTGACGCTCATTTGGAAGCCAGTTTACATCACTGCTGCTGCTCTTTTCTCACTCTGGTCAGAATCCTCTTTTTGTGGCATCATAAATGGTTTCCATGGAAACAAAAGGTTGGGATAGAATGGTGCCAATGTGCATGTAAACTTCAGAATTAAACAAGGGCTGTTGTTTTTGCCTGGCATGGAGTTTCATTCATTCTGCACATGCACAGGGGACGTCGGCATGTGCATCCGTAACTCCTTGATTTTCTACCACATTCCAGCCTTCCTGGCTAATGAAGTGTGGAGCGACCCGGGAACAGCCCAGATCTTCATGTCTCTCATCCTTCAGGCTTTCTCTTAGTTTTGGCGTGTGCATGTAAATGTCAACAGGTGAGGTGAGATTTGCTGTATATAAGCAGATGGTCCCACAGGGTAGACGGTGCGTGAGATGGAAATTCTAGCAGGAGATATCACAGCCGAAGACAACCAATCTAGACTCGTCATTTGTTTAGTGTGCGTATCAGAACCAGTGAGCAGAAGAGGAAAGTAGACCCAAGGCTATGGGCCTGCCCTCCTGGCCATGACTTTACATCTGCTTCCCGCCAGCACCAAGGGCACAACTACTGATGTGTGCAGATTTCTCCGAGTCTGCATTGGCGTTGGCATTGGTGGGAACAGACCTTAACCAATCCTCTAGCTGGTTCCAAGTAACTGAGATGTGTGGCTGGTGGAGGAGCCCAGGTAGAGGCTCTGAGTTGCTGAAGCTCTGCAACCTTGCCTTACAAGAGATGCCACTTGGTTGTTCTTACTTCAGAGTAGATGGAGTGACCATATTCCCACCCAGACTGAATGCTTTTCAGAGTGAAAAGAGCCACTATTAATTATAAGAGGACAATAGGTATAATCTGGTCAGTCCCTGGACAAGAGGGACATCTGGTAACCCTAAGTTCAGGCCAGCCTGTCCCCAGCTCCACTATGGATTGCAGTGTTGAAGTGCTCTTGGACTAATGCCCTAGTTCTGGAGATGGATGGTTGCACAATAATGTGAATGTACTAAATGCCACAGAACTGTATACTTCAAAATGGTTAAAATGGTAAATTTTATGTTATGTATATTTTGCTGCAATTAAACAACGAACCTTCTGATGTTCCCTCCAAACGTGCTCCTTCTGCTGACTTCTCATTTCAATCAATAGCAGCTCTAATCTTTCCATTCACTGAAGCCAAAGACCTCCCCTCTCTCCCAGAGCCCACGTCTGGCACGTCAGCAGGTCTCGTTGGCTCTACCTTCAAACACATATGTCCAGGTCCCACCACATCTCATGCCATCCATCATGCTAGTCTGTGGCCCACTGTTTCTCTCTTGGATATAATGACAGTCACGTACCTGAACTTCTGCTCTTGCCCTTCTACAGCCCCTTCGTAGGGTGATCCTGATAAATGCTGGGTGACACAAAGTCCCCACGCACAGTTCCGCTGGCTTCCCATGTCACTGGAGTACCCACAAGCCCTCCATTATCCGTCTTTGGCCCTTCCCTTGCTGACTATCTCCCACCCTCTCCCTGTTGTCCATGCTGCTCCTGCCACACGTCTCCTCCTGTTCTTCAGACACCCCAGGGATGACCCTGCCTCAAGGCCTTTGCCCTTGTTGTTCCCTCTGCTTGCGACACTCATCCCCCTCAGATCTAAAATGCCTCCTCCAGTCTGCACCCGTAGCTCAGTGAGCCCTCCCAGGCCAGTGTGGAAAATCTCAGCATCCGCTCAACACTTCCTATCCACCTTGCTTTAGTGTTTTTTCGTTCACATGTATCACTCTGTAACATACTACACATTTATTTATCTTGTTTATTTTTAATATTCCCTGCTAAAATGTATGATGGTTAAGGCAGGGGCTTTAAAAAAATCTTGTTTGTTCTCTGCTTTCCCTATGTGCCCCTATCAGCACCTGACATATACTTGGCACTTAATAAATATTTGTTAAATGAATGAAGGAATCCAGACATTTAGGGAATTGCTCAGGATCAATCACTTTTAGGAAACATTCTTTGATGATGTGTGGCCACCCTAACCTCTTTACATGTGTTCATCCTACTCATTGTGCTTCTGTAAGGTTGGCCTACATTTCGTTTAACTCAGTGGTTCTCAACCAGGGGGTGTTTTTCCCCCCTCAGGGGACATTTGGCAATGAATGGAGACATTTTTTGTTCTTACCAACATGAGGAGAGGAGCTATTGGCATCTAGTGGGTTGAGGTCAGAGATCCTGCTAAATACCCTATATAACGCACAGGACAGCCCCCCACCCAATACCAAAAAATTATCTAGACAGAGTGTCAGCTGTGCTGAGGTTCAGAAACCCTGATGTAACCTAATTGTATTAGGAGTTATCTAGTCTGCATTTAATAAGAGATAAGTTTTTTGAGGGCTGAAATGTGTTGAATTGGGTCTCCCCCAAATTCATATATTGAAGTCAGGTCTTACCCCAAGTACCTCAGAATGTGACAGTGTTTGGAGATAGGATCTTTAAAGTAATTGAATTAAAATAAAGTCATTAGGGTGGGCCCTAATCCAATATGACTGGTGTCCTTATGAAAAGGGGAAATTTGGACACAGACACACACAGAGAGAAGATGATGTGAAGACACAGGGAGGGGATGGCCCCCTGACAGGAGTGATGATGCAGCCACAAGCCAAGGGACACCAGGGCAACCACCAGAAGCTGGGAAGGCATGGAAGGAGCCTCCCCTAGAGCTGTCAGGGCAAGCATGGTCCTGAGAACACCTGGATTTTAGATTTCTGGCCTCCAGAACTATGAGATAATAAATTTCTATTGTTTTAAGCCGCTCAGTTTTTGGCATTTTGTTATGGCAGCCCAAGCAAACTAATACCAGGGCAGAGCCAGTGCTAAATCCAAACTCAATACTAATGGGATCTATACTCTGTGATGATTAAATTAGTTTCTCAGGAAAAATAAGAGGTTTTTACCAGGAAAGTGGTTAGATCCTCCTGTGGGAGGAGAGGCCAGAATATTTAGTCTTTTGGATATCATGAGACTCGTGACCTAGAGTTGGCAAAAAACACTTGTTATAATAAACGTTCAAAGCCACTGGTCGCCAAAACCTTTCATGAGAAAATGACCCCAGCACAAAGTGTTTTTTGCTAATATTAACTTTGGTTCTATTTCAGATCAATGAAGGCAAAAACCAGGAGATCCAACAAATCCTGCCAAGCCTGTCGTAGCTGTCAAATTACGCCCTGATAAAGCTTCTGGTGGCTAATGGTGTGGCCATCACCCAGAGTGGACGTGGGAAGCGGGGGCTTTCTGAGAGCATCTGGCCCACCAGGGAGACACTTGTCATGGGGTGTCATTTGGAGGCTCTGTGGCTCTAATGAAGGGTGATGCTTTCAACATGATTATCTCCCCCCAAAAATAAATAAATAATAAGGATAATTTAAAAATAAACAAAGATCTGGATTCACAGGCTACTTATCGTCCCAGGGCCAAGATTAATGGTGAGTGGCAAGTTTTCGTGAAGATTGTCTGTAGCCCGATTAGCTGTGCTGGGCGTCCGGAGAGATAATGTCTTTTCACATATAAAAGATCCTATTGATTTCCTGTTAGTATTATCCCGAAAATGTGCAGTGTATATCTATGGAGCAGAGACAATCTTCCATCACTTGTTTTATGGGAAGAGAATGGTTATTGTATCTCTTCCCATAAAATATAATCTCTTTTTCTCTTCCAAAATCTACTCGTCCCTCTGGGAATTTTCCAGTTGTAATCTGTGGAAGTGAACTGACTTTTTTATTTTATTTTATTTTTTGCATGTGCCAGTATTTTTATATTTGGCTTCTGTACATTTTCTCATTGTTCTCTGGAGTCTGGCTTTTGTATATGGTTATTTGAGCTTGTCTAAAAATAAGTTAAAAAAAAGTCAGTCCCATTGAAACGCACACAGCTATGTACACGATGGTGGATGTCAAGCGCCCCTCCTTTGTCCCCCATTTGGGGGCTCATGTTTGTGAGTGCCTGGGAGGGCTTTGGAGGCAATAAGGGGTTGGTTGCCTGGTGTATTCCAACAAGATTCAAATACAAAAAATCAAGTCACCAAATGCAGGAAGTACGCTTCCTGCTGATTGGGGTTCTCAGCCTTGTGTCTGGGCATTTCTTCAGGATCAATTAAGATACAAGGGAAGAGTCCTGCGTACTTAAATATCACGCTCTGAGCAGTGGCTTCCTAAACTAATGAGTTTGGCTGACAAGGCCCCAGCAATGCAGTCCTGTCCAGACCTTACGCAGAGAGGTTTACAAACCAGAGCTCCAGCTGCAAAGTCTGTCCCTGTGGTTCTGCCCCCACCTCTTGATTAATGTAGCCCCGCCCCCCAATTCTCCTACCTACAACCCCTCACCCGGCCCCCAGCCCCACTTTCCGCCCTCTGCACCAGTTTCTCTCTCTTCCCTGAGCTCCTGTGGTACTTATGGATTGCACCATCCTAGCCAGCACTGAATTACAACTACCCTTTATTGCTCTCTGCGTGTTGTACATGTGCTATTTTACAGCGCCACAGCCATGCCCTGTCTCCACACTTCGCCCTGTCCCACTTCCACACTGTGCCTGGAGCCAACCACATTTATTTTGCACTATGGACAGATGATTTAAAAATATATATATAATAATTATATTATAACATTAATATATAATATAATATATATGATCACAAATATAACAACACATATATAACATACATTATAACATGAATATATAATATAAATATAAATGTTATGGCTCCCAAAATTTACATAAATTCGTAGGAATCCTAACCCCCAGTATCTCAGAATGTGACCGTATTTGGAGATAGGGTCTTTCAAGCGGTAATTATATTAAAATGAGGTCATGAGGGTGGGCCCTAATCCAATGTGACTGGTGTCCTTAGAAGGGGAGAAGAGGACACAGACACACACAGAAGGACACAGGGAGGAGATGCCATCTACAGCCAAGGAGAGAGGCCTCGGGAGAAACCAGCCCTGTCCGCACCTTGATCTCAGACTTCTGACCTCTAGGACTGTGTTGTTTAGGCCTCCCAGCCTGTGACATTTCGTTATGGCAGCCCCAGCAAACGAACACAATTAGCAGAGCCCAGTGACTCAGGACAAAGGCCTAATCTCTTAGCTTGATATTCAAGACCCTGTATGTCCTTGTCCCAACCCACGTCCCCTACCTTTCTTCTTCCCCCAAGTTGTAGCCCTCTGTTCCCCAATCTGGTCGACTCCCAGGCTGCTCACTGCCCAAACTCCCCCCATCCCTGCCCTTTGCCTTTGGTGTGTTCTCTTCCTGGGCCGCTTTTACACTCTCCCCTCCCCGTGCAGAGCCAAACCAAGGCCAACTCCTCCCTGAAGCTTCAGTGATGTTTTATTAATCAGGAAGGGACATGGAAGTGGAGTGTGGACTGTGCACTGGTTTTGAGACTGTGCCCCTTAGGGCTCTTCCTCAGGGGCTGCTGTGTGTAATGGGAGGGCAGGGAGCCCCTCCTATCCCCACCCACTAAGCAGAGCTGTCTGACTTTTTCTGGTATGATTTGCTTGTTTTTCCATATATTGTTTAAAAACAGGTTCTGTGGGATAGCAGTGAGGCTGGACAACACTGAAGTTCTATCCCAGATGTAATGACAACAAAACGTCCAAAAAGTCACGAGAAGCTCGTGGTCCTTGCTCAGGAAACACTTAAGCAAACAAAGCCTGTAACGCTTTTATCTAGATTTCCTAGAACTGCACTCATTGCTAGGGATAAACTTAATTATCAAAACTCATTGACTTCGAAAATGTAACTTGCATATACTACTGCCCATTCCAATTCATCAGACAGGCAGTTGTTACACAGTTAATGTAATCACTGCTCGCCACGTTATTAACCTGTTTTCTAAGTATGAAAAGACGACAGTTTGGATTCTCTGACGCACATGTGGACATTTGCCGGGTCACATCTGGCCAGGGTTTGTTGCACAATGATTTCATGAAGAAATCAATTCCTGTTTCCTTCAACTGACCTTAGGTCTATCTTCACAGGCTTGATTTTCTCCATTGTAATGTAAAAATTAAATTTCAGCCTTTAAGATTTAAGCAGTGCTATTTATTTCAGACGTAAGTTAACAGCACATTGTGCATGTTAGCAAGGTCCCAACAAGGCAAGGAAGGGAAGGTCTATAATCACGTCCAGTTTTCAGTATAGAGACCCGCATAGAAAGAGGGAGAGCTGGGCATCAAGTCCTCTCCGTCCGTGCCTCGGGCTGCAGGTTACACTCCAGGCCACGTCAGACACTCCAAGAGCAGGAATGTCACCGGGTCAGAGGCTAATTGCCAAGCAATCACACCCCAGGCCTTTGCTGGGGTCTTGCACATGGACACATGTCTTTCCTCTCTCTGAGAATTAAGCTGAAGTTCTTCCGCAAAGTTGGGAGCAAATTTCCTTGGACCTTTTTTGCTTCAGAGGCCTTGTGGGAAGGTTCTCTACCACAGGACTTTATGGCTTTCTTAAACTAGTCTTTCGGTATCTGATATCAGTCCGTGAATCTACCTACAGTGGATTTGTTGAATGCCCATGATAAAAGTGAATCTGGAAAGTGTGGCTAAATCTTCCCATCGAACTATGCAAACTCTTCCCATTCCCTGTGCCCCTCTCTGTGTCAACCCACAACCTGCTGACACCCAGATTTTGGGTCTTAGATCCCTGGCTATTTTCAGAGAAAAAGGCAGTTCCCTTGGAATCCTGTCATGGATGGATGTTATGTTGAAATGTGGGCCCCCTGGTTCTCTCTGAAGGTATAATTCTTTTTCTCATAAGATTCCATAACTAGATTCTTAAGTCAGTATCATAGTCTGATTATCTTTTTCATCAGAGATTCATCATAGATTTCCTATGTTTCTGATCAGTTACCATGGATATAGCTTTTGTTATCACAGTTTTCAATAACTAGAAGCTGCACTTTTGTGGGCTTCACCCACTGTAAGAATTAGTCTGTGCAAAACTCTTAGGATAAACCTTGTTTGTTTGTTTTTAATTCTGTTTAACAGAGGTGGAAGGATTCCAGACGCAGGGGAAGCAATTCAGTACTGCATTTACTGAAGTAAATGTGTTAAATTTGCGGTGTGCTTGTTTATTATCAGACATTTGCATCTCGTCTTCAACTCAAAGCATAAATTCCCAGTGTGGGTTACCTTTGGGAGGCACTTAGCTCTGAGGTTGCTGGGGTTTGGGGACTCTAAATCGTTTCCTTCCTCTTCCTCTCGTGCTCATCTTATTGCAGTGGAATTACTTGTTTACCTGTTCATCTGTCTTCTCTCTTCCCCCAACGCTGCTGTGGATGCTAGTTCATCATTGTATCCCCAAAGCCTAGCGGCGTGGTCCAGGGCACAGAGAGTTCTCCGTATGCGTTGAATGAATGAATGGATGGCTATTTTCTTGTATTTCTCTCCTCTTACTCAGCTGAAAAGTGCAATTAAATCTAAGATCCTGATTTAAGACAAGACTCGTCTGGTCATAAAAGGAAAAAAGAAAAAAAAAACACTCCAAGAATGGGAGCCTGCGGGTGAAGAGAAGGAGACGCCCAGGCACAGAAGCCCAGGAAAAGCCGGACATGCAGATTGAAGAATTACAGCATCAAGAGGAACCATTCTGGATCCAGGGTAGCCCCAGGGATCTCCGGAGCAGGAGTGTGTGGGTTTCACTCTGGTCCTCCCACCCCCTGCCCTCTGCCCCTGCATCTCACCTGTAAGTCTACATCTTTTCTCTACTCTACAGATTGGGCTGATCCACAGTTCTTCTCCGTCATAACTTCAGTTGCACAAGGCCTACTGTGGCCTCGCTGGCTTCTTTCCACACTGTAATGTTTAATGTCAACTTTTTACATTAAGTGTCCCATTCTGTGAGCCCATTTGAAGTTTCTTCCTTCAAATGCTCCAGGGCAAGAATCTGGTTGGTCCAGCTCATGCTTCTATACCAGGGCAATGCATAGCCACCGACTGGGTCAGGGTGTCCATGGTCCAGTCAAATACGGCTAGGGGTCAATGTCATGTGCTACAAAACATGGCTGCTCACGGACAGTTTTCACCAAAGGGTGTGGGCAGGGCTTGGGGTTTGTAATTTAGAGTTGTCTCCACAACGCTGTCCATTGTGTAGCAGCAATGTGTGCAGGGGTTGACCTCAGCTGGGCAGGGAGAGGGCTGCTGAAGCCAATCAAGGTACTTCCACCCCCTCCCCTTGCTTGTCCTTGGTGAAAGAATCCAAGGCTTGACCTCCTTGATAGGGATTGGTGCATAGATGGGTTTATAAATCAGTTCAATATTTTCTCAGGGACATTGCTGGGATGGAAATGTTCTTACTCTTAAGGAAGAGCCATGGGGAGAGGTGATCTCTCTTCCTTGGGACATTGCTGTGCACAAATGGTAGAGCCCAGAGCTGCTGCCACCATTTTTGCTTCTGCCCCAAGGATGACATCGCCAGCCTAAGAGGGCAGAGCCCAGAGATTGGCAGGGAAACTGAGCCTGGGTTAGTGAGGTCCTGAAACCTGCCCTTTCACTTGACCTCCAGTCATGTGATCCAATAGATTTCATTACTGTTTAAGCCAGTTGTTGTTGGGCTGTTATAACTTGCAGCTGAGAGCATGATGGGGAGTTGGGGTTGGGATGGAGGTTGGGGTGGGGGGCTCTGTGGGCCTGGCAGGCGTGATTTCAAATGGTTAATTCTGAATATCATGCAGGGGCTGGGCCAGTGTCGCAGGCAGGCAGCCTGGGCAGTCACAGAGGGTCCTGCGCTTGGCTTAATGCTTTGCTGTCTTAAAATTCCTAATACTTTTTAACCTAGGGACCTGCTTTTGCATTTTGCACCGGGCTCTACAAATTATATAGACAGTCCTGGGCAGGTGACAGAATGTATAGAAAAGGAGTGTGTAAACTGTGAGGCACTATGCACAGCGCTGTTTGTAAGCCTCTTGTCCTTCTCCCGAGAGACAAAAGAAACTGTGTGAGCCTCCTGTGTCTAGTGTCATGGGTCTTCCTGCCAGGAAACCTCCCACTCATGTGATCCAATTGTCTGCCGCCTGACCTCCCATACAGAACCTGCATAGACAGTGGGTCAGCCCAGACCCTTTGTGTTCCCAGGGGAGTGTGGAGAGCTAGGTAGAGAATTCATTATTGACTGAAGTTTCTTTTCCATTTCTGGAAGTTTTCAGAAGTATGTGACCAAAGTTTAACTATTTAATTAATGGCTAAACAAATGAGTAAAGCCAACACACGTATGCATGCTCGTGCGCGCACACACATAACTACCATGTTTGCTGGGCCTGAATTAAAATCTGCTCTGTCTGGAATCTTTCTCTGCCTTTCAGGGGCCTACTTTAGATCCACGGGCCCAATTTTCCTACCTTCACCCGTCCCCCTCTGTCCTCTCCTGTGTGTGTGTGTGTGTGTGTGTGTGTGTGTGTGTTTGTCCCCACTGAATGTGGGCTCACGTGTCTCAGGTGTGAAGAATGGCTGTCTGATTCCGCCTGTCCTTTCATCCTGCTACTGTTGTTACTGAGTGAGCATTACTTTGGAGATAATTAATGTGTCCCATTTTAGTGCAAAAATATACCTTGTCCCAGGTCACATGACAAATGTAACCGTAAAAAGTTTAAAATGCTATTATTTAAAATTTATTTTCTCATAAAAAATGGTTCCTGAAATGATCGTAATTTGAATAACTGACTCTGTAGTTATAATACATTATGCCCTGGCTCAGGTCCAGGTCTGGTGATCCTGGAGCCCAGCGAGTCTCAGTCATCGCGAGGACCGAGCAGCCCAGCCTCTGTTACAGCCTCCTTCACGGGAGGCTCAGTTCCATGTCTGTTCCATGTCTGTTCCATTTGCATCGACCCGAAACCATGGCTGCAGATCATCCTATTTTACACTCTTTCCTCGTCACCCCTAAAATGGCATTTCTTTGTTAAGTTGTTGTGCAGGTTTAGAGATTTTTTAAAAAAGTGGACTTTAGTTCTCTTGGTTAAAGGAAAGTGCATGGTGCTGGATGGAATGCCCAGGATGAATGTCCCCTTTGTATTTCAAGTGGTTCTTTATCTTCGCTTTGGGGACCCCCTACTCTATGAGGATTTTCTGACCTGACAGTCTTCTGAAGTGCATGGGCCCATGAAGTCCACGGTCATCATTTAGTGATAAGTGATGGTGGGAGAAACCTTCACGGCTCCTGGCACAAGGGGAGGGTGAGGGTGGGAGTTGCCACCTGCTAGAGCTGCAGCTGTGCTCAGGACAGCAATAAAGCATGCGTATCCCCGCCACGTGTTTCTAGAGCAAGACCCTGCTAGCACTTGTGCTGGGAGCCATGCACATACCTTGCTCCATTCATCCTTACAAATGTCCTGTGGGAAAGTATACTCCGTTTTCTACTGCTGCTGTAACAAGTTATCACAAACTTAGTGGACTAAAACAACACACATTTATTATCTTACAGTTATGGAGGAAATGTGTCTTTCTGGACTAAAATTAAGGGGCTGGCAGGGCTGTGCTCCTTCCGGAGGCTGTACAGGAGAATCTGTTTCCTTGCCTTTTCCGGCTCCTAGAGGCCGCCTATGTTCCTTGGCTTGTGGGCCCTTCCTCTTCAAAGCTGGCGGTGGGGCATCTTCAAATCTCTCTCTGACCTCTGCTTTTGTCATCACATCTCCTTCTCTGACTCTGACCCTCCTGCCTGCCTCTTGTGAGGACTCTTGTGATTACATTGGACCTATCAGATAATCCAGGATAATCTCCCTAACTTTAGGTCTTTCATTTAATCACATCTGTAAAGATCCTTTTGCCATGTATGCACAGGTTCTGGGAATTAGGATATGTACATCTTTGGGAGGCCATTATTCTATCTATCACAGAAAGGTTCTGTTTTTAGTCTCACCTTATAAATAAAGAAACTGAGGCTCAGAATGACTTGCCCAAGGTCACATGGCTGGTGTGGAACACCTGGGATTTGAATCCAGGTGTGTCAGAGTCTGAGTTTACCTATTTGGGTTAGTGTGTGCCCTTTCTGCATCAACATGCTTTCCCCAGTGGTTAGTAGGCACCTGTACTCCCCAGACCCACATGGGGGCCCAGGAAGTGCCCAAGCTGAGTAATATTCTTCCACACTGGCTCATACAAAGTCACAGGCTGTTGGCTCCAATGCTGACCCACTTGGTAAGGCCAGCATTTAGAAATTGTTCCCCGCCCAAAACCAGGGCCTTACCACACCTGAGTCACATGCTGCCAACCCCCAACCTCCATCCCTATTTGCTTTCTGTGCCTGGTGGGGGTTTTGTTTTGTTCCTCCAAGTGTGGTCCGTGGACCAGAGCATTGGCATAACTGGCACTTGTTAGAAATGCAGGGTTTCAGCCTCACCCTAGATCCGCTGAACCAGAACCTACATTTTAACCAGATCCCTGGTGACTCACATACACATTAAAGTGTAAGAAGGTCCAGTCTCAAAAACCATACTTCATCTGGGTTACCTTCTCACCACACCTATTTCTCCTTTTCTTCCCTTCTGCAGGTGTCTCGGGCTTGGATTTCTGAAGCTTGAGAGGAAGCATTAGGGAAATGTCTATACTGCTCTTTCTGTCTTAGCTTCTTTGAACTGGCAGCAGAAGAGGCCCCGCCTGGCCGTGCTCGCCTGGGCCCTGCAGCTGGGTGGGGGAGGCGTCTCTGCGGCCAGCATGCCTGGGGCCCTGGCCAGTTCCTCTTGCTACTGCCTCTTTCCTGGGTGGACAGCTGTCTGGAGCTGTGCTGGGCACCCTGTCCCTCTCCCGTGCACCAGCCTCCGCCAGAGGCAAAGGGGAAGGCGTGAAATGACTTTGACCTTGGTGTCTAGGCAGATCTCTCTCACTCTGAAAGTACTTCAACATGTTGGCCTGGTACATTCTGAGCACTGTGGAGTTTTGGCAGAGTGGCCAATAAGTATTTTTAGTTCCTTCCTCCTTAATGTTTGCCAGAAAACCACAGTCATTACTCATGAGCAGGAGATGTTTCCTCCCTCCCAGTCTCCAGAAGGGTCCGGGCTTGCCCTCAGATGCCCACGGAGGAACCCCTGCCCTGGGCTGCTAAGCTGTCTCTGAAATCTACATAGTGCTGAACGCCATATATGTTTTAACAGAATAAGCCCTAAGCTTTTTTTCTTAATTAATTTATTTTTAAAAATTGTGGTAAAGTATACCTATCATAGAATTTACCATTCTAACCACTTTTAAGTGTGCAGTTCAGTGGCATTAAGTATATATTCACATTGTTGTGCAACTGTCACCACCATCCATCTCCAGAATTCTTCATCTTGCAAAACTGAAACTCTTTACCCATTAAACACCAACTCCCTATTCCCTCTTCCCTTTAGCCCCTGGCAACCACCTTTCTACTTTCTGTCTCTATAAATTTGACTACTGTACATAATCATGCACTATGTGTCCTTTTGTGACTGGCTTATTTCCCTTAGCCTAATGTCTTCCATTAGGTTCATCCACGATATATATATATTTTTTTTGGTTACTCATCTAATTGATAAAGGTAATGCTAAGTTAAAGCACAACTGCATTTTTTTTTTCTTTCAGGCAACCAGTTTCTGATCAGTCCTAGCGAATGTGCTAAGGTAAGGCGGCATCTGATTTCAAAAAAAGGATAGGAAACTAGGAGTATGCCAAAGGCAAGGCCACCCTTGGCTCCTCATGGGAACGGTCTGGGCAAAGCCGGCTGCAAACCCCCCCTCCCCCAGGAAAGTGGAGAAATGCACAGGAATAGGGCTTGCATGTCTTTCCACAAACACTGCGACACCAGTTCCCTCTGCCAAGGGGAAAGTTCTCGCACCCTCAGCATCTTCAATCATGGTTCCCCGCGTGGGTCTTAGCGTTAACGGCAGTACCTTCCAAAGCACAAGGGATGAGGCTCCCTTCGAAAAATCTCACCATTGGTAGAGGGATAATAGCCTTAAGGATCTAGTTCAGTAAACACAGGATTCTTTTGTGATGCACTTTCCAAATGAGGTGCACACTTTGGGATTAATTAAACTCTTTTCTAGCTGCTTGCCAGTGTAACCTTTCTTTTACGCTTCTTAGGGGGGCACACGACGACATAAAAAGTCAAATCTATTATGTTCATGACTCAGAGGGAAAGATCCGGGACAAAATTACCTTATACACTGTAGGTTTTTTGTTTTTTGGTTTTTGGTTTTCATAATTTCCTGAGTTCTGGATCAAATGGAGAGCTGTCTGAGCTGCGTGTTAGCTAAGCAACAGATTCAACCCAGGAGAGGAGTGGTTTGGAATTAAAGCGATAGAAGCCAAGGGCAGGAGGGGTGGGTGATATAGATGACAGCATGAACCCCTAATATCTTGGCACACTAGGGGGGGACACTGAAGAGATATATGAAAGTTGACTGTTTGAGCCTTGCCCTTGTTCTTGTTCCAGCCTTGCTGCGTTTTTGAGTGCAGGACATTTAATTAATTTTAGAGTTAATTCTTTTCACTGTTCCATTTTTGACAGCGTCACTCTCCGATCTCTCAGCTGGTTGGGAAAAAAATCTGTATCTGTCATTACCCTTGCTCAAGCCCAGACAGGGTCATCTGGCCACAGCAGGAGAGGCAGCGAGGAACAGCAGCCTGTGTGGAGCTGAGACAAGGTCTCACCGTGTGGACAGTTTCCTGGAAGAGGCTTGGTCCAGCGTCACGTGAATACCTTGCAAAGCTTCCCTTTTCCTGGCCTCAACCTCTAGGAGCTTTGAAAAAATGCTTATATTTTTAAGAATTTTTTTTTTAACTTTATATCAAAGGAATACACACACACACACACGCGCGCACGCCATAACAAATAAAAAAGTAGAAAAGAGATAATAATGTTGAAAAGCAGCACTCCAGCTGTCTCCCCAAAAGCGACTTTAACTGTTTCTTGCTTTAATTCTTGCAGAATTTCCTGTTGCTCTATGATTATGCCTTTGCTATGTGGTTTTATCAATTTTGGACAATATCTTCTGACTCCTAAATAGGAATACGAAGATTCAGCTTACGTACCCCCTTTCTCTTTGCCCTCTTCTTTTTATTTTATCACTGCTCTATTGAGATATAATTCTCGTGCCATAAAATTCAGTCTGTTAAAGCACACAATTCACTGGTTTTTAGTATACACATTCACAAAGTTGTGCAACCATCTCTAAATCCAGAGTGCACCATTCTCTGAAACCAGAATATTTTTGTCCCTGCAAAAAAGAAACCCTATCTCCGTTAGCGATGACTCTTCCTTCTTCCCTCCTCTCAACCTCTGGCAGCCACTAGTCTCTCCATATCCTCACCAGCACTTGTTATTTGTCTGTCTTTTTTCTTACAGCCATCCTAGTGGATGTGGAGTGGTATCTGATTGTGGTTTTGGTTTGCATTTCCCTAATCATTAATGATTTTGAGCATCTTTTCATAAGCTTATTTGCCATTTATATTTTTTCTTTGGAAACATATCCATACAAGTCTTTTATCCATTTTTAAATTGGATTGCATGTTTATTGTTGAGTTGTAAGTATTCTTTATATATTCTGGATACTAGACCCTTATCAGGTATATGATTTGCATGTATTTTCTCTCATTTTAGGGGTTATCTTTTTACTTTCTTGATGATGTCCTTTAAATCAACAAAGTTTTAAATTTTGAAGTTCAATTTATCTATGTTTTTCTTTTGTCACTTATGCTTTCTGTGGTATATCTAAGAAATTATTGCCTAATCCCAGGTCATACAGATCATTTACTCCTGTTCTCTCCTAAGATTTTTCAGTCTTAGCTCTCATATTTAGGTCTCTGATAGGGATTGTGTTGAATCTGCGGACCAGTTTGGGGAGCTGCCATCTTAACAATATTAAGTCTTCCAATTCATGAGCATTGATTTGATTGATTTAGATCTTCTTTCTTTCAATAATATTTTGTAGTTTTCAGTTTTCGACGCTGTTGTAAATGGAATTGTTTTTCTTAATTTCATTTTCAGATCGTTCATTACCGGTGGAGAGACATACAATGGATTTTTGTATATTGATTTTGTATCCTGCAGGCTTGTTGTACTTGTTTATTAGCTCTAATACTTATATGTGTGTGTGTGTGTGTGTGTGTGTATTCCTTAGGATTTTCTACATGCAAAATCATGTAATCTGCAGATAGAGATAGTTTTACTTCTTCTTTCACAATCTAGATGCCTTTTTTCTTTGCCTAATTGCCCTGGCTAGAACCTCCAGTACAATGTTGAATAGAATTGGTGACACAAATGTCTCTGTGTTACTCCTGATTTTCATGGGAAGTATTCAGTCTTTCACCATTAAATATGATGTTAACTATGGATTTTCACAGATGGGCTGTGAGGGAGTTCCCTTCCCTTCCTAGTTTGTTGAGTTGCTGCTAATGTCAAAAGGTGTTGGATTTTGTCAAGTGCTTTTTCTGTATCTATTGAGATGATTATGTGGTTTTGTCCTTTACTATATTAATATGGTGTATTATGTTGATTGATTTTCATATGTTAAACCAACATTGCATTCCTGGGATAAATCCTACTTGGTCATATAATCCTTTTTACATAGATTTGATTTGCTAGTATTTGATTTGCTGCTATTGTTAGTAATTGTTAGTATTGCTGGATTCGATTTGCTAGTATTTTGTTGAGGATTTTTTTCATCTATATTCATTAGGGATATTGGTATGTGACTTTCCTGTGATGCCTTTGTCTGGTTTTGGTACCAGGAAATACAGGTCTTACAGAATGAGTTGGGAAGTATTCCCTCTTCCTGCCTTATATTTTGGCAGAGTTTGTGAAGGATCGGTGTTAATTCTTCTTTAAACATTTGGTGGAATTCACTAGTGAATTCTGGGCCTGGGTTTTCATGTGTGTATGGGGGAGGCGGAGTTTTTTGGTTACTAATTCAATCTTTTTCCTTGTTATAGGTCCATTCAAATTTCTATTTCTTCTTGAGTCCTTTCTTGAGTTTTCCCTCTTCTCTTAAGATTTGATATTTATATTATTACAGTACTTAAATTTTTCTATCTGTTACTTTTCTAGCTTCTTTTTCTTTTTTTAGAGACAGGATCTTACTCTGTTGCCCAGCTGCAGTGCAGTGGTGTCATCATAAATCATAGCTCACTATAATCTCCAACTCCTGGGCTCAAGTGATCCTCCCACCTCAGCCAGCCTCCCAAGTAGCTGGGACTACAGGCACACACCATTTTTATTTATTTATTTATTTATTTCTTAGAGACAGGGTCTTGCTATGTTGCCCAGGCTGGTCTTGCACTCCTAGCCTCAAGTGATCCTCCCACCTCAGTCTCCCAAAGTGCTGGGATTGTAGGAATGAGCCACCAAGGCTGGGCAATAGGCTTGTATTTTGATTTCTTATATATCAACTATCCACAATTTCATTTGACCCTCCACTTTGTTAGATAAAGATGTTTATACCCCATTTTTTCCTCCTTCCTTCCTTATCATAACATCTATCAGCTCCATTTTTATGATGTCGAGATTGGTAACATTTGCATGCTGTCCTGCTGACACATCCAAGTTTAAGGGGTTATGTCTGCAGCTTGACTTTAAAAGTCGAAAAGCAACGGAGCTGGGCACTGGTGGCAGGCGTCTGTGATCCTAGCTACTCAGGAGGCTGAGGCAAGAAAATTGCTTGAGCCTGGAAGTTTGAGTCCAGCCTGGGCAACATGGCAAGACCCCCATCTCTAAAAAAAAAAAATTTAAAAACTAATGAATGACTTCCCATTATAATGACACCCTTAGGAGAGTGTTCGTCGCCCAGTCTGGTAGTGAGCTCTGTGCCATTTTCCCAAGCATATACAC
Source organism: Daubentonia madagascariensis (assembly GCA_023783475.1). Taxonomy (NCBI): domain Eukaryota; kingdom Metazoa; phylum Chordata; class Mammalia; order Primates; family Daubentoniidae; genus Daubentonia; species Daubentonia madagascariensis. The sequence goes on along the minus strand of JAKFHU010001557.1, from coordinate 8,290,693 downwards.
AATTTTTATTTTCCATTGATGGCTTATCATTGTGATGCATTTTGTTTGCTTGATTTTGGGACCATTACTTTTGTATACTTTTTGTAGTTTTCCCTAGAATGTCTAATTGCCTTTCATGTGTTTAATATTTTTATTCTTGCATGACTTGCCTTAATCCTTTTCTCAGTTATTTTTCAAGCTGTCAATTATTCCATCTACTCCATCAAATCTCCCTTTTCACCAGCGACCTTCCTCCGAGAACTCTCTGCCTTTCTGCTCCAAACTGGAGGGACGGTTGCTCCCTGGATTCCCAGCAGATTTTCTTCTTTTTTCTTTTTTTTGGTAGAGACGGGGTCTCACTCTTGCTCAGGCTGGTCTTGGACTCCTGAGCTCCCGCGATCCTCCCGCCTCGGCCTCCCAGAGCGCTGGGATCACAGGCGTGAGCCACCGTGCCCAGCCTCCCAGCAGTTTTTGAGTGAAACTCCTCCTGTGCCATCTCTGACCCCGAGACCTCACTCTCTCCTTGGCTGGGTCATCTCAGCTCCTCTGTGCTCTGGCTCTTGCAACTTTCCTAGTTAGTCTCTTCCTATATCATGTCTTCTGATTTTTCCTCCTGTCATTATGGAATTTTGCTTTACTTCAGTTTTCCCTTCTCTAAAAGGAATAGTCTAGATCTTTCCAGAATATAGCTTCAGCAGAATTTAGAAGAAGGCAATGAACTCATATTGAGAATGTGCCTCAAAATGCCTAGGAGAAGGAGGTGTGACATAAAATCAAGGAATTGATTTCATTGTTAATTTCTTCTGACTTTTCCCTGGTTTTGACTAATTATCAATCCTGCAGGCTAGATTAATTTTTAAATTTAATATCATTGTATAGGGTTCAATCAGAAAGAGGGATAATCAAGGTTAAAATTGTTATACAATTAAGTTGTAGTTTTTCTTCTCTACCTAAAATGGAAATGTTAAGGATTTACTTCTTTAACATTAAAATTAATCCAAGTATCAACAAGTCTTTAAGGGAGATAATTTAATGCATAATCCCCAGTGAGCACTTATTAAACATAAAGCTGCCTACTCTAGCAGGCAGAATTTGTACTTGAATCAGGTGCTTCATTGGAGATATTTTGGCTTAATCCAACACATTTTTTAAGAAAGGAAAAACAGACTGGATGTGCAAATCTTCTTTGTAAGAAGAGGGAAAAATCATTTTATTATGAGCAGTAAATCAAGAAATCAAGCTCTTATATGTATAAGCCCTTAGGGGCAGGCTGACAGATCTCATGGTGTCCCACTTCATACTATGGAGCAAGTGGTGGTGGTTCAAGTTTTTAGATTTGCATGAAAAATTCAGGCCAGAAATGAATTAGGATAAATTGAGGGATGTCAAAATCATGTAAAAATTAAGGTGTTTGTCATCACATGACTTTTACGATTTCTAAGAAGCATTTTTGCCTTGATCAGCAGAAACCTTAGGACAAACATGCAAGTAACTACAAGAAAAATTACCAGCTCATAAAATGCTTGACTTGCCTGCCATTCCCTCATATGGTAAGTAAGGAAAAAAACCTCATCTGTTACCACCTTCCCAGCTGAAATAGTTAATAGTTGTAGGCAAGTGGGCTGGTAACTGTTTATGAAGCAGAGTTAAGTATAGACAGATGCCATCCCAACGATAATGCCTATCACTTAGAACTTGAAATTGACACATCATGGGTTTCGCCCCTTAATTTATAGCGCGATAAAATTGGTAATAAATGTAGGTGTACTTCACCCTTGCAAAGAGTTACCATTTTTATGATTTTGACAAGTTCACACTCCTGGTTTTACCCTCACACTATCCCAGGCTCAAGTATTTAATATTTAACAATCTGTATTCTATAAATAATAGATGTGCCTGTCTTCGCAACTGAAGATCAGCAGCAGATTTTATTGTTGACAAGAGTGATAATGTTCTCACCTTCTTAACTTTTTATGTTACGTTAATTTCCCCTTTGTGGCTGAGAGTCCAGGGAGGGGTTTGGGTCATTCTGGAGAGAAATGAGCTATAATAATCCAATTGGAACTAAGCACTGGGAGAAGCTTGGATAACTCTATGACCATTTTAGCAGTTTGAGGTCACAGACTCATGCAAATGCTAGAGCTGGAAGGAATCACCTTCTGCCTTCCCATTACAGAGAGGCAACTGAAAGTCTCCATCCAACAAATACTGGGCTGGTGCCTACTAAGTGCAAAGAAGATTCTGTGGGACAGTTGTCTGTGAAGGGATTTGGCCAAGGTTCATATGGCTAATTCTTGGCAGAGTGGGTGAAATTCAATTCAATTCAATAAATGGTTGGAAAATGTTAAGAAACAGAGCCCTGGCTCTCAAAAGGTTTAGGTCATCTGAGTCCCCTGCTGAAAATTCCCACAAAATGGACTCCTACCATATTTATACTAAAATCTAAACTCCTTATCAGAGCCAAGTCCCCTCGAGTTCTGACTTCTTTCTTCCCTGTCTGGTGGTCACATTGGGTCCTCAGACCAAGCTCATTGCCTCCTCAGGGTGGTTGTACAGGCTGTTCCCTGTGCCCGACATGCTCCTCCCTCCAATCTTCCCATAGCTGTAGCCAAAACAGCGTCCCACCCGCCTTCCCACACAAACAGCGAGGCATTCTCTGTCTCATTTTCCAGTGTCATTGACTTCAGCGTGCCTGTCCCATAGCAAACCGTCCTTCTTACCGTTATTTATTTATTTATTTATTTTTACTGTTTGTCTTCTCCACCAGGATGTACGCTCCCGTAACAGCAGGACCTTGTCTCTGTCCTTCACTTGCTCAGTGCCAAGAGCAGTGCCCGTGCCAGTACGGAAATGCCAATATTTATGGGGTCAGTGAATGAGTAAAGAGGGGGCAACTGATCTAAAAGCAATCACAATGCTGTGGCATGTTGATGCCCCGTCCAGCCTTCCAGGCTCATCGTGGCCGACTCTCCCAATGTCCTCCCACGGGGACACTCTCTCCTTTGTCCTCCCCAGCACTTAGGACAGACATTTCTTGAAATACTCATAATGGAACTGTGTGGTTGCCCTTCGGTCTTCCTCTCTGGAGGGCAGCTTGCAGTTCCTTTTCTATGCCTAATACTTGCAAAAATCCTTGGAGGATTTTGGGAGGCCAGTGAATGACAGAAGGCGGCTAAACAAACGGAGGTGAGTGTTTGGGATTTGGAAATGGGATTTAGAAAGCATTTCTCCTTACACATTGTGAGCCTGTCGTGGGTGCTCTAGTCTCAGGCCAGCCCAGGTGTTATTTATGAGTTTGATCTACCATTTACTCAAAAGTTAATGTGTATGAAGCCTGCATTTCCTCCTTGCTTTTAGAGCCCAGTATGAAGGCAGCCTAGTTCCATTACTTTGGCATAGTGGGTTAAATAGGCTTTGTAAACACAAACAGGAAATAATATAGAAAAGATAAATAGTATGTGTTTTGTTTATCTCCATTTAGGTCACCAGGGCTTGCTTTCTTAATTCCTACAAACTCAAATGATGGTACTGCAATTTAAAGTGAAAATGACTGGCTAGACAAAGAGCTGCAGCAGAACTGTCAATGATGAAGAGCAAATAGCAACCGTTATGCCTTCCGTCTCTAGTGTATCTCATGTTCTCAAAAGAACTTTTACAGTTAGGTATTCTCTGATCTTCATAACAACTCACGACATGCCACAGTGGGTATCCTGTACATTTTTAGATGAGGAAAGCAAAGCTCATAGAGGCTGCATGACTTGCCCAATGTCACCATGTAACATTGGCAGAGGCAGGACCAGAATCTACTCCTGGCCACTGGTCCTGTGCCTTTTGTAGGATGTTCCCAAATTGCAAAGTAATGCCAGAAACAACTAGCAAAGGAAGCTGAGGAGTTTCTGCTGATACCATGATACTGATGGCCAAATAGGAGTTTGGAAACAAACTCCCTCCAATTCCCTCTCCTATTTCCTTTTCCCTCTTGCACAATTTACTGCTGACTGCACGATGGTTTGTAGAATTAGGCTCAGTAGTGGCTTCAGCCTGTTGTCATCCTCGTGGCACGAGATCCCAGACCTTGTTAAAGAATCCTCTGTAGCATTTAATTATGTCTTTGGGGAGGCCTGGAGACGGGGAGGGGTGCAAGCTGTACAGAGCTCACTCTCAGGGCTGTGTACCCTCAGGGTGGGCACCCGAGGGTGGGCATCTCTGGAGATGCTGTACCCTAGCTGCCTCGCTTCCTGCCCCAGTTCCAGCTCTGGCATTAGGCACCCCCCAAACCTGCTGCTAGGGGGTGTGCTGATGGGGAGAGTGTTGCGTTGGGTTGAGCATCATTACTTTGGGCTCTGGGTGGCCCACCAGGCAGACTCCTCCATGTGGGCAGATTCTCTTTCCTCTTTGTGTGCCAGCCACCCCACCCCTCCCTGCTCCTTCCAGGAGCAGACTCAGTTTATCCCCGTGTGAGAGAGAGCTCTGACAGAGGCATTCTCCTCCCCTTCCCACAGCCTCTCATGGTAACTCTGGCCTATTTTCACCCAGAGAGAGTGGTCTCTGAGGAGCGGTGTAGAAAATGAGGGAATTCTCCCCCTGCCCTTGACACAGACTTCTTACGCTCATTAGGGCAGGCCGTTTCTCTGTCCCAGCCAGGGTTTCCAGCTCCGGAAGGTGGAAACAACCTGGCGACCTGTCTCACTGAGCCTACAAGAAAATATTTTATGCTAAGTCAACGCTGACTCAGCATCCACGGCTCATATGAAATTCCTAGGCTTCCCCATTTTCCTTCAAATCCAGAGAACATATCAATGAACGGCAAGACAGTCAGAGTAGATGGATGGGCCACCAGACTGTGGAGTTGTGAGAAGGGATTCTTCCATGTGTTTCTGAACATTCACTTGGTCAGCTTGGCAGCGTCTCTCTAAGCATACAGCTGGATTGCTGTAAGGACTCAAACTTCTATTACACAAAAGAAAAAGGACTGAGTTTTTATGCATTTCAAATGGTAAGGTAGGCTAGCTTTTAGAAGGGTTTTTCTATGCCCCATTTGGAAAGAATCACGGACACATTCAGAGCTGCAGCGCCAAAAGAACAGTTGGTTTTATGTCAGTCACACAAACATTGGAAACGTGAGCCTTGTATTTGACTAAACACAACAACACTTGGCATCTTCGCCGCTGTTTTCCTCTGCAGAGAACTTTGTACAAGGGGAAAAGGGTTTCAATATTGGCATTCTAACCATTAGAAATTGTGTAAGTCATCTGGTTGTGTTATGCTTGCCAGAGCAACTGGATGTGTGTGCGTGTAGCGAGTGGAATGCCGGTATCGAAATGCTTGGATGGGATACCCTCTGTTTATATGTGTGCATTTTAAATAAACATAGACAATTTTTAAATTAAGAAAGCTCCAGTCAGGGTGCCTAGAAGGCAAAGGTACAAGAAAAGGTCCCTTCCTACCCAATCTAGTGTTTACCCCCCAACGAAGGTCAAGATTAAAGGAGGAGCTGATAATCTGGACTGGGGATTCTCATCAGAGTTGCCTGGAGGGCTTTTAAAACAGATTGCTGGGCTCTTCCCCAGGCGCTTCTGATGCAGTAGGGCTGGAGTGAGACCTCAGAATCTGCATGTTTAATAAGTTCCCAGATAATGCTAATGCAATTCATCCAGGGACCCCACCTGGAGAACCACTGATCTAGAGGCATAGCCCACCAGAAAAGGAACACATTACTTACTTAGAGGCACCTCCATTTCTGACACATCTGATTTCTCAATATTCAGAAGGTACACATGTATTTACAGAACTGCCCACGTTTAATAACAACAATGGAAATTACTCCTTCGATCTCTCCTTCTGGCCCCTAAACAACATTGACGTTGTCTCTGATAATCATAAAATGACAGGACTGGGCAGGGCGCGGTGGTTTATGCCTTGGGCAACGAGATTATTAACACTCACCAGGTTTATTCTTGATCCACCAATGGCAGAATAAGTGGAAATAACATAGTAGAGAAACTCCAAGTTCGCCTTTCCTCCCGAGTGAAGAGAGAACAGCGTTGGGAGGAGTCAGGTGGCCCAGGGAGAGCCCTGGCCCGGGGACCACACGATGCCACCATTCAATGTCAAGTTTAATCTTCCCCCACAAACGTGCTTCCCCTTCTTGGAATCGTTCTTGCTGCTTCTCTTTCTCTCAAGCGCCACATCCAGTCTGCCAGCAAATCCGAACTGCTCTGCCATCAAAATCAGTTCAGAATCTGACTCCTTCTCGTCACCCCACTGACCTCCCTCTGGGCCAATCCACCACCCGCTCTTGCCTGGACTACGCAGCTGCCCTGTGGCCGGTCTCCTGGTTTTCCCCCTCGACACCCGCCTCCCTCCCGCAGCTGCCTGTTCTCCACACTGTGGCCAGATCGGTGGTTCCACGTCACATGTCGGATCACGTCACTCCTACCCCTCTGGCGGCTTCCCATTGTTCTCAGGATGCAAACTGAAGTCCTCCCACGCCAGGAAAGCCCCGGATCATCAGCTCTGCTTGCACACCCCTCTGAACTCTGAGCGCATCCCCTACTTCCTCCTTTGCCCACCCAGCTCCCTCTGATCCAGAGGGGAGGCACGTGTCTCAGGGCCTTTGCACTGGCTTTTCCCTCTGCCTGGGCTGCTCTTCCCTCAGAGGCCACGCAGCTCCTTCCTCACCTTGCTCAAGTATCGCCTGAGGCTTGCCTTTCCTGACTCCCTTTCCCCTTTCGGAAGCTGTAATCTCACCCCTCCTGCTTCCATACTTTATTTTTTTCCCCTTATAGCACTTTGCTATCTGACAGTCGTCCCTCAGTATCCTTGGGGGACTGGTTCCAGGACCACCCTCGGTACCAAAATCCAAGGATGCTCAAGTCCTTTATGTAAAATGGTGTAGTATTTACATATAACCTACAAACACCCTCCTGTATACTTTAAATCATCTCCCCTTATTCAGATGTGTAGCTGGCCTTGTGTTTCATCGCCCAGTGATCTCTGGAACTGGCAGATTGTAGGGGTAGCTGCAAGGCTCTGGCTCTTATTTCTGAAAGTGTGAACCCATCAGGAAACTGAAGCATGTTCACAGCACAGGTGAAGCGAGGAACAGAGTGGCCTGGATGCAGCAAGAGGGTCCCTTGGGAATGGGCATTTCCCCCGCCCCATGCCTTGGCATCAGCGATGAACCTGGAGCCCAGGCATGATGGAGGAGGCAGAAAGTCCCACTGAGGGCTGAGAATACACTTCCCATCAACTCAAAACCCAGAAGGTAGGTTGGCTCTTAGGGGCAATATTCCTTATAATCTGAGTTTCCATTACATGTATATTCCATCGTCTATACTATCTATGTATGACTGATTATCACAGTAACCAAGCTCCAAAGGGTGGAATACATGTTATAAAGATATTCAGTAATTATTGTGCATTTAATGTTTGCCAGGCCCTATGCCTGGTGCTTTAGCATATATTATCTCATTTAATCTACATGACAACCCCTGAAGTAGGACTTCTCCATTTTACTGATGTTAAAACAGAGGCTCGAGGAAGTCAAATAATTCATATGAGGCCATGTAATGATGGGAGGCGGGATTTGAACCCAGCTCTTTCTGTCTCCAGAGGAGGCTGATCTTCCAGCCACTATCCCTGGGACTACCAGCCTGGCTCGGTCCTAAGATTCACCCGGGTGCTGGTCACAACAGAGGGTCTCCAGGCCCATTGCCTGGGGATTCTGACCCAGTAGATCTGCCACAGAGGCCTGGAATCTCCATTTTTATCAGGAGCTTTAGGTGAGTCTAAAGGTTGGACGAATTTAGGAAGTCCTGCTCATGCTCTATTGTCTGTCTCCCTGTTGTAAGGTAATGAAAATAAGAGTTCCCCCATCACTAAGTTCCTAGTGTCTGTTTCTCTTAAAGAAGGAAAGAAACCAAGTGAGAACAAATAATTGCAATTGTAATGAGAGGCAAAGCCTTTTAGTCTGAAACATAAAGCAAACACCCAATTAAAACCTCCTTCCCTTCAACCTATAACAGAACCAAGAAGACCCCTGGATCCCCCCACCTTCCACGCTACCTTTCTCACCCTATCTTGCACAGCCGCCCACACCAGGGGCTGCGCTTCCTACCCCTCAGTCCTTCTGTGCCTCCCTGCAGCTGGGCTTCTGCCCTTTTGTGCTCATCAAAATTCCTGGCGACTTCCAGGTTGGTTTCACATGTGTCCTCGAACTTGATTTTTTAAAAAATTGTGGTAAAATACACATAACATAAAATTTACCATTTTAACCACCTTTAAGTATATAGTTTGGTGGCATTAAATACATTCACATGGATGTGCAACCATTGCCACATCCTTCTCCGGAACTTTTTCATCTTCCCAAATTGAATCTCCGAACTCATTAAACACCAACTCCCTGTTCTCCCCTCTTCCCAGCCCTCATCAACCACCACTCTGTTCTCTGTCTCTGTGAATTTGACCACTCCAACTACCTCGTGTAAGTGGAATCATGCAGTATTTGTCCTTTTGTGACTGGCTTATTTCACTTAACGCACTGTCCTCAAGGTTCACCCGTGTTGTAGCATGTTTAAGAATTTCCTTCCTTTTCTCATCTGAGTAGTGTTGCTTTGTATGGATACACCACATTTTATCTGTCCATTCATCCACTGATGGACAGGAGTTGCTTCCATGTTTTGGTTGTTATGAATAATGCTACCAGGAACATGAGTGTATAAATATCTGCTCAAGTCTCTGCTTTCAATTACTTTGGGTATATACCCAGAAGTGGGATTGCTGGATCATAGGGTGATTCTATGTTTAATATGTAGAACTGCCACACTGTCCTCCACAGCAGCTGCACCATTTTACATTCCCACCAGCAACGAGCAAGCGTTTTATTTCCTCTACATCCTTGCCAACACTTGCTATTCTTTGTTGTTGTTTCTTCTTTTGATGACAATCATCCCAGTGGGAATGCAGTGGTTCTATCTTGACTTTTCTGTGGCATTTGACTCCATGGACCCTTCCTTCTCAAATGCTTTCCCTTCTTTCCTCCACACGCTCCAGGTTTTCTTCTCTACTTTTCTGGGTTTTTTGTTTGTTTGTTTTGTTTTGTTTTTTCTTCTCAGTCTCCAACCACCTCACCAAAATGAGCATCACCTGGGGCTGCATCTGAGGTCTCTCCTCCACCTACTCATCCTGTATTCCATACTCCTGCTTTGTCTATTGTAATTTCTTTGATATCCTGATTTCACCTCCCACTTGAATGGTGGGGATTCTCAAATCTGTTCCCCCATTGGGACCCTTTTCCTGAGCTCTGGACTTGTATGTCCAACTATCCACTACAAACGGAACTTTAAAAATATTTCAAAAACCTAATGTCTGTGTCAGGTGCCGAGGTGAGTGGTATACAAGCACTTTGTCATTTACACTTCATTTTTAATCATTCAACACATTCCCCAACCATTGTTTGTTTGAAGAAAAAAACAAAACAAAAGAAAACAAACAAGCAAAAAATCCAGAAAGTAGAAAAGAAAACCCGGAGCGTGTGGAGGAAAGAAGGGAAGGCGTTTTGAGGTAAATTCTAGTATTAATCCCATATAGCTATTGAGGAAATGGATCCTTCAAGAAGTAGCTTGCTCAAGGTCACACCAGCAGTGAGTAAGTTTGGAACCAGACCCAAACCAAGTCCACTTCCCTCCGAAGTCCGTGTGTTTTACCACGCCCCACCCCGGTCCCTTACAATCACCTGCTGGCTATTTCAGACTCCGAATTTCTCACTCTGAGTTGTAATTACATGTTTTCTTCCCTGTTTCTATCACTGGAATAGAATGTATGCAGGTGGGGACAAACCTTTTTATTTTTAATTTTTATTTACTTCTATACTAACAGGTCTAAGCATAGTGCCTGGTGTCAGAGAAGACATCCAATTAGCACTTGTTTAATAGATGAATGAGTGAGTGGGCTGCATGTGTTTCATGCCATCATTCATGATCACATAACACCAATGTCTGTGTTCCACATGCATGTCATGTAGGCTTCTACTAAAGAAATTAATAGGATTCATTTTTTGTCTTAGAGCTAAACTTTTATGATTAAATATTATTTGTAGGGAGAATCTTACAGGATGTGAGATCTGATGTATTTTTTTTCCCTAGACATGATGAGTAGAAACAGTAGAGAAATAATTCTCAGATGCTAAGGAGAGAAGAAATTTAAAATTTCAATTTCACAATTACTCAATTATTATGCACTATTACTCAAAATATTTAATAATTATTGTTCAATATTTTGTATTTTTCCAGAAGATAACTATCATTTGAATAATGATAATTAATTAATTTTAAAAGCAGAACTGCTGCTTGTAAAGTAACAGATTTTTAAAAATAGGTAGTGCATGCATGTTAAAAAAAATCAAATAGTATAGAAGGGTTTGAGGTGAGAAGTCTCCTTTCCATTCCTGTCTCAGTGTCCTCCCCCCTCTGCCCCCCGCCCATCATCTTTAACTCGGAGGCGACTCCTGTTACAGTTTCTTGTGTATCACTCACAAGTATGCTCTGCATTCGCAAGGATTCATAAATATCCCCCCTCCTCTGCTTTCTTCTAAAACAAATGGTAACACCAGGTTCTGTGCCTGGATTTTCTTCACTTTGTAATATATCTTGGCAATTGTTCCGTATCAGTACGTGGAGAGTGGCCTCGTACATCTTCGTGGGCATAACTAGCACTGCTTGAACTTTTCTACCAAAGTACCAGAGATGGCAGGGGCACGTAGATTGCAGCAAGGACACAGTTAATTTAAAATCTTCAGTTTTATTTGCATTTCATGCCAACTTTCCATTCTGCTTCCTAATGCATTTGTGCTTATTTTAATATAAAAATCACATTTTAAACAGATGCTCTAGGTAGATGCACCTTGTTTATCCTGAGCTGTATTCACCTCTGCAGGTACACACACCCTGGTTTAAGAAGGACAGACACATGACCTTGTGGGATTATCCCAGTGATATTGTGAGGAAGTGTGGGCAGGAATTATTAGCCCTTTCTAAAGATGAAGCTCATTGATGTCAAGTGACCTGCCCCGGGTGACACAACCAGTGAGAATGCAACCAGGAGGGCACCCAGCACGCTCTGTCCTGATAACCTCTCTCACTGCCTCTCAGGATACAGATTCAGATATGCCATGATCATATGTGAAAATTAAAGAAGACAGAAACCCAGGATCTTAAAAGACAATCTGCAGCACAGCAGGGTTCACATGCAAAGGATACTCGCATGACATGTTTTGCCAAGTGTGGGATGAAAGACCCGGAAAATGTAGCCTTCATTGATACAGCAGGAAATGGTACCCATGCTCTTTTGTTTTAAAAATCAAACTTGGCCAGGCACCTATAATCCCAGCACTTTGGTAGGCCAAGGTAAGAAGATTGCTTGAGGCCAGGAGTTCAAGACCAGCCTGGGCAACATTACAAGACCCCCATCTCTACAAAAAATAAAAAATTAGCCAGGCGTGGTGGTGCACACCTATAGTCCCAGCTACTTGGGAAGCTGAGCCAGGAGGATCGTTTGAGCCCAAGAGTTTGAGGTTGCTGTGAGCTATGATCATGCTGCTGAACTCTAGTCTGGGTGGCAGAGCGATACCCTGTCTCAAAAACAAAAACAAAAACAAAAACACCCCAAAAACCCAAAAAACAAAAAACCAAACCAAACTTGCTGTGACACATTGATCTTAGACTTCCAGCCTCCAGGACTGTGAGAAAATAAACTTCTTTCGTTTAAACTCCCCGGTCTGTGGTATTTTGTTACGACAGCCAGAGCAAACTAATACAGTATCCATCCAAGGGCTACCTTTAATTTTCTTCTATAAGAATTACCTGCCCCCACAGCAATCTGGTTCCTTTGGATAGGTCTGGACTGGGCATTCATTCATTGGTTCATTCAGTATTTATTGCGCACTGTGATGTGCTTATCCTATCTGTGCACCAGGCACACAGCAGTGACTGTGACAAAGTCCCTGTTGTCATGGAGCTACCATCTAATATCTGACCTCCAAAGTGACTTGCCCCCCGAGTGTCCTCCCTAGTGAGACACTGCATTTATCAAGAAAAAAGAAAAGAAGATACATTAAAAATAAATTAACGACCCAAATCATGATTTATAGATGGTTCCAAATGTGGTTTTTTGTTTGTTTTGTTTTGTTTTCTTGCTTTTAGATACAAGCTTCTCTTGTAGATTGCCTTGTTTAGTGTGGACATTCAAGAAAAAGTAACCAAGGTGGATTATATTCACGCTTTCCTTCATTATGAAAGTGGTCCTAGGCGTCCAGCGTAGCCGATTTGGAGGCTCTGACAGGGCTCAGAGCTATTGATCCCCTGGCGTGTGTATTTCCAGAGACCACCCAGATTCAGACAAGAGCTCGGATTCCACCAGTGCGGTACATATCACATCGTACATATCACATCGTCTCACCTTTTGGCAGGGACTGAATGGTCAACATGTATGCGGGGCAGTTTCCCAGCCCCTCTAGGCTACTGGGTGCCAGAAAGCACTGGAGCCCCTGTGAATCCCGGCCATGACTCATCTGCCTCCCTGACTCCGCTCTCAGAATATGCTCTCTGGACTTTCTCAGGGAAGCCTGAGTGGCTCATTGCAGATACCCATCATTAACGTGCCTTTCACGCTTCTGAATTCCCTCCAGAACTTTAACAATCATCACAAACACGGAGAGGGTATCCTTCCCAGAGAAGGGCATTCATCACGACGGTACCCAACCTCCATTGCCAGTGCAGGAATTATTTCAGTTGCCAATGGGAAGAGGGAGCCAACAGGTATTTTTAAAGCGGCTCTATCCACTGAAGGATCGAAAAGAAAATATCCCCTTTGAGCATTTAGTCACACACATCAAAGGAAACAACAGTTTCCATCTTCATTTGCATCGTACAGGCATTAGATGTGGTCCAGTTACACCAAGCTCTGCTTGAAAAGGCAGAAGTGCCAGCACTTTTCAAGCCTTGACGGAGACAGAGAGAAAATGCAGCCAGGCAAATAATATATCACCCTGCCAAGGCATTTTCCATTTTTAAAAGGACAGAACAATTTTACATTATTTCTGGAGCCTCTTTGCAGCAAATATCCCTTGACTTTTGTTCTAGCACCCTGGCTGCCCCCCCTAAAAGTGCTGGCTGGTCCCAGCCTGCTGCTCCTGTGTTTGCACTGGGGACCACATTCTTCTGTCTTTTGGTCTTGAACCTCCAGACTGAGTAGGGCAAGTGGCCTGTTTTTTTTTTTTTTTAGCACAGGCAGACTCAGCTCAGCTCTGCAGAAGTGGCCAATTAAGACACCACCCTGGCAGAAAGAACATGGCGTTTCAGGTCACTTGACAATGCCGGATGGAGAATCAACACTCAGGGCTTAGAGCTGCTGGAACAAAAATGCAGGGGAGGGCCTGGGGTTTTTCCAGTGAAGCTCCTGGGAGGTCCAGGGGGGCTCAGAGATAAGACAATGAATTGTGCTCCAACTGGATGATGAGATCTCTTGGGTGAGGAAGAAACAGACACCACTTCTGGAATAAATTAGTGCAAAAGACTTCTAGTTAGGGTGACCAATGAACAAGGTTTTCCAGATTTGGAAAATCAAGATTGGGCTATTTGGTAAAATTTCCCAAACTGCTCTTTCTAAGGTGGTCTACAATCCATTTCTTGTCAAATCTTTTGTTAAAGGGTGAACTGTGAATCTTATTGTTTCTAATCCTCAGCCCTGGCTGGCTTGAAAAATCTCAGGGTGCTGAATGATTAATTCTAACCTGCCCTAGAAAACGTTAGTCAGCTGGCAAAAGGAAATAGCCCAACATGAAGGCAAAAGAGCAAATTGACTTTATCTGTGAGTGATTATGTTTGACAAGATGAAAAAGACAGAAATCTTTTGTCACTGTAGAAAATTGTGCTTTGAGAAATCTTTGCACAAGTCTTAAGGCTGCACTTTCCACAGTTTGAATTAAAATGGAAATAATCCCAACTCCCCCCTTTCCCTCCCAAATAAAGAGAAGAGAAACAAAACTTCATTTTCATATGTTTACTACACCAGGGTTTTAGAAATCAGACCAGGAATCCCAGGTCTACTCAAGTGCAGCATTTTCATTAACTGGGAAATTCTCTTTCAAGAAACCTATTTTTGAATTGCTATTTACTACTAAAATTTTAATTTTTCCTTCAAGTATTGTCACACAGGCAGTCTGATTCTTTGTGGGTGGAATAGCAAGGCAGATGGGAGTCTCCTCCAATAAAAAAGAAGAGCCAATTTTCATTCGGAAAGGGTGAAAAGATCAGCTTTGTTAAAATTATTCTGATTTAACATTTATCTCATACTGCAGCATCACAGTATGCTTCGATCTTGAAAGAACATGTCGCAGGCAGGAAAACAAACTGTTTTGACTCAACCTGTGATTCAAATTTTTCTGCTTACATGTTTTTCCTTCACCAATTAAAAAAAATTAACCTTCTTATGAAAATTCTAAACTCCTTTTATATTTTAACAATCTTCTTTCAGATGTCCACCTGGCTAACTCCCTTACCTTTGAGTCTTGCTCAGATGTCAATTTCTTAAGACGTCTACACTGACCATTCCTATTTAAAATTACATGTCTCCAACACTGGCTCTCCCGGTACCTTTAACCTGCTCTACTTTTATTTTTTCCATACCACTTACGGCCTTCACATACTATGAAATGTCTTTATTTATTACATTTATTGCCCTGCACTAGAATGTAAGCACCAAGAGAGCAGGATCTGTGTTTTATTCAGTGATGTACTTCAATAGCACAGAGCGGTGCCTATCACTTAGAAGATGTTCAACAGATGTTGAATGATGATGTCAGGAAAAATTGTCTGAGACTTGGGAATGAGCAAGAGATCACTGGCTGTCCTTTCAGCAAAGTGCCTAGTAGATCCTCTGGGGGAGGATCTGATTCTATAGTGATGAATACCTTTAACTGCCTTTCTATAGACTAGGTGGAAATATAAAATAGGGAGTAATGCAGATGATTCTTGCCCATAGATGCAACTGATTTTTGCCCTATAGAAAAGATAATCCCAAGCATGATACTTTATTGCCCTATAGGACATTAACCAATTTTGCATTAGTAAGCATTCTTGCTTGCCTATAAATATACCTCTGTTCTTCAAATTCTCCTTTGAACCAGTTTCAACATCTTACTGGTTTCCTCATTAACTAAAGAGCTGAAGAAAATTCTTGACACATTTTCACTTTATGTTTGTATGAGAGTCATGGTTTTTATTGTTTTGAAAATTATGATTGAGTAAAAGTGAATTATATTCCCTCCCCTAGGAAATTTTACCCAGTCCCATGGCTTTAGAAAACATTGAATGCTGATTACCCTCAAATTTGCATCTCTAGCCATAATCTCTCTGTACCTCAGATGCACATATTCAGTTGCCTTCCTGTTATGTCCTCTTGGATATCTAATAGGCATTTCAGAATTAGCATGTCCCAGGTGGAATTCTGGATTTCCACCCTCTCCTAACTCTGCTGCTCCCTCAGTCTTTCAATGCAATACCTTTAACTCAATTGCTCAGGCCAAAATCCTGAGTCAAACCTTGGCCCAAATACATTTCTTTCTATTATACCTCACATTCAATCCTTCAGCAAAACCTGAGCAATCTACTTTCAATAAATATCCTAAATCCATCTACTTCTTAAGACCAACACCTTAGTCTAAGACCTGCCACCTGTTTTTATGAATAAGGTTTTATTGGAACATAGGCATGACCATCTGTTTACATATTGTCATGGTTGCTTTTGTGCTGCAATGGCAGAGTGGAGTAGTTGTAACAGAGATCACAGAGTCTCTGACACAAAGCTTAAAATATTTACTGTCTGGTCCTTTACTGAAAAAATTTGTTAACCCTTGGTGTGGTAGGCTGAATAATGGCCCCCAAAGATATCAAATCCTAATCCCTGGAACCTATAAATGTTATCTTATTTGGAAAAAGGGACTTTACAGATTTGATTAAGCTAAGGATTTTGAGATGGGGGGATTATCCCAGATTATCTGAGTGGACCCTAAATGCCATCTTCATCAGAGAAATGAAGAGGGAGATTTGACACATACACAGAAGAGAGAGGGCGATGTGAAGATGGAGCAGAGAGAGATGTGGAGACACTAGCCTTGGAGACTGGAGTTATGTGGCTATAAGCCAAGGAATGCCAGCAGCCACTAGAAGTTGGAAGAGGCAAGGAATGGATTCTCCCTAGAGCCTCCGGAGGGAGTGTGGCCCTGCCAACATCTTCATTTGGCCCAGTGAAACTGATTTTGGCCTTCTAGCCTCAAGAACTGTAAGAGAATACATTTCTGTAGTTTGAAGCCACTAATGTGATTTGTTATAGCAGCCACAGGAAACTAATGACCCTCATCTAAGATATCATCAAGTCTTATGTCTGTAATAATCTCCTGACTAGTCTTTCTGCCTACCTGAGGTCTGTTCTCCACATTGTGGCACAGTGAACCTTTTAAAACACCAGTGAGAGAATGCTGCCTGCTCACTACCCTCCATCGGCTTCCCAGCACCCTCAGAATAAAATCCAAAGATTTTACCATGAGATTGGAGGCCCTGTGCAGTCTGGCCTTAGATTCCTCCTTGGATTTACATCCCAGCACTCTTCCCACTTGGCCTCCTTGTAGTTCCTGCACCACACCAAGTGTGCATTTGCCTCAGGGCTTTTGCACTTGCTGTTTACTCTGCCTGGAATGTTTTTCAGCCCCATCCATAACTGCATGGCTTGTTCCCACTTCCTTCACGTCTCAGAGAGGACTTCCCTGACACTTTCTCTCCAAAGTCATCATCCCACTTTCTCACATGACTTTATTCTTTTTGACCATTTATCATTACCTAACTTTCAATCATATATTTATTTATGAACTGTCTCTCCTACTTCCTTGTCAGCTCCACGAGGGCAGGGATTTTTTGTCTGTTTTGTTCACTGCTGTATCCACAGCACCTAGAAACAGTATCTCGTATGTCCGTACACACCTAAGAAGTATTTGTTGAATGGATGCATATGTTAAAAAATGTAAAGCATATCAAATGAGCAAGCCTTGTTTTTTTTTCTGCCCCATCCTCAAAGGTAACCATAGGCAATAGTTAAATTTCTTGTTATTCTTCCAGAAACTTTTTCTGTATATAAAGAATATCTTTATATGCAGTAAACTTTATATCTGTTTTTTTAAATACATATGAGAATAGCATATGTTACGCTCTGTGCCTTACTTTTTTTCAGTTAAATATTTAAGCTGGAGATCTTTCCATAGCAGGACACATTGATTTACCTCCATTTTTTAATGACTGCATAATATCCCACAGCTTAATACTTAAAGAAAAATAAATTGCTTGCCCTGTTTGAAAAATGGAAAGCTCAATGACAATTAAATGCCTCTGCACCCACACCCTTTTTATTTACTCCTGTAGATGGTAGTGGTCTGGTTTTTGTTGGATGCTCCTCAGTGACTGCCAATGACAATTGTGTGATACATCAGCAGCTTTTCCCTCCAGGTGTTTTGATAGGTCATTTCACTTTCAACAACTGAACAAAGTCTCCTTGTAAGACAGAGTTGAAATAAACTATATTTGAAAGTGTTGAGCAAAGAAGAAAACAAACAAAACAAAACTTAGGAGCCCTCCAAATGATCCCACCGGCCATCAGCATTGGCTAGGGGTTACTGAGCAACCTTACAATCTCGGTTAGCTGCCTGGAAGCACCCAAATAAACACACAAAAGAAGTGCAGGTTCTCAAGTCCCCTGGCCCCCTCCCTGCAAACAGATTGCTGCCTCTAAGTGCTTCCTATATGGAGATTCTGGAGGCTCCACTGACAGCTCTCTGGGTCTCAGGAAGCGGAGGTAGGATTCTAGTCTCCTAAAACTGTTAACATTGGAAGTCATGAAGCTCTTTGCATTTGTGCCCATTTGAACCAGCAAAGCCTGATCTCTGTAACCTTTCCCTTCTTTGGGAAAGAAGCCATTTCTTTGGTCCTGGGTCCAAATTCAATAAAAACTGAGAGGCTGTAATACCAGAAGGCTCAAGAGGGAGTGGAAAGACTCCAGTTTTAAAGGGGAAGTCCAGAAAAAACTGGATTAATTCTTAAAGTAGCATATGAAGGTGAGATACATTCCATCAAAGGCATTTTGATATAACTCCAAGGAGGGTCCCCCGAGAGCAAGTGCATTCAGGTGTGTTTTATGCAATAGCTGGGCGATGTGGTAAAATTTTATGATTATAACTATTGTTTAAATAACATCTCTTGAAACCCCAATGATGAAGGATAATGTTCTGTTCTAGGTTTTAATTGCTAAAAGGAAAACAAAACTGTCAGAATTGGTGTGGCTGGTCCTTGGATCTACTGTCAGTAAATATTGAACAAATGAAACTACTGATTCATTTCAAAATTTCCACAGATTCCTGTGCCACAAATCAGGCCTTTTGTGTTCAAATTACATTTCAAATGAACTGAAATTCAGGCCCCCTGGGCCTAAATATCTCATTATATTTGGGGTCTCTGACAAGTCTTTACACTTGCATACTGATCGTAGACATTGTGAGATTATAATGTCGGAAATAATTGCTAAATGGAGGTGGGTGGGGTGCACAGAAGAGGAAAGATGACTGCAGGATAGGAAAACAAGCAATATGTGGTAAAGTGTTGGTTCCAATGAAGCCCACAAGTTTTCATTGTTTTATCTTGAGAAGACAAGGAGACATGGCATCTCTCTGTATTATTTCATACAACTGCATGCAAATCTAATTATCTCAAAATTTACAAAAAATAATTAAAGGAAAGGCAAGGGGAGAAGCTTTTTGGAAGCAGAAAATTTGGATATTACTACTTTTAACCATGTAGTCCCTCTGAGTCATAGACAGAACAATAGATAGAACAATTTGTTTCTTTCCTGTCCTGTGCTGAGTGAAGATGAGCTTGGTATCCTGAGCTTCCCTTTTAGGAGTGTTTAAGCTTCTGAAATGGGTTCAGTCCGTGCTTTCCTCTCCCAATCCAGTAATATGGAAGCTTCAGTAACTTCCAGTTTAAGGAAGCACATTATTATCACCACCAGTAATAATAAACAGCCACTTTACTTCAGAAAGCTGACCAGGAATGAAGGTTCTTCTGCAAATATTTTTGCAGTGAAAAAAGTAATAATGTAATATTCCCATTATTTGCCTTGTAAGTTCTGTTTCTGGACAGTAACATTCTTTCCTTGAAGAACATTATGGCCAAAATGGGCAAGGATTCAGAGAATGGTGCAGCCAGTGTATCTTCCAATGACTCTCTGTTCTAAACGGGCTCATTTAGCAACTTAGGCTGCTTCCATTACTTACACCCATCTCTTGGTTACCCTCCCAAGCAAACAAAACAAACACCAACCAACCACCCCCCAAACATCTCATTCTCTAGCCCAGGGGCTCTCAGACTCTTTGGTCTCAGGATCCCTTTATATATTTAAAAATAAAGGACTCCAAAGAACTTTTGTTTGTGTGTTAGTTTACCTATAGTTATGTAGTATATTTGAAATTAAAACTGAGAAATTTAAAAAGTATTCCCTATTAAAAAGAATACACCCATTACATGTTAAAGTAAATCATATTTTTAAATCTATATTTACCAAAACAAAAAAAAAACTAGTGATAAGAGTAGTTCTACAGTTTTGCAATCTCTTTGATATCTGACTTAATAGACAGCTAGACCTTCCTATCTGCTTCTGCATGCAGTCTGTTGTGAGATCACATATGTAGCTTTTGGGAAACTCTACTGCACACATATGAGAGATTGACATAGTATTACTACAAAAATAGTTTTGACCTTGTGGGTTCCCTGAAAGTCTTGGGGATACCTCCCTCCTCCACTGAGGCCCATAGGCTGCACTTTGAGAACTGCTGTGCTGCCTTGAGTCTAAGATGATTTCAACGGTGATGGTGAGGCATTCCTGAGGTCCAGGTGATACTCATTACTTTCTCCTGTGTTCCCACTGCACCTCGTCTTGCTGTTGCTTATGTTTGTTAATCTCGCTAGGCTGTGAGCCCCTTGAAGGAGGATACTCCATTCATCTTTATATTCTTGGGATCTAATACAGTGTCTGGTTCCTAGTAGGCACTGAATAAAACTATTTTTTAATTTAAGTATGTGTTTTAATTACAAAAGCAACATAGTTATATTATGGCTGTATCATAGAAAATAGAGACTATAAGAAAACCACACATAACCCCACAAATGTCATTTCTTGGGTGTATTTTATATAAGACATTTTTGAAAATGCAGCTTTTTATAGTTATCATCACATCATATATTACAAATAACACCATAATTTTGAATCCTGCCCCCCCAGCAATGGGTAAGATTTTGTTTCTGATGTCTATGACTAGCACAATGTTCAATAATGTAAATGTAACACAATTTAGTTACTAAATATCCAACGTTAGCACATTTAGGATGCTTCCAATTTTTTGTTGTAATAAATACAGTGATCCTGTGAAGAATACCTTCGCATATACAGCTTTTTTGGCATTTAGTGTTATTTCCTTAGAACAGATTCCCAGATGATTACTGGGTCAAAAGATGCAGACATTTTTATGGCTTTTAATACATACTGTAAAATTGCTTTTCGAAAGGGTTATACTAATTTACAATGCCACCAGCCCTTTTAAGAATCCGTTTCGCTACACAAATCGTCAACATAGGTGCTATTAAGAATGCTAATCGATAAAATATTGTACCCTACTTGTTAAAATTTTGCAATTTTTGAGGCTCATAAAATTAAAGTTTGTTGAAGAATGAGTGTATAATACAAAACATTCTTTTGGGACATCTTTACTTCTGGAAAACGTAAGAAATTCTCACTTGCGAAGACCAGAAAAAGAACACATGTTGTTAGGATTGGCACAAAATTCACTTTGACAGTCAATCTCAATGCCAAAACACTTGAACGAGGACTTTTCACTGATTCTGCTAGTTGTCACCAACAGTAGCAAAAGGAAAAATAAAATGCAGAAGAATGAAATGTTCTCACTACAAACCATAGAAGATCACATTGAGGGGCTGGAGCTCTGCTTTCCATTCAACTTTTCTTCCTCTTTTTTTTTTTTTTTTAAACTTTGAGATTCCAGCCCTCTCCTTTGTTTCCGGTTTTACCTGCCCACGTGCAGAATTCTGAATTTCTCTGGCCAGCGGGCATTTCCGTCGTGAGCGTGGCACACTGCCGCCTCGCCTGGCCGGGGGCTTCTCTGTACGCTGCGTGCGAGCCCACCAGATGTGGACGATTTTCACCAAAGCTGCCACTCTGTGCATCCCTTCTGTTTCCAGGATCTTTCCCCGCCTGAACCCTAGCTGGCTCCCCATTTCGCAGAGGACAATTCCCGCACACAGCGTGAGTGCAGAGGACGCTGGAATACTTATTGGGAAAAGCCACGAATTGAAGCCCAGGGTTCAAGGAAAGAAGAAAACTTGGTTTGCTTCGTCCTCCAACCAGGCGCGCCGAGGTTGAGCGTTTCTCTAGGATTTTGTTCAGCGGCCTCATCCTGGGACAGGCATTTATGACTCATCGGCTCCGTGGGTCACATGGGCAACGTGACCAAAATAAAGTTTCAGTATTTTAAGCCGCTAGAAAAGGGGACAGCGGAGCACACCGGGGGCGGGGGCGGAGGGCGGGCGCAGGCGGGCCGCGCCACTGGCTGTGGGGACGCAGCGCCGCGGGCCGAGGGGGCGGGGCGCGGGAGGGGCGGGGCGGGCCTGGCGGGAGGCACGCGCCCCTCCCCCACGGCCGGCAGCGACGCCCGGACTCCACGGCCGATCGGCCCGGGAGCGCGGCGCCCCGGCGGACCTCAGCGCCGAGGGCCCCCGGGTCCCGCTCCGCGCTGGCAACGGCAGGCTGCGGGATCCCGGAGATCCCAGCGCGTCCTCCTCAGCCACCGGGACCCCACGCGCCGGCAGCGGCTTCCCCGGGAACGTCCTTCAGCCCCGGGAGCACGCGGGAAAAGCCCCAGCGCGCCAATGAGCGAGCGCCTTCCTCATGACGGTCACGCTCAGGGGCGGGGCTTCCCTCCGCCGCTCCCGAGTTCCGGGAACCCCCTTTGATTGGCCTGGACGGCCTGGGAAACACTGAAGTGACGTCCAATCAAAACGGCACGTCTCGGCCTCGAGGAAATATTCCGTGTCGGCCCTGTTCTGGTTTGACAGTTCTTTCGGGCTTTGGCCACTAGGAAGCTTTGTTTAGGTCCGGAAGGCGGGCTTTCCTGGGAGTGGGTGGGGAGGGGGCGTTGATTCTTGACCAATCTTTTCAGTCCGTTGGGTGGTGACCAGCCAATGGGCCGGATGGATAGGACGCTCCTCCCGGAGAGTAGTGAGACCCCTGGTGCGGGGCGATTGGCGGCGGGTGCGATGACTGGCAGCCGAATGGCCCAACGGGCGCTGTGCGTGGGCCGCGGGGCGGGGCCAGGGCGGGTGCGCGGCGGCGGCGGGGTGGCTGGGCCGGCGGCGGCGGCGGTACGAGGCGCGCGCTCGGGGTCCCGGTCGCGAGGAGGAGGAGGATGTGGCGCGCGGAGGGGAAATGGCTGCCGAAAACAAGCCGGAAGGTAAGAGCCGGAGCGCAAGGGGCCGGGGGGCGGCGCGGCGGGCGGCGGGACTCGGCCCCGCCGGACATCCCGGGCATCGGCGGCGCCGGGCGGGAGCGCGGGGGCGCGGCGGGTGGGGGGCGGGCGCCCCGGCCGGGGAGGGGGCCGGCGAGGTGGGGGGGGGGCGGAGCGCGGCCGAGTCCTGAGGGGACTCGCGGGGCCGGCGGAGCGCTGCGCCCCACACCCCACCCCCGGGGGCGGGCTGGGGCTGGAGGGGGCGGGGGGCGCGCGGGGCGGGGGCCGGGCCCAGCGAGGAGGAGGAGCCGGCGGAGGGCCGGCGCCTCCCCCACCCGGACTGGGCATCCCCGCCGCTCCTGAGCCCGCGGCGCTGCCCGCGTCCCTTCGCCAGGTCCGGGGTGGGGGCCGCGGGGCGGAAAGTTTATCCGCCTCGGGCCCCCCTGGCCCCGCGCCCCACTGGTCCGGGCCGGTCCCCATCGGGCGGCAGCGGCCGGCGCTCAGCCCTCGCCGGCCCCCTGCTCTCCGGCGGGCAGAGCCAGACGTACTCTCTCCAGCACCCCCTCCAGCCCTGTGGGCGCCTCCCGAGCAGGCGGGGGTCCCCGAGCTTCTCCCCACCAGGGGGACCCCCTCCTGCTGAGCGTTCCTCGGCCGAAGGGCCGCGTGTGACCCCTCCCCCTCGCCTCCCGGGAAGGGAAGGGGGCCTGCGCAGCATCCCCGCCCCTCGCCGTCGTTCACATCCTACTCTTGCCCTTGCACCCTCACAGCCAGGAGGGTGGGGTCTCCGTTTCTATGACAAGTGAGGATCTCCACACTCCCTTGCCCTTTACCTTCCGTGACCCCGATCCTTCCTTGGCACAGGGGTCCGTCTGGTCCTCTCATCTTCTTTGGAATCTTTTGGGGCCTCTGCACACTGTCCATTGACCCTTTTTGCCAGGACAAGGGTACTCGGGCTGTCTGTGTTCTTCCTTCCTCATTCAGTGGATAGTGGGGGCCTGAGCAGCTCTGAAGTCATTTCTAAATAGGAAAGCAGACACTTCTTCCAGATTAATGTACACTCTCCGCACACTTTCTGGGTAAGGGTGAGCTCATTTCCTGAATACCCTTTGAGTTGCCCTCTTTTTCTTTTGGATAAAACTGGGCATTCCAGTGCTCTTTTCCCCATTTGTCTAGCTGCCCTGACAGGTTCTCTCTCCTTGGAGTTGGTTGTCTGGGTGAGGGTGGGCGCCCCAATAAGATGTAGGGCAGAGCTTCCATTGTGCCTAGTACTTGAGTAGAAAGGGGCCACAATACTTACTTCTGTGTCTGAGAAAAACAAGGGTATATTTTTGCTTCCAGTTGACTCTTGTGTCTTAGGAGGGGGTGGCTTTCACCAGTTGACACTACCCCTGTGGGAAAAGGGTCATGTGCCCTTGTTTTTTGGTGTTTTAATTGCCGTCTTCTGTGCGGTAAGAAGCAGACTTTGCCCATCTCACACTCGAGTCCTTGATCGTTTCTTGGAAATAAACTTCCCAGTTCTTTTTTGAGAGAACTCCTGTCCTCCTTACGGCTTGTTTCCCAGTCAGCCATGTTTAGTGAGCCTGTTACCTTGACTTTTTCTAGTTTTCTCAAATGGTATTTACGTTGGCTGGGTAAGGAGAAGCCATATGCCTTTCCATTCAGAAAGGGAGTGTAGACACCCATGTTGCCCACATGCCATTCTGGAAGAGGTTGCTTGTGTGTTCCTTGTTGTGCTAGAACCTTCCTTTGGCCCTGGTGTTGTCTCTTGTGGGATCCAAACATTTCTTTGGAGCTTGAAGGGGACATTTGAATGCTTTCTATTTTTTGCTGTTCTGGTTTTGTTTTGGTGAAATGGATTATCATGATGATGTATGCATTTGTTTACATATACACATAGGTATGTGTTCTTAGATGAAATCACATCCATTACCTATATAGAATACAGAAAGTTAGAAAAGTTAGATGACTAGCTCTACGTTTTGGGTGTATTAGGGACCTTTATGTACAAGAATAGAGACATATATTACTGTTGATGGTAACTCTTCAAGCTTAGAAGAATCATTGATAAATGGCCAGTTCTGACCACTCTTTCATTTGTCATTTGCCTGTACTGAATAAGCAGAATGACATCCTTGCATGCTTACCAAATCCCTGAATATGCAAAGTGTAGAGTGCCTGCCCACCACAGCTTTGGCATTCTGAATTTAAGGGTGATAGTCTCTGCTTGATTCTGCATGGGGTGAAAAGTTCTTATCTTGATTTCATAACTGCAGCATAGGGGAAAGAAATTTCATGTGTTTTGGGTAAATGATAGGAGATGGGTGAGAAGAATATGTTTTTTTTTGTGAGAGAACTAGGAACGAATGGCCATAAATATGTCCCTGTTATATTTTGGCCATTTAAATAATTTGGACAGGTTGTGAAATTAGCCAGAGGTACCTTTAGAAAGGCCCTTGACACTACATGAGTGGGTGGGAGGTGATATTCTTCAGGTTCATTTCTCTTGGGCAGGGGAACAGTTTGAGCCCTGTGGGCTCTAGTTAGGCCCTTTGCCTCCTGGGGTCTCCCTCCCAAAACTTGGAATGGTTGCTAGCTGCTGTCACTCAGCAGGGAAGAGTTGCTTTTTGACAGGTTTATCGTGAAATCTTGTCCTCCCCAACAAGCTCTGTCCCACTCTGGGCATTTGGGCCTTTTAAGTATTTTTCTGGCAAGGAGGCCCTCTCCACCTTGATTTACTGAATAAGGAGAAGCGGTTATCAGGAGGTTTGGCCTGCACTGGGCTTTGACTTCTGGACTTTGCCTTTCAGTTAATACTGAGTTGTTCAGTGGGCCCAATACCCATTGTCAGAAAGTAGAGATTTTGACCTCATTTTCTTTTTTTGGTTGTAAAAAATTTTTTATGCTGTTTTTATTCTGTCTGCATCTGTAACCAGCTTGATGGGATTGTGTAATTTTAGGGGGTAAGAGTTGAATAGCTGCTGTATATGTTGGCATAGACCCAGTGGAGTCATCTCGTTTCCAGGGGCAGCTCTTCCTTCCCTTCTCCACACCCCTGACGCCTTTTGAAATTTTCCCTGCTGAACAGGTTGCTCTATGCAAGGGGCAGAGGGAGCAAAGTGGTAGAGGTTGGTCAGAGGAGCACACTTGAGGTTATCATTAAAGTTAGGCCCCTTTCCTTGAGTTTAATGTGATTGTGCTTTCTGCAGTTGAGCAGGCTAGAAGGTTCTCCTACCTACTTTTTTACACTTTGGCTTTCTGTTAGAACATCACTCTTTCCTCCCCTTCACCTCTAACTCCCGGTGTTTTGGACAAAGTTGGGTGACCTCTCTTCCCTTGTCTTCTCGAAGACCTTGCTTATCCTGCTTCTGGGAAATGTTGGGTTTCTCTATCTCATTGTTCAGTGGATTCAAAATGTTGACATATACACAGCAACCTCCGCGCAAGGTCAGATTGGGTCAGCTTTTCTTTTTCAAAAGAGTAGCGTTGCTCTTACTTGCTCTTTGAGACATATTTATGTATCCTGCTCAGCTGTGTTTTTCTATTCTTTAGTTTTTAGGCCCTGGCAGTTTTAGGTTTTCCCCTTGAAATAGCCTATTCTTTAGAGTCAGGTAATATTAATTTAGTTTCCTGTTTATGCTAGGTGTTAGCCCATGTGTGCTGGTGGGTTTTTAATTCTTTCTGATTTTGAGGTAGCCCATCTTGTGGTTTAAATTTTTTTCCCCACTGTTCTCATTACTCTGAGCCATTCTTTGTTTCCTGTGTGGTGTAAGTACTTCTTTGTGTGCAGTTGTACTTCTTTCTGACTCTGTGCAAAAGGCAGTAGAAGGTTCTCTTGTTCTCTTCCTTTTGCCTCATCGTTGTGCCAGTTCCCTCCTTTGTGGGGCCTTTGAGTTTGCTCTTTTGGGGAGAAGTCATTTTTATATTTATGTTCCCATTACTGAACTCATTCATTCAAGAGCCCTTTACTGAGCTTCTGTCTTGTGCAAGGAGCTGGGGGGGTGACGTGTCTTTGCTTGAGACCATATTGGATATTGTTAGCCTTTTCATATGAATGACATTTCAGTGTATCTTATACTTGTCTTTTATTAGTCTTGTAAGGAAATTTTTTTCTGAAGTTTAATTTTTTGGATTGTACTCTTACAAAGATATACTCTAACAGTGTACTATCCTGTTGAGCTTTTTTCCCTCCTCCCCACAGGAGTAGTGATGAAGAGGGTGGAGGGTGGACTGGGAGAGGCATTCAGCAGTTTCTCCAGACTCTCTGTGTATGTGTGTGTGTGTGTGTGTGTAGAGAAAAGTAAAGTCAGCCTTCTCAATCTGATTGTCTAGGCATGACTTTTAGGTCATTAAGATATATGATTGGTTGGAGTGAATGCTTCTTTAACATTTGAACAGCAGCATTATCCTAGGTATTGTACAGAACATAAAATCTAAAATCAAATATATCCTTTATATAAGGAAATTGTAGAAAAATATTTTTCTCTTCTGATTACCTAGTATGGTTCATATTATTCCATATTATACCAGATAGTGTGAATATGTGACTGAGTGTTTTTCATGGGGAGAGGTGGTGATATGTTTTCTTTTGCATTTCCATTATACAGATCATTTTCTGAAATGTTCTATATCTTCTGGAATCACTTACGGTGTCCTTTTTTTGATGTTCTAGATCAGTGGTCCCCAACCTTTTTGGCACCAGGGACCGGTTTCATGGAAGGCAGTTTTTCCACAGATGGGGGTGGAGGGGTGGGGAGGGGAGGTGGAGCTCCGGAGGTGATGCCATGAGCGGCTGTAAATGAAGCTTTGCTGGTGCCTTCAGCTGTCTTCTGTCCTGTGTCCCTCTCCCCGCCCCCCCCCCCCCCCCCCGTTCCTAAGTTTCATGGAAGACAATTTTTCCATGGACATGGGGGCAGGAGGGGGGCTGTGGAGCTCTGCTGCCCAGTCCCAAACAGGCCATGGACCAATACTGGTCCATGGCCTGGGGGTTGGGGACCGCAGTTCTAGATGACTTAAATCCTACCTCCTTTTCTTTTCTTCAGCCTTTACCTCTATGTTTTTGCCCTTTCCCACATAAAGAGGTTTCATTCATAACAATGCTCTTGTTATCATTATTATAAAAAAGTATTTGTAGATCTGCATTTGTAGCCTATCTCTCAGTAAAAAGGGGATGCCCACCATCCCTTTTGTCCTGTAGCACAGGGCATTGTTACTAGTTTCCCTAAGGATAGGTGAATGGAATGGGACTTAAGCCACAAGGCAAGTGGTGATAGTATTTGTAACTAGATAGCATCTCTGGGTGAAACACTGGGTCCTTCAGGCTTCTGGCTTCCCCATGAAGGATTTTTGAAATTTGTTTTTGCTGCATTTAGCCAGCTTCTTTCTGTCTTTGGGCACAACCAACAAACATTATTTCATTTGGAGCTTTCATTTACAATGAGGTGTGGTGTCCTCTCAATGCTGCTTTGCCTGTTACGCACAGTACTGTCTTCAGTGTTTGGTGTGTGTGAGAGTGAGAGCAAGGTGTGTTCTTGCTCTGCTTCTTTGCTCATGTGACTTTAATAAGAGCGCACAGTCATTCAGTCTGTTTTCCAGATTGTGGTGTGTAATCATTCTTTTTTTTTTCTTTTTGTTAAATACCTAATCAGGTTCAAGATATAGGTTGATCAGACACTATCAGATCCTTTTATTTTGTGCCATGCATAGTAGTATCTATCAGTCCTGTGATTAAGTCACGTTACTGTTCTGTCATTAGGAAGAGGGACATATAAACATATAGATGGTCTGCTATCGCGTGATAATTGTCATCTATTTGTAATGAAAGTGTTTCTCTATATATTGATAGTGGAGAGCAGTTCCTGATTTTTCACATGGTGGGGCAAAGAAAAGGGTGTTTTTTCTTTTTTGCCATCAGTATGCTGGCTGTGTATTTCTAAGGTTGTATTGCATCGTTCTGCTTTGAACGCCATTGCTTGTAGAAGGTCTTGGGCCTCCTTGTGTGGAGATTGGTAATGCTTCCTGAGCATGTTTTTTTACCTCATTACCCTGGACTTAAAAAGAAATACTATGTACCCCTCTGCAAAGAGGGGCCAAGTGTCAGCCACATTATTTCCCCTTTTACTCTTCTTTTAGAGGATTGTTCATTTACTTTCAACTGATTGACATAGCATAGGATGGAAGGAGCAGAGAGATTTTTTTAAATGGTTCTCCACATTCACCCCCAATGTTTTGCTCATTCTTGACATGGTCGTATGCTTTCTTTACGTGAGTCCTTTACTCATTTGAGAAAGTGCAGTCACTTTCTTTTTTTCTTCCAAATTTAGCCAGGCCTCTTAAATCACGTAATATATCCCTTCCTGAGTCTGTTAGTAGACGGTAACTTTGAGGGAGATATGCTAGTTTGGGGCTGTATTCATCACTCTGCTCTCTGAGGTATAGTTTTGTAGTTACATGTGCACAAAGTGACATGCCTTGAAAGAAATGTTTTGGACTGTGTTCTTAACAGTTTTAAACATGTTAATGACTGGAGACTGATTTAGTGGCATTATTCTCTAACCTCACTCCCTCATGCCATCTAAAATACCTCTCTCCATTTTTCCCCACCCTACCTCCCAAATCCCAAAATGACAACCGTAACAACAAAATCTCCCCAAAAGTGAAACCTTATGAAGGCCGGCTCTGATTGCTCCTGCTCTACATTTCAGCCACTAGCTTTGGACAGGTGCATAACTGGTGCTTTTTGGATGTATAATCTCAATGGGGTTGACATGTGAAAAGCCTTTTGGGACATTCAACAGACTTTGCAGTGTCTCTTCCATTTTTTCCTTATCATTTACCACAAAGTGTGATTAGTAAACTAAGTATTTAGTCACTTAAAAACACTTGCAAAGTGGGTTATTTTTTCCCTTATTTCCACCTAGCCGTTGTAGTGAATATGGATAGTAGTAAATTACTATGTCCCTACTTTTGTGATCACCATCTCTAAGAAAATGGGGAGCTAACTTCTAGGCCTGGCAGTACAGCCAGTTATGACTGACTGTCTCCAGGTAGCCTGTATGTTATTGCTGTGATGACTTATACCTGCAGCTAAATCTAGTGTCTAAGGCATAAACCAGGTATTTAAGTCTATAGTTAATCTTTTTTTTACAGTGTCCATTCAACAAGATGTGTCTGTGTGTTTAAATAATAGAATGATATGCAGATAACCAGAGGTACTCTTTCAACTAAAAAAAAAAACAAAAGCAAAAGCAAAGAGAAAGCTTTTCTTTGTACAAGTTTTGAAAAACAGGTATTATCTTTTTTTCCCTTCATCGGCGTTGATTTAGATTGCCATGAGTTATTTCTGAAGATATATTAATACAATCAAAAATTAATCTTTTTAAAAGTTATATTTGGCTTTTAATCCTTTTCTGAAAAGTCATTTCTGAGGATGTATGTGCCCCATTGGTTTTCTGGGTACTTGGCTATCAAACCATTTGGGAGTGATAATAAGAAATTGGGAGAAAGTGTGAAATTATCAGATAGAAAAAAGATGCTATAGTGAAAAAATTACCCATTTATGATTAAAAATAATCTCAAAGTGATGATTGAAAGTACAAATTCAGATATTTTAAGAAAAAATGGAATGTTGATGTGGTTATTATTTTGAAATCGATACATGTACATATTGCATAAAGAATGCTCCCCAAAATGGGAAGGTTTAGAAAACAGGTAAGTTGATCAGATTGATTTTTTAAAATGTTGTGGTGTTTTTCTCTTTTAAAAAAGTAATTGAAATAAAATAACCGTTCTTAGTGAAGAAAATATAAACTTTGATGGAAGTTCAGCAGAATAGAACATTTAAAAAGTGAGGATTCAAGATAAGGATTTTTTATTGCGAATCCACAAGGGGGTAGTGATGTTCTATCAAAGATATTTGTGGTGGAAATGTGAGATGATCTCTTTTAACGTTTTAGATTTACAGATAAAACTGGCATGTTTGCATTTTAACTTAATAAGAGCTTCTTTTTAAAATGTTTATTGTCAAAATTGTTTATTGCTTAAATTTAAAAAAAATCCATTTCGGGTGAACGGCTATTTTAAGCCGTATGAATGATAAAGAGAGAATGTCCTTGTAGTTTTGTGCTTTGGAGAGGTTACCAAGGATGTGAGGGTCACTATTATTTTCTAAGAATGTAATAATCTTAAATTTCCTGGGAAACATTAGGAATCTAGGAATCAGTTACTTGAGTGTCCTGAATAAAAGGATTTTAGTAAATTGTGTCTGAACTTTACAGAAGTTTGTATTACTAGTTGTAATATCAGTTCTGCCAAGAGGTGAAAAACGTGAACAATCCACACCACTAGCTGCTTTTAATAGTTCTAAGTAAATCAAATTTTTATAATCTCTTTTTTTATTTGTTTATATTACATCATTAGATAAAGGCATTTTTTTCTCCCTCACATAAAAATTCCAGTAGCTTGCCTCTGGTCACTGAATTCCACCCTGTTATATTCAGAATTACTTAAAATCAGGTGTGGTATGGCAATACCAGATAGTTTTCAGTGGAGAAATAAAACTTGTCTAGCTGTATTAGGCATTTTTGGTTTTTTTTGAAAGATAGACCATGTGGTGGGAGAAAGATTTAAAAAGTTGGCGTGGCAACTTTGTCCTACTTCTTTAGAGACACAACTAACTGTATCTTTAAAAATATTACTTCTAACATTAATAATATGAATCAGTTTTGTGGTTTAGAGGTTATGCTTGTTTGTGCCATATACATTGTGTATTTTTCATTTTTGGTTTAGGGAAGAGGTGGTGGTTAATATAGCTTTTCTGTTTTTTTCTCCCCTCCCCTCATTCTGAGGCAAGGAAGGGATTTTTCTTTTATCTTTTTTAGCAAATGATTTTGGTTTTTTAACACCCCAAAAGATATGCTGTTTCTTCACATACTACTCTAAACCCTCCTGGGAACTGAACTTTGACATCAGCATTTTCATTCATGAATTTGATTCTTCTAAATTTCTTTTCTGGTTTTGTATTCTAGAGCTGACTTCTGGCACAAGCACAAATCAGTTTACCATCACTCAGCCCATAAATCAACAATAAAAGGTGAAACAAAAGATAAGATATGGAGATACTTCGATAGGGCTATAGTTGCTCATGCAGATTTGCATCAGTGAGGTTTGGATAAGGTTTCTGGCCAAACAGATTAAAATCTAAAAACAGCCAGTTTAATTATCTCATGATTTTGTGGATTGAACTGTGTGTTGTGGACATATTGACACACAATTTTTGTTCTTGCAGGAAGTTCAAAGTGCTATGCTATGGCTCCTTTGTTATAAAGTAGCATTTCTTTTATAATTTGACTAAATTGGAGGATTCTCCTTTATTTCAGAGAGGTTAGGCCTGGAGATTAAATTATGTCTTACTCAAATTACTTTTGGAATGAATTTAGATTTTTTTTCAGCATTTTGCTGCTCTTGAAATATTTTCAATAACTATGGTTTGATACTTTTATTTTTAAGATGTTATCGATATTATCATGGAACTAGTGTAGCATCCTCTGCATTAGAGTTTCGTCTCCTCTAGATTGGTATGTTCATGTAGCTGTCGACTCCAGTTTCTCCTCCAGGGAGGTCACTGCTTGTAATTTAGTACTGCGTGAGAGCAGTTCTTGAAGAAATCTTATTTGGAGTTTTCCTCTGCAGGGCCAAGTTTGAGGCTGAGACTCTGGCCTATAGCATCTTTCAAGCCTCCTGCAGTTAGTTGATGAATGGTGAGCTGTAAGAAAATTCATTTTCTCTGCTTTCTTGGGGGATTGCTGACTTTCTGGATATTTAATTGCCAAGAAACATTTAGAAATAAAATGTGTTATATTTAGGAATCATCATTTTAGCTCAGTTATAATTCATGATTAGAGTGGATGATTTGAGCTGTAACTACTTTGATTGATACCCAGACTGACTTTTGAGATGACTTTTTAAACCTCATGACAACTCACAGATACCGTCTCCTCCCGTCCTTAAATGAAACTAGAGCTTTGTGTTTCTTTAGGTTGAACTGATTGTCTGATGGGTAACAGATGAGTGGTCTGTCAGCTAGCTTTCTCCTTTAAGTAGATGAACTAGGAAAAAGAAAAAGGCAAATGGACCATGAGTAAGCATTTGAAGATAACTTAAATGGTATTTATTATTTTCCTTAAGAAATAAATAATTTTCATATTATTTAAATATGATTTCTAGAAAAGAATCTATTTGTGAGTAATATTGAAGAAAAGAGTATTTAATGGCAGAGGGTCTCTGTAAAAACTCCCTAATTTTCAAAACCATGTACCATTGTAGGATTTATGAAAAGTGGACTGTGATTGTTAGATTTCAAAATGTTTGGAATATTGGCTGTATTGACTGCATTGTCATTTTTGTATCACCCTGAACCAAACAGTTATAGGGTAGTCTTCTGGCCATGAGGCTTTAGGTTGCCTAAATGGCTTTTACAACAAACCTACTTTAATTCCCAGCTGGGACTCTTTTCTTTCAATAGCTAGGAACACTAGCAAATGGGACCAAGGGCCCCAACTGGAGAGGCATTGTTTACTGTCCTTGCTGCCACTTAGGCAGGCCAAGAGCTAGAAGGTTCTCTCTCCTTTGCCTCCACACGTTCTCCTCTTACCAGATAGAACTTCTCCATTCATCACTCTTGGTTCTAGCACAACTTGTCATCTTGCTTTTCAAAGACCTTGGTTCTCATATAACAAGTTAGTTGGTAGTAATTTTGAGGGGATTCATGTTAGGTGAAGAGTTGTCCTGGCGATGACCTCTGAAGTTCCTTCTCATTCTGTCTTAATGATTACAGTTATCCCCCTTTATCCTTGGGAGATAAGTTCTAGGATTCCCAGTGGATGCCTGAAACTGCAGATGGTACTGGACCCTATATACAATATGTTTTTTCCTATACAGTACATAATATACCTGTGATAAAGATTAATTTATAAATTAGGTGCAGTAAGTGATTAACAGCAATAACTAATAATAAAATAGAACTACAACAATATACTGTAATACAAGTTGTGTGAATATGGCCTCTTTTTCTCTTCTGATTATCTAATTGTACTATACTCACCTATTTTCAGACTGCACTTGGATGCCAGTAACTGAACCTGCAGGTTGGTCAGGGGGGATTACTGTATAAGAAAATGAAGTTGGATATATGGAATTTCGCTCCATAGCTTGCCTTGCTGGTGTCCAGCTATTCTGTATAGCTGTATCGTTTCCTTTTGAGGTACTTGTTCTAGGTCAAGAATTAATATGTTGGCTCAAGCCAGGTAGGAGGAATTTGAACTACAGTCACTGAGGTGTCTCTTTTCTGATGTACATGGAGGGCTTAGATTTTTAGATCTGTCTGTTTAACAAATTGCAAGTGTTTAATTTAAAAAATGTAAAAAAATTTAAGATATTAAAAAATGCACAACACAAGAATGTTCATAATTCCTCCCTATGATAAATTTGAGGTCTTTATTCAGATATGGATGAGAGTTCATAGTTTTGGAAAATAGTCTTAAATAATACATGATTGTAGATGAAAAAGTATCTGCTAATCTCAGACTTTTTTATGTTTGGGGTAGTATTTATATTCATTTGGTTGTATTTTCTGGATTTGATTAATATAACTGTTATTAAAATGTATCAATTGCCAGTAATTCAGTAAAGACTGTCCCTATTAAGAAACTCATGTGATTGGGGAGTTGTGTGGGTTCACTATAATTGATCATGTACGATCTTCACCTGAACATACTCCCTGGGCTACTATAGGCCTGGCATTTGGAGAGGCCTTGAAGATAATTTATTTTTTGAAAGTTTCTTTCATATTTAAAGATACTGAGGGGCAAGTTAAAGTTCCTGGTGTTATTGTAAACATTCCCTGCCTTATCTTTTCCATTTATGCCATTATGAAATGTGCTGGCTGAGTCATTTGCTTTGACAAAGCTTTGATGGAGGCTTCGTCTTCATTTAGTTTTATTGATAGAGGCTGTTGTGCTAAAAAGAGAGCTCTAACAAGTAGAAAGGTGGTGAGTGGTACTCAACATTTTCGAAGTACTTGTCTTTCTTCCTAGGGGTTCTCCAGAAATTGATCATAGATTACTTGACCAAATTCAGGGCCCACAGATTTATTCCAGGCATTCTGGGAGGGAAGGAACATCAGTCCTTCTATACTGAATCTGATTATTCTAAATAAGACCCATTGTTGCTTGTGTCTTCTGATGCAGATATGTTAACAGTGGTGACCTCTGTAACTGGACTGAATATCCTTGACAGCCTTTATCTGTCCTTTTCAGGTATTTTTAGTCTCTTTAGCCTCTGTGGCCATGTTTGGAGGAACTGAGGATGGATTTAGCTGTTCTGGTGCTGCTCCAAGTTGTTGCGGATGCTCTTTGCTACCTTCTTCACCATCCTACCACAGTATTGCCTCTGATGAGGTTCCTTGCCCTTGTCATTTGATGAAGGAATAGAGACAGAAACATTTGTTTAATGGAAATAAAAAAATTGTGATTTTTCAGAATGTTTTTAAACATAAGTGATGGTTAGTGGTGGTACACAACAATGTGAATGTACTTAATGCCACTAAATTGTATACTCGAAAAGGGGTAAAATGGTAAATTTTATACTATGTATATTTTACTACAATTAAAAAAATAAAAACACAAATGGATTTGAAGCTTAATGAGAAAAGTAGTTATAAAGTCCTAACAGTAAATATATGGCAATATTTTCATTATCCCAAGGTGAGAGGTTGTACCGTAAGCTGTCAAAATCACACACAAAAGAATAGATAATTAAATAAATGATGGTAATCAGGCCCTGAGGTTCATTTATACAGAAAGTGATTTTTAGGTGACATTTTAATGTTTGCAATATTTATATTTATAAAGAGGATTGGCTGTCTCATTCAGAAAAGTCTGAGGTTCTTAGTGGACACTAGGAAATAGGGGTTGTTTGGGGTTGATGTCAGGGAAGGTAAGCAGGCCCTACTTCAGATTAGCGCACTTTTGATTGCAAGGATCACAAGCCACTCAGGTTAGGCCGAGTGAAGGCAGTTTTAGTCCAAGAAGCGCGGAAGCAACCTCAGCCTCCCAGGACAGAAACGGAAGTGCAGATGGACAGTAGGACCAGGGTCTGGAGAGTCTGGATGTCTTCTCTGGAGACCCCTTGGGCAGAGTAGGATCTTTTCTGGGACAGCACAACTCCCATCTCTGCTGTTCCCTCTCTCTGCTCCCTTCTGTTTCTCCTCGCAGCCAGGCTTTCTGCACTCACATGTAGCTTCCTTGCTTAAGTTACATACAGGTGTGGCCTGCTGTGTCCTTGGTCATGGCTTCTGCATGTCCTGACTCTAGTTCCAGTGCTCACCATCATCTGACTCCTGTCTGTATGTCTCAGAACTAAAACACTTGAGACTGAGAATGTGACTGACTCCTCTCAGCCACTCGCTTTGTTTCCGTAGGCTAGGTGTTTAGCTCGGTCCGGTCGACCATGAAGGAAGGTTGGTTGGGATCCAGTAGCCTGCTGATCATTTAGAGGGTCTTGGGGTGGGAGGAGATTGTGTGAGAAGGGGAGCTTAGGAGGGGGTCCTGGCACCCAACTCTGTCTCCATCAAACAATGTTAAAGAAAGGATATGGACTGCTAAATGGGTTTCTTATGTTCAGTTGCTATAGTGATTAAACTTTTTGTAGCAAAAATGTTCACTGTAGCTACAGATAGGAGGCTTAAGCGTCCTCAGTCAGTGAGCCTGGGTGTGTGTAGAGTTAAGTCGGTGGTGGGTAGTAATGGTCCCAAGGCTTGTGCTTTCAACAGTGGTGAAGCAGGACACCCTGGAATGCTGTGGTTTGTGCAGTCTTGCCCTGTGGGTGTTCTCAGGTAGAATGAGGCTGTTTGGGGGAATGTCAGTACCATGTGAGGTCTCTCTTCCACAGTTCACTTATTTGGGTAGGTTTTCTCCCTTTTCCCCTCATTTTGGACCAGTAAACGTAAAAGGTTGGGGATGTGCATCCTTAGTAAGAAAGGGAGACGTTGCCTTTAGAGAGGTATGGGGGGGAAGAAAACAGAAAACAGCCTCTGTTTAAGCATATGTGGCCACCTGTATGCACACTCACTTGGCTTGTCCTTAGTTTCCTTCCTGCCTTTAATCTCTTGTTTTTCTTGATTTCTCATGGTAGAAGGAGGAAACAGAATTACAGAAGACAGGTGGAAGACTGTGAAAGAACAGTAGTTTGGAGGTACTATGTATAGGGCTACCAGCCTGCACACCATTGAATTCTCTGGATTTACAGCTGTTTAGTAATTGATGTTTCATAGTGATGACCTTGAGTATATTCAGAAAAGCAATGCTTGGGTATGTTCTGCTTAACAAAAGAGGAAAGTATACAATATTTTAAAGAAATATAACCATCAAAATAGTTTTAGTAGTTAAAGGGATTCGATTCCTTTTTAATAACAGCCTTATTAAGATATAACTCACATACCATAAAGTTCATCCTTTTAAAATACATAATTCAGTGGGTTTTTTTTTGTGTATTTACAAGGTTGTGCAACTGTCACCACTATCTAATTCCACAACTTTCATCACTCCAAATTCCTGCCATCTCCCAGCCCTAGACAGTTACTAACCTACTTTCTTTCTTTCATGGATTTGTCTGTTCTGGACATTTCATATAAATGGAATCATATAGTATTTGTCCTTTTGTGACTGGCTTATTTCCCTTAGCCTAATGTTTTCAAGGTTCATCCATGTTGTAGCATGTATCATTACTCCATTCCTTTTATGGCTGAATAATACTCTAATGTATGGATATACCACATTTTGTTTACTCATTCACTAATTGATGGACATTTGAGTTAGTCTACCTTTTGGCTGTCATGA
This sequence comes from Daubentonia madagascariensis, assembly GCA_023783475.1. Classification (NCBI taxonomy): domain Eukaryota; kingdom Metazoa; phylum Chordata; class Mammalia; order Primates; family Daubentoniidae; genus Daubentonia; species Daubentonia madagascariensis. The sequence continues at coordinate 8,253,211 of JAKFHU010001557.1, read as the reverse complement.
AAAATGCTGCTGTGAATATTTGTGTACAAGTTTTTATGTGTACTTATGTTTTCAGTTCTCTTGGGTAAATACCTATGAGTGGAATTGCTGTGTCATATGTTAACTCTTTAACTGCCAAATTGTTGTCCAAAGTGGCTACATCATGTTACATTCCCACCAGCAAGGTATGAAGGTTCCATTTTTTCCACGTCCTTGCTAATACTTGTTGTTGTCCATCTTTTTGATTTTAGCCATTCTTGTGGATGGTAGGTAGGTATATCATTGTGGCTTTGATTTGCATTTCCCTAGTGACTTACGGTGTTGGGCTTCTGTTTATGTGCTTATTGGCCATTGTGTGTCTGCTTTGGAGAAATGTCTATTCAAATCCTCTCCCCTTGTTGAATTGAGTCAGTTTTTCTGGTGTTCAGTTGTAGGAGTTCTTTATGTATTCTGGATATCAGTCTCTTATTAGATATATGACTTAAAATATATTATATATGATCGATATTTGATATATGATTTTTCTCCCATTCTGTTGGTTGTCTTTTCACGTTCTTGGTAGTGTCCTTTGAAGCACAGAAGTTTTAAATTTGATTAAGTCCCATCTATCTGATTTTTTCTTTTGTCACTTATGTTTAGAAACCATTATCTGATCCAAGGTCATGAGATTTACACCTGTGTTTTCTTCTAAGAGTTTTATTTTTTTAGCTTTTACATTTAGTTGTTTGAGTAATCTTGAGTTACTTTGTGTATATGGTGTGAGGTAGGCTTCCAGATGTATTCTTTTGCATGTGGATATCCAACTGTCCCAGCACCATTTGTTGAAAAGACCATTCTTTTCTCATTCCTTCCCCCTTGTTGAAAATCAACTGGCTATAAATGTGTGGGTTTATTTTTGGAGTCTTGATTCTATTCCATTGATCGGTATGTCTGTCGTTATGCCAGTACCACACCGTCTTGGCTTTGTAGTAAGTTTTGAAATCAGGAACTGTTAGTCCTCCACCTCTGTTCTTTTTCAAGATTGTTTTGGCTATTCTAGGTCCCTTGCATTTCCATATGAATATTAGGATCAGGTTGTCAGTTTCTACAAAAAAGGCAACTGGAATATAATAGGGATTTTGTTAAATCTGTGGATCTATTTGGGGAGTTTCAATCTGTTTTATGGATCTGCTATATGTTTGGGAACTCCTGGTTAACTCAAGCACCCAAGCATCTTGCCTTAAAAACATACTGTTGTTGTAATTTATTAATACAGTAGGCTGCCTTGGTGAAATACTGTAATTCACTGTTAGAGTGGATTGGACTTTTCAGGTTCCAAGAGAGCAAATAGCTGTTCTATATAGCCTGCAGGTTGGCTTCTTGTAGTATGTGTTCTTTTGATGTGAAAGTTTGCTGCTAACTTGCATGTTTAGAAAAATGTCGTATTCTGGTTAATACATACCTTGTTAATGGAGAATTAGATTACCTACATGAATGTTTAGTTACCAAACAGTTAGAATATGTTACTATTAATATAACATTGTGACATTGAAATTTATAGAATTGTTATTATTTTTAGAGGTGTCAGAAGATACTTTAGGATCTTGTAGTTCTGCAGAGGCCATGTGAACATCAGTTATTGTTATACTTTTAAGTCAGTTCATTTACTCAACAAATAATAAAGTGCCTGTCTGTGCCAGGCACAGGGAAGGACAGACCCAGTTCCTGTCCTCATGTAGCTAAGGGGGAGAGGACTTCAATCAAGGTGCTATGTGAAATTACAGCTGGGACTCAGTGGTGTGCAGGCAAGTACAACGTGTCCTAAAGGGGTTTGACTAATCTGAGAGTTGGGGAGGATTCTTGAGCAGAGCTCTGGAGGAAAACTGGAGTTAATTGTGGGAAGAATTAGGGGGAAGAGCTCCAGGTAATTGGATGAGCTGGTTAGTGAGATATGTGGGATACTCTGGTTATATTCTGGCTGTTTATAACTTTTGGGAAAGAATATCTGAAGACTTGGCTGTGGTCTTCACTCTGCGCCTTAAGTGCCTTGTGACTAGGAAAGTAACTTAATCTTTCTGAGTTTGTTTACTTGTTTTTTAAACTTATATAGCCATTTTTACTTAGAGATACTTACATGAAAAGATACAGAAATCTAGGCTTTTGATTGATTGTTTTTATATAATTTAAAAATAATTATTTCTTTGTGAGTTTCCATGGTTGGCCACTTAGAAATGCAGTAGTGGTAAAATGAATATTTTTCTGAACATTTTTCCTAGTCTTTGAAATTAGGATTATTTCAGTTCATATATACTTCAGAAACCTGTAGTGAACAGAATCTGTAGGGGAGCAGATATGGATGTAATTGATTCAAGGCAGGTCATGATGCTGTACTGAGGCACTGGAAGGAACTGGGAAGACTTCCGGGAGGAAGTAGAATTTGATCTGAAATCATTGACAGGCAAACGTGGTGGTTGGAGGAGAAATTTCAAGCAGAGGAAATGGAGTGAAGGCATAGAGGCAGAGAGTACAGGGAGTGGCTGGAATTCTAGGTGCATATGGGTAGATGAGCCTTAGGAAGTAGGTAGGGGTCAGGTTGTTAGGGGCTTGGAAAGTTAAACTGGGGAGTCTGTATTTTATTCTCTGCTCTGGGAGGGGCTTTTAGAGTTGTTTTTTTTTTTTTTTGGTCAGAGGAGTGGAATTGATTGGTGAAAGTTGATTCTCCTGTAAGGTGTTAATATGGGCCACCTGCTTACCCCTCCAGCTTCCTCTCTACTCTATAGTCATGTTAAATTTTTTGGATTCTGATTGTGCCAAGGTCCCATGCTTTCTTGTGGGTTTAGGCCTTGCATATTGCTGTTGCCTTGACTTAGAATAGAAGGTGTACCTTCCTCCAGCACACAGGCACACATACACATAATCTTGCTGATTCTCTTTGTCCTGTGGGTTTTAGCTTAAATGAGACTTGTCCAAGAAGCCTTCTTGACCTTGCCTCTTTTTCCAGGTTGGCTTGTGTGCCCTTCCTGTGTGCACCATAGCACTCTATGGTTTTCCCGGTCCTGGCACATTTTAGTTTGTATTAGAGTTGCTTGTTTAGTTCTCTTTCTCCCTCAATTAGATGTACATTTCTAGAGGTCAGAGGCTTGAGTACCTGGACTTAGTAAACGCTTGTTGGTTGAATGAATGAATAAATGAATGAGCAAATAGGAAGGACGAGAGTTGGGAGAAAATCACTCTTGCAAAGAGATGTCTGTAGCATTGGGTTGAGGAAAGAGATAGTGAGGCTGAGGGGTGTGCGTGTGTGTGTGTGTGTGTGTGTGTGTATGAGAAAGAGAGATAGTTTTGTGACTGTGAACCTTGTGGGAAGGCGACTTCTAGATTTTGAACCAGAACAACTGGGAGTTTGGTGAGGCCAGACTGAGAGAATACAGGAGATCGATGTTTTGGGGAGAATGGATGCAAAGATACTGCTCTGTTTTAGATGTCATTGGGTAGCTTTAGAATGTGCATATGCAGCATGACATTGGAAATGTGGGTTAAAGATTAGGGAGTCATTCATATCATCCTGTGTTTTTTTTCTTCACTGGGCTTCCAGAGGGCAAGGGAGCCCTGGTGGTGGAGTCCATAGAGGTCAGCCTCCTGGGCACAGGGTGTGGAGAGGAAGGGCGGTCAGTAGATCTGGTGGGGCAAACACAGGTGTACCTGCACAGCCTCTGGTAGAGTATAAGCTTCATGAAAGCAGCGACCTCGTTTGTCTTGCTCATTGTTATATCGCTCTGTCCGGAACAGTGCTTCTTGGTTGAGTTCGTTCAAAAGAATTAGAAGTCACAGTAGTGAGTGAAATTGCCAGGGGAGAAGAGGAGAGACTTGAGGGCAGAAGTGTGGTGAATGCGTACATCCAGCATCACCAGAGGGGGGAAGACCAGTAGAGGCTGAGAAAGAAGGTTCAGAGAGGTAATGGAACAAGCAGAATATAAATTCAGGGACACAGTGCAGAGAGTTGAAAGGAGGTGATCCATTGTAGTGTCACAGAGTTTGAGTAGCTGGAAGACTAAGAAAAAGGTACTGGTATTGTCGGTCTGGTACTGACTTGAGAGAATGAAAGAGTAGAGGTAGCGTAGATGATTCTTTCAGGGATTTGGTGGTGTATGCAGAATGCTGGTAGAAGTGATGGTGAAATGATTGATCAAGTCCAAGTTGAGTAAAGAGATCTGTGGCCTGATGGGCTGTGGATGTATTAGTTATTTATTGCTGCTGTGACAAATTGCCACAAATTTAGCAGCTTTAGACAGCCCAGTGTGTGATCTTGCAGTTTCTGTGGGTCAGGCATTTCGGCAGAGCTGGGCTGTGTCTGCTGCTGCAGGGGACCCCCCCACCCCTGCCCCGATCTGCAGTCAAAGTGCTGGCCAGGGCTGGGCTCTCCTCAGAAGCTGCAGCTGAGGAGGGATCTGCTTTCCAGCTCCTGTGGTCGTTTGAAGGGCTCACTACTTCGTGGCCTCTTGGACTGAGAGCTCAGCTTCTGTTGGCCAGAGGCTGCCCTCAATTCCTGCCACATGGGCCTCTCTAGCAGGGCAGCTTTCTTCATCAGAGCCAGGGAGGGAGCGACTGCTAGCAAGACAGAAGTCACAATCTGTATCACCTAATTACAGAAGTGACAGCCCATCACCTTTGCCATATTCTGCTGGTTAGAGTCACTAGGTTCAGTCCACACTCAAGGGGAGGGGTGACACAAAGGTGTTAGCGTCAGGATGTGGGGATCATGGGAGGTCTGTCATGAACTCTGTCCTCCACAGTAGCAAGGCAGGATGGGCTAGAAGGCAATAGAACTGTTCTTTAGATAGAGGCCCTGCAGGATGCAGGTGGAAAATGGGATCTTTCAGAGAGAGAAGTTTTGGAAGTGAAGAAGTTCCAGGTGAAGGTTACGACACAGTCATGTGGTGACCCTTGTCCGGAAGCGTCCTGTGCCTTCCCTCTTCATCCCCTGACAGTGGGGGCAGGTGCCTTTCTATGTACTCTCTCCTGTTAGACAAATTAACATACTGCATTATAATTGCCATTGGTAAACCCATCTGCCTTGCTAAAATAGAATTATTTACCAGCAAGTTCCTGGAGGTATCTGTCCTGATTACCATATGATTTTGTTGAGGATCCAATGTGGTAAATTATGTGGAAGTATTTTATAGACTGTGAAGTGATATGCAAACAAACGGTATTCAACTGTACTACTTTTCCCTGTGTTGAGTAGAACATGTGGAACTTATATTTTCCTAATTAACTTGGGTTCATTATATTGTACATAAGTTATTCCACTGGGCTTTATTTTATATTGTGATTTTTTTGTTTTAGAGCCTTTTGAGTATTTGCTTTTATGATAAATGACCCCAAACTCCTGCACCTTTCAAGTCCCTGTGTCAAGTTTTATTGTTTAAAAGACAATCTGTCCTTGCTGCCCTTGTCACTCTTTTGCTTCTGCCTGTGTGTCAGCTTTTAAGCTGTCTTTTCCCCCTCAGATTTGTTGCTTCTGATTTTCTTTGGGCTTGGCAACCTGATAATTAAGCTTATTAGAACTGTGAGTAGTTTAATAGTAATCAAACTAGGAATATGGGTCGAAGAGCCTCTTCTCGTAGTAAAGTATGTGAGCTTTTGTGCGTGGACTTCGTAAAAGTCTCTTTTGGCCTTCAGAGTGTGTCTTGGCTTCCTTCCTAGTTCTGGCTGTGTCGGATGAGGTGGGGTTCCCAGATAGCTGACTCCATCCAGGGGCTGCGGCTGCCATTTTCTCGGCGTACGCCTCATTGCTCTGTTATGAGAGACAGTGTCTTTCTCCCCTTTAGTTCTGATGAGGTTTTAGTTTTTTGGGCAGTAGCAAGTAGTGATAGGTGATGGGCGGTCTGTGGTTCATGGCCCAAAAAACATTTGAGAAACTTGGAAAATTTTCTTTAGGTAAGATCAGTGTACATGGTAGCTTTCAGTTCTACCACTCCCTTTCCCTTCGGCATGTCTACCTCCCAGCTAAACAGCTAGATATTCTTTGTTATTCCTCAGTGGATACATTTGCTTTAGCTTTCTGTCAGAACAACTTGTTTACTTTCTCTGCTAAACTTTTGCCTTATTTCCTTGTGGAGGAGCATTGCTGCATTGTTAGGGAGAGAGCATGTGTTCTTGTGGAAATAGCACAAGGCTGGTGGAGGGAAACCTGGTCTGCTGCTAGCTCTGCTCCTTCCCAGCCTGTGGCCTTGGCCAAGCGCCTGGACCCGTACCTTGCTTGGTGTCTCCTTTTCTAGAATGGGTTTACTGTCTGCTTTGCTACCTTTTAGAATCAAAACAAGATTTTATGTATGAAAATGCTTGTTATATGTGCATAATATCAAATAGAATGCCTAGTTTGTTGGGTTGATTTTGTTGATATTTTATAGTGCTGTATCTGAGTAGTTAAAAATATTATCATTAATACTAGTAACAATAAGTACTACTAAAACAATGTAATTTTAAGTTTCATACAGTTTTTTTCCTGAGTGTGTTCTGCTGGAATCTATTTCTACAAATGTAGACATTTAATAAGTTCTCTTTGATTATTTTCAGACTGTTGAGTATACTGGCTTCCTGGCCAAATTAAATTTATGAAAATTCTAATGATACTGTGTGATTCATATCTAGAAAGAATATATTTTTTTAATTGTGAAATCACTTTAAATGTGATTTACATGAATCTCTGGTAATAGTGAATCAATTAATCTGATTTCTCAGGCCATAAATCAGGTTTGATATATTGTAGTGTTAGTTCCTGTGTAAGCTTCTTAGAACTTCAACTGTTTTGTGGTCTGTTCTAGCCGCTTGTTTGCTTTTGAACTCAATTCTAGGTGTTGAACTCAATTTGAGAGCCTAAAATGGTTTGTGCCCCAATTACCTTAGAGGTTACCATTTCATTTTTTTATTTAGCCTGCCCCAGGAGTAGGAAGCCGGCTACTGCCGGACTTTTTCCTTTTAACTTGAATGTATACTTTAATTTTGTCTCTATCCCATAGGAGTGTTGTGAGGGTTATTATAGTATAGTAGCACTTAATGGTATATTTTAAACTTCTTGAAAAGAGGTAATATGTGAGCAGAAAATATTTTTGTATTGTACCACATAATTTTTTTCTAACTTTTTGTGGTTCAGAAAAAGGATAAAGTTACTTGTGTTTAGGGGTGCGTGTTGGTTTGCAATCTCATAAGATCATTAACCCAATTTTATGGAGTGTCTCCAAAGCATGTCTTTTGACAGACCGTGTGCTGTTTTTTATTTAGCAGGCTTGTGCTCTAGCCTAAAATTTTAGCTTGGCTTTATTGGTATCCATGAAAACGGTTGAATATTCCCTCCACCCATCTTAGTTCTTCTCAGGGGGTCTAAAGTGCTTTTGTTGTGCTGCTTGATTTCTTGAATGAATCAAGAGATATGGTTGTTTTCTGAAAAAATATCTGCAACATTGCTGGATAGAGAGGCTGTATCTAGGGTGTCTTCCTGTTCAGTCCTTTGCTCCTGTCTTGTGGCTGGAGCACCAAGGCACTGCAAATCAGAATGGTTGTGTAGGGGAACAGAGGATAGGTGGCAACTCAGTGGTGTTGGCAGAGGGAGAGGTGCCTAAAAAAGACCGAAGGCCTTTAGTAAATCCCATCGCCTTCACGGGGGCAAGAGATGGGACCACTCTTTTTCCTTTCCATGAATCTTTGGGAATATCATTCATTCATGAATTCTACAAATATTTGAGCTGTTATGTAACAGACATTGTATTAAATACTGGGATACTGGGATGAACAAGCCAGACATCCCTTCAAGGATGCCCTTGATACAATCTGATTTTGAGTATGTTAGAAAAATATTTATTGGAGAAGGAAAACTACTAGATTGGTTTTAGATGCTGAATGGCCTTAGGGATTAAAAGTGGAGTTGTATATTAGAGTGACTCTTCTGTAATTAAAAAGCAATTTGCAGACAATATTGTGGTGGAGACTGCTAGCTGCTCACGAAACCCGGCTCCTCCTCTTCTGGGCGTATCCCAGTCTCCTTGCAATTGTGGCCAAATTATATATAGCCAGTGGAGTGATAGCAGAGAAGTATGCCACTGCCAGCCCTGGCCCCTGAAACCCTCTGGGTCGAGTGACCTATAGGAAGTCTTCTGCTATGAGGTGGAAGGAGTGCAGGTGGCAGGCACCAGGGCCACTGCTTGGAGGAGAGCTGTCTGCCCACCAGGAACACTTGTTTTGGATTTTACATGAGCGGGAAATAAAATTTATAGCATTTGAGCCGTTACACAGTGTGTTCTATGAGTTAGTCTCCCTAACTAATCTAGGTCTGATGCCTAGAATGTTAGGCAGGACTGGTGGGTTTAGTAAAGGTGGTAAAAATTAGACTGTTTTAATTTTGATTATTTATATGTAATGTTGTATGTGATGACCAATGAATTTCAAGAATCAACTTTAGTCGTGATGGAATATGTGACAAAAAATTTTTCAGGTATCCCTTGTAATTGGTACAGTTGTTTCTTGTACTCAGTGTGAACCCTCTTCATCTTTGATTCACAAGCCATGTCGAGCCTCAGCTTTAAAGGCACTAAACACTCCCAGTCCTTATTTCAAAGAACTGTGAACACAGTTTTCATTATGTAACTTTTCTGTTCCAAAGCCTGTAATCACTTATTATTATAGAGCATCTTGTTTCATTAATCTATCATCCAAAACTATATGTGTATAGTGTGTATGTGTATTATATGTGTAATGAATGCGCCTGTGTGTAACATCCTGAGCTAGTTTCTCTGAAGAGAGACAAATGGATAAAACATAGTCCGCGCCTTCAAGAGCTTCTGCTTGGTACCCAGATAGTTATTGAATTTCTACACTGCTACCATCTGCCCCTCATTTTAACCTTTAAGTCATATATTATCTTTTCATTACTTTTTTTTTTTAAGTATTATTTCTTCAACTAGATAGCATACTTTTTGAAAGCAGGGAATATATATTATAGAGTTTTGCATCTCCCCTCTTGGGTACTTCTAGCAGACACTGGGCACTGTGCTTAATTTAATAACCATCCCTATAGTTTCTTTTAATTATCTTGCCTGGATATTCTGGTATAGTTTTGTATTATAGTATGTATTAACAGACAAAAGTACATTTTTAGTCTATTAGGAATTCAAGGAATTATGCAGTTGAGGAATGTTAGGACTGGAAGGATATTTTTTAGATCGTTTATCTGATTCCTGATCTTTCAGGTTGATCATCTGGTTCCTGATACTCAAGGTGTGGCCATGAATCACAGCATCAGTACCTCTTGGGGGCTTGGCAGAGGCAGAAACTCAGGCCCTACTCAGATCTGTGAGCCAGAACCTGCATTTAACACATTGATTGCCACACTAGAAAAAATTTTTTTCCCTGGGGCCACGGTGTTTTGTTAAAACAAAACGATCCTTTCTAATTTGTTATTTTTTATTGTTTTCTGTGTGTGAGTTATATGTAGGGCAATCCACGTTTTTAGAATTAAGTTGTCAGTATTAATTGTAACAATAAGAACATCAACAGGTAAGATTTTCACAAACCAACTGCAGGGTTTTGCTTCATGAGGCCCCGGGCTCAAAACTAGCCTGAGTTAAATACAACTCACATGGCAGTCAATGTGTTAAACAAGATCCTAAAATAATCCATATGTACATTACAGTTGGAGAAAGCCCTGCACAAGGTCAGCCTCCCATTTGATTCTTGAGAAAACCAGGAAAGTCATAGAGTTGTCCAGAGTCACACAACTGTTGGTATTTCAGTCTAGGTTCCCAACCCTTGGATATATCTTGGGACCACTTGGGCACCTTTAAAAAAATACTGACGCCTGGGTCCCATCCCCAGACATCGACTTAATTGGTTAGGATTGCACCCTGGGCTTCATTATTTTTCAGATCTCCCTAAATGATGAGCTAAGGTTGAGCACCATTGATTAGATCAGTGATGGAATCCAGGTTTCTTGATGCTCTAATCAAGTATTCCCTTCACTCCACCATGGAGATACATTCAGAAACGATGAAAAAAATCCTACTGAGTTTTAAGTAATGTACCACTATATTTTATTTCCTTTACAGCATTTACCCCTATTGGAATATGTACAATTTACCATCTGCCTTCCCCCACTAGAATGTACCTCCAGGAGGGCAGGACCCTTGTCTTATCTCTCTTGTTCACTGCTGTCCCAGCTCCTTCAGCAGTGTTTGGCACATGTTAGGTGCTCCTTTAATATTTGTAGGGCAAATGGAAGGACCTGCAATAAAGAGGGATGTGTTCTGGGAGAGGGAAGCACGGGCTTCTCTAAAGGCACCAGCAGGGCTGCCTAACCCTGTGGGTGAGAGGCTTCCTGAGGGGTGAGGGGTCTCAGTTGAAGTGATGAGTCAGCCAGGAGAGCAATTCAGACTTGCCACTGAAGGAGGATTTGAACCCACATCTGTCTGACTTGAAAGCTGTGCTTTTCCATTCTGCTGTGCTGTCGTGTGGACAGAGAGGCTTCTCAGCAGTAAGTGGTGGAGCTGGGATATGACCACTCCAGCTCTGCAGATACTTAGACTGGCTCTCCCCCCTCGGTTGCAGAGCCTCCTCAGTATTGCAGACAGGCATCTAGAGAGATCAGAACAACAAGTGGTCCTGTGAAAGTTCCTTGCTCAGTGTCTGGCCCAGGAGTATCTAATACAAGGTAGCCATTTCTCATCATGTAAGTTTTCTTGTGCTTTGGCTTACTTGCTTTGAGAACCTATAGTTTTTAAGGATAGAATGACTTTGATTTCACTCTCTATGTTTCTTTCCTAGTTAAATTAACTATTAAGACTTTGTTTATTATGCCAGTGCTGTGGAGAAGGCATGATTGGTTTTTGTCCATAATATATGTTATTTTAGTGCTTAATTCTTCCTATTTGTTTTTGGGAATATTTTTTCACTAATTCACTTATCATCAGACTAGCCAAGGCCTGGTGGCTTGCGCCTGTAATCCCCACTACTCGGGAGGCTGAGGCTGAGGCTGAGATGGGAGGGTTGCTTGAGGCCAGGAGTTTGAGACCAGCCTGGGCAACATAGTAAGACCCTGTCTCTAAAAAAATAAAAAAATGAGCCAGGCATGCTGGCCTGTGCCTACAGTGTCAGCTACTTAGGAGGCTGAGGTAGGTGGATCGCTTGAGCCCAGGAATTCAAGGCTGCAGTGAGCTATGATCACACCACTGCACTCTGCACTCTAAGCCTGGGCAACAGAGCAAGATGCTGTCTCAGTAAATCTTTTTTTATGAAGCCATTCATTAGTGTGTCCCACTGAATATTAGTGATTTTTAAAAACTTTTGACTTAAGACCATTGTTAGGATGTCTTGAAAAGTGGTAATATTATGCTTTTTTTGGTAAGCCAGAAAACATTTGGTAAGCCAGAAAACAGTAAGCCAGAAAACATTAAGCCTTGAATGTAAAACATTATTTTTAACATCATAAAATTTCAAGTTTCAATTCAGAAACTACATTAAAATGAGATGCTGCATTCATGTGATCAGTAGGCTGTTGCTGGGGGACTCTGGCAGACGTTACGGGAAGTCGGAATACTGCTGACTTTCATATCAGCCGCTTCTCATAATGTGCTGTAATATTCCATGCTCATAGTCAAGCGTAGAAACTAATGGTGAGTTTTCCAAAGGATACATGAATTCTGAGGTTAGTCCATAGTTTATAGGGAGAATCCCTGGACATGGATGTCACCATAGTTAACTGCTATTGATTATATCAAATAGGAGAGGGACAGTAACAGTCTTAGAACAAGAAACAGAAAAGAAAGAATTAGGGGGTTCAAGGTCATCCTGGTAGCTAAAAGTCACATTATGGAGAAAGGCTTACGTGGACCCTGAAAATAATTTGACTTCTGAAGCACTTGGTCATGGATATAAGGGAGATGAAAATTAAAAATTCATGGAAGTCAAGTTTAGTCAGATTTCGATACTCTTTTTGGCATAAAAAATTCAGGCAGTCCTTAGTTTGTTCTTAGAAAATGTTAACATTGTTAAAGATTATTCTTATTAACCATAGTAACAATAGGATTTTACATTTGCGTGGTACTTTTGAATGTAAAGCACTCTGGTCTGTGTTACCCTATTTAGTTCCCCCACCTTCCCCCTGAGATAGGAGAAAAAAATATCCTCTCCTTTTTCTAAAGAGGTAATACAGAGAGGTTCAATACTTGCCTAAGGACAGCTAGTAAGTGGTAGAACTGAATGCTTTATATTTTGAACATAAAATATTGAGGGTGGTTGTTGAGCTTGTAAACTATCTTTGGTTTTCTAAGTATTTATAAATATATGGTTTATTATGTAGGACGGATAATCTAAAATTTTATTTTATACTGCAACCAAACAAAAAATATGTTCTTAGGACTGAAAATAATTGGCTGGCAAGACTCTGAGAAATTTTTTCTTCTTTTTTTAGTTATTACTGTTAAGGATCTTATAAGAAAACTTTAATTTTGTCTGAATGAAGCAGCCTGAGAGCCAAAGACCTTGTCTTCCAACTTCCCCCGAGTTACTTCACCTGCAGCACTACTAGTGGGCATCAGATTTTTTTTTGGATGTGTTGGGTGTTGGGCTTATTGCTGGGAGATGGTTAATAATGTCGTCGATGTTGACTGAGCTGCAAAATGAATGACATTGGTTCTTCTTAGCAAAAATTTCCTCTATGTACAGCACACATGCTTCGCACTAAAATAAATTACACAAGTAGTGAACATTCACCAGCATAGATCTTTTTTCACACATGTAAGTTTTGAAACAATCTTAAGCCTGCAGTGTGAAGACCCTTTTCCCTGAACCGTTTGAGAATAAGTTGACGAAATGTTCCATCACTCTCAAATATGTTATTATGTATTTCCTACAATTAAGAACATTCTCCTCCGTAACCACTATACAGCAATCAAAACCAGGAAGTTAACATCGAGACATTTCTACCCTCCAGTCCTCCAATCCTATTGCAGTTTTGCCAGTTTACCCAGCAGTGACATTTGTAGAAAAACGTCTAATCAGAACCTTGGGTCCCAATTGGTTGTCTCTTCATTCTCCTTTAATACAGAACAGGCGTTTTTGACTTTCATGACTTTGACACTCTTGAGGATTGCAGGCCAGTCATTTTGTGGAATGTTCCTCAATTTGGATTTGTGTGATGTTTCCTTATGATTAGATTCAGGTTTTGCATCTTTGGCAGGAATATCACAGAAAAGCCAGAATATATCTCTTTCAAAGATTAGTTTTACATTTTATTTTCTGTTTCCTTAGAGCGTTTCCCAAAGTGTGTTCTGCGGAACTAGCACCTACTGTGTTCTCAACACCGTGCCACCTATAGAAGGTAGGATTTGAAAAAGCTTTTGACTTACAGGAAGGGGTGGGCTTGGCAGTGAGAGTCATTCCGCCATCTAGCGCAGTGGGAACAGCCTTCGGCCAGGACTCAGGAGATCTGGGTTCTGCATTTAACTGCTGTGTGATCTTAGATGAGTTACTTAATCCTTCGGGGCGGGGGGTAAAAAGAATGCTTTCCTCATAAAGTTTCTGTGGGAATTAAAGTCAAAAGATTTAATCACACAGAAAATTCAAAGCACTCTTCAAATGTTTGATATTGATACAACAGTTCTATAATTCTAGTGTCCAATACCAGATGACTTAGAGTAGGAGCTATGTGGTATTGGGGGAAAAGTCACAGGTCATGTTTGAATCCCAGCTGAGCCACTCAGAAGCTGTGGACGTTGGGGAAATTAATCTGAACCTCAGGTCCCCTCATCTGTAAAATGGGGTTAATTAAGCCCTTCTGTTTTATTGTGAAGATTAAATAAGAGAGTACAGTGTAAAATCCTTTCTGGGTGCCTGATTTAAAGTCATGTCCCACACATGTTTACACCCTAATAAATAATGGAACTTAGATTTACTTGATCACACGTAGCTCAAGTTGGAATTGAATGAAATAAAATAGGAGAGGATGCCCTAAAACCCAAATTGAAGTGATGGATTGCAGGGCTTCCGTGCCCCACTTTATCTGCCCCCACCCACATATTTTTAGATTGAAAATGTAAATGCAGATGAACCGAAGTTTTTTGTACCTTAGTTATGAGATGACCTAAACCAGAGATTTGGTAATATTATTGACAGGAAAAGGGTAAATTTGGGCCACCTAAAAATAGAAGGGGTAAGATTTGGTGATCATACAACTCTAAGAAAAGGAAAGGGGTTACTAAATAGCAAAGCTAATTATGTTTTTCTACTTAAGAAGCTATTATTTTTTGTTTTTTTAACCTTTTATAAATATTTTGGAATTAAACTGACTTTAGTTCATTTTGGGACTTTCTTTGGAAAGAATAATGCAAAATCAGATCAATGCTTGGCACATGGTGCTTAATTAATACTTATTTTGGATATATAGTGATTTGAAGGTCTTAGGTTAGTAATGGCAATATTTACTGCTGTGAGCACTGTGCTGACTAGAATATAACAATACATGCTTATGTTTTCCTGAATCAGTTCCTAGCCTACTAATTAAATCTAAGCACGTAATAATTAGAACTAAACAAAATTGTAGAGCTTCCTTTTAATTTTACCACTCCAAGTTGTTGATCAAATACATTCCCAATAAGATTTAGCAATTTGATACACTGTTACACCAACTTATTTTGAACAGTTTGGTCTAGAGGTTGAGAGATTAATCATAATCAGCTTGATGGAATAACTGTTTGTCATTATTCATAGAACCAAATTTACTTTCATTAGTTATGAATCAAAATAAAATGGATGTATCATTTCTAGGTTCGAGTTAATATAGTTATAATATACCTGGCAGAAGACACAGAGTATTCCAAGGAAAAGGTCGAATACATTTCTTTGGATTTAAATAAAGGATTTGGCAATGTGAATTTCAATTATTAGAAACAAAACATGGAAACAAGAATTCTACTTTTTGCCTAATTCACTAAGTGAATGAGCATTTTTGTACACTTTAGAAAATTTTAGCTAAATTATACTGTGCCTCTAAAATTATTTGGAAAATATTTGAAGGTTGACTAGAAAGGATGGTTCATTCTCTGGAATTATAGCTGTCAGCCAAGTGAATCATCTGTCAATTTTCAGAGCTTCAGTAGTTATTTTTTTTTTATTGTGAAGTAGGTTAGAAAATTATTTTGTAAAGTCAGATATCATATGTACATACTTTGTTAGATAATGATAATGAAATGTTTTACTGTCATTTGTTTGACGCTTCCATTTTGCAGTGTCAAAGTTAACTATTTGAGTTGAATACTGAGATGCAGTTGAAACCAGTGTATACCTTAATTTTATTTTTAACTCAGGATACTCTTAGTAGGATTTAAAAATTGGCACATGCTTTTAATTATTTTAGCATTTGTAGTTATTCTAAAAACATTAAAAAGTAGCTTTTAATTAAAAAACACATTTTTATGCAGTATAGCCATGTGAATAGTTGTTTTCCAGTATAAAAGCAAAGTTACTCTTTATCGAATTTCAACTGAAAACACTGAAATTTGAAAATAAGAGTTTTAAGATTTTGCCTATTTGAGTGCCTAATAAGTCTTTTCCCAGTATTAAAATTGCTGTCTTCATAATGCATAGTGGGAAAATTTAAGTTAAGTTTCTTAAAAACATCCAGTTTATATTCAGCGTGAACCTAAAATTCTGGAACTGGCACAGCTAAAAACTGATTAAGGGAAACCCATTGGCTGGTCATACTCCTGTTCCTTTTGAATCCCTGGCCGCACTTCCTGGTAGAGTGCGATGTTTAGAAACTGGGTTGAGATGGTGCTTACACAGCCCGTCTCCTATTCCTCTTTAAAAGCCTTTGGGCCCGTTTACCACTGCCTGATTTGGTATCAGAGTGGAAAACTGAGTAGTTAATTGTGCTGTTGAAAAGAGTACCTGTACACTAACACACACACATTATATACTGCAGGGCAGCTGGGTTCCTCAAAGAGGCTAAAAGGACAGAAAATTAACGTCAGATTGTGATCACAAACAGCACTAATAGCTGGGGTTTAATATTCTTTTCATAAGTGTTCAGAATTAGACTCTAAACAAATAACTATCTCAGAGATACAACTATGCATATACAATTCAGAGTGAGCCCATCGATTGAGCACCTAGCATAGTGCTATTTTCATAAAAGGTACCCTATAAATGTTGAATATTTGAATTGAATATAGATTTTAGAATTTCACCTCTACTTTCAGAATCATACACATCATGAGGGATTTGAAAAAATGAGAATAAAACCACTTTAGGGGAAGAGAGAAGGGAGGTAAAGGCTCATGTGATTTGGTATTCTCTGCTTTAAAGTTTTATGGCCCATGGTACCTCCCTTGGGAGGATGAAGTTCAGGGAGCATGCATAAACGCATAAAATTACAGAGGTTTTATAGTGTGTAATTAATACAGAACTTTCTATGAACTTTCTTTTAATTGAACATTTTCCTTTTGGTTTCATAGCAAGATTTTAAAAAAGTTTAATTTCTTTTTTGTTACTAAATTAAAATTTGGGATTCTTAAAAGCAGTCAGTTTTTAAGTTTTTCAAGTTCTTCTGTGGCTTATAGAAATACAGGATGGGTATTATAATTCAATTGGTTATGTAGTTCATGGACCAAAAAAGATTTAGTACACTAAAACTCTTTTAAGTTCATCCCTATAAAATATTTCCATATGATGTAGTAAATTTTTTTAGACTTTATTTCTATGCCCAATATTTTTCTTTTAAGATTTTTTCCTTGAGACTTGAGAAGAAATGTGTTAATCAGATGAAAAATGTTTGGAGAGGATTTTGTGACCTTAGAAAATATTTTTTATTCTTTTTCACATGTTAAAAAAATAGAGTATGCCAAAAATATTACAGTAAATAACTGGAAAAATATATTGTGTATTTCACTTTTAACATTATTAACTAATACCTGTATACTTATGTAAGATTGCCTAATACGGCCCATTAAGGCATATTAAGTTACTTAATGACAGTAAATTTTATAGGGATTTGTGCCTGGAGGAGAACTAGAGATCACCTAATCTCCTTGATTTGGGAAAACTGAAAATATTAAGTAACTTACCCAAGGTCACACAATTCGGAAGTAGCAGAACTGGGCCAGAATTTGGACTCTTGACTTTGAGTTCATTGTTTTTATTATACTTTATTAATATCAGGAAAAGTAGTTCCAACTATGATTTACTGGAGCAAATTCAGTCTTTCATGTTTTAATGAGTTGCTTCTTAGTACCTAGTTATGCATTGCACCCTTTGGATATTGGGGATTTTATTTAGCATTGGAAAAAAAAAGCTAGAGTGAGTAATTTGAAACTTTGACCTAAATATGCCAAAACTGGCAAGAAATTTTGAGCCAGGCAAAGGAACTTTGTTATAAGAGTGAAATAATAAATGATTTGTAAGTAAATGAATGAAATAAATGTTATATAAAGGAAATTATCTCTTGTAGAAAGCATCAGGTAGACTGATTATTAGGTAGTCAGACATACCATCTAGTCTGAAAGTAATTAATTTTTTTCTAATTCATGTAGGAGAGTTACATTTTGATGAAATACATTAATTTTATAGATATGTATATGTAAATCAAGTTAATTAAAATGATACGTTTTTAAATTCAGGCTAGAGAGGCCAGCTTCTATATTACCTGGGTAGTTAACTATAGGTTTAAATCCCTTATATTTATAAGATTTGTGATTTGCTTTTGAAAGTATAAATCTCATTTGTATTCTAGGGGATGAGGTAGTATTAGCTTATGAACAAAATAGTTATATATTATTATAATTCTTCTTACCTAGTTTTTCACCTGGTTGAAATTTCTGGGTTTTGTGAGGTTAAATAATTTTGCAATTTTTATGTGCTTCATGGAAATGTGGGGAAAGAACCTTTGAAAGTAATGTTCTGGTTATGGGCAGCTGCTGGGATTTTCCCTGTCTACTTGCTTGTCATGGAGCAAAAGCCTGATTCTATTTTAGAACCTCTTGACCAGATTCCTGCTGCCATCTATCTGATAAATGTGTAAATGAGTGTTATTAACTAAGAGGGATAGAGGGGCCTTCACATGTTCTTGGTCTCACATTGACTAAACTGAGCTGCTGTTTCTGACCTTGCCAGTGTACATAAAAGGAGATTTTCTCTATTATTTTCTCTGAATTTATTGTTTTCTTCTTTATAGATGATCATGGGAACAGCAATAGTAGTCATGTAAAAATCTTTTTACCGAAAAAGCTGCTTGAATGTCTGCCGAAATGTTCAAGTTTACCAAAAGAGAGGCACCGTTGGAACACTAATGAGGTAGATAAATTTCTTTTTTTAGGGGTATAATTATTTTAAGGGCAAACTTGTTAGGTCATTTTGCAGAGTACTTCTTTATATTAGCTTTAAATTTAAAATATTGAACTAGGGAATCGTAAGTGAGATTATTTAATCTGGATTTGGCAGAAACCAACCAACGTGTTTCTTGATCTGTCTCTGATCTTGGCTTGAGTTGAAAAATATAAAATGTGCACGCTGACTTAACTCAGGTAGCATGAGTTTCTATATTTGTATTTTCTTGCGTTTTGGTGTCTTGCATTTGGTGGTTAACGCTGCCTGCATGTCAGTTAAACGTTAACTCTTACGTTGTTACAAATTAATAAATATACAGCCCCAGTGTTCCACAGAATGTGTAGTGTCTTGACAATGCGAAGTTTCTGTAGAATTGGAAAAGGCAGGCTTCCTATAAGCAAAGCAGCTTTTAGTCCTGTCTGATGAAGAAAGTTTGCTTAATGATAGAGGTTTTTATTAAGAATGAAGGCTGGATAGTATTAATAGATTATATATTTGGCATCCAATTAGAAAGTAGGTTGATGAAGTAGAATGAACAAAAGTTTATCTTCTTAGATGTTTTCCTTTTTGGTAAATTTTAATCTGGGAGTCTTAATGTTAGGAGTGGATTACTTTGCCATCCTTTTTATTTTGAAATCTGAATAATTCAATTCAGGGTAATACCCATTTAGTGTGGTGATGAGAATTGGGTGTATGTCCATCAATTTGGGAATTATAGTCCTTTAATTCAAATGGCTGGGGTTACTGGTTTTGCCAAGTTGGTCTAAATCCATTTGTGTTGCTGGTTCAACATTTACTTCCAAGTTAAGGTAAACATAGCACCCTACCCCTGCTGCCTGTTGAGCCGGATTTTTTAAAGATTCTTTTGTGCTAACTATTCTTGATTGAGAATACTTTTGTTTTGAGTTGTGGGAGGCTATATGGATGAAGGTTTCTTTACTTATCACAGGTTACAGATTTAGATACTTATTAGAATCATATAACTTAGTTACCTTATCTCAACTGATTTTAAAATTCTTTTAAGGTGTGTATATTTTGATCATTTCCGTAAGTTATATTTTTCCCTCAGAATACTTTCGTTTTAACAAACGTTAGCTAGTTTAGAGGCCTATTGTTTTAACCAGTTATTTCAGACATTTTAGACATGAAAACAAAGTAAATATGCTGAAAGTTAGTCTTAATCACAGACCATTACTCTATCAACAAAATAGTATAATTTGGAAGCCATTTAGTAGGTCAGAACTAGGTTATGAATTATTTAAAAACTCAGTGTATTTCTTAGTATTCCCTGAAACATAGATTTGATACCATGTTATTATACATTAGTTCTAGTTTATTTATAAATGTAACAAAACACATAATAGATATGTATTTTTTCAATATTATATGTAATACAAAGTTGGTGATTTATTTTAATTATGATTTGACATTATATTTGAAACCAGAAATTGCTTAATGAGTTAAAAACAGTGGCCTTAAGAGCCTTATAAAGCTGGATGTAGCAGTGTGGGGAATTTAGTTGGTAGGTTATTTAGATCAGTGGCTTCAAAACTTTTTTGAAACTTTTTATCACAGCCTTCAACTTTCACATACTTATTTACCTCTAAATTATTTACACATTCCTTTTTACTAATATATTAGATACATTATAAAGCACCCAATAAAGAATTTTTATAGAGGATGAGACTAAAAGGAAAAGTGAGAAGTTCTGTATTTTCTTCTAGGACCCCAGTACACATACTCCCTTGGAGACCACAGGTTTCTGTGATCCAAGTTACAGAGAGGAAAATGCATCCTTTTCTCTGACTGGTGACATATAAAATTGGTGATCTAGATGAGAGAATGTGGATTGCTTTGCTCAAGCTGTCACTGTTGCTGAAGACATAGGTAGGAGAATGTATGTTCCTAAGGCTGGAGGCAGCAGGAGGTGGCACAGCTGACAGGGCAAAGCTATGGGCATCCTTTCCACTGTGATCGGTTGTTCTTTCAGTACCTCTTCAGCTCAACACTGACAAAGACTTTTATGAGAGAACTGAATTTAAAGGTTGACCCACATTTCTGTGTAGAGGACCTTGGCTTTTTTCCTTGTTTCTTTATTTTTTGGCTTTAGGAAAAATGGGGGAATATTAAGTGTGACAGCAGAAGCCTTCTGTTAGGAGTTGTTAATTCTGCAGAGTGTTAAATGGTGATGACCTGTCATTTTTTTTTTTTTTACTGGCGTGGATAATAGGAGGAACAAAACAATCAGTACTGTTATTAAAGCACTTATTTCTTTATCTAGCTGGGTATTGGTATTTTCTCATGTTCTTCAGCCTTCCATCCTTCATGTTGACATTAAAACCTGAAGGAAACGTAGTTCAATGGACTTGTTTCTCACTGTGGCTTTGTGGTCCTATGTAAGGCAAAATCATGTTTAGTCAAAATTGTCTGTGAAAAACTTGACTCACTCATAAAGTAAAGTTTAGTCATACTGTCCTTATTAAGAGCCCATTTTCCTTCCAAAGTTGGAATAGATTGCTGTGTTTTGGTTGAGGACCGCTTGAAGTAGTTGGCTTATATTTAGAAGCTTGTTGTACAAAAACTACATTTCTTAAAGCCACTTTAGGGGCTCACACTGGAAGAGGCGAATAGTCAAGAGCACAGTCGGTTTGTGTTTTCCGTTTCACTTTCCGTACAGCATGTGTTCATGAAGGAGTACTGGTGGCCAGAGCTGCCCCTGAGAAATGTTGGCTGTCATATTTCACTTTATCCCTGTTCTCTCTCTCTCCTTAGTGTAGTGTAATGTGACTCCTCTGTACTTTTAAGGAATTCCTGTCTTTAAATATTTGTGTTATTTGAGGAAACCCACCTTTTCTACTGTGTGTGCGTGTGTGCGTGTGTGTGTGTGTGTGTGTGTGTTGAGAGAGGGAGAATGAGACCGTGTCCATTCAAAACCTGCCACTTATTGAGCACCTGTTCTTTAATAGTGACTGGGTACTTTAATTATTTCTAAGCCTTATCATAATACTGCAGGATGGATAATATTTCCTTTTAGAGGTGAGGGAGTATAGGTAGAGAGTGATTAAATAATTTGATCAAGACAGCCCACTTGATAGGGCCTGTCTCTGAGCTTAATTTCTTCTGTGTTGCTTACTAATTCTTAGAAACTTTCCTTCTATTATTTGTTGTCTAGACTTTAAATCAAAGACTCTATAAATCTAAACCACACTAGTGTACTCAGCAAATCCATTCTGCAATGTAATTTTGAACTAAAAAGAGTTATTGTAGGATTAGTATTGTGGGTTCATATGGCAATGCTTAGTGAAGCTGAAAGTCACTAAAAGGAAGACTATAAGAAGATAAGAGAGATCTTTGGGCCTAGTTAAGCTGCTTTTAACCTTTTCTCACCCATTGGAATACATAAAATCCCCGGCCCTTCTTGTATGTTATTTGCAATTGCAAAATAAATTATTAATAAATTATCTAAAAAACAAATCAATTTTAGATAATGCTTTCTGAACCACAAACGCTGTTCCCCAAATTCTGAAGATGACAAAGGACATGAAAGTGATGACAGTAATTATGGAAGCTAACAATTACCGAACCCCTATTGTATGCTAGGCACTATTGAGTCCTTTATATGAATAATCACATTTAATCTTTGAATTAATCCTATGAGGGTAGGTTATTTGATTATCCTCATGTTATAGGCGAGGAAACCTGAGTGATAGAGATGTTAAATACTGTATCTGAAGTCAGAGAGCTGGAAGGTGAGGGACTGGGGAGTTCAGCCCCTGCAGCCCAACTTTGGTGCCCATATTCCCTCCTGTTCTGTCCCAAAGAATAATTTCAAATTGACTTTTCCAAGATCTTGCAACTTGGTGACTTCTAATCCTTTTGTTTTATAGAATTGTTTGACTTCTTTCTTCATTTGCATTTTTAGGTGTTGTAATAAACTTAATGTATTTTTGCATGATTTTTTTTAAGTATCAAACACTCGTCTCTTAGGAAAGTAGTTTTGATTCTTAATAATGAATGTTAGTATGTTAGCTCTGAATAATGAAGAAAATATATTAAAAGTAGAAATTCTGTACCTGTGTGTAACTTGAGGGTGAGATCTGATTTTTATATTCAGGGCAGGGGAGAAAGAATGTATTAAACACAGCATATCCGTTAAAGAACCAACTCTTGTTTCATAATCAGTTTGGTATTCACATCTTCATTAGGTGAACTGTTATAAGGTTTCTGCATTTTAAGTTAATATTTTTAAGGCCCAGAGCCAGAAATAATTATGTTAATGCAACTTTCTGATTGCACAAATGACTACTTCATAATTACACATATTAGTACTCCATATATGTTGTCCAGACTGAAATTTCTTTTGTTTAGTCATTAATTAGCTGTTTGACTTAAAATACAACTACTGCATTCCCTAGTCTCTGGATCTGGATTTCAAATGGCATTCTTCCAAATCCAAACTAATGCAGCACTGTGAACCTTTTATAATGAAAATGTTCTCCCTAAATATGTTCAAATCATTTTTGTGTGCTATTTTTGAACTATTGATGTTCTTTCTTTTGTTTGTTTTTCCTGTAATATGGTTTCTCTAGAGTAATCAAACAAAATAGAATTCTGGTTTGTACTGATCCTTAAAGTTGCATCAAATGTTTTAGTTGGTGGTAGCTTTAGAGTTTCATATTAAATGCATTTTTTAATGATAAAAATGTCTTATGTAGATAGCAGTATAGATTGATACATTCTAAGCCACACCCAAGAGCCTGAAGAAAAACAAACAAACAAATCCTGAGTAGAATTATAATGCCTTTTTTTTTTTTTTGGAGACAGGGTCTTGCTCTGTTGCCCAGGCTGGAGTGCAGTGGCAATCATAGCTTACTGCAGCCTCAAACTCCTGGGCTTAAGGTATCCTCCTACCTCAGCCTCCCAGGTAGCTGGGACTACAGGTGCATGCCACTGTGCCCAGATAATTTTTTTTATTTTTTGTAGAGACACGGTCTTGCTATGTTGCCCAGGCTGGTCTTGAACATCTCGCCTCAAGTGATCTTTCTGCCTTGGCCTCCCAAAGTGCTGGGATGACAGGTGTGAGCCACCATACTCGGCCATAATGCTTTTTATAGGAAGAGAATTACCCTTTTAAATTCTGAATACTTTTTTTTTTTTCAACTTTTTATGTTTAGGTAAGAAAAATGGATTTTAAGACTGTGAGAATTATTAAGTTACATTTCATTTCAGTTATTTTGTTTTAACAACAAGCCACCTTACCTTTTTTTATTTCTTTGTGTAGGTATATAATCTTGAAAGGTTTTTGTATTTTCAATCTTTTTCTTTGTATAACTTTATAAGTCTTAGAATTAGGGCTGTAATTTTTCAAGGATTGGTTTTGTGAGTGTGTATTTATAGGTTATCTCTTTGAAATGTAGACCCACATATTTGGGGAATCATTTAAGACTCTTCAATCTTCCTAAAGGTGAGCTAAGCTGAAAAGCACCAGTCCTCTAGTCAGAAAGGCAAGTTAGCTATTTCGGCTTTGATGACTTAGAAAGTTAGTTAGCCTTGAGCTAGGGCTTTGTTTTGTGTAGCTTTGGCAGTGCTAGTGGTTTGAATGGTCCCAGATTATTCTCAGTCCAGGCAGGGCTTTTCTGATTAAATTTCAAATATGGAAATGCAGATGTGAACAATACAGAGAGTTGAGTTTTAAGAGTGATACCATTTGATTTTTGAACACACTATATGGTACCAAGTTTTAAATTTGATGTGATGATTTTACAGTAGTTGGGTTAAATATGATTCCTCTGTTCATCTTAGTAGTATGATGTAAGATAAATGGATACCAAAATCCAAGTAAGCACAGGCTTGAGGATCAGACAGCCTGTGTCAAGTACACAGTTTAGCACCAGAAGTAGCAAAAGCAGATGGGATGCATTGAAAAGCTGGGGCAAGATGTCCTTCTGTATCAGTTAGGGGAGACAGGTGAAGAGAGTCAGTACAGGCAGGTTTGGCTCTGAGGAACAGTAAGAGAAGTAAATCATACCTGCAGAGTGGAGCAATGTTTATAAATTTGAGTAAGATGTTAAAGAAAGTTTTCTTTAAAGGAAGAAAATTCCTGTTCACCTACCTCAGTTTCAACCTAAAATATTTTATTGTATACTTGAATATGTAGCACTTAGAAGAATATCTGGCCATAGTCAGTGTTCAGTAAATACTTGAATGATGAAATATGTAAAAACACAAAAAACTCAATATAAATTTCTTTATTTTTGGAGTTCTTACGCAAATGTGAAACTCAGATAATACATTACATAAAAAGAAATTACAAAAGGAATAAAATTTATATTAATAGGGTTAGTTAAATGCAGTGGATGATGTTTTGCCAAGAGTAAATTGTCTCTTGAACATGAATATTGTACTGACTATTGTTAAGCAGATTCTTTTGAATTTCACATGTGCTACTCTCTTTGTATCCTGCAGTTATTCCACACTGAGAAACTTTTTTTTGCACAGCAAGCATTTCTATAAGACTATGGTTGGCTCTTGGTACAAATATGTCATTTAGTCTTAAATTCACTTCTGGTGTTTCTCATTAGCCCAAGAACAATTTAAATGACACTATTGGGTACTAAGGCAAATGTAATCACAGATCACAAACTTGAGTAATGAATTTGTATGTTGGAATATTTGTTACAGGTATTACTTTTTCAGATTATAAGTTAAATTAAGATGTGCAATTAAAAATTTCATATGAACCCATGAACCCCTCATGATAATTCCGCAGAGCATAAATTGAGAACCACTACTATTTTGGAAAGAATACAGAACTGGCTTCAGAAGCAGGTTCTAGTCTTGGCTCTGCTGCTAATGAGCTGAGTGTTAGGTAAGGCACTTAACCTGCACAACGGCCTCTTTTGGTCTCAGGTGGTGGCGCTTAGTAACCTTTGTCTTTAAAGATTATTGTTGCTTTCGGAGTTTTTTTTGGGAGTGGAGGACCTTGCAGGGCAATGGGTCCAGCTTGGAAGTTTATTTAATTATGTTTTTTTGTTGTTAATCATCCTTTTACTTATTTTTATTTTAAATTGTACAGTTCAGTGGTTTTTAGTATATCCACAAAGTTGTGCAGCCATTACCACTACCTAAATCCAGACCATTTTCATCACCCCAACAGCCCTCTGAACTTGCTAGGGTCAGCACACTTAGGGTTAGGGGTGGGCAGCATCTTTTCAGGGGAGCTTGAGGTTCTTCTTTGATGTCTTTTTCAAGTCTCTATACTGTCTAGTACTGGAGTTGAAATTCAGACAGGTTGTCTTTTTGTTCAGGTCATAACCTATTGTGTTGTTTCCTAAAATTGCTTTTGGGCCCAATTGGGGCCCATGTTCTTCTAAGTTGAATAAAGAGTGCTTGAGTGGAGTATTGTGCAGTTTATTGATGAGTTATGTGGGGGTAAAATACCCCACTCTTTTCAGTGATGGTGGGAGGCTTTGGGTTGTGGTGACTTCTGTAAGGGGGAAGCTGAGCCATGTTGGAAGGTCGGCTGAGATGGAAAAGGGAGGGATACATGGAGCGGTTGTCATTCTTTAGCTTCCTGAATCTCAGGCTTGAGCTGGAGTCAGAATTGCCTGGGGGCTTGTTCAAACACAGATTGCTGGGCTCCATCCCCAGAGTTTCTGCTCAAGTTCTGGGTGGGGCCTGAGAATGTGCGTCTCTAACAAGCACCCAGGTGAAACCCACTTAGAGGAGAACTCAGCCTCCGAGAGATGTACTGTGATGATCTCCAGTGGACTTTAGGCTCAACTGTGCTCTCTCCCCATCCCACTCAGGCATCTTTTGGTGTACTTTGACTACATGGGATACAATTGAGCTTTCTAGAGCCTTTTTCTCATATCTTTAGCTAGTATATACCTAAAAGTCATGGAATGCGATCCAAAGTATCTGTTAATGTCTTGATATATAGGAGGCCCTTTCAAAGTATGAGTGGCTGTGGTGGGGGTATGTGGAGGCATGTTTTAATTTTTTCTATAGTTTTTGAAGAGGTGGCATGAAAGATAGCCACCCTTCCCTTTCTTCTCCATCTCCGTTTGGCTCAAGTAGCTGAAAACAAAAGCTGAAATGTCATAATCCACCTGTTTACCTACCTATCTGCCTACCTACCTTGCAGTCTTTTTAAGTACTACCTACCTAATGTTTCACATAATAAATTCTATTATCTTGGTAATTATGAAGTTCAGATGAAGGTTTTAAAAGAAGTTCCTCAAAAATAACCTAAGTTTTCAGTTTTAATGCTTTTAGAAAGTTAGAAAATCAAATGCAAAAACTAAACGAATCCTTTCTAAATGGATGAGAAACCACAGATGGGCTAGCGAGAATGTGATGAAATATAAATATGTTTTTGGGAGAGTGTTTTCTCTGTAAGGAAGAATATCATGGGCAGGGTATGTGGCTTTCATGAGGTTTTCTGTGGTAGTGTGTTCACTGGTCTGATGAAGGGTGTAGAGTTGAAGTAAATATATAATAGAAGAAACCTGG
Organism: Daubentonia madagascariensis; assembly: GCA_023783475.1. NCBI lineage: Eukaryota > Metazoa > Chordata > Mammalia > Primates > Daubentoniidae > Daubentonia > Daubentonia madagascariensis. The sequence continues at coordinate 8,226,373 of JAKFHU010001557.1, read as the reverse complement.
AATTTACATTTGGAGAGAAAGGAGGAAACTGGGAGAACCTTCAGCTCTGGGGAGTTGGACATGATTAAGCAGGGTTCGAGTGAGTGTGTGTGTATGTGAGTGCACATGTGTATGCATGTAGGTGCACTTGTCCAGGTGGGGCATCTGTGGTTGAACAGAGGTGGGAAACTGAGGCAGGCTTCATTTAGCCCTGAGTTCATTTTATGGTGATTCAAAAGGAGTTTATGGGGTGGGGGGAAGGTTCCCATGTGCAAGAAGCAAGGAAGCACCTGTAGCCTAAAGTCAGAGGAGAAGTAGGTGATCAGAGGGGCTGGAACAAGTAACACCGGAACCCAGGCCAAGCCTTCTGAGAAAAGAGAGACCATCATTCCGTGTGTAGCTCATACCCTGAAGGAGTTCCCTTTTGAGGAGCTGCATTTGTGTAGCACTGGGGGAAGAGGGAACGTCAGGAGGTCAAGGATGAGGCGTGGAGGGATCCCCTCCTAGTGCTCTGTGTGAGGGAGGGGGCTGTTCAGAGAAACTGGCAGAGGGAGGGTCCCTGTTGGAAGATGGGGTTCTTACTTAGAAAAGGGTGGAAAAGGACCTTTTTTCCAGAAAGAGAAGGGCAAAAACACTTAAATGTATTTACCTTTTTAAAAGTTAAGATAGTTGAAAGAATGGGAAAATGCCATCTGCTTCCTATTTCTAAGAAAGGGTACATTGAAATAGCTTGAAATTAAGCAGGATCTATAAAATTGAGGTCTGCGTGTAGTCATTTCCCGTTTTTCCCGACATATCTTTCAGCTGTGTGGTGACAGACCCCCCTTTCCTGCTATCAGAAGACAGTTGTTAATGTGCATGTTAAAATTTTATTTTATTTTCATACTGTTGAGAAAAATTTAGACTTCTTAACTCTGTTTTATTTAAGAATCATTTTTGTTAAATGCTTTAATTATTATTAATCAAAATTTTGTATTTAAGCAATTTCCAGTAATTTTTAACAATCCATTCTTCAGGCAATTCAGAGAACCTGCTGTGTGGTGATTATGTATTTTTTTTCATAAATGAGGATAGTGAGACATAAGTGTTCTGGAAATTAGCATTTATCATCATCTAGTATACTGTATAAATCACATCTTTTTACTGTGTATTGTCTGGCTGCCCCTGTTAGACTGTAAGTTCTAGGTGGACAGGGATCTTTGCTCTGTTCAGTGATGGATGCCAAGCTTAAAACAGGGCTTGGTACATAGTGCATGCTCAGGGACTGCTCACTGAATGAATGGATGAATGAATGAAGACTCCCTCAACAAATATCATTTAGTCTGGTACTCAGGTGGGCTGCTAATACTTTGTTCCTGAATTAGACAGTCTAGCTTAGTAAGAGTCACTGGTAGCACCACACAGACCCATGGCAGCTACTCCTAAAAAACTTGTGATGCATAGGGGAGGAGCAGAATGTGTGCTCTCTGTGTGCAAGCAGATTTCCAGAACCACGGAAGGAAGGATTGAGGCAGGCACACTCAGTTCTTCATCTCAGACTCATCCGTCAGGTAAGTCACTCCTGCCTAAGGAGTGGGTGGGGATGAGGCAGGAAGCCAAGGCATCCTCTGTGGAGGAGGTGGGAACACGAAGCCCAGAAAAAGGCAGGCGCTCTTCTCTCCCTGCTGGTCCACACAGTACAGCACCGATAGATGGCTGAACAACCCAGAATCCTGCCATCAGAAATCAACGGTTGACTTTCTGATAAGTGTCTCCTCAGACATTTTTCTGTGCTGATGTGGGCTTATATTTTTAAAATTTATTAACCAAGAAATTGGTTTAATATACATGTGGTTTTGTAACCACGCTTTTCTCTTAATATGTTGTATATATGTTAGGCCTTTTTGACAGTGATCACAGTGATCCATCATTTAATTGACTGCATATTAATATTCCATTTTATTTCATTCCATCATTTATGCATTCAGCAATATTTTTGAGGGCCTAATATGTTCCAGGCACTGGTTGGAGACGCTGAGGATATCAGACAGACAAAAGTTCCTGTTCTTGTGTAACTTACAGTTTAGAGGGGAAGACATAAGCAAACAAGTATGTGAGAATTTCAGGGAGTGCTAAGAAGAAAATAAAACAGGATACTGAGATGTGGGCACTTTAGTGGATTTGTTAGGAAAGGCCTTTCTTCGGAAGTGAGGTTTGAGCTGAGATCCAAATGATAAAAGAAGTCCAGCTGCGTGAGGATTTGGGGGAAGAATAGCCTGTGCAAAGGCCCTGAGGCAGGAATGTGCTTGGTTTGAGGAACAATGAAAAAGACATTGTTGGTTGGAGTAGAGTGGGCGTCTGGGAGATGAGATAGGTGTGGTAGGCAGGGGCTAGATTATAAAGATTTGGGATTTGATTTTAAGGGTAATGGGAAGTCATTGGAGGGTGAGCTATCAGGATGTGTATGACATAATATGGAGCTTTACTTTTAAAGGCTTTCTCTGGCTGCTCTGTGTCTGTCAGGGGAAGCAGAGGGGCCAGTTAGGAGACTGTCACAGTAATTAGTGATCTTGGTAAGAGATGGTGGTGGCAGTGGAGGGGGTAAGAAGTGGATGTAGTTTGAAGGTGGAGCTGTCAGGGCTTATGGGACTGGATGTAGGGTAAAGGAAAGGAGAAATCGACTGTGGTCTCAGCTACTGCATTGGTGCTGGTGTCCATCATTGAGACAAGGAAGACTGAAGGGGGAGAGGACCGGGTTGGGGGCAAGCAAGAGTGTTCTTGTGGGATGTTCTAATTGTGAGGTATTTGTTGGACGCTGGAGGGGTGATGTCGAGTGGGCAGCTGTCCAGAAATCTGGGGAGGGGTCCTGTCTGGAGATAAAAATTGGAGAGCAGTCAGTGCACAGATGGCATTTACAGCCATAGGCGAGGTGAGGTCACCCTGGGTGCAGAAGGTAGGTGGAAAGGGGAGGCTAATCCTGAGCAGGGCAGGAGGGGCCAACACAGGAAAACGAAACGAGACCGGGGAAGTAGTGGGGAGCCAGGTAGCTGCGAGAGGGAAGCTGAGAGAAGAACGTGGTTCAAAGAGGGTGTGTAAGTTTTTTGTTTGCTGCTGTAACAAATTGTCACAAACTTAATGGCTTAAAACAACACAGATTTCTTATCCTAATGGTTCTGTAGGTCAGGCATCTGATGCGGGTCCCACTGGGCTACAGTCCGGGTGTCGGCACGGCTGTGTTCCCTCCTGGAGGCTCCGGGGAAGGATCTTTCCTTGCCTGTTGCACCTTCCTTGGCTTCTGGCTCCTTCCTGTATCCCAAAGCTGGCAGCACAGGGTCTCTCTGACCCTGTTGCCATCATCTTGTCTCCTTCTCTGATTCTTACCTCTCCTATCCCTCCTTCCACTTTTAAGGACCCTTTTATTAATAATTACATTGAGTCTACCTGGATAATCCAGGGTAATTCCCCTATTTTAAGGGCCACTGGTGAGCAACCTAAATTCCCTTTTCCCGTGTAACCTGACATATTTACAGGTCCTGGTGATGAGGATGTGGATTTTTTTGGGGGGGTCACTATTCTTCCTATCACAGAGGGCATCACAGAGGTTACTGGGAGATTGAGTAAAGTGAGGATGGAGAAAGGACCATTGGATTTGGCCACCTGGAGGCTCTTAGTAACCTTGATGAGTGGTTTTGGTGGAGTGTTGGTGCAGAGGCCCAGTTGGAGTGGGTTGAAGAGCAAAAGAGGTGAGGACGTGGAGGCTGCAAGTCTGAATGATTCTTGAGAGGAGGTTTGCTGTGAAGGAAAGTAAATTGTGGCAAGAATTACAAAGGCAAAGCACAGAGAACAACTCTGAGAGAGTGAAATGGGAGACGGAATGTGTGGCAGTTGTTTAGGGAAGAGCCTGTAAGGATGGGGCGTGAGTACAGTGTCTGCTGGAATCGGTTATCTGGATGAAGAACCTGGAGTGAAACCAAAAAATAGTTTACAGACATGGAGGCATGTGAAGATAAAATTAATATGATTATTTTATAATAAAATGAGAAGCAGGATGTATTGGTGGCTTCTACATTTGCCCCTGGTTCAGTGTATAGGATCCTTGTCAGCAGCCACTTCAGGGCCCCACAACACGCTGTCAGATGCTGTCATCATTCCATGGTGGCTGGCCAAATCTTTGAAGACAGTAGAACTTCTGCCTTTGTTCCCTGGGGAGCCTGGACCAGCCGTAGTCTGTCCCTGTCTTAGCGCCATGGTGGAGGCGCTTCCTCCGTGCAGCTCAGAGCTGCGGACCTCTCCTTTCCTTTTCTACTGGCAGCCACCTCCCCTGCATTTCCCCTCTTCTCCCCCCACCTGCTAAGTTGAAGTCCTGCCTCAGTTTCTTACTTCACTTCATTCCGTTTTAATGACATCTGTTCACTCCATAGTACTTACTGAACACTAGGCTCTGGGGAATACAGTGGTGAACCAAACAGAGATCTCTGCCCTGTGGGGCTTGCTTTCTAGTGGACCCATCTCACAGTTAATAGGGCCGTCTCCCTGGAGGCAAGGCATGGAGTTTCTGCAGTCTCCTCTCTTCGTGGGGCTCTTGGATAATCTAACCAGCTTGCTGTTGGAGCCCTGGCTACCTCATGATTGTGGGTGGCTGTTGGGGCTGAGCACTATTTCATGCTGTTGGCACATCTCTCTCTGCCCATGGTCACACACAGCTGCCCCTCACCTCAGTAGCCGACAGCTTGCTGACCTCAGAGAGGGCTTCCCTGAACCTCCATCTGCAGGACGGCAGTCCCTGTTTTATCACTCCTTTTCTTACCCAGCTTCAGTTGCACAGTCCGCAGTACATAACCACTCTCTTACAAATGCCTTCAACTTTCTGTCCCCTCTCCTCCCATCATCCCCAGCTGGACAAATCCTGATCCCAGATGAAGCCTGTCTCCTGGCTTCTCTCTGCCTGCACCCAAGCAGCCCAGTGTTGCTGGGGAAATACAAGATAACAAAGCTGACTGTTGGCTCTCTGTGGATTCTCAACTATTTTTTATGTGTGTGTGTGTGTGTGTGTGTATTTATTTTTTTTTAGGGACAGGATCGATCTCTGTTGCCCTGGCTAGAGTGCAGTGGCGTCATCATAGCTCACTGCAGCCTCAAACTCCTAGGCTCAGGGATCCTCCCGTCTCAGCCTCCCAAGTAGCTGGGACTATAGATGTGCACCAACCCACGCCTAAGTTTTCTTCTTTTTTTTTTTTTTAAAGACATGAGGTCTCGCTATTTTGCTCAGGCTGGTCTCAAACTTCTGGTGTTAAGCAGTCCACCGCCTCAGCCTCCTGAGTAGCTGGGATTATAGGCACAAGCCACTGTACCTGGCAATTTCTGTGAATTCTTGATCGTCAGCTTCAAGCGGGCAGTTACCACTACCTGCAGTCTTCTAGGATCCTCCACCAAATAAGCCTATTCTGACTCTCCATGACCATTTCATGTTTTCTGCCTTCTACAAGCTAGACCAGCCCTTTACTATGCCCCACCTTGAGCTAATAAACATGCTTCACATTTAGAGAATAGAAGCCAGCGAGAGCTCCAGATCTTCCTACCACCAGACTACGAGTGTGACCTCCCTCCCCGTCGAAGGCCAGTCTGCTCATGTGCGGTTTGGACCCTAGCCCTCTCTCATGGGCTTCAGTCTGGCAGCTATCTTGCATTTTCCTGCATCATCAGTGCCTCTGTGTCTACCGCATCATTCAGATCAACGTGCAGAGATCCTCTGGTTATACTCATCCTGCAACATAAGACGGAAACCTCCTGACCCACCCCATGGTCCCTCTCTATCAGTAGCCCCATTTAAATATCCTCTTAACATCAGAACTTCCCAAAAAAGTATTTCACATATTTCCTCTACTTCCTCACTTCCCAGTTACTCTTCAGCTATTCTGTCCACTGCCCCCCACTCTGTGGAAATTGCCCAGCAAGTTTTCTAACAACATACAAATTGCCAGACTCAGTGGACACTTTGTCCTCGCTTTACTCAGCCTCTTAACAGCTTTCTTAGCATAGTGGCCCCTTCTTCCCTCCCGAGACACTTTCTTCTTCTCCAGGATAATGTCCTCTTCTGGTGTTCCTCCTGTGTCTTGGGCCACCTCCTTTCAATATCCTTAGTCAGGATCTTCCTTCTCAATCCAGCTTTCAAGGGTGAAGTCCCTTGGGGGCCTCTGCCCTGTAGCTTCTCTTTTCATACAACACACTAAGTAATTTCATCTCCTGACAGCTTAAAATACTGTCTCTATGTCCCTAATTAAGCCCTGACTTTTCCTCAGAGACTGACTCTGATGCTTTATAGGCACCCCGTACATAAAGGATTCAGTTCAAAACTGAGCTCTGACTCTTTGCCCAAATCTGCTGCCCCTATAGTGATCTTTATTTTCATCTCTCTCTCCAAGATCAAGTGCAGCATCATACCTTTTCAAGCTTTCTTCTACCCTCTCTGTCATGGTATTTCTTGGTGTCTGGGCCCTTTCACAGTTGAGTGAAGAAGCCTATGGATACCTTCTCAGAATCATGTCTTAAACTGCGTATAGGATTACAGAGGAAACCAACTATTGAAATGCAGTTATCAAAATTTTAATAAAACAGATTTGTGATATAATAATATATATGCTGCTGTAATGTTCTTAAATAACAAGATCTAGTGGTGGGCCTGTAACTACCATGAATTTGAAATAGTGATGAATAGAAATATTTCATATCACAGCATTGATAATTGGGATAAAAAAATTGGGATTTAAAAGTCATAGGTATAGCCTGTATTGCTGAGGTTTGTTGTCTGTCTTTACAGTTAAACAAAAGACTACATTTCAGTTGGAAGTTAGTGAAATAAGGATGTATTCCGTTTCTCACCCAAGTTCATGGACCCCCGTTGTGCCCTCACAGTTTAATCAGTCCGCTTCTCTCTGTTGTCATTGTCTCCACCTCTCACCTGGTCATCTGCAAGAGCCTTCTTCTACTCTGGACCTCCTCTGGTTCATTCCCCTACAGCAGCCAGAGATCTTTTAAAAATAGTAAGATGTGAATCAAGTCATGTTATTACCTGCCTTCACACTCTTGAGTTTCTTTTCACTGTTTTCTGGATATAAATCCAAACATGAACATGGCCAGCAAATCCCTGTTCAGTCTGGCCCCCTCTCACGGGCTGCTTGCCTCATTGCAGGCCCTTCGTTCCCCCTTTACTGTGCTCCAGCATGCTGTTCTTCCAGTTCTTCACACACGCCTTGTCTTTACCACTGCAGGACCATTGAACATACCATTTCCATCTTTTGCTACACACTGTATTAACCATATTACCATCAACTTAGCAGCTTTAAACAACATACATTTATTATTTGTTTTTCTGGGCCTGGAATGCAGGCATGGCTTAGCTGGTTCCTCTGCTCACGGTCTCACAAAGCTGTAGACAAGGTGTTGGCCAGGGCTGGGTTCTCATCTGAGGGCTTGATTATGGGGGAGGATCCTCTTCCCAGCTAATGTGTTTGTTGGCCTTGTGAACTATCAGACTGAGGGCCTGTTATCAGCTGAGACTGTCCTTAGCTCCTTCCTACTTGTTTGTGTCTTCCTAGCATGGCTCCTTGGTTTCCTCAAAGCCAGCAATGGAGAGAGAGTCCTACCAAGTGGGGTGTTACCATCTTATGTGATGTGATTACATAAACCCCATCACTTTGCTGTATTCTGTTGGTTAGAATCAACTCATCGGTGCTGCCCACACTCAAGGGGAGGGGTTTACAAAGGAGGCTGGGATCTATGCCCACCCCACCCTCACCCCACCCATACTTGTGAATATCCTTCCCTGTACTTGTAAGTATCCTTAAGGGAGGAAATAGGATTTCCACATACCTCTCCAGAGAAATACCTCACAGACAATGCCTTTTTGTCACCATGTGCCAAACTGCACATAACAGACAGAATCTGAGTCTCCTTTTACCAGATTTGCAGCCTCAAAAGATGTTGTATAGAGTTTACCAGGTGGTCCATTGAAACAAGGGGAAAGAAAACAACTTTCTTTTCTTAATCAAATTTCTTCTCATTCCTTCTTTTTCCTCAACCACATTTCATTCAACAAACATTTACAAGATGTTTGCTAAGTGCTAGGGTTAGAAACAGGATGACTAAGACAAGAGGTTGCAGTTTGGAACTACGTGTTTCTCAGTTGAATATTAGTATTTTCGAACTGGAAGGTATGGCAATTAAAAACATTTTTTTGAATAGCAATGGAACCATTTTTTCAAACATAATCTTACGGGGAACCAAAATCTGTAAAACAGATAAATGTGGAGATGCTATGGTTGAACCCAGGGAATGGGGCCAAACCCTGCCTATTGGGCTTCTTGCCTCTTCTGGTGGTAACCACCACAGTGAGCCCTGGGAACCTGGTGTCAGGAAGCAAGGTCAGGGCATTGCAGCTCTAGTCCCCACCAAAACTGTAGTGGAGGAAACTGGCCCCCAGAGAGGTGGAGGACCAAGTTAGTGTAGACCTATTTGTTCCTGGACCAGTGGCTCACAAATGGCAGAGGTGCTGGCCTGAAAGAGTCTTAAGAGATGAGTGGGTGTCATAGTTAGTGTGCTGTGATGCTGTACAAAATGGAAAAAATGTCCTCACTGGGAGGCTCAGAGTAATCCGTCCTTATCCTGCTCCTAGTCCAGCCAGTGCTTTTTGTTTATATTGTTTATATTGGCTGGCTTCGTAGTAGAATCAGGGCCTGCCACAGACCCATTCAACTGGAGTCCCTGGGGTAGGCCCAGGCTTGGGATTTTAAAAACCTCCCTAGGAGATTCCTTAGTGCAGCCAGGGTTGAGAACCATTGCCTTAAATCTGTTGACTGCTTTTGGAAGAAGTCTTTATTGTAATTAAATAAATTGTGGTTAAAAGTAAGAAAAAGGAAATCTGGAGGGGAACATTTGTAATAGACAAGTGGATGTTACTAGATATTATTAAATTCCATTGTTAGAATGCAGATCATCTGAATCAACTGACACTTCTGAATTTGGATTAAAACTCATAAGCAGTGCTTAACACTCAAACCTTGGTATCTGTTTGGGCAAAGGTTATCCATTTCTGTTTTTCCTGTGGCCTTCTTTATACTTTTTTCCTTTCTGAATATTTCAGCCTAATATGATGAAGCATCTATTTGTAACATGTGGAAATTACTTTTTCTTCTCTTCTTCCCATGGTCTATCTCCATCCGTTAGCTACTGTTCTCTGTCTATACCTTAAGGTTCTTAAATGTCCACTCCATTTCCATCCAGTCCCAAAACACTATGGCAGTGAGCATCCCTGGTAAGTGATCATCCAGTTTGGAAAGATACTGTCATATTTTATAACATCAGTTTCTGAGAAATTTCAGTTGTTAGATAACTTTGTGTTGTTGGCTTAGTCAGGGAAAGATCCAGAAAAATGATGAAGAGGTTAGTTAGCTCAAACCTGATGTAGGAAGTTCTTGGAGCAGGGATTGGCTATTAATGGTCGCTCATAATTTCTTCCTTAAGGATAGTCTTATTAGTGTGAGAGTAATGTTAACCATCCTCATTGTACATTTCCAAACTTCTTTGACTATACTCCTCTCTGACATTGACATGATTCCACAATGACAATAGCTTTAGTATGATTTTAAAAATATTTTGGAAATATGCCATGATAGTTAATCTCACTTTGCTTTCTAATTATCCAATATTATTGTTTGCTTTTTAGCCCACTTACTGATATACAGTTCTCTTACTGTTTGATTTTTTTCATATTATTCATCTGTACCATTTAATTATCTGCTTGTGATTTTCTATAAATTGGTGCCAGTCTTGATGGTTTAGGCTTGTATCTTTTCACTCTTCCATGAGATTGCATTGGAAATACAATTTAATCTTTAGCTAGGTTGACTTCTTTAATTTTTGAATTGTGGGTCAGAAATGCATGTATGTGGACAAGTGTTATATGTATATCACGTATAGATGTACATGTATGTTCTACACATGTGACATGTTATACATATGTGCATGTTCTATGTATGTGGGTAAGGATTAGGTGTGGTTGAAAGAGCACTGTTAGTAGGAGTTGCACTCTTATACCAGAGCATACCACTTAGTATATAGCACTAAGGTTGTGAGAGTCTGTTGCTGGATCTGCAGCTTCTCCTATTCAGTGTACCTCCAGCACTCTGTGTACTTACTTTTAAGGATAGTTTGGAGGATTCAAGGCGTTAACAGGTATAGCACCTAACACAACACATTATAGAACATTAGTTCATTTGCCCAGTGTTGATATGTGTAGTAAATAAATAGTAAATAAGATGCAAAAAGCACAAACTATAAAGCAAAAGGTTGATACATTGGACTACATTTAAAAAACTTCTGTTTATCAAAAGAAACCATTAAGTGAATGAAAAGTGAAGTCATAGAGTGAGATTGGACAACACAGGCCTATGTTCAGAATATTTTAAGAATTCCTACAAGTCAGTGAAAAGGAGACATATAACCCAATAGTAAAATGAGCAAGAGACTTGAACAGGCACTTAACAGATGGTTGATAAACATAGGGAAAAGTACTCCACCTCATTGGTCATTAGGGGAGTATAAAGGAAAACCACAGCAAGATGCGGGTATACATCCAAATGGCTAAATTAAAAAAGACAACATCAGGTGTTAGCAAGGAACAAAGCAGTGGGAACTTTCATGTACTGCTCATGGGAATCTATGTTAGTTTAACCACTTTGGAAAACCAGAATTATCTGTCAGAGTGGAAGATACACAACACCACACATCTCAACAGTTCTATTCCTTATGTATATTCCTAACAGACGGTACAACCATGAAAACTAATGAACTAATGCTATATTCAAGAAATAACTAACTCTCACAATGTTGAGAGAAAACCAGACACTCAGGCTGGGCACAGTGGTTCACGCCTGTAATCCTAGCACTCTGGGAGGCTGAGGTGGGAGGATCGCTTGAGGTCAGGAGTTTGAGACCAGCCTGAGCAAGAGCGAGACCCCGTCTCTACTAAAAATAGAAAAAATTAGCTGGGTGTCCTAATGCACGCCTGTAGTCCCAGCAGAGGCAGAGACAGGAGGATAGCTTGGGCCCAGGAGTTTAAGGCTACAGTGAGCTATGATGATGCCACTGCACTCTACCCAGGGTGACAGAGTGAGACCCTGCCTCAAAAAAAAAAAAGAAAAGAAAAACAGATACTCAATATATTGTGTACAAGTTCTATATACAAGTTCAAAACAAGTTTGAAAAGAGGCAAAATTAATTTATGATGTTGGAAGTCAGGAGAAGTAATTAATTACCTTTGGCCAATAGGGAGGATGTATTAACAGGGCTTCTGGGATGTTGCTGATGTTCTATTTCTTGATCATGGGTGTGATACATATACATATATACACACACAAATACACTTATGATTTGTACTCTTTTCTGTTTGTAATATTTCAATAAAAAGTTCATTAAGATGGTATATGGTATAATACAGATTATTAAACAGCAGTGAGAAATGAGCGAAATACAGCTACATGCAACAGCATGGAAAAATCTCACAAAATGTGCAGTATCTGATTCTGTTTTTCTAAAGTTCAAAAACAGTCAGTGCTAAGCTGTTGTTTAGGGGACACATAAGTAACTAGTGTACATCAGTCCGGATTCAGTCAGTAAGACAGAACCGCTGTGAGTATTATGGAATAAGGTATTTATTTATTATAGGAGTAAGACCATACACAGCTGTGGGAGAAGCTGGAAAAATAACAGTCCAGAAGGAAGAATTATAGGATCAGGAAAATCAGAGAGAAGAGTCCCTGAAGCACCTCTTCTGAAGCACCTGCGTGTGGCCAAGTCAGAACTTGCAGGAGGGTCTGAGAAGCCAGGCATGAACAGCTGCTATTGTGGGACCACAACGGGAATCTGATGAAAAAGTCTGTAAGAGGCTGTTGCCTATGGGTAGCAACCACTTCTGTAGGTCTGCCACCCAGCATGTGATGGTAGGCTGGCAGCTTCTGTTGGTTAGCAAGGCCAGCAGTTGGGGAAAAAAGCTAGTCGTGAAAGAATCAGCATGTGGACAAGCTGGAACTCTCTGGCACCTCTGTTTCTGTCTGTCACCACCTCTACCCCTGGCCTGCAGAAAGTAGTGGCTGTTCTACTTTTTGCCTTTTAAATCTTGTGCAAATGCAGGGGAGGGAATCCTGGGAAATTCCAGCTTAACCAAAAAGGTGGAGTTGAAAACTGCCATGGTGATGGTTGCAAAACTCTGTGAATATACTAAAAAATGCTCTGTGAATGGGTGGACTTTATGGCATGTGAATTATATGTCAATAAAGCTGTCATTGAAACAAAACTGCCACAGGTTGAAAGCTCTAAAGAAAAGCAAGGCAATAATTAGTGCAAAAGTCAGGATAGTGTACCTTTGGGAGGGAGGATAAGGAGAGAGGAGGGATTGTGAAAAGGAGTCTTCCAGGTGTTAGAAAACTGTTTTCCTTGATATGGGAGGCAGTAGTTCCACAGGTGTTTGCTTCATTTCATGCAGTCTTCTATATGTACATGTCATAGAGAACACGAAAGGACTTGAATTCATAGACCAGTGGTGGTACACAGTGCCGTCAGTGCAGTTTATGGAGTTTTGGGGGCAGAATAAGACATAGTCTTCATTTGCTAGTTTTTTAATGATTAGAAGATGTTAACATGGGTGATGTCAGTGCTACTTCTTGAGAACTGGAAGTTTCAGGATAGTGATTGCTTCTTATCAGGTTGTCTCCTTGTTACTGTAAACCACTGTTCTTTGGAAAGCTGGAGGATAGTGACTGGGATTTGTTAACAACAGACCTCCAGGCCTCCTGACAGGTCCCTGAGTAAGTTTTGAAAATGGGCTAATAGGATATTTCTGTCACTTTTCACGTTATATATTTGATTTTAAAATTTGAATTAAGATTTCTTTGATTGTACTTAAGTAGATTTTGCAGATTCATTAAAACATTCATATCAAATCCATTTTGATAATCTGAGAAATCAGAACATTCTCATCATCTAAAACTTACTGGAAAATGCCCTTATCTACTCTCTGTTTTCATGGAGCCACGTTTCCTTTGAATGTTTATTATGATACTTTATTCTCTTTGTAATGAGGAAGCAATTGCCCAAATCAAGATATGCAGCTTTCCTGCCTGAGGCTGTAGTTGTACCACAGTTAGGAAATGGATATAAGGGTATTTATAAAAGTTCAAAAACAAAGAGTATTGTGTTTCATTTGTATGCAAAGACTGGAAAATTTTTTTGCTTTAGTTATGTTAACTTTTAGCTTTTTCTTTTGGTGTGGAACATATATATAGAATGTGTTTGTGGGTGAGATGATTTAATTTAACTAAAAGGAGCCTCTAAACAGGTTATTTCTACGTGAATTAAATTTATACTAGTAAAGCCTCATCAGTATTACTGAACCACCCTGGCAGGATTCTTGTTGTTGAAGCCTAGTTGAGAAGAGGATTCAGAGGACTCTGACTAGAGTTTGGTCAAGGAGACGCTCGACCTAAGTCTACTTGCAGAGCCGCCAAAAGAACTCAACCTTTAAATAAATAAAAAGTGGCCATGGTCTTGGAGAAAAGACAGACATAAAAAATTACTGCAGTATGGTATGATAAGGGGTATAATGGAATTATAAAGTATGTTATGTATAAGATGAATTTGAGGCACAAGGGAGGAAGTGATGAAGTTTGCTTGAGCATATGAATGGTAGATATTTGAAAAAAAAAAAAGACACCAAAGCTGTATATTAAAGATGATTAGGAGTTAGCTAGGCAGACAAACAGAGTCAGCAAGAAAGCTTTCCAGGCAGAAATCACTCTGTGTGCAGAGGAATGGAGGAAGAAGGGAGTTCGATTTACTTGGGTGATTGGCTGTGGCTGGTTTAGGGTTGAAGGAGGGAGATGTATGAGTGATGGTTAGGAAGAGCATCCAGATCACAGAAGGCCTTGTATTCCATGTTGGCTTTACATTGTACCAGATGTTAATCAGAAGAGTAAAATAATCAGATTTTTCATGTCACACAGTCACACTGTGGACAGTGTAGAGTGGCAGTCCCCAACCCTTTTGGCACCAGGGACTGGTTTCACGGAAGACAATTTTTCCACGGACGGCAGGGGGAAAAGGAGGATGGTTTCGGGATGATTCAAGCACATTACATTTACTGTGCACTTTGTTTCTATTATTATTGCTTTGTAATATATAATGAAATAATTACACAACTCACCATAATGCAGAATCAGTGGGAGCCCTGAGCTTGTCTTCCTGCAACTAGGCAGTCCCATCTGGGGATGATGGGAGACAGTGACACCCGAAGTGTGTTGCTTATGTCCAGTCTACTCTGTAATCTTCTTTTGGTCGCTGTCACTGCACAAAACCCTGCTTCACAAAGATAGGATGTTGGAAATGGACGCAGGCTTTTCAGTGCTTTTGTGGCAATCTCAGGATATTCCGCCTCGACTTTAATCCAGAACGTATGGAGATCTGAAGCGGTCTCAAACATACTTTTAAGGCCACCGTCATTTGCGATCACAAGCAGTTGATCCTCTTCCAGCACGGACAAAGTTGAGTCACCTGGCTTATTCACAAATGGGTCTCGAATCCATTCCTTCCCAGGTCGGGGGTCTTGTGTGGTTGGGAAGTGATGCTCAAACTCTTCTGAAAGCTGAGCTAGGTGATCATACACCAGGTCGAGAAAGAAGGCCCTGGCTCAGTCTCTCTCAAAATCTCTTGTAATGTTTGAAACATGTCAAAAATCCCAATGTTTCACCCGTTGCCCCCATAATTCCAGTTTGGCTTTGAATGCAGCCACTTTATCTGCCGACTTGAACACAGGTGTCGTTCTCCCCTGAAGTGACGGATTGAGGTCGTTGAGCAGGTTGAATATGGCACACAGGTAAGCAAGTTTTGCGACCCATCCTGTGTCCCTGAAATGTGCTGCCAGTGGTGGCTGTCTTTCTAAAAGGAATCTCCGGAGCAGCTCTCGTAACTCAAAAACTCTGGCCAGTGATCTACCTTTGGAGAAAGCCATCTCACTTCTGTGTGTAAGAGAAGACGCATGTGCTCTGCGTCCGTCTCCTCATAGAGCTGCATGAACAGACGTGAGTTAAGGGCGTGTACTTTAATGTGGTTGATAATTTTAATCACGTCCTGCAAAATGTTGTTTAGTTCAGGTGACATTTTTTGGCTAGCCAGCGTTTCTCTGTGGATGACATAGCGCGTAGACTCACATTCAGAAGTGACCTCCTTGACCCAAGTAGTAAAACCAGAAAGCCGTCCAGTCACGGCAGCCGCTCCATCCGTGCATGTACCGCCACAAAATGACCAATTCAGTTTTCCTGATATGTAATCATTCAAAGATTTGAATAGTTCAGCAGCTGTGGTGTTGGTCGGCAACAAAAGTGCACATAACATACCCTCATGCACATCCCCCTGAAAAATATATCACACAAAAACAAGCATTGTTGCCTTCTTGTCAACATCGGTAGACTTGTTGACCTGGATTGCATACCAAAGCGACTAATTAATCCTCTCTAACAACTGTGCCTCCAGTATCCTCTGCTATTTCATCAATTCGTCTAGTTATGGTGCTAGCCAAAAGAGGAACACATGCCACCTCTTGAACTGCAGCCTCTCCTGGAAGTTCATGGCAAATGTCCTTAGCAGCAGGCAGGATCAACTCTTCACCAATAGTAAAGGGCTTCTTAGCTTTAGCAATGCAGGTAGCCACTAAGAATGATGCTCTCAGTGCAGACGCATTTGATGAAGTGGTGGCCCTCAATAATTGCTTCTGTCGTTCGCGTTCACGTTTTTTTCTTTTGAAAAACTCCAAAGCCTTGTCTTTTAATGCAGGGTGCTTGATCTCCATGTGGCAAAGCAGTTTTGAAGGTTTCACGGCTTTGCTGGATAGCCAGGCACCACATACTATACAAAGTGGGCTTGGAGAATGTGAATCACCTGTTGCAATGAACCCATAATTTAAGCAGGACTCTCGATATTTTCTTTTAAATGCAGCTTTTATTTTGTTGGCAGTCTGAGAGTCTTCTGCTGTTCTCATCATTGGGTCTTACCCCTTTTCAAAGAAGCTGTCCAGCGACGTTTGTTTTTTGCTCATTTTTGCTAGGG
Organism: Daubentonia madagascariensis; assembly: GCA_023783475.1. NCBI lineage: Eukaryota > Metazoa > Chordata > Mammalia > Primates > Daubentoniidae > Daubentonia > Daubentonia madagascariensis. Next base: position 8,210,263 of record JAKFHU010001557.1, on the reverse strand, counting down.
TTGGCTTGTGGGCTACCAAAACTGTGACTGAGACAAGTGCGCACTGTGGAAAAGAGGCGCGGACGGAAGTGGCAAATGAAATAATGGGGGGACCACGTGCGGAACAAAACAAGTGTCGGATTCTGTCTTAGACACGTGTGCTCTGCCACCAGATGCAGCTGTACAATTGAAGTAAGATGCTCACTTGCCACTATAATGTCTGTCACCAGATGCAGCTTAATTGTCACTTGCCACTCACAGATAGGGTTTTGATATGCGTCTGTAAGCAACTGATTTATTATGGTCTCTGTGCAGTCAAACGTCTCTGCCGACGATAACCTGTGTTTGCAGCCGCTCCCCAGTGCTAGCATCACCGCCTCAGCTCCACCTCAGATCAACCTCAGATCATCAGGCATTAGATTCTCACAAGGAGCGTGCAACCTAGGTCCCTTGCATGCGCAGTTTACGGTAGGGCTCACACTCCTATGGGAATCTCATGTTGCTGCTGATCTGACAGGAGGTGGCGCTCAGGCAGTGATGGGAGCGATGGGGAGCGGCTGTAAATACAGATTAAGCTTTGCTCGCTTGCCTGCTGCTCATCTTCTGCCGTGCGGCCCGGTTCCTAGCAGGCCACGGACTGGTACCTGTCCTCGGCGTGGGGGGTGGGGACCACAGCTGTACAGCATGTTACTGCATTTAATACTGTAGGCAACTGTAACACCAAGGCAAGTATTTGTGTATCTAAACATAGAAAAGATACTGTGTTGTGCTATATTACAACATCCCTATGTGACAAGAATTTTTTAGCTCCATTATGATCTTATGAGACCACTGTCATATATGCAGTCCATCCTTGCCGTGCATGACTATATTAGCTCTGTCTTTCACTGTGTGTAATCTACCGCTAAACCCATCCAGATCTCAATTAGGTCAAATTTGTTAACTGTGTTACTGAAATTGTCTATGTCCTTACTGATTCTTTGTTTACTCTATCAATTAAAGATGGTATTTTAAAATTTCTGGATTTTTGATTGTCAGTTTTTGCTTTCTGTATTTTGAGATGATGTTTTTATAGATGTAGAACTTCTGTGACTTTCTGGTGAATTGAATACTTTATCATTATGAAACATGTCTCATTATCCCAACTAATGATCTCTCCCCTAAAGTCTACTTTATTAGTAAAAGTACACCAGTTTTCTTTTGGTTAGTGTTTGAGTAATATATCTTTTTCTACCATTTTATTTTCAAGTTTTCTTCTTCCTTGAAAGCAGTATGGAGGTATGATTTTGCTTTCTAATCCACTCTCTCAATCTTTGTCTTTTGATTAGAAATTTTAGTTCATTTGTGTTTAATATAATTATGGATAAACTGTATCTATCACCTTACTGTTTGGTTTCTATTATCCCACATGCTCTGTGTTTTGTGGGGTTTTTACAGTCTTCTTGCTTGCATTTAGATTAATCAAGTTTTACTACTGCTGCTGTTACTATGCCATATTTCCTTTCTATTAATTTTGCAGTGATAAACTATTTTGCTGTTCTTTTAATGAATATGCAGAGATTACAAATTGCATTCTTATCAAAATCTAAAGTAAATTAATATTTTTACCAATTCCTGGTCAGTGCAAAGACCACAGGACCCTAACTCTATTCACATCTCCACAACTTACATGCTATTATATTTTAAAATTCAATATATATTTTAAACCACTAAAATTGTTGTTTTATAAAACAGTGTTTGTTTACATTTACTATCTTATTCCCCCTTTCTTTGGTCTTTACTTTTCCTGCATCTTAAAGCTGCTATCCAGGATCATTTCTCTTCTGCTCAAGGAGGAATCTTTATTATTACTCTCTTTAGTGCAGGTCTGGTGTGATTAATTCTGTGATACTGTGATATAATAAGAAATATATATTTGGTCTTCACTTCAGGTTCCTGGCACAGAGCCCCTGAAATCTTAGAATTTCCCAAGTGATAGGAGCATCATTTGTGATTCATAATAAGCACCTTTCAACCATACCAGAGTTTATGCTAATGAGGTGACTCTTAGAGGATGGGGGCAGGTTACCAAAGCAACTGACCACATGATTACAGGGTTAGAGCACTCAGCTTTACCCACCCCACTAACTCCAGGGAGGGGAGAGGAACTAGAGATTGAGTTCAATTATCAATGGCCAATAATTTAATCAATTATGCCTACATAATGGGGCCTCCATGAAAACTCAGAACAACAGAGTACAGGCAGCTTCCAGGTTGGTGAATACACGGAGGTGCTGGGAGGGTGAAGGACCTGCAGAAGGCTTGGAAATTTGGAGCTCCTCCTCATACCATGTCCTATGCATCTCTCCCATTTTGCTGTTCCTGAGTTGTATCCTTTATATTATAATAAACCAGTAAACCTAAGTAAACGTTTCCCTGAGTTTTGTGAGAAATTCTAGCAAATCACTGAACCTGAAAAGGGCTTATAGTAATCCCTGATTTACAGCTGGTCAGTAAGAAGTACAGGAGGCCTGGACTTGAAATTGGCATCTGAGGGGCAGTCTTGTGGGACAGAGACCTTAACCTGTGAGGTAAGCCCTAACTCTGAGTGGCCAAACTGAGTTAAATTGTAGAATAATCCAGTCGATGTCCACAGAGAACTGGAGAATTGGTTGGTGTGGGAAAACTCCCAACATTTGGTGTCAGAAGTTTTGTGAGTATAGAAAAAACAGAATTTTTTTTTCTTTTAAATTCTTTCCATTTTTGTTGATCTAAAAAAGGTGATCATTTTGTCCTCACTTTTGGAAGATATTTTTGCTGGGTATAGGATTCTAGTTTGGCAGTTTACCTTCTTTTTTACATTTTGAAAATACCATCCCATTATATTCTGACAATGATACAATGTCTAATACATATGCTCTGAAATTAGCTGTCAGCCTTATTGGTCTTTTGAATGTAATATGAAATTTTTCTCTGGCTATTTTTAAGATTTTTCACTTTATAACTTTTCAGTAACTTATGCTTCAGTGTGATTTTATTTGAATTTGTCTACCCAGTTTGGGGTCTGTAGTATTTCCTAAATCTGTGATTTCATGCTTTTGTCTGTTACAAACAATTCCCAGCCATCATCTCTCCAAATATTGCTTCTGCACCACTCCTCCTACCTTTCCTACTCAAATTTCCATTACACATTGGTTAGGCCTTTCCACTGAATTCCATATGTCTCTTACACTCTTTTATGTATTTCTGGTCCATTTTTCTCTCTGTATTTCTTTCTGGATATTAATTTTCTATGTATTACTTCTACTAGTCTACTGCTAAACTCAATGGCTGACATCTTAGTTTCAGTCATAGTCCTTTGATTCTAAAATTTATGTTTGGTTGCATTGTTTTGGGCAAGATTTTTGTTGTTGTTGTTCCAGATTCCTGATTCTTTTTATTTTTTATTTTTTCCTTGACACAGGGTCTTGCTCTGGCACCCAGGCTGCAACGCAGTAGCACGATCATAGCTCACTGCAGCATCGGATTCCTGGGCTCAAGTGATCCTCCCACCTTGGCCTCCCAAAGAGCAGAGATTACAGGCATAAACCACTTCACCCAGCCAACTGATTCCTAATCCTATCTTTTATTTCCTTAAACATGCTATATACATTACCCTTTTCTAATAACTTCATTATCTGGATCCTTGTGGATCCTTTTCCATAGTCTGTTGTTTTTCTTGGTTTTTAGTCAAATTGTCTCAAATCTGAGTGGTTTCTGAGTGCCAGACATTGTAAACAAACATAGAGATAATCTGAGGCTCTGGGTGAAGTTATCTTCTACTAGAAAGGATTCACATTTCCTTCTGTCAAAATCACCTTGACCCAATCAAGGAATGAAGGGGCCTGAAGCTGGACTTCAGAGCCAATGAGGAACTACTGCCTCAAGGACACAGGCCTTTGGGTCCCCTACTCAAAGCCTGAGGAGTGTTCCCGGGACCCTCAGCCCTGACCTGTACCAAACTTCAGTGTTTGTCCCCCATCCACCAGTCCCCTGAGTCCATCAAAAACTCTGTTCAGCTTTCCAGCTCTCATTGCCTGCCTCTTCTTGAATCAACAGACTTCTAGGACAGAAGTCACAGCAAATGCTGGCTTCACATCACCGAGCTTCCCTACTCCCTCAGTTCATAGACCCACAGGTCTTCTCTATTTAGTTAACTCTCTGTTACTGTCACACAAATTTTGTTTTAAATTTTGTCTATCATTTATGTTTGTTCTCAGCAGGAAAGAAGGCCCAACCACTTAGTCAAGCATTAAAAATAACAGATATTCTCCCCACTCTCATATTTTCTTTGCGGGTTTATACCTTTGTAATTCCTTGCCATTTTATCAAATTTTTGGAAGGAAGTGAAGATAAAGACATCTTCAGTGAGTCATGCTTAACCAGAAATCTCCAGTTACTCATTTTAGTAATAGATCTTTTACACATTACAGACATTAAACCGCTGTCAAATATGTGGCAAATACTTCTCTCAGTTTGCCATTTACATTTTAATTTTCTGGTATTTTCAGCACATAAAGATGCTGAATTTACATGCAAATTTATCAGCTTTTCTTTCTGATTTTGGTGTTATGATTAGAATGGCCCCTCTCCACCTGAACACTATGTAAATACAGACCCATATTTTCTTCTAGTATTTTTGTCATGTACAATTTTTACATTTAATTTGTAGATTCATTTTGGTATACGGTATGAAGTAGGAAACTACCCTAAAATTTTTAAGTGGTAAGCCAATTGCTCCATTCCTTTTAAGTAAACTGCCCTCCATTTCCCTTCAAAATAGTACCTTTATCATATACTGCTGTCGAAACTGCAGGATTTGGTCTAGGTACAGTTACTTGTCACACAAAGATCTAATTACTGAGACCACAAGGATTACCAAGGAATAAAAGAATTTTTAATGTCTTGTTGGGAGAAGGGGAGAAGGAAGAACAGGAGAAGCTGCCCCAAATCATCTCTCCTACTAACAGAGATCATGGGCTTTTTAAGGAGGGGCCGTGTGCCTTGGGGCAGGTCGAGGGGGTAGGGGGAGTCCCGACAAGAAGTCTGCCCAGGGGCCTTCAGAATCTCAACTCCCTAATCTTGCAGAAAATCCATCATTTCTAGGAAACAACTCAAAAGGTCAAGTATCAAATAGTTAGTTAAAGGAGGGGATTATAAAAAACTTAGGGGTCCTTGAAATTTGTTCATGAAGCCAGTTACAATACTAAACGAAAAGGTATTCTCTTAACACATGTAATTTTACTCTGCAACCTGGCACTGCTATCTCTACGGCTCATTCTGCTTGCTACTTTGTCCTCCGTTCGTTTCTGTAACTCTCCCCATTCTCATCTTCAACAATTCCTTTTTAGTCTCCTTTATAAGCAAAATTTTCTTCCTATTTCCTCTATCCTCTCTCATTTTCCAGTCTCCTCTAGTTCATTTCTAGAACCTCTTTTCTTCTTTCATTCTCCCTACTCTCCTAGGAACATTTCATCCGTGCTCTCACCTTCTGTGAGCTCTCTCTTGAGGTCCCAGGTCTATTTCTAGTTGCTTTCTAAGATCTCTAGATGTTTCACAGGGCTCTGAGCTCAAACATCCAAATATAAATCCAACACCTCCTGAAACCTGCTCTTCTTGTGTATTTCGTTATCTACAGTACCACTATCACTCAAGCCAGAATCTCAGTAATTTTTCCTCTCCTTTGCCATGAAGGGATTCAAAATAAGGCACTGTGGCATAAAAATACTTTTCAGCTAAAGGCATTGAGTTCCTGAAACCCCTTATCTGACTAAAAGCAGAGCCTCCCAAAAGAATTCAAAGAACTCAATTTTCTTAAATCTTCCCCCCATAGGAACAATTCTAATCTTCTGAGATGAGAAGACACCCAAACAGACCACATCCAAAGAAACAATGTCACAAAACCATATATTTCCTATCTATTCTCCTATGGGCCCATTTATCTTTCCAAACTGTTATCTGCTTTCCCGTAAGTGCTCTTTGTTCTCTATTCTTCACCTATTAAGATGGTATATAAGCCCCAAATTCTAAGGGCTCCTTTCAGTCACATTTCTTTGTGAATTCCCCTAAGCACCTACATGATTAAAAATCTATCTTTTGGCCTAGCACAGTGGCTCCTGCCTGTAATCCCTGCACTTTGGGAGGCTAAGATGGGAGGAACGCTTGAGGCCAGGGGTTTGAAACCAGCCTGGGCAAGATAGGGAGACTCTGTCCCTACAGAAAAATTTTTTAAATAGCTGGGTGTGGGTGGCCCATGCCTATACTCCCAGCTATGTGGGAGCTAAGGCAGGAGGATCACTTAAGCCCAGGAGTTCAAGGCTGCAGTGAGCTATGATCAGGCCACTGCACTCCAGCACTCCAGTGAGACCGTTTTTTGTTTTTTTTTAAATCTATCTTTTCTCTTGCAAATCTGTCTTTTGTAGTAGGCCCCCAAGTACTAAACCTAAAGAGGGTAGAGGAAAATCATGATACCTGTGAACTAAAATAAAATCCTAACCTCCCCCTGACCTGACTGAATGGACCCCCTCTTAGCCAAGGGGATACTCTAAAACTGAGGTGCTGGCTATAAGAAGGGAAGTCAGACGTGCCTCATCATGCCCCCCTCCCTTCTAGGAGATATCCTTTGTAACTCATTAACAGGCCTAAGCTATGTAAGACAAAGCTTAAACCACACCTTTATGTGCTCAGTTTATGTAACAAATCACTTGAATCTGGGTATATGGCCTGTGGCTTATCTCTGATTAACAGACTTCCTTATCTTAACTTAAAACACTCCAAGCCTTTAGACAAAGGTTCGTTTGTTCAACACAGGGGCGGGGAACCTGCAGCCTTAAGACCACTTGTGGCCTTCTAGGTCCTCAAGTGCGGCGTTTTGACAGAATACAAATTTTACAGAACAAATCCTTTTATCTTTATTAATACATTTTTGTTCATCTTTTATATTTTTATTTTATTTTTAAGATGTATGTATTTAAAATACCAAAGAATAACATAAGTTTCAATGAAATAAACCTCTCAGGTTGACTGGCAAAATTTGAACATTAGTAAGCCATAAGGGCTAAATTGACAGCTGCTAGGCTCATGACTTAGTTCTAACTTCCCCCACCTGACTGGCGCCATTACTGCACCAGGCTGGTTGGTGAGTTTATGGGGGTTGAGTGAGCCAGTCTGTTACCAGCTTTTGACAACGGTGCACTGTGTTTCTGTTTGAAGTGGAATTTGTGAATAGTTGCACAGCTTGACAGATTTTTAAATTCTGTCCGCTTAATAGCCCATCATGTCAAACTAAGAGAACACTGAAGGAAGAAAACAGATTTTTTAATGGGGATTGGGAATTGCAATATTATCTTGTTTCTGCTAAAGATAAGATGATTTGCTTGCTTTGTGATACTGCGATATCAACATTAAAGAAATTCAATGCTCATCATCATTATAACACTCATAAGGACCACAAATATATTAAATTAGAAGGAGAGGCGTGAAACACTGTACTGCAGAAATTAAAAGATGAAGGCAAAAGCAAACCATTCTTTCAAGCAGCAATAAGACCTGGAAATAATGCCACTAAAGCAACTTATAAAGTAGCTTATATGCTTGGGGGGGAAAAGGGAAGCCATTCCAGTGATGTAGAAATTGTGAAAGGATGCATTGTCAAAGTTGTAGGATGCTTAGACCCCAATAACATTTCAAAGTACAAACAACTGCCTCTTTCAAGGAGAAATATAACTGATTGGCAGCATGAATTAGCCTTCAACTTAATGGAACAACTTCATGCAATACTTCAATATATTATTCAATCGCTTTGGATGAATCAACTGATACTACAGACTTGGGGGCAGGTTTTATACTTCATTCAGGTCATAACAGAAAATTTTCTTTCCTATGAAGAGTTACTCACTTTGGGCACTCTTGTGAACAGAACGCAGGGAAGTGTCTTCAACAATCTTCAAGATAAATATCATGAAGTTCGACTGAATTTGGTAAATTTAGTGAGTGTAGGTACAGACGGTGCACCTTCCATGACAGGAAAACATGAAGGGTTTATTGCACAGATAAAAAAAGTATTAATAGATCCAGATGTTCTCATTTCTTTTCATTATACCTTGCATCAGCAAAATCTCTGTGCTAAAGCTACTATTTTAAGTGACACTTCGCAACAAGTTATAAGTATTGTTAACAATATACATGAAAATGCAACACAACATCATCAGTTTCATAACATGCAAAAGTTGAACAATGAGGTATTTAGTATGGATTTGCCATACCATTCTAAGGTGTGTTGCCTGTCACAGGAACAGATATTAGCCAAAATATTGTCTCTACGAGAACAGATAGCTAAATTTTATAAAGAACAGAGTCAGCAATGTGAATTATCAAAAGGAGATTTCTATAGGAATGTAGCATTTCTGTGTGATATCTTGTAAAATCAAAACAACTTGAATATTTCTTTGCAAAGTCAAATTAAGTCTACATATGATGTGGCAAAAAATCCAAGCATTTCAATGACAGCTATCTTTTCTCAAAACAATTCTTCTTCAAAAGGAAATCTCAGATGAACATTTTCCGCAGTTAGCAAAGGTCATTGATGAGCAGATGATATATGCGAATCATTCGAATATGCAGCTGTTACAGACCTATTAATTGGAGAATGCAGTGAAAGGTTCACTGACTTTGAGAATCATGACATCACACTCAAATTAGCATTTCAGCCTCACCTACTTGATATCACCAAAGCACCTAATGAACTACAGATGGAATTGATTGAGCTCTCACTAGACAACATTTTAAAGTCATTGTTTGATGCTAAGAAAGATCCGACTGAAATATGGAAAAATGCAGTAGAATACCCATGCCTTAGGCAACATGCCTGAAAAATGCTTTCTTGCTTTTCATCCGCTTATTTCTGCGAATCTGTATTCTCCTACCTAACCCAAATCAAGATGCCCTTAAGGTCACAAATGATTGATAACCCATCTAGAGGATCAACTGAAACTGGACCTCCAGGCTGCAACCAAACATTCAGATGCTTTCCAACAAAAAGCAGACACAACAGACTCATTAAAAGGTTAGTTAACTTTAAAATTAACAAACAGTTTTCATTTTTTGAAATTATTATGTACATAGTAGTTAGATTTTTACAAAATAATGTACATTTTTAAAGTATATCTAATTGAAATTTCTTCACTGTGGCCTTATTTGATTACAGCTAAATTAATCCAGCCTTCCAACATGAAAAGGTTCCCCACCACTGCTTTAACCAATTACAAATCAAAGAGTCTTTAAAACTAACCTATAACATGTATGCCCCTGCTATGAGATGTTCCACCTTTTCAGGCGAAACCAATGTACGCCTTCCATGTATTGATTTATGACTTCACATGTAATTCCTGTCTCCTTGAAAAGTATAAAACGAAACTATAATACAACCACAGGCAGTACGCTTGCTCAAGGCTTCCTGGGCATAGCTCTGGGCCATGGTCCTAAAATTTGGCTCAGAATAAACATTTTTAAATTACTTTACAGAGTTTGGCTTCTTTTCTGTACTCATATCAATCACATCATAGACGCCACATTAAATCCAATTGACTCTAGCTCCCAAGTCAGATCCTTCTCTGCTGGCAATGCCTGAAAACAGGTTCTAATTAATAACTCTGATTTGGATTCCTCAACCAGACTCCCAGCTACCTTCTAATCCATTCTCTGCATCTGTGGTCCCCACCCCCCACGCCGAGGACAGGTACCAGTCCGTGGCCTGCTAGGAACCGGGCCGCACGGCAGAAGATGAGCAGCAGGCAAGCGAGCAAAGCTTCATCTGTATTTACAGCCGCTCCCCATCGCTCCCATCACTGCCTGAGCGCCACCTCCTGTCAGATCAGCAGCAACATGAGATTCCCATAGGAGTGTGAGCCCTACCGTAAACTGCGCATGCAAGGGACCTAGGTTGCACGCTCCTTGTGAGAATCTAATGCCTGATGATCTGAGGTTGATCTGAGGTGGAGCTGAGGCGGTGATGCTAGCACTGGGGAGCGGCTGCAAACACAGGTTATCGTCGGCAGAGACGTTTGACTGCACAGAGACCATAATAAATCAGTTGCTTACAGACGCATATCAAAACCCTATCTGTGAGTGGCAAGTGACAATTAAGCTGCATCTGGTGACAGACATTATAGTGGCAAGTGAGCATCTTACTTCAATTGTACAGCTGCATCTGGTGGCAGAGCACACGTGTCTAAGACAGAATCCGACACTTGTTTTGTTCCGCACGTGGTCCCCCCATTATTTCATTTGCCACTTCCGTCCGCGCCTCTTTTCCACAGTGCGCACTTGTCTCAGTCACAGTTTTGGTAGCCCACAAGCCAACCCTAGCAAAAATGAGCAAAAAACAAACGTCGCTGGACAGCTTCTTTGAAAAGGGGTAAGACCCAATGATGAGAACAGCAGAAGACTCTCAGACTGCCAACAAAATAAAAGCTGCATTTAAAAGAAAATATCGAGAGTCCTGCTTAAATTATGGGTTCATTGCAACAGGTGATTCACATTCTCCAAGCCCACTTTGTATAGTATGTGGTGCCTGGCTATCCAGCAAAGCCGTGAAACCTTCAAAACTGCTTTGCCACATGGAGATCAAGCACCCTGCATTAAAAGACAAGGCTTTGGAGTTTTTCAAAAGAAAAAAACGTGAACGCGAACGACAGAAGCAATTATTGAGGGCCACCACTTCATCAAATGCGTCTGCACTGAGAGCATCATTCTTAGTGGCTACCTGCATTGCTAAAGCTAAGAAGCCCTTTACTATTGGTGAAGAGTTGATCCTGCCTGCTGCTAAGGACATTTGCCATGAACTTCCAGGAGAGGCTGCAGTTCAAGAGGTGGCATGTGTTCCTCTTTTGGCTAGCACCATAACTAGACGAATTGATGAAATAGCAGAGGATACTGGAGGCACAGTTGTTAGAGAGGATTAATTAGTCGCTTTGGTATGCAATCCAGGTCAACAAGTCTACCGATGTTGACAATAAGGCAACAATGCTTGTTTTTGTGTGATATATTTTTCAGGGGGATGTGCATGAGGGTATGTTATGTGCACTTTTGTTGCCGACCAACACCACAGCTGCTGAACTATTCAAATCTTTGAATGATTACATATCAGGAAAACTGAATTGGTCATTTTGTGGCGGTACATGCACGGATGGAGCGGCTGCCGTGACTGGACGGCTTTCTGGTTTTACTACTTGGGTCAAGGAGGTCACTTCTGAATGTGAGTCTACGCGCTATGTCATCCACAGAGAAACGCTGGCTAGCCAAAAAATGTCACCTGAACTAAACAACATTTTGCAGGACGTGATTAAAATTATCAACCACATTAAAGTACACGCCCTTAACTCACGTCTGTTCATGCAGCTCTATGAGGAGACGGACGCAGAGCACATGCGTCTTCTCTTACACACAGAAGTGAGATGGCTTTCTCCAAAGGTAGATCACTGGCCAGAGTTTTTGAGTTACGAGAGCTGCTCCGGAGATTCCTTTTAGAAAGACAGCCACCACTGGCAGCACATTTCAGGGACACAGGATGGGTCGCAAAACTTGCTTACCTGTGTGCCATATTCAACCTGCTCAACGACCTCAATCCGTCACTTCAGGGGAGAACGACACCTGTGTTCAAGTCGGCAGATAAAGTGGCTGCATTCAAAGCCAAACTGGAATTATGGGGGCAACGGGTGAAACATTGGGATTTTTGACATGTTTCAAACATTACAAGAGATTTTGAGAGAGACTGAGCCAGGGCCTTCTTTCTCGACCTGGTGTATGATCACCTAGCTCAGCTTTCAGAAGAGTTTGAGCATCACTTCCCAACCACACAAGACCCCCGACCTGGGAAGGAATGGATTCGAGACCCATTTGTGAATAAGCCAGGTGACTCAACTTTGTCCGTGCTGGAAGAGGATCAACTGCTTGTGATCGCAAATGACGGTGGCCTTAAAAGTATGTTTGAGACCGCTTCAGATCTCCATACGTTCTGGATTAAAGTCGAGGCGGAATATCCTGAGATTGCCACAAAAGCACTGAAAAGCCTGCGTCCATTTCCAACATCCTATCTTTGTGAAGCAGGGTTTTGTGCAGTGACAGCGACCAAAAGAAGATTACAGAGTAGACTGGACATAAGCAACACACTTCGGGTGTCACTGTCTCCCATCATCCCCAGATGGGACTGCCTAGTTGCAGGAAGACAAGCTCAGGGCTCCCACTGATTCTGCATTATGGTGAGTTGTGTAATTATTTCATTATATATTACAAAGCAATAATAATAGAAACAAAGTGCACAGTAAATGTAATGTGCTTGAATCATCCCGAAACCATCCTCCTTTTCCCCCTGCCGTCCGTGGAAAAATTGTCTTCCGTGAAACCAGTCCCTGGTGCCAAAAGGGTTCAGGACTGCTGCAGGTTTGTAGGCTAGGAGCAATAGGCTAAACCACATAGCCTAGGAGTGTAGTAGGCTATACTATCTAGGTTTGTACACTCTATGATGTTCAACAAGTATAAAATCAGCTAAGGACGAATTTTTTAGAATGCATATGTATTCCTGTTGTTAAGCAACGAATGACTGTATTGACAATAAGAGATATTCAAAATGAAATATGGAATACAATGAAATATGAAAAAATACAGCACTGTACACAGTAACTATAGATTATACATTCTTTTCATGTGCACAGGGATCAGTTATTAAAATTGCTGATCTATAAAGTAAGTCTTGACAAATTTCGAAAGACTTAATCTACAATATCTGACTTACTATACAGATAGGTTTAATATTTGAAAAATCGATCAGTATAAATCACTAAATTAATAGAGTAAAACAGAAAAATAACATGATAATGTCAGTAGATACAAAAAATGCCTCTGATAAAATTTAATACTCATTCAAAATGAAATGTCTTAACGCATAATAAAAGGTTTCTTCCTTGATTTGATAAAGGTTAGGTAGAAAAATCTTATAGCAAACATTATGTTTACTGGTGAAATGTTGAAAGTTTTCCTCTTGAGACTGGGAAGGAGATAAATTATTTTCACGGTTACCATTTCTGCTTATTATTTTGCTGGAGTTCCTACTTAGTTTAGTAAGAGAAGAAAAATAGAGTACAAGGACCAGAAAGGAACGCTAAAACTGTGATTTTGTAGATGACATGATTGTATATGTGGAAAATCCAAAAATATCTCCTTATAACTTATTATAAATAATAAAAAAGCAAGGTTGCAAGATTCAAGGTGACTCTGGACACAATTGCAATTTTATATACCAATGACAACCACTCACAAATTAGTTCTGAATCTGTATCAGTCTGGATTTGATAAGGAGAGAGAAACCAGTAAATTGAAAGAAAAGTTTAATGTGAAAAAATAATTATAGCAGGGAATCGAAGTAATGAGGGATTCTCTAGGCTAGTAAAAAGTGAAGAATATGAGAATGGCAGATACATGGAGCAGCTCCTGCACCTAGAGCTGAGACAGAGCCCCCAAAGAAGAGTCCCCCCATTCCCCCAGGACTGAGATCCAGACCTTATCCAGAGGACAAGGCTCTGCTTTACTTCATGGCAGAGAAGTTGCTGGGGTGTCATGCTGATGGAACTTGATGGAACACCACTCTCTGGAATGGGCCAGAAGTCGCTCTCTAGGGCTGTACACAAAAGCTTTTCATGGGGAGATGTCTCACTGGAGGCATCCTGCTACAAAGCCACTGAAGTGGGATGCTGGGATGAGCTGCTGGCCACTGTGTACTACCGTTTCTAGAGGCAAGAGAAGCTGCAGGTGCTGTAGTAGCTGGATGCTGCAGAAGCCACCTGGGTTGCAGGAGCTGGATGCTGTAGAGTAACACACATTACTGTAGAAACATCTGGAAGGCTGTGTATATCAAGGTGCCACAATGATAGCAGTGCTTTTTTTCCTCCCTGGCAAATGGGATTTTGGTGATTCTTCCTGCTCCCTTTTGGTATTCATTCAGCATTTATTCAATATATGTTATTGAGTGTTCTCTCTCTGCCAGACAGTGTGTTTGTCACTAGATACGTAAGAGTGGACAAAATCGACATTGAACTTCCTTTTGCAGAGCTTATGATCTGGTAGGACAGTCAGCCATTGAGTTGGTCAGTTGAGCTCTTCCTTGATGCTAGGTACTGTTCTAGTCCCTGGGTTGTGTGTGTATGTATATGTCATTAAGACACAGTCTTGCCTTCAAAGGGAAAGCAGATAATCATAAGAATAGGTACACATTTGCACAATGATACCAATGGTGATGAAGGAAAAATGCAGGCCGCTTACAAGATGAGATTCTAATTTAGATAGGAAGTCGGGGAAGGTTCTCTTAGGAAGTGCATTTTTATGACGTAAGTGGTGATGAGGAGTTAGCTGGGTGGGAGCAGAGATCAGAGGAGAGTGATCTGGGCAGAGGGAAGTTTGTGGGCAGGCTTCACGGTGGGGAAGAGCTGGGCACAACTGAAGTGAGAAGTGGGGTGTCTGGAGGGAGGGGATGTGAGGGTGGCAGCAGAGGCCACGGTAGGGGCAACGTCGCACACAGCTTTAGGCCGCCTTAGAAACTGGAATGTTCTAGTGAAGGGGTGCCCATGATAGAGGGCTAAAGTAGGGGAGCCATGGACTGATGTGCCTTTTATAGCCATCACACGCAGTGCTGAGTGGCCAGTGGATCGCAGACAAGAATGGTTGTTGAGAGACCGCTGGTCCCTTTGCAGGAATCCAGGGAAAGCTGGTGGTGGGCGTGGCACTAAGGCAGCAGTGGTGGAGCTGGATTGACTGGGTGGGTTGGGAGGAGGAAAGAGATGTTGAGAGTGGCTCCCAGGTGTCTGGCTGATGTCATTACGTGGAATGTGATGCTATTTTCTGTGTACTTTCATAGTGAATATGAATTACTTGTTCAATTCAAAAAGTAACAGAAACTTGGATTGCAGATGAAAAAGGCTTTGGCAACCAAACAACCAGAACCAAACCAGTTACAGTGGTGACTAGAAAGTGAAGGAGTGGAAATAGTTGGCACAGACTACTGCGATTCTGCAACTTCTTCAAAGAAGCTAGGAAGTAGAAGGCTAGGGTAGGGTTATAGGGTAGAGGACGTTGTGTTTTGTTTTATAGATGGGGTAGATGTGAATGACTTCCACTGGGAAGGAGAGACAGACCATAGAGGGAAGAGAGGGCATTCGTTAGCCCAATAAATATTTGAATGTCTGTATGATAGGCAGTACTTTGAGCTCTTGTGATATAGAGTACATGGAAAACATCCCTGTCTTCAGGGAGCTTATGTTCTAAAAGGGGAGACTGAAAATAAACAAAATACTGTGCTGAGTGTGTTGTATTAATAGAAATTAAAAAAAATTGAGCCTATTAATGGGGAGATCCAGGAGTGCGGGGGTGGGAGTGAGCAGGGGGATGTAATTTTATGTGGCACTGATTTGATGTCACTAGGATGCACGATACTCCAGGACAGAGAGTTTTTTTACTCACTGCTGTATCTTCAGAGTTTAGAACGGTGCTTGGCACATAGTAAATGCTTAGTAAAGAATTGTTGTGTGAATGAATTAATGGTACAGGATCCCAGGAATAGGAAGGAATGATGTGGAATTCTGAGGAAAAAAAATGAGGCCAGTTGCGAATGAAGACATATTGTAGGGGTTGCCAAAGCCTTTTTCATCTGCAGTCCAAGTTTAGTGCTGATACCCCAATTCAAATTACAATTATATTTGCTTTTACGGGATTTAACTGTTAAATTTTATTTTGAATTCTTTGAGTTAGCTTTGTTTCACGGCATTAGTTTTGTCTACTGTATGTTTCTCAGATATATTAATATAATTTACAGATCTACTTGTCCTTAGGGGCATTTCCCAATTGAGAGGTGACTGTTTTTGGTAATTTTAAAATCAAATTGGGATTGTATATCAGTTTGTATATTGAAGTTCTATTACAGCCTGTCTTGCTTTCATTATTATTCTGCCTTAAAGTGATGTGTGTGTGTATATGTGTGTATGTTGTCATTGTTTTATGCCAATTAAAGAAACCAATTTAATTGGATATAAATTGCAGCGGCTGTATATTAAAGTTTGTATTTCTTGGAGTTACTCTTTTGATGGGTCAGTTGGGCTGATCCTGTGGTGGGTGTTTTCATGGGCCTTTGCAAAGTGCAGCCTTGTGACGGTCTTGTTTGCCTAAGATCTCATGGATGGGCCATAACTCCTAATTTAGGCATGCAAGAATAAGATTGTCCTTCATTTGCTGAGTCTTTTGCTTTTTACTTGAGGATTCCAGTGCCATATGTAACTTTGCCATAGCTCAAGAAGATCTAACTTCTTCTGCCTGTTTGGTATAGGGCATTCCTTTATCTAAAAGAATGGTACAGATGTTTTAAGACCATTCAGTCATAGCTGGACAAATATCCATAGCCTTATATTTGAATGACTTCACATATTAATGAGGAAAAGGGAGCATATAAAATCATGTCCTTGTTGACGTAGGTTGTCTAACTCCTCCCATAGAAATTGCTTTATTATATTTTTATTATAAAATATAAAATATTTACTCAATTTTAAAAGTAATAAATGGTCATTGGAAACATTCTAACATAGGAAGTAGAGATTAAAAATTGACTTTTTCCTAAAATTATACATCTTAGGAGATAACTGTGTAAGCAATTTGATTTATGTCCTCCTTTGGACTTTACAAATGCGTATGTAAATCATGTGTGTAATATATGTGTGTATATATGTGTGAGTGCACACACACACATGCCAGAGGAATCATGTATACCTCTTCCCTAACGATTTTTTCTTCTCATTGCACAATATATTGTGTACATTTTTCATGTCAGTGCATATGTGTGGGTGTGTATGTGCATAAATGCATAGCATGGATGTGTCATAAAACGTTTTGAGCCAATCCCTTATTGATTGTCTCCGTATTTTTTGCTCTCATAATAAAAGATGCACTCAACATCTTTGTTGTCGTATTTTTGCCAACTTCTCCAATTATTTTCTGGGACAGATGTGCTTGTCAGAGTGTGAACATTTGCCACATACCCTTTAGAAATGTTGTACCAATTTGGATTCTCAGTAGCCAAATATGAGTGTGTCCATTTCCCCAAACCCTCAGCAACAAGAGGTGTTATCAGTCTTTTAAATCTTTCTCAGTCCTATAGTGAAAAATTTATTTCTCTTTTTAATTTGCATTTCTTTGTATGTTCCTACAGTTTTGACCATTTGTGTTACTTTTCTGGATATGTTACTTTTTCTGAATTGTTCTGTTTTTTATTCTTTTTTCTAGTAGATTCCTCATCCTTTTTCTTTCTGATTTCTGTGTTTTTCTTTAAAAATATGTATGTATAAATTTTCTTCTGTTAGTCATCTATATTTCAGTCTTAGTTCTAACTTGTTGCATCTCATGCCAGTCCTATGAGTCATGCACTCGAACTTTGAATCTTTTTTGGCCTTGTTAATATAGGTATTTAGGAAAATCTTCCTCATACCAATAATTAAGTATTCTCTCTAGATTTTCTTCTTTGTTTTGAACTTTTGCCCTTAGATTTTACAAAAAATACAGGTAAATTTTTTTTTGTATGTGGGTGGAGTGAGGTGGAGCTCTAATTTTATTTTTCTCCCAAATAAGTGCTTATTATTAAATCATTGATCCTTTTCTAGTGATTTTAAATGTTGCCATTACTGTGTGCTAAATTTCCACAAATACATGGTTCTTTAGGTGAACTCCTGTTCACTGATCTGTTTATTTTGTACCTACATCACTACCACAGTGTTTATTTCTTTCCTTATACACTGATTTAATTTTTGTCATTGTAACATATTGTGAAGAGAAAATTATTGCTCCTATTCTGTCCTTAAAGATCTAGCAAAAGTGGCGTGTGACTTTACAGTAGAGGTGATTTGCTTGTCTGAATGGTCTCTGTTACTAGTTTCAATAAGTTGAGATCACATAATCTTTTTCCTCCTTTGGCAACAGAAGTTTTGGGTTGATGAACAAAACTAATTAAAGCAACTTTTCTTACCACTGGAGATGGAATTGAAATAATCTCTAACCTTTATTTCTCTACCCATTACTTCCCAGCCTATCTCCTATCTTGGAATACATCAAAAATAAAAATATTTGTAGGACCTACTGGTGAACGGATGCGTATCCTTGAGGTCAGAAGCCACTGGTCAGAGGTTTAGGTGGCCAAGTTCCCCTTGCAGGGCATGAGGAGCTCCACACCTGTGACCCATTTGCATTGTACTGCACTTTGCTAGAGAAGTGTTTGGGAAGTGCTGCTCTAGGCTAGTGCACTCCAGCTTTACAGTTTTTTCATTGTAGATAATTGTAGCTTGATATGGGTTTAATATTCAGAGAGCTAGACTTCTTTTTTAAAAAATTTAATTGTGGTAAAATATACATAACATAAAATTTATTGTCTTAACCATTTTTAAATGTACAGTTCTGTGGCATTAAGTACATTCACATTGTTGTGCAGCCATCAGCACCGTTCATCTCCAGAACTCTTTTCATCTTGTAAAACTGAAACTGTATACTCATTGAACAATAACTCCTCATTCCCCCAGCGCCTGGCACCCACCATTCTGCTGTCTGTCTCTGTGAGTTTGACTATTCTAGGTACCTCATGGAGTCATAGAGTATTTGTCTTTTTTTGGTGACTGGCCTATTTCATTTAGCCTGATGTCCTCAGGTTTCATCCATGTTGTAGCGTGTGTCAGAATTTCCTTCCTTTTTAAGGCTGAGTAATATTTCATTATGTATAGACCACATTTTGTTTATTATTCTTCCATCTATGGACACTTGAGTGGCTTCAACCTTTGGACGTTTTGAATAATGCCACTTTGAACATGGATATGCAAGTCTGAGTACCAGACTTCTTGAGGTTTTTTTTTTCTTTCATTTTTTCACCTCTTATTCAACCGCTGCAATTTGAATTTAGCTTCCTTTATTCCACTGAACCTTCTTTTCTTAGGTCACCAGTGATCTCAAAGTTGTTAAGTATAAGGAGCCATCTGTAAATGCCTGGTGTATGATTTCTCAGACATATTCAGACAACTCGACCATGCCTTTCCCCCTTATCTCCTAGGTTGGTGAATGCCCCTGGTTTTTCTTCCACTTGCTAGATAGTTCCTTTCTTGATCTCCTCTAGCCCATACTTAAAAGTGGAATTTCCTCAGGGCTTGACTGTATGTCTTCTTCCTTCTGTAACCATTAAATGTGGATATTGCTCAGGAATTAGACTGAAGAGCCTCTTCTCTTCTTTCCTTTTTTGGAAAGAAGAGAATCAAAGAGATTTAATCAACTAGTCTCATCTTTTACATGAACAAGATAATTATTTTCTTTGGGAAAATAAGACATAGAGATGACAAGAATATAAATCATATTTTGAAGGGAAGGACAAAATTTCCCCCCCAGCTTTATTGAAGTATAATTGACAAATAAAAATTGTATAAATTCAAAGCATATAACGTGGTTATTTGATATATGTATACATTGTGTAACAATTAGCACAATTAACGTGCCGTTCACCACACATAGTTACTCTGTGTGTGGGTGTGTGTGGTGAGGGTGAGGACACTTAAGATCTCCCTTCTTGGCAGATTTCAAATAAACAATACAGTATTACTAACTATAGTCACCATGCTGTACATTAAATTCCCAGAATTTATTCATCTTATAAATGAAAGTTTGTACCCTTTGACGTACGTCTCCCTATTACCCCCACCTCCCCACCTCTTAAGTGTTCAGGCCCTTCTCTTCCCGATACCCGTTCTTACTCTAGGTGGCCGTGCCCACTTCCATAGTTTCAGCTTGCTGGTGGCTCCTACCTTTGTTTCTTGAGCTCAGGTCTCTCTGCTGAGCCCCCACCAGAGCTGCCCCCCATGGTGTCTCTGCTGGAGTAGCTGATGGGCAGCTCCTGCCTCACATGTCTGAAATAGACCTTAGAGGTCTTCCTCCCCTGTGTCCCTTGTCTTAGTGAAGGGCACCTCAGCTTCCCAGCCACTCAAGTCAAATTCTGGGGTCAGTTTTAAAATAAACTTTAAATTTAGGATAGTTATTGAGTTATAGGAAAGTTGCAGGAATATTACAGGAACAAGATAACTACACAGAGAGAGTCCTGTGTTGCCCACACCAAGTTTCCCCTGTTAACATTTACTGTGGTACATTTGTCACAACCAATGAACCAGTATTGCTACATTATTATAAACTGAACTCCTTGGTTTTCCCCTAATGTCCTCTTTTCCAGGATCCCATTCAGGGTGCAGCATTACACTAGCTGTCCTGCCTTCTTAGGCTCCATCAGACTGACAGGTTCTCCGATTTTCCTTGTATCTTGTTCACCTTGACAGGTTAGGTATTTTATACAATGTCCTTCCATTTGGGTTTGTCTGCTTTTTTTCTCATGATTAGACTGGGGTTATGGGTTTTGGGGAAGGAAGACCACCCGCTAAAGTACTATTTTCATCACATCATATCCAGGGTACCTGCTGTCCACATGACTTATTATTGATGATATTGACTTTGATCACCTGGCTGAGGTTGTATTTGTCAGATTTCTTCACTGTAAGGTTACTGTTTTTTTCCCCTTAGAGGTAATTTTTGACACTTTCCCCTTCTTTTAATCTGTATTGAATTCAAACCAATTCCTACTGGTTCTTTTTGCCAAATAAATTTCCATTCTGTCCAGATCATTCTGTGCAGCCACCACTCTCCAGTCCAAGCCAAATTGCCTGTGCCCAGACTGCTGTGGGAGGTCTCAACTCATGTCCCTGCTCGTACCCTTGTCTCCTGCCATCCAGTCTCTACCTGAGTGGTCTTTGAAAAATGCCAGTTGTGTTATGGGCTCTTGTTCTCAAGCCTTTGAATGACTTCCCAGAGTACTTGAGATACCATGTCAGCACAGTCTGTGTCGCCTTTCCAGCCACCTGCCAAGCCCCTCCTGGCTTGTCCTCTGTTCCATCCACTGGTTCCTTGCCCCTGCGTCCCTTCAGCATGCTCAGCTCCTTTATACATGCTGCTGCTGCTGCTTGGAATGATGGTCACCCTCCACCTAGTTTCACATCTCGGCTTACGTGGCATTGCAGTGTTGTTTCCCCAGGGGAAATGCCCCACCCCCTTTCAGGGGCTGTGAGGTGCCCTTCCAGGTGTTTCCACAGTATCCCACACTGCTTCACTGTACTCATGATGCTTGGAGTTACTTGTTCTGCATCAGAATTGTGCCTGGATTGCTGAGGTAGACAAGGCTGAGACCTTCCTCTGCTCTTCACTGTATATCCCTGTTACCTGTACTGAGCTTGCCTCAGAGTAGGTGCTGCATAAGTATTTGTTGAATGGTGAATTTTATCTTCTGCATGGAAAACAAACTGTCTTCATTGTTAGCATGCAAGTATGCAAATAAGTTCTTGAATTTATTTCTCTTAGTTCACTGATTTAAATCCCACATGTGTCCTTTTAAGTGCATTGTGTGAGATGCTGTGATGGGTACAGTGGTGGATCTGGAAGTGTGTGTGCTCGTTCTCCGCCACCCGCGAGGCCCCGTCTGGCCAGTCATTCGCTCTCTGGTTCGCTGCACCCCGCCTGCAGTCTGGGTGTGCCAGGCCCTCTGCGCACTGTGGGCCATGCGCGCTTGTGAGCCCGCTGGGGCCTGTCTGAGCTGTGAGGTTGGACAGATGTACTTTGAGTTCTAGCTCTGCCATTTTTAGTATCTACGGTCTTGAGCTTAACTTTTACCTGTCTGTAAAAATGGGGACAGCAGTGTCTTCCTTGTAAGTTGTGGAAAGAATCAGATAAGAAAAGGAATGTAAAACCAACATCATAATCATAGTAAGCACAGAGCTCGTATTTATTGCTTTTAGGGCTTAAGTACTGTGCTAAGCAGTTTACATTAATTATTTTTGTTAATTTTCACACAATTCTATGAGGTAGGGGTGTTATTATTTTCATGTTGTAAATGAAGAAAGTGAGAGTTAGTTGAAAAATTAAATAATTTGTTCATGGTCACAGAAGTAGTAAGTGGTAGAGCTATTACTTGAACCCAGGTTCAAGCACATGGTGTGATTTTTAAAGCCCAGAAAGCAGAAAGTACTACTTATATTCTATATAGCCACCCCACCTTTCAGTGTAGCTTCATTCTTTTGAGTTTTGAAGTCCTTTTAGGCATCTATTAGCATTTAAAAATTTTTAGTAGTCTTGGGAGGGAGGACATTTTAAGCTGTTATCAGCTTGAATTTGTTTCTTAATTTACATTTTAGCTGCATTGACATAGTGACTTGGTGCCTGCCTGAGGCAAGTGCATGTGTAGGGGCTGGAGGGTGGGGTGGGACCCATCAGGGGAGTGTTTCTTAAAGTGAGGCCAGTGGACTTCTGATCAGACTCACCTGGGGAGCTACCAAAAATGCAGATTCCTTAGCCACTTCTTTGGTGTCCTAAATTTAATCTCTTAGGGGCAGGATTTGGGAAACTATTTTTGCAGGTAATGGGGTTTAGATACGTAGATTCTTACTCAGTTTGGAGTTTGGGAATCAGTGAACAGAGGAAATGGGAAAGGCCAGAATGTTAGTGATCCACACTGTCCTGCAGGAGGCCAGGAGAAAGGTTAAAGCACGCACTCTTGTACAGACCTGGTAAGTTTGAAAACAGATAATATGGAAATAAAAACAGGGGGCAAATTTGTCTCCCTTTTGTTTTATTTCCTATAAATTTGTATTTGGGGAGAATTCCGTTTATGTTTTATTATCCTTTTTCCCTAGTGGGGTAGCTCTTGAAAGAAGTGGGTCTTGGCTATGACAAAGTTGGCTCAATATGAATGCAGTAGGCCAGTCTGAAAAACAAATTGAAGTATGTTTTGTGAATTAGCATATCATTTGCAAAGTTAGGAGAATGTCTAAGACTGATTTCAAATAGTCTGTTAGAGAAACTATGTCAGACTGTGCCCCGATTTTCCATTTAGAAAATATCATAATTTCAGGTTTGTAGCTAATACGAAAATCAGTAATTGTCAACAGAAAAGAAGCCAAACTCTGTAAAATAATTTAAAGAGGTTTATTCTGTGCCAAATTTGAGGACCATGACTAGGAGCCATGCCCAAGAAGCCTTGAGCAAGTGGACTCGCTGTGGCTGGGTTAGTTTGGTTTTATACATTTCAGGGAGACAGGGATTACAGGTAAAATCATAAATCAATACATGGAAGGCATATACTGGTTTGGTCCAAAAAGGTGGGTCATCTCAAAGGGGGGGGCAGCTACAGGTTATAGGTGGGTTTAAAGGCTCTTTGACTTGTAATTGGTTAAAAAATGAAGCTTTGTCTAAAGGCTTGGAATGTTTTTAAGTTAAGATGCAGAAGTCAGTGTGTTAATCAGAGACAAGCCATATATTTGTTGTGTAAATTGAGGACCTGCAGGTTTGTCTTGCATAGCCTTAGGCCTGTTAATGAGTTACACGGGATGTCTCCAAGAAGGGAGGGGGGCATGATGAGGCATGTCTGACCTCCCTCCTCATGGTCGGCAATTCAGTTTTAGCGTATTCCCTTGGCCAAGAGGGGGTCCATTCAGCCAGCCAGTGGCGGGGAGCCTGAAGATTTTATTTTAGTTCACATAATCAATACCAAAAGTTTTAAATATATAGCTTGTATGTGTTCATTTATTATATATCTCTTTATTCATAAACAATGAGGATTCTTTTATTGTCTCACATAACAAGACAGCAAGCAGCTCGGGGATGGTAGCTCCCATTGGCTTCCCCAAGATCTCTCATATTCCTCTGTGTGGGTGGCCACAGCATGGCTGCGTGCCCAGAGCATGCAGGGAGAGGGCGGTGTCCCTGTCTTGTGCTCCCCACCCACCATTCTTAAACAGCTTTATTGAGGTATAATTGGCATACAGTCAATTGCACATTCTTGTGTACAGTTCAGAAGTGTACATATGTATACACCACTATGATAATGAGCACACTCATCACTCTTAAAAGTTTCCTTATGTCTTTTGTAGTTCCTTCTTCCCACTCTCCTCATCCTTTCGTGAAATCTTTGACTTTATTAGGGGGGGTAAAAGTTACTAGCTTTTAGAGGATAAAATACTAGCTAAAGAAGTATTTAGCTTGTAATTCTAGCTTTTGTTTTATTTTTGAGGAGTATAGTGGAAATAATTTGATGATGGTAGGTATAGCTTGCTGTATTATTTATAGAAAGTTTTGAGAAACAGGTGTCTCAGAACAGGACATCTTGGGAAAGTTTGACAGGAAATGTATTTTGAAACAGGTTGAAACAGTCATGGTGATGGTGCGTGGTTGGGGGGTGGGGTGGGGAAGGATGGCTCCTGCCTGGCCACTCACGGGGAGAGCCACAGACACAAAAACCAAGTGCTTAACTTCTCTTAGGTTTTTCAATAGATAGCATTTCTACTGCTGGAAAAACTAACATGAATTCTAACATGAAATGGTAATAAAAATATAATTCCTACTAACTGGAGGGTATACTTAGCTCAAGTGCATTTTATCGAAGCAAATTGTCTATTTTATTGAAAGGCGTGCTGGTGATTTATTTATTTATATTTATAGATTAAAAGTCATAAATTTTGCCCCACCACTGTAATCAGCTGGGTATTTTTTTTAATCGCTGCATGCACTTGCTGAGGTTCGTTTCTGCTGCAGAAAGCATTATATAACGTTAATAGCAATTTGTAAAGAGTTAGTAAAATGTATAGAGTTTTATTCTAATGAGTTTCTTCAGTTGTCTCCTAGCTTCTCTGACTCTGAATTTTCTTGGCTCTTTATTTTTCATTTCTTTTCAGTTCTTCCATGTATTTTGTTTTGAAAGTAATATGCTTGAGGTGAAAATGGCAGCATTTCTGTCATGATTTCACCTATTAGAAATGATGTTCTTTGCTCTCTGTTTAGTTGAGAAGTGAACCAGTTCCCTGTGCTTATAAATGCTGCTCCTTGGTGGTGGGGAAAAGGCTTTTAACATAGAGTGCAAATTGAGTTTGTTGGTAAAGGTATCCCTATAAAATATTGTCCAGATAGTTAGAGCTTAATATGGATGAGAATTTCCCTGGAAAAATATTCTTTGTCAGAACTCTGACGACTGATGGTCTTGAGAAGGTGAAACTTGGTGTTTCTTATTTGTCATATAACTCACAAATATGGTAATGTAGCCTTCCAGTTTTAGATTAAGGATAGTGCGTATGCTATAGTTAGAGTTTTGGAGGTTGGTTAGGATCTTTGAGCATTTGAGGTTAGTTCAGTTACTAGTTACAGAAAGAGATAAGTTGTAACTTAAGTCTACCTGAGGTGGACTAGCCTCTGTACCCTTTGATGTAAAAATACCCTGCACTTCTACCAGTTGGGGATTTATTTGTTAATGAAAACCCCTCAATCTGTTCATGCCCTGGTGTGTGTTTTAATTCAGTCCATTCATAGTCATTGGCTGATTGGGGGCTTTATTGAAGAAAAGGGAGGCTTTTGGAGGAGAAAGGAAGATGGGTAATTTTGGGTCCTGAGATACTGATGTCTGTGGCCTGGGAATGAGGCCAGGAGGCAAGAGGTTCCAAAGCAAAAGCTTCGTATCCAATGTTGAAACTTGGGCCACCTCTTTGATGGGGGAAAAGCTGCTTAGGCCCAGTGACCTCTAAGAATTCAGAGCAGAACTGTCACTTCAACAGTTCTCAGGTTAAAAGACAGGTGTCAACTATAATTGCTGTTTACAGCATTGTTTCTGTGGGGATGTCTGTGTGTTCCACATACCTGCCTCAGCAAACAGATTGGAGCAGCTCTTTGTTGTCGCTGTTACAGTGGAATCACTTGCTCTCTAGGGTTGCATTACCCCTTGATGGCTTCTAGCCTTCTTTTTACTTGTTATATTATATTCCAGTTTCCTTGATTATGAGAGAAATGGCAAACTCCTAGTAGCCTTTACCTTCCCTTCCCCAAATAGCAAAGTCAAAAAAAATTAGCTAAAATTCTTCATAGGTTTTCTTTTGAATCATCTCGAAGGTTGTTATTATTGGCACAATTTCATTCCAAGCCATTTTATCAGAACCTCTAAATATTTAGATGGGGAAATTGACTTCATCCCCATGGAATTGTTTGTGAGATTTTGGTTGGTTGTAATATTCAGTTACTCAAAGATGAGTTGCTCACTGCGTGAAGATACACCACGTTTAGGTAGTCTGGTGTCTGAACCTTTTGGCAGGGCTTGAGCTGGTAGAAAATTTGGGGTAACATTTTTTGTGAGTTGGTGAATTTTAAAAATGATTTAGAAGACTTTTAAAAAGCATGTACAAGTAGTTTATCATCTTATTGTCAAGAATAGGTTGTTATTTAGTAAATCCATGTTTTGGTAATGAAGAAGGTGGTACATAGAGATGTTTGATCTGAATAGGCTAACCTTTTCTCCTTTTTAATACAAAATATTTTAGGGAAACAAAACTTGACTAGTATTACACTGCTGGCTTCTTGCCTTTTGTTGCAAACATGCTGAAATGCTCTAAATAATGATGCTACTAAAACAACGCATGCATTGTTTTGATGGGGTATTGATTCCTTCTATAGTGTTCAAAATTGCTTGCATGCCTCCAGCAACAAACACATATGTGACAGACTTTATGTGAGATGAGCATTCCAGAGAAATGAAATGCTAGTTTACTTTTCAGTAGCTATGCAACTTAAAGATACCATATTTTTAGAAACTTGGCCTTGAGGCACTAACACACTTGTATCCAATGCACGAAGCTTTGCAAGTTATTTTAACAAAACCTAATCAGAGGGAACAAAAACCTGGCATTTATATAGTTTGTTTATTTATTGATTGCCATAACCTACTTGAAAGAATATCCTGTTCCTTTTAATAAAGTCATTTGGACAGTTGTCTGTATTTTAATATGTAAGTATCTCTGGAATTTGATTTTGACAAGGTCAACTCAAGTGTTAGATATTGTGGGTGAAGCTGAAGTGGGAGAACGGGAGTGGAAATGGCGGGTGGGACTCAGGAAGAGCCTGGTAACTGAGCTCTCAGGCCATTGTTACGTTGTTTTTAGAATCTGCTGTCCAGTCAGCACGGAGCAATTTGGATCCTGAAATCAGAGAACAAAGCTTGCTAAGTTTTCCGAGAGGAGGCTCTAAGGATTATTGTATTATGATACTACTCATTTTATTAACTAGTGAAATGAATGTTGAAATTGTTTACTATAACTATTAATTATTGTGCTTACTATTGCTGCAAAGTTAAGTTTGTCATGATTTAGGTGATAGCTTCATGTTTCAAAACAAAACCATAGCTCTTTCTGTTCTTTTAAAAAACATAAACTACTTTAGTTTGTTAATGGGCAAAGTGAGTAAATAATATTTGTTGAAGAAATGAAGCCTGTCAGATGCTTTTCCCCCTGTCCTTGTGTTAAGCCTCTATTAGTTCTGTGTAATTCTAGTAGAACTAGCAAGTTATTTTGCTTAAAATGTGTTTTTTTCCCCCATGTGCGGTGAAAGTTGAATGTGAGAACAGATCTTAATAGATATAGTTACACAATTTATTTTATCATGTATCACTTTATTGCTGTCTTCTAGAACATTGTTATACTAAATGTTCCAATAATGGAAATTTTATGCAGCTACTTCAAATGAAACAAATTTGCAAAAACTCAATTTTGGAACTCATTCCTTGAGGAGAGGGAAAAAAACTCACCATGCTGTGACCAAATTAGATTTCTGATTTGTTGGCAACTTATCAAACACTGTCATTTCCAGAAAACAGGTTGTGGGGTCAAATTGAAATAACAGTACTTCCCAGTCACTTTAAATTGGAAATATTTTGGGTTTTAACATGATTGAATGGTTAAGTTTTTACAAAAATTTTGTTGGTAACAGGTAATAAAAATGTGGTTTTGTACCTAAATAAAAATGGCTCTACACGGCATCAGGAATGACCGTGTTCGATTACAGTGGAATCTTCTTTTCAAGAGCTTGATTTTTAAATTCTCGGAGATATTAGTTTTACTTACTGGAGCTCCTTTGTTTTGCAGAGATCATGATGCAGCCGTCCTTTTGGATTTCTTTTTAATAATGTGTGACCCTTCACCTTTGATCCCCTGACCTGCATTACCTTGGTAACCATTTCATTTTTTAATTTAATTTCATTTTTTAATTTTGGTGTACAAGCTGTAACATTTCATCTCTCAAAGTGTAACACGCTGATTTCCTCAAATAGAGATACCCCTTTGAGCGATAAATTTGCAAAATGCTGTCTTCATTTTCTGTATTAAAATTCATTTCAGTTTTTAAAATAAAGTGTAATCTGTGTTTTCATCCTTTTAAAATTTAAGTTTAATGAGTGCATTTCCCTATGCAGTATATTTCCTTTTCTATTCATGTTTTGCAAAAGCTGAATTAAATTGGTGTTTATATATAACTCACACACACCCAGAATACGCACACCTTGTCCTCTACCCCCAAACCACTGCCCCTTACCCTCACATACACACACCCTCCTCACTGTCACCACACATCCCTTCCTTTGCAGAGTAATTTGTCTTTCTTTCCAAAATTGCAGCAACTTGAATTTGTCAGTCTCGGTTGCCACATTCTACTTCCTCAGATTATATTTTATATTCTGAAGTATTATTGGGAGAAAAAGCTTAGACTTAATTTTAATTTCATATAAGGGCTAGAAGAATACAAAGTTGTCTCATTACGAAATTCACCTTTCCCCTCTTTTAATGTTTTATTTCTTTGAGGCATAAGTTAAGAACAAGCAGCAATTTTAACATGACCAAAAATGTACTCTGATGAAACCTGGTCAGACAGCTCTGGTGGTCTGTATGCTAGATTGATTTATGCCATATGCTGTTTTATGACTGTTTTCCAAACAATGCACTTTAAAAATTGTATTCCTCTTTTCAGAAAATTCTTAATCAAAAGCAAAACAAACCAGAATCAAAAAACAAAAATCAAACTTGAGTTAATTCGTTGAACTGGCACGATATTCCTAAGAAATCATGTTCTTAAAAAAAAACAAAAAAAAACAACCCCCCCCCAAACCATGTGAATTCTCTCAGCATGGCCCACTGAAGCACAGATTACTTTTTAAGTGTCTCATTATTTTATTCTCTAACATTTAATGCTGATGTTTTAATTGCACACAGCTGAAGCTGCTAAATGAGCACTGAAATGGATTTAAGTCCTCTCTGAGCTTTGTTGATATCTATAAAAGTTTATATCATTCATTAGAACCACAAATTAAAATTAGTTGTGGTTAGCTGTTCACTGGCGATCGGAACTCTTGTGAATACTTGCTCAGGCTCCTGAGCTTGTTTTTGCCTATTATACTTACATACATGGGAAGCTGCCTTTTGCCTGTTGGGTATTTTTTCTTTTCACAGAATTGTAAAATATCAGAGCTGAGAAATCCAAATAGGTAAAAAGCCAATGATTATAAAGCTCCTGTGATTATAAATATTCCAGTAGTCAGGAGCAACTTACTTGCTGAACCTTGAATTTTAAGGTGATTTTTAAAAAAACATTTTGTACTGGAATGTTTTCCAGAT
The DNA here is from genome assembly GCA_023783475.1 of Daubentonia madagascariensis. Taxonomy (NCBI): domain Eukaryota; kingdom Metazoa; phylum Chordata; class Mammalia; order Primates; family Daubentoniidae; genus Daubentonia; species Daubentonia madagascariensis. Next base: position 8,180,702 of record JAKFHU010001557.1, on the reverse strand, counting down.
CCCCAGAGACTTTTTTTTTTGCCTTAAGTGTGTCCTTTATTTGTTCCTTTGATGCCATGTCCTTCCAGCACGAAAGGAGTGGTGTCTGACTCAGTGGATGGTATGTAGAATCACAGGCCTGCAAGGGCCTGTGACTGCTTGTTGGCTTCATTCCTCTTGCTTAAGCAATCCTGTACCAGCCAACCCCTGAGGGTCCCCAGCAGAGTCACACTCCCTATTCATAGAGTCTACTCCCCTGGGGCCCCTCATCTACTCATGAGATAGACAGTACTTTATTCATAAGTCCAATAGGAGCTGAAGAGACATCAATAGGTACAGAAGAGAAATGTTTTTATTGTCATATTTTGTGATTAGATCAGTTAGATTTTAAGGTTTTCTGCTTAATACATTTTAAGATAACCTAATTTTTCTAAGAGCTAGTACATGGACACGTTTAATACTTACTTTCAATGAGCATTGCTTATTTGATTAGTATTTAGGACCTGTAGTAGGTTGTAAGCCACATGGATATTGTTTATGTAAGCATGATTCATTGAGAAAGCGCTCATCTGAGAGTCAGAAAACCTGCTTTGGACTAGCAAGGTTTTTGGATTTGTCATTGGCATCTGTTAAGGTAGTCACACAAAACTAAAATAAACAGAAAGACTTCAAAAGACTTTCACTTTGGTGTAAAAACGGTGAAATTGGTTGTTTGGCTTAAAATATAGGAATTTGTAAAACATTTCATTGATGCTACTTGTGTTTTATCCTCTGTGAAATGTAGATATTGTATGTCTCCTACTTGCTTTTTAGGGTGGGAGGATAAATGAAACACTGACAAATACACTGGGAACTAGAAGAAAGGTGCTTTTGAAACTGAACCTCTGTGGCTGTGCTGTTGGCGGTCATAACCGCTGTGCTGAGAGGTGTAGTGGCAGTGAACCCCCTGGTGCCAGGACCATGGGCTCTGGAGCCAGGCTGCCTTGTTTGAATCCCACCATAGCCTCTTGCAAGTGGTCTGACTGCAGGAAATTATGTAACTTCTCTGTGCTTGAGTTTTCCCCTCTTTAAATTGGGGATGATAATAATAGTACCCACTCAAAAGATCATGGTGAGTTTCAGCTGAATCGATGTCTGCAAAGTACTTAGAGCATCACCTGCCATGGGATGTGGTTGATCCTGCACACCTGGAGAAACCCCTTGAGGGGGGGCTTACACCTTATAGAAAATTATATTTTAAAAAATTCCCCTGTTTTTCTTCTAACATTGACTTAGAGACCCTTGGATGCTTAGAGAGAGGAACCAAATATTTTATGGTAAGTAAGGACCTCTAAAACAGATGGAAGTTCGGGTGTTTAAGTTAAATCTGGACTTTTAAGCTTAGATCATGAAGAGCTCCTTAGCGCTTTGTAGGTGGGTTCTTTTGTTTTAGCTATATTTGGCTGTGGAGGTACAAGGAAAGAGAGCTGAGGGAGAGACCCATCTTTTACCTAGTTAGCCTTACTTGTTCTCTTTTACCCTTGGTAAGCTATCTAGCTAGCTTTCAAGGAGTCAGAAGTGTTGAACTGTTTAGAGGTTTTTACCCAGCTGTGTGAGGCTTCAGTGTCCTCTTAAGCAGAGTTGGGGGAAGGGATGTTACTACTTTCCCTGTGTGTGTAAGAATACTTGCCATGTATTCATCCCAGTGCCTTCCATACTGGAAAATAGATAAAAGTCATCCAGATTTATCTAGGAGGTACGTGGTATATTAACCCCATTTTGCACATGAGAATACCGATGCTCAGAGAGGTTAAATCAACTTTCCAAGCCTCCTACCCTAGTAAATTGCAGAAGTGACACTTAGATCCAGGTGCCATGCCTCTCACAGCATTGCTGCCCTGCATTGAGCTGCAAACCTGGCTGAAGCACTCACAAGAAACACTTCTGCTATTTTGGTTGCAGGGGCCCCAGCTGTATGCATTATTGTCCCTCAGCCATCAGACCTTTTAACATAACAGCACCCTAACTTAGGAAGGCCTTATGCAACACAGCTGGCTCCAACAATCTACCACCACCATTACCGGGAAGGCTCTGTTGTGTATGTGGTGGCACTGTATGTGGGACTCCGTAGCAGCGGCTTCTTCAATCCTGGCTGCACATCCAGAATCACTTGTATGGCTTTTAAAAAACATGGATTTTTTTTTAAAACACCTCACCGCCCCCACCTTAAGACTCTGATCTTCTTGTTCTAGCAGAGAATCATTGATTGATAGGTTTAGAAATACAGGAAGTTTATTTTATTAACAAGAAAAAAATAGGTAAATAATTTGTGCACATACAGATCTGTGCCTCTAGAATGTGGGCCAGTGCTATTAACTCTATAGTTGGGTACATTGTAAGTTAAAATGGGTCTTTGTGTGCCAGTTCAGTCGTGCAGCTGACAATAATCAGCACCGTTTCTGTAGGAAAGCCCCAGCCACCCACTCTGTAGAAGAAGGCTTCTGTGGCATGCACCTCACACGCCAGGCACAGAGTTGGGGGGGGGGAGGGCCTCGCTCACCTTTGTTCACCCTCCTCCTTTCTCTTCCTTACGCATTTATTTCCCGCTCCCTTCTCTCCTCTGGTCTTCTCCTCCACAGCTCTGTCCTCCTGTGTTTCTCTTTCTTCCCTCTACCTGCCAGATGTTTACAGCATATCTGTCATCAGACTGCAAAGTATTTGAAGTCCTCCAGGTGCCTAGAACATCATAGGGGTTCAAATGGACGTTTCTTAATTTGTCTTAGTGTCTGTCTTTCAAAGTAGTAGGCACTACCCTCTCATTAGCCAGAAAATTGTCAGATTTTGTTTGTGATCATCTACCCTAACTTGGGTGGTTTAATCTTGAAAATTAGCTTATTTAGCATCATGGATTTAGATAGATTGAGAAACACCAGGCTTTAGCCTCGTACCAGTACAGAATGTTGGGCAATGGGACGGACTTGGACTGTTCTAGGGGCCACATATATCAGGTTTTTAGCCTATCTGCTGCATAGTTTTTAGAGCTGCAAGGCCTGAGGTCATCTGGGCTAGACTCCATGTTTTTGGTGATGAGGAACCCACTCCTGAGAGGGGAAGGTGCGTCTTTGATGCTTGCTGCCAGTCTAGACTTGCTGCCTTCTCCTCTGTCACCTTAACCGAGTGTGTGTTGGGGTGGGGAGGACAGAGCCACGGTGACAGGATAGCTGCCTGCGATTAACTGTTGGCCTCTAGAAATACTGTAGAAATGGTCAAAGCCACCCTCCTTCTGCATTCCCCCCCTCCTCCCAACCTGCCATGGAAAGAAATGGTACAAGGTTGGGGCGAATTTGAGGGCGGGCAGAGAGAGCCTCCTCAGTGTGCAGGCCAGGAAGCTGTGTGTGCCCTGGATGCCGGCAGTTGGCCTGGCAGCACCAGTGGTCTGCCTTAGGAGTCTGTAGTCTGTTCTGATGGCTTCTAACCCTGCTTGAGGCTTTTGAGGAGACTAAGAAACACATGGTGAAGGTATGGAAAGATATTTTGGCATTCCTCAATGAAAATCTGCTCTAGCCAGAAAGGGGGTTAATGAAGAAGTCGGCAACAAAATTGCTGCACAGTCAGGAAATAACAGAAACCACCTCCAGTTCGTTTGCGTTTGTGATTATTGTTTCCCTGGGCAACTGTGGCTGTGGTTACCATGGTGCTGTGTGACACACCCCAGAATCATAGGGTTTAGACTAGATTTTTTACTTTCCACACACATCTTTAGGTGGGTTCAGAAATATTCCACATGTTAGGCTGTCATGTATACCAGCCACAAAACTTCTGTTATTCAGGTTGGAATATCCAGACCTTCTTCTGTCGTCTGTGTGAATCCTTTTGTATATTTTGCTCCTCTAGTCCCTTCCTTTTCCAAAGGAGAAACCTAACTGAATGTAACTTTTTCGTAATAGTGGGAAGAAGACGGGTAGAGGAGAAGGTCGAAACTCTTGGCCAAGGTTTGACTCTGGGTTACTTTTACCTGCCCCTGATGCACCTGATGTAAGTTCATGCACATAGTAGACACTCAGCAAACATTAACTCTCTTTTCATTTCTCATTAGCACAGGTAATTAAGAACAGGAGCTGATAGACTGCATGTATCTGTGCAGAGATATATCTGTAATTAAAGTTTTAATTAAAGAAACACCAGACCAGGCAGATGGTTCTTATCCCTGCATCCTGTAAACCAAACAGCCATGGCTTTTCGATCCTGCAAACAAGCAAAGCTGAGAGTAGCAGCATTTATGGTGGTGCACCAAAGGGGATAAGTAGTCTTATTAACTAACCATAATCTAATTTTGGTAGCACTCTGTGTGGTGCCAGATCCAGGGATAATCATTGCAGTTTGAAATGAAAGACAATACATCAAAGTTGTATTCCAACCAAAGCTTTTAAGCTTCAAGTCAAGGGAGTTACCATGGCCCAGCTGGTAGATCATAGGGCATGTGGTTTTGTGCTAGATCACAAAAGCTGACAAAGTGTTATTTAGGATCATCAGCTAAATACAGTATTAAAGTAGAGTACTATCCTGGTTTTTCAGGTTTTTCCACTGTACAGAATTGAGATGTGACTTGTGTCCACCTGTCTCATGTGGGTCCTCTCTGCCATGTCACGGTGACCTTAATGGTGCAGAATTAAGTGCAGAATTAAAGTGCAGAATTAAAAAAAAATCCACAGGGGGTGACAGAGGATGACTTATCCCAGATCTTACCACTTTCTTAGGGAGCTCCTCCCCCCATGACCCCAGACATTTGTTCTGGTTACATCAGCATCAACAGGAAGCCAGAGCAGTGCAGGGAGGTGGGCAGGTGGTGAGGTCCTCAGCAGTTCTCCTTGATCTCTTGGGATTCACCCATTTCTTAACCCCCAGTTTCTTACCCTTCTTCATAATCCTTTACTTAGCCGTGCATACAGTTTTGAGGCACTAGTGCAAATAGGCAGTTGTACAACAGAATTACATACTAGTTGATATAATTATGTTTTTACCACCTACATCTCACTAATTCATTTTTTATTTGGTAGAACCAGTATTGAAGATGTTGATTTCTTATATCAGAATGAAGTGTTTTAGTTTAGAGGTTAGAAGAGTAGTTTCTACTTTGCTGAACAAAGGGTGACCTTACTTCATCCCTGTGCTCCTTTTAAAGGAAGTAGAGCTTCTACTTGAAAAAGAGCCCACATTATACCAGGACGCATACAAGCATCTTCACATTAAAAGACCATGTCGTAAAAATGGTAGAGCCTGGAAGTATTTTAACTTATCTTAATACCATCTATAAATTGAAACTCAGTCATCTTAGGAGAACTATGTGTGTGTAAGCATATGGAGACATGCCAAACCCACACACAAGACCTGTGATGCTCTGTGAGTGAAGCTTGTGTCTCACAGGTACATGGAAATGTGTCCATCACCTTCTGGCTTGGGGAAGACTTATGTTATTTGGTGAGATGGTCTTTGGTTTTAGAAGAAGTCAGTTAAATTTAAGCTACTCTGAATAAACAGTCTTTTGTGGTTGTGTTCAGAAAATGTTCTAAGACCAGAATTGTGCTACTAGGTATTAAGTTGGTATTTTTACATGTGGAATTTGAAACTGACTATGAAATCTGTTTCTTCTCTAATTTGGTTTAAGACCTGAACATGTAACCTTTGAATATACAGCACAGTTTTAGATTGTAGGAGGTTTCTTACTCATGAAGTGAAACTGCTGTTGCTTAGAGCAGCAGTTATGTTCTTGCTTCAGGTAGAAAATAGACTTGTTTCTCCATAGAGAGCCTACCTGGAATGGTAGGCTCTTTATTTCTCTTTCTGTAGTGGGTTTTAAGAAAGCTTTTGCCCTACCTGATATCTGTGTGATGATGGGAGGAGGGTGGAGTATTCTGCTCACTCCAGAGTAACTTAAATTCACGTTATTTCTCCATTTGTTCAATAAATATTTATTGAATGCCTCATATTAAGCAGTGTCCTAGGTATCTGGAATAAAGCAGTAAACAAAACCATGCCATTCCCCTCGAGGAGCTTATTTTCTGATTGGGGGAAAGGGGCAATAGACAATAAACAAAAATAAATAAGCAACAGTAATTGAGTGCCTATAATGTGCCTATTACATTTATTAACTCATTCACTTTTCAGAACACTTTGAGGAAGTAGGTGCTATTATTACCCCCATTTCACAGATGAGGAAACTGAGATACAGAAAAGTTGAATTAACTTGCTCAGTGTCACACAGCTAATGAGTGGTGCTGGTGGCATTCCAACCCAGGTATTCTAACTACAGATTTCATGTTCATACACACAATGCTGTTTTGTTTCTCTGTTAAAAAACTGTTTGTTTCTAAATAAGGAAATAAATGCCAGTGATAGTAAGTGTGATGAACAGTGAAGCAAGGTACACAGTTTAAAGGGTTCCTGGATGTCTGTGTGTGCATGTGCATGCTGTTTCAGTTAGTGTGCCCTGAGCAGGTGTCTCTCATAAGGTGATTTGAAGGAGGCAACGTAGTGAACCATGTAGATATCTGGAGTGGGAATTCCAAGCAGCAAGCAGAGGGAGTAGCAAAAGCAAAGGCCCCAAGGTAGAGGCAGGTTTAGCAGTAGTGTAGGAGAAGTGAGGAGGGTGGCAAGGAGCCAGTGTCGCTGCACGGTGAGTGTGGTGGGGAAGCAGGAGGTGAGGCAGCAGGGGCAGTATCCTGTGGGGTCTTGCAGTTCGTGGCATAGTCTTTGAGTTGTACTGAATGAGAAGGAGAGCTGTCCGAGAATTTTTGAGTAGGAAAAAGACATGATGAAAAAGATCTCTTCAGATGTGCAGAGAATAGTCTAGGGCAGGGTCAAAGACCATGGCCGTGGGCCAAATCCGGCCTGCCACCTATTTCTGTACAGCCAGCAAGAAGGTACTTTACATTTTTAAATGGTTGGAAAAAAATGAGTAATAATATTTTGTGCCACGTGAAAATTAAATGGAATTCAAATTTTGATGTCTACTTCAGTTGTCGTTTGATTGGAGTAGAGCCACACTCATTCATTTGTGTGTTGTTTGAGGCTGCTTCCAAGCTGCAACAGCCAAGTTGAGTAGTTGTGACACCGTATGGCCTCAGAGGCTGAAATATTTACTATCTGGTCCTTTACAGAAAAAGTTTGCTGATCCCTGGTTTGGGGGATAGGGGTGGAAGCAGAGGACCAGTGAGGAGATGTTGCAAGAGCTGATGGTGGCTTGGACCAGGGCAGTAAGAAGTGGTCAGATGTGGGTATGTTTTGAAGGAAGAACAGATAGAGCGTATTCAAACAGGAAGAGTCAAGAGTCAGGGATGATGGCAGTGGTTTTGCACTAACTGGAAAAATGCAATTCCCCTTTACTGAGATTGGGAAGTGGCCGGTTGGGGAGGAGGGGGGAGAATGCAGGAGTTGTGTTTTGGACACGGGTTATAATGCCAGGTGTTGAATAGGCAGTCATGTGTTTGAATCTGTAACTCAGAGGGAGGCCAAGGCTGGAGCTAGATTTTGGGTGTTTTCAGCACATAGGGGATTGTTCAAGCTATGGGACTGGGTGAAGTCCTGTAGGGAGTATGTACGATAGAGAAGTCCAGACATGGAGCCCTGGAGCACCTAACATTTAGGGAGAAGGGGGGAAGAGAAGGAAGCAAAGGAGAATGAGAAGGTTTTCCTTCAACCAGAGAAGGAATTTGGCAGCGTGGAGGTCATTGGTGACTTTGATAAGAGCTGTATGAGTGAAATGGTGGGATAGCAGCCCAGTTGCAGCTGGTTCAAGTGAAAGTGGGAGGATAGGAAGTGGTGCTGGTGCTTTGAAGGAGTTCTGTTTTTGCAGCCTAAGCACAGGCCAGCAGAGGGCAGGGAGTTGGATTTAACCTGGGATTAGGATATTGCCAGGTGAGTAACAGTAGAGGAAGCGGGGATAAGGGAGCTGAGCATTGTGCAAAAGTGTTGATGCGATGATAGAGCATGTAGTCTAAGCCACGCAAGGAGCAAAAGAGAGGCATGAGGAGCTGAGGGGTAGTAAGAGTTCATGGGGTCAGTGGATTCAAGAAGTGGGATCAAGGAATTTTTAGAATTGGGATAGTCAAAGAGGGGGCGCTTGAAATTGATAGCATGGGGGAGTGTGATTAGGGTTGTATCAAGGTCTAAGGCAGTGCTGTCCAATAGCAATGTCAGGTGAGCCGCATGTGCAATTTTTAATGTTCTAGTGGCCATGTTTTTAAAAAGTAAAAAGTGAAATTTTAGTAATATATTTTATTTAACCTAATATCTAAATTATGTGAAGATGAAATCAATATAAAAATTATTAAAATGTTACATATTTTTGGTACGAAGTCTTTGAAGTTGTATTTTATACTTCTAGCACATTCTCTAGACACATTTCAAGTGCTCAGTGGCCACATGTGGCTCATGGCTGCCATACTGGACAGCCATGGATGGCCATGGAGTGCAGGCTGAGGTTATCAGAGGGTAAGTGGGTCAAGGAACAGAGAGGCCAGGGTGTATAAAGGATTGTCTGTGTGGATCTGAAATCACTTATGACTCCTTACAAGGGAGCAGGTTTGCAGAGGAGGAAAGGAGGCCGTGGCGGTTGGCAGAAGGTGGGTGTTTCAGTGGTCACTACTTTAACCTGCGACCCACCAAGTGAGCATTTCTTGACCGTGATCTTGTCTTACTTCTCAAAACATCTGTGAGATTCTGAGGGATTGCTCTTGCCTTAAATCATGGGTTTTGGGGACAAGATTTCTGAGTCACAGTAAAATGTCGGAACACAAACTCTTGATTTTGACAGAATCTTCCCCAAATGGCAGCTTTTCGGTTGGGTTTTTATTTTCATCCAGAAGGCCTTTCATAGAGTCGCTATGCAAAATATTAACCCAATGTACCTGAGCAACTCATTACAGTTAAAAATTTTTTTTTTTTTTGCCAGAAAAAGATATCCTTTAGTTTAAAATTTTTATTTTGGCAAGTCTTTAGATGTCTGTTTTGATTTAGGCATAATCCTCAAATTCCTCAAATGCTGTTAGTTATATACTTAACAATCCTAAGTGTGTTTGAATTCCTGCAGAAGCTGACATTCAGTAGATCTGAAACAGTCCCACGTGATACAGGCAGTAACGTATAAAATCTGCCTGCCCTTCGGCTGACCTTTTGAAAGGGCAGATGTGGTGAGCCTTTTATCATGCAGAGAATTTTAACTCTCTCTTTCTCTCTCTATCTCTCTGTCTCTGTGTGTGTGTGTGTGTTATGTATATGTATATATATTTGTTTGTTTGGCTTTGATCCATTAACGTGTCTTTAAAGATTAATAAAACTTGATAGTGATGTCAGAAAGATATTTTTTAGCCTCATGGGCCAGGAAAAAGTAAAATATTTTGAAAGAGTAGGCAGGAACATCTCAGCAACACACATGCTCTTACTCCTTTTCATACTGATAATGTATGCTGTTCATGTGAGCCCCAAAGGAAAAGGTAAATGGATACCTCGATTCTGTACCTTTATTAAGTTTAAATTTACTTTCAGTTCCCTTTAGTTTGTTTCCTACGGTATTAAGATTAACTAAAAAAGTCTCAAAAATTAACCTCAAAAATCCTACAAATCCCAATATTTAGGAAGACAAGCCCATTTTGAGCTATGTGCTTGTGAACCCTGTGTTCTTGGTTGCCTTGTGTGTTGAAGGAGTAATTACTTGTTCATTTTGTGGTAGCTAAAGTCACGGGAGTAAGGGATCTAAGTAGTCTATAGCTTGTCAGTGTCCAGACTTTAATAATCTCCTGAGAGCATCATAGAGAATCGGGTTTGTCACTGTGTTATTTTACTCTCTTTTAAATAAAATGTTCTCCTTCCTGCAAAATTGTATTCACATGAAGGAGAGCTCAGTAAATACCACTTAGTAATAATGAAAGCTTACTCATTACATAAGTTTTCTTAAACTCTCTTTATTCTAATTTAAATGTTTTCATCTGATGGGGAAGTGTATGAATACCAAGAAGTGGAAATTAAGCAAGAAATTAAAAGAACATTAATGGCTTTATTGCAGCTTGTTTTGAGGTTTTTCTCCCCACTAAATGGTGTTTTGCTTACAAAGTCACCCCTTCGCACATAAATCTTTATGACAAATGGACTGGAATGTATCCCAACAAAAGAAGAGCTATGTAATGATGTCACTTGTAAATTATAACACATGTATGGAAGTATTAGCTTTTTAAGAAGTATTAGCTTTGTAAAGGCATTGTTAGTGTAATTAATTTGACACACAGAAAATTCTAGTTTTTTTTTTAAAGTGAAGGTCGGTATGTGTGTATAGGAGACTAGGACAGTGAGTGTTCTGACATTTTTAAATTGTTTTTTTATTTAGACCCAGGTCACTAGAATGCTCAAAAAATCTAACATTTAAATTTGTAATTTATTTATTCTTTCAGAAATTTACTGCTGAAACTCAAGCTTTAACCAGTGTAGCCAGCATAGCCTTAACCAGGGTGGGTGGTCTGCAGTAGGCAAGCACTTGCCTCTCCCTTGCTCTCTGGGTACAGAGTCCACATGCACGCCATTGCGCTGGTGTTCTGTTTGTGGTCGTTTGGATTTGTCTCTATTAATAAAGTATTCATTAACCTAAAGCTCCCACCTCTGGATATAGATGAGGTGAAAGTAGAGGAATATCAAACCCCCCTCCCTTCCTGATCAAGTGCCACATGCCCCCACCCAGCTGCATCTCATCTGCCTCCTGGCCTCCCTAGATGTGTGGGCACTTCACGCTTCTGATCCTTCTCACTTTCTGTTTCTCTACTCCAGCCCTTCCTCTGTACTTCTACTTGATCTGGCAGACATACTCTAAAGGCCGGCCCAGATGCCACTCCTCCCTTGCACCCTTTCTTGGGCTATGTTCAGCACAGCCTGTGCTTTGGTTCAGTCTTATCCTGGGCACTGCTTTCCATATCCTTGTGAGGGCCTTTGCCACAGCATATTGTAATTTATAGATGTCTTTAATCCACTAAACTGGGAGCTCTTTGGGGCTAGGTGCTGGGTCTCCCTTATTTCTGTCTCCCTAAGTCCCAGCCTAGCATCTGCATGTGGTTGTGGGTGGATGGATGGGGGAATTGAGGTGGGGTAATGTAGCTTCAAGCCAAAAAGGTAAACTTAGTAACTGTTTTGGAGGAAGAGAAGAATAAATACTGGTTTTGTTTATACAGGTCTAAAATTTTGGTAGCAGAAACAAATGTCCAAAGAGCAATGGAAAACAAGTCAGAAGCTGCTGTCTGATTCCAGAGGTGCTCACATTTTATGTAAAAAAAAAAAAAAAAAAAAAAAAAAGTAACTTACATTTGATCGCTTTGAAATCTTCAGTTTGTTGTTTTGGTATCTTAAGTAATTAGTAATTTAATTGAATAACTCATAGGGAAATAGGCCATAAATGTCATGAGTACTTTGCTTGTAAGAAGCCCACAGCTCTTTTCTTTTTATGACATACCCTTTTTAGTACCATATTCTAGGCTTGTGAAAGTGGCCTCTGAACATTGGACACATGCCTGAATGTGGTGGTGGTTTTTTACTTACCATGATCCACTGGAATTAAACAGTTATGCTTATATTCAGTTGATTTGAGGTTTGGTTGGAAATCAGTCCCAAATTGGGGAAATAAATGAGACAGCATCCACCCCAACCCACACATGCTCCCAGCCTGTTCTGTAAGACTTATAAGCACAGTGTTCAGGGTTTTGCCTAAACTCACTCCCTTTTTGACGCTTCCCCCACAGTAGTGCCTGAGCGGGGGAAGGGATATGAAAGATCTGCGGCTTCCCTTTCAGCGTCAGTGTGCGTTTTGGTCATGCTAAGGGCCATTGCAGAAGCCGCCTGAGGCTTGTTAGGATCTTACATTAATTAGGAAGTGTTAGTCCTTTTATTCATGCGACCTACAGTATCCCTTTTGAAATACTGTATTTTCCTAACCTAGGAAGTAACAATTGGAAGTGCTGAGAATTGAATTTAAGAAGTCCACCTTCATAGTCCTATGCTTCAACAGATAGTCTCTAGCAGGGGAGCCTCTCGAAGCATTGTGCTCTGTTATATCAATATGTACTTAGACATGTTAATCTGAATTAGTTGATTGTACATAATGACTCCTCTGGGATGCTCTGTTGAAAAAAACAAAAACAAAAACTTAAGTAGTTTGCTGAATATGCATAGTAAGTAAAAAAATTCTTCTAAAATTAGTGTTAATTGAATCTGAATCTTGATCATTTTTGATCCATTAATTTTTAATTTGACCCTTTAAGAAAGTTTTGTGGCCTCTTAAAGATATAACCTATAACCCAATAAAAATTAGGCTATAATGATTTCAAAAAAGGCCAATTGTGCAAGACCCAGTGTCGAGTTGTCATAGGGGAGGAAGTCCAATGTGTGTGGGTATATACGTGTGTATAGTGTACATAGAAATACATATATATGTATTTAATAGATGCTTTAGTTTGCCTTTACCCAGATGTCTCCTTCTCTTTCTGCCTCTGGAAATGGGGCAAATTTTCTTCAGTTAAAAACAGAAATAGAAGCGATGGTTTTGACCCATTTTACACCTATTTATTTCAGGCTCTCACCACACACTTGTTCATGGGCGCAGCAAGAAGAGGGATCCACAGTGCTGGAGCTGTGAGGGCTGACACATTGGAGTGAAAGCTGGCAGGATTCGTAGGGAGAGCTTTACGATCCTGCCAGTCCCATATCTGGCTTCGAGACAATTCTATTAGTGAATTAATTGTTCTCAAAACCCCAAATTAATTTGATCCGAATGTCACTAAACATGAAACAGATTAGAGTGACCTACTCTTGCCTCATCTGGCGTTACAGTGAAGCAGCTCCACGGCCTGACCAGCCCTGGGGAGCAGGCCTCTGTCCACAAGCCACCAGGTCCAGAGGCCTTCATGACGACCCGTGATGCCACCCTCTGTCCCCTCAGCAAGCTTACCTTTCTTACTAGCACTTAACTCCAGTGCTGATATATTTTCCTGTTGATTACCATCTGTCTCCTACAGAATGGAAGCTCCATGAGAGCAGGACCTGTATTATCTAACCCTGTGTATCTCCAGTGCATAGGACAGTGCCTGGCATGGTATAGTGTCTAAATAAATGCTGTCGAACGAATGCATGGGTCATTAGCGTTGCATCCTTTCTGAATGTTTTCTCTTTAACTTGCCATTTATATACACCTTTTCAAATGAGAAAGCAGTGACAATTTGGGAGTAAGTATAAAACTTTTGTTGTGGTTGAAGTAACTGGCAGCCTAGTCCAGGGTGCTATGAGAAGCTGGAGCATGTCAGGACTTTGGAATTACAAATTATGAATTTTTCATGTGTATGGTATGCATGCCTCCTGAAGAAGTAGAAGACACAGATGCAGGGGAACATGAGTCATGTCTCTGGAGTACTGTAATATCAAGACATCTCCCAAGAGTCTAGAAAGAAACATTGGGAAATAAAAGTAGGGAGGTGTAAAATAGGCAAATACTTAAGTTTCCTTAATATTTAATAATTTAAAATAATAAATTCTGGCATTAAGTAAACAAGATAAATCAAAATATTTTCTAGATCAAGTGGGCACTAACAAAGATATAGAGGGAACTTGGAGGCAGTTATTTAGATAATACTGACAGAAGTACTTTTGTTCCAGATTACCTTCACAGGTACCATAGTTACTCCATCTTTATTCTTTGTGTGTTGGCGTAGGCCAGAATACCAATATTGTTCTTGAAAACCTTTGAGGAGGTTTTCCCCCCCATAACAAAGAACAAAAACAAAAGCAAGGAGACAGTATCCTGTGATGTAGGCTGTTATCTCAAGGTGAGTTTATTTGTAGCTCTAACTTGTGATGAATTGTTTAAAGAAGTGAAACTTATTTACAGGTATAGTGTATTTTATTTGTCAGATTTTGTTCATTTCAGTGTAAACTTTGGTTATTTATTACACACTGAAGGAAATCAACTAAAATCAAGAAAAACAAAGGTCCACTTGAACTTGAATTTTATTTCACATCAAGAAGTAACAACTATGCTTGATCAAATCAGTAAATATGCTGCAGTTCCTTTTAAATAGAGTGTGAAAAGCAAAGGCCAGATTTTTATGTACCACAAAGCAAAAGAAAACCAAAAATTCTTTCCAGGCATAATGCATTTTTTCATTAAACTTACTGCTGTATTATTTTGATTGTATAATCTTATACTCCCATGAAAGTATAAGAAGTGTGAATTCTGGGGTGAAAAAATAATTGCAGAATGTGAGGCAGAACTCACCAATCTGTATTTATAGTTTTGTGGACAAATAAATCATCAGTAGAGGAAACAAATGCAAAGAAAAATTCTTGATTGTATTCAAGAAATATTAATACAAGGTTGAACTTTTCACTAAAATGAAATTTTAAAGCCTTTCAGAGGTATGTTTTGAGTATTAAATAAGTGTAATGTGCTTAGAATAGCAACCTAAGATGTAGTGAGCGCTCATAAATATTTGCTATTTATTCTTACAAGGATTCTACTATGAAAGATTAAATCATGTTTTAATCATGCTTAATAAACTGTATTATAATTTTATTATGGTGAATGTCCACTTCTAATTTAATGAAGAGTGGCTTTTTAAAGCAAAGAAGAAACCGAAATGTTTTTCTTGGTGCTCTTACGTTGTGTACATGTTAAGCGATGGTGGGACAGGTTATCCAGATGACAGCCCCTGTGACCAAGATGCAGGAGCAAAGTTGTCATTCTTAGTTTTATTTTATGTTATTTTCATAAATCTGAAGATTTGATAACATTGTTTTTAGTATATCCTGCTGCTGCATGTATGTACCTTTAAGTTTTATGGAATTAAATAGAAATTTATGACCAACAAATGCTAATGCCACTGTCAAAATTGCATACTTAGCACTTCATTGATTTGAAATCTAGTTTTCATTGAACATTCCTACAGTTTAAAATGTATGACATTCCATGAATTAGTGCCCTCTGGTGGCACATGGGGAACATCAGGCAGAGAGGGACTGACCAGGAGCCTTCAGATGACTCTTGTAATGAGGAGCCACTTGCTACTTGGTTCTTTCTGATAGCTTCTCTTTTTGGTAGGTTTTGAAAGGTCCCGTGGTAGTTGGTTTATGCCCATCTGTAATTTTATATTTTTTCTTGTGTTTGGTGCTTGTTAGTTTCTTACTCCATGAAGCCATGGCCCTGGAGTTGACTCCGTCACAGCCTTACTGCGAGTCTTCTCCACAGCTTAGTGAAATTGTGGGTGAGAGACTGTTCAGGTAGACTTGCTGTAAGAGGTATACCAACATTAAGATTTCCTGTGAGGAACTAGGACATCCATTTTTAGATGCGTCTCTTAACTTGCCCTTTCAAGGGAGACCATGCCACTTTCTGGATTAAGGAGGGAGCCTCCCTGATGGCCTTTGGTGACTCACTGGCACAGCTTGGTGTGAGCCTGTCTGGCGGATTAGTCTTTGATGGGCATTTGTTTGCCCTTTTGGTATTCCCTGGAGGGCAGCCCGTCTTTGCCACTTAGGCCCCTTGGCTAGATTCTGTTGTTCTTTGGGCTTTAGGATCGGGCTGACCAGGAACTGAATCCCACCTCCACCTCTGAAAAGTTGTGAGACCCTGGGAAAGTCGTTATCTTTCGCAGGTTTCTTTATCTGTGAAATAGGGATGATTTCTAACCTATGTTTCAAACCTACGTTGAGAGACAGTTTTGAGGGTGCAATGAGATGATGATGTGTCTGAGAGTCCTAAGAAATGACCTGTGCAGATTGCTACTAAAGACATTTTTCCTTCTCTTCCTTGAAGGCGAGCCCTCCCCCCTTTCTAATTTAAAGGTTATTAAAATAAACTTTATTTCAGAATAATTTCATATTTACAGCAAAGTTGCAAAGATAGTTCTGAGTACCCATATATTCTTCACCTTGTTTCTTCTGCAAGCCCCACTTTTGTATTGTTGGGTTTTCCTGATAACTTTTCATGTATAATCCCTGTGAACTTGGATTAAATTTTGTTTAAATGCTTATTTAGCACTTTGCTAAGACTGAAACATTTGCCTTAAATCCCTGAATTCCACTGTGGATGTGGCATTTGCTTCCAGACCATCCTTCTGTTTTTACCGTGCTGTTGTTTATGACCATTTGACGTGATAGCCGCCTGTGATTTCCCAGGATCTTAACACCTACATATTTTCCATCTTTATGCAGTTAATGAGCTGTGCAACCTAAGGAAAGACAAGGTAGTCAATTTACATTAGTATTTCAATTAGGCACTTTTGTCATCTCATAGCTACTTCTCATGCAATTACGATTTAAGTCAAGGTAGAAGCACCTGCATCTTAATAATAACCCCCCCCGCCCCCCAAATTTCTTACCTTCAGAAATAAGAAACTTGCTGGACTTCCCAATTGTGTTAATAAAAATCCACCAGCTAGTTTTAATACCTAATCATATAGTTATTATATGAAAAAATAGTAGCAACTTGTATTTTGTGAACTTTTACAGTTTAAGAAAATGATGTCACAAACAACGTCTCATTTGGTTTCTTAGCAACCCTGAGAGACCAGCAGGGAGACTTTGTTCCCTCCCTTTTTGTGAACCCATATGAAGTAAGGGAAGCCTAGGAGTGACTTGGTATAGACTACACAGCAGGAGTTAGAGCCCGAGTCCCAGAGAGTCATTCTACAGAGTCCTGAGGACCTCCCGCCCAGGCCTGCCCACAGCACTCCTGCAATCAGAAGGCTTTGCATATGCTCTTGTTCTCCTTTTAAAATGACTCAACTCTAGCTCCAACAATCTTATTTATGCTATTAATATGCATAATAATTCTTTCATACCTGATAGACAACTTCCATATTTCATTTCAGCCCAGATCTGTGCTGAATATTATGAAATCAGCATTGTTGGGTTTGAATTATCAAGATCTCCCCATACTGCGCCTTTTAGAGGAGACCCTGCGTCGGGCAGGCAGGTGGTTCAGCTTGTGCTCTGCTCTGTTCTGTGTTGGCACTGTTAGCACCATTAGCAGGCTCAGGGGGTAACTGTCCTCTTCTCTGAGGTGTCATCTTGTCTGCAATCTGTGGGTTACATACTGTGCTAGAGATAAACCTTGACAGTAGGGGCATGTGTGACATATTTTTTACAAAAGCCACTGAGATATTTGAATGAGAAGATGATGTAGTTTGAAAAAGTGATAAATGGGCCAGGTTCTTGAGAAGCTAGCAGAACGTCTTATTGAAACCTTGAAATCAATCCAAAAACAGAAATGAGTCTCCCACACAAATTTTTTTTGCAAATATGGTGGGGGTAGATGCTTTTATATAAATCCTAATACCTGTTTCTGTGGCATAAAAATTAAATTTTGTTGTCACATGCCCTGGTTTGTCTGTCTCATTTTTGGTTAGGTCTGCATTTCTAACAGCATCTCAGAAAATGTTAAACCAATGTTTTAACCATTCTGAAAACGTGAATTCAGAGGAGCTGTGTGCTGGTGGCTGTAGTGGCAGCTGTCCCAGACCCTTAAGTCTTATTGACCACTTCAGTATGTCTGGTGGGTGTTTTGTCTTGTTTGTTTGTTTTTTTAAATCAATAACAGAGGTGAATCTACATTACAAAGGCAAAGGCAAGTGTGTGAATTAAGATATGTCTTAATCTTCTGAAGTCCTAACAGCCTCATTAAAGAGCCATTGTTTTTTTTTTTAAAGCTTTGTCTGTTTTAGCCTGGCATCTAGGAAGCAGCACCCAGAGTACCTCTCTGCTGGCTTTCCCAAGGGCCTTTTCTGTGCCCTGCCCCCTTAACCACAGTCTTTGTTGTTGTTTTGGTTGCTCTCTTCAGGTGTGATGCTTTTAGGAAGTTATAAGACAAATGGGACAGTCTGGCTGGAATGAGAGGGTGGGTAGCCATTGATCTGAGGTTGTCCCTGTTGATAGGTTTGCAGAATTCAAAATGAAGAGTTTAGCTTCACATTCATGTTGTGTGTTGTCATAGGCTTACATTCCATCAGGGGCAGCTGGTCCTCGGAGAGTGAGACTAATTCTTGGCTCCCCGTTGGATGGTGAACTTCGCTGTGGACCACTTGGGAGACTGTTAAGACTTCCTTTCTTTTAGTACTGGACCCCTGTAATCCATGTTGCCAGTTTGAGAGAGAGAAGTGTTTGTGTTCATTTGTAGCTTACTGACCCTGACTGGAAAAGAGGTTAAGATTTTGGTTGTATAGTTTACATAAATGTCCAAAATCATTCAGCCCACTCCCCACATACACAGATGATCCAGTTATCCAAATATGTATTCAGAGTACTAATTTCTTTCAGCCATAGATGGGTACTTTCCCACTCTCTTTTCTTTACCCACTAGATAGATTCACACTAAAAAATAAAACAGCCTCCAATATTTAAATGTAGAAAATGAAGATCCATGCCTGGAGGTGCCTTATGGCAGGCACAATTAAGTAAACAGAGAATTGGGGCAATTGTTTATTTGAAGGTTGGGTGTGACATATGAATGAGCTTGTCTTTTGAATACCCACCTATCCACCCTGAACTGCAATAGACATTTGGAGTAGGTTTTGCATTTTAAGTTCAATTTTGAGAAGCAGTCATTCACTATGAAAGCAAAGTTGCTGGGAAGTTTGTTTTAAAGATGATGCCACCCTCTATTTCTGTG
The DNA here is from genome assembly GCA_023783475.1 of Daubentonia madagascariensis. Lineage (NCBI taxonomy): Eukaryota > Metazoa > Chordata > Mammalia > Primates > Daubentoniidae > Daubentonia > Daubentonia madagascariensis. The sequence continues at coordinate 8,162,056 of JAKFHU010001557.1, read as the reverse complement.
AACCCAGTAAAAATAGCATGGAATAAAATTTAATTATGCTATACTGAATATTTCATGTGGAATTAAGGGGCAAAAGCTGCCTTTAAAAAGCATTAGGTTTGGAAAGAATAAAGGCTTTGCAGGTTCTTTGGAAGATACTATAATTAAAAGATTTGCTTAAATGTATTTTTCCCTTTTTGAAGAGTTTAAAGAAATCCATCCCTCCCTTCCTGAATTGATTACCTCTCAGACATCAGCCCTGCTTGGCAGTAAATGCGGTGAAGCTGCTGCTGTGCTGATTTGACGGCTTCTTTCTGTTAAATGTAAAATAGTTTTTTAATCTTCTGATTTAGATGTTTAATAGAAAGTAAATGTTCGACTAGCTTTGGTTTCTGCTGAACCTGTATTTAAATCCACACAAACATTTTGAATAAAGTGAAAACATCACTGGACTAGCTATTTTAAACATTTCAGGATATAAGAATGCTAAATGGGGTTTCCTTTTAAAAATAGAAATGGCGGCTTGCATTTACATAATTACTGCTAACTAGCACAACATTTTAAATGGTGACAAACTCAGGGTAGAAAAAGTATCTGTTTTTTAAAAGCCTGGTAAAAGGAAGCTGAAAATGCTCCGTGAGCAGCTGCTTCGGATGGAGGATCTTTGCAAAGCCAGAAAACAGCCTTTCCAGTAGGGAGGACAAGGTCACAGCCCGGGGAAGCAGCTCAGGCAGGCTTCTTGCAGACACCAAATGGACATGTAGACCAGAACTTACCAGCCTTTCATTTTGAAGCATGATTTAAGTGTTAACACCTAAATCTGCCTTGCTGTTTTGGACAGGGTGCAGTTTTTCTCTGTCCACTATTATAAGATGTCTGGTGAGGGCTGAAGTTCAATGTTAGTGAAAAGAACATGGAAGAATATTTGTGAAAATGAAGACTAGGGTTGACTTATATGAATTTATCAGTAGTTCCAGGTAGAAGTTGTGGAGCGTCCTTGATTCTGCCCCGTCTTTCCATCCCAAACATCTCATTGTTCTGTAAGTTCTTTTGTTCTCCTTCTAAGATATATCCACATTTCCTAATCTCCACTGGTGCCACCCTAGTCCGAGCCACGCTCCTTTTCTTTGCCTGGACCATCTGTCACATTTTCCTGGACTCCCTGCCTCCAGTCTTGTTCCCCTTGCAATATATTCCCTATGCAGGGGCTAGGGTAATCTATTAAAAATATAAATAGGATTAGATCACTAGCTTGCTTAAACCCTAAGTGACTTTCCATCCATTTGGAGCATACTCCAGGAGTCAGCCTGAGTGATCTGGCCCTACTTCCTCTCTCGTTTCCCACCATTTACCCTTTGACCTTTCCTATACCTGGAACACACCAAGGGTGATTCTTCTTTGCATTAGTTGTTTCCTTTACCTGGGACACTCTCCCCTCCCCCCATCTTTGTATGCTGGCTCCTTTGTGCCGTTCAGGTCTCAGTGCAGGTGTTGTCTCTTCAGAGAGACTCTCCCCCATGGCCTGATGACAGTGGTAGATAGTTAGAGTACCCTGTCAGTCTACCATGTGGCGGTTTTGTTTTTTTATAGCATTTATTACTCTCTGAAATGGTCTCTTGTCTTTTTCTTCTTTTTGTCCTTAGCTCCTCCCCACCTTACTAGCTCTTTTAGGGCAGGGATGTTGTCCGTTTCCTCCTCAGCTGTGTTCCCAGCAGCTAGAAGTGCCTGTCAGTGCACAGATATTCATGATTACGTGAATATGGGAGAGGATCCCTGAAGACCACTAATGCCCACAGAGAGCACTCACCTGGCGGAACTGGCTGCCTAGAAGGTGCTCCTGAAGTCCTTGTTAACGTCTTTCTCTGTTTTTTGGAACTGTTTGGAAAACACTGCTCTAAACCTTGCCTTTTAGGATTGAAAGTTGAAATTTGGGGATTCACAGAATGGCTGTACTTAAACAGAATTAGCCTGTGTCCCAAGAAGGACATGGAAATGGTTTTCACAGCTCCCCCCAGATGAGATGAAAAGGTAATATTCCTAGTGTTCTTGGTCCACAGGAGGAGCTCGCCAGTGGTGGTCTGTCTCCTTGCTGGGGGCAGTGCAACAGCATTGCCTCCCTTTGCCAAAGACTGAGTTTGAACTCACTCGCACCCAGCTTGAGAGCCACATCTCATTTTCTGTGATTTCATCTGTGGCATCTGTCTGACAGGGACACTTTATGTGTTCATTGTTCATTCTGGGTTAGGTAACAAATCTGTTAAGATAGAGATATTTGCAGAAACCTAAACTTCAGTTAGCCACTTTTAGCCTCATTGGTTTTCCTCCTGGTAGCATCTAGATTTTTAGGAGGAAAATGTGGTAAGGCTGCTGATACCTAGAAAGTTGGTGAGGGTACTCAGAAGTAGTTAATTGAACCATTTGTATCCAACTTCCTTAGGGAAGAGAAGAATCACGTTTCCAACTCACTGACTCTCAAATTTATTATGCCACTCCAAGCAGTCTGTCGAAGCATTTACTTTGGTCTCGAATATGCTAGTTGGGGACTGAGCTGTGGGACTCAGGAGACCTGTCTGCTGGTTGCTGCTGTCTTTACCAGGGCATTGTTACAGTGGTTGGGTTGCCTAAGTAAAAACAGTAACTTCTCAGTTAATTTATAGTGAAATGGACCTTCTTATAACTGAGACCTAGAGATAAAGCCCTGGAGCTAGAGAATTTGAGTTGCTTTTGAGTGAGCATCAATTCATTGGACTAGGTTTAACAGAATCTTTCCCTTCTCATCATGTTTGAGTGGAGCCTAATGTCACCCAAGTCAAGATGCCTTGACTCTGCCTGGTTCCCCACTTGCCCAACTAGAGAACAGGTTCAGTTGGAGGGAACATACAGGATGAGCACAGGCAGAGTCAGGAAAGGGCCCAGGTTGTTTAGGATCAAGATGAAATGAAGGTGGGTAGATGGGGCTGGGAAATGGGTTTTGACCAACTTACGAAGGGTCTTGTACGCAAGAAGTGGGCAACCATAGCAGGCTGTTTTCCCATGGTGACAAGTTGGTGAGCTGCTGTGTGTTTAGGGTCAGCTGGGAGGGGGGAGAAGAGTCAGGGGTCCATGTCAGTCTTTTGCACCCTAGTTAGTGCAAACTCAGTAAGCTTGTCTTTATTGGAAGCCATTTTTCCTCATAAGATTAAACCATCTACTACATACCACCAGGTTGTACTACTTTTTTCTGATTCAACCCCTTGGTTGATTGCTTTTGAATTTAATTTGATAGTTTAGTCAACTGAGTGTTCTAAACATATTCCTATACCTGCCTGGCTACTGGTGGTGAGTAATCCTGGTGAGTATTTGAAGAGCACTGACTTTCCCACATAGATTATTAGAAGTAGTGTGTGCAGTGCACTTGACTGTGTGACACACATTCAGTATGTGGTAGATATTATTTGTTTGGAAATGAACAGGATCCTCTGATTGAACCTGAAAAAGTGAGTTTGGCACTCCTAGATAACATACCAATTGTGTTTAACTAGCCTTGAATGTTGGCAAGGGAAAAGTTAGCAAGGGAAAAGTACCCACTTACTATTCTTTGTTTCCCTTTTCCCAACCTTAAAAGAGCCAGAATGATTTCTTGCCCACAAACGGCTTGGTTTTCTTTTCTAGCCTGCCTTTTCATGGCTAAGATTTTTGCAGAAATTTCTGGCTAACCACCAGTGAGTTTGTAACTTTCCCTCTGCTTTGCAGATGCTGTGTTTAGTGGTATCTGAGAAACCCACGAATCTAAAAATTGTTATCCTTGGAGAGTTGAGATTCTAGAGGTTCAGTTGACAAACTACGGTTTCGTATTTGTCTTGGTAGTTTGGTTGGCTCATTAAGTGTTCCTTAAAGTCCATTGAAGAACTTAAATACATGTTAAAATTTTAGTGTCCTGATTTAGATAAAACTATTATGTATACCTTACTCGGTCCATCTGTTGCGCTTTCCTCAGGTAGAGTGATAGAAAGAGATGCAAATTTTGTCTTCCAGGCAGACAAGTTGAAGTTCATAGAGGGCAAGATAATGAGCCAATAACTGGGGAACAGTTATCCTGGGTGGAATTGGCTTGTGAGTTTGTCCCTCACCAGGGTACAGATACTTTCCAGGGGGGTGTTCAGGAAAGATACTGGAAAAGGATTTTCCTAAGTCCCATCTCAAATGGAGTCTCCTTTGTTTCAGCTGGCCCAGCTGGCCTGATTTCTGGGAAGACCTCTAGTCTCTCACCACATAGCAGACCCCAAACAGGTACTTGGTTGACATGGAGCCTCTGGTTTTATTTGAATTATGATTTCTTTTAATGGGAAAGGGGATGATCTAGACCTAGCGCCAAGGTGCCCCTGCCTGCCATCATCTTCGTGTGCCCAAGTGCCCACAACGAGCTCTCTTGTGGATCTGTAGGGAGAACCATGTAGGTCTCTAGGGTGTGTGAGATCATCTGTACCATGGGTGCTTCTCCAGGGTAGGGAAGGTTAGCTGCCCTTGGCAGCTCTGTGCCATCATGGAAATGTGCCTGGCCTGTGTGTTCATCGTTGGTGCACTGTGGATGATAAATAATCATCACTGCTGTGTGGTGGCTGAGAAGCAGACTCCAGCCAGTGTGTGCTGGGTTATGGTGTTTTCCTGATGGATGGAGCCTATTCTGGGAAGCAGCTTATTGTCTCACGTGAACAGGCTTTCTAAAATAAATGACTGCTTGCTTAATATTTTGAATCATTTTCTGCAGCACATGTTTTGTTGCCGTGGTTTGAAAGCTTGCCAAATATATGCCTTTGCACAGCTCCCTGTAGGGCTGGATATACAATCAGACCAAACAGTGTGATTTAAGGTTGAACATAATTGGGAACTCAGCAATCACTTGCCTTCCATTTGATGGAATGGCAGTGGAGTGCTCCAGAGTTATTTCTCTGTTAAAAAAATTACATATCTCTCTCTCCAGTGTTAGTGTCTGTCCTAGAAAAAAAAATAAAAAAAATAAAAAATCATGTATATAATACATATACACACAAACACACACACATATAGTTCTACTGCATCATAATAAAGAAGTTGTATCTGAAACCACTGAGCAAAAACACGACTATGGTAAATAATTGCTTGACTTTTGTGATGTAGGCAGTAATTAACTTCAGCAGATCCTAAGAGTTCATACTATAGATGTGACTAAGGACCTTAGTCAAACTATATAAGGTTGCAGGATGGAAAAAAATCAAATGGTGGCAGAAATACATTTTAAACTCAAGCCCTTGTCAAATCTTTCATCAGTTGATTTGTTTCCTTGTTTCTCTGCACTTCAGTAATTGAACCATAAACTTCATGAACTTAGTGTTGCCTCCCTGTTAAACAAGGGTCCTTGGTTTTTACATTTCCAACACTGCTGTTTGTTTGTTACTGTTGGATAGTTGGTTACCTGCAATTGAGACCTTTTCTTGTGCCTCTGTGCTGGTGGGAAAAATGCTATCAACAGCCTCACTCCCTGGAGCTCTTTCAAAGATGAAATTGAGAAGTCACATGTGAAATCCAAAGTTTGTTTACCAGGCCAGGAGGGATCATATTACCAGAAGCTTACGGTAAATATCCAGATGATAGAGTGGAAATACACTAAAACATCTGCTGCTTCCTTGCCTGGTACTGGGTCAGGCTTGCTGCCACCACCACAAACTGTACAGGAGAAAGAGGTGGTGCATGGAGGGAATAACTTGGAACTGTGTCTAAGTTACGGGAGCCACCAGAGTTTGTTGACGACGGCATCCCATTGCTGTGCAGTCAAACAGCTTTCCTGGCATCCCTTGTAAGACAGTGTGTTAATCTAACAAGAAAAGGAAATGAAACTCTGAGGTCAACATTTTGTCATCTCAACTTATGCAATTAAAGTGAATTTTCTCCAAGTTTTTTTCCCTGGAATTTTGGACACTTTCTAATCATTGAAAAGCACCAACTTGTGGAGTTTTAGACAGTCAAATTAATCTACCTTCAGATTTTAACCTTTATTTGCGAACAACATGATTATGAAAAACCCTGTGGAGTCTATTTTAAAAAACCTATGAAAATAAGTGAATTCAGCAAGGCTATAAGAAATAAGATCAATTGTATTTCTATATGTTAGCAACAAACAATTGGAAGATGAAATTTAAAATCAATACCATTTATTATAGATTCAGAAACATCAAATACCTTAGAATAAAACTAAGAGGATGTGTAAGACCTTTACACTGAAAACTACAAAACATTGCTGAGAGAAATTAGAGATCTGTATAAATGGAGGCATATGCTGTGTATTGAAAGATTAAATATTGTTAAGATGTCTATTTTCCCTAAATTGATGCATGAATTCAGTGCCATTTAGACAAAATTTAGACAAACTGATTGTAAAGTTTATATAGGAATGCTAAAGATCTAGAAAAATGAAATCCATTTTGAAAAAGAACAATGCTAGAAGATTGCATTGCCTGATTTCAAGGCTTCCTATAAAGCTACAGTAATCAGGACAGTGTGGTAATGCAAAAGGATAGACATATAGATCAATGGAACAAAATAGAGAGTCCAGAAATAGACCTACACATATATGCTTAATTGACTTTTGACAAAGGTGCAAAGGCAACTCAATGGGGAAAGGAGAATCTTTTCAGCAAATTGTAATGGAAGGTCTGTCCTCCTGCAAAAACATGAGCCTCAGCCCATACCCTGAATTGTATACAAAAATTATCTCAAAGTGGATCATAGACCTAAGATTAGATTCTAAAACTATAAGACTTTTAGAAGAAAACACAGGAGAAAGTTTTTTTGACCTGGGGTTAGGCAATGATTTCTTAGATAGGGCAACCAAAAGCACAATCAGAAGGAGAAAAAATGGATGTCAGACTTCATAAAAATTTGACAATTCTCTTCTTCAAAAGATACTGTTTAGACAATTAAAAGACAAGCCAAAGACTAGGAGGAACCTTTGTAAAATATGTATCTAATAAAGGACTTGTATCTAGAATATATGAAGACCTTTTAAAACTCAGTAATATGAAAATCCATTTTAAACATGGGCAAGAGATTTGACTAGTAGACATCTTAAAATATAAAGATGGCAACTAAGCACATGGAAGATGTTCCATCTCATTAGTCATCAGGGAAATGAAACTAAAAACCACAGTGAGATACTGGTACACACTTACGAAAATGTCTTTAAAACAAAACAAAAACAAAAAACCTTGACAATACCAAGTGCTGGTGAACATGTGGAGCAACTAAAACTCTCATACCTTGCTTGTAGGAACACAAAATGGTACAGCCATTTTGGAAATGAGTTTGATAGTTTCTTATAAATCTACACTTAAAATCTTTTAAGTCTGCATTTGCAATATAACCCAACAATCCCACTTGTAGGTATTTACCTAGGAGAATGAGAAGTTACGTTCATACAAGAATTTGCATGTGAATATTTACAGTGGCTTTACTTACCATCTCCAAAAGCTGAAAACAGCCCAAATGCCATTCACCTGGTGAATGAATAAGCAACTTCATTGGAATACTACTCAGCAATAGAAAGGAACAAACTGACCAAGTGTGGGTGAGTGTCAAATGCATTGTGTTCTGTGAAAGGAGCCAGACTCAAAAGGCTACTTACTGCCTGATTCCATTTATATGACATTCTGGAAAAGGCAAAACTGTATGGAAAGAAAATAGATAAGTGGGTGCTATGGATAGGGATGGGGTTGGTTGTGCGGAAGGGCACAAGGGGTACTTTTTGGGGTGATGGAAATTTTCTATATCTTGATTGTATTAATAGTTGTAGTCACACAACTGTACATATTTGTCAGAATGTATGGACCTGTGCACTTCGAACAGGTGCTTCACAAAAGAAGGTATGCGAATGGCCGATAAACATGTGGAAAGGTGTTCAGCATCTTCACTCATCAGGGAAATACAAGGTAAAACTACAACGAGATACTATCTGTTACAATGGCTAAAATAAAAAAGACCACCAATACCAAATGTTGGTGAGATTGTGAAACAACTGCAACTCTCCTACATTGCTGGTGGGTGTATTAGTGCAACCTTTTTGGAGACCTCTTTGGCAAGTTTTTTTTTTTTTCCTGAAATTAGACGTACATCTATAGTATGATCCAGCAATTCCACTGTTAAGTATTTACCTTAGAGAAATGAAAATGTCCGCAAAAGAACCTGTATAAGAATGTTTATGTAGAGTCCCAAACTGGAAACAGCCCAGTTTCCATCCATCAACTGAAAATAAATAAGCAAATTATTACAATGGAATACTACTGAGCAATAATAAAGAATGAACTACTGATACCAGCCATAAGGATGGAGCTGCAGAACAAAGGAGTGCATACTGTATGAATATGTTTAGAAGTATATACCATATGAGTGCGTGCAGATACAATCCAAGAGCAGAGGAAACCACTCTGGTAGTCGAAAGTGGTTTCTTGAGAGTAGGGAGGAGAACTGACTGGAAAGAGGCAAGGAAGCTTTTGGGTGATGGAAGCATACTAAATCCAGTTTTGGGTGGTGATTACATGTGTATACAATTGTTAAAACTCATCCAACAGATTAAGATCTATACATTTTATTGTATATTAATTATACCTTAATAAAAATATCTTTAAAACACTCTTTCCTGGACTTTTTATTGATTCCTAAGTTCTTTAACTGTTCTGTTTAGTCACCATTATGTGCATTTTGCATAACCCAAGTTTCTATGTGGTACATCCTGTTGGCATTATCCAGTATTCTTCTGAAGCAAGAGGAAAGGCTCATCTTCTGATTGAGCTATTGGACATGGCTCAGTGCTTCAGAATATCACAGGAACAGGTATGTAACTCATGCTTCTGACTCTAACTCCTATAGGATCTGCCTTTGTTTATCAGATCACCATTTGTAGAACCTCAGTGTTGCAAAGAATTTGAAGACTTTCCATATCCCTAATGTTAAGGGGCAACTCCTTCTAGAAACTAATGTGGCTGGAATTCAGCATTATGGATCAAGGTGAATGGGTGGGGAGGAAGGAGCAATGTGGACAAAGGATTGGAAGAGAGGTCCCTGCTCCGGCTCCCTGTGGACATCGCAGCTCTTGCTGGTCTGTCCTTTCTCTGCACACTCCATGGCCAGTGTCATCCTTGGGCAAGGCTTCCACCATCACTACTCTGTTGACGATTCCTGAGTTATCTGCAGTTTATCCTTCTCTTCTGAGTTCAAACTATACATCTAGATGTTTGTTCTATATTGCACACTCTCCCCTCTGCTCACAAATGTGCTGGTGTTCTCATTTCGTGTGCAGTTTCTCTAAAACGTTCCCTGCTACTATTTTCTCTTTCCATCCTTTTCCCATTCTTTCCTTAACCATAGAAGTTGGGCATCTGCCTCCCCACTCCATTCAATAGATACTTTTCATTTTAGAAATCACTTAGAATGCTTAATTACTAAATGCCATGGCCTGTTTTCAGCCCTCATCCTTCCTGACTTCTCTCTGGCATTTGTTGGTATTAACTGTCCTTCAGCTCTGGGACACCATGCTCCTGCCTCACTACCCAATCCCTGCTGCTTCCCTGCCCCCCACCCCCACACCAGCACGTCAGTCCTCAGCCCCTTAGAGCCTTTGAGATGGCTGCTCATGAGGTTTATATCCTTGGCCTTTTCTCTTACTAAGAGTGCTCCGGACTGTTTCTCTTCTGATGGTTTAAATTTCTATTTATCCACCAATGACACCCACATTTGTATCTTTTAGCCTCTCTCTCCTGAATTTCAAGCCTTTGTCTCTTATTGCATGCTGAACACTTCCAACTCACTGTGAGAGTGTCCAAAGCCAAACTCATCATTTTTTCTGCAACAGGTTTTTTGTCTGGTTCAGGGTGTCCCCTGAGACCAGTGGCTCAGGCTAACAACTCCAGGTCTTCTGATGCCCTTCAGCGCTCCCTGGAGTGAGTGAGTGAAGATCTGTAGATTTTGCCTGTGAACTCTGTGTCCTCTCCCTTCTTCTCCATCTCCCCCACCACTGCCCCAGCTTGGGCCCTTGAGACCCCCTGAACTATTCTTGGACTCCCTGCCTTGTCCCTCCTCTCTCTGTGGTTCCTCTTCTGCCTCAGTTAGCCAGCCAACCCACCCCCCAGCAGCAGCATTAATCTTCAGCTCCTTAGAATGACAGTGAAACCCTTTGTCCCTAACCCTGACCCTTGTCCCTTCTGCGCTTGGGTGAAGGGGACACATTCAAGTTTCAGTTAAATTCTCCCTCCTTTCTGTACTATCCACATCTCCCCCAGCAGAATGAATTATTCCCTGCTTTGGGTTTGCATGGTATTTTGCATCTCTCCTTATTAATAATTTGTACATGTGTCTGTCTGCTCCTTGGGTACAGTATCTGGATATCTCACTTGAATGCTCTGGGGCCAGACACAGGGCCCTGTACTCAGAAGGTGCTCAGTACAGTGTTGCTGAAGTGCATAGTTGCTGCTGGTGAAACCTGGCTGAAGCTGTGGAGTCCTCCCTGGAAAGGCTCCTGCCACTTGTTCTGTGCTGCGCCTCCCACACACGCCCCTGCTTCTCCAGATGCCCAGAAGGGATGTGGAGCTGATGTTGCCCATGTGAAAATCTAGGCTTTGGCCATAGGAGCCCAGTGCCTTTCATGGGATTCTGAGCCCTCCAAGTCGCCCATGATCTCTTCTGAAAAGCCAGGTGGGACCACTGTATGATCTGGGAGCTTTCCAGTGTGTGATACTAAGACAAGGGATTCCCTCTCTCATGTCATAGTGAAATGATCCTGGTGATTGATTCTCCCAGGGTCTTCCTCTTGGGAGAGGGAGGAGGAGGGCGAATCCCCCGGTTAATGGGCTCTCCAAGAGGAGATGGAGATGCCAAACACCTAATAAAGGAACGTGTCTTCCAAATGTGGAGCCCAGTGCATTTGCTGTGCCTGGGCTACTGATGCTAATTAGAGATGGCAAAAAGGCTCTGTTCCTCCTCCCTCACTCTGGCAGGGTGGTGGGGAGCAGCCCCTCTTCTGGCCTTGAAGAGAAAAGCTCCATCCTAGACGGGCTCTACCCCACTGACACAGAAAATGAGGTGGCGGCAGATGCTGCAGGGCGGGTGGGAGGTGTGCCAGGGACCTCGGCCATGGGACCAGTGGGGCTGGACACCTTTAATTGATGATGCCTTTAATAATTACTGTTTAAGCAACAGAAGGCAAAGTGAAATTGTTTCAAGGGCAAATTGGAGCAACATGAGTTTAGAAGTTGGCTCAGGAATCTGTGCCTCCCTTCCCCGCTCTGGCTGTTATTCGAATGTATTTTTTATTTAATTTCACTCCCCCTCAGTTTTGAGTGCAGCAGTCTTTTCCCTAAAGGGAGTGAAAGAGGAAGGTGCTAAATGAAATACTCTCATACAGTTGTTATTTGTCTGGGGCCAGTTCAAGTTTCTTCAGTAAATCAAAATATGCATTTTAGCTAAGTTTACTAAACTTACTGCCCAAGCAACTGTGGGCAGCTGAGGAGAAGCTGTTGTGACCCCCACCCCCACTCCTGACACAGCCTTTGTTTTCTCGCAGGGACTCTCGGGTCTGAACAGGAAACTGAGATCCATCTTCAGGATACACAAGACATCATTTAAGGGGAAGGTCTCAATATTTAAATATTTTTGATTTGTCTGTTCTAATTGCTTTCCAGTTTGTTTGCTTTCTAAAAATCTGGTGTGTGGTTTCCACTGTGCCCTTGACTTGGAGAAGCAGCGAGAGTCATAGGATGTCCCGGAGCCTGAGCTGCATCATCATTTGCTGTTTGCTGAGTCGCCAGACATCTGGGCTCTGGGATGGATGGAGGGACACAGTCCCTGACCTCTAGGAACTTTGCTGTAAGGAGGCAGAGCAAACTAACTTGCAACCTCAGCAGCTGCCATCCCCAGCACCCCCTCCTGTCCCCTCCCACCCCCAAGTTCCCATATCTCTCGGATGGGTGCAGAGATTTTAAAGTGGGCGAGGGGGTTGCTGCAGCTTGATTCAGGAACACTTCCGGAGTGAGGCGTGCTAGAGGCAACTGAGGAGTTCTGGGTTTTGTCCAGACTGCCCTTCTGACCTTCAATAAACCAGGGCACCTCTAAGGGCTTCATGTGACTCCTGCAAGACAGCGAGCCTACTGTCTGTCCCCTTGGTTGACATTCCCTTCCCAGTGAGCCTGAGGGTTCTGTGAGTCAAGCAGCAGGTACAGGGCCAGCCTGCTGGGGAGCAAGTGTGGCCACCTCAGGGGCCAGAGCCATCCCTGGCGCATGAGGAGTGCCCTCAGCCACCCCAAGACTGTCTCGGGCACGTGCCTGGTGACTGGCAGACCAGCCAGCCCTCAGCAAGGCCCTTGCTGTCCAGCCCTTCTGCTCTCTCCCCACCAGGGAGCCAGCGTGGTCCTCAGACCCAGCTCAGATCCTGCCGCCCTCTCTCCTTCCTGGCTGCCCGTCACGCTGCCAATATCCACCTCCCCTGCCCTGCTGGCCCCGGTGGTCTGGCATTTGGCTCCCCCTCCAACCTCACGTCCTGTCACTTTTTCCTTGCTTACTGGGGCCACATGAGCCACTTGCTCTCCCTCAGATGTGCCAGGTAAGTTGCCATCCTTCTGCCTGGGACTCTGGACAGCTCTCCCTTGTGCCCTCACCTCAGCTGCACTCAGAGCCCCATCTTCCCTCGTCACCCTTTCCTAAGAGCACACCCTGATTCCTCTCTGCCTGCTTTACTTTCTTCTAGGCACTTGGTGCTCCCCGACATTGTCTTATATTCTTGTCTCCCCTTCAGGGTGCTAAGCAACACGAGGAAGGGGCTCTTATTCTCGGGTCATGACTGTGGCCTCAGGCCTGTCGTGCCTGCCCAGAGTGGGTGCCCCGTGTCCGTGGGTGCCCATGGTAAGCAAGCCAGCTGGCTGGGGCTCTCGCCTCCTTTCCACACCCTGTCCTCTGCCCGAAGCTTCTTTCCTCCTCGCTCTAGAAACGCTGTTCACTGCTCACTGAAGATGTTAAGCCTGAATATTCAAGAAGCACATTTAATGCAGAAGTTTAGCATATTTTTCCCAAGAAAAAGTCTTTATGTCAGTGAATTGGCAACTTGATCACCTCCTGACCGTGCCCTGTCAATTGCAGGCTCTTAGGAAAGTGGCCCTATTGCGTTCTCCAGGTCTGGTGCAGTCGGAGTTCATAGTTGTGAACTATAGTCCTTGTTCATTTTGTTTTCTTGGGGTGGAAAGTTGGGAAAATGGACATAAATTTTTTAAAAATACACTTGATTCAACTTTGATAAAATACTGTTCATGAGGCACTAGGGTTGTGGCATTGTGCGATCTAACCGACAGAGGGAGTTCGTTACAGCTCCAGAGCCAGGTGCCAGTCTGCACTGAATGCCCTTGCATTGCCCTCTCTGCAGCTGCTTAGTGGGACAGTCTTTGCTAGGGGTCCTGAATGTGCAGTTTTTCACCAGGAGTTGTTATTGATAGGTAAGTGTGCAATACTAATTTAGCCAGATTCTGGCGTATTCCGAATCACACATGAGTATTGAGAAGTCATTGCTAAAACTGCTCAATCAATTTAAATTTAGTTAAAAAGCATCAAATGAAGTAATAACATGGTAAAGTACAATAAGAACCACAAGCATCTAGGTCACTTTCTATCATAATCCTTTTTTTATTTTTTCAATGGAGACAGGTAGGCTGATTTGCCACATTCTCTTTTACTCCTCAGGAAAACAAGGATTCCCGGGCCTCTAAGAAAAAACTCAGTTTATTTGCTTTGGTCATCTGAAGTGTTAGATGTGGGCTGGAGGATCCTTGGGACTTTGAATAATTTAGATGAAAGGGCACACACAGTCACCTAATACTATCTAATAATAGTACCTAATATTTGGGTAGAGTATTTCTGAATTAATTCAAAATACATGTGAAAGGTCAGTCTTGTCTACCTGTCCAGCTGCACTTTGAAAAGAAGCCTATAGATGTTCTTTCTAAGCTAAATCATAGTTGTTTCACTCTTGGGAATGCCCTAAAATGACAAATGCTGCTGGCCCTCGATACAGGTTGGAAGCAGACATAATCTGGAAATTCATAGCCAGAAAAGGCCCATCTCGGGGCTGCTGGGCCGTGGGGTCTCACTAACAGGGGGCACAGTTCTCAGGTGAACGGGTCTCCACCCTGAGGGGGGCTCTAGAGCAGACCCTTGGGCTAGTAGACACAGCTGGGGGGTGGAGCTTATACCTGGCAGAAGTCTAGCTATGTAGGATTCGTAGGGGTGCAGCAGGTTCTAGTCTTCTAAAGGGCTGGTGAGGAGGGGACTCTGCCTGTCAGTTTGGAGTGTGGGTCTAACTGGAGCAGGTGAAGTGGCCCGCAGGAGGCAGCCCCGTCACAGGGAGTCCTGGGTACACTCACTGGCTGCCTTGGGCTGATTCTGTGATCTTGAGGATGACCCAGATACAATTCATCTGTGTGCACAAAAAGACTTGTGAAAACCACTCCAGAGTGAACTATCCGGGTCTCATCTTTCAGGCTCAGCTTTAAGGAAGGATGGTGGTGACTTTCGGCTTCTTTCCCCTTTGGAGTTAACCTATAGCCAAGGAGGGTTTCCTACTTGTGTGTTTGCTTCACTTGGTTGCCCCAGGGTGGCCCAGCCCGTATCAAACTCTCTGGAGCAGACAACCTTCTCCCCAGCTCACCAATCCCAAAAACCAATTGGCCTTTCTCACAGTGTGCCACCGTGGAATTTGCAGCAATCCTTTCCAGCTTTTGGCGTTATCTGCATATTGACTAGGCCCTGGGGTCCAGGCCAGGCCCCTTGCTGCCCTCTTGGAGCTGATATGCTAAGGCAGAGGTACCTGTGGTAGGGCCCAGGGGGCTGCTCAGTGATCCAAGGGGCACTTTGTTTCTCTCCCTTCTGCTGGGTCATAATTAAGGTTCATGATCCAGATGATTCCAAAGCTGCCATGGGCTTTACCTAGATGACCTACAGGTAGAAAGGAAGAGCTGTAATGTCAAAACGCCAGTATGGCAACTTTTTTTTTTCCTTTTACCCTAATTTTCTTCCAGCTTCTGCATGGGTACAGAGTCACCTGGGTGGCCCCACACCTCTTTTTAGCCAGGCTGGAACATAACTTTTCAGGGTTAACTTACTCACTCTACAGAAATGTTTCAGCTGCATTGGAAGCTCACGAGATGAAGCAAGCTCATTAAGGGAAATACTGATCTCATTTCTTGAAGGGAAAATGTTAATATAACTTGATGTGTGTGCTTGAGCTGTTGGAAAGTGGTTCTCTGCATACCTCGAGTCTCTCCAACAAGTCACTATTGGGTAGGGTCATCGTGTCCTCACAGTCCATTTTGTGCCTTTTCTGTTTACAGAGCACAGCAAACAGGGTCAGCAACCCACGCTGAATATTTAATGAGGAAATATTTAAAAGATAAGGTGTGTTCTCCAGTCGCCTCACGGGTCTGTATGTGGGAACCAAGCTTACTAGACTGGAGGTGCTTTGGGCCTGGTCCTTGAGCTACCAGAGCCCACCACTGGGCTTCAGCAGCTCGGAACCTTCTGCTGGGACTGCTTTGTTCATAGTTGCTCAACAGTGAGGAAATCGAAGTGGTGGGTGAGGCACAGACCTGAAAGGGAGCGCGTGTCCCCACTGCTGTCCTCCAGGATGTCATCCTAAATTGCAGTACACCTGCTAATGAGGAGACAAGGTGTTACCTTCCATTTGGAGCAGCTGCATTAATTACATCTTCTCAGACATCCCCTGTGCCTACCACTCCTGGCTAGCTTCCTTTGTTTTAAATTAATAGACCAAATTAGAGGGAATTGGGGAGGGCATCCCTGGAGGCCAGGTGCCCTCTGCTCCTTGGATGCCATGAGGACTTTAGCTCAGGACTGGGAGCTGTTGGTGAACTGCAGGCTGTCTCTGTGAGGTGGTGCTCAGAGGGGGCTTTGGGCCCAAGGGGCCACTTGCACGAATGAGGCCCATTGAGCTGAGAGGGCACAGCCCATTGTCATTTCCTTTGACTTCCCTGTGCCCTTCTGGGGGACTCCTGCCTGTCAGTAATTGTTGTCTCTATGGAGACTGAGATATTAGTGACAAAATATGAAACCAGGAAACAAAGCCCCTGTGCACAGTGTCTTCACATGTGTTTTGTTCAACACGGGGGTGGGGAGGCCCTCTGCCTGAGAGCAGAGCCCACCCCCCATACCCCCCTTCCCCACATCCCTGCCTGTAGCAGCAGGGAGAGCCTGAGAAACCCTGCTGGTGCTGGCGAGGTGCTCACTGAGCTCCTCATCTGAAAAATGGGATGGCTGATAACCGTCTCAGGTCTATTGTGAAACGTAAATCAACAACTCACATGAATTCCCTCTTGTGCTTCCTTGTTTGCTGTCTACAGGCTCCCTCCCATGTGCCAGGTGTTGAGCACATTCCTGGCACACACTAAGGGCACTGTAGATATCTGTTGAGCAAATGAATGTGACAGTTATCTGCACAGTGATAGCCAAGGACAACTCCCTTTGTCTCCCTGAATCCCTGCTCTCCTTCCCTCCTTCCCTCCTTTCTCTGACCCTCTCCTTCCTCCCCGCTTCCCTTCAGGCTGTAACTGAAGGGTGGAGGTTTTAGGATCCCCTAATTGGTGGGTGGCTCTATTGCCACAGGCCTCTGGGGTGAGCCTTGTGAGCCTTGGTTTAAGAAGCACAGAAAGGCTCTTGCTTGGCTCTTGATCCCTGGATTAACAGGTTTCACAGGAGCCTCCCTAGGAAGTTGTGCACAATGGAGTTCTTTGGCGTGAGTAGCGATAACCCTGAAGGTCAAGTTCTTTCCAGCTGGCTGCTTCAGGATGCTTAGCAGGCCAGCGGGGTAAGAAGCAGTGCCCCCGTTTGTTTCTGAATGAGAGATTATTCCCAAGAAGTCACCAAGTGTGAAAATGTGTGTTGTCTTGCTAATGGGACACTAATGAAATATTAAAGTGCCTCTTCCTGTTAGTCTCCCGGGGATACTCTCTCCTCTCCATTTTAGTCTGTCTTCACATGAGGAGCCCCGGGGAATTAACATTCCTTAGTACTTTTCAAAATAACCTTGGTATTTCTGATGCCATAGTGGAGAAGTTCATAATTTCTGCTTGGTGACTGTCTGACTCAGGGAGAGGCCTATCCTCCTGCAGGGGAGGATAATTTTGGTCGGCCCTCCCAGCAGCCTGTCCTCTGGGCTGACGACACCTCCCCGCTCCCTCATGCCCCATCTCTGCCTCCTTCAGCAGAAGGCTTTACCCAGTTCACAGGGGCTGCACTGTCATAACCGCCCCAGATGGAGCTCAGGCTGTGAGCTCGGCACGTGCCTGTCACTGAACTACCCAGCTGGCAGGTGGGGAGGCATTTCTGTTCCCACTTTGCAGGGAGGGAAGATTGTGCTTGGTGAGGTTATGTGGCCTGCCCAGAGGCTCCCAGCTGGTTAGTCACAGGCAAGATTTGAACTCCAGTGCCTGTGCACAGAACTGCTGTGCTGGACTGCCCTCCCAGCCCCTCTGTCCCTGGCTACGACTTGGTCTCCCCAGGCTGCCATCAACGTGCTGCGGCCTCACACCCCCCACATAAACCAGAATCTGGATCCTGGATCCTGGATCCAGGCATACTCAAGTCTGGCAGTGGGCCCTGTGGAATCCCTGTATGAGAAAAATCAGCCCTCTCTATATGTGGGTTTCTAACCCGCAAATACTGTATTTACAATGAGTGTTTGGTTGAAAAAAATCCAAATATAAGTGGACCTGTATAGTTCAAACCCATGTTTTTCAAAGGTCAACTGTAATTGTAATTAGATAAAACAAACAAACAAAAAACTATAAAAAAAAAAACCATGCTGCGGCTCGAGTGATTTACATTATCTATGCTTCGGTTTCCCCACCTCTATAAGAGTGCCTAAGTGCTATCCTTCCTCCTCATATGTGTAAACACTTGGGGGGACAAAAGGAGGTGGAGAAAGGGGTCGTATTTTAGGGGCCGTTTCTCCCACTGGGCTTTAGATCCATGCCCTTGTCTTTGTTCTGGCTATCACTGCTTGGCACCTAGTCCCACTGCCTGGATGCTTGGGGAGGTTGAGTGAGCCACTATGCCTGCTTGCTCCCACCCAGTGTGTGTTGTTCCACAGAGCCAGACTCTTCCCATCAGGTTGGTCAGAGCTCTGCTGAGAAGTCTGCAGAAACTTCCCAGATCTGCCTGCCTCTGGGGTTCCCTGGCCCTCCAGCCTTGACTCAGGATACTCTCCCCCCAGAGCTGTCATGGTAATGGAGGCATTCTGCCCCTGGTGGTCAATGCCCTGCTTGAGCCCTGGGAGCTTTTGTTCACCCTAGGACCCTGCCTGGGGTACCTTGCCATGCTCCCCTCCTCCTGAAGCTTTCTCCTGCATAGACTCAACTCAGATTAACTTCTTCTGGAAGCTTCCTTCAAGAAACTTCTTCCTGCCCTGGATTCTGATCTCTTCTTTTTCTGAGTGTCTTCAAGTTGTTTTATGGATGAGCAGTTCTGTTTGACCCCCTCAAACTGTGCATGTCAAGCTCTGTGCTCACTGCCAGAGATTGTGTTGAGCAAAGTACAGAGGACAAAGATTGTGGGAGGAGAGGATCACTAGAGGCATCACAAAAGAGGCAGCATGGGATTGGCTTTTTCAGGCAGAGTAGGATGTTTGAAAGGTAATGGAGGGGCCTTCCCGGTGGAAGGGACAGCATGGATACAGGCACAGCAGCAGGCAAGGATGAATTTGGAGGCAAATGAGTAGTCCTTTTTTGCCCAGAGTGCAGGATTCCTGTCAGCATCCTGAGAAAGGGGCAAAGAGGCTACGTGAGGGCCAGGTTCTCTGCTTACATCATCTCATACTGCCTTTGGGATGCTGGGCATAAAATCACAACTAATTATTTCTGAGATGATCCATTTGATACCTGCCTCCCCCACATGAATGTAGGTTGCAAAAATGGAGGCCCTATCTCTGACTTTTTCACCGTTCTATCTCTGGTGCTAGGATAGCACCTGATACATTTAACAGATGCTACATAAGGCTTTCAAATAAATGGTATGTACTTTAAGATGAAGCAAATTCACACATATACAACTACAGACTGGTCTAGCTAGTGGCCATGCTACAGCCATTTACTGTGGCCTATAACTAGTGGGTAGGCTGCTGGGGTACTGTCTGCCCATTTGCAGAGCCTGTTCTCAGGCAGACACTTGGGGAGGGTGGCACATGTACGTGGTTGGCCCAGGCCTGGCTTGAAAAAGCTGATTGCTTTTAGTTCAGCAGGTCTGAGGAAATGGGGAGCTCAAGTCAGCTAGGGCATCGCGGCACTGCTTTCTCTCCCCTCCCCAGAAACACGTTCTTGCTTCCACCTCACCAGCTTTTTATCTTAATTTATGGGCCTCCTGTAGCACCAATGAAGACATACTGTACTACCTGAAAAAAACACAGCTGAATTCTAATTCTGTGTAATTCAAAGGCATTCCTTTGGCCGGAGCTGCTTCAAAAATAAGCAAAGCAAAAGATTCAGCCCTGCTCTGGCTTCATGGGCTTGTCAGGAAGCTTTGCCCTGGCTGTCTCGTATTGGCTTCAGGCTTAATTAAGCCTTCTGATTTATTTTTCAATTCATTATTTTTTGAAAAAAGAAAAGCTGCTTTAATGGAAGCTTTTAAAATCCAGAAGCTTTGGATTCCTCTACTTTGTCAGGCAAAAGTGGATTCATTTAAGTAGTTTTGTTAAAAAAGAAAAGGATATATTTATGAAGGTTTCAAAGATTAGATTTTTTCATTCCAGGAACCTAAAAGCCAAACTTGGAAAATAATTTTTGTAGCTGGGTATGTGCATTCACTCAGCCAAGAAACCTGGTGATTTTGTAAGTACTCTGCATTTTATAATTTCCCTGTCCTGTCCTCTTGGGGATGTGGGCTTTAATTCTTTTCCTGCCCAGCCTTCTGATTTGGGGGCATTAATGTGGGCTGCAGTTTGAGAAGTTTCACAGGAAGAAGAGAAGCAGCCAGGTGGGAAGGATTTCAGCAGTGCCAAGTAAACGCTGTCTTTTGAGATGGTGGAGACCAGTGCAGCTTGAAGGTAGAGGGAAGGTGGCCGAAGTGGTCTAAAAGGAGAGGACCACCGGAGGAGTGTCCCATGGGGCGAGGACTCGTCACGTGGGCCCACAGGGGATGGAGCCACGAGGCAGAGCCCGGGAGCAGGGGGAGAATCATGGTGGACGCAGCTGCTGGTTTCTGGCTTGCAGCAGCTATGGCTGCTTGGTGTGGTGAGGAAGATGGAGTCAGTAGTGTTCATGGCCTCTAAGTAAGATAAGAAGCAAGCCCTGCTGCTGGCAGAGCCTTCCTCTGACGGGCTTGCAGATAGGATGGCTCTGGTGACTTGTCCAAAAACCTCCATCCTTAAAGTCTCTTGTACCACCAGCAGTCACTCTTAGACTCCAGCACAAAGGACGGATGCCCCAGTGTCTCTGCATTTGGGGTCTTTGTGTCCTGGTTGCTCTCTGGTGGGTCCATTGCACTTGGAGTAGGTGGTGGAGCCCCCGAGTCCCCCAGGCATGCCCATGAGGTCCATTCCTGCCCTCCTGTTCCAGGCCCAGGCACCTCAGAGGCTGCCAGAGAAGGAGACGAGAAGGGAGCTGGGGCATGTGATGTCTTTGTGTTCTTCCTCTTTCCTTTCTCCTGCTACTGGGCAGGAATCCCTGGTACCACAGAGACCTCTGGGTCTCACCCTGCATGGACTGGATCCAGCTCCCCCACCTGTCAGCACAGAGCCCAGGGTGCTTCCCAGGCATCACAGAGTAGAAAGCACATCCATTTTCCAAGAAAGGATGTGGAGAGAGATGGCCAAATTGAGTCAGGAGTGCCAGGAATCCAGGCCCAGGAGCGGCTGCGCTGGGTTCCTGTAAGGCCCGCCCCGCGTCGGGATCACAGCCACTCACACGTTCCTGCTGGGCCGCTCTCCCTGGCATTTGCAGCTGCTTTGTTTACAGGCCTGCATGTTCGCTGCTCACTTCACATCCATTCTCTCTTCTCCTTTAAACTTTTAAGACTTTGCCTTGAGAAGGGGCCACTGATTTTCTAGGTTCCACTTGCTTTTATATCAGGATTTTTCTTCTTTCCTAGTTTCTCCACAAATGTGTTCTGAACACGTGCTCAGCGTGAGACCCATGGCAGGCTCCCCAGGAGTCCAGGGATGAGCTGGTCACAGTTCTGGGCCTCAAGGAGTTGGCCTTCTGGGGAGGGATGGGGAAGGAACCTAACATGCACATAAGTTCTCTACTTTGCTCACCCACTGAGCAAATATGTGACAGACACTTGTTCTGTGCAGATGCCATGGCAAGTGCCAGGCTGTACCTGTGGTGAACAAGACCGATGTGGATCCCAAGCTCACCCTGAGCGTGCCCTGATGGGGAGGCAGAGACGTTTCGAGAGGTGTGAGGGAGAATTACAGGCCATTCTGGGAGCACACAGCAAAAGCCCTGTGGTCTGTGTGTGGGGGATCATGGGAGACTTCTCTGAGCCAGTGGCATCTAGCGGAGCCCTGAAGGAGGAGTGGGAGCCGGCCAGGTGAAGGGCTGGGGGAGGAAGACTGTTCCAGGCGGGGGTTTGCTCCATGCAGACGTGGCATCCGGAGATAGCAGGACACGTCCAGGACACAGGAAGAAGTCCAGGAGTGCAGCATGGGGAGTGGGGGTGAGGCTGGCTCGGGTGAGCCAGGAGCCATGTGCCCGTGTGAGCTGATGCAGGGCCTGCTGAGCCATGGTGGCTGATACAGGGTGCCCAGGAGGGTACTAGGGGCCCAGCAGACATCTGTGACTTGGAGAAGGCAGCCGGTGGCAAGACTGGATGCAAGGAGAACTGTTGCTATTACTCTAGGTGACAGTTGGCCCAGAGTGTGGCAGTGGAGCTGGAGAGAAATGACAGATTCAAGATATTGTTAAGAAAGGAATCTGCAGGACGTGGTCGTGAACCAGACATTGAGGGTGAGGGCGGGAGAGGAGTCGAGGGCAGCTCCAAGGTCTCTGTCTTGGCGAGCCGGGTGGCAGACAGCATTCGCCACCACGAGGAGTACGCGAGAGTTCAGTCTGAGGCCCCCGTGAGTCAACCACGTGTGGCTGTGGAGTAAGATTTATGAAACTCAGAACCAAGGAGGGCTGGGAAATACAGATTTGGGAGTCGTTGGCCGTTGAAGCCCTGGGTGTAGATGAAAGCACTCACAGGGAGAGTGTAGAGGGGGAGGCGAGTGGAGCCCAAGAGGACAGCGCTTAAGGGAAGGGAAGAGGCAGAGCCAGAGAGCAGTGTCACGGGGACACACTTACAGGCCCTCTTGGGTACTATGAACAAAGGACAGTATTTCAGCAGGTGGAGATCACGGGTTACAGCGGGGGGAAGAGGTTCCAGGTCACTGGACCACGTGACCAATGTGGAGAGGTAGGAGGCAGCTGGTTTGCTGGGTGGGGCTGAGTTAGGCCCAGCACCCGGAGGGCCCTGAAAGCCCAAACCCTTGGGCCTTGCTCACTTGTCTCTAACTTTCCTTCTGTGGCCCCCGATGGTGAAGGCCTCCCCAGCTCTTGCATGGGAAGAATAAGCAGTTATTCCTAAATGGAATGCATGTCAGCAGCCCTGACATTGAAGAGGAAAAATGTATTTGAGGAGGAGAAACCTTTCACCCAGTCCTAAACCAGCTGCTTCTGGAGACTACTGAAGAATAATAATATTTTTTTAATCTGAAAGAACTTTCCATTTATACTTGACTGAAGCACAGACCACATTTGTCCTGGGAGCCAATGAGAAGCCAGAGTTTGGGTAATCTATGCAAAGGCCCCTTGGCTGCCCTGCATCCATCATCCCAAGTGACAGAATTTACATCATTAATCATTGGCGGTAATAGAAAAGTCATTGGAATAGAATGTTGTCATGGGATAAATGTCTCCCAATTGCATATAAATGTCTTGGCTTTACTGTACTATTTGTGCTTGAGAAATACTGTGGCTTCAATAAGCTATTTATCTGGCATTGGGAAACCATCAGCACTAGCCTGTCCTGCCGATGGACAGTCTCTCCCGAGGAACCTGAACCTTCCCCAGTGGGCCTCGGGCCCGGGGGCATCGCACACCCCATCTCTGCTGCAGCAGGAGCTGGGCAAAGGGAGGGGAGGCCAGCCTCCTTGGTACTTTTTGGTGGACGATGCTGTGAGAGTTAGAAAACACTCCGGTTCAGTAATCCCCACCCACTGTGTACCCTGGCCTGTCCTGTGCCCAGAGGGATTTGCACCCTCTCTATGGCTTCCTGCCGTTTGATGCAGAGAAGAAAGGAGAGTCTGAACCTGGCCCAGCCATGCTGGCCACTGTCATGGCCTCATATTTGAGGGTGTAGCCACTCCAAAGCCACTGCAGGCCACAGAGAAACGAGGGAGACACAGCGAGCCAGGAGCCAAAGAGCTAAACATTTGAACAGGCCTCTTTACCATTTTAGAAATGAAGTCCACAGCGTTTTTTGGCTGGCGTCTTTCTGTTTTGTGACCTGAAAACACTCTGTTTTTGGAAAGTGCAGATCTGCTGACACCTTTTTCCGGAGGTTTGTGTGTTTCTCTCTGTGGTGAGCCGCCCTGCCTCGGACAGGGCCAGGTGCTGGCTGGAGGAGGCACGTGGCTTAGGGAACAAGGCATTTTTTGCTGGTGTTTGAAGGAATTCTTTTTTCTTGAGCTGTAACTTCCTCATCCACTCAGGGGTCTTGCAGCCCTGTTGGGCCCAGCAGGAGGAGTGGGCACCAGAAGCAGGGCAGGCATGCTAGACCCCCAGGGCAGGAGATGCTGCCTCTGGTGGAAGGGTCTGTGGGCGCCCATATTAAGGGCATGCGGTGCCCAGGACCAGGTGGTTGTTTTAAACCAGAGCTGGGTGTCTGAGCTGACAAGCCAGGGCAGGGTTTTGTAGAATGTATTTTAAGAGGTAGATCCCCCCTTTCTATAGGGAATTTAATAAATGACAGCCTGTTGGATGTGGAAGTGATCTGAGACCACCTACCCAGGTGTTCCCAGACTGGACGTCACAGGCCAGCCAAATTTCAGAAACGTTTGTGGGGCTCACATAGGCCAACTTCTAATTTGACCAAGTGAGGCCATGAGAAGCCAACTGCCAGCTCCTGTATCACCGTTTCATAAAGGGCGGAATATTTTAACCAACAATGTAGGAGGGCCATAATTTCAAGATAAAGAATATTTCTTCAATGGAATAAATTTGGCTTTATGAAGGATTTGTTCCATTGTTCCTGTTTTTTCCGCTTTTTTCTCTTATTTCTCTCATTTTGTGAAAGACTTGCAAAAATCTGTTCCTGGTTCCTGAGCCTCTTGTTTCAGATGAGCAAATGGAGATGCAGAGGGAAGGGCCCTCCAGGGCCCCACAGCTAGTGAGGCTTGTGCGCTGTTCCAGTTATTTCTGGCTTCATAGCAGATCATCCCGACTTGGTGGTGAGAAACAACAGCCAGGTACCACCACCTCTCGGTTCCGGGGGCAGGCCCGGGCGGCTCTCGCGTGGGGTCTCAGCGCTGTTGCAGTCAGATGGTGGCTGGCTGGAGCCACCTTGAAGGCTTCTCGCTTTGAGTGAGTCTGGGAAGATGCAAACATTTGGGGACAGAGCAGCAGGGGCCCCTCAGGTGTCCCTCGCCCTCCACGTGGTCTCCATCCTGGCAGCTTCTCGGGACAGCCAGACTGACATGGGGCCCCAGTGCATGTCCTGAGAAAACAAGGAGGAGACGGTGCTGGGTGCCTTTCATGAATCAGCCTTGGAAGTCACACAGCGTCACTTCCACTGAGTTCTGTTAGTTACAAGTGAGCCATTAAGGCCAGCCTGTATTCAAGGGGAAGGGAGTTAGACTCTACTTCTTGGTGGGAGGCATGCCAGAGGATTTGCAAACATCTTTTAAAATCACCATATGGATCCAATAGGCTAAGTCCAGAGCTCCCCTGGGATAGCCAGGTTTTAATTTGGAGTGCTGGGATCTTGGAACAACACCCCCTCCAGCCCCCACCTTCCTTAAGTGTTCCAGGAAGGAGTCTGTTGGAGGATGAGGAGGCTGCTCTCCAGTGGTGGTGGCAAGCTCTCCCTCCTGGTCCCTGTTTGCACTTGTATGAAGTAATACATTTCATGAATAAGGTAGATTCCATCAAATAAGTATCAATTAAGCTCTTTTATGATCATAGCAGAGATGATGAATTAAAGTCAATTTAGAGAAATAACGAATAAAAGAACAGAGACTTCAGGATACAGCATAAACTCTCAGAATTCCAAGCGCTCACTCTTTTTAAGAAGGCAGACTTCAGGCTTTGTTGAGCGCTTGCTGTGTGAGGGCAGTGGCTGGTACGGTGTGACCTTTGATGGCTATAGTGGTATGTGGAAGCATGAGGGGCCCAAGTCTGCACTCCTGCATATCTGTGATCAGATTTGATCATCCCCATGCCACCCCATTGGGATTCAAGTACAGGAATGGGTGAGAACTGACCCTTTTAAAATCCCTCTTCCAGGGTATGGGCTAGTGGGCTAGCTGCTTTCAGTTCTAGGGAACAGAGATGCTGTTGAGTTTCCTGGTTACAGGGGTTTATTGTAAGGATTCTTGGGAAGGTGAAGAAGAATACTAGAGCATCTGCAACCACATGGCCCAGCCCCTGGCCCCGTGCTGGCAGCCCTCCCTGTCTACCCACCAGAAGCCTGGCCTGTTCAAGGTCCACATATGTGAATGGGGGGTAGAGGGTCTGGGAGGGTCTTGTATGCAGGAAGAGGGCAGCTGTGTATGTGGTCTCCTGTGGCAGTGAGTTGGTGGATGTTTAGGGTCCGCTGGGGCAGGGGAAGTGTGGGAGTCCATGCCAGTCTCTGGTGTCCTAGTCAGTGAAAACCAGGCCTTGCTGGTGGCTGTGCCCTTCCCTTGGGTCTGGCCCAGTGGCCTGCCTCTGTGGCAACCCAGCCTCCCCCAGCTGCCAGTTCACTTCTCTCGGCCTCCCAGCGTCAGCGTAAAGCCTCCTTGAGCTTTCCTGGGTCTCTGCCCCAGGCTTTCTGTCCCCCCATGTCCCCCTCAGGTGGTAGACAACCTGGAGAGTTTGATTCTTTGAAACCTTGGCTTACTACCCTTCAGTGCCTTCTTTTTGCCCTTGGAGTGACAAGTCATCCCCAGGAGGTCCTCCAGATCTGGCCCTGCCAGCCTCACCTGCCCCTTCTCTGCATTTCCTGAGATTCCTTAGGAAAATAGAGTGCAGGGGCCTTTGTGTTTCTGCCGGGCCCTCAGCTCCTTTTGAAAAAGGTAGTCACTGATGGCTCTTCCAGTGTGGTGGTCTGCCGCCAGCCCTGGACAAAGCCCAGGGCCAGTCTCTGAGGCCAGCGACGGGGAGCTGGTGAGATGTCCATCCATGTGCCTGTAGCCGGAACTGTGCTGGGGGATGTGCCCCTGGGCCAGTCAGATCCTGTCATTCCGTCATGGGTAGAGACTGAGCATCTGTCATGTACCAGGCACATTTCTCGGTGCCAGGGACAGAGCAGCAAACAGACACCCTTACCTTCCCCACAGGACTGCCGGGAAGGTAGTTTTCTTTCTCTCTGAATTCCCTGGACCTGCTGGGTTTGGTGCATAATTGTTTTATATCACAGCTCTTACCAAAAGGAGGGGGAGAAACAGTTCCCCAGGGTATAGAATTCACCAGAAACAACACCCCACTCACCCAAGGCTATCAGGCTGGTCTATATCTTCCCAAATGAAGGCGCTTCCTGGGTATGTTCATAACAAGAAAATGGAAGCTTACCTAGAATCAGTAACAGACTGTTAGGAACACAGGCTAAGCTAGGCCTGGCTGCACGATCACGATTTGGTTCATTTGTGAATATTTATTGTGTGCCTGCCACATGCCAGGCACCATTCCAGGGCCTGGGTGAAAATAGCCAAAGGGAAAAATCCCTGCTTGCTTGGAGCTCACCTTCTGGTTGGGGAGACAGACAGGAAAAGCAAAGACGGCGGAAGGCTGGATGGAGAAAAACCAAGCTGCCAGGGGCTCAGGTCAGGTGGGGCTCGCTGAGCTGGCCTTGGGCAGTGCGGCAGGAGCCGGGAGTTGGTGGTGCCCTGTCCACCCCCGAGCCTGGCGGAGGGCTCTGCGGCTTTCATCCCCTTGGGCACGGGGAGGTGACCAGGGGCTGCCCCCCAGGCTGGCTTCTCCCTCTTTCACCTACCGAGTGTTGACTCTGCTTTTCTGATCTGGGTCCCTGTGAGGAGGAAATATATATTTAGACTCTTCTGTACTTTCCGTGGTAACAGTTGCTTTATTCCTGGTGAAGAATGAGGAAAATGGGTCAGCTGTATTTACTAAGAAGCGTGTTCCAGCTTCTTTTCCGAGCCTATTTATAAACTTTAAAAAATGTGAGCTGAGTTTTTGCATCTTATTGGAAGCCGGAGTGCCTATGAATACCCTTCCTATTACTATACTGGGGAATCTAGCACTTTGGGATTGAAACGCGTCAAGTAGGGCAGATAAAAATCTTGCAAATAGTGATTTTGATGAACTCTGGCAGCCCAGGTTTGCCTTTTGGTCTGATTTCTCTGGGCATCTTTTCCATGTGACATCTGTGTAGCTTTCTTGGGTGTGGTGGGGAGACTGTGCTGCGACTGCACATGCCTGCCTGGCCGAGCCGGGCCCTGCATGGCTGGTGTGCTGACAACTTTATCTGGACTTTGAGCCTGGAAAAGCAGCCGCTACTGAGGACTGGGGCCCTCTCTCTGCTGGCCTCGCCCACTGGGCAGGGTGGTGGGGCTGAGGGAAGGCGGCTTCCCGAGCCTGGGGACTGGGGGAGGCTAATTCTGAGCCTGCTCCTTCCATTCCCTGCCCCCAGGTGGAGCAGGACCAGGAGGCTCACACTGCCTCTGCCTCCGAATCTCTTCCTGGGCCCCTGGCCTCTGACCTCCCTCCTGTGTCTGACACCTCGTCTGTGTGTCTCGGGGTCACACGTGTACTCACACTGTGCCCCTACGTGCAGGGAAAATGCCACTTCCCCCGCCCTCTAAGTGGCCTGATCTTGCTTTCAAGAAGGAAAGGCTTGGGGTCCTAAATTTTAGGTCCACTCTGGCAAGTTTAATCGAATGGCTTGCAGTAGCTCCTCAGGGCAACTCTGTTTTGAGTAGATGTTCAATCCTCCCAAGCGTCCCCTGTCCTGCTCCCCTCTGCACCTTGGAGTACGAGGAGGCGTGTGTCCTTGAGACCCGGTGGTAGCTGAGGGAGAGGGCCTCTGCACTCCGGCCACCCCTTGGGACCCTCTTGGGTCCCTGCCACAGAGAGGCTGGAGTACTGAGCCCCGGGAGCGACCAACCCCATCCAGACTTTGCCAGGGGAGTCCCAGCACCCAAAGGTGGAGCCTTGGTCCCACTATTCATCTTCTTGGCTTTCCAATACTCCATCCTGGTCATCGGAGGCC
Organism: Daubentonia madagascariensis; assembly: GCA_023783475.1. Lineage (NCBI taxonomy): Eukaryota > Metazoa > Chordata > Mammalia > Primates > Daubentoniidae > Daubentonia > Daubentonia madagascariensis. The sequence goes on along the minus strand of JAKFHU010001557.1, from coordinate 8,133,619 downwards.
TCAGCCTTTCAGCCTCCCCTGCCAAGTCACTGGAACCCGCAGGCCGTAGATGCTAAGCTGCCCTCGGGCTGACTGTTCACTGGGGGCTGCATAGTGGGGGCAGAGCATAGACGTGGACTACTCACTGCTCCTCTCGCCCCTGTGCAAGTGAGGACCTGACTTCCTCTCCCTGCGCCTCCACCTCCTGTGGGTGTCCTGTCGATAATAAAAATACCAGAACCACAACCACCACCGTCACTTCCTGAGCACTCACTCTGTCCAGGCGCTGTTCTACACTGTCACATATGAGCTGATTACATCCACAAGGCAAGGAGGGTTGTGAGGAGAATGAACTAAGTCACTCGGGACAGTACCTGGCAGTTGTTACTGATGGTTACTCTCATTATGTCTGTCTATCTGTTCCACGTTGGGAGGGGCCTTGGGCCAACTTTCCCCCAGAACAGAAGTTCCCAGTCTTTCTTGGTTCTTGGCAACCCAAATGCCTCAGTGATTTTTTTTCACGATGTCCCTAGGCCAAAATAAATATCTAACAGTTCTGTCTAAGTAGATACAAACACCTTAATAAATATTTGTGTCCTAACAACTTAATAGCTGTTTGAAAATATAATACACATAATTTTTAAAATGTCATTCTTAAATAACCAAATTATTTACTGATGGGATATGTGTACCCGTTGGGCACTGACAGCTTTTTAAATCCTGGAATCAGATTAGACACCACCACCCTCATTTCCTGTTCCATATTGATTTTTGCAAGGTACTTGCCTTTTATCTCAGCAACCATTGAGAAAACCCAGCTTTACAATGGCATGACATCCTCTAAAGGGAGGTAGGATGATCTAATGGTGAAACTCTAAACTACCCCAAGCTAGTATTTCCAGCAGTGTCTGACAGATGTAAAGTACTGCTTGTTTCCCTCACAAGCTTAAATACCCTGCAGGTTTCCTGTGAGCTGAGGCTTCCCAGGGTGCCTTGGTGCACAGTTTGGGAACTGTGTTCCTAGAGACTTGTGGCTTTCCCCAGTTACCCAGGAAGCACATCAGTAGCCCTCAGGTTCTCAGACTCCTACACACCCACCTGAGAGATGGCACAGGAGAGAGGAGAGATGACAAGGATCCAGATGTCCTGCCGTCTTCCTCCATCCCTCCCCTCTCATAATCTGTCAGGATGGAGGGGGTGGGCGCTACGCTCTTCCCTCCTCTGCATCCTGTTCTCGCCCTGCCTGGGGCATCAGCCTGGTGACCTAGCTACTGGGGGTGGAGGGGCATCTTCTCCACACGTAGAAGAACTTGATGATCTGAAGCTTCCAGGACATGGATTCAAAAAACCCTTCCTCTCAACAAAGCGTTTTCAAGTCTGTGGCCATGCTGCTGACGCTAATAGAAATCACTGTTGCCACGCAGAGCGGAGAACTCCCTTTGTTCTTTCGGTGGGTATGTGCCCTCTGCCTGAAGTACTGAAATCCATTGCTTCAAAGGGCAGTGAGTTCCCCAAACCACTCGATTTGTAGGACAGGGAGTCTGACAAAATCAGAGAGTGAGCCAGGTGTTCTTTTTGTTCATCAGGTGCCTGTGTCTTAGGTACAGGCCAATTGTGAACTCAGGTGGGCAGAGCTGTGTCGTATGAAGCAGGTGCCTCTGCTGTTGCAGTGCCACACAGCCCCTCCTCTCTACCTTCACTCCCAACTGCCTTCCCCGTCTTAACTCTCGCCCAGGGAGGATGCCCTGGCTGCCTTTTTCCCAGACAGGCCCTCACCTGCCTTTCCAGATGCCTGTTGCTTCACTCTCTCTCCCTCACTGATCTTCTGTGAGTTCCAAGGTCTCGCCTAGCTCATTCACACCTCAGGACCTTTGCGCTTGCCGTCCCCCTCCCTGGAGCCCTCTGTCTACAGCCTCTTCCATAGCTGGCCCCAGCTTATTTTCTAGGTGTCACTTTAAATGTTACTCCTCAGACAGGCCAGCCCAGAGCAGCCTGTCTAGAGAAGGCCCCCAGCTCTTCTTGTTTTTCCTCAGGGCCCTTAAACGTGAGCCTCACTGTGCAGGCAGAGACCACGTTGTCTCTGCATCCACGTTCACTGTTGATTCCTCAGTACTTAGCCCTGTGCCTGGCCTGTCAAAGGCACCCAATAAGTATGTCTCGAGGAGTGGGGCTTTCACAGAGCAGTGCATTCTCTTTTTTAAATGGAAGAGACTTGTAATGCCGACTTTTAATTCTGCCCAGTAAGACTTAGAAAAATTCCAGCTACCATATATTATCAAAGTTTCGTGAAAAAAAAGTTGGAAGGGCATAATCTCAGAATAAAGGACAGTTCTTTAAATGGAATACATTTTGCATTATTGAAAATGTTGCCAGGCACAGTGGCTCATGCCTGTAGATCCAGCTACTCAGGAGCCTGAGGCAGAAGGATCGCTTGAGGCCAGGAGTTCGAGACCAGCCTGGGTACATAGTGAGACCCCCATCTCTACAAAAATAAAAGAAAAAAATTAGCCGGGCATGGTGGCGCACGCCTATAGTCCCAGCTACTTAGGAGGCTGAGGCAGGAGGATTGAAGACCTTCTGTGTGTGAGTACTTGGGAGGTACCACATTTGCCATCGGTGGAACTAAGTAGCAGATTCAATACCTTCTTGATGCTGTTCTGTGACATTTGTCTGCTTCACTAAGGTGTAAGCTCCTCATGAGGAAAACCATGTTTTAGGCTTAACTTGCCTTTGCACATGATATTCCTTCTGCTTGAAGTGCCCACGTTGATCTCGGGTACTTCCAAGTTTTGCCCAGACAGCCTCCCCTTGCTCTTAGTAATCATTGTCGACTCACCTGTCCCCACTAGGATCCAGGTCTTGCTCCATTTTGTGCCGAGGGGCCTGGCATGCCGTGATGCACTGAAGGATGAACGGGGTTAACCTGTAGTGGTTGTGAGTGTGTAGCAGGAACCAACAGGCCACAACTTGGCACTCTGCACGGAGCCTTCTCTACCTTTCTATAAGTGATTTTAATTTCCATTTCAGTCCTTCATTCCACCAGGTTTCAGAAATACGATCTCATTTAATTCTGGGTTTTCTCAGCCAACTGAAAGTTCCCCCGGCAGGGGACCATTTGGCTGTCCCCAGGCCCCAGCAGCCATCTCTAGTCTCTGGGGCTCAAGGCAAATGCTCATCGGCTCCACTTAAGGAACAAGGCTCAGCCCCTGCTTGAGAATATCGGTCTCTCTGGAGGTCTCCGCTCACCCATGTCCAGGTGCGGGACAGGCGGCCTCTGCGTCCTTGCTTTCCCCAGCTCAGCTATGGGCAGCAAGTGCCCTCACTGGCATTGTCTTCCTCTGTATCTCTTCTGCACACTTCTAGGCCTTGGCGTTTGAAATTCTAAAGACTTGGGTTTGATTCTTTTGTTCTCTGGTTCTGCCTAACAGCTCTTCCCTGGGGCGTAGGTGCCCTAGGTCTAGTTAGAATGAAAGGCTACAAGGAATGGGGCCAAGAGAAACCTCTATTCACACCTCCGGTGTGTTCACCTGCCGCAGGTGTATGGTCCTGATCTGCGCTATTGTGGGGAGATGGTAGCAGGTTTGCTTATCCAGGGAAGAGAGGGTGTGGGCTGAGCACCCCCAGGGAACTGCCTTTAAAATGTGCCCGGGGGTGTGGGTAAGTAAATACTGAAGCTGTTTAGCATTCTAGCTTATTTGTTCATTTGGACATTTTTATTTACTCACAATTTTAATTTTCAGAGGCAATACATGTTCAGTGAGAAAGAGTAAGGAAATACAGGAAAGCAAATAGAGTAAGAGTTACTTATCTGAGCACCTGAAGACGACCTCTTTACATCCAGGTGTATGTCTCTACGGGTAGTTTAGTGATGAAAGTAGTGGTAATTATGGTACTAAATGTGGCACACACTCATGAATGCTTTTGAAGTGTCAGGCATTTTTCTAAGAATCATGCAGATGTTAATTTATTAAATCACGACAACCCTATGAGGCGGATATGATGATTGTCCTCACTTTACAGATGGGAAAGTTGAGGCACAAGCTGTTCGTGTAATTTGCCCAAGCTCAGCCAGCTGCGCAGCCTGACCGTGTGCACACACCCACAGGCCTGCAGGCGTGCGCGTTTATGGCCAAGGTGTGGAACAATTAGCACAGTCACCAGTCAGGGTTCTTGCTCTAGTTTCTTTCAGGAGAGAAACCATATCTTTGTACCCTCAGGGCTCGGTACCTCATTTTCTGAATGAATGAATGAATGGATGGATGGATGGATGAATGGAGAGTGGATGCTTTTGAATTCAAAAGCAAGCTTTTCCACCACTAGTTCCTGGGCTGATATAGTACCTGCACACACTGGAGCCTCCTTGCACAACCTCAGGGGGTACCATTCATGTTGTATTCTTTTTCTAAAAACAGCTTTATTGAGGCATAATTGACATGTAATAATCTGCACATATTTAAAATGTACAACTTGGTGAGTTTTGACATCACCATCACCAGATCAAGACTATGGACATATCCATCACCCCTAGAAGTGTCCTTGAGCCCCTTGGTGACCGCTTCCTCCAAGCCCTCCCCACTGCCGTCCCCAAGAAACCACTAGTCTGCTTTCTGTCAGTATAGGTTAGTTTGCATTTTCTCGAGTTTTATATAAATGGAGTCATACAGTATGGACTCTTTTTTTGGTCTGGCTTCTTTCAAGATAACTATTTTGAGATTCATCCATGTTGTGTGTATCCGTAATTCATTTCTTTTTATTGCTGAGTGGTGTTCTACTGTATGGGTATGAGACAATTTGTCTATTTACCTGTTGATGGACATTTGAGTTGTTTCCAGTTTTTGACTTTTACAAATAAAGCTGCCATGAACATTTGTGTACAAGTCTTTGTATGGACATGTGCTTTCTTTTCCCTTGGGCAAGTACCCAGCAGTAGAATGGCTAGATCATGTGGAAACTGACACATTGTTTTCCAGAGTGACTGCACCGTATTACATACCCACCACAGGGTACCAGACTTCCAGTTTCTCCACATCCTCACCAACCCTTTGTATGGTCCAGCATTTTAATTTTAGCCATTCTAAAAGGTGTGTGGTAGTATTTCATAGTGGATTTAATTTGTATTTCCCTGATAACTGATGATGTTGAGCATCTTTGTGTGCACTCATTTGCTACTCATGTATCTTCTTTAGTGAAGCATCTGTTCGTATCTTTTGCTTATTTTAAAAAATTGGGTTATTTGTGTCCTTATTGAGTTTTGAGAGTTCTTTATATATATTCTAGATAAGTCCTTTATCAGATATATGCTTTGCAAAGATTTTCTTCCAGTCTGTGACTTGTCTTTTCATCCTCTTAACAGTATCTTTTGAAGAACAAAAGTCAATTTTGATGATGTCCAATTTATCAGTTTTTTTGTTTTTATGGATCATGCTCTTGGTGTCATATCCAAGCAATCTTCTTTTTTTCTTTTTCTTTTTTATAGACAGGGTCTGGCTCTGTCACCCAGGCTGGAGTGCAGTGGCGTCATCATAGCTCACTGCAGCCTAAACTCATGGGCCCAAGTGATCCTCCCGCCTCAGGCTCCCGAGTAGCTGGGACTACACGAGCACACCACCACACCCTCTGTCTAGCCAATCTTACACTTAAGGTCACAAATATTTTCTCCTATGCTTTCTTCTCAAAGTTTTACAGATTTTAAACTTAGGCCTGTAGTCCATTTTGAGTTAATTTTTGCATATGGTGTAAAGTATGGATTGAGGTTCATTTTTCTTTTTTTTTTGCAAGTAGACATCCAGTTATTCCAGCACCATTTGTTGAAAAGACTCCTTTTCTCCACTGAATTGCATTTTGCCCCTTTGTAAAAAATCATTTGTCCGTATATATGAGGCTCTATTTCTGGACTGTCTGTTCTGTTTCATTGGTCTGGTTGTCTGTCTTTAAGCAAGTACCACACTGTCTTGACTACAGTAGCCTTATAGCAAATCTTGGAATCCTTTGAATCCAAGTAGTTCAGCTTTCCACCTTTGCTCTCTCTCAAATTGTTTTGGCTGCTCTAGGCCCTTTGCATTTCCATATGGATTTTGGAATTGGCGTGTCTATTTCTCCAACATTTTCTGCTGGGATTTTGATCGGGATTGACCTCACATCGTTTTCTCTGTGGATGATCTCTCCTGGAGCTGCGCCACCTGGCGTCCCACTGCCATGGGTGGGTGTGGGACCAGACGAGTGACTGAGTGGACAGTGCCCGTGGTCGGTGGAGAGATAGGTTATCAGTATTTAATAAAGCGTTTTCAGAGACATTTTGCATGGACCTTAGGGTCTTGGGATGTGATTTGTTTGGCTGAGCCCAGGTCCCATCTGAGAATGCAGACCAGAAAAACTCAGACATGCTTGTGGAAGTTACCATTGCCCTGGTCCTTGGCCAAGGCTCGACAAAGAAACCATCCTCCTTTGGAAGAAATGCGCGTGGAGCCCTCCTGCTTTAATCTGCCCTGTGTCACCTGCTTTTGGTGTTAGTGTTTGAGGTTCTACAGATGTGGTAAGTGGGCACCCTGGGAGGCTGGGTGAGGGCAGGTGTGGGAGGGATTTCCTTTCCAGAACATTCCTTTGAAGAGGAGAGAGAAGGAATTTGGTCATCGTGGCCCCGCTTGGGCTAGCCACATGTCTCTGTGTATTGCTGGCTGTGATATGTGCTGTGGACTCCCTTACCTCCTTCCGGGGTGGCTCGAGCTGGCAGGAGCTGCCTGAGGCTACAGGGCAGGTGCCTCACCTCTCTTTGCCAACACCACCTCCTCTCTGTCCCCTCCTCTGCTCCCCCTTAGCTTTAGCTCCCCCAGACCTGCTCTTCAGCGAAGGTATTTTGCAGAGGACCTGTCGTTGGAGAGGAAGGGAAGGCTCCAAGGAGGCTGTGATGTGCCATTTCAGTGGGTTGAGGACTGCTCGGTTGAGGCTGCCCCTGGGGAGAAGGAGCTGTTAAACTGTCAAAATAAAAAGTCAGCCAAACTCCATAGGCCAATCGAAAGCACTTAACTTAGACTATAGGCAGCAAAGGCCACAGATTCCCCTGCAATGTGTTATAAAGGCAAAAAAACAGCTATTGGGGAATTTAAAGAATGCAGGAAAAGTTTGAAAATATTGGAATATACCTAGTCAATAATACATTAAATTTGGGATTCATAAAAGGAAATAGTGGTGAAAATCTTCCCAAGTAAGTTTTTATTCTATAATTTGATGGCAAATCTCTTGGAGTGCTGGTTATCCCGTAGGTGTTGGTATTCTGAAATACAACCCAAGGCATATATATTGTCAAATAATAAAGTATTATGAAACCAATCAGCTGTGAGCTCCCCACTTGGCAGTTTGGAAGTAAAACCCTTTCTCCTTTACAAGGCCAAGTGACTCTTAATTCCTCCCAGGAGATTTCACGTTAAAATGTGTTCACTGCCAGCTGACAAAAGAGGCGAGTCCAGATTTATTACCCTGGCACCTGCAGCAAAAAAATGACGGATGATGAAAATATATTTAATTATCATTCAGTGCCACGTCTCTGTCTGCTCCAGTCGCAGGGCTGCAGCTGTTGGCACACACTTTATTTTAAAGTCAATGTGCTTATCTGGAGAGAAGGCGTCTCTCTGAGTAAATTGACTTGTGGGAGGAAGGAAATGGTGATCTCCTCCAGACCCAGCTGAACAAATGCAGATTTGTGTTCTGTGCGCCGGCTGTAATTGTCTAATCCACCCCACATCACATCAGCTCTGGGATTTGGCTTTTGTAAAGAAAACATTTGCAAAAAGTAAACTTTTCCCTGGCCTTTCTGAGCCAAAATGAATGATTTTCCTTCCTGGATTGAAGAGTGCCCACTGACAGTGGATGCTCATGTTTCTGCTTTAGGCTTAGAGATCACTGTCCATTGCATCTCAGAATGGACGGATCCCTAGAGAGCTCCTGGCTGGACCCGCTGCTTCACCGGAGAGGGACACCACAGAGTCCAGAGGGGTGGGCCTTAGGGTCTCAGAAGGCAGGAGATCTGGAATTGGAGCCCAGGACTCTGGGCTCCCAGGAGGCCACTGTGTTCTTGTAACTGTGGCTGTCAGAGGTCTGACCATGCGGGGTGATGAGCCTGAGCCTGGAGAATGACCCCGCAGAATTGCCATCCTGTCTGTCTTCTGTTAAAACCTGCTGGAAAATGAAACCTGGACAGAGCAGCAGCACTCTAACTTGGGTGGGGCGCATCAGATTCCTCGGAGTGAAGTCTGCGGGGACTCTGGCTTGGCTCATGGGAGTCTGTGCCATTAGCTCATGCCTCTGATGTGTCATTTTCCACAAAAATAGCCCAGATAATAGGCAGTATGTAATGTGGCAATTTCCCTGCTGTATCTCTTCTTATCAGGAGAAGCCACTCGATGTTTTGTATATGGTGAGATTTAGTACAAAGTGATGGAATTTCCACTGAAAGTAAAATGCAGTAACTGGCTTAGCAGTTAGGATTTAGGGATGAGGGATGATGCTGAGTGTTTCTGACGGTGCCTGGTGTTGCTGGTGGCCAAAGGCGGATGCTTGTGGATGGGGGTGGGAGTGAGTGAGGTTTCTGTGACTGGGAGCTAACTCAGGGAGGGGCTCATTTCCCTGACCTTCTCTTTCATGAATAAGGATTCAAGGTCACATCTACTGAGCCTGCAGGACCTGAGACTTGGGGGAGGAAAGAGAGCTCTGGCTTATGCATTTGGGCTGTGACCAGAGCTCTTTAAGCTACCAAGCTTTATGATGTATTGATCAGAATTTGCTTATAAGCCAGAGAGAGGATTTCATTGTCATCATTATCACTATCATCATCATCTGTACCATCATCATCACCACCATCATCATCACCACCATCATCACCATCACCACCATCACCACCATCACCACCATCACCATCATCACCATCATCACCATCATCACCACCATCACCATCACCACCATCACCACCATCATCACCACTACCACCTCACTTAATAATTTATACATCACTTGTTACGTACCAGACCCTTGGATAAATCACTTAACTTGGTCATCTCCTTTAATCTCAGGGGGCAGATATTATTCTGCCTATTTTACAGATGAGAAAACAGAGGTTTAAGTAAGTGAAAGAACTAGGACTTGAAGCCAGGCCTTGGAGCTCACTCTCTTAACCATACCTTTTCATTTAGGGACTTTGAATATAAACAATATTTTAAAAATTTTATAGGATAAAGGAAGGAAAGGGAAAGTCAACTCTGCTTTTGTCAAGAAAAATGTTCGAGGATGTCAACAATTTTGAGTTTAAAGACGGGCCCTTAGGGATTTCCTTTCCTGTGTGGCTAGCAGAGGGGAGGAGAGGCACCTTATCTGCTCTGGGGAGTAGGGCTGCTGAGAGAAAGTCTGGCAGGGTGTGGAGGGAGGGCTGTTAGCAGTGGAGGGAGGAGGCTCACGATGTGCCGGCCCTGGGAACTTGGGAGCTCATAGTGGGAGGTGGGGAGCCCAGAGGGTGGTGCCAGATTTTGCCCCATCCTGGCAGCCCCGGGGCCTTTGCAGCAGGGCAGGGACTGGGTGTCTGGGAGGGAATGGGGCCAGAGCCCTGAAGGCTTGGCTGGCGGGCCTTTGGGAATAACTCAACCATGTAGTCTTCCCAGGTCTCCTATACTGTGTCACCAGCAGCATGGCCCTGTCCCTATTGTGTGTTTGTCCTATTAGTGTTGTCTTGTTTTCATGTGGTAAGTTGGAGCTGGTGGGACTGGGCCAAGAGGCCTGCACTCTGACCCCTCTGTCTTGGCTGCACAGCCTCCAGGAAGCCTGGCCTTTGTATTTCTGACCTTTCATGATCTCCTCTGTCCCCAGTGGCCCATCTGGGCTCTGGGTTTGGTACTTGACTGCAGTGTAGACTGACCAGTATTGTGGCTTCATGCCTCCAGGCTGAGCTGCCTGGACACATGACAGGGCTGTGGCCACCAGCGTACAGGAACATGTCACTTTCTCCTCTGCTGCCCTGCAGCTCTGTACTCAACAGCAGATCTTGGGGTTTATGCCAGTTCCCAAGATGTTTTGGCTTGACAGATCTGAGTCTCTCAAAGAGCAGCTTTCAGCAGATGCTTGTTATTTGTCTGGCCTACGCCAGGCACAGCCCTCGTGCTGGGACCTGGTGCGCTGACACGGCTGAAAAATGTTTGCGCAAAGTTCAGGATAGCCATGACCCATAGACGCTGTCCCAGTGCGTATTTGTTGGCTAGACCCTGGGCCATCGGATTTGGGACTAGCCGAGGGGCAATGGCAATTTCCTAGGGTGCCATACAAAGGTCAAGGAATGTTTGGCATCATTGCTCATCAGAGGCACTGTGGCAAGAATGAGGTTATGCATGGGATGCATTGGGCTGATGACTCTCTCTAAGGTAAGTTTGTATTGCATCTACTTAGTTATTCAAGACCAATCTGAGCAAAGAATATCGTTTATTCCAGTGAGGTTGTCTCTTCTAATTATATAAGCCTTAGTGCCAGAAATGTTAGAAAAGAAAAAGAAAATAAATACAATTGTTTTCCAATAGAAGGGAGTCGCCATGGTGATGTGTGCACAGGCTCCAGAGCTACCAGCACCACCCACGAGCTCTGGACTCAGGACCCAGAGCCACCTGATGCATGGGAAAGTGGCTTCAGCCCATCCTCTTGGGGCAGCCACCTGGCCCCTCTGTCTCTGGGCTGCAGGGCTGCTGCACAGCCTGGTTCCCTGGGTGAGAGTTCCTCCCTCCCACCCCTGCTGCCCGGGACCTGCTTATTCTCCGGGGCTGGACACATCACACAGGTCCTTCTTGCTACTCAGGTCTCACCTCAGAGAAGCTTTCCCTGCCTGCCCTAACCCAAGTGACCCTGGTCACCCTTCTTCACAGCAATATTCCCTCTGAAGTTTCTGCTTAGTGTCTGTCTCCTGCTTCAATGCAAGCTCCACAAGAGTAGGGACCTTATCTGTCTGTTCACCCCAGGATCCCAAGCAACTAGGAGTCGTGCCCAGCACAGAGCAGCATGAGCAAGTACTCACTGGGTGAATGAATGAATGAATGAGCTGTGAGCCCCTCAAGGGCAGGGACAGTTGCACCTTGGCTACATGGCCAGCGCCAAGCATATTGGTGCAGAGCAGAAGTGTGCTGAGTCTTCCACTTGCATCCATGTGGAGCCTTTAACAGTCCAACCAGAAGGCTAGGGTGGAGTCTGTGTTAGGGTTCTCTGGAGAAACAGAACCGATACGGGATATATATATATCTCATATATGAGGTATCTGTCATACATATCTGACATATATCCTGTCAGAACCGATAGGAGATATATATATATATATATATATGAGATATATATATCTCATATATATATATGATATCTGCAATTCATAAGGAATGGACTCATGTGATATGGAGGCTGAGAAATCCCATGATCTGCTGTCTGCAAGCTGGAGACCCGGGAGAGCTGGAGGTGTGGTTCCAGCCTGAGTTCGAAGGAGCACCGATGGTGTAAGTCTCAGTTTGGGGGAAGAAGACCGAGGTCCCAGCTCTGCAGTCAGGCAGAGAGAGAATTCTGCCTCCTTTCACCTTTTTGCTCCACTCACACCCTCAGTGGATTGGATGACGTTCATCGTGTTGGGGAGGGCAGCCTGCTTAACTCAGTGCATCGATTCACAGGCTAATCTCATCTGGAAACACTCCCACAGACACACTCAAAAATGATGTTTAGCCAAATATCTGGGTACCCTGTGATCCAGTCAAGTTGACGCATAACGTGAACCATCACAGAGTCCCTGCGGGAGTCATTCAGCATGAAAGAGATGTGCCCTCTGCGGAACCAAAAGTCCAAACTGAGCAGCAATGCAAGGCCTCCAGGAGAAAGCAGGGGTCCTTGGTGTGCTGGGGGTTGTAGTAGCCCTTGGAGTTCAGGGAGGTCTGAGCAGGCTACATGACAGGTGTCTAGTCTGCAAATATTACCACTGTAATTGTCTCCTTCATCACCATTGTCCACTTCTTCACGTGCCAAGGTGAGGCTCGGCACCAGTTCCCATCCTCGTGTACTCTGTGGAGCAGCGTGACCCTGGCAGGTAGGCCTGACCCTGACGGGTAGATGTGACCCTGACAGGTAGATGTGACCCTGACAGGTAGGTGTGACACTGATGGGTAGATGTGACTCTGACAGGTAGGCCTGACTAGTCTCTTCTTACTGCAGAGGGCCCGACATGGCCAGGAAGTGCAGAGCGGGGATGGGGCCAAGGCTTGCCCGACCCCAAGCCTTGGTGTCCCTCCATCCTGTGATGCTGCCTTTCTGGGCACATCCAGAGCTCCCCAAAGCTCTCACAGTTGTACGTGGGGTTCCCGCAGTGACTCCTCAGTCAGCTTCAGTTGTCCATGGGGGACCGGGCCCAGCCACACTTGAAGTCACAGGATGCCACTGGGAGACCATAGTGTCCCCAAGAGAAAGACACCCAGCAGCCCCAAAGCTGTCTTGGATCACACACTTTCCCCAGCTCTGCAGTGGCTCCTCTCACATCCGAGTCCCTCAGAGGTCAGAGACTGGTGTGTCCCTTCAGCAGCAAGGAGGCCGTGACCAGAGAGTGCAGGGGCTTGACACCTGCATGTGGCTCCAACCCTGAGGCTCAGATTTGGGTGCAAACAGCCCTTGTGGGAGGTGATCGAGGAAAGCAAGGCAGGGAGGAGCGGGAGTCACGTAAGCCCCGTGGGCAGCTGGCCCAGCAACAGGGAGGAGTGCACCACGCGCTGTCCCCCGCAGGCTGAGGAAGCACCTGTCCCTCAAGGGCTGAGCGTCACTACTGAGGCATTAGCAGCCAGCACTTCTGGACAGTCTTGCAGGCCGACTGAACCCTGCTCAAGAATGGCCTTGTGCAGAGAGGCAGGAAGTGGTCAAATGCCCAGGAGGGGTCTGTGGGTGACCTCAGTACAGGTGGGCCCTCCGGTTTTGCTCCTGTGCCCAGCCAGCCAGCACCTGGGATGGGCTTAGATGCTGGTGGACCCACTCCGGCCACAGCCAGGGCTCTTTTCCAGGACCCCAGAAGGAGAGGTTGTGATAAATGTAGCCACTGAGAACCTGAAAACCAGGGGACACATGCCAGGGATGGAGGACAGACACAGGCCTTGTTTGAGCGGCCCTGGCTGAGGGTGGGCCGGGGCCGTGCTACTGTCCCAGGGAAGCCTCACCCACGGCGCCAGCCTCTGGGCCGCCTCTTAGTGGCTTCCTGGGCTTCATGCAAGCCTGACTCTGTCCGTGCGCTGATTCTCTTTTTCACCTTTTTTTTGTTTTTAAAGAAATCTCATTTTACAAATGGTTTTATGCACATTGCAGGTGCTGTTCACAGCGCTTACACCCTGTTTCATAATTGGCCCATACAGTACATCCTGTTCAGAATTTTTTATCAGCGATGACATGTTGCCCCAGCAATTTAAATAAAAATATATAAATGAATTTAGTATTTTAATATTACAGTGACATTAGCCTTATATATATACTTAACAATTTCGTGCAGTATTACAATTTTATAAAATATTCTTCATCATTTGGCTGGCGGATAAACCCCAGAGTTAAAACCGTGGGCTCTGTGTGTAGCCAGCAGAGATGGGTGCTGAGCTGGCTGGGGGAGCCCACACTGCGGGCCAGGCCCATCCCTAGAGGCCCGAGGGTCTGGGCGGCTCTGCACCCCCGGTGAAGCCAGTGTGGCCAGCCGTGGCGGGCAGCACTGGGCAGACTCCGTGTGCGTGGGTGGAAGGGACTTCAGCCTGTGGCTGACTCGGTGGCTCCTGGGCAGCCTGCTCCGTGCTGACCACTCTGCAGACGTTATCCCTGCTCGGGGTCATCAGTGACCTGCCTGTGGCTGGTGCAGTGGCTGGTTCTCATTCTCATCTCATGGGACACAGCAGCGTTTAACATGCACATCCCTCTGTCCTCCCGGGACAATCTTCACCTGGCGTCCGGGATGCCACGGTTCCCAGTTTTCCTCCCCTCCCCAGTCTCCTCAGGGCTCAACCGTGGTCCCTTCTCTCCCCCTATCTCCCGTGGGGCTGCCACAGTCTGGAGCAATGTGGGCCCTGTGGCAGAGGGGAGGGTGCCATGGGACGTCACACTGGTGGCTCTGGACTTCGGAGGGTGGGATGTGCAACCTGTCCCGTGCCAGAAGCAGGTGGCACTCCATAGCTCTCAGCGCAGTCCCAGTTCTGCCCTTGCCTCCCTCAGTGTCCTCTCAGCACGACCACCAGAGGGATTCCCCCTCCTTCCCCCTTCTTTCCTTTCATTCTTTGATTTTTAATTGTGGTAAGATACACATAATATTAAATTTTAACCCTTTTAAGTGTCCAACTTAGTGGCATTAAGTACATTCACATTTTGTGTTACCATCACCACCATCCATTCATGTCTACAACTCTTTTCATCTTCCCAAACTGAAACCCTGTCCCCGTTAAACACTGACTCCCATGCTCCTGTCCCCAGCCCCTGGCACCCACCGTGCTGCTTCCTGCCTCCACGAGTCTGACTACTTTTAGTGACTCACGAGCGAGCCAGGCAGCCCTTCTGCGTCTGGCTTATCCACGCAGCACAGTGTCTTCAAGCTCGCAGCACGTGCCAGAATCTCATGTTTTTTAAGGCTGAATAACATTCCACTGTATGGATAGTCCATGTTTTGTTCATCCCTTCGTTTGTCCACAGACACTTAGGTTGTTCCAGTCCTTGGCTATTGTGAGTAATGCTGATGTGACGTGGGTGTGCAAACACAGAGTGATTCTTTTAGAACACAAGTCAGACCGTGACGGTCCTCTGCTCAGCCATGGCCTTCCCGTTCTCTCACTGGAGAGGCCCAGGCCCTTACCATGGCACCCAGGGCCTGGACACCCCACCCCATTCACCCTCCTGAAGCCACGGGAGCTCCCTGCTCTTGCCCAGACACACAGGCACTCTGCTGCCATACAGCACAAGCACAGGCTGTTCCCCTAAGCCTGGGACACCCTTCCCAGGAGCTTCCTGGCTCCCCCTACCTCCCTGAAGCCTTTGTCCCACTGATGCCACCACCTGCCCCGTCATCCTGTCTCACATCGTGCTATGCCCTACATCGTGCCCTGCCCTCCTCTGCACCTCAGACACTCTTGACCGTGTTCTCCTTTTTAAAATAGCATTTATTACCTTCTAACATACTACAAATGACCCCCGACCTGCGATGGTTCGACTTACAGTTTTTCGACTTTTACTATGATGAAAGTGATACACATTCAGTAGAAACCATACTTCGAATTTTGGAGTTTGATCTTTTTCCAACTGTAGGCTAATGTAAGTGTTCTGAGTATGTTTAAGACAGGCTAGGCTAAGCTAGCCTGTTCAATAGGTAATGTGTGTTAAACGCATTTTCAACTTACGGTGGCTTCAACTTTCAATGGCTCCATCGTAAGTCGAGGAGCATCTGTGTATAATTTACTTTTTTTTTTTTTTTTTGAGACAGAGTCTCGCTCTGTTGCCCCGGGTAGAGTGCAGTGGCATCATCGTAGTTCACTACAACCTCAAACTCCTGGCTCAGGTGATCCTCCCGCTTTGGCCTCCTAGAGTGCCAGGATTATAGGCGTGAGCCACCATGCCCGGCCATAATTTACTTTTTTATTACGTTTGTTGTCTGTCTCCTACTCCTAGAAGGCAGAGATCTTGTCTGTTTTGTTTGTTAATGTATCCTGTGCACCTAGAACAGTACTTGGTACGTAATAGGTACTCAATAAATACTTGTTGGATGAATAAATCAATCTTTTTGGGTAACAGCTTTATTGTGATATCATTCATACAGCATAGAAGTCACCCATTAAAATGTACAATTCAGTGGGTTTAGTGTATTCACAGAGTTGTGCAGCCATCAGCACAACCAATTTTTCAACATTTTTTATAACCCCCCAAAGAAACCCTATAGCCTTTAGCTGACACTCCCTAATCTTCCCAATCTTAGGCAACCACTTAGGAGTTTTCTGTCTCTATAGATTTGCCTATTCTGGACATTTCATATAAATGGAATATGTAATATATAAAAAACCATTATATAATCCAATTCTGTGACTGGTTTCTTTAACTTAACATAGTGTTTTCAAGGTTCATCTATGTCGTAGCATGTATGAGTACTTCATTCCTTTTTATTGCTGGATAACATTCTGTTGTATCGATGTACTGCACTTTATTTATCCATTCATCAGTGGATGGACATTTGATTTGTTCCCACTTTTTGGCTATTATGAATCATACTTATGTGACTAATCCTGTACAATCCCTTTTGTGTGGACATACGTCTTCAATTCTCTTGGGCATATACCTATGAGTGAAATTGCTGGGTCATACGGTAACTCATATGTTTAACCTTTTGTGGAACTGCCAGACTGTTTTCCAAAGTTGCTGCACCATTTTACATTCCCACTAGCTGTGGAGAGTTCCAAATTCTCCACTTCCTCACCAACATTATCGTTAATATATTTCTTTTTGATTATACCCATTCTACTGGGTGTGGGGTGGTATCTCATTGTGGTTTTGATCTGCATTTCCCTGATGATTAATGATGTTGAGTATCTTTTCATGTATATTTGTACATCTTCTTAGGAGAAATGTCTATTAGATCCTTCACCCATTTTTAAATTGAGTTACTTGTCTTTTTATCATTGAGTTGTAAGAGTTCTTTATATATTCTAGGTACAAGTCCTTTATCAGATATATTATTTGCAAATATTTTATCTTGTTCTGTGGGTTGTCTTTTCACTTTCTTGGTGGTGTCTTTTGAAGTGCCAAAGTTTTACACTATGATGATGTTCAGTTTATTTTTTCTTTTGTTGTTTGTGCTTTTGGTGTCATAACTAAGAAACCATTATATAATCCAAGGTAATAAAGATTTACTTCTATGTTTTTGTCTAAGAGTTTTATAGCTTTAGCTCTTACAGTTAGGCCTTTGATTTATTTTGAGTTAATTTTTGTATATGGGTCCAGCTCCAGTCTTTTGCATGTGGATATCCAGTTGTCCCAGCACCATTTGTTGAAAAGACCATTCTTTCCTCATTGAATTGTCTTGGCTCCCTTTTTGAAAATCAATTGACCATAAGTGTGAGGGTTTGTTTCTGAACCTCTGTTCCATTCCAGAGATCTACATGTCCATCCTTATGCCAGAACCACACTGTCATGATTACTCTAGCTTTGTAGTAAGTTTTGAAATTGGGAAGTGTGAGTCCTCCAACTTTGTTTTGCTTTTACAAGATTGTTTGAAATCTTGTTTCAAGATTGTTTATTATTTGTAATATTGTAAACCGGGAATGTATTTCCATTTAGATCTTTTTAAATTTCTTTCAACAATGTTACGTACTTTTCAGAGTACAAATTTTGCAATTCTTTTGTTAAATTTTTCCTAAGTTTTTTATCCTTTTGATGCTATTAGAAATAGAATTATTTTCTTATTTTCATTTTCAGAATTTTTCATTGCAAATGTATAGAAATGCAATTGATTTTTGTCTGTTGGTCCTATATCCTGCAAACTTGCTGAACTTACTTGTTAGTTCTAATAGTGTTTTTGTGGATTCTTTAGGATTTTCTATATATAAGATCATCTCATCTGTGAATCAAGGCAGTTTTACTTCTTTCTTTCCAATCTGGATGCCTTTTATTTCTTTTTCTTGCCTAATTGCCCCATTGTACTGTAGAGCCTCCAGTACAATGTGAATAGAAGGAATAAATGAATCTAAATTAATCCTCACATCATCTCAGTAATTATCATTTCTACTCCCATTTTACAGACAGGTAGACTGAGGTTTAGAGAAGTTAAGTAAGTTGTCCAAGGACATACAGCTGTAGAGCTCTGGGGCCAGGCCAGAACTGCTATTTGTAGTCTCCTTGTTGGAATGCCTTCTCCCCAGCTGTGCCATCTCTATTATGGTGGGGACTGGAGGGTGATAGCAGCCAGTCTGATTGACGACGTGTAGAGGGTTGAATGTCAAGCTCTGAAAGTCTTGGTGGCAGCACTAAGCTCCTTTCTGGGGGGCTGGATGCTTCCCACATGTGCGTGTGTGGGTAAGAGCAAGACAGACACCATAACACGGGTATCTTCCACTGAGGGCTTTCTTACCTGGTTCCTCATTTTCATCCTCTCAGCAACCATGTCAGATAGGAAGGATGACCTTTATTGCCCCCATTTCACTGATGAGGAACTGGCACCCAGAGAGGCTGAGTGACTTGCTTGACCTTCAGGAGATGTTGGCATGGTGGGGACAGGGTGGGACGTCATGTGGGCTGAACATCTTCCATATGCCCAACGCTATGCTGGATGGTTTATGTACAATGTATCACTTAACCCTCACTCAGCATTATTATCATCTTACTACAGCTCAGAAAATTGATGCTTAGAGAGGTTAAGTAAAGTGCTCTATGCACGCAGCTCATAAATGGCAGGGTCTCCTTTCAAACCCAGGCATTCGACCCCAGATTCTTCCTGCTCAGGCACCATGAGGCCTGAGATGATTAAGGAAATTTATCAAAGGGAGACAAAGATGGAAAAAGAGCAATTCCCATAAGGCCAGCCCTGGCAGGTGCTGCCTCTTCCTGACATGTGTCTTCTCGTTGTATCATCCCCGACTTTGGTTCAACTGCTGTCTTGAGAGGCAGAATAATCTTCCAGGGAAAAGCAGAGAAGACCATCTGCTGAGGCAAAGACCTGTTCATGCAAACTCCTGCCTCTTCCAAGATAAGTCTGACTAATCCAGTCCTTGTGACTAATCCACTCCGAGATTTTATCTTTAGAACTGACGATTAATTGAAATAGGCAAAATTGTTCCCATTTCAGTTCCCATGCCTGGGTGCTCCTGGTGGAAGTGTGGTCAGGGAGGGAGGGTGGTACCCAGGGGTCCTGGGGGTCCTTGAACTGCTGGGATCCCACCTGGGAGCTGCAACCATTTCTGCTGACATCACAGGGACTCCACTTTGGGTGCCACTGGGGGCAGACATGTGCAGGTGGTCCCCTTTTTACAGACCTCATGGATGATGCTGTGGGTGAGAATCCTGGCAAGACGGTGTGGCCTCTTTGTGACTTTCCTTTCCTGTTCCACCCCAAGAGCCAGTATCTTCCTCCAAGATTACACAGCTCCCTGGAGGCAGGGACAGAGAGTTGATCAAGCTGTGGAGTGCTGTAGAAAGGCTGCTGGCGAGAATATCCACCCCTGCAGCCTTCAGACCCTCACTTCCTGAGACCCAGATCCCAGTGATGGAACCTGAATGTTGGAGTCAGACCCCTGGCAACTCGCTCTCTGTGTGACTCACTCCTCTTCTTACAGAGGAGAAAACTGGGGGTTATAATATGCATCCTTACCCCCGGGACTCTTGGGAAGACCAAAAGAGATAATTTCTGTAAAGCTCCAGCCCAGCACGGACACTTGGGAGACCTTAGTCTCCTCCTGAGGTTCCAGGGGTAGGGAGTCCCATGGGGGACCCTTATCCCTCCTCCTCTCCAGTCGGGCTGTAGCTCACCTGAGGAGGTCCAGGGTCCAGAGCCTTCCTGGGCCCTGTTAGAGGCCCAGCAGCCCATCCAGCCTCTGCCTGGTGGATCCCCACTCTGTCAGCCTGCTGTCTGTGCCCCACTGGTGCCTCTGTCGATGATGACGATTGTAGAGAAAAGGAAAACAACATTGGGTGGTTTAGATGTTTCTGGCATCAAACGGGATAACATAGTGAAGAGTTTTCTTTGGGAAGAAATACTATTTAAATATTTACTGTATTTTGACATAATTCCAATTGTAAAAGCAATTATTCAGCAGGAAATTTGGAACATACAGAAAGGAATTGAGAGGAAAACGGGGATCACCCCCAGATGTCAACACCCAGAGGTCACCACCGTTGACACTGGGTTTTATTCTGTTCTAGCTCCTTTCTGTATACTTAAGTGTGTGTTTGCTTTGTTTTGTTTCATAACATTTGGATCATATTTTTTGTAGCTTACTTTTCCATTTAACACCATATTGAGAACATTTCCCCTAGTCATTAAATATTCTTTGCAAACATGATTTTTAATGTTTGCCTAATAGCCCGTCCTGCGGCTGTCCCAGCATTTTCTGTCTATATCACTGTTTTGGCTTCGAGGGATTCAGTATAGATTCCATTTGTGGAACCCAGCCCAATCTGAGGGAGAGAGCAGATTCTAGAAACTGTAGAGAGCATTCAACTTCACTGTGCATGTCTCTGGCCCTTGTGAGCCGTGTGGAGGCCTGGAAGGACGTAGATGGGTCCAGCGGTGGCCGAGACTGCAATGGCCAGTGTTCCTTCACTCTGTGTGTGTCCTCTCCCTCTGGTGACGCCCTCACAGGCTCGGCAGGGCTTCTCACAGCACCACACCTGAAGGCTGTGACTTTGTGCTGGGAGAAGCCAGCAACAAGTCCTTCCCTGCTCTGGGCCCACTTTCTCACGGAGGGTCGGCTTAGGACTGAAGCCTGTGCCCGCAGAGAGCCAGCCTGCTCCGGAATGTACCACCTCCCTGACCTTGGAATCCACTCTTCCTACCTCCTTGTCACCTCCTTATGCCTGGAGTCTGCTTTGATTGAGGAACTCTCTGATACAAGATGGAAAAACCCAAGGGTATGAAAGTCATTGCACTTTATAGCTTTTTAAGGGCCTTTTAAAAACAATGTTCATTCAATTTTTTTCTTTTTTTTTTAATGAGTTTTTTGGTACATACAGCACCCAATCCTACATAAAATGGCTGAGCATTATAATGGCATAAAAACCTGGCAATGATGTGAAAGTCCATGGCGTTTCGGGTCAGCTCCTGTGGGAGAAGCCGCATCCTGCAGCCCCGAGGGGTTCTGCATTCCAGGGCTGAGGCTTGCTGGGGCTCTGACATCGTTGCTCACCCTGAGGGCAGTATGCAGGTGGCTGGGCCCTGGTGGAGAGAGGCCCCCTGTCTGGGGGGTGATGCTGCCAAGGCTTGACGCTTGACCTGCCTAGTCAGCGACACACGCTGTTTGGGACTTGTCCATTTTCTCATCATTTCATGAAAGCTTTCATCAGCCAACCAGGGAGAGCTGGTCCCATGTCATGGCTTTCTTAATGACGCCCCAGATGGTCACTTGATGACTGAGCAGTCGGTAGGTTTGTCAGGGCTGTCGACTGTGTGCAGAAGGGCTGGGTGCCTCACGATGGGAGCAGGCCTGGTCTCAGATCCCAGACTGTTGTGAGTCAGGAGGATTTATCCC
The DNA here is from genome assembly GCA_023783475.1 of Daubentonia madagascariensis. Taxonomy (NCBI): domain Eukaryota; kingdom Metazoa; phylum Chordata; class Mammalia; order Primates; family Daubentoniidae; genus Daubentonia; species Daubentonia madagascariensis. The sequence goes on along the minus strand of JAKFHU010001557.1, from coordinate 8,112,416 downwards.
CCGGGAGTGCCAGTGCTGGTTAGAACACTCCTGTTGCTCAGGGCCACACGGGGGTGTGGGCAGTGGAAGCCCCAGTTTTATTTGTCCTCATGACCACAACTCTTCTGTTTATCCTTATAAGCCACAGCACTCTCCCATCTGTCCCACAGGTTCCAGTACTTCACTATCCAAAGTGGATCTCCTAGGCCACCTCTGAAACCCCAAATTGCACATAATTATTTTGTTAGATCTTGAGGTCTGAGTTCTGCTTTGCAGAATAGGAAGAGCCAGGCTTGTGTCTGGTACATAGTAGCCCAAGTGGTGGGGACTCTATCAGTGAGACAATAAGAAACTCAGAGAAGTTAAGCCACTTGCCCAACGCCACACAGGAGACAGGCTTTGAGCTCGGAGAAACTTGGCTCTAAAGACCAAGCCCTTGAAGACCATGAAACCCTTTAGAAGCCAGGCAGCTGGGAGTGGGGATAATTCAGGCAGGCACTTGTTTCCGAGCATGCCTGGGCTGGCTGGGGCTCTGCCACCTCCAGGGATGGACGCTGCCCTCCCTCCCCTCGCCTGGGACAGGATGGACTCCTGGGCCAGGCAGGCTGGGAGCAGCCTCCTCGGGGGCCCAGCCCTGCTCGTCTTGGCACCACCCCGACCTTTCTCAGCGTGTGCCTGTTCTTCAGGTCACTGTTTCGATTTCACTTCACTTCATAGTTTTGATTTCTCCTCTGTTAGAAGAGCTTCGTGTTTATTGATTGTTGTCTCCAGATCTTCAACTTTCCTCTGCGGCTCCAGCAACCTGGAGATGAGTCTTCCAGCCTCGTTAGCCACCATACTCTGAAGCGCATCCGACCTTTCCCTAATCCACTCCAGCTGATCACGACATGGGCTGCAGATGGGCTGGGGCGGGAGGCTGGGGAGTGGGGATGGGGGCTGCCAGCAGCCCCGCGGGACCTCGCCTTGTGGGAGAGAGTGACGATGGCTGTGGTGACGCCAGGCACCAAGCTGGCAGCTGCTGCACTCTCACCACCTGTCCTGGTCCCCTCCAGCCCTCCTGCCCAGGGCCGGAGGCACCTGTCGCTTAGCAAGTCAGGGGCTGTAGCGTTGAGAGTGAGAAGGGTCGGGGGCTGCAGCCAAAGGCCAGGCCCGGAAGACAGCACCCAGGGTGTGGAGCCAGGGCTTTGGGTCATTTAGATCTGGGTGGAGTCCTGTTCCCTATCTTCCCTGGAAACTGGGGAGAACAAGAACACCTCCAGGCTGAGAACCTGCCAGGTGTGTGGTGGCGCCAGGACTTCTACTCCTGTTGTTGGGGTTGCTGAGTAGGATTAGGCTTCTCCTGAGGACCCTACCCGGAGTCATGTCTCTGTCCCCAGTCCCTCGCTCTGTGCCTGGGACAATGTTCACGGTGCTTGGTGAATGTGTGTCACCCTGAGCCCCGCTGAGCTCTGACTGGGCATGGAGGCTCCCTGTTTTGTTGCCTGTGGAGAAAGAAGCCATTGGGATCGGGTGGGGGTTGGGACTGTACCCCCTGACCTCTGTCCTGCACTGCGGCCAGTGGCACAAGAGGGATTTTCTCCACTGGGTCTTTCTGTGCAAATCAATAACCCTCCCGGTGATAGCAGGGAGGGCAGCCCTGCGCCAGGGGAGGCGAGGCTCAGGGCTGCTCCTGTGGTTTCCTTCCACTCCTGCGCAGCCGTGTTTTCCGGTATCTTCTGCTTGAGGCTGCAGCACGGCCTCATTTTGGGAGCCAAAGCTCATCCTTTCATGGAACAGATAAGTATTGAGCGTGCTCAGTTCCATGCACGTTGCTTGGGGCTGTCCACTTCAAGTCCAGAGCCATCCGCGGTTCTGCCATGTCCTGGCCCCAGCAACTCTCTGTGGAAACAGAGACAAACCTGCAGGCCAGGGGCTCTAGGAGGAATTTTGGAGGCAGACAGTATTCCCCCCTTACCTCCACCAGGTGAATACTCAGGTGCATACTATGTGCTTGAAGTTCTTCGTGGTCAGCCTCGCAGGCTGATGGGCCTGCATGGGCTTTCCCAGGTGTTGTCTCTCCTTCTGCCCTGCTCAATCTGTGGTTTGTTAGCTCTCTCTGGCTGGTCCTCTTCACTCTCTTGTTTACCATTCGCTGTTAACAACAGTAATTACAGTATAGTTGTGAGATGAAAACATGACTAAATTATGACACTGCTTGTGTAACAATCTCTTAAAACTGACTCAGAAGGCAACAGCTGCACAATTAGGCTATAAATTCTCTTAAATGAACTTGTCGGTGGCAGCGGTACCTGTGTGGCTGTGTTGTGTAAGAGATAACTAGGCTTAATGGGCTTGGAGGGGAGCACCAAGGATGGCCTCATAAAGAAGGAAACTTTGTTCTTTGTCATAAACCACTTGTTCTCTTATAAAAACAATGGGCTCAGTGTTGGCCCATTAACTCCCTCTGTCTCTTGGGACCCTAGGTGCAGAGCACCTGTTTGACAAGCTGACACCAGGGATACTCTCTGCTTTGAAGTGTGGCCTTGTCTCAGCTCCCCCTGGAGGCATGGCCAGCAAGAGGCCTGGGTGGGATTGATTAGTCAGTGGTGGCCAGGTGAGCATGGCCTTTGTGGGGGCCCAAGGGAGGATGGGCTGACAAGGGCTGCCATTCTTATGCTTAACAACTCTCTCAACGACAAAATCCAGGCCCTTAGGTGTGGGTGTGGGACTTGTGAAACCACATGATTCAAGGGGGGATGTTGGAGGATTGCTTTGGATTTGCTCTTTGGAAAAAAAGCTTATATACTACACTCTAAGGAGAAGGATGAAACTGGTAGGTTGTTACAGAATGTTTTTACCCCACCCACTCTGCATATGGTTGGCAATGTGATGGGCGATACTGTCACGGGAGGCCCTGCTGTCTGCCTCCAGATCAGCTATTAGCAGCGTACTCACTTCCTATTGCTGTGATCACAAATTACTGCAGACTCCTTGGTGGCTTAAAACAACACAAATTTGTTATGTTACAGCTCCAAAGTCAGAAGTCTGTCAAGGGTCTCACTGGGCTAAAATCAAGGTGTCGGCAAGGCTGCGTTCCGGTAGGGGAGAATCCATTTCCTTGGCTTTTTCAGCTTCCAGAGGCCGCCTGTATGCCTCGATTCGTGGTCCCGTCCCCCGTCTGCACGCCGCCTTGGTGGGTGGAGTCCCTTTCACATCATATTTCTCTGACCCCCCACATCATTTTTCTTCTGCCTCTTCTTGCCCTTTCATTTTTAAAGATTTGTGTGATTGCAGCGGGCACACCCTGGTAATCTTTCCATCTCGAGGTCAGCTGATTAGCTACCTTAACTGCACTCTTCATTCCCTTTTGCCACATGATGTAACCTATTCTCAGCATCTGAGGATCATGGCATGGAGATCTTTAGGGGGCCATTCCTCTGCCTACCACAGGCAGGTGGAGAGCAGGGCCTTGGGCCAGCTTGACCTCTGTACCCTCTGAGCTGGGCACAGGCAGGGATCAGACTTGAGGAAGGGAAGCTGAGCTGGTCCTACAGGAAATCAGAGAGAGAAGGCTGGACCAACAGCAAGGCCTTTGCATGCAGGGGACAGCCTATGCCTCAGATGTTACTTGTGTTTCCCAGGAGCTTCTGGTCAGAGACAGGATGTGGACTTGTGTGAAAAAAACCCAGGAGCAGGTGTACCCCACGGCTTCACAGACTGCGTGGAAATCTTCTGATAATCATGGCACTCCGGAGACTAGGCTTGTCAGCTTCCGACCTCTGAGAGTGAATCGAGTGCCTGACAGGTCGAAATGCTAGCGCCCCTCGACATTGACAACGAGGTGGCTGGTCTTGTACTTCACTATCTGGTGAGCCACCAAGCCACTGTGGTGCTAACTCTTATCCACTGCAGAGCACGGATCTCTCGGACAGCTTGATGATGCGGTCTGACTTCCACACAACGATTTAGGCTGTCCCCAGGGACCTCCAGTTCCAGGCCTATTACTGAAGTCTGTCACCCAGAAAATCTGTTGACGGAACCGTTCTCCCTGAACTGCAAGCAAATTGGGAAATTTGAATGTGATGCAATAAGCCTGCAATAAAACAGAGCCTCCAAGAAGCGCACAGAGCAAATCTCCTCCCAGCCCGAGTTCACCGCCCCTCTGAAGCTTCCGAGCTGTCATCCTCGAGGGTGGCCACATACAGTATTTATTTTTTTTAATTAAGCTGCATTGCCGTGTGGCTTACCCTCCACAGATGCTTTATAAAGCCCAGCCTTATAAGTTGCTGAAAGTTTTTTTTTTTTTAAGCAGATAGTAAAATTAAGCCGTTATTAGTATTCACGAAAAATGCTCGTGGCAGGCTTTGCACACGTAATGAGAAGCCACCTGCAGTTCAAAGCAGTACTTGATAATGCTGTAATTAGATTTGAGATGCAAAAAAGCTCATTAAAATTAAATAACATATTTGTCACTGTTTTAAGAGGTACAGATTGCCTAGAACCATGCTGGTCTCTTGACCTTGAGTATTTTGGTGGAGTCCTTGCTGCCAACAATTCAAAAATAACATCAGCAATTCTGCAGAGAGTCCTGAAAACATGTTCATCCTTCAGTTCAGTTTGTGTTGAAAAAAATTATATAGATATCCAGGGGAAATCACAGATTTTTGCACACTGTGCTCTGGGAGAAAACGATGACTATAGTCCTCTCTGAACAAGCAGTTCAGACAGCGCAAACGGGAGATGAGTGTGTATGTGGGGAGGTTGGGGCGGGTGGGGGGTCCCCTACAGCACATGGAGACGTTGTGAGGGGGTCTGCAGGAAGCAGCAGAGTTGGGCACCACTGCTCAACCCTCTATCCCAAGCTGGATGAAACAACGTGCTCAGAGCAGACCCAGGGCAACTGAAAATCCGGTTGCCAGCAAGTATTTCTGGGTACCCACCAATGTACTGGGTCCTGTGTGGGGCAGGGCAGGGATGTAAGTGCCAGCGAGATTCATGCCCAGCTGCAGAGGAGGTCACAGCCTCACCAAGGACACTAGGCATAGAAAAGTCAGGTGCCAGGACAGTGTTTGTTGTTAATATAAGTAGCTAATGTTTACTGAGTGTTTTGCATGGCAGGCACTAATCACGTGGAGTGCCTATCTTAGAAACCATCTCCACAGTCTGTGAGGCAGCCCTGGCTGTCCCATTTTCCTAGAGGAGGTTAAGTTTCTTGCCTGAAGTCACGTAGGAAGCCCATAGCTGAGCTAGAATTCAAATCCAGGTCTGTCTTTCTGCAAATCTCCTGTGTTAATCACAGAGTAGCTTAGGTCTGATGGCCACAGAAGAGACCCAGGGTGGGAGAAAAGACACACGAAGGTGCCAGCACTCACCAACGGCCCACTATTTGCCAGATACTGTTCTAAAAACTTCACGTCTATTAATCATTGCATCCCCATAACAAACCTGTTACTCCATTTTACAGATGAGGATATTGAGGTATGAGAAATTAAATAACCAGTTCCAGGTCACCAGGTAGTTGGCAGCAGAGCTGGGATTAAGCTCTGACCTTGAATGTTATTCTATATTTTTTTCTTGAAATCTAGAAAGCATTCTATAAAGGTAGGATGTAATTTAAAAGCAATTGTGATCCCTTGTATTCTTGGAGGAAGAAAGGGCAAGTTGCATTAAAGGGGAATTTGCCTGGAGCAGAGAACTCTTAAGCTGGAGGTGAGTGGATGGGGCCAGACGGTGGGAAAATGAGGCCAGTTGTAAACAGAGACCTAGTCCAGCCTCCTGGGAGAGTCTGGGCACCTATGGCCAGGGGGAGCTGGGTGTCCTCTAGGGCAGGGAGTCGGGAACGCAGCCTGTGGCCCACTGCCCCCCTTGGGGCGGCTGGATTGATTTTCGAGGCTGACTCTTTTGGCACTGGGTCCAGATTTAGTTCTGTGGAGAGCTCATCTTTCAACGTCCAGCTCAAATGTCACCTCCTCTGCAAAGACTCCCCACTGCCCGAAGCAAAATTAATCACTCCTCCTCTGTGCTCCCACAGCACTCTGTTGGTACCTCTAGAATAGTCTTATCACATCGGACTCGGATTTATGTGTTTACAAGTCCGTCGCTCCAGCTAGGCGGTGACTTCTCGAGGGCAGAGCTCACTCTGCCTTTGTGTCGTCCAGCCTAGGATGGTGCTGTGCGTGCAGTGGATGCTCAGTAATGATGTAAGAGTAAATGAAGGACCCATGGTGATTTGATTTGATGTCATCTACCAAATGAGTACAGAGCTCTTACTCTGTGTGCAGGTCTTGCTCTAAGCCCTTTACATATGTGAATGCGTTAGCCTTCGTAACAACCTGTGAAATCAGTTCTGTTATTATCTCCATTTTATAGGTGAGGAAATGGAGGCTCAGAGTAGTTGTGTAACTTCTCAATATCACACAGCTGGTAAGTGGTAGAACTGCGATTTTAAACCCAGGGAGTCTGGAGTGGAAACATCTGCTTAAAGTGATTTTGTAGATCAGCCCATTCCTGGTATAGATAGTGATTCTTACTAGGGGAGTTTCTGGAATTAATTCTCATTTCACTTTTTTTTTCCCCCTAACTTGTCTGAATTTAGGAAGGTCTGGAAAAAGTGCTTGGGCTCTGATGCAGTTAAGGTTCCTTTGTTGTAAGCCACAGAAACCAACTTTGGCTAAATTAAGCAAAAAAGGATTGTATTATGAGGATATGAATAGCTTGCAGAGTGAGCACACTGGAAGGAGGAGCTTTGGGAAGGCCAGAGGGACCTAGTGGCAGGAACTGAGGACAGTCTTGCTGGGACGAGCTCTGCATGTCACGTCCCTCCCGGTTCAGATGTCACCATCACGACTGTGTAGTGACTCGTGTTGCTGTTAACGCTGCAGATGCTGGGCGGGCAAGAAGGTGTGCTGCCTGCTGCTCTCCAGGTGCCTCTGTCAGTCCGGTGCTCACCTAAGTTCACCCCGGGCCAGTGGCCGCAGAGGATGAGGGGGGCGTGAGAGCCCAGGGCTCTCAGTCATGTTTCCTTGATACTTAGTTCTGGAGTTTGAGGGGAGGAGAGGATGTTGCTTCTGAAAGGAATATTCACTGGCAGTGACCTTTCTTAGGTTTTTAACATTTTGAGGGGATTGATTGAATTGATCCAAGCCCATTCATTCTCAGCCTCCAAAGGACATGAATACCACCGGGCCAGCCCAGCTTGGACGTGTGAAAACTGGGGTGCCAACGAGGGTTAGACTGATTCCGTCTCACTGGACCGGCACCCAGCCTCTAAAATAGGAGAAGGTGGGGTCTGGCTGGGTGTCTGCTAGGTGGGCAGAATGGACCTTTCCCAGAGGTTGTTGCAGTGAAGCCCCTTTTCCAGGGAAGGGAGGGAGGGCGGCTGTGTGTCTCTCCCTTGCAGCCAGTGCAGGTCTCCCAGGGTGGCAGTCATTTTGCCCTGCTGTCAAATCCAAGCACCCCCCAGCCTCAGCTGGCCCTCCCCGCCGCCCTGCTAAGGTGGCCGAGGCTAACGTGCCCCCCCCCGGGCTGCCCTGGGCGCCCGCGGAGCCTCAGGGCTTGCTGGCCTCTCCCTTCATGCCCCTGCCCCGGCTCCTTGACTCATTCATGACACACAGACGCTCTGAGCGTCGGACACGCGGCGGGCACGGACAGGGTCTCTGTCAGAGACACACAGGTCCTGCCGCCCCCCCCAGTCTGCGCAGGTGGGACGCCCGCCCCTCCGCAGCCGCTCCTCTGAGGCCGCCTCGCGGCGCCCCGCCAAGGTCAGCCCGGCCCTGCTGTGGGCGGGCGCCCCTCCTGGGGAGCGGGTGGGCGGAGGAGGGCGCCTGCCCTGCGGCCCGGCCCTGCGCCCCTTCTCCTCTGGCCCCGCCCCCGGCCCCGCCCCCCTCCGCTTTGGGTCCCTCCCTCCCTGCCAGCTCCTCCCCCTCGGGCCCGCCCCTCTGCGCTTTATGGGCTCGCTGTCGTTTGTCCCTGCTTCCCCTCATGGCCCCGCCCCTCTGGCCCCGCGCCCGCCCCTCCCCTTTGGACCGCCCTCTCCCACCGCGCCCGCCCCCGGCCCCGCCCCCGCGGGAGCGGGCGTGATTTATGGGCCGCCTGAGCCGTGACCTATAAACCCTTTTCTTCAGGGGGTGCCTGTTCTCGGATTAAACGCCTCTGAAAGGAGTCTCTGTCTCGGAAGCGTCATGTGGAATGTTTCCGCTGACGGAGAACGTGACCTTTAAAACCCCAAGTAAAGGAATCAGAGCGGCCAGGAGAATGGGGCAAGGCGGTGCCTGCACCGGGGACCCCTCCCCAAGCCTGACCCGGCAGGGAGGGGGCGGGGAAGCGGCCCTTCGCGGACGGGAGGTGACGGCTGTGCCCTGACGCCGGCTCCTGAGAGCTGTCACCAGTCCTGGGGAGGAGCAGAGTGACAGAAGCGTCCCTACCACGGGCCAGACCCTTGACCGCGTCAGCGGGAAAGAGGGCCTCTCCTTCCACTTCAGTTTCCTTCCCTTTGTCCCCGTGGGGACGGAGGTTCCTCCTGCAGGCTGGGGTGCCCGCTTCATTCCTGAGGCTGCTAGAGTTTAGCCCAAGACTGTGGGAGTGGACGCAGCCTCCCGGGTGCTCTGGGTAGGGGCGCAGCCTCCCGGGTGCCCTGGGTAGGGGTGCAGTGTGATGGCTGATGAGTGTCCCATCTGCATCAACCTAGAGGACGTCACAGAGCCTGGGAGAATGGTTGTACTTCCATCTGGCATTTTATCTGGAGACCAGTCTTTGTTGCTTGGGTAGAAAATGCCATGGCTGCCTCCCTCCTGTGGAGGAGAAGGCATGCTCCTGGGAGTGGCCACTCCATGGGTCCACATGGACACTTTATACTAAGGAGGCTATAATTTCTTATTCTCATACCCCCACAGGCTAATGGTCACAAATGGAAAGGGGACCAATTCACTCATTCCTTTGTATATTTTTGTAAGAAATTCTTGCAGACATTGCTTCTCTTTGGTCCCTTAGAAGTGCTTAGAGGGGTGGCTGGATTCTCCCCTCCAAGGGGCCTCTTGGAGGGAAGCAGTTTGTGTGTTGCTTGTGGTATGCCACCAGGAATTCTCTGGAAGGAGAACCAGGAGGTTTCCATGCAGAGATGAGTCAGTTGTGGGCCTGTGGGCCCTTGTGGGTTGAAGCAGGGGACTGTCCTCCATGTTATTTCTGTGAGAGCTGGGGCAGGGGAGGCCGGTCGCCTGGGAAAGAGCTATCTTGTGTTGGAGGGGGTTTGAGGCCCTCCTCCAAGGATCTCAGAGCATGCTTGCATGTATGTGAGTGTTTGTGTGTGCACGTGTTTGAGTGTGTGCTTGTGCATCTATGCACATGTGCATGAGTGTGTGTGTGTGCAGGTGTGTTTATGTGTGTCACACAGCCAGCTCTAACTTAAGGAGCAGAGGCATTCTGTTGTTATAAATAAGGCTGGTTTTTATGTTCCCATTTGACCAGAAAGTGCAACCAACAGACCAAAGGTAATGCATTTCAGCTGCCCATCGGGGAAGGTAAACGTGGTTTATAAGCCCCCCTGGCTCAGAGGGGGCTGGGCAGTGGTGGCAGCTGAAGCAAGGCGTGCTCCAGATGGAAGGAGGGGACAGGTTGGTGATTGTGTGCCCTGGTTTCTCTAAAGGAAAAAAAAATGACGTGCCGCCTGTTAGCTAATCAACAGTGAGGAGAAAGTCCTGACAACAAGTAAAGAAAACTTAGCTGGCAATAAAATAAGGGACTTTTTATGGTGGTTTTTATGGGAACATTTTCACTTTGGGAGTTATTAGAGTTAGTGCCGGTTGTGACAAAAGCCGCATTTGCATATCGCCCGTGATGGAGGCTGGATGGAACCTGAATGCGGCATTAACTGCATATCAGAGACCCTTTCAGAAGCCAAACAGGATGACATTTATTGCAAGCTCGATGCCACGTGTCTGGCATTAGTTACTGCTTGTTGTGTCCTGTGGAATGTAGATTTTCTGCCTTGGGATCTTTCCGGGACTTGTCGCAGCAGCTTCCTGTGTCAAGAGCAAGCTAGGGCTTTGGGAGTGGGGGGCCTGGGAGGTGAGGAGGGGGCTGCCTCGGGAGAGGGGAAGGGGCTAGGCTTTGCAGGGATATACATTGACTAGGTGCCTTTTGCAGGCTGATCTAGACAAGAGTGTCTCTGTAAGATTCAAGCCCCATACCAGAAGTAACAGGAATTTCTGCCAAATACTTTTTGATTTTTAAAATTGGGATACAGTTCACATACCATACAACTCACCCATTTTAAGTGTACAATTCAATGGCTTTTAGTATATGCACAGTATTGTGCAACCATAGCCACAGTCGATTGTATAACATTTTTATCACCCTTAAGAGAAACTCACCCCTTAACCATCACCCCAACCCCCTCATCCTCTCCAGCCATAAACGACCACAGATCGATCTACCTTCTACCTTTATGGATTTGCCTCCTCAGGACACTTCATATAAATGGAACCACACAATATTTGTCCTTTTGCATCTGGCTTCTTTCACTTAGCATAATGTTTTCGAAGTTCATCCACATTGCGGCATGTGTCAGAACTTCCTTTTCATGGCTGAATAATATTCCACTGTATGGATGCATTCTATTTATGTCTTCATCAGTTGATTTCCCCCAAACACTTTTAAAACCCATTTCCTTTTTTATTTTAGAAGGTACTCGTGAAAAAAAATCATGATTGAGCCTGTTGGAACCCACCTGGGTTTTTCTGCTGGACTGTGGAGCTCTGGATTGAGGGAGAAGCAGAGGGTGCTGACGAAGGGAATGGGAGAAGGGACTGGGCGGAACCGCACTTCCTCTTGAAAACACGGAGCCAACGCTTTGCCATCTGGCCTGGCCGTGGGGCTGATGCCAGGACTGATGTTGGGATCCTGGGAGGGGCTGTGCTACTTGCCATTCAGAGAGCTTTCTCTACTTTTCAGGGGACCTTTGGCTTCTATGCTTGAGGCTTCCCTGGGGATGCCAATGTGGTTGAGGGCTCTAGGGCAGCTTGGATTGGTGGCTGCGTGTTCCTGCCTCTAGCTGTGCTGCGTGGTTTGGCCACCACTTTGAAGGTGTGGACCGAGTCTGCTGAGGAGGGGAAGTAACTATGCACTTCATAGATGGTCCATTTTCTGCTGAAGATTGGGGGTGTTCCTGGGGGAGGAATACTGGGCTTCTTCCAGGCTGAGATTTAGGGAGGGTCTTAGGGTAGGGGGTAAAGTCAGAATGTCCTATTTTTTTCTCTCCCAGAAAATCAGTAGGATCTCTGGGTGACTCAGCTCTTAGTCTTAATTATGTTGCTATGTAAATATTTCTGAGGTCTCTTGGTTTTCTCAGTTGGCATTATATCACCGTTAATAACTAGAGGGCACATTATAAATGTGCAAACTAATAATAATGCATTAACTCGAAGAACATCGATAAATTGCCAAACTGAGCCTGAAGCATTTGGCAGCTTGTCCCCTTTGCTGTGGAGACCAGTCCCTCTGCTCTTGAATCACGGGCCCAGGCATTCTGGTGGCTCCTCCTTGCCCCAGATGGCACCCTTGGGAGCAGCCGGCTGCCCACCTCGGGGGCTGAGAAAACTGCTCTTAATGTGGCCCAGGGTGTGTTTTCCATCATCCAGAAATTCTCTGAGGAGAGCCAGGCCTGGCGTGTTCTGGCTTACTCTCTGCTCTGTCTGTGCTGGGACAAGGTCAGAAATTAAGGCTGGAGGATGACCCTTGCCCTTCTCTCCGTCCTTGGTTAAGTTGGAAAGATCACAGCCCCCAGGGTAGAGATGCTTCCTGAGTTCTGGTCCCACCTCCCTGCTGCAAATGTGGCCTTAGGAAGTTACGTGAGCTTCTTTGTCTGAAATTTATTAATTTGACAAATATTTACTGTGTGCCTACTGCGTGCCAGATGCTGTGCTGGGCAGTGCATATGGTCCTTGTTCTCATGGAGCTGATGCTGGGATGGGAGAGACAAGCAGGCAGTACTAACAATATGCTTGTATCGGAAGCATGGGGGTCACTGGAGCGCCTATTCAGGGCCTATGGGCCAGGCCTGGTGAGTCAGGGAAGACTCCCAGAGGAAGTGCTAAGTGTGGACCTGAAGGATGAATTGGAGACACCCTGGCAAAAGGAAACACATAGAGTGGAGGTGGGGTGGGATGCAGGGAAGAGCATGCTAGGCAAAGGGAACAGAATGTACAAATGCTTTGAGGAGAGAATGCAGAATGTGACTAGGGAGATACAAGTTGCCGAGTGTGGCTGCAACCTAGAACAAGTGTGGAGAGGCAGGGGGAGGTGGGCTGTAGAGTCAGGTGGGGGTCTGTCCCCAAGGGCCTTGTCTGTCTTGCCAAGCTGAGGGACATTTAAAGGGTCTGGACTTTTTCCTGACAGAGAGAGGGGCCAGTCTTACGTTAGGAAGCCCCTGCCTGCACGGAGTGGACGAGGGGGGCCAGAGTGGCAGCTGAGGTACATGAGGAGTCCTTGCTTAGCCTCTGTGGGCATTTGCAGTGAGGGCTGCTTCTTCATCTACTGCAAAGTGCGCTTGTCTGGTCAGCCCGATTCGTGCTAAATTCAGCAGCTTCTGAACAGGATGCTGGTGAGGGGCCCTGAACTTGGAGTCTGGGCAGGAAGGAGGCGGTGTTTGTGGTTTGTGGAGGTGGCAGCGGGATGCCTGTGACCCAAATGGAGCCAGAACAGGGTTGGGGGCACTGCAGAAGTGAGGTGGCCAGGTCGGGGAGGAGTCCTGGGCTCCCGTGGCTGTGCTGCCACTTACCCCAGAACCTGGTGGGGAGGATAGTCACACCTGCTTTAGGCTGGGAGGAGGTCAGATGACATGATGAGGATGGTGGTGCCCAGGTGAGACGAGCTTTTGCATGCAGACCTTGGACCACAGGCTTGTTCTAGCTCGGTGCAGTTTTCCTGCCTCAGCTTCCCCATCCATGGTATGGGCACCGATCTTTTGGATTTCTTTGAGGGTTTAAAAAAAGGGGAAAGTGTGTGCTCTGAGTCTTTCTGTTTTTACAAAACAAAGGTTGGATGGGCGTTTATTGGCCTTCAAAGCCAGCTTAGGCCCACAGTTTGAACTTAATCCGCATTCCTCAGCATTAGGTGTAGACCGTAGTTAGATCTATTTTAACCTTTTTATTTTGAAGTCATTATAAAATTACAGGAAGTTGCAAAGACAGTACAGAGAGGCCCCGTGTTCCCTTTGTCCAGTTTCCCCAGTGGTGCCCTCTTACCTAGTTGTAGTGTAGTATCACTGCCAGGACACTGACGTTGGCACGATGCATGTGTATAGCTCCATGTCATTTCATATCACATGTGCAGATTTGTGTAACCACAACTACAGTTGAGATACAGAACTGTTCCATCTCCACAAACATCCCCTGCTAGCCCTTTGTAGTCAACCCATCCTCTCCATCCCACGATCTCTAGCCTCGTTAACCATCTCTGTAAGGTGTGTTCTCCATCTCTGTAAGATTACTTTAAATTATGAATTTATTTTTGTTATATAAAAATATATAATAATCTTCCAGAAATTTAGGGACATGAAAAAAAATTTTCCATTTTTCTCCCACTCTCAAGCAGTCATTTCAGCATGTCTTCCATGCCTTTTTTTTGGTGCCTATGCATATATTTGATGTATTTGTAATCCTAGCGTGCATAGGACCTTATGTCCTGCTTTTTTCACCTGACATGCCATAAGCATTCTCTGTATGAGTTGGCGCTGGAAAATGCGCACAAACGGCATTCCAGGAGGTGGAATACGGTGGCAGGAAGTGGGGTGCAGCAGGAGTGGAGGCCAGGTGGAGACCAGCATCAGTGAAGAGGTGATGAGGGTTCTCGCCAGGCCAGGGACACTTGGCTTGGAGGGAGTCACTCCAAGGGCCTGGCCTAGTGACTTGCATGCAGCCTGGAGAATACGGCAAGTCTGAAAGACTCCATGGTCACAGTGGCTTCTGAGCAGAAGTGACCCCCCACCCCTGGAGAATGGCCAAGCGGGGCAGGCCCTGGGGCCAGGAGGCAGTGTCCGCAGGGACTGTGGCCAGCTCTGTGCCTGTTTCCACTCTCTCCTTTCCTAGACCTGGCTGGCCCCTGTCAGCCTGGTTCTGAATTTCACTCACTGAGTGGTGGGAGGGAAGGCTCTGCAGGTCGGGCCTCCCTGCCTCCTGAGGGCCTCAGAAGCCCCTTTCCTTTCCAGAGTGGCCTGGCTCACTGTCACCCAGCTGCTGGCTCGATTGTGGTCCTGGGGATGTCAGCAAGCACAAAGCAGAGGTGGAGAAAACCTTGAAAGTAATTAATAGAGCGAGCACAGAAGTTCCTGCAGGAGAGGAGCACACGATGGCCCTCCCTCCTTCCTCGTGCTCCTCACTCTTGATGAGTAATTACACGTAGGTGTCTGGCAGTGGGAGTATTTATAGCTACGCCTCTTTTGCTGGAGTGTCGAAATTTCTTCTTTGTGGCACTACATTTATAAAAAGGTAATCAAATAGCAGACGATGCAATTGTATCTGTGTCATTCTGCTGCAATTTTAATGAGGAAAACTAAATAGAAAATAGAAATCCTGAAATTGTAATATCCCAAACAGTTTGCAAGCACATCAATGGAGGAGTTTTCCTTTCCTTTTCTTTTCTTTTTTTTTTTTTTTTTTACCAACCCCACCCTTACTACTAATTTTATATTGTCTTTTAAGCTGCTCAGTGGCAAAAGTACCTTCTAGGTAGGTTGCTAACTGAAAATAGATCCACAGGTGGGCCTTTTATTCAAAGGCAGTTAATAACTTTTAAATCTTTGTTGTGTTAGAGGCAATTTGGTTCAGGCTAATGGTGTCTGTTCCAGGATAAAAACCCCCATGACCAACCTCCGTGGTTACTAGGTAAGTGATCGGGATGGATTCCTGCTCTCTGAAGGAGAAAGGAAAGAAAAGAAAGGACAGAGCTGTCTTAGAGAAGCAGGTGGCTTGTCCGTGGCCACCCCAGGGTCTCAGTGATGGCATTATCACTGCTAATCCAGGTGCACCTTGGCACATTTTGCCATTAGCGTTGGCTCTTCCCCCTCTGACCTTTAGCCTCACTAAAAAACAGGAGATGACCCAGAGAAAGGAGCCTGTCGTGGACAGGGGCAGGGGCCTGCTCTTTGAAGGGGAAGCCTCCTTATGTTCTGCACAGGCCGTGAGCAGGAGACGCATCATCTTGGTGAGGTGTGCATCAGGGCAGGGCTTGCAGAGATAGGGGACAGGCCTTTGTAATTTGGTGGTGTTGGGAGAGACAAGGGCAGGAGGTAGAGATTGAAGGCTCTGGAGGGAGAGCTTGGTCGGAGGTCTCCTTTGCCTCTTGTCTTTCTCCCAATAAGGAGCACTGCATTGAGGAGATTGGCTAAGGCAGGTAGGTTCTTGTGTGGAGAAAGAGGTAACTGTCCTGTTACTCCAGGGGTGAGAGAACTTAGCTTTTATGATGTCCAAGGATTGTAAGCATACGTAAATTGCAGGGAAGCATAATAAGCAACTTAAAGAAAGTCCTATGTGTACTCTTGGTGACACAACCTGGCCATTTGTCTTTAATGAAGACAAAAAAGCCTTGGTTAAGACATTTACTTATGCCTTTGAGTAAATTAATATTGATTTGACATTCGATAAGTGTTTGAATTTTTACTTTTTTTGTACCTGGAGAAAGGATCCATGTTTAGTAAGCACTTTCACATGCTAATATCTACAGTTAACCTTTATTCCTTCCGTCTGCTTCTATGAGCACCTGCTGTATACCAGGCTACTCTTCTTGGGTGTCAGTGTGGCTGACCAGGCAGCATGGTTCCTGCCCTCCCTGAGCTTATATTCTAAGGGGAATGCTGTCGAAGAGGAGAGGGAAGTCCTGTCTGGCTATCTGGGGAGCTGGCAATTGTCCAGGGAAGTGCTGATTAAAGGGGCTGATGGCTGAATTCTGCCTGTGCTTCTGGGCTCGGGGTGGGGGTAGACTTCACTCTCCGTATCCAAACACAACCTGAACCTAAGTTGTTCTTTCACTATTATTATTATTTTGGTAAGAACACTAAATGTGGGCTCTATCCTTTTAACAGATTTTTAAGCATACAGTATGATATTGTTATCTGTAGGCACAATGTTATACAGATCTGTAGAATTAATTCATCTTGCATAACTGAAATTTTATACACTTTGACCAACAATTCCCCATTTCCCCTTCCCCTAGCCCCTGGCAACTATCATTCTATTCTTTGCTTCTATGAGTTTGACTATTTTAGATACTTCATCTAAGTAGAATCATGCAGTATTTGTTTTATGTGACTGGCTTATTTCATGTGGAATAATGTCCTCGATATTCATCCATGTGGTCACATATTACAGGATTTCCTTCTTTTTTAAGGTTGAATAATATTCCGATGTATGCATATACCATGTTGTTTTTATCCATTCATCTGTCAGTGGACATTTAGGTTGTTTCCACATTTTGGCTATAATGTATAGTGCTGAGATGAACATGACAGTGGCAATATCTCTTTGAGATTCAGATTTCAATTCTTTTGGATAAATAAAGCACTCAGCTCTCTCCTGGGCCTTGGCAGCTTTAGTCCTGTGGCTGTGGCCATGAGAATGAATGAAGGAGCCACCTCTTAATTCTACAGCGGCTGGTGGGAGGTCCTTCCCATGACCAGAGAAGGTGCTTTCACATCTCCAAATCTCAGCACCATAAAGAGCTTCCTCTGTCAGGAACAGCTTTCACGGGAGGCCTGTAGTGAAATGTGATCCTCAAATCCAGCTTGAAGCCATGGCTGATCTTTTGTGGGGTTCTTATTATTTAAAATTTGGCCTGGAATTGCCTTCTGTCTGCAGACAGATGGAAGCTGGGGCTTATGGGGCCCCGTACAGTGCGTGGAGCAGCTCGGGACCCTGGAGCTTGGTGTGGGCTGTTCTAGTTCGTGATGTATATTGTTCTCGGTGCCAGGAGCCGCAGCAGCATCTCAGGTGAGGAACAAGGAGAGGGAGGAGCCCAGGAGCAGGAGGAGAAAATCACAGTCGGAGAATCCAATTTTTCATGTGGTAACAAAACAATACATTTGTGTATTCCCATAATATCCCTTCAGTTTCTTGGGGTCTGGAGTTGCATCTATTTTTAAAAACACTTGGACCAATAACTCTGCTTTATGCAGACCAACTGGAGGGTCTCTAGCTTGGAGATTTAATGTAAAATAAACTCCAAATGGGGTGGCACACAGCATGGTGGCCTGCAATTGTAGACAAGAAATTTTTCTTAAACAAGCTGAGGAATTGACGTAAATGATCACAACGTTTGGTTCTGTCCTGGAGCAAAGGGCTTTCTGTGAATTGGGGAGTTGGGTGGGGGCTGGAAGATGGGAAGGTGAGGCTTATCCAACCCCCTGTCTGCTCCCTGTGAATGCCAGCTGGTAGCCAGCCAGGTTGAGGGCACGGAGGCTGCCCAGAGGGAGGCTTTCAGGAAGCTGCTGCATGTCCTGGAGGATCCTCTATGCAGAAAGACCTCGGTTTCCTGGCACTTTGGAACAGGACTCAGAAGGCTTAAATTTGGCAAAGAAGCACTGCGTCTTGCAGATTAGTTTGCTCATGGCTCAGGTGGCGATCTCTGAGGCACGTCAAATTGGAATGCTTTTCTCTGTCTCCTGTGGATTTAGAGCCCTGCCTTTTGCCGTCTAAAACCTATTTGTTTTTGGAAGAGGTTCTCCTGCTGAGAATCACAGCCACCTGCTTAAGCCCTGGCAACTAAAAAGGACGTGTCCCTTGGACCCCTGCCAAAGGGTCCCAGCCACAGGCTGTCCTCAGGGCTGGTTTAATCTTCGAGGGTTATCAATGTTATCAGTCAGCAAATTGTACTGAGCAACTTGTCTTTTATTCAGATAGTACTTTAAAAGTGGCAGGGCTCCTTTTCACTCATTTGTGATGGGGTCTCACTTGGCTGTCCCAACCTTTTTCCTTGAGCATTCTGTCATCTGCTCTGTCTTAGGGTTTTGAAATATTTTCCAGCGTCCTCTTAAGCCCATTCTTCTCTTCCTTCGTTGGGCCCCCCAAGCAGCACAACTTTGGAGAGACCATGCTTTCCTCTCTTCCCCAGCTCTCTGGTCGCTCTCTGGTTATTGTCTCAAAAAATAACACATCACTTGTCTCCTAGTCCAGGAATTGTGCTTGGCCAGTGAGGCGGATATGAATTAATCATCTCAGAGAATCCCCCTAAATGTCAGGTTGGAATCATTCCAAGACACTGGGAGTGCAGGGAAGGTTACATTTCTTTGTCTAAATCAAATTAAATCCAGTTCAAGGCCCCATCTGCCACAATTGGAGGTTGGTCCCACATCAGGAGTTCTTAGGGCTCCCCCCTCCAGGTTATGCAAGAACCTTGGGACTTAAGCATCCAGCAGAGACTCCTCTGTGTGTGGCAGCTCCTGTTCTTCAGCAGGGTTCTTTTGCCTGGCTCTGCCAAGGCCAGCAGAGGCCATTTGTAGTTGGGTGGCTCCTCTGCTGGCTCTACTCCTTACCAAGCAGGGCCACCGTGAGCCTTGGCTGGGTGGCAAAGCCATGGCATTTGGTGCCTGGTCCTCCTGGGCTTCCACACCCCTTCTGAGGTTCTGCTGGCTGAGCGTTGCTGCACCTGAGCTCTGTCCCCTGAGACCCGCTACCTTTGTCTTCTTCAGACCACACAAGAGCCACCTCCCCCAGCACGAGGCTTCCCTCCTCTTTGACCAAGCCCCAGGCCTTCTGAGGAGTCAGCTTAGAGACCTCGGAAATGCAAAGACCTAGTCTTCCTAGGACAAAGAGAAAATAACTTTCATTTCTGATGAGCCTATAAGGTACAAGTTAATTTTTCAACAGATTATCCTGCTGACTTAAATTCTCCATAAATCACCCTGCAAACATGGTTCTTCTCCTGAAGGAAGGACATCTCTGTTTTCCTGGGAGGGACACTGCAGGGCAGAAATGAAAGGCCTGCCCCGAGTCACACCATTGGTGGCAGAGCTGGAAGCCGGTCCTGGGCCTTCCAAAACCAATTCCACACTCTCTCCAACCCCCACAAAGAGCGTGAGCTTTGGGGGAAAAGGCAGAAGTAGAGCACCTTGTCCCTGCCCGGGAGGGGCTCAGGATCTTTTCAAGAGGAAAAGGGTAAACCCTGAATACTTCTGTTAAGAGCCGACAGAGTGGTGTGGTTAGCACCACCACAAGCTCGTGGCCTTCCCTTTGGCTTGCTTTTTTGTTTGTTGTTATTGTAGTTTGTTTGTTTCTCATTAGGCTGTGGGCTCTTTGGGAGCAGGGGCTGCATGCTGTTTGCTCTCCAGCTCCCAGTAGGGACAGTGGATGTGCAGTCGCTGTTTGTAGAATGTGGGAATGAATGACTGAGGCTCCACGGGTTTGGGAAGCTGAGCCTGGAAGGACGGGGCTTCCTTGGCCAGGTCGAGTGGAATGACAGGAAAGCCGTCCAGGCTGGCAGCGAGTGCGGCAGGAGAGGAGGAGGCTGAGCCCTGGCGCGCGATAGTGGCTTCCTTGAGACGTAATTGCATGCGGTGCAATCCCTCATTTAAAGCACACAATTCAGTGGCTTAGTGTATTCACAGCTATGCAACCATTACTACAATCAATTTTAGAACATTTCAGTTGCCCTAGAAAGAAACCTCACACTCCTTCGCTGTCACCCCAACCATCCCCTCTCCCCCTGGCCCTGGCAACCACGATTCTGCTTTCTGTCTCTATGGAGTTACCTATTCTGGACATTTCCTAGGAATGGAATCATACAATGTGTAGCCTTTCTTGCACTTAGCATAATGCTTTCAGGGTTCATCCTGTTGTTGTAGCGTGTGTAGGTGCTTCCTTCCTTTCTCTTGCTCAGTGATACTCTGTGGTGTGGGTAGAGATCAGAACATCTTGAAGGCAAACACAAGTGAGGCACCAGGATGCTGAAAGTGAGGCCGTTTG
Organism: Daubentonia madagascariensis; assembly: GCA_023783475.1. Classification (NCBI taxonomy): domain Eukaryota; kingdom Metazoa; phylum Chordata; class Mammalia; order Primates; family Daubentoniidae; genus Daubentonia; species Daubentonia madagascariensis. The sequence goes on along the minus strand of JAKFHU010001557.1, from coordinate 8,092,512 downwards.
AGCAGGACCTTGACCTAATCAAGTTGCGGTTTTAGGAAGATCAATCTGACTGCAGGATGAAATGAAAAGGAGTGAGTGTCTGGAGGCAGAGACCTGCTGGGAGTCCTTCTTGGGCTTCTCGGAGGGAGGCCACAAAAGGCAAGACCAGCAACAGCCAGAGAAGCATGAACACAGAAAGTGTTGAGGAGGACTCGCCATCAGGACCTCCTGTCACCTTGTGGGGGCCAGGGAGAGAGATCTGGTGTTTCTGGCTTGGGAGACTGGGGCCTGGGGTGAGAGTCGTGCGGCAGCTGATGAGAAGGGGAGTGTTCCTTGCGCTTTGGAGTGTTGGCAGGTGCAGAGTTCAGTTGGCTGTTGGGCTCTGGAGGGAGGACCTGGGAGACGAAGGTTCCTTCCTTGAGGAAGCTGCCCTTGAGAGAGGGCAGATCCACCCAAAGTCAGGCCCTTCGGACAGTAGAACATCTGTGATGGATGCTAAGTGAGTGGTTGCCCAGGAGGAGGTGAGCACAGGCCGGGATGGTCCAGGAGGGCTTTCTGGGAGGCAGGAGCCAAACTCTCCCTGAAGGCTGGATGGGGCGTGCATAGGCAGAGAGGAGGAAAGAGAATATTCCAGACTCAAGCCAGGCAAATAGCAGAAGGACTGGACAGGAGAGAAGGTAATAGGGGTCAGGCCCTGCTATTGGAATCCGCAACCTGCAGAGAACCTTGGACAACAAGGCAGGCAGCCAGAGTGGTGCCTACAGAGGCACAACACAACAATAAATACAGCACATTCTGCATATTTATATTGGCTTGGTATCAGTTGGGTTATACTGGTGACAAGCACTGGGTTAAGCGTTTTTGTGCATATCATATCATATATTCTTCACAACAGGCTACCAAATAGATTGTTTATTATTACAACTTTACAGATGTGGAAACTATGGTTTAGAGAGATCATGTCTTACCCTAAGTCACATATCTAATGCTGACCCTGGATTTTTAAAAAGTTTTCATTTGGGTGTAAACAAAAGTCAGTAATAGTTACACCATGTTTTAGACAAGGTAGACTTACTCTGCCAGTGAGTCTAGGAAGCTTCTGGAGATGAGATTTCTTTCTTTGTTTCTTTCTTTTTTTTTTTTTTTTTTTAGACAGAGTCTTGCTCTGTCACCCAGGCCAGAGTGCAGTGGCATCATCATAGCTCACTGCAACCTCCAACTCCTAGGCTCAAGTGATCGTCCTGCCTCAGCCTCCTGAGTAGCTGGGACTATAAGCAAGTGCACCACCACACCCCGCTAATTTTTCTATTTTTGGTAGAGACAGGTGTCTTGCTCTTGCTCAGGCTGGTCTCGAACTCCTGGCCTCAAGTGGTCTTCCTGCCTCGGCCTCCTGAGTAGCTAGGACTACAGGTGCACTGGAGATGAGATTTCAGTTCAACAAACATTAATTGAGGGCTGGGCGTTTGGGATACAAAGCTGAGTAAGACACACTCCTAACCTGGGGGTCCTGGGTGCACATAGGAAGGACACCTCCTCAACCTGCACACAGCCTGCCCATCCCTCTCCATCTTCACGCTAGTCAGCAAATGCTTGTGGACCAGTGGGTGCTGGCTTGGGGTGCTCTCTCCTTTTCACACTGGGCAGAGTGGGCATCTGAGCAAAGACACAGAAGGGACAAAGCACGGTGAGGTTCAACACCCTCAGTGAGTCGTTGGTGTGGCTGGAGCAGGGAGCGTGGAGGGCAAGCTAGGACGCTGCTGAAAAAGCAGGTGAGAGATGGCGGGTGGACTAGGTGTAGCAGGGCAGCCCCGTGTCCCCTGTCCCCTCAGAGGAAGTTTCCTGAACTCTCTCTGCTCCCTGCTCCTGGGTTTCCAGCACAGTGGGGCTTCCCAGATAATGTTCTCCTCACCTGCTCCGCAGGTGGCTGCTGCCTCCTCTAGCTTCTGGGCCTGTTTTGCCCAGTCAGGGCCATTCAATTCTGCATCAAGGAGCTAAATGGGTCTCCAGCAGCTCCAGAGAAAGATCCATTTAAACCCTGTGCTATGGGGAGGAGGCTCTGGGAAGAGCAGCCCACACTGAGTTCCTGCATTCTGCAGCCTTCTGGAATAGAGCAGCTTTTAGAATTTCAAGCCACAATTTGTATTCAAATGAAGGTCATTTGAAAGGTGTAACATAGTAAACAGCCATTATTTCATTTTGATGGTGGCACTAAAATTATAGTGTTGGTTGAATTATTTTAGTGTAGGACCATTACCATCTCCCTAAAACACTTAGAGGGGTTCTTAGAACGCTGCTACAATCCTAAAATTAGAAGAAAATAAAAAATCACAAAGCTGTGGTGGTGGTGGGGTAGTTGGGGGAGAGGACCCCTGGTGTGCGGGACACGGTCTATGTCCCCTCACTGAGGTTTCCCTGCTTGCCATGGCTGTCTGAGGACTCAGCGCCCTACGTGCGTGTGAAGAAGGGGGCATCTTAGTGCTGTGAGTTGTGGGATACAGAGGAATGCTCCCCACCTGTCCCTCTGTCATTCAAGTCCTTAAAGTCCTATCGTTGGGACCTTACTCCCTTGGGCTCTCCTTCCAGAGAGGAGCACCCTTGCAGAGACAGCACCCCTCACTGGTGAGTCCTGCTGCAAGCCCTTGCTGTGGCGCTGGGAGTCTTTTGCCCACGTGCAGCAGTGCTGACGGCTTGCCCATGGGGCCTGCCCATTGGGGTGGGATCAAGGCAGGTGCTGTCTTGCCTGATGGGCACTTACATTCTGCTGCCACACTACATCCAGAATCCTCCCCTCCTTCTGTAGGCCTGGGGCTCCTCTCTCTGGGCAGCCAAGGATGGAAGAGGCATTAGCTGCCCTGAAGGCACAGGGTCCTGGTTTGGGTCTCTGCACTGTGTGGCAGTAGCACCAACAGTCATGAGCCGGTGCAGCGACAGACCCAGGAGAGACTTAAAGATCTTCATCCTTCATGGTGCCGATCCAGAAATCTGGGATGTGGCTTCTGTCAGGTCACATGGCCAGTCCTAGTGGACACGAAACTGAGCCTAGAACCTTGGGCCTCTTCTGCCGTCACTGGGCATGTGGTTCCCTTATCTGAAACCCTTGGGGACAGTTGTGTTGCAGAATTCGGAATTCGTTGGATTTCGGAAGAGTAATTGAGTGTATATGCTGGCACGGCCTCAGTGGCTTCTGAAACAACACCCTATAAGCAAACACATTGATGTTTCTGCAGTGAAACATAGCAATATTCACACTAAGTGGGATAAATAAGGATAATAACGTATGGCAGTTCAGATTAAGTTTTGCCACCGAAAAGTACCAAATTTAAGAAAACAACTCTGGATTCCTGGAGCTTTTGGGATTTCAGAATTTCCAATAAAGGATATGGCCATGTCTAATAGTAATGCACGCTTCTTGAAGGAAAATTGAAAAGTTCAAAATGTACTTTAGAAGAAGATGGCAATTGCCCCCAATTTTTACCAATTTATAGATTTTTATCTATGTATTTTTAAATAGCTGAATTCTTACTCTGTACAATTTTGTACCCTAGTTTTTAATTATATTAATGTATGATTTTTTGCATTTTATGCATTTTAATGCATTTAATGCATTTAAGGCATAAAGTATTTTTTATTGCTTAGATAATAGATGCTTTTCTATGTTTTTAAACACTTTAACATTCCGATGGCTGCACAGTGTTAGAAGCCAGGTCTTCCTGACCCTCAGCCTGGAGCTCACGCTGCTTTTCCACCTAGTCTGGTTGTACTGTGAACTCTGTGGAGAGCACCCTCTTGGAGCATTCTGGTAGGTGTGCGGATGGTGCCTCTGGGAATGGCCCCGGGGGGACGGTGCTCCAGGACTGAGGGTGATGCCCGAGCTCCCGAGGCGGATTCTAGGAGGTGATGTGTGATGTTTCCCTCTTCCGTGCTGGCCACAGGCAATCAGGAATCCCATCAGCTTGGAAAACGAGGGCAGATCCTGGAGAGGGGCCTCCTGCTGCTGGCCCCTGTGGAAGTGGCGTGGGGATCTTCGGCAGGCCCCTGGCGTGGGTGGGTGCCACGGCCCTGGGAACAAGCGTTTCCACCTGCATTTCACCCCCAGGAACCCCTTATTCACTTCCTAAGTGCCCCAAGTACTTCTCTCATGACTCAGTGTCCTTCCTCAAAGTCACAGACAGCAGGGCCCTGGGCTCTGGCTCCCTGTCCCTGCGAGGGTGCAGAGCGTGACTCTGGGCTCCTCCCCAGGACCCCTCCCAGCCATCTGCGTCCTCACTCCGCAGGAACCCTCACTCAGCTCTCTGTGTACAGAGGCCCCGGTGAGGTGCTGGCCACGGAGGGGCAGGCAACAGGGGCGGCCCCTGCCTCAGTAGCCCAAACTCACAGGGCCTGGTGGGGACCAGGACTGTTGGTCTTGGTTTGTGGGCTTCCTGTCATCCTCCCTGAGGTGGAGGGTGGAGGGTGGAGGGTGGAGGTGGGGATTACTGGACCAGACGACTTTGGAGTCCTTTCTGGGTGGGGGGCCTCTGAGGCTGCTCTGTTAAAGCTTACCTTGATGGTTCATGCTCCAAAACTGTGCTTGGGGTTTGGGAACAGACCAGGTCTTACAGAGTATTCCAGGTCATGGGTGCTGTTTCCAATCTTTATCCTGTGTTATTCTCCCCTAGGCAGATTGTCCAAATGTGAGTTCCAGAAAGAATCCGAGAGTGTGTGTGGGGAAACCTGTATTCCTGGAAACTTGTCCTGTCTTGATGCCGTGGTCTTAGAAAATATGTTTGTTTTCAGAAAGAGCTAGTTTCTAAGTCCCATGTAGCCCCCTCTGCTTCGCCCACCCTCCCCTCCATCATGTTCCCACCATCCTGGCTGCCTTCCAGTTCCAGAGGCAGCGGTGCCCACGTTCCCGCTGCCTCCCGCCTCGTCTTACTAAGTCTCAGCTTAAATCTCACCCCCCAACCTACCAGGCGCCCCGCCACAATCTGTCATAACACTCTATGCTTTTCCTTTGCAATACTTATCACAAATGTTTTTTATGTATTTTAGAGGGTTTTTTTGGTTTTATTTCATATTTATCTTTTCCAAAAAGCTTCATGAAGGCAAGTTCTATAACTAATTTGCTCATTGCTATAGCCCAGTGCCTGGCACATGGTAGGCACTCAATAAGTACACCTGTTATTGGATGGATGGATGAATGGTTGGATGGATGGTTGGATGGATGAGTGGGTGGGCATATTGCAATACCAAGTACTTCTGGGGCATTTCATGAAAATTAACTAGATATCTCAAAATGTCCTAGGCTCATTCTACCTTAGGCAGCGGTATTCTGACTCTTTTGGCCATAAGTTACAGAAAAAACTCAAGCTAGCTGGAGGAGAAAAAAGGGAGCTTATTGTGAGGGTGCAGAAATGTCTCACAGGAGAGTAGGCTTCAGGCAGGACCTGGAACAGGGGCCGGAAGGCCATCCAGATTCTCTGCATCTTCTGCCTCGGCACACCATATCGTTGTCCCTCAGCCGATGGCTGGAGTCAGATCAGTCACCTGAAGAAATGACTGGCAGGCCTTCAGGCCAAGGCCACATTCCTGGGGAAGAGTCTGGTGTCACCTACTGCCAGGGGGCCAGGGTCACACATCTGGACTGCTGGCGGACACTGCTATGATGCATGTGGGAGTCACTTCCCAGAGAAAGGGATCCTTGTATCTCTTGCACCAGTTTTATGTAGACTGCCCTGTGGATCTTATTTCCAGTTTTGGCTAACGTTCTTACATCACATTTGATGACCATCTGGCCCAATGCCTGTCAGGTCCCAGGCCTGGAAGCCCGCATCGACCATGAGGCTCTCCCCTACACTGTAGCCCGGGAAACCTGCCTATTTGGAGCTGTGAGCGCGGGGGGTATGGGGCTGACTTGCGGAACTGGGCCAGGCTGGTTTGGGGAGAACTGCAGCAGTAGCTACCATGGCCCCTCAGTAAAGGCCCACTGGGCTTGCCCAAGACAGCCACCCCCCGGTGTCCATTAGGTGCCCACAGTGCAGCAGGAGGAGCTGGCATCTCAGCTGCTCAAGTGATCTCTGCTCTTCTGCCCAGTCGGGTTTTGCAACAGGCAACGTGCTGCCATTTTCAGAATAGAAATTTTCTCGATGAAAAGAAAGAAAGCCCTTTATGCACTTTTACAATGCGGAATCTAATTTAGGTTTCAATAAGGGAAGGAACCATTATATCACCCTACTTCAGTGCTTTTTGTCATTACGTTATATTTTTAAAAATACTTTCATCGGGAACCCGATATACACTTACAATCTCTCTGCATTTATTTTCTTTTAAGAACACATATAATAAAACTCAAAGTTAATAGCATGAAAATAATTTCTACAATAACAGTTGTAGCAAATCTTAGAATTGCCAGGGTGAAGGTGGCTAGACAGAGTGAGGCAATTACGTCTATTATTAGCAGTGCGCGGGGAGGATTGATGTACAGTGGGCTGTGTGTAAGCAGAAGCCCTCAGACGTGAACTACATTTTAATAGTGGAATTCTCATAGATTATAACTCCCTTCATTAACATTTTCACACATCGCTGACTAACAAATGAGGAGAGAGGCCTTCTGCACTCGTAGATTTATTATGCTTGGAATGCTTTCTGCACCTCTGTGTATGGGCAGGAGCTTTGTCTTCTAACCTCTGACTGTGGGAGGATTAACTCTTTCTGGGCTGACCTGCTTCCTTCAGACACAGGAGAACATTCTGGAAATGCAGGCTTGCACTTTAAGACTTTTAAGAGGTCACTCCTGGGGACAGTCCTCCTGGTTGTCCTCTGTGGTCTTTCCCTGCATTTCCTTGTTGGCACCTGCAGGTGGATCAGAGGATGGGGAAACCAGTCCTGGTCTCCACCTGTCCACTGCCACATCTCACGCCAGCAGGGCATTCTCTTCCCCAAGACTTCCCCTGCTTAGGCACTTGAGTTGCCAGGTGGGGTGTGGCTTCCTTCAGCATCAAAAGATGGTTGTTTGAAGCAAAGATTAGATCTCTTCTTAGCAAGAGGAGAAAAGTGGTCTTCTGCCCCCAGCGAGGCAGGGGACAGCATCCAAGATGTGACAGAGGGAGTTTTGGGGAGGGCTCACTGGGCAGAGGGAGGGAAGTGGACCCTGTGGTCAGGATCTGGGTGAACTGGCTGCCCGTGTGCGGAGCCTTGTCCTGGGAGAGGCTGAGCGTTTTACAAAGGAGTTAGGTGCTGCGGTGCCTGCCCTGGAGGGATGTGTAGTGGCAGGAGAGAGAATATGGAGGAAGGGACGGTGTTTTAGGTGATTGCCCAGCGGTCGTCGTGGATGTATACAAGCTGAGAGCAAGAGCGCGGGGGCACTCGGAGAAGTGCCGTCTTCTGGTCACTCCATCGATCTGGGAGGCTTCCTGAAGTGTCTGCAAGTCCTGGGATTCCAAGAAGGTGGTTCCTGGTGGTCGTCTGTACCTGGCACCAAGCGGGCTAGAAGAGCACTGTGAGTTAATGCAAGGAGAAAATCTATTCAGCCTTCGGAGCAGTGGGGATGAGTTTTCAGCCCACTCTTCCTGATGAAGTGCCCCTGCTGCTTTCTTTTGGGGACACAAACCCTTGGTGACTCAGGGGCCAATATTCTATGAACTGCCTCTTGGGAAGATTTTGTGATGCTTTATCGGGCCCCCAACGGCATGTGAGGCCCCTGGGGCCAGTCTGGTCCTGTGCTCATTTGTGTGTCCCTGATTTAGGGTGAGTGTTTTGGTAAACTTTTCAAAATTATCCACCCCAGGGGTTTTCAGGCCTGTGCGCACATTATCATCACCTGGGGGAACTTATAAAAAGTACTGACGCTCCGGGACCCACCCTCAGAGACTATTGTCAATGGTCTGGGGTGGGGCTCAGACACTGGTATTATTTGAAAGTTTCCCACATGATTCTAGTGTCCAGCCAGGTTGAGAACCACTGAAAACGTTTGGGCAGGTGACCTGGCCCTCAGGTGAATTAGCTGGAAGAATGTAAGTCTGACCAGAACAAACAACTGGGCTGTGGGCAGATGGGGATGCATTTACAAAGCCCCTCACTGTCCCTTTCTGTCCTTTGCAACCTGCAGACACCCATTGCTACTGCACATAATGCGGATGCACAGGACCCAATCCTGCAGGTCGGTGTGGAAAGGGCTGCTTTGCTCTTGGCCCCAGGAATCCAGGTTCCCCTTTTCTCCCATTCCTTCCTTACCCCTCCATGCCCAGCCTGTGCCACGTGCTGCCCACCTCGGCCTCCTGGTCCCTGGGTGAGAATCACCTGCAGCCAGAGCTGGCGCCTGTGATCTTTGATCTCCCCCAGTAACCCTGGAGGGCTCAGCTGGCTCTGTTTGACTCCAGGGCCGTGTCCGCAGCAGGAGCTGGTCTGCTTCCCACCCTTCCTCCCTGGGAACATCATCCCTTAAATAAAATCGATAGACCCAGGACACGCTTGGAATCTAGAAGCTAATCTTGCACGAGTTCCATTTCCCTGTGAGAGTTCTCCTGGTGGCCGCACTGGCTGTGCAGCAATGGGATATGGGAGTGAATCCATGGGCTGGGGAGGTGGGATGTACTAGACGGCCCTGCGGGGAAAGGGGCCTGGGGTGCTCTGGAAACTGGTGCTGGGCTTCCTTGTGCTGCACAGGGCTCCATCCAGCATCCTGGCACCCCATCAAGTGTTGAGGAGTGCAGGAGGCAGACCTAATGAAAACCCAGTTTCATTTCACATAATCAGGCGCTATTGAAACGATCCTTTCAGTGCTGTGAGCTGCAAATTAACAATCTGACTTATATACAATAAAAACCCGAGTATTGTACAAAGCGATGCTTCTTAGGTGGTGGATACACAGATGGAAATTCATTTAATGAACTACAAGTCCCCGAATGGATTCTAAACTTCTTGTAATTACCCTGGAAAGAACCCCAGTAGAAACAGAAAAAAGCGTTTTGTATTCCCCACCCCCTGCGTCAGGGCAGTCAGTTTTCTCCATCTTTAAGGTTGCCTTGTCGGAAACGAGTGTCTTTATGTGAAGAGTTCTTTGAGGCCGTCCAAGTGGTAGGGTTGGGCCACATGCAAATTAGCAAACTCCATTCCCCTTCCCCGGGTTCTGAAACTCGCGTGATTTGTCAAGGCTTTGGTGCTGAACCAAATGTGTCTTAAATGGGATTGTAAAGAGTTTAACCCATAACCCCAGTATCAGCCAGTGAATAATCTGGCTGGCTGCCTGAAGGGTTGGGGGGCGCTGGTCTTCATAGCTCTGGGCTGAGGCAATCTGAGGCAGTGACTCAACCCTGCTCCTAGGAGTTTTCTTGGAAAGATGTCATTCCAAGGGGGAAGCCATCAGAAGAGTTCCACTAGGCCAGGAGCTACTTTCCCCTTTGATAAGGCAGGAGCGACAGGGAACAGGACAGGGTGGAGGTGCTTTGGCCAGACCAGAGCAGAACCAGGTTCCAAGGCTCAGGTGAGCCATCTGGGACCCACCTCTTCCAAGGGGACAGTTCCATGGAAGGGGGGTAGGAACGGATGAGTATCCACAGAGTGCCACACTTGATAAGTATCACAACCTGTTCCATATTTATTATGGGCAACGATTTGACTAACGGGGAATTTAGATTAATAACATTCAGGCCAGAGAAGTAATTTCCTTTGAGAAAGCGATTTACGTGCGCTCTGCCAGAGAGAGCTGTGGCTGCTCTCTTGTCGTGTCAGCTCAAATAATGAAGTTGAAAATAACATGGAAGGTTAATAGGTCCAACTTATCTCTTTAGAACTAAAAAGGAAGATTTACAGTGTGGAGGCTGTTTTGCATATTTCCAGTGGGAATTGAAAGTTTTTTTTTCCCCCCAAACAAGATTTATGAGAACCCACGGTTCAAGGTATCTGCTCTGTTATTGCTCCTAAGTGAGGCAGTAAACCTCTTCATTTGGGTGGATGCTCTCGGCTCTGAAGAGAGCTGTCTTTCCCCAGGTCTCTGGTGGGGCGTGTACTGGCATGCTGGCATGCTGGTATGCCTGTGCTACCACTGAGAGAGTTCACTTTGAAAGGAAAGTCAACCGCTTTTGGCTCTGGAAGGTCACATCATTTGTTTGCCAACTACTAAAGAGAGGTTTAAACACCTAGATTTTTCTAAACAGTCTTTTGATTTATTTTGTCATCATTTACTGCTCCATGAACTTGGTGGGTTGGCCCTGGGCTTGAGGAATAGAAGGAAACAGTGCTGGGTCAGAGCAAGGAGGTTGCTAGAGTCGAGCAGCAATATGGCCTCTGGATTCCGGGCAAGAAATGGACAGAGTGGACCTTCCTGGCTCTTGTCTGCCTCTCTGAAAGCTTGAAAGCGCTCCCAACCACTTCTACTGACATCTCATTGGCCAACTTTGTCTGCAGAGAGGCTGGGAGGCACAGTCTTCTACTCAGCGCCTTCCTGACCACAATAACACTGGAGCATTTTGTTTAGAAAGGACGGAGAGTGGATATGGGTAGGCCTCCAGCAGTCTCTAGCTCAAGGGCTTAGTTCATTTATTTTTACTCTTTCTTGTTTTCTGTTAAATGCAATCTATAAAATTCCCTTGAAATACTGCTTTCACTGTGCCCCACAATTTTTTTGGCTTCCCCCCAACATTATATTGAAACATTTCAAACATAAAGGATTGAAACAATTATACAGTTATATATACATATATATATATCTCCATCATTTAACATTTTGCTATATTTGCTTTATCACATATTAAGCCATGTATTGATTCATCAGTCCATCTTAGTTTGGTGCATTTCATGGTAAATTGAAATATGATATTTAATATACTATAAATATTTCAGCATGGATGTTATGAACTGTTTATTTACTTTTTAAGGTAAATTATAGCCATGAAACTCTAGTCCTTTGTAACCTATATGGTATTTCCTTTAGTTCTACTCTTTCATCTTGCCCAGGATTTGTTTTTCCATCATGAGTGTTTCAAGTGAAGACAAAGATGACATAGGGACACCTATGTGCATAGACATAGTGAAATGCATAATTTTAAGTGTGCCATAGAATGAGTTCTGACAAATACATCCACCTGTGTAACCCCAGCTCCTATTAAGACACAGAATATTTCCATCACCCCAGACGGTTCCCTTCTGTCTCTTCTCTGTCAACACTCCCCTACCCTGGGCAACCACCATTCTGATTATTTTCACCATAAATTATTTTTACCAGTTCTAGAACTTCATATACATGAATTTATATAATATATGTGGGAAGGCTTCCTTCATTCAGCATGTTTTTGAGATTCACTTATGTTGTTGTAAGTATTAGTTGTTTTTTTTTTATTGAGAGTAGTAGTACACTGTATGAATGTGCCACAGTTTGTTTATCCATTCATTCATGGACATCTGGTAGGTTTCCAGTTTTTGGCTATTATGAATAAAACTGCTGCGAATATTTTGTACAAATCTTTTTTGAGGATGTGTGTTTTTATTTCTTCTGGGTAAATGCCTAGGAGAGAATTGTTGGATGCTATGTTTTCTTTCTTTTAAAAGAAACTGACAGACTTTTTTCCCCGTAAAGTAATTGTATCATTTCCACCCGCAGTGGATGAGGGTTCCAGTTGCTCTGCATACTAACCGACATTTAGTATTGTCACTTTCTAATTTTAGCCATTCTGATGGGTATAGTGGATTCACTGTGGTTTCAACTTACATTTCCCTGATGACTAATGATTTTTCATGTGCTTATTAGTCATTCATATGTCTTTCTTTGTGACATGTCTGTTCTAATCTTTTGCCCATTAAACATTTTGGATTTTCTTCTTCTTGTTAGCTTGTAGGAGTACTTAATATAATCTAGATATAGTTCTTTGTTGGCTATATGTTTCACAAATATTTTCTCTTCTTATAATGGTGTCTTTTCATGAGCAGAATTTTTTAATTTTGCTGAAGTTTAATTTATGAATTTTTTCCCTTTTATGGTTGTTGCTTTCCATGTCCTCTCTAAGGAATTTTTGCTTAGTCCCTTGTTGTGAAGATATTTTCCTGTGTTTTATTCTGGAAGCTTCATAGTGTTAACTTTTATATGTAGGTCTATTATTCATCTCAAATTAATTTTGTTTATGGTGTAAGGTAGGAGACAACATTGTTATTTTCTATACTGATGTCAAGTTGTTTAACACCATTTGTTAAGACTTTCCTTTCCCCATTGGATTGCTTTGGCACCTTTGTCTAAAATTAATTGACAAAGGTGGGTCTATTTTGGGCTCCATTCTTTTCCACTAATCCCTTTGTCTGTCCTTATGCCTGTACCACACTGTTTTGATTACTGTAGCTTTATAATACATCTGGATGTCAGGCCTCCAACTTTGTTATTTTTCAAAGTGGATTTGGTTATTCTATATTATACTTCCTTTACATTTCCATATAAATTTTAGAATCAATTTGTGAATTTCTATTAAAAATCCTAAAGGTGTTTTCACTGGGATGGTGTTAAAGATATAGATCACTTAGAGAGATATAGATCACTTCAAATATTGAGTCTTCCAATCCACAAAGATGCTATATTTCTCCATTTATTTAGGTCTTTAATTTCCCTCAGCAATATTTTACAGTTTTCAGTGTAGAGATTTTTCATATCTTTTGTTAAACTTATTCCTAGGCATTTTATGATTTTTTTGACACTATTGTTAAAATCCCCAGTTAAGATAATGGATTTATCTATTTCTTTCTTTATTTCTGTCAATTTTTGCTTCTTGCCTTTTGAAGCCCTATTATTAGGCACGTGCACATTTGTGCTTGTAATGCCTCCCTGATTAATTGCCTCATTTATCATTATCAAATGTGTCTATTTCTGGTAACACTATTTGTCTTGAAGTCTACTTTGTATAGCCACTCCAGCCTTCTTATGCTTATGGTTTACATGGATTGTCTTTTTTCATCATTATTTTCTTTATCTTTAAAATATGTTTCTTGTAGACAGCATATAGTTTGGTCTTGCTTTTTCATATATTCTGACAATCTCTGCTTTTTAATTGGAGTGTTTAGTGTATTTACATTTAATATAATTATTGATATGGTTGGATTTAGGTCTAACCTGTTGATATATATTTTCCGTTTTTCTCATCTGTTTTTCATTGCTCTTTGGATTAATTGAATGTTTTAAAATAATCTTATTTTAACTTGCCCATTGGCTTTTTAGCAGTGCCTCTTTGCAAGTTTTGCATTTTTTTGGTGGTCGCACTAGGGAGTATAATATATAGTTTTAACTTTTCACGGTCTATGTATAGTTAATATTTGTACCACTTCATGTAAATTATAAGAATCTTGCTACTATATTGTTTAATTTATCTCCACTCCTTCATGCTATACTTGTTATATGTATTATATCTATATATACTGTAAACCCCCTTAGTGCATTTTTCTTTTTTTGCTTTAAACAGTCACATATATTTTATGAAAGTAAGAAAGGAAAATGATATCTTTTATAATCAACCACATTTTGATGTATCTTTGTTCCTTCCTGAAGTTAGAGTTCCCATTTGTATCATTTCCCTGCAGTGTGAAGAATTTCATTTAATTTTTTCATAGGGAAGATTTGCTGATGGTGAATTTTCTTGTATATTTTTTTCTCAATATGTCTTTATTTTGCCTTCATTATTGATAGATATTTTCATTGGGTACAGAATTCTGGATAGACAGTGTTTTTTCTGTTTGGCACATTAAAGGTGATGTTTTCCTCTCTTCTGGACTCTTGTTTTTGAAAAGAAGTTATTTAGCATTTTTTGGGTTGTTCCTCTTATGGAATGTTGTCTCTGGCTGCTTTCAGGATTTTCCCTTTATCTTTGACGTTATTCACTTTGACCATGATGTGCCTAGGTATTTTTTTTTGTTTTTTGTTTTGGTTTTTTATCTTTATTTTGTTTGGGGTTTGCTGAGCTTCTTGATTCTGATAATCTATGTCTTTCAATAAATTTGGGAAAATTTTGGCCATTTTTCTGCCCTATTCTCATTCTCTTCTTCTGGGCCTTCAATTATACATATATTTAACCTATTATTATTATTATTTTTTTTTAATTTACAAATCACTGAGACTTGTTCACTTTTTTCAAACATTTTTCCATTTTTCAGATAGATCAGGATTTATCAATCCCAGCACTATTGACATTTTGGGCCAGATCATTACTGTGTATGGGAAGTGTTTCTTATGCATTGTAGGGTATTTAGCAGCATCCTTGGCCTCTACCATTAAATGCCAGTAGCATAGCCCCCCAGTTGTGACAACCAAAAATGTCTCCAGACATTTCCAATATCCCTTGGGGGACAAATCACCTCCACTTAAGAATCACTGAGATAAATCAACAGAAATTATCCAGTCTTCAAGTTCACCAGCTCTTTCTTCTGTCACCATCAATCCAGTGAATATATTTCAAATATTTTTTTAGTTATAGAATTTTCATTATTATAAATAGTTTCTACCTTTCTGCTGAGTTGACTTATCCATTCATTCATTACAAAGATATTTTCCTTTATTCACTTGAGCATAGTTATTCTAGATACTTTAAAATCTTTGTTTTCTAATTTTGATATTGTTCTAAAATGCAAGTCATTATTATTCAGGTGTGGTGAGACCAACATTTCAGGAGATGATTGTCATTGAAAAGATAGTTTGTTCCTTAGAGTTCCCAGGAGGAAGGGGCACATCACACCATGCTGGGCACAGGGGAAGAACCAGGATTGGTCAGGAGGCAGAGGAGCAAGGGGAAAATGTGGATAAGAGCCTTTACTGTGGTTTCTGTGAGAAGGGTGAGGCTAGGTAAACAGTCACCGGATTGGCTAGCTTACATAATTTCAGTGGGTTCTGGGGTGAAGGGGCTGTCTCTTGTCGCCTAGTACCTGGCCCTGGGGTGATTGGGGCTGGGGAATAGTGGTGTGAGTGTGGGAGCCCTGTGAGAGCCCAATAAAGGAGGTGGTTGGGGTATGGGCTTCTGATTGGTGGTTTGCATATGAAAGGGGCACTCCTGGGCAAGTTGTTTGCTATCTCTAGGAATTAGCTAACCCTGGGAGGTTCAGGTCCTTCTAGTGTCAGCAAGGCCCCAAGAGGTCAAAACATCAGAATAAAAAGACATGCTTAAGGCAAACATTTGTGTCATCTCAGACAAGGTCTCTGTGGATTGCCTTTTCTCTTGAGTATGCGTTGCATTTTTCTGCTTGTATATCTTGTAATTTGAGATTGTATTCTGGACCTTGTGAATGATCTGTTGCAGAGACTTGGGATTCTGTTATGCTATTCTGAATAATATTGAGTTGTTGTTTTAGCAGATACTTAACTTTGCTGAATTCAAACTCTAAACTCTGTCTCCCTTGAGTTGGGCAGCAGCAGCAATGTCTGTCTAGGTCATACAGCCTTAGGTGGGCTGCTTTGAGTCTGTTCCATGCATACATAATTCAAGGATTAGCCAGAGATGTGGGCAGACTTTATACACAGACTTGGGAGCTCTCCCTCTGTGACTCTCTCCTTTTTGGGAGATCCTCTTTCATTTTCTAGCTGCTGTGGTTACCCTAGACTCTCCTCTGATTCTACAAGGAAGACTTCAGTTTTCTATCTGAGTATTTGCTGTTCCATGACACTTACTGAGGGCTTCCTCAGGCAAAAAGCTATTAAAAAAATCCTCAGAAATTTACTTAGTCCTAATACCTTCTTTATAGTGTCCAAATTCCACCAATTTCTGCCTGCTTTTGGTTTCTCTTCAGATTTTTTAAAAGATATTTTAAAAAATATCTGGCATCTTCAGATTTTTTAAAAGATATTTTAAATGTTGGGAGGTTGGTCCAATATGAGCTATTCCTCCATTATTGGAAGCAGAATTCCATATATCCCATAATTTTTGAAATATACTGGTTTTACTGTGTTCTAAGTATTTAACATCTTTCCTTATGATTTTTCCTTTTACAAGTATGAATTGAACGTTTTTTAGTTACCAGATATTTTGGATTTGCAAGCAATCCTTTTGTTGATAATTTTAAATTTAATTATACTATGGTCATAAACATGGTTTGTATGATGTTGATTCTTTGGCATTTACTGAAGCTTCCTTTATGGTCCAGTGCATGTTTAATTTTTGTGACTGTTCTACGTGTGCTCAGAAATGATGTGCATTCTCTGTTGGTTGAATTCTCTGTATATTTATTAGTTCAATATTAATAAATCTCTTCATCTTTGTTTTTTGCTTTTTGTGTGCATGAGCCATCAATTTCTGAGAGGGGTGTGTTCAACTCTCCAACCAAATCTCTTGATTTATCTGTTTCTTTTTGTAGCTCTGTCAGATGTCACTCTGTGTCTTTTGAGGCCAAATTCTTAGGTGCATATCTTTTCATTATCATTGTATCTTCTTGAGTTATTGTTCCTTTCAGAAGCAGGTAATGCCCCTTTATCTTACCTATTCTTTGGCATGCTGCATGCTCTCAATTTCAGGTTTTTATGTCTCTCTTTAATTCTGGGAGATCCTTGATTATTAGTTCTTTATTTGTTTCCTCCTCCATTCATGGCTCTGTCCTGCTGTGTCTCCTGTTACGTGGATGTTGACAAGTCTTCTTCTGTTTTCCACAGTTCCTTTCATTTATTTACTTATTTTAAAGACAGTTTCCATCTCTTTATCCTTTCTTGATGCATTCTGGCAAGTCTCCCGATGTTATCTTAACCTCACTAAATTATTCTTCAGCTATGTATTGAGTACTTTCTTTTAGGAATAAAGTATGATAAGTCTGTGCCTCCAGCAGCTTCTTCCCCTCATCGGCGTCCGGAGGGAGCCCTGGAGGCCTGTGCACTCTTGGCACGTGCTCCTGCGGCTCCCAGGCATCACATGTCCCTCTGCCACCACAAGGAGCCCGGACTCCCAGGACCCCTCCCTGGTGACACCTGTCCTCACCGTTCCATTTAGCATCCACCCCCCCCCCATCTGCTTTCCCTTCTCTGTAGTGCCATCTGCATTTTATTTATTTTCTGTCACTCTCGTCAGATGTACGGGCCATGAAGGCAGCACTTTCTGTCTGTTCTGTCCTCTGTATCTTGCTATAGTGTCTGACATGTAGTGGATGCTTAATAAATATTTGCTAAATGAATCAATGATTATACTATAGTTTTTATTTATTTTACCTATTATGTTTCTTTCTAGAACGCTTCCTTTTATTGGACATCTAAGTGCAAGAAACAATGTCAGGGTCTTTACATCATGGCGTTATTGAAATATTCATTTATTCATTTGTTTCTATATTTTTTATATTGTGGTAAAAGATATGTAACACAAAATTTGCCACTTTAAGCATTTTTTAGTGTATAGTTCAGTGACATTAAGTACATTCCCATTATTGTACAACCATCACTATCATCCGTCTTTGGAAGTTTTTGATTTTCCCAAACTGAAACTCTGTACCCATTAAACAAAGCAATTATATTTTTCATACCCGGTGTTTCCAGTTGGTTCTTCTTTATAGACTGCCTGTTCCTACTTTGTATTCCCAATGTCTTTCCTTATCTCTTTGAGGATATCTCCTTACTTTGAATTCTTGTTCTGTTCTGTCTATTAATTCTGCTTCCTGTATAGATATAGGGTGTTTGTTGTCTTTCTTTTAGAGTGGTTGCGCTCCTTAGATGTCTTGTTATTTTTCCCTATGAGCTGCAGCTACCTTGGATGGTAATGTGGGCTTGGGGGATGGGGAGGGCCCAGACCCTCCCTTGTGCTCTTTCTGGCGAGTTTCAAAGAATTGGGAGGGGGAGGGGGAGTGCCACCTGAGGTGGAGAATGTTGATGATAAAATCAGCTTGATCATGCCCTGATTTTAGTCTGCTCTCCCCTTCCCCCAGCACCCCAGCCAACCTGGCCCTGGCAGGCTCTTTTCTAAGACCTTCCAGACTTTACTTGGTCCCCCAGGCCTCATGGGGTAGAGGAAGAGGGTGCGGTGCTCAGGGGCCACCCCACTGCTGGGTGCCATTGTCATACCTATCCTCCCCACCTCACCAGGCCCTGCCACCACTGCTGGCTCTGGGAGAGGGGCAGGTGCTTCTATGCCTTTGCTGCCCTTGCTCGAGGGACAGGAAGGGAAATGACCACCCAGGGCCACTGGAGCGCTTCCTGGCAGCCTGCTTGCCCTGGAGCTGGCTCCTCTTCCACCTCCCATCCTGCAAACCCCTGCGTGGGGACCAGTCGTCTTTCTCTTCCCCAGGAGCTTCTCACGGTTTCTCCCCATCAAGCCTCCTCTTGTTTGGGGGCATCTCCAAACATGGAGAAGCAGCAGCCTGTGTAAGCTCACTGTCTTGTTAGCTACCTTTGTCTTTTGTAGGCCACAGGGCAGGGGAGTAGATTTAAAATGGCCATCTGGGGGTGGGAAGTTGCAGAGGCAGGACAGGGATGACTTGGGGAGCATGTCTTATGGGGAGAGACCTGGAGAACAGGTGGCGGAACAGTCTGACAGTCTCCCCAAATCCCGTGGAGCATGACAGCTTATGGGGTCCCAATCCTGATAGGGAGCAGAGGGCGTGGGCGGGGCCTGAGACCCTTTCCTTGGGGCCTCTGCCTCTGAGAGTCTGAGGGCCTGGGTTATGTGGCTTTTCCTGGCTCTGGCCTTCGGTGTTTTTGACCCACTTACTATACACATTTACTTTCAAATTCATTTTCCACGTTTCCACCCTTACCTGTTACCCTCCCCCCAACTCCTGCTCCTCTTTTTTGCTAATGAGCTTCTGGTGAGTTCTAATGGGCAGCTAGTGTTTTAAAATGGTCATATCTGTTTCAGAAAGAGACGTTGTGGGAAGCCACAGACATGTTTTTTATACAATCCCAGTGTCTCTGAGCAGGAAGGGACTTTAGAGGTGACAGGTCCCACTGATCTCAGATTATCTTATATTCAACTCATAGATTACTCATTTAAGAAACTCAGATCCCCGGCTGATGGGAAAAGTCCCACACTTTCTTTTGGTCGTACACTTACATATTTACAGTTGTTGTTACATTTCTAATTTCCTTAAGTTTTAAGGACCTGAATATTGGAGTAATACTGATGGGAGAAAATCTGATGGCAAGTTCTTAATTATCATCAAAACCCCAAGTCTTGGCAGTACTTCCTGCCACTTCCTAATTGCTGACGCTCTGAACTCCGTGAGGATGGGATTTTGTCTTTTTGTTCACTGCCCATCTCCCCAGGTCCCAGGACAGTGCTCTCGATGCATATTTGTCGAGTGAAAAAATGAGGCAGTTAATAACCCCAGCACTGAATCCTGTCTCAGTTCCTCCCTGTGCTCAAACATCTTCAAGGCTGGAGAGCTCACCACTTCACACAGTGGCCTGCTGTTCCTGAGCGGTAAAAATGCGGTTCTTGCTTTTGTTGAGCTTAAATTATTCCTCCTGAATATACATTTGTCCTGCTTCTGTCCTCTGGGACCACAGAATTCCATGAATTCATCTTGTCCAGAGAGCACTTCTGATATTGAAGACAGCCATTGTGGGCTCCCTAGGGCGACCCTAACAAGCACACCTACTGCACAGGACACAGATATTCTTCACCACCTTAATTATCCTCTTGTGAGTGACTCTTGTTGTCAGTACTGATTTTAGATGTGGTGGCCAGAACTAAACATCAAACCCAAAACGTGGCTTCTGATGAGAGCAGAGAGGAATGGCCTCGCCACCTTCCTTTTTCCTGGCTCTATCCTTGATTAATGCAACCAAGTTAACGCCTTTCGACTTTGCACCCAACTAAAATCCTTTTTCGGATGGACTCTCTCCCCTGCTCTGTACTCCAACCAGGAGATATTTTGAACCTAGGTGCAGACTCTTGTATGCCCCCTCAGCAAGGTGGGATACAGAAAGGATGGGCTGGGAGTCAGGAGACCCACCCACATTACGGACTGGTGATGATGAGCAAATAAAATAGCATAGTGTGAAAGTGCTTTGAAAGCTAAGGCTACCTATTATTGCTGTGTGGCTGGTTTATTCTATCATAAAGCCATTGAGGTCTGTTTAAATTGTCTCACCCAGCAGAATATCAGCATCCCTCTCCATGTTGTTGTTCTCGGGATCTCATAAGAATACCTTCTATGATTGATTCAAGCCATTGATAGAAGCATCCCACATGACAGGGCTGAGGGCAGAGCTTCTGGCACACACATCTGGGGTGACTTGGATCTGTTATTCCATACTGTGCAAGTTTGGTTATCCAACTAACAATGATTCTCCCTGGTTGTACTAACATCTAGCTCACATGGCTTCATCTAATTTACAAGGATAACTTAAGAGAATTCCAGGGGCACTGCAGTCTGCAGAATGCAGGTTCTATCAGAAGAGGAAATGTGGTGGTTTGACATGACTCACTCTTGACAATGCTGAACAGGCTCCCGGAGGCCACAGCTTCTTCCTAAGTGCTCCCCAAACCTGTAATCCTGGCATTTCATCACAGAGGACAAAATGTACAAGTCGCTGAGACTCCTTGAAGACACATGGTAAAGACCGTGGTAAATTGCTGATCTAACTCAGGGTTTCTCAGCCTCGGCACTGTTCACATATTGGTCTGGATAATTCTCTGTGGTAAGAGTCGTCCTGTGCATTGGAGGATGTTTAGCAATATCCCTAGCCTCTATGCCCTAGATGCCAGGGGCACCCCCTACCCAGTTGTGACAATAATAAATGTCTCCAGACATTGCCAAATGCCCCCTGGGGGCAAAATTATCCCTGGTTGTGAACCACTGGTCTAACTAAAGGAGAAAAGGGCAGAAATATTTAGAACAGTGATATATCGCCCCCCCAACAGTTTCTGGATGTGGCTTCAGGATAACAGGTTTGTTTTCCCAGTTGCATTTTGCAAAGATTGGTATTAAAATGAGTTTGTGGGCTGTGATTATGCTCTGTCAACATAGAGCAATGCATTCCAGAAGTATGTTTGGTGGCAGAGGGGTACCAGACTGGGATTGATCCCTTGAGCACAGATGACTGGTCAAGTAGATGGTTCACATGAGACTTGACTACTTGAAGGAGACATTGATGGAATTCCAGATCTTTTCAGTGCATGCCTATAGCTAAGGAGCTTCTGGACTTTATCATTGTGGTCTGGAGCAGCAAAACTAAATAAAAGATAATCTCTCAAGTTTCTTGGTTTTAAGTAATCACTCATGCAGGTAGGTTGGCAATCATGGGAGGCCACATAGGTACTTTGTTTAGAAGTTATTGTTTCCATTTGAAAGAGTAATGGTTTTCATACACCAGCAAGAATAAACCCATGTTATCATAGGAGATCTTTATAATAGGAAATCTCCAACTCTGCAAAAGTATCTGGTTTGTGCCCTAGGAGGGAATAGAAGTTGGGAGAGGTGAGTCAAAGCCTGTCAACGCATGTCAAACTAGAGATTATTCATCATTGTTATTTTTATTTTGAAAATTAACTCCCCAAAGGGGCCAGGCTGTGCTGTGCCTCTCAAAGGTATAACTCCACTTTAAAATGTAAGCTGTTTTGAGATGATTTGAGCACAAGAATGTGTTCGGTTTCAGAAAATGATTTCCCATGCTTTCCTTGAAATAAAAAATTGCCCAACATGCTTAGGAAATGGGAATTATGGTGGACACTACATTATTTTCTAGATGGATCACCTTATAAACGAAAGTTCTATCCTCCAGTTAATGGTGAAAAATTGTCTATTTGAAGAGAGAATAATTGCCAAGGAGCAGGGAGGCCAACTCTGTTTTTTTTCGAAAAATGGGGGTTTGATATCACTTGCATTTGGACTGGCATATGAGGCAGCTAGGACCCCTGCCAGAGAACCTGGCTCCAGAACCCGAAACTAGGTCAGGACGGGGAGGCAGCTGCCCTGGACTGGCTTCTGGAATGTTGACCCCAGGGCCTGGCCAGTCAGCTGGGCGGAGCTCGGGTGGTCCCATCCTATTGCTAGAATGTTCCCATGATCCCACGAAGCCTTCCCAGAACTGGATGTTCCGCTTGCTTTTTTTTCTTTTATGTCTGTTCATTGTGAAATAAAACATATATATGAAAGTATGCCAAATTAAAACATGCAGATCAGTGAAAGTATGAAAACCATTTAATTCAAGAATATAAAGTGCCAGCACCTCAGAAGCCCTACCTTAATCATTACCCCCAGTCCTTCTCAAAGACAACCACTCTCCTGACTTTTAACACTATAATTTAGTTTTGCCTGGGTTTTTTTTTTTTCAATTTTTTTAGTTTGAAAAAGTTTTAAACCTACAAAGAGGTTGCAAGAGGGCTATAATGAGCACCTGGATACCCTTCACCTAGTGGGCCAGTTGTAAACATTTGCCACATCTTCTTTATCTTACCTGGGAAATTCTTAGACGCCAACCTGGATTCAGGCTTTTGGGCCATCAAATTATACTCGGGCCAGTTTTCCAGACAGGTACTCTATTTGCTGCAACCTGACCAGGGCAGGGGATTTTGATGGAACGTTGAGTTGGGACTGTAGCTGGGCCTGGAGCACTTGGAAGAACGGTGAAGTAGCGGGGGGGATGTGCCAGTCGCTGTGGTTCTGGGCTTAGCTAGACTTGGAGGAAACTGGGAATGGCTTTGTAGGCCTGCCGATAGCATTTGGGTTTGGAAAATTTCCAGATTTAATTCTTGTCTTGTCTTGGGCAATGGGATATCTTCAGATTCTCTTACCTCTGTCCTTAAAATCCTGGATAGTGAGATCTGGTAGGCAAAGAGATTTTTAAGAATAGAGTCTACTTTTTCCCATTATAAACTACTATATGCTTATTATAAAAAATTGGGAAAGTACAGAAAAGCAGAAAGAAGAAAAAAATAAGTGGTGGTATTTTACTGAGCTGTGGCATTAGTCCTAGAGATCCTATTGAGTGGAGGGGTGGCAGGATTTATTCCTTTCATTGTTTATTTGATGGGAAAAAAACAAACAACCCTGTACTCTTTTCAGAATAACCCTGAGGCCCAGGAATAGAAAATGATCTTATTGATTATAAGGAAAATGACATAGCTGAGATGGAGCTCACTCCCTAAGGCCAGCTTGGGAACACAGTTGAGGCGAGATGGAAATGACCTTCTCCGCAGTGCTGAGCTCCATGCGTGTCCCTCAGGCCGCACCTTCTCCGCAGTGCTGAGCTCCATGCGTGTCCCTCAGGCCGCAGTTGGCCGTGACTGAGCTCCATTCCTCTGTCCCCGAGGACGGTCGCCACCTCCCCCACCCAGAGCCTTTGAAGGCAGGAGCTTGTCTCCATCTGAGCCCCACGATTCCTTTGCCCATTGTCTCCCACGCTCACGTTCTATGATTTCTCCTTCAGCCTCTTTATGAAATCAAACTTCCGAGATGTTGTCTAAATTTTAGAGTTCTTTTTTCCTGGTTGGAGGCCTTATTTATTTACTCTGGGTTTACATTGTGTTTGCTTCCAGGAAGGATTTATGATAGCCTATAATAAAATACACTTTCTCAACAAGGCTGCCAGACAAGTAAAAAATAAGAAAAAATATTAACAACAACTATTAAAAACAATATTAATAACGTTATATAATAGACTTTCAGTTTAGCTGCAGATGTCCTGGTATCACAGCAAGAGGGGAAGATGATGGGTGCGTGGCTATTTGTTTGGAAGGAAACACGCCACCTCGGGGAAGAGGGACTCTGCTACTGAATCCTGTCAGGAACTCACTGAATAGGATCTTATATGAGGGACATTCACCAGGAGAAGCGTCCATGCCGTCAAAGTGGCTTAGAGTGTGGGAGCATTTTGTATTCTTGTCTCTTAATGAAAGCTGAGGCCTGACAGCGGGAAATTGGGCAGTGAGGGGTCTGAAAATGGGGACCCTTGCTAGGGATGTGAGGAGCTGTACACCAGAACATGAGCCAGTCTGGTGGGGAGACAGAACATCACACTGGGTCCTTCCCTTGTTTCGAGTCCCCCAACGGTATTCCCACTTCCCACAGGAAATAGTTCAAACCCCTTAGGATGCCTTACATGGCCCTAATGGCAGGGCTCAGTTTACCCCCCGCCTTAGCTCTACTTGCCTCCGAGGGGTGGTCGGGCCCTGCCCTCCCGAAAGGCCCCTGTAACACCTTGCTTCTGCCTTCCTCTGCACGTCCCCAGCCTTCCTGCACCGCCGTGTGTCCCACTCTCCCAGCCAGGTTACAGACTCCACCAGGACAGAGCCAGTGGCTCGTTCCATTTGCTCCCACCCCTCCAGGCCTGGGCATGCGGTGGGCACTCAGTGATGGTGAATTGGATTGACTTACAGAGCACCTGGAGTTTGCAAGACTGAGAAATGACGCACCATAAAGTTAGCACACAGAGCCCTGTGCTGAGAGGGGGCACAGGTGGGTGTCCTGTCCTTACTCAGGAAGAGGGAGGAGAGACTTGAAGAGGAAGGGGGTGGAGTCATACCTCTGTCTGTGTGTTTCTCTTGGACACAGGTCTTAGAATGCAGGGAGGTGACGGAGGGCTGACTTTGTGGCCAGCGCTGTCCTGGGCACTCTGTGGAACTTTGTTTTCTATCTGGGCCTCTGATTTACTCCAATGAGATTCTTACAGAACCATACATAGAAATAGCGGGTAAGCGCTAGGTGAATAACAACAGAGAGAAACAGTGTTTGCAGCAATTAGAGGAGGCAGAGAAAGATGAACTGGAGCCGTCAGCAAACAGCCTTGACAGTGGGCCGGAGTGTGGTCAGGAGAGAGGTGGACGTATCGCTGGCACAGAGAATGTGCTAGATAAAGGTTTTTGTGGCATGTTTGTTGTTTTAATTGATATGAACAGGATACCAGGTGGGAAAATCCAGACAGGCCAGGAATGAGTTTGGCCCTGTGTAGGGAGGGGGAGACTGGCCTGTCTTAGGTACCTGGAGCAGGGACTGGCCAGGGGGTGGGTCCAGGCAGCTGAGCCTCGAGTGTCCTCCACAGAGGGCCCTGCCGGGGGGCTGGTGGGTGTGTTCTAACCTGTGTATCTACGCCGGTCAGTAGAGCTTTTACAAGTTAATGGCTTCATCTTGATTGTTTAAATTTCGTAAGGCATTAGGACCCCTTATGAGTGGCTCTGAAAAGGATTGCTAATAAATGCAAACTGTAAAATATTCATTCAAGATGATTATTTTATATTATTGAGTAAGTGCAAAAAAAATTAACTTTCTGCTCACTTACAGAAGGATCCGTAACTATCTGAGCTATTTAGTGAATGAAATATTTAGCCTAATTTATATGCTTTAAGTGACCTAAGGATAAAGGCTATGGTTCGGTGCTGGAGAAGAAACTGAGGGATACAAACAGACTCTCAGGCCTCCTGCCAACTCCTGGTGGGGAAGGAGCACTTGCCTGGGCCAGGAGCCCTTGGGAGGCTCTGGCGCCCTCCTTCCCCTCACCGTGGCTCAGCAGCCACACACAGCCAGGCTTGCAGGACCTGGAGGTAGCAGCACCCTTAGCCCTCTGCCCACAGGAGCTGAGGGCTGGGAGGGAACATCGAGGGCCTCGGCACATCCTTTCCCTCTCTGGACCTGTTTGTTCCTCAGAACAATGCAGGCCTGGACCAGGGACTCCTGGGGGCTCTGGGGGCTCCAACATGCTGGGGGTGCTGGGTGCTGGGGGGCTGCTGGAGGCTTCTGGGGGGCTGGGATTAGAATGGCTGCCAGGACTTGAGGGTGGGGGCAGGGACACAGGCTCCCCCAGAGGCATCGTGGATGGGCAAGCAGGAAACCCAGGTCTGCATCCTCTTGGGGCTGTGTGGTTCCAAGACCAGGGTCCAGCTCCGTGGCCCAAGGAAAACCACTGCCCGTGTCTCTCTGTGCTTCAGTGTCTCCCTCCGACCCCGTCTACATTTCTGCTTCCGATGCATCTGTGCTGCCCGGCTGCAGTCATGTTTTTCTGCTGGGCGCCCTGTGTCACAGTAGCCCGTGGAGAGTGTCAGCTGCAGCCTCAGAAAGGCATGGGTTTCAAGCTATGGCCGCTTCATGGAAACCTGCAGCTGCAGGATGCTCAGGGGTGAGCGTGAGCCAGGCCACACCTATCCCTGTGCTGTGTGGAGCCCAGACCCCTAGCCAGGCTGAACTCAGGAGTTTGCCTCTTGGCTCAGACACATGTCGCCAATAAGCTGATTTATGCAGAGACTCTGGGTTACCTTTGACTTATGACGCTGTGGGTTTGGTCCTGCTTTTTGCCCAGGTCCCTGGGGCCTCTGTCACTGCAGCCCAGGAGCTTTGTTGTCCCTGCTGTCCTCATCCTTGGGCTCTAGCCTGGCCCCAAAGGCCTTTCCTCAGGGGCTCACTTCTTCAGCATCAGGCCTCTGGGCCTTGTGTGTGGATTTGAGAATGCTGTCCATATGAGGTGCGGGAGCTGGCCGGTGTGGACAGAGAAGACCCGTTCCCGGGGCATTCGCCCCGCACCCCTTTCCATTGTCAGGTTCAAGCACTTGCCAGGTGTTTTAGTTTGGTTTCTTCTTCTTCTTCTGGATTTGGATTTGTCACTGGGTAGACGTCCTCAGGTATAACCAGGAACCACTGGCCTGCAGGACACTGTCCCGGGAGGGCTCCCTGGATCTCAGGGAAGCTTTAGCCTGGAGAAGGGAGGGAGTGTGGGTGAAGACATGCCAGGGAGTGCCAGCTCTAGGGCGGGGCCCCGGGTCTGGTTCCCGGGCCTGGCTCCTCCCTCTGCATCTGGAGCTCAGGCCTCCAAGCTCTCACCCCCACTTTGCCTGAGCTTGGCTGTGCTCAGTGACCTTGGGCCGTGGGCTCAGGCATCACTTCCCCTAGGAGCCTTCTCTGGGCACTCCCAGGTTGGGTCAGTTCTGAGATGCCAGGAGACCCTTTCTGAAAACATTTTGCCTGCTTTCTTATTTTCATTATCTTAGTTGTTTGGCTAATGGACTTTGGAGTTGGAAAGACCTGAGTTCAAATCTCAGCTCCACTGCTTACCAGCTGTGTGATGTGTCCTTACCTGTGAAATGGAGAAAATACGAAGCGTCCACAAGACACCACGTGGAAGGCTCAGGGAATAGGACCTGGCACAGAATAGATGCTCTTTGCACATTGGCTGTTATCATTTGCTCCCCACCCACACCCACCAGCCTCCCCTTTTGCAAGTTTCTGAGCAGTGAGATTTCTTACTCACAGCTTCTTGTCCTCAGCCTCCCAGTCACCTTCCTTCCCTTTCAGCAGAGCCCTTTGGGGTGGAGCGGGTAATGGGAAAAGCTCTTGCCTGGCACCTGTGACCTGGTCGGGTGGACCAAAGAAGCAGCGGCTGTACCCCATCCCCTGAGAACATCTGCACCCGGCACAGGAGCCAGCCCAGTCCCGATGGTTGGGGCAAACGTTCCAGCCCCAAACATTGCAGCAGCTGTCCCTATGGATGCCTACTGGTTTGGCACCCACTGTTGTGTGTGGGGGCTCTGCTTACTGATTCCTGTCCTGGCACTGTCACATCAGGAGGAAGCCACCACACACTCTGTGGCTGGTCCTGTTCTTGTTATGGTTGAATGAGTGAGTGGATGTTCCAGTTTGGATCATGTTCCTTTGCTTTGAGAAACTCTTCAGATGCTCCCCAGTGCCCTTGGAAGAAGCTTCTCGACCTTCAGAATGGCCCGCAAGCCCCTTCCCATTTGTCTAGCGCCGTATCTGGCCCTTTCCCATCCTTGCTACTCGGAAGGCGTGGAGGGCTCTATTTTGACCTTCCCCCCATATTCCGGCACAGGCTGGTTCCTCCTCATCCTCCAGTCCTCACTCAGACATCACGTGCTCGAGAGGCAGTCCCTGAGCACCCTCCCCAGTTTCTATTTCGTCCTGTTTATTTCCTTCATGACATTTTTACAGTTTATAGCTACTTTATTATTTGTTCCTTCTCTTTTTGGTCCACTTCCGCCACTAGAGTGTAAGCTGTACAAGGGGGCGATGCCACCCACTGGTGCGTCCTGGGTGCTCAGCTCAGAGGCTGGTGGGTGGAGCTGCTCATTCATGTATGTTGACTATGACCTCATCTTTCCCAATAGTTACAGCCCCTCCAGATTCCAAATCTGCAAACGTCCCACTCTCCACATACCACATTCTGTCTCTCCAGCCCACTCCTCCAAGTTACCCTGGGACTACAAACCCCTGATGCTACGGGCACCTCTTCCCAATTCTTTGAGCTCACTGGCCTGTCACACTTCACGGTACTCACTTGGTGAAACCACGCCCCGGTCAGTCCCAGCTCTTGCCCTGCTCCTGGCCCATACTGTGCAGCAGGGAGACACCTGCAAGCTGACGTCACAGGCCACGTCGCCACCCAGCGGCTCCCAGTGGTCCCTATCCACGCCTCCCACTCTCCAAGGTGACTCCTACCTACCCTCTCCCTCTCTCTCAGCTGTTGTCCTTGCCAGGTAGAAGTAATTAAAGAGAACCTCCTCCGACTCCTCCTGCCAGATCTGCCACCTCCCTCTGGTCACCAGGAGGCCTGGCTCTGTCCACTGTGGCCCTGGATCCTGTCTCCCGCCTGCCCAGCACCTGTCTTCCTCTCTGCCCTGGATCTCGCCGTCAGCACGAGATCTCTCGTCAGACCTGCCACGATCTCTCCCATCTTAAACACCCCCAGCCCTGCCCTCCCCCGGCTCCGGCCACTGCTCTCCTCATCCCCAGCGAGACGCTCCGAGACAGCGGTCACTACCCCGCAGTTCCGACCGATTGCCTGTTCTCTCATGGACCCTCTGCACTCAGACTGTCATCCCAGCGCACCACCAACACTACCGTCCTTGGGGCCAGCACGACGTCCATGGTGCCAGGTCCAGTGGGTGCCACTTAGCCCCCACCCTGTGCGTGCCTGCACACTTGGCGTGGTGGTCGCTCCTCTCCTTGAGGCGCTTGTTCTCCTGCTGCCCCGGCTGCCACCCCACACTGCTTCTTTTTCTCGCCTTAGGGCTGCTCCTCAGTTTCCTTTGCCTGCTCCTCATCTGCCCTACTCTAAGTCCTGTGGTCTCCCAGGCTCTGTCCCTGGACACACTCGTCTGGCCCTGTGCTCAGACTCACATCTCTGAATGGACCTGCCTGTTATGTGCCCACGGCCCAGCCTTCCCTTCGGAGCGCCAGACTCACCTCTAGCCCCTCCTTGCTACCTCCAGGTGCCCCACAGGCGTCAAGCTTGAGTGCCTGTGACTTCTCCCCAAATCTGATCTTTCTTCTTCCTCCTGATAGCGTCTCAGGCCAAAAGTCTGGGGACCATCTCTCCCTCCCTTTCTCTCTGGCTCCACATACCCCGTCCGCCAACCGACCCTGCAGCTCCTCCTTCAAAATGCCCCCGTATCTCACCACCCTTGCGCTGCACCTTCCCGCACCAGTGTCTCTCTCTGGGGACATTGCAGCCCCCACCAGCTCTCCAGGACACCACCTTTGTCCTTCAGTCTTTGCTCAACCCGGCAGCCAGAGCCAGTCTGCTAAGATCAGTCCCCTCTGCGAGGTAGGCCTGGCAGTCCTTGGCGTGCAGGTGAGCAAGGTGTGGCTCAGAGGTGTTCTGCTCCTGGCTGCAGGTAGCAGAGGTGTTGACGGATAGAGCCAGGAGTTGAACTTTGGGGTAGTGGACTCACCGCCCCCTAGTGTGGACAGGGCCCTGTACCATCTGTTGGTTCAATGTCATGTTCTTGGGGGTGAAGGCAGGGATGCTTCTGCAATTCTCAACTTCCAGGAACTTCATGTCTGGCCTCTGCTCTTCCAGACCCCAAACCACCCCAGAAAGCGCCCCTCCTTGAGACCACTTTTCTTTAAAGCCCCAACAACAAGCAGCCGGCTGAGAGCATCCTCCAAAGGCAGAGACAAGGAGGCTTGGCAGTAGAGCTGCTGCCAGAGGCGAGGCCATGATCTTGGAACGTGGAAACCCAGCACATTTGCTTGTCCTAAAAATACAGTTCTTAAAATAGGCCAGTCCGTGCGGGAGATGGGGAGCCTGCCGAGCATGGGCTCTGAGGGGCTCGCTCCACCAAGGCGCCGGGCCTGCTGGGCGGCGCCTGAGTGGGGCAGGTGTGCCTTGGAAGGCACCCGGCCCAGGGGGAAACTGAGGCCTGGGCTTGGTGGTTCCATCAGGCTTTCGTTCTTCAAACCCCATCAAGAGGCAGGCTCAGTCTCTTACCTGCTCCATGTCTGCACATACGGCCAAGCCTTGGGCTAGGCCTTGCAAAAGCTGCAAACAAGTTTGTGTTTGGGGTGTGAGGCTATAAATAGCCCGGAGGCCTGAGGGGGTTGGAGATTCAGTCGACTGTGAGCCAGCTGGAGACAGGCTCCCTTTTCCCGGGAATCCCCACGCCCACTAGAAACGTGAACTTGTTTTTGCTTCCTGCACCAGCCTGCCCGTTGGGCACGGCAGTGACAAGGTCACTGGCTGTAGGAATAGGAGGCCTTTCTGTAACTGAAGCCCAACACAGTGTAGGGAGAAAAAGCCCAGCTTCTGTTTTAAGGAAGCAAAACAATGTGTGAGCACTGTCCCTTGCCACACAGTCCCAAATTACTTCTAATAACTCAACGTTTGACTCTGTTTCAAAAAGGAGCCTCCTCTCTCTGGGCCACGACCAGGCTCCTCGTAAGAGGCAGGTGGGTCCGAGGTGGGTGTCTAGAGGTTCCACATTCTGAGCGACCTTTTGGGCTTGTGTCCGGGAATCTTGATCTGGGAACTGTGGACAGTCTGAGATCCCCAGGGTATCCAGCGGTGGGTGTCAAGGAGTTTATGAGGAATGTTGGGAGATTGTTTGCATCGTTAGGTCTCTATGTGTCTTTTTCTGGAGGAAGAGTATGGAGCTTTTCTCCACCTTCCTAAAGGCTCCCTGACTCAAAAATTGCAAGCTAAATGATCTGTAAATTTTCTTCCAGCTCCGAGAGCCTCTGATCCTATTATTCCAAGTCAAGACATTTTGAAAATTACAGGATAGAATTCCTTCTCAGAAAAGATGCCAGGGATTTGTAAGTTTCCATTCCCCGTGCCATTCTGGGTTTGCTGGCTGGACCAGCACCTCGGAATTTTCAAGATTTCTAATCTTCAAAGTTATTCTCATCTGCTGTCCTGGTGAGCTGCATGGTTCTCGCAGCACAACACCTGTGCTGTGGGACTGAGTGGGGACAGTTGAACGTGATGTGCTGATAACTGGATTTCCCGCTGTGTCTTCCCTGCTCCTCTGACAGCATCCCTCGCTCGGCCCGACAGAGCGGCCATTCTAGTCCCACCTTCCACCTTTGCATGGCTCATTCTCTCTGCCTGGAATGCTCCACTGTTCCCTTGTCCCTGTCCAGTCTGTCTTCAGGGTCTGGTCGGATGTCTTCCGGTGGGGCTGCAGCTAGACTTAGCCTGCCTTTCCTCTGAATGCACATAGTGTTGATGATTTTTTTGATTTAATAAATTTTATTTTTTAAATGATCATAGAGTAAAATCGATATATTGGGGGTTATGCAGTGCTCTGACTTTTAACCCAGGCAGGGAACAGAGCAGCGCCATCAGTCCTGCAGTCACATCCTGCCCCACCCTAGCCCCTGCAGTCACTGATGTCTTCTCTGTCGCTGGGGTTTGGTCTTTTTGAGAATGTCATATGGAGGCTGGCTTCTTTCACTCAGCCTGACGCCTTTGCCATTCATCCAAGTTGTGTGTATCAATAGTCGGTTCCTTTTGGTGGCTGGGTATGAGTCCATTCCCATAACGTTTATCTGCACCTTCTCTTGCTGAATTTTGCTTTATTTTATGCATGGCCTATGTTGCTAGATGCAGGGAGGCAGGGTCAGTGTGTGATTCATTTTTATAACCTTTCAAGTGCTCTGCAAACGGTAGGCACTCAGCTGTCGAATGGATGAATGAATGAACCACAGTGAGCAACAGGAAGGTGAAATTAATTTCACAGAACTTTGGTGTTTCCTACATCCTTAAAAACCTCTAAGAAACATAACCCTCTGTTTCCTGACTTAAAAATAATTAATTGCTCCCTGCATCCTGTTCGTAGGAGAGACAGGATTTCTTTCTACCTGCCTTCCCGACCACCTTCCCTGGCTATGTCATAGGATCTGCACGCGTGCACCTGTTTCTCACACCCCTGTGGAGAGTCTTTGACAACTTGTGCACAGGAGAGAAATGCGGTGGTCCCGGAAGGTGCTGGACAGGCCCCAAGTCTGAGTTGTTTTGCCCTGTGCACCTCCCGGCACGGCAACAGGATGAAATGGGCTCCAGCTTGGGAGTCACCATACCTGCACTGTGATCCTGGCTCTGCTGGTCCCAGCTGTGTGACTTTGCTTAAGTTGCTTCCCATCTCTGGTCTTATTTATTTATTTATTTACCTTATTTTGTACGTGTCTGTTAAATGATGATGCTAAAACAGATGATTTCTATGGTCTCTTCAAACTCTGAAACAATATGATTTTGTGGCTGGGTGATCTCAACTCATGCACTCATACACATATAAACAAACACAAACAGGAAGGATTTTCTAGTGAGCTAGTTTTTGTTCTTTGTTAAATGTAAATTCCTTACTTACTAGTGCATATGCTCTGTCAGCAAGTGTTTATTAAGGCCTACTGTGTGCCAGTTACAAACTTGAGACTTTTAGTGTTTGTAGGAATTGGAAATGCTGAGTTCTGGTGTTTGTAGGAAATAGAAACACTGTCTGATGTCTTTATATTTATTCTTTAAGTGAAGAGCAGACAGGAAAAGAATAGTCTGCGTTTTCATGGCCCTGTCTCATTCTTTTTTCCTTTGCCTCCTTTCCTGGGATCACCAGATTCCAGTTGGTGTCCTACAGATGAATGTGTTTAGGATTGATTGACTGAGTGCCTGGGAATGTGGGTTAGTGTGGGTGGTGCCTGAGCCTGTGCCTGGCCTGCCTCGTACATAGTTCCTGTTGCCCCCAGCCAAAGTGGAGAGTCAGGGGCTCACTGGCTATTTATCCAAAAGGTGTTCAGTGTGGAACTGGGTGCAACGAGGTCCTTCCTGTGAGTGTCTCCAGGCCAGAGGCCTTGATTTCTGAGGCTTTTTAATAGACAGTCTCAGGAGCATCCTTTGTGGAGGACGCCTGCCCAAAGGAGCACCTTGCCTTCGTTCCACCCTTAATGGCTTCCAGAGTTTCTGCACAGACACCTGGATTGGTCCTCTCATGCTCTGAGTGGCCAAGGGACTTGTCCAGGTCACTCTGGAGTAGGCGGGGTTGGGGCTTAGGACTTGTCTCCCGACTCCTGGGTCAGAAAGCAACTCTGTCGAACAAACTTTTTGATGGTCTCAAATGGATTTACCAAGAGAGAAGTAGAGGCAGTGGATGAAGACCCAGTTAGTCAGGGAAGCATTGGACCCACTGGTGGTTAATAGTGCTTAGGATGGAAGGGGTGTGAATGTCTTTGACCTCCAGTGGGCTTGCCCTGAGGAGGGGCACCATTTTGCTATCATCTTTATCCCAGAAAGAATAGATAGGGAAGAGATTCACACAGGACTCTCTTCTCCCCATCTGGAGAACTCCATGCTAATTTTACAAACATTTCCTATCCTTCTACGTCCTCTCTCCCCACACCCTTGCCAAATCTACACCTCCAGTTATACCAGACTAGCAGTAAGGAACCCAGAAAAGGGCTGCTTCTGTAGATGTGTTTTCAGCAGCTAACAAGACAGTCTCACTAACAGAAAGGAGCCCCACCTTCCTCCCAGCCATGGAGCCGTGGCGTTCCCAGAGTGTGCTTACATGAGGGAAGATCGTTTCCTCTTGTTGGGGTCAGAGCCATTCCTGGAGTCGTTTCTTGGTTTTAATGCAGTTCCTCTCCCTTCCCAACCATTACAGCCTCCAGCCTCGGCAAGCGCGGGTGGCTGGTGCGACCCGTGCCCTCTTTCTGTTACCTTTGCTCAGCAGTGGGGCAGCCGCCTGGGGGCTCAGCAGGGAGGGTGCTGGGGATGGCAAACAAGTCAGAAAAGTCCCCTCTGGAGGCTGAAAAGACCAGAGATGATGCCTTTCTGGCCTCAGGGGTCCATCTGTGCACTCCATCTTGGCCAGGGGACTTCGGTGGGCAGAGGGGAGGCCTGCAAGCTTTCCGTGCCACCGTGGCGAGGTGCCCAGGTTCCCGAAATGCTTCAGAACTACTGACTTGCCATTTTTTGTAGCTTCAACTCAGTGATCCCTGGGACCCATGGACCCTTGGGTTCTCTGGCTGGCAAGCTGAGGAGTTGGCCTGGGCAACCTCTAAAAGGGTCTTCATAGTCCAAGCCTTTGTCATCACCTTAAACAGTTTCCGTAAAGTTGTGCTGGAGACATTTGGAAACAGTTCCCTCTGAACAGCAGCATGCTCGTTGGCTAGCTCGAACTTCCAAAGAAGTGAGCTTGGGTCGGGGGTAGGATTTTAGGCCATGCATATAAATTCAACAAGATGCCCTGTGCCGAGAGGAGACACACAGGTGGGGACAGCTCCTGGTGGTGGGGGCAGGGGTGACAAAGCCCTGAAATGAGGAATGAAGTCTTAGAGGGGGCCCTCTTGGCAGAACTCGGGCTCGGGGCACCAGATACCTCTCAACTTCCCAGAGAGGAAAATGTTCTCCCGTCAGAAATGCTTCAGAGCCACCAGAGTACAAGAAATCAGCAACGCGAATGATAGAACCATAAGCCAGAAGCCACTTGTTCTGCTGCTGTGCAAACGTGGTAAAAATTTCCATCAAGAAAGCAAGAGCACAGACGCTCTGTGAGCCCTTTGCCTTTGACCCTAAAATCAAACTGTTTCCTGGAGAAACTGTTTTCTACCAAATCCTAGTGCCTATGTCTGGCTCCCCTACCCTGTTCCACCCACACTTGCCTTAAGTCCAGCACTTGTGGAAACAGTTTTCTGCGATACAGTCTTGGAAGCCAGAAGCTCCCTCTCCTCCTCTTCCCCAAGTGTGGTGTTTGTGATTCCAGAAATAAGTTAGGCTCAAACCTCAGAACGGCAGGCATCGATGGCGTCTTGTTTAGGGGGCTCTTTGAGGGGTGCCTGAAGCAGATGCTGGCATGACCAGGCTGCCTGTTTTTCCAGAAGGGCTGTGATGGCACATTTGTCAATATTACCTGCAGAAAAATCTTCCATCTTTTAGAACAGGCAATTCTGTTTGGAGTCCTGAAGTAATTCATTCTATAATCAGGAGTGTGAATTGGAGCCAATTAGGGCTAAAAGGATATTCCAAACGTATACAGTTATGTGCCACAAAAAGATGTTTTGGTCAATGACTTACTGTGTATATGACAGTGGTCCCATAAGATTATAACACCATATTTTTAAAAATTATTTTAAAATTTCAAAATATTAAGGGGGTACCAGTGTTTTTGTTACATGGACGGCTTTTACAATGATTTAGTCAGGGCTATAGGTGTGCCCATCACCTGAATGTTTTTCATTGTACCTGTTAGGTAGCTTTTTACTCCTCCTCCCCTTCTTGATTTCCAATGATTTTTATTTCTTTCTGTGCCCATGTGCCCATCAATTAGTTACAAATTATTAGAGAGTACATGTGGTGTTTGTTTTTCCATCTTTAGATACCTCACTTAGGATAATGGCCTCCAGTTCCATCCCAATTGCTGCAAAAGACATTAATTCATCCTTTTTATGGCCGAGTAGTACTCCATGGTCTATATGTAGTACCTTTTGTATAACACCATATTCTTACTGTCCCTTTTGTATGTTTAGATATGTTTAGCTACACGAATGCTTACCATTGTGTTACAGTTGCCCACAGTATACAGTACAGTAATGTGTTATACAGGTTTGTAGCCTGGGAGCAATGGGCCATACCATATACCTAGGTGTGTGGCAGGCTGTACCATCTAGGCTTGTGTAAGTGCACTCTATAACGTTCACACGATGATAAAATAACCTAACTAGGCATTTCTCAGAACGTATCCCTGTCATTAAGCCACGTATGACTGTACAGGAAATAAACAAATACATAGACTAATAATTTCCCACCAGCCCGTACCCAGGGCTTGGGGGTTGGGCCCTCCGAGGGCCCCTGTAGGATGCTTTCCTGCGTCTGTCACAATGGTAGGGGCGATAGCGGGGTCTGCAAATTGTGGGCTTGGCCTTGAGCTGTGACATGGGCAGCATGTTGATAAGAGCCTGACGCCAGGGCTAGAGCTGGAAGCAGCGGGACTCTTCCTCCCCTGTGGGGATCTGAGCAGGGACTTGCTCTCGCCAGGCTGTTGCACAGAGCCGGGTGATCTCCTAATTGTCCCCACTGGGCAGCCCTCACCTGTCCTTGCACCAGCAGAGGCCTCTTCTGATTCCAGGCTCAGGCCATGACCACTGCATCCTGCAGAGGTGTGGGCCACCAAGGCCTGGGCACTCCCTGCTTTTAGCCCCTCTTTGTGCTGGGGGAGGAGTAAGTCCGGGGACCCAGATGCCCAGGGATCTTCATGGCTGACACAGCCAGCCAGAGGACTGCAGGTGTCAGAGATGCTTTGAGAGACTCCCTTCAGGGCAATCAAGCCCTTGCCAAGTGGAATCACCCCGCCTTTACATGGGTGGCTTCTGAACGTGGCCGTGATGAACTGTGCTCTGGCAGGGCCTTGGCAGTGAGAAACGGGGCAGTGCAATGGAGCATGAAGGTGCAGGGTCCCCGCCGGGCTGGAGCCTGCACCTAAGCGGGGCGTCTGGAGCCACCAGAAACAGTGGGTGCCTTCTCCAGCCCGGGGGAAGGGACAGGTGTGCACCGATGCTTCCGCTTCCCTCTTTGTCCCTCGGTTCCAGCGTGCACGTCGTGTTTCTCTGTTTCCCCGTCTCTCCAGACTGAAATGTGGCCACACACCTGCTCTTGTGCTTTCTCTCTGCTTACTCTTCCCTTTATCCACCTCCCTCTTTCCTTGTTTCTTATTTGGTTTTTAAAGTATAACCAAAACCACCCATTGGACAGAGTAAGCTAGGGCAGGAGGAGGCATGGCAAAGAGGCAGAGGGACATTTGGAGGTGATGGGTATATTCACAGTCCTAATGGTGGTGATGGTTTCACAGGTGTGTACATATGCCCAAACTTAGCTGTTGTATATCCTAAATATGTGCAGTTTATTGTATGTTAGTTCTACCTTAATAAAGGTACTTTTAAAACCCACACCCATTTCATGAAGGAAAGCAATGAAAACATGTTTTTGGATATTTAACTTTTAGAAAAGCCTGTATTCTGATTCCCTGTAAAATGGGGGGAGACTGAGATCCAGCAAAGGGAAATGTATTTCTGGGGTTTGGGCACTTTAAGATCATTATTAACAGTGTCAACAACTACTGCCATTTGGTGAGCCACTTAATCTGTACAACAAGGCTGTGAAATAACTCTCATGCTTGTCCCCAGAGAATCAGAGGTGGGAAATGAAGTGACCTGCCCACGGCCACACAGCCGGCCAGTTGCAGAGTTCTGCTTCACACCCAGGTCTCTAGAGGGTGACTTCCCTAGCACCAGTTGTGGGATGGGACAGGAATGCCACTTGGCAACAGTCAGCAGAGAGTGTGTGGGAAATTGCTTGTCACCTGTTTGGGAAATTGCTTGTCACCTGTTTGGGAAATTGCTTGTCACCTGCCCTTGAGATTGGGTTTGAGCCTGAAGAGAAGATGGTCTTTGCTTGTCCTGCTCATGGCACTTGCCCTTTTGCCTGTCTGTGCCACTTCTGTGTTCCCAGCAGGTGCCATCGGTGCTGGGGGAGGGATTCCTTATTACTCCTTCCTTCCAGACTTTGGCGGGTTGGCTGTTGAGAGAGGTGAACGGAAAGGGTGTGGAGTGACCCTGACATGAGTGTTGGGTGGGGCCGGTCTGGCATGGGCTGGCTATGCAACAAGGGGATGTTAGGAGTGGGAGTTCATCTTGGTTTGGCCTCCCTAAAGAGTCTAGGGTGACATAAAGCAGCCTCTTTATAAAAGAAGTCAAATGATCAGATATTGGTTTCCAAGTTTTTGGACTGTCCAGGCAAAATTGCCTTGGCAAGTTCTGACTTTGTCATCAGTTTTTTTCCATCTGATTGGATGGTATTTATTGGCCATGTGCCTGAGGTATTTGAAGGAGGGTCAGCTACGTCTAGGGTTGGGTGTGTTCTTGGTGAATATTAGGCAAGAGTATAATTTGCTCGGGCCAGGGGAGGGGAGCTACAGCAGAACTTCCAATCAAGATGCCAACTATGCATATGTGAGAATCTCTCTTCGCTCGCTCTAAACCCATAGAAATGTTGGATTAGTTATTAGCAGCAAAAACATAGTTGAATTCAAAGGTGAGACTGGGAAATTTCCAGGTGCTAGAAACAAAGATGAAATTCAGGGTGAAGTTGAGTGGCTCTGTTGGAGTTTCCGTAGTAAGTCCCTTAGCGGCTGGAGTTTTCACAGGGCCTAGGGAGCTGGAACTCGGTTTCTTGAAGAAAACTGGGAGCAAGAAGGGACTATCTTTTCTGTCAATAAACACTGGAAAAATTCATCCTATTGGCTCAGGAACCTGGTATGCCCCCAGCCCCCACGCCCCAGGCTGTAGCTTATAGGAGTTTCCTGCAAGAAAGAGGGGTACCAAGCCTAAACCATGTGTAGATGTGGGATCAAACACTGCACTATCCATGTGGGCAGAAACTCTGTGCTGAGAAGCTAACATAGAATTTGGTCCAGAACTGGTGGGACCCATAAGGCTCTGTCAGATGTCAGTGTAGAACTGCCCTGTGGGGGATGGTTCCTCAACATGGGACACACATGAGAGTCACATGGAAAAAAAATTGGGGGACTCCCAATGTAGATAAGCTCTTAGACAAAAATTATAAGGCAAACAAGAAAATCCACCACCGCAAGATATAATCGACAAATGTTGTGAAAGAAGAATTTGTGTCTCAGGAACTGTAGATAGTAAAGCAATCTGAGAAGGCCACTAGACCAAATATGTGTGAAATGTTTGAAAAGATAAAATAAGAAATAAAATCCAATAAGACTTGAATAGGAGATAATGGGAAGAAACAGGCAGTTTCGAAAAGAATCAGTTATTCTAGAAATAAAAATATATAATATTTGAAACTAAAACCAAAACAAGACACCAAAAGCCTCCTAATAGGTGGGACTGAAACAAAAGAGTAGACATACTGCTGAGGAAAGAGTTAGCTACGCACGAGAGGGTCCTGAGGGGTTCATCCTCATGTAGCTTAGGGAAGTAAAAGTGGAGAATATGAATGTGAAGGTCCAACACATACCTCGTGGGAGTCTCAGAGGAAGAGAAGAGAGAACCAGAGGTAGGCATTCTGGAAAGGAATATGGCCGGAAGAATACAGACAGACCCAAACCCTCCTACTGAAAATGAACGTGGAATCCCAAGTGGAATAAATAAAGACAAAAATCCACATGTGGATCCATTAGGGTGAAACTAGTGAGTATCAGAGATAAAGAAATATCTTAAAAACCACCAGGAAAACAACTACAGTTAAGACTTCATAAATTTGGATAAATACAAAGTGGGGAAAAGGCAAGATGGGGGCTGCTTTCTATATTTTAATACGCCTTCCTAAGGGAATTAATAGGGTAAATATGATACGTTTGGGTCTTCAGTCAGTGTGCACTAGCAATGTGATGCTGTCCTTTAAAAGCCAAAGCATCTGCATGTCTCTGTTCCCAGTGTTTTTGAAGTATTGCTCACCTGCCATGTTGCTATGCTGCTGTGTCTGTTCCATGAACACCTTTCTGGGATAAACCTTCGAACATGGGCTGTGGGTCTGGGATCCTCTTGACAGGCGCTGCCAAGAACGAAAATGTAGTCTTTCCAGGGTGCTTACCTCCTATTAATAAAAGAAAAAAGCAAACTAAATTAGTCTTGGGAAGTAAAGTGCCATATGAATCAGCTTTCCTCACTCTGAAAATAACTTGCTAAGAATTTATAGATCCCCTAAGTTCTGCTGATTTTTTATATTGTTTACTTTCCTCTCCAAAATATCAAATAATTCACAGGTGGTAGGTATGGTGGCTATATGGGTAATCTGAAATGAGAAATGGACAGCAAGAGAAATTTCCTTCTAGGGGGTCAGTGCTGGGGTGACTCCCTAAGACTAATGGTGCTGGATTAATAACCCAGGGCTGCTTCAATATTCATGGCCTGCTCCCTCTGAAGGCTGGGATATTTCCCACTTTTATGTCCTGCACAAAACTGTAAAGCAAAGATGGTTTCATTGCAGCTATGTGTGTAATGAGATGCGCAAGAGCTGCTCCTGCCCATTAATCAGCGTTTGGGGGAGGCTTCTGGAAGCCTGACCTATTGCTGCGGTGGCTGATCTGAATGCAATGATTTTTCCCCTGTGGGAGTCAATGCTGCAGGGCCTGAGAGCAGACTCTGGCAGCCTGGGGGCCCTGACCATGAAGTTGTACTGCAGAGAAGAGGGATGGCCAAATCTCCAGGGTGCACAGGAAAATAGCTGGGGTCTCTTAAATTAAAAGGCTGCAGGGCCTGGGAGGGAGCCATAGAATGTGTGGTTTGTGACGAGTCCACCTGTTTCTGGGTTCCATCTCATCAGCCCCTCTGGCCTTACTGGGGTGGGGGTGGTTGAGGAGGGGGGTGTAGCTACATTCAACAGGAATTTGAGCATGGCCCTAGGTGCTGGAGAGACAAATAATAATTCAGACATTGCCTCTGCCTTTAAGGTGCTCCTAGGGGTATGGGGGGAGGCAGAGACCCAGAACAATAAGTTCAATGAGCCAGATTGGTTTAGTGGTAGAGATTTGATCAGGGTACTGATCACTACTACTTACCTGCTTTGGGGATAGAGGGTGGGAAGAAGGGCATTGTGGTCTGGGAAGTCTTCCTGGAGGAGTAATGTCTGAGCTCAATCTAAGGAGTAATTAAGATTTGACCAACAGCAGGTGAGGGGGGACCGCATGAGCAAAGGTGGGTGGTGAGAT
The DNA here is from genome assembly GCA_023783475.1 of Daubentonia madagascariensis. Lineage (NCBI taxonomy): Eukaryota > Metazoa > Chordata > Mammalia > Primates > Daubentoniidae > Daubentonia > Daubentonia madagascariensis. Next base: position 8,051,737 of record JAKFHU010001557.1, on the reverse strand, counting down.
GTGCCACCCTAGCCAGGGGCCTGCAAGGGCTGTAGTTGGTGGGGCACAAGCACCAGGCAGAGAGAGGTGGGTCTAGCAAGGGGCTGGGGCATGGATTGCTGCTTAGGCTCTGTTAGGATTCTTGGACTTAATCTTGATGTTCTCATATGTCTACTTGGACAGCATCTGTGGCACGGCCTGATGTGTCACTCAGGTGAATGGATTGTGAGGGGTGGGAGGCTGGGCTGGAGAAGGGAAATGACTCTGAGAGCAAGTCTAGGTTTCCTGCTCCCTGTGGCTCCCCTTGCCAGAATTCAGATATAAGCTAAGAATATAAAATGCATTTCAAGAGGTTTGAGAGACCTTCATGGGTGATTTCCAGTAACGAGAAAATAAAGGCTGTGTGTGGGGGTGGGGGGATTTCTCTAACTTTTGACCCAGAAACTAAGGCCTGGGAGGACTGAAGCCGTCCACCTTGTCTGGCATGAACTCATTCCGGCCACTTTACAGTTTCTTCTCAAAACAGTCTTATCCTCATGCTGGTGGCTTTTCTTGAGAGGTGGCAGAGTTGGGCCTGGGGTGGACTCCTGGCCCTGGGATTTGTTTGACCCATGGTTGAAGTTAGTCCTTCAGGGATTTCATCCTCCTTTGATGGCTGGAGCAAAGGGTAGGAAAACAGTTGAAGAAGGGTCAATGCCATAACGTTATCTTTCTCACCTTTGCGGATAAGGTGAAAAAAAAAGACTCTTCCGTTTGTGTTTTGGATATACACACATCACTCACTAGCTGCTGAGATTCACGATAACATCGTGCATATCAGCATTAAAAGACTGCTTCGAGGATCAATAGCAATGCATGTGCTGCATTTAAATATCTGCAATTAAGGTCGGAGCCTGAAAGCACAACTCCTGGGAGGCCCGTTGGATCTGGGGGAAGGGACAAATTGAACCTTAGTTATGTATTTCAATGACCTAGAGATCAATATATGCCAGATTACATTTTCTTATCTGTTCTTTAAATCTCGAGCCTCACTTGGGTCCACATTTTCAGTGTACTCAGTCAGCTTAGTGTTTTTGGTGGCGGATGTGGTGACTCCCTGGCTGGTAGTATTTGAACCTGGTCTATAGGAAATCCAAGCCAGATTTCAGACGATAGGAACGTGGCTGGGGTATCTGTGTTGACGGGCAGAGGGAAAAACTGGCAAGACCCCGGATGCGAAGCTGGAAGAATGTGGGATGGATTTAGCCTGACAGTGGGCACGGAGGGAGATTCTAGCAAGTCTTTAACGTGGGATGCAGCCATCTGTCTTGGATAGTTAGGAAGGTTGGGCATGGATACAAAGACCCTTAGAATTTTTATTTGTTCCCTTCAGTAGTGATGCCTGGATGTGCATTTACTGCCAACCAGAGATACTCTTTAGTATATTTCTTCCTGACACTTTTCTGGGTCCAAGTTTATGGCAGAAACTAAGCCCAGGAGAAAAAGTACATAATGTGGACCAGCAAGCAGTGAAATAGCTGTCAAATATTGCATTGTCTTACTTGTAGAGCACAGATGTTAGTGCCAGTGAGTCTCTGGGTGGTAGATCTGGTGGTCAGAGTGAACCTATAGCCAGAAGTCATAGTATGAGTGAATGATAACTGCCAAACACACTCAGACCCTGGGTTCCTCCAACTTCTGAGCCTGTCTCCAGCACAGGTGTCTTCTTTAGTCAGGTCCCTGGCTACTCTCTGAAACTACGACTTGATTTCCTGAATGTCCTCCTTGCTACTGTCCGTGAATCTAAGTCCTACTTTCAAGGTTATACTTTCTCCTGATATTTCTCTGATCATCCTACTTTTGGCCACCACGCCGGGCTCTGGACTCCCTGGAGCACTTGTCCATCAGCATGCCCCACCCGGCTCCGGGAGGAATGCTAGTATCGTCATGAGTCGTTTTGTGTACCCACAGCCCTGCTTTGAGGTCCTTCTTGCCTGTTTGCTTCCGCAGGGTATTGCATGGTGTTCTCCATGTGCTCAGTAAGTGTTTGGGCTGTCAGAGGTGAATAAACAAAAATCTCTGTACTCATAGTGTTTACATTCTAAGGGGGCAGAGAGACAATACACAAATGTTATGTGATATGTTGTCAGACGAGTACTAAGAAGGAAGATCGAGCAGAGTGAAAAGACAGAATGACATAGCAGTTTCGGAGAATTTGAAAACGGGAGGTTTTATTGGTTTGGAATCGAACAGATCTGGATTCAAATCCTGATTCCCTTACCCTCCAGGACGACTAATTTAACTTCTGTGAACCTCAGTTTCTTTATCCATAATGTGTGAATAGTGTTAATTGTTTAGACTTGTTGGAGGATAACAATGATTTCAGTTTGAGTGTGATACTTGGCACATAGTAAGGGCATAATATGTGCGAGCTTTTATTACTGTTAGGATCATCATTATTATTGTTACCATAAAATCAAGGGCTCTATTAGTCATCTACATTGAATAGTCTGTTACTTAACTTGGAATCTCCCCGTGAGTTTGCAAATATCAAGAAATACCTCCTTTTTTTGCATAGACTATAACTGAGGTAGTTGACAAGTCAACTTCTGTAGAGCAAAGTTGCTTGAACTCTTTGGTCTCAGGACCTCTTTATACTTTTAAAAGTCATTAAGGACCCCAAAGACCTTCTATTTTATGAGTTATAGCTGTAATATTTACTTCATTAGAAATTAAAACTGAGAAATTATTAAAGTATGTATTAACTCATTAAAATAACAGTAACAAACTCATTTCATGTTAACATAAATAGCATATTGTTTAATGAAAAATAACTATGATTTCCAAAGCAAAACAAAATTTAGCAAGAAGAGTAACATTTTACATTTTTGTAAATTTCTTAAGTGTTTGGCTTAATGAAAGACAATTGGATTCTCATATGTGCTTCTGCCTTCAATCTGTTTTGATACGTTGAAATAAATGAAGAAATTTAGCTTCACACAAGATGTATAATTAGCAAAGGAAGAGGTATTTTAGTAGCCATTTCAGAGAATTGTGAATATTCCTCTTTGATATTATACCGCAACCCAAAAGGTGGTACTTTCTTAGGGGTCAGTTGCAATGTGGAATCTGAAACTATATCAGTGAATTTTTTGTGCCCTGTTACATTAAAAGTCCATCAGCCTATCCTTTTTGGGGGAGGCCATCTTTTAATACGGATCTTTGGAAAGATCTTTTACCCTGGCATGGTTTTGTAAAATCACATTGGTTATTTTGAAAATATTGGCTCAGTGAGTTATGCAGATCTTTATGTTGACACATGTCATTATACAATGCCAAAAAAAATTACCTTTGTTAATATTATTACTGAGGTCCTCAGAAAAGTCTTTAAATTTTGCAAGCTGTCAAGTTCACAGTGATGAATACAAGTTTTCCCAAATTCTAATTTTTACTTAAAAACTGAAAATTTATTACTGGCAACAAATATTGTTGAAGTGATAGTCTTACTATGTTCATTTTTGAAAAATATATCTGCCAAATACCTGTTATTAATTTCTAATTTAATTCCATTATGGTCAGAGAATATACTTTGTATGTGAATTCCTTTTTTTATGAGTTCTTTTAAATTTATTAAGACATTTAATGGCTCGGAATATGATCTATGTTAGTAAATGTTCTGTGTGCACTTGAAAAGAATGTGTATTCTGCTGTTGTTAGTTGGAATGTTCTATAAATGTCAACTAGGTCAATTGGTTGATAGTGTTGTTCAAGTCTTCCCCATCCTTACTTTTCTATGTCTACTTGCTTTTTATTTTTTATTTTTTTTGAGACAGAGTCTCACTCTGTTGCCCAGGCTAGAGTGCCCAGGCTAGTGCCTAGCTCATGTTCATGAAATGTTCATGTAGTGTATGTCTGCTGCTCATGAATTCTTTTAGCTTTTGTATCTATGAAAAAAGTCTTTATTTTGCTATGTTTTTGAAACATATTTTTTAATGGGTAGAGAATTCTAGATTGACAGTCTTTTTTTTTCTTTCAGTACTTTAAAGAAGTTACTCTATGTCTTCTGTCTTGCTTGCATAATTTCTGTTACTTCTGCAGTTGTGCATATCTTTGTTTCTCTGTACACCAATGTGCCCTTTCCCTGTGGCTGCTTTTAAGGTTTTCTCTTTGTCATTGGATTTAGAGATGTTGATTGTGATGTGCCCTGGTATAGTTTTCATATGTTTCTTGTGCTTGGGGCTCATTGAGCTTCTTGGATCTGTGGATTTACAGTTTTTATCAAATTTGTAAATCTTGGGCCATTATTTTTTAAATTTTTTCTGTCCCCTCCCCTCCACTGGGAACTTTATGCATATATTAGATTGCTTGAAGTTGTCACTGACATTTTGCTCATTTTTTTCTTGTTTCTGTGCTTCAGTCTGGATAGTTTCTATTGCTGTCTTTAAGCTTACTAATATTTTCTTTTGTGACATCTATTTTTCTGTTAATTCCATCCATTGTGTTACTCACCTTAGATTGCATCTTAGATTTTCATTGAAGTTTTCATCTCTAGAAGTTTTACTTGGGTCTGTTTAACACTTCCATGTCTCTTCTTAGCATGGTCAGTCTTCTCATCTGCTAATTTTGTCATTGTGTAATTTCTGGTTTGGTTGTGATTGATTTTTCTTTTCATTATCAGTCATATTTTCTTGCTTCTTTGCATGCCTGGAAATTTTCTTTTTGACCTGAGACATTATGAATTTACCACGTTGGGTATTGTATACATTTTTGTTCCTGTAAATATTCTTGAGCTTTGTCCTGGAATGTGGTTACATTATTTGGAATCAGTTTAATCCTTTCAGATCTTGCTTTAATGCTTTGTTAGGTGGGTCCAGAGCATTATTGAGTTTAGGGTTAATTTTTCCCCACTACTGAGGTAAAACTGTACTGAGTACTCTATCCTATGCCCTGTATATTATGAAGTTTTTTTACTCTTGTTGGTAGAAACAGACATTATTCTAGGTCCAAGTGTGAGTGACTCCTTAAAGATTGTTCTCTTTAATTCTGTTGGGTCCTTCATTACGTGGCCTCAGATAGTTTCCTTGTACACATGTACTGATCCATATTTATTTGAATACTTGAAGGGGATCCTCTGCATAGCTCCTGAGTTTTCTGTGCATGTTTTTCTGGTACTCTGCCCAATGACTTCCAGCTGCTGCGGCCTCCTTAGGTTTGTGGTTTATTCTCAACTCAGGGAGATTGCTCGGCCTGGGTTCCCCTTCCCATGCTGTGGTCTGGAAACTTTCTCTAGAAAGTAAGCTGGGGCAGTGATAGGGCTCACCTGTTTATTTCTCATATCTCAGGGACCCCTGTCCTTCACAGCCGGATGTCCAGTGTCTAGAGAATTGATGTTTCCTGTGTGTTGCCCGGTTTTTCAGTTGTTCCAAACAGGAGAGTACATCCAGCCCCCATCACTCCATCTTGGCCAGAAGCAGAAGTCCTGCCAGATGTGGAAGTCTAAATAACTGTAGTGTTTTTTTTAAAAATCAGTTGTTCTTTCAAATAAAAATGACATTCCATGAAAAATGGAAAGATGGATGCTTTAGCTTGCAACTCAGTCACCCAAGTGTTTTCTTCATGTAAAGACATGTAAAGACATGTCTTCATGTAAAGACATGAAGAAAGACATGAAGACATGTTTCTACATGTAAAGACATGTAATCAATTTTTGTGTGTGTGTTTCTGTAAGTGCACGGTGATGAAGACTACATGACTACTGGTACAGTTGGTTCCTGCTGCCTTTATTTGTACTGAGGCCCCAACAGTTTTACCCACCATTGCTTTTGCTCTAGCAATGCGAATGTCAAAACAGTGAAAAAGGCAAATCATTTCTTAGTACTTTTTTTTTTTTTGAGACTGGGTCTTGCTTTGTTGCCCTGGCTAAAGTACAGTGGTGTCATCATAGTTCACTGCAGCCTTAAACTCCTAGCTCAAGTGATCCTCCTGCCTCGGCCTCCTGAGTAGCTGGGACTACAGACTCATGCCACTGCGCCAGGCTAATTTCTTCTATTTTTGGTAGAGATGGTGTCTTGCTCTTGCTCAGGCTGGTCTTGAACTTCTGACCTCAAGGGATCCTCCCACCTTGGCCTCTGAGAGTGCTAGGATTACAGGTGTGAGCCACCGCACCTGGCCCACTTCTTAGTATTTTATAAAAATGGTTTTGACCTCACTGTCTCCCAAAAGGGTCTTAGGGATAACCCAAGAGTCTGCAAACCCCACTTTGAGAGCTGCTGCCCTACAGGTACCCTTATGGCTGTGCACAGAGATGTGTATAAGAATGTTCTTTGTAGCATTGTTTACCCTAATAGAAATTTGGAAACAATTTAAATGCTCATCAGTTACATAATAAATTGTATTATATATTTACATGATGAAATATAGTATATAGCAGTTAAAATGAATAAGCTAAAGCTATGAGTATCTGTATGCATAAAGATCAAAACTGAGTGGGAAAAACAAGATGCAAAAAGAAATGTATCATATGGTACCATTTCTATAAACTTAAAATATAAAAAATATTAATATATGTTGTTTATGGATACCTACATATGTGGTAAATAAAAGCTAAGTGGAAGATCATGGCTAGCTCTGAGGGGAAGGAGGAGAATTAAATGGGCCAGGTACCTAGGGGCTCCAGCTACATCTATAATTCTTTCCTATTTCTAAAAAAAAAAATCTGATGATATCTAGTGAAATATTATGGCTGGGAAATATGGTTGGCATGTAGGTTTTTATTATATTATTTTCTGTAGTTTTTGGAAAGCTTGAACTCTTTCATCATCATCATCATTGTTGAGAAATATAGAAAAAGAAAAGCTTGTGTGAACACAGGATAGATTCTTAGTTCTGAGTGAAAGCTGCTAAATGAGTACTAGTTGGCTGGCCCACCGCGATCACCGTCATAGTGCTAGCAGCTGCCATTGCGAAGAGACTGCAGTCGACCAGGGACGTTACCTAGTTTCACGTTCAGCTTTTCTATCACCTATGAAGTAGGAGTTATGATCCTATTCCACAGCTGAGACTATCAGCATTCAGAAATGTTAAGTATTAATAACTCGCCCAATGTCATGCAGTCAGTCAGTTATGAAGTCACGACGGGAACCTAAGTCTTTTGGGTTCAAAGTTTGTGCTTTTTCCATTCTGCTAACATTGAGGTGATTGGCTTGCCATTTGAAGTTATTCTGTTTCTATTTCTCCTTCAGCTCTTCTTCCAAACAAACCTGTTTTTCTGGCAGTTTGTCATGTTTCTGCTAAGTGAGCCAGCTCTATCAATTACATTATTTTTGTTGCTACAGCAACAATAATGCAGTGGTATTATTAGGTATTGTTACTGTTGCGTTGTGTCATGAGTGGCAGTGAGGCTGATGCCCTGCTGTTTGCAGAGGGCTCTTTCCCGTCGCTGCAGCTTTCTTGTCTTTGAAGCTAATTGCATGGAAGCTGTGCTTCAGCCAGGCCTTGGAAGTTTGGGGCTGGTACTAGAGCCTGCTATGGGAAGACTTCTTAATTGGTTTTATAATGGGATCATTTATAATGTTTTAGGTAATAAAACAAAAGAACCTTTTGAGGTTGTTGATAATAATATCCCACTGACACATCAAGCATTGTCTAAAGATTTACTAGAATTAATTGAGTAGGTGATGGAGAGAGACGATACACTTGCTCCTTGCTTAGTCCTTTCTACTTGCAGCAGTCTGATGAAGAGAAATGGAGGTAGCATACTTGAGACCGCATTAATGCATCTGGGAAGATGGGCTGGGGATTTACAGAGTTTAAAAATAGAAGTTTGAGAGTTTCGTAGGAATGTTTACCTGCCAGCGTTACTGCAGAACCCAGAGACGGTACAGTACATGCTGCAGAGAGGCAGAGAGAGCAGGGAGGGAATTCCACGTTGAGGCAGAAGAGCATTAGTTTTCCCCGGTGCCCTTGCTGGAATTAACAAGGCATTCATCCCCTGCCTCGCCCTATTCCGTGCTGCTTTCCCTGCGTGCTGGGTTCTTCGCATCGGCCTTCATGGTATTTGGAAAAATGGATGGTGTTTTCTTTAAGTTTTAGAAAAATTTAAAACAACACAACTTGGGAAAACAGTGGCTCTCAAATGCTGTTTGTAGGGATATATATTGGTTTGATCTTTTTGACCATAATATGTAAGCACAATGGTTAAAATTACCAGCTCTGGAGTCAGATTGCCACTTTCTGGCTGTAAGAATTTGGGCAAGTTAGTTAATCTCTCTGTGCCTCAGTTTCCTCAACTATAAAATGAGGCTACATTAGTACCTACTGAATTAAGTTTTCTCAGTATATGAGACAATACATGAAAAGTGCTTAAAGCAGTGTCTGCACAGAGTAAATTTGCAGTAGGTATTAACTGTTATTATTATAGATCAAAAGTAAAAGTGTATATTCTCTGTAAGTCAAAAAATCCATGTTAGAAATTTATCCTATAGAAATGCTAAATTGAGTATTCAAATATACATTACCTGGATATTCATTGTGACATTGCTTGTCATTGCAAAGTAACCTAAATGGCCATCAATGGGGCACAGTTTAACACATTGTGGTGCACCCATAAAATGGAATCTTGTGCAGCTGTTAAAAAGGATAAAGCAATTTGTACCTATTGACTTGGGAAGAGATCAGTGCCATGTTATTAAGTGAAAAAATTAGTTTTTTGTCATTTCAATTTGAAAATTTCAAACATATGATAAAGTTGAAAGAATTTTGCAGTGAAACTATATACCCACCAAGTAGCTTCTACAGTTGACACTTCATTCTACTTGCTTTATCAATATCCATTCTTCTATCCATCCATCTACCTTGATGTTTTGGTTCATTTCAGAGAAGGGTATAGACATCAATATGCTTACCCCTGGATATTTCAGCATGCAGGCATATCATTCATTAGAGCTCACTACTTGTGGTTCTTTTGAAAAGTTAGTTTTTATAACAATACAGATATTGTATTTGCCAAGCAGGTCTACAAGGGTCATAGCAAACCACTTCTGGTGATAATCTGTGAGGGTTACTGAGCAATGTAACTTTTACTTTATGCTTTATATTCTTCTGTGTGAATTATACCATTTAATATATTGTTGGAGTGTGGTGTTATGGCTGCTACCTCCTCCCTCCTCCTGCTCCTCCTCCTCTTCTTCTCTGTTCTTCTTCACTATCATCATCATCATCATCATCATAGTTATAGAAAGGTTTGCTTCCGTTGTAAAGGTACAAAATGCCCAGGTAACCCCTGCATCTCATGCAGTCGAGGGGACAGACATGGGGCACTCTTCTGATTAGAGATACTTGTGTTGTTCCTAATTAAGTCTGGGGTCTTCTCTGATATCTTGGTATGAGGACTTGGAATTAAAATTAATTGCAGATGTGCCTTTCACACCTGAACCGTCATGTAAGAGCCTCGTTTTAATGAAATATTGAAAAACAAACGGAGATATTTGGAAGACGTGTAGGTATGTGGGGTGATTTATCTCAAGGGGCGTTTTATTCTGTGAAATGCTCGAAGCTAATTGGCATGTGTCAACTAGGCTAATGGGAATCGCTTTAAAGTCTGAAACCAAAGTTCTGAAAGGCAGAAAGATGAGGCTCTTAGATTTGTTGCAATTAGGTATCCAAGCGCTTAAACCCACTTGATAATTTTCTCTTCATTTCTGTGGGCTGTGGAGTGTGGGAAGAAAATGGGTAACCTATAGGGGAGTGGGGGTGTGAGTACAGACCTATATATAATTTACTTTCCTGGAAAGATGTAGACAAGTCATTTAAATTGCCTTTTTTCTGGGGGCGTGTACCCTACAGATTCTGCTTGGAGTTGGGTGGAATGGCAAAACATTTTTTTTTTATGGAGGAATTCAGGAACTTTTAGAGCTTTGCAGTGCATATTTTAAAATATGTTAAGTGCTATCAGAAGGCTTGGATACCCCAATCTTCTTTAAATAAATGGATTTTACAATTGCAAAGTGGTGACTTCTCTTTTTTTGGGTTGCAATTCATAACAGCTCCACCTTTCAAGTGAAATTTTAGACATGCTAACTGTGAATTTTTTTGGCTTTTAGCATTTTGGAATAAAGTTGAAAGTTTCAGAAGCAGCCAGCATATTTCAATTTAATCTACTGCTGCTGTGTTGTCTCTTGATAGCATAATGCCAAGGCCACAGAGATGTTTTCACGATGTAATAATTTGTGTATTATAAGTTGTCTAAACATGGCAGGCACGTGATAGGCTGCAATAAAATTGCCTGGATATGGTTTTACATGACGGACTGTAATGGTTGCTTCAGAGTCATTAGAGCCTAGTATGTAAATAATCTGCGTTTTAAAATTGTCTTAAATGTGCTTAGACAATGGATGAATGCCTCCTCCAGATTCATTAATTCCATCAAGAATTCACAGTTCGCAGCACCTGAAGGCATCGGCCTGCTTCTTTCCAAAGAGCCCTGGGCGCTGACTGTCAGCCTGCCCATCTCCCAGGTGTGTGTGTAAGCAGGCGTTGGGGTTATCGTTTTACCCTGACAGGTGGAGTGTCGTGACTATAGCGGGTGCAATGCAGATTGAGTTCCCGACCGAGGACTTTCTGCCTCTCCTGGTGAGCTCCCTCCTGTTTTCCCTAAAGGCAGGTACGAGGGGGAGCAGGACGCGGAAGGCCCTTGTGCCCATGCCCAGCGTTTTGGAGGCGTGGGGAGATGAAAGGAAGTTGCAAAATTATTCCCTAAGAGTTGCCTCTGAGCCAGCACGGGCAGCGGTGTCGGGTACCCTCTGTTCATTTCCCCATGAGGCCCTGGAGCTGGGGCTCTGACCACAGGTTTGCTCTCTTCTTGGCTTCCTCTGCGGCGGGTGGGCAGAGAGACAGTCCCAGCAGACCCGCGGGGACCAGGGCTGTAGCTGCTGCGATGTCGTGGGCATCTATTGTCTAAGAGGGCCGGTTACGCTCTCTCTTTGAAACACACACACAACATAACATAAATCAGAGCCAGAATCTTTTAACATTTACAGTTTTAAATGAAATTCCTGTTGAGAGTCTCTTAAGCTAGATTTATATCTGATTTTGCATTGAACTGTGTCGTTATGTGGGGCTGAGAAACTCTTACGAAATTAAGCATAATGCGAAAACATGCTGAAAAGACAGTTCTGTAGAAATGTGAAACATTATTATGTTATAGAATATTGGAGTGAAGAAATATGCATAAAGGCACAATTACCATGGACATTTTCCTTTTAATGATCCTTGTACAATCCTTGGCAGAAAGGTTTGCTGACGTCTCCTCGTAGATAAAGGAAAATTGAGACAATATTGATATTCTACATCCATTTTGAATTCCAAAGAATACCAGGATAGCAAACCAGTCTGTCTTCATATTCGAAACAATGAGGCCCAGCCTATCCTAACTGATGCTTGCAGGGACTGCAGGACAATCTGTCATTAGTGTTTAGGGGTTTGACTGAAGCCCACAAACCATGGACAGCCCAAGTGGTGGTAATAATATGTGGGAGGATTAACTTCTGGATGCTCTGAACTGGAAGCTTCTAGAAGCTACTAGAATAGGTGCTGCTGAGGTTGTTGGATCCCTTTCTCTGGAGAATTTTTAGGGTTTGAAAGCATCTGTCTAGAATGGTTTGGGGGTGGTCTGGGGGTAGGGTGATAGACTGTTGCCTGTGCTAAGCTTTATTGTTTTCAGCTGGTGGTGGGGCTGTACTCCATACACCCACCTCTTTTCTATCCCACAGGAGACCCTGCTCAGCTTTGTTTCCCACAGAAGAATCCCCTACTTCCACCCCTAGACTCCCACCGACCTGGCTTAGGGCTAAATGGATATTTTTTATGTCCCCTGGGATTTTATCCTTCCTTCCTTCAAAATGACTCCTAAAGCAAAAGCTTATTCTCTTGCCTTGTTGCACCCCTTAGCTGGGCTACCCCTGCACCTTGGCCTGGGGACCAGGTATACCAAGGACTGTGGGCAGAAGCCCTGTTTCCCCTCTTGTTTCTGGCAGACCTTCTGTTGGCTGAGACTCGTGATTCTGGCAGGGAAAGAGAGTACAATTTCCCTGCCTCCCTTGTTCAGCCCTGGAGCAGCTGGAGCAGGACTGGTGGTGGTGCTGAGATCGCAAGCCTTCTAGAAGCCCGCCCTCCCCCTGAGCTCAGAGCAGGTCCCCTGGCAGGATGGAAGCTTTTCCAAAAAACCTCCCTGAGCCTGTGCCCTCTAAGCCTGGCATTGAGATGCCACCAGCTGGGAGGGGGAGGGGGAGCAGCGGCTGGGACATTGCCCCAGGTTGGAGCTCAGAGGCTTTTTGCATTTGCACTGGAAGCATCATCTGAGAAGCCCTGGCAGTGTTGTACTCAGGGTCAGGTGACAGCCAGCCTCATACCTTCAGTGGGGCTGGCAGTAGATCCTGACTCTTCTGCTCTTGTTGGAACCTCTGAAAGGACCTCAAGGCATTTGTTACTTAGAGTTGCTTGAAATTAAGCAGAATTTAATTCTAATTTGGCCATGCAATGTCTGATTCTTGACCACCAGAGGTCACTGTAATAAGGTAGAAAGCAGGTGTTTCAGAGAGTAAGTTTGTGGTTGTGTCAAGAAAACAGAACGAAACCAAGCAAAATCCCCCCAAGTTTCCTAAGTGGCTGGGGTGTGCTGCAGTATGCTCTGGGGCTGGACTTGCAGGCCCGGCTATCTTCTCACTTGTGGAAGGTCCATCCAGCTGTGAAGCTTGGCAGGACTAGGAAGGTGGCCACTTAGGGAATGTTTGACTCCCCAGGCCCCTGGCACAGGCCCCAGGGCAGGCATGTCCTCACGGTGGGGTGGGTGCATCAGGGGTCCATGCCCAGGTGCAGAGGCTCTCCTCCCTGCCCCCACCCAACACACACCCTTAGCTTCGTGCTCTAAGTCCATTTCTGGCAGCAATCTTGGGTAGGCTTTCTTAGGTTTGGCTTGTCTGACTTACCTTTCTCTGGGTGTGTGTGTGTGTGTGTGTGTGTGTGTGTGTACATACACCCCCCTCTGCCACATGGGGTCAGTAATAGCACCGTCCACCTAGAGCTGTTTGGTGTGCAAATGAGATGGTGTATGGCGTCAGGTGCTCCAGAGCAGAGGGCTCAGGTCCTGGGGATGCTTGGGGAATGTCAGCCACCGTGATATTCTCACCAGGGGAGGATCAGTGGAGAACATCATCTTCCCTGTATGTTGATGCTTCTCAGTAGAAAGCAAGAAGCGCCTGCCTTCATTAGCAGTGGCTCCTGCATATTTGTTCCGGGGAAGGTTTTTTCAGCATTGGTGGGTGGCTTGCAGGAGAACTTTAGGGCTCTGAGGGGGCGGTTTGGTGAGCTTGCATTAATCAAATACTGGGTCCTCTGGCTAGAGCTTTTGGGAGACTTTCACGCGCTGGTTTCTATTCTAGTTTAGTGAAATTAGAGGTGTGTGCGATCTCCGCGAGGGGCCAGGCGGCGAGGGGTGGAGGGGCGGTTCTGGGTACGGGTGTTCACAGTCCTCACTGGGAACATTTAGAGGATATATGGGTCGCAGGGAGGGTGAATGCATTACCTGGGCCCTCTAGAGGGCCATTTGGGCTGCCAACGGAGGAGGTCAGGAGCAGTGATCTACGGGAGATGCGGCTGCCATCTGCCTTCAGTGGTAATTTCCCTTGGATGTCTCTGCAGAGGTGTCACACATGCATACAACACTCACACATGGACACCGCTAGGGCTGCACAGTAGATGCTCCAGTAGTATGGACCGTGTGGCTGCAGCACCGCTGGGACTGGCCACAGGGTCTTACCCTGACTGGCCAGGAAGCAGGGAGACCCAGAGAGACGCAAAGAAGTGCTACTGGGGACCCTGACGTGTGTCATGTGTCTCTGGTTGTGACTGATGGCTTGAACGCAGGGGCTTCAGCAGGTCCACATGGATCTGAGGCTGGGAACACACATGCATAATTAGCAGACAGGTGATTGGGTAGATACTGTGGCAGCCCTGAAAGAGGAGCCGTCCTCTCTGACCTTGAAGACCTGGCATTTGGAGCCCGAATGAGCCGGAGACAGGCAGCCTGGCCCTCCCCTCTTTGGGCGACCTTCTGAGGTGTCAGTGCCTCACTTGCCTTGGAGAGGGAACTTATCCCTGCGTGTTGTCCTCCTGCACCCTGGTGCATCTTCCCCCCACCCCTCCTCACCTCCCCTTTCCCATCCCTCCTCTCCCTCCTGAGTTTTTCTTCCCCCTTCCTTTCTGCCAGCCTTGTCTCCTCTCCCTACAACATCCTTCCATTTTGATTTTAAAAAACAAAACCCCAAACCGAAACCCATACAAGTGAAGGTTTTCTAGGTTTCTTTGGAAGCAGCCATCTTTATAAGCCCAGGGAATAAATCTCTTCAATTGGTGATAATTTCTGCATGAAGGGACCTTCAGAGTATAGTTTGCATCTGAACACTCTGTACAGATGTCCTGTTTTGAACTATGTGCCAGACACCAAGCAAATGTCTTATGTGCTTATCTTTGAAAATCCTCCTAAGGACCCCAAGAAACCAGTAATAATATTATCCCCATGTTTTAGATGCAAAACAGAAATTCAGAGAGTTTAAAAGATGACTTGCTTGAGGTCATCCAGCTGAAAGGTGGCAGAACACCAAAGCCTGCGTCCTTCACTCACTGTGACATGTCACCTCCAGGCATGAGGCTCACTTTCTGAGAAGTGTCCCCCCCACCCCGCCCCGGTCACTAGCCACACCCGCCCATCTGACTCCCTTTTGTGGTAGCTGGAAACATCTTTCCTACTCATTTCATCCTCAGCTGAAATAGCAAACAGCTGGTCACCATCCTGTACCGAATACTTCAGCACGTGTGTCCGACTAGTCATTAAGTGACCCTCCCCCACCCAGGCTAACCTCAAACTCTTTAAACTTTTAAATATATCTACATATGAAAGACTATTTTTATTCTATCAGAACCATTATATGCTTATTGTAGATGCCCTTAAGTAAAAAGAGGTCTTGGAAGGGGGGGCCCAGAAGGTGACTAACTACTGAAGCCTGGTTCTTTCCAGATATGAAATTGGCTTTTAGAGCACATTGTGCCGATTGAGACCGAATAAAGCCACAAGAGTAGATTTAAAGAGTTTCCTCTGTGAAGACGTCCTCCAATATCTGCTCTTGGATTGTGTGGCTGATAAGGGCTTGGAGTTAAGCATATCATTCCCTGATACTAGTTCTCTCTTTCCATTAAAAAATGTAAATTCAGACGCCTTGAATGTGCCCAATTTAGATTTTTGATACTGAAAGGCAATGTTAATCAGGGCGTTTGGCAGGGATGTGGTACTTACACCTGAGGAAAATAAAAGAGAAGATTAAATTAATGGTTTAGGTGCTGCTGTTCCTCCCCAAACTGTCTTTGCAGGCATCCAAAACCTAGCTCCTCTGAGAGGGCCTGGGGTTCCTCCAATGGGCGCCTTGGTAGGGAGGAAACCCCTTCAAGAGAATCTCTTGGCTCTGACCTCTCTCAGTAGAAGTGCACAGAAAGTCCAATTTCAGATCCGCTTCTGCATATTAATAGCAATATTACTTTTAAATTGAAAATTTCATTTTTCCTGCCTGGTATACAAGCAAATAATTGAGACCTAATTTACTTTATTTAATAAGCTGGCAGCCAATGTGGTTAAGCCCACACTGATAAAAACTTGGAGAGCATTTGTTTACAACCTCCCAGATTTTTCTGGCTGGCGCATTTGAGTCTGAGCTTGTTCTGGAGCAGCAGGAGGCCAGGACACCAGAACCTCCAAGTTCCCTGAGAACTCCCAAATGGTCTCCCAGCTTTCAGAGGCCAGTGACTGCACGGGGGAGCTGTCCATGGTTCCCGTGGTTGGACTAGGGGAGGGGGCTCTCGGCACTCACGGGAAGGCCTGCAGCGTCCTGGAGCTGCCCCCTCTTCATGCATGTGTCCCTGGGATGGAACTGATGCTCTCACTCTGCAGACAGTTTTGAGTGCCTGACATGGATGTCCAGGCAAAGAAGACACAGTTCTTTCCCTTGAAGAACTCACAATCCAGTGGGAGAGACAGTGGGGGAGAGGAGAAAGCGACTAATTCCACTTAGGAATGAGTGTGGCATAAAGGCAGGAGTGTGAGTTTTGGGCTCTTAGGACCAGTTTTTGAATACTGCTCTTGTTACTTAGTAGACGTTTGACCCCAATAAATGTGTTTGACTTCGTTGAGCCTTGGTTTCCTCCTCTGTAAAAATGCAAGTACAGGTAGTAATGCCTTTCTTCCAGCTTTTTATAAAGATGAACTATAAAGCCGAATGTGGAATGCTGTTGTGGAGCAGTGCCCATCACAGCTGCTGGCCTGGAGCAGACGTGGGAGATAGCCTCAGTGCTGATCATTGATATTTCTGTATTTCCTCCCAGGGCCCATGGTGGGACTGCACTTCCCTGCCTGCTTTGAAGTTAGGGGTGGGTGTATGAGTGGCTTTGGCTGATGCAATGTGAGCGAAGTGACATGTGTCTCTTCTGGGCAGAAGCTATAAGGGCCAGTATGTGGTTTGTTAGGTGCCCTTCCCCTGACTCAGCAATCATGGCTGCTCGTGAGGAGGTGGAGGCTCCATTAGCCTGGATCCCCGAGTCACCACATGGAGTGGAGCCCCACCCCACAATGTGCAGTGGGTGTATGCTGTGAGCGAGAGACAAACTTTTCTGTTTTTAGCCACTGAAATTTTAGGGTTGACTGTTATTGTTACTGCAGTATAACTTCTTGTCCTGACTAAATGTTCGTGAGAATAAATTTTCTCCCTTTGGTGAGAAGGGAGATGCTGCACAAAAGCGGTTACATTTGAGCACAGTCTTAAATCAGGACTCAGCACTTCCCAGGTGCAGGAGGGGAAGGGAGTTCCAGGTGAGGAACCTGCACACGCAAGGCCCGAAGGGTGAAGTCTCTGGCTCTGAGGTAGATTTGCATTTCCTCTTTGCCTCTCCCTCCTCTCCTGTTTACCTTTCTTTCTCTCTTCTCTGTTCCTTCCTCCTCCCCTGCGGTTTCCTCCTCTCCATTCTCTTCTCTTGCCAAGTGTCCTGAGGCTCGGAGTGATCCTGGAAGTTGTCACGTAACTGGCCTGTGTCCTCAAAGAGGTTGTGTATCTCGAAGGTCTTTGCAGCGTCATTTTCTCCTGTGCTGGGTTTCTCTTGCTGTCCCTTTTTCGGAGGTTCCTGGAGGTTCCTCATGAGTGCAAATTCTTCCCTTGCTGGGTGGTGATGGTGGTGGGGTCAGCTGGGCAGGAGATGTGCTCGGATGTCGTCCACCCGAGTTTGATGCCTCTTTGGGAACAGAGGTCTGTGACTTGGGGTGGATTCTGTATAAACTCTGGCGCTTCTTTTGCCAGGTGGCTTGTTCTAGTTTTCATGGACAAAGAAGAGATTTTAGGACTTTTCTCATCTGCCCTTCAACTGATTCCCTATTTGCCAGTTGGTGGATTCCAAGCTGAGTCATGCTGAGAGCAGGGAGAGCCCTTGGTCATAATTGTGCATCCTGTCTGGGGGCTGGGACACAGGAATTTTTTGGGGGAGAGGGTGGCGGGGCGGCTTCCTGGCCTAGTGGGGATCAAGATTTGCCCTTTCTCTGGACGGCACCCAGAGCTGTGCTTTATTAAGATGATTTGAATATAATTGCTTTAGGAATAGAACCTATTAATTATTGTGACAAGGAAAATTTTTGAGTGTGGAAGAAAGGAAAAAGAAAGAGTCACTCCAAGGTAGAATGAACCGCCACAATTGCAAAGTCCAGGTAATTACTAGAGTGAGACAAACACTAGCTATTAATAGATAGTCACAGTGGGAGCCATTTGAAAAACAAAATACAATTAAGTGTGATTTTTGATGGAATAAGTAAATTAAGAGTTTCAGGAATGGGTTTTCCTGGCAGAGGGGAGAGTCTTTGGTGCAGCTGCGAGGGGTGGGCTGTGCTCCCGGCAGCCTTTGCCTGG
This sequence comes from Daubentonia madagascariensis, assembly GCA_023783475.1. Lineage (NCBI taxonomy): Eukaryota > Metazoa > Chordata > Mammalia > Primates > Daubentoniidae > Daubentonia > Daubentonia madagascariensis. Next base: position 8,033,789 of record JAKFHU010001557.1, on the reverse strand, counting down.
AGACACGCCGCAGCATGCACCAAGTGAGCAGTCGCCCTGCTTGCGCCCTGAGAAATCCCGTGTTCCTCCACGAGCATCCCGGACTCTCCCTCCACTCGCCTCTGAGCCTTCCCTTCCACGGTCTTGCCTGCTTCCCTTCTCTTCTCAGCGGACAGTCAGAAGTGGGCGGCTGCCCTTGTCACGCAGGAGCTGCTGCATACAGTGAGGATGTTGGCTTGCCCCACACTCGGCTGTGTGAACCTGCAGGTGTGTGCAGACACAGGAGCTCAAACAGGTCCACGCGTATTCCTCAGAGGGGATGACTGCTTGAAGCTGAGCTTCGTGACGAGGCCTTCCCCGAGTACGTTCGAAATTGTTTGTAGGACTTCCAAGACTCTAAGATGATCCATCAACCTGTGTTGCAAATCTCCTCCAGCTTTAGGAATTAGTTTAAAATTAAAGTCACAGATAGGCCAAATCTCCCTAGACCTGGGCTGACTTAGGAAAGTACAATGCATGGCTTCATTTTAACAAGTAGCTCCCTGACATTGTACATGAGGAAAATGTTGCTGAACGTCAGTTAATCAACCAGAGGACCCCACATCAGCCATTCTCTGGACTGCGAGCCCAGCTCATTTCAAGTCTGGGGGTTCACACACTAACTAAACGTTGGTTCTGAGGTCTCAGCCTAAGCTGAAGATCCAGCTGGGATCAATATGGACAAGACAATACATACAGGAAACTGCCTGGTCGGAAAGGCCAGCGTGCCAAGGGCCAGAAGCTGAGCTATTCCTTAGGAAGACCCTGCGGCAGGAGTAGAGTGGTGGCTGGTGGTGCGCTGTTTGGCAGCTCACCTGGCTCCCACCCTCCTGTGGAGCCTCGATTCTGGGAAAACGTGACTGATCCCGCTACACATGTTGGTGCATTCCATTTGATTGTGTGTCTCTTGTTTTCAGAGAAACAATTAACAGCCAATAAGTTTGGATGTTTTTCCAAGTGTTTAGTGTGTGCCAGGCACTGTCCTCGATGCTGGGGGCACAGCGGTTAGAGCAGTCGAAAGTCTCTGCCTTTGTGGGGCTTATGTTCTGGTGGGAGGAGGCAGTCAGCGATCCAGGGTGATTAGTAAATGTCAGGGTGTCTTAGAGGGTGGGAAGTGCCCAGAGGGACAGGAAAGGAGGGGTAGGAGTGGGGGCGCAGCCGGCGAAGGCCACCCCAGGCGATGTGTGGGTAAAGCCTGGGAAGGGGGGGAGGGACCCACATGGACATCTGGGGAAGGACATGCCCCCAGGAGGGGATGGCAAGTACAGTGCCCTGAGGGGGACTGTACCTGGAGCGTGTGAGGGACAGCCAGGAACCTGTGAGGTGAGCAATAGGCGAGGGGGAGGTGGAAGGACGGGAGGCCAGAGAAGTGACCAGCAGGGCCGTGGAGGACTCAGGCCACTGTTCAGGGCCCAGGTCCTGGTCCTGCATGGTGGTGGAGGGAAGAGGTAGCACCAGAGCCTCCTTGTCTCGCCCTCCTGGGGAGACAGGGCAGGAAGACCCTGAGACACTCCAGAGACGGCGTCTGTCTGCACTGGGCAGGGGATGGAGAAGGCTGACCCTGAGCCCCCTTGGGTGGCAGTGTCCACACTCCTGCACGCTGGGTCCTGACTGCGGTGTGGGCTCAGACATAGACCCTCAAATAGGCCTTGGCCATACCAAACAGTTCTCGGGGGTGAGGGGGTGTGGGGTTTACCTCTGTGGTCTCAGGATGGACATCAGCCTTCTGCAAATGCAACCTGGCCGTGCCCGATTGAGACGTCTGTCTCGGCAACACCAGGCTTATTTGAATGTGTCGTTGTAGGTGCATCACCCAGACAGAAAATTTCGGTGTATATTTCTCATGTGAGGAACTTGGTAATAGATAAGCCGGTTTTGGGGGACAGTGGTGGGGCTAGGGTGGGTGGAGGAGGGAGTGTGATGGGGGAGGGGAAGAGCCCAAAGACGCCGTTGTCTAGTGAATTTCTAGTCCTGTGGAGGGGAGGCAGGACAGAGAAGAGGGGGCTTCTTCAAGGAGAAATAGAAACACAACAGTGATACATGGATGGGGCTGGGTGCAGGAGCACTGGCCGTGCACCTGGAGGGTAGCTGCAGGGTGTACAGTGTTGGAGGCATGACCCTCTGTGGGTTGTGTCCCCATGACAGGGACAGTAGCTGTGCTGCCCATTTCTGGGCTGTAAATTGGGTTTGCATGTGTAGCGAGGCCCCAGCCCCCAAGTCAGCCCCTTTATGTTTTGGTCTTGACTGGGAAGAGCTGGGACAAGGTGCCCACACTCCTTGGGTGAACGATGTCAGCACTGAACGTGCTGCCGGGAGAGCTTAGCACAAGATCAATGCAACACCTCGGGTCTGAACGTTCCCTCTCCGTGCTTACGAGCTGAAAATCTCACAATTCAGGCAGGCAATTTCTGAGTTCATTCAGAACACAGTAAGCTGGTGGGGAGATGGCCACGTGCTGTTGGCAGACGGTGGCTGTCGCAGGCTCACCGGTGACACAGTGACCGTCCAGCCTCTGGGAGAAGGCGGCGGGTTATTGCAGTTTCCTGTCCCAGGCAGCCACTTCCAAACCCATTCTCCCGCTAAATCCTGGAGCCCGCGTAGGGCTGTGGGTAGGGCTGGATTGGAACCGAGGCCTCTGGCTCCGCTCGGCGTTCACCTTTCACTGCCGAGGCGCATGTGCAGGGTCTTCCCGAGGGTGCTGGCCGGCCAGTCCTGGTGAGGGGCTTGCCTCAGGTGCCCAGCCCGGGGGCTCGAGGGGGCTGGCGATGAGCTTGGGGACTCTGCTGCTGTTGGCTCTTTGACAGAACATCCTTTCTGAGGAAGCATCCCTGTTTGCCAGGACAGACTCAGAACATTCCGGAAACAGAGGATGTTACTTCTGGATCACTTTCATTCTAATAGGCGGCCCCTTTAAGCTCAAGACAGTGCTCCCTGGTCTCCCAAATCATCCCTACCCCGGACTCTGGTTCTGCAGGGCTCCACACGCCCTCTCTTCTCCCCCCACTCGCAGCTCCTGAAACCTCCCACTGCTTCCTCTGCCACGTGCTGCAGCGTCTCAGCAAAACCCCGATTCCTCAGCCTCTCCCCTGAGTGCTGCTCCCCTCCTTCCTCTAATGACGTTGCTCTGCCCTGGGACACTGCTTCCCCTCAGCCCTTGGGGGGCCTGCTTTCCCCTCATCCTGGGCATTATTGGGCCGGGGGAGTAGATGCGCCCTTGACCCCCGGGGCTGTGTCTAGTTCCCTGTCCCCCCTCCCAAATCCATGTCTCACACCACTTCGCTCCTCCTGCGGCTTGTTGGGGCCTCCCTTGGCCCCGGGGTCACTCTCCTTTGGTCCCTGAAGGTTGCCGGCACGCTGTCCAGCCAACCGCTCCTGTGTTGTGGTGTTTTCAAATTCTTTCTTGACGATGCTGTCTCAGTTCCTGGGCCTCCTGCCCTCCAGAGATCTCCATCATGTCCACCGGCTCCTCCCACAGCCCTGGTCTGTTCTCCATGACCCCTCCACAACCTCAGGTTCCAGAAACCCCCCTTTCAGACCACCACCTGCTTTTCCCGCTCGCCCCTCCCCGTGCCTCGAGTCCAGCCCTGCTTCAGCACCAGCCCTGCCAGGCCCAGCCACCGTGGCGTCCTTCTGCTGTCGCCACCCTCGGGTCTGACACCCTCCTACTCAACTCAGATCCCACAGTCACTTACCAGGCTCCGCCCCTGCTTCCGCCTCTGCCCCTGCCTCCGTCCCCTGCCTCTCTCTCATGGGACCAGGCTCATGTGGCCCAGGCCAGCCCTACTCTCAGCTAATTCTCTTGCACTGCACCTGCCCCTACCCGGTGGTGACTGGTCTTCAGTTCCTGGCCACCGGCCTCAGGTGCCCCCTCAGCGCCATCTGATGCTCCCATGTGCCCCTGACCCACCCCTGTCCGGCTCTGGCTGTCTTGGACAAGGCCGCCCTCTCCCCTGTCCCAGCCAGCCCCAGGCAGTTATAAGGGGGGCGGTCCATGTTCCTCACCAAGGACAACTTTGCACTTGTGACCTCTGCCCTGTCTTTGTTGCTTCCAAGCTGTTGCTGCTGCAGTTTCCTTTCTCCCTCCTGCGGTGGCAGCTCCTTCCCTCCCTGTCTTTCTTGCTGGTCCTGTCCCTGCAGCATCCACGTTGCTCCATCATCCGAGTCCCTGTCCTGACGCAGTTCCCCTCCAGCTCTGACTTCATTTCTATTTTCCCTTTACGGGAGAACTTCCTCAAAGGTGGGTTTATGCCCGCTGTCTCCAATTCCGCCATCATCCCACGTCCAGATGGACAACACCTCGCAGCAGCCCCTTCTCCACCATCCCCGCACCCCGCCTTGCTGTAGTACCTTCTCGGCGGCTGCTGAGAGGCCTCCTTAGAGTGGGCTTCGCACCGTGTGTCGGCTCAAAACCTTCCAGGCGTCCCTTCTCACTCAGATAGAAGCCGATGTCCTTGCTGTGACGGGACCTGCCCCACCCGGACCCCCTGAGCCTCGCTCCACTGCAGGGACACGGGCCTCTTGGCCGTTTCTCACACCAGGCCCTTTGTGCTTGCTGTCCTTGCCCGGGATGCTCTTCCCCAGGTGTCTGCATGGCTCCCTCTTGCTCCCATACACAGGGCTTTTGTTTTACTTTGTCTGCAGCACTACCGTGGGGCCCAGCGTGGGGTTGGTGGCTCAATGCATGCTTGTGGGGTGAATGAATGAAGGAGTGAATGAATGCTGCCCAGAAGCACGGGTCCTCCTGGCGAGAGACGCCTCTTTGCTCGTCACAGGCCGGCACCCCTGGCGCTGTCTCCTCTGTTGGCCGCCCCAGCCCGGCCTCAGGTTTCACCCTCACTGCCGCCTCGGCTCCCCCGAGCCTCTGTCCTCACCTGGTTGGGGGCCTCTTCCCTGCTGCCTGTGCTCCCACTGCCTTTGCTGAGCTGGTCCGTCCCTGGCTGGTACCACCACCCACTGCGGACCATCACCTTCACCACAGCCGCCCCGCCTCTGACTTCTCTGACTGCTGGGACTCCTGAGGCGGCCCCTGGATTTCCCGCTGGGAGACCCACAGGGGCTGGGATGTGGGGGATTGGTGGCTTCCCTGCGGGTGGGGACAGCTCACGTCGCTCCCCAGAGGAAGGAAGGAGAGGAGAGGCCAGGCTACCTCTGTGTCTCTTGGTTTCCACAACAAAGAGCAGGCCTCCCTGGGTTTTCCTGAGCTGAGAACTGTTGGCAGCATTGACGGATGATTTAGGGTTTATTCCTGCCAGTGTACGCCTTGTGCATGTTCATCTTTTGTAATTCTTTGTTTTTTTCCTGTTTCATTTTTGTGTGGTTTGTCGGAAGCAACTAATGGGGCCCCGGAGCAACTTCTCTCCTCTTAAAGATGGGCTGAGCCAGACCTGCAGTTGCCCGAAGAACTGGACAAGCCCCAGTGTGGGTTCCATGCGCCGAAGGGCTGGCAGGAGAGACGCATGCTACCCGGGAGGCAGCCCAGCAGAACAGGCAATGGCCTGGCTTTTGCAGTCGGGCTGCCCTACACTGGAGTTACGGCGCGACCACTCCTAGCTCTGTGTGCCCACGAAAGGCAGCCTCTCTGGCCTTTGGTGTTCTCATATGCAGACTGGGATAGTAATGGTACCTTGCTTGTTCAGTTGCTATTAGATTGAATGAGAATGTGTGACTAGCACATGGTATTCTTATTCTTATTTGCTCTTATTATTTTAAGCAAAGCCCCAGAATTAGGACCAGAGACTTCCCTTTACAATATTGTTAAGAATCTGTGCACAGCACCCCACAGCCCTGGGCTGGTCCAGCCCTGCCTTTCAGTGGCTCCAATGTGACTTAGCACCCTGGAGCCCCCACTTCCACTTGCGTGACATGGGGCTGTTCTGAGGAACAAATGAAAGAACACGCATGAAGGGACTGTCCGAACTCTGAAGCATAACACACATTTTAGTGGCTGTTGTTTTCTATTCATATTTGTTTCATCAGCGAGCATTCATGGTGCCCCTTCCGGGCCAGATGCTATGGGAGGTGACTTGAGGTGGACCTCCTGAGTATCCTGGGACACCTTTATCTAGATGGCTTGGTCCTTATCTGGAGGCTGCAGCAGTGTCATGGTGGGATGCCCTCTGTCTCCCACCTGCGGGCCCTGGGCCATTTGCTCACTCTGTCATACCCAGGGGTTTTGCCTGCCCAGGCACACTGAGAGACTCAGACCTTGCTCTTTCCTCTCTGCCATGAGTCCTGGATAGAAGGATTTCAGGGCTAAGGAACCTCCCTGGAGAACAATTTTTGGTCAGAGCTGCTTCTCTGGGGAGCCCTCCTCTCACCCGAAGTTTCTGCGACTTTGCCACTCTGTGGGTCCTGGAATTCTCACGTGCTTCAAAAAGGGTGGCAGGCGAGCACACAACCAGCAGGACGCAGAGCTGGCCTCTGGGGCCAGAGGCTGGGAGTGACAGCTCAGGGGACTCAGGCTACATGTTTTTAGGATTACTCTTCACCTGGAGTCAGCCAAGAAAATCACATTTCACACACATGCATGGTTTCATGACCTCTTTTGATGTTACTGTGGTGCTTTTGAATATTTAAATTTATGTTTTCAATAATTTATTTTTAACCACTCAAATAACTGAACCTGCAATTAGAGCACACTGCCAGCAGGTGGGAAAGGGCTCATGCTCTGACCTAGCGGGCCTGTGCCAGATATAATCACCTGACAGGTATTTTGAAGTAATTTCTTTTCCAGCTCTTTTTGTTTTTAAAAATAAAAAATGTACTCTGTTAAAACAGTGACATAAGACATATGGTACAGAATATGAGATGTAAGGACTCATTGATGGATGGATTTAACCAGTGTTTATGGAGCACCCTGTCTTTGGTGCTGGGGATACAGAGACGGGTGACTTGGTCTCTGCCCTCAAGGGAGGAGCTCAGAGTCTGACGGGGAGCAGACCACCTGGGGACTCGATGCACTGAGCTATGCACCTGGCAGGTGCTGAAAAAGAGCGGGAGGGCGGGGGGCAAGGGGGACCAGAAGGCTTGTGCAGGCAGGGCCTGCTTTGCCAGGAGCAGCTTGGGAAGGTCCAGAAGCCTGAGCTATTTCAGGGGAGTCAGGCTGGGTGACCAGAGACTAGATGCAGGTAGATGGTGTCCTTCCCTCCCAAAGCTGTAGGGACTGTTAGGGCTGATCCTCTCCCCTCTGGGTGCTTCCAGAGAGAACCATCAGAAGACTCTTTTTTATGAACCCCAGTGTCTATATCCCCAGCTCGTGTGGTTCTCCGGTTCTGTTCCGTCTTCCTTTGACCTTGCTTTCTTCTCCTTCCTTCATCATGGCTTAGGGCCGGCCCCTCTCTCAGGAGCGGATGAAAGTGAGAGAGACTGAGCCTCAGGCTTGCTGCTCTTCTCCTGCTGCCCAGGCCTGAGACCAGGTCCAGCCTCCTTTCTTTGTCTTTGCAATCCAAGGTCCTTCTGGAAGTTCACGTTTGGAAGCCGAGTGCAATCTCCAGTTTTGCCTTCGGGTTTCTCAGCTGGGAAATGGATCTGCGTGGCGAGTTCCCCGTCCCAGTCCCCAGCACCCTGCAAGGCGTGTAAGAGCAGTCTCAGGGATCGATCTTTGAAAGAGCTTGCATTGCAGCCAGAACAAAGTGTTTTTAAAAAGCCAACCTTACAGGTATTTAAACAGGGATCTAAAGTGGATTTTATGACACCTCTGTGTCAGGCTTGGCCAATTCCCAGGGCAGTGGGGTGGCTCTTGCTACAGATCAGGTTACAGTCTGTTCAGGCCACATCCTGATCCTCCCAGAGAAAAGGCCAAAATGTCAGGGGCTCCTTAGGTGCCTGGGAAGATGCCCAGCTTCCCAGCTGACTATTCTGACTCTGAGAGGCCGAGATCCTGTCATGGGGCTGGAGACGTCCAGGTCAAGTGGTCTGCAGAGCTGGCGTTTTGTTTACACTTATGTGAGGCCTTTCTTTAAACCTCTTTGTCAGTCCTGACAATACCTGGATTGAAACACAGATGAAGTTTTAGCGTAAGTCCCTGGCCCAGGTATAGTCACGGTTTGCTCCAGCCATGAGACCTCTACTTTGGTCATAATTCCTTCCCTTCTTATCTGGAATGGGCCCGCTGGCTTCCAGAACCAGAGCTGGGAAGCAGACTCCCTATCTGAGGACAGCCTCTTCCTTAGACCTCCCCGCCCCCATCCTGGATGCCAAGCCCAGCCAGGCTGTTTGGTTGCAGCACAATGTGGGGGAATAAGGGCAGATTTCTGTCCCAGAGGCAGGGAGGGGACACAGAGCACTGCTTGGCTGGTCATTCCCAGCAGTAATGCCCCAGTGGGAGGGAGACTGGTCCCCTACTCTCCTTCCCCCTCAGGTCAGATGGAAATGGCCCTGCTGACATCTGGCTTTGGGCTGCTGGAGGCCCTTTCCCCAGCTCCTGGCATCATTGTCCAGTACCAGGTTCTCCTTGGGGCAGTTTGGCTTCCCATCCACCCTCTGGGGCTGAGAGAAAGAGATTTCCTTGCTTTGTGGACTTGTTTTATACTCAGGATGTATTCCTTGGGCAGGAATGGCCTAGGTTTTCTCATTTCTGTTCCAGGCCTGATCTCTTTTGGGGAAAAAGTGGAGAAAGACATCCAGGCACTTTGTTCCTGGACCACTGGCCTGCCTGGGGAATCCTCACCTGGAATCCTTGTAGCTAGAGACTAGATAAAACGCATTGCTATAGAGCTGGTACTACTGCTTAAAAGGCTAGGGCAGGTGCCAATGTAGTTTCCCTGTGCAGAGCGATGCCCGATAGATGTTCACAGACTGAATGAATAAGCAAAGGATGAACAAGTGATGTTTGATGACTGGAAAGGTGGGGGTGCCCCTGTGGGACATGGGAGTTATGGGTGCAGCAGAGTCCACTGGAGGCTGGACCCTCCTTTCCAGAGGTGACAGCTGGATTGACAGATTTGCCCAAGTTCTACAGTCTAAACAGAGAGGCCGGGGCTTATTAAAATCCCCTCCTCTCCTTACACTAGCATATTCTAGATGTTATCCTGGCCCCAAAAGGATGAATAACATTTCCGAGAAAGCAGATAACTTCCAATGGCTAGAGCTAGTCCAGCAAATGGTGTAGACACACGCCCACACCCACACACACCCACACACCTCCTCTTGCTTTCCTGTTGCGTGTTCTCAGCCATTTCTGTGGCTCAGTAGCCTGCGTTCTTCTAGGTGCCAATGAGAGATCCACAGGCTGCGTGACATTGAGTTCACGGGCTAGCGAGCTACATGCCTTGGCTCCTCCTTGGGCCCTGGGGGGTTCAGCATTCCTGGCTTTCCTTTCCCTCCTGCCCCTGGCCTCGCCAGGGTCCCCCACTGTCTTCCTCTCCCATCTCAGGCTGCCACCACTCATCCCCTTCGTAGACATTTCTGTCTCTCTCGACAGGTTTGGGAGGAGGACTTCATCACACTCTCTGCTTCTTACTGACTCCAAAGACTCAAGACTGGCTCAGTTAAAGAATTGTGTTTGTCAAGTAGAGGGCAGGGTGGGCAGGGTAGTGATAACAGATCTGGGGAAGTTAGAGGAGCGTATTCAGAAATCTTATGGCATGACCACCGTCCTGGTACCCTTGTTTCCCGAGTCGTGTTCAAAGGACGGCTTCTTCTCCTCTTCTCTTCTTAAGGGAACTTCTTCCCACTCCTTATGCCTGAAGGAATCAGAGTAGCATCGTGCATGTGGAGGAAGGATTGGAAAGAGAACATAATGGGTGGTATTAATTGAGCTTTTTATTGTACTGGGCACGTATGCTTATGGCTTTAAAGATATAATAGGATCTAAATCTCACAAAATGCTAAGAAGCAAATGCTATTATTGCCACTATTTTGGAGAACAGCAACCTGAGGCTCAGGTCACACAATAAATAAGCGTAAGAACCTGGGTTTGAACCTCAGTCACCAGCCCCAATCTGCGCAGCAACCACGGCTGCCCCTAGACCAGGCTCCAGGCCCACCAGGGTTTTGGGTGTGACTTTTGTGTGCATAACCTACAGCACCCACAAGTCTTAAGTGGATAATTTGCATGATGGGAACCTTAAGACTGGCAAAGTCCCCTTCTAAGAGGCTGTATTAGTTTGCTAGGGCTGCCATAACAAAGTACCACAGACTAGGGGGCTTAAATAACAGAAACTCATTTTGTCACAGTTCTGGGGGCTAGAAATCCAAGATCAGGGTATTGGCAGGATTGGTTTCTCCTGCGGCCTCTCTGCTTGGCTTGCCGACAGCTGCCTTCTTGCTGTGTCCTCACGTGGTTGTCTCTCTGGGCGTGCACCCCCCTGGTGTGTCTCTCTGTGTGTCCAAATTTCCTTTTCGTCTAAGGACACCAGTCACATTGGATTAGGGCCCACCCTAACAACCTCATTTTAACTTGATCATCTCTCTAAAGACCCTGACTCCAAACGCAGTCACACTCTGAGGTACTGGGGGTTAGGGCTTCAACATGTGAATATTGGGGGGCACAGTTTAGTTCATAACAGGGGTCTTTGCTTCATACTGGAGGGGTCTTTTTAGGGTAGTCGCTTTTCTACCTGCATACTTGTCTTCAGACCACTGGGGAAGGGCCAGGCCCAGAACTGCAGGTGGCGGGTGCGTTGGAAGTGGCCTTGGCCTCATGTCCTCTTGCCCCTTGACGTCATGTCCCACCTGGGGCCGTGCGCCCTTTCTTCAGACAGTGGAAAGTTTTTGGCCTGTTGTGTAACACAAGACAAGCCTTCTGCATTAAAATTGCTCGAGAATTGGGTTCCAATTTCCCAGGAGCACACAAAGTGTTGCCAGGAAAGCGGAGTTGCTGGAGATTTATGTCGGTTTTTCTGACATAACGAAGATTTCCCTTTGTTTTTTGGAACTGACTGGAGTGTGGTTGCCAAAATAACGGCCTCAGGAGGAGCAGATCATTTTCTCTTGTTCTTGCTTCTTCTTTTTTTATTCCCTCTCAATTTATTTTCAGGTCAGAGCTTCATGAGGTCGCTGAAGCTGTGAAAGCTGACAGACGCACCATCTGAGCGAACAGACTGTCCAGGAACAGGTTTTACTTGGCTCACCAAGTAGATGCGACAGTCGGGGAACACGCTTGGTCTTTCCATTTTGTCTTTGCCTGAGAGAGTTTGGTTCAGTTCGACAAATGTCAATCGAGCGCCTCCTTCATGCCAGGTGTGATGCCAGGCACTGAGCGAGCCCCGGTACTGCCCTGGAGCATGTCCCACACGTCCCCACAGTGCTGGCCGCCGGTGCACACATGTTGTTAACCCAGGGAAACGCTTCTGTGACTGTGGGCGAAGGGGGGCCGCCCGAGCTCCCTGAATGACCCCACTGCTCTTGCCTGCGTCCATTCTGAGCAGCAGTATCTGTGCCGGACCAATTGTTAAATATTTTGAATGTCATGCCTGCTAGAGGGCATGTGGGTGGGAGGGGTTGGGTGGAGTGTCGAGTTCAGGGAAAGGCTTTTTGGAGGAGGTCAAGACGAGGCCAAATTTTGAGTGGGAGCTCAGCTTACAGACCAGGTGGGAGCAGGAGGAAGGCCATTCTAAGCAGAGGAAACAGGCTGTGCAAAGGCACTGGGGCGGGGAAGAGTATCATGGTTTTGGTGAGGTGGTGACAGAGCAGGGGGTGGGGTGGGAAGGAGAGGGGACGGGGGAGGGAGGGGGAGCTGAGCAGAGCATGGCGCTGGCAGAAGGAGCTGGAAAGAAAAGCAGGGCTCAGGTAAGGCAGGGGTTGGAGTGTCGTGCCACGGTGCCAAAGACCATGAGGAGTGAGTAGAGGGTTTTATTCTGGCAATTTATACAGTCCCACCGTGTCTTTCAAACATATATATTGATTAATATTCCACCTTGTTGAAGAGTGGATTTAGGTTCCTGAGACACAGCTGATGCTCAATAAATATTTGTGGAATGAATTATATATTTAGGGCAAATTATAAACACATGTGTAATACGGTCAGTTAACTTAAACATTTTTGGTACAAAAACTGAGGTAAAAGAAGGAAAAATGAGGCGAGATCAGCGCGTAGCATGTCTGAAGTGGGACGGTCCGCCCGGACGTGGGGTAAGGCTCGCCAGCCTGCGCACAGAAGGTGGCGTGATCCTCGCGGGCCAGGCAGAGGTGTTGAGAAGGTGACCGGGGCTTCCAAGGAGAACCTCCGCCGCGTGGCAGCCCTGCCCTGGGGCCAGCGCCCCGCCAGCTGTGCGGTGGGTACTGAAGACCTGGCATTTTTGCTCTGAGGGTTGTAGGGTGTTCATTTCCTGTGGCTGCCGCAACAAAGCACCATAAATGGGGTGGCTTTAACCAACAGGAATTTATTCTCTTATAGTTCCAGAGACTAGACGTTCAAAGTCAAGGTGCTGGAAGGGCCAAGCTTCCTCTGAGACTCTAGGGAGGGTCCCTTTGCCTCTTCCTAGCGTCTGGGGGTGGCCATTGATTCCTGGTGCTCCTTGGCTTGCAGCTGCTTCATTCCCATCTCTGCCTCCGTCTGCACACGGCCTCCTCCCTGTGTGTGTCTTCACGTGGCCTTCTTGTAAGGACACCAGTCACTGGATTAGTGCTTACCCTGATGCGAGATGACCTCATCTTAACCAGATTATATCTGCAAAGGCCCTATTTCCAAATAAGGTCACGTTTACAGGTACCAGGGTTAGGGCTTGAACATATCTTTGTGGGGAACACGATTTTACCCAGAACGGTAGGTCAGATGTGCTCTAGACTTGCTGGTGGAAAGAAAGTGAAAAGGGTGACTCTGCCGCCACGCTGCTCAGACGCATTGTGGTGCTGTGGCGCAGCCTCCCCAGAGCGAGGTGTGACCTGGAGTGTTTCACTCGCTTGTTTGGCCATGGGCACCCCCATGTCCCCGTGCCCACCCCCATGTCCCCATGCCCTTTATTTTGGCAGAGCTTCTGTGGAGAGAGAGATCTGTGGCGCACACCTCAGGAAAGGCTGGTTTAGCTGCATTGCAGATGGGAGGCGGGGCAGACCGATTACCTTTTAGGCAGAACCTTCCAACTCTTGAAATAAAAGATTTCTTCTTAAGAAATATCACTGTATCTCCCCCCATCCTTTTTGGCCTTAAAACTATTTTGGGTCTGAAATACCTTCCCCAGGTCTACCATTTGCATTGGGACTTTTGGACTTAGAGTATTAGACGTTTCTTCTTACAAAAAACAGCAAGTTGTAGCTACAAAGTGGGGGCAAGTTCAACAGTCACACTTCTTTGGGGCACTTGTTGTCTGACAGGCCTCCTGCTAGCACTGGGAACACAAGGGAGAATAAGTCAGAGACATTTTCTGCCTCTGGTAGTTTATATTTTATTGAGGGAGTGAGAAAAATAAATCCAGTGCACTAGTCTGCTTGGGGCTGCCATAGCGAAATACCACAGACTGGGTGGCTTAACCAATTGACATTTATTTCTCACAGTCCTGGAGGCTGGAAAGTCCAAGATCAAGGTGCCGGCCGATTTGATTCCATTTAGGAGCCTTCTCGTGTGGTAGAGCGTGCATTCTCTCTCTCTCTTCTTATAAAGCCACCAATAGGATCATGAGAGCCCCACTCTTGTGACCTCATCTAACCCTAATTATGTCCCAAAGACCCTATCTCCAAATACTATCACATTGGGGGTCGGGGCTCCAACATGTAAATTTGGGGGGACACGGTTCAGTCCTTAGCAGTCAGTGAATAAATAGCCGAGAGAATTTCCTGGTGGGAAGTACTGGGATACAGAGGAAGTGGTGCTGGGGAAGAGGGGTGGTTGGGCAGGGGAGGGGGGCTTCCTTAGGGCCTAGTCCCCGACGAGGCAGGATCTTTAAGCTGACACGGGAAGGCTGAGAGGAAGGCGCCGGGGGAGGGCCGAGAGGGGGTGTTTCAGGTGAAGGGAAGGGTGGGAAAAGCTGAGTGAGTGTGGCCTGGGGGGAGGCCCGGGGGTGGAGCACAGAGATGGCAGAGCGAGGGGGGGCCCCATTTGGGTGCGGTGGGCGCCATAGGGGCCAGGGGAGCGCCCTCAATGGACTCCGAGGTACTTCTGGTCGGGGCCTGGGTGGGCGACTCTGGCCGCTGTCCAGGTGAGTGGCAGCCGCTTAGGTCAGAGTCCGGCAGGGGAGATGGAGGCTTGGACAGCTTGGAGTGAAACCAACAGAATTTGTGGGATTTCACCTTGAGCGCCCAGGTGATCAGCAGTGCAGTCTATTGAGAGGGAGAAGCCTGGGGAGAAACGTTTGAGGAGGCAAGTAAAAACCTCTCTGTTGGGCATGTTAAGTGTGAGATGTTTATTGTGCGTCCAGACAGAGAGGCCAGGCAGGCAGGTGGGCACGGATCAAGAGCTCAGAGAAGGAGCCTAGGTGCGCCATATCAGTCTGTGAGTCATCAACAAATGGACCGGGACAGGATGGCTACTACATGGAGTGTATCAAGCGGAGCGAAGAGGCCAAGGGCAGCCCCCGGCAGGGCTCAGGCATTAGAGGGCAGGAGCAGGGGAGGGGGTGGTGATGGGGCCGAGAAGCAGGGCCAGGAGCCGCAGGAGGAAGGCAGGTGTGTGTGTTTCCCCAGGGGCTTGGCCAACTCTGTGCAAGGCCACTGAGAAGCTGAGGTAAGAGAACAGCGTCACTGGACTTGGAGGCCTAGAGGTTAAGAGAGGCCAGGGGAAGTTTGGCAGCGAATTCAGAGGACACACAAGGGGAGGGGCTGGGAATGAACCAACAGGGAGAGGGCTGGAGGGAGGAAGGGAGAGGAATTTAAGTTTGATCAGCAATGAAGAAAGAAAACCTTAGGAGTGAGGTCTTGGGGAAGGGGAGAGAAGATGGGATCTGGAACCCAGGTGCAGGGGTCGGACTTGCAGCGGGTGGGGCTGTGTATTCCGCAGTAGTAGCAGGGAAGATAGAGGAGACAGGTGCACCTTGTTGTTGGAGTCCATGTCAACCGATTGGTAGAATCCAGAAAAGGGAGATGGGTCAATGGATAGGTAGAAGTCCTGAATCAAAATATCTGATTGCAGAAAAGAGCAACCAGGGAAATAGTTTTTCTCTTTCAACCTGGTGAAGTATTTTTTTTCTTTCAAAGAGCCAGGTGGCCTTTAAGGCATGTTTATCAATGTCCATCCCCCCACCCCCTACATTTTGAAAGAGTAAGCAGTATTTAGATTGGGTAGGAGGAAATGGAGCTGGACACAGCACTGGCTCGACCTTGACTGTGCCATTGGCACTCACTGGGAGCAGCTCAGCATCCGGCATCTTGAACAAGCGCAAGGCAGAGGAATGAGCCCTACTGGGCTGAGCCTTGGATCTGGGGCCACCTGACTTTGACCTCATACCTGTTGGTGTCCTAAATGCTTGCTTCCGGTCCAGCCCCTCTTTTCTGAGCCCACCCCTGCCTGGGGATCTTTCTCTCTTGCCCTTTGATGCTCCACAAACCATCCCCTTCTTCTCAGCGGTTCCCTCCCACACCCCAGCCCCGGGGCAAAGGCCTCACTAGGCTCATCCTTGGCTCCTGGGGTTTCAGCGGGTCACCTTGCCCAGTGCTTAGGACTTGTCTACCCTGAGTGTCTCATCTTAGGTGGGCCGGCTGCGAGCCACCCTGGGCAGTTATGTTACTGATAAGTAGGGTATGTCATTTAAAGAAGACAGATTTTTCTGTCTCTGGTTAACAATAACTTAGAGACCTATGGGTCAGATTTTACTACTTTCAAGATAAACATGCTTACTTTTGGTACAGAGCACCAGAACCTCTAAAAATGAAATGACTTACCTGCTTTCCATGTTTTGGATAGATTTGATAGAACTTGCTTGCATCAGACTGTGAAGTGCAAGGACTTGAAGCTGAACAGTTGCTTAAAGAAAGAGCAAACATTAAATATTAAGTGTCCATTTGTCTCCTTAAGTAAACAGTTGCATCCTTTCAGAAGTCTTGATGCTAACATCTGTGACACGTAACACTCATTGTCCCAGATGGCTGTGCTGGCTCTCAATGTCTCAGGGTGCATATAAGGGCTGGACTTCACCTGGACAATAGGTAAAATTAAGAGAAGGAAAGTTTTACTTCCTTGCTGGGCTAAATTTTCATCTAGGAAGTATCCTGAGCTCAGAGGAACATACCGTTGTCCTTTATCCAAGTGATTGTATTTGCTGTTAAAGTGAAGTCCCAGAGTCTAACATTGTTTGTTTAGATCAAGGTGGGACATTTGTTATGGCTATTAGTTATCACCAGCTCAACCCAGAGTAGCATCTGATTTGTAAGAAGATGACTGTTGCTCGTCAGCATGAGAGACGCACACATTAACTAGATGCCGCTTTGTTAAGGTGTGGTGGAGGGTGTTTCTCCCTCATGATTGGAAGCCTCCAGCCCCTACACAGGGCACCCCTTACCCAAAGCACCAGCTCATCAGACGATGGCTGGCGTGCAGGGACGTGGAGCAAAGGAGGTTGTTGGTAGGGCTGGTAACTCTGTGCCGTGGAGAGGTAGAGGAGTATCTCTGCTCCCTGGGGACTGGAAAGTTCACGTCCCTTGTACTCGGAGTACCTCTTCCCTGGACAGTGCTGGACAAACAGCGCCAGCCTTTGACTTTATGGGAAGTTCCTTATCTTTGGTCATTGTCTTTCTCTAAACAGGCTTCAATACAACCAATTAGGTTCTTACTTGCTAAATTAGTCATCTTCTTGTCCTGCTTCTCTGGGGGGAGGGTTGAATGTTCTTGAGTCTATTCCCAGACAGTCTCTTGGTTTAATTCCAGCATTCATTCATTCAACTGATATTTGAGTGTCTACTGCATGCTGGGCACTGTGCTACTTGCAAAGGATACAGCAAAAACAAGATAGATAACTTCCCTGCTTTTATTGTGTATATATTTTGCTTGTTTAACTCAGGACGTCTTCTGAGAGTATCAGTTTCTCCTGGCATGGGCAACTTTTGACAGTTTACCCAACAGCATTCCCCATCTTATTTCTTGCCAACAGGACCTTGGTTGTGTTCAGGTGTCAATGGCCAAATTCTTTAGGAGACTCAGGGCCCCTTCCAGTCCTGGGCATAAACCTAGATCCGACTAAGCCTATCATGCCAGTAGTTGGTTAAGAGGTGGTCTGTAACTCAGTTATTGCCAATGAGATGGGTAGGAGCTTGGGGGAAAATTTCCTAGCTCTTAAAAAGGGGTGTAAGATTTCTGTCTTCTGGACTTTGGAAAATGTGATTGTTGTAGGAGGCCACTATGATCACCCTGCAGCCATGGGGGTCCAGCCCAAGGTCGTGGCATGGCCAAGCCAAGAGAAGGAACCCAGGCGCCAGCAGCCCTACCTCCAGACCTCTTGTGATGTGAGATAATATATTTTCCTTCTTCTTTAAGGTACTTTAGGTTGGATTTTCTGTAATTTTGTGGCCCAAAGTATCTTACCTGAGAGCAAAAGACATTTTGCTCTTGTATTTGTGTACATGATGTTCTTGCTTTAGCCCTTGTCTAGGTTCCTTGAGTTGGGCTTGGTTTTGTACACAAATATAGTCTTTTCTAAATGGTAAGATGCTTAAGATGGTTTGATGTTCTCTTCCATCGCCTCTTTCCAGCACAGCACCTAGCCTAATGTCTTGTGTATAGCAGGATATCAATACATACTTATTGAGTTGAATTTGAGCTTTTAGGACAGAAGTTTAAATTTAATGACTACCTATAGGCTTCTGAGAAATTACTGAAAGCCAATCCATGGCCCGAAGAGAGGATGATCAAGGCATGTCCTGTCGGGCCAGGCAGACGGTAACGGGAACGAACCTGCTCCGAGTGAGGTACCAGAGAAAATCCATCATGCATCCAAGTTCTGTTTTTTATTGAAAAATCCATTTATAAATGATCTGGGCAAATAAAGTAAAAGGCACTTTATTGGGATTCAGAAAAATTCACAGCTACCAAACATCAGACCAACCCCGCTCCCGCCCCATCGGCCTGCCAGCACGCCTCTCCCGAGCCGGGGCCCTGCCCTGGGACCATGAGTCACTTCCGCATTTCCTAACATGCTGGGCGTGAAATCTTTCTCTTTCTTTTACATACTGGCACTTACGGGGTGCTTGGCTGAGCAGATTTATCGACGTGCTGTCGGCAGATAACTGAGAGGGCAGGAGGAAGACGGTCTCCTCCGAGTTGCTTCCGTTCTTCCTGGCTGGCTCGGGAACCCAGGGTGGCTGAGGAGCTGCCGCAGGCCCGGCCCCTGCAGCGTTGTCAGCAGGAGAGGCAGGTTGCAGACACCCACCTTTCGTGCCTTCGACCCTGCTAGGCCCCTGGTGTCCTACGGATGCCTTCCCACTTCAGGTAACATCTTCATTTTATGACTGTGCCCTCAACCCGAGGGCAGTTGGGAAAGACGGTCCTCATTAGCTGTGGAGGAACAGTGTTCGTTATTGACCACCTCCTGCATGCCACACTCTGTGCAGAGGGCGTTTGATGCTTCATCTCACCTCACCCTTACTGAGACCTTCTGAGGACAGAAATGAGACCCCGAGATGTTAAGTGATTTGCCCAGGGTCACACAGTGGTGGAACCAGGATTAGAAAATGCAGTCTAACCTGCATTTTGGAGTCTCACCTTCCACTGGGATCACAGTGATCATATTTTCCAAACCAGAAATTAGATGCAGTGGCCTGGTACAGAGTAATTAGGCAATAAACAGTTGTTGAAGGAATAAACACAGGAATTGGACCAGGGTCAGCCAGCAGGACAGATCTTTTGTCAGTGGACTGTCTGGGCTCTCTGGTCCCAGGGACCACCAGGTCTGTCTCCCCTCTTTGTAGGGTGGGCCGTGGGTGGTGTGGTACCTGTGAGGGGAGCAGAAAAGGAGAGACTGGGCAGCAGCTCCCAGGGGTGCTGTGGGCTCTGAGAGCTGCGTGGGGACAGGGGGCCAGCAGAGGGGCTGGCAGAGCGACTTCTGTGTGGCTGCCTCACTGGGCTAATTTGCCAAGTCAGCTAAGTCTGGAGCTGAGACTCAAGACTTACCCTAGGCCCAGCTTGGGAAAATATTACACAGTACAAAATAACATTAAACAGTATTAACCACAGGCCCAAATTGCACCTATATTTTAAAAAGCATTGTGCAGCTGAGACTTATAAAGCCCGGCACCAGCGTGAGGCCGTCTTGGTTAATGAGAACCTCTGTTGCCTGCTCATTGCCTTGGCCCCCCATTCCTGTTCCTTCACCCTCTTCAGAGGTGGATGCGTTTGGTCCTGGGGTGGAAGCAGCTCCGTTGGAAGGATGCACCCTTTGCTCTCTGGAGGGGGAAGGCCTCTTCTGAGAGGTGGGGCCTGGAAGTGCCTGGAGCCACCAGCTCAAGGGCTGCCTTGGCTTCCCCTGTGCACAGGAAGGGGAACAGCAGGATCCATGCAGCTCAAGGGAGAGGGGCTGTCTTGAGAGAGTGCCAGGGGCCGCTGACATCACAGCTGCAAAGGGGCCAGAAAGGAGACACCAATATGGTTACTGTACCTTCTAGACGGTCAGGGCAATTCAGTAAAGAGCATGAATATTCAATAGCCACTTCTGGTTATATTGTAGCTTTGTCACTAATTCATGTTGGCTCCCGAAGTAAATCATTTTTCATTCAGTAACTGTTTTTCCTTACTTGAATAATGGGTGTGATACTGGTGGTCGCTCTTGGCTTCCCACTCTATGTGGTGAGGCTCTGGGCTCATTTCTTGCCCTTTCCAATTCTAAAGCTCCTTCGGCTTTGCAGAACCAATGCCCTTTGGGCACGACCTTATCTTTGATACGTATGGCAATACCTATTGCCCCAGCGGTCACCAGCACCTGGCGTGGTCGGGCAGAGGATCCCAGGTTGCCCATGAACTCAGACCCAGGCCTGGCCCAGAACCCAAGTCTTCCTGCTGGTTCCGAGGCATCACCGGGAAGTGTGGATTGTAGGAGGGGACCTCCTCCCCAACTGCCCCCACCAGGCAGCCCTCCAGCTCACCAAGCTGTCACTAGCAGTCATTATTTTCCAAACAGAGAAATCGTCTCTGTGTGTGTTTTAAGTCTAGAAAAATCACTCAGGCAAGGTAAAGACTTGGTCCATCACTTGCTTTGGTGCAGGGACCTGGGAAGCAGGTGTGTTTTTCAGGTTCTGAACACCCAGGAGAGGGGAGCTTTGGAAGGGAGGGACTGACTTGGTGTGTGTTTTGGGGCAAGAGAAAGTTTAAAGAGGGACAGTTTGAGCTTGTTCTTTGTGGGGGCTCACTTGGGCTTTGCACGGAGGTGCTCGGGCTGGCCGAGTGTGCAAGGGAGAGAGAGAGAGCTGGTCAGGCCTTGCAGGCTGATGGCTTGCTCAGGAGTATGTACTGGCATGTGCTTCCCCCGCACCCCCCAGCGCCCACCTCCCCTCCTTGAACAAGGTCATAAATGACAAATGAACAGGAGATGGTGAAGGTGGATTGGGTAGGATTTGGATGAGTTTCTTCTGACCTTGATGGGGCCATATCCCTTCTATTTGTAATCTTGAGCTAGAACAACTGACAAATGGCCTGATAGGAGACAAAAGCAAACAATAGACTCACTTGAAAGATACAGTGAATAGAATTTAATTGAATTTTTTTTTTTTGGTACAGACATTGATTTGACCCTGTAAGATGTATAGAGTAAATCATTAGGGGAATTAATATACATTAAAATGTGGTTTATTATCGTGGAACTTTTATTGTGCTTGTACTTGTGTTTTTAATTATTATTTTAATGACTTTCTGTATTTCAAATCATGATAAATCTATTTTATTTTTAAAAAATAAACGGATTATAGTTTTACAAGGTGATGTGTAGTGCAGAGCTGTTGATGAGTATTGCTCCTTCATTAATGAGAATGAACAGATTACAAAGACTGAAAATGGACCGATTTACACACTTTAAAAAAAGCCAATTAATATCTAACCATTAAACACAAATGTTATAGATTAGTCTCACTATCTTATCTATTCTCTGGGCTCCTATTGGATCATTCAGAGATTGACTTTTTAAACTAAATAAGTGAAGGAGGCTCTAAAAGTGGAAATGCCTGGGGCCAATGAAAACAAAGGATTTGGGCCATAATGTGCTGAAAATACCCATGCCCTCCTGCCTGGGGGACTATTATCAAAATGAGCAGAGAGGATGGAGGTGTTTGTCCAAGCTGCCTTTTCCTTTTTGGAGATAAGCTCTCACTCTGTTGCCTGGGATAGAGTGCAGCATCATAGTCATAGCTCACTGCAACCTCAAGCTTCTGGGCTCAAGCGATCCTCTTGCCTCAGCCTCCCAAGTAGCTGGGACAACAGGCACATGCCACCATGCCCATCTAAATTTTTTATTTTTTGTTTTTTGTAGTGATGGGATCTCACTATTGCTCAGGCTGGTCTCGAACTCCTGGCCTCAAGCGAACCTCCCGCCTTGGCCTCCCAAAGTGCTAGGATTATACGTGTGAGCCATTGCACCTAGCCTGTCCGAGCTGTCTTTGAGGGATGAAGCAGAAGCTAGTAGCTCTGTTGGTGGAATCAAGGTTTTGAGCGATTTCTCCAGTGGTGAAGATGGATTTGTGTTGGTCTATCTGCATTGCATCTTCTGAGCCTTTTTGGGATCAAGGGCATTTGATCCTAAATGCTTCCTGGGGATTTGTGTGCCATGTGGTCTATATGGAGATCAGCTCTGTGACCACTCTCAACACTGAACCTATCTGAGCTAAGCTAAATGACACGTGGTATTATAGTCATGACCATGTGTCCTCAGTTTTCCAGTACAAACTTCTTATTTCAAATATTTGGTTCCATTAGCCACATGGGGGCTCACACCAGCTTCCTCCCTGGCTGCATGCTGGTTGGATATTTCTGACTTTCGAGGTTGTCAGGCAACATGTCTTGGCAGCCAGAGGCAGGAGAGTGTGGATGTGAGATGTGTGAGCTCTGGAGGCACATGTCCTAAGTCTGAAACCTGGCACCGGAATTTATTGGATGACCTTGAACAGGCTTATTTGTTCATTCACTCTTTCATTTGTTCATTCAATATTTATTGAACCTGGGGCTGTTCTAGGGGCTGGAGATATAGCAGTGATCAAAATGGAAAAATCTCTGCATTCTGGTGGGGGTGGTGGTAAGGAACAGAGAGAGGCAGTCAACAAATAGTCCAGCAAAGTGCATAGTACATTGTAGAATATAGGCTGTGGAGAAGAAAGCGAGTGGGTGAGAGAGCCAGGGAGGCTGTCAGGGGATGTCGCTGTTTTGTACAGTGATTAGGGAAGGCCTTACCCATAAGGGCGCACTTGAGCTAGGACCCCAAGGAAGTGAGGAAGTGAGCCAAGTGCATCGGAGAGCAGGGTCTCTTCTAGGCACAGGGAACTACTGCAAATGCAAAGTCTCTGGCGCAGAGGCCTGCTGTCTGTTCACGCAAGCGGACAGTGTGGCTGGAGCAGGATGGGAAGGAATAGTTGCGAGAAATGGTGGGGACAGATCCTATGGGACTGGTAGGCCACTGTGAGAACCTTGGCTTTGACTGTGGGTAAGGTGGGAGCCATTTTAAAGGATCCCCCTGGCTGGTGTGAGGGAGCAAGAGTGTAGACAGGGAGACCAGGCAGGAGGCCACTGCAGTCATGCAGGTGAGAGGTGCTGGTGGCCTGAACCAAGGGGCAGCAATGGAGGTGGGGGAAGTTTTGGGTTTTGGCCTTTTTGCAGGTAGAGGGAGCAGATTTTCTTTTAACGTTTCAGAAGTAGAGGAAACAAGGATGAGTCTCAGGTGTGTGGCTGGAGCCATTTGCAGGGTGGACCTGTCATCTCCTGAGATGGGGAAGCTGCAGGAAGGCAGGTTGTATGTGTGGGGTGGGATGGAGGGGGTGACTGAGGGGTCACGTGTGGGGTGTGAAAATGTTGATTTTGGAGCAGTCAGGGTAGAGATGATGTTTAAAACGGCGAGTCTGGATGAGATGTCTGGGGAGGGAGTGCAGATGTGGAATGAGGTCAGGGCGGACCTCTGGGGACAATCCAATGATCAGAGGGCAGGAGCGTGAGGAGCCAGCAAAGAAACCGCGAAGTAACAGCCAGAGAAGTAGAGAGAACGGGGAGCGTTAGAGGCCAATGAAGACAGCATTTTGACAGGGAGGAGGGTTATCAAAATAGGCTGATAGGGCAAGCAAAATGAAGGCTAAGAACTTGCCATTGGCTTTGGCCACATGGAAGTCATTGGTGACCTTGACAATAGCTGTCCTGATGGAAGGTGGGGGCAGCAACCGGATAGGAAAGGGGGTGGGAGAGAATAGAAGGAAAGAACCTGGAGGCAGCCAGTAGAGACACTGTAAAGGAAGTTTGCTTTGAAGGGGAGCATAAAAATAGAATGATAAAGTTAGTGAATTTAAAAAAGTCTCACTTTCCTGATCTGTAAAATGGGGACACTGACAATACCTAATATCATAGAGTTATTGGGACTATCAAACGAGATGTTGTTGGAAACTCAGTGTTTGATACATAGGAAGGGCTTAAAAAAACATTTGCCAGAGCTGCTACTGGTCCTTCGTGATTGAGGTGAGGTTGGGAGGGCTGTGTTGGTGTGTCTGAATCCTGGGTAGTTTAAGGTGGTCTCTGTTACTCTGCCCTCCTGGGATTGGGAGTAAATCAAAACTTTGGGTAAATTCCCCAGTTTTCAGCAGTTGTGAAGGGTCATAGAAAGATCAGAAAGTCAGAAACACCCTATTTTTGCTAAGTGGTGGCGTATTTGTCTGACTGTGTAAATGAAACATGCTGCTTTCCTCGTTCCTGTATTTGGTTTTATTGCCTGCCTTGCAAAATGGCACATTTCAAGATTAAAGCCATTTTGTTTGGAGTTAGAGCCTTTGAAGTGTACTTTATTCCCCTAATTATAAAAACACATACTAATTGTAGAAAAATTGGAAAATAGAAGAAAATATACAAAAAAGTAATTTATCTAAGGCCTCATACCCAAACCCAACTGCTGTTAACATTTTAGTAAATTTTCTTCCAATATTTTTAGGAACTCTTTAAAAACATATTTGAGATTATACTGTTATATAGCTTCGTGTCTTGCTTTTTCTCCTCAGTGCTGTTATCATAAGCACTAAATTATTCATAAATGTTTTCAATGGCTGTGTAACATGGAATCTTTACGTTTTCCATCTAAACTTATATCCAAGTGAAAGGATAGTAATAGTTAACCTGTTATACAGCATTTACTGAGTTTCAGGCCCTGATTTAAGTAAATTAACTTATTTTATTCTCATAACCACTTTATTATGTAGGTACCATCATTATTCCCAGTTTATAGTTAAAGATTTTAATGTGGGTTCAAGCCCTTCATTGAGCATGAGGACCAAAGGATGAGGGGAATGGCATCCTTAAGAGCTAGTGTCACTACCCATGTGAGGGCTTTGGTAGGTCAGCATGGAGTTGCCACCTTCTTGAACCCCTCTAGAGCTGGGAGTAGAGGTTGGAGACATGCTTCCTATCTCAACATTTCAGGAAAAGAAAAAAACCCAAAATTTTGGTAACTGTGATGTAAAAACAACAAAAGTCTCTCCCTGTCCCTCCACTCACAGT
Organism: Daubentonia madagascariensis; assembly: GCA_023783475.1. Taxonomy (NCBI): domain Eukaryota; kingdom Metazoa; phylum Chordata; class Mammalia; order Primates; family Daubentoniidae; genus Daubentonia; species Daubentonia madagascariensis. The sequence continues at coordinate 8,009,245 of JAKFHU010001557.1, read as the reverse complement.
CTCTTAGTGGTTGTAGTTCTCTGTTTATTTGTTTCTCTCAATTTACATCCTGTGTTCTCTCCTACCACTGCCTCTTGCTTGAAACTTTGGTCAGAATTCCTGAGGATAGGTTCAGAAATCTTCAGTGTCTAAGGATGAAGAGAAAAAACTATACCCTAGGGCAGTGATTTTCCAATACTTTGTCCTTGACAAACACAGCCAGAAATATATTTCATGTTATGACCCAGAACACACAAATGTATAGTCATCTATGATGAAATATCTGAACGGAAGTTTCAGGAAACACTGCTACCTGTGGTGCACTCTAATATTTTCCACACTACTCCATTCCATTCCAGTCAATTAAAAAATACCAATTTCCACCTTAAATTGATTTCAGGACTCACTGTAGGTTATTATTAATATATGCAGTAAGAAATTGATGCTCTGGACCACAACGTTGGTTCAGAACCAAGGACAGCAACCCTTCCGGTCTCTCCCCTTCCAGCTGACTCCCCTCTCTTCTTTCCCTGCTGTAATGTTTTGGTTCCTTCTTCTGACTTCTCCAGCCTGTGTGGACCTGGCTCTTCTTGGACTTCCTGGGGTCCACTTTTGATCTTAGTGATCTTAAAGTCTTGTGTCACTCTCTAATTTAGGTGCCTAGTCTTCCCAGGTGGTAAGCTTCTTGGAGAGAATGCCTAGGTCTTCTCCATGTCTTATACTCCCCTAATGCTTGACCCAGATCTCCAAGGAATTAGTGGAGCTTTACAGATGAGGATATTGCATCAAGTCTCCTGCCTGAGTGTGTGGATGGCTGCAGATCCACTGGGATTGACTTTGTAGACTATCATTGCATTGCACAGGTAGGGCCTCTCTTTATTGGAATCTCTTTATTTTTTACATGACCAGGAAAAAAGACCAATTTAGTCCTCCTCCTCTCAATATTGCTCTGTTGTAACCTTTTGAAAAGCAAGCTCCCTTTTTATAGTTTTGACATTATGTGCATCATTGCATCACAGGGTTCTCAGGAAGATATATTTGATTGATTGTGTTTTTTCCCCTGCAGCCCATGCTGCTCTTCAGGTGACACAGTGTGATGCTTTTGGCCCTCTTATCCCTCATCTTACTGCTTGATGTTATCAAGAAGCATGAGAAGAGGAAGAAGATCCCTTCCCCCCCCCTTTTAATGGAATCTGAGATTCTGAAGATAGGGTCCACCTGGTCAAAGGGAAGACTGATAAAGACTTATCAATGGTCGGTTTTTAGTTGTAATTAAGTCCTCATGTGGACCTAGGCTTGCATCTTTGGAAATGGGGCATCAGCATGATTGATCAATAATATCTGAGAGTTGGAGTGTGGTCCCATTCTGCTTTCCCAAAGGGATTCCTGCTGAAGCAACACAGCAGTGTGCCTTCTGAGTTGTGTGTCAGCTAGGAAGGCTGTGTTCATGCATATGTTAAGGTCTTCTGAGACCAAACTCAACTCTTCTTCAAAGCAGGGTAGAACAATTACCTCTGTAAAATTCATAAGTTCTCCTCCTGTTTACTCTTCAATTTCCAAAAGCTCAAAGCTGGGGTGCTTGTTTGTCATGTGGGATTCATGATCACAGGTGTTAGCAAATAGAGGTGGTGACTAAGCTGAACTTCTCTTATGATGGTGGGTTATGAAATGCAAACACTATTGAAATCCAAACACCTTTCATCTATTAATGGCCACCAGTGGCCTGTAATCAAGTCACACCCTGTTAGCTACACCATTAACTTGTTTGTTTGAAGTTTGAATTAAGGATTTGAGGCATATGCTAATGAATCTTACTTGCTGCCTACTTTAGCCAAAATCCCTGTGTTTTCCAAATGCAGGCAGTTCTAGAATTTAAGGAAAGATATTTGTTGACCCTATTTTCTCCCTACATGAAACCAGCTTCTGTTTTCCTTTTGCACAGATGGAAAGAAGCAGGCTCTGCAGCCCTCCTTCCTCACCGGACTCTGCCTTAATTTCATTCTCAGTTTTGTAACTTGTAGAAAGTGCCTCTTGCTTGCAGTTCTAATGGCTCTCTCAGCTTGACTGTTGTACCCTTTCTGTGGGAGCAGAGGCGAGTGGTGGAGTCTCCCCCTTTGATTCTCTCTTTGTTTGTGACTCTCCTCTGGAACGAGTTTCTTTTGTAGATAATGGGATTCCATTATGGGGTGTTAGGGCTTCTCTGGAGCTGTCAGCTGTAAGGGAAGATAGGAGGTTTTGATCAATGGTTTCTGCTTGTATCTTGGATGTGTTAATTTTAAGATGGCTTGCTTCTGTTTTTATTAGTTTTATTGCATTTGCAGTGGGGAAGGGGTTAGGATGAGTGTTGGCATTTGTTCTGCAAGGAAATATAGTAGCTCAGTGTTACGTGGCTCTGCTTTGCTTGGAGGCTGGAAAGGCCTGGAGAAAGGCCATGTGTCCACCTCTGCTCTGTCTCTGTAGGCACCACAGCTGTTGCCTGCTACATTCAAACTTTTTATGACCTGTTTGAATGACTGAAGACCACCAATTTCCAAAGGACTGTAGTGGTTTATGTTAGAGCAGAGCTGTTAGTTGAGCTTTTCAGCATTGTGAGTGAGATTATTTATTGGTGGGAAGAGAACACACACACACACACACACACACACACACAACCTGATATAAATTCCTGATTTATTTAGCCAGGGATTCAGAATTTATCTCAAAGGGAGTCGGCTACACAAAGACCAAGTGGATGCAGCATATTTTTGCATAGCTTATCCCTTGTCCCTAGTTCTTAATGAGAGTTGGCAGTGTGTGGCTGTCAGTGACACTTTCTGTGCAGATAGAATCCTGCCAAGGTTGAAGAAGAAGCCAAATTCTTGCAACACTACTTCTGTTTTATATTCAGGTTTATATCACTATTCTGGAAGGACTTATAACAACAATCTGTGCTCTTTTAGGCTCTTCTGATTCTTGAACTGAACCTATCAGATCAGCAAGTGTACATCTTCATCTGGGGGCAGAGGTGAAGGGTGGGTGTTAAGAAAGCAGAATCAGTATTGAGTTATCCCCAGATGCTATCTCTCCCTCCCACTTTTTGGTATTTGAGAAAGCCTGGATCCCCATAGGACTTGTGGCAGCCTCTCTCTGAGACAACAGTGACACCCTCAAAGTTTTAACTCTGTTTCCTTGGGCTGGCTAGGTCCTTCATCCAAAGATTGCTAATCTCTAAAAGAATGAAATAAAAATCTAAAAATCTATGGCAAAACTTTTGCTGCTGGCCGTGATGGAGTAACTGGGACCAGATTTGTCCTGTTGCTATAAACAATTATAAAACTAAACAAAATATGTGAAATAAATATTTTCAGATGTTAGACAATAGCCAGGGTAGGGCTGAGGTTACTAAGAGAAGATTGTAAACCCTCCAATCACTTTGTATTTCTGCTTGGAGGCATTTTAAGACTGGTTTCAGGGAGATACCTCAGGAAGAGTACAGTGATCTTGCTGAGTTGAGGAGACAGATATCAGAGTTTGGAGAGGTGGAGATGGCCAGAGTTTGCAGGGCAGAATATCATAGAGGAGAGGGCCTTGCAGAGAAGGTGCTCCAGAAACGAATATGGCTGCCCTGGAATATCCTGTTGGATGCTAAACCATTGATGTGCAAGGTGAAGCTCCACGAGACTGGGCAAAATGCACTGGGCAGTTGTAAGGTGAAAAATTCACAGAGCTCATACAGGATTTGGAGATGCTTGGATTCTGATGAGCCATATTGGAGAGTCTTTCCTGAATACCTGGAACATCCAGTAGAGACCCCAGAAGGAAAAAACAATAATAGTAGGGCAAAAACATTTCTAGGGTAAAAAGTACTGTAGACATACCTTTACAAAGATTTAAAATAAGCCTTGAGAGGACCAGGCTGATTTACAAGTAATTTAATGCCTGCGAGAGCAAAGCCTAGCACTCTTTATTTAAGGATGTAATGGCTGACAGTTTTCCAAATTTGATAAAAATGATAAAATTACTGATCCAAGAAGCTCAACACACCCCAAGCAAGATAAATATGAAAAAATCACAGAAAGGCACACACACTATAATTAAATTGCTTCAAATCAGTGATAAAGGGAAACCTTAAAGTCAGCCAGAGTGGGGTGGGGGGAGGGGAAGAAAAATTACAGAGGACAAAGATAAGAATTTCTGCAGACTCCCCATCAGAAACCATGCAAGCCAGGAGACAATGGAATGAAATCTCTTGAGTGCTGAAAGGGGGGAAGAAACCTGTCAGCCTAGAATTCTATATTCAGTGAATTTGTCCTTCCATGGTCCTGGAAATATCTTATATCTTGAATGATGTGATAGATACATAATGTGTTTGTTTGTTAACATTCACTGAACTGTACATTTAAAATGGGGTGCATTTTATTGTATGTAAATTATACCTCAATGAATCTGATTCAAAATAAGTTTTAACCCAGCGATCTAATGTGTGCCATGAATCTACATATATTACCCTATTTAATACAATTATGTTATCCCATATTTCAGGTGAGTAAACTGAGGCACAGAGATGTGTGTTGACTTGCCCTAAACAGCCAAAGGGAGATGGAGTAAATTTCTAAAAGAAATGCTTTTTATCTCTCAACATAAGCAGATTCAGATCTTCTCACAAACTAAAATGTAGGACACACATTGCCCCAATGCCTTTCAAACTAGTATCTGCCTGGCATCTAGGAAACTTACTATAAAGTCCTCACTGGAGTAATTTGGTTATTTCCCCCAAATACATGCTGCTTTCTTTTAAGGTATTTTTTTCATTCTACCTATACTTTTTAGTGTGTCTTCCAGGATGACATATCAGTGAGATTGTAAATATCCTCATGGCTATGGATGATTCTTCTATTAGTCAGGATCTAGTCAGAGACAGAAACCCGTTTGGTTATTTGAACAGAGAAAATTTAATATAAAGGATTGCTAAGTGGTTGACTACTAAAAGGGATAAAGGAGAATTCTAAGAGTTCCCAAAAGTATCAGATGCCAAGCAACAGCTACTACCTCTAGGCTAAGGAAGAGTAGACAATACATAAACTAAGGACTAGAAGCCCCCTTTGCCCCACTGGCTGAAATTCAGACGTCTTCAAAGAGCACGTGGCTGCCAAAGGAACGCGCTGCCTGCCAAAGGGCATGGGATGGAGTTGGTCTGTAGAAGTGGCGTATTGTTGCTTGAAGATTCTGAGTGGAACAGAGCTGGTCTAAAGCAGCCTTCCAGTGGAGGGAGTGTGTCCTGAGGGTGTAGCTGGAGCTCATCTGTGTGGCCACCAGGCTCTTGCTCTGAATAATAGTGATGATTATAATAATAATAATAATGATAATGGTAATAATGATAGAGGTCAGAAACCAGAAGAGATGTGTCTTGTTGCACTATCATCTTGCAGGTTCACTTCATTGCTCTCTATTGACGAGGCTTAACATTCTGCCAAGCCAGCAAAGGAGAAATGTGTACAGGGTCCAGCTTCAGTATCACAAAGCAGGGCAAAGAAGGGTGAAATTGGAGCTCAGAGATAATAATAAATTGGCAACTGGAACAATATTGAAATAGAAATTGGGGTAATATTGGGTCATTGTATTAAAGGACAGCTTAATCAGCAGATGTTATTGTATTAAGAGACAATGAGTATTCTGGTTAACATTGTGCTCTTCTAAAATATATTGTTTTATCTTCTAAAATGTATTTCTTTCTGGATAGCCTATATTGGTTCATGGTCTTACAATCCACCTAGTTTCCAATGCCATAAGTATCAGAGTAGGAGCCCTAAAGTCAGGTGCCTACACATCCAAGCAGCTATTATCAGTGAGGAGAGCCAGCCGGGTGCAGGTGGTGGTCACCTGAGAGTTCAGACCCATCCAACAGGCAGCGGCTCCTCAGCTCCAACCAGTGGATGCCCTTCAGGAACACGGGCCCAGAGCCGCCAAACCTTATTTTTCTAGAGAAGCTAGAAATCCCCATTTCCTAATCTTTAAACCTTGGCAAATTAACCAAATGGGGAAAATGCTGTGTGGACCAAGCAAGCACATCTCTGGGTGGATTCAGCCGCTGGGCTGCCAGTTTGTGACCTTTGCTTCAGAGGTGTCCTTACTGCTTCACTGTCCCTTATTTGCTCCAGCCAATTTGTTTTCAAGCCCCATTTATTTCTCTTTTGAAAACATTCAGCATGGTTCTATTTTCCCCACTCCCACTGCCATGGTGCAGGTTGCCTCTTTCCTGGGCTGAACCCTTATCTGCAACCAGTAGTCCTCCCTCTTCCAGGCCACCATTGGAGTGATATTTCTAAAGCACAGCTCTTTTTGTGTCTCCCCTCTGTTTAAATGCCTTCCCTGACTCCCCTGGCTCTTGTGGATAAAACCCCACTTGCCTGGAATTTAAATCCCTCCACGGTTTGGAGCCTCCCCGGCCTTCCAGCTTTGGATTCTGCCATTCTTGTCCACGCCCTGCAGACTCTGGCTACTTCATATTACTCAGATTTCCCTGAACACGTTTGCTTCCCCACTTTCCTGCTTTTGCACGTGCTGTTTCCCTTCCCTAATGCCTTTACCACTTGTCTACCTGGCAACCTCCTGCTCACTCTTCAAGACCCAGTTTGAATGTTAGCTCTTTGGTACAACCTTTCCTTCTCTTCTTCTCAGCGTGAACACATCATCTGTGCTGCTAACTCAGTGCTCACTGTCTGTTTTGCACTTGACACAACAGCCCTGGACCCTGTAGCCCAGCAGCCCTATCTGTCTCCCAGCTATATTTCCAAGGACCATTACTCATAAGTCTTCGTATCGTTAGGGCCTTGAATAGCGCCTGGCATATTGTAGGTGATCAATAGTTCATTGAATGATTGAACCAATGAGTGGATAAATGAACGAGAGCCTGGGTGAGTTGCTTTTTTACTCAATCTGTCTCTGAATGTTTCTATGGTGGCTCATTGTTTCTTCACTGATTGGCACTTTCATGGTCATAGAATCCTTTACCATGTCTAAATAACAGACAGCCAACCAGACCAGGCTTTATTTCAGAAGTCCAGGCTGTTAGGAATTTATTCTGAATTGTTATTTACCATTTTGTAGAAAGTCCTCCAGACACTCTTGGAACCTTGAGATTTTAACCACCACTGCTCTCATAAATTGTCAGAGTAGAGCTATGTTATACCTTATCCACATAAAAAAATATATAAACCATTATTCTATATGCTAGTTGTTTATAATAAGAGCTGGTAATTTTGAAAGGGTGATTTGGGGTGTTGGTTTTGACCTGTGGGTGGGGACCTGGAACATCCTGTTCAGGGTGTTGGCTTGGCCAACTTTGGAAGTGCATCAGTGGGCAGGGACAGTAGTGTTTGGACAGGAGTATCGTACTACTGGACCCAGGGTTGGAATATTTATCATGGAGGAAGAGACCCAGCTTATGCATGGAGTGTCCTGGAGAGAGCAGGTGAGAGATGTCACCAGGAGGGGGTATGGCATGCTTATTTATTTATTTAAATTAAGGCCAATTATTTTTTGTAAAGTGCAGGGAGTGGTGGATTCTGGGAAAATTTGCTTTCACTGTAAACGTGTTGGTTAGAAGTCATTAATATGACATTCACACATCCCTAATAAAGTACATAACACAGAGATCTGGCACCACTGAAATACCCAGAGGACATTAAGTATGAGTCTTAAAACCAAGAGTATTGGAAACAAGATATTTTTACTTCTCGTTTGGGAGTAATATAATTGCATTTTGTGGCTCTAGCAGATGCTGGGGCCAGCTGCTAGGGGAGCCTTGGCTTTTTTTCCTTTTTTTTTTCCCCTTAGCTTTGGTCCCTTACTGATAAAACCCTTGTGCAGAACTCTCATAAAAACCAAACTTTAAAAAATTATCCCTTGGTTGAAAATCCATGTTTTTGTGTGCAAAATATATCTGAGATTGTGTAGACTGTGGAGGTATTTTTATTACTTGGACTCAGGAGACTAAAGAACAAAACATATATATTTATACATTATATATAATTTATATGTATTTATATGTATATTTGTTGTTTGTTTTTTTAATTTGTTACAATAGCACTAAAGACCTTTCTCTCTCCCTACGCTGAACCTATGTCTTGAAGACAGACTGAGACTGGACTGTCTGGGAGACTTGGGAGGGACTCCTGTCCTTTTTCTGATGGGCTGTTCCAGGGAGAGTTGTGGGAGGGGAAGCCGATCTCTCTGGGCTGGACTGGTTTATGGGGTTGAAATAAAGCACAGCCTGTGGTGGGTAGCTCCTTCTGGGGAGGGAATGGAAGCAGCAGAGGGCTGGGGCTGAGATGTTGAGGGGAGCTCCGCCCCTCTGGGAATCGCATGGCGCACCCTCCACAGGTGGAGCCTCCACGCACAGCGGAAGGGGGCGTGGCTCCTCACCTCTGAGGTGGGCCAGTGGGCCAGGGACCCCTGCTCTCCGTGGAAATGTGTGCTTGTGACAGCAGCTTCCTTCACCTGGGGGGCTCTAAGGCACCCCCTGGGGATGGAGAGGGCTCAGCATGATAGCCACCTTTGGCTCCATAAGGCACATTGTGTTTTGTGGGTTCATGTGACATCCATATCCAGAGCTGGCTGTCCATTACGGCGGCCGCATGTGGCATCAAGCACTTGACGTATGGCTGAACCGAATTGAGAGGAGCTGTCCAAGGAAAACATGCATGGATTTTGAAAACTTAGTATGGAAAAGAATATGAGATAGCTCATGAATACTTTTTAAAAAATTAATGAAGTCATACTATATATGATATATTGGATATCATATATAGTATAAATTGGGTTAAAATATAAAATATAATTAAAATTAATTTTTCCTATTTCTTTTTACCCTTTTAAAAATGTAGCTTCTAGAAATTTTAAAATGACATGTGCAGCTTGCATTTGTGGTTCAGGTTCTATTTCTACTGGACAGCATGGCTCTAGTGCTAACAGATTGGCCATGTGCTGCCTTTTTGAATGAGCAGCACTTAGAAGAACATTTCTGCAGAACCTCTCACATAGGGCATGAAGCCTTGATGGCAACTGTACCTTTATCTGTCCACACCCTGGGTCCCCTCCTACTCGCAGCAAAGGGAGGCTCCGACGTGGCTCTCGTGTTGACATCCCTTAGCAGAGAACTTTGTATCATTTTATTTAGCTCTCTGCTGTGTCAACAGTCATCTTTGGATACAAGAACCATGCAGGGCTCTACAGTGATGCAGGTACTGAGACTTAGACCCTTCCTGGCTACTGCAAAATCAGGAAGGGAGAACCACCATACACATAGACCTAGCAACAGAAAGCACTGTGTGCTAGGAGTCCAGGAGTGGTGTAGCCATTGCTGAGAAAGTGGAGTTCACCATGAAGGGAGACAGCAGGGAAGATTCCCCAGAGGGGCTGGGCTATGAACAGGGCACTAAGGTGGGAAGGGCAGCAATGCATGCTTACCTGCCAGTCCCAGTGGGGTGGCCTCTACGGTGACCCTTGAGCCTAGCTGGCCTCCAACCGACTGGCCACTGACATGGGCTCTGCAGTCCTCCATCAGAGCCCATCAGCTTGGGGGCAGAGCCGGCGATTGGGTGGTGGGTGCCCACGTGCCTTTGGGTGGTGGAGATCAGCACATGACAATGCGGTGTGTGGCTGGGCGGTGAAGCCAACCGCAGCTCCGCTGCCTCTCAGTCCTGCCTGCCCTGCCCTTCTTGATTTGGCTTGGTCAGTGCCGTGGGAAGGGCCTGCCTGCTCCCCGGTCTGCAGATGCTGAGCAGACACAAAGGGACCTGAGGGATTCCGCCACAGTTTGTTACCCTGAGTCCCCGCCACACACAGACATCATACCTTGGCAGCAGTTTTTCTATTTGAACATCCAAAGGACAAACTAAACGTTTAAAATCTGCAAGCTGGACAGTCTTTGCTTTGGAGCCTGCAGCAACTTTCTTCATCTTGACAGTGGAGTCATTTTTCTCGGCATCCATGTGGTATTTAGGAAGCGGGAGGAGAAGGAAGCTGAGGGAACCGGGAGCTGGGGAGGCCAGTGGGCGTGCAAGCATGGTGGGGCGGGCTGGCTTGTCCTTCATCCCAGTGCCACATCTGGATGGTTGTCTGTGCTCTCTTCTCCTTTTTATTTTTATCATGGTCAAATGCACATAACAGAAAATTTACCATAACTGGCAGTTAGTACGTTCACAATGTGGTGCAACCATCACCACAGTCTAGTTCTAGGCGTTTTCATCACCCTGGAAGGAAACTCCCATTCTCCGCTTTCCCCAGACCTTGACGACCACTAATCTGCATTCTGTCTTTACGCATTTGCCTGTTCTAGACACTTCATATAAATGACATCGTACACCACATGGCCTGTAGTGACTGGCTTCTCTCACTTAGCATAGTGCTTTCAAGGTTCATCCATGTCGTAGCGTGTATCAGTGCTTCACGCCTTTTTATAGGTGAATAATGTTTTATTGGATATGCTGCATTTTCTTCCCGTCATTCTTCCATCTATGGACACGGGTTGCTTCCACCTTTTAGCTTCCGTGAGCAATGCTGCTGCGAACATGTGTGCGTGTTTCTGCGTGAGCCTGTTTTCACTCCTGCTGGGCATACCGTCTTCTTGTCTGAGCCTCCTATGAATCTCCTGAGCTGGACTTGAGTCTGAGGGGCAGCCAGTGAGCGGGGGGGGGGGGGGGGGAACATGCATGCACTGGGAGTCAGCCACAAACAGGACGACCTGGGGCAAGTCCTTTTCCTTCTCCATGCCTCAGTTTCCTCTTCTGTACAAAGGAGATAGACCAGATCTGTTGTTTTCATCTGCCTTCCTCAGGGTCCTAGATTTGTGGAGCTCCAGGGGAGGAGGGGGAGGCCAGACAGCTGGGCTAAAAGTCCTTCTTTTCACAACCCCATCCCCTCTTCAGCTGGAGCATCTCCCTGTCTGTCAGTTGTTTTTATCTGCCTTGTAAGATGTTTCGAGCAAAGGGTTCTATGGAGACAAGGGATTTTGCCTATCATCGAAGTAGATGATCTCATGCATTGGACTGAGGTTTTGGGGTGGAAATGAGCTTGATCCTGCTGGAAGGAGAGAATCCTACTGAAGGAGGCTCAGTCTGGACTCCTCCCGGTCCACTGAAGGGAAGTGGGGCCGGGAAGTGACTCTGGGTCAGTGTGGAGCAGGAGGCTGTCAGCCTGGGAAAACTCAACTCTCCACAAGTTTTCTTTTTTCTTCTCCATCTAAGCACATTGCGGCTGTTCTAGCTCTGCACAGGTATTGGCTATGTGACCTTGGGCAAGTCACTTAACTGCTCTGTGCCTCAGTTTCCCTACCTGTGAAATGGGCATGGTCTCTACTTCATAATTTGTTATGAAGATTAAATATTTTCCCACATAAAGTCCTAGGGCAGTACCTCGCCCTGGACAGCACTCCACTAATGTTAGCATTGGTAACACTGATGGCAACAATGACACAGATGATGAAGACCTTCTTTCCACCAAAATCACCTTGAATTTTGGTGATTCTTACATTGCCCCATACCATTTAGCACCTAGTATTCTGTGGGGTTTTTTGTTTTTTTGGCATGTGTATACTGATCTCCCCAACCAGTTCCTAAGCTTTTGGAAGGCAGGGGCTGCCCTGTGGTCTGCCCATCTGGTGAGGAGGTGGGCCGGGACCTGGGAAAGGGCAACAGGCTTGGAAGACTCAGAAGCATGAGCCTGGTGTTGGACACATCCAGTCCAGCTGGGTACCACACAGCAGCATGGTGACAGTCTTTGGCCATCAAGTCCAGCTTAGGGGCCCAGCCAACTTGGGCACGATAGAGGTGGGTCTAGGCATTTAGTTTCCTTTGCTCGGAAAGTCTGCTCCTAAATGGGCTGGTGCTCTACCATGGGGGCTCTCTGTGGGAGATGTCATGGATTGGGAGAAGCTAACTTTCCCTTGTGGGTGGGGGAGGGAGTGGTTGGTGCTCACAATTGGTTCATGGATCAGTGTGATTTCCTGGAGTCCCTGCTCACTTGCATGGCAGCTCATTAGACACAAGGTGAGCCTCGGAGTTGGCTGCAGAGCTGACTGCACAGTCGACCCTGTAACAGCAGTTACTCTGCACTATTGTGTTGACTTGTAACTACCTACTGCTCGACCGTGAGGTCTTTAACTGTAGGCTTCCCAGTGGTCTGTTCACTGATTGGAGCATAATAGGTACCCAGTAAGTATTTATAAATATTGAATGCAGTAAGTAGCCAGGGAGTTTTTCTCCTTGCAGGACTGTAGTAGTAGGAGCCCTGCCAGCTTGGGGCAAGTGTTGGCGGGAGGATGTTCATGAAGGTCTTCTTTGGGTGTCTGGGTCTTTGGAACAGAGCGGTAAGTCTGGAGGTGGCTGGGATGCACTGTGTCTCCATCCTCTGGGTCACTCCCAGCGTGATCCTGGGCAAGGGCATGGATCTGGGGTGCTCCAGGTGGCACAACCTGTTTCTCTGGATGCTGAGTCTCCTGAGATTCAGGCACATGAGCTGATGCACACACCAAGTGGGTCAGTATATCCGCTGACTCCAGGCACTGTCTGCTCTCAGTGTTTTTGACACCAGATGGGAACCAAGAGATAGATGTAAGGACTGACCCAGACAACCCTGCACAGTCATTCTGACGCTGCTGTTCACTGTCTGCGAGCGTGGGCCCGTGGTGCTGTGAGGTGGAGGAGACGACGGTGAGTCCAGCAGGGGTGGCAGCCTCTGACCTGGACCATTTTGGTACCTGCAGACTCATCAGGGGCCTCTAGACAGGTGGCTCACACCACGTAGACTTTAAATGATAATAATGGTAGCTGTTGTTTAGGGGCATGCAATTGACAGGCAGTGTACGAAGAATTATTGTTCCTTATAGCTGCCCCGTGAGGTGACACTATCCCAGTCTCATAGGAAACTGGTCTAGACAGGTTAAGTAGTGTGTTCAAGATGGGACAGCTAATAAGTTGCAGAGCTGGTGCCCAAGCCAGGTCTGTTTCCTTCGTGCGCGCGGTCTTAGCTGTGATGCTATGCTGCCTTCCTACAGTGACAGAGAGCTAAATGACTGGCAAAGTGCTAACCAGGAACTGTTGCATTTCGCTGCTTTTAAGCTCTTGCATCAACTGTCTTCTGTTATAAATGCTTGCAAACACACACGTGCACGTATGTGTGCATCTTCCTTTCTGGGATGCTTGCTCTTCTGGATTCATCCAGCTTCAGATCCCCGCCCCCACCCATCCACCCATTTGTCCAGCCACCTGTGTAACAAACATTTATCAGGCGCTTTCTATGTGCCCCAGGACACTGTTAAGTCCTGGGGACGCATCAGTGATGACGTATTCCTTACCCGTGTCGTGGTCCAACGGGAGATGTAATCCAAGTAAACAAGCAATTATAATGCAGAGTGATAAATCCTGGAGGAAGGTGCTGGAGCCCCTGTCGTGGGGACACCTCGTGCTGTCATGAATAGCTGGGCAGGGCTGGCTGAAGGAAGTGATGTCTATCTACAGTGACCTTAGGGAAAGATTTTTCTAAGGAGAGGAAATAAAATGCGAAAAGGCTCAGGGATGAGTGCATAGTGCGCTACGTGGGCAGCTGCTTATTTTACGATTTCTTCAGCTGCAGTCAATGATACAAACTTGGACAATGAAGTGACTCTGTTTTTGCCATGGGTTTCTGCTTCCCAGGTTCTTGGGGGAAGGTCCAGGCTTCTGGACTGAGGTGGCTCAGGCTCTCAGTCCCTGGCCATTGGCCACCTCGTGGTAGTGGCCAGTCCCTGTGATTATGTGAGGACTTGGAGCCTCCATATTGTGTGGCACGGGGGTGTTTTCTCCTCTAACCTGCTCGGCTTACCTGGCTTTGGTGGCAGTCTCTTCCTTTTCCTCAGGGCCAAGTTTAGTGTCTCTGGGCACAGGTGTCAACTGCATTATGTCCACGCCTGGAACAGGCTGCTGGCCTCTGGGCAGATGGGCTAGAAGGAGCCCTCTGGGCAGTCTGGCTGCAGAGACAGCTGAGGTGGAGGCCACCTCCCTGTGCTCTCCTGGTAGTCAAGGGCAGCAGCTCCATGTTGTATCATCACCAAGATCAAGGGAAATGTGTACTAGTCCAACCTTAATTTAACTTACAGTCCCTGCCAATTTCATGTTAGCAGATCCGTTCAGAGCTGGAAGTAATGGGCCATATCAGGCCTCAGAGCTGGAGCAATGACTTATGTTGATGTCACCCACTGGCTTTTAATGGAAATTATTAATAAATCAGTAATTCTATCTGCAGTGATGTTGTGTTTATAAATATTTAATTTACCTTCAGGTGCCCACATTTTCTTCATCTTTGCCTTAAACTCTGCTGACAGTGCTCTTCTTTCTAAAGCACTGCTCAATAGATTAAGTTATCAGTAGTGGGAAAGGTTAACTTCTCTCTCTCTCTCTCTCTCTGGAATATGGCTTTGTCTTTTCTTTTCTTTTTAATATTTCTGTGATTTGGCTCAGGAAGTTGAGAATCAAGCTGAGAATGCAGTGTCTCTTGTGACACTGATGAAAGATTCATCCAGCTTCAGAAAAAGACAGACAAAACTTCCCAGTTATGAGCTTGCATAAGTGGAGGCCTGTTGTTGGCATGTGTTTTTCCTTCCTTCAGATTAATGCCACTTAGAATCTGAAATGGTGTCTGATGTTTTCCTCCCACAGAGAAATATTTTTGTCTTTGCTACCGACTCATCTTTTGAGACCCAGCACTTTGATTATTATTGTATGGGGCAGGTTGAACGGAAAGGACTTAAAAAATCAAAATAGAAGCAGAGTCCAAGTCAAGTGTTTTTCTAGCAGAGATGGAGTTCCAGCCTCACAAAGGGAAACAGCAGCTGGGAAACAACAAAAACTTTCTTACTTCTTGGGATCCAACGTGAGCTAATTGTTGTTATTATGTTTTTATTCTTCTGTTTCAGGAAATTGCAGCTTATTTAATAACATTTGAGAAACACGAAGAATGGCTAACCACCTCCCCTAAGACAAGGTAATGTCCCAGATCTTGCAGTTTTTCAAATATGTACCATAAATGGATTGATTTTCATTGATTACCTGATTTGGCCAGTCGATTCATGGGCAACAAGCTGAAAATGCCACGTTGTGCTTGACGGCTTGTGACATTGAGGTCTTATCCACTGATCTAACACTGTGGCAGGAATGTAATCAGATGGATTAGAGACAGTGCAGCTGCCGTCCTGCCAGTTGGAACTTCCAACCTGATGGCCGTGGCTGGATCCTTCAGCTGGGTGTGTGAAGCCTTGGCAGGCAGGAGTAGCAGGGGAGTTTATTTTGGGAAAGTACTCACCTGCCACTAGTGTTCTCTGGATACATGCTTTCTAAAAAGAGAAACTAGCTAACTGCCCATTTTTATCTCAACGTGTTTTACAAACTGAAAGTTATTCTTGATTGGTGTTAAGATCACCCCAAATCAGAAGCAGTGGCTAAGTTTGCAGGTTATTATGCAGTAGATGTCCTTGAACCTACTCACTGCCACAAACATTTAACTTCTCTTACCGCTTGGGAATAGCGGGAATTGGTGAAAACATAGCCAACCTGTGTGCTGCCAATGCAAGGGATGTTATTATTTTGTGAAGAATGGTGGTGACGTTGGGATTTAAGGTGGATTTGAAAGGCAGCCTCTTCTTTTATCCCCAACTCTAAGTTTTTATTTTTGGTATGTTACATTCTAGAGCTGTGGAAATATGTGGTCACTCTCTTCCAATTGCTGCAACTTTTCTATTAGTGGTGACAGGGCCAGGTGTTTACGAGCTTGAGGGGTGTTAGCTGGAGTGTGGCTTGTGGGATACCTGGACGGCAGGCTTGAACCTAAGAAGTGGAAGCCCAGTCTATTTCACTTTGGACAGAAGCACCAAAGTCCCCAGGTTTGTCAACTGGCACCACGGAAAGGGGTTGGGGTGTGTCCTCTGTGCCCTTAGCCATCAGCCTAACCTGTTCATCCTTTCTGAGCCATGGAGGACAGAGGGTCTAAATGTTTACTCATTCTAGAAGGTATTTAAAAATATGACTTCACTAGGCTTTGATCTTAGATGACAGCAAAATTTTTCATTTTGGAGGAGGTTAGAGGATACTAAGGAAAGAGAGATTAGTTGTTGAGAACCCCACCCCCCAGGTAGCTTTAATTCTTTTACCTCTCAGCTGAGACCTGACAGAGAATCCCTCTGCAGGCCTTCTCAGCCCCTCAGCCACAGTTTCCTTTGTTATAAAATCAAATGGTTTATATCAGTCAGTTTTTGCTGTGATAATGCTATGTAAGAAGCAATTCCCAAACTTAGTGACTTAAAACAACAAATTTCCATTTCCTGCTCATGGGTCTGTGGGTTGGCTGTGGCTTTGGGTTGGGGTCGGGACTGCTCCATGCATCTTTTTGTTCCAGGACCCAGGCTTAGGAAGCCTGTTCTGTCTGGGACCTCTGCTGCTCATGGAGGAGGCAGGGGCTTAAAAGCCCAAGGCAACTGATGCAGGTGCAATTAAAACCCCTGCTTGGATGTGGCATCATAAGTCATGCCTGCTGACAAATCCATCGGCCAAAGCAAGTCCCATGGCCAAGCCTGCTAAGGACGGGGCTGGGAAGGATGTCCTTCTCCAGAGTGGGGATGGGAGCGGGAAGCAGAGAGCGAGTAACACAGTCTGCTATTTGGTGGGGATGGCCAGATCACAAACGGTGGGAAGCCTGGCCTGCTCCTCTCTCCTTTCCTCAGGGGCATCTTTTCCAGGGCGTCAGAGTCAGCCAGAGGGCCCGTTAAAACACACATCACTGGGTTCTACTCCAGGGTGTCAGATGCAGTAGGTCTGCTGTGGGGCTGAGAAGTTGTTATTTCAAACAAGTTCCCAGGTGACGGGATGCGGCTGGTCTGGGAGCTCACTTTGAGAACCACTGCCCTAGATTTCTGGGGGAGAAGGAGGCTTGTCTGACCTCAGCCTCTGCACTAGTTCCCGACTCCCAGCGGCGGCTCTCATCTCGAGCAGCTGCCAGACTCTCCCAGTGCCCTTCACTCCTGGTGAAACGCTCCTTGAATCCAGGTGGAAGGAGAAGAGCTTGTTTTTAGCTGGAGAGCGAGATTCTCTGGAACGCGTCCTGGGCCAGACATCTGATTTCAGATACTCAGACGCGTGCTGTGTTCCGGCCACCCTTTGGCTACAGAACAGTAGAACATTCCAAGGCAGGGGTTTTACCTGGCGTTTTGGCCTTTGGAATTTGGGTTTCAATTGAAAAGTGAATGTCACTCATGGTCATGCCAGACTCACTTGACTTTTTGGAGTATAAATAGAACAAAGAGACTTCTTACCCCGAGGCACCAGGGGCATGCCTGGCAGAGGAAGGAATGTGGGTTTCAGATATGGACAAATTTAGGATTGAGCCCCGGCTCTGTCACTCAGTGACAGAGCTTGGTGACTGTAAGAAGGTCATCTTAGCTCCTTTAAAAGCTCCACTTTTTCTTCTTCGTGTAGAAAATGGAGTTGATGTTGGGCCCGTTCTCAATGGGTCATTAGGAAGATTGAGTGTGATACTATTTGTGGTCCTGTTTGCGTGCTGCCAGGGTCTGTGTTGGGTGTCACTGTTCCTCTTGTCTATAGGGGCAGTCCCCTAGCCTGCTTTAGGATTTTGACTTCAGCACGCACCTGCCAAAATTTCCCCAGGCTTTGGAAGGATGAATTTTTTTCTAAAAGCTGAGGGTGAAGACAGGAGGTTTCCTATTAGCATTATAATATCTACTCCGTTTACACTTGAAAGCTTCTTGTCCCAGGAGGAGGAAAAGTTGCCGTGGTTGTTCAAGGACCTTCCTAAATTAGTTGTTGAGTTGAGTTTGGATCCCCCACCCCCACCCCCATCTCTTGTATTGAAATTAATTGGTGCAGTTAACTGCTGAGTTCATACAAACTGGCCTCCTGGTATTAAGGAATTAATGACACCGATACTCTGCTGACTGGGAAGGCAACGCAACTTCTGTTTGCTGCCGCCGCCACTGCTAATTTCATTTTAGAAAATTAATAAAAATGAATTGCACCACTGACATTTATAGAGTTTCCTAATAAAATGATACATTGTTTGTGTGGAGGAATCCCTATTAAATTAATTGTTGTAATCAGTTCACATATAGATGTTGGTATGGGAGCCGCAGAGGGATCCACTGCTAGTCTCCGTGGCCTACTGATGGCTGGGGGTTATAAATAGAGCCCTTGCTCAGATACTGCCCTAATTACAGAGGAGGCCCCGGGAGCCCTGGCTCACCTGTTTAATAATGAGACTCGCTACAAGGAGGCTCCCAGGGCTGGGGGCCATGGGGGCGGCAGCCGTGCTGCGAGGGGCTGGATGCTGAATGTTCAGACAGCCCGTATTGTACTACCAGCAATTGGGAGCTCCGGTTTGAAAAATCACCCTTCAGGACGTCTTTATTTGGCACTTGCTGTGTGCTCAGCACTGTAATAATACCATTTGGAGACCCTAGGGAGCTCCACGCTCCCCTCCCAGCCAGGTGGACCTAGAATCTGGGAATGAAGAGTGCCCTCCCTCTGCCTAGAATGTTCTTCCAGCTCCTCCTCCAGGCCTCAATTGAGTGCCCCTTTCTTTGCGAGGTCTTCCCTGACCACACAATTTAAAGTCATGTCCCCTTGCCCCCCATCCAGCCAAACCGCCTTTCCTCTTTTGTGTTTCTCTAGAGTGCGGGTTGCCTTCTGACACACTGCGTCCCTCACTGTCTCTGTAATTTCTTCATTCATTATCTGACCCCCCACCCCAAGTGTGTAAGTACCAAGAGGAGAGGCAGTTTCAGGCGAGCTTGTTCACCGGCACCCCGAGGACAGCGGGCACGTGCTCCAGGCCCGCAGTGGAATGACAGGAGCGGGGCAAGAGGCGAGTCTGAGTGTTCTGAAGGAAGAGATCTGGCTTCTCTCCACTTTAATTCCGCTTGCATATCTAGGTCCAGGACTGGACCCAGTACTGTGTTCTTGAGCGCTTCTCACGGGCCGGGCGCTGTGTTGCTCAATCCGTAGCGCAGCTCCACCAGGCAACGAGGGTGCGCTGTGAGGAAGCGTTAGAACTGGAATTCGAGCCCAGGGTGGTCTCACTGCAAAGCCCACAGTCTCTGCGTTTGTGCTGTGCCTCGGCTGCCCAGAGTGCATGTGGACACTTCAGGGGAGCCTGAGACAGATAGCCCCACTGTTCCTCTCCACCTCCTGTGGCCGTGAATTCTGAACCCACCGAGAGACCCAGGCGCAGGCCAAGGCTCCCTCTGTTGGCACGTGGCCCAGGCATGCCAGCCGGGCGGGCCCCCTGAACTGGATTTAGCCCCCCAGCCCCTTTCACCGGAAGGCAGGTGACTGTGCAAGTTAGCAATCCCCGTAATTTATTTCTCCTCCCCTGGGAAATGTGCAACCTTCCCTGGCAGCCAGGGACACACAGCGCTCAAGATTGAAGCGAAGGCATTTCCTTCCTGGGAATCCTGTTTATACCGGTTAGGAGGAGGCTGGAAAATGCTATTAATTATCTAATTAATTAATTAGATTGATATAGATAGCACCTTAACACTGAAGCACTACAGGTCTAGTAATAGAATTTTCCTATAACGAGCACTAAATGCTTTTTTGGTCAATAAGCAATAAAACAGCCACGTAGCAGGAGGGTCTGGAAGGAAAAGAGGGAAAAGTGAGCTCTGGGACTCGAGGGACTCGAGTGACTTGGCCAGAGACTCCCCCACCACCCACCCGATGCTGCTTCTAGTGTCTGGATCCCTCCCGCCCCTCGTGGTGGGTGGACACGGGCTTTGGTCCTCTGCCCTTCCTCCTCAGGCTCTCCCTCCCCGGGCTCCCTAGCTCCCCGTCCCCATGGTCTGACTGTGAAGTCTGTGTGGATCCTTCCAGGCCGGAATCTCCCCTTGGCGCCTGGATGCTGAGTTATTATCTCACACTTGTCACCTTCCCTCTCCCTCCTTCCCCGACTCCCACTCTGGTTTCCACCTGCTGACTCCTCTGGTTCTCAGAAGAGCCACCTCATTGTTAAAGATGGCAAGGCTTACGCCCTGTCCTCCCTGGGGCTCCTTTTTCTCTTTTGTCCCTGGAATCTAATTAGTCACCACTTCTGCCAGCGTTTCAAACCGTAATTCACATCCTTATTTTCCTGGGTTTTCCCCCTAGGTTCAGCTGATTCAGTCCTCACTACCTTTATCGTGCTTGGATTATTGAAGTAGCTCCTACTACACTTCCCTCTCTAAACTCAACTCCTCTTCCCAGTTGGTTGTTCTGAAATATTCCTTTTATTACATCATTATTCTACTTGAAAGCCTTAGAGACTTCCTATGAGTTAAAGTCCAAACTCTCCACTCTCCAGTGTTGTATTCAAGGTTGTTATTCCGTCTGAACCCACCTTTTCAGTTTATTTTCTTTGCCCACCTCCAGGTGCCTGCTGCAGGCAGGGGGCTGCTGACTGTTGTCCCAACACATTTTCCTCATCCCCCACTTTGGCCTTCACTTGGCCATCGACCTCCCCTCCAAAGTCCTCGGGTCTGACACGATCTTCTTCCTCCTGGGAGCGCTCCCCAAACGTGCCAGCCCAGGCAAGCCCTCTTCCCTTCCAGCTTCCACACCTGCATTTACTTGATCATCAAGTGTTTGACAATTCAGCTGTCATAAATGAGTCTTTCCTCCCCAGTGAGATGTTCCCCAAGGACAAGGTCATGCTGTCTCTTTTGTCTCCTAACAGCCTATGTGCCTGGGAGGCATAGCTTTGATGTCAAAGAGTATGGATCCATTGTAGAGCAGCAGGTTTGCCCAGGGGCACCAGAGCCCAGACTCTGCAGTCAGTGGGGTTCTTTGTCCGAGAGAGCCCTTGGGATCCCGGAGTAGAGCCAGTCTGTGCACAGAAGGCTCTACCTAGAAAGCCAATTTTGTCAGGCTCAGACTGGCCCCTGTGCAGCCCCAATAGGAGTGACCTATTGGCCACCTTTGAGGCATTTGCTCCTTGGAACAGACAGTTACAGGACTTTTCTAAGAAAGCCCCCATTCCTGGTGATGCTATGCGAGTGACCAGAATAGAACTGCAAAAATAATGTGAAGATACCATTTGGATGATTAAAAAATTCCCAGAACTAAAAAGGAATGTGATTCTGACACCTGCCACAACATGGATGGAGTTTGAAGATGTTCTGCCAAGTCAGATAAGCCAGGCACACAAGGACAAATATTACATGCCTCTGTATGCATGGGGTGTCTTGTATAGTCAAATTCAGAGACGGAAAGTAGAATGGTGGGTGCCAGGGGTTGGGGGCGGGGAGAAATATGGAGTTGGCATCTAATGGGGACAGAGTTTCAGCTGGGGAGACGAGGAGAGTTCCGGAGATGGGCGCCATGGCTGCACGACAATGTGAATGCACTTAATGCCACTGAAGTATACACTTAAAAAATGGTTAAAATGGTTAATTTTATGTTACATATATTTTACCACAGTTGAAATAATTTCTCAGTGTTGCTTCTGTAGCCCTTTTCCCAGCTGCTCAGTGGGGCAGGGTTGCGGGTGGAGGAGTGCTCCCGTGTGCATGTGCATGTGCGTGTGCGTGTGTGCGCGTGTGTAGGGGTGCTGCTGGTGGCCAGAGTTGGAGTAGGGCAGTCTGGCAGTCTTTACTCAGATCATTTCAGGGACTCTGCACTTGGGAACTGTAAAGAAAAAACAAACTGGGTCAGCAATCATTTCAATGCGGTAACCTTTGCATTATGCTGAATTGGGGACCTGCTCTCAAATTAACATAACGATGTGTCATGTTACATGCACTTCTGCATTTGCCTAATGTGTTGAGCAAATCCTTGACCAAGTCCAAACCGTATCACCATTAACCAAAGAGCAACTGTGGCGTGAGGGAGTTCGCGGGTGCCGTGTCTGTCAGAACCCATGGGGAGCCCTGGCTGCCCGAGGACTTACCCGGAAGTCACCTGTTGAGGAGTTTTTATACATTTCCAGGACGAGGCAGGGAAGGAGCTGTGACCTGGATCCTGATAAAGTGTCTGGCGGTGTCCCGACAGTTGTGGGGAGTCCCCAGCCTCCATGTGGAAGTGGGTCTGCCCTGGATGCCTGTTCTTTTATCTTTATCCGAGTTAATCACAGAATACAAAATGTCAAAGCGGGAGGAGCCCATGGAGGCTACCCCCCACATCCCCTCTGTGTCCGGGGGCACTGATGGCCCAGTGGGGAGAATGTCGCACGAAGTGGGCTTGCGATCACAGGACAGGTGAGCCTTGTGTGTCCTCAGCTGTGCATTGCCGCTTGCTGAAGTGGCAGTGCCGGCCGTGTGGCCGTGTGCTTCTTCATCTCACGCCCCTCGCTTGTGGAGCCAGGAGTGCAAGTCCCGGGCCTCCCGGAGGAAGCAGGAGGGAGGCACCGATGTTTGTGTCTTCAATTGCTCCCTGGATGAGACAGCTGCCCGCTCTGGCTCCTGCTCCCCACTTTCTTTTATTATATTAATTTTTACAAAAAATATACATGTCTATAGTTTAATATGGCAAATGATCCTAAAAAGCTTGCAAGAAAAAATAGAATCCTCTGCCCTACAGCTCAATCCCGTTTCCCAGGGGTGGCCACTTTCCACTTTTTGGGTTCTGATATTTACCTCCAGGTTTCTAAATATGTTTACTCTGCTATTTCTTGGTTTGTCAGTTTTAGACATTATCTTCCGACTTCCTCATATGCTAACTGAGGACGTAGCTCTCTTGCTGTGCCAGCTGCCTGGCTCTTCCTTACCTGAGCGAGGGGCCCCTTCATGGAGGTAGCTAGCTTCAGTCTGGGGGACTCTGAGACCCAGCATCCCTAGATCTTTCCTCTGGTGCCATTTGGGTTCTCCCAAGAAGGCCCCACCAGTGTGCTGCCTGCTTTGAGCTGACCTGGCTGCTAGTGGTCGGGAAAGCAGGCAGGGCAAGGGGCTGGGGAAGTCACCATTCAGTATGAAAGCTCTCACCTAGTTCTCCCCGTTTATGTCCTCCCCGTTTATAGTCTTGCTTCTCTTCTGCTGTTTCCAAGTCTGGAGTCTTTCCAGGCTCCCTTTCTCCAGAGAATTCAACTGTCTCCCATGGGGCAGAGGCCGGGTGGGGGTTGCCTGGCTGCTCAGGGTAGGTGTAGGACCCTGGGGGGGTCGACTGCCCCCTACACAGACCTGCAAGCCCTCCCTGCCTCCCACCCATTCCTACTCCGCCTTCTGTGTCACCTGCTGCTTCCCATTCGTGAGTCTTTCTGGGCTCTGCAGGCCAATTAGCTTGTTGTTCCTGGTATCCCTGCGCAGCACCTGGGTTTTCACCTCCTGTCTCCTGCTATGTCAGTTCCCAACCCTGCATCTGCTTCCCCGTCTCTAGACTGTGTTAACATTTCTTATCTGTGCTCGTCTCCATCCCCCCTGGCTTTGTCCTTGTGGGTTTATACTTGCTTTCGTTGCTGTACTGTCATTGGCCAGGACGATGGGTGCTGAATCCTCCCTCTGGACTGCGCCGTCCCTTCCTCTCTGGCCTCCACGCGGAGTCGTCCCGAGTGGGCCCTGCTCCCCGGTTTTCTCATCCTCTCTCTGGTTCCTCTTCGTCTCCTGCTCACTCTCAGTCTAACTTGCTGTTTCACTCTCTTGCTTTTTTTTTCTCTAACTCTTTTTCAGTCTGCAGAAAGAAATGCCCAAAATGCAGTTTTGAGGTTTCTAAACGCACAACTGCTCAGGCTGAAGACACCCTGTTGCTGACACGCACAGGCTCCTCGTGTGCAAGGACGCAGGCGTGCAGCCCAGCCCGCATTAAGCCCCTGATGCGATGCTGGCCTCCTCCGCCTTCTTTAATGCACCACCCTTAGTTTGGAGCCTCTCCTGGCGTTGGCACAAGGGGCGTGGTGTGGCCTCTCCCTGAGCAGAATTCCGGGGGTCCTGGGGGCTGCCAGGGCCATCTAGTATGCCACAGATGTCCCCTGGCTATGGCATCTTGATGCCTTTTATCTTTACGTGGTTGTGAATGTGTCTTCCTTAGATTATATGAGGACAAGAGTCTCATGTGGCAGGTGGCTTCACGTCAGGGCACCTGTGATGCACATTGGGGTGCTGGGGTGCCCTGACTGAAAAATGCTCCCCCAGGGTGATGCCTGCTGGCATCTCTAAGCAGGACAACCTGGCAGTGATTACTATTTCTGAGAATAAAGAAGCTCACTGGCATTGTGCTCACACAAATTGATAGGCATTTGCATGCCCTGTCAGGGTCCATCTACTGTAACTTCTTTTTGTTTATGCCACCTACCAGTTTATACTTAGATCTTCATGCCCCTCTCCTAGATTTGGAAAATCAGGACTGTCTGGTATTTCTGTAATGGCCCGGATTGGCATCTGTGGTGTTTCCTCTGGATCAATTCTGATCTAATAAATCGTTGCTCACTGAGCAGAAAGGGGGTGCCCACGTGCTTGTCACACTGCAAGGTGGGGAGGCATGTTCTCAGAATACACGACTCTACAATTCATACATTTCTGTGTAATGAGTCATCACCAAGTCATCTGGGTGCTCTGGGCCAGAACTGTCCCCCTGTTCTGTTTGGCTGGAAGATGTTACTGGCTTTGCTATTCCTAGATTTTCCATGGTCCTTCATTATGGAGCTTTCTAAAAAAATTCAAAATAAACCAAACACAAAAGAAGGAAATCTTTCTTGATTCTCCAGCTCTACTACATATCCCACTTTCCACATGAGCTTTTGCTT
Organism: Daubentonia madagascariensis; assembly: GCA_023783475.1. Taxonomy (NCBI): domain Eukaryota; kingdom Metazoa; phylum Chordata; class Mammalia; order Primates; family Daubentoniidae; genus Daubentonia; species Daubentonia madagascariensis. Next base: position 7,984,543 of record JAKFHU010001557.1, on the reverse strand, counting down.
TGTGTGGTGTGTGTGTATGTTTACATTCATACATACACAGATACACATGCACACACACAGCACACATAACCACATGTAGTCACATCCACACATATGCACATGCTCAGGCACATACAGACACAGATGCATACACATATACACATATGCATGATATACACATATACATATGCACACAACACCCACACCTATACCCATGTATAGATATACATGTATATACATGCACACAACACATATATGCACACACAAATATACAACACACAATACATGCATACACACAGCACAGAAACACACAATGCACAATACACCCTTATACACATACATACTTATAAATATACACATATACCCACATGCACTAATACACAACACCCACCCCCCATACGCATCTTCCTTATTGGTCACTGTTGTCTTGTAAGAAAATATTTCTGGGAAAAATTTCCTCTGTTCAGTCTGTGTTTTAATAAGATGAACACTTTTGGGTAGATGAAAATTTCTCCTAAAAGACAAAAATAATTTTTCTGTGCTGGCCATCCCTGACCTCACCCAGAAGAGGCTTACGATTAATTAGGCTGCTGAGTTTGTGGTGATTCGGGGGGAGAAGAGGGAGCCAGAGCCCAGGCTGGGCAGCCACATTCAGGACTGGGGGGCCCGGCCATGCCGAGGAGGTGGGAACTCGCTGAAGCATTTCTGGGCTTGCTTTGTGGCTTCCCGTCGTTCCCCTACAGGTGGTCCGTAGGAATTCTGAACCAGGTTTTTTCCTTTCCATTTTTGGCATCTTGTCAGCCATAGGACTTTTGGCCGTGGTGGAACTGAGTTTGTGTGTAAAATGGCAGCTGGCGCCTAGGCTGAGGCGTCAGGGAGATGAGCCCCCGCCAGGTTTGGGGAAAGGCATAGAGACAGGCAATGAAATTACAGAAAGAACAAACTTACGTGCAGCAACGAAGGCGTGGAGACAGATGAGACTCTTCTGCTTCTCCCCAGGAGCACCGCCTGCACTGTGAAATGTGCCATTTCCACATACTTTCACACCAAAAAAATCCATGGCCCTCCTGTCTCCATTGTCAACCATTGTCACCCATTGTCACAGGCTCACGATGATTACTTCAGTCTGCCAACATTAGGGATGCTGCCCTCTGATTCTGGGGATGGCGGAGCTCTGTTTGAGGAAGGGGTGCTGTCTTCTCCCAGGGTTGGAGTGAGCCTTTCATTCCTGAACTGTACGACACCAAATCGTCGCCTTCTTGCGGTTGTTGGCTGGCATCTGTGCCTCTATTTATTCAGTGAGTACTTTTTGATTGTTTACCACATGCCAGGCACTGTGCTGGGCCTTGGGACATAGTGGTGAACAGGACAGAGAATTTATAAGAATGGCAATTTTGAGGAGAGCTACAGGGCGAGGCTGCCCCTCTAGCGAGTGGGGTGGGAGGGAAGGGCGGGCTGCCTTCCTGAGGGGCTGAGCTTTGGGGAGACCTGATGTGCGTGTGTGTGCATGTAAACGTGTGTGCACATTGTCCCTGGCCATGGCGATGGTGGCCTGAGCGGATCTGAGGCAGGAAGGCATCAGGGGAGTGTGAGAATGGACAGACAGTCCTTGCAGCTGGAGGGAGAGTGGGGAAGAGCAAGGAGGCCAAGGGGTAGAGAAGAGGCGGGGTGGGCTTAGGGAGGGCCAGGGAGACAAGGTTAAGGGTTTGAGGATAATGCTGGATGCAGTGGGGGTTCCTAGCGGAGGCTTTGAATGATGCAGTTGAGTAGATATTAACACCCTCACCCTGGTTGCCCTGGGGATGGAGAATGAAGTTCCAGAGTGGGAATGGAAAGAACCCGGGTGCTCTCACTTGCCTCTGTAGATACCCATTTTACTGATGGGAAGACTGAGGCACTGTCCACTTGAAGGTACCCATGTCCTCTCAGACACCCCAGGAGGCACAGTGGGGCCTGACCTTATGAGTTTGGAGGGGTAGAAGAACTCAGTGAGCTGGGCTGCGCTGGGGGACCTGGGGGCTCGGCGGCTCCAAGCTCCAAACTTTGGTTCCCCTTGAATGCCCGTTGCTCAGCCTCTGGCTGGTGTCATACCCGCCGGCCCCATCATGCCCTCGCATTCTGTGCTCCTTGAACTTACTTCTATTCCCATCTCTGCGTGCTCAGCCTTCCTCTTGAAATCAGGGTCCTGACCAAGGCTTCCGGGGAGGAAGTGGTGTCCAGGGGCGAGGGGCCTTGCTGGCTGTGGTAGCTCCACATCACGGGCCACTTACATGTTAGAAAAATGTGGCCAACGATGATGCTTGTGGTGCATAACAGAGAGAATGCATGGGAGAATTATTCTCTAGAAATAATTGCCAAACTTTGAGTTCTTTCTTAGCTGTGGTGCAGAATTCCTAGGTGAGAAAAAAATCTCTCCCTTCACGTTATGAGTAAGTGGCTTGGTTCTGCTCCTTACAGAAAAATTTCAGCCTTAACCCTGTAGACCCCATCAGTGTACGTCTGGGATTACCCATAGTTATGCCGTTTCTCTGGTGCTTAATTTCCTTACCCAGTGCCAGAGGGTCTGCAAGGATACGTACGAGTTTTGCAGTTATTAATTTTGCATTAAATAATTAATAGTAAAGTTAATTGATGAATTATTCAATTTTCAGGTAAAATGGGATGATAAATATTCATAACTTATTTTATTAAGGGAATTTCCATTTCCTATGTCATTAAATCTAGATTAACGAAGGCTGATTTTAAATGAAGATTGAAAACAATTGTGCTTTGGAATTAATTTACTAAGTTAAGGTCATTGCTTTGTGAGTTTACCCCCTGCCAGAAAGTTAGGGCTTATCATCTGGAAAAGAGCCTGAGTTTGCAGAAGTAACGTTGCCATCAGTTTAGGAAAACACCCCGAGTCTGCTGGGGACTTCCCCGAGAAGGGCACCGAGACACTCACGGGGCCTCTTTCTTCTTTCCACCGAGCGTCAGGCTGTTGCTTTGAGCTGTTTATTGTTTGTCCAGGATTTTTGCAAACACGATTTAACATTAGCCCAAACCAGATGTGATGCGGGCATACAACCAGGTAAAAGAATGGTAAGTGAGTGTGCCTGAAAGTCGCTATTAAAATAGCTGGGTTGTCCCACAGAGTTTTAGGTGTGTGCAGTGATTTCCTGCCTATTAATGCCCTCAGTCAAGGGTTAACCACAGTTTGGTTTTTTATTTGTGTTTTCTGGCTATCTGATTTCTTCTAGATCTGGTTTGTGATAATTTGTGAAACTGCTTATAGTACAGACCCACAGAGCGGTGCTGAAGGTTTCTTAGTACCTCACAGGCTGCTTATAACTTGCAAAGCCCCTTCAAATCTGGGGTCTCAAATCCTCTTAACAGCCCTGAAAAGTAGGTAAAGCCCAGGGATATACTGAGTCAGAGAGAGGGAGAGGGAGGGAGGAAGGGGGGGAGGCAGGGAGGGAGGGATGGAGAGAGGGAGGGAGAGAGAAGTCAAGAGTGAGTCACGTCACATAGCCTTCTTTCCCCTGTCCTGCTGCTTCCCTCTGCTCATGGATAAGGAGTCTGAGACCCAGAGATTATGTTCCTTGCCCAAGGTCACTCAGCTAATTAGCCACAGAAGTTGGGACTGGAGCCCAGGTCTGTCTTTTTCACATTTGAGTGCTTTTCTCAACTTCACTGTCTTTCTTAGTGCTTTAAAATAATTTTTAACCACCCCCGAGTAGTGGAGTGCTTGGAGTATTTATAACTCTGTGGAACAGTGTTTCTCTGTATCACCAAGTGTTCATTATAATTTTCCAGTGAAACTTGTTTGCTCTGGGGAAGTTGATCCTACAGTAAGCCTTCATTTCAGAGGAGAGCATTTGATGTTGCATCTCATGAACCTGCTCTCCTAAAATTATCCCTAATTGGCTTGGAAAGTGGCTTCCAACAGACAGATGGCTTAATATCTTGACTTTCTGGTGTGACTCAGGGAGGTACCAGGATTAGATCTGGTTTGGGATAGCGGTCTTGTTAATTTGTAGGATGAGATACTATCACTAATGTGCAGATTGAAGTGGCTGCCTCTGGGGAGATGTTGCAGAAACCACCAGGGACAGCCTGTGTCATCAGGGGTGTCGGGTGGCAGGTGGGGTCGGGAGACAGGGCCTTGAAATGCAATTCCATAATGTCTAGCATTCGTCAACAAGCCTTTATTGAGTGCCTGCTGCATGCATAGTTTTGTAGGAGGCATTGTGGGGTTACAAAGGCAGTAGAAAACATGGCCCCTAATCTAATTGGAGAGACAAGTCACGCATATCTGAGATAACTAGAGAGCAATTCCCAGACACACACACAGTAGAGCCTGTTGTGCGTGTGTGCGCGAGCGCCCATGCACAGAGCTGTAGGAGGAATGCAAAACAGGGCCAAGATCAATTGGATTCAATTGATTTCATTGGGAAAAACAGCACAGCAACATTTGTAAGGGTGAATTTCAGTCAGAAAACCGTGAACTTTGGTTGGGGGACAGTGTGCCCTCATGGGGGATGGGAGGAATAACACTCGGACTTTTCTCATCCTCAAGCCACGCAGAGAGCAGATTAATTGGTGGCTTTGGCATAAACGATTACAAGGTTCAGAGGCCGTGGGATGCAAGGACATGGAGTGAAAGCCAAGCATCCCAGCCAGAGAGCTTTCTGGAGGGGAGGATGCTGCTGGGGTGTCTTTTCTGTGTCCCCTCTGCTGGAGCCTGGCCGGGGCTGGACGAAGCAGAGCTGCCTCCGTGGAACCCCCTCTTCCTGCTGCAGGGCTTCCCTCGAGGGCACGACGTGGCCTGGTCGCCAAGTGTCCATGAAGGTGCTGGGGGGCTAGAGGGCCTGCCCAAGCTGGGACTCCAGCCCATGTGTGTCTAGGCCTGTTTGTCTGTCTGCACCCCTAGAGCTCACGGGACTGTGAATGGAAGTGTTTACAAGGTCACCCTGATGGGTCGCTGGGATGACCTCTTCCCCCTACTCCCCCCAGGACATCTGACAGTTGACAATGTCTGGAGACCTTATGATGGTTGCTGTGGGAGGGGCTTGCTAGAGGCTATTGATGCTGGTGACCCTCTTAGGGTGCTCAGGGCAGCCCCTCGCATCAAAGAATCATTCTGCCCCAAATATTGATAGTGCTGAGGTTGAGAAACCCTGCTAAACAGCAAGGAGTCAATGAAAAGAATTCATCCCAAAGTGTGTGGTGGCCAAGAGCCTGGCTCTGGATTTGAAGGCCAGTTCTGCCCTTTATTAGCCCGTGCCTCAGTTTTCTCATCTGTATAATGGGAATAATAATAGTAGCTATGGTTGTGAGGAGTAAATGAGTGAAGTGTGTTAAACACTTAGGACATAGTGTTATTGGTGCATTTATTATAATCATCTCACCAGGAATCCATTCAGAACAGCAGCTCTGGATCGTCCTGGGCCCTGTGCACACAAAGACCTGTCGTTCCCCAATTCTATTTTTTGAAGTTGTGTAGAAGTATGGCCTGAAGTCTCATGTCATTCCTGACTACCAGAAACAACTCAACAATCCATGGGATAAATAAGGTTCGGAGAGGAAAAAGGAGAGAAAACTTGGAGAGTCCATGTCACAATGTTCAACAGGGAAGAGCATTTTAAATAGAAGGTGGTTGTCAAGAGAGTCAAAAAGGTGCACAGGAGGCCAAGCTAAGAGCCTCAAACTTATTTATTCATTCAACAAATATTTATTGACCATTGTATTAGTTATCTATTGCTATGTAACTGATTGCCTCAAAACTTAGAGGCTTAAAATAACAAATATGTATCATTTCACCATGTCTGTGGGTCAGGAATCCAGGACAGCTTAGCTGGGTCCTTGGCCTCAAGGTCTGTCCCATGGCTGTAGTCAAGGTGTCAGCTGGGGACGCAGTCTCATCTAGAGACTCGATTGAGGCAGGGTCCACTCCCAAGCTCACTCTTATGGTTATGGGAGGAGTCAGCTCCTTGTGGGCTGTTGGCCAGAGGCATCCCTCAGTCCCTGCCACATGGGCCTCTCCAGCATGGCAGCTTGCTTCATCAGAGCAGGTTGACAGGAGACCAGGAGAGGGTGAGCAAGACCAAAGCTAGAGTCTTTTTGTAAATGAATCTCACAAGTGACATCCTGTCACTTTTACTGCCATCTGTTTCTTAGATATGAGCCACTAGGTCCAGCTCACATGGAAATTGAGGAGGGGATCAGATGAGGGTATGAATTCCAGGAGCAAGTTTACTGGGTGCTCACTTAGATGCTGCCTACCACATCATGCATTATGTGTGCATTACATGTACTGATTAAAGGGGTGAAACACAGGTGGAACAGGCCTGGAACTGGGAACTAATCATGGCATCATCATGCAATTTCTGGGTGACACTAGGCAAAGCGTTTTTGCCTTTCTGGGACTAAGTTTTCTCCTCCTTACAATGGCTGAATTGGTTTATGGATGGAAACTACACATGACCCATCAATGCCCAGGGCAGACATCACTACCCACAACACAGTTTTCCTGTGAGCTGGATTCAGCCTCAGAATCCTTCCTAACACAGCTCTTGTTTCAGATGTCCATTGTTCATTGAGCAGAGACAGCCCTTGTGTTGGAATCCATCTGCTGCCCTGAGTGATCCAGAAAGAAATATTCTGTGGTTCTGGCACCACAGACCACCAATCAAGATTTAACAGTCAAAGCAGGCAGGTGAATAGTCCTCCTGCTGCTCTGAGTGAGGAAGTGACTCCTTAGTGTGTGGGGACTGGGGGTCCTGATTCTGCAGCCCAGCCCTTCCCTTCTCAGACAATACCCAGCCTCCAGATGGGGCGATTCAGAGGGGACACCGGCTAAGCAGTCTATGGGGTCTGAAGCCCAGTGTGGAGTTGACCTGGCCTGGCCTTTTCATTGGTGGGGTGGGCTTAGCCCACATCTTCTGTTTGGTTCTTTATGGGGGCAGATTTGGCCTCAATGAGTCTCCTGCTTATGATGGGCTGGAAAAGGAGTGTAGGTCATTCTGGAAATGAGTTTGAGGTGGCCAGAGGTTTTTCTGCATTCAATTTATCTGACTTGCAAGTGACTCATCCTGTTCCTTCCTGGATTGCACCCCTGGGCTCCAGGTGATGGCTTAATTTGTTTCTGCAACCTTGATACCACCCAGTCCAGCGCTTCTAGTAGCTGCTGGGGGCATCCTGTCAACAAGGAGCTGAGCACGCCATGTAACCCTCTATCCCAACCCATTAGAATTTTCAGCACCCCCTCCCCCACCTTTTTTTTCAAGTTTCTTTTCCTGAAGGGCTGGAATGTTCAGAGGCAGTTTAATAGACATCAATTTGCAATGATTTTTCGCCACTGTGCTTCAGGAGAGTTGAGAAGCCAATGATTAATCCTTGCAACAGCTCATCCCTTTTGTTTTAAAATGACCTAATAGCTGGATTGCTCATGCAGGCCGGGCCAGCCTGACCCAGTTCGGCTCCTTGCTTTCTGCTGTTTCCTTCAAATGAGTCCGCTATGAATTCTGCAGCCCTGCTGCAGGGGAGAGTGGGTGCTCCTCTTGTAATGTTTAATCAGAAACCTGAGAGGACAGCGTCGTTTTTACAGATAGCTGCTGCTCACTTAGAGGCAGACGAATGAGCATTCTTAGAAGTTGGGTCAGAATCCTGCCTTTCCAAGGAAGTTGGCTTGTCCTCTGATCTGAGGGACGGTGCTGCCCCTCGGGATTATCCTGATCCCTTTTGGTCAGCCCTGTTCCTACAGCAGCAGAAAACAACTCCAGGGCCTCCCAGCCTAGGGACTCTGTGTGACTCCCAGTCCCAAATGCATCCCTACCATAGTGGTTTCCTATTGTCTCTGCAACAAATTACAGAGAAATTAATGGCTTAAAATGACTCAAACTCATTATCTTATGGTTCTGTATGTTAGATGTGCAACACAGTTCTCACTGGGCTGAAGTCAAGGTGTCAGTGCAGCTGCGTCCCCTTTGGGAGCTCTAGAGGAGAGTTTGTTCCCTTGTCTTTTCCAGCTGGGAGAGACTGCCCACATCCCTTGGCTCACGGCCTCTTCCTCCTTAAGAGCCAGCAGTGTAGCATCTCTTGGACTCTCTGTCTCTGACCTCCTCTCCTGCCTCCTCTTCCACTTTTAATGACCCTGTGATTACCTTGGGCCCAGCCGGATAATCCAGAGTCGTGTCCCCAGCTCAAGATCAGCTGATTACCAACCGTAATTCCTCCTGCCACCTCACTTCCCCTTTGCCGTGTAACCTGATGTATTCACAGGTGCCAGGGATTAGGACATGGACATCTTTGGGGGGGCCATCATTTCTGCCTCCTATATCTATCATTGCCCTGGCTTCATCGTTCCTGGTTTTACAGAAATTTCTATTGAGAAGAAAACCTCCGAGAGCTTTCCTGATCAGGCAGTCTAGTGTGACTTTGAGAGTGTGGGCTTTGGAGACAGACAGGCCCAGACCCCCCTTAGCTCTGCCGTCTGTGGGTTCAGAGAGCGGCGTTGGATCGTGATAGCAGATGAACAGCGGACAACTCGCGTCGTCTCTCTCAGCTCCAGTTTCTTCCCCCTGTAAAATGGGCTTATGAACACTCATCTCCCAGGCCTGGTGTGAAGACTAAACAAGATGGTATGTAGAACAGGAGTGCACCTCACAGACGGTTGTGGTTACTACGATCGTCACATATCTTTGTTTTCAGCCTGTGTGTCGTGTTGGCATCTCTCTGTCAGGAAGTAGGGTTTGTATCTTATTAACCCCTTACCTGGGCCCTGCGTAGTGGAGGCTGTGCGGGTTGCTGGGGCATCTGTATGATTCGGCAGCAGGTGCATTTGCTGCAGGCCCACTGTGTAGAGCTGTTGCCTGCGGGGCTGTTCTCTTTGGTTGTCTCTCACATCTGGCTTCATTTAAACCCATTCTCTTACATTTAGGATATTGGACTGTCTGTCCTCTAGAGGCACGGGCTGAACTTTTCCTTTGTCTCCCTCAAGATTCCTGGAGATAATTTTAATGATATCCATCTTTTGATTAGTTCTTTCACGCTCCTTGAAGAGTTTGGCCATGCCACCATGTTTGTCCCCACGCTAACTGGCGAAGATTTAGATTATTTTTCCTCATTTTGCAGACAGAAGATGAAGAAATAAACGACCTGCCAAGGTTGAGATGAACGCCGACCCCGGGTCTGACTCCGGATTGAGAGGCACTTTGGGTTCTGGATCCTTCTCCCCACAGATGCCCAGCAGGTGTGGGCTGCTTTTGATAAGCTTAGGGGTGTCCTCCTCCCCCTCTTCCGTCTCTCCCCCTTTGTGGCAGCACATTCTGGGGCCAACAGCCTCCTGCCCAGTCTTGTTCTTGACACACAAGGGCGGGGTCACAGTCACACAGAGCTGAATTGTCCCCTTTGGCTTGTGTTTCTTGGGGGCCCAGGTCTCCTGGGCTTTCTGTCCACTTCTCTCCTATAAAGATCAGGAGACAGTGCTTTGGTCACAGGGGCCATTTGTTTATTTCTTCCACCTTCCAGACCTTACTTCCTTGCACTGGGTGGAGGTGCTTTGGGTTCGGGCTTCTTGCTTTTTTGGGCTGCCCTGTTGGATGTGTTGCCGCATTTTTCTTGTGCTCCTCCCATGGCCACAATGGTGGAAGCCTTTCCAGGCAGCTTCATGTTCCCCTTTTCGGGTACACTGGCCCTGTCTCTTCCAGTCCTTGCACACTGGGCTCTTGGTTCACCCCAGGAAAGCGTAGCATCAGCACAAGAAGCAGCAACTTTCTGAAATGCAATGTGTGCAGATAAATTATTCAGTGAAACCCAGTCTAACTTTATTAAGGCCAGAATCATCCTTTTCTGTCAGAAGCCACAGACAGAGGCTGGATCAACGGGAGGCCCTGGGAACCAGGCAGATCCGGCGGCCAGAAGATCGTGGCAGGCGTAGGTTGGGCTTCCCATGTGTGTGCCCTTGGCCTTGTGCCTGTGCAGCCCCTTTAGCCAGATAGGGCTGGAGGGGAGGAGAGATGCTCAGATGGAGGGGGCCAGATGCAGCCCCCTCAAAAAGGAGTGGACTGTACTTGACTCCGTGGTCTAGAGAAAAGGATTTGGGGCCAGAGTGGCTTCATGTCAGAGTGTCCAGGAACACAGAGAGGAAGGAGGGTCTCAGGCAAGACCTCCCACTGCAGATAGACCAGGGAAGCACATATTTATTCATGCTATTTAACATCATAATAAAGCTAAAGAGTTTGTGGCATTTTAAATGCTTTACAGATTAATTTATATTCTAACATGGTAATGAGGAAGTGGCTTTTGTCCAAGAGGTGAGATATGCAAAAATAACCTTTAAGTTTCTCATAATTAACCTTTAATGATATTCTCCCACTTTAGCCATATATTTTATGCTTCAAAAATGTAACAGACAGAAAGAAGTGAGCACTTCTTGCTTCCAAATGTCTGGCAGAAGTGAAGTCACTTTGACGTTGGAGTTTTTATCTCTCTGTGCTTTTGGTCTGAGATTGTCTGGGAGGGTAAAGTAGTGAAATAACCACAAGAAACCTGGCTTTGTGGCTGTAGTGGCCTCTCTCTCCATTGATTCATAGCCACTGTTGCTGATTCTTCAAGGCTCCTCCTTGCTCCTTACAGCGCCTTCCGCCACAGCTGAAACCAACTGATGTGCCCAATGTGGGAACCTTCCTTTGTCCTCACCCTCCTGACCTTTGCAGACTGATTGACCCTTTATCAAAATCCTCTTTTGTTGATTCTGTGGAGCACCTAGCACATGACAAGGCTCTGAGCTGCCCTCAGAGTTCATGTCTAGTGGGGGTCTGTCACCAGACCATGGTGACAGAAGCTGGGTGGGAAGGCTCCACCGCTGTGCCCCAGATGTCCTCTGTGTTAGTCACGGATCTTCAGGGAAACAGAACTAATGGGGGGGGGGGCGTGTGTGCACACATATACATATGCGAAGAGATTTATTATAAGAAATTGCTCACGTGATTGAGGAGGTCGGCGGATCCCAAGATCTGCAGTCAGCAATGTGGAGGCCCAGGAGAGCTGCTGGTGTAGTACCAGCCCGAGTCTGAAAGCCTGAGAACCAGGAGAGCTGCTGGTGTAAGTTCCAGTCTGAAAACCGGCAGGCTCAAGACTCAAGAGGAGGCAACATCTAGGTCTGACTTCAGAGGCTGATGTCCGGCTCAAGGCAGTCAGGCAGGAGGAGTTCCCACTTACTTAAAGGAGGGTCAGCTTGTTTATTCTATTCAGGCCTGGATTAATGTGCCCACCCACACTGGGGAGGGCCATCTGCTTCACTCAGTCCACCAATTCAAATGTTAATCCCATCCAAAACACCCTCATAGACACACCCAGAATCATGTTTGACCAAATATCCAAGAAGCACCCCATGGCCCAGTCAAATTAACACATAAAGTTAACCATCTCACCCTCCTGCCTCTGGAGTCCTCTTTCCCTGTGACACTTGCTGGTTTCTCCCATCTTTGCTCCTTGCCTTCTACTCCCAGGCCTTCAGCCATCACCTCTTGGCAGATGACCGCCAGTGCCTGACCACCAACCCAGCTAGGTTGAGTCATTAATCAATTAATTTTAAAAAATCACTTAAAGTAGAGAATCATAATAATTGTAGGTACATAGGTTAAGAATTTCAACTTAAAACCTTAAACCTAAATGGGTATTGACTTACCAATCTGTTGGTGGAGGGCCAAGGTTTTCTTGGTTTTCCTTAGTGTGGGCCTGCTGTTTGTGGGTGAGTTCTAGCTTTTTTTCTCAGGTCACCTTGTAATTCCATGCCTACAACTTCTAATTTAGATTTCTTCAAAGTGGAGGGGAACTTATGGACACTTGTGAAGCAATCAGAGTACAGAATCCTTCTAGAGTTTTATCACTCCCCCAATATTTTATAGTTAAATTAATCCCCTATAATTTGATAGCATTCTTTAAGCAACTCACTTTTATCAAATCTTTCTATTTACCTGACTTAGTTTTCATAGAAACAACAATTATCTTTCTTTTTATACTCATGTTTCATTATTCTACATACTGTTTAATTTTTTTGTGAAATTATAATAATAAGTACAGCCAGCACAAAGCAGGTTTGGAAGTAAACATAACTGACCCTTGGTACACAAATATAGCCTAGAGAGTCATTGCTACTTGTGCTTCATGTGCTGGTAAACGTTCAACAATGGGGGAGAAGCGTTGCTGAACCGTGGCATTTGCCAATTTCCGTGGTGTAAATACTCCTGCCATGGCTGATTTCAAGTTACCAATTGTTAAACAGCCTAACTGGCTCAACCTTCTGCACCCCACCCCTGAAAATTTACCAACTGGCCCTCCTCACTGGCTCTCAGGAGCACTCTAGAGTTGACTCTTGCACACAAATGCCTTTTACCCCCTATTGTTGAGGAAAGGATGGGCCTCAGGCATCCGGCTTTATGGGGAACCTGCAGCCTTGGGGCCACATGTGGCCTTCTGGATCCTTGAGTGTGGCCTTTTGCCTAAATTCAAATTGTACAGAACAAATCCTTTTAATAAAGGGATTTGTTCTGTGAAGTTTGGATTTGGTCAAGGGGCCACTCTTGGGGATCTGGAGAGCCACACGTGGCCTGGAGGCTGCAAGTTCCCCACCCCTGGCTGAGGAAGGAAGACCAGGTAAGAGAACTTTTACTGTACTTAAAAGTCAGCATATCTCAGCCCTAATTTATCTTCACTCAGTAACCAGCTCCTCCTCCTTTATGTTTATAGTCCCTGAGCCTTGGGGAGGGCTGGCCCTCCCTCCTTTCTGGAACCGACCCCACTCCTCCCCACCCCGGTTATTGTCCCCTCCTCCAGGCCCTTGGTGCTGCTGTTCTGCTGTCTTTACCAGGCCTGCCCGGCTCAGACAGTCCTTTTGACTTTCCTGGCTTTTTATTCTTCCTACAAAACTTCTCTTCGTTGTGTCCCAGCCCCTTAGGGACTGACTAGGCCTTTGGCTGACTAATTTAATCAGCATTTTCAGCCAAGGTGTTGGCTTACAAAGCCTTCATTACCTCCAAGCCTGGGCGAGGGGCTGACTCACTTGAGCGTTTCAGGTCTCAGAGCATCCGTCACTCAAATCCTCATACGCCCCGGTCGTCCCTATTGGTGGCTATGACCTTCTCTGATTGCTGGTAAATATTTTCTGGATCCCTCCACTGTTCTTGCTGTCACCTGAGGGTACTGACTGAAGGAGATACTCCCAGAGTGGAGAGTGCCAGGAGCAGCATGGGTCACGATGAGACTTCGGATTCTTGGTGTCCCACTTCATCTGAGCTTCGATGCTTTTGATTCTACTCAAAAGGGTTTTTTGAGTCGGAAATGTTGATGCCTGTTTTTACACATTGTTTGAAATTTTCCATTGTTAAAAAATGTGTGTCCCGGTGCGTTAGATAAATAGCACCTCGTTTGCTTTTGCAAACACGTACTGGACATCATATGGTTCGGCGGCACCAGGACTGTTTGTGTGTCAGGCACTGAGGCAGGAGACCTTGACTGCAGGGAATGAAATATAATGGGGCTTGCTACTCAGACGCGCCGAACACAGGCCCATTTGTATAACAAGCCGTGTTTGTCAGATGAGCTGACTTTAGAAGCTGATTTTTATGCCGAAGAGCAGAGTGTGGCATGTGTAATGAACAGAGTTTATCTTTGTGTGGAATGAGAAATAATTTGCTAAGCCAGTAACGTCTGTATTTCCCAGATACCCATGCGGCACACACACAGCCTGGGGTCTGGAGAGCAGGAATCGCCTTACTTCACAGTGCTCTTCAAGGATCCCTGATGTCGGTTCAAATTTCAGAAATTAAAGGATTAAACGCTTTCTGTTTTCTCTGAAGACTTGCTAGCACTTGATCTGTTTCATTAAAATGACTCCTTTGGTGCAGTCTCTCCCCAAAACCAATCAAGAGCCACTGCGGCACTGCTGAAACCCCACCTTTTGGTCCAGCTGCTGTCTGAGCTGGGACCCAGACGAACACCAGTGCAGAAGGGGCTGGCGCAGCCTCTCAGAAGCAAACATGCGTGGGCCCAGAGCATGAGCCACGAGAGACACAAACCACAAGGGCTCTTCACCTCCTTGGTCCCTCCTTCCTTCCAAAACCAATATAATCCCTGGAAAGGATGGCAGTTCATAGTCGGGGGCATTATTTTTATTTCTGTGCTGCCAAATTTGAATCCTGGAGAGCTAACATGGATGAACCCCTGAGCCCAAAACATACAGGAAAAATGCTTGTTTTTGGTAAGAAATACTGTTGTTGTTAAATTACTCTGGGATCTGTCTACTGGGCTAATTGGTGGGTGGAGTAGTTAGCTGTTTCTGTAGCATGAGGAAGGGGCTTAGGAGAGGCCCCTTGATGCTAGATCAGACATCACTGAATTTCTACCTTTCTCCAGAGAATGAGGGCAGCTGATGTAATATACAATAGTAATAGAAGATACAGCTACCATTAACTGGATACTTACTTGCAGCCTTTCTTACCTGGGGTTCCGTAAGAGAATTAAGCCATACAGAAAAAGATGTACATGGCTTTTTATCAATTTTTCTGAGGATGGTGCATAGCTAGTACCATTTTTTTTTTTTTTTTGAGACAGGATCTCACTCTGTCACCAGGGCTAGAGTGCAGTGGTGTCATCACAGCTCACTATAACCTGAAACTCCTGGGCTCAAGTGATCCTCCCACCTAGGCCTCCCAGAGTGCTGGGATTGTAGACATGAGCCACCGTGCCTGGCTGTTCTGATGAACAGGAGAGAATTTAGTTTCTTACCATGATTGCCTGCAGGTGCGTTAGGGCTTAACTCTCTGAGGGAACCCTAGTTGAGAACAGCTGAGTTGAAGAATGCTGAACCCTGTCAACTAATTGTCTTGTGTTATCTTCACAACCACCCCCTGAGATGGGTATGATTATGATTATTGCCACCGCTTTACAGATGAGGAAACAGGGGCTTAAAGATAGTGAGTAACTAGCTTAAGAGCACACAGGCAGTAAATGGTGGACCAAGGACCAGAACCCAGATCTGTCTGACGTGGCATTAGTCATCTGTTGCTGTGTAACAAATTATCACACACTGAGTGGCTTAAAACAATACATACTTATTCTCTCCTGGTTTCTGTGGGTCAGGAATCCAAGTCCTGCTTAGCTGCATCCCCTGCTTCAGCATCTCTCAAGAGGCTACAGTAGAGGAGTCAGCTGGGGCTGTGGGCTCACAGGAAGGCTTGACTGAGGGAGGGTGTGCTTCCAAACTCACGCAGTGGTTGGCAGGATTCAGTTCCTCATGGGCTGTTGGACAGGGGGCCTCGGTTCCCCACTGGCTGTTGGTGGAGGACACCCTCAGTTCCTGGATGTGTGGACTCCTCCAGGATGGCTGCTTGTTTCATTAAAGCCAGCAGGGGAGAGTATCTGCTGGCAAGATAGAAGTTACAGCCTTGTATAAACCAATCACAGAAGTACCGTCCCGTCACCTTGGTCCTATCATGTAATACAAATACAAGAGAAGCAAAGCGCACATTCTGCTCACGTTCAGGGGAAGGAGATTACCCAAGGGTGTGAGCACCAGGAGGTGACGAACACTGGGGAAATCTCGGGGTCTGTCTACCACAGACCCCAAAGCCCATGCACAGGCCTTGCTGCCTCCCTTTGTGAAGTAAAAAAGACCCAATTTGGTGATAGTTTGAGATCCTACACGTGGGCCAAGAGGTTTAATTTTTCAGCTCTGAGGTGATACAGTTTCCGTTGTTTGCTAGATCTCTGCTGTTACCAGGGATAGAATTACAGTCTGAAAGCCACACTTTTGATTAATGTATGAGATACGATATTACACATTTCATAAAATTATCTTTCAAAGAAAGTGAATCTGCTTCCAGGAGAGATGTCAAGGGCAAGGGTTGTTTTGCAGAAGCGTTCTCATTTTTGGCAGCTAAGAAAAGCCAGCAATTCTGCCAGTGGTTTCGAGAATCCAGACGGCCTCCTAAGGGCCTGGTGCCCACAGTTGGAGGAATAAAAACATCTTCTAAGAGCAGCTGAGTCAAGCACAGTGACTGGAGAATTGAGTACAGTATGAAGTAAAGATCTCTGTGCATTTCTGTGCGCCTGAGTCACTTTGGCTTTGTACCAGAGCTGGCCCAGGATTGGGTTTAAATGGAAAAGAACATGAGTTATGGGTGTAATTTAAAGACCCCAGTGGGGGCCCAGAAGGACATTCTGATAGGTGCTGTAGAGAGTCATAAAAAATAAGCCACAATTTCTGATATGCAGTAGGTGAATAAGCTGGGTTAAATTAAGCTCTAACATGGTCAGCAATTAGATGTTCTAGTTAATGGAATGTTCTGGTTGCGAGAACGACCACATATTCTCCCAAAGAAATGGTCAGTTATAAAAGAGCTAGAGAATTCCTACAGTCCTGGGCATAGTTCACGGGTGGAAACGCACCTGACAGTAGAGTCATGATAATTGACCATTAATTCACTTTTCTCTGATGTTTCAGAAGGCACTGGTGGATGTGTCCCTGTGGGGTTATTGGAAGGTTAGGTCAACTCAGTCCTGAGGGGGTTGCTAGAAAGAAGAACAAGGTATGGTCCTGCTCCTCCGTTCTGCTCGCTGGGGTGGAGGTCCGCAGCCCCTGATGGGGAGCTGGCAGCCCTCTTGGGGGGCTTCCCTATACTTGGTTGTTGGTGCTGAGGCTTGGCGAATGGCCCACAGTGGAGCGGGGAGAGCTGCGGGGTGAGTGCCGAGTCGCTCTTGGGGGTGACTCTGTGTCCCTGAGTCTTGTGGGGCTCTGTCGGGGTGAGAGGCTGGGCTCTAGGGAAGGCACTGCTTTTGCCTGTTGTTCCCTTTCTGATGTCACCTTCTCCTCAGGGCTCCTATGGCTCATCAGTCACTCATGGGCTCTGCATCGCTCCAGGGAAGGGCCCTTGGAAATGGCAGCCTGCAGAGCAGGAGAGCTCTCGAGGCCACTTCAGGGGAAAGCCATGGAGAGTTCTGGGCTCTGAGAGTGGCTGAGGGGAAGCGGATGCTCCCCCCTCTTTCCCTAAAGGAGTTTAATTCCTTGTCTTCTTCCCTCCACTCTTGCCTCCTTCTTCCTTCTAGAAGCCATGAACTCCTCCCACTTTCCCTGTCATCCCTGTCTGCCTCTCGGTCCCTGCCCTTGAGATTTACTGGGACGTGCCAGCTTGTATGTGCACAGCCATAGACACCCCAGTGGTGAGTGAGACACAGTCCCCACCCCCAGCTCAGGTCTGTAGCAGGACATGGAAACAGCTCATGGATGTAAGCTGTTTGATGTAAGAAGAGGAGTGCAGATTTGCAGGGGGTGCCTGGAGGCCAGCGCCCACTGTAGGGGGCATTTCAACCCACGGGCCCTGCAGAATCCGCACAGGGGCATGCCGGGAGTGGTGGGCTTCGTGCTGTCCATGGCAAGCCATCGGGCCCCCTTCCCCTCGCTGCGGGGGCTCAGAGTTCCCCTCGTTTCCTGGGCAAGGCAGCTCTCGGGCAAGTGTATGCAGATAAAGGCTGGGAGAAGCTCAGGGTTCCTCCTGAAGCGGCTCAGAGGCTGCTGGAGTGCGGGGCCCCCAGACCTGCTCCCGGCACCCCCCTTCGCCCCACACCTCCCCTGCTGCCCTCCACCGCGCCTGCCCTGCGCTGCGGCTGCTCTTCCATCTTGTGGCCCCCACCCCAGCCCAGCCACTCTCCCCTCAGGGGCCAGGGCGCTTCTGTACAAGCACAGGTCTGTCTACGTGTCACTTTTCTGTCAAAGCCCTGTGGGCTTTCAGCTCTTCTGGGATGAAAGTCGAGTTCCCAGACGTGGCCCGCAAGAGCTGAGCATGTGGCTCCTGTCTGCCTCGCCAGCTTTCGTGACGGCTGGACCCTCGTGAGTTTCCCTGGGCTGCCGTGAGGAGGTTCCACACCTGGGTGGCTTCCACAGTAACAATTTGTCTCGCAGTTCTGGAGGCCAGAAGTCTGTTTCCTTCTGTGGCCTGAGAAGGAGAATCTGGTTCCTGCCTGGCTGAGCTCTGGGACCCCTGGGTGCTCCTGGGCTGTGGATGCTGTCTTCCCTCGGAATGTGTCTGTCTCTCCGTCCACTTGCCCCTTTTTATGAGGACGCCAGTCATCTTGGATTTGGGCCCACCCTAATGACCTCATCTTAACGTGGTCATCTGCTAAGACCCTATTTCCAAATGTCCCAGGCACAGGTAGTGGGGTGGGACTCCAACATCTTTTGGGGTACACTGTTCACCCCACAGCAGATACCATGGGTGCTATGTGTCAGCCCTCCATACCCACTCTCTTTCCTTGCTGGGGTGTGCTGAGCCCTTGCGCGCTGCCTGCCTTCGCCCAGGCCCACGTGCCATCCCCTCTGCTGCAGATAAGCCTGGGTCACCCAGCCTGGGCAGGCCCTTGGCTCAGCTTATCCCGGATCACGCTCCTTGCTCCCAATTCCTTCCTCAGGGGTGCCTCCTCTGGCCCCTGACTTGTTGGGAGAGTCCTGCTGTCACTCCCACAGCCCCTGAATTCTCCTTCGTGGCACGCCCCCTGCCCAGCCTGCCTCCTTCTGGGTCTGGTGCATTCACTGCTGGGTCCCTTTGGTGACCTGTGAGAATGTAGGCCTTGCAGTGGGAGAGGCCTGTGGCGTTTCATCCGAGTCCAAGGGCAGCTGGAGGAGGTGGCAGTGGGCTTTGCTGGGAAAGTGTCTCATGGGGTCAGCCCAAGGGGGTGAACTCAGTCATAAATGTCCAGCCCTGGTCACCTCATGGCTGCTCATCTGCAGGGATATGCCTTGGCCAGAGATGGGGGCAGGCTCTGGGGCACAGACATCCCACCTCACAGGTATTGTCCTGTCTCCAGGTGGCCTACCAGGTGCCTTGTCATTGTTTGCATTTGTCAGCTGGGTCCCAGTGGGTGACTCCATTGAACGGGAATGCCTAGAGCAGGGTCTGGAATCCACACTTGGCAACATGCTCTCGGGTCTGGGGTCCTGGTTGCTGTCTGTGCTCCCTCCCTCCTCCTGGGATGGATGCCCTCTCTCCCAGACACCTGTCCTCTGTCGCATGCTTACCCTGCAGCCACCGGGACTAGCGATGGTCTCAGCCCCCTCCCTGAGTGTGCACGGTCCCTCTTGTTGTTGGAGCAGATTCCCTGCCTGGAACCTGCAATTCAGCCTTCTGGGCCTGGATCAAATGTTCCCCCACGTTGAAGCCTTTTTCCACATTCACTGTCCCATCCCGCCGCTCTTTCTTTATCAGGGAATTTTATGTGGCATAGGGATGGCACTAAGGCAATGGTAACTCGTTCAGTAGACATTTATTCTTTCTCTGCCCCTTGCTTCACTGTAAAGTCCTTGGAGTCAGGGATGATGTGTTATTCAATACTTTATGTTTTAGATGAGGGACACCCAATAGATTTGTTGACTGATTTTTCAGGCTTTGCCATCAGTAAACGTTAAGCAGATTCCCTGAAGTTTAGGGCTATGGGTGTCATTCTTGAATTCCCACAGTGAAGCATGGTGCTGACAACAAGATAGGACTTAGTGGGTGTATGTGGAATGAATGAAGTTTTTATCTGAGAAGATTTAACATCTGCCTTCCCAGGTTTTGTGCAATTTAGTGGTGAACTCTTAGAGAACAAAGATTTTCAATTGCTAAAGAAATAACTTTTTATTGGTGGAAGCCTAGAGTTGTGGGAGTCAGGCAGGGAAAGGGAAGGAGATTTTGTGTGGGAGAGTTTCCTGGTCCCCTTAAATCTGCTCTAAGTGCTGTCTCTGCTCTGTCCTCCTATCTGTGAGCACTCAGGGAGCTCTGGGCCTGGCTTCTGTTGTCAGACTGAGTGTTGGATTTGTAAGGAGTGGAAAGTCCCCTCTGTCTTCCATTCTCCACCCCAAGCCACCCCTGTTCCCCTGTGTCCCCAGGAAGCAGTTCCTTTGCTGCCATGCCATGTTAAGATGGAGGAGGGGAGCATGGAGAACGTTGAGCCAGGTGTGGAATTAATCTCTGACTACCCTCCCCCAGGTCATTCTTCTCCACATCAGCCTTGGGGACACTAGAAGGCCCCATGGTCCAAAGGGAGCTGACTATTCCTTCATTCATTCATTTATTAGGTGTTGCCCGAGTCCCTCCTGTGTCCTAGGTGCCATGCTGGGTGATGAGGAGACAGGAGTGGTAGGACCAGTTCCTGCAACACAGAAGCTCAGAGTGATTGTGACACAGCCAGGTAGACCCTATGTTCAAGGCCAGCACAGAGTCCATGGTGGGTGGCATACATGGTGGCCACTTACCCAATCCATAGATGCTTAAGGAAACACCTCCTGGAGTAAGTGACAAGTAAGCAGAGGTTCCAAGGAGGAGTAGGAATTAGCTAGACTGATGAGAAGCGGGGAAGGGAAGAGGGCATTTCAGGAGGGAAACAGCTTTGCAAAGGTCTAGAGGCAGGAGCACTGGCCTGGGGTGACAGGGCGCTGAGAGTTTCAGCAGGACCAGAGTGTAGGGTTAGAGGGGGCCGAAGGTTGAGCGAACAGGTCCCGGAGGGCCTCATATGTCACCCAACTTGAGGAATCTGGGCTTTGACCTGAAGCCAGGTCATGAGGCAGTGGCTCCAGGGGTCCCTGTTCCCCACCTGCCCTGCCCAGAGCCTCAAAGCCTCAAAGCCCAGTGATCCCACAGACACTAGACCAATGCCTGCTGGTTTTCTGAGCCAGCTCAGACTGGGTGGCCCTGGTGCGGGTTTCCCCATCCACCCCTTCTGCCCCCCTCCCCAATTTGATCTGCCACAAGCCTCTGTTCAGGCAGATGATGACACAAGAGTGGTGTTTGATTCTGAATTCTGCAAACTTGAAAGATGAGATAATGGGTTTTGTGATCTGCCGGGCTCTTTCCTGGGTAGAATGATAAGTTGTCAGTTGGAAAAATTTAAATATTGATGAGTTTTAACTTTTATATTGATTGGGCAGTGACATATTTTGAATAATGAGTCACATTAAAAGTACAAGGATTCATATTGATTATGCAGTATCTGGCTCAATTAAAATAATCGAGTAATCCTTAGAACTTGGTATACTTAAAAATTTTGTTTTGCCCAATAGCTGAAGAGCCAACTGACGCATAACTTGCAACACCTGTTTTGAAATTCCTCCATCTGTCTGTGCTTTTCTGCTGCTCCTTTGGAGGCTGGGCAGTCTGGGGAGACTGGTGGCTGAGCCTACAGATGTGGGGCTATCCCAGCAGCTGGACACGATGTCAGGGGAATTCTCAGGTTATTCTGCTTTTCCTGAGTGCCTCTGGCTCCAGAGGTGAAGGGAAGGCCAGACAGGGTTTGGGGCTTGTTTTTTTTCTTTTTGCAAAGCCAGAAGCTGTTCCTTTAGAATCTGAGATGGGAAGTGTTCAACTGTTGCGCCCAGGGGCTTTTGCTCACACTCCTGGAACTTTACCGTTCTTGCTGGCGCTTTTGACCATGGTGTCTTCAAGCTTCCAGGCCATCTCTGCATCCACACTGCTACCATTCTGACTTTCTCCACTCGTGGCTGTCAGTATCCCCAGTGCTCGCACGGAGGTTCAAGGATAGGGCAGTAATTGGAATAGCACTGCCGCTTGCTGGTGTTGAGTGTGTGCCAGACTCTTTCCGTTCATTCATTCTTGGTTCATCATTCATTCACCCAGCATGTGCTTATTAAACTTTAACTCTGTGCCAAGCAGGCACCACACCTGCTCTTAGGGAACTTAGAGTCTAGAAGGGAGACAGATGTTAACGGATGATTACACAAATAGTTAATGCACGACTCAATTAATTTCAGGTGGGGTAGAGGCTGCACAGGAAACATGCAAGGGGACTTAGTCTAGTTTGGGGTGCTGTGGAGAGAGTTAACTTAGCAGTCCTGTTGGTTATCTTCAGAAAGCCCTTGGGCCTATCCTGAGAAAGGCCTGCTTGCAACGTTAGTCCTTGGCTGGGAACTCGACTGGTAAACTGTTCTGCATTCTGACATAAAACTTCCACTACACGGCAAGAGTGGCTCACTGTGCCTGCACAATGTGGTTTATGCTGAACACTGGCTTTCCTCCTTGGAGTCTGGAATTTTGGTATGTGCTAAGCACCTACCTACGTGACCAATATACTCCTGAGTGCTGAGTCTCTGTTGAACATCCCTGGCAGACAACACTTTGTGAGTGTTATCACAACCTGTTGATGGAGGAATTAAGTTCATCCTGTGTGACTCCACTGGGAGGGACCCCTGGACTTCACCCCATGTGCCCTTTCAACTTTGCCTTGTATCCTCTTGCAGTAATAAATCTTAGCCATTGGTATACCCATATGCTGGGTCCTGTGAGTCCTGGTGAATCACCAGACTTGGGAGTGATCTTGGCGCCCCCCAACACAAGTGATCAGAGAAGGCTTCTCTGATGAGGTGGCATTTAGCTAAGACCTTAAGGGACAGCAGGGGTGAGAAAAAAGTGTGTTAAAAAGCATCCTAGGCAAATCCAAGAGCTTGTGCAAAGGCCCTGAGGTAGCAAAAGAAACAGGTTAGAGTGGTCAGGGGTGTTGGTCTGCAGGGCACAGTGTGAGATGGTCTCAGAAAGGCAGATGAAATCAGATTATTTTGGGCCTTTTAGCTACAGTAAGGAATTTGGGTTTCACCTTACTTCTAATTTTTATAGCAACCTTGCAAAATACAAAAGATTAGCCCCATTTTTAAAGATGAAGAAAATACGGTCACTTGCCTGGGTTCCCACAGCTGGTATGTGGCAGAAGTTGCCATGAATTTAGGTGCATCTGGATTCTAGAAGACCCGTGTTCTTTCCATCAGATCCTTGGTACAGACGAGGGAGGACTTGAGCCTTCCTGAGAAAGCTTATGGAGAACACCCAAGCCAGGTGGCTGTCTTCTCTCCTTTTCCTCTGGATCTGCAGCCGCTCCAGGGCTAACTGCTTTGGAAGAGTACTGTGTACAGTCACCACTGAGGGGAGGAGGAGAGTTTTGTGACTAAGAGCCCCGTCCTGGCATCAGAGGGTCTGCCACTGGAATCCTAGCTGCTGGAGGCTTTTATTTCGGACGATGGACTTAATTCCTTTTGCCTCAGTTTCTGTATCTGTGAAATGGGGATAATAATAGGGCTTAATTAATAGGTTCATCTGTAGTTTTATTGAGATGTAATTTATGCACAAAACTGTACATATTTAAAGTATACAATTTAATGAGTTTTGAAATATGTATACAGCCAGGAAACCATTGCCATGATCAAGGTAATGAACATATTCATCACCCCAAATATTTCCTTCCACCCTTTTATAATCCATCATCTCACCCTTCTGCCATCTCTAGACAACCATTTGTCTGTTTTCTGTCACTATAGATTGGTATGTGTCTTCTAGAACGTTGTATAAATGGTATCACACCGTATGTACTCTTTTAGATACGGCTTCTTATACTCAGCATAATTATTTTGAGATTCATCCATGATGTTGCATGTATCAAAAATTCCTGCCTTTTAGTTGCTGAGTAGTATTCCATTTTTTACATACACTACGTTTTTTCTATCTATTCACCTGTTGGTGCATAAATTTGTTTCAAACTTTTCACTATGACATACAAAATTGCTGTGAACATACATGTACAGATCTTTCTGTGGGCACACACTTTTTTTTATCTTGAGTAAATCCGTAGAAGTGGAGTGCTTGGGTTGTATGCTAAATGTATGTTTAACTTTATCGGAAATCACCAAACTGTTTTCCTAGGTGGCTGTATCATTTTACATTCCCACCAGCAGTGTATGAGAGTTCCAGTTGCTTCACATCCTTGCTAACCCTTGATATGATCAGTTTATTTATTTTTAAAAATTTTAGCTAATTTAGTGTATGTGTAGTTGTATCCCTAGTGACAGATGATGTTGATAACTTTTTCAACTATTTGCCTATTTGCCATCTATACATCTTCTATGATGACATGTGTATTCAAATATTTTGCCTATTTAAAAAGTTTTGTTGTGTTCCTATCATTGAGTTGTGAAAGTTTTTTGTATGTTCTAGGTATAAATTCTTTGTTGGATATATTAAATATATCCAACAAATATAAAAATATTTTACAAATATTTTCTCTTACTCTTTTACTTGGCTTTTCATTTTTTTAACAGGGTCATTTAAAAACTTATGAATTTCGATGAAGTAAAATTTGTTAATTGTTTCTTTTATGGTTCATGCTTTTTGTGTTGTATTTTTAAAAATCTGAAAAGAGAGAGAGAAATCTTTGTCAAACCCAAGATCATTAAGATTTTCTCCTATGTTTAAACAACTTCTGAAAGTTTAGTAGTTTGTCTCGTGTAGTTAGGTCCATTGTTGGTTCAAGTTAGTTTTGAGTGTGGTGTGAGACAAAGGTCAAGGTTCTTTTTTTGTTTTTTGCTGTTGCTTCCAGCACTATTTGTTGAAATGATGATCCTCATCCCATTGAATTGCCTTGGCCCCTTCACTGAAAACCAATTGACCACATATATGTGTGAGTCTTTTTCTAAACTTTCTATCCTGTTCCATTTTTCCATATGTCTATATTTATGCCAATACCACACTTTATTAGAGTGTCATTTTCCAAGATGTCTTGAAATCAGGTAGTGTAAATATTCTAATTTTGTTCATTTTCAAAATTATTTTGGCTTTTCTAAGTCGTTTTCATTTCCATATACATTTTAGAAGTTTTAGAATCAGCTTATCAATTTCTACAAATAGCCTGATAGGATTTTGATTAGCATTACATTTAATGTGTAGATGAATTGGGGGAAAATTGGCATCTTAACAATATTAAATTGTCCTTTCTATGAACATAGTATTTGTCTCTATTTATTTATTAAAATTTTTCAGTTGTGTTTTATAGTTCAACATACAGGTTTTATACATCTTTTGGTCAAATTTATCCCTAAGTATTTAATATTTAATTTTTTGATATTATTATAAAAAGCATTTGAAAATTTTCAATTTTCTATTGTTTCTGTTGTTTCTATATGCTAGTATATAGAAACACAATTGATTTTTACATGTTATCCTTATATCCTGAAAACTTGCTAAACTCACTTACTACTTTAGTAACTTATTAGTTGATTAAATAGGATTTTCTGCCTAAACAATCATGTCTTCTGTGAATAAAGAGTGTTTTATTTTTTCCATTCTGATCTGAATGCCTTTTATTTCTTTTTCTTGACTTATTGTACTGGCTAGGACCTCCAGTACAATATAGAAAAGACATGGTGAAGTGTAAATCCTTGCCTCATTGGGGGGAAAACAGTCAGTCTCCTACCATTAAGTATGACGCTAACTATGGGTTTTTCATAGATGCCTTTTATTGGGTTGAGGAAGTTCCCTTCTATTTCTATTTGCTGATATAATTTTTTTGGGGGGCAGGAGATTGACTTTTAATTTTGACATAGTTATAGATTCTCAAGACATAAAAATAGTACAGGAGCTACTCTGTACCCTTTATCCTACTTCCCTCAATAATAACATATTACATAGCTATAGGATATTATCAAAACCAGGAAATTGGCATTGGCACAAACCTATCAGCTAGAATATAGACCTTACTTGGATTTCTGCTGCGAGTTTTTATCATGAATGGATGTTGGATTTTGTCAAGTGTTTTTTTCTGTATGTAGAGATAATCATATGATTTTTCTCTTTTTGTTTGTTCATATGGTGAATTACCTTAATTGATTTTTAAATGTTAAGCCAACCTTTTACTTGTCTATGATGTATTATTACTTTTATATATAGCTGGATTTGATTTGCTCATATTTTAAAAATTTTAACATGTATGTTTGAGGTATATTGGTCTATAGCTTTTAAAAATATTATCTTTGTCTAGTTTTAGTATCAGAGTAATTCTAGATTCATAAAATTAGTTGGAAAATATTCCCTTCTCTCCTATATTGTGAAAAATTTGTGTTGATTTGGTTTTGTTTTTTTCTTTAAATGTTTGGTAATATTCATCGGTGAAATACTAGTTATCGGGGCCTGAAGTTGTCTTTGTGGACAAGTTTTTAACTACACATTTAATTTCTTTAATAGGTAAAGGTCTATTTAGGTTATCAGTGTCTTTAGGAATGAGCTTGGTACTTTGTCTCTTTGAAGGAATTGTCTGTTTCATCTAAGTTATCAAATTTATTGTGATAAAATTATTCATAATATTCCCTTATTATACACTTAATGTCTGTGGGACCTGTTGTGTTGTACTCTTTCTTGTTCCTGATATTGATAATTTGTGTCTTTTCTCTTTTTTCCTGATCAGTTTGTCTAGAGGTATATCAATTTTATTGATCTTCTTAAGGAGCCAGCTTTAAGAGCTCTTGTTAAGGACACTTGCATTGATGTTTCTCGCAGGCATCGCTGTCCTGAACTGTCAGTGTGTGAAAAACTTGTTTCATATATTTTGTCCTTTTAGAAAAGTTTATTAAGGTGGGAGGGCAAATCCAATCCTTGTCACTCCATCATGGCTGACAGCAGAAGTCCTCCATAATTTTCAAGGGTATAAAGGAGTTCTGAGGTAAGAAAGTTGGAGAACAGAGTTAGCTGCTCTATCTGAACCCTGTCCTTTCCTGAGGTTGCTGTTCCCATCTGGGCCCTCTCAAGTGTGGATGCTTTCTCTCCCACACTCTCGGTACCGCTGGACCTGGGGGCAGTGTGGACGTCTTCGTCATGCCTCATTTTCGCTCCATGACCATGGTTGTCTGTTGTCATTCCATCCTCCCTGAAAACCCTCCTGCTCTTTGGAGGCTCATGCATTCAAGGTTCTACCCTCCGATGTCTTTTCTTATTGCAACTACTACAGATTCCCTGAGTTGCTCTCCCTCATTCCTTGAAGATTTTAGCACCTGGATCACTGTCTCTTTCTGGCTCTATACCTGTCATAATACCTGATGGCACCCCATAATACCCAATAGAGATCCTTTCAAATCCCAGCAGTATTCGTTATAGTAAGTCACATTCTCTGCTGTTACAAACCAACCTCAAAATCTCAGTTGCTTAACCCAATAAAAAATTATTTCTTGCTTATACCAAGGCCAGAACACTTCCATGGTACTTACCTGGCTAAACTCCGTGCCTGTTTAAATCCAACTTTTTACCTTCTGAAGGCTTGTGTCTGGCTATGTAGCCCAGGGTGGCTGGAGATAGACACCTAGGCTAACCTATGCTGACTGGTCTCATTTTAAATTCCTCTCCCAGGCCCTCGTGCTACCGGAGTCTCTGTATGTTACTCTGTTCACACCTGTGCCTAACCGTGTCCTCCTCCTCACTCTCAGCCTCCGCCCTGCTCCTCGTTTCCCTGAGAGAATGGAACGAATCCGAAGGGGATTTCTGCATGCTCCCGCCAGCACGTCTACCCACCTGCCTGTGTCGACACCCGTGCATCAGCCTTCCCTCCTGCTCTGTGCTCCTGGCCCCCTGCTGTGTGCGGCCTGCCGTTCCTTCCCACCTTCTCAAGGGTGTTGCAATTAGCCCCTCTCTCTCCGTCAACCTTAGATTTTTCCTCTCTATTGGGTCCTTCCCATCAGTCACTCATATCCCATCTGTAGGGTCCCCTGTCCTCACAGCCATGCCCATCTCTCTCCTTGCTTCTGCAGCAGGACAGCTGGGATGGTCGTCCTACCATCATCCCAGCCTCCGGCTCCTCTCCTGCATCCTCTCTTAAACTCCGTCAGGCTTCTGTCTTCTCCCCACCGGAAGAGCTCTTGTTAAGGACACCAAATCCAGTGGTTGCGTCTGCGTCCTCACCTTGCTGGCCTACGCGTAGCATTTGCCATGACCTCTTCCTGGTGAGCCTGCTCCTTGCTGGCCGGCTCCTGCGGGCACTGCTCCTTCCAAGTCTTCCCAGCGCCTCAGGGCTGGCGTCTAGTCTCCATTTCTCCACCCGAACGCTCCCTGCGGACCTCCTCCGGCCCTCGGCTTTACCCACCATCTGGATGCTGACGGCCTCAAGTTTATGATTCCAGCCCTGACCTTGCCCTGAACTTCAGACACATCTACCCACGTGAATGTTAAACGGGCATCTCAGACTTAACTGTCTAGAACAAGACTCTCAACTCATCACCTCCTGAAATGCTCACACCCCGATCTTTCCTGTCTCAGAAAATGTCAATTCAGCCAGGTGCAGTGGCTCATGCCTGTAATCCCAGCACTCTGGGAGGCCGAGGTGGGAGGATCGCTTGAGCCCAGGAGTTTGAGGTTGCAGTGAGCTGTGACGATTCCACTGCACTCTACCTGCAGCAACAGAGCAAGACTCTGTCTCAAAAACAAAACAAACAAACAAAAAAAAAACACAGAGAAAATGGCAACTCCAACCTGCCTCAACTGCTGTTTCTTTCTTCTCTTTCCTTGCTTAATGCATCAGCAAATCCTGTTGGCTCTACCTGCATGATAGATCCAGAGCCCATGGACTTACTCAAAAGCTTCCTGCTCTTACTGTAGTCTATTCCACCCTCCTCTTTTTCCTGGACTACCATCATAGCCCTCTTTTAGGATTTCCTTTTTACGCTCACATCCAGTCATGCTACGTCATTGCTCAGAAGCCTCCACCAGCTCCTCTTCTATATAAGGTCTATAAAATCCTGCGGGATTGGGCTCTTGCCATCTTTGTGACCTCATCTCCTGCTTGCCTGCTCGGCTCCAGCCCCATGGCTTAAACACACTGCACTCCTGCCTCAGGGCCTTTGCACTTCCTGTTTCGTCTGCTTGGAATGCTTTCCCCTCATCTCCTGTGACTCCCTCCCTCCCTTCCTTCAGGCATCTCTGCAAGTGTTACCTTCTCAAGGAGGTTCTCCTCGACCACCCCGCATGAAACAGCACCCCTGTCCCTTCTCTTATTCTCCTTCCCCTCCTACCTCCTGGGTCACACGTTTGCTGTTGTCCGTCTCCCCCGCTAGAATATAAGGGGCAGACACGCTGACTCTTTAGTTCGCTGCTATGTTCCCTGGTACCTTGAATGGTGCCCAGTTTGTAGTGGGGACTTAGTATATCTCTTTAGAATGAATACATTTTAGCTCATGTCCTTGATTAATAGATATAAAAATCCGATGCCCTCCTTTAATATTAATTTAAATTTTAGGAATGAAGTATGATAACTGAAAAGAAATAAATCATTTAAAATTTAAATATGCATTTTTGTGATTTATAATTATTATAAAATAATCTATACTAATTTTGAAAACATCAAACTGTATAGAAATGCAGAATAAAAAGAGAAATATTGTCCCTTCCACGTTTTCTCCCATCCCTACTTCTTCCTATCACGCACTGCACTGTTGTGTACCTCTGTTGACAATTTTGTGTACATCATTTCTCTGTACATATAAAATATACACACACATTTTAAAAAGTGGTATATTATTCTGTACTATATAGCTCACCTTTTTCCACTTAAAAATATACTGAAGATCTTTCTATGCTGGTGCCTCTGGATCTTCACATAACCCGTTCTGAGACTGTCTCCAGGCCCCCTGGCAGTGATTGTGTTTTGCCCCAACCTCCCTCCCTTCAGAAGCATGTCCTGCTTGTTAAGCTCACAGCTTAAAAGCCCCTCCCTGGACGGCCTTGATTCTCTGAGTCTGTGTGACATTTCCTTCTTCCCAAGCTTCATGGAACTTCTTTACATTAGTCTTCTGTCGCCTCCTTTCTGCCTATAGCATTGCTACTTATTTATCTGATTTATTGGATTACAAATTCCTTGGGGACTAGGCAGTGTGTGTCTTTTGTAGGTTTGTATCTTCCATAGTTGTGGGCTCAGTAGATGCTTGTTGGGTGGATGGATGGCTAAGTGGAAAAATGAAAAGATTAGCTTCTCTTCTATTTTTTTTTCCCAAAGCAACACTTCATAGTGCTTCGTGATTCAAATTGTGCAGGTCTGCTGGCTGGCATGAGCTGTCTTAAGTCCATCAGAGAAAGTTGCTGGCTTGTTTAGCCATGGTGTAGCATTGGCATTTCACAAAGAACCAATAGCAGCAACAATAACAACAATAAAAATTACAGATACTCTTTATTCTGTGCTTAAATGCTTTATTCTTTTTAATTTTCTAACAACCTTGTGTGAATTAGATACTGTTAATATTATTACTTCCATTTTGTAGAATAGGCTCAGAGAGGTGAAGTAGCTTGACCACCAACACACAGCTAGTTGGTGGCAGAGCCAGGATTCAAAGCAGGGCTGCCTGATCTGGAGTCCAGTTTCTCAAGCCCAGCCTCATACTTCTCTTATGGAGAACCAGGTTTGCATAGAATTTTTTCTTCCTACAGGAGCCGGTTGCATTATTAATTGCAGAAAGCGCCCGATCTGTGATTAATAGATTAATATGGCAACTTCCCCCACCCCCGCCCCAAGAAAGTAGTGCTTTCATTTGTACATAAAATTAGTAGTGAAAAGACTCTCCAAAATAACTAACTTCCCCCGACACCCCCCTCAAACCTGTACAGGACTTCAAAAAGGTCAACCCCCGCCCTCCAATTACTTGATTTCTTTGGCTGCTTTTCTGCTTTAGCAATGAGAAGGCAAGGAGAAAATAAACTCGTGAGAATTCACCCAGGAGAATGAACATTTGGGTCTCAAGTGGTTTGTTATGTAAGCAGTAAACACTTTGGACAGAATCATCAACTGTTTGTCAAACTCAGCTCTGGGTTCTACAAAACTGAGTTCAAAAGAAAAAAAAAGCTATCTATAGAGATTTTGTTAAAGTTCCACTTGGTTAGCATGCTTGCAATGCACACTGTAACAAAGCTTTAATATAATTAAATTTTAAATTCCATGTAGAATCCAGTGGGTAGGCAGATGTACCGGTATGTTAAACTTTATGTCGCTTGAAAATGTTTTCAAGTACATCAGAGGGAGACCATCCAGCTGTAAAATTATCTGCTTTATGATGCCGCATCACAGCTCTGATCTTTTTCTTTTAATTAAAAACGTACCTTAAAGTTGAACCATCCTACTCTCTGCTACCTTTTCTTCTCTTTCTTAAAATTTACCGACTAGAAGATGAAGTAGCATGACTGTTCTATGAACCTTTGGGGATGTTTATGCAGGAAATAACTTTTCAATTAAATATTAATTTTTGTGGCTCTTCAGCTGGGCTCGGCCCCTCGCTAGGCCAAAGGGCAGTCCCTCATGTTATGTGCTGAAGTCCAGGTTGCGAGGCCTTTCACTGGTCAAACCATCTAAGCTCATGTAGCCAGTTCCAGAAATCAAGAGAGTAATAGAACTTTGCAAAGGTAGGGAGATGATACCTGCCCCAGGGCTCTTCCTGGCTTGGCCAGGTGTGAACGGCTTTAGAAGGCGTCTCTTCTCAAAGTGGCAGGCCAGGACCCCTGCAAGGACACTTTGTTCATGTTCCCCCCAAATACCTTTATTACTAACTCTCTAATGTCTGATTTTTATCCCCTGAGAATGCTATCTCTTTAACCTGAGATTTAATTCTCTGTTAAAATATAAATGACTGCTGGCTGGGAGGACCCACCAGTCGTGGAGCCCTCATTATGGCTACCGTCTCGAGATCCTCCGTGGAAGATTATAATGACATTGGGTATTGGTGCCCAGGAAATGGCCCTTGTGGAAAGAGCAGGGAAGTCAGAGCCCCAACCCTGCCACGGCTTGCAGTGTGTGCACAGACAAGTCTCTTCCCTGCCAGGAGCCCCTGTTTTCTATTCTGCAAACACGGGGACATTAAGTGAGACAAGCCCTAAGTTCCCATCCACGTCTGATGACCAAGCAATAGGCCTTCTGGGCCGTGTAAGGAACGGCTTGTTTCCCTTCCTTCCAGAAGGATCCTTAAGAGGGCTCAGAAGGGCACACTGGGGCGCTGGGGTCCCCCAAGGCTGGCTCTGGCTGTAGCTAATTAACGGCTGTCAACACACTCAGTGTTACTTTTCAAATGAGATCGGTTCTTATAATGTACTTATCCTAGAGCCTGGCACAGAGCAAACACTAAATAAATATTGGCTGTTATTGAGATTATGAATATTTTATTATTCTAATTGTAATCAGGTCCTGGTAGGCCCTCTTAAGGATCCTTCTGGAAGGAAGGGAAACAAGCCGTTCCTTACACGGCCCAGAAGGCCTATTGCTTGGTCATCAGACGTGGATGGGAACTTAGGGCTTGTCTCACTTAATGTCCCCGTGTTTGCAGAATAGAAAACAGGGGCTCCTGGCAGGGAAGAGACTTGTCTGTGCACACACTGCAAGCCGTGGCAGGGTTGGGGCTCTGACTTCCCTGCTCTTCCCAATAGCTTGGCTGCTCTCGGCTCACCCCAGCTCTTCTGGGTGGGAAGGGCCAATGCTAAGCTGCTTGGATTTGCCTTTTCCTTGTTCACCTCTGTTACTTTGTTGGGACGAGTGCCCAACTGCTCCCTGCAGTCTTAGAGAGCCCAGCTCTGCTGTGAGCACCCTCCCAGGCCGCAGGCACAATGATTGGCCAAAGAGGGTCTCGTTGGACATTAAAGTACCTTCCAGTTTCCAGCAGTCTCTGTGCTTTCTCTCAACCCCACTAAGCAGCCAGTACCATCCACACCCTGAAGCAAGAAATGCCACTTTCTTTCCTCTGCTGGAATGTGGTTGTGATGATGCTATTTAAAAGCAGTGGTCCAGGAACACAGTGATGGGGACAGGACCCCACCCAGCTTGGCCTCCAGGTGATGTCCCTTCTCTGGGTGTCAGGTGCTACTACAGTTTGGATGTTTGTCTTCCCAAACCTTGTGTTGAAATTTGATCCCCAGTGTTGGAGGTGGGGCCAGGTGGGAGGTGTTTGGGTCATGGGGGTGCATCCCTCATGAGCAGCTTGGTGCCATCCTTGTAGTAATAAGTGGGTTCTCGTGAGTTCTCCCTCTATTAGTTCCCACAAGAGCTGGTTGTTACAGACAGCCTGGCACCTGCCCCCTCTCTCTTGCTCCCTCTCTTGCCGTGTGATCTCTGCACGTGCTGCCTCCCCTTCACCTTTGAGTGGAAGCAACCTGAGGCCCTCACCAGAAACAGATGCCAGAACCATTCTTCTTATACAGCCTGCAGAACCATGAGCCAAATAAACCTCTTTTCTTTATAAATTACCCAGCCTCAGGTATTCCTTTATAGTAACGCAAATGGACAAAGACATGTGCCTTCCCTGAAAAAACGGAGCCTAGACCCACTGTCTTTCAAGGTGCTTTCAGGCAACACACATTGATTCTGATTTGGTGTTTTCATGCCTGAACTGGTCTCAGTTTCTCCAATCTGAGGTCAACTTTGGGGAATGTGAATCTAGACTTCTTTCCCTCCAGGTGACCCCAGGGGGAAGACAGTCTGCTGGACTAAGTGCTGGCCCCTCCAGAGGCTGTGGGGGTAAGAGGCGGCATGCAGAAAAGGGTGTGGGGTGCTGGCTCCTGTGGTGGGAGGAGGGGTGTCAGCAACAAGGTGGGGTGGACCAAGACTCAGACACACTTAGAGAGCCCAGCACTCAGACTCCTGGGCTAACAGTCAGACAGCACACAGATGGTGGTCTCCATTCTAATCTGTTATTATGTATTTTGAATATCAGTCCCATCCTTGAGTATTAGTCACTGCAAGAGGCAAAAACCTTCCTTGAGACACTCTGGAGTGTTCCAGAGTTAGCACTGTTTGGAGCCACTCAGGATGTGTGAAACCAAAATTAATTCCAGATTACACATCTAAACGAACTCCTAAATGTCAGTAATTGGCTTTCTACTGTCTCTGGGTATAGCTGGTTGTCCTGGTTGGATTATTCTTGTAGACAGCATGGGATTTCCCACTGGCAGCAGCGCCTTTCCAGTGCACATCTGCAGACACACTGAGGTTCTTTTCCCAAAGGATTCAAGACGCTCTGGGCATTGTTTCATCCAACCTTCTCACCCTTTACCAAGGAGTCATCACAGAAAATTCAACTATAAGGCAAATGCCCCTTTTCCTCATGATGGGGTAAAAAAGTATTTTTGGGCTACTCAAAAATGCTGACTTTTAGGCCTTTAGATAAAGTAGTCAAATGTCAACTTGTACTACTTGTACTAATTTAGTTGTATGAACATATATAAAAATCATATGCATATAAACTAAAGTATCTGTAGAAATGTGACTTTTTTCCATTCTTACATTCCATGAAATAGTTTTTATTCAAATTCTTCATATCCATCCTGTCATCAGTGAAGCCACTCTTCATGTATCAAACCCAGGGACATCTTTACTTCTCTGTTGTTTGAGATATACCACTTTTTGAATCTAGGTATGATGCTGCACTAGAAATTTTAATCCCATCTGCCTTAGTCAGCTTGGGCTGCCGTAACAAAATATCACAGACTGGTTGCTTGAACAACAGAGATATTTTTTCTTATGGTTCTGGAGGCTGGAAATCCAAGATCAGGGTGCCAGCATGGCCGAGTTCTGGTAAGGGCTCTCTTTCTGGCTTGTGGACGGCTGCTTTCTCCCTGTGTCCTCACATGGTCTTTTCTGATCACGTGCATGAGGAGAGAGAAAGAGGGACAGAGATTTCTATCTGTCTTTCTTTTTTTCCTTATAAGGCCACCAGTTCTATTTGATTAGAGCCCTGCCCTTATGACCTCATTTAACCTTAATTACATCCTAAAATACCTTTCTCCAAATATAGTGACACTGAGCATATAAATTTTGGGGGGACACAATTCAGCACCATACTACAAGGACCAACTATGCAGGATTTTAAAAAGTTGCCTCGTAGGTATCTGTTTGTGATCCCCATGTCGTAAGGACTTGCTCTTGTTTTAAGTGCCCTTTACAAGGCTTGTTTATACAGATATCAGAACCTGCAATTGCGAGGTCACACTGCTCAGAATATTTACTACAACTGTGTCAAATTTATTTCCCTCCTTTTGCTAGTCCTGTCTGGTGGTTCTCTAAAGCATCCCAAACTAGTATTGATTGAGGTCAGTTCAGCTAATGTGTCTTCTCCAAAGAGTACTTTATTATTCAAAGTAGAGCAATGGAGAATGTTCCCTATAATTTGAACAGCTCTAAGAATTCAGCTGTAAGGTGGTCATTTGTCCCACAACAAACTGGTGAGGTAGCACATGTTTATTTGTCCCGTTTTGCAAATGGAGACACAGAGACGACGAAGGTAGAGTGACCTGCTCAAAGTCTCACAGCTGTTAGGTAGCTGAAGCTGGACTTGAACCTGGATCCTCATTTTTCCAGAGTTATGTCCTTTTTCACCCATCACTTGGCTCTGGGGGGAAGATATAAGAATGAGGTTCAACGACATAGCCAAGATCTTTCAGGGGGCGAGGGGCAGAGTGAGTTCTTTGTCCAGGGCCCTCCTCAAAATCAACATGGATCCCCTAAAATCCATACCCACCCCCCGGAGCCAGAGATGCCTCCCCTCTGCTGGGACTGCCCTTCGGCGCTCCGGCCTGTCTGCTTCCTGGGGCCCGGGGGACGAACACCTTCTTGCTGCTCCTCCATGGCTTTCTGGGACGCCAGGTGCCTCTTCATCTTGCATTACGTAAAGGTTTTAGTGGGCTGCCAGCTTATTCATCTATTGTATTTATGGAAACTACTAAAGCCTTCAAAAGTGGGTTTAATTCAATGTGAGGTTCTGTCTTTGAAGAAATTTGTTTAATAGTGCAGGGAAAATTGGGCTTTTAATACAGGAGGAGCAGAGCCTGCTCTGTAAGTTAAGAGAGAAAACGGAGATAGAGATGGGGGGGTCCCCGTGACCACTGGGCTTGGAAGGAGGGTGATTCGGGAACGCAGTGGAGCCGAGCCCGAGTGACTCCCTCCTGAGCGGCTGCCTTCTGGAAGCCAAAGGCAAAGGAAAATAGCAGCTCAGCATCCAGTGACCCTGGGTTGGGTCACTGCAGGAGCCAGAGTCTGGTCTGACAGCACAGAGCAACAGTGACCCATGAGTTTGTGAGCTCGTAGGGGCTGGGACAATCGTGGTCATCTGTGTGTCCTCAGAGGACAGCGCTCTGCTCCCAGTGAGTGCGTTTCATAGTGGCTCCTGGGCTGGAGGTATGAGGCCTCTGATTGAGTACGGGGAGAGGTTGCTCTTGAGGGAAATGCAAAGTGGGTTGAGGGGTTCTTGTAGTGAACAGAAAGAATTTTGGAATAACATAGTCTTGGGTTCAAATCCCTGTGTCACCGTTTATGACCTGTATGACCTTGGGCCAGTTTCCCAATACTCCCAAACTTCAGCCTTCTCAGCTGCATAGTGGAGATAATCTGAACCATCTAGGTTGTCACGTGTGTGAATAATAGCTTCTATTTACTGAACATTCACTACCTGCGTGGCGCTACGCGGTGTGCCGACTGCTTTAATTGGATCATTTTCTTTCAGTGAGGTGCTTGTAAAGGCCCAGTTGAGTATTTCACCCTGGGGGACGCTCAGATGGCAGTTCCCTGCCCCTAGGGGACTGGGTGGCTGGTTATTCCAGGAGTAGGCGATGGGGCTCCGACCTGCCCGCAGTGCCCACGAAGCGGGAGCGTGACAGGAATGTGGCAGGCTGCTCAGCCCGGCTGCTCCCAGGCCAGCCTCCCTCCCGGGGTATGTAGAGTCACCAGGGCCTCGGGAAACCAGAGTTAATTTTCCCAGATCCTGAAGGGGCAAGAAGCACGTATGAAAGAAGGGAAGAGATGAGAACATGTAGGAGGGTTATCTTTCAGTTAAGAAAGGCGGTAATGCTTCCTGTCGAGAGTCTTGTCTGGGGTATCTGTTTCAGTGCTTTGCTGAGAACCAGGCGGATGGAATTATGTGCCGTGTGGATGCTGCCGCCCAGGGCCGCCCCGACACCTGCCACGTCCTGACAGCTCCCCTGGGGGGGTGCACAGAGCGGGGCCCCAAATGCCATCCATCGGGGCACCAAGACCTGCCTGGAGCTAGACCTGGAGCTGGGTCCTCACATATACACCACCCACACTCACACACAGACACACGCACACACACACCAACATGCATATATACACACCACGTATATACCACTCACACTCACACACAGACACACGCACACACATGCCAACATGCATATATATACACATCACGTATACACCACACATAGAAACACACACACTGACACACATACACATACCACACATACACATACCATACACACACCCCATACATACACACTCAGACACAGACCTACATACCACACACATATACACACACATACACACACCCACAACCCTCACACACCCCACACATTCACACACACTCAGCACATATACACACATACACATATACCGCACACACACATGGATATACATACCACACATATACCTGCCACACTCCACAAACTCATACACACACACACACACCAGTCACCCCACACACTCACACATACACTCAACACATCATACACATACACACTACATACACACACAACCCCACATACACATACACCACATGCTCACACACACACACGTGGTCCCTGCTCCCTCTTCTCCCTTGGCTGGGCTTCTAAGAAGGATCTAGCGGGCTGCTTTTGCTCCAAATCTCTGTCCTACTGACTTGCCACGCCAGTGTCTTTGCCTATCAGAGGGGAGAGTAGGTCCAACCCCAGCTTTGCCACCTTCTGGGTGTGCACCAGGGCTCTCCTGTTCCAGTTTAGGGTGCAGACAGACTGCCCATTCAGTCCTGGGATGCCCAGAAGTCCAGCGTGCCCCCCAGGCTCTAGCTCCTCTCTCCCTCCCTTATCAGGGGACCTCTGGGGGCACTGAGTGTGGTGGCAGAGGGTGTTCTGTGGGTGGTGTGGCCATGGCTCTCCAGCAGACTGGGAAGGTGGCTCCAGCAGAGCACCAGTCACCAGTGGGTGACATTACTCTCTGGCCCACCTGCTGTTGTACTGTCTGGTTACTTATTTCTTTGCCCAGCTCTTCTGTGGTCCCCAAGGTAGGTCAGAGCCTGGGCTCACTTGGCCCCAGGTCCCCAGTGTCTGCTCAGGCCCGAGCACAGAGAAGGCTGCAGAATTGCGCTGCCTTGTTGTCAGCTGTGGGAGGATGTGTGCCCAGTGGAGTGGGGCCTTCCTGCCCTGTGGGCACCTTTCTGAGGTCCAGGGTGGAGGGGATGTGGCCTGGTACTGCCATAGGATGCCCCCTCCTCCAGCTGCCCAGGGACTGGGATGTGGCTGGGGTGGGAGCTCCTCTGGGGGAAGGGGAGGGGTCCCTTCTTCCCATTCCCCAGCCAAGCCTTTGCTGGGTGGAGATGATGGTTTTCCCCTCAGGGAGCTGGGGTCCCAGATGTCTCCCTTCTGTGCTTGGAAGGGGTGCTCCTCCCTGGAGGAGAGGAGATTTTGTGTCTGACACATTGGCCTTTGGTTTCTGAGCAGTAGAAATACTCCCTGGCAGGGTAAGCGGTGGCTCACAAGCTGGAACTTCAAAGGGACTGACCCTGCAGGCTCCTGGGGGCCTCCTGCCAAAGGGACTTTGCTCATTTACTGCCCCTCTATTGTTGTCAAATGTAGCAGAAGAAATGATTTCCCTTCTACAGCCCTGAGTTGTAGAAATGCCAACTTCAGCTCAGGCTGATGTTTGGTTTCTGAACAGCTGTGTGGTTGTGGGTCAGTTATTTAACCTTCTGGGCCTGCCATAATAATGCCCATCTCCTAGGGTTGTAAGGAGGATGCAGTGTGTTGATTTCCATGAAGGCAGAGTGTTAGTGATGTGAGTTATTTCTTATTTGGGTCTGAACAGCGGGTCTAGATTCCTAGGTAGTCCTCCACACACACTGAGAACAGGAGACAGGCCACTGGGTGCTCAGCTCTCCAAGGATGGCTATTCCTGAGCTTAGGGGGACCCAGCAGGTCCAGCCAAGTTCCCGGAATAACTCGGGCCTGGGACGTGGCCAGCAGGTCAGAGCCAGGCCAGAGGTGAGGGTGCCGGGGGAGGGGATGCTGGGAAGACAGTTGTGGAGAAATATGTGCCTGTGGCCACAAGCAATCTTGTGGCAATAAAAATCCTGATAACAATTCCCGAAATAATGGCAGTCCTTCCTCCCTTGCTGTCCTCGGGGGATTGTAGTGCCAGGGGCACATTTGTATCGTTTATTTCACTGCTGGGGTAGCGATTGCCCAGGATTCAAACAGGGAAACTGAGCCTCAGAGACATTCAGTTCCAACAAGGGAATGGTGGCATTAGACTCTGCCAGCGGGACCGCTGTCCTGCAGTGTCCAGTCCCTCGGTGATGCCTCTTCCAGGACTCTGAGTGCCACCCAAGGTTTGTGAGGAGTGAGGTGGGTGTGGCCCACCCAGACCCTCACTGCAGCTGGCTGCTGTCATGCCTGGGAGGCCTTGGCTTCTC
The DNA here is from genome assembly GCA_023783475.1 of Daubentonia madagascariensis. NCBI lineage: Eukaryota > Metazoa > Chordata > Mammalia > Primates > Daubentoniidae > Daubentonia > Daubentonia madagascariensis. The sequence continues at coordinate 7,945,314 of JAKFHU010001557.1, read as the reverse complement.
AACATGGGTTCTATGCACATTCCGGGCTGGATAATTCTTTGCTGTGGGGCGCTGTCTGAAGCGCTGCCTGAAGCTGTCTGAAGCTGTCTGAAGGGTGTTTAGCAGCATCAATGGCCTCTACTCACTAGATGCCAACACCGCCCACCCTCCAGCTGTGACTACCCAATATGTCTCCAGACATCATCCAATTCCCTTGGGGGGCAGAATCAACCCCCCCCCCCGCCCCCCGTGCTGAGAACCACTGCTCTACACAATGCAAAGATATAGATTCTCGGCATTTTTAGGATCACATATTGGGATGTGCAAAAGGGCAGGACATGGAGCCTGCATGCTTGGGTCATGGTCATTCCTTCTGGGTGCCCCAAGGGAAAAGACCTGGGTTCTGGTTGGACATAAATTGGGAAGTTCATTTCTCTTCCCATATTTTCCCTGCTGGCTAGGGTCGCAGACAGGCCTAGAAAGCACCATTTCATTTTGCCCAAGTAAAGAAAGCAGGCTCAGAATGCTGCTCATATATTGATTGACTCATCAAATGATCTGCTGCAGCTGCCTGCATTTGTTTACAGGGCGAGAATTAATGCCACAGATGTTTACTGTATAATAGGATTTGAAATCTGTTGGGGGAGCACCCGTTGAAACCATTGGGCCAAGAATGAGAAAAATGCTTTTGCATAAAGGAGGATTTGGTTCACTAAGTAGCACACAGTGCTCGCTGACAAATGCTAACAAGAAACATGGGCCTCCTCTCCGTTGGCCAGTGCTGGTGTTCACGTCTGTCTCTTTGGCTTTATTCTGCGTTGTGCTTTGATGTGGCATCTTCTAAAGTATTTTCGTTATGGAGAGAGCATCTTCTGAAAGGCAGCGCCCAAGGCTAATTAAGTGACGCGTGATTCATCATTAGCATGGAGACAGGCCTGGGTACCCCTCTTCCTTTCCTGTTCATAGCTCCTCTTTGCAGTGGGCAACCGGCAGCCCTGGATGGCCTAACAAGGCTGTCTGACCCTTGGGTGTGTGTGTGGGTTCCCCTGGCGACCCCATCGACAAAGGCCATGTCCCTGCTTTCATTGCCTGGAGCCATATCTCAGAATATAGCCATCATCCAAGATGTGTGCTTCTTCTTGGCAGAACATCTAAGCCACACAACACTGAGAGTCTTGAAGGCATAGTCAATTCCTGGCCATGGCCAAGGGCTTTTCCCAGGGATTGGGGCAGATGGGGACCCCCAGTGCTTTCTTAGTCGAGTCTCCTCCAGGGGAAATGGCTTTGGGGTGGGTCTCCCAGTGGAGCACATGGCAGGCTGCTGGTCAGTGCCTGGTGACCATGGGAGGCCCCAGAGAGAACCTCCTTCCCAGAAAGTTTTCTTCCCCTGGGCTCAAGTGTGCACACTCCATTTGTATGTTCACTTTTCCTCATGTTTTTCTCTTCAGCAGGCTCTGATTGGATTCACCACAGATTAACATTTTCCATTATACGTTATAATGTGTTTTTTTTAAACCAAATCTCCCTTCACAGATTGCTGTCTTTATAATATAGGAATTATTTCTCAGTCACTTTAAAAGTCCTGCTTCATTAGCTTGGTGACTGTTTGGTAATTTGCAAAGTCACTTTCGCAAGTTTTAATACTGCCCGGTTGAGGATCACAGTAATAAATGTATTAGGTCGGAATAGTGTTATGGTTCTGTCTGAAATGAAAAAAATTAGAATCAGTCATTAGCTCTGACCTCCACGCGAGCCTGCACCGCGCGGGAGAGGATGCCGGTGACGTGAAGACATCCAGGCGAGGCCCTGCAGCCCGTTGTCTCAGCGCCTCCAGGAGACCCACGGCAGTGATTCCTGTACCTCCAGCACCGTCCTGTTCCTCCTCCTTCTGTACCAAGGATCCACATCTAGACTCAGCGCTCCGGGGAAGATGCAGGGCAGGCAGATGGCGACCTTGGGGTCCCCAGACCTGGGCCCCTGCTCCAGCTTTATTTCTGACAGATGATGGTGCCCGCAGGAGGCTGTGGCCGGAGGCTTTCATTTGGGTTTTGGGGCATTCTTACTTTTCTTCCTCCTCTCGAGGCGAGGCCACCTCCGGGCCATGCTGGGAAAAGGAGGAAATTGCTAAGGGCTGAGGTGTCCTGCTCTGAGGCTGCCAAGCCCTCCGGGGAGGAGGAGAGGGCTCCTCCGGCCCTTCCAGCCCGCAGCCTTGAGAGCGAGGGCGGGGGCTCCAGGAGGACCTGGGAGCCCCGTGTGACCCTGTCGTGCTTCAGGTGCCCTGATTAACTTGGCGTCTGTGTGAACCAGAGGGAGTGGTGCTCGACCCTAACCTTTCACAGATGTTTCAGGCCAAGGTTTTCTGGCAAAATCGATTTTGACATTTTGATAAGAACCCATTTGCTGTGTTCTGTATTTTGAATCTTTGACTCTAAGCTGTTCTGAAAACCAGCTGTGAAGCTAAATCTTGTTTGTAAAATCTGCATACTGCATCAGCAGCAGAAACTGCAAGAGCCTCGAGGTCATTTCATAGACACCTGAAGCAAGTTAGGCGGGAAGCGAGGATATTGAATCGTGGTAGTTTATCAGACTTCTGCCGTGGGAAGCATTGTGAGAGATGCATAATGAATGTCTTGAACCCTCTTCTGTCTCTTGCAGTGTTTGTAATGCACACACACACAAAAAAGTAGATCTTTAATGGAAAGATTTTGTATTCATGAAAAAGACGGAGTCCCTGCGACTTGGGAAACTCAGTTGCTATGTAAAACTGAACATCTATGTCAGGGGCGGGGTGATCTTTTGCCCCTTGGCATAAGGAAAAAAAATTAAATATTGGATTAGAAGCATTTTAGACCCACTATGTGGAAGGCACACACCTACTATCCAGATTGAGGTTCTTGTTTACAAGCATTATTTTAGGGGGAAGAGGAGTGATTTCCAAACTGCATTAGCTGCCAAAGGAATGATCCGCCTCCACCTGCCACCCTGCTCATCTGCACCAGGGAGTGAGGCTGTTTCTTGCTCCATTGTAAGTGACCCTCTGAAGATATAACACAAAGCAAAGGAGACAAGCAAAATGTGCAAGGAGAAGGGTCTGGGGACCAGGCAGAGAGGGAAAAGGGGTGGATGGTGGTGAGTGAGCTGTCTTCTCTTCCTCTTCATGGACAGTCAGTGTGATGTGATCTGGGGGGTGGGAGGGATGGAGCCCCTCAGGGCTTGCCTCTTGCACGAGGGCACTGCAAGTTCTTGACATTTGTTGTCTTCTTTCTGCTTGGGGTCACTTGTGAAACAGGGAGGCATTCTGGGTCTTGGGGGCATTTCGTGAATGGCAGCAGACATGCCATTGAAAGGCAGCATGGTGACATGGGACAAAGACCAAAGGAGCCAGGAACCACCAGGCCTGGGCTCTGGTCATGATTCCACCCTGGCTTCCTCTCTGATCTGGGCACAGCCACCCCTCCTTGGGGCGCTGGGTGTCCAATGCACCTGGGAGTGGTGGAATAGGAGATGAGGAGGCCCTGCAGATTCTGGCACCTGTGACGAGCCCTTGTTTTCTCTGTGGCATCACCGTACAGTTAGGGCAGGTTTATGACAGCTACTTTGAGAAGTCCTTGTAGGAGAGAGCAGAGAAAGATGCAGGGAGTCTGTTTTGCGTTGCTATAAAGGATTACCTGAGGCTGGGAAATTTATAAAGAAAAGAGGTTTATTTGGCTTACGGTTCTGCAGACTGTACAAGCATGGTGCCAGCATCTGCTTCTGGTGAGGGCTTCAGGGAGCTTCCAATCAAGGCAGAAGACGAAGAGGGCAGGCGAGTCACGTGGCTAGAGAAGGAGCAGGAGACGGAGGAGGTGGTGCCAGGCTCCTTTAAACAACCGGCTCTCACGTGAACTAATAGAGCCAGAACTCACTTGTTGTCTCAGGATGGCTTGGAGCCCTTCAGGAGAGACCCACCCCCAGGCCCCAACACCTCCCACCAGGCCCCACCTCCAGCACTGGGGATCAAATTTCAATATGAGATTTGGAGGGGCCAAACATCCAAACCATTTCAGAGATGCTGGAGTCCCCCCACTTATATAGTTCAGGGGTACCATTTCCTGGAAGATGAATGGATTGACCCTGGGAGTAGCCCCCACCCAAGACTCCCATTGTAGGCGTTGAGGTTTGCATTCAATAGCAGGAAAATACGTTATTAAAGAATCTGGAGTCATTGATAAGTGAGTGGGTGAATCAGAGAATGAGTCCGTCTTAAATTTTCTCTTTTTTTTCTTTGTGGGGTCAATGGAATTTATCTTCAGTTCCTGGACCTCTTCCTAATGTCTCCTTGCGTCCCTCTCCCTCTCTGGGTACTTAGAACTTTCATTGATGCCTTTATCCCTCTCTCGCTAAGAAATTAACTTGCGCTGAGGCAATAGTGAATTTATGTGTAATCGCTCCTTTTTGTGGGATATTTACTTTTAAGAGAGGACCAGGTGAAGCAGGCAGCGCTCCCCTTAAGGTAATGGGGTGCTGACGGTGGTGCTCCAGGCACGAGGCACCACCTGAGGCTGAGGGCGCCCCCCATGCCCCCAGGCCAGCCAAGTGGCTGGACACTCTTGGGACAAGGAAACAGGTCAGGGGGTTGTGGGTGGCCTCTTTGGGTTTATTGGACTCAGAGCCTTACTGTGTGGGAGTCGAAAGATTATATTCTTTCACTCAACTCCCTAAAGAGGCCTGATTGCCTGCAGAGCCCCTCCTTGCCCCAGCCGGGCTGTGGGCGCCAGCGTGGAGCCTCCGGCCTTTGTTTATGTACATGTTTTATTAAAAATCTCTGTATCCTGTGTGTAGAACATGCCCTGCCCAGCTTGCATTCCTTCTCCATGCTGGGCCTTTTTCCAGCCAGAGTGGGTAAGATGCACACGGCTGAGTGTCACGCCCAGCAATACCTTTAAGCGAGAGACTGAGGGGGCATGGAACAGCCTGGTGGCAGGTGGATCCCTGGGAGGGCTGTTCCTGGAGGGAATGAGGGGCTGGGGCTGGTGGAAACACCATCACTGTGGACAGGCAGGGGAAAGAGCAGTGAGTACCAGCAGGGCGGGATACAGAGAGGTCTTGGGCTGGGAATAAGGAGCCTGGTGTTTAGGCCTAACCTGCCACCAAGGAGCCTGGAGGTCTTGAGCAAGGTCCCGTGGGAGGGACTGTCAGGCTGTCCCGCCTGGTCCTCTCTCTGTGCCTCATACTTCCATAGCCTGGCGTACCCCAGCTCACACTACACATCTCCCCGAGTTTGCCCCACACGTGGCTGGGAGTGGGCCACACACATTGCCCATGTGTTTCTCTGTTCACACAGGGCCACATGTATTGGGCCTCTTCTAGGGCCACCTCTGTGCCAAAAAGAAGACAAAAAGATAAACAGGAGGTGGTCTCTGTCTTCCTCTGTCTTCAAGGAACTCACATTCTAGTGCAGGGGGCAGACACATATCTGGCTACAGTTAATGGAATATAGGCAGAACAGGGACAGAAACACATATGTTGGACCAGAGGGACAGAAACACATATGTGGGACCAGAGGGACAGATGCCTGGGGCCTGTGCAGGCTGGAGAGGGCTTCTCAATGGAGAGGTGATATCTGAACTGAATCCCTTTCAAAGTGAACTCCCTCTGAACACACTGACTCTTCACAGATATCACAGGGCACCTACCTTGTCTGCAGGGCCCCATGGGGAATACAAAATAGGGTAAGGTATTTTTTCACAAGCTGCCTACGACTTTGCTAAACCTGACTGAGCTTTCTTCACATCAAGACCAAGACAATTTCAGAAGTATCTGCACCAGATGTAACTTCTGTCCTTTTGACTGTTGTAGGGCTGATGTTTAATTTCATGGCAAGCAGATCATTCATGATTTTGTATTAATGGATCAATTCATACTTTTGATACTTTATAGACAGGATTGTCTTCATTGCTTGCATCATTCCTTTCTTGATAGGACCACCACTTCCACCATCATCCGCATCTTTACTGGTTACTCTTGTTATCACCGGTGGATATGAACCATCAGAAACTGTAAGAGAGAGGCTTTTCAAACAAAAATTCTCCTCCTCAGTCAATGTGCTGTCTGAAACAAAACAAAACAAACCCAAAAATTCTCAATCACCTCCCTGTCCCCAAGAAATCATGGGTCAGAAATAATTTGTATACATAAAAAATATTTTACAACATTTAACACAAAAATTAATAATAAAAACTTTTAGCACGTTACGGGGAGAAGGGCCCTTTCTTAATCTGATAAAAGGTAACTATAAAAAAACTGTAGCACAGGGAAATGCAAATTATAACTACAATAAGATACAGAACGCCCCCACCCTACTGGTTAAAATTTTAAAAGACTAAGGATGCCAAAAGTTGGCAAGGTTGTGGAACAACAGGAAGCTTCATGCATTATTGATGGGGATGTGAAATAGTACAAACAATTTGGAAAAATATCTGTCAGGCTCATATAATTCAACTGAATATATAATATATCTACCCTATGACGCAGCAATTCCTGTCTTGGACATTTACCAAGAGAAATGAAAACACATGTTCACAAAAAGACTTGTATAAGAATGTTCTTGGCAGTTTCACTCATAATAACTGAAAACAGGAAGCCACTCAGGTATTTACCAACAGGTGAATGGATAAACAGAGGTATATCATACTCATCAATAAAAAGAAACAAATTAGTGATACATGCCACATGTGGATGAATCTCAGAAACAGCATGTTGAGTGAATGAGGCCAGACATCAAAGAGTACATATTATGTGTTTCATTTATATGAACTTCTAGATTAGGCAAAACTAATCTATGGCACAAAACAGTCCTAGCGATGGTTGCGTCTATTGTGGGTGATGGTGTCTGCAATTTGCTGGGAGTGGATACAAAATAACTTTTTTGGATTATTACCACATCCTATACCTTGACAGATGTTTGAGTTACACAGGTATGTGCATTTGTCAAAATTCACCCCATGATGCATTTGAAATCCATGCATTCCACTCTCTGTAAATTTTACCTAAAAAAACACCCAAAAAACCCCCTACAAACAAATATTGAACTCTAGTTAATGTTATGTCTGCAGAAGTGTACTAATATCTTCAATTTACTTTGAAAAGCATCAAAAAATAAAATGGAATAAAATGGATTGATGAATGCATAGAAGGATGGCTGGATGGACAGTTATAAGACAGAGAAAATATAGCAAAATGTTAACTGTAGAATTTAGGGGAAGGGAACAAGTGTTTTCTCCATAAATTTCTTTTAGCTTTTCTGTATGTTTGATAGTTTTCATAATATAATTTTGGAGGAAAACTAAGCAATATATCTTTCATGTATTCACACGTATCTGGTAAAACTAGATTTTAAAAAAATATGGGAATTACAAGCACAAAGGTCAGGATAGTACCTGCCCTTTGGGTCAGGCTTGCTGAGACTGGGGCTCCAAGAAGTGCCCACAGTGGCTGTGTGTGGAATGTTCTAGTTCCTAAGTTGGGGGTGAGGTGGGGGTGGGTTAATGAATCTTCTTCTATTTAAACTTTGTAATTTACATACACAGAACATATATCTTTCTATGCATTAAGTATTACATAATAAAAATTTTTTAAAAATTATAAGGATTGGAAGGTTTTTTTGGTTTTAAAGAAAATAATGAGGTCTTGGAGGTAGGGCAGTTCTGGTTTAATAGGCTTTAAATAGTTTGGGTCTAAAAGGGGCTGCTGTTCATATCCAGGGTGAGCTGGAGTTCAGGGGAATTTGACTTTATTTGGATGCAAAAATTCAAAGTGATGGGTATTTTCAGTATGCTTGTTTTTAAGTGTAAGCCAAAAAACATACAAATAAATACAGCTGGAATCCAAACTCTGATAACACAAACCTCAAATCCAATCACCTTCCCTCCTAACTCTCACTTTCTACTTCTCCAACCAAAACAGAAGACAGGAAGCCAGATTGTCCACAGCCACACCCTTCCTCCTGTGTCCCTCCTGCTGGTTCTCCCTTTTTAAGATGAGGGTGGCCCATCCATTCTCCACCTCCCTGAACTCTGGACCCCACTGTTCTCTCCTCTCCATCTTCTGGATGGATGGAGGGGATCACCTCGGCCCTCTGTGCCCTATTTCATCACAGCTCTGTGCAGATTAGAATAGCGCCTGGCACACAGGGCAAGTTCAGTAAAGATGAGCTATAGCTGTTATCCTTAATGACTTAGCTCTCCCATCATACCTCCTTTCTGTACCTGTAACTTTGCTCCCACTTCCCCCCCCCAGCCAAATGTCTTGAAATCATCCTGCAGTGGCTGTCTCCACTCACCCCCGAAAGGGCTCCCACCAACGACCTCCTGGCTGCCACCGGGTGTTTCTCAGTCCCCGTTTCTGTGGATGTCTCGGCAGCGTTGACTGGACCTGGCTCTGAGCCATGTTGCGTTCTTGAAACAGACTCCTCCCTTGGCTCCCCAGGACAGCGCTCTCTGGCTCTCCTTCTATGTCCCTGACCACCTTCTCTCCATCTCTGCAAGCTCCCACGCCCTGTGCTCACCCCTTAAATATAGTGACCCTCAAGATGTGGTCCAAGGCTCCCTGTTTTCCTTACTTTAAAAACTTCCCTTAGAAATTTCATCTACTTTTGTGGCTTTGGTTTCAGTGACGACACCCAACTCTTCATACAGCCCAGACAAGATCGAGTTTCGGAGGAGCGACCCCCTGTGACTGCTGGACACCTGCACTCGGGTACCCCATGCACATTTCCTCCCTCCCCTGAAACGTGCTCCTCCCGGGTTCTGTCTCTCAGCATGTGGCCCCGTCATTTGAGTTCCCCTGTCTCTCAGCTCCCACGTCCCATTGGTCACCACTCGTGTTCCCCGGCCTGGATTAGAGTCTTTCTCTCCATGCTTTTGACCCCTGTCCTAGTTCAGGGTTCCATTGTCTCTTTCCTAAGTTTCTGCAAAGGCCTCTTCCTCTTCTCCCTGCTCCCTCTCTTGCCCTCTTTCAATTCATTCTCTAGATCCCAGTTTTAATTATGTTATTCTTCTACTTAAGACACGTCAGTGCCTTTCCACTACTCTTGAACAAGATCCAAACGGCTGAATTTGCTCCACAAGGCAGCACCTACCCTGGCCCAGCCTCTCCTCCTTCCCTCCTCTCTGCCTCTCAGGTCCTCTGACCACGGTGCCCCCTTCCCCTGCCGGCTTCCACGTCTCTGTTCTCTCTCCCTGCGACCCTCCTGCTCCACTCCTTTCGCCGGGATAGCTCCAACTCACCCTCTAGGCTCAGCTTAGCTGTCATGTCCCTTAGGACGCCTTCTCTAATCTCTTTCCTCCCTTTGTGCAACAAATACGTGTTCAGGGCCCACTCCATCCAGGCGCTGAGGGTGGGGTGCTGAAGCAGAGAGGCGAGGGTCTATGCTCAGGGAGCTGACAACCACTGGGGGAAGACACTAAGGGGTAAGCAATTAATAGGATAGGTTCCGATAGTGACAACATCAGTGAAGAAAATGGGACGAGGTGACACAATGCAAAGTTTATCATGTATGTTTCTCTGTGTTGGCCACATCAGATACCCTACCCCTGGTGACATTCAGGCTGAAGAAGCTAGCCATGCAAAGGTCAGAGGGAAGGACAGAACAGACAGAAGGAACATGCAAAATGCCTTCAGGGGTGTTTCTTGATATGTTAAAGGAATGGAAAGCAGGCTGGGGTTTCTGGAATGTGGTGGGAACAGGAGAAAGCAGGGAGATGTCAGGTCCCAGTGGCCGAATGGAGCAAGGCTGTGCATTGTCTCGTAGGTCACAGTAAGGAGTTTGGATTTTATTTTTAGTGCAATGGAAGCCATCATAGTGTTTTAACCAAGAGAGTGCTACAGTGAGACATAATTCACATACGATGCAATTTAAAGTGTACAATTTGATGGTTTTTAGTATATTCACAGGGTTGTGCAACTATCACCACAGTCAATTTTAGAAGCACAATCAATTTTCATCACCCCCAAAAGAAACCCTGTACCCATTAGCAGTCACTCCCCTTTTCCCCCAACCCCTTCAGCCCAAGGCAAACACAAGTCTACTTCCTGTCTCTATTAGACTTGTGTATTCTGGACATTTTATATAAAAGGAATCCTACAATATGTGGTCTCTTGTTTCTGGCTTTTTTCACTTACCATAAGGTTTTCAAGGCTGATTCATGTTGTAGTGTTTATCAGTACTCCATTCCCTTTTATGGATGTATAATATTCCATTGCATGGATATACCGCATTTCATCTATCCATTCATCAGTTGATGGACATTTATTTAGGTTGTTTCCCTTTTTGGCTATTATAAATCATGCTTCTGTGAATGCTCATGTACAAGTTTTCGTGTGGACTTGTGCCTTCATTTCTCTTGGGTGTGTATATACACATAGGGGTGAAATTGCCGCGTCATTTGGTAACTGTAGGGTCAATCTTTTGAGGAATTGCCAGACTGTTTTCCAAAGCAGCTGCACCATTTTATGTTCACACCAAAGATTTAGTTTTAAAGGTTTAAAAGTTTCAGCTCTCTCCGGCGGTGGGGAATGGATTGTAGGAGGCAAGAGGAGAAGCAAGAAGACCTGCTAGGAGCTGCGGCAGGACACTGAGGAAGGCTTGCTGGGCCTCTGCGTTGGAGACGGAGGGAGTGGGCAGGTCAGGGTGCACGGCGGAGGCAGCACGGAGGGTTGCTAGCGAACTGGGTGTACAGTGAGAGAGAAAGAGATGAGTCTGAGCCTGAAGAAGGATTTTCATTTTAGGGACGGAGTGGATGGCTGTGCCATTCGGTGGGGCAGGGAGTGTTGGGGGGTCAGCCAAACACCCTCTTTTGGATAAGTTGAGTTTCTGAGTCCTGTCGGGCATTCCAAGCGGAGCTGGAAGGAGGCAGGTGGGGTGCGAGTGGAGAGGTTAGGACTGGAGTTGGACCTTTGGGGTCAAAGATGGTAAGGCAACCTCTGGAGGGAGCCACGTCGGACAGGTGGGTCCAGCCCTGAGCAGTGGAGTGTTCCAGCATTAATGCATCAAGCAGAGAAGACTCCACCAAAGGCGACTGAAAATGACCTCCAGGGAGGGAGGAGGGACGTCAGCAGGCCATGGGAGGTATCATGGAGACGGGGAGGAGGTGTTCAAGGAGGGTAGCGCATGTCACTAAAAGCCACAGGCGTTTGGAGGCTGAGAAGTGACCGTTACCTGTGGCCACATACACCCTTAGTGAGCTTAACAAAGGCCGTGTCGGGGGAGTGGAGAGGGCACTGAAATGGCTTGACGAGCGAGGGGGAGCGGACAGTGAGTAGTCACGCGCGATGCCTCATACACTTTGCTGTGGGGAGGGCGGAGACACAAGGTGGCTCCCACAGTGGGCGTGAAGTCAAGGAAGGTTTTCCTGATACGGAGGCGCCAGAGCACGCTTAAATCCTGATGGAAATCACCCATTAGAGAGGCAGAACCCAATAATTCAGGGGAGAGGGGATAATTGCCCGAGAAAATCCCCTGACGGCGTGAGGGGGGCAGATGCGAGTCCAGGGGGACAGTGGTCTTTGAGAGGAGCAGGGACGCTTCTCTCCTGTGAGGGGAAGACGGCAGGCGAGGGCAGGCAGCGCTGCAGGAAGGACGTGCACTGTGGAGGGGAGCTGGGACTTCCTTTGCCACCCACCACGCTGTTTCCTCAGGGAGATGTCACACCAAGCCACCATCTGGTGAGGCTGGATATGTAGGGGGTGAGAAGGTGTGGCCTGGTCATCCCAGAGTTTGGCCAAGTGGCTTACGGGGAATGGAGGAGGGTGTGTGCTCATGGACTGACCTGGGCCCCATCAGCAGAGTGGCCGGGACCATTCTGAGCGACGCTCCGTGTCCATGGTGTGGATGCAAGAGTGGAGACAATAGTGCCCTCCCTCCCTCCCTCCCTCCTCTCCTTCCTACTGGAGTCTGTAGGTGTAGGTGGTCGGAAGGGAGGGAAAGGCAGTGGGCAGAATGGCACCAGCTTCAAGGAGTTTCGAAGGAGGAAGTAGGAAAACTATTTTGGAATTGGTACTAGGGAACCAGGAGGGCACCAACTTTACTTCCAGCCTCTGTGATACTTGCAGTGTGGGAGGAAAAGTGGCCTTTGGGAGGGCCGAGAGAGACAGGGTCCTCGGGAAATGGCAGGCTTCATCTGGGCAGACCTGGAAGCAGGTTGAGGATGGGCTGTTGGTGATCGTCTACGAGACCCAAAGGGACACAGTGGAAGGATTTGGGAGGGCAGCAGGAACAGGCCGGGGTAACGATGCCTGAGTAAGAATTCCCGCTCTGTGTTGTCAGCGCCTGTCATGTCCCCATGAAGCCCCACGGTGAATACGGGTGTAGCTGTCCTCCCTTCAGACTGTACATCCTGTGTTATAGGGAGCACATCGTTTGTATGCCCTGCTGCCTCCCCTGTTTCTAGGACAGCTTTTAGCACCTCATATGTGCTCAATAGTATTTGTCAAATCGGTGAGAGAATGATTGGGCCTCTCCCCACGATGCCATTATAATGCGAGGGCAGCAGTTAGTGAGGGTCCTAGGAGAAGGGTACGTAGAGTCAGAGGCTTCCCCCTTCTCCACTCCTTGAGTTCCTTCTCATCCCGACCCTAGAGTAGAAGTCAAATCCACCCTACATTTTATCTCAGAAGTTTTAGTAAATAACAAGGCATAAGATATTGCCTTAGAGCTGCTGGGATCCCACCGGCCCCAGCTGGCCCCATTACTAGCTATTTGGAAGTTGAGGCAGACAGACTGGATTGGGTTGTTGAAGGAGTTTGCCAGTTTGTGGTGGGAATTGAGTTGAATTTATTATCATTTTTGCCAGCAGCCCTTTGCCAAATATTTATTTAATCTGAGGATTCTAGAGGATGCTAGGGGTTTGACAGGCAGGCAGCTGGATGCCAGCATGGCCTGTGTTCGGGCTGGCATCCCTCACTCGGCCTGGCGCCTTATTAATTCTTTAGCCGTGGTGCCTGCAACACGTAGCAGCCAGAGTCTTGGGGTCTATGCCTGTGCCCAGAACTGGCCCTGTCCTGTCACGTGCGGAGCTGGGCATCAGGTTCGATCTCACAGGGAGTGCTGAACTCACACTTGCACCTTTGGAAGCCAGGGAGAAATAGAAATGAACAGATTGTTTGAAAATAAAAATTATTTGTTCTTTGTTTTCATAGCGTCTCAGCTGGTAAGGTTTATTTCACCTTTATAAAGGATGATTAATCGAACTAAAAGAAGAGGCCTCTCTAATTGTGTGGGGGTGTATCTAGGGTAATGTGATTATTGGGATACCAGGAGAAATGATGCTGACAAATATTTATGGCCTCTTTGTTTCCTATTTCAATGGCAAAAACATCTACAGCGGTATTGCTCATTTCAGGTGCATCTTACATTGAAGTGCTCGTCCCTTTGTCCCTCTTGGAATTGTCACTTTTCTTTATGAGAATGTTTGAAAAAGCTGCTTAAATACAATATAGTCCAAAAATGTTGAAAGTATGACAATAATAAAGTAGATATTGCTGGCTAAAAAGAAATGATCTATTTTTAAAAAGAAAGCTAAGTCAAAGTTGGCAAAATCACTTAAAATCGGTAAAGATTACAAAATCACCCTAGGAGGGATAAAAGTCATCAATATATAAACTAGTGGTTGGAGATCTCTATTTAAATGGATTGTTAACTACTTCATAATACGATACCTACGGACAAATATAGAGAATAATATAACGTATACCTGTTTGCCTACTACCCAGCTTTATCAAATCTTACCCTTTGCCCCATTTAATTTGATGTTTTAAAAAAGAAATGAAACATAGTGTGCACATAGACATCTTCATCCAATCCTGTCCTCCTTAATGGTGTTTTTCATTTTCATGTATATTTTTCATTCCAATGTATTTTTATACTTTTATCACATATTTATGTATTCATTAACAATACATGGCATTGTTTTGCAGATTATAAAACTTTATATAAATGAGACCATCCAATATCCTCTTGCAGCGTTGTTCTTAAGTGTTATCCTTACCGATGTATATGTGTGTATCTAATACATATCGTCTGTCTTACATACATATATAAATACATCATCACAAGACATAGATATATTTCTGGTTGACACATTTTAACAGCTGTATGGAATTTTATTGCACTTTTATGTGCTAGTGTTTTTCTAAGGGGTGTGTGTATGTGTGTGTGTTTGTGTGTGTTTATTAGATACTCTCATATTCCTAAAAGTGGAACTGCTTGGTGATAGAGTACATGCATCCTCGGCAAGTGTCAAATTATTCTCCAAAATGATAGCATTGCTCTATGCTTCCAACTACCAGTGTGTGATAGTTCCATGTCTTCACATCCCCATCACAGACGTCAAACTTTTTGCCAATCTGAAGATTGTGAAATATCTAGTGCTGTCTTAATTTCCACTGCCCCTACTACCAGCGAGGCGGAGCTTCCTCTCACTTGGGATTATTGGCCATTGGGGTGTCTTCTTCCTGAATTTCCCATTCTTTTCCTTTGCCCATTTTCCCCCCATTAGACTGTTTGTCTTCTAGTTATGGATTGATTTGCAGGGATTCTTTTTTTGTTATCCAAAATATTAAGGGGGTGCAAAAGTTTTTGTTACATGGATACCTTGTATAATACTTAGGGCTTTTGGTGCACCCATCGCCATAATAATGTTCATTATACCTGGCAGTTTTTATCCCTCATCCCCCTCCCACCCCCTCTTCTTGGTTTCTGTTGTCCTTCACACCTCTTTGTGCCCATGTGTGCCCATTGTTTAGCTCCCAAATATTAGTGAGTACATGCAGTGTTTGTTTTTCCATTCCTGGGATATTTCACTTAAGATAATGATCTCCAGTTCCATCCAAGTTGCTGCAAAAGACATTATTTTATTCCTTTTTATGGCTGAGTAGTACTCCATGGTGTGTGTGTGTGTGTGTGTGTGTGTGTGTGTGTGTATGTACCACATTTTCTTTATCTACTCATGAAGTGTTGGGCACTTAGGCTGATTCCACATCTTTGATTTGCAGGGATTCTTTATATTTGCTAGATACTGATCTTGTGTCAGCTATATGTATTACAAATGTCTTCTATATTTTGAGACTTTTAAGAAAATATTCTTAATGGTGTCTTTTGGCAGATAGAAATTCTTAATTTTGATGCAGGTTAATTTTATTAATCTTATTTTTTTATGGTTAGTGCTTTTTGTTCTTGTTTAATAAATCTTTCTATATCCCAAACCATAAATATTATCTTCTAAAAGTTTTAGGGGTTTGGCTTTCACATTTCAGTTTTAATCTATCCGGAATTCATTTTGTGTGGGAAAATTCTCATTTTTTCCCCATGTTGAGAACCAGGCGTCCCCACACCATTTATTGAATGGGTCATCCCTTTCCAGTGATCTGCATATATTAACTTCTGTACATGACTCCCGTCTTACATCGGGTGGTCATATGTGTGTAGGTCTGTTTCGGGAATCCTTATCCTATCATTACAGTAGCCAATTGTCTATTCTTGTCCAGCACATCATCATCTTAATTTCTGAAATTTACATAGCTTTGAAATAAGTCTTAGTAAGTGGTAGATCATTTTCTATGTACCCCCACACTTTATATTAATATATAATACATGTTTTTCAGTTTAACTCTTCTTGGCCTTTGCTGTTCCATGAACATTATGGAAAATAATCTTGTAAATTTTGTCAAATTCCTGTGGAGATTTTGATTGGAATTATTAATCTATTTACCAGTTTGGTGAGAATTGACCTTTTCATGAGACTGAGTCTTCTATCTTTGAACATGCTATACCTCTACACATATTTAAACCATCTTTAATATATTTCCAGCAAGTTTTATGTTTTACTCATAAATGTATTCATAGGATAAATCCTAAGAATTTATTTTTAGAAACTTTAGATTTTTAAATTGCAATTTTAAGTGGTATCTTTTTAATTATATTTTCTGTTTGTTGCAGTCATATAGAAATTAATTAATTTTTTGTATGTTGACCTTATATCTAGCCACTTTGGTAAAATCTTTTAATTTAATACTTTGCCTCTATGTTCTTTGTAGCTAATCACATCATCTGTGAATACTGAGAGTGTTCTGCCTTCCTTTTCAAACCTGACAGCTCTTATTTCTTGTTCTTGCATTACTGTGCAGACTAGAACTTCTAGTACAATGTTGAGCAGAAGTGGTAATAGGAAATCTTGTCTCATGTCTGATATTATAGGAGATTCTTCTAATGTTTCATGGTTAATAGTGATGTTTGCTGTAGGGGTTTTCGTTTGTTTGTTTTATCTTGTTAGTATAATATAAATTATTTATTAGGTCTTATTCCTAGTTTGCTAAGAGTTTTTTTTTAATCACAAATGGATGTTTAATATTATTGAATACTTTAAATGCTGCTATTAAGAATTATGATATAATTTTTCTCCTATAATCTGTTAGTATCATGAGTTGTATTTATTTTATAATGTTAATCTAACTCTGTAATCCTAGGATAAACCCAACTTGTTCAGGATGTGTTATTGTTTTTATACATTGTTGGATTTAGTTTTCTAAGATTTTGCTTAGGAGTTTTACATCTACGCTCCCGATACATAGTGGCCTCTACGTTTCTTTTCTCATGATGTTCTTGTCAGGCCTGGTATCAGACATGAGTTTGAGGCTGTGGAATAATTATTCTCTGGAATAACTTGTGTAAGATTGGGATATTTTTTACCTGAATATTTAATAGAACTATTTAAATGGTACCACCATCTGGGTCTGATATTTTTTGTCAATTGTTTCAATTATTTTGTATGTTTACAAGAATATTTGGGCTTCTATATTTTCTTAAGACAGTTTTGGTAAATTTATTTTCTTGGAAATTGTCCATTTCATTTAAGCTTCCAATTTATTGTCATGATATGGTAATAGGGACTTGTGTTTCATGTCTGATATTACAGGAGAGTCTTCTAATGTTTCGTGGTTAATAGTGATGTTTGCTGTAGGGGTTTTCGTTTGTTTATTTTCTTAGTATAATATGAATTCTTTATTAGGTCAAGGAAGTGTTCTCCTTGACCTAAGTTATTGTCTCAATAACTTTTTAAACTTTGAAGCTTCTCTTTTCACTCCTAATATTATCCTTTTTCATCAGAATTTTGTCAATTGTGTTGTTCTTTGCAAAGAACCAACTTTTGACTTTTTTGATCATATCTATTTCATATTTGTTTTCTGTTTCATGAATTTCTTTTTTATATTTATTTCCTATGTTCTATGTTCTTTGAGTTTATTCTACTTTCCTTCTTCTTAAGTCTTAAGTTGGAAGATTGGCTCATCAATTTTTAGCTTTCTCTCTTTTCTACATGAACATTTAAATTAACAAATTCCTCTCTAAATATGTTTTAGCTGTGTTCCATATGTTTTAACATGTAGCGTTTTGATTGTCCTTCAGTTAAAAATATTTTATAACTTCCATTGTGATTTCTTTTTTGAGTTGCTTAAAACTGATTTCTTAATTTCCAAACATACAGGTTTTTTTCTAGAATGTTTTTTGTTACTGATTTCTCATTTAATTTTAGCTTTCTAGTTTGCTTCATTGTTATTTGGATGACATGATCTATATGATGCTAGCACTTTTGAAATTTTTGAGACTCAGTATTGGTTCCTGCAAATATGGAACACGGAGTAGTCTCCATTTGGTGGGTACAATGTTCTAAATATGTTTCTTGAATCAATCTTGTTAATGTGTCCCTCAAATTTTCTTTATCCTTACTGAGTCTAGTTCGTGTTTGATCTAAACATTACTGAGAAAGGTGTGCTAAAAATCTTCCACTGTAATGGTGGATTTGTCAGTTTCTCCTTGTCTTTCTGTCAAAGCTTTCCTTTACTGACCACTTCACTTCCTGATAAATCTGTTTCCAACCTGCTCTCCTGGAACAGCTTCTTCCTTGTTCCATTTGTTCAGTGGCCGGTGCAGGAAAGGTTGGAATCACATCTATCATTTTCAGCAGCAGTGAGCTGTTAAGAAAATGTTCAGTCGTGTTAATTTGGAAACCTGGCTCTGCACATTTAGGGCTCCGTGGCTGTGCTCGGGCTGTTCCTCTGCCCGGGAGCCTTTAACGACGCTTTCTTCTCGGGCCTTTGTTCACCTGGTGAGCTTTTTCTCCTCCAAGCCCTATTCAAAGGTTTCCTCCTATTATGGTTATTTGTTTCAACTTCTGCCTCCTCTGGGATCATGGGGCCCACACCGAGTAAGTGATCAGTAAGTATTTATTGGACTGAAGTAGTTTCTGCCCTCGAGGAACTCCTTTCTGTGAATTATTCCCCCTCCCACCATCAAAACCATCCCTTAAAAATTTTTTTTATTGAGGAGAAATTCACATAACATAAAATTAAACATTTTAAAGTGTACACTTAATTTAGTGGCATTTAGTACATTCATAATGTTGTGTAACCACCTCTACCTAGTTCCAAAACATTTTCATCATCCCAAAGTACAACCCTGTACCTTTCTGGCAGTCACTCCCCACTGCCCCCCACCCCCGCCCCCAGCTCCTGGCAGACACTAATCTGCTTTCTGTCTCCACGATTTGCCTATTCTGGATATTTCGTATAAATGGAATCATACAATATGTGACTTTATGTGACTTCCTTCTTTCACTTAGCATAAAATGTTGAGGTTCATCCACGTTGCAGCCTATGTCAGTGCTCTGTCCCCTTTCATGGTGGCATAACATTCCGCTGTGTGGATGGGCCACACTTTGCCTGTTCCTCCCTTAGACATTTGGGGTGCTTCCCATCCCTGTCCTAGTTTTCCTTTCCTCTCCCTCAGCCCCTCATTCAACATTCTGCTTTTCACGGTCACGGGACAGGTTCAGGTTGAATCCAGTGGAGATGGGCATCTTATCCTATGGCTTCTTAATCCAGGTGAAGGTGTGGGCAGCAACGGCCAGCAGCATGGCGGGCCTGTGGGAGGAGGTAGCCCCGGCCTTGGCGTTGCTGTGGGGGTCAGCAAAGGCAGCGAGGGTGTGGAGGGAGCTGGTAAGCACAGAGGGCTGGATTTCTGCACACACATCTGGTGAGGGAGGCCCAGCCCGGGTGCCCTACTTGATCTTTAAACGACCGTCTCACCAGGCAGCTGCACCTCCCAGCCAGCCTGATGTTTTCATTCCTGCCAGGCCTTCCCTGGGGAGACAGGAGGACACTTGTACTCGACAGCAGGAAGGACATTTTCTTCCTGGGCCTGTGCCCGTGAGCGGCTGGCATCCCAAGGGCCCTGGGCGGTGAGGTGTGAGGGGCTGTGACGCAAATGCACCAGCTCCTCTCTTGGGTCTTTGCAGACTCTCCGACTGTGATCCCCTAGGTTTGGAGCAGCCAAGTGTTTAATGATCTCTGCACCAACGATTTTAGGCTCTGGGAGCTAAAATTAGATTCCCTTTCTGGTGCCTCGGGGAGGACAGGCTGGCTCTGTCCATCCATCCTGTGCCAAAGTGTAGCTGGTGACAGCCCATGCAGGAGGCAGAGAGGCAAGGCCCAGACTGAGAGCTGTGGGCGCTGCAACCCTTCTGTCCCCTTTAGCTGTGCCTTCCTCAGAGGAGGCAGAAGCATTTTGCTGCCCTCTGTCCGCCTGAGGGTCAACATGTCTGTGTTTGAGCACCAGCTTCACCTCTTCCCAGTCCTGCAGCCTGAGGCACACATTCTCCAACATGGGGAAAGATACTCCCCGCATTGTGGAGTTGTGGGGATTAAATGAGATGGGGAAGCCACAGCAGCTCGGCACCCAGCCGTGGTCGATGCTCAGTCCACACTTGGTCCCTCCCTCGATCTTGGTGCCAGGAACACAGACTATAATTTATAATTTAAAAAAATTATTTGTTTCTACACTTCTTTACGTGATCCCTTAGTTGGCAGGAGGTGGGAGGTGTGGGGAGGAAGACAACAGTAGACTTTCCTTCCTACAAAACCCAGCAGAACTCAGCATGGCCCAGTTGACCCCAGCAGAACTTAGTAGGACCCAGAAGGGTCCAGCAGAAACCAGTGGGACCAAGAGGGACTCAGCAGGACCCGGCAGGGACCAGTGGAACCCAGTGGAGCTACGGGGGCCCAGCCTTTATTGTGGTTACCTCGGTCCCCAAGGTTCTCCACCCCCTACCCTTCAAGATGCCCGGGTACCTTTCCTTGTTACTGTGACTGTCAACCCCCTCAGTTCACATGAGAGCCACTCTGCTCCTCCCCACACCTTCCACCTGTCCCTGAGGACAAATAGCCCGTAGGAGCAGTGCAGAGAAGGCTCTGCAGGCTCCCTCCATCCCTGGCAGGAGCAGCCCTGTCAGGCCGTGAAAGTGGTTGTATTATTCTTCTGCAGAACTTATTAGATTAGAAACTTAGTAAAAACAGCCCCAGCTGCAACCGCTATACATAGTCACTATCAACAAGGAAAATTTATGCTTTAAAAATAAAAAGAAACTCAAGCGTGTTAGTCAGAGTGAGGAAGTGTTCACGGAAAAGGTTTGTTCTCCAAGTAAACAGCCACCATGGAATTGTAATCAAATTTCTTAATTATTTCTATAAATCTTGGCTACATAAAAATACACAAGGTCCTTTTTCAAAAAGTCACTGTTTACAAGTGCCTTGGATGAGGGAAGAGGTAACCCAGACAGTGCCTGTGTGACTGGAAGATTCCAGAACGGGTGAAGCACGAGAGGGGGCTGAGACCACCCTCCTTCCTCTCAGAGCAGTGGCGTGAGGACAGTGCTGTCCACCCACAGGCCTGCCAAGGACACCTGGCCAGAGGCTTGGGGGAATGCTTCTGAGGGGATGCCAAGAAAGCCACATTCAGGGCAAATGCGGACAAGAGCTTGGACTCGGGTTCTGAGGAGTCCAGCTTCTCCCGGCCAGGAGAGGCGTGGGCACGCAGAAGGACGGGGGTGCCCTGGACTCTGGGCACTGGCAGGAGTTAGAGCTTCTCCTGGGGAGGGCGGGAGAAGCTGGGAATCGTCAGTGCGCAGCCTGGCGGGGCAGAGGTTCTTCCCAGTCTTCTTCAAGCAGGCGGCTGTGGGTCTTTCCCCAGGATTAGGGTGAAGTTCTTCTCTAAACTATGTTTGAAAATGATTTAGAAACTTAGAAAAAATTTTCGTGAGTTTTGCTGGTGTGTGTCTGCGTGTGTGTAAGGGAGCAAGAGTGAGAGGGACAAGCCCTCTGGCGCACGTGCCCCAGGCACACACCAGCACCTTCAGGTGTCCAGGGGTTGCCTCCTGACCCTGTGGACACTCTGGGAAGGACAACAAACAGGGTCGTTGACATCTGGCCATGGTGCTTCTGGCAGTCTTAGTGCCATGGAATACGTGATGAAGACGGATGCATGCAAATAAAACAATGGGAATATTTTTTCTGTGCAAAAATGTCCGATACTGGAATTCTGTTCTTCTGTTTTCTGGTCTACCACAACCTGCTTAGCTCTTCAAGAAAGGCAGATAGAGTATCTTGTTTGAACAGTTGGCCACACACTCGCATGATAACACAATTCCATTAAAATGTTCATACATTCAGCAGAAAGGCACTCCGCCAAATGCTCTATGTGTTGTACTAAGCCGTAATCAGAACTAAAGTGTGGAATGCCAATCTTTTCCGAAATGCGCTTTTCTTCCTGACAGCCGTGCGCAGGAGCTGTGCAGTGGACAGGTGCTAGGGAGGGGCAGGTGACTGCCCAGCTAACCCCAAGGTCAAAATCCTTTTGCCATCCCCAGCTACCGGAAGTAGGGTGTGTCCTGGGGTCTGCTCTTCACTGAGTGGGACCCCAAGTCAATGGAACACTGCCTTTTTGCAAGGCCCAGTCTTTGGCCAGGGTCTTCTCCTCGCCACCCTCTGGGTAGCAGACAGCTGAGGGGAGGAGGCCTGGTCCCTTGAGCCCCTGGCCATTGCATGCAGGTCCTAGACTGGCAGGCTCTGCCGAATGCCGCTGGGTTTCAGAAAAGCTCCTTCCCATCAAGGAACACTGTAACTTCACAAATAAGTAATTTCCATTGTCACTGATCTTGTCTGTTGTTCCCCGCACTTCCCCACGTGATCGCCAGGCAGACTCTGAAACCGGCCAGGAAAGCCGCTGCCCAGGGAGGGTGGGACTCAGCCTGGGGCTGTAGCTTCTGCCACCTGGTCTTGGGTATGTGCACCCTGCTTTTTCCATTCTGACCTCAGGGTCCTCCTCTTTGGAAACGGGGGTGTGTTGGGGCTGGACATCTCTCTCTCACATGAAAATGGTGGGATCCCTCGGTCATGCAATGAGCCGCCCTGCTGCCTTTTGTCAGACCAGAGTTTGCAGGTGGGACTCTCTTGAAGTGAGATGCGCTTGTCACTGCAGGTGGATCTTTCTGCCCGGGCAGGAGGATGGGTGTGGAGGCAAAACTGAAGGGAAGAAAACCCCAAATTCAGGTTATTTGGAGCTCCGTGGGGGCCAAGAAGCCCTGGGTGGCAGGTAGGCTGCTAACTCCTTCCACTCGGTGACCACCCAGAGGGAGGGGCCTCTTCCAAGGGAATGCTGCTTTGTGTTCTGGAAGCGTCTATGCCTCGCCCACTGGGTCGTGTGTAGGGTGTCCCTCAGAATCAGGGGCCTACAGATGCTAGAGTCTGCTGCTCTTTGAGTTCAGACATTCTTGCTCCAGCTCGAGCTCCTTCTGACTTAATAGCACTTTTTCCTCATTGGCCTGTGTCGGGGATGGCCATAGATGGACCCTGAGGGTGTTAGAAGTCTCCTGGATGGATCCTACCATGTATTGAACCAAGACGGTTTTGGAAGAATAGATGAACTGGGAGGCAGTATAGTACAGTGATAAAAATGTGAATTGTAGCAATGGTCAGGCCACCCACTGGCTGTGCCAGCTCGGGCAGGCCCTTCGACGGGCGGTCCCATGGGAGACATCGCTGTGGACCAGGCCTGGAGGCAGCATGCTGCTGTCCCTCCGCAGAAGTGAGTCACACGGCCCCGCCAGACTGCAGAGGGATGGAAAATACAGTTGAGAAGTGTGCCCAGGAGGAAGAGGAAAGCACATTGGTCAGCATCTGCACAACCGGTAGCTGGGGGGCCAAGGCTAAGCCAGGCACCCCCACCGCACACCGAGGCCCCGCCCCCACGCTGAGGCTCCTCCCCCACACGCCGAGGCTCCTCCCACACATCCAGAGCCCTCCCCCACACTGAGGCCCCGCCCCACACCGAGGCTCCTCCCCCACTGAGGCTCCGCCCCACACCCAGGTCCCGCCCCACACCGAGGCTCCTCCCCACACCGAGGCTCCTCCCCACGCCCAGGCCCCGCCCACACACAGAGGCCCCGCCCCCACGCTGACGTACCTCTCTTCCTGAGAACTTTGCTCCGAGGGAAAGGCGTGAACGCTTCAAGAGCACAAGAGGTCTGTGTGCCTGGCAGCTTTTGCTGCTGTCGCTGTGCCCAGGGCGCCGGCGCTGGCGGGGAGTGTGGGTGCACAGGGAGGACCCCCCCTCCGCCAGGCTATCTCAGCCGCTGTTTTAACAAGGCTCTTCTGAAAGGTGTGCGAGCAGGTATCTCCTGCCTGTGTCCCTGCCGTGGTTTACATTTCCGGGGACTGCTAGTGGCGCCGCAGGTGAAGGCTCAGCGTTTGTGATGAGGCGGGTTCCCCACGTGTTCGCCCGTGCGGGCAAGGCGGGAGCCGCCGATGGGGCGGGGTCCCCGGCGCTGCCCTCTGCGGCCGGCGCGGGGCTGCAGGCGTCGGTCCCAGACACTGTGCGGGAGAGGGCGCGTCCCTCCCGGGCCCCGCCTGCGGCAGCGCCGTCCCCGAGGGGCGCGGGGCGCGGGGCTGGGCCCGCACGGGCGGGGCAGCGTGCGGGGGCGGCCGGGCCGCGGAGAGCTCCCTGCGGCGGGCGGCTCCGGGGCCCCAGCGAAGCCGTCCTCGGCCCCTCCACGGGCCTGCCACGTTCAGCCGCCACAACGTGGTGTCAAGGAGCCACGCCCCCGGCAGCTCCGTGGGTTTTGTTGCGTTGCTCTTTCAAACACACGATTGGACTGGAAGCATCCGTTTTCCATGTTCTTTGGGCCGCAGCGAAGTCGCTTGGCGGAGGCTGTGGAGGAGCTGTCCGGGATGCTGGCTGAGTGAAGGGGGGGGGCAGCGCAGGATTCATGAATTCCGTCTGGAACAAGTGGTGCCCTAAGTGAGAACACCTGTGCCGGAGCCCCAGGGTGTCTCATGACCAAGGCAAAGCATCCCTGTGCCTTTCTGTGGCCACTGCTCCCAGATACATAAAAGGACAAAGGATGATACGGATCGTGCCTTGCTCATAGCAGGTGCTCAATTAATGCATTCAGGAAAAAGGGGGGCCAGTAGCAATTCAAAATAGTTATATAGCAGTTATGAATATATATGGATGAACTAACACAGGAACCACCTCTATAAAGCAGAAAATACAGAAGAAACCAGGAGACTTAGATAAAAACACACTAATAATGGTAGATTTTAACATACCACACTCAGCACGAGGCAGATCAAGTGGGCAAAAACATAACAACATAATCAATAAGGTAGATATTATGGAGAGAGATATATAATATACATATACATGTATATATGTATATATTTATGCCACAGTAATATAGAATATACCTTCTCAAGTGCACATGGAACATTTACAAAAATTTATCATATGTTAGGTAACAAAGAGAACTTCAGTAAGTTCTATGAAGTAGAAACATGACAGACAATACTCTCTGATCACAATGCACTAAAATTGTACATTATTAACAAAGACAAAGAGACCCTATCATCTGGAAACTTAAAAACCCTTCCATTAATTCTTAGATGAAATGGAGAAAGCCAATTAAAAAATAAAAAGAAATCATCGTAATGGAAACACTACCTGCCAGAATTTATGAGATACATTTAAAGCAGTGATCAGAGGAAAATTCACATCCCTAAACACTTTTACCAATAAAAACAAACAAACAAAAAAATAAATGAACTAAAATTTTAGCCTAAAAGCTAGAAAAAGAAACACAAAGCAAACCAAAAGAAAGCACAAGAAAGTAAATAGTAAGGATAAAAATAGAAAATAGTAAGGCAGAGAATAGAAGAACAGTAGATCTAATTAATAACCTCCAAATCTAGTATTTTAAAATTAACAAATGGACAAAACACTTGTTACTAATAAATGCAGAGAGTACAAATATTAAATATATGAAATAAGAAATGACTAGGGAAATATAACCATTGAAATAAATAAAAAAAATCCTAAGATATTATTTTACAGACCTATAAAAATAAATATGAAAACCTAGATAAAATATAGTATCAATTTGATATAGGAAGCCTAAATAAGCCAATTTCCATAAAAGATCTAGAAAACGTCACAAAGGAACTACCCAACAAAAATGTACCAGACCTAGATGGTTTCACAGGGGACTTCTACCAAACATACAAAGACCAGATATTTTCCATTCTTTATGAATTGTTTCAGAGTATTGAAAATAAGGGACTACATTTTAATTCTTTATTGAAAATAAGTATTACATTGAAACCTGAATCTGAAAAAGCAAGTATAAAAATGAAATTGCAGAACAATATCACTTATAAATAGTGAAGTAAAAGTACTAATGAAATTATTCATAAACCAAATCTAATACCACATTAAGAAATCAATGCATCATAATCAAATGGTGTTTTTTTTTCCAGGAATGCAAGGTTGGTTCAATATGAGGAAATCCATTAATATAATATACTCTATTAATAGATCTAAGGAAAAAAATCATATGATTTTCTCCATAGATGCTGAAAAGCCTTTGAAAGAATTCAATACCCATGCCTGATATATCATTTAAGAAAATAGGAATGGATGGATACTTTTTTAATATGATAAAGTATTTTATATGCCTTAATCCTGAAGTCAGGATCTTATTTGATGGGGAAACACTAGAGGCATTTCCACTAACATCAGGATCAAGACAAGGATATTCTTTATTTCTACTACTATCCCAGAACTCTACTGGAGGTATTAGTAATTAGACAAGAGAAATCAATTAGTGGCATGAGTGCTAGAAAATAAAAATCAAAACTATCTCAATTTGTACATGATATGATAATATACTGGGAAAACCCTATGGCATCAAATAACAAAAATAAATTAAACAATAAAAGAACTCATTAAGGTATCAGGATAAAAAATTAACATACAGAGTTCAATAGGTTTCTTATACACAAATAGGAACCAGTTAGAGGACATAATAGCAACAAAGGAGATAAAATACTTAGGAATAAACTTAGCAAGATATGGGCAAAGCCCGTGAAAGGAAAACTTTTAAACACCTCTGAAAGACACAAAAGTAGTCTTGAACAAACAGAAAGACATCCTTTGGTCTTGGACCAGTTGACTTAACATCATAAAAAAGCCAGTCAGTTTGTCCCAAGTTAATTTATGACTTTAACACAATCACAGTGAAAATACCAATAAGCTTTTTTATGGAGCTAGACAACTGATACTTACGTTCATATTAAAAAACCAAACAAACATGCAATAACCATGAAACCCTGAAAATTAAAAGCTACTAAGGGGAATAGCTCTACCAGACATTAAAATGAACTTTAAATTCTCTATAATTAAAATAGTATGGTATGCACGAATAGTCAAAATAGCAGTAGAGTTGAATAGTAAGTCCTGAAATAGACCCAAGTACACATGGAAATTTAGTATATGACAAAGTGGCATCTCAAATCATTGGGGCAGAGATTGACTTTTCACTACATTGTGCTGGAACAATCAGGCAGCTCTTGGGAAGAAGATGAAATTAATGCATACACAAGAATAAACTCCAAATGGATCTGAGATCTAAACATAAAAAATGAAATCATAAAAGTAGTAGAAGAAAACATGGGTGAATTTTTCTATAACATGGGTGGAGGGAAAGGTTTTCTAACTATGAGTCAAAATCCATATGTAGTAAAAGTCAAGATTGATGAGTTTGAGTACATAAAACTAAACAACTTTGACATGGCAAAAAACCCTACCATAAGTATAGTCAAAATGGAAATGACCTTGTGGGAAAAAATATTTGCAACACATATCAGATATAAAGGGTTAAAATATCCCTGATATATAAAATACTATAATAACTAAGGAAGGGAGACCTTAATAGAAAAAATGGGCAGAAGATATGAAAGATAATTCACATCAAAGGATATGCAAAGGGCCTTTTAAACGTATGAAAAGATGTCCATCTTCACTCATAATTACAGAAACACAATGAAAACGACTCTGAGATATCATTTTTCACCTGTTGGGATGGCAAAAATTAAAAAGCAAGGCTGTGAGGAGGCTGGCAACCTCATACATTGCTGATGGGAATGCACATGGGTACAACCCTTTTGAAGGGAAATTTGGCAATATTTATCATAACTACCTATGCATTTACGTTTCAATGCAAAAATCCCACTTCTAGGAATTAACCCGGAAGATACACCTCCAAAGTATGAAAATATCCATGCAGAATTATTTGTAATTCAAAAATATTGGAAACAACCTAAGTATCCAACCACAGTGGAGTGGTTGAATAACTGTTGGTACATAATGCACAGTACACAGCACAACAGAGCACAGTTACACAATTGTGTAACTATGAAAAAGCAAGAGGAAGGTCTCTGTGAACGGACCTAGGGTGAGTGCCAGGACATACTGGTAAGTGACAAAGGTGACGTGCAGAAGAGCATCTTCATGGGAGTTTGGGGTGGCACTGAATGCAGATGAGCATGAGAGAACTTTTTTGGGGTGATGGTGGTGATATTTGCACACTATATGCTTTTATGAAAACTCATCAGACTATACACTGATAGTGAATTTTATGGCATGAAAATTGTACTTAAACAAAGCTGTTAAAAGGACATCTTTAGTCTGCTACTTTCCTGTAATAAAGAAAGTAAAAGAAGAAAATGTGCACATATCTGTGTATTTTAGTAAAGAAGAAATATAGAAAGGGTGAATTGGAATCGTATGAGATTGACAACCAACGGGGTGGCTGGGAGTGGGGTGGAGAGCATGGACACTGGGGCTTCTCTGAGTGTGCCTGTTTGTGTACTTTGGACATTAATAATCATGTCGATATTTCACAACTCAAAAAAAAGCATCAAGGGCTAGAGCAAAGCCCAATGTGGAATAAAAAGAGAAACAAATGAAAGCAGCTGTGTTTCAAATGGAAAACAAGCCATGCTGAGAGCTGGGGTCAGCCCCCAAATAACTTTTGGACTCAGTGTTTTGACCATACACTCTTAGGCTAATAACAAGAAACAGCTATAAAATTATGGTATGGCTACTCTAGTTAGAGGTTTGTTTTTTTAAAGTGATATGGATTAGCAATTGAGAAATTACTTTTTATATTCAAGATTGAAGAAGTATGGTAAATGTGTTGTGAGTAATGGGAGCCATTTTTCTCCACATCGGTAAAGGGAGTTACACGTATGGAAAGGTGGAAGCCAGCACTAGTTGGGTGGTGTTGGACTGGAATGTGAGTTGTCAGTATGAACACACACCCCCACACGGAGGGAGAGATCTAGAAATATATACACAGGTATCGATGTAGTTCTGTCTGCCGAGAGAGCCTCGAAGCAATGATGTCCCGGTAGCGAACCTAGTACCCAGAGCTTGTTTCCCAGATAACTCTTCCACTAAAAGGTACCAGGGATCTTTGGAGACATGGTTAATTCCAGAGTTGGGGCAGAGAAAGTACTAATGAACCTGGAACAATTTGGACCAGATAGTAAGGAAGTGCTCTAGGAATCAAGGTAGTGGGGTGAAAAACACAGGGCCAGGTTCCCACTGGTCAGATCTGGAATAACTGAGCATCAAAATTAGTATAAATAAGTGGGCAAGAAGGTAAAGTGTTTCATTATAGTAGATTGACAATGTAGAAGGAATTTACATAATCACAACATATCTCCCCACAAAATTCTTAATTTCAAAGGTGGAATTACAATTTCACAATGAAGGAATATGGTTGACACTCCCTGAATCAAGTGATCAAAGTTAACATCATTAATACTGGGACAAATAGTTAGACTGTGGCTTGGGTGTGAAGCACTGAGGACACAGCATCGTTTCTGTGGTAGTCTTGCCCAAAATGTACAACCTGAATCTAATTATGAGGAAACATCAGACAGATCCAAACTGAGGGATGTCTACAAAATATTTGGCCTGTACTCTAAGGAAAGTGTCAAGGTCATGAAAGAAAAAATGCCGAGGAACTGTCCCAGATGAAAGAAAACTGAACAAACGCAAAAACTGGACGTTAGTGTGATGCCGGATTGGATCCTGGACCCGACAAGTTTATGTTCTTTTCTTTTGCTCTAAAGGACATTATAGGACAGTTGGTGAAATTTGAAGGTCTGTAGATTAGATGATAGTTTTATGTCAATGTTAATGTTCTGTTTTTTTAGGAAATACACAATGAATAGGTAAAGGGGTTTTGTGGCTTCATCTTACTCTCAAACAGTTTGGAAATGATGTGCATGGGGGGTGTATTTATGTGTGTGTGTGTCTGGAGGGAGGGAGGAAGAGAGACAAAGACAGAGAGAAGGGTAAAGACAGCAAATGAGGTATATATTAACATTTGGGGAATCTGAATGAAGGATATACAAGAATTATTTGTACTATTTTTGAAAATTTTCTATGTCTTAAAGTGTTTCAAAATAAAGATCTGTTAAAAGGCAGCTAATATAATATCCTTCTTAGTGTCAGTGATTAAATTAGATGGCACATGTGAGCGCTAATGCTGGGATCTGGACATGGGAACTACCAAGGGAGTGTTAGCTTTGATTATCAGCACTGTGATGGCTTGAGGGTGTGTACGATGCTGGCTCTGAGCTGACCTGTTGGAGACATCCCTTTCTTGTTGGGAGATGATAGGTGGCAGCCTCATTTATGGCAAGAGCCCTGAGCTGAGAATCAGGTGACCTGGGTTCTCACCAGCTCTGATACCCACCTGCTGTGTGACTGGAAGTTGGTAGTTCCCGTTTAAGCTTCACTTTTTGGGGGAGGGTGGGGATGTTCTTAATGGACCTCCTTTAGAATGAGCTTCATTCATTCATTATTTAATTTATTCACTCATTAAAATCATTTATTGAAAATGATGTGCCAGCCCTATTCCTTCCAATAAGCCAGCTCCTCAGGGAATGAACACCATAGTTGAGGGGAGAGAAACATGCACAACCAGGTACATATTTCCTGGCGGGGTGAAATTCAGGAGTCTTCTGGTAGGTGTAATTAGGAATGTTCCTGGTGAGTGTAATTCAGAGTGGGGTGCAGTCCCGAGTCTCCCTGGAGAGGTTCCGAGTCTTCCTGGTGGGGGTGATTCAGTCTCCCTGGACAGTCGACGCTCACTTGGCCTGGGAGAAGGGCTGGAGGGTGCTCCCCTGTGAAGAGAGTGTAGGTCACTGTCCTGACCGTGTGGGAGAGCAGCCAGGGTGCAGGGCAGGAGGGGTGCTGGGGCATTTGAGCTGAGATTAAAAAAGACTCTGGGTTTGCAGGTGAGGAATGTGGGCTCGGGGGGGGGGGGGCGGGGGGGGCAGTGGTCCCAGATCCAGGAACCCTGAGCAGTGCCAGCCTGAGGAGTTTTCACTGGTCCAATGGGGATAACGTGCTGTCCGAATACTCATTGGGAAGGGTTGCCAACGGCTTTTTCTTGGGAAAAACTATCTTTTATGTCCAAGCTCATTTTCTAACATAAAATACACCTTCTTTTATGAAATTATATTGAAAGCAGATGGCAATTTTTTTTAATGTCCTTACTTAGTTGTCAATCCTATATTTGTCTCCCCATTAAAAATTTTAAAACCAGATAATAAAATCTAAACAGCTGGGAACTTAGGCATTCTAGACTTCCTGAGTAAAGTTTCATGGCAATTTCCAGTTTAAAAAATGTATTTTAAAAATTACATATTGTTAACATACAGAAAATTATAGAGGATAAGGAACAGCGGTTTGCCTGCCCTCAGTAAAGCCCCTACCCCTTGTCTCAACCTCCATTATTTTTGCATTTTCATTTTCATTGATGATTTTTTTTACCTGTCCCCTCAACCCATTACAGTGTGACATGCCTGAGGGCGGGGCCCGCATTTCCATCTTTGGGAGCTGCTTCTCGGAGGCAGCTCTTTTGATGCAGGGACATTTGGGATGGGTCCAAAACAAGCCATTACACTTTTAAAAGAAAATTATGGTAAAATATATGTAACATAACACTGACCATTTTAACGTCATGATTAAGTGTATGATTCAGTGACATTAAATACATTCACGCTGTTGTGCAAACATTACTACTCCCCACCTGCAGAATGTTTTCCTTTCCCAAACTGAAACTCTGTACTCATTAAACAATAACTCCCCACTACCCCTTCCCCACCCCGGGTGACCACTGTTATACTTCCTGTCTCTGTGAATCTGACTACTCAGGGCACCTCCTCATATAAATGGAACCATACAGCATTTGTCCTTTTATGTCCAACTGATTTCACTTAGCATGATGCCTTCATCTATGTTGTAGCATGTGTCAAAATTTCCTTGCTTTTTAAGACTGAATAATATTCCATTGTATTCCATATTTTGTTTAGATATTCATTTGTTGATGGACATCAGGCTTGTTTCTACCTTTCGGCTATTGTGACTAATCCAGCTATGAAGAACTGGTCTACAAGTATTTGTTCAAGTCCTTGCTTTCGTTTCTTTTGGGTATATAGCCAAAAGTGGAATTGCTGGATCATATGGTAATTCCATGTTTAACTTTTTTGAGGAACAGCCATACTGTTTTCTACAGCAGCTGCACTATTTTACATTCCCACCAGCAATGCACAAGGCTTACAATTTCTCCACATCCTGGTCAACACTTGTTATTTTTTTTTCAGTAATAGCCATCCTAATGTGTGTGACGTGGTATCAAACCGTTCCACTTTAAGCTTTATACCTTTGTTACCAGGTAATATGCAAAACAGACATCCACTGTCTGCCATGACTTGCACCTTCTCCTTGGCTTCACCCCCTCCCTCAGCCTTAATTATTGTCACCTTGTGCGTGAAGTTGTACACAAAGTCCTTTCTGTGTGGTTTTAAACAGGGAAACACTGGAGAAAACCTGAATGTCCATCAGTAAGGGAAAGGCTAAATGATAATATATCACACACGCAGATCAGGAAGTGCCACGCAGCAATGAACAAGAAGGAGTTATATCTACATGTGCTGACACTGAGTGAGACATGGTCTGTGACATATTAAGTGAAGAAAACAAGCCAAAGAATAACATATTAAAAACTACATATGTGAATAGACATGTGTGTATATGTTTTACATGTAATGTATATAAAGATGCATTAAATGTAATGTAAACTATTCTTACATATTTGTACATAATATATATATATAACATGTAATGTAAATATATATGTACCTTTTTAAACATAGAAAGCTCTGGAAAAATATACATGAGGTTGTTGACTGTGATTACTTCCAAGAAAGAGACTATTTGAGGTTAGTAGCGGAGTGGAATTTCAATTTTTACTTATTATATTTCCAGTTGAGTGTTTTTTTTAAAAAACAAGAAATGTATTACTTTTATAATTTAAAAAAATAGAAAGAAAGAAAAAAACAAATACAATAAGCCTGATGTGCAAGTCATGAAACACAAACCCTCAGTCATGGTACCACACACATTTTAGATACACATAATGGTAATAGTTAATATTATTCAAATGCTTACTGGGAGGCAGGCTGCACTCTAAGCAATTTAAATAATGCATTTCCCCCAGCAAACTGCACTATGAAGGAGGTTATCCTTGTTTTACACAGAAGGAAATAAGCTCAGAGAGGTGAAGTTACTCACATGAAGTCACACAGCTAGTGAGCAGTATATATTTAGTTCTTTAATGGCAAGACTTCATTCTTCTACACAGGTATAATGGTAATTTTTTAGAATATGAATTTTAACTTCCAATTTCTTATTTAAAATAACGAGATCCTACAGACTGTGATTGGAAGATTCAAGGACCATTAGGATCTGGCATTTTGTTTGTTTGTTTGGCTTAATTTGAACACAGCTTTGTTTATAAGAGCCCTTGGACCTGGGAAGAGTGCCAGGAGCTTGTCAGTAGTCTCTATCAGAAATGAATGGTTCCGTATTTCTATTTTCAATAAAAATAATTACTGGACACTGCATAGCTTTGTTATGAATCCTAGACATGCACGGAGACAACAGATTATTCTAAAGTTACTGTTGAATCCTCTAATTCTGGATATAAGTTGCTTATTAATTTACCTCTGCATAAGCACCATGTATAAATTGTTCCTAATAGCCCAAATGGTGATGGGGTATCCCACCATGCACCATGTTAACAATAATTGTGCATTTTTGAGAAGTGTTATTTAGTTACTTTACAAATCTTCCTTTTCTTTGAAGTAGGATCTCTTGGGTGGCATCATCTTTTCTGCACCTAAATGAACAGATTCCACAACAAAGATTTCTAAGTGCATCATTTTGTTAAACTCTTAAAACTGTTAAATTAATAAAATCAGCTTAACAGAATCCTGATTAGTTCAAAATTGCTTTAAATTTGGTCATTAAGTTTCAGGGAACATGTAATTTTCTCCACATCTGGTACAGCTGCAAGGCATGAGGGATGGGGACAGCGTGGCAATAACAAATGTGAAGGATGGTGAGGGAACGCTTTGTCATCGACGGTTTCTGCGCTGCTCCCGTGCAACCCCCAGGAATAAGCTTCCCGGGGAGACATTAGGCCCTGCATTATTTCTCCAAGGACGTTCTCTTCCTGCAGTGAGAAGGACAGTACAGAACAGCTGGGCATCAAGGGAGCTGGGTTCACTTCCTGAGAACCCTGGAACTCACTGTGTCACTAGACACGTGTTCCTGTCTCTGTGCCTCAATATCCCATCTGTGAAAGGGGCTGATGTCCACCATGTCCTCTTCCTCTAGCTTGTTAGGGGGCAAGTGCTGGTTGGGGAATAGGGTCATCTTTTGTTAGGAGCTATTAGAAAAATCCGAGATACATTTTTTGGACAATCACATGTCAATATGCATTTGTCTGTCTCCTCCGCTACTATGCTCCTGGCTCTTTGGCCCTTCTGGTTGGGGCTTCAGGATCAGGTCTCTAAGACACTGACACTGATGCTGGACAAATGTTAGCAGCCAGCCTCTTCCTCTGCATCTTTCCCCACTTGGAGGCCAAGGTTTGACAAGCTCTGGCAGCTAACTCTGTGCTGTGTGGGGTGTCTGGCCTGGCCGAGGGCCATGGCACTTGGCCTTTGGCTAGGATAGCACCATTTGATTCATCACTGGCAGCTGTAACCTTAGGAGGCCTTTGTGTTTTCTCATGGAGGAACATGCCAGTACTTTATGGACAAATCCCAATGTGAGAAGGGGCTGAAGCCAGACAGCGCAGTAGTGGAAACCCCACCACTGTAGAAGGGAGCACATGGGATCTCAAGTCTGGGAATTCTTGAGTTAGAACTAGAACCTGAGGCTGCAGGCAACTCATATGGAACCGTCTGTGCTTGTGGCCACTGCCAGCCATTGAGCTGAGGGTCATCTGGGGGAGCAGTGAGGATGATGGGCAGGACCAGGTGCTGAGTGCCTGCTGCCTGCCAGCGTGGTGCTGGGTATTATGGGTTCCTCAGAACCCTGCAAAGTGAGACATATGACTCCCATTTTATAGATGAAGAAGCTAGTCTTAGTGGGGTTATGTGACTTGCCAAAAGTCACACCGCGAGTCAATGGCAAGGCTAGGATCTACCCCAGGAGTGAGCAGCACATGCAGAATTCCTTGAGGGAGAAGGAGAGAAGGAGAATTTGAGGGTAATCTATCTTGGGCAAGTTCTAAGTCATGCTGTGAGGGTCCTTGCTGAATCACTCCTTGGTTTCATTATGCAGAGAGCTCGTATCTGGGTGGTACTGGGCAGGGGCTACATACCAGGGGACTAACCTCCACAGGCACCAGAACTCTTTGAGGAGACCGATGTCTTCTGCTGGTCCTTTAAAAATAGTCATTTGCTCTCTAGTGTCATTTTCCAAGTCCCAAGTCTCCCATGAAAGCCAAATGCCTTCTGGAATTTATGGTACTTAAGTAGGTGACTACAGCCCAATTCCACATTTCTCAAGAAATATTGATGTTTCTGATGACGGTACATAAGATCCACTGAGCTTTAGCTGCTGGGGAGAGCACAGGATTGGAGGAGAAGGGATAGCAACGGGGTGGTGAAGGACACAGACAGACCCTGGGGACACAGAATTATTCCACCCATGTGTGCCCACCCAAGGAGAGGGGCATGGGAGCTTGGGTCACATATGCTAGGGTGTGTGAGAGATTCCAGTGTCTGGTCCCAAGTGCAGAGAGCCCAAGTGGTGGATTTCCCGAACGCAGCCCCGCTTGATGGAATACAAGCACTTCAGATGCCCGGAATTCTATAAGAACCCAATGGAAAGAGAATATGAGGTTTGGAAAATTATCTTTTCTGGGTGCTTCTTCAGGTGTTCAGGTAGATTTTACCAGCTGTTAGATTTCTACAATCTCTGAGGCCAAAATGACAGGGCTCTTGAAGACAGCAACAGAACAATGGTAACCTATATTTTATTCAATATCTTTCATGCCCTTAGCATCTCATCTCATTGATATGTAGATAGACACACATGAACAGAAGCATTATATATATATACGTATGCATGTGCATGACCTAAATTTAAAAGATACCTATTAAAAACAGAATTGTACCTAATAAAATGAAGCATTTTTAGCCCGTGAAATGTGGTCTTTAGAAACATGACATGAGAACAAATAAAAAACACTTTCACTAAATTCCTTCCCTTCACAATCCCCCTCTCTCCTCAATATCTGATTAAAATATAGCTACTTTTTTGGTAAGTTGGTTTTAAAGGCAGCTCTGTCTTCCAAAAACATGGCAAAGTTTTCTAGTTGCTCTTTTATATACTTCCTAGTATTCTTAGAGTCCATAGCTTTGAGTGCAGTTGGAAAAGATCTATATGGAGGATATATTTGGACAGGTATTGGGTATAATAAACTATATTTAAATATTTATATACGGAATTTTTTTATGGTGCTGTTCTTTAAATCACTGAATGAGGTCCTATCATTTCTCCAAAAGATGTATGAGCACTGTCTTTCAGCATATAGATCATTTTTGCCTTTGAAAGCCATCTCACTTAAAAATGATTTCTACAGATGATCTTTTACATACATTTGTTATTGTGGTGAGCATCATATCCTGCTGTTCTACAGCAGTGCTTGGAGGATTTCTCCTGAAAGTAGCACCTTATTTGTGAAAAGCTGAAAGGGAGAGGCAAGGAAAAGGACTGGGTATTTCACTTGCCTGGAGCCCAGCGAGGAGAGTGGGAGGGCCACGCGGTCCCCAGGCTGCCCCTGCCTTCCCTGTGCTCGGGAAGCAGCTCAAGGCTAAGAGGGATGTTTGGCTTCTGCTAAGAGGCTTAGAATTCTGTGATTTTTATTTTCCACTCGTGCCTCTAAGGCCCCCTCCCTCCCT
Organism: Daubentonia madagascariensis; assembly: GCA_023783475.1. NCBI lineage: Eukaryota > Metazoa > Chordata > Mammalia > Primates > Daubentoniidae > Daubentonia > Daubentonia madagascariensis. The sequence goes on along the minus strand of JAKFHU010001557.1, from coordinate 7,908,798 downwards.
CCTTCTTCTTTGTCAATTTGAAGAGCTCTCTTTCTATTCCTAGTAGTTGTCTAGATAACAACCATTTGTTTTTGAGATTGATTTCTGTAAAGAGTGCTGTGGGCACTCATGGGCTGAAATGTGGCAAACTGTCAAACTTTTCAGAGAAGGAAGAGGCATGCTGGCTAGGTAGAAGGTTTCTGGTGTTATGATGAAAACAGACACACAGACAAACACACGAACACACAAACCGACCAACTAACCCAGCCCAGCAGTGGTGGAGGTTTGCTGTTGTCCGGCATACGCAGACAAGGGCTGCGCAGCCAAACGGCCATTCGTGCTGTCACCTTTCAGGCATAGGGTGGCTTCCACTCCTTCAGGCCTTTTGGTGTTTGAGGTGACCGTGTCACATGCTCTGGCCAGTGAAGTGAGAGTGGAAATGACATGTGCCACTTCAAGCACAGCTTGTCACCCGCCACATGGAGGTGCGTGGCCTGAGTGACAAGTAAACCTTTCTTGCTATTGCAGCGTGGTCTGACCTATCCCGACTGATGCGGGTGCGCACAAGCAGGCAAGAGCGATTGGGAAGGCAGTGTTCTTCCCTCACACGTGGTGTACTCACTCCATTCACACACCTCGCTGTTCCAGAGGCAACTCTGACCCCACCAGGAGGCTGGCTTGCCGGCACATTTGTAGATAGCCACTCACTGACCGCAGATGTCAGGATAAGGGGCGTCTGATTAGGACAGTGTTCTTTGGAGACCTACCAGCCTGTTCCCACGGAGTCCCGATTGGTGGATGAACACGCCGCTTAGCAGGAGAGAAGGTGTGCTGGAGCTCGGCATGGCGGGAGGAAATCACCCTAAATGGGCTTCCGTGCGCTAGCAGATTTTGGAGTGATTTATATGAAAACAGTTTAAAGCATTTACTAGTTGCAAGAACTAATTTCCAATAAATCAGACAGGATTCCCCTGGGAACCAGAAATCGATGAGGGCAAAAGAATTGCCAAGGGTTGTTGAGCAATAAAGCGATGGGTCTAGATGTCTTAAAATGATATTTAAATGGGCAAAGCTGATTTAACTGTCTTTTTTCATGTCTAGGAATAAGATTTAAGTCTACAGCATGTCATTGTAACCAGGAGTTATTTACCAGGAGACTTTCAGCATTTCATGCACATTCCACTGAATGGCAATTTTGATATTCTAGTTTCAGTCCTAAATTGTAATGAAAGGGCATTAATTGCTTGGTTCCTTGCAAAGTCCATAACGAAAAAGTGTTTCTAGGAAAAGTTCAAATTTGGTACATGAGGCAGAAGTTTCATTATCTAAGTTTAGTCATTTTTTCTAATTAAAAATTTTAAATGAATATATATTTTATGATCTTAAGTTCACAAGTACTTGTTACACACATACTGGTAGTATGGCATTGTGCCTTGGGCCTTGGAAAATACAGAAAAATTAGGAGATATCTGTGGTGCTTGAGCTCCAGAAGTGTAAATTTCATGGGAAGATTAAGCTGTGACCCCCTCTGAGAACGCTGACGCTGCGCGTGAATGCAGGCCAGACGAGAGGACACAGGGGCCATGGAGGCCAGGAGATGCTGAGGTCGCCTCAGGGAGGAGGCAGGACGGGTCCCAAGCACTGGCCAGACATGGCTGGGGAGGAGAGGGGAATAGCTGTGGCTAGAACAGGCTGCAGGAAGTTCATGGAGTTTCCAAAGACGAGGAGATGTTTCCTCAGCTGCACAAGCAGGGTTCAGAGAAGTCTGTTCTGTTAGACAAGGATGTTTCTCGTTGTCAGGACGTAGCATCATTTCTTGAAGAGCCAGGGGCTCACAGCTCCCTTGGACCTGAGAGATGACTGGTCTCTTTTTTATTAACTAGAACGTGGGATGTTCTTGGGCGAGGTGAGGAGAGAGGAAGGGAAGCACACTTGCAGTATTGGCCCCTCTGCGGGCCCTGTTTAACCACTCGTGTCTCACGGAATTCTCCCAATGACCGGGACATTTTTCAGTCCATTTGAATTGTTGAGAAGACAGATTCTGAGAGGGTGGAAATCTTGCCCAAGGTCACTTGGCTGGAGGGTTGTAGGGTGGTCTTCAAATCCGGGCTGTGCCCCTTTTCAGGACCACGAGAGGCATCCCAATCCACAGCAGGCCAAGGCCAGTCATCTCGGTGAGTTCTAGGATATTGGGGTGCCCCAAACCCAGGAATCCAGTTTCTGCACTTGCTTTACTCTTGCATAAAAGGGAGAATAGTTCAAGTGCGTGAACCTCGCCCCATGGCCCTAGCTCAGCGTGCTGAGCAGAGCTGACCCTGCATCTGGGAGGCCCTGAGAGGAGGCCTCCTTACAGTTTGTGCCTTGGGCACCCTGCTTGCCTCTTGCTGGTCCTGGCGTGGCTCTTCCTGGAAGTGCACGGTGCGAGCGGTTGATGAGGAGCCTGCTCGCAGAGGCGGGCACTGACTTGTCTGTGCCCCAACGTCCCCCTTGGACCATGGCTGCTGCAAATGCTTGAGAAGCCTTCAGAATTGTCCCTTTCATGTAAGTCCTTTGCTCAGAAGCCCCAGGTGCTCCTGACATCACCCTGAGTAAACCCCAACACCTCTCTGGGCTGGTTTCCAGAGGGTGTCTCCGTCACTCACACCCCATGGGCCACGCTGGCTTCTCCAGGGATCCGCCAGCAGGCAAGTCGCAGGCTTCCAGCTGGGGCACCTCTCCTTGCTGTTGCCTCTGCTTGGACCATTTTGCCGACTCCCACAGCTGCCCCCATTCCTTCGTCTTTGCTCAAGGTCCCCTTCAGTCCTCCCCAGCCACTCTGCTGAGACGGCACCCCAATCTCAAACTCACAGCCGCCGTTCCTGACCTCTTTTTTCCCTCCAGAGCACTCACTGCCAGTGGCATACCGTGCATTTACTTGTTTATTTTGTTTGTTGTCTCCTCCCCCTGCTCCCAGGAGGGCAGAGGATTTTGTCTGTTTTTCCCCCACGTCTCTCTCCTAAGCCTGGAAGACTGCATGGCATGGAGTAGGTACTCTGTCTCTCTCCGCTGGAGGAAGGAGATTTCCTCGTTTACTGACGCTCCCGCTCCACTGTGTTGCTCGCAGGGCAGTGCGAGGCCTGCTCTTCACACCTGCCCTGGGCCCGGGGTTGGAACACAGGGCTCCCTGCTCTGCCTGCTGGGCGTCCTGCCTGGAAAGGGCCCCCCACCCCAGCCCCCCAGGGAGCAAGTAGCAGTCGGTGGGCATCTGATCCCAGCCAGGGGGCCAGCTGTGAGTCAGGCAGAGGCCACTTCTTTTCTTACTCACAGTCCGTGCAAGGCGGCAGTGCCAGCCCTGCTTCTGGGAGGAGATACCTGCTGGCTCAGCAGCCCTGGGAATGCCCACGTCCCCAGGCAGCAGCAGGAGCCCCACTGCTGCCTCCCCACATAGCCCCCGCCCAGCTCCTGCCTGAGGCCAGGAGGCCGTCTGCCCCCTGCCCTCCCCAGAGCAGCAGCCGCTGCCTGACGACTCCTTCCTTCCCACCAAGGGCAGTGACGTGCGCATGGTGCTCTCAGCCACGGGACTTCTCTCCTCGGTCCCCTTCTCCAGGGAGTCCGTCCCTGTGTGCGGTGAGTTCTCAATGTTGCTGAAATACATCTGAGGACAAGGGAGCCTGCTGCTCTGTGTAATCCTGCAGCGTGGGAGGGAAGGAGGGTGGTGGATGGGTGAGGGGAGAGGAGTGGCTTTGTTTTTAATTTACAATTTTATTATGCAGTATTTTAGATATGCAAAAGTATAAATAATAATAAAATGGATAGCCTCATACCCACCACCAGCTTGAGAAATAAAACACAGTTATTGCACACCCACTCCATCCTTCCCAGGGTAACCACTAGCACAGATGTTTCCATACCTTTGCTATGTATATATATGTGAATAATTTTCTTTCATATGCTTTAGAACTTTATATAAATAACATTGTACTGCAAACATGCTTTTTCAAACTAAAATTTTTTTATTTGAGATAATTTCAGAGACTTGAAAAGTTTCAAAAATAGTACAAGTATCATTTGCATATAATTCACCAAATTTCATAATTGTTCACATTTTACTATATAAGCTTAATTATTCTCTCTGTTTCTCTGATTCTCTCTCTCTGTGTCTCTCGGTATGTGTGTGCATATATGTATTAATATATATGAAATAGTGCACATATGTAACGTTTTAGCTTTCTTTGGAAACATCTGCAAACATGTTGGAGACATGATGATCCTTACCTCTAAATCCTTCACTGTATGTTTCTTAAGACCAAGGACATTCTTGTACATAACCACAGTACAAATATTAAAGTCAGGAAATTAACACTGATGCAATACTACTATTATTTAATCCTCATACCTTATAGAAATCTCAACAATTGTCCCACTAACATTCTTTATAGCAAAAGAAAAACAAATGGATGTTGGGTTTAGGTCCAGGATCATGGGTTGCATTAGTTGTTGTTTCTCTTTAGTCCCTTAATCTGTATCAGTTCCACAGTCCTGCTTTTTCTTTCTTGAATTTGACATTTTTGACGAGTACAGACCTGATATTTTGTAGAATGTCCCTCAGTTCTGGTTTGTCTGATATTTCCTTGTGGTTAGATTAGGTTACACAGTGTCTTCCAAAATACCACAGAAGTGAAGTTGTGTCTTTCTTGGTACATTGTGTCAGGAGGTTCCTGATGTCTATTTGCCCATTGCTGGCTGATGTTAACTGATCACTTGATTAAGGTGGTGCCTGCCAGTTTCTCTACTTTAGAGTTGCTATTTTATTTTTTTTTAATTAATAAGTATCTCATGAGGTGATACTTGGGGACTATGTAAATATTTTGTTTCTCATCAGACTTAAAATTTTAAAAATTTGAAAACAGATTCATTATGATATAACTATCGTACATACTGTATAATTCACCCATTTAAAATGTACAATTCAATGGTTTTTAGTATTCACATATATGTGCCACCATTAACTTTAAGCATTTTTATCACCTCAAAAAGAAACCCGGTGTCATTTAGCTGCCATCCCACTATGTCCCCGTTACCACTCCCACCCCAGCCCTCTGCAACCGTTAATCCATTTGCAGTCTCCGTAGACTTCTCTATTCTGGACTTTCATATGAACGAAACCATATAATATGTGGGCTTGGGTGACTGGCTTCTTCCGGTTAGCATGGCGTTTTTAAGATTCATCCAAGTTGTTAAGTGTATATCAGTCATTCATTCCTTTTTATGGCCAAATAATACTCCATTGTATAGATATAACACATTTTGTTTATCATTCCCCAGTTGATGGACATTTGGGTGGTTTCCATCTTTTTGATATTATGAATAATGATACCATAAACATGCATGCACAAGTTTTTGTGTAGACATATGTTTTCATTTCTCCTCAGTATACACATAGGGTGAAATTGCTGGGTCATATGGTAGCTCTGTGTTTAATTATTTGAGGAACCACCAGACCCAGACTGTTTTCCGCCAGTGGCAGCACCAATTTACATTCTCACCGGTGCTGTATGGGGGTTCCAATTTCTCGGACTATACTTGTTATTATCTGACTTTTTGATCTAGACATCCTAGTGGATGTAAGTGTTATCTCATCGTGGTTTTGATGTGTATTTCCCTGACAGCTCATAAAGTCAAGTGTCTTTTTGTATATTTGTATATCTTCCATTTGTATCTCCTCCTTGGAGAAATGTGTAGTCAGATACTTTGCCTATTTTTTAATTGGGTTACCTTTTATTAATTGGGTTTTCTTCTTATTATTAAGTTGGAAGAATTCTTTGTATATTCTAGATGTAAGTTCTTTATCAGATAGATGATTTGCAAATATTTTCTCCTATTTCATCATGGGTTGTCTTTTCACTTTTTTTTTTTTTTTTTTGAGATGGGGTCTCGCTCTTGCTCAGGCTGGTCTCGAACTCCTGAGCTCAAGGGATCCTCCCGCCTCGGCCTCCAGAGTGCTGGGATTACATGCATGAGCCACTGTGCCAGGCCAATCTTTTCACCTTTTTGATGGTGTCCTTTGAAGCACAAAAGTTTTTAGTTTTGATTCGATTGATTGATTAATACTTAATATTTTACATATTTATGGGGTACATGTGATGTTTTGTTACATGCATAGAATGTGTAATGGTCCAGTTAGTGTATTTGGGATATCCATCACCTTGAGTATTTATCATTTCTATGTATCGAGGACATTTCAAGTCCTTTCTTCTAGCTACTTTGAAATATACAATGCATTGTTGCTAACTATAGTCACCTTACTCTGATATTGAACATTAGAAATCATACCTTCTATCTAACTGTATGTTTGTACCCATTGACCAACCTTTCTTCATCCCCCCACCACCCATGCACCCTTCTCAGCCTTAGATGTTTATCGTTCTACTCTCTACCTCCATGAGATCAAAAAGGTTTTCAGTTTTGATGAATTCCAATTTATCTATTTTTTATTTTGTCACTCTTGCTTTTGGTGTCATATCTAAAAATGCTTTGCCAAATCCAAGGTCATGAAGATTTACACTTATTTTTTCTTCTAGTAGTTTTATAGTTTTAGCTCTTCCATTTAGTTCTTTGATCCATCCATTTTTAGTTAATTTTTGTATATGGGATGAGGTAAGGGTCCAATTTCATTCTTTTTCATGTGGCCAGCTAGTTGTCTAAGCACCATTTGTTGAAAAGACTATTCTTTCCTGATTGAATTATCTCGTGCCATTGTTGAAAATCAATTGATGATGTAAGTACGGGTTTGTTTCTGGATTCTCAATTCTATTCTGTTGATCTATATGTCTATCCTTGTGCTGGTACCATACTGTCTTTATCATTGATTTGTAGTAAATTTTGAATTCAGGAAGTGTGAGTCCTCCTACTTTGTTCTTTTTAAAGTATTATTTTGGCTATTCTGTGTCTCGTACAATTCCATATGAATTTTAGAATCAGCTTGACAATATCTACAAAGAAGTCAGCTGGAATTCTGATAGGGATTGTGTTGAAACAGTAGAGGAGTTTGGAGAGTACTGTCATCATAACAATGTTAAGTTTTCAGATCCATAAACATTGGTGTTTTTCTAGTAATTTAGGTCTTCTTTAATTTGTTTCAACAATGTTTTGTACTTTTCACAGCATAAATTTTGCACTTCTCGTGTTAAAATTATTCCCAAGTATTTTAATATTTTTGATGCAATTGTGAATGGAATTGTTTTCTTAATTTCAGGTTTAGTTTATTCATTGTAAGTGTATAAAAATACAATTGATTTTTGTATATTGATCTTTTATCCTTCAACCTTGCTGAACTCATTCATTAGTTCTCATAGTTTTTTTAGTGGACTCATTAGGATTTTCTATATAAAAAATAATCTCGTCTGTGAATAGAGTTAATTTTATTTCTTCCTTTCCAGTCTGAGTGCTTTTCATTTCTTTTTCTTGCCTAGTTGCCCTGGCTAGAACTCCAGTACAAAGTTGAATAGAAGTGGTAAGAATGGACATTCTTGTCTTGTTCTGGCTCTGGAAGGAAACCAGCCAGTCTTTTACCGTTAAGTATGATGTTAGCTGTGGGCTTTTTGGAAGTGCCCTTTATCGGGTTGGGGAAGTTTTCATCTAGTTGAGTGTTTTTATTATAAAAGTGTGTTGGATTTTGTCAAATGCTTTTTCTGTGTCTATTGAGATGATGATGTGACTTTTGGTTTTTTAGTCTATTGATTGATGTGAGGTATTACTTAGTTGATTTTCAGATGTTGAACCAACCTTGAATACCTGGGGTAAGTCTCACTTGGTTGTGGTATGTAATTCTTTTTACATGTTGTTGCTGGATTCAGTTTGCCAGTATCACTTTGAGAATTTTTTTATTCATATTCATAAGAGGAGTTGGTAAATAATTTTCTTTTCTTGTAATGTTTCTGTCTGGTTTTGGTATCAGAGTAATACTGGTTTCATAAAGGGAGTTGGGAAGTGTTCTCTCCTCTGATATGTTTGGAATAGTTTGTGAAGAATTGGCATTAATTACTCTTTATATGTTTTGTAGAATTCAGTGGTGAAGCCATCTGGGCCTGGGCTTTGTTTTTGGTGGATAATTTTTTAAAAATTGCTAATTCAGTTTTTTCACTTGTTGCAGGTATATTCAGATCATCTGTTTCTTCTTGAGTCAGTTTCGGTAGTTTGTGTCTTTCTAGGAATTTGTCCAGTTCATCTAAGTTATTTAATTTGTTGGTGTATAATAGTTCTGGTATTCCTTTGTAATCATATGTATGTCTATAAGATTTGTATTAATGTCTCTGCTTTCATTTCTGACTCTAATAATTTGAGTTTTCTGTTTTTTCTTGTTTAATCTAAAGATTTGTCAATTTTATTGATCTTTTCAAAGAACCAGCTTTTTGTTTCATCAGTTTTCTTTGTTGTTTTTCTAGTCTTATGTCATTAATTTCCACTGTGATGTTTATTATTTCCTTCCTTCTGCTTGCTTTAGGGCTAGTTTGCTCTTTTTGTCCCCAGTGTTAAGGTGGAAAATTAAGTTATTGATTTGAGATTTTTCTTCTCTTACTTATTTCCCTCTATTTATTTACCTATAAGCTCCTTTTATATTTTTTGGGAGGAGAGTTTTTGCTGCATCCCGTAAGTTCTAGTATGTTGCATCTTCATGTTCGTTTATCTCGATGCGATTTCCGATTTTCCATTTGATTTCTTCTTTGATACATTGATTATTTAGGAGTGTGTTAATTTATACATATTTGTAAGTTTCTCCAAATTTTTTCCGCTGTTGATTTCTAATTTCATTTCATTGTGATAGAAGATCATACTTTGTATTATTTCTATCCTTTTAAGTTTGTTGAGGTGTGTTTTATGGCCTTGAATATATTCCATCCTGGTTAATGTTCCTTGTATCCTTGAGAAGAATGTATATACTGTTGTTGTTGGGTGTAGTGTTCTAGAAATATATGTTACTTTATTGGTTTATAGTATTGTTCAGGTCTTCTACTTTCTTGTCTGCTGTCTAGTTGTTCTACCCATTACTGAAAGTATAGTATTGAAGTTCTCCAAATACTATTGTTGAATTGTCCATCTCTACCTTCATTTCTGTCAGTTTTTTTCTTTGTGTACTTTGGTGCTCTGTTATTAGGTGCATGTGTGTTTATGATTGTTGTATCTTCTTGATGGATAGACCCTTTTATTGTTATGGAATGCCCCGCTTTATCTCTAGTAATAGTCTTTGTTTTAAAGTCCATTTTGTCTGACATTAGTATAGGCACTCCAACTTTCTTGTGGTTGCTGTTTGCATGATATATTTTTTTCATCCTTTTATTTTAAATCTTTTTGTATCTTTGAATCTAAGATGTGTCTCCTGTGCAAAAAGTTTTTATTTCTGTGTAGTCATATTCATTATTTTTTTTTACTGCATCTATATTGTTAAGTCATAGTAAGAAAACATTTCTCTACACTCAGGTCAAAAAGGAATTCACCCACATTTTCTTCTAGTACTTGTATGGTTTCATTTTTTCTTTTACATTTACATCTTTGATCCATTTGGAATTTATTCTTGTGTTTGGTGTGAGATATGGATCTAGTTTTTTCTTTTTCCAAATTGTTGGATAGTTGTCCCAGCAACATTTATTGAAAAGCCCTTCCTTGCTCCAGTGATTTGAGAGGCCACTTTTGTCATATACTAAATTTCCAGATGTCATTGGGTTTATGTCTGGACTTCCTCCTCTACTCCCTTTCTCTGTCTGTTCGTGCACCAGTGGCATACTTCTAATTATGGAGCCTTTGTGGAATTTTTAATATCTGGTGAAGCTTATATTCCCATTGAGGCTTTTCTTTCTCATTGTTTTCCTGGCTATTCTTGAAGGTTTATTTTTCCACATGAACTATAGTATCAAATTTGTCTAGCTCCATAAAATTGCTTTAAATTTATAAATTAACTTAGGGAGAACTGACATCCTTATGATGTTGAATTGTCTCACCCAAGAACAATTTATGTCTTCCCATTTGTTCAAGAATACTTTTATGTTAAGTATTAGTTTTTTTTAAAGTTTTCTCCTAGAGGTTTTATATATACCTCACTAAATTTATTCCTAAATAGTTTATCTTTGTTGTTGCTATTGAAAATGGGATTTTCTTTATGGTATTAATTTTGAATGTCAGTTTTATATTCTGCTACTTTACTGAATCCTTTTATTATGTGTTTGAGTTATAAATGTGTTTTTTTCCAGTATATTTTTCATGAGATTCATCTTTGTGGATGCCTGTAGTTCTAGTTTATTTATTTTCACTACCGTGTACTATTCCATTGTTTAAATACACCGCAATATATTTAATATTTATCTATTCATATTGGACATTTACATTGTTTCCTATTTGTTGAAATTGTCAAGTAGTTTTCCAAAGGAGTTACATCAGTTCTCACTCCCTTCTGTAATGTGTGAGTCTCCGTTGCTTCACATTTTTGCCAATATTAGCTTGTTAATGCTTAAATTTTGTCAACCTGAGGGACTGGAAACGATACAGAGCATGGCTTTTAATGACTGTTCTTAAGTTGTTGGTTTCTAAAGTCTGACCCAAATGAATTTTTCCACGTGGACATGGTTTCTGTAGATTACATGCCTCCACTGTTTGCTGCCTCAGAGTGCCCTCCTCTAGTTCAGAAATACTTGGCTGCCGATAGGAATTGAGAACTATGACACTGCTCTCATACCCTCCACTTCCATAAAAATTAAACATACCCTTTATTAGATGAAGAGTGTCCAGCCTTGGGAAGAAGGCCTCCTAGAGGAATTTCTTTGCTGACTTATTAACATTTGTAACTGTTAGGTAGTTAGCAAAAGTCAGCATTTACTGAGTAACATCTTGTACCTGACATTTGTTAGGCTCTGTACAGGGCTTAGTGTGGAATAAGACCCAGTTCCCACCCTCAAGGGGCTTTGCACCAGATTGGAAGAGAAGACACATTTGCATTAGAAGGTACCACTGGCTAAAGTCAATGATACCCAGTGAGGGTGTCAGGTGCCTGGATGCTGATGCCGCCAGAGAGGTCTACATAAAACAAATGTGAAAAGTAAAGGGCACATCTCTTCCTTCATATTATATTACAAATTCAGGAGGAAAAGCAGTCATTGAATTTTTTCTTCTTGTTTTAAACAGGCTAAATCCATCCTAGTGAAAATGTATACACCATCTAAAAAGATCTACTCTATTTTTCCAACCTGCAAAATCATCGACAACTTAAATTTCACCTTTGAGGTGAGTCCCACCTGCTATGGGTGGATCTAGGATCAACCCTATTTCTAAGGAGACAAGTTTCAGGATCCTGTGTCATGAGACGAGTGGCTGGTCCAATCGTGACCTTGCACCAGGTGCCCTCCCTTGTTTCTCATGGCTCCGTGTTTCTCCCCCTGGTGTAGTCTATTCTGAGCTCCTGGTACCTCCAGGGTCTGAGACCTGCCTTGATCTCTCCAGTCCTCCTGAGATCAGAGCTCTTCCCTTCCTTTGGTGTTTGGGGCTCTGCTACCTCTACTGGGTTTCTCAAAGCTAACTGACCACTTACCCCAGGCCCAGGCATTTCCTCCATTAGCAGTTTCCTCATTCTGCTGTCTGACAAAACCAGGTTATAACTAAGGTTTGGTCAAAGCATATGGGTAAGATGTTTCCATGCTCAATAAAATGCCATCTCATCTGCTTTATGTAAGTGTAACAATTCCCTCGGGGTTGGAAGCCTCTCTGTCCATGCTTGGGCCTCCTGTGGCCAGCAGCACACCCTCGAGGCAGCTGGGCAGCATTGTGGGTATAGATTGGGCTTATGCCAAGCAGTGCTTTTTGGGAGAAGCCAGCTGGCTTGTGCAGACATCTCGTCCATAGCCTTGACCTTACCAGGTCCACTTGCTAGCATACCAAGCAAACTGGTCCAGGCTCATGATAGTTGGTTTGTTTTTTTATTTGTTCATTTCACAATCATTCATTCATTCATACATTCATTTGGTAAATACACATCATCGACTTCACTGAAAGTTCTGCAATTATCTGGTCAGCCAAAATGTACACACACACAAAGAGTCTGTTTCTCCCTTTCCCCGTGGAGTGTTGGGTGTCTCTGAGTATCTGAGAGCTTGTGCAGTCGTTACCAGAACTTTACCCGTTTGTCTACCCCCGTGCCAGGTGATGTGAAGGCTGCATAGGGCAGGGTCTTGACTCTTGAAAACCATATGGTTCTGTGGAGGGTGCAAATCAAGCCAGCCTACATGAAGCAATGAGTCAACACGTGCACCTCTAAGTTTTGCTTTTGTGGTTCAGAGGAGAGATGCTTAGATTGCTTGGTGTTCACTGCGGGCTGGAGTGGTTTGGGATTGCTTCCTAGAACTGGAGCTGAGCCTTGAAGGATGGGTAGACTTTAGACAGATTCTGGGGAAAGGCATCATACTTGGGGAGAATAATCTGACTAAGTGTGCTAAGAGTAACATGGGTTCTAGTGATGTTGACGAGACCAGCTTGATGATATGTGTTAAACATTTCACACGTCATGTCTTTGGGACCTTTGTATGGGAAGCTATGTCCTGAAGTGGCCATTGCTGGGCAGAGCTGGCTGGCATGGGGCTGTGGTTGACTCTCTTCCCTGGGCAGGGCCATGGAGGTACCATAGCCTAGCCCTGGTCTGGCCATGACACAGAAATAGCCTTCAACCATGATTCAAGCCCCCATCCTTGTCCTACGTAACTGCTGTTCGAATACTTCTATTTTTTCGTTGAAGCTGTAGGGTAATTACCCTTGTCCTTAATAATTGCATTAGTTTCCTTGATGAGCAGAGATGCTCTAGAGTCTATGCTGTTAAAAAGAGGTTAGGATTAAGTTTTTCAACCTGCTGCTGGTGTGAGAAGATGTCTCCATGCCAATTACTGTCTCTTTGATAGGATTAGTCACTGTGTTAATTGCTACTCAGAAAAACTGCCAAGTTTGTTGTTTTAGACTTTGGCTTTTGAAATATTGCAGATGTCATCTCAAATGCAAATTGTATTTGGTATTAGAGATAACTGTCGATCTATTAACACTTTGGGGTTGATTCATATCCAGGGCTGTGTGAGAAAGAGGAGTCTTGCCCTTGGATTATTAATTGCATCTTTGATGGTGATTCCAGAACTGGGAGGGGGAGGCAGCTGTCAGGTCTGTTCCTTGGCACTCTCTTTGAGAGAACCCACAGCTCTGTCAGCAACAATCTGTTGGAATTGGCCAGAGTAATGTATGAAACAACCTCCCTCTTCAACTCAAGAGCATTGCCTATCTACTCTACAGGTTTCCCCGGTTGGTTAGCTTCCAATTCATGCCTTGGATGTTGTTCTCTCTCCAGTAGTGTCAAATGGCTGCAGAAGTTCTTACTCCTTAGAGATTTCGAACCCTCCCCATTTTGGACCGGGAAAGACTGTTCAAGATCGGAGAATTTTGACATTATATAGCATTTTATTTTTGTTTTATAATTTAGAAACTTTTTATTTTAAAATAATTTCAAAATTTCAGAAAAGTTGCAGGACTAGAACAAAGAAATCCCATACTCCTTTTGCCAGATTCCCCAATTGTTAAAATTTTATCACATTGGCTTTACCATTCTGTGTGCGTATGTGTGTGCGTGTATGTGTGCCCCCTTGCCTGAACCATTTGAAAATAAGTTTCAGACATGATGCCCCATTAACCCTAGATACTTACTTCAATGTGTATATCCTAAAAGCAGGACATTCTCTTTCATAGCCCGATACAATGATCAAAATCAGGAAAAAAGCATTGGTGCAATAGCATTATCCAATCTATAGACCTATAATGTAATAATGTCCCAAAAATGTAATAATAGAGCAATAATGTCCCAATAATGTAATAATAGAGCAAAATGTAATAATAGTAATAATCAGTTCTAGGATCCAGTCCAAGATCTCACATTGTATTTAGCTTCCGTGTCTCTTTAATCTCCATTAATCTGGAACAGTTCTGCAGACTCTCTTTGTCTTTCATGACCTTGACATTTTTGAAGCATATAGGCAAGTTATTTTGTAGAATGTCCTTCAGTTTGGGCTTGTCAGGTGTTTCCTCATGACTAGATTCAGGCTATGCGTTTTTGTCAGGAATACCACAGAAGTGATGCTGAGTCCTTCTCAGAGAAGTGCATCGTGTTAGCAGGTGCATGGTATGGCTGTCTCATTGCTGGAGTTGTTAAGTTTGATCATTGGTTAAGATGGTATCTTCTAGTTTTCTCCAGTGTAAAGTTACTGTTTTTTCCATTTGTAATGAAGTAGCATTTTGTGGGGAGATGGTTGAGGTCTGTATAAATATCTTGTTTTTCATTAAACTTTTACCCACTGGTTTTAGAATTCATTGATAATTCTTGTCTGAATCAATTATTATCATGTTTGCCAGATGGCAATTTTTTCTAAATTTATTTATTGCTTAGTACTTTGTACCATATTGAAGAGCTTTTGCTTTCTTACGTTTATTTACTCATTATTTATTTGTACCCACATGGACTCATGGGTTCCTATTTTAGTCAATGGGTTAAACTGACTAAATTATGTTGGCTAAGTTACATTTGGTGGGTTATATATTTGTCCAGTGGTTTATAATCTAGTTACCTTGATGGTTAAATTGTCACAGATTTGGCCATTGGGAGGCCCTTCCATTTCGTTGCTGCATGCTTTAGGCAAATCCCCATGGTATTTTTCACAACATTTTATTGTTAAAAACTTTAAACATACTGAACGTTACCAGATTTTTTTTCAGTGAACACCCATATACCTATCACCTAGGTTCTTTAATTAATGTTTTGCCATGCTTGCTTTATCACAGGTCTACCCATCTATCCATCCAGGAATTCATCTCGGTTTTTTTTTTTCCCAGAAAATATGGAAGTGTTTATTTTTATTTTATTTTTATTTATTTTTATTTCAGAATATGACGGGGGTACAAACACTTTGTTTACATATATTGTCTTTGCACTGCCCAAGTCAGAGCTACAAACGTGCCCAACCCCCAGAAAGTGAGCACCGCACCCATTAGGTGTGCATATACCCATCTCTTCCTGCCCCCTACTGCTGGCCTGACAGCCGATGAATGTTATTTCCATGTGTGCACATAAGTGTTGATCAATTAGCACCAATTTGATGGTGAGTACATGTGGTGCTTGTTTTTTCATTATTGTGATACTCACTTCGAAGAATGGGCTCCAGCTCCATCCAGGATAATATAAGTGGTGTTAGTTCACCATTGTTTTTTATTGCTGAGTAATACTCCATGATACATATATACCACATTTTATTAATCCACTCGTGTATTGATGGGCACTTGGGTTGATTCCACATCTTTGCAATTGTAAATTGTGCTGCTATAAACATTTGAGTGCAGATGTCTTTATTATAGAATGTCTTTTTTTCCTTTGGGTAAATACCCAGTAGTGGGATTGCTGGATCAAATGGTAGTTCTACTTTTAGTTCTTTGAGGTATCTCCGTATCACTTTCCATAGAGGTTGTACTAATTTGCAGTCCCACCAACAGTGTATGAGTGTTCCTATCTCTCTGCATCCCCGCCAATATCTGTTGTTTTGGGACTTTTTGATATAAGTCAATCTCACTGGAGTTAAGTGATATCTCATTGTGGTTTTGATTTGCATTTTCCTGATGATTAGAGATGTTGAGCACTTTTTCATGTGTTTGTTGGCTATTAGTCTGTCTTATTTTGAAAAGTTTTTGTTCAGGTTCTTTGCTCACTTCTTAATGGGGTTGTTTGATTTTTTCTCGTTCATTTTCCTGAGTTCTATACAGATTGTAGTTATCAGCCCTTTATCGGATGTGTAGCATGCAAATATTTTCTCCCATTCTGTAGGTTGTCTGTATTTTAATTGCATTTCAAAGCAAGTTGTAGATGTCAATACACCTCATCCTCAAACATTTTGGCAGGCATGCCATTGTCTAAAGTTTAATATTTGTTTACACAGTTCTTTTGTTAGGTAAAGTTTACATACAGTGCAATGTACAAATACTAAGTGCACCATCTGATGAGCTTTGAGCAGTGCATGCACTGGTGTGACTCAAACCCCTGTCAAGTCGTAGAACATTGAGGCCACCCCAGAAAGTCCTTCATGTTTCTTTCCAATCAGTCCTTCACCATCTTCTTCAGCAGCAACCATTGTTCTGATTTTGTTCCACAATAGGTTAGTTTTGTCTGTTATAGCACTTCATCTAAATGGAGCATGTACAGTACGCATTCCATTGTGTAAGGATGATTTCACGTATAGTGATTTTGAGATTCATCCATGGTGTTGATTGTATTGGTTGTTTATTTCTCCCCTCATTCTATGAGCACTGCCTTCCTTTCTGGCCCAACAAAATGTCCCAAGTTTGCCTTCTATATCCCTTGCACCAACCCTGGGATTAGCTCTATCTCTAGGGAGCCCTGGCTCCTTTCAGTAGAGAATGGTTTCTGGATTCCAACTGTGTTCCTTGCTACTGGCATGTCATAGCTTCTAGTCCTTCTCTGTCAACTGAAAGAGCCAAGAAATATATGTGTGAGTATAAGCTCATAAATACATATATAACTACATTTATTTCTATACATATGTGGTCAGGGATGTGTGTGTGTAAAACCCATAATTCATGATACCGTCTCTAGTCCAACACCACAGGGTTCATTGTAGCCTTTCGTCTTTCTATATTTGGCACTTCTTTCTCTAGCAAGAAGAAACTTTCCTGAATACACTTATTTGTTGCATAAATCCAAAATATATATAAAATAGTTAATTAAGAGTTAATCCATACCACTGAAGAAAACAATCCTACTAACTAGAGTTCAGAATTTGTTTATAGCACTGTCTTTCGTCTGAGGGCATATAGTCAAAATATTGTGTCCAAAAATCAGTAGAGTTCAAGGAAAAAAAAAACATTAAATGTGACAAACAGACATTAGTCTAATGCTAAAAAACAATCACATTTCATAATGAAAATATAACAGTAATGAATATCAATGCACCAAACAAGACTGCACTACCTTTATTAGTAGAAATCGTAGGAAATGAAAGGAAATATACTTGGAAATACACTAATAATAGCATCTTTACTACACCACTTTCAGCACAAAAGAGATCAGATAGACAAAACAAGTAAGGATGCAGAAGCCCTAAACAACATAATCAATCATTTTATTTGACAAATCAAATAAATGTGTCATATTTAATGCTTTTCTCCTTGAATTCTCTAATATTAGAGAACACACCTTCTCTTAAAGTGCACGTAGAATGTCCACAAAAATTGATCATGTGTTAGGTGACAAATAAATAGTCAATACATTTTATAAAGCAGAAATATTACAAAGAAATATTTCCTGATCACAGAGCAATAAAACTGGAAATCAATGTTATAAATTTTCAAAACTAAAACTAAGTAACATAAATTCCAAAAATGTAGAAATTAACAAAGTAGATCAAGTTAATCAATCAAAATTCTGGATTTTTTTTCCCACAAAACAGGATAACCACTAGTTAAATTTAATCAGAGAGTGAGAAAGCACAAATATTTCAAATAAGAATGATAGGGGATAGGGGTAGTAATATTTGGAAGAGAAGGTGGCTTATCATACAGCTGCAGATATCAAGAGCATGTGGTACTAGCAAAGGATAGACACTTAGACCAATGGAACAGAATGGACAACCAGAAATAGACCCACACAAACACTCCAGTTATGTTATTCCTGGACATAAAATACAGTTCTGCTCTTTGGGGTTTTGTTTGTATTTGATTCTAGGGTCCTTCCCCATCCTTGTTGATTTTTTTTTTTTTAGTACGGAAAACATGAACATGTTTACAAAAATAAAATTATGCAAAAAAGCTAGACCCAGAGAGGTGTCACTGTTCTGTCACCCCCCCATGTGGATAACCAATCTCATTAATGTATTTTTTTAATCTGTCTTATGTTTCTTTGCTAAGATAAACAGGTACATGTATATTTCCTTGTTTACTCCTTTTTTTCTTACACAAAAGGGAGCTACTATAAATATTCCTTTGCACATTGCTATGCTTTAAAAAATTAAACTTTCTATTTTGAGAAAATTATTGATTCATGTGCAATTATAAGAAATAATACAGAGAGATCCATGTACCCTTTGAACAATTTTTCTCAGTGGCAATATCTTGAAAGCTATGGTACAGTGTCATGACTGGGATATTTGATATTGGGACAGTTAAGACACAGAACATGTCCACACCACAGGGATCCCTTCTGTTGTCCTCTTAGGCACACCCACTACCTCCCTACCCCTACACCCTCTTAACCCTTTGCAGCCACTAGTCTGTGCTCCATTTCTATAATTTTTATCATTTCAAGAATTCTACATAAATAGAATCATACAGTAAGTTACCTTTTGGGATTGACTACTTTCACTTGCATAATTCTTGGTGATTCATCCAGATTGTTGCATGTATTAATAGTTTGTTCTTTTTTATTGCTGAGTAGTGTTCCATGGTATGGATGTACCACAGTTTGCTTAGCCTTTTACCCATTGACAGATATCTGTGTGTTTCCAGCTTTTGGCTAATACGTATAAAGTTGCTATAAACATTTGTGTACAGGTTTTTGTGTGATCACAAATTTTCATTTCTTTAGAATAAATATCTAGGAGTTCAATTGCTGGTTTTTATGGTAGTTACATGTTTACTTGTCAAAGAATCTGCCAACTTTTCAGAGTAGCTGTACTTCACATTTCCACCAACAATGTACAAGTGATGCAATTTCTCCACATCCTCACCAGCATTTGGTAGTGTCACTATTTTTTATTTTAGCCATCCTGAAAGGTGTGTAATGATATCTCACTGTGGTTTAAATTTGTATTTCTCTAATGGCTAATGATGTTGAATGTCTTTTTATATGTTTATTGACATCTGTATATTCTCTTTGGTAAAATATCTCTTAGTGTCCTTTGTCCATTTTCTAATTGGATTATTTTATTTTAAGTTTTACTGTTAAGTTTTGAGAGTTTTTAAAATACCCTGGATACTAATTATTTGCCTGATATGTGGTTTGAAAATATTTTCTCCTAATTTGTATCTTGTCTTCTCATCGTCTTAACAGTGTTTCTCACAGAGCAAATATTTTTAATTTTGATGAAATCCAGTTTATCGATTTTTCCTTTTATGGATTGTGCTTTTGGTTAAGTTTAAGAAATCTTTGTCCATCTCTAGATCCTAACTATTCTCCTATGTTTCAAGTCTGTTGTCCATTCTGAGTTAATTTTTGTAGGTGTGGAGAGGATTTAAGTTGAGGTTTTTTCTTTTCTTTTCTCTTTTTTTGCCTATGGATGTTCAATTGCTCTAGCACCAATTGTTGGAAAGGCTATCTTTCTTCCACTGAATTAATTGTTGTGCCTCTTCCAAAAGTCACTTGGGCATATTTGTGTGGGTGTATTTCTGGATCTCTATTCTGTTCCATTGCTCTGTGTGTCTATTCCTTTGCTAATACCACATGCTCTTGATAAGTGTAGCTATATAATGAGCCTTCTTCTGTTCCAAATATTACTACTACTCCCACCCCATCATTCTTATTTGGAATATTTGTGCTTTCTCACTCTTTGATTAAATTTAGCTGGTGGTTATCCTATTTTGTTGGGAAAAAAATCCAGAATTTTGATTAATTAATTTGACCTACCTCATTAATTTCTACATCTAACTTTATTTTTCCCTTTCTTGCGCTTTTTTTGTTGTCTCTTCTAGCTTTCTGAGCTCTGAATTTAAAATTTTAATAATTTCATTTTTACTAAAATAATTGTTTAAGGCTATGAATTTTCAATCTGATCACTGCTTTAAATATGCCTCATAAATTATGGTACGTTGTGTTTTAATGATCATATATACATTTTTGGAGTTTCTTACTTTAGTTTTTGTTTTAAAAATTTTTAACATTAATTTCTAGTTTTATTGCTCTGTGATCAGGAAATATTTCTTTGTAATATTTCTATTTTATGAAATGTATTGATTATTTATTTGTCACCTAACACATGATCAATTTTTGTGGACATTCTATGTGCACTTTAAGAGAAGGTGTGTTCTCTAATATCAGAGAATTCAAGGAGAAAAGCATTAAGTATGAAACATTTATTTGATTTGTCAAATAAATTGATTGATTACGTTGGTTAGGGCTACTTGTTTTGTCTGCCTGATCTCTTTTGTGCTGAAAGTGATGTAGTAAAGATGCTATTATTAGTGTGTTTCCATCTGTATTTCCTTTCATTTCCTACAATTTCTAATAATAAACGTAGTGAAGTCTTGTTTAGTGCATTGATATTCATTACTGTTATATTTTCATTGTGAAATGTGCTTTTTTTTTTTAGCATTAGACTAGTGTCTGTTTGTCACATTTAATGCTTTTTTTTTCCTTGAATTCTGCTTGTTCTACAGATTGCAATACTTGTTTTGTTATTATTTTCACTTGCCTGATATATCTTTGCCATCCTTTATTTTTAGCCTTTCTGAATCTCTTTTTAAAAGTATGCCTCTCGTATACAACATATAGTTGGATTTTGCTTTTTCAGCCAAATTGAAAATCTTTTGTTTTCATGGATAAGTTAAGCCCATTCACATTTATTTATATGTCCAATATTTATATGATTGACATACATTCTCATAATATTTTATGTAATAAGTACTATGTGTATTGTGCCCTATCTGTTGTACTTGTTTCACTACATGATGCATTTTCTTTACTTATTTATTATTTAATTTCTTTTGATATATAAGAAGTTTTCATTTTTATTCTAATGATTACCTTTGTACTTATTACCTTTAAAAATTCCTTTAGTCCCTATTAACTTTTACTTTTTGGTTGGTCGGTAGTTAATGGAATCTCTTGACTCTCCCCTGTTGCCTGTACAGCCATCATTGAGCTTATTCTGATTTTATGTTTCCCTCTTCTGTTTTCTATCATTTTGTACTTGAGAAAATATATATCATCAATGTATTATTCTCCTACCCTTATTCACACACTTAATTTAGGTCTGTAATTAAATATATTAAATGTTCCCCATAAGTCCATTTGCCAAGAGTCTCATTATCTCCTGGTCGGATGAAGTTAATTCTCTAGAAGATTCTTTAAGAAGGGCTCATGTGTGCATCATTCTCTCAACTTCTACATGTTTAAAACTCCTTTTCTATAGCTCTGACTTTTGAGGGTCTGCTTGGCTGGATATGAAGTCTTCGAGTTTGATGAAAATGCTGCTCCATCCTTGCTCTGCTTTGCAGGTTGTTTTTGAGAAGGCTAACAGCTGTGTAAATCTCTTGCCCTTGCAAGTTATTTGATCTTTTCATTTGCAGGCTGTGAGGATGGTTTTCAAATGCTTCTCTGAGATTTTTAATTCAGTTTGTCATGTTGTGTTACAGTCCCTCCCACTTTGTGGTTGTATTTTTTGGGTGATTTCCATTGGCTGAACGGCTTGAGTCCTCGTTTTCGTCTTCCTTCTTTCCGTGGCCTCCTGCGGATAAAGGCTGCTTACACCTCCGCGTTGAGCGGTTGCGTGATTTTTAGTTCAAGAGCCCCCTCTTCTGTCAGTGCAGCGTACTGCGGCTTCTGTACGGTTGGCTTTTGGGGAAGGGGATGGGAGAAGGAGTCGTCTGTCCTTGACTTATTTTATGATTTTTGTTTTTCGGGATTCTAAATGCCCACCTCTTGCTTCTCCCTCCCTTCCCTGCACACTCTCCGAATGGAGCCCACAGCTGCCTTTATGTCTCCTTAGGTCCGTGTTCTGGTCTACCTGGATTCATTTTTAGTATTTTTTCACTTAGGATGTACTTTTTTCTTGCTTTGGGTAATGTTGATTTAATCCTAAGCCCTCCACTCTGTGTTCGTGGATGGAGCTTGTGGACTTGTCCTACCCTCTTGCTCTTTTCAAGGGTTTTGGGTGGGAACTTAAGAAAGAGCTTCGCTGGAAGGTGGCGTTTATTTTTCTACTTATAAGTAGTTTGACATTTGTAGTGTCTCTTCCTTCTAGTTATGCTAAAGTTGTAGGCTTTGGGTGGTGTTATTTACTCTTCTTGTTGATCTGTGTACTTTTTGGAGGATGGGTTGGGAGATTTGGATTTTTGTGGCCACCGTGACCTCATCTACCTAGAAGACCCTTGCATGGCATTTTAAGAGATTTGGTGCAGTTATATCCATGTCAAGCACAATAGTAAATCAAGCCTGTTATTAACAAAGTCTTTTCATGTTAATTGTACACCAAGGAATCTTAAGGACATGCTTGAAAAGGTATGCTCTCTTATGAAGGTTAAGTATCTCCCCTGCAAGCTTATTTACACTATTAATCTGTTCAGCCAGCCCGTTTTCATAGATGCTTCAGCCGAATATTGGCAAGTTCTCAGTTTCTACATTTATGGGATTGGACTCAATGAGGCTTTTACTGTTGTGGCATATTGGAGAGAGCGTTGCCATTCTGTTGCCAGAGGTGAGTGTGATCTAGTGGCCATTGTGTGTGTATGTGAGTTCTTATCAAGAAGAGACTCACCATCTGCTATAGACTGAATATTTGTGTCCCCACCCCCAAATCCGTATACTGAAGTCCTAACCCCCAATGTGATGGTATTTGGAGATGGGGCCTTTGGGAGGTAATTAGGGTTAGATGATGTCATAAGTATGGGGCCCGTGATGGGATTAGTGTCCTTACAAGAAAGGGAAGAGACTAGAGTGCTCTCTCTTTGCCTTGTGAATACACAGTAAGAACGCGGCCATCTGTAAGCCAGGAAGCAGGCCCACACCAGGAACTGAATCGGGAGGCAGCTTGATCTCAGACTTCCAGCCTCCAGACCTGTGAGAAATAAATGTCTGTGGTTTAAGCCACCCAGTCCATGCTACTTTGTTATAGCAGCCTGAGCTTACTAAGATGCCATCCAACCACATTTTTGCAGAGTTCTCATACAAACCCCAAATTCCAGGTGGGTCCAGCCCTGCATGGCTGGGGGAATGTGCAGGGCCTGACTCATCGCTGGGGGCCAAGGATGTTTGTGGAATGAATAAGTAGAGTATCTTTGTTCTAAAAGTAGACCACCTGTGAATTATAATAGTAGAAAAAAACCAACTCAGGCCTCCTCAAAGGACAGGCAAAGCCTGTAAAGCATCTTTGCTTTGGGCCCAGAGGACAGACAGAGGCCAAAACACTGGGAAAGTCTGTTTGCAAACCCACCTGCTGCTGGTCTCACCTCACCCTGCTGTGGGTGCGGGGATCCTGGCCTGGCCTATTTTCTCTCTGGACCAACGCCCCATTCCCAGGAGTGCCCAGGTCATTGGAGACAGCTTCTCTGTCCTCAGAGACCACTGACAAGTCCTGTCACTTGGTGTCCTCAGGGTGCTGCCCCATCTTCTCTTGTTCTCTGTGGGTTCCAGAAGGAAGGACCACCTCAGCTCCATGGCTTCAGACCCCTCCAGAGGAGGGGCAGTGGCCTCAGGCAGCTTCTCCAACAGGACACGGCTGAAGTCAGAGCTGCCTTTTAAATATGAGAGCCAGTCTAAGGCTCAGGTGGACAGGAAGCAAGGAATTCCTCCCGGTACTCGTGAATCCAGCATATCCACAAACAGCCCCTATTGCCAAAGGAGCAGAAGGACACCCTTTGTCCCTCAGACCGGGTACCATGGGTTCACCTTTGGGTTTTAACCTCCACGAATGCCTGGGAGGCAATGGCCAGGGATGGGAGGACGTAGGGGCAGGTCTCTGAGGAGAGATCCCTCCGCCCCCTCCGCGCCCTCCACCCGGGCCCAGGTGGTCTCTCTCACATCTGGTCGTCAGCTTCAGAGCGTGCCCTTGCGGGGACTTCCTCCTGGAGCCCACCAGGCAGAGGAGCCACGGGTGGGAAGTGCTGAAGCCCACACAGCACGGGCACAAATGAATGCCTGGCTTTCTCAGAATCCACGCGTGGAACATGGGGCAGCTCAGGGAGGGCCGGATGCTGTAGGAGGAGCTGTGGGTGGTGGGAGATGCTGCACAACGGGAGGGCGCTATGGCCTTTCTGCCCAGAGTCTTGCTCTTTTTAAAATCTTTAGACAGAACTTTCACTCAGGGCATTTAACTACTCACCTATTCATTCCTCATTCATTCACTCCCACATTCGTCAGTGTTACATTCTCCTGCCTTGTACCAAAAACTGTGCTAGACACCCAGACCCAGAGACAGACCCCGAGCTCTTGCCTTCAGGCAGCTTTGACAAGCAGGGCAGCTGCTCTGGCTTTTGGGTTTTCGCAGTGTGCATTAGCCTTTGAAAGGCTCCTGGTAGGTCCCTCCAGAATCAAACCTGTTCAATTTTGTTTCACTGAAAATTCTGCAAATTTCTTTGGCAATGGGACTCGACTCTTCTTTATGTGGTGCCACACAGACCTGTGAACCTGTTGTGAGACACTCTCCAGGTCCTTGGGATGGGGAGGTACTGGGGCCACAGTTGAGGGCCTGGCCTTTGGATTCAGACAGGTCTGGGTTAGAAGCTCAGCTTTGCCCCTCATTAGCTGGGGGTTTGGGGCCCCGTGAACCTGCTAGGCTTTGGCGTTCTCAGAAGTAGTTTGGGAATAATGATTCCTGCCCCAGTGGGAGAATTAAATAAGGTAAAGGAATTGGAAAATTTTACGTCGTGGTCAGGGAGGATAGTGACTGCCTTGTGCCACATGGTAACACCATGCCTTCCCCCAAAGTGCACGTGCACAGGTGCATGCATGTGTGTGCGTGTGTGCACACACACAGGCTTCCTGTAATCCTCACCTGGGAGGCAACAGTGACTCTGCCTTCCACAAGTTGTCCGGACTGTCTGCTTTCCAAATAGGGGATGGCAGGCCTCTGGCTGGAGGTGATGGGTATTGAACTGCTCTGCTGCCAGACACGTTGTGCAGGCTTCTTATAGTGTCAGTTAGATCTGGGAAATGGACCAAGCATGATTTCCAGCTAAATGAAACACTTCAGGACCATCAGCTAAATAGATGATGCTTTTGAGAAAATCCCCTGAGTGTTGTGCCAGACAGGCTGCGGGACCCCGTGAGGCTGTCTTTTTCTGTGCTCATCCTGGGAGATGATATGTCACCTGGGCTGGCTCCATGGGCTCCGCTGGCTGTGCAGACCTGCAGTTTATGTCTCAGTGCACTTTCGGGGGAAGCAGAGGTTTGGTCCTCATTTAACACGTAGTCCTGTCCACCTTGTGCTCTCTTCCTCTTCTCCCTGCTCCCTTCTCTCTCCCTCTTGCCTGACTCTGTCAGCTGCAGAATAAGATATGATTTACGGAAGTGTCCTTGCCCCCTCCCCAACTCCGTGTCACCCCATGAAGCAGTGGTTGTGCCCGGGTGGGCTGGAGGGGGTCATACATCCTGGGCCCTCTCCAGAGAGCCCTGACCCCTTGCTCTTTGTTCTGAGGGGCCCAGATGCCACACTGGCAGCTTCCTTCCTCTCAGAGATGCCTCACAGAGTGCGCTGCTCTTTCTCTATGGCCACAGTCCGATGCTGGGCCAGGAAATGTTGTCATGGAGGGAACTTGTGTCAGCCCAGCTTGGTCTCCAAGCCTGGCTCCGCCACCTGCTGGCTCTGCAGTTGTGCAGGCTGGCCCAGCGGAGCCCCATCTCCTCCGCTACGGGGGTGTAGTACCTGCCTCAGATGGGGTTGTGAGGACCCAAAGCAAGGCTCAGGAGATGCCCGGCACACTGGGCACAGGATATGCGATCAGAAAATGTCACCTCCCCCCTGCCGAGTCCTTAAACTTCTGTAAGTTCTCGAGCCCCTTTCTCCTGATCCTCTTCCCCAGCTGACCTCGCTGCCTGCCCCTCAGTACATCAGCTCATGGGCCACAACCTAGGCCTTTACCTTGCCATTCCTTACCTGTCCCTTGTCCCCGCCCATCCATTCATTTCTTGCCTGTTCATCCAGGGCTTTACTGGACGTTTCCTGCGTGCGTGTGCCAGGCTATGGTGAGCCAAGCAGATTGGGCCTGTGTCCTCCCTGAGCTGCAGCGCAGGACAGGACAGAGACAGTGAAACGCGGTGTGTGTGTGTGCGAGTGTGTGACAGTATGTGAGGGTGTGAGTGTGTGAGAGTGTGTGAGAGTGTGTGAGAGCGTGTGCATGTGTGACAGTGTGTGTGTGAGTGTGAGCGTGTGTGCGTGTGTGAGAGTGTGTGTGAGTGTGTGAGTGTGACAGGGTGTGTGAGAGTGTGTGCGTGTGTCTGAGAGTGTGTGCATGTGTGCCGGTGTGTGAGTGTGTGAATGTGTGAAGGTGTGTGCGTGTGTGAGTGTGTGCATGTGTGAGAGAGCATGTGAGTGTGTGCATGTGTGAGTGTGTACGTGTGTGCGCGTGTGAGAGTGCATGTGTGAATGTGTGCATGTGTGAGAGAGCATGTGAGTGTGTACGTGTGAGTGCATGTGTGACTGTGTGTGCATGTGTGAGAGTGTGTGTGTGTGTGTGAGAGTGTGTGTGCATGTGTGAGAGAGTGTGTTCATGTGTGAGAGTGTGCATGTGTGAGAGAATGATGTGTGCATGTGTGTGAGTGTGTGTTGGGGGTGGGTGCTAGGCAGGGGGAGAAAGGGCTGCTTGGGAAATGCACACTAGGGTCACCAAACTTTGTCCTGCGGGGTCAGGAAAGCTTTGTGGAGGAAGCGACTCTTACCTCCTTGACAGGTACAAGAAACTTGAGACAGGGCTTGTGCGTTTTAGGGCCTTAGAAGACCAGCATCGTCAACAGGTGGTCCGACTGTGTGCCTGGCTTTCGTGTGAGGTGCTGGGCTTACAAAGAGGGATGAATACGCAAAACAGATAGTAAGGCAAAGTGGTATTACTGAATGCTTGTCCAGTGAATCATGGATAAATGTGCCTTCACCAGGTTTGTATTTGCTATGAAATCTTCCCAGCACATGTTAAGCCCCTGACTCCCCACGGATAAGGCGCTTAGGAGAGCTCATTTGAGTTTTCACTTTGTTCGTGAGTATGCAAGCCAGCTTTCTTTTAATCTCAAATTTTATTTTATTGGGTGTATTTAAATTTATTTGTTAGATCTCAGGTTTTCATTTGGGTCTATGGGAAATGTAATGAAGGTATCATCCTTCTTCAGTGCAGCTGTTAGAGGATAGGGTGGAAGATACCTGAATTACTTTATCGGCCCAGATGACCAGAGAGCTTCTAGGTTTCTCATAACTACAGAACAATCCTAATCACTACCATGAACCCACATGATGTACAATTGTATATACTATATGGCACCGGGACTTTTGCATCACCTTCTTAGGAAGCCAGAGCGCTGAAGCCACTCTTGACCGCCCCTGGTGTGAGGGAGGCTGATGTCCTGCAAGTTGGAGGCATTAGGTCTTGTCAGCCTCGTTTTACTACAGGAGAGACTGTGGGCTTAGTTGGACATGTAACAGCTGCTCAAGGTCAGGCTGTAAACCAGTGGCCGGGGCACTTGGTGAGCTTTCCACTGGATGGCCTAAATTTGCACTGGTCTGCAGGCCCTCGTCCCAGCTGGCAGGGGCACTGCAGTGGGATGGCTCAGCTTCCACACGAAGGGAGGAGGAAGAACTAGGAGCTGGCCAAGTCTGGTAAGGTTGTGCTCACACTCCCAGCAAGATCCAAGATCAGAAATGGTTTTCTAAAACTATTTTTCCACTTGCTAAAATTAAGGGTATTTTGTTTTTTAGGAAATCTACTGTGTCCTGGTTTTATTTTTAAACATCATTGTCCTTTTGCACGGGAACACAATGCTCACAAGCCCTCTTGTCCCTGCTATAGTGGGATCCCAGTGTCTCCATAAGCAGGTGCAGGCATGGAGGGATGGAGCCTCCCTCCTGGTGTCACTGGTTGTTAAGGGCAAGGCTCGAGGGTCAGTGAGGCCCTGACCAAGGTCCCCTGGGAGTGTTTGGTGGATGTGCCCCCCCTGCCCCTTGCCCAGGGCCTGGCCTCATAGCCACTCCATGTTGTCTGGACAGACCAGTGGCACCCTGCCCACTACACTGCAGCCTCCCTCGCTGCCACCCTGCACGGCTGCTGCATGATGAGCCTCGGTGCATGTGAGCTGCGTCCTCATCACCAGCCAGCGGACAGCAGGAAGCATCTTGACACCCACGGTCCAGTTTCTCCTGGGCTGTGAGGAGGTTGAAGCAGAATCTGGAAGTGTCGGGAAGGAGCTGTAAGGTGCCAGCCACCACAGACTGGTGCAAATTCTCATTGCTTGTCAGATCTCTTTTATTCTCCTTCAAAGACCCGTCCTCTATTGTCACCGCAGCCAACAATATCCTGGGAGCTTTTTCTCTGACTAGCAGTGGGAATTATTTGTCTAAGGCATTGGAGTTCTGGAGCTTGGAACTTCCCTTTTTGAGGTGGGGATGGGGAGGTTCTGAGAGCACTTGGGAGGGTGTAGCCGCCCGTCAGGAGTGGCAGGGTCAGCACCCCAGTGCAATGTGCCAGCAGGGTTGGCAGCAACCGGGTTTCATTCACCTCTGTGTGCATATGATTGGGCGCAGGGTAGATGCTCTGTAAATGCTTGCTGCATTAATTCAGTGATTCCTCTCCTTTAATTTTATTTAAATTAATATTTTTCTCTTTTACAAAGATAGTACATGCTCACTGAAGAACATTCTTACCACATAGAAAGACATAACAACAGCCCAAAAATCCCCCACAAATCCTCTGAAGTCCCATTCCACAGACTTAGCCAGGGTTGGTGTTTTAGAGAACATCATCCATCCGGGCTTTTCTATATGCACATATAGATGTATAGGTGCTGGGTGTATAAATAATTTTACAGAAATGAGATCTTACCATACATGCTATTTTGAAATTTGTTTTTTGTAAATCATAGAGCGCTTCCATGTCAACAAATATAGATATGAACTTTTTTTTCTAATAACTGTGGACTATTCCATGATGTCAATATGCTGTGATTTATTTGCCAAAACAATTAATGGAAGCAATTTTTAGGTGGTTTCCACACTTTTCCTTTCATAAACTAGGCTGTGGTGAACGTCGTTCTGGGTATCCCCATGCCCCTGTCCCCCCAGATAGGTGGGACCAGCCCCCATCCTTTAATAAGCAGTTTACATGACACTAATTTGCTTTTGTGAACTCATCCCTTTGTAAGTGTTAAGTTGTTCATGCGTGGGCCAATGTTCCTGGGAGCTGTCTGGGTTTCCTAAAATGGGGGTAATAATCCTTTATGACAAGGGGCATTGTGAGGAGTGGCCAGTAACTGGGAAAGCCTAGTGGTCTCTCTTGTTCCAACAATGCCGCAGGCGCAGGAGGGCAAGGAGTGCTGTTTCCTTCCAAGCCTGCCTCCGCCCCCGCCCCCCCCAGGAATCCTTGCCCAGTGTCCTGCTCACAGTGGCCTTTGAGGGTGGCTGCCAATTGCCAGGGAAGAGGGGCCCAAGGTGGGAGCTCTGGGCCAGGTGCACTTTGCCCCTTCCACCTGCCTAACGTCACCACTAGGCATCCTCTCAGCCACCTGGTTCCCCTGGCAGTAAAACACTGCTTTCTATGAAATGAGATGTCTGACATTTACCAAATTTTTATGTGACAATTTAGAAGGAACCAGTTACATTAATCAGCCTTATTAATACTGCAGTAACATAATTAGGGGAACATCACGGCAGCTCGACCACAGGGTTCGGATTTACGAGCTCTGGAAAGAGGAGGCACAGAGGTCTCTATTGACCAAAACACCTTCAGCACCATTCAGGTTACACTCAGTGAAAGCCAGAGACCAATCGCCATGGCGGTGCAGCCCTGCAAGGCCAGAGTGGTGTCGAGAGCTCTTTGGAAAGTCTGGACTATGTGTTTCGTGTTTCCATCTTGGGAATATACACATTTGAAACTTGGGGGGATATTTAAACTACCCAGAAAGCCTCCTCTGGTAGTGTGTGAGCTGGGCTAGACCCGTTCCTAGCACTTGGATGGTTTGGTTGGCATTTGAGTCTCTGAGCACATCTTAACCGTCTTCCTAGGAAGGCAGCCTCGGACAGTGATCAAGCCATGCCTGGAATCAGACCTTCCTACCTGGGACCCTGGTGTCACCGTGGTTGCCATGTGGACTTTGCCTGTGAAGAGGAATGACAGTGTCACCCACTGCACAGGGTCACTGCAAGAGTCAGACGGGCTCATGTGTGAGAGCCCTTAGCACGGGTCCCGACACGTACTTAGTGCTCTGTGTGTGGGAGCTCTTACTGGGGTTTGAGGAGGCCAGTACAGGTCACCTCTGTTCCCAGCCCCCATTAGCAGCCCATTGGAGATACTTCTGGAGACCTAAGACACTCTTCTGGTGTCCCCAAGATAGAGGGATATGCCTCTTGCCCAGGTGTTACCAGCCTTCTGGGGAGGCAGATGTGGTGCCAACTGTAATAAAACAAGTGTGTGTGTGGGGAGGGCTCCACGGGGAGGGGAAGGAGGGCGGTGGTAGTGGTGGCATTTGAAATTGGCCTTGAGGAACTGAGCAGGATATTGGATTTTGATTCATGATGCTCAGCTGCACTTTTTGGGCACTCTGGGCTAAGGCGATAGTGTGCATAGGGACACTGAGGCCTGAGGCAGGTCGTGCTGATGATGGGGGCCGAGGGGCTGGGTCACGGGGGCTTAAGGACATGTGGGAAAGGGCAGCAGAGCAGCTGAGCCTGACGGAGGACTTTGCATGCAGCCCAAAGAATCCCCTTCACAGGGGAAGTGCGTGCAGGACCTATGTCATGCCCAGGGGTGAGGAAGGGCCCCCTGGAGCAGGTGGGGGGACCCCAGAAGGCAGCCCCACAGAGCCGGGAGGAGGTGGTGAGGCTGGCCCAGGGTGGGCAGGTCCCAGAGCAGAGAAGGGAGAGTTGAGGTGAGAGCAGAGGGGCCGAGAGGGCGCCGGGGGCTTGCCCGCTGCGTCCTGCTTCCGTGAGGACTGAGTGGCACCTCCCTGCTGGGCTGTGGTCCCCATGTCCAGCCTTGCCCTGGCTCTGGTGCTGTGTGGCTTTCGCATATCGGTGGAGATGGGTAAATCGTGGCCCCTGTTCTCAAGGTGCTGGGAAAGCGTAAGCAGCTGCACTTTAGAGCTAGACCATGAGGTGGTCTCAGAAGCACAAGGACAGTGGGCCGGGGGGTGTGCAGGCCCCTGCGCAGCTGAGTGGGCAGGTTGGGGGGGAGGCAGAGCGGAGGAGGCGGGGGGCAGGCCCCGGAGGAGTGAGCCTGGCTTGGAGGGCAGGGGATTGGTTTTAGTGTCCTTGAGAATTCAGCTTTTCAATGGCAGAGCGTTTCCCTCTTCTCTTATTATAAAACAGTGTGTGTTCATTAGAGAAAAGTTGGAATACAATTAGATAAAAAGAGGAAAGTAGACCCCTGTGGTCCTCCAGGTCACAGATGTCCATTGATGAAAACGTGGGATGTTCACAATTACTCCAGATATTTCTTTGGGGGGTTTTGAGAGGCTGGCTCTCTGTGAGCGCAGGCTGAGCCTCAGGACTGTGGGGCTGGGGCCGGGTGCCCGGGGGCAGGGTTTCTGGGCGCCCCCCGCCCCCGCCCCTGGCCTGGCTCTGGATTGAAACAGCAGCTTCCCGGTTCACAGCTGCACTTTTTGGCTTTGGTGGCCAGAGCCCTCCTGAAAATCAAAAGATGGTCTCCCCAGGTAGAGAGGCTCCGGGGAGGGTCAGGGAGAAGGAAAAAGTCTGAGGGGACACTAGCGGCCCTCCGGATCTGGGCCTGCACCCTCTCCCCCACGTCTTGGGTTCCAGAAGACGCTTGGCCTCTGTGTCCTGTTCTGACTGGCCCATGGGCTCCTGCTGTGGGTGACCCAGTCTTCTCTGTAGCCCTCCCCAGGCCGGCCTTTCCTCATGGAAAAGCTCCTTCCCTGCTTACCCCCTGCCCTCTGGAGCACCCCCTGAACCTCTCTGCCCCCCACCCTCCACCTGCACCAACAGCCATCCCCCTGTGCTGTTCGCTGGAGCTGGCATCTTAGGCGTGGGAGACAATCCTCGTCCAGTGGAGACGGAGGTGGAGGCCACAGGTCCTTGCCATGGGCAGGAGCTGATCACTCAGGGCTCTTCAGCCTGGGAGCACACGCCTGGGAGACCTGGGAGAGAGTCACCCTTTCTTGACCCAGGTGAAGGGCAGCCAGGTGGGGCAGCCGAGATGCTCTGCGCACTCATCCCACAGTCCCCGGGAGCCACGCCAGGCGGGGGACGGTGAGGAGGCACAGGATCTGTGGTGGGGCAGACTGTGGCTTTCCTTCCTGGAGGTCTCTGTCCCCTGAGCCAATGACTTGGCTCCATGCCCACTGCTGGTGAGTGCCAGTATACAGAGGGACTCTTGGGTGCCTGGGATGTGGCAGGAAGAATGACAGCCATCACTGTATCCCTAGGTACCCGTGTGCAGAAGGGGGCAGATTCGGTCCCACAGCAAGGGGGACTCCCAACTCGGGGTGCAATCAAGTCTGCACATTGAGAGCCCCCGTGGACACCCTCCCTGGGCAGGACAAGTAGCCCATGGGGATCTGCCCAGGCAAGATCCTCTCCCTTTGATGGTGGGTTTGAAGTTTGGAAATAGCCAAAACCCATCTAGGTGAGGTCTGAGAAGCAGGGCGGCAGGAGAGAGTGGAAGGAAGCCAGCCGGGCTGGGTCGGGGGGTGTATCTTGGGCATGGTGCAATCCCAGCACTGGGCATGTGCTGGGCTAATGTGCGTGTGAGATTTTCAATCAAGCTGACGTGTGACTCTAAAGTAATGAGATGGGGGTGGGGGCAGCAATGACAGCTCCCCTCTGTGGCAGGCAGGCCTGGGCTAGGTCCAGGCCCCACTCAGCAGCTACAACTTCGAGTCATCGCTCAGCCTCTGAGATGTGGTTTCTTCTGTAAAATGGGGGTCAATAGAACTTACCTAATGGGGTGTACAGATTAAAGGAGAGGCTCCTTGTAGCCTAAATGAAGCAGGAATGATCTCTGCCCTCACAGAGACCACAAGAGCAGAGACAGTTCAGCCTGCCAAGCACATGATGTCAGGGGAGGGCCTGGCAGGAGTCTGTTGTCATGGGGAGACACTGAGACTGGTTTCATTCTCCCCCAGGGGTGGGCCCAGCGGGAGGAGCAGGGCCTGCTGGAGGACTCCAGGTCTGAGGGCACTTTTCCTGACACAGGGCCCTCCAGCCCTTTCTCCCTGGCCTGCTGGGCTGGGGTTGATGACAGACACGCTGGGGGACACCATGTGGTTAGCCCGCAGGTGCAGGGATGGTCACCTGGAATCCCACTTATGGTGGCTGAACCAAGGCACCCTGGACACGCACAGGCGTGGAAGAGCCTGTGCCGGGTGGTGGAGTCAGCCTGGGCAGGGCTGGCCCTGGGCTCCCGGTACACAGCACTTCCTGCCAGCCAGGAGACACTGGTGTCTGCCGTTCTTCCCAACTGTCCTGTTTGCTTTGGAACCAGAAGTGTGATTTACATCAGAGTGCGTTTTTATGTTTTGCACTAAAGATAAAAAAAGTTACTAGACAAAACAATTCTATTTTAATGCACAGAATTCCTGTCCTGGGTTATCTTCGTTATAGCCCTTATCTGTTTTTATTAGTTTATTTGTGTATCAGCCTATTTCCTTGCCAGACGATAAGCTCCCTGAGCACCAGGGCAGGCTTGTGTGCGTGGCACTGTGTTCCCAGTGCCCACCGCGGTGCCTGGCATGTCGGGATCCACAGGAAACATGCGGAGGGGATGGACAGACCAGTGTCTGCAGTGACCTCTCTGCATCCACCTGGAAGATGACTCTGTCTGATGTTTACATAGCTGTCCCTTTGAGGAATCTTCTTTCTGCCCATCTTTCTTTTAATAGTTATGGATTATGGAAAAGAAGAACAAAGCCCATTAAGAGGTTCCCCTACATTTGATTTGAGGAAGTTTTCATCAGAACGGCTCCATTTATTGGCCTTTAGCGTATAGCCTTATTCCCTTCTCACAAAATGAATATTGCCTTGTCTCCTTGAGAAAAATTGATTTCAACCAGGAAGGAGAATAGCAAACTCCCTCCTCCGCCTTTCCTTCTTTTTTTCCCCCTCCCAACGAGAGAGAATTTATCTCTTAGGTAGGTGGGGGGAAAACAGGAATAATTGGACCAGAAGCTAATTCCCAGAGATTCATTGTCTTGAAAGCTCCCACCAGAATGTGGGAAGCTTGCCTTGAATTGCACGCTAATGATAAACGACAACTCTAACAGACCGTCACATTGAGATGTTTAGTCCTTCCTGCTAGGAGATGACACATTAATTTTCTCCCAGATTTACACTGGATTGTTAATAAAATATAGGTGTTGGAATATGAAAAGTGAGGAGCCATGGCAGCACCAGGCTCCATTTAGGATGTGCTCTGGCCAGATGAGACTGTGGTGGGTTTGAACATGGACCAGACACTGGGTGGCATTGGAGTGATGCTCCTGTTGCTGTGCTGGTCTCGGACCCCTGTCCCCCAGGCTGCACCAAACAGCAGGGTGGAAGG
The DNA here is from genome assembly GCA_023783475.1 of Daubentonia madagascariensis. NCBI lineage: Eukaryota > Metazoa > Chordata > Mammalia > Primates > Daubentoniidae > Daubentonia > Daubentonia madagascariensis. Next base: position 7,874,370 of record JAKFHU010001557.1, on the reverse strand, counting down.
GCCTCTTTCTTGACAATAGTATCGAATCAAAGAAAGGCGATACCTTTATTCTCTGTCTTCTTAAACCCCATTTCTTTGCCTCATCATTGACCAAAGGCTTTAAATGTAAGTGATATTTTTTATTTATTTATTTATTTTTAAGAAAAGCCACCAAGTTTCTTGACTGATTCACTCATTTGACAAGCATTTATGGAGTGTTTGCTGTTTACAAGTTATGATGGTAGAGGAGGCAGAAAAACGAGCCAGACATGCCAAGTCTAAATGATTTTCCCACTTCTGTGCTTAGAAACCTGCGTGGCTTCCCGTCCTCATCAAAGTGATGTTCAGAATTCTCCGAGGACCCACAGAGCCCCACGATCTGGCCCCTTGGGATATGCTGTGCCCGCTGTCTGGAAGGCACCTGCCTCGCTCTTTTTGTCTGAGTTCTACTCTCGTATATCTCTCAGCCTAAGTATCACTTTTTTGGGGGTATGGGGGACATAGCCCTTCTCCCCAGTCTAGACACGGCCTCTCTATAATGTGCTGTCACCTACCCCATGCTCTTTCTTCATTGCACTTACCAGGGTCGCGTTTACAGTTAGTTGATGTTGTCTTGCGTCTGTGTCACACTCATGCTGAAGTCCAGAGTCCTCACTTTTGCTTCATTGCCCTTAATACAGTTGGATGCCTGGTTAATTTGCATCTTTACTTGGAATAAAATCCACCCTCGCTCAAAAGCCCACATCACTTGGGCTCAGTGGCTCTCTGGCCCCATCTTCTGCCCGTGCCCTCGCTCTCTGCCTGCCAGCCATGTGCCAAGTGCGTTCCTCAGGCCTTGGACCTCGCTGCTCTCTCTACCAGAGCTCTTTCCTAGGGACTCAGCTGTCTACTCCCTTGCCTTGGCCTGGGCTTCTGCCCAGATGTTGCATCCTGGGAGTGGTCCTGTAGCTGCCAGCTGTTAGTGAACCTGCTCTTTCGCTGTCTCCTGTGGGTCCCCTCCCCTCCTCTAGCTCCAGGGCCTGCCCAGGGTGGACCTCTGACAGTCAGTGTTCTTCCTCCCCCACTGGACCAAAAGCCATACAGAGGCAGGGCTACAGTGCCCAGAGCACCCTACACAGATGCCTGGCCCATAATAGCTGCTCAATAAATATTAACTGAATAACTCCCAGAATGTCATGATAGCATTTCAAGTGGTGCGCCTGGGAGGTCTAGGAACCATTAATGAGTCCTCCAGAGTTACTCTGGAGTGATTCCTGGTCATTGCCATTGCCCCGAATGGGTGGCCTTTTCTGGTCAGTGACCTCCAGTGACAATTTATATGAACAAAACTGTGGGTCACAGCCTGCAATTTAATGATCCTTGGGAAATACAAATTGACTTCTGCCTCTGAGTTCTGGAAGCCCCAGCTACCTCTCATGCTGTTTTCAGTTCCCCACATAGACACCTTGGCCCTTAGAGATGAGAATCCAAGTGCACCTGACCTGGGAGGTTTTCCTCCTGCTTGGCTGTTCGGGGTTGGCCTTGCTCTTGGGTTACAGTGAAGACTAAATGACATTGACCACATCAAGCGCTAGCTGCTGGATGGTGCTGTTGGCCATCTCTGCTTTTATTCAGAAAAATAACAACATGTACTGGGAAGTCCTCAAATGAAGCTTTTTGGGAGTCCTGGCTTCTTGGGACCTGCTCGTCTAAAACAGCAAGAGCAGGCGAAATCGCAGCTGTCTCGTGGCTTATGGGGGGCTTTTAGGCCTATGAATCTACCCAGTCGTTTGTTCTCTGATAAGAAAGCCTCTTTTACGGTTTTCAATTTGCCCTTATTTTAATGAAAAGGAGCTGGGGTTGGACCGCCCAAGAAGGAGCTAATCAAATAAAGCAAATTGGTGTTACCTTCTCGTCCTGATTATTTCTAAGGCTCCAGCTGGAATTTATTATGAAAAGCAATTGGTTTTCATATCTGGCAGATTGCAGCCCGGGCTGGGCCTGACAGCCCTTTCCTCCCTGTCATTCCATAAATAGCTTAGAGTGGCTCGGCTGGGGGGCGCAGGACCGGCTTTCCTACTCCTCCCCCCAAATCGTGAAGACCCTATAAACAAGTCAGAAGAAGGAGTCAGGTTGAAAGTTAATAAAGCAGCCCCTTCCCGTAAGATTTGGGTTGTCGCCATGGCTTCTTGGGGTCCCGTTTGGCGCTGTCAACCTCACTGTGCACGAGCCATCAATTACCACTCCCGCTGGGGTTGTGTGAGAGGAAGATGAGCAAGGAGACATTCCTCTACCAGACTTTCTCCCTCCCCCTTGCAACAAAAGGAAGACCTAGAGGAACAGTTTAAATCAGGCTCGGACCGTCCTTCCTTTATCTGAAGTGTTCTGCTGTGGGTGGTTCCCACAGGCTCTGGAAGTGCCTTGCTTTTTTGCTACTAAAGAGGGGGAAGGGGTGGCTAAGATGTGCCAGGGATTTGTAGCAAGACATCAGGAAGGGGTGCAGTGGGGCAATTCCCTGGTTTTGCCCTTACCGGTTGTGCGACCTTGGGAAAGTTACCTCCTTTCTCTGGGCTCCACGTCTTCTTACCTGTAAAATGAGGATAACAATACTCACCGACTGAAGTTACTGTGGAATTAAATCGAAAAATGGATTTAATTAATAAAGGGTTCTACCCTGCATCTGGCACATGGTAAATTTTCAATAAATAGAAGCTCTTCCTGCTGTAGCAGTTGTCATGGTTGTTACTGACATTTTGGTCCAGGCCACGTACCTCTAATGATGTATTTAAATCAGGCCATTCTGTGTTGGAAAGATCAGAAAGAAAGGTGGAGGTACATAAAATACGTAATCTGCAATTAAGTGTGGCATTTCTCATTTTCTAACTGCCCACTGGCATGGAGATTTAGCGCTGGCCTCAGGAATAGTGTCCACTGCTCTAGGACACTGTAGTCTGTGCCTTAATACGGGGCCTGTTTTACATTTGGGGTCATGGCGGGGAGGCAGTAGGGACTGCAGGAACTGCATTTTCCTCTAGCCAGGCCCCTCCGTGAGCCTTGTGGCAGGAGGGGTAGGACCAAAGGCGGAATAAAAGGGCAGAGATACCCCAGGGTTTGGGTTCCGGCTAAAAAAAGAATTCTTTGGAGATGTTTGCTGTTTAGAAGCCATGCAGATATTGTTCACGGAGTCCCACTAGGAACGAGGACATCATCTGTTCTTAAAGGGATGCTGCCATAACAGATCTTATGAATTCAGTGGCACCATAGCTGGTCAAGCTGAACAGAGCTTACTGCACAGAGTCTGCTGCCTCCAGCCAGGGCTAGTGCAATGGGCTGACAAGAGAACAGTTCCCCTCCAAGTCCACGGATCACTGGAGTGGCTGGCTGGGCCTCGGTTGTCTACGCAGACAAAATTGGTTGTTGTGAGGTCCTGGAAATGATCAGTTAATGACAGAGAAAGTGGGAGTTTTAGGAGGAGGGTCTGTGAACCAGATCTGTTTGGGGTACGTTGATTTCTAAAGTTAGACACTGGATGGAATGTCCACACTATTCATTTTGCAGGATTAACCTAGTCTTGGATTCAACCCCCAGTTGCTCCATAAATTCCCATTTAATATCCATACACAAAACCTCTTAAGAACATGCCCCCCCTCTGATCTTCAATTATTAATTGTCTTATGTCTACCTAATTTGAAAAATATATCACACCCTAACATGATGGATGAGTGTGGGGGCCTCATGTGTTTGGGGACAGCCCTCCACCTGGGTGGGTTTCCCAGCTGCACCCTACAACGCACCATTTCCTTACTCTCTCAGCTCCCTATGGGGGGAATGCTCCAGACAGGGGCCAAATCTGTTATCATTGTTATGAGGAATATGTACTGTGTGCTAGGCAGCAAGCAGGGTGCCTTGCATACATTATGTCTACTACAACAGAGAGACCAAGCAACTTGTTCAAGGTCACACAGCTCATAAGAAGCTGAGCCAAGATTTAAGATGTAACCTAGATCTCACTCCAAATGCAATGATTGCCTTCTTTTTAAGACCATTTTATTATGGAAAATTTTAAACATCTACAAATGTAGACAGACTAGTATAATGAGCTCCCATATACTTATCATCTACCTTTGACTGTGGTCAACACCTGGCCAGTCTTGTTTTATCCACACACCCTCATCCCCTCCCCCAACATTATTTTGAAGCCTATCTCAGACATTGTGCAATTTCATCAGTAAATATTTCAGTATATATCTCTAAAAGATAAGGTCTCTTTTAAAAAATGCTTCTGTACTACAATGACTATTCTTAAAAATGAATAATAATTCTAAATATCTAAAGTCACTGTTCAAAATTCCAATTCTTTCACAAATGCCATCTTTTTACTTTTTTTTTTTTTTTAGCCCACTTACCAAGTGAAAACGCCGTCTTTTTGCAGTTTGTTTGGCTCAGTCAGTATCCTCAGTAAGGTCTACACATTGCAATTGGTTGATATATTTCTTTGTCTCTTTTAATCTATGTGTTCCCATTCCAGCACTCTCCTGCTCTTTGTCTCTCTTTCTCCCACTCATTCTTTCTCAGAGTTGGTTAAAGAAGCCAGGTCATTTGTCCTGTAGAGTTTTCCATAGTCTGGATTTTGCTGACTGTATCCCATGGCGTCCTTTGCCATGTTCCAATGCCCTCTGTGGATCATGTAAAGTGGAGGTTAGATCAAGAAGTCTGAATAGTTTCAAGGTCAATTTTTAAATTTTTTTGGCAGCAGCAAAATGTACTTCCATCAGGGGATGTCTTAGTCCCTATGTGTTGCTATAACAGAATACCATAGGCTAGGTAATTTATAAACAATATGAGTTTATTTGGCTTATAGTTCTGGAGGCTGGGAAGTCCAAGAACATGGCACCTGGTGAGGGCCTTCGTGCTGCGCCATCCCATGGCAGAAGGCAGAAGTGCAAGACAGGGCAAGAACAAGAGGAGGCCGAACTCACTTTATAACAAAGCCACTCCTGCCATAACTAACTCACTCCTGCAGTGGCATCATTGATCCATTCATAAGGCTGAGTCCTCGTGACCTAATCTACTCTTATTAGGCCACAGCCCCCACACTGTTGCACTGGGGATTAAGTTTCCAACACATGAGCTTTGGGGAACACATTCTAACCACAGCAGGGGATACAGACTATCTGGTTGTCTCTCTTTTGTGATGTCAGCCACCAGTGATGACCCATGCCCAGACCCATTAATTCATTAGGGATCACAATTAATTCTCTCATTTCTTCTTCATTTATTATCTGGAGTTCTTTTATAGAGAAAGTCCTCTGTCCTTGTATTTGGTAACTCAAAAGATCAATTTGTACGAGGAAGGTAGGATAAATGCCTAATTCTCCTTTTGCCCACTTTTTTTTCCCCTCCAGTTTTCAAAATAGTGTGTTGGGTCACTAGAATCCTCCAACAATGAGCAATTAGTTTTTTGTTGGTTTATTTTAGAATTATTATGAACTCAAGGATTTAGTCAAATTTAATGTATTTTAGTCTATTGATACTCAGATTGACACATCTTTGGTCAGTGGGAGCCTCTACAAGTTGGTTTCTGAGTACTTTTCATATTATCCTACATCTTTGATATAGCTAACTATACTTAATGGTGAAAGACTAAATGCTTTTTCCCTAAAATCAGGAACAAGGCAAGGTTTTTATTATCACTTCTATTCAACCTTGTACCGAGGTTCTAGCCAGTGCAATAAAGCAAGAAAAAGAAATAAAAGGCATTCACAATGAAAAGGAGAAAGTGAATTATCTTTGTTCAAAGGTGACTTAATTATATATGTCAAAATCCTAAAGAACCTTCAAAAAATTTTACTAGAACTAATAAATGAGCTTAGCAAGGGTCACAGGATATAAGATCAATTACAAAACTTAATTGTATTTCTATATTGTACAAATGAACAATCCAAAAATGAAATTAAGGAAACAATTCCATTCACAATAGCATCAAAAAGAATAAAGTACTTAGGACAAATTTAATTTACAAAGTGTAAAACTCATACATTGACAACTACAAAGTCTTACTGAGAGAAATTAAAGATTTACATAGATGGAGAGACATTCCATGTTATGCAATTGGAAATGATTGGAAGACTCAATATGAAGATGGCAATTCTCTCAAAATTGATTTCTGGATTCAATGCAACTGCTGTCAAAGTCCCAGCAGGCTTTTCCCCCCACCAGAAATTGTCAAGGTAATCTTAAAATGTATATGGAAATATAAAAGACTTAGCCAAAACAATTTTGAAAAAGAAGAACAGAGTTGGGGAACTTATAATCCCTGATTTCAAAGCTTAACTATAAAGCTGCAGCAATCAAGACAGTGTAGTATTGACATAAGGATAGGTGATGGAATAGAATATAAAGTCCAGAGTAGTTTATGGTCAATTTATTTTCAACAAAGGTGAAAAAACAATTCAAAGCGAGGAGGAGAGGGAAGAATAGGCTTTTTTAAAGCAAACAAACAAACAAAAAAAAAAAACCAAGTGGTGCTGGGATAATTTGATCTCCAAATACCAAAAATCAACCGAGACCCTTACCTCATTCCATACACAAAAACTAGCTCAAAATGGATCACAGACCTAAATATAAGAGCTAAAAATATAAAACTCTTAGAACAAAACATCGGAGATTTTTGTACCTTGGATTAGGCAAAAAATTCTTAGACGTGACACTAAAAGCACTATTCATAAAAGAAAAAATTGATTTCTTGGAATTTACCAAAATTAAAAACTTTTACTCTTTCAAAGAAACTGTTAAGCAAAAGAGAAGACAAGTTATGGACTGGGAGAAAGCATTTGCAAATCACACATCTGATAAAGGACTTGTGTCCAGATTGTATGTAAAGAGCTATTACAACGTGAAAGTAAGAAGACAAACAACTCAGTTAAAAATGGGCAAAAGATTCAGATAGACATTTCATGAAAGAAATTATGTGAATAGCTAATAAGGACATGAAAAGATGCTGAACACCATTAGTCATTAGGGAAATGCAAATTAAAACCATTTCGCATCCACTAGGATGGCTATAATTCAAAAGACAGACATGGCAAATGTTGGGGAGAATGTGGAGAAATTGGAACCTTCATACATTTCTAGTGGAATGGAAAATGGTGCAGCCACTTTGGAGAACAGTCTGGCAGTCTTATTTTTATGTAATCAGATGTGTCCATCTTTCACATATTGTTGCTGGATCTTATTTAAATAATGGTTAGGAAAGTTTTTTCTACTTTCAGGTTATAGAGAAATTCACCTATATTTTCTTCTATAGTATGTATGATTTTATTTATTCCATTGAAATCTCTGGTCCATTTGGAATTGATGCTGCTGTATGATGTGAGGGATAGATCCAATGTTGTCTTTTTCCATATGCCTATCTAGTTATCCCAACTTCACTTATTAAAAAGTCAATCCCCTTCCCCACTGGCTTGAGATACCACCTTTACTGTCTGTATTAAATTTGTATATGTAAGTGAGACTATTTCTGGATTTTCTATTCTGTTCCATGGCTTGTCTATTTATTCATGTGTTGATTCCATACTTTTTAAAATACAGAGGTTTTATAATATGTGTTAGTAGCTGGTAGGACTAGCCCCTACACCTTGGTCTTCTTTTTAGGGACTTATCTGGCTATTCTTAGTGTTTCTTCCTTTCAAATAAACATTATAATAAAATTTTCTAGATCTAGAAAAAAATCCTGGTGGATTCTCGTTGTCATTACATCACATTTATGAATTAACTTTGGGAAGATTGACATTTTTGTGATCTTAACTCTTCCTAAGCAAGACGTGTTATGTTTTTGCATGTACCAAAACCTACTTTTGTGTCTTTTAGAACTGCGGTCCCCAGCCCCTGGGCCTCGGGCCAGAGTTGGTCTGTGGCCCGTTAGGAACTGGGCTGCACAGCAGGAGGTGAGTGGCGGGCAAGCGAGTAAAGCTTCATCTGTATTTACAGACTGCTCCCCATCGCCGGCATCACCGCATAAGCTCTGCCTCCCTCCCAACCCCCCAACCCCATTCTGCTCTTCTTAGGTGGGTGCTACCTTTTATGCTGTCAAGAACTGTGTCAAAGTCCCCCACCCTGACTGGCCCCCTGTGGCCTCCCCCACCTCTCATTGCCCCCAGAGCAGCACCCACCCCCCTCCTTCCTTCCTTGGATCCCTTCCCAGCCGCTCCGACTTGCTCTTGATTCTATTCTGGGACGGGTGTGCGTCCTCATTTTCCTTGCCTCATGGGGCACATGGGCCTTTCTGCAACCCATCCGTTTTTCCCTTTGCCATTCTTAGGACCCTGAGCTGTGGTGAGGACCTTCCTCCATCATTCAGAGCAGAAGCAAGTTCTAATAAAATCAGATTGGTGGATTAAGCACTATTAGGTTGCTCGTTATTGCAAGTTAAAATGATTCCATTTATTAAGGCCACTTAAGTTGGACACTTAAGTTCCCTGTGAGATTGTGTCCTGCTTAAAGTGTCAGATGACAGGGCCATTCTCAGAATGCCCAAGGGTGCATCACCAGAGGAAGGTGGCTTCCTTGGGTGGGTGTACTTGTGATTCTGACTGTGTACCTGGCAGTGTGCTGGGGAGTCCCCCCTCAACCTGAGTCATACCACTTATAATTTGGGGGCTGTTGGCCTGAAGACACTGCTGAAGTGTATTGACCATGTTTAGGAAGGGTGAGGGGTAGAGCAAATCAAAATCTATCACTTAGCTCATGAGCAGGTGGCTGGATCAATGCTGGGTCTTCTTCAGTGGTTGAGTTTTCTGTGACCAGGCATCCCTGCATGCCCTGCATCCCTCTTGTGGGGATCTTCATTCCTCCTTGGAAAGGACAAGGCACGTGAAGAGCCCATTTGTTTGATCAGACATATTCCTTTGCTTATTCCTTAGGCAGGGGCCCCAAGCATAGCAGGTAACTTTGAGGGCCTTCTAGTGGGTCTTTCAGGGCACAGGAGAGCTCACAGCACTCTGAAGATTAGGGACAAGAATCTAGCACAGGGCTGAAGTGGAAAGAGGCTGGCATGGTTGGCCCCATGTGTGAGCCCCCCTGCCACCTAGAAATGAAGCAAATCGTAAGGTTTTCAATGCAGACTTGTAGGCACAAGACAGATACCATCAGGTGACAGCGTTGGGAGAAGCACATGGAGCTGCTTCCTGATTGTTTTAGCCGGTACAGACTTAGGGAGGAAACCAATACTGACACAAACCAATTGTGCCCTGATCAGGAAACAATGAAGTGTTGGGAGTCACTGCTGAAAGTCTATAATTTCCAATGGAATTGCTGTTTAGTCATCATATTGCTGCTGAATGAAGTCGGGCTGGGTGGGAACTACAATTATCTGCAGTCACCCTGGCGTGATTTTTTTTTCCCTACAGACAATGGAATATTAAGCCATCAATAGCCCGATGTTCTGTGCCCGCTTATGAAATGGCCCATTGTTCAAAGGAAGCAGCAAAGAAAGGGCTGGAGGTCTCGCCCCAGGCCCCGGGGGATGGCTGACTTACCATTCCTCACCTCTGCTGTGGCCAACGAGCCAACGTGCTGAAAAAGCCCCTTTATTCACCTTATTTGTGTAAAGAGCTCTCTCACCTTCACTGCGAGTGCCATGGCAGGCCTGTGCTAACCTCGTGGCATGCAGAATCATTGGCATTCTTTCTCCTGTGCCACCAGGTGGGGTGTTGCTAGCTTTTAGGGGAGTCTTCCTTGGAGGTTGGATCTGCCCACACCTGCTGAAACTTTATTGTGGAAGCATGTACCCTTAGCTGCCAGAAGGGTTTAATTCTTTCTCTCCTTGGAGCTTCCAAACGCAAATATGTCACCACTGCAACTACAGATATGCACGTAATAATCCACAGCTATCTGTGGTTGATGCATGTTTTCTTTTTGGAAAATTCAAGCCTCTTTTTATTTGTTCTTTTTAAACATCACAAGAATGGCCATCTCACTCTTAGCATTTAGTAAGCAGCAACTATTTTCCTGGGGCTGTGGACTGAATAGATGAATTTACCTGGCAGTATCTGAGGCCTCTGACAGCCGAAGCCCAAATGGGAAAGAATCAGGTACTTAGCTTGCTTGAGAAGCAAGACCGTGGATGCTCTTTCGTATCTAGCAGAAATCTAAATGCAGGCAATGAATCAAGGGCATTTGGCCTCGCTGACAAGCTCTGCCATTGGTCTGTTCTTAACATAGTCATCTAGCGTCTGCGTTAAACTTATTTATTTCCTAATGTTGGGTGATGGATTAAAAGATGTGTAGAAAATCCTTCTACAAGAGATAACATATTGCAGGCTGCCTCGACACCCCTGGCTCTTTTTGTTTTCTCTCTCTGTTTTGCCCACTTTTCAGTGCAGAGCTCAGGCCCCCATGTCGTATATCCTGATTAGTTTGTGGTTATTGCTGAGGGAATGTTTTTTAAGCCTATCATTGACACATTTAATTCATTAGGTACCAAATCCAAAGCAAATTTTGGCTGGCCATAAAACATGGTTAATCCAGGGAGCTGCAGTAAAAGGTGAAAAATTATGTTCCAGCAAATGTGGAATATTGCTTTTCTGCTGAGACTTTTACTGGTCGACGACATCTTTCTTCGTACATGTTTCTTCTGCTTGGTTCTCTTGGTAACTTAACCGTTTGCTGTTCCCAGACCGCAGAATGGCTCAATGATACTCTACAACAGGAAGAAGGTGAAATACAGGAAAGATGGTTACTGCTGGAAGAAGAGGAAAGACGGGAAGACGACCAGGGAGGACCACATGAAACTCAAGGTCCAGGGAGTAGAGGTAAGGAGCAGGGAGCTCTCCCGTCCCCAGACGTCGTGTCGGCTGCGATGCGGCGTGGAGTTGCTCCGGAGTACGTCACTCCAGCCACCTCTGTCAAAAGAAATTTTGTTTGTCAAGACCCTGGTTTTTGCCTTTGTTTTGTTTTTCTACCTTCTTACCCTTTAGAGTCTCGGTTCAAGTTTTTGGTGAAACTGGAGTGGACTAAAGCACCCCTGTTTCTAGGCAGCCACTGGTGCATAGGCGGGGATTTGCCAGGTGCCTGTGGGATCGTTTATGGCGTTTATCACGAAGAGCCTCTGGTGCACTGAGAGTTTACCAGGTGTCCGGGAGGAGGGGTGGCGTAAGGAACGTCCCTCTTGGGGGGTCCCCGCCTGCCTCTGCTGAGCCGGTGACCCCCCTGAACCCCCCAGGGCCTGGCTTCGCTTCCTCCACTGACAACCCTGGGCGTTTCAACCTCAGTAGAGGTTAAAGCCCCCTAGATGGGAGCCCAGCTGCGTGTGATTCTTGCAGGGCTGGGGGGCTGCAGAAATGTCTTGGCGTCGTGGGCAGAGTTCGGACTTTGGCGCTCAAAGACTGGGCACAGTCTGGTTTCCTTACTGCCCTGACCCCACGGCTCTCAGCCGTGGGCAGCCATGGAGAATTCCCTCGCTCCTGTTCCCACGCTTTGAGGGCCCGAGCCACGTGTCACGCCGTAGCGGGAGAGGGCCTGGATTGCGGCGCGTGTGGGGAACGCTCGGCCTGCCGGTTAGTGAGCACTCCTTCTCGGCGTTTCTTACTGGCCCTGGGAGGGGTCTGGGCCGGGAGCTGAGAAGCTGGCTGGGAATCCACCTGGTATTTCAGAGTGGCCAGAGAGAGGCGTCCTGGCGTCTGTTGCTGTGTTGGGGCTGCTAGCGCGCCAGGATGGATAGCTGGGACCATAAACCCACTCGAGCTCAATGGGTTGCCCTTCCACACTGACGGTTTTTTTGTGACGCACTTTGTCATTATGACTTTTTCTGTGTTAATCATGTGCTTCTTATGGCTGTTAAAAATAGCATCAGATGGCTTTTATTATATTACCCCAAAGAGAGAGATAACTTTTGTTTTATATGGCTTTTTTTACACCCAATAACAATGCTTTATGATGATGCACAAAGACAAGCCCTGATCCGAGAAATTCCAGTTCCCTGCACTCCCCTGTGCTGTGTTTGCACAGCGGGGTGTAATGGGCGGCCTGGGCATTAAAATGCAGATTACCCCACGCCTGCTGCTCTGGACCCACCTCTGGGGCTGTGACCAGGGAGAGTGCAAACACATCAGCCGCCATCACAGGGGGCCGTGGGCCCGAGCTGTGCTCTTCCTGAGAGGACACTCCTGTCCCACGATGGGGCAAGAGGGGAAAGTGAGGCAGAGCTTGGTGGCCCTGAGAACAAGGAGGCTGCTCACACTGGCACTGACAGGGCTGCGGGGATTCACGCTGAGACCACAGTAGACAGCCCCCGTGCCCACGGCCCTGGTGTATTTCATCTTTAGTAATACGTAAATCAGGAACTTCTGCTGGCGAGTAGCAGCAGGGTGGAATTCTTCCTCAGCAGCAGCTGAGAAGCCCAGGGGAAAAAAACTACGGTGCTCATTTTCTTCCCTCATGTTATAAATTAGAATTGTCACCGGATGGAATCAGAGTGATTTATGGCTATTTTGGGGCCATATTTATGTTTGGACTTATTTGTGGTGCACACACTTGCAGACGACTGTCTGTGTCCTCAGAGCGAGGGGGTGGGAGAAGTGCAGGGTGGCGAGGGGCTCCTGCCACCTCTAGGGGTGATGCGGGCAGCGGGAACGGATGGGTGGGCGTGGGGAAGCCTGGGCTGGGGGCGACGCGAGGAGCTTTGCTGCCAGGTTCTTGGGGAGAGAGGCCATCGGACCTGACGTGTTGTGTGGTGGCCTCTCCGGTGAGCTCAGGGAGTTGTCCCGCCGAGTCAGTCAGCAAATGTTGACCGCACACCTACTCTGTGCAAGACCCTGTGGCGTCTCAGGAGAGAGCAGGAGCAACGTTCTCTGCCCCACTGGCACGCGGTCCATTGAGGAGACAGCCACGTCCATTCATGAAGGTCGTGAACAGTGCTGAGAAGTACAGAGGCCTGAGCTTTCAGGATAAGTGTCCTGGAGTTCAGAGTGGCAGGGAACGATCAGAGACGCTTCCAAGCCGAGCTCTTCAAGCCGGGTAGGCTAGTGTGTGTGTGCGCACACGTGCAATTTATACATTGCTGTGTGGCTCAGCTTTTCCACTTAGCATTGTGGTCTGAGCTGTATCTCTGTGGATATTGAGATCCTTTTCATCCCTTTTATGGTATTTATAGTTTATATGGTATAAACACTTGGGCCAGTCCCCAACTGGTGGACTTCTAGATTCCGCCCAGTTTCTCAGCATTACGAACAATGTGTCAATAAGCTTTCTTATACACGTCTTCTTGTGCACATGTGCACTGGGTCTGGAATTGCTGGGTTGTAACATCTGAGTATTTTCAGTTTTACTAGGTATTGCCAAAGTGTTCCTGAGCGGCTGTACGAATCACACGCCCACCAGAACTGGAAATGACCATTTCTCCCACACCCTCTTGCACATTGATGGATGAAAGATGGTACCCCGTTCTATCTGAATTTGAGTTTTCCTTAATTACTAGTAGAGATGAGCACCTTCTTGTGTTAATGAGAGGCTTTTGCCGTGAATGGTCCACCATGAGCATGGGTTTTCAGTAGCCTGAAGAGGGGCTTTTCAGGCAAGATCAACCCCACATCTCACCAGCGTTTCTCCTGTGTTAGCTCTGATCTGAGCTGGGGCTGGGAAGCCCAGTGGGTGGTCCTTTCCACTCGGGAAATTGTAATGGGGATATACACAGAAGGAGGGGACTTCCGAGCGTGGACTCTGCTGCCTCCTTCAGTGGATTTAGTCAGCCAGTTCCCATCAACTCAGGACCTCCGTGACGCCAGGCACAGCACCAGCCAGCTACCCCTTCTGCTGGATGGGCAGACAGTCCCGCACAGGGTCCTGGAGCTATGATTTTTCTACCACCTGAGCTGCTTTCCTCAGTTCAGGGGCATGATAAAGACATTTGGATCTACTGTTTAACATATCACTTGCTATAAGCCTTCCCTCAGGCCAGGAAAACTTCCAGCCCTGTTCATGGAGCTGCTCAGTGGTCTATCTTCTTTTGTTCTCAGAGGCTGGGGCCCTTGCTACACACAGCTACTCAAAGGCACATTGATTTTCTCAGCCAGGCACAGGATGGAGGCAGCCGCATTTGAAGCTGACGAGCTGTTAGGTCCATGATTAGTTGTCTTGTCTGTAAGCCAAGGAGAAGCTAGCTCGATAAGGTTTCCAGGGATGACAAAGGTTGGCAGGAAGGAAAAAGAAGGTGGTTGCAATGTCAATGTTTCATGAGATGAAATCTCAGCAGGTCTGAAGTTGGTCCTGCACCCCATGCAGATGTATGCTGCTATCTGGTGCCTGACAGGGTAGAGGGACTTTGGGGGTGGGAGATTCCCTGACAGCAAACAAAGAGCCAGATGTGAAGCATCATCATGCCTCCAGGATCACCACTGCCATGGTGGTGATGCTGTTATCTGGGCCATACCGGAAGAATTCCTTCCAAGTTCATGGCACTTTTCTCTGGCCTGGAAGCCTGCAGGGCTGTCCTGGGTCCACTGTTCTCCTGAGAGTGCTGGAGGTCAGGCCAGCTCTTTGTTCTCCACCTTCCCCATTTCTTCATTGCTGGGTTCCCAGAACAGATGGGAGACACACACTTGGTATAGGGACAGTCACAGGCATAAAATCTCTTATGTACCAGGTATGCCATCTCATTTCATCCTCTAAAAATGTCCATGCAAAGTCTATATTATTATATCCATATATAGACCATGAGATTGATCCTCAGAGAGGGTTGCTCTTGCCCCAGATCATGGCACAAATCAATGGCAGAGCTGGGACTTGAGCCCCAGTCTGCCTTGTTCTAAAGGGTAAACTCTTGCCCTTACACAAGTTGCTCCTGGACATCTGGGTGGAATCTGTAGATTTTTCAGATAAAGTCAGCACGTATTTATTCAGCACAAACCCTTCATTCATCCTCTGGCCATTGGATGCTTCCTATCCAACAGCACTGTGGTAAGTATTGAGGATTCAGTGATGTAAAGAAGAACACGTGGTACCTAATCTAATGGGGAGATGAAAAAGCAAGCCTGCAACTATGATGCAGGGTTTTCAGGGTTGCAGAAGAATTACGCGGCCCCATGTGGAATGTGTAGGAGGGGTAGCTAAGACAGATGTGGCCTTACTGAAGAAGGGTGTGGTGGGAGCTCGTCAGGGAACAGGGAAGGGATGGGAAAGATCAATGAGCAATGACAGAGTCTATTGAAAAATAGCTAATGCAACAGGTGGCCAGAATTGTGACATGTCAGTGTTTCTCCCAGCCCTATCCAGACCAGATACCTATCCAGCCCCCCTCCTGGGGATCGGGCTCTCTGCTCTGATTATGAGATGTGCCTTTCCCTGGATGTTCTGTCTTTGGAACCAATGGGTGATCATGGCACAGAGGCCATTGGCTCAATCATGGTTGCATGTACAAAGAGACCCTTCCCTACTGGGTCTGTTCCACAGGGGAAGGAACCCCCTGGCCTGGACCACCTTCACGCAGAAATGCCAGCCCCTCATCTCTGATTGTAATTTTCAGATGTAAAGAGAAAGTTTAGTGTTGCTAACCTGTTTGCGTTGCCTAAAAACACTGAAGAGTTTCTTTGACTTCTTGATTAACTGCCTTAAAGCTAGAAGCCTGGCATTAGCATGGCAGCGGTGGTAATGAGGTTATGTTTTGGGACTCGGCCTCATTAGAAGTGATGTTCTTTATTTGGGCACTCAGGGCACATATTAAAAAAAAAAAGCACCTCTTTTAAAAGTAGGAATGATATTGTAGTTACTGCATTAGGAATTAACAGGGCATGAAATAACTGTCTGCCTGGTGGCAATGCCAGATCATTTCAGCTCTACTTGCAGCTGTAAGATAATTGGTATCTTGCTTGCAGCTGATGGAAAATATTTTAAATAGCCAGCCACAAACACGTATGGTGCTCAAATCAAGTTTGGAAAACAGCAATAGATAGGTAAGGAGGAAGCAAGTTGGCAGAAGCTCACAGAGGGCCATACAAACCTATGCAGCCACTGTGTGTTTTACATAGAATACATATTTTTTGCTCTTAGTAAGCAATTATGTGTCTTTGGTCTGTGGACATATTATTTTACCCCATTCCCCTGCAGACTCCCTGTGCACCCACCAGTCCATACCCCAGAGCATTCCCGGTTTAGACCCTGTTTTTTCCCAGTTCTAGGTCCAGACTGTCTCAGCTTTGGCCCTTCCGACTCTCCCAAGGCATCTCACTGGATCGTCTCCAGCCAGAAGTGGTTGTTTCCTCCCCTTCTTTCCACAACATTCTGTCTGTGCCTTTCTTAAGGAAGTGTCCACTTTGACTTTATATCAGCTTTGTCCAGTTCAAAAAAGACACATTGCATATTTAGTATTTTCTAATTACTAGAAAGCCTGTGTCTGGTCTCAAGATATTAGGTGACCTGTTAAGCACAGGACGTATAGAGGAAATAAGACATAGCACCACGTTTGAAAAGCGTACAGAACCAAAACTGGTCATTTCAATATGATATGGTAATTGTTAAGATTACTGACTTATTAATTAAGGTTTTCGAGCGTTGGAATGAACTTGCCTTCCCCTCTCTGAGGGCGGGGCGGGGGTCAGTCTACCCCGAGAGACCTTGCTCTGGGCAGTGGGACCTGCCGTATCTAAATGCTTCCAAGGTTGCCGTTCATGTGAGGCTCACCCCAACCCTGCGAATCATTTGGGACATGAACCTAGGTCTTCAGTTTCAAACATGGGCTGCCTGTCCCATCTGGCTTCCCGTGCTGGTGGTTAAGGTGTCCTGGTCTCATGGCTGTCTCCAGTGAGGGGACAGTCTGTTCAGTGGCACCTTGGAGACTCTCCCAGGACTCCCTGCTGACTTTTATCATCCAAACTTTTGTGCATTGTTCTGCTAGTATGCTAACAAGTCAAAACTTAATTTCCTGTTACCTGGATGTGTTTTGGTAGAATCAATTCAGAAGCTCAAATCCATAGTCTTCCCGTAATTTCTAATTACTTACCATCCCTGGTGACATGTCCCTACCCAATTCATATAATTAAAATTTTAACTAATAAATAACATTAAGGCAGCTACGTTTTGAAGGAGCAATAGCAGCCCTTTCTGTCCACATTTCACTGAGTTCGCAGAGGCCTGCTGGGGTGGTGGTTTTGCTTCTCCTTCTGCTTTAGTCTGTTGGGGTTGCTATAACAAAATGCTGTGCACTGGGTGACTTAAACAGCAGAAATTTGTACCTCACGGTTCTGGAGTCTGGGAAGCGCAAGAGCGAGGGCCCGTTCCCGGTTCCCAGACGGCCGACTGCTCCCCAGGGGCCCTTTTGTAAGGGCACCAGTCCCATTCAGAAGAGCTCCACCCGCGTGACCTAATCACCTGCCAAAGGCCCCACCTCCTAATACTCACTTTGGGGGTTAGTTTTCAACATATGAATTTTAGGGGGACACAAATATTCAATCATCCTATCATATCTGCATAAGTCTCCCTCTTCCCCAACTACAGCCAAATAACAATAGCAACAATAATGGCAGCATCATTGATTTTAACTTTTCCTGAATATCTGGTCCTGTGTCGTCATTTTATGTGTATCATCTCCTTCGGTTACCTGGCCTGATAGGTAGGTGCTGGTATTGTCCTCATTGTATCTGGGGACTGTAAGAAGAAGACACAGCAGGTGCCTCGCTGTACATTTCAGTGGTTGGGAGCTGGTCCCCAAATGCCTGAATACCGTGTGTGACCTGCTATTACTCCTTAGCTATGATTTGATTTAAGTGCTTTTGGAGCCCTTTGTATTCCCATGTGAAGCTTTGCTCGGAGTAACGAGCTGGGTATCTACTCCCAACAGGAGCTGCCTGTTTCCATTTGTCCTCAAACGGTAGCTTTCGAGCTCCTGGGACACACTCACTCTGGCCTCGAGGGTCTGAGTGCGTGCTCTCGCTGTGTAGGCCAGATTGTGTGTTGCCAGACTTAGTATGTGCGTGTACACACACAGGGAAGAATACAAGATAGCCAGTTAAATGTGGATTTCAGATAAACAATGGATAATTTTTTAGTACAAGGATGTCTATACTAAAATATAGTCTGTTGTTTATTTGAAACTCACATTTTGCTGGGCATCATGCATTTTATCTGACAACTCTCCAAGCATCAGAGCAGTGTCCTTTCTGTCTTTGCAGACGGATATTTGTCTGCTTTGGGTGTTGGTTTCACTGAAGACATGAGGAAGTGAGTTGGTTTATCTCCAGACTCATTATTGACACAGGACCTGTGCAAAGCAGGAAGAACTCTGGCTATTGCTAGGAGAGAACCACTCCTGGAAGTTTGCCAGCAAACTCAAGTGCTTCCAGAGCTGGGGACCTTCTTGTTCCCTCTGAGTGAGTCCTGAGTGTTTTTCAAATACCAAAAATCTAGGACTTCCAGAAGCCCAGGTGTGGTACCCTTAGAGGCTGCTACCACAAGAAATGCAGGCCTCCTGCTAGTGGTGTTTGGGGAGAAGCTTGTTAGTACAAGATGTGCCAGGAAGATTTTGAAGGAAACGTGATTGTAGTTTCTGCCTTCCTTATAACTCTGATAGATGGCAATATGTACAATATTTTGTAATTTCCTTTTTTAAACTTGATTTGAACCTTATTAAGCTAGAAACTCCCTGATGAAGGTAGAGCGGCAGAATATCAACTTGGTATGCAGAACGTGCATTTAATTATTATCATAACAGTCGCTTAACATCACTGCACATTAGCCCAGGAGGACAGGAATGGAAATTTTAGCCCATTCAATTACAGTGTAAGCCCTTGAATGCCACTGTCAAAATTCACCCAGGGCCATTCTCTGTTTGGACCCCAACATATAACAGCCACAGAGTTAGGTGTTACCTGGGCCACACAGCCTGGGTGTTTGTAAGCATAATTCACAGCCTCATCCAGAAGCTGGGGATGCATTTTAAGACCATGGTATATATTTTTCCCCTCAGTAAATGACCAGACATGGTGTTTGCATTGGATAAAGAATATCTCTGGCAATCACTTGGCTTAATCGTAAAACATTGATCTTCTCTGCCTCTTTCGATTTTCTGATATTGCTGGGGACATTTACTCCTGTCATTGGTGACTGTGGCTTGTGTCCTTGTGGGGCAGTTCAGGCTCAGCCAGCGTGAATCTCCCTCCAGCCTTGTTCTGGGAGAGTCGCACCCAACATACTTTAGTTGGCATGAATTAGTCACCAGCAGAGGGAAGGTATATGGTTTGCGAACAAATTAGGCCCAAGTCACTCTGTCTGTCTGCTTCCCACACTGCATCAAAAAACATGGGGAAGATGGAGGGGTGGATGAAGGGCTTTTTTGCTACCAGTAGGAGTAGGGGAGAGAAACGTTACTGAGCAAGTTAAAGGAGGGAACAAGCATTCACACAGCTGCTGTGGTTGAGGTTGCTTTGACGGCAGCTGGCTGCGGCCTCTTGGGTCCTTCCACGCGGTTGCCTGGGTCTCTGGCTGCTGAGCGCCCCTGTGCCTGCCCTTCCTCCACGCGAGGCTGGAGCCAAAGACAAAAGGCAGATGAGTTCATGAAAGCGTGCCTTTCTGCTTCTTGAGTCTTTTCTCCTGGACAGATGAAACGACTTTGCATTTCCTCTTTGCGCTTCTTAATTCCGGCACCGGGCAGTGCAGGTGCCTTCAGGGTGCACCTTTCCTTCCTGCTGCAGAAGACTCACGTCCCACTCAGGCAAAACCTGAGACCAACACAAAAACTGTGGTGGTCATATTGCTCCCTGCTACTCTCAGTGTGGTCCGTGGATCAGCAGGATTGGCACCACCTGGGAGCATATTGGGCATGCAGAACCTCAGGCCCCACCCCAGACCCACTGGATTGAAGTCTGTGTGTTGGTATGGTCCCCATGTCATTCGTATGCACCCGAATTTGGAAAGTACAGACACACGCCATCCAATTGTCACCAGCAGGGTCTTGCCTCAGTGCCTCACCCCTAGGCAGGTGGTTTTTTAATTGGTTTGTTTGGTTTTTTTAACCTTAAGAAAAAAGTCCAAAGGAAAATTTCACAAGTTGGTCTGGCAATTTATTACTTGACTTCCAGTACCTTTAAAAAATATCTAACTGAAATCTCTGATTGTATGGTTTGAGCCTATCATTCCTTATTCTGCCCTTGGCAGTGAACAATAGAGAATATCAGGTTTCTGAAATCAGAATACACAAACTGGTGATGACTGAACAGTTCCCTTGGCCCTCTGTTCTCCAGGTGAGATGGTCCTGTTCTTATAATTCTTTAGCTCCTTTGAACGGGAAACTTGCCTGTCTGTTCACTGCAATAGCCCAGTGGTTGGCATGGTACCTGGTGTCAGGTACCTTTGGTGCCCATAACCATTTTTTGAATGAATGAATGAATGATTTTGAATGAATGGAATTTTTTTGTAAAGGGCCAGACAGTAAATATTTTCAGTTTTGTGAGCCAGACTATCTGTCTCAACAATTCAACTCTGCTATTGTAGCGTGAAAGCAGCCATAGACGATAGTCAAGGAATGGTGTCACTGTGTCCAATAAATCTTTATTTACAAAAACAGGCTGTGGGCTGGATTTGGACCATAGATGTGGTTTTCCCACCTCTGTTCTGGATTATGGCAGCAATTTCTAGAAGGAGTAGGGTGCTATGGGAACCAGTGAGAGTTTGTAGGGGATGATCAAGAACTTGCCACAAACCCTTCTAAGGGTTTCATTCTGATATGTCCTAGTACTCACGTTTGCAGGTAGATGCTGTTCATACGCAGCTTCTATTTCTGCAATGAATTAATACTTTTATTAACAACATAACTGGTGAGGTTAGGGTTTCTTCTTTTTCTTTATTTTTAGTGGTAGTATTTCCATGTAGCATAGGCTTATTTGTCTCATGCTAAGTTATTCTCAGCCTGAAAAGTTAGGCAATGTCTCTTGCAAAGGGCAATTTGAAAATGGGAGCTGGAAAATGTTCTTCCTCCTATGAGCGCGGGGCACTGCTCCATGACATTGCGGAGAGGGCAGGCAGGCCTCATTGATGCACTCTGGACTCCCTCGTCCAGTGGGACAGCTGAGCCTGCAGTGTGTGGCCTTGCTGAGACTTAAAAGACTGGGATGTCGCAGAAGATAGGTTGACCTGCCTACATCTCTGGCTTCAAGTGCTTTGAAAGAAGCCTGCGAGTGTTGGATGTACCAAAGTGCCCCTAGGATAGTGACCGATGGGAGGGCACAGATGTTATTTGTTCATGTTTAAGTATTTACATGACAGCACAAGGAAACTGGAGAGGTTCTCTTTCATCTTTTCTGCCACAATTTACGTACAGTTTATGATGGATGCGAAAGGTAGACATTTATTACAAAAATGTAAGAAATGTTGACTCTTCATGAATTGATTATTTAGAATTTATTTTATTAAATATTCTAGGTGGCATGTGATAAACTGAACCTCTGCTGGTTTGCAGCTTAATGATTCATGTATCTGCAGTGGTGAGAAGGAAATCAAAGATTCGGTTTGCCATTTCAGAGGAAGAATATGGATTATTATTAAATCTGGAATGAGCCTCTTGAGAAGCCTTCCTTAAGGGAACACACATATCAATAATTTCTTCTCTATGTGAGAATCCTAATCTTTCACTTATGGAAACATAAATTCCACAGCAAGTGGCTGTGGGTTTTTTCCCTCCCAAGGGTTCCTTTTAATACCCTTTACTCCTAGATGCTGATATTTTTAATCCCTTAGTTAGTATATAGTGTTCATAGTTCTTTAATCCCTATGCTTTTGTTTTACCATTTCTAAAGTTTAATGCTAAAATCTCTGCTGAGGTCTATATACTTCAACACCTGAGATGCTAGTGGAGACCAGGACAGTGTATTTGTCTGTGGTCCCTTTTGGCTAAAATTTCCTAAAACAATTTGTGTAAGTCTTGAAGAAGACTACCGGTGACTGTTAGATCACAGAACTCCAAGGGAAGTGAGATCAGCTCACACAGGGTGTGGGATGTTACCCGGAACCCATTCTTGCCAATAGGGCTGCATAGCTCATCCAGTGTGTGGTGCCTGGACCCAGAACAGCAGAGAGAAACGCTCTGCTTCACTCGGCCCGGCCCTGGGCTGTTCCCATTCTCCAATAACGTGGAGTGGGGAGGGCTTAGCAGTTGGCTGCTGAAGGCATCCCAGGTGTGGCCGCCCAGCCACCACCTGAGGACAGACGTCGCAGGTGGAGCTCCCAGGTGACATTCAGCAAGGATAACAAGTGCACAGCCTCACGGCAACATTTCTCAGGTAGGTATCAGCATTGTCTGATAGCTTCAGTTTCAAAATACTCCAAGACTTGTTTTTCTTTCCAAAAGATTAGACAGATGTTAGACACTGTGATCCTTTCCGTAGGAGACTGTGGGGAACTAAACTGGGAAACCCTAAGACTCCTTATTCTCCCCAGATTCCTTACTTGTCCGTGTGCAGCACAGCTGAAGTGAAGCTTATAATCCTTTCACGTGGAGTGATCCCTCACACTGATATTTTACTTAAACCCCTCATTTTTTTGTGTTCTTTTACACATGGAATTAGACCTAATTATCAATATAATGCCATATTAAGTTCACTTTCCCAAAAGAGTATCAGCAGTCATTTCTTACGAACAGAATCTGCTTGGTTTTCCACTGGACCAATCAGTCCACAAGGAAGTGAGTTTTGCTGCTGACCTTTAATTCTTTAATTGCTGTGAAGTAGTTTAAAGAGTCTTAAATTGTAGCCTCCACCTAATGGTGGGCAGAAAGAGGCTCCCTTGGTCTCTTTACAGCCAGCAGGGTTGTTTTTTGGTTGCTCCCTTCTCATCAAATTCATTTCCCCCTTACGGGAAACTCTTAGAGCCCCCCTTGAAGGGCTGTCAGTGTGGAAGGTGATGCCATCTCCTCGATGTTTGCTGGGTGTGCTTCTGCCTCGCCGGCACCTAGCACAGTAGGCGCGCGGTTCATGTTTCCCAAATGACTGAGTGCACATTGGGAGGGCTGGCACTTAGAGCTTCTGGTGCCCAGTGAAGGGTGGTGGTTCCCACCCGAGACTGAGCAGACACTCGAGTTGCTGGGGCCCCTCTGACACTGGCAGGGGGCTGGGAGCCGGCAGCCTTGTTCCAGTTGCAGAGCAGCTGATCACATTTGCCTTTTCCTGGAAGATGGTTAAATGAACCTTATTGAAGTTGCTTCCCTCCCAAATTAATGAATACTTTCAGACATGATATGAAATGTTTGGAAATGAGATGCAACACAGTATCTTGGCCATATATTTTTTTTCCCTTTCCCAACACCTGGCAATAAAATTCTTAGGCTAAATACCAGATGAGTGTGCACTTCATTATGTATAGTAACTTCGTCTATAACTTTTTTTAAGCCCTCCAGATGGAAGCGTGGTATCAATGTGGAGAGGCTCAGAAGGGGAAATGAAAATAAATGCACTAAGAAATAAAGAATCTGTTTTTTATACTTTCTTTTGCAAATAGTGTTTGCAATGACATATTGTGAATGGACTGAATTATAACAAAAATAGAAATGAAACAGAGCTCGGGGGTAGGAAGAGCAATTGTTACGCTTACTTTAACTGATATAATGCAAAGCAACGCTTTTTACACTCAATTAGTTTGCACATTGTGTTGGACACAAACCAGAATGTAGAACATTTTGGGGTTTTGTTTTTACATGATTAAGGGAGATGAGATGAAATAAATTCAGTAAATTACTCTCCATTTCTTTTCGGTCTGAGATGTTCTTGTTTTGTTTTTCCTCATCCCTGGTGTTGAGTGAATACGCCTTGTTTCTGGCGGTGGGGGTGCTGAGGAACCCAATATTTGAAAGCCCAAAGATCAGTTGGCTTTCAGTAGAGTTCCTTCTTCCACTTTAGGGCCATCTTTGGCTGCATAAACAAGTTTACGAATCAGAGCTATTTACATTTGGCATTTTACCATATTTTGTGCTCTGAATATCAGAAAAGGATAGCAAGCTTGATGGAGGCCAACAGATGTTAGCAAGCATTTAGGCAGCAAAAGTATTTCCAAAGCTGTGTATTTTAAGATCCTTGTTTAATTTATTTTGCTTAATTATCCTTTCTTGCATTTTTAATGCTCCTAATATGATAATATTAAAAATTGCCGTGCAAGATTATGCATTGCTCATTTCAATATATGTTAGATGTGCGGGGAAGTGTGGGTTGATGCTGTGAGCTGGGAACAGATGAACTTGGGGGACCCAGCCCAGTGCCTTTCCTGCGTGGAGCTCTGGCTGTCTCCTCTGAGGGGTGTCCAGGAAGGGGCTGGGCCCTCACCACAAATGATGTAGAAAAGTGTTTCTCAAACTTTAATGTGTATACAAGTCCGCTGGGGAGTCTGATTCATCTGGTCTGGGTGAGGCCTGGGATGCTGCCTTTGTAGCAGGTCCCCAGTGAGGCGGACACAGCCGATGCCGCTGATCCCGCTTTGAGTTGTGAAGTCGGGAGGACACTAGGGAGTGGAATTGAAGTCAGCTGGTCAGCTGGCACCCCATACCATGTGAAAGTGACCAACGCCTGCTGACTAAGCCGTGCCCCTGATACCTGGCGTGTGCAATTTCCTTCTGGCGCAGAAGCTGTGGTCAAGGGCCCTGGTCGGACTCCTGCCTTTTAAAAATGTCGTCCTCATTTTCATACCTGCAAAAAGCAAGTGTACACATGTAGTACCCTCAGCGATTCCATGTTTTATATTCAAAACTACAAACATTAATAAGAAAACAATAGGAGAAACCTGTTAGGTATAATATCCAATTATAATTATTTTTTACTCCAAAAAGCACATCAAATAAATAATGCAGTTTATGTTACTTCTAGAAAATGCAGCAGCATTAGTTAATTTACATAAATTATACAACTCATTATCTTTGTTTATAAAAAGCCTTAGCAATATTTTGGCTTATGGATCTGAAAGGGGGAAAAATATCCCAGATTTCAGTTCAGTATAATTTTCCTTTCCTACACAGTCACCTTTTTATTTGTTTACAGAAAGAACATCTGTTTGACAGATCCCCTTAGGAGTGCTGCCCCTTTGCTTATGATGAATAGAATGTATTAAGTTTGACTTTTGTTTATAAAAAGCCAAATAAATACAAGTGAATTAATCCAAGAAGCAAGAGAAAGCTCTGAGCAGCAGTCTTGGCTTTCTTTGCTGACACCGGTGCCTGCAGGAGTGGAAGGCGCTTCAGGGACCAGGGAGCAGAATTTCCCATGCCTCCTTTTTGTCCTTCTGCCACAGCAGGTCTGAGGCAGCCTCAGTTCAGGTGCCCTGGTGCCTTCTCCTGACTTGGGGTCAGCTCCCGAGCAGTTGGGCGCTCTCTGCGCTGTCCCAACCAGTAGCCACGAGCCACACGTGGCTGTCGAGCACTTGGAATGTGGCTTGTCCCGGTGCTGTAAGTGTAAGATCCATGTTGTATTTCAAAGACAGTATGAGAAAAAGCCGTGTTAAATAACCCATTAATATATTTATTAATTACGTGTTGAAATAATATTTTAAATATATTGGCTAAATAAAATATTTTGTTAAAATTCGTTTTGTCAGTTTGTTTTTTACTTCTCTACTGTTGCTGGTAGAAAATTTTACATGTGGCCTTATTGTACTGCCATTGCTGGGCGCTGGGCCTGCCCTAGACTAGTGAAGAGGCTGGGGACCTGGATCGCTCTTAACCACGCTATGACGCAGACTCTGATTCTGATTCTCCTGCTGTCCCGCGTCGGGCTCTGACTTACAATCAGAGACTTAGGCTTTGACGCAGTGAAAAGGGTAGGTCTTGTTTGAAGGTTTGGTTGGAGATTTGAAGGGCACATGGGAGAACAACATGATATGAGGAAATTGAGCTCTCTTTCCTCGGCAGTGCTTGGCTGTTGCTTCCAGCTTAAATATTAAAGCCTTTGCCCGTGGGTGGATGGAGGAGCCCAGCTCCCAGGTTGTTTCAGAGTGGAAACTGGTGAATCCTAAATTCTCCTTCATCGCTTATGCAGATCTAGCAGAATGACAAAAGAGCAGGCCTTCCCTGAGGCAGGTCTGCAGAGCTGGGTGGGGTGCGCTGGTTGGAGGAGGGAGCAGTGAATGTGGTTCAGTTTGGGGCAAACCTGGACCCAGCCATGTGCCAGGGTGCCCGGATATTGGACATCGCTGCATCCAGAATGTGACCCAGTGCCAGAAGGGCTCATCACAGGCACAGCCTGGGACCCCAAAGCCTTTGCCCTAGTAGCACTTGGGAGGTTAGAGACAAAGGGATTTCTGCTGTTTGTCAGTTGAGAGTATTTAATTATTCCGTTCCACTCACTCAAGAAACATGATTATAAGCCCACAACATGCCAGACACTTTGCTAGGCATTGGGGATACAGTGATGTGCAAAATAGACATATTCCCTTGCCCTCTCAAAGCTCCCAACTTAATTGGGGGGGGAGCAGACAGGACAGAGGTGAGCAGTAAGTCCCTTAGGATGCCCCGAGAGACGTGCTGGAGGGTAGTGCACACGGCTCGTGCCCAGACAGGGAATGACAGCCATGCACTGGCCTTTGGTGGTCCAGGATGGCCTACTGAGGCAAGAACATTCCACCTGTGACTGAAGGAGGAAGGGCTGTTGCTATGAAGAACTGGGCAGGGCATTCTTGGGGACAGGACAGCTTGATGCCCAGAGGCTGGATGGACCTTGGTTGTTCCACTGACAGAAAGGGACTGGTGGACCTGGAGCAGCGGACAAGGAGAGGGTGGGGTAGAGGGGCAGGGGCCAGGTGGTGCGGGAGCTCAGCTGTGGCGTGGATTTTGGATTCTGTTCTAAGGGTCATGAGAAGCCACTGATGGGATCCTAGCAGGGGTCTTGGAGACAGTGGGAAGTTCTGGATGGTAGCTCCATCCTTGGCCAAGAGATACTGGACGTGTCCCTTAAACCCTCTGGGTGTTGGTTTCTTCATCTGTGCAGTGGAAATGCTGGGGGAGGGGAAGGGGGGTTGGCCAGGACATTCTCCAAGTTTCCTTCTTGTTTAAAAGTGCCATGATTCAGAGACAGCTCAGTCTTTTCCTTTCTTGGAGTTGAGCCACCTTTGTGTCCCCTGGGACTGATTTTGGATGGCTTACAAGGCACTGGCATTTCTGTGAACTCTTCAGCTTTCATGCCCATGACTTCTTCAGCTTTGTAAGATACAAGAAGACAAAATGCTCCTTGGCTGTGCATAGGAATCACCATGGAATGCCAAGTTCCCCTTCTGCAGGCCTGTGGTGGGACCTGGGCATTTGTAATTTTTTAGAAGCTTCCTGGGTGATTGATTCGGCATATCAGCCAGCTTGGAGCTCCCTCAGGGTTTGTGCCTCTATCAGGGGACAAATAGGGCCCCTGTAGCCAGAGGCTGTCTGTGTGTCAGATGCCTGAGACACACGAGGTT
This sequence comes from Daubentonia madagascariensis, assembly GCA_023783475.1. NCBI lineage: Eukaryota > Metazoa > Chordata > Mammalia > Primates > Daubentoniidae > Daubentonia > Daubentonia madagascariensis. Next base: position 7,847,013 of record JAKFHU010001557.1, on the reverse strand, counting down.
TCCCGAGACCATTCCAAGTTCGAATATCCAGACTGACCGTCAGACCAAGGGTCTTACTTCACATCACTGTGTACCTGGGGAATCTGATGCAACCCACAGGATAAACAGATCCATGGTAGACTGAGGGACTTTCTGACAGGTTTCTGTCACACACTGACAAGTTATTTGCTGAGAAGGCAAAGGGATTTGTTGCCATGCATGCTGCTAATGAAGGTTGGGGTATTGGGGCCGTTACACAGCTGGTGAGGAGCCTTTCTCATGTGAATTCCTCTGCCCCTTCCCAGTGGGGAAGCCAGCAGAGTGTCTGCACAGAGCTTAAAACCCCAGGGGTGGAGCTAAGTGCTAATCTCATAAAGGCCTCTGATGGCCGTGGCCAAGCAACTAGCAGCGAGCTTACCACCCCACCCAAACCAACTAGAACACTAGAGAAAATATATGGAACAGCTGTTATCAGATGTTGGACAACAGGCAGCACAGGACTGTGGTATCTGAGAGGAGGAAACCAATGAGGGAGCTCTGGCTTTCTGGCTGGAGGCATTTTCCAGACGGTAGCATGGGGAGGGGACATGACCAGGCAGAGCTCGACAGTCTGGTGGAGCTGAGGAGATGGAGACTGGAGTCTGGGGAGGCCAACACAACTGGAATTTGTAGGGCAGAGTGCTGGAGGGTACTGAGGAGAAGGGAAGTCAGCAGAGAAAGAGGTCCAGAAATCTGCAGAGGAGGTGCCCTTGAGTCTTTGGCTAAATACTAAGCTGCATATGCATAAGGTGAAACTCCATGAGGTTGGCCAAAAAATAGCAACTGGGAGCTGTAAGCTAAAAATTCTCAGAGCTCACACAGAATTGGGAGATGTTCAAGTTCAGACTAGCCTGTGTGAAAAGATGTTAATGCATACTTGGGTATTCAATAGAGACCCCAGAAGGATCCTACCTTAGTAATAGGGTTAAACTCCCCCTGGCATAAAGACTGCTGTAGACATACCCTAACAAGTGTATAAAGCATATAAACAAACCAACAAGAGCAAGCTGATCTTCAAGTAATGAAAGCGCCTGACAGAACAAAATTCAGCATTCTTTAAAGTAAGATGACAAAATCTACACTCAACAATATGCCAGTCACGATGTCCTGTATTCAATAAAAAGTTACTAAACGTATAAAGGAACAGGAAAATATGACCTATATCCAGGAGAAAAATCTGTTAGTAGAAACAGAGCCCAAAATAACATAGATATGGAATTAGAAGATAAGGAACTTAAAACAGCTATTATAAATGTCCTCAATTATTTAAAGGAGAAGATGAACAGAGTGAGGTGAGAACCATAATTTATAAAAAAGAATGAAATAGAACTTTTAGAGTTAGAAAATATAGTATCTTAAGTGAAAATATCGCCAGATGAGTTATCTGTTGATATGTAACAAATTACCACAAACTCAGCAGCTAAAAATGACACACACTTATTAGCTTAGCTGGGTCCTCTGTGTCGGGCCTCCCACAAGGCTGAAATCAAGGTATTGGCCAGGGCTGAGGTCTCATCTGAAGGTTTAGCTAAGGAGGATCTGCTTCTAAGTTGTTTTGGGTGTTATAAGAATTCAGTTCCTTGATAGATGTGGGGCCAATGGCTTCAGTTTTTACCTGGCTATTAGCCACACCTTCACTGCCTTGCTATATGGGCCTCTCCAACACGGTAGCTTGCTTCATCAACGTGTGCAAGCCAAAAAGACTATAGCAAGAGTTTGCTGGCAAGACAGAAGCCACAATTTTTTGTAATCTAATCTCAGAAGTGACATCCCATCATTTTTGATGTTTCCTGTTGGTTAGAAGCAAGTCACCAATATTCCCACAATTAACAGGTTGGGATTACACAAAGGGATAAATATGAGGAGGTAGATTTCATTAAGGGCAATTTTAGTGTCTGGCTATCACAATGGAATTAATATCAGATTAAACACAGTAGAAATAAGAATCAGTGAACCTGAAGATGAAGCGATAGGAACTACACAAACTGAAGCACTCAGAGAAGAAAGGGTAGGGGTTAAAATAACAGAGTCTCAGTGTACCAGGAAACACTGATTGATCTAACATGCATATAATGGGAGGCGCAGATCATGGTGGACAGGCAACAGAAAAATATTTAAAGAAATAATTGTGAAGATTTCTCCAAATTTGATGAAAACTATAAAGTCACAGATTTTAGAAGCTCAATGACCTTTAACATGAAGCAGGAGAAATACCAAGAAAAGAATATCAAGAAATATAATCAAACTGTTGAAAAGCAGCAACAAAGAGAAAAATCTTTTAATTAGGTAGAGAAAGAAGACTCATGACAAAGGTGAGAATTACCACTGATTTCTCATCACAAACATCACAAGCTAGAAGAAAATGCAACATCTTTAAATTGCTAAAAGGAAAAAAGAACTCAGCCTAGAATTCTATATTCAGTGAACATATTCTTCAAGAGTGAAGATAAAATAAAGACATTTTAGACAACGAATAAATAAGAGAATTTGTTGCTAGCAGACCTATACTACAAGATGTATTAAAGGAAGTTCCTCAGGCTGAAAGAAAATGTTACAGGGTGAAAATTCATATCTAAACAAAGGAATGAGGAGCACTAGAAATGGTAAATATGTGGGTAAATACACTTGGTTTTGGTTTTTAAAAATTTTCTTGAAAATATAATTGGCCAAAACTTATGAGAGAGTTATAGCTCTTCGTGTCTATGTCAAAAAAGAAAAAATGTGTCAAGCAATAACCTAACCTTCCACCACAGGAAATTAGAAAAAGAAAATTAAATCCAAAATGAGCCAAAGGAAGGCATTATGGACTAGATGTTTGTGTACCCCCCCAAATTTTTATGCTGAATACATAAGCTCCAGTGTGACTGTATTTGAAGATGGGGCCTCTAAGGAAGCAATTAATGTTAAATAAGGTAACAAGGGTGGGGTCATAATCCAATAGGGTTAGTGTCCTTTTAAGAAGAGACATCAGAGAGCTCACTTTCTCTCTCTGTGAACACATACCTAGGAAAGGCCATGTGATGACATAACAGTAGGTGGCCTTCTGCAAGTTAGGAAGAGAACCCTCACCAGAAACAAAATTTTCTGGCATCGTGATCATGGACTTTTAGCCGTCAGAACTGTGAGAAAATAAACTTCTGTTGTTTAAGCCACCTAATCTAATCATAATGCATTATGTTATTGCATCCTGAGCAGGTGAATACAGAAGGAAATAATAAAGATCAGAGTGGAAATAAATAAAATAGACAATGGAAAAGAATAGAGAAAATCAATGAAACCAGAAGCTGGTTCTTTCAAATGATCAACAAAAATGACAAATAATTGTTAACTGGACTGACAAAAAGAGATAGATAATTAGACAGACAGACAGATGGAAGATGCAAGTGACTAAAATCAGGAATGAAAGAGGGGACATCACTACTGACCTTATAGAAATAAAAGAATTATAAAAGGGATACTATGAACAACTGTATGCCAACAAATTAGATAACTTAGATGAAATGGGCAAAATGCTGGAAAGATAGAATTACTGAAATTGACTCAAGAAGAAATAGAGTATCTGAATAGATCTAAAACAAATAGAGATATTAAGTTTAAAGTCTTCTGACAAAGAAAAGCCAAGGGTCAGATGGATTCACTACTGAATTCTGTCAAACATTTAAAGAATAGTTAACAGAAAATATTCACAAACTATTCCAGAAACATAGAAGAGGAGGGAACACTTCAATTGTATCTCTATAACTAACAATAAACAATTTGAAAATCAAATTAAGAAAATAATTCCAGTTATAAGTAATAGTATTAAGAAGAATAAAATACTTGGGGAAAAATCTTAAAAAAGAAGTATGAGACTTGTAAACTGAAAACTACAGGAACATTTTTGAGAGAAATTAAAGAAAACCTAAATAAATGCAAAGACATGCCATGCTGTTGGATTACAACACTTAATATTGTTAAGATGGCAGTAGTCCCCAAATTGATCTATAGATTCACTGCAATCCTTATCAAAATCTCAGCTGGCTTTTTAAACAAAATTGAAAAGCTGAACCTAAAATTCATATGGAAATGCAAGGGAGCTGGAATAGTTAAAACAATCTTAAAAAGAAGAACAAAGTCGGAGGACTGAAAATTGTTAAATTCAAAACTTACTATAAAGCTACAGTAATCAAGGCAGTGAGGTACTGGCAAAAGGATAGACATATAAATCAATGGGATAAAATTGAGAGTCCAGAAACAAACCTTAACATTATTGTCAATTGATTTTTAACAAAGGAGCCAAGATAATTTAATTGTGACAGAATAGTCTTTTCAGAAAATTGTTTTAGGGCAACTGGATGTACACATGCAAATGAGGAAATTGGACCCATGCCTCACACCATACACAAAAATTAACTCAAAGTAGATCATTGACCTAAACATAAGAGCTAAAACTATGAAAGTCATAGAAGATAACATAGAAATAAATTGTAGTAACCTTAGGTTGGGAAATGTTTTCTTTCATTGAAACTAAAAGCCTTTATGCTTCAAAAGATGCCATCAAGAAAGTGAAAAGGCAACCTACACCCTGGTAGAAAAATTTGGCAAAAATATATCTGAAAAAGGACATGTATCTAGAATATATAAAGAATTCATACAACTTAATAATAAAAAGAAAAATAACTCACTCAAAAATGGACAAATAATTTGAATAGGCATTTCCCCAAAGAAGATATAGGAATGGGCAGTAAGCACATGACAAGATGTTTAAAACCATCATTAATCATCAGAGAAATCAGACACACAATGTTATACTATGTCATATCCACTAGGGTGGCTGTAATAAAAAAGAGTGATAATAACAAGTGTTGGCAAGCGTGTGAAGAAATTGGAACCCTCATACGCTGCTGATGGACGTGCAAAATGGTGCTGCTGCTGTGGAAAACAGCCCGGCAGTTCCTCAAAGTGTTAAACGTAGAGTTACCATATGATGAGGAATTTCACTTGTAGATGTACACATAAGAGAATTGAAAACATATGTTCACAAAAACACTTGTTCACAAATGTTCATACAACATTATTAATAATAGCCAAGAAGCAGAAACAACTCAAATGTCCATCAAGTAATGGTCAAAATGTGGCATATCTGTACAATGAAATATTATTTGGCAATCAAAGAAAAGCAAGGTGCTGATACAGGCTACAACATGAAGGAACCTCTAAACATTATCCTAAGTAAAAGAAGCCAATCACAAAAGACCACATATTATGTGATGCCATTTATGTGAAATACCCAGAATAGGGCAATCTATAAAGACAGAAAGTAGATTTATAATTGCCTAAGGCTGGAGGGGTGTGTGTCATGTGGGGATGGGGAGTGACGGCTAATGGGTATAATGTTTCTTTTTGGGGTGATAAAAATGTTCCCAAATTAGATTATGGTGATGATTTCACAAGGTTGTAAATATACTAAAAGCATTGAAGTACACTTTAAATGGGTAAACCTTATGGTGTATAAATTGTATCTCGATAATGTGTTAAAAATAAGATGATTACCTAAAACAAAAATAACAACATTATATGGAAACAAAATGTATGACAACAATGACACAAAGGAAAGCAGAGGGAAGTGGAAGTGTATTGTTGAAAGATTCTTACATTATTGGTGAAGTGCTATAATATTTTTTGAAGGTAGAATACTGTGATCAAAGCTATATATTGCAAATCCTAGAGCAACCACTAAAAACTAAAAGATACAGCTAATAAGCCAATAGTGAGATAAAATGGAATACTCAAAAATATTCTAATTAATGCAGTTAGGAAAAGAGGAAAATGAAACAGGACAAACAGAAAACAAAGAGCTATAAGGTAGAGATAAACCCAACTATATCCATAATTACACCAACTTTAAATAGCTTAAACATTCCAATTAAAAACTAGACAGTTTAAGACTTGGCAAAAAATGTAACACCTAACTATATGCTTTCTACAAGAAACACTTTAATAATAAAGGCATAAATAGGTTAGAAGTAAAAGGATGGGGAAAGAGTGCAAATATTAAGCATAAGAAAGCAAAGTGACTATGTTATAAAGCACAGTAGTCTTCAGGACAAGAAATATTACTCAAGATAAAGAGAGGCATTTCATAACGATAACAGGATCAGTCAATCAGGAAGACACAACAGTCCTAAATGTGTGTGCAACTAATTACACAGCTTCAAAATACATACCAAAGTAACACAATTGAAAGGAGAAATAGATAAATTCACAATTAGAGTGGGAAACTCCTACAGTGATACGTAGAATAAGTAGACAGGAAATCAGTGAGGACACTGAAAACTTGGTTAACACTATGAAACAACTTGATCTAATTGACATTTTTGAAACAAATACCCAACGATGGCAGGATATACATTCTTTTCAAAACATAGAACGTCTTTTCTTGCACATAAGACATTTACTAATGTAGACTATACACTGTGCCATAAAACAAGTCTCACTAAATTTAAAAGGATTACTGTTTCTCTAAAAGTAACTGAACTAATTTAGAATTCAATAGCAAAATACGTATCTGAAAAATTCCCAAATATTTGGAAATTAAACAACATACTGCTAAGGGTGAAAAAAAAATTACAAGGGAAACTAGAAAATATTTTGAAATGAATGAAAATTAAAACCCAACATATAAAATTTGTGGGATGCAGTTAAAGCAGATCTTAGAAGGAAATTTATAGTTTTAAGTGCTTATACTATATTTACATTAAAATCAATAAGTGTAATTCATATTAACAAAGGTTTAAAAGATGACCTACACTTTCACATTTAGAAGCTAGAAAAGGAAGAACGAATTAAAACCAAAGTAAGTATTAAAAAGGTAATATTAAAATAAGAATAACATCAATGAAGTAGGCCAGGTGTGGTAGCTCGTGCCTGTAATCTCAGCACTTTAGAAGGCCTAGGCAGGAGGATTGCTTGAGCCCAGGAGTTTGAGACCAACCTGAGCAACACAGTGAAACCTCGTCTCTACAAAAAATTAAAAAATTAGCTCGATGTGGTGGCACCACCTGTAGTCCCAGATATTCTGGAGGCTGAGGCAGGAAGATCTCTTGAGCCCAGGAGTCTAAGGTTGCAGTGAGCTATGATGACATCATGCATTTTAGCTTGGGCAACAGAGAGAGACCCTGTCTCAAAAGAAAATTAAATAAATAAATGAAATAGTAAGTATACAAACAATAGGAAATATTAATAAAACAAAAAGCTGTCTCTCTTCAAAGATCAAAAAATTGATAAAACTATAACTAGTCTGATTAAGAAACAAAGATAGAAAAATATAAATTATTAATAACATGAATAAAAAGGATGCATCACTACAGATGCTGTACACACTAAAGGCATCATATAAGGTATAAAGGATATCATGAAAACCTTTTGGAAATAAATTTGGCAACTTAGATGAAATGGACAATTTTCTTGAAAGATAAAAATTACTAAAATTGACACAAAAATAGAAAATCTAAATAGCTCTATATTTATTAAAGAAATTGAATGTGTAATTAAAAATGTTTCCACAAAGAAAATTCCTTCATGGCAAATTCTATTAAATATTTAAGGTAAGAATAATGGTAGCCTTACCAAATATTTTCAGAAACTATAGGATGATGGGACACTTATCCGTTCATTTCATGAGACCAGTATGTCTATAGACCAACATCTCTCATGAACATAGATACAAAAATCTATAACAGCATGTTAGCAAATGGAATGCAGCTATATGTAAAAAGGATAATACAACATGATTAATGGGGTTAATTGAGGGTATGCAACTTTGGTTTAACATTTGAAAATCAATGTAGTTCACTGTACTAATAGAACGAAGGATATGACCATATAATCATCTCAACAGATGCAGAAGAAGACATAATTCTATACTCATTCACGATTTAAAAAAAAAAAAAACTTTCAGCAACCAGGTATAGAAGGGAATTTCCTCAATCTGATACAGGCATCTATAAAAAGCCTGCACCTAATACCGTACTTACTAGTGTGCTATCATACTTTCCCCTAAGACTGGGAAATGAGCAATATGTCCACTTTCACTACTTCTGTTCAATATTGCACTAGAGGTCCTAGGAGGTGCAATGAGGCAAGGAAAATAAAAAGCATATAGATGGGAAAGAAAGGAGTGAAACTCTTCATTTTTAGACAACATGAGCATGTACATAGAAAATGCTAAAGAATCTGTGAAAAAATTACTGGAACTAGTAGATGAATTTAGGAAGACCACAAAAAACAAGGCCAATATACCAAAAAAAGAGTATATTTCCATATATTAGCAATGAACAACTGGAAAATAAAGGTAAAGAAATATATCAGTTATAATAGCATAAAAATATTCCTTGAAATATTTTAGGATAAAATTAACAAAATATGTAAGACCTGTACCCTGAAAACTATAAAGTGTTGCTGAGAGAAATTAAAGAAGGCTTACACAAATGGAGGGATATACCACGTGCATGGATTGGAAGACCCAAGGTTGTTCAGGTGGAAATTTTCCCCATAGTTTCAATGTTGTCCCAATCAACATCCCACCAGGTTTTCTTTTTGGTAGAAATTGACAAGCTGATTCTAAAACTTACAGAAAATATAAAAAGGACCTAGAATAGCTAAAAGGATTTATAAAAATAAAAATAAAGTTAAAAGAGTTGCATTATTTGATTTTAATACTTAATCTAAAGGTTCATGGCTACAGTAATCAAAACAATGTAATATTGGTACTATTGAGTTGACATTCCAAGGAGGCAGATGTCAGGTTGCAGTTTCTGGACTTTCCTAGGAGCCGAACTAGAGAACTAGATTAATCTTCCCTAGCCGTGGTGTGTGTGTGTGTGTGTCCATGTGTCTGGGTGTCACCGTGTGTGTGTGTGTGAGAGAGAGACTCATCCTTGCCTCATTTTTGAATTGCCTTACGGATAGACTGAGTTTCCCAAGAAGGCCCTCCATGGCAGAGACTATATATCATCTCCTCTCTATCTTCTCCTTCTCAAAGTAAAATCACTTTTCCCTTTTTTATGGTTTCAAGGTGAATATATATTCATTGTAAAAAAAATCCAGACAATATAGAAAGGTGAGGAAGACATTAAATCCGCCCTACATCCCATTGAGCAAATGGCCCATGGTGTACATCCTTCTGAATGTTTTCACATGCACACACAGGCACACAGTTTTTACTAAAATGGAGGGTCATATCATATACATTATTTTGCATTTTTTTACTTTATTCCATGTTAAGTGATTTACATCTTTTCTAAAGGCTCTGTGTGATACCATATAGTTAACCTATCCACTGCCATTAGACATTTTGCCATTAGAAATCACACTGTGAGTAAGATCTTTATATTTATTCAGTAATCCTTCAACAAATATTTATTTGAGGACTTATGTTCCAGGCTTTTTATACTTGACCAATTGTCTCCTTGGTTGTATTCCTAGATATGAAATAGCAGTGCTGGGTTAAAGGGTATAGCCATTTAAAAATTGGATACAAATGACCAGGTCATCCTTCAGAAAGATCGTGTTAGTTTATTAACTGCACCAGCAATTTTTGAGGAGTCCCGCTGCTTAACAAAAGTGCCCCACCCCACAGGATTGGGCACAGGGCAGGGCACATACTGGGTGCCTAGTGTTATTGACTTAGTGATGGGTGGAACCTTTTGTTCAGCAAAAATGATGTGTGCTACATCACCAGGGCTGTGTGTGTAATGCACTCGTCTTGCTCACAGAAAGGAACTGTAGAGCTCGCTTTCACTGTGTTCTCGCAGTTTTTGTATTGAGAAGTTTTCCAACCTGACATTCAACCATTTAACAATAACAAGAGCAAAATAATACAATAATGGAAGCTACGATTTACTGCAATAAGTGTTTTTCATGCATCATCTTAATTTTACAACAATCCTTCAATGTTTCACCAATGGGAAAACGGGGCTCAGAAAGGTTAAATTATTGCCAAGGCCACTTAGCTCATCACAGAGCCATGATTCAAATGCAAGGCGTCCTAACTTCCAAGCTCCGGCTCCGTCTCTCACTCCAATCGTGGATTTTCGACTTTAGCTTATCAGTCTTTCTTTTCCTAATGTCCTTGTTTGGAGTTCATTCATTCTAGAAATATTTATTGAGCCCTTCTGAGGACCAGGAGAGGAGACAGTGAAAAGCCACACAGACAAGGTCCCAGCCCTCATGGAGCTTCCGGGCTGTCAGAGAAGACATAATTTAATCACCCAACTGTATGAAAGAGCTATGATTCAGTGCCATAAAGAAAAAGTGCAGGAATTATAAGCTCTTAGAGCAGGAGGGTCTGACCTAATCTGGGGATCCAGGAGGGCAGCTCTGAAGAAGTGGTGTTTCCTTGCGATTATCAGTTAGTGGGGGAGGGGAGGGCGATGGGGGGGGCATAGGCAAAGGCCCTGGGGCACAAGGAGGGGTGGTGTGCTGGAGGGAAGGGATGAAGGCCAATTAGCATCCTTGGAGCACAGAGCCTGAAGGGGGCAGTGAGGAAAGAAGGGTCCAGGGAGCAGGGTGGGCGCTGTACCTTGCACAGTCCCCTGGGCTGCGTGAAGGCGTTTGCAAGGCAGCTAAGGACATGGGGGCCCATGGAAGGGTGTGTGGAGGGGAGGGTCATCCTCTGATTGTTGTCGTAAAAACCTCACTTAGGCTGCTGTCCAGAAGATTACCTGAGGTGGGATGCAGATGCAGGTAGGAGGGACTTCTCCTTTTACTGGTTAAAACAGGTGGCCCCAGTTCTGTTTTTCTTCTCCTTTTTTACTTTTTTGGTTAGTTTCTTCTCCCTGTTCTAACATTCTGGGCCTCAGGCTTAAGAAGTGAGAGGCTACAGATGGTTTGGGTTTTGGAGCAGTGAAGCCAGGGGACTGGCAGCCCTGAAAGCTGTCAGTGTCACACAAGTCATCCTTCCAGAGCCGCAGCCACCTTCTCGGCAGAATGTCAAGCAGCTTGGTATGAGGAGCAGCTGCTCTGTGTGGCTCTGAGTATTGTCAGAACACCATAAACAAAATGGTCAGGTTTCTGCAGAGATAACCTTATGGCCTCCAACCCCACACCTTCATCACGCCGTGGGCCAAGCTCTCTCTTCCAGCATCTGTTTTTGGTACTTCCAAAGCCCACAGGGTGGGGCTTTGGGATGTGATGAGCCTTTATGCTGAAATGCCCTGAGTCAAGGCAAGAGCAGGACACTGAGAACCGTTCTCCCTGCATCTGTTCCCTGGAATGGAGGAAGCCCGAGCTGCAGCCTACCCTAGACGAGAGAGGAAGGACTTGTCGAGAGGAATCCTTAGCATCCTGGAATCCCCCTACTTCCCAGTGCTGGAAGGGACAGCAAGGATAGGGGTGTTCTCCTTGCCAGCCAGGCCTGGGGGAAGAGAGTAGATTGTACCAGGGAAGGAGCCTGCTGGTTGCTGCAGAAACCTTGCAGCACCCAGACAAGCCACTTAGCCCTTTATTCCTGCAAATGTCAGAGATGTTTGGCCTTTAAAAAAACAAAAAACCCAGCGACCATGGTCTTCCTAGCCCGATGCATATCCGAACCCCTTACCCACCTGGCACCTGGGCACCTGGGCACCTGGGCACCTGGACTCACACTCATCTCCTCTGCTCCGCCTGGCTCGCCAATCAGCCAGAAACCCTCTGGTTTTCTGAATTGTGCCCACCAGGGAATGAACACTGAAGAATTCATCTAGTCAGCTTCCCCCAGCTCATTTGAGGGATGCTGGAATGATTCCCAAACTCTCTGCTTACGTGGTGAGGCCCTCGTGTCCCAGCGTGAAATCCCTGGGGTTAGCAAAAGTCTACAACGTTCAGGTTTCTGCAGAAGCTCAGTCCTGGCTGCACACTGCTGAGTGTGATGGTGACAGGACAATAAGGGTGGGCTCAGGGCACCATGTGGGCATCAAAAAGAGCAGTAAGGGCAAGCTCTTCTTGGGGAGGCAGCATTATAATTGCCATGTGGCACAGGTTTGTAGTCACTGTTCAGGTAATTGCTTTGTAATTGACTGCATCACCTTCTTCCTGTTTAATAAATAGCACAAATATAACCAATCCACATGTGGTGGGATTGTAATTCAAATTCCATTGAGTGTAGCTGCACATTTTTCATTTAGCAGGTAAAGGCAGTTTGTATGTAAGTTATTTCAAAAGGTTCTCTGTGGGCTAATGACATTAGTGTCTGCATGGATAGAAATTGTTGTAGTAATTGATGCCACAATGGCGTGGTGCATCTTGGAGAAAGAAATTGGCACTGTAACTTGTACACTTTTTTTTTATTAAAGCCAAATTAGGAGAGAAGTGCTGAAAAGCCAAAACAAATATTTTATAAACAAGATTCCAAAATGTGACATATTTGTTTTGACTTAAAGAGCCAAATTCTTGACAGACACAGGATTAATGATTCCATTGATGAACTTTCCACAGAAAAATTGTTAGTGCTGGCAAACATGGGGACGTTCATTTTACTCACCCAATCAGCCATTTGTTCACCTGAACACAGAGCCCCTCTACGCCTAGTCCCCGACAGGTAGCACAAATTATGCTAAAGACATTAGTTCAGTTTGAAAAACACAGAGTTGTGACTTTTTTTCTTTATAACTGGGCTTCAAGGTTGTAGGTACGTATTTAATAAGTTGAGGTGCTCTACGGTTAATATGTCAAAGGCCTGGTCTGCCACGTGGAGGAAATAATTTTTGTAGAAACAAGAGTAAAACCTTAGTCCCAGGTAGGTAAATGTCCTGAATAATTGGATTCCATCCCCTTGAATACAAATTCCTTGTGAATTAAATATTCAGGCAAAGAGAAGTCAAAACAGCAAAGTAGAAAAACAATCAAAACTTGAAAACAAGTGTGTTCTTAAATGAAAGAATTAATCATGCTAAATTAGAAAAAGTATTAAAATAGTTTTAGATTAATGCAGACTATGAATATCAATATAATTGCAGCAGCTTAATTTGGCATAAAAAGCATCTAATGAAATATTTTAATATCACTGTCCATTCAATTTACCAGCTTGAATTTCATGGAGTATTAAGTGGTTTTTAAATTGTCATTGCCAAATCTTCCAAATCCATGCATTTTCTTTTTGTTGTTGTTTATGGAAGGAGGAAAAAAGATGTGTGTATGTGTGTGAGATTAATGAGTTTAAATTCAAATTCCTACTCTGTGGAAACAGGTGAGAACCAATCCCTCGTTCTTGCCAGCTGTGCCAGGAATCAGCATTTCTCCACTTCTGGGCTCCCTGTGTCATCCTGAGGATGCTCTGCTGCTCTTGAGGAGAGTCTAGGAGCAGAGAGGAGCCCAAGGGCCCATCCAGCAATCGAGAGAGATGATCGCTCCGCTGTCTTACAGCAAGAGAGCTTTAAGGGGGCTCATTTCTTGTGGATTCTCTGATGCATGGATTGTGTTTAAAACACCCCAGCACACTAGAGAGGAACTCCAGATGGTGACTGAGCATGCTTTCCCCAGGATCCTGCAGTCTCCTGACATAGCATTTTGCTGGTTCTCCAGTGGCTCTGAGACTGGACTCCTCCATACATCCTGCACGCTCTTGCCCCTGTGCCCAGTTCAGCCTTCTTGTTCCTCCATAAAGCCCTTCTCCTTCCCTGCAGCTCTCACTCTCTGATAACTGCTCCTGAATCTGGAAGAACAAAACCACTGGGCCAACAGTGATCAGTAACTCCGCTGGATTCAACAGCTTGGGGGGTTTCCACTCCTTGTCTCAGTGGCCTTCAGTGACAGCTCATCTCATCCTTTTTCTTAAAACTCCTTTTCCTTGGCTTCCTCCACCTAGAAATCTGGGCCTCGGTGACCTCTCTCACCACCCCTTCTAGGTCTGCAGCTCTAGAGCAACTCCACGCGCAGGCTGAATAAAGAAGGATGTGCTGCAAAGGAAGGTGTGGCTGCCCTCCCTTGGGAAACCTGCAGTGAATGAGGGAAACTGACGGGGGGTGGGGGGAGCGGAAGGGAGGTAGTCCCCAGCACTTAGACAACACTGGGGGACAGAGGGATTTGGATTTGTTGCCTTGGGCCATCAGGAACAACTGTAGTTTTTTCAGCAGGACAAAAATATGACAAAATGTCCATAAGATTCACATACGATGATGCTCATTATAGAAGTTTTGATAATAGTGGGAATTTGGAACAACCTAACTCTCCAACAACAAGAAACTAGTTAAATAAATCATGGTACTCTACACACATTTATTGAATAAATGATTATATAAGAGAGCACACGGAAGAATAAATAAGAAAAGATATCATCCCTAACCCCATCCACTGAGTCACTGCTGTTAAGGTTTTTGTGTATTCCCTTTCCCCAGCCTGCACACAAGATGCACTAGACACACTACCACCCCAGCCATTCGCTCTTCTGCTTTATGTCGGACGTGGTTTCTCATGTCCTTGAATACGCTTTGCGATTCTGGCTTGGAATGGGTGTGTGCTGTTCTGGAGTGTGGCCCTTCTCAAGGTTTGGACAAGACCTTCCTCTCTTCCCACTGTCCACTTTCTCTGAGGCCCCGTCTCATCTGCGCCCACAGCTTCATAAGCACCTGTGCACAGGTGACTCTCACTTCCCATTTCTGTCCCAGACATCTTCTCTGAGCTCCCGATAGGAGAATCAACCGCTCATCCCATGGCGGATGCCAAATATCTGCCACTTGGTATCTCCCCTTACACTCAGCAGGTCCAAACCAAAACCATGACTTACATCTTCAGATGTCTCCACTTCAGTGAAAGGAAGCTCCATGCACCCAGTTCTGCAGGTCACAAGGCTGGGACTACTTCCTGACACGTTCTTCTCCATCAGCCCCTCATCCAAATAAACTCTAACCCCTTTACCTCTGGAAGCTGGAAGATCCATCCCTTTGCCTCCATCCGCTCGGTCTCCACACTTGTCCAAGCTACCACCACCTGGACTACAACATCCTTCTACGTGGTCTACTTGCCCCCATTCCGTTCTCCATACTGCAGCTGAGGGGTCTTTCCAAAGTGCCAATCCCATCACGCCCTGGTTCTTGGGATGAGCGTTATAGCTGTCCGGGTAGGAGAGGGGGTTCTGGAGCCGACTGCCCAAGCGGACTCCCTATTCCTCCTCCTCCTGCCTGTGGAGTGTTGTGCATTTCACGTGTATTCTCTTGTGCTCCGGTTTTCTCATCTTCCGTGAGGATTAGGTGAGTCAATTACAGACAGTACCCTTAGATCAGCCCTGGCACATGGAAAGGATATTTCAGTGTTTGCTGCTGCTGTTATTCTTATTTTGCTATTGTTATCTATAAAATAGAGATGGCAGTGAGAGACACATGAGTTATAATAATAAGAGTAAGTCCTCCGTTAACATCAGCTGCTACTGTTGTCCTCCAGCTTCATCCCATACTGGGTGCTTTGTCTGTCCTTCCCGTGCTGCCCTGGCTCCTTCAGTTCCTTGTGCTCACCACGTGTCCACCTACCACAGGGCCTTTGCACATGTTCTGCTTCTGCCTGGAACACTTTCCTCTCCTCTTCACCTAATTAATATGCTCTTCAGGTCTTAGCTCAGGGGTACTTCCTGGCCTCACTGACGGGCACTTCTCCCTGGTGTCAGGTCCTCCTTCCTAGAGAACCTGAAAAAATTGTGCAAGAAGGGAAGGCTCGGGTGAGGGAGCTCTCAGCTTTCCAGTCCCGTGTGGGGAGAAGACACAACTCAAGCAGCCCTCTTGGAAACCCATTGCTCCTTCATGGCTCTCCCACAGGGTCCTCGGTGTCCTCTGGTGGCTGGCCATCCCAAGGCTCCTTTTGGTCAGGTGGCTCCAACAGTGCCATGCCCAGGGAGAGGAGATGTTCAGCCTGGTTGATGAGAGATACCCAGCAGACGGTTTTCCAGGCAGCTCACTTCCATGCACCCCATCCCCATCACCACAGGTGCTGATGAGAAAAGGGATCAGCAGGAGCCTGTTTCCTGTTCTTTGTTTTCTTTTAATTTGAGAGAAGATGGAGAGAGTCCTTGTCAGGTAATTATGTCCCAAAAGGGAAAGCGTGGGATCAACTTTCTGGCCAAGTCTGCGTTTCACGCTGCGTTCCCTGGTGGGTTATTCTGATATGCATTTGGAAAGCTCTGTGATGTGCAGGCTGCCCCGGCTGTGGTGTTGCCTCTGTGGGAACATTCTAGCCCTTGGTGTTACTGCCTTGTCCCTCAAGGACTGTCAGTGGTTCTCTTCAAGCTGCCAGTGCCTTGCCCATCTGAGGGCAGCTCCTCTGAACAGATGTGCGAGGCTGGTTTTTTTTTTTTTCCTTTCTGAAATATAGACCATAGATTTTATGGTTTATAACTGAGCTATTTTAAAGATGTTGGCACAACAAAACTCCCTGTCCTAAACATCACATAAAGGGATGAACCAACTCAGGTGAACTCCCAGATTGGCCCCATCTTTTTGTACTAAACCAGAGATTCACATAGGCTCCTTTTCAGGTGAACGTAGGGTCCTTGAGAGGGTTAGACAGCCCTATAATGACACCGGTGCACCCAACAGCCATTATGATTTGGCATCCCTTTTTCCGAGCCCCACTGATGGCTGAGACCCCCGCGATGCAAAAACCTGGAACCAGCAGGAGGTTCATGACACAGGTGACCATGTACATTTCTAAATCTGCTACCAATTCACAGGCCACATGTGTCCTCTTTTCACAGTGTAAGGGCCAGGAGAGAGACCTGCTCCTCTGGCTTGCTTTCTCTAAGTGGCCATGTCAGATGTGTCCACCACTGTGCCGATGGAGCCTTCTGCCTACAGCCTGAGTGTTAAGAGGGTGGGTGGGCCTTCTGGTGGGGGGCGGGGAAGCAAGATCTCACAGGGAGATTAGCATGTGATTGGAGTCTTGAAGGATGAGGAGGAGCAGGTCAGGCAGAGGCGGACGTCTGGCAAAATTGACAGCAGGGGCAGAGGGGCAGAGGTGCCCAGGTATGCCACATGCTTTCAGCAATTTGAGATCTGGGGTCCACAAGTGGTCCTGGAAGATAGACATGGGGGTCTTCAGCTCTCTGTGGCATTTCAGAAGCCCACCAGAGCTCTTCTGTGATAAGCGTATCTGCAGCCATGGCATCCAATCTCTTCTGTCTGGACTGGAATCTCGTATGTTCAGGGTGGTCACGCTGCCGTCTTTGTCTGAGAAGTTTGATGGGCGGATGTATGTGTGGCTGAGGTTAATGAATGGAATCATCATGTCAGTGCTGCATTTTGGCATCCAACACTTCTACAAGAGGTGGGTATATTTGGAGCCACTGGGCCAGAGCATGGGGTGTCATGTCTCAAAGTATGTTAGGTTCAGATTGTGAAGGGTCTTAAATGGCCCTAAATATTCCTGCCTGATGGTCAACAGGTTAGAGATTTCGGGAGGTCTTGAGGCTGAGTGGAAAGAACTAGGCCTGAGTGAAAATCCCAGCTCTACAATTCTGAGTAGTGAGACTTCAGGCAAGTTAATTAACTATCCTGAGACTCAGTTTCCTCCTCTGTAAGTGAGGACAGAGGGGCTCTAAGGACTCCAGATTGTGTGTGTAGAGTTTAGCTCAATGCCCTTCATCAAATTGCACTCAATAAATAGAAGCTGGAGCTACTACTCCTGTTTCTATTACTATAAGTGTCAAAAATCTTTGTGATGATCACTGTGATATTTATTCTATCAATATAAATTAACTCCATTTGATTCAATCTAGATGGGATTGGCCTGCCCGGGGAAACCGCAACTTTTTTGGGGAGATCAGAGAGTGAGGGCAGGTTGGGTCACTTGTATCAGGAAACGCTTGTCGAGGGGGTGGCGCAAGAGCGGTGCTACAGAGAGAGCTTGCAGCTGTCAGGAGTTGTGTGAGTGGAGAGAACACCCAGGGAAGAGGGCTCAGCACCCCAGGGCACTCCTGTGCCTGTAGAACGCACGCACAGCAGTGTGGCTCAGGTTGAATATGGTCATCATTGTGGATTTGTTTCAGGACTCAAATTGGGTGTCATCACTGTGATGGTGCAGACATGGGACATTAGTTGTCTGAGAGGGAAGACCTCTGAGGATCATGGTCTCATGACATTTCCAACTCATACATACAGAACTGCTCTTGGGACTGAGTTGGGCTATTCTGATCAAGGTGTTCCATCCTTCTCCCTTTCCTTCTTCACCTTCCTCATCATCATAGCTAATATTTTTACATGTTGTGTTGGTCAGGATAGGCTAGGCCATGCTGTAGAAATAAATAAACCCTGCAATGCCAGTGGCTTAATCCATTCAGGTTTATTACTCACATGACAACCCTGGTAGGGCCAGATGCCCCTCGAGAGTGGGTCTCCTCCAGGTGGTGACTCAGGGATCCCAGCTCCTTCCATGGCATGGCTCCACCATCCTGGAGTCTTTATTTCTCAGCCCTGAGGACAGGGAATAGAGTGAAGATGTTGTAGAGGCCAGGCCTGGAAATGACATACATCAATTTTACCCTCATCTCATTGGCCAGAACTCAGGCACGTGGCCAATCTAACTGCAGGGGAGCCTGGGAAAGGTAGTCTTTCTTTGTCTAGGAAGAGAAAATGACATTGGTGAACATCTAGCTAGTTTCTGCCATGTGTATATTATCTCACTTAATTTTCTACAGAACCCAGTGGACTAGGTGGCCATTATCATCCCTATTATATATGAGGAACTTGAAGTACCTAGAGGATACCTGGCTTTCCATATGAGCATCGGAGCCAGGATTGAGGAGTAGGAATGTGTGACTCTGAAGCCCACACTCTTAGCGTTTTGCACACCAGGCACTGTGCAGAGACAGGAATACACGACACTGCTCATTCCCACACAAAGAGCTTGCAGTTTAGAGAGGTTTCCTAACAGGCAGGGGTTGCTTTTTGTCCCCAGAGCACTTTGCCTCTCTTTTACCTTGCATCATGGTTATTTATCTGCTCGACTAGACTTTAAGCTTCAGAATCAATGTCAGATGTGCATCTCTGCCTTGTCCTTAACCTAGTAGATACTAAGTGAATGCTGGTTGAATGGAGTAGCTATGATGTGGGCCGTGAAGTCAGTAGAGAGTTTGGGGTCATGGGTGTGGGAGAGAAGGGGCGGCAGGCGGAGACCCAGGGAAGGGCAAGGCGGGAAGGCCAAGAGTGGATTAGAAGTTGAGTAGGAAGAGTTGGTTACTTTTGGTATGAGCAACAGAAACTCACAGGGGAAGACGATTGGAAGGGAAGAGTAGCCAAGAGGTTTTTGGTGCCCGTGGAAAGTACAAGTGATGCGCAGAAGCCAGAATGCCAAGGGTTGAGTGGAGAGTGGGCTTGACCTCGGAGAAAAGGAACAACTTTTCCTCTGAGACAAGCAAGAAACAGGAGTGGGGCCCAGTTTCTTCCTTTATGGAGTGGGATGCTCCCACCTGTACCTCCAGCCTTCATGGTGATTGGGGGTACACCGGGCTGAATAGTATCCCCCCAAAGTCATGTCCACCCAGAACCTCGGAGTGTGCCCTTCCTTGGAAACAAGGTCTTTGCAGATCTAATTAATCATATTTAGATGAGCTCATATTGGATTAGGGTGGGCCCTAATCTAATGACTGATGTCCTTATAAGAAAAGGGAAATTTGGACAAAACACACAGACATAGAGCAAACTCAGAAAGACCATGTGAGGCCAGAGACAGAGGTTGGAGTGATGTGCTGCAAGCGGAGGAACATCTAGGGTTGCCCCTACTCCAGAAGCTGGAAGAGGCAAGGCAGGGTACTCCCCTGGAGCCTCCAGAGAGAGTGTGGTCTTACCAACACCTGGACCCCCAGACTTGGAGCATACAGGACTGTGAGACAATACATTTCTGTTGTTTTAAGCCACCCAGTTTGTAAGTAATTAGTATGGAAGCCCTAGGAGACTGATACAGTGGGGAACGTATGAGGTGCATTTGAAAAATACCAGGAAGTGTCTAATCACCATGAAATGTGTGACATTTTCATTAGAATCATTATAAAGGCAACGGTCAGGCAGTGTTGTGTGGACGCGGCCTGGCAGAGGTGGGGGGTGGTGGGGGATGTGCCTTTGAAAGTGCTTTCCCTTGGCATGGAGGTTGTCTTCTGTATTATATTTAGGTGATTAAAAAATTGTGTTCTCATCCCTTACCAGGTGCCCCCACCTTCAGCAGAAGCAGTACATCTCCTCAGTTTTAGATTTGGAAAGACAGCCACAGGTGGAGTAGTGGATGTTACTATACTGCACCCGCCTTGTCACCTGGGCAGGGGGTGCCTTCCTTCAGCACAGAACATTTGCTAGAAAGTTCCACACCTCTGGGCCTCTGTTGGGCTATTTTGCATTTCCAAATGGATGTGTTGAAACTGCTACAACCATGTACTTATTGCCTTAATCTTCATGCTTGCTTTGAGACACAATTTTAATACCTTCTGCACATGTAAACTGACTGCTGTCTTCAGCTGTTCTTTCCTTGCTGTGGATGTAAATTCTTCTTGTTTTATCATTATCATCATCATCATCTTCCTTCTCACATTATGACAGTGAGTATAGTGGCTCTTAGTCACTGTCTCTGACAGATGAGACCCATAGGATGAAAATGCCAATCGCTGGAAAGCCCCCAACTTTTCTTTTTAGCTTATGCTTCTACCAACAAGTCTTAGGTTCCTTTTGACTTTACTGTTCTAGAACTTCCTCCATTTTGCAGACAAGGAAATGGGGACTTGTGGGTGAAATGATTCTCCCAGGATTGCTGAGCTCTCGGTGGCAGGACAGGAAGTGACCCCTGGCTCCCAGGTATGGAGTGCAGTGTCTTTTCTGTGGGATGATACGTGCTCCCAAGCCCGTATTCATGTTCCTCTTCTGAGTCTGCTGGGACCCGGAAGGTGCTTAGTGATGTGCCAATGGGTGGGCTGCCTGGATGGACCTTCACTCCATGACAGACACTGCCCAGAGGCTGGCAAAGGTGAGGACAAAGACAGGCAGAGACATGGTGGGAGAGGCGGGCTCTGCCAGGATCATCCATCATGCTACAGTGGGAGCTCCCTGTAGACTTGTGCCTCACAGGAAGAATGCCGTGCTGGTAGGGAGAACCTTGCCTGTGGAGTCAGCCCAACTTGGTTCTGCCATGGAGTAGTTCTGTAACAACAGTGGGCCTCTCTGAACCTCAGTGTCCTCATCTGAAATGGAGTTTCAGTGCATACCTCCTAGAAGTTGTTCAGAGATGGTGTATGTTAAGCACCCATCCCAGTGCCTGTTCCCAATTGGCTAATTGTTCCTCTACATGCACCCTCCCCACCGCACCTAACAAATGGTCAGCTTGTCCTGTGGGCCCTAGCAATGAATTAGCTGCTGCTGGAGCAGTACTTTCTGGGGTTACTTCAGCTGCCTGAACTCAGGAGGCTGACACCACCTCAGGAGGCTACAGCCTGTACTGGGCTTTATGCCTTCACTTGTCTTTGCTGGCAGAAGTGGAAGGACAGAGAGCTTAGCCCAGAACTGGCTGGCTGGTGTGAACCGGGCAGCCAGCCTGGCTGCATTCCATTGGCGGCATTGCCCTCGGACATTTTTGCTTGTTGCCTACATTTGGCTTCTTAGCTGGAACTCTAGAGGTGCGTTCCTCTTTCCAACAACTGTCTGGAAACAGGAAGTGGTGCAGGGAAGAAAACCAGATGCCAGCTTCCCCCGCTGTTTTGACTGGGCTCTGTAAATGGAAACAGCTGAGAATACTATCCAAGAGTACATGTGCCCATCTCAAAGCTGGTGTGTGCTTTGTGGGGAGGATGCGTGGCGCAAACATACTCTGACGTTTATATTGAATATTTTAGTTTGCAGAAATTTGAAATTAAATATACTTTCCACCTACACTATGAAAAATCCATTTATAGAAACCAAATCAAATTGGAGATCTAAGGACTGGTGGCCAGAAATGAAATATTTTAAAAATAAAATATGTGGAGATTGAATTGCTGAGCACTGGCTTGTTCTGCGGCTTCCTGGGATGTGAACTAGAGGGAAGGCTTATTGGAGAGAGCCTTCTCTGGGGATCAATTCTGAACTACTCTTACGTCCTGGCAGTTTCAAAAGGAAAAAAAGAAAGTTCTTCGAAAGAACTTATTTAGCAGGCAGAGCCAATATTCTGTGTTTTCTTGAAGCCACCTTGTATTTCAGCTTCGGTGAATATGTGTGTCTCCTGTGGATCTTTATGGGAATTGCTTGAACACTCCTGAGAGGCTGGATATGGCATTAAAACCACCTGACCTTCACTCTCCCAGCCTCGCCATTCATCCTGAAGACTTAATTATTTCCTGAAAGATGATACATACTGGTCCTGCTTTTTTCCTTAGGAATGTCAGTCCAGATGCTGAATTCCCAACTCTCAGTGCTCAGGAGAGAAGCTCAAACTCAGCTCTGGCTTAAATTTCTGAATTGATCACTGATTGAATTCCTCCTGAAGAAACCTCTTCCCAGCCCTTCGAAAATCATCAAAGTCTGCTCTGTTTCTCCCTCCTGACCCTGAGGGATCCTGCGACCTTGCATACATTTGTGTGCAATTCTGCACCCACTGACAGCTCTAAGGAAACTCGGCCATTTCGCGCAAGCAGTTGACACGATGGCTCTTCGTGTGCTCAGCTCCCTGCTGGCCCCGAGCCAGGTGTTCTCTGCAGCTTTGTGTCCACCTTTAGGAATTAGGGAGAGGAATTCCTGCAGAGCACTACCCCCCTCCCCCCAGCACCACCTCCCGTTTCCCAGGCAGAGGTGGGCAGTGTTCTCTTGGAAAGCAAATCCTGGCCCATTCTCCTGGGACTCCTGGGAAGAACCACCCTAAGGTACAGCAAGCTCCCTGGGGGTGTCCAACTCCATGCAAGGTTGCTGGGAATCCTAAAGCCCAGGCTAATTTCCATGAGTATTTTCCTGCTGCCCCCCACCTGTCTACTGCTTTCCAGTGGAGAGGGAAGAGGGAAGTGGTTGGCCTGGAGAAGGGGGGGGCCTGGTAAAGGATGGGGAGCACAGGCACAGCTTGTCCCAGCAATGAGAGGCCCCCACCCCCAGGAGCTGCCGGAGGGCCTCTGCGGCAAGGGATGGCACAGGCTGGCAGGCCGCTGGCCCAAGAGAATCATTCCTTCCTGCACCTGGACACCATTACGGGGCTGGCGTTTCTCTGGCACTCGGTGTGAGCAAAGCCCATTTGGTCGTTTGTCAGCAAAGACAAAAGTGTCAGCCGGTTTATAGAGCGGACAGAGAGCTGGGGCCGAAGCCCCATATTGCTCTGTGAGCCACGTGCACGCGTTCCTGGTTTTGTTTGTCATTTGCTTTCTTGCCATCCACTGGGAAATACATTTATCACAACAGTTTTTATAATTTGGGAGTCTGTCTTCAAATGTTACAAGCGAAATGCTTGGTATTTCAGTAAGATTGAAGGGGTGAAAATAGATTGCATCCCACTTAGGACTCTAGAGGGGGAGTCTAGGCATGAATTACCCCAGCTAACGCTTCGAGTTATTGGGGGCCCCCAGGGGTGCCTCTTGTAACATTGCCACCCCCGATGGCTGCCCAGGGTTGCCAGCTCTGCTGTGGCCCTCACTTTTCTCTGAAAACTTGGAATGCCCTGTGGGGCCTCTTTGGAGCCTGTTGGAGGAGATTTTGCAGTAATGAGCATTTGGCTTTTGTAATCTTTTTTCTGCTCCATGCTAGCAGCCTCTCACTGCTGCCTGTTACAGTTGCACAGATACCATGGGCAGACTTTTTCCCAGAGGAAACACTGTTGCGTCCCAAGCCCAGAGTAATCCAGGCTTTCCTCATTTCTGTGCAGAAGCCATCAGTTCATCCTGGTGCCCATAGGAGATGGTCACCCCAGAACAAGCTCACCCCAGAAGCACAGATGATTGGGGTGATCAGGCCAAGCAGGGGAGGCAGGAGGAGGGTTCAAGGTGGGGAGGCTCCCTCCCTTTGTGGGGTTTGTGGATGGGGCTGTCCTGTTCAGCCAGGGTGTGACCCCTCTGGGGTTTTATACTATTTAACACTTGCTGAGGGGCAGTATTTGGGGGCTATGTGTGGTGAGCTTCTCCCTAGAGCTGGCAGGGAGGGAAATTCAACAGCTCTTTTGAGTATTACAAAACTACAGAGATGTGGAGACACCCTAAAAAGACGGGGGCTCTCACTGGATGCTGGACTGCATCAGGTGGAAGGTGTCCACAGGACAAGGGAGAGGCTCAGGGCAGCAGTGTGCAGGGTGCAGGGGATAGGTGCTCTCAGCCAGCAGCCTGCTCAGACATACTCCTCGGTGAGACCAGCCCTGTCTGCCCAAAGCCTTAAACGTACAAACCACCCATCTTGTTCTCCTTTGGCTTCCCAGAGAGCAAGCTCTAAATCACACAACTTTCTGGTCCCTGGAATAGTGATTTCTTGTCAGACATTAATGAATGGGCATTGTGATTTTATCCTGAGCCTTATGAACTTGGTTAAAGATAAGACTGTCACTCTCAGAGACTGCAAGTCAGGTGGGGCCTCTGAGCTTTCAGGTGGGCAGCAACCCTCCCCAGGGCCCTTCGCCAAATGGCCTCCAAGGCCAAGGCCCTTGGCCACAAGTGTCCATCATTTCAGCTCTCCCTGGTCCTCTTCTGTTTGCCCCACGACTCCCCTCTGCACTTGGTCTGGTCTCCAAGATCATTCTGGTGTTGACTTTCCTCCTCACCTACCCCGTCAAGCCCCAGAAGGAATCTGCTGCCTCCTTTTTGTGGCCAGGCCAATCCCTGTGTCGCAGCAGGTGCCCTGGCTTGCAGTCAGACCTCAGGTGTTCAAATGCCAGCTCCACCCTTTACTTATCATGTGACCTGGGCAGTTATTTAACTCCTCTTGGCTTTGGTTTTCTGATCTGTGAAACAGAGACCATTATGACATCTGCCTCTCCAGGGCTGTAGGGTTAAACAGGGCAGCACATGCACAGTGTTGGGCATGGGCCTGACACAGCACATGCATGTGCTCAGTGTGACCGAGGGATCCGTTCCGGCCCTGTCTCTTACACTGCATCTCCATCCATGATCTCTTAGTAAATGCCCCGGGGGTGAGAACTACATCCCTCTAATCATTTTCATGACCTGACCTTTTCCTCTGCAACTAGATTGTAACTCCTCCAGGGAGGGTTTGCTGTGTGTTTGCTTTGGCATTCAGTGGCACTTAGCAGAGTTCTAGGCATGTGATAAGGGTTCAGGGAGTACCTGCTGGCTGACTGGACAGTCAGTGATGCCATGACTCTGGGAGTGTGGATTAAGAAGTATATTCCAAATTACGTCCACATGTTCATCATTTCAATATCACGTGGCCACACAGGAAAAGGCCCGCTATATGAAATTTATTCATCTGTTCAACAAATATTTATTGAGTGCTTGCTGTGGCATGGTTCTAATTCCTAGAGATTCAGAGATGAACAAACAGACAATATCCATGCCCTCATGTAGCTTACCTGCAGACTGACAATGGGCAGATACAATTTCAGGAGGTGATTAGTGCCACAAAGAAAGTAAGGTAGTGTGCATTAGTTATCTATCTCTGTGTAAAAAATCACCCCCCAAACATGGCAGCTTAAAACAATGCACATTTGTTATCTGGCCATATCTGTGGGCTGGAGATCAGGCCTGTTCATCTGCACCCTCCAGCTCAGGGTCTCTCACAAGACTGCCAAAAAGGTGCCGGCCAGGGCTATAGTAATCTCAAGGCTCAACTGGCTCAAGATTCTCTTCCAAGCTC
Organism: Daubentonia madagascariensis; assembly: GCA_023783475.1. Taxonomy (NCBI): domain Eukaryota; kingdom Metazoa; phylum Chordata; class Mammalia; order Primates; family Daubentoniidae; genus Daubentonia; species Daubentonia madagascariensis. The sequence continues at coordinate 7,821,268 of JAKFHU010001557.1, read as the reverse complement.
ACTCATGTGCTTGTTGGGAGGATTCAGTTTCCCATGGGCTGTTGGACGGAGAGCTTCGGTTCTAGCTGTTTGCTGAATGCCACCCTCAGTTCCTTGCCATGTGGGCCTCTCCATGGAATGCAGCACCGTGCCTTGCTTCATCAGGGGCAGCAAGAGAGAAGAGCCAGAGAGAGTGGCCATGCTAGGATCTTTTCTCAGTCTTTTGTGACAGTCTTTAGAGTAAGGTAGGTGCTATTGGAAGCCCATTTTACAGACGAAAACTGAGGCACAGAGAGTTAAATATTTTGCCGAGGGTTATACAACTAGTGAGTGTCAGGGCCAGGTTTGACCCCAAGCTGTCTGGCTCCAGCACTTGTGCTTCTAACTACCACAGTAGACCATTGCTCTGCCTTTTAGTCTCATACGTTGTCTGCTGAGTCTTCCAGGCAAGAAACGACTGCAGCTCAATGGCTTCAGCAGCAGTGGAGATGGGGGGGAGTGAGCTGAGTTGGGATGCATTTTGAAGAGATTGTTGCTAGAACTTGTTGATAACCTTGGATGTAGGAATAGGGGAAAGAAAGACATTAAAGATGATTCTAAAGTTGGGGACCTAAGAAACTGGGTGAATGGTTGTGCTACTACTCAAGACAGAGAATGATGGGGGAGGAGCAGGTCTGGGGAGAAGATCAGGAGTTCTGTTTTGGCCATGTTAAGCGTGACATCCAGGTGTAGATGTCGAGTAGCCAAGATTATACAAGTCAGGAGCTCAGGGGAGCAGTCGGACCAGAGGTGTAGACTTTTGTGATCATCAGTCATAGATGACCACCAAGAGAAAGAGTATAAAGGATAGAAAATGGCCAAGGACTGAGGCCTCTTGGTGCCTTAAACACTTAACAGTCTGGAATAAAGGGAAGATCCAGCAAAGGAAATGGAGACATGGGCCGCAAGAGACAGAAGGAAAACCAGGAGAGCGAGGTGACCCAGAAACCAAGTGAAGAGGGGCTTCCAAGAAGGAGGGAGTGGTTAGCTGTGCCAAATTCCTGGAGAGAATGTGACTGAGAGGGGATGGAGGATTGAATGGAAAAAGAAAGGTGCAAAACTGTATATTCAGAAAGGTCCTTATTTTGCAAAAACAATTTCTCTCCTCTAAAAAAAGGGAAAAATCTCTTTTTGATTTTGATTGTTAAATCTGTAGATGAATTTCTATCCATGAACATGGTATATCTCTATTCTAGACATTTTAGAAGCTGTGTTGTAGGGGGCCTGGATTATGTTGTTTTCCATAAACGGTGTTGAATTTTGTTCTGGCAGGTAGCTTAGTTACTGACAGATCCTCTTGGTCTGGAAAGGCTTGGTTTGAATCTCTGTTAGGGTTGGTCTATTTTGATTTTGCCCTTAGTCCTAGGCTCTGGCCCTTACTCCAGGGCATGGTGTTTGTTCCTAAGGCCTGGCCTTTCTGGAAATGAGTGCCCTAGATACTCAGCAAGGTCTCTCCAGTCTGGCTTGGCAGAATTCAAAGATCCCTCAGCCCTGCCTGACCTCCAGTATCTCTGCTTAGCTTTCAGCCTGGTAGCAGCTACAGAGTCTTGCCCTGCATATGGGCAGTTCTGCCCTCAACCAAATACCCACAGGGAACCTCCAAGCAGACTTCTAGGGCCTTCCTTCTGCATAGAATCCTTCTCTCCAGAGCAGGTTCTAGCTGCTTTGGCAGCCCAAACTCTGATTTTTGCCTTCTCCAATCATGGAGGGTGCTATGTCCCAGCCCCCTGTGTAACAGGCCAGAAATCTGGGCAAACATGGGTTTACCTTTTTTGTTTTCTTTCCAGCAGGATCACAATCCTGAACTTCCTGTTGTCCAATGCCTGAAAACAGTGGCCTCAGATATTTTTGTCTAGTTTTATGGTTGTTTACAGTGGGAGGGCAAGTCCAATACTAGTTACTTCATTGTGGCTAGAATCAATGTCCCTTTGGTTTAATGTTTACTGCGTCTTCCTGTTCCCTATCCCAGCTCATCACCCTTATCAGTGACCATTCTATATGTGTTTGTAGTATGATATGGGTCAGTCCTTTTGGTTGGAATGAAATCAAGTCAAAAACTTTGTAATCTGAAATGGACAAAGACCATTGTAAAGACTTTTTGGTTGAATTTTTAGGCTGGTATGTGTAGGGGACTCCTGGGGAAGGATTCTCAGGGAGGACCCAATGGGAAGCCCTTGGACAGTGTGCTACAGGGCTGAGTATGAGGGTGACTTCCTGTGGGAGGTGCAGGATGAGAACCAGAGAAACAAGGGAGGGGTCCCTGGGTGCAGCACTGGGGGCTGTATTTCCACCTCAGCCTTCCCCAGAGATGCATGGTGCCCCCAGGGTGCTTATTTGCAGGATGGTTTGCCATCTTCTTTATGCCGAAGATACTTTTCTGCTCTAGAAAAGTCACTGATGGGGCCTGTCCAGGTCCCCTGAGGTCCCCAGGAATGTATTTCCTGCTCTGAGGGACAATGGTTGTCTTTTTACTGGCTGTGAACCGTGAATAAAAATGGGACCCTTAATTCTGTCTGACCTGGCACATACAGCCCTCTCTCCTGGGAGTGTGTCCACACAGGTACATTTCATTCTGGTCACTTGCTGCAGGGGGAATCCTAGAGTTTTGTTGCTAAGGGCCCTGGCTTACAAAAGTCTGTTGTATATTAGAATTTCATCACTTTTATCTGGGGGATCATTTGAGTACTTATCAATATGTTCTATAGATACTTACTAAATTGTTTATCAGCAAACTTTTATTAAGTATGTCAGGTATTGTGTTAGGTTCTGGAGCCCCTGAAATCCCTGACCCCGGCCCCAGGAATACACCCAGGGACCATTTCAGATGCACGAGTGAGTCTGTCCCTAATGAGCTCAGATGGAGGTCACCAAAATGTTCAAGACAGAACAGCCCTGGGCAGTCAGCATCTCAGGCTCCCTTCGCTTCTCCTGCTTTGCCAGCCAGACTCGGGGGTCCTGGACTCACAGTTGTTTCCTTTCGCAGCGATAAACTAAGGAGGCTGCTTGCTTTACCTGAGAGCTGAGGTGATGGAGTCAAACGTCCTGAGTTTGCATCTTGCCTCTCCACTGACTTGCTGTGTGACCTTAAGCAAGTACCTTCCCCTCTCGGGGACTGGTTCCCGAAAATTCAAAATCCCTGAAAATCCTGATTTGAAATATGGGCTGGAGGTGAAGAGACCCATGTTCCCTGCCTACTACTTCCTGTGTTTACATAGATTGGTCATTAAGATATCACTTCTTCACAGTAAACAGTATATAAAACAATGACTTGATTTCTTTGTATGAAAGGCACTTTGTAAATCTAAAAATGTTATTGATGCCACCTGAGGTTCTGGGTGAGCGCTGTGCCTTGGCCCTGCAGACGGCTTTGGCGGTGGTTTCTCCCCCTTATAGGAAGCCTGCCTGTGTGTGACTCAGTATGAGCTAAGCAGGGGTGGGAGGGAGTCTGGACCACCCCACTAATCCATGCTTTCTCTGGAATTCTCCTGCTTGTTTATAGTCTGGGCAATTTGCCTCCTGCAGCTGCATGACTCAGACTGGGAGAGCTTCCAACCTCGCCCTGAGCTGGTGGCTCCCCTGAGTCAGACACTGGCCTCTGTGTCTCAGGCTCCTGGAACCTTCCGGTAAAGCCCTCCACCCCCATCTGCTCCCTGGCCCCAGCAGGCAGCACCACCCCAAGCCCACACAGAGACACACCCAGTCAGCACACTGTGAGAGTAAGGTTGAGTGTCCAAACCCCATTCTGGGACAGGATTTCCAACCTCTGTCATTGGTTTGTCCCACTTTGCTGTGAAATGTAAGTTTACTTCTGATCGGGGCAGATCCCAGTTTTATTTGGGGCCCTGTATAAGAATAAGCAATACAAAATAATGAACACAAAATTAGGCCTGGAGTCTAGCAGGGGTCCATGCAACCAGGGGGGTCCTGAAAGCTTAAACTCTATTAGCTTCACAGTAAACCTGACTGTGATTCCGATTCATTAAAGATCTGGCATAACTGCTCCCTACACCTTAAGTAATTATAATTTAGAATAAAGTAAGACAATTGCTTGCTGTGTATTTATTTTAGAATCAAGCAGCCACTGTGTAATTTAGATTTGAGATAGCATTCTTTTTAAAAATTTTTCCTTCACAGTAAAGCAACAGATTGAATGTCCCATGAGTCACAAATGCCCTCCTGAAAACAGCTGCAGTAGAGGGGCTCACTCAGAACACGTTCTTCTCCTTCATGCAAGGGTCTCCCTCGGACCCTGGCACAGAACCAACCCCTCATTTCTGCTCTTCCCCTCCTGTCCTGGCCCATCCCCGCTCCTGCTGCGCAGCTCCGCAGATACCTTCCACATTTGATACGTCACATCCAGCATCAACGTTGTAACCTACGGTAATTGTCTAGAAAATTGTCTAGAAATTGATTGAACCAGAAAATTGAAAGATTGTGAATAATTGGCAAGAAATAAGAGGAAGTGTCCTGTTGCCGGTTGGCGACATTTTCAAACTCTCCTGGTTTAAAGTGATTCCAGAGCAACTTTATTTGAATAGTCTGTGTTGTACTCAAAGTAAATATTAATTCCATTATGCCATAAACTTTTATTTATCATGACAGCAAGTCATAAAGTTCTCTTACTAGAATATAGCTTCTAAATTGCATATCATAGATGAGATACAGCACACACATTGGATTCTAGCAGCAATTACCCACCATCCTTTATGCAAGTCGGCATTAAATGCGCTTTCTAAATATGAGTCACAGTCTGAGCTTATGCAGAAAATCTTCCATGGCTATGATCCAGGAGCCCAGAAATATGAGGACAGGATGACAGAGGAGTGACTGCTGGCAGGGGCTGGGGCCGGACACAGGGGTCAAAGGGCCCCAAGTCACCTGGCAGTAATTCATTTGAAGCATTCTTTGCATATTGTGGGTCTGGCTTTTTAAATTACGTAAATTGCTCATTAGAAGTGTCTTGTAGTTGCCTTACCCTGTGGTATTGCAAGAAGTGTAGGTTTTAATTATTCTTTTTTGATTTGTAGTGTGGTTTGACTTTTTCAGGATGATAGTTTGGAAAAATATAGATCTGTTTTAATTGTATTAAATGAAAATAGATGATTCTGTTTATCAAATTCCTTGAGTTTGTGTTTGGGGAGTGCAAGGGGGTCTTATGGTTTCCCAGCCCTCATTGATAACAATAGGGTGTTCATCAGACAGGGCCTGGGGGGAGTCCTCAGCGCCTAGAGGCAGCGCTTTGAGTTCTGCTCGCCCCTCAAATGGATGTAGCTACATCTCAGGGAAGTCCCTCGCCTCTTCCCCACAGCATGGACAGGACAGGAAATGCCAAAGCCCTCCTCTCATCATCTTTGGAGACTGGGGCCAGAGCGATGGGTGCTGGGGGGAGGTGGGGGCACTCCTGAGATGTCTGCTGCAAAGGCACCTTTCTCTTAAGCCCCCTTAGCAAGGGCAGCCGGGCCTCCCTGCTGCCCAGCAAGTGCCCTGACCTCCTGCAGCATGGAGACCTCCACCTGCCCAACCCCACCTGGAGCCAAGCTGTGCTGAGCTCTGGAATGGGCTGTGGGCTTTCCTGGGCCCCTGGGCCCGGCCCCCTGTCATCCAGCACATGGAATTGATGAGTTGTGAGACCAGAGCCGTGGCTTCAGGGGTAAACTTCCAGGACTTGCTCTGGCTCATCTGCAGCCACTGATGAATAAAAACTCGATTAGGACACTGGTCCTTGAAAGGCAGCTATTTTAGGACTCACTTTTGGAAAGGCAGGAGATTTCTTCTTCCAAGATAAAATTATGCATTTGTCAATACAGCAATAGCATCGCTGCTTTCTCTTGGGGGTCTCTCGCCTTAATTATTCTCCATCAGAAAGCTTTTCTCTTTGAAGCCTGGCTGGCATTGGGCTTCCGTGCATCTGCTCTTAGAGAGATGCTCCTCACCCCCGCCCACACCTGGCCTTGCCTCCCCTTTTTGGAGCAGCTCACCTCTCATCGACAGTGGAGGGGACAGCCTTTGTGAGTCTAGGAACCACTTTGTCATAAAGCCCCCAGCCCACTTCCCCTCTTTTCATCACCTGTTTTATGCATGTGGCATTCTGTTCCAGGCCAGATTTCTGTGACATGAAAAATACACTAAATATGGGCTGCCACGGCAGCTGTCATTAACCAACCACTAGTTGTGCCTTTATAAATTTTTACACACTGCTAAATTATAAATATGCAATGCTGATAGTAATGAAATACGCACCTATAAGATCTGCAGTTATAAGATTTGCAATTCTGCATGCACATGCCATAAACAAGGAGGACCTGGGGACGTCACCTATTTCCCAGTTAGAGGCCCTGTTGTGCTTCTGTACCACCCCCCCCACCCCTCCACCACCAAGAATCCTTCATGAGAATCTTTCATCTCGAGGGGAGCCCTTGGGAGGCCCTTTCAGTGCAGGCTGCCCTGCTTGGTGCCTTTTCCTTTGTTGGTCATATAGATTCAGTGAACGTGGTTCATGTTTCAGACCTGTGCTAGGCTGGCAATCCACAGCTAAATTAGTCTTCCAGGTCGTGCAGAGTCTGTCGAGGGAGATGGATAAATTACCCAGTAATGGCAGTGCAGTGTGATGAGGGCAGGAGGAAAGGGTGGCACCCAGGTGCTGTAGGAGGCTGAGATGACCTCGAACAAACTCTGCAACCTCTCTGTGTCTCGGTTTCCTCATCTGCGATTGGGGATGGCACCTTCCTCTTGGTGCTGTTGGGAGCATTATAGGAGTTACTACATGTAAAGCATTTATTTAAAGCAGTGTCTGGCACAAATTAAGCACTTAGTAAATGTTAATTATTATAACCACTGTTGTTATTACTTGATTTCTTCCTGTATTCTGCCTTGTGGCTGAGATAGTGCCTAGACCACTGTCTTCCTTGTTAAAGAATGTGGCTTTGCACCACAAGGTTTGAATTACAGAGACATTGTATTTTCTCCAAAACAGAAATATCTTGTCTTTATTTTGATATAAAAAAATGATCTCTTGTAAACATGAGAACTGGATAAAACTATACAGAGAGTAAAAGTGTATACACCCCCTAAATCCAACGTGTAGACACCACACATGCATGTATTTTTATGAAACGGGGCTATACTGTATGTGTCACTTTTAACCACAACTATATTGTGGACATTATGTATGTCATAAAAATCAATACATTTTATCAGCTGCATGGTAATCCATTGTATTGTCCTACCCTTTTGTTGGATATAGTTGCATTGTTTCCATTGTTTCATTCATCCAACAAGTATTATTGAGCCGCTACTAGAACCTGTTGTTCTAGGTCTGGAGATGTCCTAGCCCTGGGTGACATGCATTCTGGAGAATGGGCATGTACAGTAAGAATGAGAATATATGGTGTGTTAAATGGTCATGACAGTCAATGGGGAAACAAAGCAGAGAGAAGACATCATGAGGAGTGGGTACAATTTTAAATTGAGTGGTCAGGCCAGGCTTTACTGAAGCGAAAGGAGAGCAGAGCTGACGGAGTCAGGTGCCCTGTGAAAATCTGGAGAGAAACTTTCCAGTTACAACAGCAGCTAAAAAGCTTTGAGATCATGGAGCAACGTGGGTGAACCCTGGAAACGTTATGCTAAGTGAGAGAAGCCAGACACAAAAGGACACATACTGTAATGCATGTTCCTACTTCTACGAGGTCTCTAAGAATAGGAAACTTCATAGAGGCAGCGATTAGCATAGAGGTTACCAGGGGCTGGGGAAGGGAGAATGAAGAGTTATTGCTAATAATAATGGACACAGACTTTCTGTTTGACATGATGAAAAGTTCTGGAAGTGGAGAGTGGTGATAGTTTTGCAACAATGTGAATGTCCTTAATGCCACTGCATAGTGCAGTTAAAAATGGTTAAGATGGTAAATTTTATGTTATGTATATTCTACCTCCATTAAAAAAAAAGGGCCTTGAAGTGGGAGCTGGTGTTGGATGGAGTGATGCACAATGCTTGATTTCGTCAGCATCCTGTTAGTGGACAGTTGTTTCCAGTCTTTTGTTATTACAAACAATATTTTAATAATATTCAACCGTTGTTTTATATATGTAGATACGTGAGTTCATACTTATGTGAATATTTATGTAAAATAAATCCTAGAAGGGGAATGTTTAGATTATGAACCATGTGACTTTTTATTTTCATGGGTATTGACAAATGGCCCTCAATAGATGCTGAATTAAATTACATTCCAACTAACACTATACGAAATTATCTGTTTTCTCAGGCATTGCCAAAACATTGTGTTATCAATTTTTTTTTATTTTTGCAGTTCTGACATATGGAATGGTTCTTATGGTTTTACTTTGAACTTATTAATTAATGAAGTTGAACATACTTATTTTTCTATGAACTGTCTATTCAGATATTTGTAAATTTTTGGTCTTTTTCTTATTGGTTGGGAGAAGCTTTTTATATATTACAGAAATTAGCCCTTTTTCTATGACATACATTGCAAATAATTTCTCAGTTTTTAATTGATTTTGGTTTTTGGGTTTTTTTTGAGACAGAGTCTCAGTCTGTTGCCCTGGGTAGAGTGCAGTGGAATCATCATAGCTCACTGCAGCCTCAAACTCCTGGGCTCAAGCAATCCTCCTGCCTCAGCCTCCCGAGTAACTGAGACTACAGGAGCATGCCATGACACCCGGCTAATTTTTCTATTTTTAGTAGAGACGGGGTCTCACTTTTGCTCAGGCTGGTCTTGAGCTCCTGAGCTCAAGTGATCCTCCTGGGAGGAGAGTGCTAGGATTACAGGCATGAGCCACTGCACCTTGCCTGTTTGTTTTTTTTCAATTTTTAATTATTTTTTATTTTTAAATTTCAGCATATTATGTGGATACAAACACTTTGGTTACGTGTATTGCCTTTGCACCATCCAAGTCAGAGCTACAAGTGTGTCCCTCCCCCAGACAGTGTGCCCGTACCCATTAGGTATGAATTTACCCATCCTCTCCGCCCCCCTCCCACCTGCCCAACACCCAATGAATATTACTTCCCTGTGTGCACAAAAGTATTGATCAGTTAGTACCAATTTGATAGTGAGTAAAATTGGTGCTTGTTTTTCCATTCTTGTGATACTTCGCTTTGAAGAATGGGCTCTAGCTCCAACCAGGATAATACCAGGGGTATTAATTCACCATTGTTTTTTTATGGCTGAGTAGTACTCCATGGTATACATATACCATATTTTATTAATCCACTCATGTATTGATTTTTAAAAAAATATTTTTTCTAGACATTAAAAAGTTTTGTAAGTAGTCTAATTTATCTGTCTTTTCTTTTATGAATTCTAAGATGTATGGCATTGTGAGAGAGGCCTTTTCTTGCTCCAAAATTACAAGAAAACATTTTCTAGTACTTTAATATTTTCATTTTTTTCTTAATTTAAATCTTGGAGTGATTTAGAATGTATTATGGTAGAAAGGTTAGGGTCAGTATACGACTTTATTTTTCTTTTCCAGATAGCTTTTCAAGCATCCCCAAACTATTTATTAAATAATCTACCTTTCTTTTCCTGTTGGTAGGCATGTGCCTTCTCTATTATATACTAAAGTTCTAATTGTATTTGGATCTATTTCTGGACTGTCTATTCTGTTTCAGTGATTTGTCTGTTTATTCACACTCTACTGCCACACTTTTAATTACTGTAGTTTTATAGTACACGTTCATTTTCATGGAGGAAGTCCACCTTTATTATTCCTCTTTTTCAGAATGTTCTTGGCTACTTTTGCTGTATTTCTTTAAAGAACTTTAGAATTAGAGTACTGATCTAAAACAAAACAAAACAAAGAAAGAAAGAACACCAAACCCTGGTTGGTATTTTTCCTGTAGTCACACCCTTACCCCACCCTGAAACCTAGCACCACTGATCTGTTCTCCAACAACATAACTTTGCCTTTTGAGAATGTCTTATAAATGGAATTATACAATGTGGAAACTGTTGAGATCAGTTCTTTCATTCAGCTCCATGTTGTTGCAATTCATCCAAGTTGCCACACAGATCAGGAGTTCATTACTTTTTTATTGCTGAGTAATATTCCACTGTACGTATGCAGCAGTTTGTTTATCCCAGAGATTGGAAACTTTTCATGTTGGAAGGTCTTCCATTAATTTAGCTGTAATCAAATAAGGCCTCATTCAAGAAACTTCAATATTCAAGATATACTTAAAAATGTACATTATTTTCTAAAAATCTAACCATTACGTACTTAATAATTTCAAAAAATGAAGATTATTTGTTAATTTTAAAATTAACTAATCTTTTAATGACTTTGTTGTATCTGCTTTTTGTTGGAAAGCATTTGAATATTTGGTTGCAGCCTGGAGGTCCGAAGTTTCAGCTGATCCTCTAGATGGATATCAGTCATTTGTGACTTTAAGGACGTCTTGGTTTGGGTTAGGTAGGAGAATGTAGATTTGCAGCAATAAGTGGTTGAAAAGCAAGAAAGCATTTTTCAGGCCTGTTGCCAAAGGCATGGGTATGTCAGGTTTGAATTCATGTTGTGTCCCCTGGTTCTTGGTTCCCAGTACGGAAGAATGGTTACTGGTACCGAGTCGAAGGAATGAATGAGCAAGCCAGACAGGAATAAGCAAGCCAAACAGCAAGATTTATTAAAGCACGGTATGTTCCAGAGTGGGAATGGGTCTATCCCTGAGAGTGAAGAAGACCCTGGGTTTTTAACACTTTTCTACTTTTATGTCTACATCTTATGGTATGCTAAATGGTGGGCAGAATATTCATTTTGATTTGGGGAAGAGGGGTGGAGACTTCCTGGAACCGGGGACCCGACCCTCCCTTAACTTGTCCTTATAGGGTAACTTCCAGGGTTGCCATGACATTTGTAAACTGTCATGGTGCTGGTGGGTGTGATTTTTACTGTGTTAATGAGGGTAGTTCACCTAAGGTTGCTGCCAGCTCATCTGTGCCCATGCCCCAAGGTGTTTGTTTCTGTGGTTGGGCCATCTCTTTTGTTTGTGGTTTTCTTACCCTCCTTTAATTGGCCGGCAACAGTCTCTCTACCAAATCTCCCTCGCCTCCCCGTGGCACCTGTTTCCCCTTCCTCCTGGTCCCTACCTAACAGGTATTCTACTGCATTTTTCCATATTTCAACTGGATCTTTCTTAGCATCAAACAGTGACTTTAAAATGTCATCTACTGAGAGCTCAATCAATTCCATCTGTAGTTCTTGAGGTGACTTGGTGATGCCAACTAGGTGAGGCTGAAATGCTAATTTGAGTGCGATGTCATGATTCTCAGAGTCAGTGAACCTTTCATTGTATTCTCCAATTAGTAGGTCTATAACAGCTGTGTATTCTTTGAATGATTCTCAGATATCATCCTGCTCATCAATGACCTTTGCTAACTGGGGAAAACGTCCATCCAAATTTCCAAATTTCAAAAGGAAATTTCCTTTTGAAGAAGTGTTTTGAAAAAAGATAGCTTTTTTCAAAATGCTTGGATATTTTGCCACATATCATACATAGACTTAGTTTTACCTTGCAAAGAAATATTCAAGTCATTTTGATTTGACATGATATTACACAGAAATGCTTCATTCCTACAGAAATCTTCTTTCAATATTCTTTCAATAATTCACATTGCTGATTCTGTTCTTCATAAAATTCTCACGGAGATAAAATTTTGGCTAACACCTGTCCCTGTGATAGCCAACACACTTTAGAATGATAATGGCAAATTCATGCTGAATATCTCATTGTTCAACTTTAGCATGTTACAAAACTGATGATGCCATGTTTCATTTGCATGAATATAGTTAACAATACTTATAACTTGTTGCAAAGTGTCACTTAAAATAATAGCTTTAGCACAGAGATTTTGCTGATACAAGATACAATGAAAAGAAATGACAGCATCTGCATCTGTTAAAACATTTTTAGTCTGTGCAATAAACCCTTCATGTTTTCCTGTCATGGAAGGTGCACCATCTGTACATATACTCACTAAATTTACCAAATTCAGTCCAACTTCACGACATTTATCTTGAAAGTTGTTGAAGATATCTATTCCTCATGTTCTGTTCACAAGAGTGCCCAAAGTGAGTAACTCTTTGTGGCAAAGAAAATCTTCTGTTATTATCCAAATGGAGTATAAAACCTGCACCAAATCATTAGTATCAGTTGATTCATCCAAAGCGATTGAATAATATATATTTTCCTTTTGAAGTATTGCATGAAGTTGTTCCGTTAAGTCGAAGGCTAATTCATGCTGCTGATCAGTTATGGTTCTCTTTGAAACAGGCAGTTGTTTGTACTTTGAAATGTTATCAGGGTCTGAGCATCCTACAACTTCAACAATGCATCCTTTCACAATTTGTACATCACTGAATGGCTTCCCTTCTATCCCGAGTATATAAGCTACTTTGTAAGTTGATTCAGTGGCATTATTTCCAGGTCTTATTGCTGCTTGAAAGAATTGTCTTTGCTTTTGCTTTTCTTCTTTTAATTGTTGCAATACAGCCTTTCACACCCCTCCCTCTGATTTAAAATATTTGTAGTCCTTATGAGTGTTATAATGCTGATGAGCATTGAATTTCTCTAATGTTGATATTGCAGTGTCACAAAGCAAGCAAATCATCTTATCTTTAGCAGAAACAAGATAACATTGCAATTCCCAATCCTCATTAAAAAATCTGTTTTCTTTCTTCAGCCTTCTCTTGGTCTTCTTTGACATGATGGGCTGTTAAGCAGACAGAATTAAAAAGTACTGTCAAGTTGTGCAACTGTTCACAAATTCCACTTCAAACAGAAACACAGTGCACTGTTGTCAAAAGCTGATAACAGACTGGCATACTCAAGCCGCATAAACTCTCGCCAACCACACTCATGCTGTAGTGGTGCCGGTCAGGCGGGGAAGTTAGAACTAAGTCGTGAGCGTAGCAGCCATTAATTTAGCCCTTATGGCTCACTAATGTTCTAATTATGCCAGTCAATCTGGGAGGATTATTTTGTTGAAACATATTTTATTCTTTGGTATTTTAAATACCTTGATTTAAAAAATAAAATAAAAATATAAAAGATGAACAAAAATATATTAATAAAAATAAAATTATTTGTTTTGTAAAATTTGGATTCAATCAAAAGGCTGCACTTAAGAACCTAGAAGGCCATATATGGCCTTAAGGCCACAGGTTCCCCTCCCCTGGCTTATCCATTCACTGGATAAATAAGATTAAAGTGATTTTGAATAGATATTCTGCAAATATTTGTGTGTATATTTTCATGTAAACAGTTTTCCATTTCTTCAGGGGAAATACCCAGGACTGTGATTGTTGCATTATATGGTAAATACACGATTAACTTTAGAAGAAACTGCCAAAAAATTCTTACTGTTTTGGGGGTGTGTGTGTGTGTGTTTTCTTTTTTGACTATTCTAATAGGTTTGTACTGGTATCTCATTATGATTTTAATTTGCATTTCTTTAATGGTTAATGATGTTGAGCAACTTTTCATTTGCTTATTTTCCATTTCTGTCTTTTTTTAAGTGAAGGGTCTGTTCTAGTTTTTGCCTATTTTTTGTTGGGTTATTTGTTTTCTTGCTGTTGAGTCAAATATGTGATTTACCAATATTTTTAGCCAGTCTGTAACTTGTCTTTTCATTATCTGAAGGGTGTCTTTCATAGAACAAAAGTTTTACAATGTTGATGAAGTCCAATTTATTGATTGTTGTGCATTCTGGTTTTGGTGTTATGTCTGGCAAATCTTTGCTTAACTCCAGGTCATGAATATTTTCTCCTATGTTTTCTTCTAAAAATTGTATGATTTTATATATTATACTTAGATCTATGATCCATTTTGAGCTAATTTTTGTATAAAGTGTGAGGTTTAGGTTGAAGGGTTTTTGTTTTGGGTTTTTTTTTTTTTTTGGCATGTAGAAGTCCTATTGTTCTAACACCACTTATTGAAAAAAATTATCCTTGTTCCATTGAATGTGCCTTTGCACCTTTGTCAAAAATCAGTTGTCCATATTTGTGGGGTCTATTTCTGGTACATCTATTTTGTTCCATTAATTTATGTGCCTGTCACGTCACCAATGCCACACTGTCTTGATTATTATAGGTTTATATAAATCTTAAAATTGGGCATTCTAATTTCCCTAAATTTAGTTTTCTTTTGTAAAATTGTGTTGGCTATTCTAGTTCCTTTGCCTTTCAACAAAAATTTTTGAATCAGCATGTCTATAGCTACAAAAAGAATCCTGCTGAAATTTTTATTGGTATCATGTTGTATCTGTAGATCACTCTGGGGGAAATTTGAAATCTTTACTATGTTGGAGTTTTCTAATACATGACCACAGTACAGTCAACCCTGTGTATCTATGGGTTCCACATTAGTTGATTCAACTAACAGTGAATCAAAAATATTTTTGGGAAAAAAAAATCCAACAATAAAAATAATATAAATAAAAAAATACAGCATAACAACTATTTATATAGCATCTACATTATATCAGGTATTATTAATAATCTAGAGATAATTTAAAGTATAAGGGAGGATGTACATAGGTTATATGCAAATACTACATCATGTTATATATGGGACTTGAGACTCCGTAGATTTTGATATCCTCAGTATCCTCAGGGGTTCCTGGAACCAATCCTCTGCACATACTGAGGGATGACTGTATATCTCTCCATTTATTTAGGTCTTTCTTGGTTTCTTTCATTAGTATTTTGTAGTTTTCAGCATACAGATGATGTATATATTTTGCTAGATTTTTACTTAAGTATTTCAATTTTTTGAGCTATTGTAAATGACATTTTTTAAAAATTTGGCTTCCAATAATTTTCTGCTAGTGTGTAAGAATACAATTGAATTTTGTGTGTTCATCATGTATACTGTGACCTGGCTAAACTCACTAGAGTTCTGGGAGTGTTTTTTTCTGTAAATTTCTTAGGATTTTCTTTTTAGAAACCAATGTGTTATCTGAAAATAGTGACTGTTTTACTTCTTCCTTTCCAATTTACATGCCTTTTATTTCTTTTTCTTGCCTTATTGTACTGGCTAGGATTTGCACACAATGCTTAATAGGCGTTGTGAGAGTGGACATTCTTGACGTGCTCCTGATATTAGGGGAAAGCATTCAGTCTTTCACCATTAAGTATGCTAGTTGTACAGTTTTTTGTAGGTGCCCTTCATCACAGGTCGAGAAAGTTCCCTTCTGTTTCTAGTTCACTGAGCCTTTTTTAATTTCATGAATGACTGTTGAATTTTGTAGAAACGCATTCTCTTTATCAGTTGATATAATCATGTGGTTTTTCTTCTTTAGATTGTTAATATGGTGACTGATTTCTGGATATTGAACCAGCTTTGCATTCCCAGGATAAATTCCGTTTGGTCATAATATATTATTCTTTTTATATGTTGCTGAATTTGATTTCCTAATATTCTTTTGAGGATTTTTGTATCTGTGTTCCTGAGGGATATTGGTTTGTAGTTTTTCTTGTTGTTGTTGAGTCAGGGTGGCAGTCTGTTCTTGGTTCTTGGTGTGCTCTTGGCTAAAGAATGACACACCAAAGTGTCAGGTCCAGCCTCTTGGTGGACTGCTATCCTAGTTCTTTGGCTCCTTGCTTGGAAAAAATCACAAGCAGGGCCAGTGCAATGGAGTGACCACAAGCAGGAAGCAGTTTCACATGAGCAGCTTTATTGTAAAACAAAATGGGTCTCTCTCTGTGAGTGGAGAGAGAGACAGACAGACAGACAGGCAGACAGGCTGACTGACCCTCTCTCTCTAGCAATTTCAGGTAGTTTCCTTTTATTGGCCTGATCAGGGAAGGGCTTTTGGGAGGTGTGGGATGTTATCAAATGATTAACATGTGTTCTCAAGGTTGAATCTGCATATGTGAGCTCCTTCTCTGAAAGCCCAACTGGAGGGTGAACCACAATGTAGATTTAAGCTAATGACAGAATAATTAGCCTTAGGTTACTCTAGGTCACTTTCCAAATCCTATTATGTCTGGACTGGGGAATTCCCAGATTGATAAGGTGTTCCCTCCTTCCTTAGGTGTAGCAGTTGCTCAGGATAGGATTAAGGTGAGGCAACACCGAGATGGAGTGCCCGCCCTTATCCTTCTTCCCAGGTAGGGCAATTTCTTGAGGCAGCACCAAGGCAGGCCACCCTTTTCCCTAGAAGAGCTGGAGATCCTAGCTATCTACCTAACAGTTGTACTGTCTTTGGTTTTGGCATTAAGGTAATGCTGGTCTAATAAAATAAGTTGGGAAATGTTCCTACCTCTTCTATTTTCTGGAAAAGATCATGTAGAATTGGTACTATTTCTTCTTTAAATGTTTAACAAAATTTGTCAGGGAAACCATCTGGGCCTAGAGAATTCTTTTTCTCAGAAAGTTTTAAACTACTAATTCAATTTATTTAATAGTTATAGGAGTATTCAGCTTACCTATTTCATCGGGTAAGTTTTGGTATTTTGTGGTTTTCAAGGATTGGTTCATTTCATTTAAGTTGTTGACTTTATGTATGTAGAGTTGTTCTTTGTTTTCTCTAACTGTCTTTTTAATGTTTGTGGGATCTGATATCTCTTCTCTCATTTCTGATATTGGTAGTTTTTTTTTCTTTTTTCTTTGCCAGTCTTGCTAGAGACTTATTAATTTTATTTCTTTTTTCAGCAAACCAGCTTTTGCTTTCATTGATTTTCTCTATTGTTTTTCTGTTTTCAATTCCATTTGCAATTCATTCTTATATTTCCTGTCTCCTTCTTTTGGCTTGCTTTGGGCTTAATTTGCTCCTATTTTTCTAGTTTCTTAAAGGAGAGGCTATATTATTGATTGAGACCTTTCTTTTCTAATGTAAACATTTAATGATATGAGTTTCCTTCTAAGCACTGCTTTGGCTGCATCCTACAGATTTTGGTATGTCATATTTTTATTGTTTGATTAGTTAAGAATATTTTCTAATTTCTCTTGTATCTTTTTCTTTGAGCTATGGGTAATTTAGAAGTTTTCTGTTTAATCTTAAAGTATTTGGAGAGTTTCCCCTTATTTTTCTGTTACTGATTTCTCAACTAATTCCATTATTGTCAGGAAATATACTTTGTATGATTTCAATTCTTTTAACTTTCTGAAGGTTTCTTTTATGACCTAAGATATGATCTTGGTGAATATTCCATGTACACTTGAAAAGCATGTGTATTCTGCTGATATTGGGTAGAGTGTTCTCTAAATATTAGGTTCCATTGGTTGATGGTGTTATTGACTTCTTCTATGTCCTTGATTTTCTGTCTACTCATTCTATCTATTATTGAGAGAGAAGTGTTGAAGTTTCCAACTGCAATTTTGGATTTATTTATTTTTCCTTTCAGTTCTTTAAGTTTTTGCTCCATATATTTTGAAACCTGTTGTTATGTTCATACACATTTAGGATTGTTATGTCTCACCCTTTTATTATTATGTAATATCTCTCTTTAGCCCTGGTAATTTTCTTTGCTGTGTAGTCTACCTTGTCTGATATTAATATAACCACTCCAACTTAATTTTTCGTAGTGGTTTATTTATCTTTTTCCATTCTTTTACTTTTAACCTACCAATATCTTTATATTTGGAATGAGTTTTTTTATAAACAACATATAGTTGGGTCTTTTTTTATTATTCATTCTCATAATCTCTGTTTTTTAATTGTTGCATTTAGACAATTTATACTTAATGTAATTATTGAAGTGTTTTATTGTTTGGTGTCTGTTTCTTCTATTTTTCTTCCCTTATTTTCTCTTTCCTGCCTCCTTTTGTGTTATTTGAACATTTTTTAGTATTCCATTTTACATATTATGTTTTTGACTATATCTTTTTGTATGGTTTTTTAGTGGTTACTATATGGATTGCAATACATTCTTAACTTTTCACAATCTACTTAGAATTAATATTTACCACTTCAAGTGTAATGTAGAACCCTTACCACCATATAGATCCCTTTTCTCTCCACCCCTTATATTTTAGTTGTTTTATATATTATACCTACATACATTGAAAACCCCAGTAGAGAGTGTTACAATTTTTGCTTTCAACCATTGAAAGTACTTTAAAGGACTCAAGGGAGAATAGTCTATTTACCCAGATGTTTATTAGTTCTGTTGCTCTTCCTTCTTTCTTGATGTTCCAAATTTACTTCTGGTATGTAATTTCCCTTCCATCTGAAGAATTTCTTCTAGCAATTTTTTAGAGCAAGTCTACTGGCAACTAATTCTTTCAGTTTTTCTTCATATCATATGGTCTTTATTTCACCTTCATTCCTGAAGGACATTTTTGCTGGATCTAGAATCCTGGGTTGACAGTTCTTTCTTTAATCACTTAAAAAATGTTTTTTTTCACTTTTTCTGGTCTCTGTGGTTTCAGATGAGAAATCTGAAGCTATTCAAATAATTGTTCCCCTATAAAAGGGGTCAGTAATTTTTTTGTGTGTGAAGGACCAGATAGTAAATATTTTGGGCTTTGCAGGCCATACAGACTGTATCACAACTGCTTAACTCTGCTATTGTATCACTGAAACAGTTATAAGCAATACATAAAGGAATGGTTATGGTTATGTTCCAATAAAACTTTATTTACCAAAACAGACAGTGAGCCAGATTTGGCATATCGACCATAGTTTGCTGACCTCTGCCATATAAGTAATGTGTCATTTTTCTCTGGCTGCTTTCAAGATTTTTTTTCTTTGTTATTAGTTTTGATCAGTTTGATTAAGATGCGTCTGATTATGGATTGCTTAGATTTATCCTGCTTAGAGTTCACTAAGCTTTTAAATCTATAGGTTTATGTCTTTTGCCAAATTTGGGACATTTTCAACTATTATTTACTCAAATTTTTTTCTATACCACAATCCTTTTCATCTTTCTTCCAAGACTCCATTAATATAGATATTAGACTTTTTTATATTGTCCCACAGTTCCCTGAGGCTCTGTTCATTTTTTTAAATCATTTTTCTCTCTGTTGTTCAGATTGGATAAGTTCTATTGTTCTATCCTCAGGCTCACCTTGCCAACCCTGTAATCTCTATTTTGCTATTTAGCCCACCCAGTGAGTTTTCTGTTCAGATTATGGTAATTTTCAGTTCTAAAATTTCCGTTTGGTTCTTCTTTATATTCTCTATTTATTTTCTGAAAGATTCCATCTTTCCACTTGTTTTAAAGTGTTTACCTTTACCTCTTAGGACATTTTTATGATATCTGCTTTTGAGTCTTTGCCAGATAATTCCACCATCTATATATCTATTTCCATGACAGTTGAGATTTTTTTTCTAGTTCTTATTATGCCTGCCAGATTTGGATTGTATTTTGTGCATTTTGAATATTATGTTATGAGACTCTAGGTCTTGTTTAAATCCGAAGGAGAATATTGATATTTTTCTTTTAGTAGGTAATCAACCCAGTTGGGGTCAGGCTGTGAGCTTCAACCAGCCTTCTGTGGACTCTGATTTCAGCATTAGTTCTGTTTTCCAAGGCTTCTGTTGTCCTATCAGGAGCTGTCCTGTGTGTGCTCTACCCAGTGGCCAGTCTGGACATGGGTGGTAGCCTGTCCCATAGTCCAGTTCTCAAAGTCTTTGGCCTTGCTATTAGGATCGGATCCATGCATATGCAGCTTGGAGGTGAGCCCAGGAGTTCATACACAACTTTATGAGATTCTTGCTCTCCACCATCTCCATGGGCCTTTCTTTTTCAGTCATTTGGCCATAAAGCTTGGATTTTAGTTACCTTGCTGTGTTGTGCAGGTCCCATGACTGTGCCCATATCTGAAGCCACAGCAGTAGGTAGAGAGAAAAAAATAAAATAAAAAGCAACAGGGGTTTGCCTTACCCTCTTGGGACTGTAGGTCTTTGGGGTTTCCCTTCTCTTATGGTTTCAGGCACCTGTGGGCCCCACTGCCATCACCACCGCAGGATCACCTGGGGCCTACAGTGCAAGTGAACAGAAAAAAATTTTGAAAAAGAAAGGAAAAATAGGTGATTTCCTCCGCTCTGTCTGAGTGTTTGGGGCCCTCTTTCTTGCTCCTTGAGCTGCAACCAGAGACTCCCCTGGAGCTCTCTCTTCCCACATCCCGTGTCCCATTCCTAATTTCAGCTGCCTTGAGTCCAGGCTCGGGGATGAAGCGAAAATAGGAAGCTCATGGCTGTTTCAGTGGTACCTCGAATTCTGCTTTTCTTCCCCCATCTGCCTGCTACTGTGTACTTTTTGGAGTCCTCAATTGGCTGCTTCAGCATCTGTCTGGGTTTTATAGCTTCGTTCAGGATGCTCATTCTGTCTTGCCCAGGACCAGAACTGTTTCCATGTGCTTTTTCTCTCCTGCCCGGCACCCTCCTCTCTGCCCCTCACTCTCTTTCAGCAGGATTTGCTGTCCTTTGGGCAGCTTCCAACACGGCCTTCCTGTCTTTGATGGCTTTATTTTGTTTTTTTCCCTACTTTCTTCCTGAGCTCTGCCAGCTCATGTTTTATTCCCCTTTGATGTGATTTTGTACTTTTCCTGAGCATTTTTGTATCTCTGCTTTGAGTTTTTGTTTTAAAGAGGCACTTGTTTCATTGTTTTTAAAATTTATGGTAGTGTTTGGGCAACAATTTTTAATGGCTTCATGGCATTTTTCTTGTTAGTGTTCTTCATCCATTTATTTCTATTTTATTCCTACTTTTTTCTGTATTTTTATACTCATTAGATTCTGGTTCCTTTCCTATTATTCCTAGTCTTTCAATAAAGTGGATTTCCACATTCTCCCCCCACCCCAATCTGCTATTTGAAGAAGTTTCTTAAGGAAGATGATCCAGGGTAGGGTTTCTGGCTACTGTGAATTTTCCCTGAATCACAAAGGTCCTTAGACACAGAGCTGTGACTAGGTTTGTGAACCTTTACCTCTCCGCAGCCAACGGAAGTCAGCAGCTGCAGGGGTGCTACCAATTCGGTCTCCCTTCTCAGGCCCTCTCCCACACCCAGCTCTGCACTAGCCTGTGGATCCTGGCAATTCTCTGCTGCCAGTGTATGAATCCTGTTTCTGTTGTTCTGAACATAAGCTTGTTGGTTTTGTGCCTTGGGGCACATGCTCTCTGCTTTGATGAACTGCACTCTGTGGGCTTTGCCTGAGACGTGTAGCTGTAGACGTCCTCATTAGGGATCTTCCTATAACCCTGTTAGACCTTTATTGCATGGGTCAGCCCTTCTCCAGACACCATTAAAAGAGATTAGAGATAATTTCTGGACATCAAAACTAGAGTTGGCATTTC
Source organism: Daubentonia madagascariensis (assembly GCA_023783475.1). Taxonomy (NCBI): domain Eukaryota; kingdom Metazoa; phylum Chordata; class Mammalia; order Primates; family Daubentoniidae; genus Daubentonia; species Daubentonia madagascariensis. The sequence goes on along the minus strand of JAKFHU010001557.1, from coordinate 7,799,983 downwards.
TCTTGTTCTTCTTAGTATTGGGGGGTGACTTCCTAGAGGAAAAGGGGGTAACATCATATTTACTCCACCATATTCAAGGCAGAATTTGGGTAGGTTTATTTTTAAAATGATACATATTATCAAGTTGCCCTCAATAATCTTAGATGTCTTTATAATTTGCTTTATAAATTTAACCCATCATACTAGGAAAGAAGTGTGTGGGGGGACAGTCCCTATGAAAAAGCAGGAAGACAGTTTGGGAAGGCAGGCTGCTTAGCTGCAGCCATCAGTCATCCCTGGAAGGCAGTGAGGAAGCAGGGTGTGGGCACAGGGGAGCTATCAGAGGCACAGAGGGGCCACTTGATTCAAGGGTTACATGTTTTAGAGGCATTTTTGCATCGGGGAGCTTAATTCCCACCCCAGACAGAGTAGGCAGACAACCCCAGTATTCCTGAGAGGCAATTTGTAAGGACAGGAAGCTCACTCCCTTGGGAGGGACCCATTCCCAGTCTAGACGAAGGGAGTTCCTGGCAAGTTCTCACACAGACATGAAGTCTGCCTTCCAGTTTCTTTATCACATGGTGCTGTTCTCCAGTGCGGAGCCCCCGAATATGTTCCTCTCCACACACAGGGCAGCTGTTCAAGTGAGTCCTTCAGTCTAAGACCTTCCCTACAGCCAGCTCTGGAGGGGACGGCAATGTGGGGTGGACACAGCTTCCAGTGCCAGAGAGGGAAGGGGCCTGGGGGGACCTTGCAACAGGGGCCTCAGGGTTTGGGCTTTCAGGTTCTCCCAGGCGTGTCCTTGTGGATGGAGAGTCAGTTTGTATGTCACGCCTATTAGTTCCTCTCAGAGGGGCTGGTTCTGCACTCAATGCCCTGTGTACCCATGGCACTGTCCATGGTTCTCAACTGCCATTTCCAACTGGGGCATTATTGATTCTTTCCCTCATGGAACCCGGGTGTCTTAGTGATGGCTCCTAATCATTCTCAACCAAGTGAGCAAATAGGCTGTGAAGGGAGAGAAAAGGGAGAGTGCAGGGGTTTTTTTGTTTTTTGTTTTTTTGGTTTTTTAAGTGTTTGATAATTATTTATTGAAAGAAATGACCAGATGAATCCCAGACCCTGGCATAAACCACCCCCTCACACACACACACCCCTGACTCTCAAAAACCACAGTCTGCAAGACCAGATTTGCTGAAAAGTAGAGGCAATATCCCTGGGTTCCCTCCACCTCTTGCCCTATGCCCCAGGCTCTGGAGGTCAGGGGCTTAGTATATATCTTCAACGTTAGAGTCTGAGTCCTCGCCTTGTTGGTTCTGAATCTGACTTTGCTTCCAGTACAGATAGGCCACCTGGGCACTGGTGGTGGCCTCCTCTGGCTGCTTGTCTTCACGGACTCAAATAAACCAAGGGAAGCAGAGGGACATCCCTTTCTCACTGTGCACCAGGCCCCGGGCAGCAGGGTGGATGGGGGAGGGGGAGAGATCTGGGCACTTCACCTCCCACACGGTGCTGGGGTCCAGCCAGTGGTCGGGAGCCACGGCGCCATCTGTGTGCACATAGGAGCGGGGTGCAGGCAGCACCAGGGTCTGGAGCCTCTGGTGATGCTCTTCCGGCTCCTCATCACTGAAGCCAGTTCCAAGTTTGCGTACAGCCTGCTGCTCCTCACTGTCCTTGTCGTAGGAGGTCAGCAGGAAGCTCCCATACCGGCCGGCTCGCTTTCCCTGGCACAGGTGGGCGCCGATCACAACAAGGTCCAGAAAGAAGAGAAAAGAAGAGAGCTGTGCTTTTAAATCACCATGAAACACACGGAATCGTGACTTTGGTTTCACAATTGAGGTGGCTGATTCCATGAGCTATTGACAAATCTTTCACATTTCTGACAGTCACAGATTTCCCCCCAGGGACATAACTCCTCCAGCCCACGTCTACGTTTATGGAGCTCAGCTTCAGGTGCACCCCCAGAGGCCTGGAAGTGCTGTGCTGTACCTCTGAGACCCGGCAGTAACAGCCACTGACCACCAGCAAACCTAACTCTCCTTCCAAGTCCCAAAGAGAATCCTGAAGTTTTAATCATCCTGGGACTCTCTCTGGCTGAAGGGCAGACATGACCTTGAGACACTGACAAGAAGAATGATTAGATTCAGAGAAAGAGCGAGTAGGGATGAGGGTGTTGAAGGGGTTTTGGACTCCAGGGTCAGTGATGGGTGTCAGAGGACACAAAGAGTGAATGAGAACCTGCTTGAAGGTTCAGCTTCATCGCTCCTTCCCCTGGGAAGCAGTTGGCAGCTGCTGACTTACAGAGCAGCACTGGGGCCAGGGTTCATGCTGAATCTGCCCACACACCTTAGGACCTTGTGCAGCTGGAGAGGAGGTGTTTGGGCTTGGCGCTGCAGACACTTTTTCTCTGTTGTCAGCTGGAGAAAATTGTCTGGGTGTGAAAGGGTAGGACTTGGTCTGGGCCCCTTTGTGGGGGAGGCAGAATTTGGTTTGGTGTTTTCTTTTCTATGCAAAGGATTTGAGACCGAAAGACGAGGCAGGAGGGCAGTTGCCTTCTTCACTTCCTTCCCCCAGTGTAGACTGGTTCAGTAGCTCAGAGTAGGGCTTGGGAAGCAGCCAAGCCTGGCTTTGACCCTGGTTAATCACTTATTAATTGAGTCAACCTGGACAATTCTCTAAACTTTTCCAAGCTTCAAATGCCAGATGTGGGTATTTCGCTCCTTAGGACCCTGTTTTTTCCTCCTGAGGCTGCCTTAACAAAGGACCACAAACTGGCTGGCCTGACACAACAGAAATTATTGTCTCACAGTTCTGGAGGCCAGAAATACAAAACCTGGGTATTGGCAGGGCATGCTCTTTCTGAAGGCTCTGGGAGAGGATCCTTCCTTGCCTCTCCAGCTTCTGTAATTGCTTTGCTCATAGAGGCCCTTCCTACCACCACGGCCCTGATGGCTCAGGTGCCTTCCCTAGGGATGCCCTGGGGAAATAGGCAGGTATGTGGAGCTAGCACAATTGACAGAAAGGGGAAAAAGGAAGAGGTGACTGCAAGGCTGGCATGAGCCCAGCGTGCCCGTGCAGCTTCAGGGAGGCACCATGCCTGGCGCCCACATGGCTCCAAATGAGGCAGAGATTGCACCGCATTCCTAGTAATCCAAACACAGGCAAGCGCGAGGCGGCACCAGCCAGCATGGGTTTTTCTGAATTTCATGCGTTGGATCGGCCCATAAAGGCTTCACTGGGGGTTGGTGACAGGTTGGCTGGGAGTCCCTCCTGGATGGTCCCCTGGTATATCATGAATAAAGTATAGCGCTGGGCAAAGTAACAGGGAGTGGGGTGCGAGGGCCGGCTAGTTTCACAACTATTTTGGGGGGATATTTATGACACCTACCTTGGTTAAAGAAAAATGTAATGTGACCAGAGCTAAGTATTATTGATTTTTCCCCTCCATTTTGGTATTCAATGAATCACATCTAGTATGAGCTATGACTGTATTAATGGGGTTTCCTTAGCTGACAACTCAGCCGAGAGAGCTACCGAATTGGAATTCCATGGGAGAGGATTATTGGGTATAACAAACAGGAGAGGAGGAATGCTTTTCTTCAGCTATTTTGGGGGATTACATAAAATGTTGTAAAAAGGGAGAACCCTTCTTCTTTGCAACCGGACAAGAGGATCTTTCTCATTGTTGTGGAAGGCCCCACCGGCTACCAATGAAGCCAGCTCTTAGGTGCCGTGTATCTTATTCACTGTCGGATCCCTGGAACTAGCACGGCGCCTGGAACAAGCAGGTGCCTCAGGATATATTTATTGAATGGATGAATGGTGACAAGCAAAGGTGCACCCTGTAGGGAAACTAGGAAGATGTGAAGGCAGCATGAAGTCATGAGTGGAAACGGACAGCTGCAGAGTCTCAAAGAGCTTATGGAGTTGCAGGCAGTGTTGATTCATTCAGTCAGTCAGCCAAGGAATATTTGGGGCAAACTCCTTATACCAGGTACATTTCCTGCCCTCAAGGAGTCCACCATCTAGCAGAGAAGGTAGAAACTGAATGATCAGCTGCATGATTAACTGCTTAGGTACAATTTTGGGGCACTTCAAAGGAAAGGTGCAGGGGCAAGGCAAGGTTTCTCTGAGGAAGTGACAGTTACACGGAGGTTGAAGGAGGGGAGAAAGTTAGACAGTAAAGAGGGAAAACATAAAGGGCATCAGTATATTAATAATCATTCATTCATTCATTCATACAGCAAATATGTATTGAGCACCTATCATGTGCTGGGGGTGTTCCGAGTGCTGGGAAGATTCAACAGTGAGCAAAATAAGCTCCTCGCCCCCCAGTGAGCTTAAAAAACAAAGTGTGAAGTTTTCTGCATCTTTGTTATATTTATTCCCAAGGAGTTGATGTGTTTGATGCAATATCAAATCTGTGTTTGGTATTCTAGAAATTTCGTTCTGTGTCCTATGGCTGCTGACATAGGGAAGTGCAATTCATTTTTGTGTATCGACCTTATATCCAGTATCCTTGCTAAATTTATTCATTCAGTCTAATAGCTTATCTATAGAGTCCTGTGTATTTTCTATATACAACATCATGTCATCTGCAAATAATGGAAGTTTTATTCTGTCCTTTCTGATCTTTATGCCTTTGATTTCTTTTTCTTGTTTTATTACACTGGCTAGGATCACCAACCCAATATTGAACAGAAATGGTAATTGTAGGCAACCTTATTTTGCTGCTGATCTCAGGAGGAAAACGTTCAATAATTCACCTTTAATTATGATACTTGCTATAAAGTTTTGGTACATATTCTTTAACAGATTAAGGATGTTCTCTTCCTGCTTTGCTCAGAGTTTTTATTGTTTGTTGTAAATGAATATTGTTATCTGTTCCATGTGAATGAAAACTTTTTCTGACTGAGATAGAAAAGACCACAGTCATCAAATCAGGTGTAGTGTGCAACGTACCTGAGGCTGCAATAATCTGCTCGAGGAAAGACATCTGGCTGGTGGGCTTGATCAGGGTTGCTACTCGGTTGTGCTTGCACTAGCCTATAGCCATCCTTCAGGACTCACCTGGTTTCTGCAGGGGCTACACTGGTGAATTAAGTGAAGATATGATGAGGACCACCCTGCTTCCTTTAGGTCCTTAAGGGTGGTCCTCATCTCCACTCTCCCCCAGGATGTGATGATTTTTGTTTGCTATCTTAGCCAGCGTGATGAGGGGGTAATTTCAGAGACTTCTACTTGCCCTTCTCCCCTTGTACTTCACAGACCAAGGACCCCATGTGGGGCTGCACCAACTGCCAAGTAGGTTAATCCCAAGTACACATTTGAGAACAGAGGAAATGACCACCAGCGGATCCACAGACCCAGTGGACCCATTGTAAGTGGACTTTGGGTAGGACTCCATTTGTTGCCAGGCTCCTGCTTTAACAAGAGACCACAATGACATTTTGGGTGTCTCTGAGTCTCAAATCAACTTCTGTGCCCAACAGTCCTCAAAACACCTGGGTATTCTCCAAATAAATGGCAGTAAGCCCTTTGGGAAAGGAACGGGGGAATCATCTCATTGTGTATACCTGCTGTAGAATTGCAGGGTCCTTTCTCTTGGGCACCTGGCCATCTCTTCTTCCAGTGAGTTCCATTTCTAAGAACTGACTTGGATCCAGAGAATGGGTAGGGATTGTGACTTTTTATTGGGGTGACTGCCCTCAGCCTCCTAGGCATCCAGCCTTGATTTCTTCTCTTGAACACACTTACCAGCTGCCCATCCATCTTGCCCCATGTGCTAATGATCTTCTCTGTAAATCTTGGCAGGTCTTTGGCTGTGGCTTTAACCTCGCTGCTCACTCGTTTCAATAACTGTGAGCCCTGACTTCTGGTGGTTAAGCACGAGCCTCTACTGCTAGTCTTACTGTCCTACATCCCACTGCTATCAGCCAGCCAAGTTCTCTCTCAGCTGCTCCTTCCTCAGCCCCTAGCCCTGGCCTGCAAAGGAGAACCACCACTGAACTTTTTAATGATGCTGGGCCCCTCTTACCGGCACGTTCCTGTGCCATTAGAAAACAGTGTGCCCTCTGGACTTTGCCATGGAACACACTCATTGGCAGGTGTTCTGGCCATACCTGGTAGATCCATTCTAGCCTGCCCCATTCCCTGAGCCCTTTAATCACTTCCTGTGCCATCTGCCAGGGCATTTCTGGCCTTTCAGCTTCTCTTTTACATATTTTAGGGGCCATCCCAGTAGAGAGTTCACACCATCCCCAGGGGTCCTTGCCATGGTGCTAGGTTTCAGGAGAGTGCCTCTTCACTACCCAATTTTATGGCCAGGCCCCTTGACCCAGTGCCCTCAGAATCCATCCTCCCATGTTATTCCTCCTTCCTGGAAGCACATGTTGGCTAGGACTTGCAGCTCCTGGGGTATAGTCCCTTCCTCCCTTAGCTGCCCCAGCACATCTCCCACCGGGTTATGCTACTACCTAACCCTAGTTACAGGCCCAATGTTCAGTAGGGAAAGTGAGAATGTATCTTGAGTTGAGGCACCAGTTACCTGGTAGGGGAGAAGACTCTGCACTGTTTTCTAGAACAGGGGTGTGCTAGCCCTTACTGGGGTGGGGAGGGAGGGGGTGTGCACTTCTACAGGCTTGGAAGATTCAGAGTAGTCTTGGGCATCCAAAATCTTTGGGGGTATTTGCCCAGAAGTCTCCATCCCCTGTGTCTGGGTTACCTTTTCCCAACCAGGTCCCTGACCTTGGCATAACAAACCTGCACTTGTTGCCTGTCTAACCTGCTGTGCCTTTCAGCTACTCAGTTTGTTAGATCCTGGGCTTGCTCCTGGGCTTTCTTGGCCCTGTGGCCAAAGGCTCCTGGGCTTTCCATTGCCTATTATTTGCCCTCAGCTGTTTATTAATTTTCTGTAAAGCAGGGGTCAGTGTTAAAGAGACAGAGAGTAAATATTTTAGCTTTCCGGCCATATGCTTTCTGTTGCAGGTGCTCAGCTCCGCCTTGGTAGAGTGTGGCTGTGTCCTAACGAAGCTTTATTTATAAAAACAGATGGCCGCCTACGGGCATTTGTTTGCCCACCGTGTGGCAGAGCATCAGTGGCAGTAGCCATCCAGTCCCGTCATCCCAACCGGAACCCTCAGGCACTGCTGGTGGGGGTGTAAAATGCCCCAGCCACTTTCTGTTTCTTTTTGCGTCACATTTGGTTGTTTGTATTTTTCTAGTTATTTGTCCATTTCACCTAAGTTTTCAAACTAGTTGGCGTAAAGGTGTTTCTAACATTCTCTTACCTTTTTAGTCCTTGTTTCATCTGTGCTTATATGTCTATTTTGTTCCTAATATTGTCTAATTTCACTCTCCCTCTTTTTCTCTTGATAAAAATTGCTAAAGGTTTGTCAATATCAGGCTTTTCAAAGAATCAGCTTCGACGTCATTGACCCCCTCTCTCCAACGCTTGTTTTCCACGTCATAAATTTCAGCTCTCGTCTGTCTGCCTTCCTGCTTTCTTCCTGTCGATTCAATTTTTTCCCGTTTGTGTTTACTCTTTTATTTTTTCTTTTTATTTAACTCATTATTTTTCACTCCTTCTTCTTTTTTGAAAAAAAAAATAGCCCTTAAAGTATAGAATTTTTTCCCTTCAAAGTATTTTAGGGGCATCCACAAGTTTTGATCAGCAGCATTTCTGTTGTCACTCAGTTCAAAATATTTTCTCATTTTCACTTTTGTTTCTTCTGTAAGATCCATGGCTTGTTTGGAATGTTTTAAAGTTTCCAAATATATGAGGAGGAGAAGATTTCCATTATATTCTATCTAGAAAGGTCTTTCTCCAGACATCCACACAGTTTGCTTCCCACAGCCTTCGGGTCTTTGCTCCCTGTTTACCCTCCCCGGAAGGCAACCGCACCACCGCGTTTAAGATTGCACTTTCTCAGCGCCCCACCCCCGCCTGGGACTTCCCTGCTATGTTTTCCGGTTGTTTTTCTCCCTCCCACTAGAACACTAGACCCACCTCACTAGAACATATATTCCTTTGACAGCAGAGTATTCACTGCTCTTCTTTTATTCACTGCTGTAGCCTTAGTGCATAACACTAAGGAGAGCAGTGAGCAGTCCCTCAATAAATACTTGTTGCATGAAGGAGTGACGCATCCATTATGCGTTTCCATCCTAATTGCCCTGTGATTAGAGATTGTGCTTTGCGAGATATGGTTGCTCTCAAATTTGTTGAGACCTGGTTTATGGTCTAGAATGTGTTCCGCGTGTGCTCAAAAAGAGCGTGCGCTGTGTAGTACAACGCGCTATAGATTTGGTCAAGGTTATTAATTGTGTTATTCAAATCTTTTATATTTTTTCCTTTATTTTCTATTTGATCTACCAAGTACTAAGACATGTATATTAAAATGTGCCACTATGGTGATGGCTGTGTCAATTTCTCCTTCAATTTCTGCTATATGTTATTTTAAATACTTTACGGCTATATCATTGGATGTATACTAGTTTAGAGTTGTGTCTTCCTCTTGAATTGAATATTTCATCAATATGTAGAGATCTTTTTAATCTCTAGTAACGGTTTTGGCATTAAAATCTATTTTATATGCTTTCTTCTGATTAGTATTTGGCGTATCTCTTTTCACAGTTTTACTTTAAACATTTCATTTCCTTATGTTTTACCTATGCCAGGTTTAAATAGCATATAGCAAGATTCCTTTTTTAATCCAGGCTGGTCATCTGTTTTTTTATTTTGAAAATTGCATCTATTTACTTTCGCTGTAATTATTGATCTGTTTGAATTCATTTTTGCCATCCAGTACTTTCCATTTTTCTGTTTTTTGTGGGTGTGATTCTTTGTTTTTTCTCCTTTCTTGCCATGTTTTCAACTGATTGAGGTCCGTGTTTTCCCTTTTCCACTTCTTAAATTTCTATGGCTTAGAAGTTAAAACCTTTGTTGCTATTTTTTCAGTGGTTACCTTAGAAATTCTGACATAGATATTTAGCTTAACAGAGTCTACGGTTAATCAATAGTTTGAGCATCTTCTCAAACAATACGAGAAACTTAACCATGACCAAGCCCCACCCACACCCTCCTCCCCTGACCAATGTGTTCTTGCTGTGAAATTGTTGATTTATCTTGACTTCTTTACACTCCACAAAATAGACATTGTTATCACTATCATTTTATGCCTTTAATTTTTCCATTCCTTCCTTCAAACAGGTATTTATTGAGTCCCGCATGCCAGGCAGTGTTCTAGGCACTTGGGATTCAGAATGACCACAACAAAGGTCCCACACCTTCACAGACTTCGCTTCCTCTGGGGGTGACAGATTCTAAACAATAAACGTAATCCGTGAGTAAATTATATAAGATGTTAGAGTAGGGTAATTACTGTGAGGAAAAGGTAGAACAGGACAGGGAGGCTGGAAATGCGAATTGCAATTTCCTATGGGATGCCCAGGGCTGGCACCCTCAGCGAGGGGGTGAGACTTAAATGAAGGCTGGAGGGAGCCAGGAAGGGAGCCGTGTCCACCTGGAGGAGGAATATCTGCCTGTGCAGAGTCTCCAGGTGGGAGCGTGCTTGGCGTGTTCAAAGACAGCAAGGAGCCGGTGAGGCTGGGGTGGGTGAGTGAGGACACAGATCACAGCTATCTATGGTGAGGGCTTTGGCTTCTGCCGTGAGTGCCATGGGAGCCAGTGGAGGGTTTTGAGCATAAGAGCACAGGGTCTGACTTACAGTTTAAGAGGTTCCCCCTCACTGTTGTGTTGAGAAAAGACTGGGCGGAGGAAGGGTTGGCACGGGCCCGTTGGGAGGCTAATGTAGTAACCCAGGCAGACAGACGGTGAGAAGGGGTCTGGTGCTCGGCACAGATTTCCTGATGGATCAGATATGGGGTAGAGTCAAGGGTTTGGAGGGGTTTTGTCCTGAGTACCTGGAAGAATAGGGTAGGCATCGACTGAGCTGGGGAAGCTGCAGGAGCAGCAGGTGCTGGGGAGAGAATGGGAGGTCTGTTTTGAACACACTGAATTTGAATGTCGTGGAATTCAGATAGGCAGCTGGATACCCAAGTCTGGGGTTTCAAAGGCAGATCCAGGTTTCGTGGGCCTGAAGCTTATATAATTTTGAGGGCCTTCTTTAAGGAAGAAAATGAAAAATTACATAAAAATGAGATACAAGAGAGGCCAGAAGCTTTAGCTCCACTAGCTCTGCAGAGAGCTGCCTTTTAGGGGTTGGGGAGAAAAGCCATAGCTGGAAATATAAACGTGTATGTCATCAGTGCAGAGGTGGTATTTCAAGTCACGAGGTTGGATGAGTGTAATGGGTTGAATTGTGTCTTCCCAAAGGATATATTCAGGTCCTAAGTTCCAGTGCCTGTGAATGTGACCTTACTTAGAAAAAGGGTCTTTGTAGATGTAATCAAGCTAAGGTGAGGTCATACTAGGTTAGAGTAAGCCCTAAATCCAGTATGTCTGGTGTGCTTTTAAGAAGAGGGAAATTTGGACATGATGCACAGGAGAGAAGGACATGAAGTGACGATGGCAGAAAGTGGAGTGGTACAGCTCAAGCCTAGGAGTGCCAAGGGTTGCCAGCAAACACCAGAAAGAAGAGGCAAGGCAGGAGTCTCTCCTAGAGCCTTCAGAGAGAGCATGGTCCTGCCGATACCTCGATTTCAGACTTATGGCCGCCAGAATTGTGAGAGAATAAATTTCTGTTGTTACAAGTCCTCCCAGTTTGTGGTGCTTTGTTATGGCGGCCCCAGGATACAGCGAGGGAGTGAGTATGAAAGAACACTGGGATCAGCCCTGAGGCTGGTCGGGGAAAGACCAGGTCCAGGAAGACGTGACCGTGAGGGAGGAAGGAACCCCGAGGAGGGGCATTCTGACAGCCAAGCGAACAAAGTCACAACGAGGAGAAACGGATGAAATTCCTTCTCCAGGTCACATTTGAGGAGCGCTGGGGACTGGCCACTCAGCAGCAATGATGAGGGTAGCTTTGGTGGGCAGGTCGGGGTGAGGGTCTGTTCGGAGCTGGTTTAGGGAGATCAAGAAGAAAGAAATGAGAGACAGAAAGTAAAGACGACGGATTTTAGGGAAAACTGCGAAGGAATGAGGTGGTCCTGTTGCAGGCGTGGGGAGAAGGTTTTCTCTTTGAGATAGGAGAAGTAACAGCACGTTTGCATGCAAGGGGGCATGACCTGGTAGAGAGCAGGATGTTGAGAATGGTAGGAGACAGAGGGGGACACTGCTGAGGGAGTGTTTTCGCGTCGGCAGGAAGAAGCACGGCCTGCGCGTGGACGGAGCGACTGCCCGTGTTTTCTCTCAATTCTACCACTGGCTTTCTTATCCCTTATTCTTACACCCCAGACCCTTCTTCCAGGATCATCTTCCCTCTCCCTGAAGTAGATCCTCGCACAGCCTCCTTCATGGAGTCTTGTTGGAAGAGAACGCTCTCAGGTTTTGTTTTGTTGCTGAAAATGTCTTTATTTCATCCTCATTCTTGAAAGGTGGTTTTCCCGGACGTACGACTTGAGCAGGACGGTTTTGGGTGTTTGCTTTCTGTCAGCACTTGCAGGTGTTAGTCCGACGTCTCCTGGGACTCAGGGTTGCAGTGGCGAAATCAGCTGTCACTGTGATTGTCATTGCTCTTTCCTCGACTGCGGTTGAGATTGTCTCGCTAGCTTTGTGTTCCTCATTTCCACTATCGTGTACTTTTGCTTCTCCTGACCGGGATTCACTGGGATTCTTAAATGGGGTGGCTGGGTGTCATTTGGAAGTTGTGAAAATTCTCAGACGAACTCAATTATTGCCGCTGCCCTGTTTTTCTCTCCTCCTTGAATTCAGATCATCTGTATTGTTCCTGCTTTCCACATTTTCACCTCTATGTCGTATTTTCCAACATTTTCTCTCTGTATTAGCTTTCTCAGGAGTATCTTTTTATTTACCTTTCAATTCACCAATTCTTTCTTTGACTCTATAATATTTTCTTCACATTGAGTTTTACAATTTTAATTACTGCATTTTTTATTTCTAGAAGTTCTATTTACCTCCCCCTCCAAATCTGCCTAGTTGGTTTTGAGATTCTTTTCTTCCTTCATCACATTTTATATCCACCTTTTCTTTCTTTAAACATATTTTAAAAACTAATTTTATATTCTGTTTTTGATATTTACAATATCAGAGTCCTTGCAGATCTGATTCTTAACTTTTTTGTTTGTGCCGCTTCTCGTTTATGGAGAATTGTTTCCTTTTGTGCTTGTTGATTTTTTTCCTTTTGACCTTGTGCTCCAAAAGCTGCACCAGAGATAAAACCAAAATGCCTTAACTCCACTTAATGCATCTTCATCCTTCCTAAATCTGCCCTTAAAAGTCCAAAGAGTATGATTATCTTCCTTTTACTCTAGGTCATAGAAGTATTAAGTCAAAGAAGTTGAAATAACATCTTGAAAAAAAATCCTGAATTCTAAATTAGTAACTTAATGTAATTTCTAATTATATTAGGGTTATAAAATCTTCTTCCCTAGATGAACATAAACTGTGACTAAATGTTTTCTAAATAATTAAATTTAATATTTTTAGCAATTAGGACATTGTAGTTGTGTTCATAATTAATCATTATTTCCCTTCATTGAAGACCTTTTTCATTAGTGGAAAGAAATGCCAAAATTCTAAACTGAACATAGAACCCAGGCTTGCAAAAATGTCACTTTTATAGACAATGAAATGAAGTTCCATTTAATGATGATTATCACAACACAAAGATAGGTTTTACTTTTTTATTATTATGGAAATACATATGCACCTGTTCAAAATACACACAATTCAAAAGAATATGCAATAAGAAGTGTCTGTCTCCTATGGCCCCCTCTAGACCCATACTCATAGGTAACAGTTGTCACATATGGATTTCCTGGTATTGTCGGGGGGGTCCTGGCCCCCTGGTCCCCTCTTCCTCCACGCTTCCTCTTCCGGCTTCTGGGCAGGCAGCAGACATGGAGAAAGGCCTGGTGGTCACTGCGTTCAGTTTTGAGCCTTTACTGCTAGGAAGGGAGGGAGAGAACCTTGCATGTACTGAGCACCAACTGTTTGCCAGGCACAAAGCTGGGTCTATACACATGAGATCTCCTTTACTCCTCATAGCAACTCTCAGAGGTAGAAATATAGTACAGTGAAATAACAGAGGGTCCAAGACACCAAATGGCCAGCCCACGGCCACATGGCCAGTAGTCACAGGACTCACACCCAGCACTCTCTTGCCTTGACCATGCTGGCAGAAAGAGGCTCGCCGGTGCAGCTAACGCCGGAGAAGAGGCAAGGCTGTTGTTCCTCCTCACCTGAAGCTCCTTTAGCATCCTCCACTTGGCTGGGAAATAAGGCATGAACCCTCTTCTGAGGGTCCTTCTAGACGCAGATGTGAGTTGAGACCAGAGGTGAGGAACCAGTAGTACCTGTGTGAGCCACAAGTGAGGCCCAACAGGATTAGGGTGTTTTGCCTCATTGACTCAGATCATTCATTGCAAATTTAAGATGACTCCAGTCTCATATACCTGTTCTAAATAAAGACATTGCTCAGGACAAGTGACTATGTACTGGAAAATAGCAAGCAATTACTCAATCATATTTATTTATACTAATTGGCTGTGAGTTATAAAAGAAAAGAAAAGTGTTAAATGCCAAAATGGGTTTCTATGTTTATTCTCTCTTTTTAATGTATGGACTGGCTATGATAGCAGAGGCTGGCCAGCAGGAGCTGTGTTTATCCCATCAGCCGGATATTGGAGGGAAGAGGGTGTCCTCTTTGTCATACCAACAAGCAGCCGCTGGAGTCAGGCTGAGGCCACATCACAGGGGTTTGGGAGGCTGGGGTTGTATCAGGCTCATGGGCTTAGAGGTAAAACTCAGTGAGGTCTCCCATGCCAGAGTTTTGAAGGAGATGGGGCTGTTGTCAGTTCAGCCAGGTGCCCCCTAAGGCAGCAGCCGTCCTCAGACAGGTCTCAGAACCCCTTTACACTCTTAAAAATGAAGGTGGATCTCAAAAGGCTTTAGACTATGTGGGTTACATCTATCAATATTCACTGTATTTGAGTTAAAACTGTGGAAATTTTAAAATGCAAGGATACACAAGCATTGCACGTTCCATGAGCTGCCGGAGCAACATCATCATGCCCAGCAGCCCCTGGAAAATGCCACTGCACACTCAAGGCAGATGATGTCTTGGTGTCATTATGAGGGTGGTGCAGAATCCCTAGACCACGCTTTGAGAACCCCCGCCCTTGGCGCCCCCCTGGAGAGCTGGCCAGAGGGAGCCCTGCTCAGAACCATGTGCCCAGCAAGACCAGAGGTGACCTCGTGCTAGGGTCAGCGGTTTCTCTTGGTCTTCTGTCTCTTTGACCTTCTCACCTGCAATGGATGGGGGCAAAGGGGAGGTGGCCATCGAGGGCTGGTGACTCTATTTGAGCAGCTGACTTGTCCCTAATCCTCCGTTTTCTTGTGTGGGTGATTCCATGGAGTTCTTTTGAGATCTCCGTATTTCGGCAGCATGAAGCATGCCGCAAGGTAATTGGGATTCATGACTTGGATGCCCACCCATTTGTGCAGAAAGATCGGCTTTACCCACAATATAAATGTCCCTACTGAAAACCTGTAACTCCATTCTTATCACACTGCTCAAGAAAGACTCTGGGATGGTGCCTTGTGGTTGCTGTTTGGGAAACAAACGGAAATGCAGCACGAGGGCGGCCGGGCCTGGTGTGGCAGCGGCTGGTGCGGGGTTTCTGGGGGACCTGCTCTGCCAGTCACTCCTAGTTCACTGTCAGGAGACGTGCATAAGGAAGGCCAGTGAGGACTGGGAACACATGTTTATTTTATGAATGACTTCAGGGAAAGAGGAAAAAAAATCACCCAGAATGTCATCCAGGAGGTTGTGTTCTTTTTATTATGTTTTGTCTGTAAACAAAAAAAATTGCCACATTTAATACTTATACCGGTCCTGTGGGATTTCTCTGACTAATGTAAAATGACAGTTGTCGCAACATGCTATATAAATACAAGTCTGTTTGCGGGAGCCTGTTCTATTTTTAATGTAAACCACACCTAACTCGCTCTGAAGAATTGCACCCTTGCAATTTAGAGTCCCGTCTGTTGTCTATTCGTGGTGCTGTATTGTCTTAGGAGCACCCTGGAAGAAACCAAAGGCATCCAGAACTTTTTAGTTTAATGTGAGAATTATTCACCTAATTTTCCCGCAGCTATTGTGTTACTTAATTTATTGTTGTGCGGAGCTGCAGGATGGTGTAGCTAATGAGTGACATAGTGCACTTGGAGAGCCAATCTATGATTTAGGAGGCTGCCGATGGTCTTAGTGCTGTCTGCACTCTAAGCAAAGTAGGCAGTAAAAATAAAGAATATACTTACAGATTACAGAAATACACGCAAATCCTTAGATACACACACACAATACCTATTAGTAGGCTCGTAACCCTCTTGGGGTTTCCCTGCAGAGAGGTGCAGGGAAAGCCAACACTGTGTTTGATAAATTTACTAACGTACTCCGTGGCCACCTTTTTCGAGGACTGTGGGCTTACGAAGAGTTGGTGGAACAAGGAGACTTCCACGAGACAAGGCAAGTGTGAAGATCTTCCCTGGCATTTCTCAGCCATTTCTTCCTGCACCCAATCCAGAGGGCAGGAGCGACGGGATCCTCCTTCATCCTTGCAGCAGGCCACCCAGTGACTGATCAGCATTCGGGAGCTGACCTGATGACGGCACCCTTCTCTGCAGTTTTTAGACACGGATGGCAAACGTGTCAGCAGTCAACTCTAACGGGTGATGACAGGCTTCCTTGTTGAGCTTGGGCTCCAGATAGATACTGGTGAGCTGTGGAAATTGGCACCTACTTGTCCCTGCCAATAAGGAAGAGACCCTTGGATAACTCTGATCTGACACTGGACTCCACGCCAGACAACAACGATTGCACAGGTGTACCTTCATACCAGGTCACGTGTGGAGAAGGGTACGGACAGAATGCACCCTTCTTTCTGCTGTGAAATTCCCTCTTCATTGGGAGATTTCCCGGCAGAGGTCCTATGTTTTGTCAGTGAGAAGTGCCCTGGGTTCCTGCCACGTGCATCCACAGGCATCAGGGTCTTTGTATTCGATCCAGGGAGATGACTTTTAAAAGGAAGAGGCCAAGCCTGTATTTTTACAAGGGTCTTGACACCAGGTTGCAGATTTTCCAATACATATGTGAACTCTCTGTGTGCCTCTTAGGAACATGGAGCCTGGCATATTTACATACTATGTACTAGGTTTAACAATCAACTTTAGATTTGCTTTGCCTTTTGCAGTCTCTTGAATAAAGCATTTTTGTAGCGTACTCAAAATCCTCTCTCTGTGTTTACATTTTAATGGGCATTCCAGTGAAATGGAGGAATTTTTTTTTTTTTTTATTACTTACATTTGTCAAGGAAGGCGGTGGGGCTGGAGACTGCCAGGCAGCATGGCCACCTCTCCGTAGGCTGCCGGGCCGCTCTGCTCCCCAGCGGGCTACGGCCAGATGTGAGCAAAGCATGCTGTTTAGCCAGGCAAGTGTAAAGGAGAGGAAAGGCCATTTTTATTTGGGTTTTAAATATATATATATCTGTGAGAATTTACAGAATTTTAAAATAGTACTTTAGATCTCAAATATTGCTGAAAGAAATGGACACATGTATGAAGATATTAAGTCTCATTGGTCTATGTGGAAAGTATTAAAATCTGTTTTATTTAATGAGGTATCATTCAAGAGTTGGCCTTATGGAAAAGAAAGGGGAGGAAAATCGACCTCCCTAGCAGGGCAGAGAAGCCTTTGACTGGTTCTTTGCCACAGATACTCTTGTCAGGAGAGTCCTAAGGTGATCTCAACTCCTTGGCAGCGTTGTAGGGACAGTTTTGGTTTCTGTGGCTGCATAAGGGGAAATCCCACTTGGATCTTGGGGCATAGAAGGCACTTTCTGGAGGCAATACGTTCTTTTGGGTGTGGAAACAGAATTTTCGCTTATCCCAGCACGTAGCTAATATTAAAATCCTCTTGTGCAAAGGACTCCCCTATCATGGTTGATCATACAGTATAATAAAATTGGACCAAGGCAGCTTCCAGGGCTTTGCATCGGTGCAACTGCCAATGTTTTAATCTTTCCCTGGGGATGTCTCTTTTGTTCCTCCCCTGACATTCCCAGGAGATCCCTAATTAAAGCTACAGATGCGGTTTAAAAATACATTCACCAGATGTTAGTTTAAAATGACCTGTAACTGGCAGCAGAGATGGAAGAGGCTGACGGTGTCTGAGGCCTTCGGGTGGCCTTTTCCTAGGCTGTCATTCGGAATGCAAATGAAGCCCAGCAGAATCTGAAAGCCAGCTCTGCCAAGCCATAAAACCAACTGCTTTGAAAGCAATGCATCAGTAATTCTTATCACCTGGCATCTGGAGTGCAGGAAAGCTCCCTTCTAACTAGAACGTGTCATGGCATGACTTAGGAGGAAGCTCTCATTTTGCACTCCGCAGACAATTTAAACTGATGAATCTGCTTGCTGAAGCCCGTACAACTCCCTTTAGGACAAACCATTTTTTAAACCAAATCCAGGCTCTGAGACATGCCTGCCATGATTTGACTGGACCCGTATACTATAGAGGATGAAGGATTGTCTGGTGCCCACAATACAAGAGACCAATACCGCAGCTTGGGCAAGTCAGACCCTGAGGTTACCCTTCTGGGGTTTTATTTTGGATTTTTCTGTGCAAGTTCCCATTAACTTCTAAATGAGTTAGATCTCAAATTCTTAGTGTAGTCCTGGTTTGCCTTGCAAGGCTGAGGAAATGAGGAATGCCATGGGGTAACAGTATCTTTGGGAAGGAAAGGACTCTTTCTTTTCCCAATGAAATTTACAGGCAGCACCTTCGTATCGGTGCATTTATCAAAAGAAACATACAGGTCAAATGACAGTTTACCCAGCAGCCACCTGTCAGTACCTTGGGACGTCAACAGTCCTGGAGATGCCCATCAGAGCAGCAGCTGAGCGCTTTCAGCTCTGCACGTCATCAGCCTCCCTGCATGGTGCCCTTGAGCTCCAGCTCCAGCTTCGGCTGCCTGGTGCTTTGGATAAAAAGACGGCTCTGCACCTGAGAGCCATATACATCGCACTGGGGAGAGAAATGAAGGCTGGGCTTTCACACAGAGGAAGAGCCAGGCCAGGATTTACATTCAGAGAGGATGGGCAAATCACACTCACGTATGTGTCTTCCTGGGTGGAACCTGCCAGGCTGCCTTACAGTGCAGGAATTTTGCCAGTCCATAGATGTAGATGTGTTTATAGATAATGTGGGAAAAAAAGACCTCTGCAACCTGGGTATTTGAAACACAGAACACAGGTTTGTGTGATAAGTAAAATGTGGTTAAATAAGATTAACCTATTGGTGGTGGGGAAGAGAGCCTGTAAGGCAGATTGGGTGTCCCAGGGGCATAATTATTTACCAAACTAATTAAAATGTAACCACCGGCTCATCGACTCTTATAGCAGGACTTTCCTGCCCAAGAAGCAGCCCTATGCTCAGCACCTGCGATTTTATTTGTTATTCATTATCCCACTGGAACACAAAACAAAGGCCCAGATTGGTCGCCCGGAGCGGCCACTCGCACTGTCTGCCTGGCTGTTGCCCGCCTGGCCTGGGTGTTGGGCTGCAGTACTTGGGGAGCTGCAGTACTTGGGGATCGTGTTGGTTCAAAGAGGGAGTGAGCCCAGCTGGCCCCCAGGGAAGCCCTAAATTGGGATGAGTAGCTCTACTGGCCAGCAGCCTGGGGCCGTGTAATGTAGAGTGCAGTGTATTCATCAGGACCCAGAGGCCCGGGCCACTCAGATGGGCCATCTATGCCACCCACAGTTGCCCTATTGACTCAGGGTGAACAAGAAGCACTGGCTGGCAGAAGGAGCTTCTCTTGGCCGTCCTGCAAGAATGGAGCAGGGTTCCTGGGCTCTGGCCCCATGGCCCGAGCTCCCATCACCACCCTTCTATCACCTCTTCCCTCCTGAGTGTGTGCATACGTGGTTGGGGGGTGGGGTGAGGACACTTAGCAGAGAGAAAAGGGCACAGGGCTTATTACTTAAACTAGTTGGGAATGTTGAAAAGGTTCAAAAAGTTCTGACAAAAAATGTAAGGCAGAGAGACTGAACTCAGCAAGGTCAGGACGAGGTGCCAGGTGGGTGGCCTTGATTTATTTATGTGTTTCCTTGTTTCGTGTCCTGAGGAGGGCAGGATGGCTGGGAACGTCCCTTCCGGAGCTTAGCACTGGGCCTGGTCCACACGCCATTCTCCCTTCCTCTATCCTGTCCTCTCAAGTCCCCACAGGTACCCCAAGGAACACAAAGCCTGAGGCCTCCTCTCTGTCTCCCTTTGGGTGATAGCTCCTAGGTCCCATCCAGGAAGAGAGAAAGTGAGGTGGCAGGGTCCAGAAGCCATTTTTTTCCTGTTGGGCTTATGTTCCTGAGGCCACAGAAGCAACAACAAATAAATGGCTTGAATATAATTCCTAACGATTTGACTTCTCTGGGGGAGTTATTTATGCAGATGATGACAGATTATTGAGCAGAATGTTCGTGAGTCCATAGTCACCCAGCGGTTCCAGGAGGCCTGGCTTAGTGCCAGTTGGTCAATGCCTGCCACCTTGTGACAAGGATAGGCACTGAGGACCTGTGTCCATCCAAACCTCCACATTGCCCTCTTCCTTTGCAGGGAGGTAAAAAACAATTTGCAAGGTTGGGAGAGGGCATGTATGGTGGAGATTGCAATGGTTCATTTCATATGTCAACTTGACCAGGCCATGGTGCCCAGATTTTGGTCAAACACCAGTCTAGATAATTTCTATGATGGTATTTTGTAAATGTGATTAACATTTAAATCAGTAGACCTTGAGCAAAGCAGATGACCTTCCATGATGTGTTGGGCCTCATCTAATCAGCTAAAGGCCTTGAGAGCAAAGACTAAGGTTCCCGAAGAAGAAGGAATTCTGCCTCCAGATGCAGCCGAGAAACACTGCCTTGAGTTTCCAGCTTGCTGCCCCGCGGAATTTGGACTCAAGATTACAACACCAACTCCTACCTAAATTTCCAGCCTGCCTGTCTGCCCTACAAGTTTGGGATTTGTCAGTCCCCACAATTAATCATGTGAGCCAATTCCTTAAAATAAATCTCTCTGTCTATATATATATGTGTGTGTGTGTGTGAGTGTATGTACATGTATATATCCTATTGGTTCTGTTTCACTGGAGAACCCTGACTAAAACAGGGACAGAGGTGCAACTTCCTCCTCCAGATTTTGGGGGTTCTGCTCTTGACACCTCAGTCACCTTCCTGCTTAGGTACCCACCCAGCACCCAGCCTTCTGTTAGGTCCCAGAAGGAAGAATTTCCTCCATAGAAGGATTTCCTTTCATGGAAACGAGTGTACACAGATGACAATGCTACTTATAGAGTCACGCCAGGTAAGGAGGGATGAAGGCTGCTCACAGGAGCCAGGGCTACTGCATTGGTCGGATTCTGGTGGGTTTGGCACTGTCTGCCTTTAACTGCGCACAGACTGTGCACTGGGAGCAGTGCTAAGCCTTTCCATAAAGTCTGCCATGAGCACAGGAATGAACTCAGCACATCAACTCATCATTCGTTATTTATTCAAATATTTGCTGAGCACCTGCCATGTCCCTGTCACTCTTCCAAGTGTTAGGGATAAATAGTAAGGACAAGACAAAGTTCTGCCCTCATGGAGTTGACATGGGAAAGATATTCAGTCAACAACAAAAACCATCAGCAATTTTCAAGTAGATGCATGTACCTTAAAGAAAAAATAAGGTTGGGCGGAATAGTGGCACCACAGTAGGGAGGATGGTTGCACAGCAGTGAGGTGCTCCTTACCGCCACTGAAGGCTCCTCACCGCCACTGAAGGCTACACTTAACGGTTCAAATGGTGAACTTTATGTTGCGTATGTTTTTTTAAATAATTTTAAAATAATTGCAAAGTGTTCTAAAATTTATTATGGTGGTGATTGCACAACTCTGTGAATATACTTAAAACCACTCAATTGTGTGCTTTAAATGGGAGACTTGCATGATATGTGAACTGTATCTCAGTGAAGCTATTTAAAGAAAAAAAAAAGATAGAGCCAGGTGAGAATGGACTATTTCAGATACAGCAGTCAGGGAAACCCTCTCCAACAAGTGAAATTTGGTAGGAATTATTGTCATCATTTTTCAGAGGAGTCTTAAAGAGCTTGAGTGACCTGCCCAGAGTGGCAGGTCTGAGATGCACACCCAGGCCTGCCCCCTCCCAAGCTGTCCTGCCACGTGGCCATTCCGAGTTTTTTCCCTCCCTTTTCAAAGCACCTTCATACTGATTGTCTCACTCTGTTCTGTTCTAGGCGTCCTCATTTTCTGTCTTTTCTCCAGCAGACATGGTGATAAACAGACATTCAGGGCCTGACCCAGGGTCCCGTGGCCAATGATAGGGCCCCAGACAACACTGCATCCTAGGAATCAGCAAACTTCTTCTGTAAGGACCAGTTAGTAAATACTTTAGATTTTGCCGAGCATATGGTCTGTGTTGCAACTACTCAACTTTGCTGTTATAGCACAAAAGCAGCCATAGACAATATGCAAACAAATGGATGTGGCTGTGTTCCCATAAAATTTTATTTACAAATATAGGCAGCGGGCTGGATTTGGCCCACAGTCATAGTTTGCCAGTCCTTGCTCTGGCTTGTCATTTTCTCTTCTCTGGAAACATTCCCTGGAGGAGGGGGGCTCAATACTTTCTGCCTCCCTGTAATGCTTGCATCCAGGAAAAGGCGTGGGACCTGCTCCATCAGGCCAGATCCCCCAAGGAGCAGCCCTGTCAGACACAGACCTATCTCTGCCAAGAGGCCAGGCTGAAAGGGCCCAGAAAGTAGCCTTTTCCTGGATGGTTGTTTTCTCCCATGGGCGGCTAATGTGCTGTAATCCATCCTTCTACCTAGCCAGCCTTCCTTCCTCCCTTCCTCCCTCCCTTCCTTCCATCCTTCCGTCCGTCCATCCATCCATCCAACCATCCATGCATGCATCCCTGCATCCCTGCACTGCCTCATTCACACATCTGTCCTCAGGGCCTACTCTGTGCCAAACTATGAATTAGGCCATAGGAATTTGGTGGAGGCCAGGACACAGTCTCTGCTCTCAAGGAACTCACATGGTGATCAAACCCAGACATAGAGTGCAAACTACTGGAGTGAATGCTGTGGTAAAAACATGCAGGGAGTGGCCTGGACAGCTGGCCAGGGTGCTTTTCCCGCTGGAAGCCCTTCCTTCTTAGGCTAAGCTGGGACTCAGCCTTGCCGGCAGTCCACCACACTCTCTAGAGACACTGGCTCTTTGACCACAAAGGATCTCTGAGGTGAAATTGTCCCTACAGGGTGCTGGGCAGCCTGCATCCTGCGCTCTGGGTCATGGCTGCTGCACATGGAGCTGCCTTTCAGCCATGCAGGGCCCGCAGCTTCCTGGTGGATTGGAATTGGAAAGACAGCTGGTTCCCAGGGATATGGGGACCATGCTGAGGTGTGTTTGGGGGGCGGGAGGGCCATGAGGAGGACAAGCAGAGACACCGCTCTCTTCCCACCCACAGAAGCAGGTGACCAGCCCATGTATCCTGAGAAGAACAGGACACCTTCCAGGAGGTGGGCTGCAGCTGTCATTGTGTCCAGTGAAACAAAAGTATTTCCGTTCTCTTTGATGTCTAGGAGCAAACAAAGTAGGTGGGAGATTGGTTTTGGTAAGGAAGGATAAGCTGGGCTCTCTCGTTAGGGCTCTGAATTGAGCTGTCGCCCAGTTCAGAGCTGACTCCTCTGCAAATGACAATGACAGCAGCCCCAGCTGGCATTTGCCCAGCTGGGGATAGTGGCGACCCCAGCCAGCCTGGGTTTCCCATGGCTGCCACCAGCCTAATGTCTGCATGATTGTTCTGCCGTAAACATCATCTGCGTGCGCGTTATCTTCAGACCGTCTGGGCTCGGCAGTTTGGCCAGGGTCCATTGCTTTCTCTCTCCACAGACTCAAAATCGTGACTGTCTCAACCTCCATAGGATATATGAGGATTAAATTTCAGAAGGTGGTCCAGGGGCTGGCCTCCTGGGGAGCTGCAGGGGTGAACAGAGGCAGGCCAGGCTGTAAGGCTCCTTTGCTTCCTCCCCACCAGGGCCCCTCATGCTCAAGAGCAGATACCAGTGTCGATCATGCCCGTGGCTGGTAAGCCTGTCACTGTCTGCTGGCTCACTGTGTCCTGGGAGTTGGTTTGTGTGCAACATCGCAGTGAACCTTCACACTAACCCTAGGAAGTAGGGGCCATCAGCAACTCTATTCCACACAGGAGGAAACTGAGGCACACAGTAGGTTTTTTCCATCAGAAAAAAATGGGTATGGAATCTTCTAAGTCTGTCTATGAGGGCCACGTCTGGGAGTGGCCCCAGTTCTCAGATGGCCCAGGGTGGAGGGTGGGATGCTGCAGCCAGGTGACCTCAGAAGAACTCCAGGCTCCACTGCCTGTCCAGAGGCAGCAAGGCAGGTGCAGAGCCCAGTGTCCTCTGGGCTTCCTGGCATGGGAGGCAGCCCCCTCTGCCCACCCAGCACTCACCCAGCTGGCAACTCCTTTTGCAGCTTGGGGACTGCCTTGGTGGCCACAGCAGGATTTGAGTCTTTTCCCTGCTCAACAATCACCTGCATGGGAATCAATTTGTAACCTGCTCAGGCTGTGCCTGGGGGAGTGGGGCCGTGGCTAGGGGGAAGAGGTGGGTTTGGAGGGCTCAGGGGTCTAGGGTGGGAAGAAATGATCCCATGGTCATGACTGGGTGCCCATGGTAGTCCTTGAAGAATGGTCTCCATTTCTTAAAATCCTATAACACCTAGACTCCCAGAACATAGGGCTGGAGCCATGTCAGGGAGCAAGTAATTCACCCCTAATATTGGAAATAAGGGGAGGCTGGGGAAGAGGGAAGAGAAGGGAAGACCTTGTCCAAGTCTCCCAGCACTGGAGAGCTGTGACTAGAAACTCAGGTAGCTGAAGACAGAGCCACCTCAGAGCTGAGGGCCCTGGTCGGCCAGTGGGCAGACTGTCCACCTCCCCGATTGTTTTCTGCAACTCCATGCCTGTCCTTCGAGAAGCACTACCCATCAATCAGACACGGGTCTCCTTGTTCCTATTAAGGCCCAAGACAAGTGCCCTCCTCGCTCTGTGGGCGCCGGTTCTGCGGCCGCGCATCACACAGCGCCGGCCCTCGCGCCTTCTCCCTGACCCCGTGTGCTGCTAAAATATTGTCCTGTGGATAGGAAATGAAAAGGGTACAACCTTATTTCTTCCAAGATAGTCCAATCTAGCCCAGAGGTATAATAAAACCCCAAACTTTCCTTTCAGGAATCATCTTCTATAAGTAATATCTTCCGTGTTAAGTGGTAGGCACACAATCGTGAAATAAAACACAAGGCTCAGTGACTCCCAGTGGCTTGGGGATGTGGAGGGGAAGGCTGCCTTCTGTGGTGGGCGGTCTCCTGTGCTCCAGCTCTCCCGGATGGCCGGGTGCACGGCACACGGGGGTGTGTGACAGAATCCTGTTCTGTCATCCGAAGCCAGAGGCCCTACCTTGGCCATCTTGGCCATCCCCCTGCGGCCGTGTAGGGCTGGAGCCTTCCTTATCTGTCCAGTCGGGAGTTTGTTTTCAAAACAAAGGAGGAATTAAAGTAATTAGATTAATTATAATATTTCCTTCATGACACACTATTATTGTTTGCTTTAGAGTGTCTGTTCAAGCATTGTAACAAGGGATGCCTGGACCTCGCGGCCAATCCGTGAACTAGAGCATTACCGATTAGCTGCATCTGCCTGCGGACCCTTCTCTATCCTCCCCCTCGCCCTCCCAACTCCCAGAGTTAATCGTGATCCTGAACTTGTGCTCGTAGCCCCTTGCCTGTTGGTTCAGTCTTACCACTCATACTGTGTCCCTAAATAGTATGTTGTTTAGTTTTGCCTGTTTTTGAACTTTATTAAAAATGTTTTATACCTTATGTGGTCTTCCTGGATTAGCTTTTGACACTAAATATGATGCCCCTGAGACTCATGGATGTTGTTGGCATGTAGCTACAGTTCATTCATTTTTCACCGCTGTGTAATATTCCACTGTGGGTGTCTGTCCCAATTCACTTCACCCTTCTCCTGCCTGTGGGCATTAAGTTGTTTCTAGCTTTTTGTTGTTATGAACGGCAGTGCCCAGAATAGTCGTCTGTGTGTCTGTGTGTCTGCTAGGAGTGCACGTGTAGGGCTATCCTGTTATCTATTTCCATGAAACAAACTACCCCACACAACCACAGTCATAAGTGTTGCTGACAGAGCTCCGAGGGGATGACTTTTCTTTGCTCCACTGTACCCGGGACCTCAGCTGGGATGCCTTGATTGACTGAGGGCTGGACTGCTGTCCACTCTCTCTCCCCCTAGTGTCTAAGACCTCTCTACATTGTCTTCTTCACCTGGTCTCTCCCCACATAGCAGCTTGGGGCTCCCCAAGTGAGTTTTCCAAGATACCTGGTGGAAGCTATAAATTGTCTTATTGTCCAATGCAGAAGTCTCAGATTGTCACTCCCATCACACTTTGCTTGGTGAAACAAGTCCCCCGGGCCAGCCTAGATTCAAGGGCAGGGGAACTGGATTTTACCTCTTGGTAGGAGGTGCCGCAAAAGCAGTTATTTTTGTTGGATCCCATAAGACACATGAATTTTCATCTTTACAAGTTAACTCATGTTGTTTTCCAAAGTGATCACCAATTTATAGTCCCACCAGCCATGCATGAGTGATTTCTAAGATCCCCACCCTCTGCACGGGATGTCAGACTCCCTAATTGCTGCCAGCTGAGTGGGGAGGAAGGAAATCTGGCCGTGGTCATTTGCACTTCCCCGGTTGTGGGTGAGGCGGGGCACCCCTTCCTACGATCACCGGCCATGTGTTTCTCCTCTTTCCTGCTCGAGTGTTTTTCTCTCTGGTTGCTTGTCTTTTTCTTACTGTAAACATTCTTTATATTTTCTTGATAGTAATCCCTCCTCCCTTTTATATGCTGCAAATATCTTTTCTTTTTCAGTTTATAGCTTTTCAGTTTCTTTAAGGTATCTTTTGGCTTAGAGTTCTTACTTTTAATATAGTCAGATTTATTGATATTTTATTTTACAGTTAGCACTTTTAAATCTT
Organism: Daubentonia madagascariensis; assembly: GCA_023783475.1. Taxonomy (NCBI): domain Eukaryota; kingdom Metazoa; phylum Chordata; class Mammalia; order Primates; family Daubentoniidae; genus Daubentonia; species Daubentonia madagascariensis. The sequence goes on along the minus strand of JAKFHU010001557.1, from coordinate 7,773,737 downwards.
ATTTAAGAAATCCTCTATCTCAACGTCAGAAGGATGTGATACTCAGCAATTTTTTCTAGACGTTTTAATGTTGATTCTACGTTCTAGACGTTTGATGTTGATGTTTGAATTCTGAATCTATCTGAAGTTGTTTTTACGTGTTGTAGTTGTTGTTTAATCCTTTTGGGGATAACCAGTGTTCCCAGCTCCCTTCCTGTGATCTGCCTGTATCTCTATCACGTCACCCAGAGTGGGCTCATCCCGACAGCCCTTTTGTTTGTACTTGGAAGCCATTAAGAGTGGTTTGGGTGAGACCATGTCGTATCCACAGGAAAGTTGTTCTTAGAGCCTGGGCTCACTTTCCACATCTCTGACTCTTGGGTGTACCAGTCCTGGGAAGCCCACATCCATGCCCACCCCCGTGCAGGTTGGCGGGGAAGGTTATGTCTAGTCGTGATGTCCAGGGCCCGGCCCATGATTAGTGCATAATGCCTGGAAGTCAGTAGACTGACTTTTAAAGCAATGGCCATAGTCACTCTGGCTAGAATATTGTCACTGACCTACCTGCCTTCCTGCTCCAGACACGTGGGAAGAATCTCACCACATCTGTGGAAAGACGAAGGGCGAGAGCTGCCTGGGGCTCCGGGAAGTGTCAGGACTGCTGGATCATGAGGAAGCATTATGGAGTGCAGGGAGCCCCCTGTGCGAGCCTTCCCTCGCCATTCGTCACGGTGAATCCCTAAATACCACAGAAGTCCGGGCACTGGCCAGCTGCATTCCGGAGTTCCACTGAAGACGGGCTGGTTGCATGGGTGTGGGGCTCGCATTTAGTGAGGTTAATGTGTTAGGGTTTGAAAGCCCCTGGGAAGACTTAGTCCATCTTTTCCAAGGATCAGAACATATTTCCCGGGAAGCTGTGCACTGCAGTCCTGGGTTCTCGTCCCCGTTCCACCGCTGCCTTGCTGTGTGACCTTGGACAGGTTTCTCTCCCTCTCTGATCCTCAGGTTACTTCTCTTTAGAGAGGAAGGAGCACTCTGTGGCCTAGACAGTCCCTCGAACCCCCCTCTTTCTAATTGTCTCTGGGTCTATGGCAGAGGTTGGTATTTGATGGCTCTGAGCTACGTCTTGCCGAGGGTGTGGAACTGGAGCAAGAAAGGCCCAGAATTAGTCTAAAATGTGAGCAGATGAGGGCTTGCTTCCTCATTGATCTTAAGTGATTTAAAAGATCATATTCTACCTCCACATTGTTTAAAATCACCAGGCCGGCCTGGGAGGTATTACCTGGGCTGGTGTGAAAAGATGCTTTCAGCCAATAAGGTTTCTTCCGTTAGGGATTATACCAATCCTGTCTTGTTTTGAAAATCTAAAGTAATTCTAAAATGGAATTTGCAGGGAAGAGAGTAGGACGTTAAGTTCGCACCCCTGGAATGGAGGTGGGCTTGCTTCTGGGAGGACGGTCATCCTCCCAGCCCCCTGGGGCCTGGCAGGAGGCGGCCTTCTCAGAGCTCCTGACGTCTGAGGGGGTTGTTTGGGTTGCCCCACCTACCAGGTCTGAAGGCAGGGGGCACCTTGGCAGAGGCCCAGACCATTCATCCTAGGAAGCCAGGCTCCCTGTCCCTGGGTTTCTTGGGTGCCCTCTGGGTCTGAACCTCGCAGCTGAGAGCAGAGTGTCCTGGCTACACGCATCGGCTGTCACTGAGTGACGCGCAAAGAGCATCTGGCAGACAGCACTGCCGAGCTCGTCCTCTGGCTCTGCAGGTGACCCATCCTGTCCAGCTCAGCTGTTTGGGGACAGCCTCTGAAAGATCCACACTGTCCTCTCCAAACTCTGTGAGCCATAGATGGCTAAGAGATTCTGAGCTATTTATGGCAGGAAATACACAGCTGCCTCATCCTCGGTGCTGCGTTTGAGAAACATTCCTCAGGGAGGAGAGTGGCGGGTGGTTCTCAGAAAGAGTTTAGGATTTGGCCCTGCCTCACTGGCCTGTCCTCATTTCGCCTTTTCCGCAAGGATCCACAGTGAGGCCTGTTCCATCAGGAAGGGGCTTCTGGGCTCCGCCCTCATTTTCTCTGGAGGGAGCCCCCAGAGAGGGGCGTGGCCGGCCCATGGCCACAGAGTAGATTGGTGCCGGGTGGATCCAGAGCCTGGACACACCACGCCCCTGGGCCACAGCCTTTGGTTTTGGTTTTTAAAAGCTCTCTCCTTGGTTGCAAGGAGCTAAGAGTTGCCCAGATCACCTGGATTGGTTTCCATAACAAATTACCACAAAGTGGGTGGTTTAAAACAACGGAGATGTATTCTCTTGCAGTTCTGGAGAGTACAAGTCCAAAATCAAGGTGTCAGCAGGATCGGTTCCTTCTGGAAGCTCTGAGGGAGACTCTGTTCCGGGCCTCTCTCAGCTGCCGGTGGCTGCCAGCAATCTTGGCGTTCCTTGGCTTGTAGACATCACCCCAGTCTTGCCTTCTTCACACAACAGTGTTCTTCTCCCTGTCCCGTCTCATGTGAGGACACTCTCACCGGAGTCCGGACCACCCTAAGCCAGTGCGATCTCCTCCTGATCCTTAATCACATCCACAAAGACCTTATTTCCAAATAAGGTCACACTTGTGGGTTCTGAGGGTCAGGATGTGGACGTATCTTTTTGGGGGCCACCATTGACCTTAGGAGCGTGTGGTTTGGCAAATGGGTGGAGGGCTGGACCTCATGGCAAGACCACGGGAGAGAGGCAGCTCTGGAGAGGGACCGGCTGGGGGCTAGGCTTGCTGGCGCAGCCTGTCTCAAGGGTCCCTCCGCGTCTCTGCATCCACTTTGTGCACCTGCTTCTCTGTCCTCTCTCTGCCCACAGCCGCTTCCTCTCTCTGGTATGTTCCTTTTCTCTGCGCCCTCACTGCTTGCCTCGATTCCTCGTGGGCCCGTGTCAGCTCTCCGGCCTCCATCAGCAACTTCTCTGCTCCCGTTCCTGCTGCTAATTGTTTCCTTATTGTGCTGTTGCCCAGTCTGACTCCTGAGCAAGGGAATCTTACTTTTCATGTCAGCACAGGTAATGCCTCCCAGGCCGGCTGGCTGATTGGTTTGTCCTGGGGCTGTGGGCCCACTATCAGTCCAGACAGCAGGATGGAGCCGTGGCACCGAGCGCGGCCGCCTGTGCCTGCCCTTAGAAGAGGCGGGAAGGTGGCAGAAACAGAGTAGAGGTTAGGATGCCTGCAAGGACACAGGGTGACGGCGTGGTCCCTGCAGGAGAACTTCCAGGGGCTGGGACCCAAATAAGTGGAGTTGTCAAATTGTCAGTTAACGGAAGTACTTTCAGTTTTATTCCAGTTTGAGAGGAGATAGAAATAGACAATAGGAAGCTGGAGAAAAAGCAACCGCGGGGGGTGTTCCAGCTTCAGTCCACCCTTAGATTCTATTCGCCCCTTAGATTCAGAATGGCAAGTTTCAGGGATGCCACAGTCTGTTAAGCACCAAAGAAAGATGAGGCCACCCACATTCACTATATTATGGCCCTCATTAGGCTGAGAAGTACATCTGTGATTAAGGAAAGATTTTCCAGCAACACCCCTTGGGTGTCCATCAAAGTTACCCACTCCTCATTTCCTGACCCTCTGGGTCTTCTTCGGGTTTCCTGGAATCCTATGTGTTATTGCAATGCTGTTTCAATTCGGCAACAGTGAGTCATTTCTTCTTACCTAGTTGTGTGATCCTGTCCTTTGTCTGTAAGAGATTCCATCCCAGGGAATATTGTGTCCCGGTGCTATGGGCTTAAGATGGCAAATCTGAGCTGTGATATAAACGTAAAAGTCATTACCATTCTCCTCGAGTGTATGTTAACGACACCACGGAATAGTGATAATTAGATGAAGCATCATTTCACACCATCACCAGTGTGCTTTACATTTATTTATTGCCATTCTTTTCTCCAAAGTCAGCAAAATGGAGACTTGTACAATATCTCAAAACATCCAACGAGGGGACTCTCTTCCTGCCGTTAATTACTGCCTGGTGAGCGCCCCAAGCCTGACATTCACCCCCAGCCTTTTTCTGGAGATCTCAGAGGAAAACGCACTCTTTGTCTGTCTTCGTCCCTCTTCATCCCCAGACCCGCCTGGCATTGGCATGGGCCCCCGTTCAGCCACCACGCTGTATGCGCTTGCTTGGGGCCGCTTAAGCAGCACATTTTATTTTCTCACAGTTCTGGAGGATGGAAGTGTGAGATGAAGGTGTCGGCAGGGTTGGTTTCTCCTGAGGCCTCCATCCTTGGCTTGCAGATGCCGTCTTGTCCCTGTGCTTGCACATGGTCTCTCTCTGTGCATATCTATGTCCTAATCTCCTCTTCTTATAAGGACACAGTCAGCTTGGATTAGGGCCCACCCTAATTATCTCATTTTACCTTAAAGACCGTATCTCCAAATATAGTCACACTCTGATGTACTGAGGTTAGGACTTCAACATGTACATTTTGGGGGGACACAACTGAACCTGTAACACACACCAAATTTTCCCAGGCCCAGTAGCAGCCTTCCCCGGGCAAGCATAATTCTCCACAGAACTGCCTTCGTCTGGGGAACCCACCTTCCCAGCTGTCTGGAGGCCCCACGTGATTGGTCACTGCACCCCTGTCCGTCCCAAAGGTGTTCTGGCTGGGGCACTGCATCACGTGGTCCCTCTTCTCTTGGGGAGTTGGTCACGTTCCTACTTGGAGAGAGTCAGATGGGCCCAGGAGTGCAGCAAGGCCACTCACTGGGGGTCAAGTGGGTGGAAGGTGTCCTGCTTTGTGTCAGGCGCTGTCAAGGTGCTAGATTACACTTATTCTTTTTTAGTCTGAATAACTGTCCAACTACTATGTGCTGGGCACCATACTACACCTTTATACACACATTCCTCATCGTCCATACAGTGGTCTCATGAAAGACGTACTATTATCATCCCCGGTTTTTAATTCAGAGGGGTTAAGTAACTTGCTCAAGGTCCACAGCAGGTAAGTGGTGCAGTAGGATTTGAACCCAGGGATTTTTTATTCCAAAGCCCATGCCATTCATCACTAAATTATCATGAATAACTTGGAGCAAAGCCCTTATACTGTCTGGGCTACCTCAGTTTCTCTTTCTGCAAACTAAACAACCACGAGGGAATCAGGCTGGGTGCTAATAATGCTTGTACTTGTTTTAGTTTCCCGGGGCTGCCATAGCAAATGACCATGAACTGGGTGGCTTAAACAACAGAAATTTATTGTCCCACAATTCCAGAGGCTAGACGTCTGAAATCAACCTGTAGGCAAGGTTGGTTCCTACTGAAGGCTCTGGGGGAGAATCTGTCCCACGCTTCCCTCCCAGCTTCTGGTAGCCTCAGACATTCCTTGCCGTGTACATGGCTGTGTCTTCACATCATCCTCCCTCTGTGCATGTCCATCTCTGTGTGCGAATTTCCCTTTCTGTAAGGACAGCCATGTTGGATTGGGGCCCACTCTAATGACCTCATTTTAATTCGGTCATCTGCAAAGACCCGATTTCCAAATAAGGTCACATTTGCAGGTACAGGGGATTAGAACTTCGGCACCCCATAACAGTACTGAAGCGAGATACACATGGACCTTATGTTCAGAGTAAGCACTGACAAGCCACGTGCCTCAGCCCAGCAGCCCCCACTCCCACATAGGCCCCTGTGAGTGCAAGGGGAGCTTCTGCTTGAAAGGAAGCGGGGTAGGGTCTCAGCTTGGGCCCACACTGGTCTAACTTCAGTGCAAGGAGCAGGGGGACACCTTTCTAAGTGTCTCACCCATGGATCCCCTGCTGGGCTGGGGGCTCTTTGTGAGACCCTGACCCAGCCCCCTGGGAGGGGTGCTTTCTCCCATGCGCACCCTGCTCTCCCCTCTATCCCAGCACCCACGCCCACGTCTCCCGCCTGCATGCTCCACACTGAGCACCCCACATCGGCAGGCATGGTGGGTGCCAGACTCACTCCGTGTCCTACAGCCCAGTGGGGGGTGCTCAGGAGAAGGATCTACATGGAGATGCTGCTTTGCAGATGGTCCTCTGAGGCCCTCCAGGTGCCCGAGCCCCCCAGGGTACACAATCCCACCATCACAGACTTGGATGAGACCTGAGTGTTAGCTTTTATTTTATTAATTTTGCCCTCTCTTAGTCCAGAAAGAATTTAAGGTGGAAAAAGTGTAGTCTCTCTGGCTCTGTGCCCTTGCTGGTGGAAGCAGCTGTCTGGCCTTTGAAAACCTCCTATGATGAGTTGCTTGTGCAGCCTGTTCCTTTTCTGGGAAGATCTGTTAGAAAATTTCATTTTTTTTCTTTATACTGAGCCAAAATCCATCTCCTAGGACTTCTAACTTCACATTAAACTGTGGGTATACAATTGTGGGGTATTTTTAAATAAACGAAATCATAACGATGTGTGGGTATGCACGTAGGAACATCTGTGTGCAACACACACGTTGTACAAAAGAGAGCACTTCTTGGATTTAGGTCTCTGCCCTCCAAGTTCTGCCAGGGCCCTTTTTACTCCCTCGGGGTGAAGAGGAGGGAGCACTGCTGGTTAAGGATGTGAGTCTGCTTTGCGCATGGAGTCCCCACATGTGGCCCAAGCTGCTGGGGCTTCCCAGAGGGGTACTCCTCTGCCCCAGCAGCTGCTCATGGGTCCTCCAGGCCCATCGTGGGTGGGATTCATACCCACTGTGGCACTCTGAGGTCCCTCTTGAGCATTTTGGTGGTGGCAGAACTGAGGGTCATGAGAAACCTGGGAATTATGGGGGCTGGGCAGTATGACCCCTAGGATTTGACCCAGACAGGGCCATCTGCCAAAGTTAGCATTTCCTCAGGGAGAGAATCCAAGTGGCCTCATGCTTTCCCGAGGCACAGATCTTGGGGTCTGAGGAATTATTTTCACTGGGGATCTGTGCAGTGCTGACGAACTGTTCTGCCTTCTAATCTCAGTGCAGCACCAGGCACTAGGAGTTAGAAATAGCCAGGTGGGAAGTCTAGCAGAACGTGGCCTGAGATGCCTCCAGGCCCCTGACCCAGCCCAAGTACGGACTGGATAGATGAGGCTGCTCTGTTAGAAAGGGCCATGGCACCTCCCAGGACTCAGGTCACTGGCCAAGGAGGGAGCAAGTTGTATAATCCAGGAAAGTCCTCCTTCTACACAAACAGCAGCAGGCACCTCAGGTCAATGATTGAGCACACACAAGGCTTTGACCGTGGCTGTGCCCTGAGCCCAGGTTCTACGGGAGGCAGGATGTGTGGGGTGATGAACTCAGACATGGGGACTGGAGAAACACATTCCGTTTTCTGTCCAGGGCATCATCCCCTTTTGTCTACCTGTCTGGTCAGGGTGGAATCAATCAGAGGGCCTTCAAGGAGCGATAGTCATTTGGGAAGCCTTTTAGCTCTGCACTTGGAGCTGTGCATAAATCCCTGCGTTGCAGGATAAGATACGATTGCAGTATATTATTTGGGCTTGACATTTATGGCAAGTATAAACAGAGCGTTATTACTACCAAATCATGAGCCTCTGACCAAGAGGAAGGCAGCGCTGAGAGCACACACAAGTGAGAAGGAGTTTTTATACAAAAGAGAACAAAGTGATATGTTCCCGCTTTTAATACGACTGCCATAAAACAGGGAAGCGGAGAGCAGAAAATTGAAACCATCAGGAAAGCGCCAGGTCCAGGGCAGCAGAGGGAAAAGTCAACGCGGATGAGGTGAGTGGTGCCGCTCACGCTCCTTGGGTGGGCCGGGATCCTGGGACACAGGGAAGGAAGGAGAGAAGGACACAGGGAGAGAGGAAGAAAGGGAGGGGAGAAGGAGGAAGAGGAGAAAGGGGCAGGGGAGAAGGACAAGCGGGGTGTGGGGGAGAGAAAGGGGTCTGCGTGGTGACCATGTCGGTCTTGGTCTCTCCCGCCGTGACCGTGAACCTGGCTCACTAGCTCCTTTCGGGGGCAGGGGCATTACTTTTGTCGTGCTCGAGGTCTGATCACGGATGTGTCTTGAGAAGATTCTTCAGGCTGCGGACTCCAAAGACGATGTGTTTGCCGTGTGTTTTTGTCCTGGTGTCTGCACAAAAGCCCCTGGATGCTCGCATCTTGTCGGGTCGTTAATGGAGACAGAGCGGCCAAGTTGATGGCTCCATCCAAGCGCCGGGTTTGGGTGTGGCGTTTGTCTCTGAAGGTGCTCTCTAGGGCAGACTCCTTGGCCACTAACCCGTGGTCCCCTTCCCAGGAAAAGAGTTTTTAAAGTAAATTGTAATAAACCACATGTCTTCTGGGCTTCCTGGCCTCAGTTCAGCAGACCCCGCTCCTGCATAAGCCCCTGCATGTGCAGGGGGACCTCTGGTTGAAGGGAAGTTCCACCTCCTCCCTAGCTTAACCCATGACTCTAGAATCTGGTGTGAAAATCTCTTCTCCCTCCAAGTGAGCCAGCCTCACTGAGGAACAGACAGGGAGGCCGAGAATGATCCTCCTCCACCCCTGGGGGTTAATGCAGTTATATCAAGATGTCCACAGGTGTCCATGGAGCATCTGTAGGTTCCAGGCGCTATATGAGACCCTCAGAAGTCTCCACCCTCAACCACCTGGTGAAGGAGATGAAGACAGAGAACTCAGTGGTCAGAAACCTCAGCAGTCAGCCTAGGCCATCTGTGGGCTTTGCCGAGTCAAATTACCTAATCTCTTGAAGGCACAGTTTCCTCATCTGTAACACAGAGAGCATAATTGCACAATAAATTATATGAGGACAGGGATGGTATCGTCTCTGTTCCTTCTTGTAAGCACAGTACCTGACCCATATTAGGCACCAAATGCCACCTCTATGCTGATAACCCCCCAATTTATTATATCTCCAACTCTGACCTCTCTCCCAAACCCCAGATCCCTATACCCAGAACCTAATCAGTGTCTCCTCCTGGGTGCCCAATTGGCCTCCCAAACTTAATACAAGCAAACCTGAACCCTTTCTAAATCCCCACCAAACATATTCCTTCCAAATCTTCTCTATCCATCCGCCCATCCATCCATTTTCTCTAAAAGCCAAGGAGTCATCCGGAATTTCTGTCTTTCCCACTCTTCCTCATTTAATCACTCAGCCAACCTTGACAGCTCTATCCCCAAAATATAGCTCAAGCCTATCCATTGCTTTCCACCTCGACTGCAGAAGCCCTCTGCCAAGTCTCCGGCAATCCATTCTCTGCTCAGCAGCCAGAGTGATCTTTTAAATACATGCATCAGATCTTAATATTTCCCTCCTTAAAATGCTCCAGTGGCTCCTATTATAGCTAGAATAAAATACAAACTCTTGCCCGTGGCCCCTCGACCCTCCCTGGTCAGCCCTGTACCCCAGCCTCACCTCCCATCAGGCTCCCTCCTGCTCCAGTGGTTCCAGCCAGCCTGGCCTCTTTGCTGGTCCTTGGGGTTACCTCACCTGGTCACACCCCAGGGCCTTTGCACATGCTCTTCCTGCTGCCTAGAATACTCTTACTGCAGATTTTGCATGGCTAGCTCCACTCATGCAGGACTAAGCACAAATGTCCCCTCCTCTCCCTCAGGAAGGTCTGGGTGTGGCATCACTGTGCATGGTCCAGGGACAGAGAGGTTCACCCACCATCTGGAAGGCTGGAGAGAGCTCAAGCAGAGTCAGTTGCAATAATGGTGACTCCACATCAGGGCTGCTGTGGGCAGGATGACTGCCAGTGTGGGAGGGGTGGGCATAGAGGCCTGCGGTGCACCTGGCTTCAGCAGACTTGTTGCTTTTTGTTGGGGGTGTTCTTATACAGCTGGAAGAGCCCCAAGCTCCCTGTGCCCTTATCCCAGATGGATGAATAAGGTGGGTTTGCCCCGCAGGCAGTTCTGGGGCCTTCATGGAGGCTTTGGGCCAGGGCCCAGATGCCCCTGGCAGACAGGCCAGGTGCTGCAGTGCACCACACCTGAGCATGCACTGTGGAATGTTCCAGCCTGGCCCTGGGCTTTCGCTGATACTGTGTTAGCCCCATCCTGAAGTTCAAGCCACAGTAGGTGATCTTGAGTGGGACATGCCTTTTGAAAGATGTTTTCCCAGAGCCTCAGAGCTTCTTCCCCCTGGAGTTGCACAGTGGGGCTCAGGGAAATTTCAAAATGTGGGTGAGTGACTGCTGCCACCTCCTCCTCAAATCCCCAAATCTGGCTAAATGTAGAGCCCGTAACCTACAGACCGTCAGCGGGCTGCCTGTCCCTGGGGGCCCTCCAGCAATCAGGTCTCAGCTCTGTAGGTACCCAATCTGCCCCATTGCCTGTGGCTGCTTTTGTAGGGGAATGGCAGAACATTGGTCAAGAACTGGGCCTTCGGAGTCGTTTAGACACAAGTTCATATCCTGCCTCTTCCATTTACTACTGACTGACCAATGACAAATTACTCAATTCCTCTGAGCCTTGGTTTCCTTCTCTGTGATGGGGCCAGTGCAGCACCTGCCTCCTGAGGTTGGTGAGGATTTGATGAGACGTCTGTAAAGCCCTGAGCCCCGAGTGAGCCTTGGTTCACGCCAGCCGTTGCTGTGATCGTCCACACTGGGCACTACATCACCGTCTTTGTGGCTCCCCTCCCCTCTTCCTTCCTCACATGGCTTTTCCGTCAGTTCACAGTCAGAGCAGAGGCTCCCTGGAGTCCACTCATTCTGGCGTCTCCAGGCCTAGGTGACGGATACTGCTATGCATAGACCCTACTGGTGCTTTGGTGGGTTTCTTGGCTCAGGGAATTTGAGGATGAAACCCTGGAGCATCCAGCTAGGGAGAAGAGCATGCATCTGGGGGTCCTCCACGCTCCTGTTGCTTCCTCCAGATCTTCCTCCCCTCACATTGCAGGGAACAGCAGTTGCCAAGAGCCCCAAACCCAGCCTCCCTTCCCAAGCCTTGTCCTTTTTGGCTCAGGAGGGACTGAGCTGGTGGAGGGGCAGGGAGGGGAGCAGCTGAGTTGCCTAGCTCCTGGGCAAGTCACCTAACCTCTCTGAGCCTCCATGACCTTATTTGTAAAGTAGGGTTAATGATTCCCTGTCATAAGGATGGTCATTCTTTCAGCTAACAAATGTGAGAGGGTAGAGGTGAGGCTTAGAGGGATGAGTTTGAATGGGCCTCTCTAAACCATCCTAAAAATTTCTCTGTTTATCTAAAGGGCCCTGAAAAGCCATAGAAGGGTTTTTGGTTTGTTTATTTGTTTTTATTATTTGTAAGCAGACAAATATCCTCATCAATGTGTGTTTTTCCTCCTCAGGGTCTTGTGAGTTAGTGCTTCTGGAGCTTTCTGTGCAGCATGCTCCCTTCGATTTGGGGAAATCCTTAGGAAGGATTTCCATTCAGTGTCTGAGCAGGGTTCCAGGGTGCTGGAGCCTGGAGTCCCTGCTCCAAGGTTCCCTTCCCACCCTGGAGTGAGGTGGAGACCATCATCTTCCCTGGAATGCTGTCTTCACCCTCGGCAACTCTCTGGACAGCTACAAACAGAGCCCTGTGTTTTCTGGGCTGTGCCCAGGAGCTGTTTCTGTGCTGGGGCTGGGGTTAGGGGATTTGTGGGCTCATTTTCAAGATGGAGGTCCAAGCCCAGCTCTTGGGATCACTGACGGCCACAGAGAAAACGTCTCCAGGCTCCTCCAAGTTCTTCCTTTTGGCAGTAAAGGGGTTAATTGGAAATGTTGTGGTCAGTGGTCACAAGGGGGTAGCACAAAGCCCCCAGTCCTTGTGTTTTTGATTACTTGTGCCGGGGAGGTGGGCCGTCTGGTTGCTTTTCTGAATCTGTAGCTAAAACCTTAACTTGATAAATGAGATGTAGCCTTGAAGTAAATTTGCCTATTATCTAGAAGTCACAGAAGCAGACATTAAAAATGGACTTCATTTATTTTACGAGAAGTCAGAGCATGTCAAGCTTCTCATAATTAGTAATAAACTCATCTCTGCTTGATGACTTTGTACACTGTTTGTATTTTTTATTGATATAGTCATGCTTAGGTGGCCAGCACCCGAGGCAGGCTGTGGTGGGGCCACGGGTGGTGCAGAGTTTTCACCTTTCCTGCCTGCCCGGTGCCGCCCTGGCCTGGCGGGCGCTGCCTCACTGCTCCTTCATCATGGAGCTCAGGCTTGGCTACCCCTGTGAGCCTGCACAAATAAATCTGAGGTGCTGAATATAGATATATTTTCCTTCCTCCTCCTTCAAGAGCAAGTGATTTGCAGCCTCCTTCTCGTGTCAGCCAGCCACCCTCATGCGACTCGCTCGGTGCATGCTCAGGGGAAGTACTGCTGTTTCCAGACCAAATGAGGCCTCCGGGTCTTGTTATCGAAGCTCCTTGCCGCGAAATGTGTTGTTTACGGACAGGCAGGTCGCCCCAGCTTTGTCTCCCCAGCCCCGTGCCAAGGGGCACGTCTTTGACGGCGCGGACAGTTGAGAAGGAAGCAGAGGAGCTGCAGCCCGCGGGGGCCCTGAGCCCGGTGGCTTTGGCTGTGAAATCTCACCCTTCAGCAGCCCACAAGGCACACTGGGAAGTGGAAACCTCCCTTCTAGAAAGTTCTAGGAGGCTTGCCCTGGCTGCACATCTTGGGGTGGAGCAGGTCCACCCGTGTCTGGAGGGCTCCAGGGGGCAGTGGGAGAGTTCTCTGTGGTCTTGTTTGCTCTTGCTCTGGCCATACAGCCCTGTTACCAGTAGTGGGTGCCAGGCGACCCCTTTCCAATGAGACCCTGGGGACACCAGGGGTCAGTGGGCAGCCTCCCTTTCCCCATCCCTGTGCCACATGCATGGGCCACAGAAGGCCTAAGATGGGCGTGCTGAGGCCACAGTGGGTCCCAGGCTTCACAGAAGACCCAAGTAGCTGGAGGGCCCCTTTTCTGGGATAGAGAAGGCAATTGCTGGCCTCACCAAGTTGTGCTCTGGAAGAGGCTGGAGACCACCTGCCCTCTGGTTTTCTGCTGGCCCCATGTTGGGCCCAATCAGCCAGGCTGCAGCGGACCCAGGTGACCATCCCCCAGTCCCACCGACTCACAGATGCCTCCTCATCCTTCAACGCACAGCCCAGCTCAATGGCACCTTTTCTTGAAGCCTTTACTTAGAATTCATTTCCCTCTTCCTGCTCTCCTTTTGCAATTTTTGTTAGCCGTTTTGTGGCAAGTAACATTTTTGACCATTGTTATTTGTAGAGGGTTGTTAGTCTGCAAATGGGCTGGTAGACCATACGCAAAGGTAGTGGCAGCCTGTGTTCTTGGAATACGAGCTCTGAAAGGGAGGTGCACAGGTGTTTGCATGATAAGCAGGGGAGACAAAACTCACCCATTCTTTTGAATCAGGGCCTGTGTGGAGTTTTTCAGAGCTAGTGGATTAGTTTGCTAGAGCTGCTGTAACAAAGTATCACAAACTGAGTGGCTTAAACATGAGGAATTTATTGTCTCATCATTCTGGAGGATGAAAGTCTAAGATCGAGGTGCGAGCAGGCTTGGTCGTTCCCAGGGCTGGGAGGGAGACTCTGTGCCGAGCCGCTCCCCTAGCTGCGCGCGTTTGCTGGCAAGCTTTGGCATTCCTTGCCTTGCCGATATATCACCCCGTCTTCTCTCTTCATCTTCACATGGCATTCTCCCTGTGTGTGTGTCCGTGTCCAAATCTCCCTTTTATAAGGACATAGTCATATTGGATTAGGATCTACCCTAAGGCTTCATTTTAACTCGATTACCTCTATAAAGACTCTATCTCCTAATCAATTTGCATTCTAAGATACTGGGGGTTCAGAGTTCAACATGTGAGTGTGTGGGGGGGCACAACTGAACCCATAACAGCTAGTAAAAGGGGGATGCACCCTATTAACATGGGAGGTGATTCCTACCACGGTGTGCCCCGACAGGACCCCTCACTGAGGTGGTGAAGTGTGGGTCTTTGCACACCTGGGAACCAGGTTCAAATCCCAGGTTTGCCATTCACCAGCATATGACCTCGGTCAAGTGACTTAATGTCCCTAAAGCTCAGTTTCCTGTTTGTAAAAGGGGGATGGCACCACCCACATTCTAGGACTGATCTGGGGTCAGACGAGATTACAGACGACATAACTCAGTGTGTCCACAGCCTTTGTGCATTTTCCCCCAGACTGTACACCCCTGAGGCTATTTCTCTCTGTCCCATCCCCCTCAGCTTTGTCCTCGCCTGGCCTGGCAGAGTGGTCCGGCACTGTTGACCCACTCAGGTGTGACGATTTTTGGCAGGGAAGAGGGTATGATGAAAACAAGAGGCCATCCCTCTCCTGACACACCTGCTGCCTCCTCTCCCCCAGATCTGTCTGCACCCACTTGGCAGTCAGGGCACATGGCGGCTGGGATGAAGGGAGTTTACTGCTGGACTTAATAGGGTTGTTTTCGGCAGCACATAAATCTGTCTGTGTTCAGCTGAAGTTCCCTGGGTGGCTGGTGCACCAGCCACTGTTAATGGGATTTGCCCCTGGAAGGCGGGGCTGTGGGTGTTAGCGAATTGTTCTGGATGATTCTTCCTTGGGAAGGAATACAGCTCATGAGAGGACTTAGTAATAGAAGCTCGGTTTGGCCCTCCCGTTGCTGCCTGTCAGCCTGGCCAAAGGGTTGCCTTTGACAGCAAAATAGGAGTGATACCACATTTGCTTACAATTTGTGACCCTTCGTCATAACAAGCTGTCATCACTGGATTGAACAAGGAGGGTGGGTCCTGTTCTCTCTGAACACATATGCATTCATTTGCTCAAAAAGTATCTATTGAGCTCTTAGCTCAGGCCAGGCCCATCACCAAAACTGGGGATGCAGAGATGAAAGAGACAGACTTGATCCCCAGACGCATGGAACTAAGAGTCAAGCAGAGAACTGTCAGGGGAGGGGATCATGGCCTCCGTGGTGAGTCCTAGCTCCCCTGTTAATAGGGTACACCCCCTTTTCCTAGCTGTTAGGGGTTGAGTTGTGTCCCCCAAAATTCATCTGTTGAAGTCTAAACCCCCCGTATCTTTGAATGTAAACTTATTAGGAGGTAGAGTCTTTATAGAGGTAATCATCCCGACGGGTGGGTCAGAGCCGGCCAGGCCGAGAGGGAAGGTTGGAGAAGGCTGGGAAAGCAGAGGAACCACGTGCTCTCCCGTCAAGGACTTCTGTGATTCCCCTTGTTTACTGTGTAGAAGGAACCAGAATACAGGTCCTATATATCCAGTCACCTAAGTGACTTTTCCACTGTTTGACTTTCTAAAAAGTCGAGGTGAATCTCATTTCATGCAATAAATATTAACCTGGAAGGTTAGGGGTACATTAAACTTTTATGTATAGCAATCAGTTTCTTATGCAAGAGAGGGCTTGCTACTAGTTAATAGAATTTGGGGTGAAAACTCCCTTGGTGGGGTCACCCCACCTCATCTGCTTGGCGAGTTACACAAGTTTTCCTCCAGGCTTGTCCGTGTATATTAATCATCTTTGATTCTCAATTCCCTGTCCTCTCTTTCTGCATCTCTCATTTGATTCCTCAAGCCCGGGGGCTGCCCTCTGTCTTGGCTCGTCTTTGAGGCAGAATCTCTGATATCTATACTCTAGGAGTTTAATAGTCCTCAAATGCAGAGGCCGTAATCCATATGTCATAGAAAACCAAACCTGAAACTTTTATCTATATTTGGGCAGGGCCAAGAGGCCTATTTGCAGATAGTCACACCTATTTGCGAATGACCGACTATCCTCACAAGTGCATAACACATGTCCCCTACATGCTTCACGTCCTAGTCACATTACTTTGTAACTTATGCTTATTCTGTATTGTTAGCATTTCATTTATGAATTGTGGGCATGGTAGCATTAGTAGACTTGGGTAGAGTTGGTGGACTTGGGTAGAACTGGTGGACTTGGGTAGAGTTGGTGGCCATGGTAGAGATGGTAGCCATGGGTAGAGTTAGTGGACTTGGGTAGAATTGATGGACTTGGATAGAGTTAGTGGACTTGGGTAGAGTTAGTGGACTTGAGTAGAGTTGGTGGACTTGGGTAGAGTTGGTGGACTTGGGTAGAGTTGGTGGACTTGTGTAGAGTTGGTGGGTATGAGGCAAATACAATTGGTCAGACCTGACTATTTTTGCCAACCCACCCAGCTGAGGAAACCTCTCTATAGCAGGAGAGGGATTTTGAGGAATTTTTTTAAAGGGGACATTATGCCAAGTTTGAAATGCGTGAGAGGTGAGTAGCACGTACAGTGCCCTTGTCTGACCAGGTGCTAAATCAAAGGGAACATGGCAGTCAGTCATTGCATCATTCGTGGGCATGGGCTGGGCTGTTTTTCTTGCATCCATTTCACTTAGTGATTAATATCTCTTTTAATGTTCACCTGCAGTGAATTCTTAATAAATTATTTTGTAACGCATTGAAATCATTTTGTAAGCTTTTTGTTAACACCTTTAAGAGGCCTCCAGCTATAAAATATTACTTTGTCATCTTCTCAATGCTGGACATTTGATGTAACGCTCGTGTCTCAGAGGTTGTTAATAAATAATGAATGGAGGAATGGTCTGGGGGTGACCTTTTGTAGAACATCATCTGTCAGCTGAACTTCACTTAATCCTTCCTTGTACACTGTCTTCTGGCTTTCAGGATATAGCAGTTTGCAAATCAGGTGGTTTGGTTCCTGCCAGTGAGTGATATTTCACAGGACGGGTGACGTCGGAATGATCAGTTATGCGGTTGCCTCTGGGACCCTCAGAAGGACTTAAACCCTGTGATTAGCAGCTCTATTTTTGGCCCACCAAGTGTGGGTGGGAGGAGCTCTGGTGTGTGTCTCCTCTTGGCTGTGATGAGGCCAGGCCGGCCCCAGCAGGGACTCTCCGAGTGTGGAGTGTGGTAGCACTGCGGTCAGCCGGCCAGGCGTGGGTTGTGTCTCCAGTGAGCTGTTGTAGACGAACTCTCTCCTAAAGCTGCTCTACCTTGCTAGCCCCCCTCAAAGGTACAGCAAGCCAGAGCATCACAGGGATGCACCTGGGGACTGATGCCCAGTGGAGAGTCACAGAACCATAATGTCACTGAAGGCTAAAGCCAGAAAAACCAAAATGCTTACCTAGTCCATCAGCTTACAGAAAGGAAGTGGGGTTCAGAAAAGCCAGTGCTTTTCCCAAGGTGGCACGCGGGTGAGAGCAGATTTTCTACTTGAGTCTTGAAACTCTGGTCTCCCTAGCCAGTGTTCCCCATCATGGGATGATGCTAGAGTCACTTCATCCATTCGTAATCAAATGCTCATCTAGTGCTGACTCTGTGCAGGTGCTGGGCAAAGTCCCAGGGACACCACAGGGAGCAAGACCAGTGTGGCGTCCCTGCCTTCCTGGGTTTCTCGTCTATCAGACGAGCACATGGTGGTCATCACAGCTTCCATACGTGCTATAAGGCAGGCGGGAAGGAGGCTACCACAGCAGACGTGGAAGGTGGAGGCATCCCTGAGGAAGGGATGTTGAGGATGAGACAAAGAGGAGGCGCAGGATATTCTCTGGGCCGTGGGAGAGGGTGTCCCAATGTGTCATGGCCAGTGGGGCTGCAAAGATTGGGTCCCCGTGTGTGGCACTTGGATAAGCCCAGTAGAAACATTGCACGCAGTACTTCTAGAATCTGTCGGAATCTGTGCTGCAGAGCAGATGCTCAGGATATATTTCCTGAATGAATGAGTGAATGAACAAGCCACCCATCAAGCTGCGTTCCCCAGTGAGTCCCGTCGGGTGGATGTGGCGGCGCTGGGCGGGGGTGAGTGTCTATAGTGGGCGGCGTCAGCCCAAGCCTGGCTGGTGAGGGAGGGTGGGGAGGTGGCCAGAGGCTGAGGTGTTCCTCCCGTGCCCACCTCAGGAGCCCGGGCCCAGGGAGCAATCCTGACGTCGGCCAACCTCCCTCTTGGCTTGGCGGCCGGGCTCCATGAGGACTGGCCCGTGACCCGGGGGGCCGTGGGAAGGCGGCCCTCGGTGGAGGAGGCCTTCCGCAGCAAGCCCGTGGATGGGCTTAATGGTCTGAACTAGTAACAGCAATTCAGGCCTCAGAAAATCGCCCTAAAATTATCTCTAGAGTTTTATTTCCTTGAATCCTAAATAGATCACATTTTATTGTTGAATACTGAAATCTCATTACTTTAGGAAGTGCTATTACTGGGCTATTACTGGGAAGGAATTCCTCTCTCTTGTTCTGATTAAAACCTCCTGTTCATATTAAAAAAATAATCTCAGACCTATTTTTTTATGCTTCTAAAAGTATACGTGTGCAGCCAAGCGTCTTCTCTGCCAGGGCCCAGCGCCTGGGCGTGGGCCTGCCTGGGCACGCTGGCGGACAGGGCAGCCCTGTGGGGGTGGAGGTGCGTGTCTCCTCCCGGGACCCCCTACTTGGTGAGGGGGGTCCCTTTCTCTCTCTCCAGCTTGGTTGCTTCGTAAGATTCTAGTTGCAGTTCTGGTCCAAACGGGCAGCTCCCGTTTCCACTGGTTTGAGACTTCAGCTCTGGGTTTATTCCCCAGCACAATGATTCTGGGACAGCTGCACATATGGTCCAGAATTCAGCTTCTCCAGTGACAGGTGGAACCAGGGGGGCCGGCTCAGCCCAGGGCAGCGGGTGGGTAGAACGTGCTGCCCGTAGGCAAACTGCTGCTCTTCTCTACAGGCCACTCTGCCTTGCACAGTTCTCAGCTTCCTGGGTCTGATTCCCTACCTGGGAGTGTCCTCCACACCCCACAGGGCTCACTTGGCACTGTCACGTGCTCAGCCCACTGTGCCATGAATGTACCTGGTGACTTTGTCCTCCCTCCTTCTCCAAGACTCTGCTTTTTCTCTGTGAACCTGGTGTCCTTGGCACAGCTGCCAGCATGTGGTGCTCAGAAAATATTTGTCGCATGGATGGTTGAATTCACATCAGCACCCAGAAGGCGAGAGATTTGGGGAGTTTTCTCAGCAAGTGGCCGTATGACTCCTTAAGGGCAGAGGTGACATTCTCAGCACATCTCTGTTGCCATACCAAGCACATACCATAGATTCCAGCTTGCCTGCTTTCCTCTTGCCTGTTTGCTTTTGCCTAGTTCCACCAAGCTACACCTTGAGGTGGGTTTCCACGTGAAAACAAAGTCTTTGGCATTCAGCCTGTGATAGAGAGCCCATGGGCCGAGTACTGCAAGGGGCTTACAGCTGGAGGAAGGAGCCTTCTTGTCCGTGGCTGGGGGAAGCCTGGAGAGAAGCTGCCCCCTTCCTCCTTGCTGTCCAGGTACTGCTCCTCCAAGGCAGCGGTTTGCCTTGGAGAAAGCTCAGAATAGCTCTGTGGCCCCCACATAGGCACTGGTTGAGTGTGCACGTGGCTAGAATTCTTTTCTGGACTCTCAGCAAATGGAATTATTTACAACCACCAGGGCCAATATTTCCCTGCTCCGCAGATGACTTTCAGCAGATGAAGTAGATGCTCTCTTCGTGCAGAGAGCTAATGATAACATTCAGCTCTGCCCACCCCACTGATGTGTCTTCAGTGGCAAGGCTGGGGATATTTTTATTTCCCCAGGCAAGTCAGCATCTAAGTGTACGCATCTGAAGTGAAGGCTCTTGGACCCCGAGCTGCCAAGAGTGCCAGCACCAGCCTTGCCCACGGACGTGAGACTGCAGTGACCCGCCGGCTCAGCTGCCGGCGTCCCGAGTTCTCTCTGCGGGTTCTGTCCCTGAAATGGACAAGCAAGAGCAGCCGATTTCGGATTTGGCCCATCCGTCTGGGTCACTGGTTCCAGAAGTTAATTTTGGATGGAACTGCACAGTCACCCTGGCTTCCGGTTATGCAAAACCTGACCTTTGGCTTAGTCTCTGGGCTCCTTCCCTGCTCCTCACCCTGTGGCTTCGGAGGCCTCATCCTCTTTGCCATTCTTTCCTCTTAAAAAAAATATCCTGCTGACAGGAGCTTTCTAACTTGTCATTTTGGAGATCATCAACAAATTCTATAGAGAGGTGACCTCCATTATGAGAAAGAGACGGGGAGCTGGCCGGGGCCCAAGCGGAGGAGTTGGAGCCTCTTCTGACTGGCAAGGTGACATTGTGTGTCATATCAGCATTCATGACCAGCTCTCTTCTCCTCGGAGAGTAATTATTTCTTTCGGAGCGAAAGGTCCAATTTGCTGTAAAGAACAGAGCCCCAGGTAAAACGAAAGAGCTGTGAGCTCCCTTGACATAAAGGAGGCCCGGCTGCCCCCCATCCCATCCCCAGCTCTGCTCAGATTCAACATCATAATGGCCATTCTGCCAGATTTATTATGTTTATTTGTGCTTCCTTCCTGTCGTAACACATTAGGGTGGTTGCATGTTGCTTTGGTGAGGCCGGCTCAGCAGGTATTGCTGGGCACCTTACAGCTGACATTGGCTCTTGTGTCTTCAGCCTGCGCCTGGCTCTGGGCCGGGGCCGAGATGGCACCTTTGGAGAAATACTAGGTGATTTGATGCCTGGGATTCGGGTCCAAACTGAGTCAGTGAGCACTCTTCTGCTATTTTACCCACTTCTGGGCCATTACAAGAGTAAGCAGCCCAAGTCTATGGCCTCAGATGCTAACACCACCATAGACGACATTCAGTGAGCGCTCGCCCTGTCCCAGACCCAGAGCAGACACTTGGCACTCATGGTCTCATTGGGTGTGGACAGCTGGCACGTGAAGCAGCCCTATTTGCCCAGGTGTGGATGAGCAAAGTGAGGTTATAGGTGGTGGAGCTTCCCCAGACCCCTGCCCCAGCTATGTCAGGGGCTCCTGCTGTGTGCTTTCTTGCTGTCTGCCCCTGGAGTGGCACTTGTCACCTGTACTGTCTTTCTTCTTTACTTGTCTACCTTCCCCCTGAGCAGTAGCTCCGTTTCTATCTTGCACACTGCTGTGGCCTCAATGGTACCTGGCCCACAGCGTGGTACCTAGTTCCACGCCCTTTTGTTAGGTGATTGGATGACAGTGAGGTGAGATGGACACCTGCCCAGAACTGTCCAGCCATCACTGATCATCGACAGAACCTGGATTCGAGCCCCGGGCTGTCCTACTCCAAAGCCGTTGCTGCGATCACTATATTTTCTTGACTTCCCATGGCACTGTGATTGTCACACTGCATTTTAACACAATGTACCTCTACTTCCTCTCCTTCTGCCTCTGTTTTCTTGGGGTTCAGTTAAAGCTGACATGTTGCCCCAGACCAGAGAGGAGAGTGTGCAGAGGCATAGGTGTGGAGGGCTTGGCCAGGTCCCGGGTTGGGTGGGTTGCTTCCTGTCCTTCTCCATCCCCATCAAGGGGCCTGGAGAAGGTCGGGTGGTGTCCTCAGTGAGAAGTGTCTGAACTGGACCCCTACACAGGGCCCGGAGCAGAGGGAGGACCCACATTTGTCATGCTCGTCTTTGTTGGAAGCCAGAGTGGCTGATCCAGGCTCCATCTGCAGGCAGGTTGTCTGTCACTGCTTGCCCCTTGTGTAGATGCAATGCCTGAAGGTCAGAAAGGTTGAACAACCTGCATAAGCTTTCCTAGCTAGTTAGGGGAAGGACAGAGTCCAGACTTGAACTTGGGGCTCCCCAATTGGTGTAAGAGTTAGGGGTACCATCCACAAGACCACCCTCACTTCTGACACAATTGCAAGTTCAGGGGTTGCCAAGACCACCCTCAGGTTTGATCATTTGCTGGAAGGACTCCACAGAGCTCACTGTATTCTGTTCTACTCACAGTTATGGCTTATTGCAGTGAAAGTCGCAGATTAAAACCAGCCGAGGGAAGAGGCACGTGGTGAGTCCAGGAGTTCTGTGTGTGGGGCTTCCAATCATCCTCTCTGCGTGGTGTTTCAGGCAGCAATGTGGGACAGCACTGCCAAACGGGAGCTCACCAGGCCTTGGTGCCCTGTCTTTGCTAGGGCTCACACGCAGGCCTGGTCAGCCACCCACATGTCTGCCTCCAGCCTCCAGCCCCTGCCAAGGTCAAGCTGACACCACACGACTTAAAACACACCCCCCTTATCACATTGCTAGACCATCTGATATGGCCCAAAGCTCCAAACAAAGACACTCTTGTCTTAGGAATCAGCTCCCAGAAACCCAGGGCAAAGGCCGGACCTGTCTCTGGGTGAGGTTCATTCTTTATTCAACACGGTGCTGCTTGGGAGAGTGTCTAGGAACCAAATTCAAGCTTATTCCCTGACGGGCTCAAGGCACTTCAGCCCCTGCCTCAGCCCACTGGTGACGTCAGTCCCTGCTGCAGGCCCCGGGCCCCTCACCTACACCATGACGCTGCTCATTTCCAGACTACGGCAGTACCACCGCTCCCCCATCCCACGGCTTCAACACCCAGCCAGCCCTCCACGTGGGCAGCAGGGACTGGTCCACACAACAGTCACATCTGTGTTCTCACCTCCAGCCACAGCAACAACTTTATTTGATTTGATGTATATGAAGAAATAAAACTCAGAAGTCAATTGACTTAAACATGGAACAAATGCAGCTTGGTTATTATGGTGTATGCTAAGTCTTAATGGCATTTAGAAAGCATTTTGTGGGGTAGAAAATAGAAGCAAACCCATCAAACCTCAACTATGTTCTATGTTTTATAGTGCAGAACATTTTTCTGCTACAATCCAAAGACTTTAAAATGTAATAAGGTACATTTGAACCCAAGGGTTTTAAAATATACGTAAGAAACATGCACAGCCAGAAATGGAGTAAAATAATCCATTGTGGTCCAGGTCGGATTCAAGAGAAGACACACATTACTGAAAATGATTTTAACATTTCATGTTCCACAGACTGTTATTTACTGACATGTGTTATTGTTCAAGGATTAATGTATTGCTAAGTGAGAAAGAAAAGTGAGGCCGGGGAGGGGTTTTAATCCTCTGAACTATTTGGTTTCTTGCTATTTATGAATGCATTTACTCATGTATATTTAAAAGCACATGCCACATAAATTAATATATCAATTGAAAAATAATGCAAATTTTCCATTCCTACATTTCATTAAAAATATATTCTGACTCTCACATGCATCTTTGACGTCTGCATTGCCCTTCCCACCTAAAGGGATTTTCCAGAGCCTGTTATCTGTGCTCTGAGTCGTTGGGTATGGCAGTTGCTAACACTGCGTTTTTAATCACCCTGTCTTTTGATGTTTCTTGGTCATCCTCACCAAATCTGCTCAAGAGTTTCTGTGGCTCAAAACAGTCTGAGGGTTCTCGGGAGCAGGCTCTGCCTCTGTTGGCAGCAAAGCAGTGACCTACAGCAATCTGCTTACATCTCTGACATGCATTTGAAATGTGAATCTGTTTCCATGAGCTTCAAGTTTGAGGGCTGCATAAGTCCTAGAGATGCTGTAGTTCAGTGGTTCTCCATGGGGAGGGGGGGAGGCAATTTTGCCTCCCCAGGGACATTTTTGGTTGTCACGACTGGGAAGTCGGGGGGCAGGGTGGGGTGCAGGGTGGACTCCTGACGTCTGCTGACATCTGAGATCTCAGAAGGTTTTGTGTCTTCCACAAACTGTACAACTAGCCAATGGTTGAGATGGGGCAAGACCCTCTTGGAGTCCAGACCCAGCCTGGGGAAGGCCTGGGCTGAGTGTGTACCTCTCTTCTTTATTGGCCACCCCTACTCTGACCTGTTCCTGAAGCTTCTGTCCCTGGTTGTGTGGTTTGGGCCTACGACTTTGAAAAGAGCCAGGGTCTGCCGAGTTTGGCTGTCCTTCTATCATCTTAAATCCCTCGCTAGCATCCCTTCACCTTTAACTACCGCCAGGGCCAATCCTTGCCCCATGCTGGCTTTCCTCCCCTTCAGAAGCTACTTCCCCCTGCCATATTGGTGAGGCCATTACAGGCTCCTTAGGGGAGAGCGTAGACCTGCTTTATGCAAATAAACACAGATCCAGGTAAGACTGAAAGTGTCGGTGATTTTTTTGTGAAGAGTCCTGCTATGTGTGTTTAATGTTGTTTGTTTGGTTTTTAGTTACATTAGCACGTAATTTCTTTTTCAAAAGCCAAAAAATATCCACAAGTCTATACCCTAACCCACCATCTAATAGAGTCGCACATCTTTCCTGATCCGGGTGTGTTGCGGGCTCGTCGCTGAGGAGTTGCAGATATGACAGGTATCCGGTCTGGCATCTCGCCTTCTGACTTAGCCCTACACACGCACAAGTCTCTGCATTTCTCAATCAACTCCACCATCGTCGGCGTTACTAATTATAATAGCCTCCAGTTACTGAGCCACGTGCCAGCGCTGCTGTAAGTGCTTTGCGTGGAGAGCTCATCTAATACCCACGGCAGCCTAGGAGGCAGGTGTGCGCTTATTACCCCCATTGCACGGGAATGAAGCACAGAGATTAGTCAAACATGTGTAGACGTTCTGGTTGTAGAGCAAGGCAGCAGCAGGACCAGGATCTGAACCTGAAACAATCATCTAGAGCCGCCCTCTTAGCCACCACCCTACAGACTTCTGAATTTCAAAGGGCTGCACACGTGGGGGGTGGGGGGGAGCACCGCTGAAGTGGCCCTGGGCTAACATGGTGGTGCTTCCAAAGCGCCTCTGCTCAGAGCTTTGAAACCAGCCTGGTGTCACAGGTGGAGGCTCTGTGGGTTCTTGCCAGGGCCCTCCTCCCCCACACTTAGCCAGCAGGAGGCTCAGGGCTGGAGGGAGAAACGAAATGGTGTCTCTAGGCCAGAGTTTCTCAACCTTGGCACTGTCAGTGTTTTAGACCAGATCATCCTTTGTTGTGGGGGGCTGCCCTGTGCGTTGTAGGGTGGCTAGCAACATCCCTGGCCTCCACTTTCTGGAGTATTTCTACCCAGCTGGAGTATTTCTACTTAGCAGCACCTCCTCCCCACTAGTGTGACCACCAAGCATGTCTTCAGACTTAGGCAAATGTCCCCAAAGAGGTGGGTGCAAAATCGCTGGGCATGAGGACCACTGCTAAAGCTCTGGTGTAAGTGAGAGAGAGTTTTGCTGAAGCACAGGCTTCGATTCTGGGTGGGTTTCAGTTCCCCCAGAACCCAGTGGTACCACAGTGGCTGCAACTGACTGAAGTGAGGCCCGGGCCTGGACACTGCACACAAGCAGATGTGGACGCTGCACCTTCACCCGCTGCCTTTCCGTCCCCTGGGCCGAGGCCCTCCCTGCATGCTGCAGGTGTGAGCCCCGCAGAGCAGAGGCACCAAGAGACAACAGGAAACCCTGCTCCCAGACGACTTTGCTTTTTTGCCTTGTGGGGAAACTTATAAATTATTTGGAGAGCAATATTAGTCTTTTTGCTTCTGAAAAGGGTTCTGCATCTTTAATAGAGCCTGGTTTTGAAACATAACTCACAGAGTTGTACAAA
The DNA here is from genome assembly GCA_023783475.1 of Daubentonia madagascariensis. Lineage (NCBI taxonomy): Eukaryota > Metazoa > Chordata > Mammalia > Primates > Daubentoniidae > Daubentonia > Daubentonia madagascariensis. The sequence goes on along the minus strand of JAKFHU010001557.1, from coordinate 7,748,483 downwards.
TACCCCATCAATAGTGCAGTGGCTCATTTCATTGTTCTCAGCGCATGGAATCTTCATTATTTGCACTGTTGATAAAGGCAGCATTTTTAGCAGATCTGCACTACTCCATTTAGCTGAGAACAATGATTTATTCCTCCCTCACTATTGGACATCCTCAATTTCCTTGGGTAATAAAGAATGCTCCCACGGATGGGATGAACAGGAACAACTGGCTGCTCTGAGCTTGGCAAAGTCAAGAAGAGCAAGGAGGGTCCTGACCGGCGGCCCCTGCCCAGGGAGAAGGCCCCAGAGCCTCCCAGCCCTGCTGGCAACCGCAGCCTCCAGTGCAAGCCCAGAATTAGCACGTCGTTGACAGATTGCCCAGGAAGCAGCCGAGCCCCTGATGGAAAACCGCCCATCTCAGCACAGACAGCACAAGCCCTGTCCAAACCGCTCCTTCCTACGCAAGATGAAATTCTAATAGAGCCTTTATTCAATACCACAACTTGGGGATGGGCAAAGTCGTGAGTGTGTTTGTGTCCCTACTCTTGTTTTCTCCATATTAGAAAATTCACAGACTGCTGAGAGAGGGGAAATAAGAGTAATAGCCTCAAACTGGAAATGGAAGAACTTCCACATTCGACACAGAAGGGAATTGTTGCCGTCCTAGGGTAGATGGGACAAGAGCCCAGCCTGCGGCTTAGCAGAGGACGCAGGTATGAGAGAGGCAGAGGGGGCCACCGACAATGGCAAAAAAATGCTGCATAGCTGCTTCTACCGAACGCAGCAGCAGTTGCTCCATCTCAGCCTTGCTTGGGTGGAAGGGAAGACAGTTTGAGAAGTCTTTTGGCCTTCCTTGGACAGAATAATGGCTGCAGCGATTCCACACTCATTGGTGGAAAGGCTCCTAGTCCCACCTTTACAAGGAGCCGAATGCAGGGAAGGGAGTGGAGGGAGGGGCCCTGAGCAATGGGTCCTCGCACCGACCACGTGCCAGGATGCCTGAGAGCTACAGGGGTGGAAGTAAAAGCTTGAGGGACTCCCTGGGCGTCCTACAGTCACTAGGCCACTGTTCACACTAAGAAAACCAGCAGAGAGCCCCCCGCCCAGCCGGACAGACCAAAGATGAAATGCTGTTTCCATTCTTCCCAGCACCCTCTCTGGTTGCCTGCAGGGTGATTGCAGGGAGGGAGCTCCTTGGTAGAGCTATGTTTTCCTGGAAGGTTCTGGAAGCAGAGGAGGAATGAGGTTGTGGCCTGGGTCATTTCTACTGGGGGTTTTGAGAGACCTGAGATTGAGCTTAAGTAAGGACGCTGGTGCAAGCAGGGCCTTTATCCTCAGTCTGCAACCGACTAACGAGGGATTACCCAACCCAGCCCCGGGCCCACCCCGGAGCCCTCTGCCCTGTCGTCAGCCACACCCTGGTGACTCCAGTGGGGCCCTTGGATCACCTCACCAGGCAGAAGCAAAATCCTGTTTCAAAGAGTAATTGTTGCTATGGCAGCCTGACCTCAGGAACTCCCTGGTGGCCACTGGGGGACTGAGGTGGATGCACACAGTGTGTCTAGCAAAGAATGGAAAACACACCCAGCCACAGAGCAGCCCCCATGGGGACGGGCAAGGGGCCAGGAGTTAAGGCCTCTGAACCCACCTTCCTGTCCTGAGCCGTAGGGGCTGGGCCTTCCCCCGACCCAGGCCTGGCTCTACCAATTAGGGAACCTGTGTCCCCATGGCTACCCAGGCTGACAATGGCAATAAATATTGGGGCCTCAATTCTGGTCAAGTGACGTGAGACTCAGGTTTGTTTGTGAATTGGAAAACCAGATGTTTCCTACCGTAATGGCTTTTCCGTTGATTAATGCAAATATTAAAGCTTTATGGAATCAGCTCCCTCTAAGCCACCCTTTGTCAGCAAAGACAGGGTGGAGGGAAGTGGCACAGGGAGGGGTACCAGGAAGGATAGGATGCAGTGGGCTGGGGTAGGTGGGCCCTTCCTGTGGGGTGGGCAGCCCTCCCCAGGTGCCTCCCAGTTGCTTTATCCCAAGCCCACTTGGACTGAGAGCCACTGAATCCTTAGCTCTTAAAATGTTAATGGGGAGGCCAGATAAATACTTCAAGGTCGCCTAAAGGCTCCCTTGGGTCTTGTTTATTTACAGCATCCTGGCCACTTCAGACTAGAAATGCTTCAAATTGCAGAAGTATGAATAGTAAGAGAGCAGTCCTTTATTTATTTATTTGATTATGAATTTATTTATTTTCGCTGTCTCCACCAACTAGATGGGTCCAGGTGTAACTGGACAGCACGTGGCTCTGCTCTGGCCAGTCCTGGGTGCTTGGCTGGTGTTGACATCTGCCTGCCTGCTTGGGGATCATCAAAATGGAAAGCTTGTGTTGTTGCATTTAGTCCTCAGCTGCAAAAAAGAAGCTATTATAGCTAGCTGCAGGGGACTGGAGGGGAGAGTGGGTCTGCCACCACACATGGGCGTGAGCCAGGGAGTGCTGTCATCTTTGTGACCCTGGCCCAGTACCTTGGAACATCTGTGATGACAGGGCATAGGTGGTGGCTAATTTAGAGTCCAGCAGCGTGCCCGAGTGGCCTATTCATTCTGTGCAATGAGCCCCTGGGGCAGAAGGGGTTAACGGCAGCTGCGCTTTATTTGCTTCCCTCCTTATTCCTTGAGGATACTGCCCTCCTAGGAGGTGTGTGTTAGCATACCCATTTCCTACTGGGGGCCAGAAGAGAGAAAAATTGCAGCCCCAGGTTGTGAACCTGGAGGATGATGGAGTTGGACTTGAACCGGGTCTGTCTGACTATGAACATTGTCCCCTGTCCTGACTCTGGCACCTCTTTTCCCTGGAGATGGAAGCCAATGGCACTGTCTGCCCTGTGCTGGTTATCATTTGCCCCCAGCCCGCCCATGTGGACAAAACCAACTCTCACGTGGGTGCTGCTCCCTTGGGGCTGCTCTATCCTCAGCCCGTGTCCGAAGGCTCTAATGGATGAGGTCACAGATTCGGATCAGTCTGGAAGTGCTGGACCCCACTGCGTGTCCCTTCTGAAGAGGGCTCTGCCATGGCCGGACAACACTGAAGCCCCACCCCAGTCTCAGCTCACAGGGAGCCTGACCGAGTGCCCAGGGAGCTTGAGCTCCTCTGGTTCCCTCACTACCTCCTTCACCTCCCTGTCCTAGGAGAGACCTGACACTCTCCAAGAGTTCATTCATTCAGCAAATATTTACTAAGGACTTAAAAAATGCAAGGCACTGGGAATGTACTTATTAATAACATCCTCGTAACGGGAGACAGAGAAGTAATCAATGTGTAAGGGCAGCAGTGAAAAGTCCAGATCTAGAGGGAAATCTAGCATGGCGTGATCAAGGGTCTGGTCCCGTTCTCCTGTGCTCTCTCCCTGCTCTCCACGCTTCCCTCCTCCTCGGTGTTCTTACCCCCGGGCTGTCTTCCCTCCTGTTAGTAAAATGGCTGTAGGCATTTCAGGCCTCACAGACACACTCCACTGTCCCAAAGAAGAGACAACCTCTCTTTTCCCAACCATTGAGTAAAAAGTCCTGGGCTTCACTCTGGATCACTTTGGGTCCACTTTAGGGACCACCCTAAATCAATCACTGTGGCCAGGAAGATGTGATTAGTTTAGACTAAGGTCCGACAGACCATGGCCACAGACCAAATCCAGTCTGCTGTCTATTTTTGTAAATAGAGTTTTATTGGAACTTTACTAGAACATCCCCTTTTGTTTACATACTGTTTGGCTTTTGAGAGACAACGGCAGAATCAAGAGGGTGCCACAGAGACTGTACTGCCTACAAAACCAAAAATATGTACAGAAAAGGCCTTTTACAGAACAAGTTTGCCAACCCCTGGCTTACACACATCTGAGTCTATCCTGGGAGATGGTGTTAGAGGAACTTCTCCCAACTTTCGTGAGTGCTACATAATGGGGACAGGGCAGGGTGTGGAATAATACCCAGAAGGCAGTCAGTCTGTGTGGGGTCACACCCCCTTCATGTCGCCATACAACCAAAGAAGCCTGATGGCCTTATAAGTAACGAATGCCCTGTGCTCTGCCAGAGAGATCCTAACTTCAGAGAGGGAAGGAAGCCACATTAAATAATCAGAATAGCCAAAAGGTAGAAGCAACCCAAATGTCCCTTAACCGAAGAAAGATGAACAAGTGGTCTGTCCATACAATGGAATGACATCCACCCATGGAAAGAATGAAGTACTAATACATAGTGCAACAGGGCGGAGAAGAAGTCAGTCGCAGAAGGCCTGTATGATCCCACGCATATGAAATTTCCAGGATAGGCAAATGCACAGAGACCTAACGCAGACGGACGGCCACAGGGGCTGGGGACGGGGGAGAATGGGGCAGGACAGCTTGATGAGAATGAAATTTCTTTTTAGGATGATGAAAATGTTTTGGAACTAGATAGTGGTGATGGTTGCACAACTCTGAGAATATCCTAAAATCCACTGAACTGTATACTTTAAAATGGTGAATTTTATGCTATGTGAATTTTACTTTAAATCAAATTTTAAAAAAAAAATCAGAGCCCGCATCAGCACTAAACTGCAGGGGAAGGCCTGTGTTCTCAGTAGGCATTCGAGGGGGGAGCCGAAGGGCGCAGGCCTGGCTTCCTCGCAGGGACTTTATTCCTGAGCTCATATCTTGCACAGGCTCCCCGAGGCGCCCTCATCCCCAGGCCCCCAGTGGTCTCTGACTTGCAGGGGGGGTCTGACAGCAGTTCACATGCCTCGGGGTGGCACCTGCAGGTACCTTTCTCACCTGGCTTTCTTCAGCACCTGGTGGTGAAATGCCACAGTGCATGATGGAGCCTATAAATTTGCCTGCAGGTTTGGCATTTATGTTTGCCACCTTTGTAAAAATATTATTTCCCATTGCTACCCGGTTTTTATAATGTCAATATACTAAGATCTACCTCTCAGTATTACATTTTATACACAATGCCGCTTTCTTTATACCCTAGAGCACATGTGTTTTTCTAACTTGGCTTTCAAAAATAGTTGGTTTTCAAAGAGATGTCGCAGGAGACTTGCTTTTGGCAGTGAAATAAGTTTTTTATTGTGGTCTGGAGCAAAATATGTGATGGAATCCTTAATTGAAATTCACCTTTAACATTCAAGTTATATTTTTATTACAATTTGAAATCCACTGTGAGGGATCATTATCTGCAGAGATTCGTTTCCTTTGGGAAGTTTCTTCTTTGGTGATGCAATTTAAATTCAGGGAGCCTGGAAAAAACACCAGCGTCTCATATTTCGAACTGCTGGCAGAAAAGGCTGCTGGTGTCCATGCCCAGGAAACTGTAAAACAAAGCACTTTCTCTGTGTATGGATCATCTTCTTGTTGAGTTCTCATCGGGGCATTTGGAGCTCCTCTGAGCTGCTCGTCCAGTACAATCGCTAGAAGGCAAGGGCAGCGGCTGCCTGAACTAGCAGGCAGGATTGAAAGGGGATTGAACTCCTCACTTTGCTCTCTTGGGCACACTGACTGCCTCCTCACCCCCTCGTCCTAAGGAAATGTTTCCTTGTGTTTTCATTTTCCAAACTGTACACCATCAGTGAGCTGAAAAAGCCTGTCTGCATGCGTCTGCCTTGTGCTGTGTAGCAGAGACTTGATGAGACTGTGTGGCCAGGCGGAAATAGAACCACCGAATGAGCAGCGCAGAAAGGGCAATTCTTAATCAGCAGTCATCACTTTGTGAAAGATAATGGCAATTTAATTAATTGCCCAATGCCAGTGCTGAAGACAGGGTCTGCAGGAACATCTCCAGAATTTGAGGAAATTGTTACAAATTGTGCATTCAATTCTTAGGATGAATACCAAATCCAGACATCATATGTTTTGACATGTCCATTATTTATATGCAAATCTGGTTCTTCAGAAAGGATTTCCTGAGAGACCATTGGGTTAGTTTTCCTGCAAGCTCAGAAAGTGACTGTCCATTTGCCTGGCATGTCCCTGTCCTTGGACATCCTTAAAAAAGGTTGTCCAGTTGGATCAGATTTCACCATTCCTGGCCACCCTTGCTATGGGGCTGCTGAGCTGAAACAATTCTCCCTCCTTACAGCCTAATTCCGTCATTACTAAGTAAGACTCTGGCATAAATACAGGATTGGTACAAATAGTTTGAAGACTCTTTCTGGAGCCAAAATAACAATCCTCCCTTCTGATGCCAGGCAGGGGTAGGCACTTTGAGCTCTATGAAAATTGGCTTACCTGGGCCACCTAGTTGATCTACTCATTCTGGATTACTAAGCAAAGCTGTCAGGGTGACACATGTTTGCAAATAGCAGCAGCAGTAGCCACAGAACAGTGAGAACAGTGGCTAGTTTGCATTTATTGAGCATTTACTCTGAGCTAGACACTGTGCCAATGGCTTTATCGTAATGTCCTAAGGTCCTGGAAGGATGACAAAGATAAGCTACTTTTTAAAGAAAGTGGTTAGGAAAACGTGCTCTGAAGCCAGACAGACTGTATTAGGATAGGCTTAGCTGCAAGTGACCAAAAATCCCATAATAGCAGTGGCTTAAATAGGATAGTTTGATTTCTCTGCCTTGGAAAAGATTGGTTAGAGGATTAAGGGCCAGCATGGCAGCTGGTGGCTCATCAGAGTCCCAGCACCACTGTCCTCAATACACAGCCTCCACCTCATTGCACAAAATGGCTGCTTGAGTTCAAGCCATAGTGCCTGTATCCCAGCCAGCATGAAAGAGGAGAACAACACTTCTGCCAATATCTCACTGGCCACAGCACAATTACAGCCACATCTAACTGCAGAAGAAGCTGGGAAATGTAGTATTCACTCTGAGTGTCCATGTACCTGGCTAAATTTGGGAGTTCTAGTACTGCAGGAAGAAGAGAATGAGTCAGGGGAACAGAGAGTCATCTCTGCCACAGAGACCTATATGTAAAGCTAGTTGTTTGCTTTGGGTGAGTTAGGACCTATCTCCTGGATATCATTTCTTTATAAAATCAATTAAATGCTGGTACCTGATGGGGCTGTTGTGAAGAGTACATGAGATCGTCAGTCTGCAATGCTTAGTTTAGTGCCAGGTGTAAACAAGGGCTCAAAAGGTGGAAACAGTTGTCATCTTTCCCCAAGACAGGCACAGCCACTAACTCCCCAATCTGAGACACAGTTGTCATCTTTCCCCAAGACAGGCACAGCCACTAACTCCCCAATCTGAGACCAGACTCCTTGCTAGGCATGGGGAATTGGTAAACCAAGTAATTTATTTTATACTTTGTGGTCTACACAACTTTCCACATTTGAATTCCATAATAACACAGTGTGGTAGTTGTTCTTGCCCCCGCTATAGAGAGGCTGGCCCAAGACTGACACCCAGATCCTTCTGATGTGAAACCCAGTGTTCTTTTGTTTCTCCTTACATTGATATACCCTTCTGCAGGTGGGAAGAATAAAAGTACAACATTTGACATTGAACATTAAGTATATGCCTCTTTGTTGCAGTGGTTTATTAGCCCAGATAGATAGAGAGATAGATATCCCTATACCTTATAAGGGTTAAGTCTAAGAAATTTGGGGGAAATGCTTTCTTTTTAGCTATTAGTTCATTTATTTATACAACCAGTGTTATTTACTGAGCAACATGTGTGTTCCAGGCACTGTGCTAAACACTAGGAATATAATGGTGAACAAAACAAGACCGTCTCCATGCTTGTATGCAGCTTAGCGTTGCGTTCTGCGGGGGAAGATAATCGCGTAATCACAAAACGAGGGCATGCTTACTTGTAAATGGCACAGCTGAAATGACATGGTGCCAGGAGGATGTGGGTCCCAACGCTGCAGGGCTTCCTACATCATCGACACACTAAGATCTTTGCCATAGAGAAGAAAGAGGGAAGGCCAAGACAGGCATTATTGCCGAATATAAATAGTGTGAAAAGCATTCTTTATTCCCTAAGGCTCCTTGACACCCACTGAATATTCAGCCGTGCACTTACTCAGACGCTGTTTATTCACTTTCTCTTTCTTACTCAGGCAACACATGCGTGGTACAGTGAACTGGAATGCAGACTCTGGAGCCAGGCAGATTCGAATTGGTTAAAATCCTGATTCTGCTGCCCAGTAACTAATCTTGGACAAGTCAATCTAACTTCTATGTGCCTCAGTTGTCTCACCTGTAAAATAAGGATAGGATACCTACTTCATAGGGTCGTTGAGCCCATTGAAGTGAGTTACTACATATAAAGTGCTTAGAAGAACATACGGCACACGGTAAGCCCTAAGGGAAGTGCTAGCTCAAGATTATGATGGTGGTGGTGGTGGTGCTGATGATGTTGAAGATGATGATGAGGATGATGACCATGGAAGATTATTGAGTCCCCACCACGTGCCAACCACCACCCTTGGTGCTGGGTGTGCAGAGAGGAACAGAGAATCTGCCTCCATTCTTCCCATACAGCAGGAGCAAAGAAGTCCAAAGGGACCCCAGGGTGGGGTCTGGGCTGCAGAGGAGGACGTGGAACTCCATCCCCACGGAAGCAGAGGGCTGGTCCAGTCTGCTGCAGCCCACCCCGCCCCCAACTCCCAGTGTGAGACCCCCTGGGAAGGGAGAGGAGGCGTAGCAAAGCTGTGGCTTCCCTTGCAGGAAACCGCCATGGGAAGGCTCCTCTGCGGGGGGTGTGGGAACAAGAGCCACAGAGTGAAAGGTGCCTGTCGGCTCCATTCTGGAAGCGCCCCTGCAGCACAATTTATACTTGTTGCTTCTCCCGTTGCCATTAGATAAGGCGGTAAATCTTTGCCATTTGGTCACTCTTAATTTTTTGTTAATTTAATTAGAACAGAGATAGTCAAGTCTGGTTGTGCTAAATCACAGAACATAAAATTCTGTAAATCACCTCGGCACATGACCCGGTGTGCAGCGTGGTTGTTAATCCAGAAGGGCAGGGCTGTGGCTTTGGGATCAGCTTCTGGCGGGGACCCTGAGTTGGCAAGGGATGGAAAGGGTCTGGGGACACATCTGACCACCTCTTGGGCCACTGAAGGCTTCTGCCTCCCCCACCAGTCAGCACCACTGCTCAGGGATGGTTCAGCCAGGTCTGCGGGAGGGGGGCCGAGGGCCCACAGCCCTCTCTGCTCCTGTGTGAGCCCCTGAGCTCGGGCTCCCAGGTCAGGACGTCTGTGTGGGAGGCGGCACTGCGCCGGGTGGGTGTCTGTTGGGAGCACTCAGCTTCAGCAGGAGAGAACACCCTCTTACTGCCACCCACCACCCATCCTGCTTGTCTGTTTGCTATTAACAGGACACTTGATTTTTGCTGGACAACAGCAAGCGGTATTTCCAGAACAAATAAAGCCACTTAGACAGTGGCTTTTTTCAACTTGAGTATGTTTGTTTCTGCCTTGCTGTTTGAATAGCATCTCTGTGGGGATGTTTTGGGCATTTGCATTTCCTGCTCACAGGCCAGTACTTGGAGTGAGGGGAACCAGACAGCCTGGGCAAGGCCCTGAGAGGCTACTCCACACCTTGAGCGAGCCGCCCAGAAGAACAGCAAATACCAGGAGAAAACTGGGGCTGGAGGCCTCAGAGGCCCCTGGGAGATGTCCCCCCAGAGTGCTCGGCCCAACTTGATGCTCCCTGGTTTCCAAAGTGACTTTGGGGTACCCTCTCCCCCTCCCCATAAAGCTCAGCTCTGCCCCTCAGCCCCACCAGCCATCCCACCCACATCCAGCCCTCCCAGCTGCGGGTGCCTCTGACTCTCTGGTTGGAATCCCAGGGCTTTGCTGGTGGTGCCGCTCCGTCCAAGGCAGCTTTGAACTCCCTTCCACATTCCGGAGCCTCACTCACTATGTGGTTGTGGGTTGTGCAGGCCTCTGAGTGCCCCAGCATTGCGTTGTGCCTCCCTCACACAAAGGGTGCCACAGAAGCCTGCCCTTGCTTCCTTAGGCTCCTCTGCTTCCCCTGGGAGTTAAAGGCATTGACCCCCTAAGGAACTCTAGTTTCATAGTGACCTTTGTCAATGAGAGATACATGTGCATGGTTCCAGCCCACTGGAAGGTTATCTGTTGTCAGAAAAGCTGCAATTTGAGCCTGTCTGTCCATCTGGGACAAGTTTGCATTGTATTGTCCACATTTGTGCCAAGGATGTGGTTTTGAGTCAACCCACAGACCCAAGATGCAGAGCTCAGTTTGCCGACTTGTGTGGACGTGCTGCAATGCCCCGACCTGGTCATGAGCTGCTGCTTCACCCAGCTGAGCTATGCAGAACAGAGAGGGGTGCAATGTCTGGGAGATCTGGTCTTAGGTGCTGCCCTGGGGGAGGCTGCAGTGACTATGTCATCCCTGCTGAGGGTGGTGGATCAGTGGTGGTGTCAACCCTGCCCAGGGGCTCAGTTTCCAGCTGGGTCAGGGTCCTCGGCGGCGCTGCTCAGTGGAGCATGTCACCTCCTGCTGGTATGTTCCTTTCCCCACGGTGGCTGTTCCTGGCCTTCTCTGTTCTCCAGAAGTCTCCAAGTGTCTTCCTGCTCGGTGATGCCTCCCTTCCTCCTGAGAGGAGCGTGCACCTTGACCACAGGCAGATGGAGCTGGAGGCCCAGCCCTACCCTTACCAGCCCTGCCCACCTGCTACAAGTTACTTAATCTCCGCCAGCCTCTGCCTCCTCCTTAGTAAAACGCAAGTGGCAATAATTCCTGTTTCACAGGGTTAAGATGTCGGCGGGATAATGCATGAAAAATACTTTGCCTGATAAGTTGGCTCCTTCCTTCCCCTCCTGACACCCACACAGGCCACTGAAACTGCTCTGAGAAGTCCCTGCTGCCAGGTCCAGTGACTTCAGACTCACCGCGGTGTCCTTCCTGCCTCTCAGTGCTGCTGCCCACTCCTGCCTGGAGGCTCCTGTTGCCATGGTTTCCGTGATGCTACTTCTCGGTTATCTTTTGGTTCCCAATCTTCTTTGTTGGCTTCTCCTGGAAGTCAGACTCCCCTGGAATTCTGCCCTGGGCTTTCTTCTCTTCCAGGCTCCCGAGATTCTGTCCCCAGGTGGATGTCGTCTCCTCCCACGGCTTCAGTCCTGTAAATCGGTTTCTCCAGGTCGGGCCCCTTCACCTGTGTGTGCTGTCGCCTCTCACTGCCTGTGCTCAGCCCTGAGCCTCTTACCTCCCACCCAGCGACACTCCCCCACTGACCTCCACCACCAAATGACTGGCTTCTCTCTGCATTACAGCAGCACACCACCCCCCACACGGTCGCCCCGCCCAGGAGACCTCGTAATCCTGATTCTCCTTGCCCTTCACGTCCCGAAGCAACCCCTAATTAAGAACTTTCAATTCTAGTCTCCCGTCTGTTCTCTGTTTCCGTCCAAGCCGGGCCGTGGGGTCTCTGAGCTCCACGGCTGCAGCTGCCTGATCCCAGGCACCGTCCCACTGGGTCCCAGCCCGAGGTCCCCCCAGCGTGTGCTTCCTGCGGCCTCCTGTGCTTCTCTTGCTCTCCTGAAAGCTGGAGGCAGGTTTACTTCAACTAACACACAGAGAGAGCATGCTGCAAAATAGATTTTAAAATGTACACGGTATAAAAATGGCAGTGGGAGATTGGACACAGATGGGTAGGAGGTTATGACGGAAAAGAATTTTGCTTAATCTTGGAATGAAAAATACCCCGATCCTGGCAGAGTCCAGTCAGAAGGAATTTCCAGCGAGATCCGTCTTCTTGCCACATTGTCTGCAGCACAATTGATCTTCGCTCTGATTGCTTTTCTCCTCCCTTCCCCTCACTTGGCTTTTGCAGATAATGTATAGAAAGCCCTTTCTTGCTGTTGGAGCCATTTACGGTGGGGAGGGCTTCAGAACCCACCTCTGTCTCTCCCAGTGTGGCCGCTACCTCCCCTGCAGGTGGGGAAAGGGGCTTGCTTTGTCTGTGACTTGCGATCTTGGAGGGCCTCGGGTTCATATCCCAGCCCTGTCACTAGCCTTGGGCAAATTATCCACTTGAAGGATCAATTTTTTTTCATCTGGAAAATGGGGAGCATAGTCCCTTTCTCAGAGGGTCATTGTGGGAATTAAGTAAAATGACACATAGAAAATGTTGAGCTTCATCAGGTGCTGCTGTTTCCATGGTTGTGGTCCCCATGCGTGGGAGCGGCCGAGCTGCAAATGCTCCCTGCTCCTCGGTGGTCAGCCCATGCTGCTGTGCCACAGGCAGAGGAGACAGAGGCCCCTCTGTCCTGGGTGGGCCAGACAAAAAGGGACATCTTCTCACACGGGGTGTAGGGTATGAAAACCAGGGTGAAAAAGCTTGTTTCTCTGGGATGTGACAAAAGCCCCTCTAGACAGGAAAGGATGGAATCCGAGCACAGGGTCCCCAGAGGAGTGGGGGAGGCCAAGGGAGGGAGGGACACAGGGAGGGAGGGATTCTTGGAGGCTTCCTGAGTTGGAGAAGGCAGGATGGTTAGCCCAGATGGGGGTGGTTGGGGTAGGGGCAGCCAGGGCTGCAGCTGGGTCCAGCGGCTGCAGAGTCTGGGCAACTAGTTTACACTCGGGCACTATTTGTCACCCTCCCCTGTTTTAGCACTACATGACAACATTTGTGTCCCTATCTGTCACCTGGCCTGCAGCCCTGAATTAGTTACTCCTCCCTGCCTGCCGCTTACCTATGGTATGGCTCTCGGTGTAGGAGCCAAGGGCTGGAGCAGAGCCAAGAGCCTGAGGGTCGGTGCAGGGCTCGTCCATTTGCACTCCTGCCCAGCCACATCCCCACACACTCTCTGAGGACCCTGGAGAAACTCAGCTGGGGCCTGCACCTCTGGGAGCTGCCAGACCTCTGTCTCTTAAGCTGTGGGGCATCAGGTTTTGAAGGGTCAGAACCAGGGGGTGACACAACCTGCCACAGGTGCCTACTTCCTCCAAGCATCTGGCACAGCTCAAGGACCTGCTGTCCTCAGGCTCGTTCCAGGCGGACACCTGGCTCCGGGCTACAGACCAGCCTCCCCTCGGAGCTCCATCTGGACCCATGTGATGGGTGCCATCACTTGTCTGACACACCCAGAGACAGTCCACAGAACTAGGTGCAAGTGCTGGTCCTGCAGTGTGGCACTGGGACCTCCTCTCTGGGCCTCAGTTTCCTCCTGTATAATATGGGGATGCTAACAGTGCCTGTGTCAGTAGGGTTGCTGTTTAGACACCCAGTCTGTAACAAGGTCCTGGCAGGGGACCCACCCTATGGTAAGCACTCCACACCAAAGAAAGAGTGGAGGATGCAAATACCCTCTATAAAGAAAAAGAGCAAATCTGCCACACTGTTCCTATACGCAAAAGTGGCCTGCAGCCCCAGTGGCATCGAGTGCTGCAGTTGGGCGCCTCTGCCCAGGCCTGGGTGGCATCTCGGCACTGCCTGGTGTGCCAGGGCGGTGTCACCTCCCCACCCAGCACGTGCCCGCTGGGGCCTGGACCTGTTTTGCCATTTCTCTCAAGATGGTCATTTCTGCACTCTGTCACGGGAAGGAGGTCTTGCCTTGGTTGGAGGGGCAGGGTGGTGTGTCCAGCTGGTTCCTTGGGGCTGGGGACAGTTTTCACTGTCCGATTATGTAGATGTTTCCTGTGACCCTTTACACAGCGTGTGCATGTACACTTCAGCTGATCCTTCAAAGTTTTTAAGTCTTATTATAATCCTCTTTTTACAGATTAGGAAACTGCTGCTCAGAGACACTAAATCATACATTTATCACTTCTTTGTGGTGAGAACATTCAAAATACTCTCTTCTAGCTATTTTGAAATATACAATACAATATCATTAACCATAGTCACCCGACTGTGCTACCAAACACTAGAACTTATTCCTTCTATCGAATTGTATTTTTGTACCATTAACAACCCTTCTTCATCTTCCCCCTACCCCACCTGGCTTCTGGTAACCACTATTCTACTGCCTGCTTCTATGAGATCAACTTGTTTAGATTCCACATACAAGTGAGATCGTGCAGTATTTGTCTTTCTGTGCCTGGCTTATTTCACTTAATGCAATGTCCTCTAGGTTCATCCATGACACCACAAATAACAGGATTTCATTCTTTTTTATGGCTGAATGGTATTCCATTGTGTATATATACCACATTTTCTTTATACATTCATACATTGATGGACACTTAGGTTAAATCCACATCTTGGCTATTGTGAATAGTGCTGCAATAAACATGGAGTGCGGGTATCTCTTCAACATAATAATTTCATTTCCTTTGGATATATTCCCAGTAGTGGGATTGCTGGATCATACAGTAGTTCTATTTTTATTTTTTTGATGAACATCCAAACTGTTTTCCATAATGGCTATGCTAATTTACATTCCTACCAACAATGTATAAGAGTTCCCCTTTCTTCGTATCCACACTAGCATTGTTATTTTTTGTCTTTTTGGTAACATTCATTCTAATTAGGGTGAGGTGGTTTTGGTTTTGACCTGCATTTCCCTGATGATTAGTGATGTTGAGCATTTTTTTTCATATATACTTGTTGACCATTTGTATATCTTCTTTTAAGAAATGTCTTTTCAGGTCTTTTGCCTATTTTTAATTGAATTATTTGAGTTAGTATTGTTATTACTTTTGGTATTGAGTTGTTTGAATTCCTGATACATTCTGGATATTAAAACCCCGTCAGATGCATAGTTTGCGAATATTTTTTCCCATTCCGTAGGTTTTCTTTTCACTCTGTTGATTGTTTCCTTTGCTGTGCAGAAGCTTCTTGATTTGGCATAATCCCATTGGTCTATTTTTGCTTTTGAGGTATTAACTATAAAATATTTGCCCAGCTCTATGTCATAAACCATTTCCCCTATGTTTTCTTCTAGTAGTTTTATTGTTTCAGGTCTTACATTTAAGTCTTTAATCCATTTTGAGCTGACTTTTGTATAAGGTAAGAGACAGGGGTCTAGTTTCATTCTTCTGTATGTGGCTATCTATTTTTCCCAGCACCATTTATTAAAGAGACTGTCCTTTCCCCAATGTGCACTTTTGGTGCCTTTGTTGAAAATCAGTTGGCTGTAAGCGTGTGGATTTATTTGTGTTCTATATTCTGGTTCATTGGTCTGTGTGTCTGTTTTTATGCTAGTGCCATGCCGTTTGGTTGCTATAGCTTTGTAGTATATTTTGAAGTTAGGTAATGTGATGCCTCTAGCTTCGTTCTTTTTGCTCAAAAGTCTTTGATTATTTGGAGACTTTTGCGGTTCCATATGAATTTTTCCAATTGTTTTTTCTATTTCTGTGAACAATGTTATTGGTATTTTGATAGAGATTGTATTGAATCTGTAGATTGCTTTGCATGGTTATGGACATTTTAACAGTATTAATTCTTCCAATCCATGAACACAGGCTATCTTTTCATTTATTTGTGTCCTTTTCAATTTCTTTTATCAATGTTTTATAGTTTTTTTGTTGTTGTTGTTTTGTTTGTTTGTTTTGAGACAGGGTCTTGCTCTGTCACCCTGGCTAGAGTGCAGTGGTGTCATCATAGCTCACTGCAACCTCAAACTCCTGGGCTCAAGTGATCCTCCTGCCTCAGCCTCCTGAGTAGGTGGGACTATAGGCATATGCCACCATGCCTGGCTGATTTTTCCTTTTTTATTTTTTGTATAGACGGGGTCTCACCAAGTTGCCCAGGATGGTCTCAAACTCCTGGCCTCAAGTGATCCTCCTGCCTCAGCCTCCCGAAGTGCTAGGATTATAGGCATGAGCTGTCACACTTAGCTATGTTTTATAGTTTTCATTGTAAAGCTCTTTTACCTCCTTGGTTAAATTTATTACTAGGTATCTTATTTTTTTGTAGCTATTGTAAATGAGGTTGCTTTCTTGATTTCTTTTTCAAATAGATTGCTATTGGTATTTAGAAATGCCATAAGATCATGTCATCTGCAAACAGGGATGCAATACTTTGGATATTTGACCTCTTCAAACCTCATGTTGAAATGTGGTCCCCAATGTTGGAGGAAGGGCCTAATGGGAAGTGTTTGGGTCATGGAGGTGGATCCCTCATAGATGGCTTGGTGCTGTCCTTGTGGTAACAAGTGAGTTCTTGCTCCGTGAGTTCCCACAAGAGCTGGTTGTTAAAACGAGACTGTTACCTCCCTCAGCCCCTTCCTCTCTCGCAGTGTGATCTCTGCACACACTGGCTCCCTTTGCCTTCTGCCATGAATGGAGACAGCTTGAGACACTCACTAGATGTAGATGCCAGGGCCATGCTGTTATATAGCCTGCAGAACCATGAGCCAAATAAACCTCTTTATAAATTACCTACCCTCTATTCCATTGTAGCAACATAAATGAACTAAGACAAGGGACAATTTGACTTCTTCATTTCCAATTTGGATGCCCTTTATTTTTTTCTCTTGCCTAATTGTTCTGGCTAGGACTTCCAGTACTGCATTGAATAAAAGTGGTGATAGTGAACATCTTTGTCTTATTCCAAGTCTTAGAGGAAAAATCTTCAACTTTTCCAGGTTCAGTATAATGTTACCTGTGGGGTTGTCCTATATGACTTTTACTGTGTTGAGATACAGTCCTTCTATACCTAATTTGTTGAAAGGTTGTTTTTTTTTATAGTAAAGGGATGTTGAATTTTTTCAAATGCTTTTTCTGTGTCTATTGAAACAATCATATGGTTTTTGTCCTTGATTCTGTTAATGTCATGTGTCATATTTATTGATTTGCATATCTTAAACCATCCTTGCATCCCTGGGATGAATTACACTTGATCATGGCAATGACTGTCTTTTTAATGTGGTGTTGAAATCAGTTTGCTAGTGTTTTCTTGAGGATATTTGCATCTACGTTCATTGTGGAGATTGGCCTGTAGTTTTCTTTTTTTGTTGTGTCCTTGTCTGGTTTTGGTATCAGGGTAATGCTAGCCTTATAGAATGAGTTTGGAAAAATTCTCTCCTCTTCATTATTTTGGAATAGTTTGGAAAGAATTGGTATGAGTTCTTCTTTAAGTGTTTGGTAAAATTCAGCAGTGCAGCCATCAGGTCCTGGGCTTTTCTTTGATGGGTGACTTTTTATTACTGATTCAGTCTCATTACTGATCTGTTCGTGTTTTCTGTCTCTTCATGATTCAATTTTGGTAGGTTGTATGTGTCCAGGAATTTATCCATTCCCTAGGTTTTCTAATTTTTTGGCATATAGTTGTTCATAATAGTCTTTGATGATCCTTTGTTTTTCTGTGGTATCAGTTATAATGTCTCCTTTTTCATCTCTGATTTTACCTGTCTTCTCTCTTTTTTTCTAAGTCTAGCTAAAGTTTTGTCAATTTTATCTCTTCAAAACTAATTATTTGTTTTGTTGATCTTTTGTATTTTTTAGCCTCTATTTTGTTTATTTCTGCTCTGATATTTATTATTTATTTCCATCTACTAATTTTTGGTTTTAGTTCTTGTTTTTCTAGTTCTGTGAGGTGCAGTATTAGATTGTTTATTTGAGATCTTTCTACTTTTTTGATGTGGGCATTTATTGCTATAAACATCCCTCTTAAAACTGCTTTTGCTGTATCCCCCAGGTTTTGGCATGGTGTGTTTACATTTTTATTTGTCTTAAGAAATTATTAATTTCCTTTTCATTTTTTCATTAACCTAGTGATTGTTCAGGATCATGTTGTTTAATTTCCATGTACTTGAATGGTTTTCAAAGTTCTTTCTAATATTTCTACCTTTATTCCACTGTGGTCATAAAAGATACTTGATATGATTTTGATTTTTAAAAATTTGTTGAGACTTGTTTTGTGGCCAAACATTTGAGCTATCCTGGAGAAAGTTCCATGTGCTGTTGAGAAGAATGTGTATTCTGTAGCCATTGGGTGAAATGTTCTATAAATATCTATTAAGTCCATTTGGTCTAGAGTGTAGTGTAAATCTAATATTTCTTTGTTGATTTTCTGTCTGGATGATCTGTCATTGCTGAACATGGGGTTGGGTGTTGACATCCCCTACTATTATTGTATTGCATTCTATCTCTCCCTTTATATCTAATAATATTTGCTTTATATATTTGGGTGCTTTGTTGTTGGGTGCATATATATTTATAATTGTTATACCCTCTTGCTGAATTGACCTCTTTATCGTTTATATAATGACCATCTTTTTCTCTTTTTAGTTTTTTACTTAAAATCTATTTTATCTGATATAGGTATAGCTACTCCTGCTGTCCTTTGGCTTCCATTTGCATGGAATATCACTTTCCATTCTTTCGCTTTCAGTCTATGGGTGTCCTTACAGGTGAAGTGAGTCTCTTGCATGCAGCATATAATTGGGTTTTGTTTTCTTATCCATTCAGACACACTATATCCTTTAATTGAAGAACTTAATCCATTTACATTTAAGGTTATTATTGATAGATAAGGACTTACTCCTGCCATCTTGTGGATTGTTTTCTGGTTATTTTGTGTATCCTTTCTTTCTTTCTTCCTCTCTTACTGTTTACCTTTGTGGTTTGGTGATTTTCTGTAGTGATAACTTTTGAGTCATTTCTCTTTCTCATTTGTATAGTTGTAATTTTTTTCCTCTGTGGTTACTATGGGGTTTACATAAAAAATCTTACAGTTATAATAGACTACTTTAAGTTGATAATAACTTAACTTTGGTTGCATACTAATATTCTATACTTTTACCTTCCCCCGCACAATTTATAATTTTGTTGCTTAATTTCCATGTTTTTATATCATGTGTTCCTTAGCAACTTGTTATAGCTGTAGTTATTATTGATCAATTTGACTTTTAACTTTCATACTAGAGATTTGAAAGATTATGTATCACCATTACAGTAATGTAATATTCTGAATTTGATAACAAATTTGCCTCAACCAGTGAGATTATACTTTCATATGTTTTCTAGATAGTAAGTATTATCCTTTCACTTCCAGCTGAAGCACTCCCTTATGTATTTCTTGTGTCGGTGGTGTAGTGGTGATGAATACCCCCAGCTTTTGCTTGTTGGGAAAGACGTTTTGTCTCCCTCATTTCTGAAGTGTAGTTTTGTTGGTGTAGTATTCCAGGCTAGCAGTCTTTTTTCTTTCAGCACTTTGAGTATATCTTCCCATTCTCTCTTGTCCTGCAAGATTTCTGCTGATAAATCTGCTGATAGTCTAATGTGGACTAGTCTAATGATAGTCCAGATTCTTATATTTGACTTGTGACAGTACTCTTGCTCTTTTAAAAATTCTCTCTTTGTCTTTGATTTTTGACATTTTGATTATAATGTGCCTTGGAGAGGACCTCGTTGGGTCCTCTTTTTGAGGTCCTTTGAGCTTTGTGGATCTGGATATCCACATCTCTACCATGACTTGGAAAGTTTTCAGTGATTATTTTGTTAAATAAGATTTCTGTGCCTTTATCCATCTCTTATCCCTCTGGAAACCCCACAATGCAGATATTTGTCCACTTAACAGTGTGCCATAAGTCTTTCAAGTTTTCTTTGCTCTTTTTCATTCTTTTTTATTTTATTTCCTCTGGCTGGGTTATTTCAAAAGACATGTTTTCAAGTTCAGAAATTCTTTCTTCTGCTTGATCTAGTCTACTATTGAAGCTCTCAGTGGAATTTTTTATTTCATTCATTGAATTTTTCAGCTCTAAGATTTGTGTTTGGTTCTCTTTTTTAATAATATCTATCTCTTTGTTGAGTTTCTTATTCATATCATAAATTTTTTTCCTGATTTCATTGAATTATCCACCTGTGTTCTCTTGTATTTCACTGAGTTTCCTCAAGGTCATCATTTTGAATTCCTCTTCAGGATATTTGTAAATTTCCATTTCTTTGGGGTCAGTTATTAGAGAAGTATTTCTTTTGTGGCATAATGTTTCCAAATTTGTTCACTTTTCTTGTGTCCCTGCATTCATATCTCTGCATCTGGTGGAACAGTTACCTCTTCTGATTTTATAGAGTGGCTTTCATAGGGAAAGACTTTTGCCTTCAGTTGTGTCCTAGGGTATTGGTTGGGTAGAGTGTATGGGCTTTTGTTCCATGTAGGCACAGTAGGTAATCTCTGTGAAGTTTCTTCAACTATAGTCAATGTCAGCAATGCCTATGAGTATCTTGTGACCTAGGTGTCAGAGTTTGTGCAGGTGGTCTGCCAGCTTGGGCACTGTTCCTCTGGGGTTGGGGCACCAGACTGGTTCATGTGTTAAGGGAGCATTTTTAGAGTTCTTTATATATTCTAGATATAAGTCATTTATCATATATGTGACTTACAAATATTTTCTCCCAGTCTATAGCTTATCATCTATCTCATTTATTCTCTTACTGTTTTTTAAAGAAAGATGCCTTATTTTATGAGTCAGTTATCATTGTTCTTTATGATTGTCTTTGACGTGGTATCTAAGCATCTTTGGTAACTCAATACAAAGATTTCTATCTTTTTCTATTTATGTTTAGGTTTATTTATGTCTATTATCTGTTATGCATTAATATTTGTATAGGGTGCAAGGTATAGTTTGAGGTTATTTTTCTTTTTAACATATGGATATCCATTTCCGCACATTCATTGAATTCTATCTTTCTCATGAATGCCTTGCCTTTGTTGAAATCATTGACCATGTATTTGTGATTCAATTTCTGTACTCTATTTTATTGATATCTACCCCTTTGCCAATTCCATGCTGTCTTAATTACTGTGACATTATAGAAAGTCTTGAAATCAGGTAGTGTGAGTCTTCCAACTTCATTCTTTTTCAAAATTGTTTTGGCAATTATACCTCCTTTGCCTTTCTTTATAAATTTTAGAATTAGTTTGTTGATTTCTTTTTTAAAAAACCCTGTTGGGATTTTGATTGGAACTGCATTGAATCTTATAGGTCAGTTTGGTGAAAGTTAACATTTTATAACTATTGAGTTTTCCAAATTATCAGTGTTGTATGTCTCTCCATTTATTTAGGTTTTCTTTGATTTCTTTCATCAGCGCTTTGTAATTTTCAACATACAGATATTACACATATTTTGTTAGATTTATTCTTAACTTTATATATTTTTGTTGCTATCATAAATAATTCTTCTTTTCCATTTCAAATTTACATTGCTGTTATATAGAAATGCAATTTGATTTTTGATTGTTGTGTGTTGACATGAGCTTGGGTCTTCTTGGCCCCATCTCCAGCCCTACCCCTCCCAAACCACCCCCACCCCCCAGGCTCTCTCCTTGGCAGCAGGAGCAAGGTCTGGGAACTGGGTTACTGGGTTATGGTCCCGGTACTCATTATTCTGAGTCACCTTGAAGAAGTGAGTCATCAGCCTCTCTTGCTGTAGTTTTCCTCTCCCTAAAACAGGGATTGAACCACCTGCTCTTTTATTGCTCCCAGGAATGTTAAAGATGAGTGACTAAGACGGCAAAGGCATCAGCACTCTGACGTGAATAGTTTGACATAGTTGAGACCTAGTTGTTTCTTTTTTCTCCTACTCCAGGTGTTATTGTTATTTGCATGTTGGGGAAAGTGGATGTAGGTGGGTGGACAGATGAGTCAGGAGACAGCTGCTCATACCCTGCAGGGCTCCAGCTGCCTCCTACCGCCTCTCACATAGCTTCAGAAGACTCCTGGGCTTCCGTTGCTTTGCCTCCCTCTCTCCCAACCCAAAAGCACCTTCTCACTTTACCATTGTCTTTTGCCTTTCTGGGAGACCCAGCTTGAGCCTTCCCTCCTTGCCTTCTACTGCTGCATGACATCACCTGGCACCTGTCAATCTCCCTGAGGCCGTGACAGGCAGCACTCTCTCCTATCGGATGCCTGTCTTGTCCCCCAAACTGGGGGGATTAGGAGGGAATTGAATTCATTTCTGTGGCCTGTCATAGGGCCCATTAGATGCCCCAGTCATGGTAGGGGTGTAACAGATACTGAGTGCAGCCGCACTGCTGTGCTCAGGGGCTCCAGGTTCTCCTTCCCCTCCTTTCTTTGTGGTTTGCACTTGCCCTGGGAGGGGCTTCAGTCTAGGTTGGACAATGAACACAGCAGGTAAAGTGAGCAGGGGCTTGGCAAGAAGAGGTGGTGAGCAGAAGCTGGTGGAGAGCTGGGGGGCCACAGAAGGTGTTAGTTTTGAAACTGAAAGACAAGTAAAATCCAGGATATATTACATTAACCTCCTGAGCCAGCGGTCTCTCTCTCTCAAACAGTGTCCCTGCTGAGAGGAGGAAATGTTCTCAAAGTGTTTTCCACAGCAGGGGTGAGGCAGGTAGGACATTATTCCTTCATTCACAAAACAGTCCCTGGCACAGAGCAAGTGCTTATAGAATACTTGTTGAATGAATGAATGACCATGTGTTATGTGCCAGGAACCGTGCTAGGTATTTGGGATACCAAGATGAATAGGAAATAATATTAACCCCCAAGAAGCTCATGGCCTGGTGAGGGAGGCAGACACAAAAATACAAATGACACTGTGTGCGTAAGTCCAGTGAGAGAGATCTCTCCAGGTGTATGTAGTGAGGATAGGAGAGAGGAAAGTCTCAGGGAAGGCTTCCTGGAGGAGGTGACACTAGGCCTTCAAGGATGAGTAGGAGCCAGTCAGGTGTTGAGGGGCAGGAGGAGAGAAGGGGAAAAGGCAGAGGGACAACATGAGCATGGGGCTGGGAAACAGCATGGTGATTTGATGGTGCTACAGGCAGACAGGTGAGTCCTCTGTGGCCAAGGACACCCCCCAGCCTCATGACTGCAGGGTCAGCACTGCCGACTGGGACCATCACAGACCCTGACTGATTTTGCATAGGAAGAATTTACTGAATTACCACGCGTTGGCCTCTGTTTCTGACACTTGTGATGGTCCTCGGTGAACCCTCAACACAATCTCCCCAGGGACATACTAGGATTATTCATTTTACAAGTGAGGAAATGGGCACAGAGAAGCAAGGTAACTCCCCCAAGGTGTCTGGTGACCCTTGATCACCGTGGGATCCTACCTGCCAAGAGTGCTCCTGGAGGGTGGGAGTGAGGGGGATGCTATTTGCTGATCACCCTTTGTGGGCTTGGTGCTGGGCTGGGCAGCTGACATCTATAATCTCATTTCATCCTCACAAACACATAGGTGGGTGATTTTACCTGCATTTTACAGGTGAGAACACTGAAGCTCAAGAGGTTAACTGCTGCCCCCAAGGTCACACAGGTGGGAGCTGATGTCCGGGTTATGACTCCAAAACTCTTGCACTTAAATCATCTGGCCAGCCCCTTGTGCTACCAAGGGAGGCTTGGCCTCCAGGTGAGGGTGGCTGCCCAAGGTCATAGGCTACCTAGTGACAGGAGTCATCAGGAATGTAGCCCTTGATTAATGCTGGCCCCATTTTCCAAGTAGTCCTGGGCTTTGAGAATAGCCAGTGAGACAAGATGGTTCTCAAGACCCATGTCCCACCCAGGGCAGCTCCTAGCCGGGGCATCCAGACCCCTCACGCTCGACCTGTCCTTTCTGGATGGGGAGGCAAAGATATGTCAGCAAGCCGTGTACCTACTCAGCCTTGACCCAGGGATCTCTTGCCATAAACAATGTCCAAGTCAGACCAGTGGAACAAGCCAAAAAACATCACTGATGTTTCCAATGTAATCTTTTAAAAATCAGTAATTGTATTAGTCTTCAATGGCTGCTGTAACTAACTACCAAAACCTCGGTGGCTTAAAACAACATGAATTTATCATCTCACCATTCCAGAGGTCAGAAGTCTGACACGGGTCTCATGGGCTAAAATCAAGCTGCAGGCAGGGTTGCGCCCCTTTCTGGAGGCTTTGGGAAAGAATCCCTTCCCTCGCCTTTTCCAGCTTCTAGGGGCCACCCACTTTCCTTGACTTGTGGCCCTTTCCCCATCTGTAAAGCCAGCAACATTGCACTTCTGCCCTTCTGTGGTCACATGCTCCTCTGAACACAGCTGCGGGAAGGTCTCCACTTCTAACAGCGGTGGGACTACGTTGGACCCACCTGAGTAATCCAGGATACTCTCCTGTCTCAGGGACCTTAACTCTAATCACATCTGCAAAGTCCCGTTTGCCATGAAAGGCAACATATTCACAGGTTGCAGGAATTAGGATGTCGACATTTTTGGATGGCCATTATTCTGCCTACCACAGTAACATATTCACGTGGTTCAAAAATCAAAATGATACTATAAAAAGAGGTATAACGTTGAGTACTTGCATTGATTTCTTCCGTATTATCTGAAGGCCTCTTTGTACAAATGTGAGTATATGTTCTTGCTTTCCTTCTCTCTTGTACTTCTGGCCCATTTGTTCAGAATTATGGATCTTTGCTTTTGTCATTTAGCGATATATCCCAGAAAGCGTTTCCCCCGGGTTGTAGAGAACGGCCTCGTCTTTTTTCCCTTCTTTCATTCTTTCTAATACTACCTAACATTCCATTGTGTGGACAAATACACCACGATTTGTTATTGCTTCTCATACTTTGCTATGACAAATTTTATTGAGGGGAGTAATTCTGTGCACAGGTCACTTTGTACTCACACAAGTATATCTGTAGGATAAGCTCCAGAAATGTGTTTGCTGGGTCAAAAGGAGCATACATTTGTAATTTTTCTATTTATCAATTATAACTTACATTATTAGGTCTTTTATATCCTAACTTATTTTTGTCTACTTTATCTTGGACTGAGAAAGGGGATTAAAGTCTCCTGTCATGGGTGTGTTTCTATTTTTCCTTGCATTTTCTTTACTTTCTGTTGTCTGAAAGTTGCTCATTGTTTGTTTGGTCCCTGACAGTTATATCTTCACTGGAAATTACTCTTTTCCACCATGAAGTATCTTTTTTGCCTAATTTTCTGCTTTTTGACCTGAATTCTGCTTTATCTGATGTCGCAGTTTTGACCTCTGTTTTCTTTTCACTGCTCCCCGCACCACCTGCACCCTTGTCTGGACACAGCCGGACATGGCAACCTCTTTCGGGCTCGCTACCTGCTCCCAGGGTTGCCTTCAGACTCGCGTTTCCTGTTTGGTCCCGCCCTTGTCTCCTCCAACCCTGACAGCCCACTTTGCATGCACGAGTCCTCATGCATTTGGACACGGGCTTCTAATGTGCCCTGGTGCTAGTGTCCCCAGAAAGAAGGTGAGCCCCTTCAGAGAGAGACCGCCCTTCTGTGTTGTCCCTGTGAGGATGGCCTGTTGCCGGGCACAAGGCAGGCTGGGAACGTGAGCTCCTGAGTTGCAGGGGTAGCGTCGTCCATGTTGCACGGTCAGTGGAGGCCTCCAGGGCCCAGGATTCTCAGGGACCCTGTCTTTAGCTTGCATTGCAGGCTCCATGCCACTCCTCTGGCCTTGGTCTCCCGGGGTCTTGCTGAGGGTCCCCTGCAGGAGGCCAAGCTCTGAGACACTAGGGGCCACCCTCAGCCGCCAGACCCTTCCTGCAGGGACAGCAGAGCAGGACTCCCTTCCTTTGGAGCAGCTGGAAAACAGTTTCAAACACATTTTGAGGAAGTCTCTGCAGAACAACGAAATTGATATAAGTGATTTCAGGTCTTTAGTAGAACTAATCTGTAGTATGACACCTCAGTTAATGATCAGCATAAAATAAAGGTCTTTTTAGTATAACAATGAGTCATACAGTTGAGCTGAAGTGAGAATACCCTTAAGACAGGGGCAGCATTAAACATGATACCTCTTGTCCCTAGTACTCTGCGAGTGACAGGTGAGGCCTGCTGTTGGAGGCTCCTCTCTGGGGGCTGAGCAGTCCCAGGTCCTTCTTCCTCCCTTAGCTCCTGCAGGTCAGTAGGATGTGTCCTCCATAAAACTGTCCCTCCTCCCCCTGATGAGCTTCTGCATCTTCTAGCTCAACAGTGGAGTCATTGTGATAGAGTAATAGACTTAGGAACCACAAGATGGGCCTCAAATCCTGGGGCCTCAGTTACAACAAGCTTTGACCTTGGACATGAGAGTTATTTTTGCCAAGCCTCAGTTTCTGAATCTGTAAATGGGTATAACACCACTCTAGGTGGATGTGAGGCTTCCATGAACTTACAGGTCAATACTAGTCCAGTGCACTGGAGATGTAACTAGGGTGACTTCATGTTAAATGAGTAATTGGGTGCTGGCTGGGGATGCCCCCCCAGCTGTTGGGGGATAGGACGGAGCATTGTTCGGTAGGCAGCTGCGCTGATGTTGGGGATTTGAGGCTTTTGTGCTGTTGTGATGGTGAACTCTACTATTTGTGCTGCTTTCCCAGGCCCTGAAACTGCAATGGGAGGTTTGAAGAACAATCTGGTCCTAGGTTAAACTGTCAGAAACAAGGGTCCCCCCTAACAGCAGAGCTGGGGCTTCTGCAGCTACACTGGCTCCTTGTACCTGTCCTTCCCCGTGATAAGTAAATCTTGTCTGATCTCCAGATTGCTTTGGACCCAGAGGGTGGGAAGGGTTATACTGAGGGGGGAGCTATGCAAAGTCCTGGGTGTGGCAGGGAGGGGAGGGTGACCTGGCCCAGGGAGCATGAACCGGCCTTCAAAGCATCTGGTGCCAGGAGTGTCCCAGACCCCAGACTGTGACAAGGAGGGAGGAAGCAGTTGTAGAGCACAACTGGCATAGCAGCTAACTAGCAGTGAGCGTTCCTGAAAGATGGCACATGAGGCCAGAAGCCTCCGTGCAAGGCGATTCTCTAAATATGAGCCACACAATCAGGACAGGGGAGATTTTAAAGTCTCTTTTCATACCGGGCACTTGGGAAATGTCCTTGAATTGCCAACAATTTCTATGGCTTTGCCTTTTCTCTGTCTTCATGTTCGCACATGTGCACACACACACATGCACACAGGAGCCCACATGACAAGGGGACCACCTCCAGAGGCCCCTGGGCCCAGACGGTGGCCAGAATGGCCGTGTCTTCTGACTCTACACACAGCCTGCTGCCGCCCCAGTGACGGGAAGATATTTAAGCTTTTCAAAAAACGTCACTTGAGTTTCTGCCAGTTTTACTTCTGGGTTACATGTGCAGAAACTACTCCTAGACATGTACACCCAACTGAGAGAGGGAACGTGGTGAGGCCTTGTCAGTTCTGTGTCTGAGTCCCCAACCATCGGTCTCCCGGGTTTGGTAGTGCCTTGAACCAGTGCTCCCAGCCCAGCTGGGCATGCGACCTGCACTTAGTGAGACCGCTGTCCCACCCTCTGGATCCGAGTGGTGCTGAACACCACTCGATTAACTGAAGACACGCTGGCCAAGCAGACCTCCCTGAGGTGGACTCTGGCGACACCGTTGCTCAGTTCCGTGTGAAGGTTTGTGATAATGCACTCCCACCTGATCACCTTAAAGTGCCTGTTGGCTGGCAGGGTTGCTGGGGGAGCTGCCTTGGGGGGCTCTCGGCTGCTGGGGTAGTGACTCTGGGAGAGGAAACAGATGCCATCAGAGTCTGCAGCTTTGGCAGCAGCTGGGCTCAGGAGGCCACGAGCCTGTCCTGGAGGGCTGTAGGCAGGCACCTGCAATGCTGGATCAGAGAGGCTGGGAAGGGCTGTGCTCTGTGGGCCCCTCCCTCTGTATCCTGGAGACTGAAGTGTCGGGGTTGGAGAAGAGGCCACCATGTTGGGGCGTGAGGAGCCAAGGCGCCCTCGACGGCAAGGCAGTCTTGAGGGAGTCATTTCCCTGGGTCAGCCTCACTTCCCCGTCCATGAATGCAGAGAGCTTGGGTGGTTGTTTGGGGTATTACCCCTCCTGGCTTTAAGAATAAAAGTCGTTCTTCAGTTTGCACAGAGGCATTGCATGCATCTCCATCCAACGCACTGGGGAGAGCCCGCTCAGTCTGCAGGGCTTCAGTCCAGATGCACCCATGAGGCTGTACTTGGTTTTATAAGGCTGAGGCCCAGGCATGGATCTGGGTAATCGAGGCATCGTAGGGCATTGCAGGCCTGGGGATAGCTCCCCAGGAAGGGAAGGAGCAAAGGCCTTTGCATATTTCATCCCATTTTTGCCTTGGGCTACCCTGCATTTGAGGCAGATTCTCCCAATCCCCAGGGGAGAGCTTGTTTTGTCCATAGAGGAGCGAGGAGTTCTTGACAATTACTGATGCCGGCAGAGAGTGGGCCAAAGATCCTGACTTGGAGAAAAGTCAGGAGCAGATCTGGCACCCAGGCTATGGGGCTTGTCACTTGTGGGTGACACTTGGAATGTCCTCTGTCCGTCCTACCTGCCCTGTCCAAGAGGCCATCTGAGGGCAGTGCTCACAGTGGCCCTGTGGCCCAGCCGGGGTTCCATCTAAACCAGGTGGTTGGAAGTAGCTCAGAGGAAAATCAGAGACCAGGGCCCCTGGCCCAGGCCTAGCAATGGGGGCCCAGAAGGAGACATCTGAGAACAGGGCTGCAGCACGTGCGGTTTGCCTCTGCACCCGTGCGCCCAGCACAGGGCTTGGCCCAGAACGGCTGCTCGGAATGTCTGTTGAATAAGAGGTGGAATCCCTGAGGCTTTTTTGAGTAGCTTCAGCAGCTGCTGCAGTGGACAGCACCTCTGCCCTGGCCAGAGTCTCCTCAGTGACCCACAGGCAGCTCTCGCCTTTGGTGACAGGCTCAGGTGGGTATGTGTGGCCATTGTCTTCTGGACACTGTCATCTAAAGTAAGCCCTGGATGGCAGGCGGCCCTGGCCTCAGCCTCCATAGTATACCTTATGGGCCAGCATCAGAGCCAGGGGGACTAGCAATCATCTAGGCCAACTCTCTGATTTGGTGGACAGGGAAACTGAGGCCCCAAGTCTGGTACTCATTGGCTCAGGGGCTGGGGGTCCCTCTCCTGCTCACAAGCTTTTCTCTGCAGCCCCTGGGTGCCTCGTGCCCGGCTGTCCAGCTGTCCCAGCCTCCCTGACTTGCTCCTCCCCTAGCCCATCCTGAAGCAGCAGAGGCCAGAGCCAACCCCGGGGACACTCCTCTCTGGTGCCAGCCTCCCTGGCTCTCAGCAGACAATAATTCAGGGCCCCTTCAGGTACCTGCCCATGGCGGCCTGGAGAAGGAGCCATATCCCGAGCACAGTGATTCTCCCAGCAGTGAGCCAGCAGGGTGGGAGGAGAGATGGGCCCATCTGCCCGGCAGGCGGAGCAGCCAGATTTTGCTCTTCATCTCCTGGGTAATCCCAGGTGGAGAGACAGAGGGGACTGAGCAGGGGATGAAGGAAGACCGGCAGCCTGCTTGTCTGAATCCTGCCTCCTGGAGGGAGGAGGGTCTGCTGGCAGCCCACGACATCTGGAGACCCCAGCCTCCCTCAGAGTTGGCCCTCTGTCCTGCAGGAAAGGCCTTCATCCCTGCCCCTCCAGCTGCCAGCTTACTTACTGGTCCCTTAACCCCACAGGCTGGTAGAGAACCCGGCCCGTGGGAGCTGGAGCCCACGCCCCACCAGACTGCCCTTGAGGGAAAGGCCCAGCATGAGGACCTCACCTGACCGGTCCCTGCCCTCGAAGGCTGGCGAGGGCCTCCCGGGCCACAGCTGACACTTGGTGCCTGTCACCTGTCCTAGGCACGGTGCTCCTTCCCGCATGGCTGCGCTAAACCCTCCCAGCCACGCACGGGGTGGGGGCAACCTCCATCTGCACTGGAGGAAATGAGCTCAGAGAGGCAAAGTAACCTGCCCAAGGTCACTGGCTAGTACATGGCAGAAGTTGAGTATTTTGTCCAGGACAAGAGACCAGGGCATCTCGTTTAGCTTTCAAATGCAAAATAGTTTAATTTTTTCTTCTCAGAGGGAAACACCCAACTCCCCACCCCGGTTTCTCTCCAAGGCACCTCAGTGGAGTGACACTCAAGTTTCTTTGGGTATCAGACACATCATTGCACAATGTTTCGAGCTCAAGGAACCCTCCCTGTTGATTGGAGAGCCAAGGCTTGGCCCTGCCAGGCAAGCTACCGAGCAGGAAGGAGCCAGCTGCCCGTTGTCGGTGCTCAGCTGCTGCCGCAGGACAAGGAGCTTTGAAGGGGACAGTGACTACAAGCTTTGTGTTTCAGACAAAGAGCAGAGGATGTGGCTTGAGCCTTTTATCTCATTGCGCCTGCCTCCTTGAAGGAAAGTAGTGAGTATACATTACGATTGATTTTAAAGTGAGCCGTAAAAGGGTGAACTTGGATAAGGCAGAGGTGGAAAAGGCCAGGATCGGGAGTTTTCACTCCAGGACATCCTAGACCCAGGAAACAGAGCCGGTGTGGGGAAGAGAGAACTGAAGACCCTGGGCGTGACCCCTAGGAAAACCCTTGGACGTGTGGCCCAGGGCCTGCCGCAAAAAGAAGGTGGTCTCCTGACAGCAGCTGAATGAGGGTCTCAGCCATCACCCTCCAGGCGGCCAGGACCCCAACTGCCTATGGTCAGGAGCCCACGTGGGGTGCAGAGTGACACTCAGAGCCTGTCCAATGGCTTCATGTTGGAACAGGCTAAATCCTTGACTCAGCAACATCATCAAACCGTAAAAACAATAACTCTTTGCAAAAAAAAGACAAAAAGACGACATCACCCAAAGAGGGAGAGGAGGCCTTGGTGAATATTTATGACCAGAGACTGCAGACTTCGGGATGTATTCATCCCGGCTCGGGTTGGAGAACTCATGACCTGAGAGTCCTCAAGTGGAGACCACTTGACGCCTCCACAGCCCATGTGGTGGGGCTATAAATATGGAGCCCTGAAGGCTGCAGGCTTCTTAATGCCATCAAAACACAGATGCTACATAAAACCCAGGGCATCCGGACCCAAACACAGCACTCTGCTGGGAGACATTTGCTAGTTGCATCACGCACTTGATTGGAAAGAGAATTTTTCCAGTGCCCTGGAGGAGTTTTGGAAGCCTAGTGTGTGTGGAGGGTGGGCGTGTATGTGTGCGTGCCTGTACATTTTAGTGTCTTTTTTGGAGAAGCAAATAGATTCCATAGTATATTCTATTCTCGCCAGTCAGCCTGGTTTTCTGGGCAGTCATCCTGCTCTGCTCCTCAGGATAAGAAGCCACTGGTTCAGAACATACCTTCACACTGGTGAAGTGATTGTGATCAATCACCATCCAGAAGGGGCCACGTCAGACCCAGGGACAGCAGGGGAAATTCCAGTCATTTCCGATTTCAGGTCCTCTTTGCCCTGGCGCATGAGCACGGGCTTCCTCTTTGACACAGTGACTGGGTCGAGTCCCAGACTGGTGCAGGGGTGTTTCTGCATCTTCCCGGCCCCCGCCCCTGCTGCCTGTGTGTCTCTGGGCAGGCACGCCTCTCTGTGCGGGGCGTCCATCCCCTCTCAATGGAGGCAGCTTGCTGACTTTATGAGAATCACTGGTCTTTAAAGAATTAGAATCAAATTAAAATAAAGGGCTAAAGCAATGCCAACTGGAAGGGACCCTTCCTTTTTCTTTTTGAAATGATGACTTGGAAGGCTGAGGCATCCCCCGTGGCAGCTGATCTCACTGGTCTTTGTGAGGAAGTACGAGTGCAGAGAGGGAGCCCTGGTCCCTGTTAGTTTTCAGCAAATATGGTTGACTGCATGAATGAGTCCATGATGGTGATGAAGTAAAGCCAGCACTCCGGCATGACGTAGGAAAGCAAGTCTGAAGACCGGGCCCTTCCTCTGTGCCAACACCAGGCCCCTCACCCTCGGTCATTTCTGAGCAGACTTGACAGCCTTGGCGTAATCCATCGCCCCCTTCTCGTGATTCGCTGCCCTAACTTGGCTCCCTGGATACCACCTTCTCCTACCACTCGGGTTCCTCTATTTCAGGATCCTTTTCCCGCACTGTTCATGGTGGAGCACCCAGAGCCCACTTCCTGGTGATCTCCTGCCCTGTGACCTGAAACGCCACCTCTATGCCCGTGTCCCCAAATGTTTATCACTTTTCCAGACCTTTCTGCTGAACTTCACGTTTGCCCATCCAGCTGTCTACTCCACACCTCCATTTGGCTGTCTAATAAACATCTCAAATGTCACGTGTCCGGAACTGAACCCCTGAGCTGTCCCCCCACCGAATCCTGCTTCACCCACAGCCCTCTCCTCAGGCAGTGGCAGCTCTATCCTTCCAGGCTCTCTGGCCACGCACCTTGGGTCACACTGACTCCTCTCCTGCCCACCTCCTCCCTGGCAGTGCACCCTGTTGGCACTTCATTCACTTCCATGCTGCCTGGGCCCCCGCAGCAGCCTCCTCCCTGCCCCTGCTGTCCATTCTCAATGCTGCACCCAGACTGATGAGCAAATGCAGGCCGGGTCAGGTGACTGCCCTGCTGGAAACCCTGCAAGAGCTCCTGCCTCCCTCAGATTACAAGCTCTGTTGTTGGAGGCCTCCACATGCCTAAGGAGGCATTTCAAGAATGCAGGTGTGATCAGCCGTGTGGAGTGCTGCAGGCAATGTGAGATGGGGTCGGACTTGGTTTCCAAGACACCCCGCCTTCCATTGTTCTCCTGCCTTTCTGGCCACCCCTGCTCCGTCTCTGTCTCCGTGGCTTGGTTCACCCGATCATCTGGACCGCCTCCCCCTCTGCACACGTGCCCTGGGTAAGCCCACCCAGCCTCATGGCTCTGAACACCACAAGCACGTTCAAGCTGATGCCTCCCAAACAGACACCGTGGGGCCTGGCCTGTGCCCTGCAGTCTAGACGCAGACACCCCCACGTGTGCTCAGCCTCCCCACGCCGCCGCGCACACAGCAAGCTCGCGTGGCTCACACACGCCAGTCCTGCTAGTCTTCCCTGCATCGGGAGATGACAGCTCTCACCTTTCAGCCATCTGACCAAAAGCACCAGCCTGGTCCTTGGCTCCGCTGCTCTTCCTTTCCAGCTCCAAACCACCCACACATCCCGTCAGCTCTTCCTTCGGGTCAGCGTGCTCACCGCTCCTAACACCCCACGATTTTCTCACTCTGGACCACTCTACCGTCCCGCGGCTCCAGATCATCCCAGCAGCTGCGCGTTTCCTCTGTTGGCCCTCTGTGGTCTATTTGTGACACAGAAGCCATCAGCTCAAGTCCCTTCTCTGCTCAGAAGTCACCAGGGGGCTTTGCAGCTTACTTAGAGCAGGGATGCCACCCTTCCTTGTGCCTGCAGGGCCTCTGCACCGGCCCTCCTGACCCTGTGCTCTCCTTACCTGGGGACTTCGCACCGGCTCTTCCATGCACCTGGGACACCTGGCCTGTTCCTCCTGCTCAGCGCTGGCTCCCTCCCCTCTTCCTTCCTCCCACGTGGGCTCAGGTTTATCACCCTGGGGGAGAGGCCTGTCCTGACTCCTGCCCAGCACTCCCCACCCCTGCCTTGTCTTACTTTCCTGCTTTGCATTTCTTGCCACCTGCAGTACCCTGTGTTTCCTTGGTTGTTACTGTCCATCTTGTGACTAGAGTGGAGCTTCACGGGGTTGCATTTATCTGCTGCTGTATCATCAGTGCCTACTACAGTGCCTGGCCCCTGGTGGCGCTCAGGAAATAGTGTCTAATGAAGGAATGAGTGAATGAACAGGCCGCATGGCCCCGGCTTGCGGTTTTCACCCAAGCCCCAGCCAGTTTCTCCACAGAGCTGGGATGTGCCTTTGCTCTGTCAACAAGTCTCTACTCCATGTTCAGTCTCCTAGAAATTCATGCACATAACCTCATAGTCCAAATATTAGCAATGCCCTGAGCCAAAATTGGCATATTCTTTGAGCCTCCAAGCTGGTAGAGAAGCAGCTGGAGGCGTTCAAGTACAAATCCATCTGTGCAGCAAGGCCTCCAAGGAGGGCACTCAGCCAGGCAGGCAGGGGGCCCAGCTGGATCCTGAGTGCATGTTCCTGGGTTCTGCATGTCCTCCTGGACTCGAGCCTGAAGCACCCTGAGGCCTGAGCTGCAAGTGCTCTGGGGTCTTGCCATTTGCCACAGGCCACAGGGCACTTCTCAGGGGAGGCCCCCTGGGGATAAAGTCTCACCCATCTCCTGACGTGAGAAAACTAGCTTGCTGCCCTTCTGTGTCCTGGCTCTTGTGTTCTCCTGGTCTTCATCCAGGGCACTCCCAGCACCCCTTGGAATAGCAACTGGGTGCCCCAAGTGTTTAATACGTGCTGGCTGAATATTTTTAAGCAGAGGGTGTGGAGTGGAGTGGTTAAGCCTGGAGACTAGCTGGATCACTCTGTGACTTACTAGTGGGGTCACTGGACAAGTTACTGAACTTCTCTGGGCCTGTTTCCTCCGCTGTGAACTGGAGGTAACGGCAGCTCCCCATCTTGGGCTGCGTGAGGATTAGTTGATGTGACGTGATCAGAATGGTGGCCGGCACACAGAGGGACTTTGTGTGCCGGTGCACATTGTTACCACCTCATTGATGGTCTCAGGCTGGGTCCTTGGGTGGAGAGTGGGAAGGTGAGGACCAGAGAGGCAGGAGGGCTCTTCTCCCTGGGTTTGGCATCTGTGCTCAATGGACGGCATGGACTCATGGCTCGGCACCCGCTGCACAGGGCACGTGAGGCTCAACCAAGCAAGTGTCACTCAGAGCAGGAAGCCTCCTCCACTGTGAGCTTTGTTCTCCATCGTGTCTCCCGTGGCACATGAAGGTGCTCTGTCAGCACGCGGTGACTGTGTGGATGGATGAGCACACAGGCCTTCAGAGCAGTCCTATACACAATCAGCCCAGGGAGAAAAGGGCCACATATCAGAAACCACGAGAGCGTGAGAATGCATAGAGCAGGTGCCAGCTGGTGGGCGCGTCTCTGCGCACAGAGTGGGAGCTCGATGGGATTGACCAAGCCAGGGGCCCATCGTGGGCAAGAGGGGGTTGAAAGCACAAACGGCTAGACCCCCTCTGCACAGGGGCTCTGCTGCCTGTCACAGCAGCTTGGCAGGGGATAGGCCATGATGAAGATATGTCTTTTAGACAATAGACTGCAAATATAAAAAATGAGTATTCTAATATCCCTCTTTTACAGGTAGGGAAAGTAGGGGTCAGAGAGGTTAAGACCAAGGCCAACAACTCACAAACAATGGGGCCAGGCTGTCAACACTGCCTGTCTGACCCTAGGGCCCCCACACTCACCCACTCTCCTCTCCGGGCAGCTTCCAGCATGGGTCTGGCACACGTTGCCTGGGCATTGGGCTTCCTGCAGCCCCCGTGGCCCCCCGCATTGGCCCAGCCAGCCCAGGACCACTGCGTCTGCAAGCACCAAGTTGAGGACAGACTTCCCTTTGGCTCTCAGAGGCTGGCCTGTGGGTATGGGTGGCCCTCTGCAAACCTTCGATGGATTTGTGTCTGAAACTGCAATGAACACCTTTCACAGGTTGCCCTACAAGACTCTTTTTCAGAGCATAGATTAATGGAAGTGCATGTTTAAGTGTTTTGAAAATATTTTCTCTATTAATCTTGATTGGGAGCCAATTACTACCAATAAGGCTTATGAAGACGTAGCAGGAGTTAGTCTCGGGGAGAAGAGCCCCGGCGTGAGGCAGCCTTCGCAGCCCCAGGGCAGGGCCTGGCCAGGGACCAGGACTTCCTAAGTGGCTCAGAAGCAGCGCACAGATAGCGCCTGTTGTGTGCACCCTGCCTCTGCTGCCTGGGCGTGCCTTGTTGGAAATCACCCGGAAGTATAGCTAAGAGAAAGAAAATGATCCCACCCCGTCTCTCCTGGAACCAGCACACCCTTGACATTTTGGCATATTTCCCTCATTCTGTATATATTTAATATTATTCTACTTTGGTGAGATGGTACTTCATCTTCATTTTTATATCCTGCTTTTGTCATGAATGAACATGAATTGCACAATGGTCAAACTGTTTAATCTCTCCACCTCGGTTTCTTTACCAATAAAATGGGCCACAACTTTCCTTGCCTACCTCATAGGGCTGTTAATGGTCGGCTGTGGTAACGGGGGGGGGGGGGGGGCTGTCACATGGCCAGGTGTTTGGTGCTTCCAGGATTTTGTACATGCTCTTTATTCATTCACCAGACAAATAAACACATAACAAGTAAGAGAAAAGTGCTCTGGAGAAAAATAGAGTAGAGTATGCGGCAAGAGAGTAATGGGGATAAGAAGGAAAGAGACTTTGAATGCTCTTCACACCTTTATCAACCAGGCGAACTCCTATTCATCCTTCAAGACTTTGCCTAAATGTCCCCTCCTCCTTCCAGCTTCAGAGAGCACCAGGCTGTTTGGAACCCCCGCCGTCTGCCCCGGCACCACGCTGCACCTTTCTGGGGCTGAGCCCTCTGCACCCTCGGCAGGTGCTCAGTGGGCACCTGAGAGCAGATAAACGCACCTGCACATACCTCTCGTCATCAGCCCCACTTGGGCGCTGCGGTCATGGCCGCCTTGTCTCGGGCATCTCTTTCATACCTGCAAGGAAGCCACCCCTCACATACAGCCATCGTGTATAGGCAGCTTCTTTTCTCTTGTATCAGCTAAAGACATTTTGCAGTCATTTATCATATAAACATCAACAGACATCTTAAAAAAGAAACTAAATTAAAACCCCTCCCCCACCCCATTTCCTCTGCTCTACAAATTAAATTGCTTTGATTTTTCTTATTCCCTGCCAGATCTTAGAAACATCATTTTGCATCGTGTGTCATGCTGAGGGGTCTCCCATGAAGCAGTCTTCCTCTCTTGGCTGAGCTGGGAGGACCAGGCTGGGTGGAGGTGGGGTGGGGCTTTGCCCGCCTGGGGGGCGCTGCGTGGTAACTCCCAGCCCACTTGCTGCAGGGAGGCAAGGTGGGCAGCCGTGGCCTGGCCTGAAACTCAGCCTGTCAGTGCAGCTTATGGGTTGGGGGTAAGAGAACAGGCCCCGACATTGGTGACACTTTTTCGTGGGTAAAACTCTCCATTTCCTTCCCCTGAGTCTCCAGGTAAAGTCGAGTCATGCCCAGGCTCCTGGGAGGTGGCTTCAGAGACCAGGAAAGCATGGCCCAAAGGCATTATGTTGTAGCTTGATAAGGCAAGATGGGTCCTTGGCCAAGTTCAACACAGTCTGGGACTTGCAGTGGGGAAGCTGTCCCCAGGCCTGATAAACCACTGTCCTCTGAAACGGAAACAACAATGTGCATATTTGTGCATGGCAGTAAGCATCCTTCCCAGAATGCTGTGTTCTCGTTGGGGTTGGGGGCAAGAAGAAGGGGGTGTCCCTGCATAGGGAGGGGAGGGACGCAGAGTGGACTTGGCTTCAAGGTCACTTCCAAGAGAGCTCAGGAATCAAATCTACACCCTTAAGCCTTAGAGCACTGTTTGTTTACTTTGGGGAGAACTTGAATGTATTTAAGAATTGGACCAAAGCTAAGAACCTAGGCCCCAGGGGAAAATAAATAAACAGAAAATACACATCAGCTCAGGACACGTGTTTGTAGGGTCTCAGAGGGTCCATGGACCCCCAGGCCAAGAGGCCTTGATCCACGGGTGTGGGGAAGGCTTCCTGCTCTGGGAAGGGGCTCCGGGAAGGCTGAGGAAATGCTGCTGGTGGGTCTCTCAGGGCTTCTTGAGGGAGGGCAGCACAGTCTCATTGGCAGTGTGGGTGCTCAGGTGCCATCTAGACCCTGAGGAAAGAGGCTCTGGCTGTCCCCTACCCCAGGTCAGTCACCCTCTGGGAGTCCAGCTGGGGGCAGGAGCAAAGTCCTCTGAGGAGCTTGTCTGGAGTGAGCGCTGTGAGGCTTGGGTCCTTGGGAGCAGCCTCCATGGCTGTGTCTTGGTGGAAAGGGACAAGCCCTTTGGCTCCTGCAGATGAAGGCGGACTGTGAAGGCTGCCGGGTGGGGGGCTGTGGGTCAGGGTGTCTACAGAGCCAGGAGCTTCTTGCCATCAGAGGAGAGTCAGGGAGGCTGGGAGCCTCTCCCTCCAACAACAGGCCATCCTTCCTCAATGGCTCAGGGAGGCCAGACGTGGCCAGCACCCACCACGTGCCCGAGGGCCTCCCCGGGGGTTGGCAGGGCTGCCCGCTTCACGCTGCTGCTAAGGCAGACAAGCAGGGAGCGCTCCATTCTACCTGCTCACTTCCTAGCTGGGGGCCCCAGGGTCTCCCTTGCACTTGGGACTCTGGTCCCACTCTACAGCGAGAGGGACCACGGTGTGGCTACAGCCTCCCCATCTCCTCCCCCGCCCCCCGTAGCCACTGGGCCCGTCACTGAAGGCTGAGATTTGTGCTTTCATTCATTCACCGTGAACTTACTCACCGAGTGCTGGCTTTGTGCCAGGCATGGTGCCAGGTGCTGAGACAGGAGGCTGCAGTGACTATGAACATGTCCCGTCCTTAAGAACTGGGGTGAGCTGAGGCCCTGGGCAAGGTGGCAGGGCAGGGGGCCCTTGGCATCTGCAGGGTCCCCCCCTCCTTCCCCCAGCCTCAGCATCCTCCCCCACGCCTAAGCACTCCTGAGCCGGTGACCTTTCTAGCCTAACATTAAAAGTTCAGAAAGGTGAGGGCACCTCCCCCAGGCCTTACTCTATACATGCAGGTGCCCAGGGCCCAGAGGCAGTCACGCAGCCTGAAGCTCAGGGCATTCTAAACAGCATTTCCTTAGCCCCTCAGGGTCTGCCTGGGTGCCCCGCCTGGGGAAATGGGGCCAGGAAGGGGCAAGCTGGCTGGGGATGGCATTGATCCTGGCTGCTGATGAAAGACCAGCAGGAATGATCTCCCCCCAAAACTGCCGACCTGGGGTTTCTAACTTGCAGCCCATTATCTGTTAAATAACTGCATCGATTCGATTGATACTATTTGTTAGATAAAGCCGAGGGTCCTGGACCGGGCTGAGCAAGGCCTGATTTACATGGAGATCATTTAAAAGATTAACTTTAGTGAAAGCTTCAGGGTTTGGCAAATCCATAATTAATCAGCCTGGCTCAGAGCTTCTGTAATTGGGGCCTGGTGACAACTCTGCAAAAAAGCGGGGGTGGGGGGAGTGTGGGGAAAAGGGAGAGAAAGCTCCTTCGCTCACCACATTTGGGGAGCAGAAATCTGAGATTTGGGGAAGTAGGAGTTCTGAATTGGATCATTTTTGTGCTTAGTTTCAACGTATTAGCTGGCATGTGACTTATAAATAAGGGCTTTTGTAGAATTGCAAAATCAGAGTTAAAAAGACCTGAACAGTTGTCCTCCTGGGAGGTAGGTTGAGATTAAATTTGGTCCTCAAATCTAGCCTGTGTTTTTAGTAATTTATCAGGGCACCAGTAAGGCCTTTTTGCTCAGCAGTGGCATTTAGAGTCATGTTTTCCTTACTCAACATTCTTGGGTGTCGTCCCCTCTTAAGCTGTCCTAGATGAATCTTCTAGAAGTAGGACAGTGACTTAGAGGTTTGGAGAGGTGATGCTCCCATCCTCAAGGACAAGTGTGGCTCCAGCAGGTGGGGGACAGGAGGTGTCTGAGCCAAGAAGTGCTGTTTATTCCAACCCTAAAAATGAGCTTGGCCATCCTTGATAAAACAAACTAATACCAGGATGATGTCGACCTTTAGGCTGCTTCCTAAGTGGCCCACAAATGTCAGAAGAGCACCATTCCTATTTGTGTATTGTGAATTCCAGCACATTTAGTCACTAATCTTAAGAGATTAATGCTCAGCTATTTGGGTTTGGGGAACATGAATGTAATATTTATAAGTTGATTATGAGCGATCTGAACTCGGTATTTCTACAGCAATGGGTTCAGAAAGACGTCAGACACTTGCTGATTGTCGTTCTTGCCAGCATATCCAAACTCCGGGAAGGTCTGCAGAGTCTAAATTGGAATGTGAATATTTAGTACAGGGCTACACAATAATTTGCTTTAAGCTGTATAAATAGTATTTTATTTGGAAATTCATTGAAAGGAAGTTTTGAAGGTCAAATCCTTCCCAACATTGAGTGCATATGTATTTAATTTTCAATCTCTAGTCTCTTTTATAATCCTGAGTGGCTTGGCTTCAGAAATATTTTTAGCAATGGGAAATTGAATGTCAATTTGAGAAAGCCTCCCCCAGGATGGGCTGCCCAACCCTCTGCACACAGTCCTCAGCACAGGGAGGAGTTACCGTCCTGGCTGGTACTTTGGGAGAGAGCAGGTTGCTGCTGGGCATTAGGCCCCTCAGACCTTGCAGGTCCTCTAGGATCAGCCCTGAGGTACCATGAGCTCTGGGTTCCAGAATATTCTCCAGCCCCCTTGCTGCTCATCCCTTCCTTTTGAAGCTACCCTCCTCGGAGATTACAGAGATGAGCTAGGAACTGGAGAGCAGACCCAAAAAAACAGCGAGGGGGTTCCAGGACTTGCTGTGCTCCCCGCACATCTGCACAGCCTCCCCTTCCAGCTGGCCATGGAAGGGGGTGGGAAACAGTCAACACTGGAGTCGGTGTCCGTGGAAAACATCATGTGTCTGGAGCGTTCTGGCCAGCATGCAGTCGCACTACCTGGAGCGGGGGGTAGGGAGGCCATTGGCGCCCTTAGACCCTGGATAGTTATGGGAACATTGGTGCTGTTGGGAAGACAGACTGGAGCAGGGTCCTGGCCAGGCAGTCAGGCCGGAAACACCGTCTCTTATACACTGGAAGGTGGATTTCTAGAGGGAGCAGTGCCCAGCGTGGAGGAGCTGCTCAGTAACTGTGTGTTGTATTAATGGGCTGTTTGCGGGGTGCTCAGAAAGAGGGAGGAGACAGAAGCCCTGTAAGGCGTACCTTGCTGCCTCTGGGACTTTGCTGAGGGCAGATCTCCAAATCAGGGACTGTGTGGCTTTCATGACCTTGCCCTGGTCAGTGGCCTCGGGTGGCAACCCAGGGCATGTAGAGTCAAGTCCAAACCCTCCCCGTATAGATTACAGGTCAGGGCTCTCTGACGTGGAGGCCCAGCCTCACTTCCCAACAGTGGCCCCCACCCATCCTCCCAGGGGTCCTACCCTGAAGTTGGCCAAAACTCTTGGCTCTGTCTCTGCTTTCCTGCACTGTCCTCTCCACGGGGATGACGTCTCCCTTTCCCTTACCCATCTGGTGAAATTGTATCAGTCCTTCAAAGCTATGTTCAAGTACCTCCTTTTCCTAAAGGCTACCCCACCACCCCTGTGCCGAATCAGAATGATTCCTTTGTCCCACGCCTTGTGTTGCTTGGCCTTCGCGTATTGTCTCAGAGCTGGCTGTCTCTGTGCGTCTGATTCCTCCAGCTACCACAGCACCCAGCACACTGTAGGGGCTCCATGGGTTTTTGTTAAATGAAACTTTCTCCGTTCTGCTGACAGCAATGATGATGACATAAGTCATCCCAGCCCATTGTATGTATGTGTGTATTTGTGTGTGTGTATGTATGTGTATATGTGTATATATGTATGTATGTATGTGCATGTATATATGTATGTGTGTATAATATTTGTATGTTTGTATATTTGTATGTATATATGCATATGTATGTATGTATATGTGTGTATGTATATATGTATATGTATACGTGTATATGTATGTATATGTGCATGTATATGTATGTGTATAATATATGTATGTGTGTATGTGTGTGTATATGTATGTGTGTATAAGTGTGTATGAATATTTGTGTGCATATATGTATGTGTGTATATATGTATGCATATATGTGTATATGTGTGTGTGTATGTGTGTGTATGTATATGTGTGTGTGTGGATGTGTGTGTGTGTGTACACACACACACCATAGGCTGAGATGATATACCCAGCACAAAGGCCTCTAAGGGAGAAGATTCCTCCCTGTCCTGAGGTTTGTTGCTTGCAGGTTCCATGAAAGGCTCTTCCATTTGAAACATAGTGTTGTCAGGATGTTGGAGCTATAATGGCCTAGGTTCCAGTTTGAGCACTACCACCTACAGGGTGTATGTCCTTGAGTAAGTTCAAAATCTCTTTGAACATCAGTTTTCATATGTGATAAACATAAGAGTAGCTCACATGGTTATTGAGAGTTTGAAATGTAATAATTTATGTAAAGCCCTTAGCATAGTGCACAGCAAATTATAAGTGTTCCACACATGGAACCAATTAGCATGGGGATGATGATGATGATATCAGTGATGGTGGTGATGGTGATGATGATGATGGTAAATCTGCTGCTGCTGCTGGTGATGAGGATGAGGATGGTGGGGATGAAGGTGATGGGGATGTTGGTACATTTCTCCCATTTTGAGGCCCAGCGAGGCTGCATGCCTTCAGGTCTGTGCAACCCTCTATGACATCTGAGCAGTGCCAGGCCCTGATCAGGCACATAGAACACTATTTCCCCTCCCCTCCCATCCTCTGAGTGTCCACCCATAGGGAAGCCTTCTCTGGAAGTTTCTATTTCTGCCCTGTGGGCCAGTAAATGCACAGAATAAAATCTTTGCTAAATCCCTGCACTTCCAGGCCATATCATGTTTCCTATTAGAGTTTCACGCATCCCTTTGACATATTTTTATTGTCAGGTTAGAAGAAAATATTCCACTCGTTTGCAACATTCTCATTATATTCCCTTTATAACAATTTCTAAAAGAGAATAAATATAAAATATTTCTCTGTATTGTGGCAATATTTCAGCCTGACTTTAATATGCTGCATAGTTTTCCAACTCACAATTCTTCTAACCTTGTGATGACAGTTAAGAAATCTTCAGCCCTGGGAAAGTATGTGGATCAATGAGTTAGTGGAAACGCAGGACACTTTATGGGGATTCGGGGAGAGCAGCTTGCTGCCGACTTGGAGATACCTGCTCAGCCTTTTGAGAGCCAACCATCCCAACAATCCCTGCAATCCAGGCAAGTCTCCCTGCCCTGGGCCATTCTGAGAACCCAGAGATGTCTCCTTCGGGATCTGTCAGCAGCTGTGTCCCTGAGAGGCCCGGTCAGGAAGCTTGACCACGGCCTCTGAATGAGCCTGGCTGCTTCCAGGTGGCTGTCAGAGCTGACCGTGGCCCAGAGGACCCAATCTCACCCTCTGGGTGACCCACTGTGCCTCCAGGCTCAGGCCCCGCCTGCTGGGAAGACCACCCTGCAATGGACTCGGCTCCACGCTGGGCAGCCCCACTTTGCAGATGGAGGGAGGGAGCATTCCCATCTGCTGTCCCTGAATGGAGGCCACTTTGGGGTGGGCGCCAGGCAGTTAAGCCTGCTGGTGGCTTCTGCTTCCTCCTGCCATGGCACCTCTCAGGTGGACCCCAGCCCATCTGCAGATCAGGATCCCTTAGGTGAATTCCTGCCCATGCACCCTTGCTGAGCGCCTCCCCCGCCCCGTAAGGTATCCCCTCAAACTGCTCTAGCCCCTCCTGATCATTGAGACCCAACTCTGTAAGCCTTTTCTGATACCTAAGCCCCTGGAGACACCTTCTCCTCCTCCTGTCCCTACTCCCGATCTCCACAGCCTCGAGTCATCTGCTCAGGGGCCCTTAGCACGCGTAGTCTGGGTGCTGTTCATCCCACCAAATTCTGAGACTTTGTGTTGGCCGCCCAGCCCCCTCCA
Source organism: Daubentonia madagascariensis (assembly GCA_023783475.1). Classification (NCBI taxonomy): domain Eukaryota; kingdom Metazoa; phylum Chordata; class Mammalia; order Primates; family Daubentoniidae; genus Daubentonia; species Daubentonia madagascariensis. The sequence continues at coordinate 7,705,239 of JAKFHU010001557.1, read as the reverse complement.
GTGATGGGATGGTCACATGAAGCGGCACTCAGGTGTTTTGCTGATACAGATGGTGTCAGGTGCCGATACACCTGAGCCCTGAACCAGGCAAAGGCAGCCCTGGGCCTCAAGAAGCCTGTCGTCAGTTCTGGAGAATAAGACCTAAGCCTGGGGAGATGACTGAACAACCCTTGCACAGCAGACTAGCAACAAGACTGACCAGTGTAGAACGGAGAGGACCCTGGGGAAAGTTGGAGCCATGAGAACTGTGGTTTGTTGTGTGTGTGCTGGGGGCCAGGAATGCCCACCCTCCCTCTTTTAACCCTCACCCAACCTTGTAAGCTACACGTAACATCCTCCTTCTACGGACAAGAACCAGGCCCAGAATGGGAAAGTGACCTCCCCAAGGTCACACAGCCAGGAAGTATTAACGTCAGAATTTGAACCCAGGTCTAATTACAAATTGGTATCCCAGGGAGTTCAGTGCGGGAGGGCTTTCTATGGGCATTTCACACGATCTAGAGCAGCAGTCCCCTACCTTTTTGGCACCAGGGACCAGTTGTATAGAAGACAATTTTTCCACAGACTGGGGGCAGGATGGGGGGCCGAGCTCAGGCAGTGATTCGAGTGATGGGGAGTGGCTGTAAATACAGACGAAGCTTCCCTCGCTCACCTACAGCTCACCTCCTGCTGTGCAGCCCCCCTGCCCAAGTTTCATGCAAGACAATTTTTCCACAGATGGGGGACGGACAGAGGGGTGGGCGGCGGAGCTCAGCAGCCTGGTCCCTAACAGGCCACAGACTGGTACGGGTCCTTGGCCAGGGGTTGGGGACTGCAGATCTAGAGGATCCGCAGGGATGGGAGGAGCGTGTCCCGGGAGTGGCAGGGGTGTGGAGGCAGGGAGGCCGCTGTCCGTGCTGAGGAGGATGAGCAAGAGGACACTGCGTGCTGTGAGAAGTTGGGGCTCCCTCTGGGAGAGGACGCTCCTGGCAGGGTCACAGCCGGGCCAGGGTGGTGAGGGGCCAGGGCCAGTGCTCCCCCTCTGTGCAGGCCGAGGCCACCGGGCCTGGAGCAGCATTGGCGCCTTGGCACCATGCTGGCCCCTCCTGAGCACAGCCCTCGGAAGGGCGCTGGCTCCTTCCCGTGCAGCAGCTGCCTTTGTGCTGTCCGGGCTCCTCTCTGTCGAGCCAAATTTGCTGTCCCCCTTGCGGCCCTGTCTCTCCTGTTATCTCTATCCAGGGCCTTCTGCCTTTCAGCTTCGCCAGGAGAGAATTATTTATGGCCTTGTTTATTTCGCTCTCGCAGGCAGTGCTCAGGCTGAGCCCCGCTGGGGAGACAGGTAGCAGTGGGCGGCAGGCAGCCAGGGCCCAGACAGGGCCTGCCTTGCTTAGTGCACAGTTCTGCACACGGCCAGCCCCAGAGGGGTTTCCACACCCAACGGGCCCCTAACCTTGGTGAAATCAGCTCCTAGAAAGATGCAGGCAGCCTCCCTCCAACCACTGGGCATGGGCTGGCCCCTGGGTCCCACAGCTGAGGGGTACTTGGTTCCTATCACCCGACCTAGCAGACCCCAGGCTGCTTGCCTCCTGCCTCTCAAGGAACTCCCAGGAAACGGGCTGTCCCGAGGTGTGTGGCCACCCCAGGAGGCTAGCAGGCAGTGTCAGGAAAGGAGTGGGGCAGGAGGAAGAGCTGCCTGCCCACCTCCTCCACCCAGGCCCCCAGCAACCTGCGAGGACCCCCTTGCTTCCTTGGTGGGCCGGGGGTGAAGGGGGGTATGACACACTCCTTCCCTTTCCTTGGCGGCCCTTTAGATGGGCCTTCAGCACCTGGGGGCTTCTGTAAGCCGCAGGCTGTGTGATCCCCACTTCTGCCCAGGCCCACCCTTCGCCTCGCAGGTTCCCAAGGACCACTCAGCAGCTTCCTGCTGCAGGGTCCTTCCTGTGCCCGCTTTTCAGGGAGGGGCCAGGTCCCAGAAAAGCCAGGAGCATGGAGGAGCTACAGAGCCACGTGACTCACTGATGGAAGGACAAAGGGATGAACTATGGATGTCTGCAACCACCTGGAGAACTCTCCAGAGACTATTGCTGAGTGAAAACAGCCAGTCCCAAAAGGCTGCACACTACATGAGTCCATTTAGATCAAATTGTTGAGATGGCAGATTGTAGGAATGGAGAACAGATTCGTGGCCGCCAGGGTTAAGGGGTTAGGAAGGGTGTGGGCTAGAGGGAAGGGAGTGTGGCTAAAAAGGGCAACAGGCAGGATCCTTGTGATGGGAATGTTCCCTACCTTGACTGTCCCAGTGTCGGCATCTGAGACACGCAGCAAAGGGAGGCTCACTTGTCCGGGACAACGCCCAGCCCTGCTCTCAGCCCCAAAGTCAGTGGTGCGGGCTCAGCCCTCCTCATGCAGTGCATGGGGACAGGGAAGCATTGAGTCTGTCGCCTGGACCTTGGTCTCCGCCACTGCCCTGCCCTCACCCTGCACCCCTGTGCCTCCTCCATGCCCCTTCCTCCTCCTGGGAACCCTCAGCTCTGTCTCCTTTCCTTTCCAAACTTGCTCTTAGAGAAAAAGAGGCCCCCTCTACAGCTCTGGGCATACACAGAGCTCTCTGCTCTTGCCCCAGGGGTCAGCGCGTGGCAGCAGCTGTGTCCCCTCCCACTCACAGGACTGCAAGACATGGGAGCCATGGGGAGCAGGTAGCAAGGACAGTCCCCTACCCCTGACTCACTGCACAGACATCTGCCTTATCCACTTTGGCTAGGGCAGACGCTGTATGAGCCACCCTCACAGTGGGAGGTCGGGCGGCTGCCCCTGCGGAGTTGGGAGGAAAGTGCCATTCACTCACTCACTCCTTCATTCATTCATTCATTCGTTCAGCAAATGGCCCCTGAGTCCCCACTATGTTCTAGGACCTGCCCTAGGCACTGGGTGCTCTAAAATGAGTCTGATATCTTGTGTCTTAGTCCATTTGTGCTACTGTAACAGAACACCTGAGACTGGGTAATTTATAGAGAACAGAAATTTATTTCTCACAGTTCTGGAGGCTGGGAAGTCCAGATCAAGGTGCCGGCATCTTGTCCAATGAGGGCCTTCCTGCTGTGTGCCACGTGGCAGAAGGCAGAAGGGCCGAGCTGAATGCTGCAGGTGTTAATCCCATTCCTGAGGGAGGAGTCCTCATGGCCTAATCATCTCATAAAGACCATACCTCTTGATACTGCCACACTGGTGCCATCTGAATTCTGGAGAGGACACATTCAAACCACAGCAGCTTGCCTGTCCTTGCAGAGCTCACAGTCCTGTGGAGGGACCAGGCCCTGCACCTGCTTCATTCCTTCTCTGTCAGGCTTGAGCTCAGGCCAGGATCCCAGCATTCCAAGGCTCTGGAATTCCAAGTTTGGGACTCCTACACCTCTCCCCATGGGGTCCCTACCCTGGCTGGGCTCTTGCTCTGCTGCTACTGATGTTTTGAAACAGAACCTTCTGGTTTTCCAAGGGCAGAGTCATCAACCCTTCCATCGCCCTGAGGAAAGCAGCCAGCAGTGGACTGTGTCTCTTCAGTGCTCCCAGCCTAGGGCAGTGTGGGGGCAGCTGCGCACAGGGCCTGCCCTTGGGGGTGCGCGGTCACACGGGCGTGGGGGCTGACCTGTCTGGGGTCAGGTGGCCCATGCAGAAGGCCTAGCTCAGGGGGCTATACCCCTCATCCTGCGCCCTTGCCTCTGGTGGGGCCTGGACAGCCCTGTGCTCACAGCGTCTGACCTGGGGTCCTGGCTGTGCCAGACCCTGCAGAAGATTCTTTCTCAGCTACAAGAGGGGGTCCCGTGAGCAGAGGAGGGAGCTGAGAAACTCCCTGTGCCACCACCCTGCACCTGCAGCAGAGAACCAGTGTGATCTGCAAGCAGGAGAGGGGACCCTGGGCTTTCTCAGCTCATTATTTGTTGAGTAGACTCAGCCTTGTGGCAGCTCAAGCCACAGCCTGATATGAATACTGATTGGAGAAATGTCTCTCCCTTCATCCCCCAAGCCCGGGGCTGCCAGGGAGCTCTCCAAGCAGTCTGGGAGGCGGAGGGGGCCAGGCAGGGCAGGGGGAGAAGATGCTGAGAGGGGGAGAGGGCATGTGAAGCTGGGAGATATCCAGAGTTCTGTGGTCCCTTTCCTCAGGACCAGATGAAGGCCTGGATTCCAGGCTGGTTCTAGCACAGAATTGTTCAGAATCCCCTCCCGGGCCCACTTGGAGGAATTTGCTCTGATTCCTGCAGATTTGAGAAGTTCTAAAATTCTGTCTCATGGGCCCAGCAGAGCCTCTGGGCCTCCCTCTGCCTGTAGATCGCAGGGCCCATGGGAGCCCGGGGTGGGAGGAGCAGGGTGAGGTTGAGGGGCCTGGCCCTTCACCCCAGCTCCCGCCTCCAGGGTGCTGGGGCACTTGAAGGCTGATTCCTAGACTAGCCCCTCCCAGGCCTGCAGCATCTAAAAGGATAAATTACATCCAGGGCTGTTTCTTATTAACTTGCAATCCTCCATCTTTGGACACCAGGATGGCACTGGGGTGGGCTCTCTGCGGGGCAGACAGCTGAGGGCCCTGTGGTCTGGGTGTGGGATGTAGAGAGGCAGCTGGGCTGGAGGCTGCAGGTGCTGGGCACTGCAGCAGGTGGATCCTGACCTGTGGGCAAAGCCTGTGTCTAGCAGGGAAGTGATAGGGCACATCTGCATCTCGGCAAGGTCTCTCCCAGTCCCCACAGTCCCAGCCTCTGGTGGCTGCTGGCAAGCATGGAGGGACTTGGCTCGTAGGAAGCATCACCTGATCTCTGCCTCCATCTTTACCTGGCACTCCCTGCACATGCATCTGTCTCCAAATTCCCCCTTTTTATTAGGACACCGGTCACATTTGGTCAGGGCCCACTCTACTCCAGCGTGAGCTCTTCTTAACTCATTATACCTACAATGACTCTATTTCCAAATTAGGCCACATTTTGAGGTACTGGGAGTCAGTACTCCAACAAATGAATTTTGGGGGACAAAATTCAACCCATAATAGGGGACCTCTGACTTTTAAGCAAAGGAACAGACCCTTCCCCTAGGAAACCTCAGTCCCTGGATCTGAAGGGAAGGATGTGGCCTTGGGCTGGCTTGAGGACCCTGACTGGGGGCTCTGCATCCCCAGAGGACCCCTGCAGGGTACATTCTGGGGCCAGCAGGCTCATTCACTCAATTGTTCAAGTATTCTCCGCACCCACTCCGTGTGGGCGCTGTCTAGCGCCAGGGGTACAGCAGGCCACACGGCAGGCAAAGTTTTGCCCCCCAGGCCTTACTTTCTAGGGGGAAGTCAGACATCAAACAGGTCAGCAAATATAAAAAATACTCTTAAGTGGGGACGAGAGCTACAAATGGGGTAACATGACAGAAAATAGGGGCCTTGCCAGGAGCCTGACATGTGAGCTGAAGTCGAGTGAGGGGTGTTTGAGGGACCACAAGAGGGACAGAGGTGGGGGGACACAGAGGAGGTGCCAGCTCCCAGCTGAGCTGCGGCCCGTGGGGCCACCCCAGGCAGGTGGGCAGGGCCTGGGCAGGTGAAGGCCTTGAGACAGGCGCCAGGGACAGCAAGATACCGTCCAAGGGGTGTTCGGATGGTGGAGTCCTGGTAGAGGACTCTGTTCCAGAAAGCTAGAGCTTTCTTTGGAGCCTTTCAAATTTGCGGGAAGAAGCCAGAGCGATGAGTGAGCGCGGAGGGTGGCGGGACACGAGAGAAAGGTGTGACATGGAGTGTGTCTTGGTCACTCGGGGCAGCCGTCGCCGGAGAGGCAGAGGGCCCCCCGGGGGCCTGGGCCCAGCAGAGAGTCTCTGTCCTCACGCCGAGGCCTGTGCCAGCGTCCTGGGAGGAGGGATCGTCCGTCCCCAGAGCTGCAGCAGGCTGTCCGGGAGGCAGCCAGGCCCCTGGCCCACGGTTTCTCCCCTCCTTTGCTGCACTTCAGCTGTGGCCCCCACGCCCCGCCCTGCTGCTTCCTCTGCTGGTCCCCTCTGAGGTGAGGGTAGGCAGGGGCAGGCAGAATGCCCCCCACCCCCAAGTCACACAGCTTTTAGAACTCAGAGGGCCTCTGAGGTCCTGGTGGAGCAGGAAGAACTGGCCTGTGGTGCCCAGATGGCCTGCCTGCCTGGCTGTCCTGGAGCTGGCTTGACATGAGGAAAAGCTCTAGCCAGCTCTCTGCCTCAACTTCCCCACCTGTGAAATCCAGAGCCTGCCTCAGTGCCTCCATGAGGAGGGAGACAGAACGACAGCCCCTGAGAGTACTGGGCACGAAGCACACCTGGAGGGGCTGATGTGTCTCCTCCCACCACAGGTGGGCACAGGGGACAGGGCTCAGTGCTGGGCTGAGGGAAAGTCACCATGAGGGGGCGGCTCCTGGCGGCAGGGAGGTGGTCCGCGGGGCTGCAGGCCCAGGGCCCCCACCTCCCAGGGCCGAAGCTGGTCCAGGCCCTGCCGCTCTCCTGTGGGGGTGCAGCCTGGGTCTGGCCCCACCCTTACTGGCCAGGACATGGGTGGGATAGGCTCCCCCCTCCCTGGCATGCTGCTTTCTGCCTGTGTCCACACTGCCACTGACCGCTTCTGGAGTGGGCAGGTCTCTGTCCCCTTGGCCACACTGGATCGTCGTTGGCTGTGACTTTGACAGTCCCTCCTTGTCTGGTTTCTGGCCCCTCCCCAGAAACTCCACAGTGAGAGAATGAAGCCTCCCTGCCACCTCCCCTGGTTCAGGCTAAATGGGCCATGCACTGAGGCGCATCTCCTCGGTCTAGCGCCGGATTCCAGCACGTCGGTATCCCTTCCCACTCGCCCTGACGCAGGACCGGGTGGCTTCCCACTGCAGACCCTCTGAGCTGCTGCTTAACAGGCTCAGGCATCTGCAGAGCTCGGCTGCCCATCCTGCAGAGCCTCCTGAATCCAGCCTCCCGAGTGCAGACCCTCAGAGGAGACCCCGCCTGGGCTGGTTTTCACCTAGAACTGCCCTCGAGACGATTATGGGGGCTTTGAGCCCCCGTGGTGTGGGGGAGACGATGAAGGGAGGGAGAGAGCTGAGCCCAGCCTTCCAGGGGGCTTTCCGAGGGGCGGAGTGCCTGGCCCGCATGCGCTGCTGCATCTCGAACCTTGGCTTCTTCATAAAACAAGGAGGCCCCAGGAACTCTGAGGTCCCTTCACAGAATCATCTCTAGAATTGCGGAGGCCCAGCAGGCCTGTCTCAGTGGTGAAGGAGGTAGGAAGCTCCCAGAAAGCAGGCGGCACTGGGTGGGCACTTGCTGGGCTCTCTCACATGCCCCAAGTACCTGGGGCCTCAGCCTGTGGCTCAGGCGACTCAGGCTCTGTGCCCAGCACCTGGGGGAGAGAGGTTTTCACTTTGCGGCCAGGGAGCTGATGCAGTTTTCATCTGAGTCTCCGCAGCTGCCTCCAGACTGGTCAGCAGGCAGGCGCCCCCTGCCTCTTCCCCTCCATCCCCGGGGCCTGCGGAGGCTGGGGTGGGGGGGAAAGGTCCCAGGGGCAGAGCCAGGGTAGCCCCAGTGGGAGGGAGGCCTGGCCAGGGCCACACTGCGGCTGGGAAGGAGGCCCACGGCACAGGGTGAATCTGCATCTTGAGTGTTTGATTGATCGAGCCGTTCAGCGTGGATATATTTTTTAACTGTCTGTTTCCAAAATTAGCCTTTCTCTGTATAGCAGCTATTGCAAACAGCACGAGGCACACTATTTTCCACCTGTCAGAGGTAGACATTTGTTTTCCTTCGAGGGAGCAGCAGGTGAGGGTGTGGGCCCTGGATCCCAGCACCAGGGAGCAGGGGCCTGGTCCTGCCTTCTTGGAGCTCACAGGCCGGGCACAGCAGAGGCAAAGCCAGCCCGGCTGCCCTCCTTTCACCCCGCTCCCCATGGCTTGGGGGCCAAGTGGCATCGCCCCTGTGCACGTTGATGTCCTCAGGTGATGATGATGCTTACTTCATGAAGCTGATTTGGGATTAAAGTGACAATAAACATAGTCCACACGTAAGAGATGCCCAACAAGCATTCAGTAAGTGGGAGCTTCAGTCTCCTACCTCTTGACCTCCCAGCAGCTTTGGGCAGCTGATTCTGTCTCAGTTGTGCTGGTCCTATCAGTTTGGGGCTCTAAACCCTTGTTGTCAGCCATCTCCTTTGGATGAACGTCTCAAAACTCTCCCAGCCATCCCTGGGTGCCCATCCCACTCCTGAGGGATAAAGAGCAATTTCAGGGCCGATCTCAGAAAGAGCCATCTCTGTGGTGGAGGAGATGGGAGTTAAGAGATGTGAACAAACAGAGGCCAAGGCCGGGCCGCACGCAGGTCAGGAACTGTGGGAGCTGGGAGAGGGGAAGATGTGGTCTAAATCAGCTTCCTGGAAGAGGCGGTCCTGAGCTGTGGCAGAACTTGGATTAGCTTTCAGGAAGGGACAGCTTTGCAGGCAGAGTCAGCGCCCTGAGCCAGGGCCTAAAGGTAGAATGAGTTTGTGGCGGAAGGGGCAGCCGGAGGGAAGCAGCTCTGAGTTCTCGCTGTCTGCTCATTGCACAGAGAGCAAGTCCAGCGCGTCCGGAGGCTCTGTGGCGTGGCTGGATCACGCCCACTTCTCCCTGCACTTAGACCAGAGTAGGTTCTCCTGCACTGCCCACCCCCTCCCCTCGTCTGGCCAAAGTGTAGCTCAGACTCTGAGCAGAACCAGGGCCCAAGGGAGGCCTCGATTCCGGAAGTTTCCGAGGTCTGCTCCATGCCTGAGGCATCCATCAGTTCTCTCTCAAGAGTCTCCACCTCTGGCTTCTGGGGACCCCCCGGGACTCCCCGAGAGCTATCCTCAACCCTTGTGTTTTCAAGGAGAAGTGCTGACTATTTTGTTTCTACTCTCCTACTTCTTTCTGAAATTCATCTACATCAAAGCAAGATCCCTTATGTTCAGCTCTCAACAGGGCTGTGGTGATTAAGCACTTAAATTGATTAATCAAATTTCCTGTGATGAGAACTACGGTCATTCATTAATCTGAGCGGGATTATAAATAAGAGATGGCAGATACAGGAGACAAACGTGTTGACAGATCGACGTGACAGCCTGAATCACAAGTAGGTGCCTGCTTCCTGAGGGCTTTAGCTGCAGGCAGCCTGGGGACAGAGCTTCCCTAAAGACAAAATTAGACTGAGATTAAAGTATCCCCATTTTAATAAAGAAATATGCATAGATGAGCAGGCAGCCTGTGTAGGGGAGCACGCAGGTTTGCATACCAATGGCTGGGCTGTGTTCACGAAGGTGGTAGCAGCAGCTCCAGCAGAGAAGGAAATCTGCCTGGAAAAAGATGCCAAAGCAAAATTGCACACCAGATGAGAATGCAGGTTTGGGGTCAGATCAGCCGTGGGTTCAAATCCTGCCTCCACGGTTTCCTCAGTCTGTGATTTGGCTAAGGTTCTCAGCCTCCCAGAGCCTCCATTCTCCCACCAGTGAAATGTGGATGTTAACGATCCCTATTTCAATAGGTTGTTGTTAAGATTAAATGAGCTACTGTCTGTAAGTCACTTTCTATCTATTCTATAAATATTTATTGAGCATCTATTATATGCCAGTACTGTACTGGTGTTGAGAGATTGTCAAGGAATAAGACAAGGGTTGTCCCTGCCCCCAGAGCTGGCGTTCTTGTGGAGAAGACAGACATAAGACTAAAGGGCCATCGGGAAGTGCCACCACCTTAGCCTTAGGTGCCACATTCTTTGTTGACCTTCCAGACCCAGCCACATGGGTGTCCTTTCTGTCCCTGGTCTTTGCACACTTCTTCCTGCCTGTGTCCCCCTACCTTCTTCCTGATTTATTGAGCTCATTCACTCTGACGGAACTGCCACTCCCACCTTGAGTGTACTGCTTGCCCGCCCAGGTCAAAACCCCCAGTGACAGCCCTGCAGAGCACATGGCCTCTAGTTCACAGCCCAGTCACACCTGGGATTCATGTCCTATAGGTGTGTGATGTCTCCCACTTCCATGGGATGTAAGTCCCTTGAGGCAGGGACCAGGCTTGCTCTGGACCCCACTGCATGCTCAGCCCAGCTGAGGGTTGTTGAGTTAATGGCTGCTGAGTCAAGGTGGCCTTGGAAGCATGTAAAGAAGGTGATGGCCATGCCAGGAGAGAGCAGGTAGGGTAAAGAATAACCCAGCCCTGGGCATCTAAATCAGTGTTTTCTGGAGATTGGCACCTGGGCCACCTCAGCATAATAACTAACATTTATTGAGCTCCTGCTTGCACTGGGAGCCCAGCCCTGCCTTCCAGTAGCGGTGAGTGGGACAGGGAGACGGACGAGCAGAGATGATTCCAATGCCCTGGGGTTAGTGTCGGGTAGAAGGAAGCCCAGAGCAAGGGGTGCGGGCCTTTCTGGATGGGCCACGGCCCGAGCTGGGTCTTACAGATGTGAGAACTGGGGAGCAAGGGAGAACTGGGGTTCCAGACAGGGTCCCTCAGGTCTCTGTACCCTCTTTTCTGTTTATTTTTACCTTCTGACATACTGCCCAGAGTCCCAAGCTCAGGGGGTCCCAGCCAAGCAGGCCGGAGGGAGGAGACCCCGCCTCCCACCCATGCCTCGGCCTGGGCACGAGGTCCGGGAAAGCCATTCTCGGTCTCGCTGGGCCCAGACGTTGTGATCCATCGGTGAGCCATTCAAGCCCCGCCTCCAGGCCTCCAGAAGAGACTGGGAGGGTTCCCGGAGGGTGGGAGGGTGGGGGGAGCCGGGAGAAGCCTCTTCCCTCACTTGGAGGAAACCCGCTGGTGCTCAGTGAGATTAAAACGATCACTCCTGGCTGAATTGGCCTCTTCCACTGTTTTGCTAAATATTTAAAGACCCCTTATTAAAAGAGTTACCGTCTTAAAAATATCAGTTCTTCATCTGTCATGTCCTTCCTCTGGAGTGTGGCCTCAGGGCTGTACCCAAGCACCCCAGCGACAGACAACCTTTGCCCTGGGACCCAAGATTGTCTCAAGTAGTTTTTGAGGACCTACTCTGTGCCTGGCACTGTGGGCTGCCTAGGTGTCTGGCAGCTCAACTTGGGTTTCTCCAGTCACGGTAGCTTCTGCAACGTGGTGGGCTGGTGCCAACTTGACAGGTGCCGGGGAACAGGAGGAGGAGGCAGGTCAGGCTGCAGTGCATTGCTACAAAGCGCTCTGCCTAGCCCAGGGTCTGTCTGCCACTCCCCTCCTCCCCGGGCACTGGGCTGGGCTGGAGGCAGATACGCCAAAGGTGGCCCAGCTCAGGGAGGGAAGAAATAGGGAAGTAGGTCCTGGAGTTGCTGCAAGGTCTTGGCCCTGCTGTGACGGTGACTGAGCAGAGGGTTGGGGGGGCACCAAGGAAGGGACATCTACTTCTGCCTGGGGGAATTAGGGCTGGATGAAAGGAGGTCGTTAGAGTTAGGTTTAGAATTACGTGTTTGAGCAGCACCACGAAGAGTGAAAGCAAGTTCACTGGGCATAGAAACTGGGCTCCCCCCAACCCTCCAAAACCAAAGAAAACATGCAAAGATGTAGAGGTTCAAAGATTCATTCAACAATTGAGCATCTACTGTATGCCAAAAACCATGCCAGTCCCTGAGAATATAGAAACAAGTGTAACATGTTCCTTACTCCTTGTAAAATTTGCAGCCTAGCAGGGGAGACAGACTAGAAACAGCCCATGACGCTGAATAAAATGTGCTGTAGTGGAAGCACGTTCCAGCTACCTCCACAGCACAGAGGAGGGAGTGATTACGTCTGTGCATCAGGTGGAGGTGGGAGAGATGCCTTCAGGGGGGTTGAAGGAACCCTGAATTTACCAGGAATGCAGAGTGGCTTGGGTGAACGGGACTGGTGGGCATGGAGGGAGGTATTGATGCATGAGACCAAAGACAGGGCTGAGAAGTGCAAGGGAAAGGTAGGGGAAGAGCATGCCAGACCTCCGGGAAAGATCCAGGCAGAGATGGAGGAGATGCCAGCCGCTATGAGGAGAGACTGAGTAAGGTCCCACAGCAGTGTGGGCAGAGGCAGAGCTGGTGAGGAAGGGGAAGTCCCAAGGGGGTCGTGGGTGGAGCCGGGTCTGAGGGGCTGGTCAGCCCAGGGATGCCCCACTGCCCACAGGGGCTGCTGGGAGGCTGGTGCCAGGGTGGCCGGCGGGGTGTGAGCACCCAGCCAGAGCAAAACCAGCCGAGGTGACACCAGACCAGGAAGAGGCTCAGCCTGGAGGGAGGGGGAGCTGTTCTGTGTCCCCTCCAGGGTAGGAGGACTTAGGTGACCCCTGGGCTGGAGGGCCTGAGGCCACCGGACATTAGAGGAGCTGGAGAGAAGGTGAGGACACTCAGGACAGGGCAGGGGCACACTTGGCCTTCAGTCACACCCACCCTCACGTTGGGAGAGTCTTGTGCTCGGTTTGGAGTCTTTTGGGAAGGTCTGAGGTTGCCTCCTAAGTGATAAAAATCTCAGTCTGCTGCTGCTACAAATGGCCCAGGCTGGAGGGATCGAGGCTGGGAGGTGTCACCTGATGTCAACCTTGATTTGAGCAAACTCCCAGGGGTCAGGATGGTGTTGTGACTAGAGCTCCCAGAGCATGGGAGTCCCAGACCTGGGTCCCAGCTGGGTGTGGCCACAGCTGCCTGGTGCCACCTTGGGTGAGGCCGTGGCTGCTCCAGGCTGTACCTTCCTCATCTGGAAAACGAAGGACTCAGGCTAGTGGGAGGATAATCCCAACAGGCCCTTTCAGCTCCAAACATTTTCCAACTCGATGCATCTTCCACCCACCCACTCACCTTGCTGTCGGCAAGAGTTAAGTTTTAATGAGAAAAGAATTTCTCTCCGGAATATTGAGTATAATTAAAACTCTGCTGTGGGGAAAAAAAAAAAAAGCCTAGCAAACACTGCGAGTACTGGAGGAAGTGAAAATGTTAAAACACGACCCCCGTTTTCCTCTCCCTATGACATGGATTATTAAGTCAGGTTTGAAAAAGTTCCTATTAAATATTTAAATATTTCATTAAATATTCATCATCTCAAAAATTGCTTCCTAACAGATCCTTAGGTAAATATAACAATATTTGATCACAAAAGCTGCTTGGCCTGACAAAGGCTCAGGAAGAGCGAGGATGGGGCTCCAGTCCCACGGCACAGGGAATCCCGCTCACCAGGAGGGGCTGGGAGGCCAGGATAGGGGCACGCGCCTGGCCGCGGCGAGGCCTGGGTGGCCACAGGTTTGCTGAGGAGATGAACAAGCCTCAGCGAGGTGAAGTGGCAGATGGGGCTCACGTGGCTTGTAGTGGTGCAGCTGGGAGCAGAACCCACCGCGTAGGCTCCTCTCTGGGGTGGCACCTCTGCAGGGCTGTGAAGAAGCCTCTCCCGCAGACGGGGCGGCCTTTCGGCTTGTGCCATCCCTGTGTGTGCCATGTGTAGGGGATATTGAGAAAGGGACCTTCTGTCAGACCAGCGGCTGGGCTGGACGGTCCTTGAAGTCCCTTCCGGGACCGTGGAGGGGTGTCTGCCTGGGGTTCTGTGGAACTGTGCATGTGGCCCTGCCATTCCTTGTGGGGGCATCTGGTCTACCAAAGTGGCGTATGTACAGCTTTCTGTGGGCAGGGCCTCTGGTGGGCACCCCTCCCCCACCATTTTTCCTACCTCCCCGGTACAGTACTGAGGTCTGCAGGGGACTTGATGTTTGGGCCAGGTCATTCTTTGTGGTGGGGCTGTCCCGGGCACTGTAGAATGTGCAGTGGGGACTAAACACCCTGGTGGAGAGCACTGCTGTGCAGAAAAGGCACCTGCTGCACCTGGCTGGTGGGGTGCTGCCTGGGGGGGTGGAGGTGGAATGCCGGAAGCCAGTCAGCTGGATGGTGTGATGGTGTGATGGTGTGGGGCCTGCCTTTGGCCTGAGGGGCTTTGAGTTGGGAGGCAGGTGAGTGGGGGAGCTGCTGAGCACTGGATCTGAGGGCCACAGTGCCAGCTCCCAGCTCCCACGTAGCGTCTTCCCTGGAGGCCTCAGGGCAATGCCCACATGGGACTCCCCCACCTCGGCCCCCAGCCTCATTGCCGCACAGCCCCTATCACAGCCCAGTGGTGGGGGACCATCCCTCAAGGCCCAGACTGAGTCTCCATCTTCACCCCAGGCTTCCACCCACCGACAGACCATCCCCAGTCCCACTGCTTGGAGCTCCCATTCAATGCCTGTCCTGGCTTTGTGGGGCAGGCAGATGGTGCCAGGCTAGGGGGTAGAGACCTGGCTCTGCCACCTCCACCTGGCACTCACTAGGGACATGGGGCAGGTCCTAGGACTCAGACCAACTTTGCTATTGCCACAGGCCTCCCAACCCTGCCTGAGGGTTCTCTTATTCACCTGAGTGGTTTCGCAGGTCCTGGCAACCTCCCTAACCTGAATGCAGCCCTTGGAGGCAAGGGATCCTGTCATCTCCTGCCTCCTGGGGAGAAGGATGGAGCTGGTGCTCCCCACAGGGGCCCCCATGCTGGGCGTGAGGGACTACCGCCTGCATCCCAGGCCAGGCTCACTGCTGGGCAAGGTAGAGGCTGTTCTCTGCTTTTCACAGTCAGATACTTGCAGAGAAGTTAATCTCTTTGCCCAAGGTCACATGGTAATAAGTGCAGATTTACACCCAGACCAGTCTGCCCCCAGAGCCCATGCGCTGAAGCAGGCTCCCAGTAAACACTCCACAGATTGCAGATGCTCCTCTGCCACCGCCGCGGTCCCCCCCACCAGCTCCAGCCCTGGGGCTTTACCGACCAGAGAGGGAGTCTAGGGGCCCAAGCTGGGCCTCCCCACCTTCCCCAGGCAAATGCTGGGGTGAGGCAGCCACACACACTGTGGGCTCCCCTCACCTGCAGCAGGCCTGGGTGTGGGGGAGGCGTTCCACGTGCAATTCTGACGGATGATGCCTGCTGCAAGTGCTGCCATCTCAGCTCCTGGTGGGACCTGATGCTTCAGTGGGTCTGCAACGTGTCTGAGCCCATCTGGAGGAAGGGCCGTCTGCCAGGACAGAACTGGCCTCCAGGCGGGGGCTCAGCTGAGGTCCCCTGCAGAGATGCTGCGCTCTGCGTCCAGGCTGGGAGCTGGGCAGGAGCCAGTCCTCCTTGGGGGTGGGGCCTGTCTTAGTCCATTTGGGCTGCTGTGGCAAAATGTATAAACTGGGTGGCTTATTAAAAAACAGAAATTTATTTCTCACAATTCTGGAGGCTGGGGAGTCCTAGATCAAGGTGTCTGGTGAGGGCCCCTTACCAGTTCACAGACGGCTCCTTCTCAACTGCGTCCTCACCTGGAAGGGGTAAGGGGTCTCCCTCGGGCCTCTTTTATAAGGGCACTAATCCCATTCCTGAGGGCTGTGTCCCCATGACCTAATCACTTCCCAAAGCCCCCACCTTCTAATACCATGCCCTTGGGGATGAAGATTTCAACGTGTGAATCTGCGGGCACACAAATGCTTAGACTGTGGCAGGCCCCTCTGTGGGCGCTGCCTGCTTGTTCCGCAGCAGCCGTCCAGGCTACTTTGCGCACATAGATGGAAAATGGCTCCAAGGTACAGAGGCAAACTGTTTCCCAAAACAATCACCTGTTGTGAATATCGGTACCAACATGGCCTGTCTGGGCACTGTGGGGTGGGGACCAGGGTGGGGTCTGGAGGCACAGGGCCACTGCAGGGGCCACTGCTGAGTAGGAAAGATGGTGGTTTGCACATTTTTAAGGAAAGCAGCAGCAGAGAAGCTGACCCTGGAAGTGTGCCTGTGTCTCGAGGGGACGCAGGCCAAGCTGTACCCAACACGGTGCCCGTGGCAGCCTAGTGGCATTTTTCTGACACAAGCCCCTTACTCTGCACAGGAGCAGTGCAGGACCCCCGGATTGGGCAGACAGGGTCCCGTGGGGGTGGGCAGGGGTGCTGGCAACAGGTGGGAGCTGGGAGCCACAGCCTGCAGGTCCTTCCTTTCCAAGGGCCTCAGCTACCTCGCCTAGGAAGTAGAGATGACCATATGCTGGACTCCTTGCCCAAAGCAGCCCCCCAGGAAGAAAGGCCCTGGACACCACACTCCGCAGTGGGAGCAGGTGGCTCGGGGTAGGAGGGAGCAGCAGGGCTGGGTTCGAGTTCTGGCCCTGCCATCACATCACCCTAAGGCCTGGTGTCCTGTCTGGGGAGATGGGGCCAAGGCTGAAGCCCCATCTCTGGCCAGCCCAGTGGCCCCCTCATTCCCTCAGCACCAACATGGATCTCTGGCACCAACTTGGGGGCCACCATCCAGCAAGCCCTGGGTCTGAATCCCTGTCCTGAGCCTCTCCAAGGCTGGGACAGGCCATCCATACAGTGGGCATGTTAATTCCCTCACGCAGGTTGTTGGGCACCCATCCTCACTCTTGGTCCACCCAGCAGCCAGCCTACGAGGACACTTCCTTAGGCAGCAGTGGCCCAGAGACAAAGCCCAGTGGGACAACTTGGGTAGACTTCCTTTACACATCCAGAACACAGAAAGTGTGGTATCAGGCCAGGGACTTCTGTCATGAGCGGCAGCAGGAGGGAAGGCAGCGCTGTGCCGCCTCGGCCCACCTGTGGTGTGGAGGACGGGGGAAGGAGGGGCCCAGATGCAGAACCGGAGACAGGTGGGATTGAATTACCCACAGGTGCCTGGGGCTGCAGGCCCCACCACCTCACCTCTCTGCCTGCAAGATTCAATACCGCCCCACTCAGGTTAGCAGCATATTGGATTCCAACGAGTCATATTTTAACACTGCCGAATACTTGCAGGCGACAGAAAACCTGTTTCTTTCCCATTTTATACATCCAGGAAATTTGTACCACATGCAGCCTGCATGTCATTACACACTTTAAAATATTGCGTTCTCTCTTTCTAGAGCCCACAGACCCATCACAAGGCAGATGAAATGCAGGACCAAAGGCGAGGGCCCCTCCAGCAGGGCAAAGAGAGCAGCTAAATGCAGGGTGCCCCCACTGCGCACACCTCCCCCACTCCGCCCCTAGGCGCATCCTGGAGGCTGCAGGACCATCTGCTATTTCCCTGGGGAGGTTGGCAAAGGCGCTGGCTCGGGAGGAGCAGGTGTAATTACAGAGGCCAGGCAGGGCACAGCTGTAACGGATGTAGGATCCGCAGCCAGAGTTAAGTAAACATTGCCAATCCCCCAGAGCCCCCATCCCCACTGCGCTTAGGCTCCAGGTCCCCAAACCTCCTGCTTTGCCCCATTAAAGCACTGAGCCAGTCCCGACCCCCTATACCTGGCCCAGTTGAGAGCCACTGACATTATGTCCTCACCTGCAGACTGTGCCTCTCACTGGGGAGCTGCTCAGAACTTACAGGGAGGGGTTTGGAAGTGGATTTCCAGGGCTGCAGTTCAGTGTGCAGAGCTGCAACTGCCCAGGGTAGAGGGCAGCTCAGCCTCCAGGCTCTACCCTGCTCAGGGGCCTCCTTCCCCAGGGCGGGTGTGGGTGCTGGGGGACTGCCCTCACGGCTTTGTCACAGCCTGAGGAAGGCCTCGACTCTGTCCTGGGATGGGGGATGAGTCAGCTCGGCTCCGTCTCTGCTCGCAGAAGCTCATGGTCCCTGCTGAGCCATCTTCCCTCATTTGGTCGCTGGCCCCACGAGCTTTTCCAGAACATTCATTGTGTGCCAGGTGCTGTGGCAGGTTGGAGAGATGGAGAGGAACAGGAAGCCAACCCTCCTCAAGAAGCCTTGAGATGGGGAAGGAGGACCCCCTCTTGCTTCAGCAAACCTGCACTGAGCGCACTCTCCCCAGCAGGCTCCTTGCGAGCCTGGGGCTGAGGGCTGAGCTGAGGCAGAGCCATGCCTGGCCGCACAGCTGCAGAGGGACGGGTCGCCACCAGCCCACCCAGAAAGGCCCTTCGGCTCTGTGCCCTCAGCTCTCCCAGTTTCCTCCAAGCTGTTTCCTCACGACAACACGCTATTACCCAGCAGCTCCTCTGGGCCAGGCGTGCAGGCCCGGGTGGGTGGGTGCAGGTGCTCAGCAGAGGGGAAACCGCCCATGAGGGGGGAAGGACAGCCTCATTGGGAAGCTGAGCCCCTCAGAAACTGACTGTGGAGGGGACCCGAGAGGCAGGCAGCTCCCACCCCTCCAGACCCGAGCCCCAGGGGCAGGACCTGTTTCTGGTTCCCCATTGAATCCCAGCACCTGGAACAGGGCCTGGCACATAGTAGGTGCTCAGCTTACAGGCTGATTCTCCTCCAGGCCCTGATCTGCCCCAGGAGGATGTGTGTGCAGAGGCAGCTTCTCCAGGGACTGGGCAGGGTGGGGTCCCTGGCCATCATCTGTGCCTGGGCCACATTTTCTGTTTGTTTGTTTTAATTGAGGTCAAATTCACATAACATGAAATTAACCTTTTAAAAGTAAACAATTCGGTGTTATTAAGTACATTCGCAATGTTGTGCAACAATCACCAGTATGTAGTTCTGGAACATTTTCACCACCCCAAAAGGAAACCCTCCACCCATTAGCAGCCCCCCATTGTCCCCCTAACCTCTGCCCCTAGTAACCACCAAGCTGCACCCTGACTGTGTGGATTTACCTATTCCGCATATTGTGTGTGAGTGGGACCATGTGGTATGTGACCTCTGTGTCTGGCTCCTGTCAGCTAGTGTAATGTTCATCCATGTCGTGGCCTGTGTCAGTGCTTGATCCTTTGTATGGACGACTAACATTCCATTGTGGGGGGGCCCACGTTTTGTTTATCCATCCCTCTGTTGACTGACATGTGGGTGCTCCCACCTTTTGTGAAATGTGCTGCTACAGATATACGGGTGTATGTACCTGTGTGAGTCAGTGTTCAGTTCTTTTGGGTACATACCTAGAAGTGGAATTGCTGGGTTATATGGTCACTGTATGTTTAAATTTTTAAGGGATGGGCACATTTTCTCTACAAAGTTCAAAAGAGGTTTTTGAAGAGCCTTCTAGTTGACCAACACTACTGGGCTCTGAGGAAACAGATATGAAATAAGACCCCATCTCTGCCTCCTGGGAAGTCCTGGTCTGGTCTGAGCCCACGTGGGGTACCACTGCTGAGACAGGCAGACGCCTAGGAGAAGCTTCGGTGAGTTCATGCTCCTGGCCACTTTTGGTGGCAGAATCTTCCTCGAGCTGGCCTGGTCCATGAAGCACAAATCATGTCCATTGGCAGCCCAGGTTCCCTGGACTGGGAGGTTCATGGGAGGAAGCTGGCCCAGAAAGCACGTGGCTGAGTGAGCCACACGGAGGTGACGTGGCCTTGGGCAGGTCCCATCCACCCCATCCCCGTGCCTCTTTCTTATCTGCAGAGTCAGGGCTGGGCCTGACAGCTTCCCGTGGTCTGTCCAGGTGCTCAGATCTCTATGTTCCTGGGCCCCAAATCCAGGAACCACTAGCCAGAAAGGAAGCTCCCCTGTCAACACTTCTGGGCCTTCCACAGGGAAGGCAGCCCTTTCAGCATTTTAGGTACAGATGGAATATTTCTAGGCGCTGCGTTGGGAACCCAGGCACTGAGGCAAGCAGACCTTCCCCCACCGGCCCAAGTCTTAGGGGGTGGCTGGCCCTGCAGGGACACTCCTGGTGGGGACAGGTGAGTGGGCTGGCACAAAGGATGTCTTGGGCATGAGGGCCACACTCTGGCCAGCTGGCTGGCCCAGTCAGCCTTCCCTGCTCTCTCCAGAGCTGTGTCCCCAATGGCGTTTCTTGCTCTTTCCCCCTTTCTGTCAGCATTTTAGCGGGGCTCTCGAGTCCTGGGCGGCTGCTGCTCATTTTAAAACAGCCCTGGCTGCTTGAGGAAGCTGGGGAGAGAGGAAGGGTCAGAGGCCAGCCTGCCCTCACACAGCTGGGGCCATCGGGAGTGGCAGAGAGGACACCATTATAATCTCGAAGTGGGCAGGCAGGTGACGTGGTGCCTATGTCTGGGGAAACTGAGGAGACTTGTGTTTCTCAATGAGCTCCTACGTACCCATCACTGAAAACATACTGCCATTTCATCCAGCAAACCTGCACAATCAGGGTCATCTCTATCCCCTTTCTACTAGTGAGGACGTTGACATTCAGAGAGACTGAGTCCCTCACCCACAGTCATTAGTGCTGCCAAGACGTGCAGGCGAGTTTCAAACCCAGGTCTGGCTCACTGGCCACACCTCCGCCGGGACCCCAGCCCTCCCACTGGGGACCAGATTTCCCTGCCTGGCCAGGATGGGTGAGGAGGGGCCCTGTCCTCCACTCTGCTCTTGCCTCCCGAGGCTCTCAGGCCCGGACAGCAGCGCTGAGCAGAAGGCCTCGGCCGGCTGGGTCTGAGGGCACAGGGCTCCTTGGGACATTGCCTCTTCCCGCTGCTCTTCCTACAAGGGCCAGAATTCCTCACGCCCCATATTTCAGGAAGGAGGCTTGTCCTCCGTCCAGGGTCACGAGCCCTCAGAGTGCAGCCCTTCCTCCTGCTAAACCACTGAGACTGCCTTCGGTAGCAGTGACTTACGTGTCACTATTATCATTACTGTTATTATTTCCATTCCACAGATGAGGAATCAGGTCCCTGCCCCTACTAGGCGCCGCCAGAGCCTCTCGGGGTCAAGTGTGCTCAGGCCCTTGCAGGCCACCAGAGCAGGCCCAGTGGAAGTGGGCATCCACGGGTGTTTGAAGCACTCTGGTTCCTGGGGAGGGGCTGTTGTGCCAACCCCACTTAGCACTTCCCAGGACAAGACCTGCTGCTGGTCCCCAAGTCTCTCTTTTGCAGGAGCCACAGCTGGGCGGGATTCTTTGTTTGCACTTCTGGCACCGGCTCCCAGATCTACGCCCAGGGGTGCTCCCTCCCCAGGAGGCTCTGCCCTGCTGGCTCCTCTCTGTCGTAGAGATGTTTTCGTGAACTTGAGAAAAAATCGGGAAAAGGCCGATTCCCTCTGTCCAGCCCATTAATTCTGCATGCTCAGGCCCAAATTAACCTTGGCAAGCCTTGGAGAGGAGAGAGTAATTCTAACCTTAAAAATCTGCTGATTAAAGCTGGTTTCAGGAATTCGACTTCACTTAATGTCCTGGCAGGAAGCCCAGCCTCACATTAACATAGCCACAGACTCAGGCCTGGCGTTTCCTCCACCTTCCTAATAAACAAAAGCCCATTGCCTGTTTTAAGCAAGAATTCCTTCACAGCCACGTGTGTTGAAGGTGCCATGGCTACCTGGCTGGTGGGTGCCCGGATGGGGCGGGCTGGGGAGGGGGAGTCCAGCAGGCTCTGCAGCGGAGCAGTGGTCACAGCCAGGAGTTCTGGCAGGCCCAGCCCTGTGTGCACCTGCCTGCAGGAGGAGAGAGAGGCTGATTTCCAGCCAGCACTTCTCCCTTCACGCCGAGGAAAAGGGCCTCGAAGACTCCCCGAGCCAGAGGGCGCAGCCCCAGCCACCTTAGGAGGCTCAGTGTCACCCTTGGTCATCCCTCAGACTGAAATGCACAAAGCCCCTGTCGGCCTAACAGGATGTTGGCACAGAGCGCACTAGACAGAGAGCTACTTGTGGGAGTCCATTCGGGAATCCCGGGCACCGAACGCGGGTGTGCCAGGTGAAAGATGGAGGAAGGAGCTTCCTGACAGCAGGAGGGACGGTGGAAGGGAGGGAGGAAGGAAGGAGGGGAGAGCAGAGGAGGAAGGCAGGACATTGTCAGTATAAACCACGTTCAAGATCAGCTCCAGCCAGTTGGCAGGTCTCGGCAATACACTTTGATGAGAGAAAGGAAATTTCACTTTGTGTATTATTTATGCCCGGCACTTTTAGGAAGTGTTTGAGATAGAAACAGCACAGATATACTGAAACAGGCTAAAAGCACAAGAACCTGCGGGTGGGAGATAACTGGGCAAAAATATACAGGTGCACATGGAGGGCGGTTCCTGCTGGTGGCAGCATGGCAGAGCCAAGCTACCCGGCACTCCCAGCACGGAGAGAGTGTATCCCTCGTCGGGGCCCCCAGGGGACCAGGTGTCGGGGCGGATCTCTGAGACACAGAGGACACAGGTCTTCAACACATGCTCGGCTGGGCTGGTGCAGGCCGAATGGCCAGGCTGCCGGGTTCCCCCACAGCTGCTTGGAGAGTCTGCGGTTGGCAGGGGCCCACGTGGGCCTAGCTGAGTGTCCCTAGAGGGCAGGAACACGAGCTGAGGGCAGCCAGGGCCCTGGGCTTGACCCCAAGCAGAGACAGCCGGAGCTGGCGGGAACAGCCCACATGGAGCGGGACCACGAGGGTTAAGCGCTGCCGTGCCCTCCCGCCCACCCTCCTGGCCTTCTCTGACTTGAGATTCACGACTCGGATCAACTCCCTCTCTAAATCTAAATTTACTTCATTATCAATTTTTAGCTATTATTCCATTTTATGCCCATTAATTTATTAATCTTGGAACCCCCAAAAAACAATAAAGCTGAAGCTCCAGGGATTTTATTTATATCTTTAAACATGATTTTTATGCCTTTTTATCTAAAAGTTCATTTAATTTTTATTGCCCTCCTCACTCATGTCGTCGTTAGGCCGGCAGCCGTGTTATTTAGATGTTTCCCCCTCACCCAGGTGAGGGGAGGCAGGCGGGGACAGAGGCGCAGGTGCCAGCTCTGGGATGGGCTGGGGCCGGTGCTCAGCAGTGCCCCGGGACAGGACTAGCACCTCCCCCGGCCCCTTTCCGGAGGGCTCGCTGTTCCCCTTGTCTCTGCTCATCATTTCCTCCTTATGTCCCCTTCCAGCCCTTGAAATGGCCTGTGCCGTAAAGGTGATCTAGAACCTTCTGTGGAGAGGTTGGGGGACCGTCCAGCTTGAGAACCAGCATCCCTTTCTCCATGACCCCCCTGCACTTCACCCAGACTGGGGGGTGGGGACCCTCCTCCTTCCCCCAGTCCAGAGCCCACCTGTCCTCCCTCTCTGCAAAGTCCCCGCCTGGGTGGTCTCCTTGGCCATCCCTGCTTACCCAGGGTGCACCCCCTGCTCTGAGTTCTTGCTGATGCAGGTGCCAGGGGTTTCTCCTCTCTCCAGGGGCCAGGGGCCCACAGGCACTTTCTACAGAGGGTGGGGTGGGGCAAGCACGTGTCCCTGGCCTGCCCAGCACTGCCTGGTTCTCCTGTCTCTGTCCCTCACACGCTTCCCAACTGGGGGGGTGGGGTACACGGGGGTGCTGCCAGCCTTGCAAACTTTGCTGGCCCAGCTGGTTTCTGTCTACCCCTAAATTTCCTCCACCTTGGAGGACCTGACCTTCGACCGTCATAGCCATGCTGGGCCACCTGTTCCCACGTGTCCCTCCAGGGTGTGCACCAGGCCTTCTGCCCCGGGGAGATGGGATTGAACACCTGGAGGCTTTGGAGGCTGAGGAACCAGAGTTCAGATTGTAGCTCTGACGTGCCCCTGTGACCTTGGCCAAGGAAGGTCTTGACACCTCTGAGCCTCAGTTCCTGTATTGGTAGAGGGATCCATACTGCCCCTCCTTCAAGGATGGTGGAGAGGTCCCCAGCAGAGCCAGCCTCCCTGTCCTCTTGGGTCCTCTACAGTACCAAGCACAGGCACTTATTAATTGACAGAGAGACAAATGTAACATGATGGAAGGGGAGAGCTGGCCAGTATGCCAGGCTGAGGGGTAGCTACTTTCCTGGGGAGCCCTGGAGAGTGAATTTTTGGGAGCCTGCTCACCCCTGCCCAGAGGAGCCCCCCAAGAAAGTACAGTGCTCAAGGGCTATAGCCAGGGGAGACTCTGGTCACACTGGGGTAGCCTGGACCTGCCTGTGTAACCCAAAGGCATTGGGGCTGGAGGGGTCCAGGCTGGCCCCCTTGCTGTCTGGCCTTGGTGCCCTGGCATGGCAGGGCCACAGCTCAACCTGCTTTGGGGGATGCCATTGCTGGTTGTCTTAGGAGAGGGGCTAGGCTAGAGCCCTGGTCAATGATGATCTAATATTCCAAATCTCTGCTGTCACCCAGCCCTGGAGGCTGAATCAGACTGCAATCCATTTAGCTCAAGCTCATTTTAGAGCAATTCACTATTTAACAAGTTCTGAGACCCAGTGCTTTTGCAGGCAGCATGCGAATTGAATCATTTGGTGTGATCTTAGATTAATACAAACCAAATCCTTTAGCAAGGACAGTCCTGGAAGCAGCCCTGGGACCTCCTCCCTTTGTCTCTGATGAAAGCGGGCCCTGCGGAAGACTGACTGTCAGTCCACGGTGTGGGTGTCTGAGCCAGGCTCTAAGCTGGTGGCACTCTGGGAAGGAAGGAGCAAGGGCTTTGGGGCCAGACAAGGCTCGGTTTGAATCCTTCTTTGCCTATTCCTAGCTGTGTGACCTTGAACAAACTGCTCAGCCTGTCTGGGCCTTGGTCTTCCCTGCAGATGCCTCCACGCAGGGCAGTTGTGCAGCCTGAGAACGAGGCAGGAGGAACCCCACGCCATCTTCTGCTTGTCCCCAGCAAGATCTTCCCAAGGCCTCCCAGGGTCTGTTTCAGCTTTCAGGGTGCCCTGGTGAGCAGCAGGGCTACTTGTACCTCCTTCTGTGACTTGTTACAGCTGCAGCTGGTTTAGGGATATCTGGAAGGTGCTGGAAGGTTTTCACTCCCACCCACTCTTTGAAGAGCCCCTACTTCTTCCTGGGATGTCAAGGATTTGACAAGAAAGGAACTACTTTTTACCCCATTCTGTGAGCCCTGCGGCTCTGTCCATGGTAGATACCAGCACAGCACACTTGAGCTCCTGCTCCTGCTGACAGGCCCTCTCTAAGGCCCCGCTCAGGTGCCTTCCTGCCCCCTGATAGTCCCCAGGGCGGGGCTCACAGCCCAGGTGGGTCAGAGTCCCTCCCTGGTGCCGTCATCCCAAATCTGGACGAGAGAGACTTTCCTTCCTCTTGGGTCACAGCAGGAATAATGAGCTTCTTGCTACCTGCCACATAAAGTCAGCCCAACTGTAGCAGGAGAGAAGAAAGCACAGGGAAGACACACTGAAATGAGAGGCGGAGAGAGAGGAGGGAGAGAGCAGGGCGGAGGTGGTGGGGTCAGAGCCAGAGTTCTAATCCTGAGCCTGCACTTGGCCCGTCAGTTCTCGGAGTGCCCCAGAGTCCTTCCTGGAAATCTGCTTCACCGTAGAGTCCGGACCAGTGGGGAAGGGCAGAGCCATAAAAATCACAGGGCCTTTGCTTCAAACACAGGGCCATCTGCCAACCGCTCATCACGGGTCCCCAGGGGGAGATTCTGCAGAACAGCCTGTGAGTCACGGGCTCGGCCCCCAGCTTCCTCCTGTGCGCAGGATTCAGATGAGAAAGCGGGGGAGGGGCCACCACCCCGCCTAGGCTGGTCCCTCCGGTCAGCATTCCTGTTTTGTCCACCTGGCCTGGTCTTTTCCACCAGTTGTCTACCTGGCTAGCACAAATGCCGCGCCCTCCCACGTGACTTTGCTGACCTTCACAATGACAAAGGGCCTCTTCCCTCCCCAGGCTGTGCATGCCCCATCCTGGGTCCTTGCATTCAGCACCCGAGCTGCTTGACCTGGTCTTGTTTGCTGGTTCAGAGACTAGGGGAGCCTGGAGGACCAGGGCTCAGACAGGCTCAGGGCAGACTGCGGTGAGAACCTGTTCGCGTGAGATCTAGTTCCATTCTTCCTAGCGCATCTGAGCCAAGGCCCAGCCCAGTGGGGACACCCTCTGGGAGGGTGTGGCTGCCTCTTACCGCCCCTGCCTGTCATCATCATCACGTCAGGGCAGGATTAAACTGTTATCATCTAAGTGGGCTTTCCTTCCTCTTCTATGATCTCTTTTTCTTCCCTCGACCTTTAAACCCATTACACGTTTTTAAAACTATTCGTCTTTGTCATGTGTGCATTGGATACATGCAGGGGAGATAAACCAAGGACCTAAAAGTCTATGTTCACTCTGATTGGCTTGGTGTAGACAGTCCCCTCCCCAGTGGGAGAGAGGTGACCCCGCGGAGCCCTGTGGCACGGCCGCCACAACAAGCCTAACCCAGCTCCCGTCCCCACCACTGGTGACCTGGCTGCCGGGGCGGGGTAGGACTTTGTGCTGAGGAGGTGGCAGAGGGACCCCCATAAGGGAGGGTTATAGATGCAGATTTGCTGGTAAACACCCATGTCTGAGGAGCCAGCAAGTATTATCCCTGCATTAGAGAAGGTTTTAGAGAGGGGAAGGCTGGGGAGGGGAGTGAGTCTTTCTGTCACAGAAGGCTCTGGGACATCCTCACTGGTGGATTCAGGCTGGCCAGGTACAGTAACAAGTGCCAACCTTCAAACATCCAGCTCTCCAAGTCCTCTTCCCCTAAAGCCCTGACTGGCCCAAATCTGAGTCCCTGGGGTCCTGAGCTCCAAGTGTCTTAGCCAAACATCTCTGAACTGGATCCCGGCTTGTGTTCTCTAGAGTAGGAGTGTCCAGTAGAACTTTCTGTGCTGATGGAACATTCTGTGCTGTCGGAACATTCTGTGCTGTCCTATATGGTGGCCGCTGGCCACATGAGGCTATTGAGCACTTGAAATGTGGCTCACATAACTGAGGAACTGAAACTTTAATTTTATTTCATTTTACTTTATTTAAATTTGAACTTGAGCAGCCACACATGGCTAGTGGCCGCCAAGTTGGATAGCGCAGCTTTAAAGAGACTTGTTAAGCTATGCCAGGGATTGATTTTCCAGCCATCCATGAAATTAGACGCTGGGCTCACACTTTCCCAGAGCGGGAGGTCAACAGCAAGCCATTGGCTTTTGGGGGTTCCCTACCTCCTGTGGGCAGTGGGCCCCAGAAAACAGTGTGAAAGGGTCTTCCCCAGAGAAACAAACTCCTGGGAGGCCACGGCTGCAAGGGCATTTTGCTCTTCCAAGGGCAGAGGGCCATGCATGCTCATACTCAAGACCAGGAAACAAACATCCAAAACAAAGCACAATTCAAAAGACTTGCTCAATACCTTTTGTGTGCATGTTACATATGCAGTCTAGGGTTTCCCATGTGCCTGGGCCTTGCTCTTCTTTCTCGCCCTGCTTAGATACACACATCGTGTGGAAATCAAGCAAAGTTTACTGAGCACCTGCTACGTGTACATCACGGTGGGGAATTTTAAAAAGCACTATACAACTAATACTTTTCCCAATCTGATAGGTGGCCCATATCTGGCCCACCACGTGTTTTTTAATATCCCATGAAGTAAGAATGGTTTTTATATTTTTTTAATAGTTGAAAAAAAAAATCAAAAGAAGAATAATATTGATGCCATGTGAAAATCATATAAAATTCAAATGTCTGTGTCCATGATAAGGTTTTATTGGGCCACAGCCACATCCAGCATCACCTGTCGTGGGAGGCTGCTTGTGCCCTGCAAGGGCAGAGGTGAGCAGTGACCACCACGGCTGTCTGACTCCAAAGCTGAACATCTTTGCAATCTGGCCCTTGACAGAAAGCCTGCCAGCCCCTGCGATGGGTGCGGCCAGGCTGCAGAGGTGAGAGGGGATGATGATAACGGTGCACATAATACCCCAGGGCAAAATCCACCCCTTCCCGCTGCTCCATGGCACCCACTCCCCCTCTGACTCCCAGGTCACCACCGGGTAGGGAGGGCTGCTGGAGGGGAGCTGAGCTGCACTCGGCCGAGCCAGGTCTGCAGAGGCAGGCAGGGGCCGTCGTGGAGAGCGGCGCAGGTGAGGCAGAGCCTGGAGGCAGGGACACGGGGCCTGCCTGGGCCCGTGAGGCAGCGTGAGTGGGGCACTGGGGGGCTGCGCCGTGGCCCGCCGGGATCGCTGGGCTCCCTCTGCTCTCCGGGGCACCGTGCCCCACGCCTGCTCTGCTCAGGCTGCCATGGGTAGTTGCCAGGTCCTCTCCCGGTGCTCCTGGCAGGGGCAGCAGGGGCGGCTAGAGAGTGCGTGTGCATCACAGACAGAGAGAGACAGGGAGAGAGAGAGACAGAGACAGAGAGGGAGAGGCAGAGATAGAGAGAGAGAGAAACAGACAGAGACATAGAGAGAGGATCAGGGACAGGCAGAAAGAGCAAGAGAGAAAACTGGCCGCATCAGAAGACATTGTGAGCCAGGCAGGAAGGGGGAGTGCCCTGTTGTATCCCCGTCTCCCACCAGTAAAGCAAGGTGCTGCCTTCTTTGGCCCGCTGAGGCCGTCAGTGTCGAGCCTTGACGGACGTCTCTGGCCCACGGCCCCCACCCCGGCAGCCCGGCCCGCTGTGGAGAAACCCATTTGAGCAGCTGTGCAGCCGGTGTTCCCTCTGCGGACGTCACTTTCCTTGTGCGAAGCGTGTACTTTGAACTGGAGGCAGCTCTTGTTTGCTATTGGTTTCCCCTGTAATTTCATCTTTCCTTTTTATTTAAAAAATAAAAAAAAGCCCTGTAGTGCCATAAAAGCTATTTTGAGTATTTAAGAAAAAAATTCTTCTTTGCTCAACTGCCATGTTAAAGGGAAGCTGTCAGGCCTTCATTGCCCAAATATCACACATTTGAAGGTTGCTTTCATCTGAAGGGTGAAGTTCTCTCGGGTTTCCTATAAATATATAGTTGGGCCAGGCACGGTGGCTCACACCTGTAATCCTAGCACTCTGGGAGGCCGAGGTGGGAGGTCAGGATTTCAAGACCAGCCTGAGCAAGAGCAAGACCCCATCTCTACAAAAAATAGAAAAATTAGCCGGGTGCAGTGGCATGCACCTGTCGTCCCAGCCACTTGGGAGGCTGAGGCAGGAGGATCGCTGGAGCCCAGCAGTTGGAGGTTGCTGTGAGCTAGGCTGATGCCAGTGCCCTCTAGCCGGGGCAACAGAGTGAGACTCTGTCTCAAAAAAAAGAAAAAATCTAGTTGCTGCTTCTTCCTCTTTCTTTGTGTACACACATAAACAAGGGAAGCCACGGCACACTTTCCCACTTCCCCCAAGCATGTGCACATACAACTCACACTCACAAACACGTAGATTTATCCGCGAGCCCCGGCATGTGGTTCTACCTCCAACCATGTCATGGCCCCAGCTGAAAAGCTCAACCCGGGGTGTCCCCAGGGGACCCCAAGAGCCTGATCAAAAGGCACCAGGAGTTTGTACAACACAAATCATTACAGACAAACTTGATTGCTTTTTTCATTAGTGGGTAAAGGGAATGGATTTGATACACCGCCTCGTGAAATATTGTGCAATTAATCCCCAATTGGCTTGGTAATGACATTGTCATACAGACTGGAGTCCGGTGCAAAGACTGCAAAGCGCGGGTGGTGGCAGGGCAGGGCCCTGGAGCTAATGAGAGGGAGAGGACTGGGGGCCCACGGGAGGCAGGCCAGTCTCGCCCACGCTGAGGAGGGCTGGCTGCTCTGTGTGCTGGCAAGTTCACACCTAGCCTGCTCTGCCTGCCCGAAAAGGCTCAGCATTACAGAAACCAGCCTGAGTGTGCAACCCACTCCTGGGCTGCTCGGCCTCCCCGTTGGCTTCCGACCCCATCCCTACGCTGACGATACCCAGACTGCTGTTTCCAGCCCAGCCCGAGCACCGGATCTCTGCCACTTACTGCACTCTGCGTGTCTCCACTTAGACGCCTCAGAGCTCCTCAAAGTCACCAAATGGGAATCTGAAATCAGCCTCCCCTCCAGCCTGCTGCACCCCCAGGGGATCCTGTCCCAGTGAATGGGACCACCATGTACCCACCTGCCCAGCCAGAGAGCTGAGCGTGATCCTTACACCTGGCAAACGTGTTCTCTTCCCTCCATCCTCACTGCCGCTGCTGCCATCCTGGCCCCATCGCGCCTCCCAGACTCACAGGACCGCCTCGTCCAGACTGGTCCGCATGCCCCAGTCTTCCCTGGCTCCTGTGCCTTGGTCGTCCTGCTGCCACAGTGAGCTTCCCAAAATGCAGATGTGGTCATGACATCCCTTTGCTCCCCACCGCTCCAGGGTAAAGCCAACCTCCTTGCTGTGACCTTTTGTGCTCTGACCCTCTTTAACTCCCCTGTGCACTTTACACTTTAATCCACCTACACGTTTTTATAGTTCCTCAAGCCTAGCCACTCTCTGTTCCCCTCCTGTCCTCCTCCAGGTGCTTTTCCTGCTACTGGAAACACTCTCTTCCCTGGGCCACGCCTGCTCACCCTAAAGCCTTGGCAGCCTCCTCTGACCCCCGCCCCCCCCGCTCCGGTGACAGTAACTGGTGTGGTTGCACATGGATCCAGGGACTGTCCCAAGCATCCCATTGCCACATCAGCTCTCTGCCCTCACAACCACCCTAAAAAAAAGTATTAGGATTGTACCCATTTTGCAGCCTGGAAGGACAAGGACCCTCTGAGTTCTAAGCCATGTCTGCCACCCCAAGCAGGCTCCACCTCTCCGTGAGCCCCTCAGGAGCGGATTACTGGAAGCCTCTTTCCCCACATGGACAGCAAACCAGCCTCTCCACACACGTGTGCTTTCCTTGCAACTGAAGCTTGACCCTTTAAGCACTAAATGTACAGCCGTTTTTCAGGACCGTTTTCTAGTATGTAGTAGAAGTCCTCAGCTTTCAGGGTGCCACAGCAAAAGTTAAACACTGTCCCCCGAGTCTTTCCTTGTACCAGGCTATAGAGACCTGTGTCTCGGGGCTGCCGGGGTGGGAGAACAGGGCCATCTTCATTCAAAAAGTCCAAGGCTCCTGCCCTCGGGACCCCCCGTCCAGGAAGTCAGACAGGTCAGTTAACCACAGGGTGACCCAGTGTGTTGAGCGAGGCAGCCCGGGAAGGAGTGTAATGTCCTCGGGCTTCTGGAGTCCTCGGGGCTCTTTGTGCAGCTTTTTCCTTTCCTCCCTTGGTGCTGCTTGTCACAGTTTGCGCTTGTCAGGGGTCTGCCTCTAGCCACGCTTCCCTTCCTCCTGCCTTCCTGAGATTGTGCTTCCCATCAGAGGAGACCAGAGACATGGGATCACCACGGTGGTTAGAGGAATATCTAAAAATAGGGTAACTAGGTTCTGAGCGAGGTCCCAAGGGCTCCTCTGATTGAAATGCAGGAGCCTTGATGTAGAAGCGGCAATTTTTCTCTTAAACTCCATTTTGCTTATCGGGTGGTCCGGGCGGTTCTGGGTAGGCCAGGTTGCCAGCGAGACAGGTGTTGGAATGGTTCAGGGGAAAGCGGGCTGTGCTTTCTCCTTCCTTTGTGCTTTCACAGCAGGGACAGAGTAGGGGTTTGGTAAATTCTCCTCGACTCCTGAGTGGGGGGTCCAAGGATGCTGAAGCCCTGAATAGGCAGGCAGGGAATCGAGCGGGAGACGATGGTGAAAGTCAACCATGTTCTTTTCGAGTCCCAGAAAAGACAGCGGGCAGAGAACGAGGCAGGTGGAGAGGGCAAGTGGTTGCGAAGTATAAAGAGGAATAGAGGGAAAGAGCGAAGCCTTTTATTTCAGAGGATGAGAGAAACATCTCTCCATGAATTCTGTCTCCCTCCATTCGGCTCACTGCATGACTCAAAGCAGTGAAACTGCCCATGAGCACATGCAAATTCCAAAGGAAAAGCGCTGACTCAAGTCACAGGTGGGTTGCGTGTTCATTGCAACCAAACGCTTACAGAAAATGTCCATACGTGAGTGTCCTTTGGCAAGGAGGGAGTTATCAAAAAACCAAAACAGCAAAAACAAAACACAGTGTCTTGAAAACCAGAAAAGTCAAGAAAGAATATTGCCGTCTTAATAATAAATACATTTTGTGGGCAAGAATTGCAAGGGAATCGTTTAAATTAATTTCCTCTTTGTTTGTTTGGTTTATACAGGGCTTAAGTCCCAGCTGACAGCAATCTGTAGAAGTTCTAACATATTGAAATCTGATTTTCTTGCAGCCAGAATCCCATAGTCCAAAATGATTTCTTTTTCAACTCTGCTAATCAGACAGGCAGGGCTCAAACGGACTCCTAGTTGAACCAAATTGCACTCGGTCTTTTTCGGGGGGTAAATAACATCCGATGAAAGCTTTAAATGCAGAACTGCTGGCATTTCTCTCTGGAGAGTGGGTGCCGGGGCGTGGGGAGGACAGTGTGATTAACACGAGCTAGGAGAGGGGGCAGAGGCCTTTTCCCGCCTGGCGTCCTGTGTGGCTCTGTGGGCCCTTCCTCCCCTCTCTGCCCCTCCTCTGGAGCGTGTGCTGTGGCAAGCCAAGGCAGCTCCGAAGCCGATGGCAGGGAGATCATTCCAGTCTGAAAAGGCTTTGACCCTGGCTTTGGTGTGGGCCCCCATCTTTGGGCACCCTGAGACTTCTCTCTCCAACTGATGGTCCACCTGAGGCTGGGCCCCTCCCTCCCACTCAGGCCTCCAGTCGGATTGCGAGAGGGACCTGATCGATCGTTCGCCTTCTCTCCCTCCCGCAAGCCCGCCCCACAGTGCAGAGCTCTGTATGCACAGCAGCACCCCAGAAGCAGAGCCGTGCGGCCTTCCTCACAACCACGCCAGCCCTGACGTCCCCACCCCCTGGTCAACTCCACCCGCCTGGGTCTAGGTGACAGTGCCTTGAGAACCATCCCTCCTGACAGTTGAATTCCCACCCACCTTATTCTCCAGCCTGGCTCTGGCTGTTTTCCAAAACCAAATCCATCTTCAAAAGATGCAGGTTTATACTTACATATATGAATAAACAAACTGTCATTCAAAATAAAAAGTCAAGGACGTACAAAAGGGGCCTCTCAGGCTCTGGGGGGCAGTCCTAAGAAGTGCCACCCTCACCGCAGCCCCCACCCAGCATCCCCCACAGCTTTGGGCTCATGTCAGCCAGGGCTGCCCGGCCAGGCCTGGTGCTCCCCACCGGCCAGGAAAGTTCTGGAGCGTGTGTGTGTTTGGTGCATTTTAATCAATTCTGTAACCTTCAGTCCTCCCCTGTACATGAAAGGTCTTAACCTAAGCTCCAGGAATGAACTACAGAGTAACTTCCAGCCCCTAAAATTATAGGCAAAATGTATACATATGTGCATTTCCCTGGTCCTTGGCTGTCCCGGACTCTCGAGGCCTCTATGGCCCCCAGAAGTGTAAGGCCCCAGCTGCCCATCCGAGTTTGCCCCCTGGCTGGCATGTCCCGACAGAGCTGTCTCAGATGCTGGCCCAGAACCTTAGTCTTGGAGCTGGAGCCAGATGCACAGGTGCCCTTGGTCTCCCTGGGCTGCTGGCAGAGGCTGTGGCCCCTTCTTGCTCCTTCTCTGTTGCGCCGCCTTCCTTCCTTCCTTCCTTCCCTCTTTCCAACTGAATTCTCGTTTTTCCTCTCTCCCTAGTGCTTGTACGGCTGCTATGTCCATTCCTCCATCATCCCCACCTTCCACCGGAGGTGCTACTGGCTCCTTCAGGTAGGTGGCTGGGACTGGATTCTTCTTCCGTCACTGGTGCTTGGGAAGGGTGTGCGGAGGGCGCTGAGGGGCATGGGGTCCTGTGCGGCTTCGGGCTGAGAGCCCTGGTGAGCTTCCTAGAGAGACTTCAGCTATGTGGTGCTGAGCCCAGTTTGGTGGCTGGTCTGGTGTTGTCAGGTGCCAGGAAGGGGAGATGCCTGGTGGCAGCAGGGGTAGTCCCCTCACCCACCCGATGAGAAATAAACCTAGGTTCTTCAAGCTTCCATGGTGCCTCAGTTTCCTTTTGATGAGGACAAGAAAGATGACTGAGCATCCTGCCCCTGAAAGTGAAATGCCTGTTGGCCGAAAACTACGAATTCATTTTCTCTCTTGGGTTATTCACAAGGCACACGAGGGAAACGCTTCCAGGGGCATGCCAGGTGCAGTCAGATTGGTTGGGACGGCTGCTGGAAGAGGAGGAGCCTCTGGCTCTGGGGGAGGGAGCTCCGTCATTGATCTGTGATGTCTGCCGCGGAGGGGCTGGGAATGCTGGCCATTCCCACCGAAGCCTGGCCTGGTGCCCAGATCTCTGTCCGTGGTGCTTGTGCACGGCACCCATGCAGCCTCCGGCCAACTGGGGGTCGTTGCCCAGCTGTCTTGCCCAGTGGAAGGTGCTGCTTTGTGGGAGGGAGGGTCTAAGGGATCTGGCCAGTTAGGCTGGACCTGGGTCCGTTTCAAAGTGTGTCCTCTGATTTGCAGCTGCTCTTTGTACAGCCCATCTCCCATGGGCCTGGCACTATCACCCCAAGTTCTTCCTACTGCCTCTACTCAGGAATTGCTGCCTGAGGCCTTTCCTATCGTGGTTCCACAAGTTAGCAAACCTCTGGGCCTAGGTGGTTCGAGGATCTCTCTGACCCGGGGGTGTGGTTGGAGGGGCCTGGCAGATGGGGAAGCAAGGCCCCAACTCCATGGCGTGTGTTCAGGGAGAAAAGAGTTGCACATGCCACGGAGCACAGAGAGGCCCCAGTCCCAGGGCAGCTGGCCTGGGTGGTGTCCACGGGGCCCAGAGCTGTCTCTGTGCGGAGGCTGAGACTCGGCCTGGACGAGGCTCTCCTTCCATGGGCTCCACCCAGCCCCAGCACCCAAGCCCTTTCCATTCTCCCTCAGTTTCCAGAAATAATTGTCTGCGGTTCAGTAAGTTCATTAGCAAATGACGCCCGACACTGTCCGGGATGTGCTGATTTGCAAAGACACAGCTTCCCCAGCACCTTGCCTTGTCAGTCTCCCTGGCTCTGTCTCCCATGGAGGTGGACGTGGTAGCGCCTGGTTTTCTAATTGCTCAGACCTGTGTCCTTGGGAAGGGAGTTTAACGTGGTTATGGGATGATACTTTCCATGTCTTGCTGCTAGGAATTCACCCACAGGCATGTCACCATTTGGCAGAGGATGTTCCCCTCTAGTGGCTGCAGGAGTGGAGCGTGGGGTTCTACCTTCAGAGCATGTCCCTGAGTCCCCATGGTCAAATTCTGGCTTCCAGAGAAACAGCATTTATCCTGAGCAGCCTGCAGCCCTGTGAACTCCTTTCTGGGCCTTCAACCCCCCCAGCCTGGTTTTGGCTCTTTTTCTTTTTGGTTTTCATGCCCCCCCTGGTCAGGACACCTCTTTGGCATGCTCTCTCTCCCTGGCCCAGCTGTCACCCTCCTGCTGGGCAGCACCCAGAAGCTGGCATCCTGCCAGCTAGCCCGCCCGCAGCCCTGCCACCTGCTCCTGAAGGATGGTGTGTTCTGCCCTCACGCCTCCTCCTGCCTCCCCTCGTTCCATCACGTCTCGTGGCTTTTTAATTCCACTGAATTTACTTTCCTGAAATCAGACACCACTGGCGGCCACGAGGTCTGAGCTCCTCATCTCGCAAACCACACTCTGCTCACTGCAGGTCCCTCTTAGATTTCACGGCTCCTGCCTGGTTCCCAGGCCAGGCGCGAAGGAAACGAAGGAAACGGGTCCTGCTGCTCCGCCTCAGCCCTGCCTCCCTCTTGCTCCCTTTCCTGGCCTCTGTGTGTTGGAGACAGAGACATACCTGGGGTGATTCATGTGCGTGTGGTTTGTAACCTCCCAGCTGGCAGGGAGCAGGAGTCTCCTTGAAGGCCGGTAGCCCAGGACCAGGTTTCTTCCTGGCTGGGCTGGGGCCTCTTTTCTCTCTGCCCACGCCCAGGGTGCTGTCACTCCCTCCCCCTCCTCTGTGCCCTCCAGCCTCACCCTCCTTTCTGTGATCAGGTAACAAAGAGGGGACACACACAGGTGTGGGGGTCTCCTGCTCCCTCTTCTGTGCTGGGCAGGCAATAGGAGGTTATGGAGCTAAGTCCAAGGCAATTAGCGCGACGCACGTCCTGCTTGGAGCCAGGCGCTAATGCGGCAGCCGGTGCCACTCAGGGCAATTTGTTCTGGTGCTAATTACAATACCAAGATAATGACGGCGTGGCCAGGTTTAATTTCTCTGATATTAAGCGGGAAAGAAGGCGTGAGATACTGGCTCAGATGGAAAGTGGCCCAAGCTTGTCTCTGACACCAATCACCAAGAAAAAGGGTTGGGTAGGAGTGAAGGTGTGTGGGCGGCGCCCACCGTGGGAGCGGAGGAGGGGCAGCCAGGACGCCAGCCCAGAAGCCGGCCGGTCCTCTGAGCACGACAAGGCGCTGGAAAGGAGCGACGGGCTGGCCATGCCCCTCAGCCCGCAGCAGGGGTGAGCCTTCTAGAAAAGAAGGGGGCTTGGAGGGAGGAGGGAGGAAGGGAGGGAAGGCGCGCTTCCGGATGGGGAGAGCTTCTCCAGGGAGCAGCAGCCACCACCCCACCCTGCCCTGCCATCGCAGCCTCAGCTAAGCAGCCACCCCCTGCCAGCCTGCCACGAATGAGATCCTCCAGCTGATGTCACCTTGAGGCTGTGTAGCACAGTGGGGACTTCTGCCCACAGAGGCCTGGGTTTTCCTCTCCAGCTAGACAGTCAGCTCCCTGAGGGAGGGACCTGGCACAGAGCCACAGCCGTGACAGGGCGGAGGGTTCTGTGCAGCTGGCCTGCCCGTCCCAGGACAGAATGAGCTGCGCAGACCTGCGGCCAGGAACACAGGGTCAATGCCAGGACGCAGGGAGGAGGACACGAGCTGATGTGGCTGAGTCACCCGGCTTTCAGGGGAGGCCACTACCTCGTGTCTGTCTCTCAGTCTCTGTCTCTCTCTGCCTTTATCCTGCTGTGTTCTCCCTCCCTCCCTCCCACTCTCTCGTTGCTGATAAATATCCTATCAGGATGCGAGCAAGGAGGAAAGCAAGAAGCCCCTAAAACGTAGGCTACTGAGCCCATTTAGCCCACGGCTGCATGAGGGCATTGCCATGGCTGGTGAGCACCATGTGAGGTCCACTGGATGGCTCAGCGTCCTAGAGAGTGGGCCCCTCATTAGAAACAGGCGGGATGGCTTCCGGCTGGCTGGCCCCTGTGTGCCTCCTCTGCCCGGCTCAGGCCCAGCGGCCGCGGCATAGCTACCTCAGGCAGCCGGGTGGCTGGAGCCCTGCCTGCTCCTCCGCTGCCCCTCCTGTTTGGGGTTTCCTGACGGTGGCAGGGAGCGCGCAGCAGAGGCTCGGGCTCCCCGCCCTCCTCTCGTACCCCTTCTCCGGCCCCCCACCTTCCATCCTTTTCCACGTTCTCCCCTGACAACCCCCCACCAGGGAACCCCCCTTTCAGGCCAGGCTTCCCCACAGATTCCGTGGCTCGTTTGGAAACTCTTTCTGTTTCTAATGAGTGTTTTGCTTTTTGCCCTTGTTCTCTGAAACGCTTAATGAATGTTTTCCACAGTGGAGTGAAGCAGGGGGTGTGTCCCGCGTGTCTGCCATTGCTGTCCTCCTCCGGGGCTGTTTGGCTGCGAGACTCACATGCTGGGGCAGGTGCGGCGGGGGCTCCTTCCCAGCCCATCCCAGGGGCTGTGCAGAAGCCCACGGGGCCCGAGTGTGGCTGCAGGGAAGACAGTGAGCCTGGGGCTCTGGGGAGCCTGGCTGGGGAGGGGGCTCCTGCACAGCCTTGCACTCTGAGGCCTAGGAGTGGCGTGACTAGGCGGGATGCTGGAGTCAGAGTCCGAGGAGCTTGGTCCTAGCTCCACCAGACCACCCTGAGCACCACAGCCGGCCACCTCTGGGCACTGAGTCCTGGCCGGCAGTGAACCCCCACCATGTGCTCCCATTTCACCAGGGAAAAGACTGAGGCTCCAAGAAGTCCCACAGTCACCCAGCCAATGGGGGCAGAACCGGGTGTGACTCTGAGGTCAACCGTCACTGCCCTCAGCTGCCTGTCCACAGGGGCACCCTCATCACCTCTTTATATAGACGAGGCATGTGAGAAGCAGAGAGGCTGGGTGGCTTGTTCCAGGTCACAGAAGCAGGACAGCTGCCGGCCCCTTCACCTGGATGCTCTCTGCTTCCTGCCTGCCTATGAGCCTCTGCTGGCCCAGATCCCCGTAGAAGTAGTGGGTGCAGGGTGCTGTCACCACCTAGTGCAGGACAGAGCCCACCCAGAGGAGCCTCCAAACCCCGACACAGCAGGCATTTCACCCTCGGTGTGGTCAGCTTCTTGCCACCCCCCGTCCTGGCCCTGGTGGTGAGCCTGGCCAAGGAAGGCACTGGAGCCTGAGCGTGGCCGGCGGAAGAGATGTCCACACTCACCCCTCGGACTTCAGCCTGGTCCTGGGGGGAGACGCCTCCACTCGGGGTCAGCTGGACTCTCCACCGGCCGGGATCCCTAAGATGCATAAAACAGCTTAACACGACGTCCTTTCTTTCTTCTTTTTTTTTTAATCTTTTTTTAAAATGGAGAATATTATAGCTTCATAAAAAATACCTGAGGCTTTTTGCTCAGTAACCATTTTTATGTTTCATCAGGGTAAAATAGAAGTGGCTGGGAAATAAAGCATTAAGGAACCTGCTCTCTATGTGGGCCTTTAACAGCACCATGTGTTACTGAGGCGGTGAGACTCCACGGGCTCGCCACGCAATGAGGCTTTGGGTGGGGGTTAGAGCAACAGGAGGTGCTGCTGCCATGCTGGCACTCTGCCCCAAAGGGGCATTTTCACCCATGCAGTTCAAGGAAGGCAGGCGAGTTGTTGCCCGTGCCTGCGTCAGCGGGGAGGGGAATGTGCCCCGGGCCTGCCAAATCCTCTGGAACCATCCTGCAGACGCGGTGTCATAAAAGCCAAGCGTTCAGTCCAGCCTTGGTGTCTCTGGTCTTACAAGCACCATGTGTTACCCTCAGCCACAAAGAGTGGAGGACGTGGCCGAAGCCATGTGTGGGTGGGTAGGAACAGAGGTCCTCCCTACATGTGCTCGCCACTGCACGTGGCTTGGGAGACCACAGCCCTGGCTGTGGGTAGCCACTGAATGTGGTCAGGAGCTCCAAGTCTCTGGTCTTTTGGTTCCCACAGCTACCCTGGGAGGGAATCAGGCCTGGGGTGGAAGCATCCCAGTGTTTCATGGAAGAAGAAACCGAGGGTCAAGGAGAATAAGGGACCCCAAAAGACATACAGCAGGCAGGGCCCTGGTCCAGGCCCTTTAAACCAGGCATGGTCCCTGACCTCAGGAGCTCACAGTCCACAGTGGTCAGGCCCAAGGGGCATGTGTGTGCAGTGTGCAGAGAGGAGAAGAGCTCACAGACCCTGGATGTGCTGACCTCACAGGGACCGGGTCCTGATGCCGAGAAGGGCAAGAGGGAGTTTGGCGCTCCCTGGCCACAAACCCAGAGTTTTCCCTCCCCTGGCCGTTTGCATCCCTGTGAAGTTGGGATCTGATGCCCAGGCCTCTTTATTGCACACACTTGGCTATCACCCCCGGGCTGACCGTGAGCGCTCTGCAGAGCACTTGGGCCTTGGCAGGGGGCACTGAGCCAGCCTACTTCACTCCAAGGGGCAGCTGAACTCAGCAGCACAGGGACAGGAGTGGGTAGGCCCTGAGCATTTGGGGCAGACCCCTGCGTGGAGCAGCAGGTGAAGGACCCTGTGGCATCAAAGCCATTTCTAACCCTAGCCTAGTATGTGGTACCTGCAGCTGGTCAATGTGATGAATCCAGAGAAGGAGACACAGAAAAGGCCAGGTGGTCAGGGGTGGCTTCCTGGAGGAGGAGGTGAGCCCAAAGTTGGAGGGTGGAAGAAACAGGGAGGGGATGTTCTTCCATGTCCTCCTGACATGAGGCAAGCATGGGCCATGGTGCCCAGCAGTCAGTGGGGCTTACAAGGCTTCTGGGAGGGGGTCCCAGCTGCCATGGGCTCCAGTTCCACACACCTGGCACAGGGCTGTCCTGGAAGAAGCCCCCAGGACTGGTGTCCCCGGCTCCAGTGCCAGCCAGGTGATTTGGAGGGGAGTGTGTGGAGGGGCTTGGAATTCTCCCATCTCTGTTTTGGGCTCAGAAGAGAGCAAGAGAGGTGGAGCCAGACCATATCAGAGGTTGCAGGTTCCAAGCTGCTGTGAAAGCTTCTCTAGGGCTGACAGTAACAATGGCAGTTGTCATCAGCACCATCGTCACCATCAGTAATAGCAATTGTCATCATAGCTCGTGGCTTCCATGGGCCAGGTGCTACAACGCACTTTGCCTGCCCTGTGAGGCCGGTATTTGTTATTGTCACCGTGTGGAAATGAGGCTTGGGGCCTGTGCTTTAGGTCAGCCCTCAGCAGGCCTCAACACGCAGGAAGGATGCTGGCCCAGGACCAAGACGCTGTCCCTCACCTCGTGGAGCTTGCTGTCCAGCAGGAAAGACAAGCCTCCCGCAAATGGCTGTGCCATTCGGTACTTAGGGAGAGGGCTGGGCTGTGGGGGAGGGGCAGCCTGCAGGTAGAAGCAGGACAGCCCCCCATAGCCGCACCCCCACCAGCAGTAGAGACCATGGTGACACGGAGGAAGCCACGCCGTCCAGAAGGTTATGGGCCGGGGATAATGAAACCCAAGCTCCGTCTTATTAGCCATCTGGAAGGCTTTTCCTCTGGGGGACGTGCGCAGACAACTAGTAAATGGCAAAGCCCTTCTGCGGCTGGGGAAGGGTGGGTTTTGGGAAAGAGCTAAAGGAGGAACGGTTGTTTCAGGCAGATGATTCTCGAGCTGCCTTCTGGTTCTGGGTTTATTCCAACTAGCAGCTCCCACATCTTTCTCCATTTAATGTCCCTTGAATAACATCATGAGGAGATAAGGTAGACACTAGGAATTTACGGTGCTATGCAAAAAATTGCTCAATTCCATTAAGATTTCAGGACCCTTGCCAAGGCTGCACGGCGCAGTGGATAGTATTTCCTTCTTAGACATCTTTGCTTGACTGCAATTTACGATGCCAAGGCCACCCCTGTACCTACCTAAAGCCTCCAGAAAATATGTCACTCCCCCCAAAACGGCCATTATCCTTTCAGAGGAAAGTCACTGGTCATTTTCCAGAAGATTCCCTCATCCTGATCCCTTACTCCACCCCTCCTCTGGGGACAGGGGGACAAGGGGACATCCAGTTTCAGGAGGGAACCCAGGGAGTCTCCTGTGCTCAGGCCCAGCTGCTTGCAGACTACAGTGGGGCTGAAGGCATTCGTGCTGCCAGAGCCCTCTGGGGAGGAGGATGCTCTGCTCGCACCTGTGCATACAGGTGAGACCCAGGGCGTCAGGTAAGTCCTCCTCCTGGCTACCTGCTTGTGACCACCAGGGCCCATGGTTTGAATTCAGCTGCATCTTTATCAGCCATGTGACTCTGGCCGTGAATCATCATCTTTGAATCTTATTTCTTTTTTGGTAAAATAAAATAAAATACCTCCCTCCTGGGTTGTTGGGAGGAATTGAGCTAAGACACACAAACATCACAGTGTCACGCTGGGCACATAGCAGCCCCCTGGAAAAGGTTACTGTTGTCACCCCCCTGCCAGGAGTATTTCTGGTGGCTTTCACTCTAGGGGATGGGGCAGGTGGGTATGGCAGTGGTGGGGGGAGATGGTCCCCTGAGAAGGTCCCATCTAGCCCACCTTTTAACTGGCAAAATGCTAGGTCTGCCCAATGCGACTGTGTGATTAGAAACCCCATCTCCTAGTTTGTTCCGCAGTCTTAGGCAGGAATCTGGCGGATGGTTGGATGAGATGGAAGCGCCGAGTCCTGGCCGTTTGTCCCCTGCACGCTGCTACCCCAAGCCCCCTTGGCACCCTGCCCTGCTGTGACACGATCTGTCCTGCCAACTCTCCTCGGTCCCCAGCCCTGGGGGGACTCAACTGGGAGACAGAGGAAGGACGAAGCTGTTGGAGCTGCAGTTCCTTAGAGATGGAAATTATTAATTAGTCTTATTATCCAGAACTTGTCAGTCTCTTAATCCTTCTGTCTGAAGAGGGGTTTATGCCTCCACAGTGTGTGTTGTCAGCCTGGCTAAGCAATTGCTTTTAATATAGAGGCAGAACAATGGGCGATGCAGTTTGGTTACTATCTTTATCTATCAAGCCAAACGATTCCCGCTCCCCTCCGCAGAACATCCTTCAAAGATGAGGTGAATGCAAGAGCTGCTTAATTTCCCTTCTACATGGCTTATAATGTGGGGCTTTTGTTTAATTATCCTTTTCATGTCATCTTCGACTGACATTCTGTCCTTAATATCGTAATCTTCTTTGGAGCAAAGGGGAAACTGTGGTTTCCAAAGCAAAAGACAAAAGTTTGCCTCAAGGAAGCACTTTCTATTTTGCCTCTGAAGGAACTCAAAGAGCTAAGAATGACATTCGGATGCAGTTTGGAAGGGTGAAAGGGAAACGAGAGCCTTTGGCAACACGCTCCAGGTGTGGACGTTGGCAGCTTGTTCGGGCCTCCAGCTATGCCCAGCTGGTGACGTTGCTATATGCGGGCATGTTATAGACTCTGGTTCAACACGGAGGTCCCATGACATGGGGCCATCACTGCGTTTAGCACCGTTAATATTTCATTTTCTCTCGGGGTGCAGGTATTCTCATGTGAGACACACACCAGGCACGCCAGACGCCAGGCAAATGGTTTTAGCCAGACAGGTGTACGCAGGTGCACACAGTAATACACAGGCATCGCTGCTCTTCATGCCCCCCTGCCGGGTTCTCCTGCTCTCCTCCTGGAGTTGGGATCTGGGGGGCCCCAAGGAGACTTCTTGCTGTCCCCACCAACACCCCCAAAATAGGCAGGACCTCCTGGGGGACTTTCTGCTTTCCTTTCGCAGAGGGGCAGGGTCCCCCTTGGTGATAGGGAGCATTGGTGGGGCTGTCCCTCCATCTCTACCTGGCCCCTGGGAGAAGGCAGCCCTGAGCCTAGCTCAGAAGTCTCCTTGGGGCCCCCCAGATCCTAACTCCAGGAAGCGAGCAGGAGAACTGGGGGGGAGGATGAAGAGCAGTAATGCCTGTGTACTACTGTGTGCACCTATCTGGCTAAAACCATTTGCCCGGAGTCTGGTGTGCCTGGTGTGTGTCTCATATGAGAATACCTGCATCCCGAGAGAAAATGAAATCCCGGCCTCCTTGGCCTATTGTGCATGATGTGCTGGCACTTGGGACCCTCTTGCTCAGTGCCGTGCAGCAGGTGTCCTGAGCCAGAAGTCCCTGGACCTGGTGTCTCCCACCGTCCCCAGCATACTGCCTGTGTCTTTCTTTGCTGTTCCTGCAATTCTGCCCTCTCCCAACCTCGTCCTCATCTGCCACCTCTAGGACACCCCATCAGCTGGCAGCCATGGTCCCCACGTCACCAAACACCTCCCTCGCTTCCCCCTGTTGCTCCCCTACCTCTTCCACCTTCCTTCTCCTCCAGGCTTAGACTCAGCCTTACTCTAAAGGAGGTCCCCAATAACCTCTGCCTTGCTAAACCTCTTGGGTCATGTACCCTGCTCTGTGCCTCCCTGGGCACTCTCCAGTCATGCTGGCTTCTTCCTGTTCCTCAATGAGCCCAGCTGTCTAGCTGCAGGGCCTTTGCATATGCTTCTCTTGCTGCCTGGAGGCTGACCTGGATCTTCTGTGGTTGATGCTAAGATGCAGGGTTCAGTCCTCATTGAAGCCCTCCTGACACTCCACCTAAATTTCCCTCACTCTCTGGCGAGCCCTTCTGACCCCCCACCCCACTTAATGACAAGATGTTTAAGATATACAGAAAAGTTGAGAGAATTTTACAAGTATCTATATACCTCCCACCCAGATTCTACATTTAACCTTTGACTACATTGTTTTATCCCTTCTGTGCCACCTATCCAGAAATCCACCTTATTTATTTTTCCTGCATGTCAAAGTAAGTGGCAGACACAGTACACTTCCCCCTAATTCCTTCAGCATGCAAATCACTAACCTAATCGAAGTTCAGTATTTATGTACAGGTCCTCTTTTGCTTTTGAGGTAAAGTTTATACACAGTGAAACAATTGAATGCATAAATGTTAAGTACTAATTGATGAATTTTAGTCAATGCACACACTAATGGTAACCCAAGTCCACATCAAGATTTAGAATATTACCCTCACCCTAAAAAGTTCCCACTGACCCCTTCCCAAGCAGTCCCCACCTCCACCTCCCAGAGGTTACCACTGTTCTTATTTTTCCACTATTGATTAATGTTTCCTATTCTAGAGCTTCACATAAATGGAGTTGTACAGTGTATGCACTTGGGTGATGCTTCTTTCACTCAGCACAGTGCTTGGCCATTCCTCGTGTTGTTGCAACACCACTGTGTTATTCATGCACTGTCGACCCCCCAGCCCCCAGCCCCAACCCCATTTTTCAAAAGTAAGCTCTGGAAGGGTGAGGACATCATCTGGGTGTTCATGGCTGCATCTCGAGGGCAGAACCATGCCTGGCACGTAGGTGCATGTTGTTGGACAGGTGTGAATAGTGTCCATGCCATCCAGGATGGAGGCTTCATGAGGGCAGGGCAAGGTCACTACCACCTGGACTTCCTCCTGACTCCCCCACAGCTGTGCCTAGGCCCTGGCTATGCCCCACACGTACAAGACTCAGAATTTGGTAAAAACATTGGAATGACGAGCTCTCCCGACCGCATTCCCTCCTCCCTCCAACCCTCCTGAAGAGGGAAAAGGTTTGCTCATTAGAGATGCAGCTTAAACTGGCCTTAGCTTGGGCAGAACTAAGGCATCAGAGAGCCTTTGAAAAGCCCAGAAAGGGTTACCTTGGGGCCATGAGGCTGGCGAATTCTCTGTGAGTTTGGCTTGGAGGATTAAGAAGGAATCCAGAGCAGAAATGTTTGTTGATCCTGAATTGCTAAAAGATTTCTTAATTTGGAGACCAAGTTCTCAGAAACACACTGACAGTTCCATAGAAATGAGCTCGCATGGGGTCCCCCTTT
The DNA here is from genome assembly GCA_023783475.1 of Daubentonia madagascariensis. Lineage (NCBI taxonomy): Eukaryota > Metazoa > Chordata > Mammalia > Primates > Daubentoniidae > Daubentonia > Daubentonia madagascariensis. Next base: position 7,660,703 of record JAKFHU010001557.1, on the reverse strand, counting down.
GTCCTCTCTGTGCCCTCGGTTTCTCTGCTGGGGAGGGGGTGACTCTGGGGCTCCAGGAGCCCCCCGTGGAGTCGTGAACCCCAGGGGGCCCAGAGCCCATGCTGGCCATGGAGGGTGCATCCCACAGCCGGAGAGGGTGTCAGAGTCCCAAGGCTGAGCCGGCCCGTGGCAGCTACGGGGGCCGCCACAGCCAGAGACAGCAGCCTGGGAGCCTGGCTGGAGGGGAGGTGGCTGGAGGGGGACCCTCAACTCTGGGAGCTCTTCCCCCACCCCGAGGAAGGGCAGAGACAAGGGCTGGAGCCTCCCAGATCACAGCTGCAGCCACTGTGAAGAAGCAAGCTTCTCTGCCTTTTGTAAGAACCACAGACACCATGGGCAGGGCACAGGAGCAGGAGGCTGCAGGACTTCCCCTCTCCCTCAGGGCCCTGAGGCCCCGTCTTCCTGAGGGGGGTGATAGCCAGCATCTTGCTGATCCCAGGGACAGGGGCCCAGGACTGGGATACAGAACAAGGAGAGACTCCCCCCACCCTGGGGAGGGAAACCTCACCTTCCCGCAGCTTCCCACTGAGTTCGAGGTTTTCTCAGATGCACACGGAGCTAGAGAACACAGCCCAGAGGCACGGCAGGGCCCGGGAGCCGCTCCTGGGGTGGGCTGACCCCTGCCCTCACCTCTCCAGTGGCCTGAGCACCAAACACCTCTTGCCCCCTCCCCCTCTGCCTAGGCCTCGTCCAGTCCCTCACAGGTAGCAGGTGCCCACTTAGTTGTGGGCCAAAATATTACAGACCCCAGGTCACTTTGGGCCTGACCAAGCAAAAGAGATAAAACCCAGGTACTTGCAGACCATAAGGGCCACGCTCCAGGGCCCTGACCAGCTCGTCCTGGGCCAGACCCCATGGGGGAGAGCACCTGGCTTGGGGGGTGCCCGCCTCACGGCCCACCTTCCCTCATGAGGGCTCACCAGGCTTACCAAGCTGGCCCTGGTCCCAGGAGGCTGAGCCTGTGCCCCAGGGGGACCTGGAAGGGCCTCTTTGATACAGCTGCAGGGACTGGGGCCTTGGCAGTCACACTGATCTGGGTTCTAAAACTACATGGAGCTGTGTCACTTTGGGCTAGTTAACTCATAACCTGGGGCTCAGTTTCCTCACCCATAGAATGGTACACTGCAATTGTAAGGATTCAAAGAGATTTTTAAAGCACTTTGCAGAGTTGGACACAGGTAGGCATTCAACAATCGTGGCTACTGTTATCGTGACTGTTATGTTGTTACAAACCAAATGATCCCCCCGACAGAGCTGCCCACTCCTAGCTGGGCCCCACGGAGCTCCAGCCCTGGGTCCTTCCCTCTCTGATGGCCACCAGAGTCTCACACTCTGCCCTGCCAGGCCTCTGCTTCTGGCATTCACGGCCTGAGACTTTGGCTAAACCTGGGTCCACCATGGTATGTGCCTGCCCCATAACTCCAGGAACGTCCCTAGAGCTTCCCAGACCTGGATCCAGCGCCTTCTGTTGCCTCTAAAAGGCTAGGATTCAAAATTCTGCCAGCAAAATCTCCCCTGGCTGCCATACCCGACTTCCCCCACCACTGCCAGCCAATACCCTCCCTTCTTCCCCCAACATCTGAGACTGGATGCAGTGGCCCCCTGTGCACACATTAGGCAGCTGCAGTCTGCCATTTGTCACCTCTGTCCCCATCACACCCCATCTCTCAGGGTGTGTCAGAGCAGTCACTCCTGCTGCCCCGGGGAGAGGAGGAAGGAGGCCCCATCCCCACCACCCTCCTGACAGGCACCATACACACTGACAGCCATGCTTCCTGCCACACGGCCACTCTCTGCTTCCTAGAAACAGCTGCTTTTGGGGTCAGATAGGGGAGGTGAAAGGTTTGGGCATGGCGCCTCTTCAGCCAAAGCCATAATCCTGAAAGTTAAGTAGTATGGCAGTGCCGGGCAGAGAGCCATGGGGCTGGGGAGGCTCTGCCGGTCTTTTCAGAGTCACTGGCAGATCCTCAATGGCTGGGATCCTGCTGGTCTCTGAGCCACTGGGTGGGGTGTCTGGGGTCCAGAAGAGCTCCCACACTGAGTCACGGTTAGTCTGCCCCCCTGCCAGGCCAGACTCCTCTCAATTTTGGATGTTTCGGCTTTGTTGGCAGCACGGGCAAGACCTCAGAAAGCAGCTGGCCCGGCCCCCTACTCTGCACAGGACAGCTGTCACCCAAGGAGGCCAAATGACTTACCAGGGGCACCCAACAAGCTAGCAGACGGGATGGGCTTGAACCCTGCTCTTTCTAGGATGTCCCTCTACATAGAGATTGTGGGCAATGCGCAAGGTTTTTAGCATTCCAGGCTGCTTCTCAGGCCAACCCAGCATGCAACCTAGCAGCCAACTGTTGGTGTCTGATCAGAGAATGCACACTCACAACATTAGCCCAAGTCGAGCTTAGTTAGATAAAAGATCATTCTGCTGCCAGCAATGCATCATGCTTTCCCAGCTACAGAAATGATGTTCAGGTATAACTGCTGTTTGGGATGATGATTGCCTCTTTCAGGGAGAGACATGCAACTGCCCCTCATTTGGTGTGGCAGATTGCGAGATGGCCAGATTTTCATAGGTGTTAAGATTTCGTCCTGTAAGGCAGTGGGTTCTGGTAAATGCCTAACAATCAGCTGGCTGTCCGGGAAAAAACAAATTCCTGATTGGTAGCGTTTGCCAATTTCCATGGTGTAAATACTCCCACTGTAGCTGACTTCAAGCTACCAACATGATGTCCATTGGCTTGCAACATTTTAACAGGCAGGTCTCCTAAGCCAGTACAAGCCAGCTCCAGCACCCCACTGTTTTATTGCCTCTGTGCATGTCCAACCTCACAGGACCTGTGTGGGCCTCTCTACTCCTTGCCCAAGACTAATAATGCTCCTTCCCTGGGAAATGAAAGGCAGGGTCTCCCTCTCAAGTCTCCAATGGGACAAGTGAGTAATCTGTTACCATAGAGATTTCTGAGGCTGAACGGGGCCTGCTTTGGGCATCTGAGACCTGACTACCAGGGTGGTCTCTGTTCCCCTGTGTCAGTCACTTAACTGTCCTTCAGCAGCTGCTGGGCTCAGCTTCCCCAGACCTGTGGCCTAGTCCTTGGCTCTCCCTACCTCCCATGCCTGGGATGACCCATGGGGACCTTTCGTCACGGTCATGGTGATGCTATTGTTGGTTCCACTTTGATGGTCAAAGTTACACTCTGGATGAGACTAGTGTTTTCTCCCTGGGGTTCCACCTCCCCAAGGCAGGATCTGAGGTAAGGCCCTGCCTCCTAACAGTCCCTGGAGAGAGCGCACCAGAGGCAGGAGCAGGGGCTTCCCCACCTGCCTTCCTGGCACACCCAAGCTCTGCCCCTGACTCCTCTGGGGAAGTGGCTTAACCTCTCTGGGCCTCAGTTTGCCCACCTGTACAATGGAGATGATAATAATTCCTGCCTCGAGGGGTTGTTTGGAGGGGAAAAAGCCCTCACACGTGAGGCACTTACCACACTGTATGGCACATAGTAGGTGTTCAGTAAATAGAAGCTCTGATAACCATGGTTCTTTCCCAACCACAGCCAGTCTCTCCCCATCTACACATTCCATATTCCTCATTTCCTGCAGCAAATGCATGAAGGCCCCTCAGCAGTCATTGACGACTCTTCCAGAGGGGGCTAAGAAGGCAGCACTTTGGGTAATAAACCTTCACTCAGGGTCGAGCCGCCCCCAGCTCTGGGGCTGTACTCAGCCATATCAGAGCTTTAAGGAAAAAGGCAAAGTCAGTCCTACTGACCCTGTCTTTATTTAGAATTTTGATATTTTGTTCATCATGGATTTTTGCATTAATTTTGATTTATAAAATAGCATTTGTCATGATGGCTGAGTGTCTGGGCACTGCCCACCCCCCCGAAATTGTCACCCTAGTTCCAGCTCTGCCTGGACATCCACTGAGGACTGGCCCCTGTGCACGAGTGTCCTTAACGGGTGATTTGAGAGGATACCACATTCAGATGCCACGCACAGGTAGCCTTTAAGACTGGCTGAGGACACGGAGCCTTCTGAGGTCCCGCGCAGGGCCTGGGTGACAGTAGGAATTCAGACTTTGACTGAAGTATGGAGACAAAGGACTGTTGCAAATGGAGGGTGTCAAAGGCTGCACTTCCCAGAGCACTCCTGGCTGGCCCCCGGTGGGGGGTGGGGGACACCAGGCCCGGCCTGGCTTTTGCCGGTTCGCTGCCTCCTCCCTCCCTCCCGTCTGGGTCCTTGGCTGTTTCAGCGGAGGCCTTCTCCATTGCTCACTTCGCAGTTGCGCCTCAGCACGCCCCAGGCCCAGCTGGGAGGTGTCTTAGCCATTTACCAGAGCCATGGTCATTGGCTGTCACCTTCCCACACTTCCTCTGAGGGAGACAAAAGCCATGACTACCTTTGGAACCAGAGCCTTCCCTCTTCTTTCTGCTGAGACCCTTCCCATCTACTGTCTAGATTTTCTCTGGATGCTTGTTGTCAAGCCAGGAGCTGCTCAGGTGACCGGAGCCTCTCTAGCAGCAGCACCTGGGCTGGAGCCAGAGCCACTTTGAGGCTGGACCAAAGTGTGGGTGTGTTCTTGACAGGATGAAGAGGGGAGGCTTGCAGTGGCCAGGGATGTGTTCAGACCCTGGTCCCTGTCACCCACCCTTCCAAAGAGCCCACATCATCCCCAGCTTCACTCCCTGGGCTGCAAGGACCACAGACACCCAGCAAGGGGGTGGAGTCAGGGGGGACAATGCAGCCTGTTTCTACGCAGCCTTTCTGCCCATCCCATCACACACACATGCACACACATACAATATACATACACACACCTACACACACATACATACATGTACACGTGCACACACATGCATGCACACAATACACATATATACACCTACACACATGCATACATTATACATAAAATATATCATACACACATAATATACATATATACACAAATGTATGCACATGCACATATGTGAATGCATGATACACATACACAAATACACACGTCACACATATAAGGTGCATGTACACACATACATGCACATAATGCATATAATATGCACATATAAACACACAATACACACATATACACACATGTGCACATATATGCACATATATACATACACAAAATACACATGGGTAATACACATGTACACACATGCAAGCACACATCACACAGTAGTGCACATATATACACATACACACCTAATACACATATGCACAAATATAGACACACACACACTGTACCACCCCCAGTGCTCCATGGGCTCTGACGCCTCTGCAAGGAGGGACACAGAGCCCGCAGGGGGCACGACCCCACAGGGCCTCGTGTCCAGCTACGAGTGGGGAAAGATCGAGCCCAGAGAAATCCCACCTCAAAGACTAAACACACTCCGCAGAAGGAGCATTTTCCTCTCTGGAGAGTTTTATACGAGATTTGGTCACACTTAGACCCCGTTGTTCTCAGAAACTAGCTGGGAGGGCACATGTGAGCAGGGGCTTGCGGGTTCTGGGGACAGTTACAGCCAAGCCCGCTCCATCTGGTCCCAGACCCACCCTTGTGCAGGCCCTCTGCTGATTTCACGTTGTACCCGGCTTTCTTCCGTCCAGATTGACAACCCACTGTATGCCTCTATGAGGAAGATGGACACCAAAGCAAACCTGAGGCAAGTGGCATGCTTTCACTGCAGCTTGAGTAATTTGGGTTGGAGGAGCAGGCAGTGGCTGCCACATGCAGGGTCCTCACCAGTGCAGAGAAAAGTGCTTCTGAAGGGTCGAAAGCACAGCCTGGCCTTGCAAAGGTTAGGTGTTTGTGGCAGACAGCAGAGGCCAGCCTGGGGTTGCCGGGGGAAGCTCCTCTGGGGTGTTCTCACCCACCCCTGACACAGGCAGGGCCAACTCCACTGTCTGCTTGGGCAGGAAAGCCTCCGGGTCTGGTGCCTCTTCCACTGGACCAGCCACCTTTGCCAGGTCCTGTCACTGGAAGCCCTTCCATGCCTCCTCCCTGAAGAAGACAGGAGAAGGAAAGCTATGTGGACAGATGAAGCTATGTGGACAAGCTCCCATAGGGCCTGGCCTAGGCCCCGGCCCCTGCGGTCTCACTTGCCTTTGTTTCCCTAAATAGCCTTCTGCTTCATCTTGCTGCAAATTGCTGCACATGGAGTGGCAGCTCTCCATGGCCAGAAAAGTTAGAGTTAGAGGCCATGGTCCCAAATAGGTCCCGCTGGCCCATGCCCCAGGGTGGGGGCCTCCCTGTGGCCCTGTGGAAACTCTGTCCCTTTCTGGAACTCACCTAGCAGTGCTGCTGCCGCTGCAACCTGCTGAGGACTGCGTCTAGGTGACTGAGGGACTTGGGGAATGCCTGGTGATGGAGATTTGATGACACACTTAGGCACCTCTCCTCTCCCCTGTGTTAGGCCCAAGTGGACACTTAGGACTTTTGAACAGGCGTAGAAGTAACCTTTATTCAAAACTCTTGGCTTGAGGAATAAAATCTGCCAACAGGAGAAGGCCCAGCGTGTGCTTTAGCCTTCCTGAGGCTTCAGGCTAGAAGTCTTCATTTATTCATCGTTGTTCGTTCGTTTGCTCATGCAACGAGAGTGCCAGTTACTATTCTGTTCCTCCAATAAAAATGCATTGTGCACCAGCCCGTGTTCTGCCTGCCCACAAGGGAGGTGTATTACAATACATACGTGCCCCCATGGAGTGCACAGGACGGTGGTCTTCCCATGTTGTGGGTGGCGAGGAGTCCCGTCTCCTGGGTGTCAGGAGATAACTGTCCCCAGGGACAGTGGCTGTCCGTGGTCTGGATGCTGCACAGTGGCACCCGCACCACACGGTGATTCCTCACCATTTTCCACAACAGACATTTCTCCTTTGTCACCTAGCATAAGACCTTGGGCAGCGTTCTGAATCTCTTGAGACTTGTTTCCTAGGGATCTTATACAACTTTTGTGAAATTGCCTGTATGAAATCTTGGCACACAGGAAACATCGGCTTCCTTTGCCTACTCTGGGCCTCGGCTTCCTCGTATGAGAAAAGATTTGGATCCAAGGTAGACTAAGCTTCCCGCCCTGCCTCAGTCTAGCAGCGTAAGGCCACCGCGTTCTCCTTCTCTCCTCCGTCTTCTGCTGCGACTCCCTCTTCTTCCTCTTCTAAGCGTTTCCAGGTTCTGCCAGGGCCACCCTTGCCTGCCCAACCTGCCTTGGCCCCCAGGGGCTCTCCCACTTCTATCACCTGCAGGAACAGCCACCAGGCTCTTTGGCCTCCCGTGCACACAGAAGAACCCAGGTGGATATTAGTTGGGGCCCCCTTGGTGGCAGGGTGGGCCCCAGCCTGGAAAGGGGTGGCAATGCCTGCCATCCCCGGGCACATGCCTGTTGGTTTCTGTGCCCTGTTTCCAGACACTGAAGATTCAGCCGTCTGGATGGGGCACTCTGCGGTACCTTCCTGAAGAGCTCAAATAAACTCACAGCCAAGAAGTCTTTCATGGGGTCTTTGTAGGGAAGGAAAGAGCTATCAGGGCACAGAAGGGCCAACTGGAGGCAGTGCTTCAGAAAGAGGCTGTGCGTGGAGAATATGCACACCAGTTCCCTACAGGGCCAGTGAGGCCTCCTGCAGGCTCTGGAATCTTGTTTTCAGCATGCTGGAGGGGTTCACTCTTTAGGCATCAATGCATATTGTTAGGGGTCAGGCGTCTTGCCAGGCTCTGGGGACACGGGGGTAAACCAGGCCTCAGGAGCTCATAGTCTGAGTGGATGGCGCCGATGGTGTGCACACACTCACAAGGGGACCTGGTGGTGAGTCCTTTGGAAAGCAAAGAATCTCCCTGAATTTATCCATTTTGTAAATAGAGATGTTCACATATCAAGACTCTTTAAAGCGGGGCACCCGGCTTCCCCTCCTCGCCAGGCTGCAGTAGTGAGGGAGCTCCTCATTCCCCACCCCCACCCCCAGTCCTGTATCCCCCCCCAGGGCCAGAGCTGGGACAAGAGGGCAGTTCCCCCACCAACCGCCTTCAGCCAGCATGCTGTGACCTAGAAGAGGCTGGGACATGTCCCTGAACACTCCTCCATGCCTGGTCCCCTGAGCAGAGGGATGGCTGGCTGCTGGCATCATCAGCTTGCTTCTGGCAGCTCAGCAGATGGGGTGACTTTCAGCAGTTACAGGAGGGCACTTGGATCCCAGTGGAAATGTGCACATGCCTGGATATCAGATCTCACTGGCCTGCCTGCTACGCGTCCTGAAGGTGAAGTCCTCCCCACCAGCCTCTGCCTCAGGGGACTGCTCTCTGTTCTAGAAGTGACCCAGGCATTCTGATTGATGTCGCAGAGCACAATGGGGGTGAACAGCACTTCTCCCCAAACCCAGAACAAGACTGTCCTCATGGTAAATCCGATGTCCAGTGTCCCCTGCTATGCTTCCTGGCTTCGTATCCCTCTGGGCAATTTTGAGAACTTATTTCCATAAGAGATGCAGTTATGAGTGTGCAGTCACTGTTTCGGGTATCAATCGATCTGCCCAGAACACAACAGTTAGCCCTCCATGAAGCCCAAACTGTCGTTACCAAGAGTGGTGTCGAAAGCTGCCCCTCTGCCAGCAAATGGTTGGTGTGGCCAGAGTCCCTAGGACAAGGCATGGTGGTTTTCTTGTTGGGGGTATGTGCTGGAAGGTCCAGCTGCCCAAAGGTGTTTTCTGACCTGATTGTGAGGACTAAGTACCCACTTCCTGAATTGGGTCTTTGGAAATGGCCTCCTGGCATGCTCAAGGTGGGAGCTGCCTGCCGGCCTCTCCCAGACAGGATGCCCTTCCCCATGGAGACCTTGAGCCTCCAGGCTGAGGAATAACCCCTTCTGGTTTGGGTAGCAAAGGCACTTCCCTCTGTGATTGTGTCCCTCGACCTGACCAAGACAGAGCCGGTCAACTCCAGCTCCATTCCACCAGCTCAGTCTCTGTTCTGTGAGTGTCATCTACTTTGGGCATTTGTATTTTTGTTTGTTTGTTTGTTTGCAAATAACGTAATGAAAATGGCTTTTTTTCCCCCTTCCAAAACAAAAAAGAAGGCTGTAGCACACATTCCCCCTGCACATCTGAACTCCTCCAACCCTCATTATAGCATTTGGGCCTGCGTGGCACCCTGAGAGATCCCCGTCCACCCCCACCTTTGCCTAAGCTGGCCCACACTTGGCAGCTGGGCAGCGGCGGACTGGCTCCTCTGCCATGTGTCCCGTTCATGAGACTCCTCAGGGACTTTCTTGTTGGCCCAGCTGAGCTGCCACACTAACCTGGTACTTTCACAAACACAAGGAATTGGGGGGGGCGGCGGTGGTGGTGGAATTCTGTTTCTGTCACTTTCTGGAAAAGGCCAAAAATAACCCTGAATCCCCCTGTTTGAGTTTAGAGTTGACTGGAGGAAAATGCTTCCGAGTATGTTCTGCATGTACCACTGAATGTTCCATTGTTTAAAATAGGACTTGGGTATGCACTGTTTTGGTCATTAGCTAACGGGTCTGGGTGGGGAGAAAGGGAGAGAGCTAAATAATTACAAGCACTTGGGTGATTTTTTTTCTACTGACTAAGGTTAAAATGAATAGTGTTGATCCGTTGCCCAGGCAGTAGGCTTGTTAAAGGAAATGGTATTTAAAATGATTTTTGAGCCAAAGCAATTTGGCTGCTCCAAGGCGTCCTTTATCTTTTGCTTTCAAGAGGATAATAATGTTTAAAAACTAAGTCACTCATAGCATTTCCTGTCGGGAAGCCAGCTCTGTGATGGGCAGCTCTTCCTCTGGGTTTGTTTACTTGTTCCATGATGGAAAATGCAGACTTAATGGGCTCCCTTCTGCAAAGCCTTTGGTGTTCCGGCAAAACAAAGACCCATGCTGGTGTTGAATCTGTGTTCTCGGCTTAGTCCGGCTCTCTCCGGAAGTCTTGGTCACCACATCGTGCGTGTCGGAATGCCACCTCGTTTGATTAGATCTTCTGAATGGGAGGCTCGTGGCAACCGCCTGGCTCCATGTGGAGTAGAGGAAATCTGTCTGGGACGGGATTCACGCCCACTGGCTCTGGGGCGCCCTCCCCGCAGAGAACACCGTGGCCACCCCAGCTGGAAAGGTGTTAAGCAAGTCCTCTTGGGTAGGGGGTATTTCCCATCATGCCATGTGAGTAAGGCAGGGGCAAAAGTCTCACATTTTAGAGCGAAAGAGGCAGAAAGCGCAGCTTCCCCATGGACAGAATGAAGGGAAGGCAGGGTGGGGGCCCCCACGGTGGGGCTGGGCGGGGCTTAGCGGGAGCCTGTGTGGAAGCTCAGAAGAGCTGGCCTCAGCCTCTGCAGGCCTGGACCCTCAGCTCAGGTGTGCGTGATGAGCAAGGGTGGTCCACCTCCTGCCTCCAGCCCCAGGCAGCTCTCTGGGGTGGACAGAACTTTCCATGGCAGTAAAAGGGAGATACATCACCTCCTACATGTCGCTGTGAGGACTTGAAAGCACACACACACACACTCACACACGGGAGAGTGCCAAGCACAGTGCCTGGCACCCAACAGCCAATCCACACACGTTAGATCCTTTTCCGACCTTTCTCTTGTTCCTCAAAGGCAAAGTATCTGTCCCCCAGGGTACTGCTGGGGGAGGGGGAGGGGAGAAGAGTTTGTCTTTGCAGGGACATTGGCTTCTCTGTAAACCCAGGGTGCCTTCCTTTGGGTTCCCTCAAAGTAATATGAGTGTTCCCTGGGCACACATCTCTTTGACCACTTCCTGACCCAAGTATGGCCATAGAAGTCATAAAAATAAGACTATGAAATGAGGACGTTTGGTGATTCTGTGGTCTTGGTGAGTGTGCTCTGTGCTCAGCCTGGGGGTCACATGGCACCTATGGGGGTGTGGGATGCTGCTGAGGCCTCGGTGGCAATGGACGGGCCAATGGGGACATGTGGCTTCACTCCTCATCGCCACCTCCTAGAGCGCCTGCTGGCCTTTCTTGCCTGTCTCAGGAGGGCCGCGGGAGCCCCTGCCGTCCTCGGGCTGAGTGGGGGTAATTTAGGATGGCTGCTGCTCCCCTGATGCATTTTAAACATACTTCCAAACTCTGTTCATTTTGCCTTTGATGGGGAGGTGGCCTTCTGGGTTTTTCTTTCAAGAGTTGCAGATTTAATGGACTGTGATTTTTCTCCAGATCTGCTGTTTAAAAAAAAAAAAAGGGCTACATTAAAAAAGCAACTCAGAATTTCTTATTTGTTCAGGGGGAAAAAAAATCTGCTTGCTCTTCAGGCCCTAGATTTTCCTGAGAGATTAGTATACTTGCCTGCCAAGATGTTAGCTAAAGGAAAACACATTTGCTATAGATCAGAAATATTTATCCTTTCCTGGGCAGGAGATGGGAAGAAGAACCTCATCTAAATGTACAGCACCTGGAAATATGAATGAATTCAATCTCCCAAGCCGCAGGCATCCACCATAAGGGGATGGTGGGGCTCTGGAAGTGCCTGGGGAGTTGGGCCATGGAGAGGGGGAGCTCCAGGGAGGCTGTTGGGGTCGGGGGATGTATAGGTCAACAGGCCAGGAGGTCCTGTCCAGACAGAAGCCCGTGGCTGAGCAGGAAGGAAACAGGGAGCCAGGACTGAGCAGCTGGCTTTGCCCCAGGACCGAGGACGTGGGCCCTTCCCTGCTTCCTGTGCCCTGGGAGTGGGGGCCACAGACAGTGGGGGACTCGGGCCAACCCCACCCCGGCTTCCTGGCCAGAGCAAAGGATCCCAAGCCTCTATTGGTCTCCGTGCTGTCACCCTAGATGACCACCCCCATCTTTGAAAACCCTCTTTCCAACTCGTCAGACTCGAGTTTGGTGCCGCAGAGGAGTAAGAGATGCAAGCTTATAAATAATTAAGAAGCCTAATAATTATTTCCACCCAGATGGCAAGCCCGCATATTCGTGAGAGACGGGAGATCTGGGGAGTTCCAGGGAGCGAGCTACAAACCGTTGTTTGGCAATTTTTCTCATCGGGCTTCGTCGTTCATCGATGGTTGTGATCAGAGTCATCTGATTCCTGCAGCAGCGTCTGAGTTCTTTGTGGGGAGGAGCAGGCGTGGGACGTGGGTGAGGATGGCGACAGGAAGCGATGAGTTCCTTATGACATCAGAGCCTAATCTAAGGCCATTCGTCCTTGGGACCCAATTTTCCATTCACAGAAGCGATTCGCCCTTGCCCACCGGCCTACACGCAGGCTACGCCCACCCTGCTTGGGTACGGCGGGGCCTGGGTCAGGTTGTCAGGGCTCTTGACGTCTGTCCTCTCATCCCCAGGGCCGGCAAGGCCTGTTAGCCTCCCGGGGCAGGAGCTGCACCCTAAACTCTTTGGCTCCCTCCAGGCTGCACTCTGAAGTCTCTGTGGGCCCCGGGCCAGGTGTGGAGTGACGACTCCTTTCCCCAGATCTGAGTGTCTGTCAGGGAGATTTCTGCTAACAAGGGCTTTGTTAACCAGGACGACTGTGCCCTTTAACTTGCAGTTCCCTAGATCTTGTTGGAACAGAATTACTCCCACAGCTTCTCAAGAATAAACTAGTCCAGGAAAGCCTGCAAATTCTGGGAATTTATAGTAGGGCTGCTTGTTCCCAGTTATCTATTTTGGTCTTGTTCAGAGTGCCTCCTGGCTATAATTTAATTTCAGGTAGATGAAAGCTCCTTTCTTCCCCCCAGAACTGGGGAACCACTTTCTCTCTCTCCCCTGGCCCAGGGCCAGCTCTCTGAGCTTCCCCCAGGAGCCAGGGAGGAGCAGCTTGTGCAGACCTGGCCGCCTGGGCCTGGAGGGCTGGCTCGGATCGGCACGGCTATCCTCTCCCCGGGCTGGCCTTGCCTAGGTCGGCCTCACACAGGTAGCCTGAATAGGCTGGGGGCTTCTTTGTACTTGAAAAGCAGTCCACCCGTGGAAGGAGGTGCAGGGAGACAAAGAGATATGTGAGCCATAGTGAGTGCTCCATAAGATGGGGCTGCGTGTAGGACGTACAAGTTCATGACTCTCCAGGTGTGGGTGTGGCCTACAGACAGGGATTGGGTGCAAGAGTAAGCCCCCAAGAGCATGAGAATGCAGGCAGGGCCAAGACCCACGTGCACTCACCGTGTCCCTGAACGTGACACAGCCAGCATGTGCACATGTGTGTCCACGTCCTCATGCAGTGGACAGGACTGATATGGGCTCCACTGGCTGCAGCATCAGCTGGAAGCCCTGGTCGCTGGGTACACCACTGTGCTGAGACGCCACAGCCACAGCAACGTCTCCCTGGGAATTAATCACCAGTGTCTAAGACTAGCCTTACCTGTCTGGTGTTGGCTGTAATTAAAAAGTGGGTGCTTCAGAAAATAAAGGCAGGGACAGAGAACAGCATCCCCTGCCCCAGTCCTGTTGTCCCCTTGAGAGGAAGGTACTTGGGAGGTCATGTCATTCATCCCTCTGCCTTCCAGTAGGCTGTGGTCCAGCCTTTCCCAAGAGCACGCTGGCCCCGAGCTCAGCCAGGAAGGAGGCCCCTCCAGCTCAGCACCACCTCCCAGGCTGCAGTCACTGCACGGTCAAGAAGCTCAGCCTCCATCCTGAGCATCCACAGAAACGAGCTCCCTTCCTCGGCCATGCACAGGTGGCACAGCCTGGGGACAGAGGTGGAGAAGCCAAGCCAGGCTCCACCTCCAGGGGACCTGGGGCTAGGACAATTAGCCGAGGCCACCAAGGCCACTGTCCTCTCAGTTTCACTGAACACTAAATTTATCACCCAAGATAAGCAGAAATCAAAGTGACTGCCGCTTCTCCTGAGGCCACTTGTTGAATGGCTCCTGTCGGGCTGAAGAAACTGCCAGTGTCTCCCCGACCCCTGGGGAGATGGAGCCCCTGTGAGGCTCCACTCCCCATACCCTGGGCCACAGAGGCCCGTCACAGACACCACCCTGTCCCTGAGGAGGCCTGAAGCTGGAAGCCAGCCACCTCCTGCATGTCAGCAGCTCACCCAGGGGCCAGGCCCACACCTCCTACCCAATCCTCTGAACCTCTTGCTGTCTGAGCAGGAAGAAAGAATGTGCCCAGCTGAGATCACCCCTGGCTCTGCCCCTCACTCACTGGGCAACATTGGACAATTCACAGCCCATCTAGGGAATGGGAATAACCACCCTGGCCCTGTGTACTGTCCACTGCTGTTGGCTCAAGGTGCCGTATCCACAAGCCACCCTTTGTTGGTTCATCTGGCATGTTCTTGGTGTGATTCTAGAATGGTAATCTCTCACATCGCATTGTGTGACGCCGTCAATTCTTCCTTCTAATACTTTCATGAACATTGTTGCTCTCATCCACTGCGCTGCATCTTAAGGGACTTACCTAGTTGGAGAGACAACTGCACAAACTCAGAGCCCAGGGGAGCAATACGATAGTGCCCACCCATGAGGGCAGAGAATGCACCTTAATGGGGGCAAACACTGTACAAATGGGAGGTCATTTTCACTCGAGAGAATTCTACTAAGTGGGTAATCCCACTTCTAATCCCACCCACAGCCCAGGTGGAGAGAGAAGACCCAGTTACCAGGAAGGACTGGCCTTGTCTGCTGGGTCCCCTTCAAGACCCTCAGTGACCCGGGTTGGGGTCTTTTCTGAACACGTTGGGATGAGTCCAGTCCTTCCTGGGGTGTCCTAGGGAAGGCTGGGGTGGGAGTGGGGGAAGGAGGACATGTCTGCCTGCTTCCCAGTGATGATTAATAGAATACTTGGGATTTGCGAGTGCGTGGATGTGTATACATGTGTGTATGGGAGCGTGTGCATGGATATATGCATATGAGTGTGTATGTGTACATGTAAGTATGAGCATGTGTGTACCATATGTGTTATGAGCGTGTGCGTGTATGTGAATGTGTGTGCATGACTGTGTACATGTGTGTATGTACATGTATGTGAATTATGTGCATGTGTGGCCTGTGCATCAAACGTGTGCATATGTGTATGAGTGTGTGCATATATGTGAATGTGTGTGCATGTGTGCATGCCTGTGTGTATATGTATATGAGTGTGTGTAGTGTGTATGTTCATGAGTGTGTATGCGTGTGAGGCTGTGTGTGAGCATGTACAGTAGTTTAGCATTTAATTCTCCCTGAAGGGCTGATTCCTGCCCAGTCCCTGTGCCATCTGGAGACCTTTCCATGCAAAGCTGAGGCTCCTGTGCCCACGCTGAGCACACTGGCCCCAAGGACGTGGCCCCGCTCCTCTGGGCAGGCATGTGGGGCTCTGCCCTCCCCCTGTAGCAGCCTCCGCTCAAGGGCCCTCCTTTCTCAGCCACCTTCCTGCTCGTAGTAGCCCAGCTTCAAATACCCAGGCTCAGAGTCAGAGGTGAGAACAGGCTCCACCCAAGCAGGGCTGGCATGTGTTCTCCTTCCGTTGGGGTCTGCGGTTAGGTTCAGAGAGGAGGGAACAGACACCTGTCACCTTTGCCCTGTTAAAGCAGCAAGTCTGGGTGATATCTCTGCAGGCCCCATAAACACCAGGGCTTCATACTCACTGGCCAGACCCAGCTGGAAAGACGAGTCCTGGGGGAGACTCTGGGAACCCCAGCCCAGACCGAGCTATCCCCGTGTACATTCACATACATGCACACACTCACATACATATGCACACAGTCATGCACACACATTCACATACATGCACACACTCATAACACATTGAGGTGGGATCGGCAGCCCCAGGGCTGCCTCCCACAGACCTTTGGGAAAAGCGAGCATGGCTTGTAGGAAGCCAGTAATCACCCACCTGTGACAGGGGCCATCTCTTGCCCCTGATGCCTGCGTGTTTATGGGCCCTGCTGGGGGGCCGGGAGAGGGAACTGAGAGAGAGGCGAGTAAGCAGATTCCAGAGCATTCTCCCGAGACCCTCCAGGGAGGATCTCCCTGGGAAGCTACCTCCGTCCCTGCCCTTCCAGTCAGCAGTAATTTCAGAGCCGGGCATCAGTCTGAGAAATGACTACCAGAAGGGCAGGAGGCAGATTGTTTGTTGAGATGAATTAGACACGTGGGCCTGGGTCCTGGCTGGCAGGAGGAAGCAGGCCTGGGAACATCCACTGGTTCCCGGGATCCCCAGGCCAGATGTGCCTCCCAGCTGCCGGCCTGCTCAGGCTGCCGTTTCAGATTTCCGTCTCCTGGAGCCTGCCGGAGAGAGGGCTGGTCAAAGATGCCTCCCGATGGCCTTGTGCCCGGTGGGTATGGGTCTCGGTGGGACGAGGAGACAGGGATAGTTTGTGCAGTAAACCCTGGAGGCTGGCGTGCAGGCTTGCCAAATTTAGCAAATAGAAGTTTTGGATGCCCAGTTACATGTGAATTTCGGATAAACAACAATTTTTTATATTTGGGATATACTTATATAACTGATGTATTGTTTATCTGAGATTCAAACGTAACTGGCACACTCTACCTTATCTGGCAACGCCTCTGCTCTGGGCTTTTCTCTCTTTGCCTCTTCTTGCTTTCTTACCCATTTCATCCACTCGTACTAAACGAGTATAGTCTTGGGATTATATGATGGGTGGACACTGCTGGGACCCAAAACTCTCAGCTGCCTGCAGCTCCATGGAGGTCCACAGGGGCTGCAGGTCTTCCCTGAGCCCTCAGGGCCCCCAGCGTTTGCAGCAAGCCTGTGACTCCGAGTCTGCAGAGGGCCTGGGGGCAGCTAAGGGGTCCTCTGTCTCAGCTGCTCCCTGGGGAGGAGGCTGCAGCAAGGTGGCTGGCAGTTTTCTGCTCTGGGGTAAGACATATGATCCAGCAATGAGGAGACTGCAGGTTGCCAGGACAGGTCCAAGGTCAAAAGAAGCCTTGGGAGGCGGCTGGTTAGGATTCACAGGGTGGTCTCCCCCCCACTCTGCCCTCTGGAGGCCTCATTCTCTGCATCCCTCCAGCCCCTGGGCAAGGACAAGCCCAAGCCCAGCCTCTGTGCAAAGAAGTGGCTTTTGAGAACGTGTGTCCTTTGCTCTAGGAAGGAACATTTGCAGCCAAGTCTGTGCATGGAATTTTTATTCCTCTAATACAGCCTAGGCAGGATTTAGTACACAAGTTCTCCAGAGGAAATGCATTCAATAAAAATGTGATGGGCTCTGGCAGCTCAGCAGAATCTCCTTACGCATTCCAAGTGTTTGTTTGGTCCCTGGCTTGGGCAGGAGCTCAGCTACAGTCTGCAAATGGCCTCTTTAGTGAGGGGTCCTCAGAGGACCGACCCACGCCCAACCCAGGAAATCACCTTCAGCCCTCTGCTTCCTCAGGAAGGGGCAGGAGTGCTTCTCCAGGGCAGGAGTGGGGGGCTTCTGGCCTTTGACCCCAAGAAGAAGCTAAGCCCCCGGGCCCTGGAGCTCAGGGACTCCAGCCCTCATAACAAGATGAGGGCCCTGGATGGGGACCTGATGCCTGTGAAGACATGGAGTCAGTGAAGGAATGAATTTGAAATTGAATTTGCTATGGTTAGTGGGGGGAAGTGTAATAAATTTTCAGTGATTATTCTCTGACACTTCCCTCTGCTCAGCACACAGACAAGAGCTTCCCTTCGAGGGCTGAAGAGAGGCACAGCCCCTGCCCCGCAGCCCCTGCCCCGCAGCCCATGGGTCACGCTGGGCTCAGATGGGCTTGGAGGGGAAGGCATGCTAGAAGTTAGGCTCCCACTGGGCACTGGCTGTGTCCATTCCCCTCTTGTTCTTGCCTCTTATCTGGGGCCTGGCACGGACAGTGAGGTCAGCCGGCAGCAGGCTAAAGTAGGAGGGACGGCACGGCTCTGTGGGGTGGAGGAGCCTGCTGGTCACCCCTCTGGCCTGGCAGGACAACCCAGGCACATCCCCTAGTAGCCCCTGCCTTCATCCTGATGAAACAGCACCAGGTTATTAGAAAAATGCTCCCGGCTCTGCTGTACCTGGACAGGTAGGGCTGGGGACCAAGAGCAAAGGTCCCTGGCATGGAGGGCTCGCCTGCCTGGGCCTTTGCTTACAGAAAGTGCAGATGGCGAGGGGGAATGTTCAGCTAAATGGTGTGCTTACGAAAGAGCTTTCAGGTCACAATGCAGAGAGTGATTTCCTTGCCATGAGCAGCCTTGTGTCCTGGAGAAATACAACCAGCCCAGGTAGAGGCCCGTGGAATTGGCCTGGATCTTTCTTTGGCCTGGTCCACAGCCAGCCACCTTCACTACAAGGGGAGGGAATGGTTGACTGCTGCCCTCACCCTTAGCTTCCAGGGGACAGATCGTGAGGACAGTTCATGGTGAGGCCCCAGACCTGGACCTAATCTCAGCTCCGATATTTACTAGCTAGATGGGCCCCCAGCAAGGAACTCGATCTTCCTCTGCCCACTTATGCATCGATGGTGTGCACGTCTCCCTCCCAGGGCTGTTGAGAGCGTTAATGGGGCAGCATTTGTAAAGCACTTAGCCCAGGACCTGGCTTGTGGCAAGGCTGGTTCATAAGCTGTGCTGGGTGGTGAGCTTGCTGGGTGGTGAGCAAAACCTATGGTCTAGGCCACCTGGAGGCTTTCCCAGGAGCTCTGAGAAGCCGCCCTGGCTTTCTCTCTTGGTACTTTCCTGTTTCTGTCTGGGTCCAGCTCAGCTCTTGTCTCTTTGGAGTGCTGCCGTCAGAAGGTAGGGAAGCCTGCCTGTTTGTGGCTCACCCTCACTAACCCACGGTGACACTCGGCCTTGCTGGCCACACCTCCTGTCAGAGTTCCCTGCAAGTATGAAAGTCACTCCAACCCTGAGTGGCCTCCGCTGCCCCTCACTTGTGTCTGAGGGGACAAAACCCTGTAGGGAGAAGATGGGAGGGAGGATGGGCTGGGAGGAGGCAGGAGCTGGGGGCCCAGGCAGCAGGAGGACCAGGCAAACTGCCTGACCCCAGAGGGCCGCCAGAGGGGCCTTCTGTGCAGGAGACGGCCACTCCTCCTCTGGCTGAGTCTGGCCATGACTGCCGTCCCAAGGCCTCTGTGTGCAGGTGGCATGCTCTTAGGATGCTGTGGGCTGGCAGGCTGGCTCTGTGCCCCACTCAGCACTGCTGCTGGGCACCCTCACTGCAGGGAGACAGGTACGGGCTGACTACGGGGCCTGCCTGGCTCTGCTGCCCAGGAGGTCTCAGGTGACACTCAGGACCCTGTGGCCACAGCTTAGTTTCTCTTGGCCCAGAGGAACCACCAGGTGTGGCTCCTGGGCAGCCAGGTATAGGGACTGTGTCCAGCTGTCCTGCTGCCTGGGCTTGGCCTGGGCACAGCGCTTCGCCTCCCTTTGGCATCAGGGACCCAGCTAGACAGTCCCGTGTCAGGGAAGGAGGGGACCTACACACACTTCTCAGCCTCGGTCTGGGCCCCTCAGTCCGCCAGGTTCCAGTTTCCCTCAGAAACTCCTGGTCTGTCTGCCAGCTGACTCCAAGGTAAAGACTCTGGCGCACACAGCACAAGGACACAGGTGCCTCATGGGCACATGCATGATAATACTCACTTGGAAACCAAATACTCAAGTCCATGCCCACCAGCTGGCCAAAGGTAGGAGAGAAAGCCCTGCATGGGCTCCAGGGGGCTTTGGCTCATGGCCACGGGAGGACAGGCTGCAGCCGCACTGCCACCCACCCTGGCAGCCAGGGAGCCCCGTGCTTCATAGGGGCTGCCGCAAGCACTGTGGGCGCTGAGTTCCTCTCAGGGCCTGACAACGGGGTTTCCCGGGATGCAGACACACAGGGCAAAACTGGAACAGTCCTGGGTCACTAGGACAGGCAGAGCGTGCCTCCCCCAGCTCCAGCCCACCCCTTTACGCATCCCTAGAGCTGGCCACTGAAGAAAGTGGTGAGAGGAAGACACACTTGCCCAGACGCTGCCAGGAATGGACTCGGGCTGTGCGGATAAGCCCATCATGACCACCTGTCCTCCCACAAGGGCTGCAGCTTCTGCGGACCAGGCAGTGCCCTGGGGGGAGGGAGAGCTGTCCTTTCCATGGGGGGCGGTGCTGGGCTGGGAGACAGCCCACCTGGAGCCCAAATGAGGCAGCACATTCGGGCCTGGCAGAGGCATTGACTGACAACCTTGGGACATCCTGGGGTAGCAGGGGGAGGGCACTGCAGTCTGCTGAGCAGGGCCCAGCAGGGTCCAGACTGTATTCCCAGTCTGAAACAGACCCATCCACCAGGCCCTCACACTGTTCCTGGGGTGGGGCACATGGCTGGAGGCCTGTCTCAGCCCCTTCCTGAACCCAGGCATCCCGCCCCAGTGCTCAGGGACCCCTGGGGTATAGGAGTAAGCACTGGCTGAGGGCCCAGCAGGCACACTTGGCGTGTGGTCACTCCGCCTGCACAGCCTTGCCTGCCCACCCCCCAGGAAGTCCCTTCTCACCCGATTCTCAGACTGGGGGGTTTACAAAGGGTCTGCCACGTGTTGGCTGGCCTCCAGGCCTCCAGCCCACGACGAGCTTGAGACAGCTCCAGGCCCATAGCAGAGGAGCAGGACACATGGTGCTGGTGGGAAGAGACGACCCAGACCAGGAGGGAAGGCAGAGGGGGGAATCACAGACAAGGAAGCCAAGCCAAGGCCTCCGGTGGGGAAGGGGTGGCTCACGCCCTCTGTGGCCTCACTGGTTGCACTGGGCTTCAGCGTCAGGGTTTGGAGCAGGAACCAGGAATGGAACAAACATGCCAGAAACCAAAGAAAATATTCCAAGTACTGCAAGGGAGAGAGGGGGCAGGGACGGAGTCCCAGGTTCCCAGGGGAGGGCAGGTGAGCCCACGCCAGCCCATTCCACCACTCAACAGGTGTACGCACGCTCACACACACTCATACGCTCGCACGCTCATACATTCACACACACACACACTCACTGCCTTTCGAATACACTTACACACTCCCTGGTCTTACGCTCTCCAGGCTCTGGGCTGGGGCCAGGGCTCCGGCTCTCCCCACCCCGGCTGCTCCGCTTTTGGGGAGTGGTCTCTGCACAGGTGCCTGCAGCCTGGCCCCAGGGTCTGTAGGAGTCCCTCGCTCCTCCAAGCAGCGCTTAGCTTCACTTCTTTTTCCTCTCTCCTCTGGGCCTGGAAAACCCCAAACATTCCCAAGAGGGCAAACAGGCCCTTTATTACCTCATGGGCTCAAACACATCGCAGTAATTGAAAGTGGCTGACTCAAATTGCATTTTCCGAGGAGCCGTGCAAGACAGGAGTGCAGGAAGGAGGGAGGTGGGGTTGGAGGGCAGCTGCAAACGCCAGCCCCCAAGCAGGCACGAGGCAGAGGCCCAGTCGCCAGAGGTCTCCCCGGGGCTGCTGGCAACTTTGGGGCCCACAGGCCACGACCAGATAGAAGTAGAACCTTGATCCCACCTCACTGAGGGAATCCAAGCTCTGAGTGGGCAGCACCTGTCACCTGCACCAGCCTCCTAACACTCTCCCCTCACCCTGGAAGGGCTTTTGTCTTCCCAGCTCATCACACGGTAGCATCTCTGCCTGGCATACCACAGCTGTCCAACATGTGTTTGTTGACTGAATGCTGGTTCCTGTCCCAGGGCCTTTGTGCACCCTGCACCCTCTCTCTGTGATGTCCACTTGTTCCTTCAACAAGTCACTACCATACCAGAGAGGCATGCGGAGTTCTCAGCCGTGCTCTGGACAGGGAGCTAAGCCCTTGCTATCTCACAACCTGCTCGACACCCTCACAAGGTAGCAATGAGTGTTGTTGCCACGTTACAGATGGGGACACTGGAGCCCAGGGCCCTCGCTGAGAGGAACTGCAGCCGGGCTTTGACTGGGGCGTGACTCTGGGCTCGTGCTCCAGGCGGGGCGGGGCAGGGCAGGCTCTCTGCTCCCCTGTGGCGGCCAGGGAGTGCCCATGGTGGGAGAGGCTCCTCCACCCCACCCCCACCAGAAGAGGCATTTACGAGGTTTCTGGAAGCTGGGATGTGGGGCTGGTGTGCTCTGAAAGAGCCTCCTCAAAAGTCCTGTTGCTTTGATTTGTTGCTCGTCGTGACGGTTATTTTAAAACCCCGTATGGTGTTAAAGGTTGGCACGAGGGGGCCTGGATTAAAATGGGTGGGAAACGCTGCTTTAGAGCACCTGCGCGTTTACGAGTGGGACTCGCCCGCTCGACCAGAGCCCCCTGAGTCACCCCCGTGTCCCCACACCCAGCACTGAGCCTGGCTCCTGGCAAATGCTCAGAAAATATTTGTTGATTGGCATTAATGAATGGGGGGAGGGAAGGAGGGACGGAGGGAAGTGGGGAAGGGATGGAGGGAAGAGATGGGGGGGCGGGAACAGGGCAGAAAGCCGGAAGGACAAGGGCACCCAGCCCTGGCCCTTGAGGAGAGAGGCGCCGGCACCCACTTCTGCTGCCAAAATCAACACAGCAGGTCCCTCCAGGGCCTTTCTCCCCTCCCGATTTCTGCAGCCACTCAGCTAATGAGGGGGAAAGTGACCCCCCACAAAGGGTCTGTGGCGGGCTGGAAAACGCGTGAAAAGTGCCCTGGCCTGGGACCAGGCGCCAAAGGCCGTGGCGGGGCAGGCCTGGGCGTCCCTCCCTGGGTCTGCTGTGAGCTCCCCCAGCTGCTGCGGGTCCCCCAGGCGGGAGACTGGCCCCCGCAAATGAGGCTTTTCCCCGGGAGGCTGAGCAGGGCTGGAGGCGGCAGGCAGAGCGAGCGCGTCCCGCTGCCACTTAGTGAGAAGCTGGCGTGTCCGGTGCACAAACAGGTTGCTTCCTCCACCCCTTTTCCCAATTTAAGCGAGAGTCATTGGAACCTTCTCACAAACGCATCTGTTCCATCACGCCACGCGCCCGGCGCTCTTTCCCTTTTCCGCTCTATCCAGCCCTCGCGCTAAAAATACCGCTGGAAGATGAACCGAGCCGCGCGGGCACATGACACAGCCACCCGCCTCCCCAGGACTGCGCAACACTTGGGGGCGGGGCGGGGGGACCAGGATTCAGGACAGAGACCAAACGTTGTGACACTGGTTTGATTTCTGAACTGTCAGCCGCAGCAGACTTTACAGTCCACGGACACTTGTACCATTTTTCCCTTCCTGGTTTACTCTATTTCTGGATTATTGTCTATAAGTTTCAAAATGGCCCAGGATCTCTGAGTGGTTTATAAATTAGGGCTGTATTCTGGGAGCACCCCGTAGTGCTGCAATATTTTAGGTGGTGTCAGAGTTTCCATTATAAACCCCATTTCTCAGAGGTTTATAACTCGGCCATAAAAATGCACTGAGGCCCGAGGCTTGGACCATACCACGCGTGGCTGCTGGGTGCCTTCCAGGTCTGACGTCCAGCAGAGTGAGAGGCTGGGGCAGGACAGCTCCGCATTCTGGAATGAGGGGATGTGGACATCGGGCCTCGCTCCTGACGGCCAGGGGACCTGCATGGTCCAAATGGCTGCCCATAAAGGATTCTCATGAGTTAGTGAGGCCAGGTTGCTTTTTGGCAGGCTGACGACCAAGGGGAAAAGCTCCCCACCTCTTAATGAGTCTCCTGGGCCACAAACTCTGTCATTCCTAAGTCATCCTGCAAAGATCACCTCCTCTAAGGCCGTGCGGACCCCTCGCTGCAAGCCCCGACCCAGTGACCAAACAGATACATTGCAGACTGATTTTCACATTAGTAAGAGACTCCACACTTGGTACAATAGGACTTGAAATAATACTCCCCATTTTCCTTAAAGTGCAGGGACAGTGGAAGAGTAAACAGCAGCAGCTCTCAGGCCTGAGGAGTTTGTGAAAAAAGTGCCAATGCCTGGGCACTGCCCCCAGGAATTCTGGTTGCACTGGCCGGAGTAGAGCCCAGATGGCTGTTTTGCTCAGCAATCCCCAGGCTGGCGTTGGTGGCCCACGCCACCTCCCAGACCCTCTGGTGTTGATGCTGGGCCCCGCGAGCCTACCTGTCCTGTGGGAAGAATGGTAGTGCCACCTTCTCGCTAGTCAGGAGGCTCTGGTGCAGCGCCCTCCCACGGCGATGCGGGGGACACAGCCGCAGCGCTGACCAACTGCTAAACAGAGCCCAGCCTGGGTGGGAGCCCAGAAGGGGGAGGACTTAACACCAAGGGCTTCAGAATCCATCGACGACCCATCAGAAATGAGGTCAAGAAACTTTTCAGTGATCCTTTAAATTCTTGGGACAAGAATGCATGGTTTATACAACTGGCCTTTTCCTCCAGCCTTCCCAGAAACCACGTAAAATGAGATTCCCCCATTATGCTTACCCTACAGGGGACAGTGGGACCTTTGTCCTCCCGCGGCATGACACCTCTCTACGTCCTGGGCGTCCTGGGTCACAGACAAGCACTGTAATTCCTACCTTTATTTGAGGGCTGTGCTCGGGGTTCCTGTGGCTTGGGAGTCACTGTGCCTTTGCCAGCTTCACTTTGCCCCATCTGTCTGTCCAAATCCTCACAGCCTCCCTCGCCCCACTCAACACTACCTCTCCTTGGAAGGCTGCCGGGAGCTTGGTGTCTCCCCTCTTTAAACTCTCTGCGGTTGCCCGAAACATTCATCCCACAGCCAGGCACTTGGCACCTGCAATGGGCTGGGCAGGAGAGCAGCTACTGTGAATGGCCCTCGCTCCCCGGGCAGCTGAACCTCCTCGAAGGCAGGGACTGTGCCGACCCCCTTTCCTGCTTAGTAGGATGTCTTCCGTAGTCAGTTTGTCAACTTTCAGTTAAACCAGAATAACGCAGGGTGGCATTGGGGGAACCTTCAGACTTTGAAATCAGAAAGCCCTCAGTTCAAATCCTAGAGGGACAACTTAGTAGCTCTGTGACCTGGAGTATCCATTTTCTCACCGGTGCCGTGGGGTGATTCATCCATATATTAAGTGTTATGAGAAAAAGAAATAATGAATGTAAATCATTTGGTATCTTTAAGGCATTTAAGCATCTGTGAGATTGATAATTATCCTTATCACTGTGGACACAAGCTCCCATTCAGGGAGACTAGCCCTAAGGAACAGGATTCTGCGGTACCCAGTGTCCCTGAGATGCATCTGTGGCTATTTCTCCATCGCAAGAAACATCTAGGAAATTTCCCAGCTACTGCAGGTGTTCCCCACACCCTGGGGTCAGGCAGAAGGGAAGTCAGCTGTCCAGAGTTCTGGAGTTCTGGTCAGTCTATCCTGACCTCAGCAGAGGCAGTTTCTTACCGGGTTCTTGCTGCCAGACCCCAAAAGGTTGGTGAGGTTTCCTAGACCTTCCCTTTCCCCAGAACCTGGCCAGGTGCTTCCCGTGCAGAGACTGTGGACCAGCAACCCTCCTGGTCCCTGAGCTCCGCTTTGCAGAGGAAGTATGTCGCACACCTTCCCCTGGGAACCGCAGGGACAAGAACATAAGCCCAGGAAATCATGGTCTGCAGGGAGCTCACTTTGTTGTCTCTGTTTCTTCTGAGCTTCCTGGAATTTCTGGTCCAGACGAAGCACAGGCTTATCTGGATAAATGGAGCCATGTCCTGGGGTTGCCTAACTCTGCACCCAGCTGCTACTCAGGGACTCCCTGCCTGGAAGGAGCTGAGCGTGAGCTATCAACCCACAAGCACGCTTTTCATTAATTCATTCATTCATTCAGAGTGTTTACTGAGCACCTGCTCTGTGCCAGTCACCACTCTGGGCATCTGGAATATGCCAGAGAACAAAGCAGACAAAGATCCTGCACCATGGGCTTACACTCGAGCAAGGACAAGTCCCTGAACAATAGACATAATATCAATTATATGGTATGTAGAAGGTATCAGAGCTTTGGGAAAGAAAGAGTAGAGCCAGACACGGAAAAGAAGGGGAGGTTGAGGTTGTCCCGAAGGGAGGACGAGACGCAATTTCCAAGGGGGGGCAGTGAATTGGGCAGGTTTGCTGCAACACTGCTGCATGACAAACAGCCCCGCAGTCTCGGTGGCTGGCAAGAACAGATGTTTGTTTCTCCTTCTGGTCACGGGCAGCTGCAGTGGCTCTGCCCACCATCCCACGGGCCTCTCCACTGGAAGGAGACCGTAGGGGCAAAGGTGGAAGGTGGGAACAGGAAATAGCTTTCAATGATCCCAGCTGCGAGGTGACGTCCAGGGTGGGGCCCTGGGGTGGTGAAAAGAGGCCAGGGTCTAGACGGATTCTGCAGCGGAGGCACTGGGTCTGCTGGCTGCTGGGCTGTGGGAGAGAAAGAGAAGCTTCCAGGCTGACCAGGAGTCTTGCAGTCAGTGATGGTGTCTCTGCGGGGTCAGGAGAGCTGCCCTGGAATTTCAAGCTGGAGAAGCCTGTAGACACCTGTATGCATTTCCCGGGGCTGCCATACAAATTAACGTGGATGGGGAGGCCTAAACAACAGAATTTACTGTCTTGCTACTCTGGAGGCAAGAAGTCCAAGATCAAAGTGTTGCATGGTTGGCTCCGTGCCTCACCCCTAGCTGTGGGTGTTCGCTGCATCCTTTGTGATTCCCTGTCTTGTAGAAGGATCACTACGACCTCTGTCTTCATGTTCACATGACATTCTTCCTGGGTATATGTCTCTGAGTCCAAACTCCCCCTTTTTATAAGGACACCTGTCATATTTGATTAGGGCCCACACTACCCCAGTATGACCTCATCTTAACTAATTATGTCAACGATGGGCCAATTTCCAAGTAAGGTGACATTCTGCGGTACTGGGGACTTCAGCATATGAATTAGCCGGGGCATGGGGGAGACACAATTCAACCTGTAACAACATCCAAGTGAGGAGAGCTCCTCACCAGAGAGAGGAGGGTCCCCCACACCTGGATTAGACCCCCCTGCCTAGGAGCCTCTTCCAACTCCCTAGGCAAGGGAGGGAGTTGGGGATTCACTTAGACCCCCCGCCCTCCCCAGCCAGCCCATGTCTCCCACCCCCAGAGAGAGCTAATCAAAAGCATTTGCCCGAACACTGGGCAGAACAGCAATACCCGTGGCCAGCGTCTCCCCTTAGGAACCAGGCAGCTGGGAAGGGAAGTACGTGAGTGGGTGAGAGTACTGACTCGTTCCACATTGCATTAGCATTCCTCGAGCACCTACTATGTGCTGTGGCAGCCTGGGGCACTAGGAATGTGTCAGAGAGCACACTAGGGTCTGGGGAGGCTGGAGCATGGCCTCCTGGGAAGACCCTTGGAGGATGGGTGAAATCTGTCCCATGGAGAGAGAAGACGCCCTTTTGCATGGAAACAGCTTATTTGGAAAGTGCAGGGAGCAGGGCTCTGTGCCAGGCTACAAGGTAAAGCCTCAAGTGGGCAGAGCTGCGAACAGAGACAGGGTGTTCTGGCCAGCCAGCCAGAGACCCCAGTGCAGGTGTCTACCCATAGCTGCAGGCCCCAGGCCACCCTCTTTATTAGCTACAGAGCACACTGGTAGAGATGTATGGTTGAGACTCAAGACAGTCCCAGAAGAAATACCAAAATAATACAATGTCTGTTGCCTCCTGCTCTGCTGTGAGGGCCCAGACTGGCCCATGCAGCCTCCCTCTACCTGGGGTAATCCCAAGGGACCCCTTGTTGGCATGACTCATGGGCAGATTTTATCTGGCTCTGGCAGTTCATTGCTCTTGTGACCTTGGGAGGGTTCCTTAAAAACGTCAGGAAGAAAGAGGCTACAAGGAGCACTGTCTAAATCATAGACTGTGGCACCGAACTGCCTGGTTCCCATCTGGGTGCTGCCACTTTCCAGCTATGTGACTTCGGGTGAGTCACTTAACCTCCCTGTGCCCCGTTTCCTCATGGGCTTAAATATGTAAGTACTGAGCACAGAGCCGGACGCCTGCCGCAGGGGCTCAGTCCACAGTGGTCACATGGCCAGTGATGGCACGGCTGAGGTGCAAACCCGGGCCAGGGCTCTTGCCAGGACATTGGCCGCCTCTTGGCCAGGGTGATTTCGCCCGCGTGCCCCGTGGGAGCTCGCCTTGTAGTGAGAGGCAGCAGTGAGCAAATGGACAGTCCAGGCTCCGGCGGGCTCCCAGGCACCTCCCCGTCAACCCCTGCTGAGGGGTGCCCTGTGAGCCTCAGACGGACCTGATTTCACCTCTTCCCGGGATCCGAGGGTCTGCTGAGACCCCAGGGCTCATTCCCTTCCTTGAGATGCTTGACAGGCCCAGAGGGCAACTGGTCAGAGGGACATGGGTCCCAAACAAGGACGGTTTGCCTGATTTCAGCCTCTGAGTGGGAAGAGCTGACACAGAGGGATTGTGGAGCCTAGTGGCTCGGACCCCCAAGCTCGGGTGCATATGTTCCTGAGTCCTTGCATCTGCCTTTACCCTTAGTCACATCCTCCCTAGTGGAGCTCCCCAAGCCAGAGAGGGTCTGCTCTGTGTCAGCCTTCCCCGGGCCCTTCCCGCCTCCAGCAGCAAACCTCCCAGTGGGCCA
Organism: Daubentonia madagascariensis; assembly: GCA_023783475.1. Taxonomy (NCBI): domain Eukaryota; kingdom Metazoa; phylum Chordata; class Mammalia; order Primates; family Daubentoniidae; genus Daubentonia; species Daubentonia madagascariensis. The sequence goes on along the minus strand of JAKFHU010001557.1, from coordinate 7,632,352 downwards.
GGAATGCGCACTGACTTTGTAAGTCTCTGCCACTTAACACAGAGACGCAGGCTCCACCACAGAGGGGTTTTGTTTGGAACTTAAAACACTTGCTCAAATTAATGACCAAAAATGTCAGATGTGTCCACAGCTAATTATTCATTAGATGCTTAATTAGTGTGGGATGATCATGACATTTTAATGTTATTAATTTTTATACTGTAATAGGAATTAAATTGTTCTGCTGTCCTGAAGCCTCCTGTTGGAGTCACACTGTGGAATTGGGGGCTGAGAGGAGGCAGGGGCTGGGGGGGCAGCCAGTGGCAGCTAGGCAGCTTGCTGGCCAGGGTCCAGGGTGGTGCAGCCTCTCAGAGCTGGCCCCTTTGGATGGCCAGACTGACAGTAGGAACAGCTGAGGGAGGGGCAAAGGTGGACCAGATGGGTCCCCAAGGCTCCTTCCTGCTCAGCCCCTTCAGGGTTCCACGTTCCTCATTCCCTCACCCCAAGACAGAAAGAATACCAGGGAACCATCCAGAAAATGCCACATGGAAAAGGAGAAGGGACCAAGGCTGCCCCACCCCAAGGAGCCACAGAGGGCCACACAAGTGTCACAGACCTGCTCCCTACTTGAAGGGGAGGTTGCATATTTTTAGACAAATGGAAGAAAGTCATGTCTGCCAGTGAAGGGAGCCATGTGGGGGGCCTTTAATGGTCTCTTTGTGAAATGGATGTACCTTTAGTATTATTTTCTAATTATAATCTATGTACATGTTTAAAAATCTAACCATACAAAAAAGAGGTAATAGAAATCATGTGAAATCCCACCATCCAGAGATCATAACTCTTAATATTTTAGTGTATGAATTTCTAAGCTCTCTTTAGGCACATAGCTCTCTGGTAATCTGCTTTTTTTTGCTAAACAACATCTCATGAGCATCTTTTCAGGCTAAAGTATATAGATCTACATGATCCTTTTTAGTGGCTACCTTATATCCCATTCTGCAAATATGCCATAATTTATCTAACCAGTCTCTGATCATTGGATGTTTGGATTATTCCTAATTATTCATAATTAATAACCAGGATCCCTCTAATCCTCCTTTCTGTGTTGGTCTGGTTATACCCTTGGAATAAACTCCTAGAGGTGGGATTGCTGGGTCATTGCGTGACTTCTTCCTCATAGGAGAAAAAGCTTGAGTCCACTTCTACCTGTGACCTTGGCCAACTGTTTTAATTTTTCTGAAGCTGTTCCTCCACCTGTGAAATGGGTATAATAACCCTGTTCTGAGTAATGACAAGGATTACAGGACCCAGCACAGAGCCTGGCAATTAGTAGGTCCTGCTAAATGTTAGCTCCTGTTCTGCACAGTTGTTGTGTGCTCTCAGTTTACAAAGCGCTTTAGTATATATCATCTCTTTTAATCCTATTATTCCAAAGGGAGGAATAAGTAAAATATATATGAAGGCTCAAGAAGGGGTGGGGTAAATTCCTGGCTAGGTGATTCCAGATGAACTGGTTAGAAGAAGGGGGTGATATCTGAGGCTGCTCCTTAAACCTTCAAGGTCAGAGGCACCTTGAGCAACCACCGTGCGCTCTGCATGCCACGTCTTGGCATCCCCCACTAGAGAGAATAGGATCCATTCAGTCCTGGGGATGTGCCTTCAGATAGGGGAGCCCATGCAGGGTTTGAGCCAAGGTCTTATAAAGAGAAGTCCTGCCATGGGAGGTGATGGTCACCCAAGGTGGCCTGGAAGGCCCCTCCTGCACCCAGCTCTGAGAGCCCTGGACTCTGGTCTGCCCCGGCCATCTCTGAGGTTGCGTTCGTTGCTTACTAAGCTTAGGCAATCGACAGAGCCGTCAGAGAGCCAAGGGCCTGGAGAAGCTTCTCCCAGCAGAGGTGAGAGGGCATTTGAGTAGCTAAGTGGTATCTGGCAAAGCCAGACGTGAGAAATAGATGTGGCCGTGGTCCCAGAGAAGTAGGTTCTGTTTAACAAGAACATGTCAGGGGTGTGGGGTCCTGGCAGCAATTCCCAGGGCTGGTTGTGACTGTCCTTCTGACACAATTTGGAAAAAAAAAAAAAAAAAAACCTGGTAAAATGAAGCTGGCTGTTGGATTCCCAGACTTCTAGAAGCCACTTCCAGAGGCGTGGCTGGACCTGTGTCCAGATGTGGCCCTTCTGCCCTCTCCACGGGTCTCTCCAACCTGGGCCTGACCCTCACCCACACCAACTTCACCAGCAGCCCGAGTGACAGGCCCAGTGGCAGCCCCAGTGCCAGGGTCTCAGCTCTGATGAGGTGCAGGAGTAGGGGGTCCGTTTAGGTGAAGGCTGATTGCAGAGACCCCAATGTCCCCCACGGGGCAGCTGCCTGAGGGAGAGTCACACACGCCCCCCACCAGAGGAGGCAGCCGAGGAACAGAGCATGAGGCCAGGTAGCCTGGCAGGGGGAGCCCGGGCCACTCACCCTGCACTTGGGAGGGAGAGACCGAGGCCCACCCAGAGCCGGCTCCGGGAGGAAGGCCAGGCTGACCCCGTGCGGTGAGGAAGGCATGTCCTACGGCTCCATTCAGTTCACTCTTCCTGAAATGGACAGTGTCCATCACTGGCTGCTTCCCTCTCTAGAAGACAAATGTCATGACTAGAACTCGTGAGCAGCCACACGGCAGCCTGTGGTCAGCAGAGCCTGGCAAGGACTAATCTCTCGTCCGAGGTCAAACTTGGCAATGCCCCCGGGATGTGCTCTGGAAGAAATGGCCGCAGCGCTAGCCCCAGCCCCAGCAGGATGGCCCAGGCGCCCAGAGGAGGGGGCCCAGGCCCTGTGCCGGGAGCAGAGCCCTCCTGGGGAGAGGAAGGTGGTCCCCAAAGAGATCTCCCCACCTTCCTGCCCCATCCTGCTCCAGACAAAAGAGAAAAGGAAGAGAAAATGTTAATATGCAATTAAAGTTGGGATAATAAACAGATACCCTAATTAGAAGTCTCCTCAAGTCATCAGAAGCTCGTTTACCAGGTGAGGCGCCAGAGGTGCCCTGATGCTGGTGTGGAGCTCCATGCTGGTGAGGAGGGTCCAGAGAGGCCCCTCACCTGGCTCCTTGGGGCCTTGGTGGGTGGGCAGGGGCCGGGAGAGGTGGCAGGGGCCGGGGGGATCTTCCGTCAGGCCTGGCGAAGGGCAGCTCCTGCTCATGGCACCTCCGCAGGTGGCTCTCCAGCCTGGCCACCTGCCCGGGCCTTCGTGCAGAGTGAGCTCCTCACACCTGGAGCCCTCACGTGGAGGGAAAGGCTGGAAGCCCCACCAAGGAGTCCAGGGATCCTTGGAGCTGGAGGGGGGGCTTTGCCTGGGTTTTGTGAATCTTCCTCGAATGTTCTTTAGCCAGGGACCTTCCTTGCCCCCATCCTCCCTGAGCCACCTCTGCCACTCCCACTGCCTGCGCCAGTGATGCCCAAATCTCTAAATCCAGTCTCGACACCCCCCCACCCAAGCCGCAGACCTGCCTGTCCACCGCCTGCTGGACACGCCCTCCCATGGCAGAGGGCGATGCTGGGCTCACCTCTGTCCTGCCCTCCTGTCCTGCCTGCTCTCTGGGGCCCCCCTGTCCCTGAAAGGTGCCCCACATCCAGATGACTCAAAGCCTGTTAATTCTCCTCCTCCGTATTCCCAGCTTGTCCCTGCCCCTCTCTCTGCACGGCCACCGCCCTCCCGGGCTTTCTAACCTCTGCCTTTGACTATTGTCATCGTCTCCCTGCTGGTCTCGGGGACATCAGTGGTCTTGCCCTGGTCCACGGTGCACATGCCATCAGAATGGAGATCTTTCTGAAACACGTCACTTCATGTCATTCCCCTACCCAAAGGTCTTCAGAGGCTCCTTGTCCTGTGGGAGAAAAAGCAGCTCCCCCAACAGAGCTGCCTGTGCCCCCACCAACTGCCAGCACACCCGGCTTATGTCCAGGGCTTTGCTGTTGAAGAGCCTCTCGGGCCTCAGCCCCCTGCCTGCACTGCCCATCCCCTCCTCCTCCTCCTCCTTCAAGAAATGCCTCAAAACCAAAAGAGAGTCTGCTCTGGGCTGACCCTGGAACCCACCCTCCCCGGCTCCTGTGGGGTCTGCAGACCACTGCTTCAGAAGCACTTCAGAGTTTATTAAAAATGCAGAGTCCTGTCCTGGGCCCCTCCACTGTCCTGTGGGATCAGAACTTCCACAGCTGAACCAGGAAAGAACTTCCAAACATCTGCCCACTCTGCCGTTCAGGAACCTTGTCCCGTGCTGTTACTAGATGCCAACTGACTGTACAGTTCTTTAGGGCTGGGATGCTGTCTTGTCTTCTCTGTATCCCAGGGTCTAACGCAGGTTGTGTGTTTGGTTGTTTTTAACCTTAAACTCTCTCAGGCACTGTGTTAAACTCCTTACCTGCATTAAAGCATGTGATTTTCAAAAGCGCCCTAGGAGGCAGACACTTGTTGTTATCTCTATTTTACAGATCAGGGAACTGAGGCACCGAGAGGTGAAGTGCCTGGCATCCAGTCGGTGGTGGAGCTGGGTTTGAACCCGAGCAATTGAGTTCCAGACTCTGAGCTCGTAACCACTGCTCTGCTGGGTCCCTCCCAGTGCCTGGGATGTGGCAGATGCTGAGTGACGCATGAATGCTGGGGTGAAGGAACACACATTTCTGTTTAGGAAACGTGCTCAGCTCCGGCTTTGGGGTCAGGGGCTCTGGGCCACGGCTCCAAAGACACGGAAGAATCACCCTCTCCGAGATGGCTGTTTCATACAGGAATGCAGGAAGCAGGCCCCACGCTGGCTGAGGACACCTCAGTCCCTGCCACCCTCATTGTCTGTGCTCCTCACTCCACCTGAGGACGGTGAGGTGCCGGCGCAGACCCTCAGCCACACGACAGTCCACTCAAGGAAACTTCCCACAAAGCCACGCCCTGTGTCCCAAGGGTGTCTGGCGGGGCTGGTGTCTGCCAGCACACCTCAAGCAGGTACAGCTGACAATGGCCTCTGCCGCCGGGAACTCTCCTCTATGAAGTTCTGCCACCATGGTTCCTGGAGCTGGCTGGGCAAAATCTAATTCCCGGCCAGATGGAATAACTCGGGGCTGAGAGTGATTGGATTCGTGACCAGGCCCTGGGGGGAGGCCCCTCTCGGAAGTGCCGAGTGCAAGCTTCTTGGCAAGGAGGTGGGGCCGGCAGGGCACAGCCTCGGTTCCAGTCTCACTAGGCCATCCATCACGAGTGTCACAGGGCGGGCGCGGATCCACCACGGGAAGGGTCCGGCTAAAAGGAAGTGTCTCTCCCGCAGCGAGGGAGAAGCACGCAGGCACCCGTGATCCGCCCTCCTTGCTGGGGCAGTCACTTCAGGGGAGCAGGGGCACCCCACTGGTCATCCTGCTGGGAGCACTCTCCTGCAGCCCCAGCTGTCCCATGCTCCCACGCCGAGGACCCAAAAGGCCGCATGGCCTCCTGTGTCTTGCTGCAGAATGGGGGAGGGGGTGTTGGTGTCAGGTCCCTCCAGTCCAAGAGAGGCCCTGGCACCTCCCCACCCCTCACTCCCCAGGTATCCATAGTACCTTCCAGAGCATCAGGGCCTGTACCCAGACCAGCCTTCCTGAGCACCGCCAGACACTGCAAATCCCTCTCTAGACAGACAGACACACACACACACCACCTTCCCAAAAGTAATATTTAACTCACCAGTACTTAATATTAGTACCTCCCAAATGCTGGTCTTCAATCCTTTATAGCTTGTGATGAAGCTCTTATCAGTCCTTGGGGAAATGAGAAAAATAAGAAAAATGTGGTGAGCTTTTCATAAGCTAAATGTTCATTTTAAAAGGACCATCCTTTATTCTGAGACTGTGACCTTTATTATACTTAAAATGTCCTTTCTTTTATGAAAGCATGGTGACAGTCAATGGGGTGATTGTTTTTTAATGACTTACTTGGCAAAATTAAAAGGCAACATCCCTGTCGGTTCCCCCATTTTTAACTGAAATTTTTATTGAGATAATTGTAGATATCATATACAGTTGTAAGAAATAATACAGAGAGACCCCATATACCCTTTACCCAGTTTCCCCCAATGGTGACATTTTGCAAAATGCTAGAATAATATCACAGCCAGAATGTTGATACAATCCACCAGTCTTATTCAGTTTTCCCCAGTTTTACTTGTATTTATTTGCGTGTGTGTGTGTGTTTAGTTCTATACAATTTTATCACATGTGTAGGTTTTTGTATCCACTACCACAATCAAGATATTGGTTGGAAATTCTTCCAAGTTGTTGAGTGTGTCCATGATTCATTCCTTTGTATTGCTGAGAGTATTCCATGGTATCGATGTGCCACTATTTGTTTAACCATTCACCAGTTGAAGGACATCTGGGTGTTTCCACCTCTTGGCTATAACAGTGGAGCTGCTGTGAACATCACATGCAGGTTTTCATGTGAATGTAGTCTTTATTTTTCTGGGATAAATACCCAAGAGTGCAATTTCTGGGTCATGTGGTAAATTGCATGTTTAGTTTTACAAGAAACTGCCAACCTGTTTTCCAGAGTGACTCTGTCATCTCATGTGTCCACTCCCAGTGTGTGAGGGATCCAGTTTCTCCACATCCTCACCAGCATTTGATGTTGTCACTATTTTTCATTTAAGCCTTCTGATAGGTATGTAGTAACATCTCATTATAGTTTTGATTTATATTTCTTTAAAGCTAATGATGTTAAACATCTTTTTAGGGGCTGGTTTGCCATCTTATATCATCTTTGGTGAAATATCTGTATGTGTCTTTTGCCTGTTTTGTAACTGAATTGCTTGACTTTTTACTGTTGAATTTTGAGAGGTCTCTATTTCTCGACACAAGTCCTGTGTTGGATATGTGGTCTGCAAATATTTTCTCCCAGTCTTTAGCTTGTCTTTTCATCTTCTTTAAATGAGCTTTTGCAGAATAAAAGTTTTAAATTGTGATTAGATCCAATTTTTCAATTTTTCCCTTTACGGATCATGCTGTTAGTATCAAGTTGCCTAGCCCTAGATCCCAAATGTTTTCTCTTTTATTTTTTCTAAAAGTTTTATAATTTTACATTTAAGCCCATAATCCATTCTTCATTCATTTTTGTGTAAGGTATGAGTTTTAGGTCGAGAATCCTTCTTCTCCACCCCTACCCCATGGATGTCCAATTGCCCCAGCATCATTTGTTGAAAAGATCAGCCTTCTTCCATTTAATTGATTTTGTATCTTTGTCAAAAATAAGCTGAGTGTGTTAGTGTGGGGCTATTTCTGAGTTCTGTGTTCTGTTCCACTGATCTACGTGTCTATTATTCCTCCAACATTATTACACCATCTTGACTGCTGTAGCTCATAAAAAGCTTCAACATCAGGTAGAGTGAGTCTTCCTACTTTATTCTTCTTTATCAAAATGTTTTCGCTACTCTAAGGCCTGTGCCTTTCCATATAAATTATAGGATACATTTTCTATGTCTATCAGAAATACTGCTGCAGTTCTTATAGGAATTGCGTTAAGCCCATAGATAAATTTGGAGAGAGTTGACATCTGCATTATGTTGAGCCTCCAATCCGTGAGCAAGGTGTGTCTCTTCATTTATTAGGACTTCTTTGGTCTTCATGCATCAGCATTTTGTAATTTTCAGCCTACAAATCCTGTACAGCATATTTTGTGACGTCTATGCTTAAGAATGTCATTTTCTTTGGAGCTATTGTAAATGGTATTGTGTTTTTAATTTCGGTTTCCACATGTTCATGATGACTATATAGAAACGCAGTGGATTTTTTTGTGTTGACCTTGTATCCTGTGATTTTACTAAACTCACTTATTGGTCCTAGCAGATTTTTGTTTTCATGTAGATTTCTTGGGATTTGCTATGTAAGCAACAGTGTCATCGGCAGAGACAGTTGTGTTTCCTCCTGTCCAGTCGGTGCACCTTTCACTTCTCCTGCCTTATTGCCACAGAACTTCCAGGGTGGCGCAAGCGGACGTCCTTGCCCCGTTTCTCAACTAGGGGAAAGTGTTTCCCCTTTCGCCATTCAATTTGTGTTAGCTGTAGGGTTTTTGTAGATGCTTTTTATCAAGTTGAGATAACTTCCCTCTATTCCTAACCTGCCGAGAGGAGTTCCCACATTTGCTCGACTTTGCTGTGTGTAAAATCTGAAGGTTGGGGACCCACCAGTTTGTACCACAGCCAGGGCTGCTTTTCACATCCACACTTTCATTTGATCTCGAAGGGCCCCGCGGAAGGTAAGAGGCCTGCAGCTCCAGCTCTGGTCTTGGCTCTTGGTCGCATCTTCTATAGCGCCAGTCCGCTAACCTCCGCTGAGCCTCTGCCCCGTGCCACGTTCCCGGCCAGGTTAGGGAGAGGAGCCCTGGCAAACCGGACCAGCGTGGGCCATTCACTCATTCACATATTCACTCATTCATTCACTCAGCCAGCCCTGAGCCCCCTAGGCCAGGGCCCGTAGCACAGACATGCAGGCTGCACACTTTGCCCTTGAGAAGCGCAGTCCAACCCCCAGACTCCTCCTGCCCCCATGTCAGCCCCACCGCATTGCACAGGACTGCGCCTTCCTCTCTGTAGAGCTGGTCAGGGCCGGCTGTGGCCCCAGCGGGTGCTTTGCTCTACCGTTGCCTTTTTCTGGGAAATGTGTATCCCAAACAGCCCCCCAGAGCCCTCTTCCTTCCTGGCTGCCCTGCATCAAGGTGGAAGCAGCCCCCATGCCCCCTCTTACCAACCCTCCCGCATGACCAGAGCCTCCAGCCCACGGCAGGCGGAGGACCAGCCTCCTTGCCCCGGCCCAGCTCCAGCCCTGATGCCAGAACCTTCTCTAGGGGCTCCAGTTTCCCTACCTTCCACAGCCATAGGATGATATATGGTTGATTTTTTTTTAATCAAGGGAACAATTTCTCTAAATGCAAATCTCTTCAATAATAACAACATTATTATTATCAGTGTGGCCTCAGGCAGAGTCTCACAGAATTGGAGAGTAGCTGAGTAGATGGTTTTCCACATAGCAGCTCTGAGCATCACCAGGAGCTCCTGGGAGGAGAGAGAGGCTCATTTTCCCCAGAACAATCCCAGCCGGGTAGATGATAGCAGTTATCAAGAGATACTGGTGACTTTGTCCTGATTTGAATATTTGTGACACCACCCAGCTCCCCTGCTCCCTGCACCGCCCCTCCTCCATCTCAGGCCGTGGCCAAGGGTGGGCAGCCCTGATCGGCGGGCACCCCCTCCACGAGCATCCCTGAGCACCCACTAACCAGATGCTGGTTACCGCTCAGGGCCAGGCAGGCAGCTGCTCACAGTCTGAAAGGGAAGGTGGCCAGGATAGTGCGGATGCCCTGACCCCACAAACCCAGGGTTTCTGGGAACTCCCCACCCAGATTTGGGAGGCCTGGCAGGGCCAGGACTTGGGTGAGGAGAGGGAGGCACTTGCATTGGATGCAAATTTAAGGGGGCACAAAAAAACAGTAGCCAAGGCAAAATATAACTTTAATATAATATTTTTAAAAATCAAAATTAATGCAAAAAATCCATGATGAACACAATATCGAAATTTTAAATAGAGACAGGAAGGCTTCCCAGGGAAGGGACATTTTTGCTGCAAGCTGAAGAAGAACACACAGGACAGAAGAAATGCAGGGAAGAGGTTTCCAGGTATGAGCAGACAGAAGCATGGGGGGCTCCCCACCCTGCTCTGCCCCCATATCATCAGACTTCATGTCCCAGGGGTCTGGGGGCTCTGGAGGCTGGAGTCCCAGCTGGGACCTACTGAATCTTGCTGAGCCCTTCCTGCACCAAACCCATGGCCACTGCATGCTCCTGCCCCCCTGCAGTCCACATGGACTGCACAGAGGCTGGCACAGGCCTCCCCCACAGGGCTGTGGACACTGCACCCTGACCACTGCAGTTAGGTGGCCTCTTGGGGGCTCAGAAGGAAGCACCAGGAGCCATTTGGAAGGCGGAGGAACCAGGGACAGAGATTTTTTTGAGGGTAAGGGACAGAGGGGGATAGTGCTATCAGTGGCAGCTATTCATGGCAGTGAGGGGCACATTCTTCATGGCGTGGCAGCGGGCCGAGATTAGCACCTCACTTGGAGAACACCAGCCCGGGTTCTCGAAGATGGCCATCTGGGCATCTTCAGGACCTCCCAAGGCCAGACCAGGGCCTGCTCAGGGGCCCAGCTCAAATGAGGAGGCCCTGGCTCTCTAATGGCAGATGTGACTGGGTGACTGCCCCACCCAGCTGTGCTGGCCACCTCCAGGGGCTTTGTCTGAATAATTGGCTCTGTTTCCATCACTGGGCATTAAAACACCTTATTCCTCTCTCGCTGCTGGGTCCTGCGTTTCTGAGAAACCAGCCTTTCCAACAGGAACTTTGAGCACTGAGAAGGTCTTCCCACCCCCAGGCTGTCCCCAGCCATGCAGGCCTACCTCTTCCTGCACCAGCCAGCCGGCCGCTTCCCTCCCGTGCCAGGAGCAAGGTCCCCAGGACTGCCCAACTCTGTGCATCTTGAGAAGCTCAAAGCCACCACTGATTCCAGCCACCGTGGTCAGCTTTATGTATGATAAAGCTTGTTTAAATCTCACAACCCCATGAGGGAGGTGTGACTATTTTCAGAGGAGAAAACTGAGGCTCAAAAAGTTGACCTAAGCTGCCAGTTAACGACAGGTCAGGATCTGAATTGAGCCATGCTGTTAGCCAGGACATGGTGTTGGTCTCTGCCCACAGCTGTCACCCCCTAGACAATCTATCCCTCCTTGGAGAGGCTTCCTCAGGCTGGAAGGACAAATCTAGACGATGGGCAGCCCCAGGTCAACCTCTGGCCTCAAAACACAGAGAAGCCTTCCCAGTCAGCTTGCTGGGACTTTGAGATACATGAACTTGCTCCTGGGATAGGAAAGCTTATGGGAGCTAGGACCAGAGCCAAGGGCCTGTGACCTGGCCGTGGAGAGGTGCCCAGACAGGCGCAGGTCATGGAAGGTAGCAGGGAACATAACACAGTTGACTTGGGTTTAAAAGAGGCCAGAACGTTCATCGTATCGGGTACAGCCCAGGCACTTCCTCCTGGAAGCCACTAGAAGCAGCTGCCAAGATCCAGAGCCAGGGAGCTGAAGGTGCAGGTCTAGCTTCATGTCCCCAGGCGGTTAAGGAGAAAGAGCTCTTTACTTGAGACCCCTCCCGCCGTGAGCGACTATGGTTCTCAGACCCGTCAAATTTAGCCTGTGCTTGTCTGCGCCACCCTCCCACCCCCAAGCCCTTTCTCTTTCTGAAAACCAGCAGAGATTGGGGCAAACAGCAATGATGGCTCCCAGCAGATGGGGAAGGGTTGGAGGGCATAGCCAAAGGGGCCCTGAGGCCACTAGGGACGGAGCCCTGGGGCCAGGAAGCCCACACCCACTGCAGCACCACTGGGCCCAAGAGTCCCGCACCCTGGACAAGCAGCTCCACAGCTCTGCCCTCACCTGTCACTGGCTGCCTTGATAAGAAAGTGAAAACTCACCTCTGTAGATTTAAGACAGCAGACTGGTCTAGTCCGTAAGCGTTTCCATGCGTTTCCTTTTCTTTTTTGGCAATTAAAAAACACAAAAGTAAAGACTCGGGGCTCAGCCCTCGAGGATAATGGCCTGAGGGAGTCACTGTTTCACCCCTTGTGTCATCTTTTTTATGATACTGGCAATCCATGTTTATTGATGAAAACTTAGAAACTATAGATAGAATAGACAGGAATAATTTTAAATTAAAATAGCTTCAAGGCCTGTTACAGATAACCACAGCTAATATTTTGGTAAAAAAATTTTTCTTTCTAAAGAAAAGTACAACTAGGGATTTCCTTTAGGGCCCCAGAGACCTGGCCTCCTCTCCAAGAGCCCAGGTTACTCAGCTCGGAATAGATTAGTGTTTGACTTTGCTGATGAGTATCTGCTGGGTCTGGGTGAGGCCTTTCACACAGGACCTGGCACACGCCGTCATGGTGGGTGGTCCTGGGGAGGGTGGTGGCACACCCGGCTGACAGGTGGGGATCCTGAGGCCAAGCAACTTGCACCAAGTCAGTGAGGAAGCCAGAATTTGAATTTAGGAAACCAAACAGCTATTGGACACGTGGATGGGTGGATGAGTGAGTGAATGCAGAACAATTGTGCCATCCTCCACCCTGCAGCACCTGACACAATGTCTGTGACAATATGTTCCATGCTTTCTGGTCCCTAACGTAGAGTGGAAATCCCAGCACAGGGCTGGTTCCCCCCGTGCCAGTAACTAGCTGTTACACCCAGGGAAGTCAGCTCTCTGCTGGAAGCCTCAGCTTCCTACCTGCTAACAGGGAGTTTTCGCCAGGTCCTGCCCATCTCACAGGCCTCCCGTGGGCATGGAATTAGTGGAGCCTCCATAAAGCTGTGGGAATACTGAGCCACCTTACAGAAGTCCAGGGCAGCTTCTGGGGTCAAGAGGACCAGGGGCAATGTGGCCAGTGAACCAGCTCACACGGCCTCATGGTCGGGAGGAGTGGGGCAGAGACGGGCTCAAAGTCACTGCGACCCTGGATGTGCCTCCACTTTCTTCCCTGTGTGGAGTGGGCTTGGTCTGCATCCCTCGTCCTTCTGCATGAGCCAGGGTCCTCTGTCCTCCCCTCTGTCCTTCCTGGAGCCGTGCAGCAGTGACACAGACAGAGTGGGCCTGATGCCTGAGAGTCTAGAGAGGGGAGTAACAGCTCCTCCCGGCCTCCCCCGAGCCTGTGCCAACACTGTTCATTCACTCAGTCCACACGGAACCCTTCGAGGCAGGGACCATTGTTGTCACAGATGAGGGAGTTGGGGCACAGAGAGCTTAAGTAACTTACCTGAGGTCACACAGCAAGTAAGTGATAGATCTAGGATTTGCACTGTAGTCGGGCCCAGTGTTCATGTTCCTTGCTGCTCTGTGAAATTCCTCCGTCTGAAGGTTAAAAACGTTGCTATCCCACCGGCTTGGATGTAAATCCCAGATCTGCTAGGTAGAAGCTATTGACCCTGGACGAGGAACCTCAACATCTATATCTGGAAAATGGGGGAAATTAGCTCTCCCTCATAAAGACGTTGCTGGGTTTTTTATTGGAAATGGCATAAATGTAAAGCCCAGCACATAGTAGGTGTTTGATAAATTGCGACTGTGATCAGGATGAAGTGTGACCCCAGAAGTGAGGCTGTTCTGGGTGGTCATATGCTGGCCACAGGCTGGACATGACGTTCCAAGCACAGAAGGGCATTCCCGGAGGTGTGTCTGCTGACCACTCCCACCCCCACGTGCTCCCCTCCTGCCCACCAGGCGCTGAATTGGGTCTCTCCAGCCCAGAAAGGGTGGACGTCCCTGCACCAGGTGGGCTCAGTGGCTCAGCCCACGGCCCTGACCACCCTCCCTTCCCCGGAACCTCGGCAGCCCCACCCAGCGAGCGTGCCTGTCTATGGTGCCACCACTGGAGGACGCAGGCCTGCATGGCCACGGCCTGTGCACAGCCACCTTGGCCTGGGACTGCTGCGGCCTCAGCTTGTCCTCTCCCTCCCCGCTACAAACTTACCCAGAGCTTCATGAAAGGAACCGAGGCTAATAATTTAAGAAGTAATTTGTTATTAGTGTGGCACTGATGCGTTGAGCTGACCAAAGTGACTTTCAGCGGATTATTATTAAATATTAAGTCTATTGATTCAAGGCAGAGTGGTGCTCTGGTCGGTCCCCGGCAGCTGGGGACATGCATTCGTTTCCATGATTTATGGAAATCAAGCCACTTCCAGGGAGCCTCTCCACCGTAACCCAGGTATCCTCCCAGCAGCCTCGGAGGCAGGTTATAGATGAGGATCAGAGGGTCTGAGAAGTTAAGGGAGCTGCCCAAGGCTGCACAGCTGGTGAGCAGCAAAACCAGGATTCAAAGTCGGGGCTGTCTGACTCAAGTCTCTGCCACTTTGCTGGGCACACAGTAGGAACTCATTAAATGTGCACTGTTATTCCCTCCCAAACATAAGCTTTGTATCCATAGAACAGAACATGGATTTGGTTTTTTCACTAAACTATCTCCAGCACAGAGTGACCTCTTAACATGTTCAATAAATATAAAGATGGAAGGATGGCAGTGAATGGGTGGGTGCCTGGAAGGAAGGAAGGGAGGGAGGGAGGGAGGGAGGGTGATATAAGAGTCATCTTGTTCTGCCTGATGTCACTGAGCACCCACCAAAGTCCCAAAGTCTGTATGTTCTTCAGCCTCCCCATGCCTCACATCCTTCACCTGTAAAGTGGGCTGAGTCCCACCCCACAGGGTCGCTGGGGCGGTTAAATGAGCTAACACAGGTAGACTCATTTAGTGGCCGCCAGTCCCACCGTGAGCGCTCAGTGTTGGCCACTGTCATTTTAAGTGTTATAAGGCAAACTGCAGAGGGTGCCAGATTCCTGAGCATCTAATTCCCGGCCCCTGGGAGAGGAACCACAGGCCCAAGAAGGAGATAAACTCCAACCCACCAGGGGTCTCGGACCAGAAGCAGGCCTGGGAGAGGCGTGCCTGGGTCCCCTAAGCCAGGGGACTCTGAGAGGGGCTCCCTCTGGCCAGGTCCGGGGACAGGGACTCTGCTCTGGACCCTCCCTCTGCCTCTTTGTTCCTGGAAGTTTTGAAGTTGAGCTGCCTCCAAAAGCAAAGGGCTTCTTAGAGCAGCATCGCAGAATAAGCAAAGCTCTTCCGTGCCAGGCCTGTGCCGCGGAGAGGCGGAGACTCAGAGGACCCTCGCGGGGCGGGTCACCCTATGAGCCCGTCGGGCCGTCCCCTTCCCACCTCTCTTGGTGTCCGTCTGGGGCAGCCAGAGAACCGTTGGGCTGGATGTTGCCTTTTGAGCAGATGAGAAAATTTTTCAAATCCACCTACAAACTGCCCCAAACCGCTGGCATTGTCGAGGCTTCAGGTAATGCTGGCGTTTTAGACGTCTGATGCCATGAAAGAAGCGAAGCAGTGGGAGGGAGTGGGGGTGGGGGACGAAACAGGGGAAGGGAAGGCGGCGGTGGCTCCGGCAGTACCGACAGGCAACAGGCCGTGGCCCATCTGCACCGAAGCTGCCTCCCTGGGGCGTCTCTGTCAGGGAACTCCTCCCCGTGTGGCCGTCGGACCCTTGCGGAGGGAACCTTTGTGTCCACTAGTGCCCCCCCCCCCCGTCGAGACTGCCGCCCGCAGCAGCCGTCGCCTCTGCTTCCTTCATCCATCGCCCCGTCCACTAGCGCTTCCCAGTCGGGTCTGGAAACCTGCAGAAGCCCCGGCGTGGCTACCCCGTCTTGCCAGAGCTGCAGGCGACACAGGCCTCCAGTCGGCCCCCGGAGCCCATCGGTGGGAAGTGGGGGCCGAGTTGCCGCCAGGGGGATGAATGCGTGATGGGGGGGTGTTTAACCCACGCTGGAGCAGGAAGAAAGAAAGAGAAGGGAGGACGGAAAGAGAGAGAAGCCGGCGGGGCCACGCGGGCCGCGTGGGAAAAGGGTGAAGCCAACTCGAAGGCCCCGGAGCTGGGGGCACGAGACTCCGCTCTTGGGCCAGCACGGACGGGCGGGCGGCCCTTTGGGAAAGGTGGGATTTCATCTGCAACTCCAGAGGGTAGGCGCAGATGGGGGCTGAGGGGCCTGAGAATTAGCTCTTTGTTTTCCCCACCTGAGTTCCAAACCCATTGCGAGAAAGAAGAGAGTAAGGTGGCCGGACGAACTCCCGGCTTTATTCCCGACACAGCTGTTGGGCCAGGTGTGGGGCAGCAGTGGGGACGTGAGAACCACTCGGGGATTTACCTGCCCTGCTGCAGGCGCCTGGCTCCATCCAAACCTCCCTTGGGGCAGGCCCTTTCCCGGGGCTCCACCCGGGCGGCCCTGCCCTCGGGCAGCTGACCCCTGAGAGGGAGGGGAGGGTGGGGGGCGGGTCCCCTGCGTGTGCCTGCCCTGCCCTCAAACTCAACAGTGGCTGGGGGGGAGACCCTGCTGGGGTGTGAGTGAGCCCCCAGGGCTGTAGAAGGGCTGGTGTCATCACTCTAACATGTCTCTCCCCAAAGAAGGAGACACCATAAAGGGAGCAAGGGCTACCCTGAAAGGAAGGCAGGGGTGGGGAGTCCCACCCAGCCGAAGCATCTGAGCCAAACTCTCTCCCTGTTGGGTGTGGCCAGAGAGGCGGGGCAGGAGGGTGTGGATGGCTGGTGGCACTGGGCCCGGGTCCCCTGGACTTTTCCAGCTGGACAAGGCATTAGGAAACGTTCAGACCCCGATGCCAGGAACAAGCCTTCCCGAGGCCACGTGGCCAAGCCCAACCCCCTGGGCCTAGAGCCTTCTGACCCCAACTATGCTCTGCGGGAGCCCCAGGGGACCCCTCAGCCCCCAAAGCCCTGCTCCTCAGGCTCCTCCCACCATCCCTCTGCCCACCCTCCTGCAGCCTCATAGCTGCCAATACAAAGCCATACATCTTGGTGTGTGACAAATCACTTTTTAATTGCCCCAAGGAAGAAATCCATTAGTCTTTCCTTTACGTGAGAGTCATCATAATATTCAGCAAAGCCCAGGCTGGCTGGAGGCCGAGGCTGGGGGCGGTGGGGCTATTTTTAGTTTGCATCAACATCCCTCTGCAAGCGTTCGTTTTAGAAAGGGAGGAATTAAATCTTCCTGACACCCCAGTGCCTTCTATGCCACATGGGGAGAGCTTGCTGCAGACCCAAGGAGGAGCCGCTTATGATGGTGTAGTAATTGTCCAGATGAATTTGTGTCACGTTTCACGCAAAACCCACTTCCCCTTAAACAAGTTGCAGCCACCACCCTCCTAAGTAGCTAAGCCCAGCTGAGGCCTGGCCCCCTGGGGTGGCATGGCCTGCTACCACCACCCTAAACCGATGCCCTGCACTTTCACCTTGCCTCCTCTGCAGAGCCAGGGCTTGGCTGCAAAATGCCAGCAGCTTCCCAGGGTCGCGACCATGGACAGTCATGGCAGAGGGGAGCTGAGTCCCCAGCGGCGACTCCTCCCTCCTCCTACCTGTGACCACCCAACACTGCAGGTGGCGGAGCTGAGGTCTGGGGGTCTTTTGCTGGGCTGGTTTGGGGTTCTGCTAGCAGTCCTCAACTTTAGAGACAGGCCAGCCCAAAGCATTGTTTATGGCTGATCCCTGAGGTTGCCTCTGGGATGTGTAAAGCAGGCTTGCCTTCCGCCCCCTACAAACTACTCTGTCTCAATTTTCAAAAAGAAAGAAAAAGAAGGGAAGAAGGTGGGGGTGTGGGGGTAGGAGAGGCCTGGACAGGAGAGGGGAGGGAATTCCACCCAAGAAAGGGGAGTCAAGTGGCAGGAGGTGGCTGGGATGTGGGCACCACAAGCCATCCCCCGCCCCCGGCCAACCACCCACAGGCCACTGAGACCACAAGGCTGCCAGTCCATGCTGGGCTGGGTCCGAGTCCACAGGAGGAACTCGGCGAACTCCAGTGGTGGATGGAGGAATGGCTCCGGTGACCAGGGCTCTGATGGGTGGGCACGTGTCCTCTGAAGTCAGCACCCCTGGCAGGGCCCCCGTGCCCTCTAGGGTGATGTCTGCTGAGAGCCCATTGCTCCCCTCCTGGGGAAGCTGCGGTTCCCAGGAGCAAGCGCCTTGTTCTCCCAGCCAGGCCTTTGAGAAAGCTCGCTGGTTTGCAGGGGCAGGCTGATCTTTACGTGGGATGGAGTGTGTGGCTCAGGACCTGCTCCGTGACATTATCCTGAAGTAAGAACCTGAAGGCCTCTGGGACGTCCAGGCTCCGGGCATGGCTCAGTCGAGCTTTCTCAGGTACAGGATCAGGAAGGAGTGGCCACTTGCAAGTTGGCGAAATCCTTGGGAGGTTAGTCAGCCACCTCATGTCATCCCTTCCCATGGCCACTGCCCTGGACCACAGCCTGTGACCCCAGAAGGCAATGGCCCAGGCAGGCCCTGGTTCTTTGAGACCCACAGGCATCTTTCAAAGAGGCTGTATCCCAAAGGAATCCCGGGCACTGCCACGAGGTGTGGAAATGGTGTGTCTTGGCAAGGGTAGCTCATGGTGGGTGAGCGCTGGTCTTTTCTTTTTTTAAATAAGAACAAAATGCAGTACATGATTGTTTCTGTGCATGAAATTCGAGGTTACAGTTTAGGTTCCACCTGATGCTAATAACCTTAATTGTAAATCCTTTATTTATAGACTTGGGCTGTAACAGCTTCTGCATGGCATTAAACTAAATGCTGACGAAGGCAGAGGTGGGCCGAGCATGCCTGCTGGGCCCCCAGAGGTGAACCCCCCCACCCCGGGCACTCTGTGTATTAAATGCCAGGGCTCATAAAACCCCATAGCTCCCTCCCCAGCTGAGTACCCCTCCCAAGGGGGCAGATAGTTGGAGATTCTCATGCAAAATGAATTGCACTGCACTTTCATTAAAAAGTAACTGCGTCTGACTCAGCACTACTTTGAGGGTAAGCAGTGGGGAGGGGTTTTGTGGCAAAATCACAAGACAGCAAGGAGGCACTGGCCCCTGAGGTCACTCCGCATCCCTGCCGCCTTCACTGTGGGTTCTGGTTTCTCTGCTCTCTGGTTCACTCTGCTGGAGGCCATCGGGTGTCCTTAAAAAAGCAACTGGAGACCCCAGAATTAGGATCTGGTTCTACTGGAGCTGGGCACAGCTTGAGAGGGGCTCTAGCCTAAGGCCCCTGTTCTGGATAGAAGCAGGGCTTCTGGGGCAGGAGCAGGGCTGCTGGGGGTGAGGGGGCCAGGGCTGTCCTGGGTCCCTCCACACCCTGACTTTCCAGGAGAGCTTGCCAGTCTCATGGTGCACCGGGTGAGGTGTGGGTGCATCCCTCACACCAGACAGGGATTTCCAGGCATCCTCTACAGTGCTCTTTCCAAATAGCAGATGTGACCAAGGCCTCCCCTCTGCTTCCACCCCATGGTGCTGCCCCTTTGCCTGCAGTAGGAAGCCCTCACTCCCAAAGAACCCCTGAGCTACTCCCACTGACCCCTGCTGGCAGGGTCTCGTTCCCCCCAGGCCTCAGCTCCAGTGTTTCCCTGCCCCCCACCCACCCAGTACCTCCTCTACCCTCTGTCATCTCAGACTTCACCTCCTCCAGGGAGCTACCCGAACCGAGCACGGTCAGGCAGCCCCCTGGCCCTGGCCTTCCTCCCCGAAGCCCCATCCAGCCGGGCAGCAGCCCAGTCGCTCAGCAGGCAGGGGGTGACATTCATGAGCAGCTGCAGCTGCCGCAGGCGGCCTCCGCCCCCAACCACGGACACGTGCAGCACTCAGAGAGCGAGCTGCAGGCATATGGCCTAACCATGAGGGACATATTGCCCCACGGTTTATGGGGCGAAGCGTGATTAAGCAGACAGGGCATTGGGGCTGTCTTTGAAAAGGACAGTTTTTCTGCGACCCTTTGCCAGTCGGCAGCAGGTCCAAGCAAGCAGAGACCCTGCTCCAGGCAGTCAGCAAAGTGGGCTCCCCCCATCATGAAAGACGCTTTGAACCCTAACCACCCACCACCCACCTCCCAGAGAGGGGCCAGCAGCCACGTGCAGCCCCTTCAGCTTCCGAGGGGGCCGGACATGGTCAGAGAGGCCCCTCCCAGAGCAACAGGCAACACAGCCCCAGCTGTAGGAATCCTAACAGCCCTTTTCTGAAAGGTATCTGTGCACACCACGGCTGCATTTCTGTGCTCCAGCCCACTATCGGGCGTCCACCAGCTAGAGTGGGGCCAGGCTGAGCCCCCAAGCTGTCTTCCAAGAGCCAGGCCTTGGGGACATGGCCCAGGCCCACCAGCTTCAAGGCCAGTTTCCCCAGGATGAGCCCTCTCTGCTGAAGGGCATTGGGATACAGGAGCTGGAGCAGTGTTTTCCCAGGAGCTTCTCAGCCTGTCTGCGTTGATGAATCTCTTCCCTTAAAATGAATTTAAATCCTTTAGCCCCAGACAAATAGACACACTCTCCAGCCCCTTGAAAGAAATGAGATTTTAATTTGGGATGATTTTATTCAGCAAATGCCCCAAAACCATGCACTTTTCAAAGGGAAACTCCAGGTTCAGTGTAGCCTGCTGGGGATAGAAGAAAGACTTTTTTCTCTTTTTCGTTCCCAGCTCAAACTGAGAAGGGAAAACCTCTTCCTCTCAGAAGGATTTTTTCCTATTTTCTTCTATTTCAGAAAACATCCTTCCTCCTTCTCTGATATCACTGCTCTAGTTTGGTTTTTCCCCCCAACTCTGTCCTTCATGGATCCCTGCCTAATAAAGGTATTATAATCAGAGGCAGATTTGCCACAAACCTAATGAAGCTGAAGCTTCAGGGCCCTAATTTGGACATGCAGTGGTGTGCTGGTAAATGTTTAACAACCAGCTCTCTAGAGGAAATAGCCTAATTTGTAGCATCTGCCAACTGCCATGGTATAAATATCCCACCATGGCCAATTTCAAGGTACTAGCATGATGCCACCAAATGCAAAGTTGGGAGGAAAGATGTATAATTGGTTCTCATGAGTGGGTACAAACAGACATCAGCATGTCACTGTTACAGGCTCTCTCCAGGACCCTGAACTTGATTTTGTATTCTATGTATTCTTTTTCTTTACAAAGGCCCCCCAAATTATGTAAACCTCAAACCCCAACAAACTGAGTCTGCCTCTGATTATGGTACAGGGGTGGAGTTTCTGGCCCCCCTGTGATGGCGCCACACCAGGCTATGCTCAGACCAGGTGGCATGGAGCTGTCAGTGCAGGTGAACCCCGACTTCCTGCTCTGATATTGATGGGGTTCCCTGGCCTCCAGTCTTTTGAACATCTAGAAAATGTACCCAAGCTCTGAACTGCTACCACTTCCTGGCAAGCCCCGTTACAGGGGCTTGAATCTTGGGTCCCAGCCCACTTTTCCCCCTGCGGTCCTCGCCCTTGCTCAGAGGTCCTCCTGGAGATTACAGCCTCCAAGTGCATGGAGCCTGCACCCTCCAGGGCCAGGGCTGCAAACATGAGGCCCTTTGGCCTTCCACAGTGTTTTATACAAACTTGAACCAAGATATAAAAATCTGGAAATTTCACACAAAAACCCAGACTTATGATTTCTTAAAAAGTCAGAAGACTAGCCTCCTTGGCCTAAATCCCTGCATGGCTGCAACAGGCAGGGGTTGAAGAACAGCCACTGCCCCGACTGACAAGACGGAGACCATCTGGCTTCCCAGGCCATGCGGTCCTGTACTGTGTCCCCAACGCTCAGGCCGAGGAGCTGTTACCATTTCTCATGGTGCCTGCACTGTGGTTTTTCTTAGAGAAATATTTCCCTCTACCCAGGTTTCTTTCAAAAGTAGGAAATGAAAGATAGAGCAAGCAGGCCATGTGTTTAGAGAGAAAGCACACAGCATATTTCTTTGTGGGAGTGAAGAATAGTCTTCTTGGGGTGGTTGCACTGAACCATTCCGGGAGACACATCACACCACAGTTTGTGGGAGTGGCGCCTCCTAGACTTGTGCGTTGCACAGCGTAAGCAGCCTGATTCTTCTGTGTTTAATGTGCAAAGTGGAACAGTGTCAAAATAGTTCCACTTAAGATGCCATTGTTCTTGCACGTAATTGGCCTACTTCACACATGCATGTGTCTGCACAGCTGGGTCTGCTCACCTGTGAGGTCTCACAGAAATTCTGGCAAGGAATGATGAGGGCAGACATAGGGAGGCAGGGTCCAGAGACCAGCAGCCCCAACGCGGAAGGTCCCTGAGCAGAGGTGAGAAGTGCCCAATAGGCGAAGTCACGTGTCAGGGGAGTAACTAGATGGGTGGGAGGAAGGTTGACCTTCGCACTGAGATCCCAGGCAGGGGAGCAAGCAGCCGCCTCTGCCGGGCTCACCTCAACTGTTGCATGGACCACCTGGCAAATTTCCGTTCCTCCTTTAGAGCCCATCTGGGATGCTGCCTCCTCCAGGAAGGTTTACCCTCCAGAAAGTTAGCCATGCCCTCCTCTGCACTCCCTCTGAACTCTGTACATGCCTGACATTATCCATATTGCTGTGTGTTGTGATTCTGTGGATGTGATCTGGCCCCACTGCAAGAGCAGTGCCTGGTTCATGATTACATGCCCAGTACCTGGGACAGTGCTGGTATATAGTTGGGATTCAATGAATAATTAAGTGAATGAATGAATGGAGAAATAGATGGAGGGATAGAGGGATGGAAGACTTAGAGGAATTCCAGTCCTAGGGGCCCAGCATTAGAACTTGAGTACAGGCAGGGCTTAGTAAGAATGAGCTCATTTTTGGAATCAGATGTAACCAGAAGAACACCCTAGCCCAAAGTTGTGCCATGAAATCCCTGAGCTTCTAGCTGAGGGTCTCTGATATCCTACTACCCTGCTACCCGGAATAGTGGCCCCACTGGGGAGAACACAGCTAGAGGGTAGCAGTCCTGCCTGCAGGCACCTGTCAGCTTGGGGGCCATGAGTTCAGGAGATGTCCACTGTGCAGGGCATGGGTAATTGGTGCAGGAGATACTGTGCAGCTTCCTCTTTGCACAGCAGCTGGATCAGCCCCTCTCTCCTGCCTCTGCTTCTCAGGGACACCAACCTGGACACACAAGCCTAATTGCTGGCCCTTCCCGTAGTGTGAGTGGGAGCGCACAGGCAAGTTGAGGATGAAAAATGCAGTAAGTTAAAGGCTTCTGAGGGATAGTTGTATAGTGAAAAAAAGGTCAAGAAAACTATTGCTGAGATCCAAAGCCAAGTGAAACTCTTGGTCCTTGATTAATTGACTAAAAGATAGAGGCTTTGACCTACCTCTCTGAAGTTGAATGAATTAGTTGATTAGTTGCATAAAGTTGCTTCCCCGCCAGGCGGAGGGACTAGGTCATTGGTCTTTAGCTAATAGCACGTCCCAGTGAGTTGCTTCCAACCTGCCCTGGGCGCATCGACCTGACGAACCAGAGGGTCCGTGGTCCCCCTGCAGACTGGCTCTTGCTAGAAAAGGACGTGGGGGCTGTGACCTTCCTTGCTGCTCCTGCTGTGTGTGGCCCAAATCACGCACCCTTGTCCCAGCCCTCTTCCTTCCTTTCTCTCCCTTTCCTCCCTGCATCTCTCCCTTTCCTGTCCCTTCCCACCGTGTCCTCGTATTTTGAGTCTTTGGAACTTGCTCTGTGACCCCTGGTGTCACCGCATGGGCAAGCCCCCTGCCTATTCCTTCCCAGGCCCGGAGAAGAGAGAACGGGAACGTCATGGGTCTAGACAGATCTGGTCAATGCTGCCTTGGCTTTGAGGAAAAAATCACCACCCTTGTCCTAATTATTGATGGGAACTGGCTTTGCTGAGTTAGAAGATGGGAGAAGGGTTGATATTATGGCCACAGGGTTTGATTTGGTCAATAAAGCAAATTGGTTTAAGTGAACATAAAGCAGCATTCACAAGTATATTAGAAGAATAAAGTAATTGCTGTCCAAGGTGCACGGAATATAAATCTCTGTTTGCTTGAAATTATTACAATGTGGTATTGATTACTTAGAACCTGCCATTGCTTTTTAAGTTGTAGTTTATTAAAGGCTAATATGTTTAACAAATATTTTCCGCAGCGTGCACTATTAAAACACACAGAAGTTACACGGGCATGTTACCCCACCGCCCCCCACCCCAGCGTTCCGTCGTTCCTCCTGTGGCCACCCGATTGACCCTCCAGGCTCAGCTGGCAGGCGCGGGGTCTTGCCAGGTCCCAGGAGAGGTCCGTGGAAGGCCTTCGGGGATGACCACACTGCCTCGCGCTTTTGCTTGCTCTCTGTCTCACCGACAAGACGCTAAGCGCATGGAGTCAGACACCCTGGTCTGCTTCTCTCTGCTTCCCAGGTTTCCTCCAGAACCAAGCGTCGCACCCAGACGCAGGGCGAGGTCCATAAATATTGGTAGCGTGGGCGGCCTTTTATTCACTTTGCTTTTTTCTTAATTAAAAATTTTTAATTACAAAAGCAAACAGGCCCATTATAACAAATGAATACATTATTTTTAAATATATAAAAATATATTTCTCATTAGAAAAATTAGATATGCTTATAGCAGAACATTTATAAGATACAGGAAAGTACTAAAAGGACAATAAAAATCACCCATAATCCTATCACCCAGAAATAAACCCCTGTTTTCATTTTGGTATATTTCCTGCCAGTCTTTTTGCTATACTCATGTGTACGAATATTTTTCTTTTTACAAAGTTGGTAACATGATATGCAGTTTAGTGTTTTGCATTTTTTTCCAGTTACCATTATATAACAGCATTTTCTGTGTCATTCAATGTTCCTCAAAATGTGGTTTTAAATGGCTACATAATATTCTATATTATAGACATACCATAATTTATTTAGTCACTCCCTGTGGTTGGATATTTGTGATGCTTCCAGTTTCAGCATTATAAATAATACTCTGATGAACATCCTTGTAAATGGATCTTTCATGTCACCTCTGAGTATTACAAAAGGACAAGTTATTAAAACAGTAGCCAGTGGCAAATGTCATGGAAGGGGCCAGATTCCGGGTGTGTGACCTGTGCAGTCACATTAAACCAAGCTTGGTTCAATGCTCTGCTCCCTTATTCTTGAAACTCTTAATAATTTTTGAGCAAGAGATCCAATCATTTCATTTTGCACTGAGCCCTGCAAATTATATAGCCAATCCTGGTTGTGGAAGATTCTTTCCCACGGGCATTGAGGAGTCAGGACATCTCTGACAATCAAGGGACTTTGTACCAGGTCTCCTCTCTCATCCCCATAAAAATAAAATATCAGTGTGTGGTCTTCTTTGTGCCCAGCAGTGCTGAGCCTCAGAATTGCCACAAAAAGAGAATTTTCCATATAGCTCAAGTTTGCCCTCAAACACTGTCTTCATCCATTCAGTGTTGCTACGACACAATACTTGAGGCTGAGGAATTTATAAAGAAAAGGTGTTTATTTGGCTTATGAATCTGGGGGCTGGAAGGCTTAAGACTGGGCAGCTGCGTCTGGCGAGGGTCTCATGCTGCTTCAGCTCCTGGCGGAAAGTGGGAGGGGATCCTGTGTGTGCAAAGACAGAGAAAACGAGAGAGAAACTGAGGAAGCCAGAGCCTTTTTAACAACCCATTCTTTCCGTAACTCGTCCATTCCCACAAGACTGAGAGCTTACTTCCTCAGAAGGGTATTAATCCAGTCATAAGGGGTCTGCCCCCATGATCCGGACACCTCCCACTGGACCCCATCTCACAACACCAACACATTGGGGCTCAAAATTCAATATGAGTCTTTCTGAGGACAAATCATATCCAAACCATAGCAAACGCCAAAATGTGTGTATTTTTGTGGGCATTGTGTCTCATTTATATCGCTTTCTATTTGAACCATGACTTGCTTGTGCAGTCATTTTTGTTTACATTTTCTTTGAATTTCTATTCGTCCCTTGCATTTTTTCTTAAATTTTGAAATAATCACAAATTTACTAAAATGTTGGGAGCACAGTTCAAAGAAACTGTTTTCTGAACCATTTGACAGTAGCCAACCGGATGCCCTATCATCCTCAAATATTTTGGTGTTTCTTTCTTACCAACAGGAACTTCCTCCTACAGAACTGTATCCAAACTCTCAAATCAGGAAGGTAACACTGAAGCGTCACTACCACCTAATCCTCAGTCTTCACTTAACTTTCACCCATTGTCCCAATAATGGCAGCATCACTGTCACAGTTAGTGGTCAGGTCCCTCAGTCTGTAGCAGTTCTTCATTCTGTCCTTGACTTTTGTGACCTTGATGTTTTTGAAGCTTACAGACCAGTTATTTTGTTGAGTGCCACTCAGTTTGTGTTTGTCTGATGTCTCCTCGGGATTAGATTCAGGTGGTGCATCTCTAGCAGGAATCTCACAGAAAGGGTGCTAAACTCTGTCAGGTGGTCCACGATTTCCATTTTACTCATTACTGGTGATGTTCACTTTGATCACTTGATGAAGGTGGTATCTGCAAGCCTTCTCCACTGTAAAGTTACTTTTTTCTCTTCATAGTAAGCATTTTGTGGGAAGGTACTTTAAGACTATGCAAATATACTATTCTTCATCAAACGTTCAGTTTATTTGTTTATATATTTATAACTTCATGGACTCATATTTTCTTATTTTATTCAATGGGTTATAATCCATTACTATTGTTAGTTCTTTCAGTGTTCAAATCGTCTCCGATTTGGTTGGCAGATGCCCATTCAAGCTGGCTTGTGTGTCATTTCATATAAGCCCATCATTCTTTGAGAACTTTTTTGCTTTCTGAACAAGGCGTTCCAGGCACATCTTGTACTTTCCTGGTATCAACCATTTCTCCAAAGAACCCTGATTTCTTTTAGCGGGAAGCCACTTATTTAGAAGCCAAGATCTGGGCAGGAGTGTGCTCATTGTTATTGGGATGTCACTGCTCCCAAACCCCGCTAGTGGATAGAGCTGGGGAATATATGTATCATATGTGTGTGTGTGTATGTATATAAGTGAATATGCAGTTAGCCATCCATATTCATGGGTTTTGCATCCATGAATTCAACCAACTATGGATCAAAAATATTCAAGGAAAAAAATTGTATATGTACTGAACATGTATAGACTTTTTTCCTTGTCCTTATTCCCTAAACAATACAGTATAACAACTATTTACATAGCATTCACATTGTATTAGGTATTATAAGTAATCTAGAGATGGTTTAAAGTATACAGGAGGATGTGCATAGGTTATATTGGAGTTGGTAACTGATATGCCATTTTATATCAGGGACTTGAGCATCCATGGATTTTGGTATCACAGGAGGTCCTGAAACCAATCCCCCATGGATACCAAGGAACAACTGTGTCTGTGTGTGTGTACATATATATGTGTTAACACACACACTTACATCTGTATTTATTTCTACAGAGAGAAGTAGGTATATTGAAACCATTGGTTCCCTCTGATGTAGTGAACTAAGATACCACTAGAGAGTTCATTCTCATTTTCTCTCCTTCCACAGCGATTTAACTATCTTCTCCAATACCGTGAGAACCTTGTCTCCTATTGCCCTTAAATATGCTTACATATTTGACCAACCTCCCTGCACACAATCAGTCTCACGTCTCTAATACCCCAAGTGGACACTCTCCTCACTTGCCTAGGCTCCGACAGCCCTTGCAAAGGCACCCACCGTGTGGGCCTTTTCTTCACCCATCAATATGCCCTTAATGCTGTTACAAGAAGGATTTCGAAGCCATCTTCAGGCTCACGGGACAGAGTGATGTGATTGGTTAGCAACGTCTGCCATGGACAGAGGAACAGGAAGTGTGGAACAACTTGCCACGCATATGCTACTCGTGACTTAGAGATAATCAATGTGATCATCCGTATTAATCAAGTGACCATATAAATTTGAGAGAGAGAGAAATGATAATTAACAATTACAATTAACAAAATTGATAATTATACTGGGCAACAGGCGGCAACCAAGTCGTCTGGCCATGCCATGTCTACAGTACTAAGAAAGCACAGTTCTGGGTCTGCTCTGTGCGTCTCGACCTTCTTTTGTCAAGGACACACTTACAGCTTCTAATAGGTCTTTTGCCACTTGCCCTCTGGTTCCTTGCCCTTCTTCTGTAGACTGGGAGAGTCCCTAACAAGGCTTGTTAGAATGAAGATGACTTCTACTCAGGGCTCACAGGGTCCTTTTTTATTTTCTTCTGAGTTGGCACTGGTGGCAGCAGGAAGCTGACAGTATTTGACCTTTTCCTTCCACCAAACATCCACTTGCCCACCTCCCTCATCCTAATTCCCCAGATTGGTGCTCGTGGACCCTGAGCTTCACAGATGGCTGTCAGCAAATGCGTCAGAGGCAGCATGACTCATTTCCCCTCTGATGCCCTGGGGTGCTTTCAGAAAGTCCAGTTGTAGAAAAAGTGCTTTGGATAAAATGCAGCTGCAGGTTTGCCCAGCTTTGGCTTAAATCTTTTCACCCCACAGATATTTGTTGAGGACCTACTATCAATTAGACAGTGTTCTCAAGTGATGCGTGAGGTTCATAAGTGAATAAAACAAAGGCCCCTTTGGGCCAGGACAGACAAACAGAAAACAAAAAAATAAATAACTGTAGCGTGTCAGAAAGTGCTGGCGGTTATGGGAAGAAGAAAAAGCTCAGAGTAAGAACATGAGGGTCGGGTGGGTGATTTCCATTCCTTGGGAACGTAGGGCGCACCTGGTGTGTCCTGGGAGCTTCAGGGAAGAGGCTGGTCCTGTCTCAGGGACCACCGTGTCCACGGGGGAAGAACAGGGGGACACAGAGGTTGGGGCTCTGGCGCTCAGAGGAGGATACTGGGAGGAATCTGAAAGAGGGCAGGAAGGAGGGGTGTGGGAGGGGGGGAGAATGCGGAGGAGACGCTGCAGGGGGTGAGTTTCTAGGTGGGGCTGGGGTGCGGCTGAGGGTGCCCAGAGGCAGGAGAGGAGGACTGAGCCCATCCAGGGACTCTGGATTCAGAAACCTTTGAATGTACAGCTTCCAAGGAGTGGCAGGGAGAGAAGCCTAAGCCAGAACAAAGGGTTAATGGGAGAACAAAGGGTTAATGGGGGATGGGTGTTAAGCACAGACCCATCTTTGGAGACCCTGGTCTGGGAGAGGAAGGACAGAATGATGGTGCTAGGAGTCTTGGTGAGGGAGTTTAGCCTGGGGGCCCCTCCATTCCTTTCCACCTTGAGAGCGTGTCCCTGCTGCAGAGCCCTGAGCCTGGGTGCCCGGCCCTGGCCCACCTGGGCCGTCCCACCTGGGCCCTCCCACCTGGGCCTGCCACCTGGGCCCTCCCACCTGGGCCCTCCCACCTGGGCTCTCTGCCAGGCTCAGCAGCACATATAGATCCCAACCTCTCTGCCTCTCTCCATGAGGAATCTCCCCTCAAAGGGAGGCAAATCACCCACAGTTCATTTTAATGGATTCTTGACAAATTACTGACTAGAACAGATGCAGGGATTGTCATGCCCGGCGCCTCATTGAAAGGTCTGGGAAAGAGCAGGACTGGCCTGGAAAGGGCAGGGGTGACCTTCAGTCTCTAAGGAGGGAAGCACAGGCACAAGTGCTCTCCAGTATCACGGGTCCCTCCCCCTCTCTGCCCCGACCATCCTGGGCCTCCCCCACCAGGAGGGGAGGAGGGGGAGAGGAAAAGGGTGCTTACCGCCTTCTGGGGCCCCACTGGGCTCTGGAAGCTGGACAAGGCTGCAGAGCTGAAGGGCATGTGTGCGCAGGTGTGCGTGTGTGAGTGTGTGTGTGCATGTGAGTGAGTGTTTGTGGGGGAGGAGGCCAAGGAGGAGAGAGGCCCCCTCTAGTTCCCAGGCCCTCCTTCCTTCTCTCCATTTGCAACAGAACGTGCTTGAAGCTGCCTGGAGCACCAGCGAACCATTGGTCTCCAGGCAGCTTCCTGCGACCACTGGGTGGACCCTCACCACAGGCTGCCAGCAGCCCTCTCCCCGACTTGGAGGACACTGTGGCTCAGGAAGCTTCCTGACACTCCAGGGAGGGGTGTAAAGCAGCCCGACCCCTCTGCAGCTTTGCCCGAAGGGTGTGGGGGCCTGGGCAGGTCTGGCCTCCTGAGGCTCTCAGAGCCTGCCCCTGCCCCTGCCCCTGCTGCTGGGAATGTCCCTGACCACTTTTCTCGGGTCTTCCCAGCCAGCTGGTCCCTTGTGGGGGCAGGACCACACCTTAGGCTTCCCTGTAGTCCTGACGGGCCCAGCACAGAGCCAAGCACAGGAAAACACCCTGGGGAGGGACAGTTATGTAGGACCGGGACTACTGTGAAGACCAGGGCCAGGTGCCAGGCTGTACGCCTTAGAACACCCTCTCATTTAATCCTCACCAAAATCCCAGAAATAGGCGTGTCCCCTAGGAAAGAGAAGCTCAGAGAGGATCAGTGACTTGCCGCAGGTCCCACAGCAGGAGATGGTGGAGCTGGGGTTCCAACCCCAGTCTAACCCCAGGAGACCCCAACCTCCTTTGACAGAGCAGGGGTTGCGGCCAGAGGGACTGACCCAGCGCCAAGGAGGTAGCCTTCCCAAGGCTGCCACAGTCCTCCCATGCCCCTAGCCTGGCTCTGGAGCCAAGAGAATGATGATGTCCTTGCCACACTTCATGCGGCAGCATCCCTGAACCCCTGAGTCCCAGGACAGGACCCCTGACCCCTGCCCTCACTCAGCCTCTGCAGTGTGCAGTAAAGCGTGATGCAGAGCACACAGCAAAAGGTCAGGCAAACCTTTCTCCTTTCTCCCAAGGGCCATTTCCAGCTTTGTTCACTTGGAACAGTGGATGTGCCTGCCTTGGCCAGACCCTGGTGGTGAAACAGTGTGGGGTGGACTCTCCTGTGTGTGCACCTGACACCTGGGGGAGGGACAGCAGCCCAGCAGTGGCCGATAGGAGGGAAGGTGGGAGGAAGTTCAGAAGCCAGTCCACCAGCCTTCCAGGCCCAGCTGCTCTGAGCCCCATCCACCCGTAGTCACTGCCCATGTGTGTCCAGGAGGTTGCTCATTTAACAGAAAGCAGGTGGGGTCTGGCTCTCCTGCTTCCCAGTCAAAGGCTTAGGCTCTGGAACAGCCCATGCAGCTCCCCAATGGTGCAATGCAGCAAAGCAGGGGTCTGGTTATGGAGAAGAGGTGGAGGCCTTGCCACAGCCCCTAGAACTATGTGCTCAGAGTGACCTCCACAGAGTCAAAGGTGAGCCAGGAGGTGACAGTCCCATGAACACAGAGCCAGCATGGAGAGCCTCTTGCCCTGCTAACGTTAAACAACAGCTGAGCGGAGAAGTCTTTGTGGCAAACCCTCCCCTTCCAGCTTGTGGGGGCAGAGGAGCCTCTGGGAGCTGGAATGGGAACAGCCACAGTCTGACTGGCTTTCAGAGAGGCCCCAGGGCTGCATAACATTGGTAGTGAGAACGGGGCCTGGCATACAGGCCGTATCTCGAATGAACGAATGAATCAGTGAGTGAATCAGGGCCCGTGGCAGAGGAGGAGGCCATGCTGGCCATGAGCGAGAGATGAGGAAATCTGCCCTTAGGAGAAACCGAGCACATCCATCCCAGCAGCCGTCAGATTTTCACTGAGTGCTGCCCTGCGGTGTGCCACATGTGGGGCTGGAGCGCTGCAGCGACCATTGGGGTCTCCCCTGCGGGGGCTTTCGGCTTAATTGACAAAAAGATTGAAAGCTCAGGAGAGAAGCGAAGCTCGCCTCGGTCCCTCACCCTCTCTGGTGCCCCCATCTGTGCACAGAGCGTGGCTCACAGCTGCCTCTGCACATATTTCCTGGAGGCCCGGATTTGGTGGGGAGCGGGGTGCTGAAAGAAGCTGAGAGAAACTTCTTTCCTGGTTTAAGCCCCAGGAAAGCAAAAGGCAGCTTCCCAGACATCTCTGGGCAAAGTGCCAGCAGCCCTGGGTCATGTAGATCCAACAAGAAATTGTCACGTGCAATCAAGGGCTTGGCATAGGACTCAGAGAGAAGGGAGGTCACTTTCTGCAGGGCTGTCTCGGCCGTGAGTGAGAGCCAGGCCTGAACTAGCACCACGATGCAGGGGGTTAAAATCAGAAATGATGGTCACCTGTGCTAAGCCACGAGGCCAACACGACTCCCCCCACCCCGCCGCCCCTTCTCCGGGGAGTTTGTACTCAGGTTCTCCCGGCGTGGCATAAAGTGACAGGTTCTGTACTCTAGAATTCCTGGGGATGGGCTCTATTCTAGCGCTCGCTGCAGGGAGGTGACTAGAAGCAGGAGAGGAGGAGGGAAATGAATATTGAGGGCGCCCTGGGTGGTGGTAGCCGAAAATGACCTCAGCATAAAGAAAGGGTAGGAGTCATCCCTTCGGGCTCCCTTGCTGGCCCGGGCTTGGGATTTCCCCAGAAGCGGCCCCTCCTCCTTCATCTGTCCACCCTGCCCTCCCTCGATCTGTCAGCCGGTCACTTGGCAGATGTGCACAGAGACCTGCTGTGTGCCAGACACTTCCCGGTGCTGGTGGCACGGCTATGGGTCAGACAGACGTGGCTGGCCTCAGCTGGTCGGGAAGTCATCAGAGATGATGAACGAGGCACAGAGCTGAACAGCTCCTTCAGACAGCCTCTGTCACTTCAGCCCCACATTCCAGGTGTCACACGAAAGGAATGCTCTGGAAGGTGACATTGCTCTTCCTCATCTTAATTCTAAGCCACTTGCCTTAAACTCAGGAATAAAAACTCCACCGGCCGCCACCCTCCCCGCCAGCGCCCAGGGCAGACATTACTAATGGATCGCAGCATGTTTTCCTGCTGAACCTGCACGCAGCCTCAGAATCCTTCTGCACCTGGCCCTGAAGCTGTCATCTGTCAGTAGAAGCTGGTGAATAAGATGAAAGCAATTTGCTGTCCCTGCTCTCACCCACTCCCGTCACTGTCTTCAGCCTGGTTTTCTCTGACCTCTTTGCTGTTTCTGCCACCTTCCACCTCATGCCAACGCTGAGCATGTTCCTCCCACCCTCTCTGTCGCATCTGCCTTTGACCACAAGTTGGGGTCTTCCTCCTCGCCCAGGACTTAAGCTTCAGTGACCTTCTGAGGTTGCCCCAGCTCCTGGGACCTCTTGCCTTGGTTTGGTCCATCCAACAAAAACAGGAGCCAGGTTTCTTTAGGGCAGAAACAAATGCCAGCTGACTTCCCAAACCCTACGGTGGGGGCCCAAATCTGAGAGCCGAATTTTTCTGATTTTGTTTTCCGAGCAATCTGCTAATGGAGGTGAAAACAAGGCCCACAGAATTATCAGCTGCCTCTGTCAACACTGGGTAATGATGTGCCAAAGCTGGCACCTCACAGTAAACTGTGAACCTGCAGGATATATCCAGACATTCCCGAGTACCGAATACTGCAGCAGAAGCAGCAGAAGCATCCGGGGTTGCCCTCCAGCCAAGGGTGCTGTGCCTCAGCAGCCCCTGTGAGGCCCACGGCAGGACAGGGACTGTTCTGTTCCAGGAGCCAGACTAGCCTGTGGCTTTGGAAATCTATTTATGGGACCCTAAATGCTCCTTTATTTAGAACCAGAGAAAACTGACACCTTTGAGTGACAGAAAACTCCACAAAAAGCAAGGGAGCATGTGGTTCCATTTTTAAAGTGCTGATGCTTATTTTGGGGTGCCTGTGGATAGGGCCCAGGGGGCAGCTGGGACGAGATCTTCCTAGAGCCAAAGCAAGTGGCCTCATTCCCTCCTCCAACTGGGCCCCAGGGCCTTCTGCCCTCCACCACCTGTGGCCACCCACAGCCCTCCTTCCTTCTCTTTCCTTCCAGGGACCCAGGGCTGTGCTCTCCCGGAGGCCACTCTGTCCTCATTCCCCAGGGCAGACGGGGCCAGGGCCTGGGTCTCCCAAGAGCCACAAGCTTGGAAGGGGCCTGGTGGGATCTGCTCCTGGCAGCGGGCAGGAAGGGCCCTGTCTCCCATGGAGCTTCTGGAAAGGCTCTTTCTCCTTCTGCCTTTGAGATCTGACTGCCCCCCTGGGTGGCTCAGTCACATGTACAGCCCGGTATCCCCGTCTGCCCCAGCACCCCAACCAAGCACCACACATGTGGCCCCCCAAACCAGGCCTCAAGCCCAGGAGTCATTCATATCCCACCCCCTCTGTCACTTTCCATCTCCAACTGGCCCCAGGCCTGCCCACTAGTCTCCTAAATAACCCAAACACAACCACTTTCTCTGTCCCATGCCAGCCCCAGTCTAGGCTGCCAAGGTCCTTCTGTTTTAAATGTAGGTTTTATTATCGTCCAGCTATGGTGACGCCAACAGATCAGCAGATGACTGCCTTTAGGAAGGAAGTACGTTGCTCACAGTCCCATGGGGAGGGGCAGGCCACACCACGCAGGACCCCACAGGGAGAGACAGGGCAGTCAGGAGGCAGAGGGAGCGAGGGGGACACGTGGGCAGATCCTTTATTGTGGTTTCTGCAGGAAGGGGTGGTGAGGCAGGCTGAGCAGGCTCAGGGTGGCTAATTCCTGTAGGCTCCAGGCAGAGGGGCTGCCCCCGGTTGTCTGGTACCTGGCCCTGGGGTGATAGGGGCAGGTGATGGTGGCCCTGGGGTGAGAACCTGCTAGAGGAGATGCTGGGTGTGGGCTCTGGGTGGGTTGGTATGAAAGGTGGACTCCCAGGCAGGTCTTCTACTATCTCTAGGAATTCACTAACCCTGGGAGGGCCTCCAGGATGAGCAAGGCCGCAGATGTCAAAGGATCAGAAATACAGAAAATAAAACAGCATGATTAATACACCTTCCCCCAGACCCTTGCCAAGGTTGTCCTGAGTACATTCTGGACCTTCCCAACTCTCCTTCGCACAGCAGACAACAATGGAAAAAATGTCTATCTGATCATTTCATCTATGCACACGCACACACACACACACACACACACACAAACACTTGCCAATTGAAAACCTCACCTCTGCTCTAAGGTTGAATACCACTGTGGCCATTCCTGCTGTCAGGCCCCAGCTCCAACCATGTGTCCCCACCCCATGCTCCAGACATGCTGGCCGCACGCAGGTTCCGGAATGTGCTCAATCCGTCTGCCTGGACCACCCTCCTCCCTCTCCTGCTCACACCCGCACAGCCTGGAGACCCTGACTCCCCTCCTTCCCTACATGGGCCTCACTGGGGAGAGTTTTAGACCCAGGAGGGCCTCCCCAGAGTGAGCACTCAGCAGGGCCTCCCCAGCATTGATCACAGGGCACAGCTCAGGGTGGCACGCCATGAATATCGCAAAAGGGTTTCCAAAATCCCCATAGTGACCCTGGGAGGTAGGTATTCTTGTTCATCCGTGTTCTTCAGAAGCAGAGGTGGAGTGTCTTCATCCATTTTGTGCTACTGTAACAGAACACCTGAGACTGGGTAATTTATAAAGAACAGAAATTTATTTCCTCATAGTTCTGGAGGCTGGGAAGTCCAAGATCAGGGTGCCGGCACCTAGTGAGGGTCTTCGTGCTGCATCAACGTGACAGAAGGCATCACATGGGCCATGGGCAGGGCGGGGTGGGGGGCTCACTCCTGAGATGACAAAACCACTTCCACAATAACGACATTCGTCCATTCCTGAGGGAAGTGGACCCAGGACCCAAACACCTTCCATCAGCGCCCCCCCTAACAACACCATGTTGGGATTCACATTCCCAACACATGAATTTTGGGAGACACACTCAAACCATAGCCCGGGGTCTCGGGAGGCTCAACGGCTTCAAGGTCTCACAGTTAGAAGGGACAGGGCCAGGATTTCAAGCTCAGCTGGTGTTCCTAGAAAGCCCGCAGTGTCTCTCTGTGCGTCCTTCACTGCCCTCATGCTCAGCAGTGAGCACTTAGAAACACGATCTAGGCCCAGCCCTCAAGGAGACTTGGCTATGCCCCAAACCTGCTTCCCGGGTTCCCACATTCTATTTCAGGTAACAGAACCAGCATTGGCAGGTTGGGGGGTGGGCATGGGAGGGTCTGCTGGGGGTGCAGGGGGATTTCTCCACTGCTGAATGCTGGTAAGGG
The DNA here is from genome assembly GCA_023783475.1 of Daubentonia madagascariensis. Classification (NCBI taxonomy): domain Eukaryota; kingdom Metazoa; phylum Chordata; class Mammalia; order Primates; family Daubentoniidae; genus Daubentonia; species Daubentonia madagascariensis. The sequence goes on along the minus strand of JAKFHU010001557.1, from coordinate 7,596,884 downwards.
GGTGTATTAGTGTCCTCAAGCTGTGTAACAAAATACCACAAACTGGGTGGCCCAAAACCAAAGAAATGTATCATCTCACAGTCTTGGAGGCTGAAAGTCTGAGGTCAGGTGTCAGCAGGGCCATGCACTGTCTGACGTCTTTGAGGAAGGACACTTCCTTGCCTCTCTCCTGGCTCTGGCGGCAGCCAGCCATCCTTGGCACTCCTTGGCTTGTAGATGCGTCACTCCAATCTCTGTCTCGTAGTCACATCATGTCTTCCCTGTGTGTCTCTGGGTCTGTCTCCACATTTTTTTCTTCTTATAAGGACATCAGTCAAGTTGAATTTAGGGCCCACCCTAATCCAGTATGCTCTCATCTTAATTATTAATGAGATCTGCACAGATCCTATCTCCAAACAAGGTCACACCCTGAGGTCCCAGGTAGACATGAATTTGAGGCAGATGTTATTCATCCCAGTACAGAGGGGTTTCCTCTTCCTCCTGTCCTCTCCCTTCCAGCCACAGCCCTGTGTCAAGACCAGGGCCAGGGCCTGCCCTCTCCTCCTTGCAACTGCCTGAGCATGGATGTTCCCCAGGACCTGGGCACTAAGCAGCCTTGACCTAGACCCTGCCAGGTTCTGCATGTTCAAAAGCAGGAATGTAATCAGGTGTAAGAGGGCCTGGACTGGGGGTCCAGAGCCCCACCAGGCAGAGAGACCAGCTCTCTCTCCTCCTTGAGCCTTCATATCCTCGGCTGAACAGTGAGGATGTGGGCTGGGTGCTTTCCCAGCTATTCCCCAGCTGTGACATTCTAGGAACCAGAATGTTCCATGGCCTCTTTACAGGCCTTTATTTTCTAATAGAAAAGCAGTGAAAAATATAATTTTCACTGCTTTAAAAATTATTATACATGCTCATGGCAAGACGGCAGAACTCAGCAGGAGGATTTGGTCCATCTCTCCCCTGGCTCCCTTCAATCCATCAGTCAATTGCCATGTATTTATTGAGCACCTACTGTGGCTCTGGCCTAGACACAGGGCAGTGGGGTCCCTGGCCTCAGGGTCTGCAGCCGCAGGTCTTCATGGCGCTCTGGCGGGGGGCCGACAGGAGGCATTCGGGGTCTGAGGGAATCTGAGAGGAGCGGGCGAAGGCAGGGAGAGCCGGCGGGGGCTGCAGAGGGGCAGGGCGGGGTGGGGGAGCCTGGTCAGATCTGAGTGGTTCCCCACCCGCAGCCCTGCCACACGCATCTGGGGGCTCTCGGGTCTCTCTGCCTCTGTCTGTCGGAGGCGTCCTGGGGTAAAGTGATAACCGCGATTCCTCCACGCTGGCTCGGCTCTCTGCATCTGCCCGCAGCCAACCCCCTGTGACCCAAATCCCCTTCAGCCCATAGGGCCCCAGCAAACTCTTATCTCCTGCTTCCCAGAGCTCTGCCCGCCCCACTCAGGCGCCGCCTCGGGTATCGTGGGCCTGTGCTGTGCCCGCTGCCTCTGTTCCTGGCGGGACTGGATTCAATACCAAAATGGCTGGCGCTTCCCTCTGGACAGGGCAGGAGGAGGGGATCAGGCCACCAGGGTTGGGTAGGGGGAAGGAGCCCCTGACCCATCCAAAGCAGGGCACCCGGCAGGATCTAGACGGCTGCTCCCCTGGCTCCAGAGCGGGGGGGGGGGACTCTTTTCCCTCCTCTGGAGAAAATTCTTATATTTAGGGACCCACTGTTGTTTCTTCCAAAGTTGCTCAGACAGATTAAGTCCACCAGGGCTGATGGGCACAGTCCTGAGATGGGAAAGGACGCCCAGCCACGTCCCTGCACCCCCGCCCCAACACATGCCAAGCTCACCCCTTGTCGGGCCTGGGTGCAGAGGAGAAGCAGGGCTCCCGGGTCACCTGCCCTGCCCGCCCTGCATCTGCAGCACGGGGCCATCTCTGTGAAAACCCCTGCTCCTGCCGCTGTGGCAGGAGGCCGTCAGAATTACAGAAGGATTTCAGCAGCTGTAGTCATTAAGATAAAAGTCGCACTAATGACTCAAGCGTTATTTAGTTCTGATATCTTAATTTAATTGGATTTTTTTTAATTAAGAAAAAGACCCATAATCCTGCAAGCACTGAGCTGGTGCGCTTTTTCGTAAGTTAACCTTAAAGGGTCTCAGACCTACGCCCCTCCTGCTGGCCAGGGTTACTTGGGGAGGGGAGGAGGGGCAATGGGGCCTGGCGTCTAAGCCGAGAAGGAAGCCAGGAGCCACCCAGAGAGAAAGGCCAAGCCTCCCCACAGTATCAGCAGCTCCGGATGGAGGTGACAGCTGGTGCTGATGGCGCTGTCAGGCTCGGGAGTCCGGGTGTGGGCACTGTCGCCACCCACTCAGAGGGCCCGGAGTGGCAGCCCTCCCTGCACTTGTGGGTCCGTGGGCCATTCCCCAACCTGGAAACCTTGCACGCACCCCAGACAGGGGCCTCCAGCCTCCTGTCCCTCCGCCCCGCAGCCCTGTCCTTCTCAAGGGCACACGGCCCTCCCAAGCCGGGGCTCTGCCCAGGGAGGGGAGGCTCTTGGGCCGTCCCTCCTGCCTCCAGGCCCCAGATGGCCACAGCCACCCCTGCCCTCCCCTGCCAGGCTCCCACAGCTAGGGGCTGCTTGGTGACGGTGATTGATGGTTTACCAATAGGAGTGGAATGAAGTTTTAATAGTCTCAGATTAAAGGATCAGGGAGCAGAGGGAAGCAGGGAGCCTGCCTGCCAGCTTCGTATTTTCCCATGGAGCAAAGCTTCTTGCTCTGCAGAGGGCCTATTAAAGCCACAGACCAATTTCGGGGCGGGGGGGGGGGTCTGCACTGGAGGATGCCTGCGACACAGCGGGCACTGAGCCTGCCCCTGTCACAGGGAGGCCCAGGAGCATTAACAGCCCCAGGGTCCCGAGCTGGGCCCCAGGAGTCAGCGTCCTGGCTGAGGCAGACCCACTGCACCGCAGCCTTCTGTGAGCACCCCCCCTCCCCAGGCCTGGGCTTGACGAGAATTCCGGAAAGAAGCACAAGCCAGACTCCCAGCGAGTTTCTGGAACGTGTCCGATTGCTGGGATGAGAGCTTGGTTCCCTGCTCTTCTTAGGAACACAGGACTTTTCTGTTGTTTGGGGGATTCTTTGTATTAATGAAATAAATGCGTGCTCCCTCCAAAATCATCCATAACTCTGGGCCCCCAGGCTGCAGGCTGAAGATGGATCTAAATGGGATCTGACGCCAGCTGCAGGAGGGGGTTCTCCCCCTCTGCACTCCGTGGGGTTATTGTTCCCACCCCCGTCCCTCATGCCCAAGGGAGAACGGGGGAGCGGGCACAGGTGGCCCCTGCGTGGGGTCCTGCCACCACTCCCTGTGGGCCCTGAGGCGCCCCTGTCAGGCCCAAGGACACACGGCCATCTGGGGTATGGGTGAGGTAGGGCCTTCAGATGTGCGGGACAGGCAGGGCTGGCTGGACCGGGCGGGGGTCACGTCTGAAGATCACAGGGCGGGTAGCGTTTCAGCTGGTTTAAGGCCCGCTGTCACCGAGCACAGGAACCCGTCAGCTGGCTGATAAGACTACCTGTGATTGCTTTGGCGCCAACAGCAAAGCGTGTCGTGAGAGAATGGGACCCAGGTGGGCAGCTGCATGGGGACGAGACAGCGAGGCAAGGCTGGGAGCCGGGGTCCTGGAGGCCACGGGAATGGAAGTTGGGATGTCAGCCTCACTGTAGCCATGACTTATCCAGGAGGCCTGGGGGGACAGGACGCTCTCCATGCAGGTGACTCACAAAGACTGTGAGCACAGATGGGGCGTTGGAAGTCCTGGCCCTCCACACTCAGGGGGTGACCCTGGGCAAGGCACTTCCTTTGTTACAGGATCCTCATCTCTGTGCCTTGCAAACAATGCCAGCACTCCAGGCACAGCCAGGCGCTGGCTGAGGGAGTGGCTGGGTGGGTGGGTGAATGGAGGCTTCCCCGCTCCCAGCCAGCCGAGGTGGGAGGGGCCCAGCCAGCTTTCACCAGCACATCTGGACCTGATTACTGATCACCTCAGCCCCTCTGTCATCTGCTCAGCCACCGGGGCTGAGGTCAGCACTCTCAGAGGAGCCCCCAGAGGCCCAGTTGGAGTGATGGAGGGACAGAGGGACAGGCAGAGAGGCCATGGGCAGCAGGCTTGGTGGGCCAGGAGGGCAGGAGCAGGAGCCCCCGTCTTGTGAGTCACATGGCACCAGCGGTCACAGGGTTCCCGGCTCCTGCTGGGCACACACCAGCTGCACCAGCACACTACATCTGACAATTCTCGGCAGGCCCAGGGGTGGGCTGGCTCATGGGGAGGAGGGGGATGGGGGCCAGCTTGCACAGGTGTGCTCGCAGGCAGTGCTGGCTCCACGAAGCGGCAGCCTGGGCTCAGCATGCAGGGCCATTGCCCATCAGAGCCCACCCCTTTCCTAGCACCCCAGGCCACAGCGTTAGAATGACTCTCCACACCACTTCCCGGGGCGGGGTGGGGGGGGGGGAGAAATGGCTCGTGGATGGGAGAGAATAAGCCCTCGCACCTGCCTGCACTCTGGGCTGGGGGAGGAAGCCACCCTCGGGGCAGCCTCCACCAGTGCTTGTCGCCAGCCACCCAATTTCCTCGGCTCCGTGCCTTCCGTGGCTTCCCTGATCTGCCCAGTCCTGTGTTCCAGGTCAGAAGAGCAGGTGCAGAGTCTCTGGGGAGAGTGCAGGAGGTTTTCTTTGGATTTTCTCCCCATCAAAGGGTCACGGCCAGGATGGTGATTTGGAGATGGTGTTTGGAGGAAGCTTCTGTGCCCCAGGAAAAGCCAGGCCAGAGGCCACCCTGCCCACACCTGCCTGCTCCTGCCAGCCTCGCCTGTGGCAAGACAAGCAGGTCCCAGCTGCCCTGTCCTGAGGGCCTGCACCCAGAGCTCCTGCCCCTCCCAAGTCTGCTATTGTAGCAGCAAAAACAAAAAGTTTAAGGAATGTGCATTAGACAACTGTTACTCAGCCTATTTTATGGTGTTTTGCCTTGGTTTGAATATGTAAAGGCACTAAGCTGTTTAATTCAGCACTTTCCTGCATAGTCAGAGGCATAACTCAGTTTGATATCAGCGGCTTCTCGCTGCAGACTGGGAAGGCCGCAGCAGTTTGGGTAATTTAAGCTTTGTTTGCGCCAATGCTGAAACTTCTGCCCGGCCCTCCACATCCACCCACGGGTTGGCGGGTGGCGCCGCTGCCCCGTGCCACTGCTGCCCTTGACAGCTACCTGGACCCTGACAGGCTGTCCTACCCGCTGTCATACCGCCTGCACGTCCCAGAAATGCTATCTCCTCCTCTTCGGAAATGTCACCACAGCCGTCTGAAGAGATACCCAAGTGGTACGACGTGGCTCAGATGGCTTATCTGACTCTGCTGGCTGGCACAGAAACACGTGGAGGAGGGTCCGGTGTTCTCCGCATCTGCCGTTATCCCTCACTGGGCCGCCAGGAGCCCGCCCCGTGAGTGAGACAGGCCCTCTAACCCCACCACCCTCTCACTTGCAGCCCAGGAATGGCGGTTCCAGAGCTCCCCAGGGCCTCCCGGTCTGTGTTTAGCCAGAGTGCAGCGTCCACCCACCCAGCTCGTCCTGGAATCTGGATTTCGTCAGGGTCTGTGAGGCCCACCACAGAAATGCTGTCTGGGTGTCCCCCACCTCATATTCTAGACAGAGCTCCTGCCACGGCCTGTGTGGCCTTCGGGACACTCCTGTCCCCCCCACGCCCTAGTGTGACTGACCTCAGCCCCAAGCCACAGTGTCCTGGTCACCTGGAGCAGCCCCCAGGCACCAGGGCAGGGTCCTCCCAGCCTGGCACCCCCAGCTCCTTTCTCCTGGGCTTTCCCTCACACGTGGGGGCAAGTGAGCGAGTGGCCTCTGAGTCAGGGTGCTAAGTACGTGCCAGGCTCCGTCACAGAGTCATCCATGCAGCTGTCGGAAATGCACCTGATTCAGCCTGGCCCAACTCTTTACCGGGGGGCAGGGTGAGGGTTGGTTGGGGGAGCCCAGCTGTACCTCGAGAAGCCTGGTTTGGGGAAACAGGACTGAGGTCTGCAGCACAGGGGGACCCAGGAGGTCAGCTTGAGACTGGATGGCAGCCAATGCATTTGCTCGTGGCCGTGTGGTCTGAGTCTTAAGGGATGGCGATGGTGCTCAGACACACAGAGAGACTGCGGCATTCTGGGACTGCACATCTTGTTGTGCTCACTGGGGAAACTGAGTCCTAGAGATTCAGGGACTTGCCAAATGCTATATGGCTATGTAAAGTGGAGACTCATTTACTGACTCAGCAAATATTTCTTGTGTGCCTGCTATGTACCACACTGCAACAAAGCAGACCAAAGACCTGCCCATGGAACTGCACATTAGAAAGGAGACAGAGAACTGAGCAAAACGTGTGGATACAGTGGTGCCCACCACAGAGAGAGGAGGAAGCAGGGAAGGGTGGGCAGCGCTGAGGCCGAACTTTCAGACCTAGGCGTTGAGTTGCATGCATGATCTATAAGGGCCCTTTTGGTTTTAGGTTTCTAGAATTCAAATGAGAATCAAACAGAAGTTGAGTCCTGTTCTACAGAAACGTATTCTGGCCAACAGGCCCGTGGGGGTTCTCAGGACAGCCAGCCCCATGGCCGGCCCCATGTGCTCCCCTGTGTTTTCCCCTCCTGGTCTCCGGTCCTCCCAGACCCTCCACTTCCAGCTGCCGGGCAGGGCCCCCTGTCACTTCATCTGCCAGACAGGCTCCAAGGCAAGAGTCGCTCCCTGGGGAGGAGACGCTAACTCAGCTCTAATCTTCCCCTTCCCGGAGATGGCGCACTGTCAGGATTATCGCTGCTAATGTGATCTGTAAGGGGCCGTGGGAGGGACAGCCACCTCGGGATTTTATGTTCTGCAGTTTACAGTGAACTCTGAAAATTAATTATCGAGGGTGGTGCCTTCACCGTGCAAGTGGCTGAGAGCTCATTTATTCAGAAGCTCTTTAAAGTCCCCACTCCTGTTGGAAAGCATCCTCCTTCCTGGGATGGCCCTGTGAACCAAAAGTGAGATGGAGCAAACAGGAGTTAAGAGTGTACATGTTCACGTGTGGGTCTGTGTGTGTGCATGCTTGTGTGTGTGTGCATGTGCACATGTACATGTTCACATGTGTGTGCGTGCTTTGTGTGTGTACATATACATGTTCACATGTGTGTGCGTGCATGGCTGTGTGCATGTCGAGAAGCTCTCCAGCGCTTCTGCCCTCCCAGTCTGGGTGGGAAGAGGGCTCGGGAGGGGGGAAGGGAGGGACCCTGGGCAGCCCGTGGGGCGGAGGAGGAGGAGCAAGACGGGAAGGACGTGGAGACCAAGGCAGGAGGAGACTTCAAGGAGGTGGCAACGAGAGACAATGCACAAAAGAGGGGTGTGGAAAAAATTAGGCAAGGGGAAGGAGGAAGCAGGGGAGAGAGAAAATAGGGGAGAGAAAACAGAAAGGACACAGATGGGAGAGTCCAAAAGGGCAATGAGGACAGGGTGACAATCAGGAAGGCGGGGTCACGTGGCGGGGAGCCGAGAGGCCGTGGGCGCCAGAGGAGGTACCTGGGAAGGCCTGTTGGTCACCCTATGCTGCCTGGACGTGCCCCCACTACCCCACCCCCATTTGCCAGAAGATCCTCGGGGCTGAGGCAGGATCTCCTGTCCCTCCTGCTTCCCACAGAACCACCCAGAGAGGGCCAGAGAAGACGGCGCTGCCTCAGGGCCCGTGGGCCTCTGGGGAGGGGGCAAGGCAGGCCGTGGGGCAGTGAGGGGAGGCCCTGAGCGAGGGGTGGGGGCCGGGCAGGGCCCAGGGGAGCCAGCCTTGGGCAGCTGACCCAGCCTGCTGGGCCCCCAGGACGACCTGGCTCCCAGCCCACCTGGTAGAGGGATGGACAGGGTTGTGCATCCACATCAGGGAGCTGGGCTTTCCCCAAGGGGTCCCGGCTCTGCAGGGACGCTGCACGGTGGCTGGACGGGGCAGGCTGGCAGAGCCTGGGTGGGACCCGACATCTCCCTCAAACTCTCTTGGGTCCACCTGGCTGAGACCCCAGGAAAGCCGTGTTCTGCTGCTGGGGGGAGGCTGCTTGAGGGGCCTCGGCCACTCTGTGAAGCTCCTCAGGGAAAGGAATTCCTGGGTATTTTCTGGAGGCTGTTTTACCTTGTTTGTCTTGCCCTTGTGTCTTAGCCTGCTCGCGCTGCCGTGACAAAACACCACAGGCTGGGTGGCTGAGAAAACAGACGTCCATTTTCTCGCAGCTCTAGGGGCTGGTAGTCTGAGGTCAGGATGCCACAGCGGCTGGGGCCGGGTGAGGACTCTCTTCCTGGCTTGCAGACGGCCGTCTTCTCCTCATGTCCTTATGCAGCGGGGGGGATCGTCCTCCGAAGCCCACAATCCTATTGGACTAGGACCCCTGCCCATGACTTCACTTAACCTTAATTACCTCGTAAAAGCTGTATTTTCAAATACAGTCACATTGGGTGTCTGGGCTTCAACACATGGATCTTGTGAGGGGACACAATTCAGTCCATAGCACCTTAAAACTACTTTAGAAAGAAAGATGGAGGTTTTCCTGTATCCTGTGCTCCCTGGAGACTGGAGACAAGGGGCCTGGGGCTTGCTGGGCTTGGCCCATGTGTGACCCCAAGTTACTAACTCACTGTCCCTCTCTGGGCCTTTCCCTCCATTTATAAACTGCAAAGAGTCGACCCTATCTCTGGAGGATGTTAGAAAAGATGATTAAGGTTATTTTTAAGTATGTAAAGCAGCCTTTGGAGACAGGCTTGGTGTAAATAAGATTGGTTTTATTGCTCATAATAAACATTTATTAAGCACCCACTGAGTTCCAGGCACCACACAGAATACCAAAGAGACCCCGGCCCAGCCCCTGCCAAACTTCCCGCCAGCACCCGTCTTGCCTCCCTCCCTCCCGTGGTTGTCAACAGGCCTAAGAAACAAACAGGCACCCAGAGCTCCAAGAAAATCTCACAGTCACACCTTCCCAGGCCTGGTCAAAGCCAATGTGAAGCCCAGACCTCAGCCCAGCTGGGCCAAGAGGCCTCCATGGGCGCCCAGGGCCCTGGGTCCCTCTCGGGCTGTGTCACACTTAGTAAGTCTCTGGGCCTCAGGCCCCTGACACCCAGTGGGGCAGGTGACAAGATGCCTAGACCTGCCCTTCTGTGTCTGGTGGGCTCGGTCCTTGGGGGGCAGGGGCCCAGGAAGACCAGTCCAAGCCCCAAAGCCTCGTAGTTGGTACGGGGAGCACTTTACACACTGTCATTCACCTGACCGACTCCCAGGTGCCCTCTGTGCCCACACGGGCATAAACATGGGCCAGTCTTCATGGACCTCACTGTCACTGGGGGGACTGAAAACCAGTGAGCATGGCAGATCTGTGAAGTCAGGGACTCCACATGGACCCCCGTGTGGCCCAGCCTGGGGCAGCGTCTGGGCACACAGTTAGAAGGTACCAGCGGGCAAGCAACTGCTCAGAGGGGGACTGTGAGTGTGCAGAATAACTCGGGGGCAGGCTCCACTGCGGAGGCCCTCTGCGGAGGTGACATTCCCAGTGGCCTGACAGAGTAGAAGGAGGCAGCTGGGGCCAGTGGGGGAAGGGCTGGAAGCAGCAAGAGCATGCCCACAGGGGAAGTGGTGTTGAGGAGGACCCGGGCAGGTAGGACGCGCACACGGGAGCCCGAGGGACAAGGGAAGGTCACCTAGAGGAGGGCCACCATGCTAGACGCACAGTTACAAATGCACACCTGAATCGCAGGCAGAAGCAGTGACGGGGAACACGTTCGAGTATTCGAAATCTCTCAGCTGGCTGCGGCAGGACAGGGAATGGCGTCTGCACAGGTGGTGGCTGATGACAGGGAAAGCAGTGGATGGACGGGAGATGTCTTCGGAGATAGGCCAATAGGCTCCCGACCCCTGTGCCAGCCCGACTTCCTTGTGGGTCATTTGCCCGGCAGTTCTCCACCAGGGTCCTGGGTTGTCTGCACTGGAATCAGCCAAGGACCTTATGAAAAATGCACATCCCCAGGCCTTGGCCATAGAGAGTCTGGAAGTGGCTCTGAAATCTGTATTTTCATAAGCTGCTTGGGTGATTTGGATGGGCAGTCAGTCTATGGAGTTCACATCTGTGCTGCATATTTTATCCTGGGCTCACTCACCACCCACTGAAAGGTGAAGAGGGAGAACTCTGGTCCTAAACAAACTAAGATTACAGCCGAGCTCTGCCACCATTAACTCTGTGGCCTCAGGTATATCCCCTAAACTCTCAGTGTCTATTTCCACATCAGTAAAATGGGGATAATACTATACCTCCCTACTTGGGTTATTGCAGGGATTAAGAGAGTTAATGTATGGCACACTCTTAGAATATTTCCTGACAGATAAAAGGTGATCAATAAATGTTTATCATCACCACCATCACCATCATCACCACCATCACCATCATCACCATCACCATCATCACCCCCATCACCATCATCACCATCCCCATCACCATCATCACCGCCATCACCATCATCACCCCCATCACCATCATCACCGCCATCACCATCATCACCCCCATCATCATCATCACCATCACCACCATCACCACCATCACCATCACCACCATCACCATCATCACCACCATTGTACCACCCAGGTGCAGACAGTGTGCCCTGAATCCCAGTCGCTGCAGCCACAATCCCAGCTGCCATGGTCAGGTCCCGTCAATCAGGAAACACTCAGGAAGTGAGTTTTCCCCGCTCAGCAAACTGCCCTGCCTAATCCTTTTAACTCTTAATGGAAAAGATTCTAAGATAACGTATCCATTTCCCTGCCTTATTAAAGACATTATATTGACTTAAAATGACTTTTGCTTTGGTAATTAGGGATCCTGGGAGACCTTGGGGCCAACTTGCTTAATCCTACTGAGTCCTCAGGTGGGGGATCAGGGCTCCCCTGCTGGGCACCATGTGGATCTCAGTGCTCCCTGCAAGGTCAGGTGCCCCTCACTCCACCTCTTCCCTCTGATCCAATCCTGAAATTCACCTGGAGCGTTCTTTTCCCCAGCTTCTGCTTTACATCCCTGAGGAGATGCAGTCTCCCTGAGAGGGTTCCCACATTCCGCTGTAGGTCATTTACGCCATAACAGGAGTTAGGGCCCTTTTAGAGAGGTTGGAGAACCTAGCACCTGGGGGCTGGGAGGGTGGAGGGAGGAAACACAGGGAAGCCAGGGCAAAGCCTTGTCCACCTGAGCTCGTGCCAAGGGTCAGTCCTGGATGTCAGCAGTCATCATCTGTGGGGGGAGCTGGGCTGCACGTGGCCTGAGTCATGGCCCTGGAAACTGTTCTGATATCAGCTTTTCATTAAGGAAATCCCTTTAGTGCCACTAAACTTTATCCTAAATGTTGAGGTCAGTGGGAATCTCACCACTGGTAATCCAGTTTGTTCTCTGAGCCTGGCACTGCCCTGTCCACCAAGGCCCAGGTCCTGTTGGGCTCCTGATGCATCAGTACAGACCCTGCCAGGCCCCCCGTTTCCCCAGGTGGGTTTGAGGGGCCTCACCTCTGCTTTCCACCACCTCCCACCTGGGAGGGGAAATCAACATTGTTCTGGTGGGTACAGAGTGGGGAGAGAGCCTGGGAGTCAGAAAAGGGAATTAACCCCGGCCACCCTGTGAACTGCCTGGGTGATGTCAGGAGGCTCTTAAACCTCTCTGAGCCTCAGTTTCCTTAGCTGGGAAACAGGGGCAGTTATTCAGTGTCACTAGAGGTTGTAAGGATTAAATGGGGTGTGTCTGCCAGGTCGCAGGTGTCACTCCCAGAGCCTGGCCTGTAAGTGCTCTGCAACAATCCATGCGCACCACCTCCACCTTCATGGAAAGAGAAGTGTTTTAGTCTGTTTGGGCTGCTATAGCCAAATTCCATAATGTGGGCAGCTTTTAAACAATAGAAATGTATTTCCCACAGTTCCAGAGGCTGGGAAGTCCCAGATCAAGGTACCAGACGATTCCGTGTCTGGTGAGGGCTGGCTTTCTGGTTTACAGACAACCATCTTCTCGCTGTGTCCTCACATGGTAGAAGGGGTGAGGGGTCTCTCTGGAGCCTCTTTTATATAGGCATTCATCCCATTCCTGAGGGCTCCATCCGCATGACCTAATCACCTCCCAAAGGCCCCACCTCCTGATACCATCACCTTGGGGTTTAGGTTTCAGCAATTTGGGAGGACACAAACATTCAGACCGTAGCAAGAAAGAAGGTTGCTAAAGACAGAAGAGAAATGGAAGACAAAACTAAAAGGCCACCAGGGCTGGCCAAGGGCCCAGACTGATAAGAAACCATGTGTGTGCTCCAGCTATATGTACAGGCGCCCCCTTCCCTCCATCTCAGGCCCGGCCCAGCCCCAGCTCCTCTGGAGAACAGGCAGCCGGTGCCCGAACTCAGCACTGCCTCCCGCCTGGCCTTGTTCTGCCAGGAAGCAATGTCTTCATTTTAAGCCACATTTGTGTTTCTGATTCTGAGGCATATCCCCCTAGACAGGGCTCAAGTCCTCGCACCAGGCAAACCTAATGGAGTGGCACACAGGAACAGGGTCAGCATGCTGAAGATCCCTGGAAAACTGGAGCGAAACATCTGCCAAGGAACCCACTTCACTCTCAGAGCACCAGGGCCCTGCTCCCCGGAGCCCCCATTGCCCTTGCAGCAGGGTGCACCGTGGAGTTTATAAAGCTCTTCCACCCAGATGGACACAGCCCACCCATGGGGTTGGGTTATTGTCCCCATTTTGGGGTAGAGGAAGTGGAGGCTTTGGAAAGTGAACTGCTTGTCAGCTGCAGCACTTCTGACTCCAAGCCGGGGGATTGGGGGGTTGCCTTTGCTTCCTGGCATGGGCTTGGTGGCATTTCTACTAAGGGAACATTGATCCCTGCGTGCCGTAACAAATTACCACAGACTGGTGGCTAAAAACAACAGGCATTTATTCTCTCAGTTCAGGAGGCCAGAAGTCCAAGATCAAAGTCTGGGCAGGGCTGGGTCCTTCCAGGACTCTGAGGGAGAACCTGTGCCAGGCCTCTCTCAGCTCCTGGCAGCCCCTGGCCGTCTCCGGCACCCCTTGGCTTGCAGCTGCATCACTCCGGTCTCTGCCTCTGTCTTCACAAAGCCTTTTCCCACCATGTCTCTGGGTGTCTCTAGCCGTGGCATCTAGGACCACCCTAATGCAGCATGACCTCATCTTAAAGGCCCTATTTCCAAACAAGGTGACATTCTGAGGTTCCACGTAGACATGAATTTTGTGAGGACACTATTCAGCCCAATATACCAGCTAAGTGGTGACACCTGTATGCCTGACGGATGCGATGCCCTGGCAAAGAGGAAGCCTGAAAGGGGTCCAGGTGGAGAGGGGACCTGCACACCCAGGCAAGGCGCTGCCCACAGGACCGGAAACTACGTGGTTCCAGCATCTTCGGCAGATGAGCAACTGTCTGGTCCCCTCACTCATCCCCATGGCCTGGGATCCTCTCCAGGAAGCCTGAAACCCACTCAGAGCAGGCACTGGGTCTGACTACTGCCAGGGCTCGGAGAGGGTTCTGGGCTCCCCCCACCAGTGGGTCCACCCAGGTGGTAACAGGAGCCATGTGCTGAGCTCTGAGCTGCGGGCTGGGGGCTGCAAGCTGGTCCTTCTGCGCAGACATTGCCAGGTGTCACTAGTTACTGGGGAAACTGGGCAGTGTCTGCACCAAGCCAGGAAGGAAGGGCAGCCCACTCCCTGCCCATCCCTGGGTTAGGGCGCCCTGGCAAGAGAGCCGTGGTGCTGGGGAACATGTGGCACCTCATTTGCACAGCCCAGGATGTGCGGGGGATGCTCCCTGGCCAGCTGAGTGGAAAAATAAATTACCTGAGGGGCTGACTCAGGCTAGTCATTTTGCCAATGACGCTCTGACGACTTGCGCTGGGCACAGGCCCCAATCAATATGCCTCTATTTTTAACTCCGGGATCAGCAGCGTCGTTTTCCGGAGAGGGAGGGCTGTTTACTCAGCTCCCTCTTGATGCCATGTGGGTAGGTCTCCCCTGCCAGCTCTGCCCCTGTCAAGCCAACCAGCCCACTCTCAGCCTTCTCTGCCTTCCTGGGGAAGGTTGTTAGACTTTCGGGTCAGGCAGAGAGAGGCCAGGGATCAGGTCAGCTGAGATGAGGCAAGAGTTCCAGGCTCTTCCAACTCCAGCCAACTTGGTGTTCGGCTGCCAGTTTCATTTAGCAAGCCCCAGACGCACCCCGGGGCCTCGCCAGGGAAGGGCGCAGTGTAGGCCAATAATAGTGCTAATCCCAACAGCAGCCACATGTTGAGCTCTGAGCTGCTGCTTCACGCATGTTCTCTGCCTCTGTCTCAGCAAGATCCTGCTTCTCTCTGTGCCTCTGTGGTCTCATCTGTAAAATGGGCTAATACTGCTATCTCCAATAGTGGTGAGAAACACAGGAAATAACTTGTGGTGAGAAACACAGGAAATAACTTGTGTTGAGTGTTGGGCTCTGTTTCTGGCCAATAATAAGTGCTCAGTAAGTGCCAGTGGACGTCTTTCTGGTTACTATTTGCAAAGCCTCCCGAGTCCATGAGCTGGGAGTCACGGTCAAGGTGGCCTGTGTCAGTAGCCCAGGCTGTGCCCCTGCATCTGATTCCTCTCCCCAACACCGCCCCAACTCTGGCTTTCTGCATGGACACCTCCCTATTTTCAGTGCATCACAATCACACCTGCCAAACAGACAGGCAGGGAGGGGGGTCAGACCTTGTCCCAGAAGCTTGGGCTGCTGCGGAGCTAAGTGTCTCCTGCTGGTTTGGGGTAGAATCCAGTTTACAGAACATGCGTCCAGAATTTGCAGATGGCCTGTCGTGTGTAGAGCCCTGGGCCAGGATGAGGAGAACAGGAGATCTAAGCCTGGCTCTGCCTCAAGTGGCCATGTGGCTTTGGGCCAGTCACCTCCCCTCCCAGGGCCTCCGTTGCCACCCCAGCGAAACCATGGAATAGGGTTCACCACTTTTATAACATTTGTCAAGGGGCAGTCTGCATTCTGGCTTAGAGTGCTGTGGTTGACTAGCAGTGTCTGCACAGGTGTAGGCAGTGGAAGGTGAGGCACACCTGTCACTTACTTGTCATACCAGCTAAGTAGCAGCACATGCATCCCTGTGGGGTGAGACTTGGGGAGAGGAAAGCTGAAGGGAATCCGTTTAGAGAGGGAATTTGGCTACAAGGTGAGGCCATCCTCAGTGATTGCTAAGGGCCTGCCCAGTTCCAGCCTCCTGTAGACTTCGGGGAGGGAGGTGGCAGAGGGGTGGTCAAGGTGAGAGCAGGCAGATGGGCCTCACTGCAGGGAGCTCGGCACCGGGGTAGGGGAATATTAAATGCCTCGGTGTTGTGGACTCAATGTTTTGTCCTCCCCAAGCTCCTATGTTGAAATCCTAATCCCCCAGGGTGACGGCATCAGGCGGGGGGGCCTTTGGGAGGTGTTTGGGTCATGAGAGTGAAGCTCCGTGAATGGGGTCAGTGCCTTTATGAGAGAGGCCCCAGAGACACCCCTCACCTCTCCCCCATGTGAGGACGTGGTGAGAAGCTGCCACCTGTGAGCCAGGACGCGGGCTCTCACCAGACACCGAACCTGCCAGCACCCCGATCTTGAACTTTCCAGCCTTCAGAACTGTGAGAAATAAATTTCCATTGTTCGTAAACCACTCAGACTGTGGTATTCTGTTATAGCAGCCTGAGTGGACCGAGACACTTGAGATGTGAACGGATTGAGGTGCCATATTATGGAGAGTGCTAGAAGCAGGCACTGCAGTTTAGAGAAACAGCACTCACGAGGGAGCCAGAGATAATCCCTGAGGGGTGCATGACACCAGGAAAGTCATATTGTAGAGAGGATTGTCCGGCGGTGTGTAGGATCCACCACAGCACACCTGGGGAGGTAGGAGGATGGGGCATTGGCAGACCTTGGGCAGTAGCTGAGAAGGGTCTGTCTCATGGTGGCAAAGGTAGAGAAGGGGGGGATGAATTTACGGGGTCCTGAGAGCACAGCAGCTCCAGGACTTGGTGGCTGATCCACGTGAAGGATCAACAGGCCAGCATGGTCCTCTCCCTGAGCCCTGGTGCTGACAGCCCTGAGATCAGAGGCCTGGAGGGGATGGTCCCCAGATTCCTGTCACCTCTGCCTGTTTAGGACCGTGGCCTCTCTCCAGAAGCACATCTGGTGTGTAGAGCAAGGTGCGCCATCACTGAAAACTGCCCCCAGCTGTGTTTATTTATTTAAGATTGACGACCCTTAAGGAGAAGCCCCAACCTCTCCTGGGCCCCCCTCACAGGAGACAAGGCTATCTACGCCACACCCACCCCTTGTCCCCAACATAGAACATGGCTCCCTGTAATGGCTGGCTGTGACTCATTGGAGATCTTACCTGCTGTGACCATTCTCCCTCACCGACCCTCCTGGAGGGAAGTCCCATCCAGACAAAGGCATGAGATTTTCTTTGGAATATGGGATGCCCTTTCCTTAGCATCAGATTTCCTTCCTAATTGCAAATGCTCCTGGTAGTGTAAAAATGGGTTGATATTCTTTACACCCACACCAGCCTGTGTTTCTTTAAAATGGTCTCATAAGGCCTTGGTTTAAAGCAAGTGCCAGCAAATTGTTTCTTAAAAGGCTAGATAGTAAGAATTTTCTGCCTCGTGGTCTCTATATCAGCTCCTCAATTCTGCCATTGTAGCAGGAAAGCCACCATAGATGATACATCAATGAATGGGCTGCTGTGTTCCAATAAAACTTTATTTACAAAAACAGGTGTTGGGCCAGATTTGGCCTATGGGCTATAGTTTGCCAACCCCTGGCCTAGAGCATCATTTCCAAAACTATATTTCAAGGTCACTGTTATTTACTGTCCCACAAAAACAGGGTTCTGCAGTCAGATGAATTTGGGGAACACTGGATAAAACAAAGCTTGGCAGGTTTTCCAAGACCCTTTAATATGTTAACATCACACTGTGAATCCCCAAGCGGGGAGATAATATGTTTGTTTCCAAATACATTTCACTGTGAACCTTTGTTTCCAAGAGGACCTGGTGACCTTTTTTTTTGTTCCTACACACACCTGTTAACATCTCTCTTGAAACATAGCCTAGGAAAGTTCACTAAAGGAAGCTAGGTGGTCACACCCAGATGCCCCCCAGCTCTGGGTCCTGTTGGAGGGTCAGACGTAGGGGTGTGGACTGCTCCAGAGTCATGTGTGTCAACAGTTCTGTGACATCCCCATTTCACAAAGAGAAAACCAAGGCCCTGGATGCTCCAGGCAGTCGGGAGCAGAGCCAGGTGCCCTTCCTCTAGGCCCCAGCTCTCGAAGGGACCTGTCTCAGGAAGCCTTCTTGTCCAGAGGGCTGGGGTCAGGTGGTGTGGAGGCGGGGTCCCATGGACACTGCTGGGGACAGGCCAGCCCACTTACCCTCAGCCCTCACTGACAGGGGCACCAGAACAGACACGTGCACCCATGTTGCTCCCATTCCCCTGGCAATGGGCGGCCGTGCCCCATGGAACAGGGCTGTGTCAGTCTGCTTTGTGCTGCACTAACAGGATACCACAGACTGAGTAACTCATGCTTCTGAAGGCTGGGAAGTCCAAGACTGAGGGGCCACATCCAGTGAGGGCCTTCCTGCTGCGTCATCCCATGGCAGAAGGCATCACACAGCAAGACAAAGAGACCCACTCTTCATAATCACCTGTCATTAGGACACACCTCCCACCACTGTTGCATTGGGGATTAAGTTTCCCACACCCGAACTTTGGGGACACGTTTAACCCACAGCAGGGGCAAAGGCATTCATACCATCCCCATGGGGGGCTCTCCTACCACCACCCCTGCTCCAGGCAGCACAACCATCCCCCTTCCCACTTCAGAAGCCCCAGGTACATGGAAGGAGAGACAGGCAGAAAGGTGTATCCTCCTGCATGGAGAGGCCAGATTGAGACTTGGGGCTGAGGAGGGGGCAGTGGCTGACTCAAGAACAGAGAGGGGTGTGCTCAGGGGAATTGGGCACTTTCTGGTGGTACCTAGGCTGCTCTTTGGTCCCATACTCCTCATGTCGGGGACAGGACAACTGGCCCGAGTCTTTGGACACTCAGACCAGTGCATGGTCAATATCCCTAGCCTGGCCTGGAGCAATCTTGCCAGCCTAGGATAGCCTTCCAGAAAGAAAGCAGATCCATGCCATGGCAACAACAGGCACCACAGTGGTGGCCTCAGTGGAGGGCCCTGGTCACCCCAGCATGGCCTCAGGGAGCCTCAAGGTGCCAGTGTCACCTGCCACCATGTAGGTGGGGAAAGTGAGGCCAGGGAGTCCAGACAGTTTCCAAGGTCTTGGCACCCGGTGGGGCAGAGCCAAGATCTTAGTTGTAGTTGATTTTCCTCCAAAGTCCACTTTCTTAAGTTCTGGAGAAATATGACCTTCTCCCTGGTCACTGGCTTCATCGCTGGTGCAGTTCTTGAGTCTGGGCCGTGGCACCAAGTGGCATTTGCTCAGAGAAGCGGCAGAACCGTGGACCCACTCAGCAAAACCCAAGTCCTGCCTGGCCAGCCCACACGTCGATTTCTGACCTCTGCTCTGGGTTGGGCCCAGGGCTAGGAGCTGGGGCTTCCTAGACCAGAGGGACCGAGAGTGGAGACAGACGTGTGAACTGACGCAGCAGCAGAGAAGCTTCCGCCAAGGTCCGTCTGTTCGGGCTCCATCCCGGGGGTGCTGCCAGGGCTACCTGGGGGAGCACCAGCATCTGGGCTAGACCTTGGGAGCTGCTGGGGGGGGCACATGGAGAGGTGGGAGGAGCCTTCCAGAAGGGAGCCCTGTGAGTGTGGGGCGCCTGGGGCAGGGGAGGGAAGACAGGCAAGGGGCTGATGAGAGCCATGGTGAGGTCACACAGGCAGTGTGCCCCTCCTTGGGCACGGCAGACACTATAGGGACCTCAGAGACACATGGTCCTTTTCCCAAGGGCAGGTGGCAGATAGGACACCAACACATGGAGCAGCCACTAACAAGTGGCAGACCCTCCCACTTTTTTGGGACAGTCCTGTCAGGGACTGACAATACCACTCATTCTTGGTGACACCAAGGGCTACCATGGCCCACAGGTCAGATGTCCCTGGGCACCTGGCCCTGAGGCCTGACTCTGTGCCAAGCACTGTGCAAAAGTGCTCACATGTTTCTTCTCCCTGGATCTGGCTGCTGGTCGAAGGTGAACTTGAGATTTGACTCTTCGGCTTTGGAGGTCAGAGTATCCCCTCCTCAGCCAAGATCTCCCCAAGCCTGTACCCATCACAAGCCCCGTACGTGGGGTGCTCAGTGAGACATAGCGTGAAACACCCTGTCCTGAGCATGTGACCTTGGGAAAGTCACATGACCTCACCGGGCCTCTGTTTTCTCTGTTTATCTGTAAATGGGGGTAATAATAGAAACTACCCCAAAAGGTTGCTGAGAAAATGAGATGACTACGGAGCTTAGTAAGGTGCAGCCATAGAGTATGTGGTTCTTGATAGCTCCGTGCCGGGGCGCTGGGGAGCCACAGGACGTATAGGATCAGAAGAGCGGGCCCTAATGGTGTAGTTGGCAGCGCTGCTGGATGCAGGACTGAGGCTGGAAGCACGCTGGCAGGGCTGGGCTGGGCTGGGGTCTGAGTCCATGGAAGGCAGGCACCCCCTTTTTCTCCAGGGTGCCCTGACAGCCCAGAAGGATCAGAGCAGCCTCGCCTGCATGGTGAAACCAACCCCAACCTGCTGCTGGTGCCCCGGTGCCAGTTGGGGCTCTGGCTCTGCCCCGCCTGCCTGCCCACAGGGGTCTCGCCCTCTGCCTGCTGGTGCTGTGTGCGGGAGGGCGGGTCTGAAGGATATCTCCCGGCAACGGCCTCTTTCCCTGGCTCCAACCAGCTGTGGCCTGAGAACATAAGTTTGGTTGTTGTCCTAATATGGCTCAAACCCCAGCAACTTTTGTGGCGTTTATGGCTGCCTCGAAAGAGCCCACAGTAATGTTCTCTGAATTGCTAAGCAACAGTGGCCATTCTCTCACATGGAGAAAATTGAAACATTGATTTATCTATTTGTTTTGCAACTAGCACTCGCGGCTTCATTACTCTGTTCCCTGGGGACACCCTCCCACGCGCTCGAATTGAAAATTAACTCTTTTTACCTAGGAAGGGGCAGCAATGAGTTTTTAATTTGGAGAAAGTACAGAAACAATGGCCAGGCCGGGCGCCAGAAATCAGGAGGTGAGGCCGACCAGAGGCCTGCGAGCTTCAGACAGGCCACCCTCCTTCCTGGCTGGGAATGAGCCCTTCAGAGATGGGCCAGGCTGACAGTGGCCCTCGAGGCCCTTAGGGACAAGCCTCCGTGCCAGCCTTGTGCGGCCCGGGTGAATCCTCTGGAGTCCTGCTCCCTCGCCTGAGCCCTTGCGGTCCTGGCCCTAGGGAAAGCAGGCATCCTCTTGCTGGGATTTTTCTGGAATAGAAGGAGCACTGTTTCTGGAGTTCAAACAGCTCAGTTCTGGTTTCCAACTCTATACTGAGGGGCTTTGAGCACCTCCTTTAAGCCATGCCTCAGTTTCCTCAAGAGGGCAGGAAAGCTTCCCCTGTTTCTTGCATGGTTGTTGTAGGGTTAACAAAGATGCCAGCCCCTGGGGGTGGTTTGACAGGTGTGGCATGCCAGCAGCTGCCTCTCCCTCTTCTTCTCTCTCCACTCACTTAGCTTTCTGGGGACGCTTTCCCCTGGAGGGCCGGAGGTGGCATTTTGTAGCTTCTGTAACTTTCCTATCACGGGCAGGCCGGCAGCAGGAGGAGCTGGTGCTGGTCCCAACAGTTGGAGTCTCTGTCTAGGAGTCTGTCTCCAGGGAAAGCAGGGCCCTCCTTTGCTAGGAACCAGCAGCTCCCATAAATGATCGCCCCTGGGGCAGCTGCTCAGAGAGAGGAATTGTCTCCCCTCAATTTGACCGATTCGACCGATTTGACCGGAGCTCTCTGTCCTTGCAAGGGTGCAGCGCTTTACCTGGCCTCCGGACTTCCTCAATCCCCTCCCATCCCCACTGGAGGGCCTCACTGCCCTGGCCTTCACCCACACCCTGCCCTGCATGGATGTGTGGCCATGCATGAGTTTTTGTGATTATCTCCAGCAAGATCTGCCTGGGATCTGGAATTTTTGCTGGGTTTGGGTTCACTTGCAAGTGGTAGTAAACCGAAACTAACAGGGGTGCAATGAATAAAGGTTCGCTTCTTTCTCTGTAAACTGAGGCGGTCAAGGGCTAGTACGGTGGTTCCACCGTTTCCAAGGGACCCAGGCTCCTTCTATCTTGTTGCTCTAATATCCGCTCCAGCAGCTTCTGGTCCAATGTGGATGCTCTAACTCCAGCCGTTATGTCTGCATCCCTGCCACCAGGAAGGAGAGAGGCACAGGCCCTCCCTTTAAGAACACTTCCTGAACTTGAGCACACCACTTTCGCTTATATCCCACTGGCCAGAGCTCAGCCACATGGCCATGCCTGGCTGCAAAGGGAGCTGGGAAATGTCACACAACCATCCAGGTGGCTGTGTACCCAGGAGACCGAGGAACAGAAGGAAATGGACACTGAGGACAACAGCAGCCTCTGCCATGAGCTCCGTGGCTACATCCCAGGCCTCACCCCTTCCCTCCCTCTCCATGCTCAGTATCTCCTGCGTGTCTGCCCGCAGCTTCTGGGTGGTCACCTTGGCCTGGAGCACATGCTCTCCAGAACCTTCCAGGGGCAATCCACTAAGGGTCCAGGCTGGGGACTAGGCACATCCTGGGTGGGGAGTGGTGGGGCTCATCTTGAGCAGGAGATCTGGCCTCTTCTGAGGTGGATCCCCTCCCTGCCCCCCATCATCCTGGGGAAGAGGGGACGTGATTCTAAATTGTGTGGGATACATGGAAGGAGACAGCAAAGGAGAAGCCCCCGCTGAAGGTGTCCCCCTGGGCAGTGGAAGCGGTGCGGGGCCTGAAACTGGGACTGTCCTGGGGAATCCAAGGACATTGGCCACCCCACGTGGGTGTGAAATAGGGGAGGCTGGGGGCGCCCTGGGCCCCGGAGAGCAGGTGGGGACTGCAGGATTTTAGCTCAGTGAGAGGAGGGGTCTAACTGTTTGAGCTGTCCTCCGCTCCCCACCACCGGAATGAGCTAGCAGAGGCCAGGCTCTCACTGGGCGGAGATGTGGATGGGGCCCCCCCTGTGTAATCTGCCCTGAGCACCTTCCACCAGGACAAGCGCCAGAGGCTAGAGCTTCTCAAGGACCCCACCCCTCTCCCCTCAGCCCATCGATGACCAGATGCTATGGGTCACCTGGGGCCTCTGTCCCTCTCCAAGTCCACCCTGACCTACAAGGCCCCCCCATGTGCCCAGACTTGTGCCAGGTGCACAAGAGGGTAAAGGGAAGTTCAACTCTGCACAGTGAATGAGTGTCTAGCGTTTATAAGGCACCATCTCCCAAGAGGTGGACCCAGACCTCTGTCTGTTCCTGCTCTGGGGACCAACAGTCTGAGGTCAGCCATGTGGCAGTGGGAAGGAGCTGGGAAGCTTCCTGGGGCCCCAAACTCTTAGGGGTGCTGTCACATCCCTGGAGATGAGCCAGGATGGGGACAGGGTGTCCACAATTCTGCTCAGGGGAGGAGGGTATCTGAAGGACATTCAACCCTTGGGATGGGGACCCCCAGGTGTCTGCTAGAGAAACCATATAATTCTTTATTTCTTTATGCAACAATTATGTATCGTTAAAGAAAAATTTTTTCATGACACTTGTTAAAAACGGTCAGGCACTCTGTATTCCAGGGGGCGCATGACGATAGGTTCAGGGACCGCTGCGATGAGGTCTTGCAGTGGGCGGTAGATTAGACTCAACTCCAGTGCCAAGAACAGTGGGGATTTATAAGCAAGGAGCAGGGTGGGGGTCGGTGGATGGAAAGTGAGTCTGAGCAAGGATAAGGGGTTTCTGGCCAAACTGACTGGCAGGCCAGGTGATAAAACATCGCGGTGGTCAGATACCAGGGGTGGGAAGTTTCTGCTAAGCCGACGACAGGATTCTTGCTCGAACTGGATTCTACAGGAACAGAGAGGGAAGCCCGTGTTTGGATCCAGCCAGGCAGAGGGCTCGGAGAGCCTGACTAAAGTTTTGGTCAAAGGAGAGACTCTGGCAGAATTAAGTTCCGACTGTGCGGTAGATATCTGGCTGCAATGCCAAAACTGGTGCCGAGGTTTAGAAACCTGGTTGGAGAAGTCAGACTTTGCATCCTAGAAATGTAATGTAGTGCACAGACCATATATTATGTAACGTCCTCAGCGGGGTGTGGAGCAGCACCCCATAATCAAATGCATTAATATTTCTGTGGCAAAATGTATGAATATTCACATGAAGAGGGATGAACCAAGACTATAAATAGCCTCACATCAGTTCAGGTCACATTTTGCCACCAAATGAGTTATAAACCAGCTTTTGGTTTTCAGAGCTTTGGGGGTTTTGGAACTGGATTGTGGGCCTGTGATATAATTTCAGATAGTGACAAATGCCGTAAGGACAACATAGCAGAGTAAAGGAAGGAGTAACAGAGGGTTTTAGATAGAGTGGCCCAGAAGAGTCCCCTGCGGAGGTGACATCTGAGCGGAGATCTGAGTGAGGTGAGGAAACAGGCCGTGAATATATCTAGGGACGAGCAATCCTGACCAAGGGGAGAGTGTGTGCAAAGGCCCTGAGGTGGGAGTGGGCGTGGCATATTTGAGGAATAGCCAGGAGGCCAGCACACCCCAGCCCAAGGAGGGGACAAGGAGGCAGTGAAGCTGCAGAGGTGACTGGAAGCAGATGGGCCCAGCCTGCGGGCGTTGTGAGGGCTTGGGGTTTTGCTGGGAGGGCGGAGGCAGAATGGGACTGCGGGACCATGCTGGCTGCGGGTGCAGAATGGGCGTCAGGAGGATGACAGCAGAGGGCCTCAAGGGATGGGGGGATGGCCAGGACTCGAGGTGCCCCGGGTTCGTGCATCCTGGGGTAGGGGCCCCATGTGGGAGGAAAGGGGGGACAGACCAATGTTAATCTCAGACAAGCCAGAGACACGGCGCATCCATCCCCAGGGCACCCGCAGCTTCCTGCTTTGGGGCCTGTGCTCGCACCAGCGTCCCCCTCCCCTCTCGGGCACTCTTCCCTTGTGTGCAGGGTTTGGTCGTGTAAACGTGTCTAGTTCCCCAGCTGGGCTGTGTTCCCAGTACTCCAGGGACAGCTCGGCAGGACTGCTCACAGGGCAAGGCGGAGTTCACGCCAGAAATCCTCAAGACGTTTGGAAAAGGCAGGGTGGTCAGGGAAGTTCCCAGGGAGACAAGGCCCCAAGGACCAGAGGGACAGGGTGTCTGGAGGAGTGGGGATGGGGGCTCCCACTTCCAGCCAGGCAGCCGGCTGTGTCCATCCCTCGGACACCTGTGTGTCCATGAGCATGGGCAGTTCCTTCCTGCAGCTGCATCTCAGGGCTGAGCTGGGGGCTAGCAGCTTGAGCTTAAGCAGACAAGAGGTGGCTATGGACACGCTCTGAAGATAAAGCCCCAGAGATTAGGAAAATGTCCTTGGTTCAAATGCCTGAGTCCTCCCCTTATGGGAAAAGGCACCTTATCTGGACTCTCCCCGGGGGCCTGAGATAAAGCCCACATGCCCTGCAAGCCAGGGCTCTGTGTCCCACCGGATCCTCACGCCATCGGAGGTTGGGACTTGGTGGGGGAGGTGTTAGCAGCCCCTGAGACATCCCAGAGAAGGCAACATGGGCTCAGAGAGGCTGAGCGGGGGTCATGTGCCTCACATGGTGGCTGAGCTGGTACCTGAGTCTCCTGACACCTTCTCTGCCTGGTGGGGCAGAGAAGCATAACAGCAGCGTGGATTGGGGCTCCGCACCCTGTTGTTGGGGGAGAGGTTGCACCACCCAAGAGGTGCTTGTGGACCCAAAGTCACCCAGATAATGCCAGGGCAGGGGTCCATGATGTCCCCAGACCCCATCACAGCCCACCTTGTATACCACCTGCACCCACCACTGGCTCCTCCAGGAGGGGAGGGGCATAAATCCCTGGAATTGTTCCTGTCCCCAGGCCACTCTGTCTACCTGCCTGTCTGCGCCCCTCCCCACCACTGCCACCCCAGGCCAGGTGAGAGGGGAGAGGCCTCTGTGGCAGGAGGCTGGAGGGCAGTTGGAAGGGCAGCAGGGAGCCCTGTCTGCCCAGGCGCCGGGGAGAGTCCAGAGCCTGCGTGTGGGGGCTGAGCGGGTCCCCCACCCAGATGGCTCCTGCAGCAGCCCTGCTGTGCTGGCAGAGCCCCCACCCTAGCCCAGCTCCCCACTTCTGGAGAGGGTGAATCTTTCCTTCCTAAAGTGCTCTGCTCGCAGATCCATCTAAATCCAATTACTCAAAGTGTGGGGTGTGCGTCTGCGGTGAGTTTGCAGTTTGCAGCACACCCTCAGCTCTAACTGCCCGTGATTTCAGAGCTGAATATCTTTCAGAGTTATTTAAGAGGTTCTTCCCTTTTTTCCCATTTTGATGATATGTTTCTAAATTATACATTAAACTTATCAGGGTGAGTAATACCTCACAGCTTCCCCATGTCAGGCCTCATGTTACTTACTCAGCTGCTGCTCCGCGTTTACATGGTTGGGGGGAAATGCTCCTTTCAGATCCATTTATCTTCCTATTAAGTGTTTAGAGATGAGAACCTCAGATGGGTCCAGACACCTGAGCTCCCCAAGCACTCGGCTGCTGCGGGAACCTCTCCTCCTTCAGCTGCTCTGGCTCAGGGTCTGCGGGTCATGTTCCCAGGCTGGCAGGGACCTGGAGGAAGGACCCCCTCCCCAGGGAAGGGCCGTTGGGAGCAGAGAAGCCTCATGAAAGAGCAGAGCTGGGAGGTCAGGCTCAGAGATGAAAAATGGTTTTTCCTGGAAGGGAATGTAAAGTACCCAGTACCTCCCCAAAACCCCCCTTCCCTGGCCCAGACAGCCATAGCTTCTGGGGAAACAGATCCTTGATTCCCATTGGTGCCTGGCTCTGGTGTTCATTCATTCATTCAGATATGTGTGGCAGCCTCCACCACGCTGGGTGGTCACTGGGCTGGCCCACCAGTGGCCCAGGACGCTGCACAGAGTGGGGGTGGCCCCCAGCAGCCCAGGAGCCTGCAGGCTTCGTAACCACACTACACTTGCAGCTCTGCATGCACCATTTTGTCCAACCCTTGCCACTGCCATCACCACCGCCACTGCATAGTTGAGGGTGTTGAGGGACTGGTGTGCCCAAGGTCACGTGGCAGAGCCTGAGTCATAACGCAGGCCTGGTAGACCCCAAGCCTTGGACTCTCGAGCCCCCTGCAGCACAGCTACCCCCAGCTCCAGGCCAGGGCGATCTGAGCAGCCCTGGCCACAATGACTCAGTCAGTCCCTCCCCTGCAGGGTAACCGTAGGGTTGCCACCAGGCCCCTGGCAGGCCTGGCCAGATGGACCACTGCCCCCCGCCGGTGGGTGCCAGCCCCTGGAGCCCAGCCAACGCTTTGAGCCAGGAGATTCACCTAAAGGGAAGTGACAGGGCAATTCATCATATCAATAAACTTGCTTAAAGCACACTCTATCTTCTGTAATGCAATGGGGTGTGATCCCACCGTGTTATTGGGCACCAGGCAACCCCACATCAGGCGCTTATTATTTTCTGCCACGATCAGGGAAGACTGATCGTGCTTGGATAAGTGTGGCTTAAAATTGAAAACCGAGCAATTTACCTTCAATCGCTTCTCAGAATTTTGTGCAGCCAGAGACAGTTAAGGAGAAATAAACTCCCTTTCCATTTTAAGTGCTTCCCATTAACATTTGTTTCCTCCATGAGATTAAGGCTTGGCTGGGGAGGGGGACTGCAGTAGCATCGTGCTCCCTCCTCCTGGGGAAGGAGACTTGTGGTCCAGGTTCCTCTTTCTTGAGGGCCCATGGGGTCAGGGGGTTGCAGTCCCTTCCCTTCCTCCTGGCAGGACTGGGCAGTCGGCCAGGCACTGGGCTGGGCGTTGCACCTGTGGAGGCAGGTGGGACCCAGGCCTGTCCTCAGGTCCAGCAGGGAGAGGGGACCCAAGGAGGGGTGGGTGGTGCCCTCTTCCTGGTGGCTCTGCACCCCCTACCCTGCCTGGGCAGGGCTGCCCACATGCCCCAGATTTGTTCAGGCTGTGAGGGGCAGATGTCCTCAAGCCAATTCTCCTATAACATTTTGTCTCATTTCCAAGTTGAGGAGCAGAGGCTGACTTTGGGATGGTTGGGGGCTTGGGGGGGGCGGGTACCCTTGGTGACAGCAGTCAGCACTCAGTTGTCGGCTTGCGGTGTGGGGTCTGCCCTCTGTGCAGGCCTGCGGTTGTCTCTGCCAGCTCCCAGATATCCCCCCCAACCTTCACTGCTCAGCACCTGCAGGGGAAATAAACCCTGCAAGCTTTCCTCAACATTCTAGGAGAGAAATTCTCTGCTTGGGTGGTACTGACAGTCGGGAGGCTGGGCAAGACCTCTGGACCGACCCCCAAAGCCCTTGCCTCTATTTCCCTTTTATTCCAGGGATAATAAGAGGAGGGTTTGCTGAGATGTAAATCGTCCTCCTCTGGTAAATTTTACAGTCACCTCCCGAGGCCCCTCCATCAATGCTGCAAAGATAAACTGTTGTGATGGTCTCACCCCCAGCCGCCCCCCGGCCACGCGGCTCCAGCCCCGGCCCCCTCTTATTTGATCAGCCCCCACCGACTGCACAGGGCAAGGCTGTGTGCAGATGGGAGTTTCCAGCCCTTTACGCAGCACGGCCTGGCAGGACTGTGACGAGCCTGCTCTGGAAATGAGAACTTGAGGGCCCAGCCCTGAGTTCGGACCCTTACCCTGGAGGTCTCCACCCTTAACCCCAACATTCTTATTTGCCTGTGCAGAGTGTCCCAGGGCTCGCATCTCCCAGGGGTGGGGGAGAGGGGGGCTGTGGAGCATAAGCCACCATCACTGGCCTGAAAACAAGGCACCTCTGGGAGGATTTATGCACGGCTCCAAGTCACCAAGGCCTTGCTGCTCCACGCGGATCCCTGGCCAGGGCCAGTCCTGAGCCTCTTATGTGCAAGCAGTGAGACAGGACGAAGGAAAATTCCAGGCAAGAAGAGCAGCATACTCCACAGGGACAGAGCAGGCAGAGTCTTAGACACGGGCTGGGGCAGTTTTGATGGATGTTGAACCTCCTTCACCCACCTACCCACCTCAGTATAGCCAGGCCGTCCTAGCTCCAGAGAACTAGGGCAGGGGAGCCCCAGGAATCCTGCAGTGGCCCCTGGGTTGGCGTCTCTGCACGCAGGACCATGATTTGGGACAGTCTGGCCCTGCTGCCTGCACCTTGAGCGGTGGTTCATGAGGGCTACAGCGGGAGGGGCCACCACCCTCTGGCCGTACTCGGGGAGGGCAGCCGGCTGCCAGCTGACCCAGCACTCCCCTCCCTCCCCTCACCCAGGCAGCACTGATTTGGGAGAGGACAAGGAGGAGTCCCAAAGTGCAGCTCCAGTCACGTTATGGTCCTGCCTTCGAAGGGACTGGCACCTTTGCACACCCCCAGAGCGACCAGCCACTGGGTGTCAGGCAGCGTGGGGCGTCCGGAGAGAAGAGTTTTCACAGTGCTGACTGTGGAGCACACATTCCAGGTCTTTCCCAAGAAGCACTCTGGGAATCAAGGTCACCAGATGAAGCCTCTCTAAGACTTTTAAAATATATTTTTACTTTTGCAATTGCTCTTCCGTGTGAACATATATTCATACAAACAAGCTAATAAGTAATTATAAAGCATGTGACCACAACCCAGGACAAGAAAGAGACATTCACACAGGTTGGTTCTCTGAGGTTTGCCTCTTCCCCCATAATGGAAAGAGTAAACTGGGACTAGACACCCCCCACACACACCCCAAAACTGAAATATTTCTGTGCAGGTCTGGGGCTGTGCAGCAAACTCTCTTCCCACTGTAGATTCTTTTCCCTTCCTGATCTCTGGGAGAAAAGACCCATCCAAAGATGACAGGATTCAAAAGAGATTAATTTGTTATTTTAGACCTTTAGAAAGAGCAGTTACACAGAAACAGAGTACCTGGGTTGTAAGAAGTTCAGATCAATTAAAACAATTTACTTTGCTGCTAATGATTTCAGACCATTGTAATTTATTGGTAAGTAAATGACTTCAAAAGCGCATTCCTTTGTGGCTGCACAGAGGGAATTTTAACAAGTTCTTGGATAAATTAAGTCTGGAATTTGTTAACAGACTCTTATTGTAAAACATTTAAAGTAGGCCTTTGCACACTGCTCTAAGGCCTCAAAGTTTCCAGAAACAATTAAAACTTCTAATCAGTTCTTCATTGTTAAGCAAATTGAATAGCAAGAAAGGAGTCCTGATAACAGGGGGAAACCCCCATGTTCAAAAGGCCAGTGGCCGCTAGAATCCCTCCTGTGAGCCCCTGCTCTCAGGTGTAAATCTGAATTACCACTCTAGCCAAAACACACCCAGCTGCGCAGCCACTGCCACCTGCCCCTCCGGTGGCATTTTGGACCTCTCTGTCCTTGCTCCACTGCACTCCAGCCACACTGACCTCACTTTCCTTCCCACAAACAAGCCAAGCTCAAGGCTTTTGCCCTGGCAGCTCCCTCTGCCTGTAACCCCCTCCCGGGTCTGCCTCTTTTCTGTGGTATAGGGCTCAGCGGCCCTCCTTGGAGTGTCCTTCCCTGCTGTCCTGACCACCACCCTCCTTCCCCTAACTTGCAGGATGAGCTGCAGACAGCGTGGCATCCTCATCTCCCACATCTCTCCTGCCTGTGCTCCTCTCCTGTGCACCTCTGCTGGGCCAGGGATCTGTTGGATCCCAGCACCTTGCAGCAGAGTGAGTGCGTACTTCATAACAGGGACACGATGAATATTCAGTGAGTGACTGACTGGTGATGGCTCCAGGCATGAGGCATGAGTAGTGTCCTATTAGAATGGGCCAGCACGCCCTGGGGGTCCCCTGGTGACCAGAGCAGGGACTCTTAAGGACACAGGGCAGTGTGAAAGGCCTAGCTGTCCCGCAAGCTGCCCGCCAGGGCAGGATGAGGCGCTGGGTGTCCGGAGAACGCTGTGTGGGTGGCCAGCAGGGGCTTGGATCAAGCCAGAAGCTTGCTTGTCTGCACTGAATGTGGGGCACAGAGTCTTCACTGAAGCCAACCATGATCTCCTGGGGCCTTTTCCTTGGAAAATGAGGATTCTCCAAGAGTTCTTCCCCCCCCACACACCTCAGCCTCTCATCAATAATTGCAGTAAGAACAATAGCCGCCGCAATTTGTTAAACATTAGAGCAGGGCCAGGCACCGTGACCTCAAGAATGCAATACCACGTTTAAACCCCAACAAGGCCCTTGGCAGGGACCACTGTTCAGAAGGACAAACTGATGCTCAGAGGTGAATTAAGGAACTTGTCCAAGTCCCACAGTGCGTAAGTGGCAGGGGTGGGCTTCAGAAGCCTACGTTCTAAAAGCCATCCTGCCACACTGCCATCTGAGCCTTTGGATGCTCCTTCACCTGCTCCACTCTGGGGCTGGTGGCATCTCCCCCAGGCCTGGAAGCAGCCAGAGGCGGCTCAGCGAGGGCCTGGGTTCCACCAGGTAGTCAAGACATTCCAGGTGGAGAAACTGAGCACGCCGTACTCAGCAGGTGGACAGGTAGATTGCCTGAGACGGGTCCCAGCCCTCACTTCCTCTCTCATCAAGATACATTTATTGAAAAGCAAGTGCTGGGCACGGTTCTAGGTTCCAGGGATTAGGGATCCCAGAGTCCCTGTTCTCATGGAGCTGGTGACCCAGCAGGAAGAAGCAGATATGCAAATAAACAAGAAAATTCTAGATATATTTAAGGCCTGTGTTCTTTCCTGATCAAGGGTCAGAAAAGGACTCTCTGGGGAGGTGGCATTTGAGCTATGACAAGGTGACACAGAAGCAGCTTTGAGCCTTGTAAGGACCTGGGGGAAGAAAGTTCTAGACAGAGGGATCCGCCAGTGCAAAGGCACCGAGGCTGGGAGGAAGGAAAAAGAAAGCAATGTGGGGGGCCAGAGCTGCTGAGCAAGGGGGAGCCGAAGGCAGCCGAGGGACCTCGCAGGCCTGGGAGCAGGCAGAGAGCGTGGACTTTACTCAAAGTGCATGGGGGGCCTTGGGGGCATTTTAAGCAGGGCAGTGACATGATCTGCTTGATGTGTTTTAAAAGCTCCCTCCGGCTGCTATGGGCAAAATGGATGTTTGTAAAGAGGCAGAAGGGGCGGCCTGCAGAGCCTCTGGAAGGCCCTTGCAGCATCCAGGCGAGAGAGGGTGGCGTCGCCGACCCGGGCAGGGCATGGGGAGGGAGAGAACGGGGCTGACAAATGTGTGAATGGTTTGGATGTGAAGTTAAGGCAAAGAGAGGACTTCAGGGCTTGAAGAACTGAGTGGGTGGTGACGCCTTGTCCTCAGAAGAGGCGACCAAGCGGGGAGCAGGTTGGGGGATCAAAAGTTCCCCTCGGGCCACGTTGCAATCAAGGTTCTTGTTTGGACGCCCAGGTAGACATCTCAAACAGGCAGTAGACGCCATGGGCTTGGAATTGGGTGAAGTCAGGACCTGAGAAGGGAATTAAGGCGTCAAGGGTCAGGCTGCAGGGCATCCACCCAGGAAGAGAAGAGGGGACCTAGGACAGAGCCAGGGACACCCCAACATTTCAGGTCATGACAGGAGGAGCAGAGGGTCCCTGGGACCAGGAGAGAACTGATGCCATGGGCTCCGTAAGTCCCGAGGGGTGGGTCTTTCAGGAAGGGGGTCCACAGCTTCCGAGGCAGACCTCTAATCACAGTGATGCCCTTCACGGAGGCCCTGGGCCATCGTACTGATCAAAATGAGCACTTGTGTCTCAGGCCTCCTGTCTTCAGTTTTCAGATCATTTGAAGCAAGTTGACAAACTCTTCCAGAGCCAACGTAGACGGCATTTTAGTAATTTTCATAGTATTTTTGGCAGCTGCAGAGACTCCAAGGCAAGGCAGAGAGCCTTTTAATGGAGCATTGAAAAGAGTTTTTAAAAATACCTTTTAGAAAGCTATTTAAATTCTCCCATCTATGGCAAAATTAATGTGTAAACTTGGTGCCTTCATTTGTTTCTTCTTTAAATGAAGAAGGTGAGAAGCAGTTTCCTCCCGTGGCTCTGCTGAATCCAGTGGCTGGTGCTCCTTCTGTGCCACAGAGCCAGGACATTTCCAGGGACCCCCATGAGGGCCAGGCAGGGCTCCAGACACTTGACAAAGTCATTGGATCTTCACAACAACCCTAGGAGGTGAGACCCGTGATGTGATTTCCCCCATTTCAGAGATGGGGAAGCTGAGCCCAGGCTGGTGAATAAGAAGCTAAGTAGCCCTGTCCCAGGTTAGCCCTGTCCCAGAGACGGGGAAATGGAAGAGGTTTGCCCAAGGCTTCAGAGCTCAGAGGAACTGAGTGTTGTAGTCTTAAGACTGGCGGAGCTTCCCGCCCTACCTGGGCATCTCAGTTACCTGGTGGCTTTGCACAGCCTCACCTCCCAGTCTAGCCGACAGGACGGCATTTCCAGGAGTGTGCAGCATCCCGAGCTCCCAAGACGGGCTTGGGGCCTGGTGTGCAGGCCTTGCTGCAGCAATTCCCAGAAGGGTGAGGGCCCTTGCCCCACATCAGCCCCCGAGGTGCCTACGAGGCGCCCAGGTTCCCTGGGCTAACTGGAGTTCAGGGGAGCAGGCCCCGGGGTGCTCCAGGGTCATTCTGAGGCTCAGTGAAGTTCGAGGAGCCAGCCTGCCTCCACAGTGCAGGCCACCGTTGTGGTTTTAGATTCAAACGTCAGGGAATGTCGATGCTGGAGGGGCCTTAGTAATCACCCCTCCCTCCACAGCTGAGGAAGTGGGGGGCCAGAGAGGGGAAGTCCCTGCGCACAGTCGCACAGCATCCAAGCCCCTGGCAGGGTCTTCTCCTCACAGACACCCCCTCCTCCCCCTTTCCCCACCTCCAGTCAGACTCCAGGGAGGCAAGGTGTCTGCGAACAGAGGTACTGTTTCAGAGAAGAGACAGGAAGTCGTTTCCAGGCGAGCCCTGGCTGAAGGCCCCGCTGCCCTGGGGTGGTGGCCTCAGCCTCCTCCTGGCTTCCTGGACACCAGGCTCCAGCAGCACCAAGCCGGGCAGGTTAGCCTGCACCGTCCCAGCACTGCCTGCCCTCTGTCCTTGCAGATGTACAGGAAGCCAGAGAAAGGCCACTGCGCTAAGTGACAAGGCCTGGGTGCCTGCCAATGAGGGAGGGAGGAAGCAGAGCCCAGAGGCGGGTGCGGGTGGGGCTGGCTGGGTGGCAGGAGGCCTGATGACTGACGAGTTCAATTCCCCATGGGCTCGAGCAGCGCACCCATCCTTACCCAGGTGTGGCTGTGCAACCTGACCTGGACACACGAGGGGCAGGGCGGGGGAAGGGGGTGTCATGTTAGGTGCAGCTGGAGCTTGGGAACAAGGGATCAGCTCAGAAAATATGGTTGGACTTGGGACAAATCTTGTCAGGGCTGTCGGCTCCTTGACCCCCAATTTCCCCCACGTTTCCCCAACCCCCACACTGCTCATACACCCATGCGTGTGCTGCACTGGCCACATGCCCACCTCCCCATCCACAGGGCCACAACGCACTCCCTGTGGCCACTCACAGCTCTGGGCATGGGCTCCCCTCCACTCGGGGCTGTGACAAGCACCCACTCCTCAGATGCATGGTGGGTGCCAGCTTTCTCAGGGTCAGTTGCTCCCTGTACAGCTTTGCTCTGTCTTCCACTCTCCCCTGTGGCTGAATTGGCCATCACCCGCCAGGGACTGCAGATCTGTCAAACCCCATAGCACTTGCTTTATTGGTTCTCGTGACTTTATGGCCTTTCTTGGAGCAGTGAGGGGCAGCCAGCTGCAGGAGAATCACTCAAGTTGACAAGGCATTTTAGATTTCGTCCCCCCCACCCCACCCGTGTCTCTATCTGTGGGAGAGAGTGACAAGGTGACAGGCACTCAGTAACTGCCCATAGGAGCAGAGCTGATGCCCCCAGGGCAGGCCATGTCCCCTGACAATCCTGGGAGCCTGAGGACACGGAGCCTGCCCTGGTTCAGGTCCCAGTCTCCCCATCTTTCACCCCCTTTAGCCCCAGGCATCTTCATTCTCTCTGTTGCCCCAAGATACTGGCCACCTTGCTTGTGACACCATCGACCTGCTCTCCCAGGCTCCCCAGCAAACGCCAGGACAAGAGCCCATTGCACGGGCAAGGGCCTCGGACAAAGCTGGATTCAAGTCTTGGCTCCGCCAACTAGCTGCATTTGACCCTGGGCAAGTTGCTCGACCTCTTCGAGCTTCCCTTTCTCCTGCTTGCAAATGGGAGCGATGATGGCACCTGCCTCCTGTGGTGGGTGTGAGGACAAGATGAGATGATGCATGGGAGGCGCTAGCACAGTGTCCTGCACAGAACAGTTGCTCAATAAATAGCAGGGACCACCATGATTTTTTCTCATTATTGACTGGTTGATTGATTGTCGACTCTGGCCCCAAGATCTGCACAGGAAGGGAGAACTTGGACCAGAGCTGGGCAGCCCCTGAATATCCCATGGGGTCGGTGGAACAGAGCATGGCTTTCCTGGGTGGGGGCTGTGTCAGTCAGGGTTCTCCAGAGAAAAAGAGCCACTAAGATGTACAGATATATATACAGAGAGGGAGATTGACTCTAAGGAATTGGCTCACGTGATTGTGGGTCTGACATGTCTGAATTCTGCAGAGCAGGCCAACAGGCTGGGGATCCAGGTAAGAGTCAATGTTGCAGCTCGGATCTGACAGCCATTTGCTGGCATAATTCCTGCTTCCTTGGAGGACCTTAGTCTTTTTCTCTTAAGACCTTCAACTGATTGATTAAGGCCCTTTCACATTACATACAGAGGAGCATCTGCTTACCCAAAGTCTACTGATTCATCTCATCTAAAAAAGACCTTCACAGTGACAGCTAGACTGATGTTTCACCAAATATCTGGGTTCCATGGCCTAGTCAAGTTGTCAGAGAAAATTAACTATCACAGGGAGGGATGGCCAATTGCCCTTGGCCATCCTCTGCTGGCACCATGGTCTCTCAGACCTGTGGCTCTGCCCTGCCTGGTCTGCTCTCTCAACCCCTGACCTCGTGCCCCTGGGGGAGCTTGTGGGAAGGCTTCAGCAAAGGGTTAGCCCCCACTGGAGCCCGGTGCACTCTGAGACATGTGACCCAAGGAAGGTCCCTGGGCAGAGAACAAGGAGGTTGCCCTGGTTGGTCTGGGAGGAGGGTGGCCAGTGCAGTCAGGGGAGACACTGAACAAGCCCCCAGCCCAGCCTCCAGCCCCTTCCAGCCAGGCAGAGGCTGGCAGGTGCCTCTGTGGGGTGCTCAGGAAGCAGCAAAAGGGATGTCAGAGGTCAAAGGAGTGGCCGGAGAAGGGCCTGAGACCCAACAGCTGCCGTCCAGGGCATGATGCAGGCCGGGAAATGGCTCCTATGAGATGGGACCTGTTTGCCAGCAACACGTGACACTCCCACGGGAGGCTTAGATCATTTCTCTCGCTTTTGTCTCTTCTTGAGGCTCAGCATGATGCAAAGTGGCCTGTATCTGCGGCTGGTAAATAACCAGGAGCTTGCTGCACCTGCTTTCATTTCATTTTTTTCAACAACTACCGCCAGCACGCCCTGCATGCAGACGCTGAGGCTGCAAGGGGCCAAAAGAACTTCTACTGAGCCCGCCGGGGACTCATTTGAAATGTTCCTTGGTGCATCGAAAAGCACCAACATGATCTATGAAGGAGCTGGGAGGAAAGCGTTTCACGTTCACAGCACAAGCACGTCCTCCTCTCCAGGGGATGGGGCATGGGAGGATGTTCCCACCCCCGGCCTCAAACCCTGGCAGAGGCTGCCCAGCCCGACCCTCTGGGCTGAAGAACCACCCCTGGCTTCAGGCCTGGCCTGCCCACTGCCAGTGGGAGAGGACTGTGTCCACACCAGACAATGCCCAGCATAACTGTAGGCACTGAGTTTGAAGAGGACAGTGTCCAGACCAGGAGCCATCAGCAGAGATGTGTCACCAGGGTGAGGAGGGGTCTGGAGTCCTTGGGATGATTGGGGGAAGCGAGTGGGAGTGTGGAACTGCAGAGGCCTCGGACGCTGCCTTCATTCCTCTGAGTGAGCACTCAGGTTATCGTGTGATTCTGGTCACATGTCTACCTCAGCACTGGGAGCATCACACCTTGAAGCCAGGAACTGAGTCTTTCAATACCCAGAGGGGTATCGGCATTTAACAGGTCCTCAGTACAGTTAAATGGGAGGAAGGATGGGTGTGTGGATGGAAGGATCGGTGGGTGGATGGACAGATAGTCAGTAGATGAGTAAGTGGATGGGCTGATGGATGGAAGGACATAGGTGGATGGTAGTGAATGTGTGGAGGGATAGGAGGATGAGTGGGTAGATGTGTAGATAGATGGATCCATGGGAGGACAATAGGTAAATGTTTGAATGGATAGGTGGGTGGATGGATGGATGGACAGACAGATGGAGGGATGGATGGATGGACAGACAGATGGATGGATGGATGGATGGATGGATGGACAGACAGATGGAGGGATGGATGGATGGACAGACAGACGGATGGATGGATGGATGGATGGATGGACAGACAGATGGATGGATGGATGGATGGATGGATGGACAGACAGATGGATGGATGGATGGATGGACTGACAGACGGATGGATGGATGGATGGATGGATGGACAGACAAGGATGGATGGATGGATGGATGGACAGATGGATGGATGGATGGATGGGTGGGTAGGTGGATAAGTGGACGGACGATGGACAGATAGATGGATGGGTGGGTGAGTGGATGAATGGATGAGTAGGTGGATGGGTGAGCGGTTGGATGGTTGGGTGGCGGATGGACAGATGGGTGGATGAATGTGTGAGTGGATGGGTGGCATGAATCTTTCTTCAAGTCTTTGAAGGACTATCACATCTTAAAGAGGAGAATTCTATCCTCTGTGAATCCAGAAAACAAAATCATGGCAGATTCTCTAGAGAAGTAGATTTGGACTCAGGTTAAGAAAGAACTTTGTAATGACCCAAATTGGTGGAATGGGTGATAGAGAGGGAGCAAGCCCCCTGCCCCTGGAAGTGTTCAAGAAAAGGAACATGGTGGGTGTGGTAGAAGGTGTCCTTGTGCTGGTGGGAGGGGACCTTGGAGGGCCTTTCCACCTCTGGGCCACCGTGGTTGCTCTTGAGCCCCTTCCCCAGCTGGGTCAGGCCGTGGCCCTGCAGGGGACCCATGCTTGGCCTGTGCTGCTGATGCACGGCAGGGTGGGGGCTCTCTCCTGGCCGTGGACCCTGGCACCTCTGCCCCCTGCTCTGAGCTCTCAGACGCGGTCCTGGCGCTCCTCTCAGTAGGCCTGGAGGAAGCTGATGTTCAGAGAAGACAGAAAGTATGTGACAACCAGACAGGCTGAACCTGACAGAGCTGAGGGACGTGGTAGACAGGGGGAGGCACGGAGGTGCTGCCAGAAAACCACTGCAGGGATGGGTTGAACAGCGCCAGGGCGGAGCCTCCTGGGCCTTGTTCCTGGGGCCCTCCTCTGGGGACAGGTATGTGTCTGTGGCACCCACCTCCCCTACTAAGAGCCGGAACCCAGAGGAGCAAGAGAAGGGTTGAGAGAGAAGCTGGGGCCCGAGACTGGATGACACAAGGGCCTGTGCCTCCTCTGCTGGGAAGGGAAGTGGGGCTCCATGAGAGGCAGGTGGCAGGAGAGGAGCTATGCCCACCCTGCCAGCAGGACCTCCCTTTGGACTGTCAGTCCCTTGGTGTCTCTTTCTCCTTAGAATATCTGATTGCTTGAGCTTCCATGCTGGCCATCAATTTGATCTGAGCTCAAGGGTACAGCCGGGGCTCACCTTGTTCTGCTTAAGTAATGCAGGTAGTGAGGCTATCGACGATCTGTCATCCATTAGAAAGTGGCTTCGACACAGCCAGAAGCCTGGGAGGGACCCCAGGGCCTTGGCAAGCCACAGGTCTGCTCTGTGGCCGGAACAGGAGCTCTCCAAAAGGAGGCCAGGCCCCTGGCATGGGCCAAAGTGGACAATGGGAACTCGAGCCCTGCCTGGCCTTTTCTAGAAGGACATTCTATTGGGAAATTCTAAAAGGAGCCTAGGCCAGACGCTGATCGACTGAGAGGCCTGCACTGTGGATTGGAGAGGAGTCTCTGGGTGCAGCCTGGGCCCCTGCAGGGCTGGGGGCTGTGCTGAGTCACTTCCTGGCAGAGAATAGGCCGCTGGGCTCCCAGGACATTCTGTGCCCCACCCCACCCCCAGCCCGGCCGCCTGCGCCCTGCCTCCTGCCTGGCAGCCACAGACGGGGTTTGTGATGAGTTGGCCTGCTCTGCTCTGAGCCTGGGTTTGATTTTTTTTTTAGTGTTTAAAAATTCCCAGCAGCGTGGCAGGGGCCCGGCTGCCAGGTCATCCCATCGGCTGTTCTGTCATCAGACATCATGTTTACCCGTCAGACGCTGTTTTCCTGACACTCAACACTCAAAATAATGATCTCGTTGAAGCACCTTCATGAATGATTCATGAGGCTCCGCTCAACTTTGGGTGTTAACAGCAAATCAAAGCCCCTCAGAACGGGCGGCAGAGTGGCTGCGGGAAGGGGAGCCCTGGCCCTGGCCTCCAGGTCCCCAGAGACCCCAGGAATGCCCAGGGCCCACTGGCCCTCCCTCGGGGCCCCAGCCAGGCCACGGCACAGATGGGGAGACGGGGAGGGGAGCAGGGTTCCAGGGTCCCAGCTGTCACCACGTGTCCTGTGACCTTGCTGAGGATGTCAGAGCTCAAACCCCAGTCAGATCCCCTGGATCCCGAGCAGCCCTCCACTACCGACAGGCGGCGTGAGCTTGAGTGGGTCACTTTGCTTCCCTGAGCCTCCCCTTCCTGCCTACAATGCCAGGTGGGGTTGCTGTCCCGCAGGGCGCCTGTGAACGCAAGTGCACGCCAGGGCTGAGGCTCCTGACGTGTGGGAAGGGTCCAAACACAATACTGTTATTATTATTTACTGTGATTACCTCCCTCCTCCTGGCCTTCGTGTTCTCATCCGTAAAATGAGAGTTGAGCCAGGAGGTCCCAGGTCTCCTTCTCACAGCGCGCTGCTCCTCCGAAATGCAAGTACAGCCACGGGAAGGAGCCACGCGGCCTCCACCTGGTGAGCAGGTTCTCGGGGACGTTTCTTAACCAGATTCTGAGATGGAGAAGTGTAGGGGGACAAACCCAGCCCCACCTTCCCAGGGTGCACAGCCCCGGCAAGCGGTAGTGCATGCACACCCACGCACACGTGCACACACGTGTGCACATGCACGCACACACAGCAGCAGCAGCAGCAGCAAAGCACGGGGCCCCCACAAACGCACACACAGCCAGTTCAGCAAGTAAAGACCTTAAAGACAGTCTCTGAGGCAAGAGCTGGGGTATGTGGGTTCTGTTCTTGCTCTTGTCCCCTGACTGTCAGCTCCCTGAGGCAAGGGCAGGGTCTGCTTCATCACCGCAACCTGCCCAGCTCCTGCACACAGGGCTTGGCACCCGATTTGTGCTTAGCAAATATTGGTCAAATGAAGGGAATCTACACATGTATATCGCACACGAGGGATACAAC
Organism: Daubentonia madagascariensis; assembly: GCA_023783475.1. Taxonomy (NCBI): domain Eukaryota; kingdom Metazoa; phylum Chordata; class Mammalia; order Primates; family Daubentoniidae; genus Daubentonia; species Daubentonia madagascariensis. The sequence goes on along the minus strand of JAKFHU010001557.1, from coordinate 7,557,117 downwards.
GGCGAGCAAGGCCAATTCTGTACAAGTAGCCATGTGACTTCCACCAGCCTCAGCTTCTCCTCTGTAGAATTAAAGCAGTGGACTAGAGGGTTAATCTCCAACACCTCTGCTGCTCTGGCCTGGTTAGAATATTGCATTAAACAGTATCTTCATTACTAAGTTTTTTGGCACCCCTTTAAATTTGGTGCCTAAGCAAGTGCCTCCTTGCCACACCTGCATAGCCTGGGGTGTAGGGCCCTGGCCAAGGGGTCTGGACCAAAGCGTCTGAGTCCAGGAGAGAGGCCAGGTTAGAGGAGCAAGATGCTGGACACTCACATGGGTGCCAACTGCCGAGCCAGGCCTCCAGGGAAGGTGAGGTTTCCCTCCAGCCCAGGGGCCTGAGCCTGACCCAGGACAGTGTGAGGGAGCCAGCTGTGCCTGACACTGGAACATGTCAGGTGGGTGGCTGTTGGGCCAAACTCGCTAACAAGAGCCTGACAAGAGCCTTGTGCAGCAGAAGGCTCATTCCAGCCTCACTGTCAGACACTTTTCCATACTTCCTGGGCTCAGTGGGTCTTTTCCCAGCTGTACTCGGTTCCAGGGCCAAATGGGGGCTGCTGTGGCCTCACCCCCATCTCTCCCCACTGGCCAGCCCTGGAGGGGCTACCTGGGGCTCCTCACTGCCTGTACCTTGCCCACCCCCCTGCCTTGGCTTGCAAGGTGCTGGCCCAACCTACTCAGAGCTCGCTGGCTCAGAAGGGCAGGGGATGCAGGATGCATAGAGGGAGGCCTGCCAGGCATAGCATTTTGGGAGACTGTGGACCTGGCAGGGGCTGGACTCCAGGCAAGGCCAGGATCAGATGGGGGGGCCATCCCACTGGGCCCCAGGGGGATGTGACTGCCCTTTGCAGGTTAATAAGACATTTCAAAGAAAAGGTTCAGATGAGTGGAAGGCAGTGGAAGTGACAGGTGGGGCCTGTGAAAGCAAAGATTCTGGGCCTCAAGCTCCCTCCTCTGGAAGTGCCCACTCCCCAGGAATGCCCACTGCCCCTGTGGGCTAGTCCTCGACACCGAAAAGATCTGTGCTCTCCATTAACCATTCCATGTGGCCAGTCTTGTCTCCCCTCTTCCCAAGGACAGAGACTCTATGTCAAATCCATGGGTAGCCTGGGGCTGGGCATAGAGACTGATGTCTGGCCATGTGGTCAGCAGTTTGCCTTGGAACTGGAATGCAGAGCAAAGGCACAGGGTCCCCACTGAGCCCTGCCAGTGGCCTGCCATTCATCCGCTCGTTTATTCAAGACTAGCTGTGTGTCCGGCACCGCACTGAGACAGACAGACAACTAGGGAGGAGGGTCCCAAGCAGTGGGCATGGGCTGGATTGATGATCAGCCCAGGCTGGTCCAGAAGCACACAGGGGAGGCCCAGCTCAGCCGGGCGGTCCGTGGGCGGTGAACTGTTGGGGGTTGGCCGGGGCTCAAGGGAAAGGATGCATGGAGGCACAAGGTGGCAGCCGGCCCCTTCAGGATCTGCGCGAGCATTTATGGCATGGTTCTTGCCCACGAGGAGGTGGTGACAAATTGGGGACAAGTTAAATAGAACAAGATTTAAGCCCCATTGCCAAGTGAGGAGGGGGAGCTGTGGCTCAGGAAAGCTTGTGATTAAGTGCCAGATGAATCACAGCATTGCATGGGCTCTCAGTCAGGGAAGCGCGATGGGTGGCAAGGGCGGGCTGGCCCTTGAGGGGTGGGAGCACAGAGAGGGGATGGATTTGGGCAGGAGAAACGATGATGTGAGCAAAGGAAGGTGCAGGCTGCGTCCAGGGAAGAGTTTGGCTGGATGAGTTGGGATCAGAGGCGGGTGGGGGCTCCTTTCAGAGCCCCTCACTGGCCTGTCTGCTCCTGTCCCCTTAAAGGGCCCTGGGGCTCATCCCTGGACCCCCCCGGGCCCCTCCCTTGTCACAGCTCTGGCAAGAAGCTTCCCGTTGTAGCCTGAGCCCCCTATTTATGTCCATCTCCTGCTCACACAAAACCATACTCCAGAGACAAACAGGGAGACATAAAAGGAGAAGAGATGAAGATTCATTGACGCCAGAACCGACTCTATTCTGGAAAATTGAAATATTTTGTGTGTAATGACAACAGAGTCACCGCGTGACCTTCCCGGAATAACTTCCCAGATATATGACAGTGACAACAGCCGTCCCATGGGCACTGACACGCTGAAGGCTCCCCAAAGCCACCACTTGAAAAATGCCTCCCGTGTTATTAACATTCCTCGCTTGGGGATGTTTATGGCTCGTCACTGTTATCAAAGGCAACAAATTTCAAGAACCTATAAATGACACCACGCCCAGAGACAGAGCCCGGCACAATCGGCCAGCAGCCTGCCCGGCCCAGGCTGGACCATGATCGTTAAATCAGGCTTATCTGATGGGCTCCTGGCACCTTGTGTCTCCCATCGTCCCCATCACCTTGACCCCTGGAAGCCCTGGCCCCGTCTGCATCCACTCACCCTCGCCTGCCAGGAGCTGGCACGTGCTGGGGGTGCTGCAGGGGCCTCCGTCCAGGGTCAGGGCTTCAAGCCAGGGCGGCTGTTACGTGTCCTGACTGCCGCTGTCTCTCTGCTGCAGGCCCCACTCTGCACACCCGCCAAGAGTCAGACCTGTTCCTCATTCCCTCACTGTTCACTCACTTGTCCACTCATTCACTCATTCACTCATTCACTCACTCATCCTCACAGCACGTTTGCTGAAGTGATTGCAAGGTTGCATGAATGCCTGGGCCATGCGCAGGATGCAGTCCAGTGATTTCCATCCCAAAGGGCAAGGGCAATGCCAGGCAGAGGGGCAGCCCCAGGACCCGGGATGTCAGAACCTGCAATGCTCTGGTCCCCATCCCAGGAGCAGCCTCCGGAAGGCAAAGAACCTGGCCACTGACAAGACAGGCAAAGTAGGCCTCACACCCCTCTCAAGTCCTCCCTCTGGCTGATGCTGCAAACTGTCCTTGGACACAAACAGGAAGTACATACATGGCATAGTGACAGGCAGCTTGGGCTGTGGAGCAGGCTGCTCGAGTGTGGCTATATGGCTGTAACGCTATGTAAGAGCTATGCTCTTCTGAACATCAGTTTTCTTAGCTGTAAAATGGAACTAAAAACATGCTCAGAATCGTTAAGAGGGTCAAATGAAATAAAGCGCGTCAAGGGTACAGCACGCTTCTTGGCATAAGTCAAGGCTGAGTAGATGAAGACAGTTGCTACTTGTAAGGATTCTCTCCTTTTGCTTTGGGCTTTGATTCTCCTAAAAAGGCAGAAGACCCGGTGAGGGGCTCTTGTGGCCACTTGGTCTGGAGAAGGTGTGTTCCACGGGAGAAGAGATGAAATGTTGCTTTGGGGACACGGGGGAGGTACGGGGGCAGAGGCAGCCTGCAAAACAGGGTGGCTGGCATTGCCACTTCCTGGAGGCCAGCCCTGCTCAACTTGGCCGCCATGGATTGACCTCGAGCCAGTCACTTACCCTCCTTCAGCCTCAGTTTCTCCATTTGCCAAGAAGGCCTCCTCTAGTCTGCTATTAATATCCAGCAACTTACAACAGCTATTTGTGGAGTGTTTTGAGCAGGATTGCTGTGAAACCTAACAAGATGATGAATGTGAGAGGGCTTTGAAAATACTCAGTGTTTTGTAAATGTAACCGATTATTATTCCCATTTACCACCCTTTTAAAAGGATTTTTTTCCTCCATTCAGCCAAATTTAACTTGGATGATGAAGAACCAAGCCTGGGCTTCCCCAGCTATAATTTTCTTTGTTCCTTGTGCCTCTGAATATTAAAACACAAAGGCTTGCGTTGCTGAGAGAAACCAAAACAGCAGCCTATTAGAGGTGCCATTGCACAGACGGAATTCAAAGTGATATTGCAAGCAGGGCATTCTGTTTGTATAAACCTTGAGAGCATTCGATGAATGTCAGCAGAACTTTGAAATTAAAATCGCTTCCTTTTTCATACACTGCTCACTCTGCTGTTGAGTCTGTGTCTTGGGTAGTTGTGGAGGTTAGAAACCACTCAGGGGTTTACTTCGTAATGTTAGAAACGCTAAGAGATGGGGCAGGAAGATGTTGGAAAAGGTTCCAAATGGGCCAGCCCAGGCCTGTAAGGCTAAGGCTAAGTCTGTTAAAGTGACAGCTGCCCGGAGCGCTATCCAGAGTGCTGAAATGGAAGCCAGGCCCCAGGGGTGATGGGAGGGATTTTGGACCAGGGGCCTTCTCCAGTGACACATTCCTGTTGCTCCCTGGAATCCTGAAGGGAAGGGAGGGGTCCTGGGAGGCCAGGTCCCCAGTGTGAGCTGGCAGGGATGGAGTGCTAGCAGGCAGAGGGGAGGGGAGACGGGGTCCCCCAGGGTGACAGCTGCAGTAGAAATGAGAAGACAGAGGGGAGTGAGGAAGCTGGAGGAACTAGGAAATAAAGTGATAAAACAGAGAGATACACCAGGTGACAGCAGGGAGATAAATGGAGCCAGTTATACGAAGGGCTCATTTTTGTGCAAATATTTGGGGCTCTATAAAATAAGGCTGTTTATTATAAATCTGTCTCCCAAATAAATCTTGCCATTGCACAGGTGTCACCTGTAGTGAAGTGTTCCCTCTAAGACATGGAGGATTGAGCTCCTGGGGTAAAGTGTGGCTGCAAATGCTCTTTCTGTTCTATATATAGCCCTTCCCATGGGGAAAGTGTGACCGTCAGGAGCCCAGAGAAGGAGTCTGGTCCGGCCATGGACTGCTTTGGTGGCTCTGACCTTCATTTCCAGCCAAGCAGCTGCCGGGGCTGTTCTGTGTCCTGGAATCCAGGTGACTGACATACACAGTTGTGGCTGAGGAGCCTCAATTCTGTCTTAAAATATCAGGAGGGCTCTTATGCCAGGTCCCCTCTCCAACTCCAATGGGGGAAGAGATGACAGAGCACAAAAGTGTCACATCAGAGAATCAGGTGAGACAGGAGGAAAACTTCAGGGGCTTATCAACCACTTCTTTGTAAACTTTGAAGGTATAGACACTCCTCTGCCTGAAACGGCTCGAGGCAATTCTTCCTGATGCCAAGGGAAGGACCAGGGACTTCAGGAGCTTGGGGAAATTCCCAGAAGAATCCCAGTCATCCAGCCCCAGGTTCTCAGGCCAATATATCAGCAAAGCAACTAAAGCCTCAGGGATGAGGGGGTACTCAAATCCTGGAGTGGCACCTTTCCCTGCTAATCAGATGCTCAGGAGAGGATACAGCAGGGGTGGTAGATGTCTCACTGGTAGGGTCACCTTGAGGACTTTGATCACACCCCCCACACACACGTACATATGAGGTCTATGGCACTATTTCTAGAGTACCAAGATTCATGTTCCTCAGAGGAATTTGCTCTTGGGTCCCAAATCTTCTTGCTTATGAAAGAGTCTAATAAATAGAGAGTCAAGAGTCTTAGCCATTCATACATCCAGCATTGGAGCTGGGCTATCCAGGGCAAAAGGAGCTTGCTCTGGGCTCACGCGCTGGCATCTCTAATATGGAACAGTGACCAGAAGCAGGTTCCCTGACTTCTCGGAGCCTGTTTCCTCAGCTCTAAGGCAGGGCTGATCACAATAAGGTTCTTAGGAGAATTCAACACAGGATGCTACTTAAAACTTGCAGCCCAAGGCCTCACACAGACCAACTTTAGCTCTTCTTGGCATTGTCTGGGGGAGAACTCAGCCCTGCTGCATGCACACAGTAGGTGCTCCTGGATCGTTCAGACAGACCTGAGTCTGCTTCTGAGATGCGGTGCTCCCACAGCAGCCTGGGCACTTCTCCACTGGGGCCATCATTGTCATCATCCCTTGTTGTCATCTCGGCTGACTTTGATCACATTGGACTGTATGGTTGGCACGTCATCTGTCTCTCCTGCCCCCAGACCTTGAGGACAGGGACGATCTCTTCTCCCATCTCCACACCTCCCTGCCCCTGACTCAAGAGAGTGTTAACTGAGTGGTGAGTGGAAAGGTGGCATCTCTGCCTAGGTTGCCTTCCAAGCCAGACCAGATTCCACTCTTGTACCAAGCCTCAGCAGACCCCCACCAGAGAGGAACATTTTCTAGGAGTGGGCAGCCCTCTTTTCCCAATTCTGTGGCCCCTTTCATCTTGCTTTGTGTGCAGGTGCAGATCTGCAACGCTGCACCTTTGGAAAAGATGTCTGCTTTCTCCCAGCCAGGGTCCTCTGCCCCAAAGACTGGCTTTGTGCTGTTTATGTCTCCCTCATTGTCGAGGCTTTGGCTGGGAATTTGGCTCCTTGTGGTTGATCCCAGCCGGTTCCAATGATATTTTACAGTGCCTTCTTAATTTACTGCCTTTTTATGACTATAGGAAAAGGCCACACATCAGGGAATGCCATCAAAGAGGAGGAAACGTCCCCTCTACTTGTCAGCTCAAGTTGAGCATTGTAATTTACATGAAAACCTTGTGGCTTAGGGTGTTTACATCCCATGGAACCAGTTTCTTCTCCCATTATGAGAATGAGATAATTAAGAACTTCCCTGTTCCTTTGATATTGAATTAGGTTAACTCAGCCCAATTGCAAATGCCGGTTTGAAAGCTGTTATGTTATTTGGGTTTCAATGTAGAGCCATCCGTTCTTTCTGGAAATTTTTTTTTCCCCTCTTATCCTGATTCCAGATTAGAAATAGGGAAGGGAAATAAGAGATTTGTTCAAATCTGATCAAGAAATTTGGCATCTCAAGCAAATTTTAGGGAGGCCAGGACCAGAGAGGCAGCTGCGGTTGTGGGGCTTCAGAACGTGCCCAGCGTGAGACAGGGAAAGTGTGAGGAGGGAAGTGGGAGATCCGGTTCTTAGGAGGAAAACTCCTCTCTCCCCCAACCATCTACTGTTGCTGCTGAATGATGCCATAGCAAGATATTCCTGCCCCTGCAGAGGAAAAGCCCAGCTGAAACTGGCTTGAGCAATACAGAAGTTATTATGTCTCCTGCACGGGAAGCTGGAGGGAGTGCAGGCTGCAGGGCTAGTCAGTTCCGGGGCTCGGCCATGTCGCCAACCAGCTCTTCACTCTGCTATCTTTAGTGGTGGCTTCATGCTCCTGCTGGGAGCGAGATGACTGTAGCAAGCCCAGTTCATATGACACAGGTCAGTGCCGCAAGGAAGAAGAGACGGAATATCCTACAGCTCCCGCCAGTGAAAAAGCCTCCCCTGGAAACGCTCACACTTCTGCCACCTCATGACAGGAGCTGGGTCATATGCCCATCCCGAATAATCCCGGATGGAGGGATGGGAGGACACTTGGCTAATCAGGCTCACCCGCCCACCCCCACCCCCGAGGCTCATGGGGACATTGAGGAGGAAGGGACTCTGGCGATGAATAAATGCTGTGTAGACGACACAGCAGCATCCACCATAATATATGTAATGCTCTTACTAAATGCAGAACGCTTTCAAAGAAATGTATATGTACAAAACCAAAAGTAACAAGAAAACGAACCCCAGAGCAGACCAAAACTAGTTCAGGACCTTTTAAGTTCCCTCTAAGGACCGTCTAACTCTTCTCCATCCATTTTGGAGTCTTGAACCTTGAACAACAGGATACCAAGAGAGTGGATGGGACCTGGGGCCACTGTGGAGCAGTGGTTCTCAAATGGGGTTGATTTTACTCCCCAGGGGACATTTGGCAACGTCTGGAGACATTTTTTGTTGTCACCGTTCGAGGATGCAACTGGTATTTAGTTTAGCGAAGGATGTTGCTAAACATCCTGTAATGCACAGCACAGCCCTCCCCAACAAAGGATTATGCGGCCCCAAATGTCTATCGTTGTGAGGTTGAGAAACCTTGTTTAAGCCTGGCTTTCATCCAGGATACTCCCATGATGCCTTTCTCCCTGGGGGAGGGGAGAGAGGAGGATGGATTACCAACCAGCTGTTACTGGAAGCTGGAGAACAGACCCAGTCATCACCCCTCTTCCCTTCTCCCACAGAACTTTCCTTTACCTGTGGCAAAATAATAATAATAATAATTCATTCCACTCTGCCTTGTTCAACGTGAGTATCTCCCTGGGAGGCTGCCAGCGTTTGGCAAGCAGGAGCCTATGCAGCCATCCCTGCATCCACACCAGCACTCACAGAGTGGTATCCCAGAAACGTGGGCTGGAAGGAAGGAGGGTGGAAGGGTGGAGGAGATGTCTGGGACTGAGGACAGTGGGCACGATTTAGAGGCTGAAGCCCTCAAAGCAAACCTTGGCCAGGCTGAGATCAGCTGGTTCTTAGCTGGGGAACAAAGACAATTCAAGAGTGGGTCAGAGAGATTCAAAGGTTTTGCTTGAGAACTTGAACCTGCAAGTTCTGACCAAGCCAAAGGGTCCTCTGACAAAAGAAGGGTAGAAGAGGCATCAGAAGAGCAGCCCCGAGGACAGGTGCAGGAGGAATAGGGCCAGAGCAGGTGGAGCCAGGAGAGAGGGACAGAATCAGGGAAAGGTCAGAGGGCCGCGAATGGAATCCGTCAAAGTTCTGTCCGATGCCGGGAAGCACAGGGGCTGGGCGTGGAGAAAGGCAAAGGTCCCTGAGGGGCGGCGAGCCCTGACTCGGGGCTGCTGAACAGGAGAGAGCAGAGCAGGGGCCAAACAAGGCAAAGGGGTGGCCAGAGGGAGGGAGGAGAGGCTCCACTGGTCCAAGAGTAGCCGAGGGCTCTGGGAGCACCCCATGGTGGGCGCCAAGAGCTCCAGAGTCCTTCCACTTCATGGTGACAGTCCGCAGCCAGAATATCTTGTCACCATCACCTGTCAGCATCAGCAGAATTTTCACACAGGGCTGCAGTCTCAGATGCCAAGAATTTTCCATTCGCTTCTGAGACATTTGCTAAGCCAAGTGCCAGCTTGAGAGGGTGGCAAGATTGGCGCCTCCAATATTAAAATTGCTGGAAGCCCTGGTGAACCTTGTCCTGGTAGCACAGGACAGGTAGCACAACTCTCCTCAAAGTTAATAAGAAACTAAGAAATTAAGTCCCTGCCAGGTGCTCTGCCTGGCAGTGACAGCTCCCCCCTCTCCATCATGGGGAATGTACCTCAATAACAAGGAAAGCGGGGCTGGGGGTGCCAAGTGCTGTGTCGGCCCTTCCAGATTACTGGAAGAGGAATGGTCTGTGCAACCTTGAGCAGGTCAGTGGTGCCCAGCAACACGGCCTGGCCCCAGGACCATCACTCCCAAGAAGGTCACTTGGATTTTCACTTTGCCGTGGTTTGTTGCAAAATTCCAGGCACCGACTCAGCTCTGCCACATCTTGGCTCCCCTGGGCTTCTAGAGAGAATATGCTAAGGACAAAGCAAGACGTCTCCTCTGGGTGACCTCATGTGACATTGTAGTCACGTCAAACCTTTAGTTTTACAGAAAGAGCTATCAAATGGAGAGTTAGTCACCTCTAAAACAAAACAAAAAAAAGTCACAGTAAATCTGACCTTGCTCTTTCAGTTCATGACCCTGGAGCTATGGGGGCAGGAAGGGAGCAGAGATTGGTTTGTTCCTTAATTCATTAATCAGTGACTGAGGGCTACTGCCTGCTGGGAACTGTGCTGGGCGCCCTCCATTCTCTCTCCTTGTCCTCACAACGGCCCTGTCAGATAGACGCGAGGGTCTCCATTTTACTGGTGAGTGATGTGAGGCCCAGAGAGGTTAAGTAACTGGCCCAAGATCACACAGTGTTGAAAGTAGCCCAGATGAGATTTGAGCTAAGGTCTGATTCCACATCGAAGTTCTTTCCATCATTTGGCTACAAGCAAGATAACAGATTGGTATACTCTTTCTATCTTATTTTAATTGCAAAATTAGTATCTGCTACTGAAAACAGCTGACTTATTTATAACCCATCATTTATTCCTTCATTCAACAAATAACTAACAAAACAGATTGTTCTTTCAGAATAAGCCTTAAACAACTTACACTTTGGTAACTTCCTCCCTAATGAGTAAAATCGTGTGTTTCGTCTTGACTGCCAGGACGGGCTTTTCCTGGTGATTGGATCTCAAAATGCAGAGGTTTTTCTTCCATGGAGAGATTGAATCTTCAGTTCCATATAGTGTCATTCAACATGTAAGTGTTCCATTTCACGTATTCAACAAATATTTACCAAGCCCGGCTCCGGGCCAGGCGCCCGGCTCGGTGTCAGGCGCGCAAGGCGGCCGTAGAGCCGCCACCGTGGACACGGCCCTTAGCAGCCTTGTTCCCAGCTCTCCAGGCCCTCTGTGCCTCCTCCTGCGCGGCTGTTTTCCTGAGTGCCCACCGTGGGCCTGAGTCCGTCCTAAGATCTTCGTCACTGTTCCCTGTGCCTGAACCCTTTCTCCCCCACGGCCCCCCACAGCAGCTTCTTATCATTTCACACTCAGGGCAAGGCCAGACCCTCAGAGGCCCTGCCCCAGCCCCCCGGCCAATTCCTCCACCCGCCCTCACCCTTCGTCCCCGGTGATTTATGCTCATTGTACCTTGCACCGTCCGGAATCACCTTCTTCTTTCTTCAAATATTCATAGCTCATTTCTTCCGTGCTCGACTTAGTCTTGCTCACAGTAGACCCCAAACCTAGGCCAGTCCCTGCCGTGTTGTGGTTCTTGAGAGATGTCTGTTGAGTGAATGAGTGAATGCCCTGTGAAGTGAGTCCCATGGCACCCCCTCTCCATAGAGGGGGAAACTTCCTCTGAGAGGCTGAGAGTCCCCCCCACAACGCCCCGCTGTAGGGCGGGTGAGCTGGGAGCCCCCGGCCTCTCCAATGAACCGAAGGGAAAGCGTGTGTTCTCATCGGCTCCAAGCGCTAGTTCTTGCCCCTAGAGCAACTGAAGCACAAAGAAATAGCTAAGAAAGGCATCGGAACTCCTCGATCAGAAGAAGCACTTCCTCAACTTTGGCTTTTAGCTTCTCCTTTCCCATCAGCTGTCTCCAAAGGAGCTGCTGGTTTGATTTACCCACAACCACCAGAATTAACTGCCGTCCCTGGGTAGCTGATGTCTCTTAACAGCTCCATAGCAACCGTGGTTTGCAAATGCCAGCAAGTGTTTTTTCCAAAGGGACTCTATCCCTAACACAAAATAGAACATTTTGAGTGAAATTTAAGCACAGTTTTTGAACGGCGCTGTTCTGATTTCTTCACACTTCACAAATGCTTCCTTTGCAAACATGGGTGTCCCAGTTACCCTGGGCTGGTGCCAAGGCCCTCGGCCCGGCATCTGTTTTCTCAGCTTCAAGCCAGCCGTGGTGAGACCTGAAAACAAACAGGGAGAGAGAGCAGTGGGTCTCCCAGCTAAGAGAGAAAGTGTGTGTGTGTGTGTGTGTGTGTGTGCTTGTGTGTGCATGTGCAGAGATGACCATGTTTTGTCCCTCACAACGGGGCTGATCAGTTGGTAACGGCAACCCAGAACTCTGCTATGAGATTTCTGGGGCCCCATCTGAGCTTAGTGGGAAAGACTGCTGCCTGCCATGGTTAAGTGCAAGATTCCAAGAGCCAAGATGGGGAGTGGGGCTTGGTGTGGGAGGTTGGAACAAATCATCCAGGTTTACCACGGTGCCCACAGGTGGCAACAGAGGAGAAATTGGGTTCAAATGAAGACTCAAGTAAGCTCACCTGCAGAAGTTCTCAGAAAGGCTTCGTGGCATCCCTCCCTCTGCCTTAGCAAAGGCGGAAGAGGCAAAGGGAGAGGGTGAGGGCAGATGTACTCACTCTCCAAAGCTGCTACCCAGCCCCCAGCACTGGGGCACCCCCTAGTGACCGGTCCAGGCTGAGTGTCCCCCTTCACTGCCCCCAAGGACAGGTATAGTTGGCCAGCCATGGATTCAGCCGACACTTGTCACTGCCTACCGGGAATGACTCTCCTTCTGACACACACTCTGCTCTCAGGAGTCCCGGGGTCTAGGGGTCAGCAGGAAGGGGCAGGACTGCCAGATGCTGCAAGGGAGGTACAGGGGGCTGCCTGGGAAGTCCCGAGGAGAATGTGGTTCTTCTTGGTTGGAAGGATGAGGGGAAGCTCCAAGGACAATGTGGCGTTGGAGCTGGGTCTTGACAAGCAGGTGGACTGTGGAAGGAACCCAGGCCGTGGGAGCAGAGGAGGCAGGGCGGGTGGCAGAGCAGGCTGCCTGAGAAGGGGCATGGGAGGTGCCAACGGAAGGTGGATTGGGCTGGTCCTGGAGGCCTTTGGTATCAGGAGTGGGGTTGCAGTCCCAGGAAACGAGGAGCCGTGGAAGGTTGGCAGCGGATGGCACATGAGAGCCAGGCCTTGGGAGACAGCTCTGCAAGTAAGATGGGAGTGCCTCGCTCAGGTGCAAGAGGCCTGTCAGGATGCTGGTGCCAGGGTGTGGGGCGAGGCAGTGAGGGCCCAACAGGGGCGGTGGTCTCAGGGACCAAGAGAAAAGCCTCACCCTTCCTACATCTCTCTGCTGGCATCAGCAGCACCTCAGACTTGAGAGCCACGGGAGTGAAGGCCACATATCACTCTGTGGCTCAGTTCTGCCCCCACCAGCTGACAGGGATCTTGGTCTCTAAGCACAATGCTCAGAGATGCCCAGAGGAAGCTGGAGGAAGCCAGGTCTTTCTGTCACACCATCTGAAGAGGGGTGAGTGGGGCCCTCAATCCCCTTCCGGCCACAGATGCCCACCCCCCTGGTGTCTTCAGCATCTGCCAAGAAAGGGGACATGTTGAGATGGTGTCGGGTTTGTGAGCTCACTCTCCTGCATTGTTTGCAGTGGGCTGGCACAGGGCAGCCTCACTGCTTGGCTCCAGCCAGCAGTTTCAGGATGCGGTGAAGAAGACAGCATGTGGATCAGTGTTAGTATTCAGGATGTCGAGCCCCACTGGTTTGGGGGGACAAGCTGGTGTTTCCTGCAAGGGCACATGCTCTGGGAAGGGGCGGGCCTGCTGCAGCGGCTCTGCAGAGGGGGTGGCCCCAGATTTGCTTGTGTCATTAGTAGAGCGGGCTCCGTTATTACCCGAGGAGACTTACGGGTTATCAGTGAGCTCCAGGAGCCAGTGGAGAAAGGAAGAAGATAAAGAGGGATTTAAAAAGAAAATAACAAAAAGAAAAACTGTATTTTCTAATGCAAAACTTGCCCTGCAGTGGCTTTGTTAACCCCCAGTCACTCTTTCAAGACACAAACTATTGAGGGCCACAATTACTTCAGTGATTACACGTTATCTTGTCCTACCAAGGTACTAAAGAGGGACTAGGGAGCACATTAAAAAAACATACAGCCCAATTTAATCATGATTCCCTCTAAAACAATTTCTGGAATCTCACTGTTACAGTTGCCAGAGCATAAAAATCCTATAGGTGCTCGATGGGCCGGGCACAACTCATCCCCGTCTGCCTCCACTGCGAGCCCATTTGTCAGTCAAGGGAGAGCTTTGGGGTTTAGGTCTTTTGCAGGATTCAGTGGAGGGGCTCCCCAGGTGCTCCCCCAGAGCAGAGGGAGGGTGGCCCCAGTCCCAACCTCTCAGACTTCCCTGCTTAGAGCACCTGCCCTGCCATCACTACCACCAGGAAGATGCTAAACAGAAAGAATAAGCTCTAAAGAGCTGAGCTTGGGGCCCCTTTCCAGCTCACCAAGGATCTCAGGACCCGATTAACCCTCAAAGTTGTGAAGGAGCACATTGGCTGGGAAGCCAGCCTTGTTCTGAGTGTCACCTTGGGTGTATGACAGCCAGCTCTGCCCCTCTGCATATTCTCTCTGCAAAGCAAGGGAGGTACAATCATTTGTTTCAGAATGGATGCGAACATCAGGAAGGGAGCACAGCTAGGAAGCCAGGAGAGGGTCCCTGTTTTCTCGCTCTCCTTGTCTACTGGGTGACATTGGGCAAGTCACAGTCTCTCCTGGCTCAGTTGTCCCAACTGCAAATGGAAGGGGATGGATAAGCTGGCCTGGATGACCCCTAAGTTTCCTCCCACCTTTATCATCCTCTGTTCCAAGAAGAATAAGCAGAAGAGTTCAGGAAGCCTATGATTGTAGGATCCTTGAAGATCTTTCATGCACAAATTAAAATACATAAAGCATCCAGGGAGTGAATAATAATTACTAGAGAAGAGTTTGCATGACCTGGAGTTCCTCAAGGACCTGCAAGGCACTTGCTGCCTATGTCATCTAGACCAGAAGTGGTCCCAGTGGCCCAGGAGAATCCCACACATTCAGGCGATGTGGCAGGATGGGGTTGGGGTGGTGATCTCTTGAATTCATAGAGACTTACAGAATATTTTTCGGGTAAATATAGTTTTGTTTTCTTCCAGCATTTGGAAGATAGTCAAGAATTGTCTCAGAGATCCTGTTTTTATGATTGGACAAGAATGGCTGGTGTTTACCTCATCAAAATCCCTCCAATGGCTTGAGCATCCCTTGGACATAATGATGCTTCCTCAATGTTTGAAAAGAATTTCTTAACTTTGCCTAGATGGGCTCCTATCTTAAAGAATTATACCTCCGACTAAGCAATGTCTGAATCAATTTGGTTTTGCTCCACATATAAGGTCTATAAGATCTTAGGGAAACTTTGTCTGCAGCAATAGCATGAGAGGAAGTAACACTGGTTTGGGAGTTCAGTCACAGTAGTACCCGGCGGTTTTGAAGGTTGTGTATCAGTAAAGCTCTGTTCAGATGCTTGTCTCCTTCAATCTTCACGACGACCTCAGGAAATGTACTATTATTCTCTCCATTTTATAGGTGAGAAAACTGAGGCACAGTGATGTGATTGCTCAAAGCTCCCAGATAGGAAGGAGCAGAACCCAGAATCAAGCCCAGACAGTGATCTCTGGAGCGCACACTGTCAACCACTTTGCTTCATCAGCATCGGAAGCATCTGGGCACGAGGGCTGGGGCTCTGGCTGGTTACTTGATTCTTTACTCTTTAGATTTCTTATGTGTAAGGTAGAGATGATCATAACCAGTCCTGTCTTATGGGGTTGTTAGGATTAAACGAGCTAAGTCTTGTGAAGTACTTAGCACCCAGCACCTGGAACATACAGGACTAAAGAAATGATAGTTCTCAGTAATCATAGTGGTGGTGGTGGTAGTTACCAGAGGACAGTCTGAATTATATAGTGGAGAGAGTTATTGGCTTAGCAGAAAGAAAATATATTATTTTTTTTAGGAGTTAGGGTTCTTAGTTGATGCAAAAGAAAATTCAACTAGAACTGACTTTGGGGTAAGAGGAAATTTTGAGGTTCAAGTTACTGAAGTCTTCAGGTGGGCTGGCTTCAGGCATGACTGGATCCAGGGGTTCAATCAATGGCATTGAGGCATAGTGTCTCCTTCCATCAGCTCTGCCACCTCCATGCCAGCTCCCTTCTTGGACTCCATGTGCTGGCAAGAGGTGGCTTCCAGGAGCACTAGGTTTCATCCTCCCAGGTTCAAGTCCAGCAGGAAAGAGCATCCCTGCCTCCAGTGGCTCCAGCCAAAGTCCCGGGATCAGCTCTGATTGGCTCTGGAGGGGCCATGAGTCTACCCCGGAGCCAATCAACATGGCCCAGAGAAGGCAGGGCTCCAATGGCCAGCCTGAGTCACACGCTCCGCCCTGGACTGAGTGGGAGGGGGTGGCTGGTTTGCTAAGAAAATTTGTATATTTTATCAAAAGAACACCATTTGTGCTAGAGTTCCAGGCAGCTCTGCCGCCTATTAGCCATGTGGCCATGAGCAAATCATGTGGCACCTCTCGGTCCAGTGGGGATGGTGGCACATGCCCAACTTCCTCCAGAGCTATGGAGGGAGCAGCTGGACAGGAAAAGCTCCGGAGCACATCAGTCACTCTAGAGACAATGTGATGACTGTGTGGTGCCATTGTCATCTGATGGGGTTGAATCACTGCCTAATGGGGCACGGTTCTGTGTGGGCACACCGGCCCTGGGAGCAGGACTGGGGCGCACGTCCTCAGAGAGGGTGGGAGAGAGAGGGGAGGGCCGTGGACTCGGCTCCCAGCCTTCTGGGAGGACACGGCCAAGTCTAAGCCACAGGCAGGGCCTCTTTGCGGCTGGGGAGAAGGAGCCCATGTGGGCTGTATATTTGGCTCCTGGGAGGAGAGAGGAGTTCAGAGGAGCAGGGACTGGTGCCCTCTGAGATATGCTCACCAGGCATCTGTGCCTCACCACCCTCGGTGTCTGCTGGTCCAGGGCTGCACACCTGAGCGGGACCTTTTCCCTGCAGGAGTTCTCTGCGTCCCAGCAAAAGGCCCCTATCTTCTTATCCCAGAGCTGCTTGAAGCAACTCTCGAAGTGATCTCTAATAAATCAAAAATTAGTTCAAGGTGAGAGCAGGAGACAAACAGGACATGAACCAACAATCTCATCCAAGCTCAGGCTGTGCCAACTGCAGGGCACAGACAGCCTGCGTTCCTGACAAGTCACTGGCAAGCAACAAATTTCTGGGTGGATGCTGAGCACCCGGCTGACACTCCAAGCCCTGGCTTCCACCCTGGGGAGGCACCGAGCATCATGGTGCCTCCTGGATTTGGGTCCCAGAGAGAGATGACCCCAACGTCCCAATCTCCTTCCACAACGCCTTAGGACCAGCCATCCATGAACTAATGTCACCCATTTTAGAAAAATCTCTCTACATTTTTCAGCCCATGTCTCCCTTGGAATAGTGAGTCTCATACGTTTACTGCCTGCTGTGTAGTGCGTGCTAAAATTACCTCCTTGAGCTCTGGGAGAGGGGGAGCCCTTATTCTTAGCATTTGGGGGTCTGGAGATAAAGCACACTTGCACCTTCTCCCCTTTCTGACCTAAGAGACTTGAGTCATTCCCTGCTTTTGTCTTTGTGGACAGAAATGCCCTTGTCTTCATTTTCCAAGGGCTGCCTGCACCTCCTCTACCGATGTTCCCCTCACCCCGACGCTCACTATTCCAGGTCAAGGTCTATAACAGGGACAGCCTCTGCTGTTGTGTTTCCAGCTCCCAGGCTGTGCCCACGTCTCCAGGCTGGGACCTTTCTGGTCCCCGCAACAACTCTGGGCCAGTGGCTGCTGTGAACCCCAGGGGTCCTTCCTGGGTCTGGCCAATGGTGGTTTGGGCCCACCAGCCTCTACGGGCGGTTTGTTCTGCTCCTCCCGAGCCTTGCGCTTCACCACACTGGGATCCATCTGTCGCTCCTCTTCCCACCAATACGACCTCTGAGAGCCTTCGTTACCCATAAAAGTTTAGTGTCATCTGCAAACGTGGAGATTTTATTGGACGTTTCTTCCCCCAGATCGTTTATAATGATTTTAAATGCAAGGCCTGGCCCCCACCCAACCCCTGCTGTTGGGCAGCCAGGTCTTGCTGCACGATAAAACGTCCCCCCTGTAGCGTCCGTCCAGAATGGCTTGACCTTCTAGGGGCCTTTGGGTAGAACTTTATCAGAGGCTTCTGGAAAGTCCAGACAGCTGGGACCCTCTGGCTCCTCTCGAAACACATGCATCTTTATCTGCTCAGGGAGAGTAGTAAATCATCCTTCAACCCAGCGTTCTCTGGGTGTTGAGGATGTGCCCAGGACTGTGCCGGATGTGGTTTCCCGCTGTCAGTGTGTGTTTTTCCTACGTTCCCTTCAGGCTAAAGGAGGCAGAGCGAGACACTGCCTAAGCCGGCATGGGTCCCAGAACCCCGCACCAGGTGGAAATTGTTTAACTCTATTCCCATGCCTGGAAAATTCTGGTAATTGTGTAATAACAACAGCAGCAGCACTCAGCAATTACCCAGGGTTTTTCATCTTCAGACCACTTTGCCCACATTAACTAATTAAGTCTCCCAGCCTCCCTCCAAAGCAGGGAGGGGCTGCCGGCCCCTGACTCCCGCTGGTGCGTGCGCTGGCTTAATGAGGGCAGCCATCGGAAGGGGCTGCAGGGGCTCGGCTCGCGGGGCCTCCAGGCTTCCTGCTGGTCATCACTCGAGAGTTCCCCGGCCCTGCTGAGCACTGGCAAGGAAGCAGGGAGGTTTTCTGTGTGTCCTGCCAGGCCGGACTGTGGGGGGCGGATCCCTGCACCCAACACGTGATGCAGGGCCTGGCTCCCAGGAAAAGCCCAGCTGACCACTGGCCCTACCTATTCCTGGGGGCACCAGGCCCCTCTTTTGGGTCCTACTCCCTCCCTTCTCTCTCTTTTTGCTTCTCCTTTAACCACCCAACTTTGAGGACCTGGGTCTACCTCCGGGTGCCAGGTGCTCAGCTCCTAGTCTCGCTCCCCGTGGCTGTTCTCCCCCACACACTGCTGCCTGACCACAGAGGGTGTCCTGAGCACTGCGTGCCCTTGATGTGGAGACAGGGACATCTGCATCCTTGGTCCCATCCCAAGGAGATTCCAGACCTGCACAGGAGTCTTCCAGCCCCGTCCTCATTCCCACCAGCTCCTGGCACCCATATGACCCGGCCAGGCACCCTGGACCCGTTCTTGCTCTGGCACAGACACTGACTGGGCTGCTGCTGCCCAGGGCCCTGAGGCAGAGCGTGCAGCCCTCCTGTGGCCTGTCCAGGAGTCCTGCAGAGCCCTAGGGTGGCAGAGTGGTGGTGTGGAGATAGTGGCTCCGAGCTCAGGGCTGAGCTTGAACCGCGGTACCCCTCAAACGCACTCTCCTTTCTGTGAACGGGGATGACAATAGCACCTGCGTCCACAGGTTGTTGAAGAGACTAAAGGAGGAAACACGTGTGGCTTGAGTGTGGAGCACAGGATACAGCTGACACTCAGAAAGTGATCTTTGAAAGTAGAAGTGTCCACTGGGAAGTGCACGCTAATGGGTGCAGGCCTGCTTCTGCCCCAGGGGAGCACCTAGCACACACCCAGACGTGGCAGCACAATGCAGCAGTTCCGTGCGCTGGAGCCCATGACGGCCTTTTTCCCATCTGTGGCAGAGAAGAGAGAACTGAGGGAGGCAGCATCCTCCAGGGGCCAGCAGACCCCAGGAGACCTGAGCTGCAGGTGCCAACCCACCCTGGCCCTTGTCAGGGAGCATAGTTCCTTCCATCCTGCGGGCCTCAGCTCCAGGTGGGACCATCAACCCCCAACTCATGCCTTTATCCAGAGCAGAGAGGACAGGTGCCCAGCTGCCCAGGGCAGCCGGAACATGGGCAAGAGAATTTTTCTCTGCCTTGCAGCCTAGTGGCACCACGGCCCTGAGCCACCTGCTATCATCACGTATTCATCCCCTAATAGATCCTGCCCTTCCTCCTGCCTGCTTTGCCCTCCTCTTTCACGGGCTCCTCTCCTTGTTGTTTATTAAGCACCCAGGTACAGGGAAGGCTGTGCCTCTGAAGATTGGGCTTACGGGGCATTCCGAATCTGCATAAATGGCACTAATATGACAAACGCAATCATAGAACGGGCTTGTGGTGCAATCCATGCTGATTTACTCGCTCATGCCCCTCCTCCCCCGCAGGCGCACGCAGGCCTGCCCCCGCACCCCTGTGGCAAGTGGGGAGGTGTGTGCCACTATTACACGCTATTAGGACTTTCTGGGTAATGTATACATTTTCACTATCACACGGCCTCTCTCCTCCATTTTTCATGAGAACTGGCACGAGATTAATGACTGAGCCCCAGAAGAAACGGAACGCCATGCCACTCTGATTTATTGACCACTTAGCGTTGATGAAGCTGCAAACAAGAGTCAAACAGATGCTGCAGCTGCATTTTTCTTTATCAAAACCCACAGCTTTTTGCATTTTTAACCACTTCTTGCATTGCTGGCCTGCCTACTCCACAGAAAGGGGTGCTGGCTCTGGGCTTCCTCCCTCCTAGTGGAGGTAGAGGAGTCGGGGCCAGGCTGTGGGATGCCACCTGGCATCCCGGTGCCCAGCATTCACCCCAGGAATGGCCAAGAGGAGAATGTGAGCTCCCCCAGGCTCCAGCTCCGGGTGACTTGAGCCCCCTTGGCAGGTCTCTGGTGAAGAGGTCACACTGCAGCCTCAGCCAACTCCAGGGCCTGCTATGTAAACCCTGGGGTAGGCTCAGCACGCAGGAGGCGCACAGCTCGGCTTCCCTCTGCAGACTGCAATGCCTCCCCAACCTCCATCCCACATGCGTAGCAGATTCCTGGACACCCATTTCACAGGCAGTGTCAGAGGCCTTGTAGGACAGTGCTGGCCGGGGGTCAGGCCCAATCTGAGCTCTTTACCTGCCTCTCGCCTCCTTCCCAGTGAGGTTAAGGCCAGTTGTCCTCGTCTCCCTGGCTCTAAAGAGTGGACACTAGCTTGGTGAATTCAGGTGCTGGCCAAAGAGGGAGCACCTGTTTCCAGCTCTGCCCCGGGCCCTGCACCCTATGCCTCCCCTCATAAACAAGGAGTCACAGGATCTGTGGGGAATTTGGTTTAGAGTTTTTTTTTTTTCTGTTTTGAAGATTTTTTTTTTAATTTATTTTTTTAATTTCAGAATATTACAGGGGTACAAACGTTTTGGTTACATAAATTGCTTTTGTACTGTTTGAGTCAAAGTTATAAGTATGCCAATCCCCCAGTTAGTGTGCATTATACCCGTTAGGTGTGAATTTACCCATCCTCGATTTAGGTTTTGAATCAGAGCTCACTGAGGGATGGGGAGAGCTTGGCACCTCCTCCAAGTCTGCACCACCCCACCCACCCATGCTGCCATTGGCTTGGGCTTCCCACATCTCTCTGCTGCACCTTTCTTGGTCTGTTTCTCTCTCTCTCTCCCCCCCCCCACCCCTTCCTCCTTTCCTCTGCCACTCTGCATCTCCCTCCTGCCCCCAGTCCTGGCCTGAGGTCCGTCCTCCAGGCCCTGATTCTGCCATGAGGAGGTGCTGAGTCCAGTTCTTCCTGGCTGGGGGCTCCGCTGGGGAAGCTGGCACCCCAGGCTGGCGAGAATACCTGCCCAGCCCTTCTCCCCTGTGCTCTCCCGGGCTGCTGCGCTGGGCGCACCCTGGGCAGGAGAGTATAAATCTGGAGCGTTTGCAGCAGGAGCTGCTGCATATTAATCTGGATCACAGGAGCTGCTGTTTGGGCCCTGGCCAGCCCCCTTTGCTGCCCACCTCAGCCATGAACACCTGCACAATTGCTGCCACCCTCATGGAGCTGGTGACACTTTCTTGTTCAAAGCAGTTTCACTTCCTCAAATCCTTGTCACCTGTCTTTAAGATTAAACCAAGCTGGCAGTCTGACCTATGCCACCCCCACTGCCCCACCGCTGGGCCAATGGCTCATCTCCTGCCCGCCTCTCCCCAACCTTCATGCGCTCAGGCCAGGCCAAGGATGGGGCACAGGGGGAAAGGGGGCAATTCTTGAGCATCTGAAGCCCAATTTCCAAAGAGACTCTGGGAACTGGTGAGGACCCCTTTCTTCCAGTAGCTGCTGAAAGTTGTTTCCTTGGCTTTGAACTCTATCAGGGGTTCCCAAGATGTGTTCCAGGGAACACTAGGGTCCCAAGAAGTGCTCAAGTTCATGGTCAAATAGGCTTGGAAAAGCCCACCTGTTGCAACACCACAGAGAGATCCTCCTACACACCGCACCATCAAGGCTCTGACAAGTCCTGCACTAAAGAGCCTGTTTAACTTCAGACAAGCGTTCCCTGCAAAACATTCTTAACCTCTCCTGTGCCTTTGAAGTTAACGTCCTCAGCTTGTTCTCTGTACTCCCTTTGTTCCCATGGGTTAGGTGAAAGGTGCCATCTGGAAAAGACGCCTAAGAGACTAACTCTAACTTGGGCTCCTGGGATATGCCCTTCTACGACCTTCAGCCTAAGAGTCCTCTGCCCCTCTGAGTCCTGGCAGTCTGGAACTAGGTAATCAGCAAATCTAAACCTCACATTTTCAGATTAAAAAAAAAAACGGAGACACAGCTCGGTTGAGGGACAAGCTGAGACTCCTGCAGAGGGGTGGGCTCCTCAGATGCTGCCCTGCCCATGCCTGGGGCAGCCACCCACTCCTTTCCTCTGACAGTCCGTCTGGAAGACACACCTGGGGGTTCTCCAGGGTTGGTTCTGAGATACCGGGTCACCAGGGAGGAAACAGCTGCCCCTGCACCAGCTCCCCCAGCCAAGGCCAGCTTGCCCCCAGGCAGGCTTTTTGGCCTGTGTGCTAGGGGCAGCTCAGGGCCACCCCCACACCCAGCCCTCAGCAGGTAGGATGGAGCACCTGCTGTGTGCCAGCCCCGCTCTGTGCTGGGGGAGCCAGCCACGAATGAGACAGAGTCCCGGCCATCAAGAGCTCACACTTGTTCCTGGAAAAACAGGCCAAGCCCGAGCAGTAACTGAGCAAAAACCAAGAGACAAGTGCTAGAACGGGAGAGGGGAGGCTGCGCACGCGGCAGGGCTGGGAGCCGGGCGGGCACTGCTGTCGATGGGGTCGATGGGGTCAATGGGTCGCTGAATGAGGTTTCATGCGGAAGTGACCTGGGACTGAGCTGAAGGTGGCAGGTTTGGGGAGTAGGGTGGTGGGAGCCGGGGGAGCCAGGCAGGGAGCGGCTGGCGAGAAACACAGATGGCCGTCCCCGCAACCATGGCAGGAGCACGGCCTTTAGTCTCGGTGCCAGGAGCCCTCGCCAGAACAGCCTGATCGCGGCCACTGGTGTTTGAAGAATGGCCAGGGGGAGGAAGGGCGCAAGGCGGGAGACCCAGGAGGAGGGCTCCGACCCGACGTCCACGGGAGAGCAGGTGGAGGCTTGGACTCGGTGGTGGCAGGTGTGGGGGCCAAATGTGCAAGTCAGGCTCACGGGGACGGAGAACCGGCAGGACTTGGTGGTGGGCTGGGTGGAGGGGAGGGACGGAGTAAGAAAGGACGACTCGCGGATTCCAGCCCTGGGCAGCTGGGGGACGCAGGTGCCTCTCACGCTTGAGCGCAGCCCCAGGCGGGCCGGGTGTGCGCAGCGCCAAGTGGGGGCCGGGAGCCGTGAGTATTTGAGGCGTCCACGGGGAGCTGCGGGCAGGCGGGAGGCAGGTGGGCCAGCGCGGAACAGGGAGGGGAGGCTGGAGCGGGAAGTCCGGGCGTCCTCAGAAGCTGCGGGGTGAGGTCCCGGGGAGAGCGGGCACAGAGGCAGGGCGTCCACACGCAGCAAGGGGAGAGCCAGGGCAAACTGGGGCTGCCAGCAGGGATCGTGAGTTTTGGGCAGGTGACTGCCCGCGAGAAGTTCAACTCTGGTCATCCTGTCAGGAACAGCATCAGGGCTGTGGTCTGGGGAGGTTTCGGGGGCAATCGGCAGTGAGAACGGCCGCCTTCCGCCCATCCGGGTGGCACCACGCCTTCCCGAGTCCCTGCGCGGCCCGACAGCAGCCCTGTGGGAAAGGCAAGGGAAGCGCGTCCACTTACAGATGAGACGCTGGTGGCACCAGGAGGGACGGTGGGATCTCCTAGGCCATGGCTCTTTCCAGAAGGTTCTGGAACTTCTCTGAGACTCTTACTTATCCTTGGCTTCCCCCACCACCGGCACGGCCACAGACCACCCCATGAGGCTCCCTCCCCACGGCTTTTGACACCGACCAGGCCTCCGGGACATTGGGGGACTTGCTTTTGAAGGTCATGCTCACGCTGGGGGGACGACGGCCTCTAGCATCTCTGTGGAAATTCCGCAGTCCAGGGAGGAGCCTCGGGACGCGCTCTCAAGCCCTCTCCCGACCCACAAGGCCTAACCCAGGCCGTGAACCCCGGAGGAACATGCAAGTGGCCCCGGCAAAACGAAGGCAACCTGGCTCCCCAGTTGTCCAGAATCAAGAGTCGGGAGCCCCGGGGGGGTCTGCCCCCTCCCGTGACACTCAACGACCCCGCGCACACTTCTCCAGCCGGAGCCCATCTCGCCGGCGGCGGCAAGGACGCTGACGTTGTTATGAGCACTCCATGAAACTGATACATTAGGACTCTAAGGCTAATATATTTTTCTGCCAAAAACACCCAATAAAATGTACAACTAATTAATAAAATTGCAACGTTGCCAAGAAGTGATGTGTGCCCCAAATTTCCAAAAATACTTTAATCACTCTGTGTCTTAAAACCAGCCCCAAGCCAGGAAGTGGTTACTTAACATTCAGGTTGAGAGTTCCAGCAGCAGGAACTCCAGCCCTGGGATGGAAGCTGTGCAGCTGCCTACTCCTGCATATCCTAACCCCAAACCCAGTCCCCAAGTCCCTCCAGGGGCTGGGACTTCCTGCTAATTACATCAAAGCAACCCAAGAAAGGCAAGGCCTGGGGTGGAGGCTCCTGGGAAAGGACCGGACCTCTGTGTCGGGCACATGCCCTGAGTTGAGAGGATCTGTAATCCATCCCTAAGTCAGTAGTTAGTGAGGTGGGGTCTGCTGATCACCAGATCTGTGAACCCGTGAAGGGGAGTGTTGATGTGCCTCGGGGTATTTTAGGGGGATAGGGGTAGGGTATCCACAGCTTCCGTCAGAGTCTCACAGACTTCAGACCCAGAAAGGATTAAGAACCAGCCTTGTATCTTAGCCTCCTAGCAATGGCTCCATGTTCAGAAAGGCTTCCCTGCCCTTGGTAGACCCAGAACACTGAAGCCAGATGTCAGTAGAACACAAGTGTGGGAAGGGTGAGGACAGGAGGTCATAATTCAGCCTAATTCAATTCTACAAACCTGAAATGAGTACCAGTGAATGCCAGATACTCTAATATCTCCAGGGCACTATCCCTGAGGTTAGGTAAATAAAGTAGATGTACAGACAATTAAGACACAAAACCGATTGCCATCCTGCCATGGCAGAGGGAGAGAGGGTGAGGTATCAGGGAAGCCTTCCTGGAGGAGGAGGAGATCTTGGTGCCTGTCCTCAGAGAATAGGTAGACACTGGTTATGCAGATGGAGGCTGGGCCCTGCAGGCAGACAGCGGAGCTTCTGGCACTAGGGCAGGAACCCCAGGTTTGGGGGTTTGATTCCTGGTGAGTGATAGCCTTTGGTCCACAGGCCTGCCTGCCTGCTCCCTCGGCCTCCCACAGCCCGTCCCAGGCACCCAGGCTGCGCTCAGCAGGGCTGCGGGGAGGAAGCTGCAGCCCTTTCATCTCCCAGGCGTCTGACATCCTGGCTCCCTCCTGCAGGGCGGGGCTCCTGCTCTAGGGGCTGGATCAGAGGAAGCCCCGCAGCCCTTTGATCATCTTGCTCAGCAGTCCAGGCTCAGGCAGGAACCCCCTGCCCAGCGCAGCGTGGGGAGGCCAGTGTGCTGTCTGTGGGAAGAACACAGGACTAGGACTTGGTGAATCACCCCATCTCTCCTCGGTTACCCCATCCATGCCATGGGCATAGCAGACCTACCCAACCCGCGGACTGCTTGGGCATATTGCCAGGATGAAGTGAAACGGGAGGGGGCAAAGAACTTGAGCCAAGCAAAAAGAGGCCACCAGATGTCCTGGCAGGACCTGTGTCTGGAGTCAGAGTCCCCGTAGGGCTCAGGCTCTGCCCCTCGCCAGGCACATAGCTTTGAGCAAGTCACAACTTCACTGTGCGGCAGTGGCCTTGTTGTGCGGAGGGCACCCTGCCCTGCCCAGCCTGCCTCCCCGGCTAGCATGGGCACCAAATGAGATAATGGCTAGAAAGTGCTTTGAAAAGAATAAAGTGCTGCGCCGATGTCAGGGATTATCATTATTATTAAGGAGCATGATTACCGCAATCCAGAAAAGCTGCCATTAACAAGAAGGCTCCTGTTCATGTTGATTTAATTTCCTGGTTAACTGAGCGTTGGCAGGAAAAAAACCGTGTTTCAACCCTTATTGAAAATCTTTTTAAATTATGCCAGTCTACTTTCTTACACCGGGCATGGTGTAGTCTTGAGTCTTTATTTATTAATGGTGTGATTGATTCATATATTCATATACAACTCTCACTCTGACCACATCCAAAAAACTGCTTCGGACTCAGCTTCCTCCTGCCTGGGGTCCTGCCTATGCCAGGACTTGTGGCTGAACTTCAGTCGGGAGCAGCTGAGGGCACAGGCCTGGGAGCAGCACAGGATGGGGCTTTCCCCATGGCTTTTTCCAAAGGTCCCTGCAGCGTCTTAATGTAGTGTCATGTTTTCTTAGAGCAATACAAGGAGAAAATGGTTCAAGAAATACCTCCTGAAGGGTTAAGCCAGGTTTTTCTGGGTTTATCCAGATGCACCTATAAAGTGACAGGCTTGTTTTGTAACAAAGTCATCAGGCCTGGCATGGCCAAATAAACAATCCTGCTTTCTGGGAGCCACAAGAAAGCTCCGGAAGGCCCCATGACCATCGCAGCATAGCTATTGCCCCATGAAGTCCCCTTGACCTATCACTATCAGAGCTCAGGTGGCAGAAAGGGACAGAGGGCATTCTGAACAGAATCTGATGGCAAGAGGCTGACTCCTTTAAATAAAACCATTTTGAGACAAACTGGGCCCTCGAGGTCTTCAGACCAGGAGTTCTTCCCACTCTAAGTTCCAAAGGGGCTTCCCAGGAGGAGTTCCCAGAGATTCCGATGCCAACTGCCTCCTGGGTGATGCTCAGATGGAAAGTGCTGGATGGTGGGCTGTTCGTGCGTGGAGAAGGCCACAGGCTTAACAGTAGAGGGGCTCCAGCCCTTAGAAGCAGGGGGCCTTAAGCTCCAGGAACTCCTTTTCCCCTTGGGAAGAGGAGGCGCCTGGGTCAGGGACACCCAGCAAGCTGTGGTGAGGTAATGCCTGTAGGGCACGAAGCAGGGGCCAGTGACCCTGCGGGTGGCTGTTGGTGTGGGGTCGGGATGTTGGGCTGGAGATACAGTTCGACCTCACATCTGTGGTTCTCAGTAACACACACCTCAGCTGATGTGTAGGCCAGTGGTTCTCAAGTGGAGGTGATTTTGCCCCCCAGGGGACATTGGGCCATGTCTGAAGACCTTTCCAGTTGTCACAACTGGAGGGGGGAGGGGTTTAACAGCACCTAGCGGGTGGAGGCTGGGGGAGCTGCTCACATCCTGCAGCGCAGCAGGCGGCCCCCACAACAGAGAATCCCTGGCTCCAGATGTCGGCAGTGCCGAGGGCTCGGTCTCTGCCTGCGCCTGCGGGGGGCCTGGGGTGCCCCTGACCGTGGCGGGCCCTGTGCCACCTTCATGCTGCCAGTCCCTGTGCTCTCCCCACAGAACCCCGACATCGTCCTGGTGCACTACCTGAATGTGCCGGCCATCGAGGACTGTGGCAAGCCCTGCGGCCCCGTCCTCTGCTCCATCAACGCCGACAAGAAGGAGTGGGCAAAGTGGACAAAGGAAGAGCTCATCGGGCAGCTGAAGCCCATGTGTGAGTACCCTCGGCCGGCCCAGCGCCCACACCGGGGGTCCTCCGTGGCCTCAGGGACCCGGGTGTGGAGCCCAGTCTCGCTCAGATGACGGTAGCGATGTGAACTCGACTCTCGTAATGTTCATGCCCTTCCCGCCTCCACTTGGGCCTCCCATGCTCCTGACACAACAAGCAGGGCACAAAATGTGAGGCCCATTTGACAGATGTGAAAAGTGAGGTTCAGAGACACAAAGCAGCATAAGGAAGGAGCAGAGGCAAGAGTGGGCCCCAGGATGTGTCTCCCAGGCCACAGACAGGCAGGGAGCAGGCCAGGAAGGGAGAGGCTGGGGACAGAGGAAGGGCTGGCCAGAGCTGACCCCACTGCCTGCCTCAGCCTGTCTGTGCTGGCTCTGAGCTCAGCCACCGCCTGCTGGACGCCTTGGCTCCCAGGCTGGGTGGCAAATGGATGATGGTAATTGAGCTGGATTTCATTTTGTCAGGAAAGTGGTGCTTTCTGGAGCATCTGTCAAGTGCAAATCACTGAATGCAAAATACCAAGCGAGTCTAGGAAGCTGGGGCTCAGCCGGTACCTAGTTTCCATGGGCCTCTCCTGCCTCCGGACAGCCGGGCTTGGGAAGAACAAACATGGGGCTGCCAGACCCGAGAGGAGCCTGGGGGCTGCCCAGTGCTGGCCACAGGGCCCACAGGGTTCAGGAATATTGATCACTAAGGCTCAGGGCAAAGACCTGTCATCAGGGCAAAGAGGGCAAGTTGATGGGTCACTGGAACCAGTACTTCCCTTGGAGCTGGGCTGGAGGGGAGAAGCAGCTGTTTGTCACCACATACAGGGAAGGAGCTAAAATGTCCTTTCAGCAGGGAGTTGGGGGGGGTCCTGTCCCTGGGAGGGTCCAAGCTGAGGCCAGGCACACCTGCAGTGACCAGCTAATCCTGAGAGTCCCCTGGGTGCTCAGGTTCAGGGTTTTGCCCCCAGCCTCAAGGTTGGGGGTGTCAGGAGGGATAAAGGGTTCTGTGTGGAAGGGGAAGCCCCAGTGGGCGACAGCCCAGCCTGCCCAGGGGCTGGACCCAAGACTGAGGATCCTCATGTGCCATCCTCCTGAGCCAAGTGCCCCATGGGGAGGCTCAGACCAGCCTGGCCTCAGCACTCTTACCTGGAACCTCAAGCCAAGTGGCCCGGGGGCCTCCCAGAATGAGGCTACATGCAGTGGCAACCTCCCTAACTGCAGCTCTGACTGTATATCCCCCTTGCTTAGAACCTCTGTATGCCCCCCATCGATGCACAAGCCCCTGCACCTGGCATGCAGCCTTCCACTTTCAGGGCATCCCACCCCCACCTCGGCCCTGTAAGGACTTGCACCGTGTTCCACCTTTCAAGGTTCTCCCAACAGAGCCTGCACTGCTCTGCCCTCTGCCTGGCTCCCCCTCACCCCACCTTTCTCTGCTCACCCCACTTTGCCCTTCAGCTCTCAGCCTAAACATCCACTAGCAGAGGCTTTCACAGCCCCAGCGCCCAGGCCTCTGTGAGCCCCCACGGGGAGATGTCAGACTGAGGTCAGCCTCCCATGCTTAACCAGAAGGGGCCGCCTGAGCCTCTTCAGAATTCTGCAGAGCATCCAGAAACATGGGGAACGGGAAAGCTAGCTCCTGAGTCTTTCCTGTTCTCTGCGCAGGGGTGGACATGCAGACTGGCTGAGTGGCAGGTGAATGGGCCCGGCTTTAGCCCACTCCCCCCGTGGGCCTGAGCACTGGACAAAGGCTCCCAGCAACCTCTTTCCAGGGCCAGGCCAGAGCGCCAGGGATCTGGGGCAATGGCCCCAGGGGCCCTGCTGTCAGACCCACCTGCCCACCCCTTCTGACTCAGTATCTAGGAGGCATCTAGCTGTGTGGGTTTGCACTGGACACTGGGGGTAGGCCCCACCCCACCCCAGGCCTGCTCATACTTTCTTGCCGACAGAGCCTCAGCTGGGCTAGCACATGGCTGTGCTAACAGTGGGCACTGATGCCACCTGGCCAGGGCAGGAGGAAGACTCAGAGGCGGAGAGTCAGGAGGTAGGCACTCGTCCTGGTCTGTGGCCACATTCCCCCTGTGTAAAGTGCAAGAAAGAACCCAACAGTCTCTGACCAAGACCAACTGCTTCCAGCCAGTTCAGCGGGGCCGGGCCCAGCTCCTCGGCATCTGTGGACCAAGGGCCCGAGGCTGCTGCTTCCTCCCATTTCCTGGCAGGGAGAGTCACTCCGAGTGGTTCAGGTTCGTCCTGGAGAAGCCTCCCACGGGAGAGTGCAACAGGGGAGACTTGGAACCTTCCTTCTGGCGCTTAGTGAGTGCTTCCAAATGAGGGTCCAGAGGAGGACGCTTGCCTTGAAAGGGTGGCCAGAGTCCAGGTGCTCCTGCAGCTCGTCAGTGTCCACCGTTAGAGAGGGGAGTCCGTGCCCAAAGCGTGTCTTCAGTCGGGAGGAGGAGATTCCCTCCTGGCCTTTCTGGGCCTGTCATCTGCTTCTTCTTAGGTTATTAGAATTAGTCCCTCCGGCAGGATTCCACTGGCCCTTTCGCTGGTGAAAGACCCCATCCACACAGCCTGGGAGGGCCCCACAAAGCATCCAGAGATTGTGTTAGCCAGAGGTTAGCTGAAGGGACGCTCCCAGGGGAAGTGTCAGGATCGCCCCACAGTCAGAGGCCTCTGGCCTGAGCCCTCCCAAGTTCCTCTCGACACACACATAGCCCTTCAATCATTGCCGTTTTCCATGCCACCTTCCCTGCACAGGAGCTGCCCATCCATCACCAGGAATGCCACCTCCTGGCTGGGGGTGGGGGGCAGGGGAGGGATTAGGCTCCTGAACTCAAGGGGGTGGACACCAGACCTGAGTCAGCCTCTGATGCAAAACTAGAGGTAACTTCAAATGCCTGTTCAAAAATCTGCAGTGCTTCAAGAAAATTATGTAAAACTACAACAAACTCTCCATAAATCTAATAACACTTGGCTCTCTGGCATCTCGGGGGCCAGGGGAGCAGAACAGCACACAATTACTCGGGGCGCGCATGCGTGTGCATGGCTCTGATTACAGAGGCATGGCCGCGGAAACACAGCCCGGGAAACACGGCTCTGACAGAAGCTTTAGATGCCGATCAGGCTTGGAACACACATAGGGCACCAGCTAACCGTGCCCGGGGAAAGCAGAGGTGTGCCAAGAGCCAAGAAGTCATCAGATTTGGTTCCAGAATCAGGCGTGCCACCCAACACCGGAGCCAAACACATTAGCTTCATCACATTTTCACATAAATCACATTCTTTCAAAGGCCTCACAGTTTGATTTCCTGATGTTTCCAAATTTCTCTGCCCTACAGCAGAGTTGTCAGTGGTTTAATCAAAATGTTGTGCTTATCAGTGGTGAAGGGAAACTCTGATCCGCAGCCTTCCCCTCACCTGTTGTGAGACAAGGGGTTCATTGTTCTCACGCCTTGGGAATCTCACAGCTAGACTGATGCTAAGAATCCCATCTTGATTCTTGCAACTGTGCCCTTTGGTCAGAAGGGGGCTTCCCTTCAACCTGCCATCTGAGCAGTGCTTCCTCCAGATAAGAAAATAAACACAGAAATAAATGAAGATGTCTGATAGGAATTCCTAGTATATTTCCAAAGATCCTTCCTGTCTCTGGTACTCTGTTCTGTAGCAGTTAAAATATAGGTCCTGCTGCTATGACAAAGAGCAAAAAGCTGTGGCTTAAACGACATAGAAGCTTATTTCTTTTTCACATAGCAGTTCAGGGTTGATGTGGCAGCCCCACAGTGTCAGGGATTGGCCACCCAGGCTCCTTCCGATTGGTTGCCCTGCCTTTCCTTGCTTGGTTGCCCTCTTTTATGTGGTCCAAGAAGGCGCTCCGGCTCCTGCCATCACAACTGCATTCCAACCAGTGGGAAGAGGAGAAAATAAAGTAGAGGGCAAGCTTCTTCCCTTCAAGGACAGGGCCCAGAAATTGCACACATCATATGTACTCATATGTCATTGGCCAGAATTATGTCATATGGTCACCCCTAGTTGCAAGGGAGTCTGGGAAGTATAGTTTTTTGCTAAGCACTCGCAACCTAACATACTTTGGGGAATAAAGTTCTGCACGTGAGTAGAGCTGAGTTCAGCCTGGGCTGCCCCTGTAGGCTTCAGCTTTCTGGCTTATAGTGCACAGAATTGCTCTTCTCAGTTCAAGGCCTTGGGATGATTGTCTGGGGTTCTGTCTGGGGGCTGGAGTTTATAGAACTCAAGTGAACATGTTCTAAAGCTCAGTATTTCTCATCCTGGAAATTCCGGAGTCTGTTTCAATGCAACTGGTCTGAGAGAACCCCAGTTTTGCACCTGGCAGACTCCCATAGTGTGAGCAAGGGGCTAAGCAGGGGGAGTCCTCTCTTCCCAGATCAGCTGCCAAGAGATGACTTTGAGTGGAGTAGACTGATCTGCCAGGAAGCGTTCTGTGCCTCAGGCTGCCAGGAAACTTGCTTGGTGATCTTTGGCTGCTCAGAATCACAGTGGTTCTAACCTGCCCTGCCCTGAACCTCCCACCCTCGGCTCTGGCTGAGCCTACAGGGAGCCAGATGGAGCCAGTTCCCTTGGAGCAGATCCTCTCCCTCTGAGCGCCTGTGGCCTTCTGCCCTGCCCCATTTCCTGGCAGCCCAGGAGGGGACGGACATGCCAGCCATTTTCCAGCTAGCAGTCAGTGAGGTTGTACCATCCAGAGTGAGGGATGAGAGCAAGACTTTTAGGCTGTGTTCAGAGCCCTTCCCTAAGTGGTAATCTTTCCCACTGTCCCTGCCTGGAGGCTGCTCTAGGAGGACCCTGGCTGGCCAGAAGGCCCTGCATCTCTGACCAAGGCCTGGGCCTTCATGCAGGTCTTGATGGCCCCAGAGATCATCTGGCAGCTCTGCCAGCCACCTCTGGGTGTGTCTCCACTTTGACTGCCTTCTGCAGAGCTCCTCTGTCATCCTTTCAGAGACCTGAGGCATCTGTGGCAGGTGTCCTCAGCAGCACTGGGTGGGAAAAGCAGAAGATCTGCCTGTGGAGCCAGCACAGGGCCAGGCCTGCACCCACACCTGCACCCACACCAACAGCTGCTTCCACACGCATGCACACACAGCAGCCCTCACCACATAGAGGCACGTGGATGTGGGGACACACGTGAGCTCAACAGGGATAATGTTTACTTTTCCAGTACCTCTATCCACAACATTTTCTCCAAAGACAAACTCACCTCTGTTGTGGGGTTTACTGTAGGTGGGGGAGACCCTGGCTAGTTGGGGTGGAGGCCATGGTCAGTGTGAGGTGGAGGCCAGGTGAGTGGGGGTGGAGGCCAGGTGAGTGGGGGTGGAGCCCACAGTGAGTGGGGGTGGAGGCCAGGTGAGTGGGGTGGAGCCCACAGTGAGTGGGGGTGGAGCCCAGGTGAGTGGGGGTGGAGGCCAGGTGAGTGGGGGTGGAGCCCAGGTGAGTGGGGGTGGAGCCCACAGTGAGTGGGGGTAGAGGCCAGGTGAGTGGGGGTGGAGGCCAGGTGAGTGGGGATGTGAGTGGGCTATCATTACCCCTCTGCAGCCTGTGGGTGTGGCTGGGAGCCAGGGTCTCAGCCCCTCCTGGCTCTGAGAAGGAGCCTTGCCCTATCCTCTGTGCTCCTGGAAGGCCAGTGTTGCAAGACACCACAAGTTCCAGGACCTAGCAGAGGCTGAGTAGTGGCTGCAGGGGCAGAGAAAGTGACAGACCAGGCCGATGAGCAGGCACCTGCCTCCCAGGAGCCGCTTGCCCTGTCTGAAGCCCACAGAGCCCCCCTGCACCCGGCCAGGAGGCCCTCGCTGACGCTGACATCCAAGCCTTGGGTTGTATGTTCAATGCATCTTTCGTTTTCTTGTAATTTTTCAGACAAAGACCAAAGATCCAGTAAGGGGGCTGTGTTTATTTGTTTTGCTTTTTTGCTTAGATTGTAATCCTGGTGATTATAGAATATCAAGAAGTAAAATCAACAAAGCCTTTCCTTCCCCGGGGCCTCACTCAACCAGTTCCTGGTCCGTTAGCGCCACCTGGTGGCCAGTGGCAGCAGACCCGCTCAGAGATGGGCGCCACGGGGGAGCCTGACGTCCCCACCCCGAGATGCGGAGCCTGCAGCTGGAGGGCACTGTCCCACCCCTGCCTCTGCATCTGGTGTCCGAGATGTGAAGGGAGGCTGTCGGGAACCTGCTTTGTGATTCTGGGGGCGTGGGGCTTGATGTGGGGCTGGAGCAAGCAGGAGAGGGCCCTGGGGAGAGGCACCTGTGCCCCACCTTTGCTCTCCAGCTCAGTCTATCCTGGTCAGACATCACCTGGCTCGTGGCGAGATGGAGGGGCTGGGAGCTTCGCCCCTGACTAGGAGGATGTATGCCTAAGTCTCAGCCAGAGCATGTGCAGGAAGGAAAGACAGCTAGCTAGAAAGTCGCAAAGACGCTTCCCCCATGGAGCTCTGTGCATGGCACCGTGGGGAGATGGGGTCAGCCCCAGAGGGAGGCTGTCCTGAGAAAGGGTTTGAGGGTTTCTTTCTGGCCAGCAATGTTTACTTGGAAGCATTTTCCAAGGTCCCTTCCTCTGAGGTGAGACTCTCAGGACAGAAGTGAGGACAGAAAGTCAGGATGGGCTTGGTAACCCCTCCCCCCGCCACCAGGCTGCCCTGTCCCTGGGGCTCAGGCAGAGCCAGCTGCAGTTGTGCCTGGAATCCACAGGCCCAGCAGTGCCTGAGCGGAGACGGCTGGCTCAGTGTTGGTGGGAGCAGTGGTTCACCTGGGAAGCATCTGGGAGGATGTTAGCAGGCAGGTTCCTGAGTCCTCCCCACACATTCTGATCCACACATCTGGAATGGGCCCAAGGAACCTGAGTTTTTTAACAAGGAAGAGTCTCACGCTGGGGTCACCAGAACTATACTTTTGAGGAACCCCAACCTAAAGCAGCCTCCAGAGAGAGGCCATCCAAGAAGCCCCGTGCTGGAGAATAGGACCAACACCTTCTGGGGGCCACGGGCCTCTCTGGAGGTCACATCTGGGTGGGTGGGAGGCAGGCATCAGAGGCAGTGCTGAGTCTAGTCTGGACACTCTCCCAGAGGGAGGCAGTCCCCAGTGCATACAGAGAATTGGGTTTGTAATTTCTAGGTGTTCCAGGACCCTGTGAGGTCCTTCCAATAGACTCTGGGTTAAGAAATTCCAGCCTAGATGTTTCCTTGGTTTGCAGCCGAGCTGTTGGTGCCAGCATACAGTGGGGTCTTGCCAGACACTTGTTGACTTGAACTCGAGAGAAATCCTGGAGTCCCACAGAGGGAAGCACATCTATGTCCCCCTGTGGCGGGCCCAGGGCCAGGGACAAAGCTCTGTCCTGAAGAGCAGAGGCCCTGCTCCCCACCTGTGCCCACAGGACCTGGACTCAGGGGGAGGCCGGGACAGTATGGAAGGGCCCAGGGAGGATTTCCCGGCCCATTTTGCTCTTCCGTTTGGGTAGGAGCTGCTGGCACAGGAGCAGGCAGGGCAGGTTCCTGGAATCTCCAGGTGGGCCCTAGCCCCTCCCGGCTCCGGCCAGCGGAGAGCAGCAAGTAGATATCCCAGGAGGGCTGATTGGGTGGGGGGGCCCATCTCCTTTTCCTGCTCCAGGACCCACGTTTGTGTTGCAAATGTTCATTTCTCCCTCAGGCTTCATCTTATTGAGCTGATTTGGCCCCCAAGTAGGACTGAAAGAGAAATACTTCTTTTGATTTCCAGTCTCTCCCTGGCTCCTTGCTGCTCAGGGCTGCTTTGGCGCTGCACACCCCCTGCTACTACAGGAGTCCCTGCTTTTGCGGAGTGCCGCCTCTGCCAGTGTTGGGGATCCAGGGCCCGCCCGCGCCCCAGGCCCGACTGCCACCCAGAGCGATGCTGAGCCTTGCTCAGCTCCAGGGAGTGGTTTTGTTAAATTTAGAATGTGTTGCCAACATGTAGATCTGCAGATTTTCAGCCTCTCTTTAAAAGTTGAAGGCTCTGGGCAGTTAGGAGCTGAGAAGGGGCTATGCGCTAGATGGAGCCTGCCTCCCTCTGGACGCCCGGGGGGCGCCTGAGTCCAGGGTCCTAGAGCAGTCTTACCGGAAGCAAGATGGGAGGCATCCAGAATCCCACTTGGTCCCCTGCCCCCACTTCCAAGTGGCCTGGAGGGGCTGGACAGACAGCTGGTCACTCCCAAGACCCTGCCGTCTCTGCCCCTGAGCAGGGCCTGGGAGAATGGGATGCCAGAGGCCACATGGCTCCCGGATGTGAAGGTAACCATCGAAGCTTCTTCCCTCCCTGCCAGATGCCTTTCTCACGTTGCCAGACAATCGGAGCTCCTAGCACATTCATGCCCCTACGGTGGGAAGAATTCTCAGCCTGGTGAGAATGCCACTTAGCCAATCAGGAGGATATTCTGAAGGCCGTGGGGCAGCTCCGAAATGCCACATCCTCTCCACTTTCTACGTCACTGAGCACCTTAGGGATGTCTGGTGAGGCCAAGTGCAGAGGCAAAGGGCATGCCGTCCCATGTGCTCTGCACCGCCTGGCCTTGGAGTCACTGGCTGGGCTGCAGTCGGCCCTGTTCCTGCGCCTCCCGGCCAGGGTAAGTCCTCAACACCCGGGCTGTCTGCCGGGCCCTCAGCCTCCACCCTCTCCCAGAGGATGTGTGAACTGGAAGGAAGCCTGTGCCTCCTGGTAGAAGGGGGGACCGTGATGCCCCCATCCCGACAGTGAGAACCAGGGATCACAAGCTCATCGGGGACGCGGCAGATCCGCCCTGCAACACGCACACCGCGAGCACACACTCCATCCCATCCCCGCTCAGCCTCTGCGCTCCTCGAAATGAGATTTCTGCAAATTTTGTCCTCAGGACCAATAGGAGAATGAGAGTTGAGTGGTGAGATCGGGAAATTGAATAGTATGTGGGTGTCTGGATATGAGAAGTTAAATCTAATGAAAATTTCATCCAGTTGAACCAAGAAATCAGAAGCAGGGCCTTTACTCCTGTCAACAAGAATACAGTGAAAATTAAACCAACCCAGCTGCCATTTCCCATTGACCTTGTCGCCATGGAGACAGCCTTCTAGTGTCAACAACAGGGAGGGATCCAAAGGGGCGCTCAGCCACTCACTGGGAGCTCGTGGTTCATAGGTAGGATAACCACACATCCTTGTTTCTCCCACTGCCTGGACAAATGACACAGCACCCTTTTCAGTTCCCAGGGTGACCTGGTTTGACAACAGGTTAAACAGTCACCCCCGTTATGGGTCTTTCTTGGATGGTGGGTACCTGGGTGGGAGGAAAGGATAAACCCAGGCTGAGGAGGAGGAAGGGGCCCTACAGCTGTCTGGACAAGGACACTGCCACTTGTCCTTGTCACTTGCTCACCATAGCACCAAGAAATCTCTTCCCCTGCAAAGAAAGGCCAAATTTCGATTCCAGCAGGTGCTGCCTGTGCTGTTACCGTGGTGACCAAAGCTCCAGCCAGACTTACCCTGTCATCCTTCCAGAAATTACTGCCTCACAGAGCAAAGGGGAGCAGGCAGCTGGCTCTCACCAGCTCCCGGGACCACAGAAGGCCAAGGGGAGATTCCAGACTTCTGCTTTCTGACTCCTTGTCCAGCTCCTTTCCAGACTCTTCCAGGCATGACTTTTCAGAGCAAAAAGCATCATCTCACTTGGAACTTTCCACCCTGGCCTGCGCAGATCTCCTGTGGATGCCGCCAAATCAGACTGTTGGGTGTGGCGTCCATTTATCTTTATGGGGAACAATGACATGAATGACACATAGCCAGCTCAGGGACATTGAGCTTCAAGGTCCGCCCTGCCCTTCATGAAAGCTCCACCAGTACACAGGACAGCCACATCAGGAATGAAAGTTTGTGGCCTCCACAGACAACCAAGAGGAGGCTGCCTCTCAGCCCCCCAAGTCTGTCTCTTGGTGGGTCCCCTCCCCCCCCCCACCCCCACCTCACCCCTAATAACAGGAAATCCAAGCCAAGAGGCCCTGTCTTGGAGGCAAATGCTGCCCCCACAAACCCTGTGCTGTCCAGGATGAAGCTTTCTTTGGGTTCTTTGTCTTTCAAGGAACTTTCCCCTGAATGCACCCCCAGCCAGGCACCCCAGTCTGCCACAGTGACTGAGGCCAGGACATACCTGTAGGAACCTGCAGCACCCAGGTTCAGACGCTGAGCTGCCATGGGCCTCCTCAAGCCCCACTGAGATGGTCTCCTTGTGCCAGCCCCCCAGCTTTCCTGCCCCCTCCCTCTCTTGCTTGCTCTGGACTTCCCAAGAGCAGGTCCCCTTGGAGGCTGAAGGGAGAGTTCTTTCTGCCCTGGTCTGGGGGGCTTGGCCAGCTGAGCGGCCACTCACTCAGACCTGGCTGCCCACCTGGCCTGGTCCCTAAGTGAGGAAAATTACAAGGGAAGAGCCAGGGACTTCAGAGCCTCTGCCTCCTACCGCCCCTGCCGGCAAGGTCAGCCTGGCCCTGCTGGGACAGCCAGCACCTTCCGTAGGTGGAGAGGGCAGGAGACAGAGGGTGGGCCTCCAGCTTGGATGGGCAGCACTTGGCCCAGCCCCAGGTCCTGCTGCGGGAAATCAGACTCCTCTTGCTGCACATGGCGGTGAACCTCCACCTCCTGACGGGAGAGCCTTTCTCCTCTTTCCGACGATCAGATCAGCCATCCCAACTTCCCTCACCTCCTCCAGAAGCTGGACCTGGGAGTGGCACAGGCAGGCAGGTCACTCAGTGGAAAGAGCTTGAATCTGCAAGCCTTCCCCACCTCCAACTTATCAGCTGTGTGACCTTGGGCAATTACATGACTTTCTGAGTCTTAGTTTTTACAGTACTAAAATGGGATAATAATTCTACCTTAGCAGATCATTGAAAGGCTAAAGATGTAGTCTTTATACCAGCAGTTCTCAAACTTGAGTGCATATTTGAACCTCCTGGAGGGCCTGTTAGGAGGCGGATGCTGGGCCCCATCCCCACAGTTTCTGGTTCAGCAGGTCTGGGTGGAGCCTGAGAATTGCATTCCTAACAGGCTTCCAGGTGATTATAGCTGCTGGGACCAAACTGCAAGAACCACTGCTCCCATGACAGCACGAAGCCAGTGCCCCGCCCACAGCAAGTGCTCAATCAGGGGTACATGTTATTGTCATTTATTTCATTTTATAATGGAGTCAACATATAAAGAAGCTTGCACAGTACTTGGTACATAGTGTGTGTCCAGTAAATATCATTACTTTTGTTGTTATTAAGATGTGAGCTCTGTTTCCAGCTCACTAGGGGACACAATGAACTAATTCAACAAAAAGAAAACAGTGCTAGAGAGGTCATGATTGACTGAGAAATTGTCCATTCATTTATTCAGTCAGCCAACTTTTATTAAGCACCTACCATGTGCCAGACATTGTTCTAAGCATAGGGGATGAGAGTCAACGGCCCCACGAGTCCTGCCTCCAAGGTTCAGACTCTGGCTCCTGTGGGGACAGGGATGAGTAGCAGGAAGGCTATTGTAGTCTCTTATATCTCAAACTTGAGCGTGCATTTGAACACCCTAGAGGGCCTGTTAGGATGCAGATGCTGGGCCCCATTCCCAGGGCTTCTGATTCAGTAGGTCTAGGTGGGGGCTTGAGCTGGGCTGTGCTGGGAAGAAGGGTGGGATTTAAAGTGGTAGAGGAGGGAGGCATTCTGGCAAGCCCTGATGTCAGGGCCCCTTGAACTGTACACAAACACACATACACACATGTGCAGTGCACAGGGCAGGGTGGGTCTCCCCCAGGGGTTTGTAGGGCTCCAACCAAGGAGCCAGGGGATGGGCAAGGCCTGAGCCCCCATGCAGGGTGTACTAGTCTGCTCAGGCTGCCTGCTGTGGTCCGAATGTTTGTCCCCTCCAAAATTCATGTTGAAATTTAATCCCCAGTGCAACTGTGCTGGGAGGTGAGGCCTAATGGGAGGTATTTAGGTCATGAGGGCTCTACCTTGTGAATAGATTAACTATAAAAAGGGTTCCTGCAAATGGGTTTTTTTTTTTTAACCTTCCACCATGTTATGACACAGCAAGAAGGCCCTTACCAGATGTCAGCACCTTGATCTTGGACTTCCCAGCCTCTAGAACCATGAGCCAATCAATTTCTGTTCATTATAAATTACCCAGTCTGTGGTACTCTGTTATAGCAGCACAAAACGGACTAAGACATTGCCATAACAATACTACAGACTGGGTGGCTTAAACAACAGAAATTTCTGTTCTAGAGGCTGGAAGTCAAAGATCAAGGTACGTTGAGGTTGGTTTCTGTTGAGGCCTCTCTTCCTGGCTTACAGATGGCCACCTTCTCACTGTGTCCCCACATGGCCTTTTCTCTGTGCACCAGCACCCCTGGTGTCTCTTCCTTTTCTTTTAAGGACACTAGCCCTATTGGATTAGGACCCCACCCATATGACCTCATTTAACCTTAATTACCCCCTCAAAGGCCTATCTCCAAATACAGTCACATTGGGGGTTAGGCTTTGACTATGAATTTTGGGGGACACAATTCAGTTCATAATGGAAGAAAATAGGGGGGCTTTACCTGGACTCAGGCTCAGCCTGCTTAGCCAAAGCTCTCCACCTCTTCCCAGGGGCCTAGGATGGAACAGCCATAATCCAGGAGGCCCTTGGCTGGCAGCCTGCCCTGCATGGGGGTGAAGCCCCCACACTTCCCCCAGCCCTCTCTTCCAGATCTCAATTACTCTTTTCCTGGTAGTTGGCCGCCTCTTGGGTAAATTGTTCATCAGAAGATGCTCTCCAAAGCACGGGCCACATGCTGTTGTCATTGATTTCATTTTGATTATTCATATTAGTGGAAGCGCTGCTGCCTTGCCTTGGGTTGTGATTAGGGTAAACATCTTGTACAACTGGCCAGGTCCCCACCAGAGTGGGCCCTGGGCTCCTGCAACAGCCACCCCCAGCCTCAGTTCAGCAGACTAGTCCTCACACAGGCTGCACTGCAGGCAGCCCCATCGGAGACAATACAGTCCCGGGCAGCTGCAGGAGGGTGCCCTTTAAGGAGCCCAGCACCTGCTTCCCAGTGGCCAGTGTGGCCATTCTGGTGCCCCTATCCTGTGAAGGCCCATGCTGGGGGCCAGCTTCTCTCACCCCACGCCTGCTCTTGTCTCCCCCCAGTACTTCCTCTGTCCCAGCCTTCCTGGGGACATGGGTCCCTCTCCATCCCCTGAGTGGCCCAGGGACCACCACCCAGGCCTGGGGCAAGGCGGCTGACCATGCCTGGGAACAAGGAGTCTGGCTCCTTCCACTGAGGGACAGATGTGTCTCAGAGCCACCAGGAGGTTACCTTTCTGGGAATCCCTCTTCCTCGTTCTGTGTCCCCTCCCTTACATGACATGCCATGACCTTACACATCATGGAAGGTCACATGCTCCAGCGAACTGTTCATGCAGTTTCCCTTGTGCTGCTTTACAAAGGGGGAGGGGCCGAGGAAGGGGAGGCCGCTGCACGTGTTTGTTAACCTTCCTTTCACAAAGCGCTTTTCTCCCTATAGAAATCTCCTTTCCCACTGATTCATTACGTGTCGGGAAGCAGAGCATGACATGTTAAAAGCCATCTTGACGGTATTTGATATTCAGTACTAACAACTTGCCACCTCAGAGGAGGGGGCTTTTCCCCACCCACCCAACACCAGAGGGGGAGGGGGACGATCTGCATATTGGATGTGCCAAGACAGTAGGTAATTTGCATTAAGCATCCAAAAACTCTCTGCTTGCAATCTGTCACCCTTCACTGGGTCTTCATTTTATAACCTTCACAACATAAGGACGAGAGCAAGAGGCGGAGAGAATGCGGTTGCCTCGCCCCCACCAGGGGCTGGAGGAGAAACCTGGCCTGAGCAACAGCTGTCAGAGCAGAGGGGGCCCTGATCAGAAATGCCACAGGGCTCTGCCAGTCACGGGATTAGCAAACTCACCTGACCCCAAGACCCAAGACCCTTGAGTGGGGTGTGGCTAGGAGGCCAGAAGCCAGAGGTGGGGCTGCCCGGAGAACAGCTCATCTCCCTAGAGAGCCAAGTTCAAACTCAGTGGGGGTTTTCCTGGAGAACACCTGGCCTGGCTTTGCAATGGACATCTGCTCAGAGTTCCCAGAGGTAGCAGCTCTAATGTTGAGTTCTGCAGGTGTTTCTGCTCTTGGACTTGCAGTCCCTGCTGCATTTAGGACAAAGCTGAGTGTTCCCCATCCTAATGGCATTAAAAAAAAATACCTGGCACCACTCCAGACCAATGACATCAGAATCTCCAAGCTGGAGCCTGGGCACAGCCAGGGTAGGGGACAGACAGCTGGGATGGGCCGTTGCATGTGCAACAGTGCAGAGGGCAGTCCCAAATCCTGCCCTGTGGCCCCTGGAGTGTGATATGGGGCTGTCACCTCCCTCACTGAGCCTCTGTTTCCTCATCTGCAGAATGAGTTTGGAAAGGTCCTTAGCCAAGGAGGGCTCTGGGCATGGGACAGGCCAGTGAGCCCGTGACCTGCATTCCTGCCCCCACTAGGCCACTTCTGCCATTCTCTGTTTTCTATATTGGATTTGTAGGTAGAGGTTTATTTGAAAAAATGATCCTATAGCTATGATGAGGTTTAAAAAACCCCAGGCTGGGGCTTCTCTTGCAACTGCCAGGGACAAGGTGCTGAGGGAGAAGAGTAAACCCAAGTCAGCAGGAGTGAAGACCTCCTGGGGCTGCCGGAGAATCCTCCAGGGAGCCCAAGACAGGCAGCTGAGCAC
The DNA here is from genome assembly GCA_023783475.1 of Daubentonia madagascariensis. Lineage (NCBI taxonomy): Eukaryota > Metazoa > Chordata > Mammalia > Primates > Daubentoniidae > Daubentonia > Daubentonia madagascariensis. Next base: position 7,515,201 of record JAKFHU010001557.1, on the reverse strand, counting down.
ACTTGGGGCAGGTGCCACTGTGCCCTCCCCATCCCCTCGAGATGACCCATCAGAATCCGGGCCTCCCTGGGGACAGGTGAAGGTGCAGGAGGCTGGGACCTGCAGACTCCAGAGGGGAGCGGAGGGCAAGGAAGTGAGCAAACACCTAGGCCCGGTGGGCAGCATGCGCTGAGAAGGAAAGCAGCACCCTGGGGGGATCCCTGCCAGATCCCAACCCTCACACATGGGTCCTTGCCTTTGACAAACCACTGAAGTTGTAAATAAAGGTGCAGACGAGGAACAGAGGCACGAGATGCATGGCTGCCACAGAGATCTGCCCCCAGCACCCCAGGGCTAAGCCATCTGTGGGTTTCATGGCAAGAGGCTTCCTGCTTCCTTTTCCAAGCTCGGCCGCCATAATGCCAGCCAAGCGCCAGGGCGGGCCCGCACTGCCTTCATGGCATCACAGGCATCATTGTCATCACCGTCATCACTAGTAACAGTTATGGCAGCAGCTGCCCTTTGTTGGGTACACAAAGTGCCAGGCGTGTTGATCGTGTTTCCTCCTGGACAACCAGTGAGGCAGGAACTATTATATTCCCATTTTACCAGTGAGGAAACTGAGGCTCAGACAGGCTAAGTGACTTGCCCAAAACTGTACAGCAAGATCAAAACCTGGACCCGAATCCAGATCTGAATCCAACCCAGCTCCTACCCTCCATGTAGACCATCTCCTTGTGACTGCATTCCGGATCCTTCATAGAGCTAGGACAGGGGCTGTGAGTGTTAACATTCTCCCCCTGGGGTCCATGTGAGAGAAGCTTTTGGCCAAAGGAGGAAGGAAATTGTTCTTGTATTGGCAAAGCCACTGGCCTCTCCCTACCATGACCCTGTGCCCTGCTCCTCTCCCCTGCAAGCATCATGTTCCTCCTGGAGCACCAGACATCAGCTTCGGCCTGAGGGCTGCAGGTTCACTGCCTCTGGAGCTCGGCCCCACCAGAGCCACCAGGGAGGGCTGGGCTGTGCCGCATGCTGGACTCTGGGCTCAGTCACCTCTTAGCCGGGTCTGCTCTAGCTGAGGAAGGAAAGCATCAGAAAGCAGGCATGAAACTCAGCTGGGCAAGTCAGTTTAGACTTCCAGCCCCCACCCTGCCCGGCAGCTGGGGAGCGCCCCCATTCTGAGCCCCCCACCCCACCTCCAGGGACTGCAGCAATGTGGGGTTGAGCCGAAACCCTAGGGTGGCTATTCAGGTGGCTGGTCATCAGTCTGCACTGGGCACTGAGGCACCCGCTGTCTGGGCCATGTGGGCCCTTCAGTCCTATCTCCTTCCTCTCCAGGGCAGGGTCCCCTCCCTGCACACTCCTGGGAGGAGACCTGGTCCTTCCTGCTCACTGAACCCACCGACCTCCATCCCCTGAGCTGCCAAGAGGTGCTTGCAGCCTGGGGAGGTCCCTCGGCCTCCCCCTCAGCTCTCCTACTTCATCCTCACGCCCTTTCGCCTACACTCTGGGACCCTGGAAGAGCCACCCATTCACTTAGACTTTGGGAAAACAAAAGCAAAATTCTAGGCAGGCCACACGTGCTCACCAGGTTGCCCCTGGAGCCAGCCTCCCAGCAGAGAGGGGGCTGCCCTAGGAGAGGGCCGGGTCCCACCCCTGCCTTGGGCCTCTAACGGCCCCTCTGCCACTTTCTCCACAGTCCACGGCATCAAGTGGACCTGCAGCAACGGCAGCTCGGGCTTCTCAGTGGAGCAGCTGGTGCAGCAGATCCTCGACAGCCACCAGACCAAGCCCCAGCCGCGGACCCACAACTGCCTCTGCACCGGCAGCTTGGGTGAGCCAGGGCTCCTGGGGGCACATGGGGTGCGGAGGGGCCCTGCCAGGCAGCAGGCATGGCTCTCTCCACGGGGGTGGCCGTAATGTCTGGAGAGGGAAGAGGGGGTCACCCAGGAAGGGGCAACACCGCAGCTACCAGGACAGACACAAGTAGGCCTCCCCTGCACCCTGCCCCGCAGAGCTGGCTGGGCAAGAGGGAGCAGTTTCCAGAAAGGCAGCTCCCTCCAGGAACAGCGGCAAGAACTGGGAGCAGCAGAGTTGGAGAGTGAGGAGGTTTGGGGCCCCGGGCCTCCATCTGCCCACTGCAGGTGCCTGCCAGGGCCCACATCCTTGGCATCTTCAGCAGGAGCCCTGGTCCTGGGCCCTGGGGTTTTGGGGAGATCTGCCCTGAGTCGATGGGACCACACATGCTCCACCTCTTTCTCAACCTCTGTCTCCTCCAAGAGCATAAAGCATCCAGCACTCTCCGTGCTAATGTGTCTGTTTCTCTGATAATGGTATTTGCTCTTTGAAAGTTGCGTTCTCCACTTCCTTGGCTGCCTTAATTAGATGTTTCCATTAGAGGGTCATGTCACTTTTCTGCGAAGTCTTCATGCATTTGGGAATCTTGGTGGTGAGGCTGTAACAGGATCGGGGAGAATTCACTCTTTTATCAAAAGCAAAGTGACCCTTATCAGATGGAATGAAAATAATGAAAATATCAGCTGGAGAGAAAAGCCGTCCTGGCCTGCTGGTACAGAGAAGCTGCAAGAGAGACATGCCAGAGCTCAGAAATGCTCTGCTTCCGAGGCACTTTTCTTCCCTGCCTCTGGACCAAGAGTGTTAGGGCTTTGTTCTTACTTAGGACTTAGAAGAACTCTTGTCTCCCAGAGAGCTGAGGACAGGCCTGGGCTTATATACCTTTCTGCCTCTGGAGCAGGTTCTAGAGCCCTCTTTGGTCCTGGGGCCTGAGAGCTGATCCAGAGAGTGCATTCTCTGCTTACCTCCCCACTGACACCCCCCTTCCCCACGGGTGGCTCCTTATTGGAGCATCCAAAGGACGGGGGTTTCCTGAAACACTGCACGGCCTGAATAGGTGTGGGAAGTTTTGGGGGGGGCGGGTAGGGACACGGCCACCATCCCTGGGCTGAGTCCCTCTGGCCAGCAAGAGCCCTTGCAGGTGAGTAGTGTCTGTCTCTGGCGGTGGAGGGGACTTTCCTGCATGGTGGCATTCTGTCCACTTTCTCCTTCCTGACTTCCCACATGCTGGGACTTGACTATTCCTATTTGAAAAGAGCATCAAAGATAAAGCCCCCTGGTCTTTGGAGGACGGTCACATAGGGTATGGAAGAGCCCCAGGGCCTGGGGTAAGTGGGCCTGAGACCCTGAGTGTCTAAGGGGTAGAGCCTGGAATTTGCTAGGGGCCCCAGCTGCTCAGAGGCAGGGTCCACTAAAGTCCCAGCTCTGACTCTCTCTTTGCGTGTGCATGTGTGTGTGCACATGTGTGTGTATGTGTGTGTGCTGTGCTCTGATCTCCACAGGAGCAGGCAGTAGCGTGCATCACAAGTGTAACAGTGCCAAACACCGTATCATCTCGCCGAAAGTTGAGCCACGGACAGGGGGGTATGGGAGCCACTCAGAGGTGCAGCACAATGACGTGTCCGAGAGCAAGCATGAGCACAGCCACAGCAAGGGCTCGGGCCGCGAGAAGAGGAATGGCAAAGTGGCCAAGCCCGTGCTGCTGCACCAGAACAGCACCGAGGTCTCCTCCACCAACCAGGTGGAAGTCCCTGATACCACCCAGAGCTCTCCCGTTTCCATCAGCAGCGGGCTCAACAGCGACCCGGACATGGTGGACAGCCCCGTGGTCACCGGTGTGTCCAGCATGGCAGTGGCCTCTGTGATGGGGAGCTTGTCCCAAAGCGCCACGGTGTTCATGTCAGAGGTCACCAACGAGGCTGTGTACACCATGTCCCCCACCGCCGGCCCCAACCACCACCTCCTCTCACCCGATGCCTCTCAGGGCCTCGTCCTGGCCGTGAGCTCCGACGGCCACAAGTTCGCCTTCCCCACCACGGGCAGCTCAGAAAGCCTGTCGATGCTGCCCACCAACGTGTCAGAAGAGCTGGTCCTCTCCACCACCCTTGACGGTGGCCGGAAGATTCCAGAAACCACCATGAACTTTGACCCCGACTGTTTCCTCAATAACCCAAAGCAGGGCCAGACATACGGGGGCGGAGGCCTGAAAGCTGAGATGGTTAACACCAACATCCGGCACTCACCGCCCGTGGAGAGGAGCTTCAGCTTCACCACCGTCCTCACCAAGGAGATTAAGACCGAGGACACCTCTTTCGAGCAGCAGATGGCCAAAGAAGCGTACTCTTCCTCCGCGGCAGCCACGGCATCCAGCTCCCTCACCCTGACCGCTGGTTCCAGCCTCCTGCCATCGGGTGGTGGCCTGAGTCCCAGCACCACCTTGGAGCAGATGGACTTCAGTGCCATAGACTCCAACAAGGACTACACGTCCAGCTTCAGCCAGACAGGCCACAGCCCCCACATCCACCAGACCCCTTCTCCAAGCTTCTTCCTGCAGGATGCCAGCAAACCCCTCCCCCTCGAGCAGAATGCCCATAGCAGCCTGAGTGACTCTGGGGGCACCTTTGTGATGCCCACGGTGAAAACGGAGGCCTCGTCCCAGACCAGCTCTTGCAGTGGCCATGTGGAGGCACGGATAGAGTCCACCTCCTCCCTCCACCTCATGCAGTTCCAGGCCAACTTCCAGGCCATGACTGCGGAAGGGGAGGTCACCATGGAGACCTCACAGGCAGCCGAAGGGGGCGAGGTCCTCCTCAAGTCTGGGGAGCTGCAGGCCTGTAGCTCCGAGCACTACCTGCAGCCTGAGACCAACGGGGTGATCCGCAGTGCTGGTGGTGTCCCCATCCTCCCGGGCAATGTGGTGCAGGGACTCTACCCGGTGGCCCAGCCCAGCCTTGGCAACACCTCCAACATGGAGCTCAGCCTGGACCACTTTGATATCTCCTTCAGCAACCAGTTCTCCGACCTGATCAATGACTTCATCTCCGTGGAGGGGGGCAGCGGCACCATCTATGGGCACCAGTTGGTGTCAGGGGACAGCACGGCGCTCTCACAGTCGGAAGACGGGGCACGTGCCCCCTTCACCCAGGCGGAGATGTGCATCCCCTGCTGCAGCCCCCAGCAGGGGAGTCTGCAGCTGAGCAGCGCAGAGGCCGGGGCCAGCACCATGGCCTACATGCACGTTGCAGAGGTGGTCTCAGCTGCCTCAGCCCAGAGCACCCTGGGGATGCTGCAGCAGAGTGGACGGGTGTTCATGGTGACTGACTACTCCCCCGAGTGGTCTTACCCAGAGGTAAGCAGCCACCACTCCTGTCACCTGCCCCTGGGCAGTCACGTAGCTAAGGGAAGCTCATTGCATGCAGCTGCCCTTTGGATGAAGCTCTGGACCATAAAGACAAAGCTTTCCTGCCCCTCCATCCCCAGGGCACTTGGAATACATCTGGCTCTCAAGCAGTGGTTCTCAAAGTTCACTGGAGCAAGTAGCTTTAAAGTCAGGGTGTCCTTGGAGGCAAATGTCCCCCTGCCACTGCAGCGCCAGCCAGAGCAGTCTGCTGTTTCTTGGCTTGTGTGTTAAGCGTCTACCTGTGTTTTGCTTTGCTTTTTTTTTTGAAAATGGGTCCTAGGCCTGCTAAAAACATTTGAAAATCAATCATAGATCATGAATATCTACTGCTCTTGCTTTGGGTCAGTTAGTCAAACACGAACGAACAAAAACCTCTCAGCAACATTGAATAGGGCACTGCTTCTGAAAAGTTATCTGGCCCTCTACAAAATCAAGTGCGTGTCATATGGCGCAGGAGTCCAACCTATACCACCACCCCCCTTTTGAGAACCATTGCTCCAAAGAGCAGGATGTCTTGCCTCAGGGGCACAAGTATTTAAGGAGGAATCTTTGCTTTTTCTCTAGAGCAGAAAAGCATAGGAAGGGGACAGAGTGGTCTGGACTTGCCCTAAATACCCCATTGTACACGGACACATGCTCTCTGACCCTCCCCCCAGCCTGTCTGCCAGGTGCTCAGGGAGCAATGTGTCTACCATGGGGCCTGATCGGACACTTGCACCCTGGGAGGTGGCTGCCCATGGCTGCCGTGGTTCCACTGCCGCATTCCCTAGAAGCCAGGGTGAGGGCTGCTGTGGAATACCAAGGGAGGGGTTCCTCCTTCCCTTCTGGCAAAGCCAAGAAAATCTGTGTGCAAATGCCTCCCCACCCAGCTCTCAGAAAGAGTCCACATCAGCCCAGGTAGTGGTCCAGCCTTAGGACAAGAGCAGCCTGGACATAAGGCAGGTGTCTAGACAGACCAGCTGCTGCCCATGCCCTGTGTCTGCGCACACTTCCTTAGGAAAATCAAGAGGCAGCTGCCAGAGGTATATGGTTAGCAGCAGAGGGCTGGGGCTGGCAGGTCTGGATTCAAATCCTGGCTCCTCACTTACTATCCAGTGACTTTGGGCAAGGTCACCTTTCCTTTCCTTTCCTATCTCTAAAATTGGAGCAACAATACCTCCTTGGGTTGCTGTGAGGACTAAGTGAGGAAAGTGCTCAGTGAAGCGCCTGCCTCTTCAGGCACATCCACTTGGTCCCACACCCCTTAGTTAGAACCCAGCAGGAGGGCTTCCTCCTGGTGTGGCCTGGCATGACCCTGTTTCTGACCCCTGCTCCTATCAGCGGCACTGAGTTCAGTGGCATCGTCACAGTGCCCACCAAAGTTCCCCACCCCCCACAAAGGCCAGCTGGGTATCTTATCTCTCCCAAGGCCATGGGGCTTAAGAAAGCAATACAAAGGGATAGGGAGGGTGGGCTGCAGTGGGAAGGTCAGAGCCAGGAGTCGAGGCTGTCTTCTGGTCCTCACTCCTCAAGACCTGACTCTTATCTGTAAATGGCTGAGAGGAGGTGGCCTTGAGGCACTCCATGTCCTAAGATCTGTGAGATTTGGTCCTTGGGATGCTTAGAGGCTCCCTGGAGCCCAAGTCTTGCAGGAGCCAGGAGGTGGGAAGAAGACGCCCTCTTTCCATGGGGCCCTGGCCTGTGAGCACAGGTCCCTGGGCCGGTCCAGGCCAGTACCCCAGCCCCCTTGGGCCTGGCAGGCACTAGCGAGCGGGACCTTAGCAGGCCTGGCTCTCTCTGTTCTTTACCGACCTGCGGGTCCCTAAACTGTGTCTTGGAGAAAGTCAGTTCAGCAGCTCGCCACGCGAGGGCGGCCCAGGAACAGGAAAAGCAATGGCGGTCTGGCGGCCTGGCGGAGGGAGTGTCCAACCCTGGTTTTCCAGAAGCCCTGGATGCTTCCAGTTACCCAGAAACAAAAGCGGCTCAAATTCAATTTGATTTGCAAAATGCACAGATGCCACCCAGCTGGGCCCTTTGGGGCCCAATGTGGCTGCACAGTGAGGCCTCAGAGGCCCTGGTGACTCTGACCTGCCCCTTCCTCCTTGCTGACCTCTCCCACCCAGGCCACTGTCCCCAGGCCACAGCAGGGGCCACCCCACCTTGGTTCTGCAGGAGACAGCACCTTTTCCCCTGGCGCCCCTCTCCCCTCCCAAGCCCCTCGTTTGCCCCTCAAACAGTACACGTGCCTCCTGCGTCGGGAGCCTGTTCTACCCAGGCTTGGCCAAGCTCAGGGAGGGCTCTGCGGCCAGGCCCGGGCCTTGCTTCCCAGTCTGCAAATATGGGGTCAGGAAAATGGTCACCCAGTGCCCCCACCCAGCTCTAAACCTGGATGGTTCCCGGGCATCCATGCAGCAGGAATGCTGTGGCCGGGCCATCTTGCTGTCTCTTCTCTTAGTGTCCCTCCCTCCCGTGGGCTGCTCGAATTTCTCCTATGCTCTGTCCACCCCTTCACCTCCAGCTGCAGCTGGTTGCCAACACACACATAACACACACACACACACACACACACACACACACACACACCCCGGAGGCGCCCCCTATGCCCCAGCATCTGCCCTGGCTGCATCGGAAATCTGGACTCTCAGGACTCTCAGGGCATAGAGACCTCAGATGGCATTTAGTGCTCCCTCCCCACCCCCACACCCTCCCGCGTCATCTCCTGCCACTGACACTTCTGTCGCAGCAGGCAGAGGAGGCTGCAATTAGAGCCGTCAGGCACGTGCATCACAAGCGATTCAGTGCAGCCAGGCAAGCCGTTGCCATGGGAACCGTCCCCTGAACTGATGGATGCTGAGCCGTCCTGCAGCGGTTTCCATGGAGAAGGTCCTGATGTTCTCCAGTAATTTCTGTGGTTCTTTGTTCCCCACAGCAGCCCCAGCTTCACGCTAGCAGCTGTTGATTGGGGTTATTTTTTTTTTCCCTTTTTCCTCACATGGTAACTGTCTGTGGCCTTTTGAAGCCACTGCTCTTCCACTTCCCAGGATCCAGGGAGGATGATGCCCTGGGCTGGCCTTCTGGTGCTTCCAGACATCCCAAAGTCGGGCTCCACCTGTCCACCTGGCACTGCTCCCAGCCAGGCACCCACTCCTTCCCCCCATCAACCTCCACAGAGCTCCAAATCTCCCCCATGGAGCCGTACATCAGAACCAAGGAATGCTAGGGCCAGAAGGGCCCCTAGAGATCAAATGCCACCCAGAAAGTTTGGGCCACTTGCCTTAGGACACACAGCTACTGAAGGGCAAGGGCAGACCTCCTGCTTTTGACTCCTGGTCCTGCGTTGTCTTCACTGCCCCCAAGCTTTGGTTGCCTAGCAGTAAGGTGACCCTCCAAAGCCATCCCAGCCCAGGTGGAACGGCGTCCAGCCTGGCGGAGGCCCCTCCGTGGTGGAAGTAGGAGCCACTTCCACCCCATCCCTCGAACATGCCCCCGCCCCCATCCCTGGCCCCAGGATGCCCCAGGCCACCCCTGGGCCAGGTCTGGGATCCAGGAACACTGCGGGGAGACTCGGGCTCCCTCCAGGGCAGGGATGGGCCAGCGCGCAGGGCAGGCGGAGCAGGAAGGAGCGGCTCGGTGGGGAGGGGGCTCCGGGCTGCTCCGCACTCCCCGCCGCCTCCCGGGTCTCCAGACGCGCCTTCTCCAGCCTGGACACCAGGGGGCGCTCGCCCCTGACCTGCGCAGCCGCCGCCCCCCCGCAGGGAAAGGTGTTTACCGGTTGGGGGGTGGGGCGGCTGGCGCCTCGGGGGTGGGTCCGCCCGAGGTTAGCAGCAGAGCCAGAGAGGCCAGCGCCCCCACCCTCTGCACTCTGAGTGACCAGCCCCTCTTCCCGGCTACGCCGTAAGTAGGGGACCTAGGACGCGTCGTCCCCCTCGGACCCGCTGGAGGGAGAGGGGGCGCCCTCCCACCAGTCACCGCGCGGGAACAGCGGCCAGGGCACGGGCTGCCCCGGGCACCGGGACGTGGGGCCGCCCTGTGCTCTGCGGCACCCCCGGCTGCTCTGAGCTGCAGTCAGGGAGTGCCCGAGCCTTCCGGATGCTCTCCGGCCCCTGGGCGCCTCGGGGGTCTCTGGGCGCCTCGGGGGTCCCTGGGGGCGGGGTCCTCTCCCCTGGAGCTGAGGAAGGTCGTCGAGGCCCCTGCCAGCCAGGCTGCAGGATCATTGCCTGCGTGTGGGGCGCGGGGCCCGGTCTAGCTGCGCGGCGGTGGCACAGAGCAAGTGCCGTCGACGGCCCAGCACAGAGGTGGCCCTGAATGCCCAGTCCCCATTCCCAGCCCTGAGCCCCACACTCAGCTCCCCGGGCAGTCTCAGCCTCTCCTGCGCCGGGCCCTTCTCCCCCGTGGGTCTATTTCTGCAGCCTTTCTCATAGAGTTCCTCATCCCACCCCTTTATGGCCCCCACCCCTGCCATCGCCACACCCTGGGGATCCTGGGGCTCTCCTCAAGTCCCCACAAGAACTTCTGTTCCGTGGGCTGACACTCAGATGCCCAGACCTGATTTCAAAACGTGGAGTTCCTTTGGTCTGTCCACAAGCAAGTGACAGAGCAGGTCCCCTCTCTTTCCTGGGCTTCTTTCGGGGGGTCCCACCTGGCCAGTTCTCAGGGACATCACGGGCTGAAAGGGTTTGAAAAACTCTGTGCTCCCTTCTGCCTGGAGCTGCCACCCACATGCTGTTTGCCAACTGAGGAAGGCACCTGGGGCTTCCTGAGGGTTGGGGAGGGGAGCTGTGAGCCCCTCTTTTTCCTGTGGTCCTGGAGCAGCAGTTCTCAAAAGTCTGGGCTCTCTAGAATCCCTGGGGTAAGGGCCTGGGAATCTGCATGTTTGACCAGCATGTGGGGGAGGGGTGCAGACCCCCATCTGAGCAGTGTGGCCACAGGGGCCTTCCCTGTGCTGCCTCCCTCAGTGGCTCACGCACCACCTCTGTCCCTCTCTCTGTGCCCTCCAGGGAGGAGTGAAGGTTCTCATCACAGGCCCGTGGCAAGAAGCCAGCAATAACTACAGCTGCCTGTTCGACCAGATCTCAGTGCCTGCATCCTTGATTCAGCCCGGGGTGCTGCGCTGCTACTGCCCAGGTGAGACGGCTGCTCCCCACGAGGCTGTGGGGGCCAAGGAGCACTGGACTCAGAGTCGGCCATGTGGTGACCTTGAGCAAATCGTGTCATTGCTCTAGGCGTCAGTTTCCTCAGCTGTGAAGAAGTAGGTCCCAGATAGTCTACTAGAATGTCATTTGCTCTGGTCCATGGGCCCCATATCAGACAGGGGCACAGGCACGCTCAACTGGCATTTTGAAGAGCATATGACAAGGGCACTATTTAGAGCAGGAGTAACCAGGTGATGTACTCAGGAATGGCCACAGCAGGAAGCTGTTGCTGTCCTCAGCCTGAAGGATTCCTAGAGCTGGCGAGAGCCAGGCAGGCGGAGGGGCCCGGACAGGAGCTCCTGCAGCCAGAGGCCACCCCTGCGGCAAGGCAGGCCTTGCTGCTCCTGCCCATGCCTGCATGGCCCAAGCCAACCAGAATCCAGGAGAGCCCAGGCGATGCAGTCCACAGGCTCGGTCCCCCTGGGACACAGAGCAGGTCCTAGAAGGATGGAGAAAGCCTTGCAGGGGTGAAGGGAGGAGTGGGGGTCAGGGGATGTCAAACTAAACATAATCGTCACAAACCCCTTTGAGAATTTAATTAAACCACCTACCCTGTGCCCAGAAAAAGGCACATGCACACAATTTGCTTCTAATTTGGGGGTCAATGACCCCCTCCCCAAGAAACCCAGCCAGGAGCTCCTCTGTGCTGTCCCTTGTGGCTCTGGCCCTCTCCCCTCCCCCAAGACTTCCTCATTATCTACTTAGCATGGCGTCCCTCTCCAGTCCAGTCCTCCTTGACCTCTAGCCATCACTACCTCCCCACTGGCCTGTTGGCTTCGTGAAGATGAGTATTGGGTCTTTGTTGGTCACCATTGTACCCCCAGGGTTAGCAGAGTGTCAGCATGTCACAGAGGAGGATGGATATTTGCAGAGCAATGAGTGAGTTTCTGGAGCTCGTGCTTTCTGCTCCCTGGGCTGGTGTCGGGAGGACCCCTTGGCTGAGCTATCCGGGCATCATGAGCTCTAGGGACAGCCTGTCCAGCTGACCGCAGCAATGAACAGGAGAGAGGGACGAGGAGGTAGGGGCGTCGGAGGGCAGAGGGACCCATCTCCGTCACATGAAGCCAGGGAGCCTGCAAAGGAGAGGTGAACACTTCATGGAGAAGGCCAGGCATAGGGGAGAGAAGTGGGAGCTGGGGACCCCAGGGCAAGAGCAGAGCCAGCCAGTGCTGGGTAGGCCCCAGGGTCCTCCTAGCCAACTTGAGCCTTGGCTACCCCAGCCATCTGTCCCCCTTTGAACTGTGCACGCAGCCTGGGGCCCCTGAGCTCACACGGAGCATTCTTCCTCCTCCCTCTCAATTGCCCCTTGAAGCCCCCAGAGCAGGAGGCCCCTGCTCCAGGGGCTGGCCTCCCTCACATGCTCTGCCTCTTCTTGATCCCAGTGCCTCCTTTACCACAAACATCCCAGGGAGCCCCCACCCCTGCTGGCCCTGCCCTTTCCCTGCCTGCCTGGCTCTGGAGGGCCAACCCAGCCCCCATGGCTCCCAGCAGCCCTGCTGGGCCTGGGGCATAGCCAGCGGGAAGCCAGCCAGGCCGGTCAGCCTGTCACAGCACAGGACTATGCACAGCTAATGCAGCCCCTGCCCGGGCAGAGTAGGGGAGCGGGTTGCGTGTTATTAAACAGACCACTCATCACCTGCTGCTGGAATGGGGCTCGCCTGGCCTAAAAATAGATGCCACTTCCTGTTCCTGGTTCTCGCCTGGCTGAAGCCCCAGGGCAGGGCTGTTCAGGCCTGTCCTCCAGTTATCTGACCCCTCCAAAAAAAAGCCCTGGCCAGTGTGCACCTCTGGACAATGTCCCAGGTCAGGACCTGCAGAATCCTGGGGCTGGAGTCAATCACACCTGGTTCCATCCCAAATCAGCCAGAAACCATCCGTGTGACTTTAGCTCAGTGGTTGACCTCTCTGGGCCTCAATTTCTACATCTTTGAAAACTGCCTACCAGATGGGTGAGAGCATTAAGTGAAAGAAGGTTCATGAAGCACCTGGCTCAGGTGCTCAGCTTGTGAAATTGTTCCATGAATGAGGCCTGAGCGTTCTTTCCCAAGGGTGAGTGTAGAGAGGGTACCAGGGCTTTTGAGGTCTCAGCAGGCAGTTCTTCTGGTCCCAGAGCATTTCAGGGTCCCCAGAGCTGGCAGGCAGAGTCTCTGTGCGGTCATTCAGGCTCATCGTGTTGGCCATAATGAGTCTCGGACCCAGGAACCAGAAGCCACAAGGCTCGAGGCAGACTGAGCGCTGGGGCCCCTCTGCTAGAGCACCATTCTGTTTACAGCTAGCCCCACGAGGGGGTTTCCTTGGGACATCTCTGTTTTGAGGCCAAAATTGAAACATGTCACTTTGTAAAACAGCACTGAATGGCATTCGTTCATTTCCTCCTTTGCCAAACAGTTCTAGAGTAGCCCCTGCTTGCTGTACACGGAGTAGATGCCTGGAATGGAAAAGCAAAGAATAAGACCCAGCCCCTAACTGGGGCCCTGGTCCCAAGGAGCTTCCAGCCCAGGGAGGAGTGGGTCACACAAACTAGCCCCTGCCCCAGGAGGCAATGCTGGCTGCTTGGGGACCTCAGCTCTCGGTCTCCCCAGGGGAATCTGGGGCTGAGCTGGAAGGAAGAGCGCTTGAAGCCAGACCCAAACTGGCCTCACCAAAATGAAGAGCTCAGAGGCTTGTGAGCACCTGCCAGGCCGCCTCGGGGGCTGGGAATGATATGGGAGGAGGGAGCAGGTGGCATGAATGGCCGCTGCCCACCGGCCTGGCCCACCTGCCCAAGCAAAACGGACGGGGTGACTCGGCCCTAACTGGGAACAGGGTCCTGCCTGGGCAGCTCCCACACCATCACTGCCAGCGGGAGACACACAGGCACAGAATCTGTCTTCTACAAGACTCCAGGGGTGCTGCAGGTGCAGGAAGGAGTCAACCAAGTCACGGCACTGAGCTCAGGTAAAGTGCTTGGGAAAGAGGCAGCGGGCTCAGAAGAAGCTGGAGGAATCTACCAAGAAGACTCTGCTGGCCAGACAGCCCCCCCGCCCCCCGGATGCCTGGGAGGTCACCAAAGGCAGAAGGTGAAATGAAAAATGAGGCAAAGATGTGTGTTTTGGAGCAATTTATTCAACAAATAGTTATTGAGTGGCCATAACATGCCAGACAGTGACCTTGGCACTGGGCAGAAAGATCAAGACAGACCCAGTCCAGCTCTCATGAGCAAACATTGTACTGCAGGGAGACAGAAAACAAACAGGGAAGCAAAGAAATAACAGAGATAACTGGTGAAACTGTGTCACAACAGCAGAATGTGGCACTGTGACAGAGGAGCTTGGGAAGGGGGAGTTCCCTTCTGGTACACTGATGAGGGAAGGCCTCTCACAAGCGGGGTCCTGAATGATGGGACAGAGCCAGTCATGGGAAGAGGCAGGGAAAGCACCCAGGCCAGGTAGAGGGCAAAGGAAGTGCAAAGGCCCTGAGGCGGGAAGAGGTTCGGCAAGGTGAGAGGCCAGCGGGCAGGCGGCAGGATCCTTAGTGGGGTCGGGGGAGTTGAACATGGTCAGGATGGAGAAGATGGTGAGGACCGAAACCAAATCCTGTCTGTCTTTCTCAGCCGTGGGAAGGAGTTCACTGTGATCTTACTTGCCATGGGAAGTAGTTTTAAGTGGGGGAGTGGCTTGATCTGAATTATGTCTTTAAAAGATGATTCTGGGTGTGTGGGAGAAGGGATTGCAGGGAGGAAGAACAGAAGCAGGAAATCCATGGGGAGAGGACAGAGGGATGATCTTTCTGGGCTTAAGGAGAGCTCCACTGGGTACCACACTCCCACTGGTTTCCTTAGGGGTGTTGGAATATAGCCCCCAACACCATCCCACAAGGAACAGGTCTCAGGTGTGCTGACGCTGCCTTCAGCAGGAAGCTGATGCAGGAGTCTAGGCAAGAAACGACAGCCGCGTGGACTGGAGCAGTGGAGATGGAGAGAGACAGGTGGACACAGGACTCGCTGATGGACCGAATAAGTCTAGGAAGCTGCCTACGTGATGGGCCTGCATGAGCCAGGCTGCTAGGCCGGGCCCCAGGAGACCACTATAGGTCCCCTCCACCCCATCTCTCTGGGGAAGGGAGGAATGCCTTGGAGTCTGCCGCCATTCCAGCATCCCTGCAGGTTGTGCAAGTGCCAGGGGGCAGTGGAAGAGGAGCAGCAGTTAAGAAGGGTCCTGAAGCTGGGATGTCCTAGTCCCAGAGAAGCCATGAGCTTCCCGGTGCTGGCCGGGGAGGCTGCTAAGAGGAGCAGCACTGAGTGGGTGCAGAGGAGCGTGTGTGCTGGCCGCCCTTCCTTCCTGTTGGTAAACCAGGCAAACCCCCAGGGGACACCTGTGACCACAAGCTTGGAGATCTGCCTAGGGACACAGAGCTGCGGGAGGTTCTGAACTTGACTGGAGATCCCTGTCCAGGCACCTCAGAGGTCCTAGGTGACCCCCACCATGTAGCCCACTGGTTCAGGTTGTATCCTGGAGCTGAGCTGGCAAGCCAGGGTGGAAAGCACAGGGGAGAAACCCCAGTCACTCTGGTCAGTGACTCCCAAAGGCCTGTCCTGGGGACAATGGCAAGATGGCTGCTGTGTTACTATATACACCTGGGATGCACGGGGGCTGCTGGACGATGAGTGAAGTGGGATCTGCATCAGATGGCCCCAGAGGGAAGCTGGAACTTCACTCTGTCCCGGGCAGCGGCTGAGTTGGACAGCTTCCTCGAGTCTGTATGCTTCTGAAAACCAAGAGCCCAAACAGTAATGCGATCCCCGTGTGTCCTCCCTGG